>CM070580.1:32706571-37506571 GCA_036346355.1 Rhipidocladum racemiflorum | reverse complement strand
TATGGGGTTATAGAGGAGATTTGGGAGCTCGACTACTGCATTTTCAAGATCCCGGTGTTTCGGTGTCGTTGGGTCCAACTCCAAAAGGGTGTCAAGGTGGACAAATACGGCTTCACTACTGTGGACATCGAGCAAGTCGGATATAGAGACGAACCATTCGTTCTTGCGAAGCAAGTAGCACAAGTCTTCTATGTAATCGACCCGGATAAGAAGCGTCATGTAGTTCTTCAAGGAAAACGAAGGATCGTCGGAGTTGAGAATGTCGTGGATGAAGAAGAGTACAACCAGTTTGATGAGTTGCCTCCTTTCGTAGATGGCAGCATCAGGCTCGAAGAAGAAACTACTCCGGAAGCCACCTATCATCGCGATGATCATGAAGAAGGCCAAATTGTGAAAGAAAATAATTAGGTAGGAGTAATGGCAAAATGTGTGTATTTATGTGGGGTAATAGAAATTTAATGTCAAAAATATGTATTATGTGGAGTAATGGCAATTTTTGGTATCTGTAATACTCTTTTATTTTGACATGTGAGATAAGTAAACACATACATCCACTAGCAATTAGTAAATTTAGTAAGAATATATATTTAATCATCATAGATAAATTAATTAAGAATAATTAGTAGTTAATATATATTATAGTTACATTAATACATCAAGTCATAGCTTGATATCAAAAGAAAATCTTAAAAATAGTATCTGTGGCGGTTCTTAATAAAGATCGCCACTGATAAGGACTATCTGTGGCGGTTCTTAATAAAACCGCCACTGATACTCACTATCTGTGGCGGTTGGTAATAAAAACCGCCACTGAAAAGGATTATCTGTGGCGGTTCTTAATAAAAACCGCCACTAATACCGCCCCATATAAATGTCCACACTTAACCCTAAAAACACAATGCTCCTCCCGCAAAGGTCTCTCCTCCCGCCGCAAGGTCTCCCAGCGCCCCCGTTCGACCCGTCCCCGCCCGGTGCCCTCGTCCGGCCCGGCCTCGCCTGGAGCCCCCGTCGGCCACCTCCGCCCCGTCAAGTCGTCCCCACGCGCCGTCCCCGCCGGGCACAAGATCTCCCGGAGCCCACGCCGACGCCAGATGTCGCACCCACGCCCTCCCGGTGACGCCCGCGACCCCGCCGCCGTGCGCAACCCCGCCCCGCTCGATGCTCAACTCTGCCTGCCCGGTTAGTGCTACATGTGTTGCTATGATATACATGTCAAGTCTGGAGAATAGGATGCAATATGTAGGTTCTTGTCGTAGTTGTCAATTAACCTTGCTAGCTTTTTCCTAATTGCCATGTTTATATTCTCCTAATTGCCATGTTTACAGAAAGATAGGATACATTATGCTGTAGAGTTGCAATAATGTGAGCCTGATTGCCATGTTTATATTCTCCTAAACGTAGCAAGATCACATTTCAAATATACTGTTATGTTTGTGTTTTCTGAATGCTATATAATTATGTTCTGTTTCAATTTTCTGTTGTGCTAAATATGCTTCGTGGTAGCGCCTTTTTCATTTCTTTTTCAGATGAGATGAATCAATATATAGTTGGATATATTGGCTATTTCATTTTATAAGTGGTAGTTCTTGACATTATTTATGTATATATATTGCATCATATGATTTGGATGAGAACAGAAAGCTTACATATGTATATATATTTTCACACTTCATGCATGCATTTTCAGAAATGCTCATGTATGTGATTGCAGACCTTGAAAAGGAGGCATATGTTTACTTTTTATTTTCTAGAAACTATAGCAAATCCTAAATGTATAGATCTTCGATAATTTTTCTATTATACCTTGGTGCGAATGCATATCCTACTTTGAAACATGATCGAGTTCCAATTGTAGGACAGCATATCCTACCTTGGTATACTAGCGGAACTTAATTTCCTGCTTCTGGATGCTTCCGCACAATTTTTGAAGAAAGGAAAGCTGAGGATCCTATTTTTCATCTATGATTATCCTATTGTTTGTGCTCTTGATATTATTTGTGTTTCTCACTTGGCAATTATGTTGACTTGATTACTGATTGTGAAGAACTTGTCCTTTGTTTGTACCATATTATTTTTAAACCAAGGCATCTTGTAGTCCATTGTGTCCGTAAGGCACATCATTTTACCATCTTTTGTCATCATAAGATGCAAATGCTTCAATGTTTCAATGTACATGTCAATGCTTCAATGTTTTCTTTTGCTTTTTCTTTTTTTGCTCGATGATGCAAATTGGGTCAAATGATGAATTAGACAATTAATGTTGTGAATTAGGCCTTCAATCAGTAGACTTACATGGTAAAAATTGTTTACTTCATTTCATTGTTGCAAAGCTTGTTCATTATTCTTTACCTGTAGTTGTTCTTTTTTGAGTACTGTATGTGTTACTATATTTGCCAATATGCACTGCTATATATGTTGGTTCGGTTGATTAAATAACCTAAAATCGGTATATATGTATTATTCCGATGGTATGATCATAAGAACAGTGAAATTGATTAACTAATACCTTAAACTGCATGATTAGGAAGGTAAGGATTGAAGGCCTTATTTACATAGTTAATTGTCTACTTCAAATGAGATAAACTTGACCCAGGTGTAGATGAGGTAGGAGCTAGTCTCTAGCATTCCTACACCAAGTGTCTGAGAGCAATATCAATCAATTAACTTACATTCTCTTAAATCTAATGTGCTCAATCTGTTTGATGTGTAATTAATTAGTAGTGGCAATGGTATGTATGAACTACATTTTGCTACCTTTAAAGTCCTCCTCAACCCGTCCGTCATAATAACCTACAATCTGTATATATGTAGTTCATATGGAGTCTGAGCCCCAGCCTGGGTTAGAGGATGGTTCCAACCCTTCGCAGAACTCAAGCCCAAGCAGATACCTTAATATCCATCGAACCACCTCAGATGCCGAGGCCTCCCCCGCTGATGCTCCTGTTGCAAGACGTCGAGGCTGAGGGAAAACTAAGAAGCCTGAAGGCCGGCATACCATAACGAGGGTCTCAGATGCTGGAGTCCCTGTTTCACCGAAAAAAATTGCATCAAAATATAGGTCAACATGCGGGTACATCGCAAGGGATAAAGTTCCAATCACCTATTTGGATTGGCACAAAGTGCCCAGTGCCACAAAAATGGATCTATGGACAGAGCTGAAAGAATCTTTTGAATTCCCCGAAGATGCCGAAGAGCTCGTGCGTCGAAATGCGTTGATAACCATGGATGTCGCATGGAGGAACTTCAAGTCCAGGCTGAATACAAACTATGTGATGAAAGATCGGTCAGCCATCGGAGATTATCCTAAAGTAGAGCCATATTGGGAGGAATTTGTTGCGATGAAGCAAGATGAAACAACAATGAAATCCACTGAAGACCACCGACAGATTGCAAGGATGAACACTCACCCCCACAGACTAGGCACGAGCGGCTACGCGGGTAAAATTCCCCTGTGGGAGAGGCAAGAATCAGATGCAGTCCGATCAACTGGCACAAGTCCCTTGGCCGGATTACCGGATCGAGTTAAGCATTATGTGCTAGCAAGGGCATCTATCATGTCTGATGGGGGCTTAGTCTTCAAAAGCAGCACTGATGAGGCAATCTCCCAACGAATTCAGGAGCTGCACGTCGAGTCCACCCAAGGAAATTTTCACGGGGATAGGGAGAAGGACGAACTAACAGCGGCCTTGGGAAACAAAGAGCACCCTGGTCGGACACGAGGCGTTGGGGTTAAGGTTCCCTGGAAGATAGGTTTCCCAGAGCATGAAGACTCTTATAGGAGCCGCAAGAGAGCCAAAGAAGAGCGTGTGGAACGGGATTTGGAACTGATGAAGGAAAAGGTGCTTCGAGAATTACAAGGCACCATAGCACAACAAGTTTAGCAAAAAGTACAAGAAGCTATGAGCCAGTCGCAAGGACACAACATTTGTTCGCTTGACCCTACGAATCGCCGTAGCGATTCTTGGCGTCCACACCATAGGAACAACCGGATAACAACCATTATCCTGTGGACGACAAACAAGACCCCACACTGCCCGACTCAATGTACCTTGATGAACATATTTTTACAGTACACTACGAGGATAGCTTATCCATACCAACAAGGGGATGTTTTGCACAACTCTCCGATAGCTCCGGGTTATGCAAAGGTCCAGGTGGACACGGTGCTTCCACATTTTGGTAACATCGGGCTGGAAATGCCCTGTAATGATGAGGTTACAACTCTAGGAAGTGCCGTTCACACATTCATCCAGTGGCGTAAGCGTGACATCGTCTTGGACCATGTGGTGCCAGACTCTCATGCAGTAGAACTCGCCCATTCATCACCAACACCTGAGCGTCAAATTGCTAGTGCGCCCACTTCAAAGGAGCCTATTCCAGGAGCCAATTCGTCACCAGCACCTCATCATGAAATGCTTAGTGCGACCACTTCAAATGATGAACTTACAACACCTGATCCAAAGAAATGGCGCAATAGACAAGCCATATCAGTTAGATCAGGCGAAGCCAGAACAGAGTATGATGTTATCTTGGGAAAAAGAAAGGGCAAGGCGAAATCTAAAGGACAAGATAATCAGGAAAGGCTGAAATTCGAGATGGGGAAGACATTAGTCACCGAATCAAAGTTTAATAGCCTAACACTCATGATGCAACGATTACATAACTGGTACATGGAGTGATCCAACCAAGATGTACTCCCGAAGGTGATCACTGCCATTTTCCAGGAGGAACATTTTCACCATGAGGGTCCTGGCTACTTCCTGATAGACTTTGCTGACTTGCACAACCTGTTCTATCACGACGCCCTCGACGTCTGTTTTTTGAGATGCTGGGCACTGTAAGTGGGTAATATATAAATCATGGTTTACATTCATGTAATACCGATAAATATCATGTCTAACTTTTTCCTTATCTAGATACGAGTTGATTGAACTGAGAAGAACCAAGGGGCCAGTGGGATTCCTCGACCGGAGCGATGCAATCGAGGCCAGAAATCACGAGAACACCAAAGGAGGTCGAGGAATACGTATACAGGGCGTTGCTAAAACTACAAGATAAGGACTTCATACTTCTTCCATACAATTTTAAGTAAGTTTCTCGCTGGCTAGTTAAATTATTCGTTGAATTCGTTCATCACTCTGATCCTAGGAGTAATGACTATAGCATCATACGTGCGTATGTAGGTTCCACTGGATTCTCGTAGTAATTACTCCTGAAAAGAGCAAGCTGCTGATCATGGACCCACTGGACAAAGACAAAAAAGAGTACGAAGAGCTGTTAAGACTAATGAATGAGGCGTTCAAAAGATATTGTACAAAAAGCTTGAGATACCGGCCATTCCAGAAATCCTTTTCAGTCCGTACTAAATTTTAGATGCATATAAGCAATATTCTTATATCGCATTTCATAGTAAATAATTCCTTCAATATTCTGATATCGCAAGCAATATTCTTATATCGCAGTGCCACAAGTAGTCGCAAGGCACAAATTTGTGTGGGTACTTTGTGTGCCAATACATGCGCGAAATCTTAGGTTCTACAATAGTAGACAATGACGTAGAGGTTTGTCATGTTCACTTCACGAATTTATTCGCACTATTCAATTTCCCCGAAGATGAACTCTGAGATTTTATTTTCCTACTTGTAGCGCCTCAAATTGCCTACGGCAGGATTGCTTCCTGTTGAAATCCAAGCCATTCAGGGACAGCTCGCCTACTTCATCATGAGGGAAGTCATCAACAAAAAGGGCGAGTTTTATGATGAAGACAACAACGATCCATTGATCCATACTCTTCTTACACGTCCTTCGCCTCCAAAGAACTCTGAAGGCTCGTAGGCTCGTAGCTTAGGAAGTAGTTCAAAATCATTAGTAGATCTGAAGTCTGTAAATGTGGTTAGGATGTAGTCATGATGGTGCTCATCTTTGTATTCCCCGAGGATGACCATCATTGTTGGTTTATCATTTGTAATGTGTTGAATAGGTTGCCACTTATAGTTCGCTTCGAAAGCTATCCAAAATGGATATGAGAGCATGCATTATGTGGGTGGCCATGTCTAGCAATTCCTGTTTGCACATTTTTGTTAGCCTGTTCTCGCAATGTTGGCCTATGTTTGCATGTGGTTTTGGCCAGATTTCTTTTTCGAGTTACTTAATTGGTGAATTAATATGTTCTCTATTAGCATATGAAGGATACAGGTGAAGTGCTTGTTGGGCGTCACATTAGGTTGTGGTCAGCACTTAATATGTGGTGAAGTTACTTGTGAATTATCATATTCTCAAACTATAATCACTTGGTTAGTGTAATTTAGGTTGTAGAAGCAGTTCAAGCTGTGAAGACTACAAACGCCAAGGGAGAAGTGAAATATCCTATCAAGATCTGTAAAGTGCATTTGGTACTTTCTTACCCTTTTCATGAAATTTTGGTTGTACCTATGGCTTTATCTGTTCTGCAGAGCATTAATATTTTGAAAGCTCAAGGTAAAAGCGCTAAGGATAGTTACCTGCTGAATGGATATGCACTAAACACAGGCTGTGCAGCTCAAGCTATGCGCATTTTCAGTTTTGCAGGTTATTATTTCCCTTTCGCTATGTGCATTTTCTATTTTGCAGTTTATTATATTCCTTTCTGTTATTTCCTGAATGAATCAGCAATGACTGCTCTCTTTTAAACTTCTTGCATATTGCTTGTTCCTGATTTTTTGTGCTGGATCCCCATGCTTTTATGATTGGATTGAAAAGCAATTCATTTCATTTTTTGAGGGACCTAATGCATTACTCCTTTTTTCCCTGCAGAGAATCTGACATAACAAAAGAGCGGATTGAGAAAATTCTCAAGGCTGGTGCTCATGTTGTATTGACCACCAAGGGAATCGATGATATGTCATTGAAGGTATGTTTTCGTAATTCAAGAATAAGCTGTTTCTTTATGTACTTTTAAATGTGTTTCTAAATATAGTTCCAAAGCAAGAACTATTTATGTATTTTTGGTTGGGTTGGCTAGCTTTTCTACTGTATGACATATTTTGCTTAGTTACTGGTGATTTTGGTTGGGTGCTTCATACATAATCTGTTGCACTACACGTAAGGTGGTATATTCATGACCAAGCAGTATTTGAATATTGTATATTCTGTTTAATCCCATTCACGACTTATTGGCTTGATGGTCCCATGAATTTACTTTTGGCTTGAAACTCTACCGAAGTTGCTTGAAATTTGCTATGATTCTTAAGCAATCTGGGAATGCATTATCTCAATTCAATGCCCTTTGAACATGAAAATATATTAATATAATGCTCTTCTGTATCTGATTACGCTTGGATATTCTAATCTAACAGCAATAATGTTCTAAAGTAATATCTGGGGTGTGGATGACTTGTACAATAGAAATTTATATATAAAACAACCTTTACCCTTGATGTTCCCCTGGAATATGGTAGATCACCTTTTATAGTGGTCTAGCCCAACTATTAATTAATGCTACACAAACTATTTGGCAATATCCTGATATAGTACGAAAGTGCAGGTGACTACTTTTGCTGATACGGAAGGTGAAGAAACGTTCGATTCATCGTTCCTTGGACATGCTGATGAGGTTGTGGAGGAAAGAATTGCTGACGATGATGTCATTCTGGTGAAAGGCACAAAGAACACTAGTGCGGTTTGTATTTTTGCCATGCCATTGTTGAGCTTTTGTTTGCTATGATGAGAGTAGCATTAGTTTATGCAGATCTCAATTATAGTTAGGGGCATAACACTTATATTGTCAATTAAGTTGTTACTTCTTACTACGATTACAGGTGCCGCTCGTCTTCCAGGATTTCATACTTGTGTTGGTGATAATGATGAACTATTGACAACAAAATGGTACAAAGAACATGGTAGGTTACCTGCTGAATGGTTTTCTACTGGACTGTATCATTCATCTTATGTATTACATATTGGCAAATGAGATAGTTGATTAGATTTCCAAGTAAAAATAAAATCTGATAAAAAAAATCTATGCAACTTATTAGATGGGTGTATGCAACGAATTTTTGTCTGTTCTTTGATTCAGTTATAAAGATGACTTTATCATCCAGTTACTGTTCGTGTGTATTCGTGTGTGTCTTTGTTTGAGAGGGCATGGCTAGCACTTTCTGAGGCTAGCCGTAAATGTCCGCTTTTTTATTGTCGGACGGGGTTATCAGTGGCGGTTCCAGCTAAAAACCGCCACTGATAATGCATACCGATGGCGATTCAATTAAAACCGCCACTGATAATAGAATTATCAGTGGCGGTTTTTCTATACAACCACCACGAATATTGAATTATCAGTGGCTGTTTTTAGCTGGAACCGCCACGAATATTGAATTATCAGTGGCTGTTTTTAGCTGGAACCGCCACTGATATTATCATTATCAGTGGCGGTTTTTCTCTACAACCGCCACTAATGAGTATTATCAGTGGCGGTTTTCAAACCGCCTCTGAAAATCTCCGATTATCACTGGCGCTTAATCTGTGGCGGTTCAAAAACCGCCACTGATGTCTCTTACGAACCGCCACTGATGTCCCTCTCCATAGTAGTGATGTTCTTATAATATGAGTGTATGACACTTAATGGAATGAAAATCATATTATAAAGCATAATGGATAAGGAAGAATATAAAATGTGTACCAGTAAAGTATTAATTGCGTCTAGAAGACTTTGGCAGCTGTATTTGGGAAGTTTTCATCTTTTGAAAATACTTCTGCTTAGGCGAAAGCCACAGAACGAAAACGCAAACGCACTACGCACCAATATATACTGTATATATGCAGGGATACCCAATATAGACTAGGTATGACGGGAGCCATACCTTGCCATATTGAGAGATCTACCACTGGCTGGAAACAAGAATGAAAAACAAATAAGAGAAAAACCGGAACCATTAAAAGAAAATGGCGGGCCTAACAAAAAGAAGGGATTTTTTTTGTATGCCCTGCAATTGTCCCGATTGCCTTATCTGAATGTCACTGCATTTCACAAATGCTACCTTTTTTGCTAGGGTATTTGATTATTTGCCACAAAGTTGATGGTAATTGAACCCTGTCTCATTGATGTATGACCTCAGAATCCAAATGTTAGTGAGATAAAAGCGTATAAATCATCAATTATCATCAACTTTGTGATAAATAATCACCCGCTTAAACTCTCCCTCCTCTCCCCTGCAGATCATACTGGCTCGCCTCCCTTCGCAGGCTCGCAGCACCCACTCTCGGCTCGTCTCCCTCCCAACCTCCCTCTACGCCACAATGGCCCGCGGTGGTGACCCCCCCATTCCTCCTTCCCCTTCGTCACCTCTTCCTCCTCCCCCACCATCGTCCCCTTCAACCTCGATGCAAGCTGCCGCATCTCGGGGAGAGACGACGCCGGATCTGGTGCTGTCGCTGCGTCGGGGAGCCCACCCTCTAGGGCGTCCGCACCGTCGCCATCCCCATGGTCGCTGCCGTGCGCCTACTGCTCCTCAGCATCACCACGAACACCGCCGTGCGGCCCCATATTGCCCCACCGAGCCAAGCAGGAGCTCGTCGTGGTCCGCTGTTCGTCTCACCGGTGAGCTCCTCCAATTCCTCCCCTTCTTCTATTTTTTCTACCATGGATAAAATCGTGTAGAGCTTTGCCTCTCCCATGTGTATATGTGCATGTGCTTGTGTGGATGATGGTGTTGTCAGTGGCGAATCCAGGATGAAAATAGAGGGGACTTCTATGTCAAAATTCTAACTCAAGATAACATACTAACGGTACATCTACCGGTCTATTGTCAACCAAATTCTAAATTCATTAATAAATAAAAAGGAAACAAAGCGAATAATCAAAATATAACAAGTGTATGGTACCTTGCTAATGGATAAAAGCATGCCCAATTGGTTGACTTGGACCCTTCAATATATGCGCCCTCCTCACTTGATCTCTAATCTCTTTAGGATATTCTTCAATTGTTTGCGACGCGCTGGATCAGCAACAATTTCGTTGGGATTAAAAATATGTTGAGCCATATTGCCCTTGTTGGTTTGTGGGTTGCCAGTACTGTACTTCGTCAAAAAAAAATTATGCAATATTTAGTTCTCCATTTTTACGACTTAGTATACTGTAATCAAATAAATTGAATTACACAGACAATGAGTCCATGATTGATGAATCAATAGTTCAATACTCAATAGAAATATAAAATAATAGATTGTATCGATTACCAAGCGTCCAACCTTGGTTCCTTTCCTCGTTCCTCGATGGCTCCGTCTGGAGTCTGAACCGCTGAAGCCTGAAGGGTGAAGGCGTCCTCGGTCCCAGGGGCGAATCTCCTTCCGTCAGTCGCTCCTCAGTGCTCAAGTCAAGACCTCAGCCTCCTCCTTTCCCTCGCTCACAACTCAAGTCCGTCGATCACTCCGAGCGCCGAGCTGCCGAGCGTTGAGTCGCCGAGGACTGAGTTCAGCCGCCGCCCGTCGGCGTTCCCTACCCGGTGTCCACGCCACACAACGACGCGAAGTGCGCCCTCGGTCCTCCCTCGCCCGCAGCCGGCTGAATCGCGCTTCGCCGTACACCCGCCGCCGCCGGCCGCCTGCTCCGTGTGGCTGCGCCCGGCGCCCACCCGTGCGTCTTCGGTCTTTCGTCCGCGATCACCCGTCTTCCCGAATCCCCGGTACTGTTTGTCTTCCCTAATCCTTGATGGTGCGCTACAGTGCTGATTGTTGTACCGCATTACTTGTGAAAGCCCGAGATTAACCATTAAGCTTGTGTCTAATTTCTGGCCCACTAGCCCAATATGGCAATTGCTTTCTTTGTCTTCGTTGGTTCTTCACAAACCTGACAACGCCATGGACAAAGCTCTGCTGTCGTCTCGCCGAGAGGGGGGGTGCTTCGGCCAGCCGGAGGTGGGGCTGGAGCCTCAACCAGCCCCAACAGTAGATTCTCCCCCTTGGTGCTGTGGTGATGTTGGAGAATCGCCATTGTTCCAGTTCGCAGTGGCCTCCCTCGACTGCGACGCGCAAAACATTTAGAAAGCATAGGATCAACATGCGTCAAGGAGACTTGCCTCGGTCACAGCGAGAATGTTGAACTCTTTGAAGTCCGGCGGCGGGGTCGGCGGACTCGTCGGATCGGCGGCTACGCGCAAAACGGAGCAACAAATAAATAAACTAAAACAAATAAAATCCAAAAATTACAAAATTAGTACTGGCAGGTAGATCTTGATTTTAGATGAATTTAGAAATTTGAATGGAGTCAAACGGAGTTCGGACGGAGAAGTTATGAGCGTCCGAAGTTTAAATTTTGAAAAATTGGAAAATCGGGAATATTCCCTAGAATATGCCTTTGTTGACTGTTCTGAAGTTTGACTTTGACTTGTCTCTATGGACATTGGGCCCCACATGTCATGCTCTAGTCTTCATCTTCAAGCTTGGGTTAGAGCCATGGCTAAAGAAGCCATGGATGGGCTTAAAGCTTGGGGAGGAGGAGCTTCTTGGCCAGCGTGGGGCGGCCCGGCGGAGTCGCCGGTGGCGGAGACCGCGGTGGGCGGCGTGTGGCCAGCGGCTGCAGGCGTGGCGCTCGCCCAGTGGCGGAGGCAGGGCGGCGGCGGCGGCAGCGAAGCGGCAGCCCGGCGGCGAAGCGGGCGGCCGGTGAGGCCCCCAACCACAGTGAGCTCCCAAAGAAAACAGAGAGCCCACTCCACCCAAAAATCCGATTTTTGAACCCAATTTCGCATGGATTTGGACCAAACAAAAGCATGAAATCTCTAGATTACATCCCTAGGAACACATAGGAGGAAGGAATCGAGTTGAATCTCACCGGAGGCGATGAATTTCGCGATGAACGGAGCTCCGACTGAAACGAGAAAAAAATGCGAAATTCATCTCCAACTCTTGATAGAACCTAAAATTGATTGTTGGGTTAGACTCTAGACTCATCCACGGTCACAAGGAACAAAGTGGCACAAAGAATGGCTCACCGGAGAGAGATCTACAAGCAAGAACACGAAGAACACCAAAAACTTCAACCCGGCGCCGGTTTTCTTGCTCTAATGGATGAACGAAGGGGAGAGGCCAAAGGAGGCTCACACCACCGGGACGGGGGGTTTCTTATGCGGAGAGAATGGAGGTGGTGGTGCACCATTTGGGGTAGAAACGGTCGAGTTACGAGCGTTTAAGTGCAATTCGGTTTTTCATTAATGCGGCCGTTTCCGGTGAGATTAGCGACGATTGATGGTGGGGAATGGCAAGAGATCGACGTTACGGATCCAACGGAACCGACCGTTCGCGTTTTGGAGTTGATTTGAGGGAGATACAAGAACTTGAAGAATGCCCTAGCCATTGGAGCTTTGCTTGGAGCTCTCTGTTATTTTTCATGGCTAGAGGTAGAAGATGAGTACTATTCATTGACACGTGGCGCTTCCCCATTGGTCCTCCTTTACGCGAATAATCCGCCCTAGAGAAAAATTAGGAAAAATGGTCTAAAAATTCCAAAAAAATTCCTAGAGCCATTTTAGAATATTTGGGACCCAATAAAATTGGTTCCGCTGAATTTGGATGAAATTTGTGAAATGAAATATTCGGGCGCGGATTGCGGGCATTAAACAAAAGCCGTGCGAAATAAAATAGGAGCGAAGGTCCAAAAATCCGGGGAATCGTTCCAAAAATCATTTTGGAATATTTGGGACATAATTGAAGTGGTTTTGGGATTTTTGGAGCATTTTTGGACTCGGGTGAAATTTCGGGTACCGGCGGGAATCTGGAAATTCGATTTTTCGATCGGAGGGGAATTGAATCCCGATTTTTGGAGGGGAAAGGATGCCAGGTTAATATAAACACCCAAGAAACTCCAAGTTTTTGAATTTAATTAAGTTAAATTAGATTTTTCCCGGAAAGCGAAAACTAGGGCGTTACAAACCTACCCCCCTTAGAAAGCATCTCGTCTCCGAGATTCGGACGGAGAAAGAAAAAGATCGGGAAACTCTGCTCTGAGGTCTTCTTCTCGCTCCCAGGTACTTTTCTTCTCAGAATGACTGCTCCCCTAAACCGCACAGAACTTGGTCACACGACTTCGAGTTCGGCGCTCAGCTTTATCCAAAATCCTGGCGGGATACTCTGGACATGACAGGTCTCCTTCTAGTTCCATATCTTTAAACGGCCTCTAATGCTTGGGCACTGTGCTACACTTGATTCCTGATGGCGGTTATCAGCATAGCTCTTCTATTTCGACTGGGCAGTCTTCAGATTTACACGGATCTATCTGGCCTGCTCTTCGGCTTCTTTCAGAATATCTGGTTCCCTGATTTGTCCACCATCGGTCTCTTTCCAATACATGGGTATTCTGCCTTTTCTTGCATATAGAGCTTCAAAAGGTGCCATCTTTAGATTCGACGGAGATTGTTGTTGGAAAACAACTCTATATCTGGTAATTACCGACCCCAAGAACCTTTGTTAAAGCCTAAGCTTTCAACATATCTTCCACTATTTGATTTATTCTCTCTGTCTGGCCATCGGTATGGGGATGGTAAGCAACACTGGAATTCAAATTCGTACCCAAAACTTTTATACCACTTCTGCCAGAACCTCTAGGGGAACTGCGAACCTCGATCTGACACGACCTTCTTGGGCGCACAATGAAAATGCACTGTTTTAGCCACGCAAAGTTTCACGAGTTTATCAACAAAATGGGTTGTCTTCCACGGAGCAAAGTGTGCAACTTTTGTCAACCTGTCCACACTACCCCCCTTAGAAAGAATCATATCCGGACTTAGTTCCAAAGAGTTCAAGGGTGAAATTCCTTCTTCTTTCTTCCCATTTCCAAACAAAATCTGCAAGAGTTATAGCATTCCAATTGGTCTCCGATGTTCGGTTAATCTTTTCAAAACTTGCTGGCATGGCCTCTTGCCGGACGCTCAATAAATCTTGAATATCCTGGTTTGAGTAAACCGGTATTCAGTATTTGCCTGAGGTTCAACTTACTTGATTTACGTTTGGGGCTTCTAGTACCTTGAGACTTTAATTCTCGTGGCAAGCCTACCACACTCATCTGGAGGTTGTTGTTTCTTAACTGTATTAGCTGATTCTTTTCAATCCGAGTATCTTTGAATTCAACAATTCTTTCCAGGGTTTAGATCAGAACTATGGCTCTATTGCCATCCTTTAAACATCCCAGTACTGGTGCCCAATTACAATTATGTTTCAAGAATTTATCAACAGAAAGCCACATCCACAATTATACTCCTTTTAAACTTTTATTGATAACAATACTGTCGATTAAATCTTACAGACTGAATCAGTACATAAACTCTTTTATTTTATTCCTTAGAAGAGGTATGGTACTACTGAAGGTACCATCTACTAACATTCATGGATAACCTCAAGTTCCAGGTGTCTCTTCTTCAACATCCTGGATCATAGGCAGACCTGATGTCCTATATCGCAGAACCTATGATAGAAGTTTCCGATTGCGTCTCCCACCTGCTGCTGGGGTTATAGTCTGAAGAAGAACAGCATCTGGAATGTTGGGATTTGAAGTAGATGCCTGGCGTCCTTGCGGGCAACCCCTGGGAACCTGCCCCATGGCAAGACAATTGCAATACCGAGGATCTTGATGGGTTCTAAGCATGGAAAACAAAATTTTTCCTACGAATGCAACCAAACACCAAGATCATATCTAGGAGATGCATGCAAACGGTTTCAGAAGGACTCACCCTCGTAGACCGAAAGCGGGAATAACGTTCCCGCAAACAAACGTGGTTGAAGTAGAGGTACACGCCCGACTTCAAAGTCGCGAAGATGAGCGCCACAAACGGCAGCGCCTCCGTACTTGGTCACACGTACCGAACAACGATGACCTCCAATCCCTCGATCCAGCGGGGCAGCGGAAGTAGAGGATCCACGGGAAACTCCAACAACACTACGACTTAGTGGTGGTGGTGGAGAAACTATTTCAGCAGCGCTTTGTTTAAGCTTGTCGGGACCCCGAATTTGCAAATCCGGACCCTCTGTGTATTCAGCACTAGTCCAGGAACGCGCTAGTGCACACAGTCTTAACATCGGTAAATACCACAATCATACCATTCGATATTATCAAAGTACTTTATTTAAATAACCAAACTGGTTACTCGACCTTATGGTCAAGTTACAAATATATGCCTCGCAAGGCGAAACTTATTAAAAGAGAAATAATAGTAGCAGCGGAAAATCAAATAACTTCGTGGCGCCATCCAGTATACCACAGGCAACTGACTGGGCTCGCTTCCCTAAGTAGACGGATCCTCTTGGAGTTCCTCCTCCAAAGCTGGTGCAGTCTCTTCTTCAACTGATATTGTGTTGAGGCAAGGGTGAGTACTTGGTACTCAGCAAGTCATGCACAGAATGCAGGCTAATATACTACATGCATGGCTTGGTACAAAGGAATAGCACAAGGTATTTTTGCAGTAAACAGCTTTTGACAAGTAATAAAAGTAGATTCGAAAGCAGTAGAAATAAGTAAAGCGTAAATAACTTTTCAAGAAGTTGAATAAACATTTTCCCCATCCTAAACCACATTTCTATCATCTTCATTATTAAACCAAACCAACCTTTCAAATCCAAGTTATTTTCAGAAAATCTAACCCTTGACTGTAATTCCCGAGCATTGTCCAGTACCGTGGACACGGCTATTTAAATAGATTCTACACTCTGCAGAGGTTATGCACTTTACCCACAAGATACAGTCAAACACCACAAAGGCGAGTTTCCGTAACAAAGCCTTTCGGAAGCCTCAAACAACACAGGTGGTCCTCTCCGGTTCGTGCTCTACACCATCCCTTCCCTTAGCCAAGGCGAAGTATGGGACCAACACACCGTTAGATGGGTATCGGCCCACGACCACGATACGCTCCCCGCACAATCACACAAGCGGTGTAATTGACACCCTGAGGCTCCACAAGTGAGTCCTTAGCGACTTAGTCAACTAGGGCCGTCCCATTCCACCATGTGGTTGCAAGTATGACCCAGTTCAAAGGCTTGCAAGGTTAAGTCCTTAGAGCGACCAGGGCAAGACTACCGAAGAACCAAATCAACATTCCCAATGCCACAAGCGGCCCACTGATTACTCTTGCCACATGCCCCGATCGAAATCTGTTTATCAAACCCGATTGATTACCATGCACCACGTGCCATCAACATCACATGATACTTTTCCAAAACAGGTTCAATATATCATTAAGTCAATATTAACATTTGATTGTCCAAAATCATGTTATGAGCACGTAGTGAGTCTAAGCAAAGTTATACTACAACGGTCTAAACCCATGTTGGCAATTTAATAATGTCCAACTAGTAATCCACAACTAGGGTGACAAGGGATCATGGCACATACTTAGATAATCAAGGTGTCATACGACAAATTGGTATTTATCTAACCCCCATGTTTAAACAAAGTATCTTTCTAATTGATCTAGCATGCAATAGTTTAAATCAAAATAGATTTGAAATAGGATCAACATGGTCAAAGCACAACTTGCCTTCAAAAGCACTTGCTCTTGGTCTTGAGTTGGATCCTGAGTCAACACTTCTCCTTCGAATCCTTAGGCACTTCAACGCGTCTACTCGTAAAGCGTGCAAATAGCAATACACAAATAAACAATAGGCAAAAACATCCCAAAACTCCAAATAAAATCCATAAACAGAGAGAACATAATTTTCTGGATTTTTAGAAAGCTGGAATAAATCAAATTTGGAGTTAAAGCGCAAAAGTTATGATTTATTAAAGTTTAAATAATCAATTAAATAATATTACAGAGAAAAACTTTAGTCCAAAAATTAAATAAAATTCATATTTAGGTAGATCTCAATTTTATACAAATTTAGAAATTTGAATCACTCAAATCGGAGTTGAAGCATAAAAGTTATAAGCGTTTGAAGTTTTGAAATTCAAATCAATTATTAAACCGATTTATTAAATCATTTTCTTTTCGAAATTAATTATTGTGTCGGCAAGGACACGTGGCAGCCTCGATTGGTTGGGTGGCGTCGGTAGGTCCATGGACTTGGTCCACGCTTGGCTTGGGTCTACCGTGGACTCGGTCCACGACTCCGCGTGTCGGCCGACATGTGGGCCACTCGGGTGACGTCATCGGCGGCGTCGGCGGGGACTCGGCCACGGTCTTTGGCGGCAGTGGGACCCACTGTGGCGTCATGGGTGGCGTCCGCGGTGCGATCGGCCCGACACGCGGGACTCGGCGTGTCGGTAATACCTGCCAGCAGCGTCTGACGGCGACGCGTCGGTCCAACTTCCCGACACGTGGCGCAATCACGGCCGTTGGTTTGAAAATCAGCGGCGCGGATTAGATCCAGGGTTTAACACGTTGAAACTACTCGTTGATCGTGGGCGTTTGATTTAGATCGGACGGTCCAGATCTAATCCTATAATAGCACTTTGCTACGGCGCGTGGCAATTGTGAACCGTTGGATCTTGATCCAGCGGTCGGATCTAACGGGTTTGGAACACGTGAACTCACCTCAACCGCCACGATCAAGATCGGACGGTCCACAGAGCTTCGCGAGGTCGATGGCGGCAGCGGAGCAAGACCACCGGAGATGAGAACGACAGCGAGCCGGCGGCGTTTGGGGTTGCTCGGCGAGATGAGTCCTCGCCTTGGTGCGTCTCGTCACGGGGATTCCGGATCTGGGCTCCTTCGGCGGAAGACGACGGACGGCGCGGAATCGAGCAAAACCGCGGCGGAGAGGTGCTGTAGCTCGTGCGAGCGATTCCGCGAATCTCACGGCGATTAAGGCTCGGTGAAGTAAGCGAGAAAGGGCGCGGGATCACGGCGGTCCTGGTACCTCCGTGCCAAATACCCTCGGCATGCGTGCGTGCAGGGCGGAACCCTAATCCTACACGGCGCGGCCAGCGGCGGAGGAGTCGGCTTCGGACTCGGCGGAGACGATGACGCTCGGCCGTCCGCATTAGCGCGATCAGCGGCCCGCGATCGCAGCAGCGATCGGATCGAGGCGGATACGGCTCGGCGAATGCGGGCGGATCTCAGCAGTTGGATCTTGATCCAACGGTTGGGATTGATTAGGGTTTTGAGCTGGTTTGATCGAGTCAACTGGCTCGGGTCGGACTCGAGTCCGACTCGGGTTCGACTTCGGTCGGATGAACGATACTTGACCCGAGTTGATTTTCCAGCGATTTAATATTTAAAATAATTCCCGATAATTCATTTAATTCATTAAAAATAGCAAATGACTCGAAAAATTCGAGAAAAATTACGGAAAATACTTTGGATCATTTTGGACTCAAATAAAATATTTCCAACAAAATTTTATTTGCAAAATCAAATTCTTTAATTATTTCAAAATGGAATAAATTCAAATAAATTCCAAATAAATCCAAATAAATTCGAGAAAATTCCAAAATTCACCAAAGTGCCAAACCACACATGAATTTAAGGAAAGCAAAATTTTGGGGTGTTACAAACCTCCCCTTAATAGAATCTCGTCCCAGAGATTCGGGGCTCACTCTGAGAATAGGTTTGGAAACTCTTTCTTCAAATCCTCTTGTGACTCCCAAGTCGCTTCGCTTCCTTCATGGTTGCTCCATCGAACTCTACAAAAGCAGGTTGACTTGTTTCTAGTTTCTCGATCCATTGTGTCTAGAATCCTTACGGGATACTCCTTATAAGTCAAATCCTCTTGCAACTCAATTGATTCTAACGGTGTCTGCATTTCCTCGGGAACTCGGAGACACTTCTTCAAGCTAGGACACATGGAATACATCATGCACTCCTGCTAACGATCGTGGCAACTCCGGTGATAAGCAACTTACGCCTCTGCGGCTCAAAATCTTAAATGGTCCAACATAGCAGGTGCAAGTTTCCCTTTGGCATGGAACCTCTTAACTCCCCGAGAGGCGTAACTCGAGGTATACAAAGTCTTACGGTTCAAAACTCAAATCTCGCGGCGATTGTCGGCCATAACTCTTACATCGAGATTGGGCTATCTTCAACCTTTCCCTAATCATAGCGATCTGTTCTTGACCTCTTGAAGAATATCAGGCCCAAAGACACGGCGCTCGCCGGTCTCATTCCAATTCAATGGCGTCAGGCGAAGTCGACCATCTGATGCCTCAAAGGTGACATCTGTAAACTAGCACGATAACTATTGTTGTAATCGAACTCGGCATACGGTAAACTCTTATCCCAAGAAGTAGCATAAGCTAATGCACAAGCTCTCAACATATCCTCCGAATCTGGTTGACTCTTTCTGGCCTGTCTGGTCTGCATGGATGATAAGTCAGATCTTGAAGTTCACACGGGTTCCCATGGCTTCATGCAACTTATTCCGTAACCTTGAGGTAAATTGGGTACCTCTGTCCGATCTGATCCTCTTTGGCACTCCGTGCAAAGCAGACAATCCTGATCATGTACAATTACGCTAATTTATCTCCCGAGTAAGTGGTCTTCACGGGGATAAAATGGGCTACTTTAGTCAAGCGATCCACTATAACCCATATGGAGTCATAACCTCCTTGAGTTTTCACAAACCGGTAATGAAATCCATTCCGATTTCCTCCCACTTCCACTCGGTATTTTCAGTTGTAGCAATCCTGCTGGTCTCGATGCATTGCCTTGACTCTCGGCATACGTCGCACAATGCAACATGCTCGGCAACTTCACGTTTCATACTCGGCCACGAGAATCTCTCCTTGAGATCCTGATACATCTTGGCGCTTCGAGGATGAATTGAGTACTTGAGTCATGGGCTTCTTCGAATCGATTGCTTTAACTCCTTGTTGTTAGGCACACAAATGCGATCCTTCATCCACAACGTGCCTTGCTCATCCAACTTGAAGTCCTCTGCCTTGCCTTCCTCCTTGATGGACTTAATCCTGCGGATCTTGTCATCATCCTTCATCCTTCTCGGATCTGATCCTCTAGGGTAGGCTTTACTTCTAATGCGGCCAAGAATCCGCTAGGTACTACCTCAATCTTCATTTTAAAATCCTCGCATAACTCGTCACGACTTGTGGCTAGCAACGTACTCACGGTATAGCTTTTCCGACTCAGGGCATCGGCTACTCGTTGGCCTTCCCGGATGGTAATGGATTCCAACATTATAGTCCTTGATTAACTCTAACCATCTCCTCCGCCTCATATTCAGATCCGATTTGGGTGAATATGTACTTAAGGCTCTTATGATCCGTATATACTTCACATCTGTTTCCAATCGAGATAGTGACGCCATATCTTCAAAGCATGCACTACGGCTAACTCTAAGTCATGTGTCGGATAATTTTCCTCATGCGGCCTCAAGCGCCTTGATGCATAGCGGCGACCTTTCCATTCTGCATCGTGCAAGACACATCCAAGTCCTTGGCGCGATGCGTCACAATAAATATCGAAGCTTTGAGCAACATCAGGTAGAACTAACACCGGTCTTGATGTCAATCGCTTCTTCAGCTCTGAAATCCTTTCTCACATTCTCAAGGCGTCCATGCAAACTTCTTCTCCTTCTTCAAAGAATTGCGTAAGAGGTTTCGCAATTGTCGAGAAGCCTTCAATGAAAGCAGCGGTAGTATCCTGCCATTCCAAGGAAACTCAGAATGCGGGTCACGCCTTGGTGCTCCCAATGTAACACAGCTTCTACTTTGCTTGGATCTACGGCGACTCCTTCTGCGGTCATTACATGTCCCAGAAACTCCACCTTGTCCTTCCAAAAATCACACTTGCTGAACTTGGCGAAGAGTTGCTGTTCCCTCAGCTTTTCCAAAACTCGCCTTAAGTGTTCGGCATGTTCATCCTCTGTCTTGGAGTAGACTAGGATATCGTCTATGAACACGACGACAAACTTGTCCAAATATTCCATGAACACCTTATTCATCATATTCATGAAATAAAATTTGGCGCATTAAATCGACCCAAAG
This sequence comes from Rhipidocladum racemiflorum, assembly GCA_036346355.1. Classification (NCBI taxonomy): domain Eukaryota; kingdom Viridiplantae; phylum Streptophyta; class Magnoliopsida; order Poales; family Poaceae; genus Rhipidocladum; species Rhipidocladum racemiflorum. The sequence continues at coordinate 37,485,678 of CM070580.1, read as the reverse complement.
GACATAGCGTAAACTCGTAATGTCCATATCTTGGCGAGAATGCGATCTTGAATATCTTACGATCGGATCTTCAACTGATGGTATCCCGATCTCAGATCGATCTTGGAGAAAACTCCGGCTCCTCTCAACTGATCAAACAAATCATCAATCCTGGGTAGCGGATACTTATTCTTCACGGTGACTTCATTGAGTGCACGGTAGTCAATGCACATCCTGAAACTCCCGTCCTTTTTCTTGACAAACAAAACTGGTGCTCCCCATGGCGACGAACTTGGTATGATAAATCATTTCTCCATTAACTCTTCTAGCTGTTTCTTCATCTCTACCAACTCCTCGGTAGACATCCGATAGGGTCTCTTTGCTATCGGTCTTTGTGCAGTACAAGCTCTATCACAAACTCTATGTCCCTGTCGCGGCATACGTAGACCTTCGGGAAAAACATCGGGTACTCATTCACTCTGGGACATCCTCTATGCTGATTGCCTTGGTACTGTTAACCATCAAGCTGTCCATCTCTAAGCGAGGTGGCTTGAAATTCTACTTTCTTCCCACACAGGCTCTCAATCGAGATAGTCCTTCGTCCACAAATCAATACGGCCTTGTGCTTGGATAACCAATCCATTCCCAATATGACGTCTAAGGTGCAGGTCTCCAAAATTATAAGGTTTGCTAGGAACTCTATTCCACCTATCAGTATTCTCACCCGGAACATCCTACTTTCGTTCGGAGTTCGGAACCAGGGTTTGAACTAAAAGCATGCACTTAAGTCTTGCAATTCTCAAATCATTTCTAGTAGCAAAGCCTTGCGAAACAAGCGAATCTGAAGCTCGAGTCAAACAAAGCTGTGCAGTGCTTGAGTTAACAAGTAACTTACCCAATCTGACGTCAGAGCATTCTGCGGTGCATCTGCGGTGACATGGTTGACTCGGCCTCTCACCACGGTGCAGGGTGTGGCTCCTGGTCTTTGGCGTCCTAGCTGGGGTGGTTCCTAGGTTGAAGCGAATGGGTCACTCCTGCCGTCTTCTTTGGACAAGCTGTTGGCAAAGTGTCTGGCTCGTTGCGATTGTAGCAGCGTCTCAATGTTCCTTCTTGTTGCACGGAGTAGTGTTTCTAGCGAGGTGAGTGCAGTAGTTTTGGTTGACAGGTCTTGGTCTTTGGGGATGGTGTCCTTGTTGCATTCGTGGTTGGAATCACGAAGAATTGATTTGGTGCAACCCTCAAGCGCCATTGCGTTCCACTGGCGTGATCCTTGCTTTGTTGCATCCTGCGCTTCTGTTCTCATCCAGTTCCTTGCGCTTGTCCTCAAGAATAAGCGCCTTATTCACCAACTCTTGGAAATCTGGAAAGGTGTGGGTGATCAACCCTACTTGCAATCCTGAGTTGAGTCCCTTCATAAAAGCGAGGTATCTGGATTTATCTGTCGCTACATCCTCAGTGCGTGGCGTGCTAGGCTGTGTGAATTTGTTCAGGTAGTCGGCCACTGGCTGATTACCTTGCTTGATGCTCTGAACTCCTCCTTCTTAAGGTCCATGATTCCTTCAGGCACGTGATCTTGTCGGAATGCGGTGTGAACTCTCCCCAAGTGATATCTTGAGGGTTCTCTGCGTGTACGAAGTTCTCCCACCATTCGTAATTGTTCCTTCCAAGCGATGAGAAGCGTAGAGTACCTTCTCATTCCCTATGCATTGAGCTATGTGTAGCTTCCTCTCAATTGATCTTAACCAATCATCGGCCTCCAATGGATTGGCATTCCCGAGAAAGTGGGTGGGTGAGTTCTCATGAACTCGACAGCCTTGTATTCTGGCGTGGCCCTGATTAACTTGATTAGCGGTGGCACGGCGATGACATGCTGCATTTGTTGCATCATAGCATGCATCAACGGAGTCAGGCAGCAAGAAAAGCTCGAAATTCTGCATATCCGGTGGCGGTCTTTGGTGCTCCATCATTGGGGTTTTCTGGCGAGAACCACTCCCATTGCTTCCAAAGTTCCCACGGGTGTTCACCATCTGTCGATTTGCTCTAGGTTTAGAGATGAGAGGGAAACAAGAATAGACAAGTAATATGGAACTTATGCGGGCGAAAGGGTAACTTTAAGGTCCAACTTTATTATTAATAACTTGGTATGGCTGCTTACAATGCCTAAGGGCCTTGCAACACATCTTGCACACTCAGCAAACAAAACAAATCCAAATTGAACTAACTCTGGAGTCTAACGCCTAAAGGGTGACTCTTTATTCTATGACGCGACTCGGCGAAGGAGTCTCACTATAGAACCTATGCTCACTCATCGAGAAAACCTCCACGGCACGAGTGCGGGTCTTTGTGGCATAGGTGCGAAACGATTGCCATGTCCGACAAGCTGTGTCCTCTATGGTAGTCGAAGAAGCGGTGTCCTCATCGAGATCGACTCCTCTGGATCTCGCTCGTGTAGCTCGAATCTTGGCTGCGGAGTGCAGTCCGTACAAGGTCATCTCCAACTCGTCAATCCTTCGTAGAAGGTGTGCCACATACTCTTGAGCTTCCCGCCATCTGTTCTTCTCTGTCGTGATCTCCTTGCGGGCCTTCTGCAGCTCCTTGCTTGTATTATCTAGTACATCCTCCTGGGCGACAATAAATCGTGCCAACTGTGTAACCGTGGCATCCTCATCCTGAATCTCCTTCGGGTCAAGAAGGTTATCGCTGCGCGGATGGTAACGGAACACCGTACTCTCCAATTCTCTGGCGTAGATACGGGTAATGTGCCGCATTGCTCGTCGTGATACTTCTTGGATACCCATCTGCATTGTAGATCTCCTGGCGGTCAGGTGTATCGAGGCGATTGCCAGGCCCTTTTTCCTAGCAGGTACCTCAATCCTCACGTCACAAGCTTTGATCAATCCCGCTTGTCTGATCACTTCCACTTGGTATTGCGGCTTCTCAAAATCTCCGAGAGTCTGTAGCATATGCCAAAGTTCAGCGGCGTGACCAACTCCCAGATCAACATAGTTGAACTCTTCCTCCATCTGTCACAAGAGTGCTTTACGTAAGAACTCGGAATTTTTAAATTGTGACAAGGTAAGGGAAAATTTCAGCAAGAGACAAGAAAAGAGAGAAGGGGATAAGTTGAGATGTCATTTCTTGTCTTGACAACTTTTTAGCTTTAGAAAATAGGTTTTATCCTCACTACGACCATTCTAGCTAAGGTTGAGCCTACAGTCAAGTATGGCTCTGATACCACCTCTGTCGGGACCCCGAATTTGCAAATCCGGACCCTCTGTGTATTCAGCACTAGTCCAGGAACGCGCTAGTGCACACAGTCTTAACATCGGTAAATACCACAATCATACCATTCGATATTATCAAAGTACTTTATTTAAATAACCAAACTGGTTACTCGACCTTATGGTCAAGTTACAAATATATGCCTCGCAAGGCGAAACTTATTAAAAGAGAAATAATAGTAGCAGCGGAAAATCAAATAACTTCGTGGCGCCATCCAGTATACCACAGGCAACTGACTGGGCTCGCTTCCCTAAGTAGACGGATCCTCTTGGAGTTCCTCCTCCAAAGTGATGCGATCTCTTCTTCAAGCGATATTGTGTTGAGGCAAGGGTGAGTACTTGGTACTCGGCAAGTCATGCACGAGAATGCAAAGCTAATATACTACATGCATGGCTTGGTACAAAGGAATAGCACAAGGTATTTTTGCGATGCTTGACTTTTGACAAGTAATAAAAGTAGATTCGAAAGCAGTAGAAATAAGTAAAGCGTAAATAACTTTTCAAGAAGTTGAATAAACATTTTCCCCATCCTAAACCACATTTCTATCATCTTCATTATTAAACCAAACCAACCTTTCAAATCCAAGTTATTTTCAGAAAATCTAACCCTTATTGTAATTCCGAGCATTGTCGATCACGAGTGGACACGGCTATTCAAATAGATTCTACACTCTGCAGAGGTTATGCACTTTACCCACAAGATACAGTCAAACACCACAAAGGCGAGTTTCCGTAACAAAGCCTTTCGGAAGCCTCAAACAACACAGGTGGTCCTCTCCGGTTCGTGCTCTACACCATCCCTTCCCTTAGCCAAGGCGAAGTATGGGACCAACACACCGTTAGATGGGTATCTGGCCCACGACCACGATACGCTCCCCCGTACAATCACACAAACGGTGTAATTGACACCCTGAGGCTCCACAAGTGAGTCCTTAGCGACTTAGTCAACTAGGGCCGTCCCATTCCAGCCATGTGGTTGCAAGTATGACCCAGTTCAAAGGCTTGCAAGGTTAAGTCCTTAGAGCGACCAGGGCAAGACTACCCGAAGAACCAAATCAACATTCCCAATGCCACAACTGGCCCACCTGATTACTCTTGCCACATGCCCCGGTCGAAATCTGTTTATCAAACCCCAGTTGATTACCATGCACCACGTGCCATCAACATCACATGATACTTTTCCAAAACAGGTTCAATATATCATTAAGTCAATATTAACATTTGATTGTCCAAAATCATGTTATGAGCACGTAGCAGTTCTAAGCATTTTACTACAACGGTCTAAAACCCATGTTGGCAATTTAATAATTTCCAACTAGTAATCCACAACTAGGGTGACAAGTGATCATTGCACATACTTAGATAATCAAGGTTTCATAGTGAATATTGGTATTTATCTAACCCCCATGTTTAAACAAAGTATCTTTCTAATTGATCTAGCATGCAATAGTTTAAATCAAAATAGATTTCGAAATAGGATCAACATGGTCAAAGCACAACTTGCCTTCAAAAAGCACTTGCTCTTGGTCTTGAGTTGGATCCTGAGTCAACACTTCTCCTTCGAATCCTTAGGCACTTCAACGTCTACTCGTAAAAGCGTGCAAATAGCAATACACAAATAAAAAATAGGCAAAAACATCCCAAAACTCCAAATAAAATACATAAACAGAGAGAACATAATTTTCTGGATTTTTAGAAAGCTGGAATAAATCAAATTTGGAGTTAAAAGCATAAAAGTTATGATTTATTAAAGTTTAAATAATCAATTAAATAATATTACAGAGAAAAACTTTAGTCCAAAAATTAAATAAAATTCATATTTAGGTAGATCTCAATTTTATACAAATTTAGAAATTTGAATCACTCAAATCGGAGTTGAAGCATAAAAGTTATAAGCGTTTGAAGTTTTGAAATTCAAATCAATTATTAAACCGATTTATTAAATCATTTTCTTTTCGGAAATTAATTATTGCGTCGGCAGGACACGCGTGGCAGCCTCGATTGGTTGGCTGACGTCAGCCGGTCCATGGACTTGGTCCACGCTTGGCTTGGGTCTACCGTGGACTCGGTCCACGACTCCACGTGTCGCTGACATGTGGGCCCACTCGGGTGACGTCATCGGCCGGCGTCGGCGGGGACTCGGCCCACGGTCGCGGCAGTGGGACCCACTTGTGGCGTCATGGGTGGCGTCCGCGGTGCGATCGACACGCGGGACCAGCGTGTCAATACCTGCCACGCGACGTCTGGCCCGACCGCGTCGGTCCAACTTCCCGACACGTGGCGCAATCACGGCCGTTGGTTTGAAAATCAACGGCGCGGATTAGATCCAGGGTTTAACACGTTGAAACTACTCGTTGATCGTGGGCCGTTTGATTTAGATCGGACGGTCCAGATCTAATCCTATAATAGCACTGCTACGGCACGTGGCAATTGTGAACCGTTGGATCTTGATCCAACGGTCCGGATCTAACCGGGTTTGGAACACGTGAACTCACCTCAACCGCACGATCAAGATCGGACGGTCCACAGAGCTCGCGAGGTCGATGGCGACGCGGCGGAGCAAGACCACCGGAGATGAGAACGACGACGAGCCCGACGGCGTTTCGGGGTTGCTCCGGCGAGATGAGTCCTCCCTTCGGGTGCGTCTCGTCACGGGGATTCCGGATCTGGGCTCCTTCTCGGCGGAAGACGACGGACGGCGGCGGAATCGAGCAAAACCGCAGCGGCGGAGAGTCTGTAGCTCCGGCGAGCGATTCCGGCGAATCTGGCGATTAAGGCTCGGTGAAGTAAGCGAGAAAGGGCGCGGGATCACGGCGGTCCTCGAGGTACCTCCGTGCCAAATACCCTCGGCATGCGTGCAGGGCGGAACCCTAATCCTACGCACGGCGGCGGCGGAGGAGTCCGGCTTCGACTCGGCGGAGACGATGACGCTCAGCCGCCCACGTGGCACGATCAACGGCCACGATCGCGCGCAGCGATCGGATCAGGCGGATACTGGCTCGAACCGTGCAGGCGGATCTCGGCCGTTGGATCTTGATCCAACGGTTGGGATTGATTAGGGTTTTGAGCTGGTTTGATCGAGTCAAGCGGCTCGGGTTGGACTCGAGTCCGACTCGGAGTTCGACTTCGATCGGATGAAACGATACTTGACCCGAGTTGATTTTCCAGCGATTTAATATTTAAAATAATTCCCGATAATTCATTTAATTCATTAAAAATAGCAAATGACTCGAAAAATTCCAAAAATTCTGGAAAATACTTTGGATCATTTTGGACTCAAATAAAATATTTCCAACAAAATTTTATTTGCAAAATCAAATTCTTTAATTATTTCAAAATGGAATAAATTCAAATAAATTCCAAATAAATCGAAATAAATTCCAGAAAATTCCAAAAATTCACCAAAGTGCCAAACCACACATGAATTTAAGGAAAGCAAAATTTTGGGGTGTTACAAAGCTACTGCTTGAAAGGTGGAACAGCAGGAGGAGGGAGAAAAGACCAACCAAAGGGTTATCGAGATTCGTCCCTGAGAGAGGAGCTCCACCCTCCCTTTTATAGGAGTGAGTGGACTCTCCACTCTCTCCATGTGAATGGACTCTCCATTCTCTTCATGTGAATGGACTCTCCATTAAATAAATAAACAATTTTATTTCTGTTATTTTAATATTTGTTAATTCTTTTAATTAACAAAAATTAACACATACCCCCTTGAACTATTCCGATATCCCGAAACTATTCGGTCTTTGTCCAAACTTTTCTCCGGTGTTCCGTACCCACTCAAAAGCGTCGATGAACCTTAAGTGTGTCACCCTACGGTTTGTGAATAAAATGGACATGATCAAGACACCTCTCTGATCAATAATCATCAGCGGGATCTGGAGATCCATAATGACTACCACTTACTCAACGATGAACTAGTGATCGTGTGAACCAAAAACAACATAACCAATTCCTTTTGTCTCGCGATATATTACTTATCCGGGATCCGATCATTGGTATCAACTATACCTAGTTCGATCCCGTTACCGACAAGTACTCTTTACTCGTTCCGTGATATGACATTCTTGTGACCTAGTCACGTGCTTGCAAGCGATGTCAATGTGATATCACCGAGAGGGCCCAGAGTATATCACATAAACATCGCATCCCCAAACTTTTAGAAATGACAGCTTAGGTTTGTTGCCAAACCATAATTCATACGATGTCGTTTCAACGGATTTAGATGGTGCCCTATTTAAAGTGAATGCAGCTGTTTCTAGTGCATGACCCCAAAATGATAGTGGCAAATCTGTAAGGGACATCATAGATCGAACCATATCCAATAAAGTACGATTCTGACGGCTCGGATACACCATTCTGTTGTGGTGTTCCAGCAGGAGTGAGTTGTGAAACTATTCCACATTGTCTCATGTGTGTGCCAAACTCGTAACTAAGATACTCTCCTCCACGATCGGATCGTAGAAATTTGATCTTTCTATTACGATGATTTTCTACTTCACTCTGAAATTCTTTGAACTTTTCAAATGTTTCAGACTTGTGTTTCATTAAGTAAATACATCCATATCTACTCAAATCATCCGTGAAAGTAACGAAGTAACGATATCCACCACGCGCTGACACACTCATTGGACCACACACATCGGTATTTATGATTTCCAATAAGTCGGTTGCCCGCTCCATTGTACCGGAAAACGGGGTTCTAGTCATCTTGCCCATGAGGCATGGTTCACATGTCTCAAATGATTCATAATCAAGTGATTCTAGTAGTCCATCAGAATGGAGCTTCTTCATGCGTTTAACACCAATATGACATAAGCGGCAATGCCACATATATGCAGCAATATCATCATTCAACTTAATTCTTTTGGCATTCACATTATGAACATGTGTACTATTATTATCAAGATTCAAAATAAATAAACCATTCTTCTCGGTGCATGACCATAAAAGATATTATTCATATAAATTGAACAACCATTGTTCTCGGACTTGAATGAATAACCGTCTCGCATTAAACAAGATCCGGATATGATGTTCATGCTCAACGCAGCACCAAATAACAATTATTTAGGTTCATAACTAATCGATGGTAATTGGATAGGTAGCGTCTGACGGCGATCACATCAACCTTTGATCCATTGCCGACGCCGCATCATCACCTCATCCCTTGCTAGTTGTCGCTTTGTTCCTTAGCTCTGTTTGAGTTACATATGTTAGCAACCCAACCGGTATCAAATACCCGAGCGCTCTGCGAGTACTAGTAAGGTACACATCAATAATATGTATATCATATATACCTTTGTTCACATTCCCGCCTTCTTATCGGCCCGAGATATTTTGGGCGATTGCGCTTCCAGTGCCCAGTGCCCTTGCGGTAAAAACATTCGATGCTCGACTTAGGGCCAGCCTTGGTCTTCTTCTCGAGATGTGGCAACAGACTTGCCCTTCTTCTTGAAGTTACCCTTAGCCTTGCCTTTCTTGCCATTCTTCTTGAAATCGGTGGTCTTATGGACCATCAACACTTGATGTTCCTTCTTGATCTCTAATTCAAAGTTTTCAGCATTGTGAAGCTCGAGGAGAGACTTCTTCATGCCCTGCATGTTGTAGTTCATCACAAAGCTCTTGTAGCTTGGTGGCGTAGGCAGAGAACACGAAGAATTCATAGCTCAATAGGGATAGTTATTCCCAAAGCTATGAGTTTATCGGCGTACCCAGACATTATGAGTACGTGCTCACTAACTGAGCTGTTTTCCTCCATCATGCAGCTAAAGAACTTTTCTCAAGCTTCATAACTCTCTCTTGCGGCATGGGTGTCGAAAATCATTTTCAACTCTCCCATTGTATCAAAAGCATTCTTTGTGCTCGAAACGTTTTCGCAGCTCAGGCTCAAGGCCATACAAAATGCCGCAGTGAACTAAACTGTGGTCCTCCTTGCGAGTCAAGAAAACATTTTTCTCCTCCTCGGGGGCATCATCAGCGGGCGGGGCACCCAGCGGCGCATCAAGCACATAGCTCCTTTGAGCAGCGCTGAGGAGAATCCTCAGGTTAAGGGCCCAGTTGGTAAAGTTGCTACCGTTGGTGGCTAGTTTCTCTTTCTCCATGAACAGATTGAAATTGAAAGTAGGTGGTGCCATCTACAACATATTTGCAAAGTTACTTAGACTAAGTTCATAATAGATTAAGTTCAAGTTTAATTCAAAATTACTACGAGAACTCCCACTCAAAAACAACATCCCTCTAGTCATCTTTAGTGATTACACGAACCAAATTCACTATACCGAAACCAATCATCACGTGAGACGGCATAGTTTCAAAGGCGAATATCAATATGTTCATCATATCATCCATATGACTCATGCTTTACCTTTCGGTTCGTGTTCCGATGCCATGTCTGTACATGCTAGGCTCGCCAAGTAGAACCAAAGTATTTGCTTGTGTAAATCTGGCTTACACCCGTTGTATGCGAACGTAGAGTCTATCACACCCGATCATCACGTGGTGCTTCGAAACGACGAACTTTCTTAACGGTGCATACTATGGAAGAACACATTATTATCTTGATATTAAGTTGAAGGGATCATCTTATAGTGCTAACGACGCGATCACATCCAAGCAAAATAAGATGCATAAAAAGGATTAACATCACATGCATGAATAATGTGATATGATATGGTCCTTCTAGCACTTGATCTCCATCTTGTGCGTCATGGTATGATCTCCATCATTCCACCGGCGTGGCACCAAGGTCCATGGTGCTTCCATCTTGATTGTCTTCCTCCATTACAATATATCACATGGACATATACTTAGCACGCAGGCCATAAAAGAAAAGACAACCAAATGGCTCCTGCCGGTTGTTTAAATTTACAATAAATCTTATTTCATACAACAATATTTGTATCAATGACCATATCACATCACATGCCCTGCAAAAACAAGTTAGACGCCTCTAATTCATTTTTTTTCTCATATTTTACGCAGTTTTGGGCTTTCTAGGAAAGAACCGTTCTTACCTACGAACAAGAACCACAACGGTGATAAAAACATTATTAGCAAACCGTTGTAAATTAGATCATGACTATAGTAGGAGAAACTGACACCCGCAAAGCCACTTATGCAAAGCAAGTTGCATGTCGAGCGTGGAACAAGTCTCATGTGCGAGGACATGTAAGGTTAGTCCGGACCGCTTCAAATCCCACTATGCCACCATGATCCAAAAAACACGAAAGTATGCAATAACATAATCATCAACGCCCACATCCATATGTGTTTTAACCGTACATAACATCTACGCATAGACACGGCTCTGATACCACTGATGGGTTCTAAGCATGGAAAACAAAATTTTTCCTACGAATGCAACCAAACACCAAGATCATATCTAGGAGATGCATGCAAACGGTTTCAGAAGGACTCACCCTCGTAGACCGAAAGCGGGAATAACGTTCCCGCAAACAAACATGGTTGAAGTAGAGGTACACGCCCGACTTCAAAGTCGCGAAGATGAGCGCCACAAACGGCAGCGCCTCCGTACTTGGTCACACGTACCGAACAACGACGACCTCCAATCCCTCGATCCAGCGGGGCAGCGGAAGTAGAGGATCCACGGGAAACTCCAACAACACTACGACTTAGTGGTGGTGGTGGAGAAACTATTTCAGCAGCGCTTTGCTTAAGCTACTGCTTGAAAGGTGGAACAGCAAGAGGAGGGAGAAAAGACCAACCAAAGGGTTATCGAGATTCGTCCCTGAGAGAGGAGCTCCACCCTCCCTTTTATAGGAGTGAGTGGACTCTCCACTCTCTCCATGTGAATGGACTCTCCATTCTCTCCATGTGAATGGACTCTCCATTCTCTTCATGTGAATGGACTCTCCATTAAATAAATAAACAATTTTATTTCTGTTATTTTAATATTTGTTAATTCTTTTAATTAACAAAAATTAACACATACCCCCTTGAACTATTCCGATATCCCGAAACTATTCCGGTGCTGTCCAAACTTTTCTCCGGTGTTCCGTACCCACTCAAAAGCGTCGATGAACCTTAAGTGTGTCACCCTACGGTTCGTGAATAAAATGGACATGATCAAGACACCTCTCTGATCAATAATCATCAGCGGGATCTGGAGATCCATAATGACTCCCACTTACTCAACGATGAACTAGTGATCGTGTGAACCAAAAACAACATAACCAATTCCTTTTGTCTCGCGATATATTACTTATCCGGGATCCGATCATTGGTATCAACTATACCTAGTTCGATCCCGTTACCGACAAGTACTCTTTACTCATTCCGTGATATGACATTCTTGTGACCTAGTCACGTGCTTGCAAGCGATGTCAATGTGATATCACCGAGAGGGCCCAGAGTATATCTCTCCGTCATCTGGATGGACAAATCCCACTCTTGATGCATGAGCCTCAACTAATACTTTCATAGTACCCAAATCCATCTTTATAGTCACCGTGTTACGGAGTGACGTTTGATGTCATCAAAGTACTCTTCTGGAGTTAGTGATTGACATCATCTCATGGTCTAAGGAAAAGAGCTATTTTGTATATGTTCAAGACAAAGAACAAACTTTAATGACTTGATCGAATTTGCTATACCAACTTGGGTGTGTGTTCATCACATCATTCTTCTAATAATGTGACCCCGTTATTAACAACATCCAATGTTCATGATTAGGAAACCTTTATCATCAGTTAATCAACGAGCTAGTTTAAAAGAGAGGCTTTACTAGGAACCTTTTTGTTTATTAAACACACATGTATCAACGTTTCCGGTTAATACAATTTTAGCATGAGAAATAAACATCTATTATAAACATGGAATAAGATAATAAACAATTTATTATTGCCTCTCGGGCATATTCCCTTCAGTCTCCCACTTGCACTAGAGTCAATAATCTAGATTACATTGTGATGAATCTAACACCCATTGAGTTCTGGTGCTGATCATGTTTTGCCCTTGGGAGAGCTTTAGTCAACGCGTCTGCCACATTCAGATCCCTGTGCACTTTGCAAATCTTTACATCGCCATCCTTGACATGTTCACGGATGGAGTGAAACCGATGCTTAATATGCTTGGAATTCTTGTGTGACCTTGGTTCTTTAGCATTGGCTATGGCACCATTGTTGTCACAATAGATAACCATTGGGTCCAACGCACTCGGAACCACACCCAGTTCGGATATGAACATCTTCATCCAAAGCGCTTCTGTGGCCTTACGAAGCGACAACATATTCCGCCTCTGTTGAAGATCCCACCACCACATATTGCTTGGAACTCCTCCAGCTCACTGCTCCTCCATTCATTTCAAAAATATACCCGGTTTGTGACTGAGAGTCATCCGGATCAGTGTCGAAACTAGCGTCGACGTAACCTTTTGCGACGAGCTCTTCTTCACCACCATATATGAGAAACATATCCTTAGTTCTTCTTAAGTACTTAAAGATATTCTTGACCGCTGTCCAGTGTTCCAAACCTGGATCAGATTGGTACCTGCTAGTCAAACTAATAGCATGTGCCACATCCGGTCTTGTACACAACATAGCATACATGATAGAGCCTATGGCTGAAGCATAGGGAATCTTATTCATTACTTCTCTATCTTCTGCTATAGCTGGACTCTGAGTCTTACTCAATGTCTTGCCTTGCAACATAGGTAAGAACCCTTTCTTACTTTCGTCCATTCTAAACTTCTTTAGAATCTTGTCAAGGTATGTACTTTGCGATAACCCAATCAAGCGTCTCGATCTATCTCTATAGATTTTGATGCCTAAAATATACGCCGCTTCACCAAGGTCCTTCATTGAAAACTTACTGTTTAAGTAATCTTTTACGCTTTTCAAAAGTTCTATATCATTTCCAATCAACAATATGTCATCCACATGTAATATCAGAAATGCTATAGAGCTCCCACTCACTTTCTTGTAAATACAAGCTTCTCTGTAAGTTTGGACAAATCCAAAACCTTTGATTACCTCATCAAAACGGAGATTCCAACTTCGTGATGCTTGCTTCAGTCCATAAATGGATCGCTGAAGTTTGCATACCTTATCAGCATCCTTAGGATCAACAAAACCTTTGAGTTGTATCATATACAACTCTTCCTCAATGTTTCCATTAAGGAACGCGGTTTTTACATCCATCCGCGATTTCATAATCGAAAAATGCAGCAATTGCTAACATAATCCTAACAGACTTTAGCATCGCTACGGGTGAGAAAGTCTCATCGTAGTCAACTCCTTGAATTTGTCGAAAACCCTTTGCGACAAGTCGAGCTTTATAGACGGTCACATTACCATCAGCGTCTATTTTCTTTTTGAAAATCCATTTGTTCTCAACAGCCTTACGGTCATTGGGTAGGTCCACCAAAGTCCATACTTGGTTTTCATACATGGATCCCATTTCGGATTTCATGGCTTCTAGCCATTTGTCGGAATCTGGGCTCATCATCGCTTCATCATACGTCGCAGGGTCATCATTCTCAATTACCATGACATTCATAGTAGAAACATAAAAATCAGGAGCATTACGCGCTCTTGTTGACCTGCGAGGTGTGGTAGTGTTCTCTTTCGGAGTTTCATGATCCTCATCATTAGTTCCCTCTTCATCTGGTGAAGTCAACTCCGAAACAACTTCCCGGCTCTTGCACTTGCCATTCTATGAAGAGAAGGTTCAAAAACCTCGTTGAGTTCTACCTTCCTACTACTCACACCTTTCGAGAGAAACTCTTTCTCCAAAAAGGATCCATTCTTGGCAACGAAAACCTTGCCCTTGGATCTGTGATAGAATGTGTACCCAATTGTTTCTTTTGGGTATCCTATGAAGACGCATTTTTCCGCTTTGGGTTCGAGCATATTTCATGAAAGATTCTATAAATCCAAGATTTCAATAATTCATTACCTAGAGCTGTGTCCATAAACAATGACACCAAGTTGACTAAGCAAATCACACCCAATCCACATTATTCATAATCCCACACAAATGGTTATCGCAAAACTATATTTCCCAAAATCATCTCCTAAACCACCGAGTACGATTCTCAGTATTATCCACTTAATACATCGAGTAGATTTGATAATATCAGTGATTAAATCATCGAGTATCATTCTCCACATCACCTACTGTAACCCTTCATATTGTCATAGCTAAATCATCTACACTTTATCCACCAAGAATACGTAATAATATCATTTACTAAACCACCAAACGTTCTGGATTATTCACAATTCTCCATAAATAAGTATCACATAGTTTGCTTGTTAAAATCCATCAAAATATAAGTCACCACGTATTCTACTTAATTCACAAGTATGCCTCTCAATATCATTTATTTACTTTTACTGACTATTATTCTTGACATCATACATCTTCCAATATTCTCTCAATCCACCCAAATTATATGGATTACCATTCATAGATCAATTCCATACCCACATCGCGAATATTCACGAAATCTTCAATTTACATTTCATACCACTGGTTCCACCGAGCGTGTCTTCTCAATAGTCTTTTTCCCTAATTAAAGAATATTTTTCCAAAAACATTTGTATTGGTGGATTGCTATACTAGGGCGACAAAGGATCATGGATAATAATATCAAGGAGGGATGGACAACAGGTATAACTAACAACTAAACGTTAACATCATTCTTTAATATAAATAGCGATGCAATTTGTAAAACATGATAAAACATTTAGAAAGCATAGGATCAACATGCGTCAAGGAGACTTGCCTCGGTCACAGTGAGAATGTTGAACTCTTTGAAGTCCGGCGGCGGGGTCGGCGGACTCGTCAGATCGGCGGCTACGCGCAAACGGAGCAACAAATAAATAAACTAAAATAAATAAAATCCAAAAATTACAAAATTAGTACTGGCAGGTAGATCTTGATTTTAGATGAATTTAGAAATTTGAATGGAGTCAAACGGAGTTCGGAAAGAGAAGTTATGAGCGTCCGAAGTTTAAATTTCGAAAAATTGGAAAATCGGGAATATTCCCTGGAATATGCCTTTGTTGACTGTTCTGAAGTTTGACTTTGACTTGTCTCTATGGACATTGGGCCCCACATGTCATGCTCTAGTCTTCATCTTCAAGCTTGGGTTAGAGCCATGGCTAAAGAAGCCATGGATGGGCTTGAAGCTTGGGGAGGAGCGGGCTTGCACCACGTGGAGGGAGGCGGCGGCGGCGCGGTCGCCGTGGCGGGACCGGCGGTGGCGCGGCCGAAGCGGCACGGGCGCTGGCGCCATGGCGGCGCGGCGAGCGGCGCGGCGGCGGGCGGGCGGCGCGAAGCGGCGTGGCGGCCGGAGCGGCGACGGCCAGCGGCCGGCCGGTGAGGCCCCCAACCACAGTGAGCTCCCAAAGAAAACAGAGAGCCCACTCCACCCAAAAATCTGATTTTTGAGCCCAATTTCGCATGGATTTGGACCAAACAAAAGCATGAAATCTCTAGATGACATCCCTAGGAACACATAGGAGGAAGGAATCGAGTTGAATCTCACCGGAGGCGATGAATTTCGCGATGAACGGAGCTCCGGCCGAAACGAGAAAAAAATGCGAAATTCGTCTCCAACTCTTGATAGAACCTAAAATTGATTGTTGGGTTAGACTCTAGACTCATCCACGGTCACAAGGAACAAAGTGGCACAAAGAATGGCTCACCGGAGAGAGATCTACAAGCAAGAACACGAAGAACACCAAAAACTTCAACCCGGCGCCGGTTTTCTTGCTCTAGTGGATGAACGAAGGGGAGAGGCCAAAGGAGGCTCACACCACCGGGACGGGGGGGTTCTTATACGGAGAGAATGGAGGTGGTGGTGCGCCGTTTGGAGTAGAAACGGCCGAGTTACGAGCATTTAAGTGCAATTCGGTTTTTCATTAATGCGGCCGTTTCCGGCGAGATTAGCGACGATTGATGGTGGGGAATGGCAAGAGATCGACGTTACAGATCCAACGGAACCGACCGTTTGCGTTTTGGAGTTGATTTGAGGGAGATACAAGAACTTGAAGAATGCCCTAGCCATTGGAGCTTTGCTTGGAGCTCTCTGTTATTTTCCATGGCTAGAGGTAGAAGATGAGTATTATTCATTGACACGTGGCGCTTCCCCATTGGTCATCCTTTACGCGAATAATCCGCCCTAGAGAAAAATTAGGAAAAATGGTCTAAAAATTCCGGAAAAATTCCTAGAGCCATTTTAGAATATTTGGGACCCAATAAAATTGGTTCCGCTGAATTTGGATGAAATTTGTGAAATTAAATATTCGGGCGCGGATTGCGGGCATTAAACAAAAGCCGCGCGAAATAAAATAGGAGCGAAGGTCCAAAAATCCGGGGAATCATTCCAAAAATCATTTTGGAATATTTGGGACATAATTGAAGTGGTTTTGGGATTTTTGGAGCATTTTTGGACTCGGGTGAAATTTCGGGTACCGGCGGGAATCTGAAATTTTGATTTTTCGATCGGAGGGGAATTGTATCCCGATTTTGGGAGGGGAAAGGATGCCAGGTTAATATAAACACCCAAGAAACTCCAAGTTTTTGAATTTAATTAAGTTAAATTATATTTTTCCCGGAAAGCGAAAACTAGGGCGTTACACTTATTCGTGCATTCATGTGGCTGACTGAGGGCCAACTTTTGAGCTTGTCTTACAAGCCAGTTTTTTGAACTTTTGACTGATATGTCCAATAAGCTTATCCCTTTTGGATAAACAAAGATTATAAACCTATGCAAAATTGTAATGCAACTATATCCAGTCATAAGTTGGATATTTGTGCATTCATTTGGGTTTTCCTCTAAGAAGTAAATATTTGAACAAGAACCAGTACATCTTTATTCTGACAGAAATTTGAAAGGACAAAGCATTATATAATCCTTTAATGTCAGTGAAGCTTTTCTACGAAGTCCACAATATGAACAAACACATGGCCTTGAAAAACTTCTGCAGATTCAATTAATTTAATGATTAAAAAATATATAATTTTAAAAAAAAACATAAGATCACATATTTTATAGCATCAGGAGTTTGGGGATAACCTTCACCAACTCAATCACACATTAATAATCAGTAAGCAGGCGTTCCTTAGCGTGTGTGCAATTTTCGTTTGGTAGAACACAAAAGCAGGCCATTTGAACGTTTTTAAGCATCACTTAAGATATCCATGTAAGTAACAACGGCTAACAGAGGAAATAAAGTGGGCAAGAAAACCTAGTCACTTACTTCTCAAAGCTAGAAGGAAGAATAGCTTTTGCTCCAACTCTTGTGCAGCATGCTGCAAACCCGTCTCATCAGAAACTGCAGGGAAAAGACTAGGTAAAATAACTGTTTGGGTAACTAGCATTAGAAAGTGAAAAGACCAAACAAGTACTCCCTCCAGTTTGATAATAGATGTCGTTTTGGACATCGACACGGTCTTCAAAACACAATTTTGACCGCTAATTTTTATTATAATATATTTATAAAACCCAATAAAATTATAATATTATGAAAGTACTTCTCGAGACAAATCTACACATATAATTTTCATATATCCAATTTAAATATTTAAAAATATATCAATAGTCAAAGTTTTAAAAGTTTGACCATCACTATATCCAAAACGACATCTATTATATCAAACTGGAGGGAGTAGTAGGATCCACTCCCCAATAAAGAAGAAAACGAAAAATATAAAAAGAAGTACATCAGAATGAACCCATATGTACAAGACAATGGAAAAGAGAGACAGCAGACTCCAGCAGCAACAGCAACGGAACAAAGAAACCAAGAAGGTACGGACATCCTCTAGGATGAGGCTTAATCAAATCCAGGTAACGTTCAAAATTAACAAATTCCTCTAACTCTTTCCCTTCTTCAGACTTCTCTTGAACTCGAAAAGGCCGAGAGCTAGAGTGATGGATGAAATCAAGTAGTGCACGGCCATCAAATCTGCACATTAAGAAGGATATCAATTCGATTGTTCTTAACATTCTTGAACAACTCAGATAAAAATACCTGTCAGTCAAAATATCCTGTTTCCCATTCCATGGTATCCTGCAACAAAATAAGTATTGTCAATAAGTAGCACCATTCAAGTGAAACTGTATTTTTTTTTCTTTCCTAGACTGATTGGAGCACAAGCAGCAACACAACTAATTTAGTTCATATATACAAAACTTCTACCAGAGCTATATAGCCCAGGTCATTGCCTTGTTGAAAAAAGAATTCAAATTGAAAATAGTTTGGTACTGCTCCAAGCCTCCAACACATGTCAGATTAGCTATTAGGGCCATGTACACGTCCGATAAATGTCAGAAACAGAATTTTTTTAAATAATACATTTTGTAATAGCAATTGCTATATATATACTGAAAGTGCATCTAGGCCCCTCAATTTATTTTGGTGATTAATGATGACACAATTAAAGAGATCTAAGGTTTTAACTAAGACTAATGCAGATCTCGAGAACACTTCAAACTTGGAATGAGATTGGACGCCTCTACGTACAGTAAAATTCAAAAGGACGGCATCAAGACGAGATTTGTAATTTTCATTTTCTCTTGAGTCTCAAGGATAGCCGTACTATTAAGAGGATACGACGGAAAATCGCTTTTAGGATGTGCATGTGCTCAAGGTCAAGTCTTGCATAAAAATTAGCACTCAAATACTTGCATTTCCCAAAAAACAGCAATTTCCAACCGAGCTATCCAACCCGGAGTGTTCGGACATTTTGTCTGGAGTGTCCGGACTCAGTCCGGAGTGTCCGGACTCAGTCCGGAGTGTCCGGGTTAACCCCTTCGGCCAGAAGTCATTCCAGTCTATCCAGAGTGTCCGGGTTAAATTGTCCGGAGTGTCCGGACAGTTCGAATTTGGGAGTAACGGCTAGTTTTCCAAAAGAGTATTTAAAGCCTCTACTCTCCCCCAACGGCTAGGATCTCTATTGAGCTCATTCATAGCAGCATTCAAGCCATTCCTAACACACTCCAAGCATTCAATAGAGCCCTCTCTTCCTCCCACCTCTTGATTTGGTTGTTGATCCATTCTTGGTGAGGAGAGGAAGAAGTAAAGTGCTAGGTGCATTCATTCCAAGTTCTTGAGCACTAGTTCATCCTCCAAGCGATCTCTTGTGGTGTTGTTACTCTTGGAGGTTGAAGGTCACCTAGACGGCTAGGAGTTACCGGGAGCAACCAAGGATTGTGGTGTGCCCCGGTCGTTTGTGAAGGCGTGTCTCGCCTCCGAAAGGGAAGAGACAAGAAGTGAAGCCGGCGAGTGCATTTGTGCAACACCGGGAGGCGTGTCTCGCCTCTGAAAGGGAAGAGACAAGAAGTGAAGCCGACGAGTGCATTTGTGCAACACCGGGAGGAAAGCGGGTTAAAAAAGACCCCGGCTCAAGTGCGACCGAGCCACCTCAACGGAGACGTAGGGTTCCCTTCAAGAATCCGAACTTCGGTGAAAAATCAAGTCTCCAACTTCCTTTCTTGGTTCTTACTTAACTTGTGTGGATTTATTCTCTTAGAGCTTAGATCTAGCTTGTTTTACTACTTTGCTCTAGATCCACACTTGCTTAAAGTTCTAGGTTGCTTTTGCTATCTTTTATTCAAGTAATTAGCTGCAAGTTAAAGTAGATTCAGTTTTGTTCCCGAGCCCCCTAACCCGGATTATCCGGGTAAAATACCGGACAGTCCGGACAACCCGGAGTATCCGGACAAAATATCCGGAGACTCCGAGTTGACATGCTCGGGCAGTTTAATTCCGCTGCGTAATTTTTTAATTCGCCTATTCACCCCCCTCTAGGCGACATCTCCGGTCCTTTCATATACGCGGGTAAAAAA
Organism: Rhipidocladum racemiflorum; assembly: GCA_036346355.1. Lineage (NCBI taxonomy): Eukaryota > Viridiplantae > Streptophyta > Magnoliopsida > Poales > Poaceae > Rhipidocladum > Rhipidocladum racemiflorum. The sequence goes on along the minus strand of CM070580.1, from coordinate 37,465,596 downwards.
ATTGCAAAAATAATACATATTCGCTAAACAGTACGGTGAAGTACCTTATTTTGCCGAACGGTACGGCGACAAAGTGGTAGTCGCCATACTGTGGGGCGACTACTCCCTAATCCGGCCGTTAACAGTTGGCCGTCAGCGATAACGGGATTAGGCTGTCGTTGCCATACGATACGGCGGCTACAGGCAATCACCATATGGTACGACGACTACAAGTAATCGCCATACGGTACAACGAGAACTACCAAAATTCCTGTATTATGAAGAAACTATAGTACTATTGCTCCAAAAATGATAAAATAAAATATCACTTGTTTGTAGGGGTCTTAGGTGTCCCATTTTTGAAAAACATGTAGGAATGAACTCAGTTGAATAAACCAAATAACTATAAGAAGCCTCCCTTGCATGAAACGATTAAACCTTTTCGGCAGCCCGTAAAATATCATATTTGAATGTAATTATTTGAAAGAATGGAGCAGATTTGCTCTTTAATATATGGACAACCATATTCTAGAAAAATATTTTATTTGCACCTTGCATTGCATCCAAATTCTACTAGTGCAATAACCCTAACTATTATAGTCGACAACAAACGAAAACGCTTAAGCCTTTTCAGCAGCCCGTAAAATATCATACCTGAATGTAATTTTTTGAAAGAATAGAGCAAATTTGTTTTTTGATATATGGACTACCATATTCTGGAAAAATATTTTATTTGCACCTTGCGTTGCATCGAAATTCTACTAGTGCAATAACCTAACTATTGTAGTTTTTTTATTGCAAAACGAGGGTGGGAGAGAGATTAGAGAGAGGGCGATTAACAAATCAGATATTACTGTGGAAAATAAGGTAGGCCACACTCTTATTACTGTTTAAAACTGAAATGAGTACTACGAACATGGAAAATAACAGCTACAACTAGGCGTCTACGGAGTGCAATGAGGCTACTTCCTCTTCACCCATGCCTCCGGTGGGGCTTCTCTAGCACGACGTGCCCTCTCTCGCTTCCTCTCTCTCAGCCTTCTTCTGCTCCGCTTCCTTTCTACGTGCCTCCCCCCGTGTGGCATCACGCTGCTCTTGTAGCTGCCGCCTGAGCTCATCGTCCCGGTTGGCTTGATCAAGGAGCCTTTGGTCGTTGGGGTTGATGTCCATGTCAAACCACTGCTCAAATTTACACAGTGACGGAGGCGACTACATGATACATAAATCAACAAAGTGTCATTTAGAAATATTACAAAACACGTATGATTATTACCATCTGGAGATTCTTTAAGCTCTTCTCCGGGGGTTCGCAGGCGTAGTTGCGGCACTTCCAATACCTCATCTTCCAAGTTGTAATTTTCCAAGAGTGGACAAGCCTGCAAGAATCTATGCACAAACACATCGGTGGGATAGCTCCAGGAGGTAGGAAGAGGTCCTGGTACGCTGAATTGTGCGGACAGCCCGAAGCGCCTTCCTCTTCCTTTGCTTTCTCCTTTCCCTTTCCACTTGCACGCCTCGATATTTTTTCCTTCCTTCTCTTTCTTTTATCTCCACTACTTTCGGTTCTGGCTTTGCTCTTGGACTCGTTGAGAACGAAGGCATGAGGGGATCGCACTTATGTAGGGGCGATATGTCCCCCAACAGTGTCACCCATCACCAAAGCTGTCGATCCTGTCGACCTCTGTGAAAAGCTGCACGACGTGTCACCCATCATCAAAGTTGCACGACTTGTCACCCTTTGTGAAAAGCTGCACGACGTGTTACCCTCTGTGAAAAGCTGCACGACGTGTCACCCATCATCAAAGCTGCACGATGTGTATTCATCGAGTGCGTATCCGGTGTTGTGTTGTCACGTCGTGTGAAAAAGTAAAAGCGATGGCAACACAATTAATAGTGTGGAATAATAAAAATACATACTTTGAGAAAATACACAAAATGGATAGTATGACAGACATAAAGTAAGAAAGTACAAAAAATGGATCGCGAACAGCATAATCCTGAGCGAGGTCGTGGGTGAAGCTGATGTGACGGTCACCCCTATCCATATTCTTAAGGGTTGTACCGGTAAGGCGGGCGACGCTCGCGGGGAGGCAACACTGGAGGAGGCTGCGTGTGCTGAGTGCCTGAGAAGAACTGATCCGCCCAGAAATCAGGATCGGCGTACCCTGACGAGTGCGGTGACGGAGAGGACTGTCCTCCACCCTGAGGGGAACATGTAGTTTAGACAGTAACATGGAATCATACTTAGGTGATTAGATACGAAATGTGAACAATTGAATATTGCTCGACTTACCTGGTGTCGGGACCATGGTGGGACCGCGTGGTGGTGCCTGCCAACTGGATCCTCCAGCCATGTCTGGAGCTGGAGGCACGGGGGTGTCAAAGCTGGATCCCGGCTGTAGTGCGGGTCGAGGAGCTGGGCCCGCGTGGCGGCCTGGACGAGGTGCCAGTCGAAACAATCACGTCTGTGACGTGCCTACAACCACCAAGCTTCACGATCCGTCGAGACTACGCTGCCACACATCTCATGGTGTCCCCCACCTCCTCCAGTGTGACAGCGACCTCCTGCTGTAGCCTAGCCAGAAAGCTAGTGGCATGCTGGTGCAAGTCCTTGGCTTGGTCCACCTATCACGTACGAACAAACGATAAGCACAACGATAGAGAGTAATGAATAGATAATATAATTTACGAAATAAGACTTACCATCGCGTGCATTGCCACTCCTGCCTGGCCCGGGTACAAGTCTGCCACGCTAGGAGCATACCTCTGGATCGGTGGCTCTTCCACAAGTAGGAGATGAGTACGAGTCCCGGGCACGTACCAGGCCAAGTACTGCTGGTAGGAGTCGTAGGGCGCGTCCTCGTCAACAATGTCCTCCAGCGCCCCATCCCACTGGGCGAGTCACGACGCCATCCTCTGAACCAAGGTCGCCATGGTCTTCTAAGGTCCGTGGGTATAGTACCTGCATAGAAATTCACATTATTACAAATATAACATAAGCACTTAGCATACTTGTAGTGGCGATTAATTTGAGTGCACTTTCGCTGGCATGCCATCCCCTGAAGGAATAGGGACTAGCTGGCGAAGTCTAAACTGCCTGAGGACTTGCTGCGGTGCATAGTCCTCCACGAAGACGTCGAAGACGAGCTTCCTCCTCGTCAGCCAGTAAGCGTGGTCCCTGTAGCGCAGCACAGAGAACCCCCCGTGGCTCTCTCTGCTACACGTTGGTCGCTGTAAGGATCCCAGATGACCTGCTCCGCCCTCAGGTGGTCGAAGGCCTCCGTGAAGGAGAGGTACGCCGAACATACCTGGAGACCTGCCCACTGTGGCTCTCTCTGCTACACGTTGGTCGCTGTAAGGATCCCAGATGACCTGCTCCGCCCTCAGGTGGTCGAAGGCCTCCGTGAAGGAGAGGTACGCCGAACATACCTGGAGACCTGCCCACTGTGGCTGCAACAGAGAAGAAAAAACTGTAAGCACGTACGATTGAAATTACAATTGCATAAATGAGTAAAAACATGTACCCGTCGCTTGGTCCAAAACGAGCCCATCTTCGGTCAGTCGATCACATCACCGCCGTATATGTTGGCGGTGTAATGTTGAGGGTCGACATAGGGTCAACCCACGGGGAAACGCTCGAATGACCATAGCTGAAGAAGAAGAGGTATCCCGGGAAGATTGGGGGACTTTCTTTTCTTTACGCACGCGTCGCAAAGGGCATGGTACATGACAGCAAGAATTGTTGAACCCCATGATACTTGTGGTATGTCGTTAGGCTCAACGTCGGCAATAGCCCGTGCATGGGCTATCCAACGCGCGTCTACGCTATCGTCGTGAGTCGACGTGAACCCAGCCGAACAACCAAAGAAGATAGGTCTCAAGGTGCCTAGCAACCTGGTAGTCGGTGGGCTGAGCCACCATTCGCTGCATCTGTGACAATTGAAGGTGTGTGATATCATGTTAATGTTATGCAAAACTGGAATAACATACTAACATGTATAACCACTAACCTCAAACTGCGCCAACCACCTCCTTGATGGCCCGTGCCTCTTGCCTATCTGTATCTATAGGTCAACGGCCGTCACCCACCCGGCAGGAGTCACCGAGGGTCCGATCGGTGTCCCAGCGATCGGCACGTGCCAACCTATCGAGAAAGAAAAGAATTGCATCAGTTAAATGTAAGTTATATGAATATAAATTTTACGAACAATGTAACATGTAAATGTACTGCAACTAACCTGGTGTGTAAATGAGGAGAACTCCGGCTCGGATCCGGCGGAGATGACGAAATCGCGGCCGTCCACGTGGCGCGATCGACGGCGGGGATGGCTCGGGCGCTGCCGTTGTCACGCGCGAAATGATCCTGACCGTTGGATCTGGATCCAACGGTTGGGATCGATTGGGGTTGAACGGGTTCGGTTGAGTCAACTGGCTCGGGTCGGGTTCGGGTCGGACTCGAACTCGAGTCTGACTCGGGCTCGGTCTGATGAACAGTACAAACCCACTCGCATTTTCCAGCGATTTAATAATTAAAATAATTCCCAGTAATTCATTTAATTCATTTAAAAATAGCAAATGACTCAGAAAAATTCCAGAAAAATTCTGGAAAATATTTTGGATCATTTTGGACTCAAATAAAATATTTCCAACAAAATTTTATTTGCAAAATTAAATTCTTTAATTATTTCAAAATGGAATAAATTCAAATAAATTCCAAATAAATCCAAATAAATTCCAGAAAATTCCAAAAATTCACCAAAGTGCCAAATCACACATGAATTCAATAAAAGCAAAAATTTTGGGGTGTTACAACTAATGCGCCACGTCGCTCGAGCCCGACTCCGACCGAGCTAGCCAGATCACCGAGCCGGACCCAAGCCCAAATCTCGCGACCGTTGGATCTTGATCCAACGGCCGAGATTGCGCCACATCGCCCTCTCCGTGTTGCCGCCGGACTCCGCCGCCGCCCGTGCGTGGGCCCTCGTTTTCCGCGCATATCACGGACGTCGAGGGGCTATTTAATGCACCGCCACCCGTGTCGGAACCCCCTTTCCCGTGCGCACCCGTAGCCCTAACTCACCAAGCCCAAGCCACCGCCGTTCGCTCGTGGGCGCTTGCCGAAGTTGGAGAAGGCTTCCGCCGCGATTTTCCACTGTTTGCCGCCGTCTCCATCGTCCTCCGCCGCCGTTGAGTCCAGATCCAGAACCGTTGCATCAAGCCGCGCTTGGGAGTACATCCACTCCGCCGGAGGAGCCCCGCAACGCCGTTGCCGTGGTCGTCGTCTTCGTCTCCGGTCTGCTAGCGCCGTCGCACGCCGTCGCCGTCTCACGAGCTCCACCAACCGTTCGATCAAGATCAAGCGGCCAGGATTTGTCCACGTCATCCCCGGGTAATTTTCACGTTTTAGTTTTTAGATCTGTTTCCAACCTTTGGATTTAGATCCAACGGTTTAGATCGCGCCACGTAGCTGTAACTGCACCGTGCTTGGATAGATCTCAGCCGTTAGATCTATATCGTACGGCTAGGGTTAACCCACGTTGTAGCTTTAGATCGGATCTTGACCGTCCGATCAAGATCGAACGGTCCAGATCGACCGTGTTGTTTCCTAACGCGTGAAACCCAGATCTGATCTGGGCCGTTGATTTTCAAATCAACGGCCGAGATCTAGCCACGTGGCCGGAAGGCTGACCGTCACGGTCAGCGCGGTCGCCGCTGACGTCACGCGTGACGTCAGCATGGGACCCGCGTGTCAGCGGCTCAGCCGAACCGCACCATGACGTCACCGCTGACGTCATGGTGGGGCCCAGCTGTCAGCCGTCCTCAGCCGAGTGTGATGATGTCACCGCTGACGTCATCCGAGGTGGCCCACATGTCAGTTAGACATGTACTCCTGGACCGGGTCCACGGTGGATCCAAACCGAACCGTGGACCACGTCCATGGACCGGCTGACGCAATAAATCGATTTTTCAATAGAAAAATAATTCGGTGGAAAATCAAACTCCACGCTGACGTCATGCTGACGTCATTAATTGATTTTTCAATATAAAAATAAATGGATTAATTCGGTTTAATGTTTAATTTGAATTTTGAAACTTCAAACGCTTATAACTTTTGCATTTTAACTCCGATTTGAGTGATTCAAATTTCTAAATTTTTATAAAATTGAGATCTACCTAATGGTGAATTTTATTTAATTTTTGGACCAAAGTTTTTCTCTGTAATATTATTTAATTGATTATTTAAACTTTAAACGCTTGTAACTTTTGCGTTTCAACTCCGATTTTGCCGATTGAAATTCCTAAAAATTAATAAAATTATGCTCTCTCTGTTTATGGACTTTATTTGTATGTTCGGATACTTTTTGTGTACTATTTTATTTATTGGTTGCTATTTGCACGCGTTACGAGTAGACGTTGAAGTACCCTGAGGGCTTCGAAGGTGAAGTGTTGACCCAGGAGCCAGCCCAAGACCAAGAACAAATACTCTTTGAAGGCAAGTTGTGCTTTGATCATGTTGATCCCATTTTGAAATTATTTTTATTTAATTTATTGCATGCTAGTTTAATTAGAAAATGCTTTAATTAATTTTGGGAAATTACTTAAATGCCAACTTTGCTCTATGACACCTTGATTATTATTTATGTGCCATGACCCCTTCTCACCCTAGTTGTGGATTATTAGTTGGGCATTATTAAATTGCCAACATGGGTAATTAGACCGATGTAGTATGCTTAGCCTTGCCACGTAACATATTTTTGACAATTACATGATAACATTGACTTAATGAGATATGGAACCTGTTTTGAGAAGTGTCATGTGTTATTGATGATGATATTGATGGCACATGGTGCGTGGTAAACAACTAGGGGTTTGATAAATAGTTTTCGACCGGGGCATGTGGCAAGAATGATCGGGTGGGCCAGTTGTGGCACCAGGAACGTTGATTTAGTTCTTCGGGTAGTCTTACCCTGGTCACCCTAAGGACTTAACCTTGCAAGCCTTTGAACTGAGTCAAACGTGCAACCACATGTCTGTAATGGGACGGACCTAGTTGATTAAGTTGCTAATAACGTATATGTGGGACCTCGGGGTGTCAACTATACCTTTTGTGTAGTTGTACGGGGGAGCGTACTGGGGCTGCGGCCAGGTACCCATCTAACGGTTGATTGGCCTAAACTTCGCCTTTGCTAAGGGAAGGGTTAGTGCGCAATAACCGGGGAGGCCTACTTGTGCTGTTAGAAGTTTCCAAAAGACTTTGTTACGGGCACTCGTCTTTGTGGTGTTTGGCTGTATCTTGTGGGTAAAGTGCATAACCTCTGCAGAGTGTAAAATCTATTCGAATAGCCGTGTCCGCGACATTGGATATTGCTCGGGAATTACAGTTAAGGGTTAGACTTTCTTGAAAATAACTTGGACTTGAAAGGTTTGGTTTGGTTTAATAATGACGTTGATGGAAATGTGGATTAGGAATGGGAAAGATGTCTATTTAACTCCTGGAAAAGTTATTGATCTTACACATGTTTTTACTGCTTTCGAATCTACTTATGTTACTTGTCAAATAATGTTTCACTGCAATTATACCCTGAGCTATTCCTTTGTAATAAACCATGCATGTAGTATATTAGTTGCATTCTGTGCATGACTTGCTGAGTACCAAGTACTCACCCTTGCCACAATACAACATCAGTTGAAGAAAAGTCTACACCAGCATTGGAGGAGGAGCTCCAAGAGGAGCCGTCTATCTAGGGAGCGACCTAGTCAGTTGCCTGTGGTATACTGGATGGCGCCACGACGTTATCTTATTTTTCGCTGCTGTTATTTCTCTTTTAATAAGCTTTCGCCCTGCGTGGCGTATATTTGTAACTTGACCTTAAGGTTGAGCAACCAGTTTTGGTAAACTAATTAAAGTACCTTATTATTCGTTGAGTATGATTGTGATATTTACCAATGTTGAGACTGTGTGCACTAGCGTGATCCTGCACTAGTGCGGAATACATAGAGGGTCCGGATTTGCAAATTCGGGTCCCGACAGAGGTCGAAGACGCACACTTTTCACCTTTCCTTCGGGGAGGTGACGGTGACGTTGCAAGACGTCGCCATGCTCACAGGCTTGCCAATCGTCGGGACACTGATCGGACCCTCGGTGACTCCAGCCGGGTGGGTGGCGGACTTGGAGGTGCGGTTCACCGGGGTGGCAGTCGTTGACATAGAGATACAGATAGGCACGGGCCATCGAGGAGGTGGTTGGCGCAGTTTGAGGTTAGTGGTTATACATGTTAGTATGTTATTCCAGTTTTGCATAACATTAACATGATATCACACTCTTTCAATTGTCACAGGTGCAGCAGATGGCGGCTTAGCCCACCGACTACCAGGTTGCTAGGCACCTTGAGGCCTATCTGCTTTGTTTGTTTGGCTGGGTTCACATCGACTCACGGCGATAGCGTAGACGCGCGTTGGATAGCCCATGCACGGGCTATTGCTAACGCTGAGCCTGACGACGTACCACAAGTATCTTGGGGTTCTGCGGTTCTTGCTGCCACGTACCTTGCCCTTTGCGATGCGTGCGTAAACAAAAGCAAGACCCCCAATCTTCCCGGGATACCTCTTCTTCTTCAACTGTGGTTGTTCGAGCACTTCCCCGTGGGTCGACCCTCGACACTACACCGCCGACATGTACGGTGGTGATGCGATTGACCGATCAAAGATGGGCTCGTTTTGGACCAGGCGACGGGTATATGTTTTTACTCATTTATGCAATTGTAATTTCAATCGCATGTGCTTACAATTATTTCTTCTCTGTTGCAGCCACAGTGGGCAGGTCTCTAGGTACGTTCGGCGTACCTCTCATTCAAGGAGGCCTTCGACCACCTGAGGGCGGAGTAGGTCATCTCGGACCCTTACAGCGACCAGCGTGTAGCAGAGAGAGCCATGGGGGTTCTCGGTGCTGTGCAACAGGGACCACGCTTACTGGCTGATGAGGAGGAAGCTCGTCTTCGACGTCTTCGTGGAGGACTACGCGCCGCAGTGAGTCCTCAAGCAGTTCAGACTTCGCCAGCTGGCCCCTGTTCATTCAGGGGATCATGTGCCAGCGAAAGTGCACTTGTGAATTACTTGCTACTACAAGTATGCTAAGTGCTTAGGTTAATTTGTAATAATATGGATTTCTGTGTAGTTACTCTACCCACGGACCTTAGAAGACCATGGCGACCTTGGTTCAGAGGAGGGCGCCATGGCTCGCCCAGTGGGATGGGGCTTTGGAGGACGTTGTTGACGAGGACGCACCCTACGACTCCTCCTACCAGCAGTACATGGCCTGGTTTGTGCCCTGGACCCATACAAGTCTGCCACGCTAGGAGCGTACCTCTGGATCAGTGGTACCCGGGCCAGGCAGGAGTGGTAATGCACACGATGGCAAGTCTTATTTCGTAAATTACATCATCTATTCGTTACCCTCTGTTGTTGTGCTTATCGTTTATTCGTGCATGATAGGTGGACTAAGCTAGGAACTTGCACCAGCATGCCACTGGCTTTCTGGCGAGGCTACAGAAGCGGGTCGCTGTCACCTCGTCCAGGCCGCCACGCTGGCTCAGCTCCTCGACACCAGCTCCTCGACCTGAACTACAGCCCGGCTTCAGCTTCCACACCCCTGTGCCTCCGACTCCAGACATGGCTGGAGGATCCAGTTGGCAGGCACCACCACGCGGTCCCACCATGGTCCCCACAGCAGGTAAGTCGAGCAATATTCAATTGTTCACATTTCGTATCTAATCACCTAACTATGATTCCATGTTACTGTCTAAACTGCAGGTTCCCCTCAGGGTGGAAGACAGTCCTCTCTGTCACCGCACTCGTCAGGGTACACCGATTCTGATTTCTGGGTGGATCAGTTCTTCTCAGGCACTCAGTACATGCAGCCTCCTCTAGCTACGCAGTACACGCAACCTCCTCCAGTGTTGCCTCCCTGCAAGTGTCGCCCGTCGTATTGGTACAGCCCTTCAGACTATGGACAGGGGCGACCGTCGCAGCAGCTTCACCCATGACCTCTCAACGATGCACCCGCTTCAACACATCGGTTAAAGAGAGGTCGCGTTAGGGGTAGGGGTGATCAGGATTAGGCTGTTCGCGATCCATTTTTTGTTTTTTCTCAAATTATGTATGTTTTATTATTTCACACTGTTAATTGTGCTGCCATCGCTTTTACTTTCTCACACGACGTGACAACACCACCGGATACGCGCTCGACGAATACACATTGTGCAGTTTTGATGATGGATGACACATCGTGCAGCTTTTCACAGAGGGTGACAGGTCGTGTAGCTTTGATGATGGGTGACACATGTGTAGTTTTCCACGGAGGGTGATAGGTCGTGCATCTTGGATGATAGGTGACACGTCGTGGAGATTTTCACAGAGGGTGATAGGTCATGCAGTTTTGATCATGAGTGACACGTCGTGCAGCTTTTCACAAAGGGCGACATGATCAGCTTTGGTGATGGATGACACTGTTGGGGGACATATCACCCCTACATAAGTGCAATCCCCTCCTGCCTTCGTTCTCACCAAACAAGTCCAAGAGCAAAGCCAGAATCGAAAGTAGTGGAAAGAAAAGAAAGAGAAGGGAGGAAAAAATTCCGAGTCGTGCGAGTGGAAAAGGGAAAGTAAAGGAAGATGGAGGCACTTCGGGCTATCCGCGCAATTCAGCGTACCAGGACCTCTTCCTACCTCCTGGAGCTATCCCACCGATGTGTTTGTGCGGACATTCTTGCTGACTTGTCTTCTCTTGGGAAATTACAACTTGGAAGAGGAGGTATTGGAAGTGTCGCAACTATGCCTTCGACACCCCGGAGAAGAGCTTAAAGAATCACCAGATGGTAACAATCATACGTGTTTCGTAATATTTCTACATGACATTTTGCTAATTTATGTATTATGCAGTCTCCCCCGCCACTGTGTGAATTTGAGCATTGGTTTGACATGAACATCAACCCCGACGACCAAAGGCTCCTTGATCAAGCCAATCGGGATGAGGAGCTCAGGCGGCAACTACAAGAGCAGCGTGATGCCGCATGCGAGGAGGCACCTAGAAACGAAGCAGAGAAGGGGGCCGAGAGAGAGGAAGCGAGAGAGGGCACGTCGTGCCAAAGAAGCCCCACCGGAGGCATGGGCGAAGGGGAAGTGGCCTCGATGCACTCAGCAGACGTCTAGTTGTAACTGTTATTTTCCATGTTCGTGGTACTCCTTTCAGTTTTAAGCAGTAATAAAGAGTGTGGCCTACCTTATTTTTTGCAGTAACATCTGATTTGTTAATCGCCCTCTAATCGCCCTCTCCCACCCTCGTTTTGCAATAAAGAAACTACAATAGTTAGGGTTATTGCACTAGTAGAATTTAGATGCAACGAAAGGTGCACAAAATATTTTGCAGAATATGGTAGTCTGTATATCAAAGAGCAAATTTGCTCCATTCTTCCAAAAAATTACATTCAGATATGATATTTTACGGGCTGTCGAAAAGGCTTAAGCGTTATCGTTTGTTGTCGACTATAATAGTTAGGGTTATTGCACTAGTAGAATTTAGATGCAACACATGGTGCAAATAAAATATTTTTCCAGAATATGGTAGTCCATATATCAAAGAGCAGATCTGCTTCATTCTTCCAAATAATTACATTCAAACATGATATTTTACGGGCTGTCGAAAAGGTTTAAGCGTTTCATGCAAGGGAGGCTTCTTATAGTTATTTGGTTTATTCAACTGAGATCATTCCTAAATGTTTTTCCAAAAATGGGACATCTAAGACCCCTACAAACAAGTGATATTTATTTCATCATTTTTGGAGCAATAGTACCATAGTTTCGTCATAATACAGGAATTTTCGTAGTTCTCGCGGTACCGTATGGCGATTACCTTTAGTCGCCGTACCGTATGGTGATTACCTGTAGTCGCTGTACCTTATGGCGAAGATAGCCTAATCCCATTATCGCTGATGGCCGACTGTTAACGGCTGATTATGGAGTAGTCGCCCCACGGTATGGCGACTACCACTTTGTCACCGTACTGTTCGGCGAAATAAGGTACTTCGCTGTACTATTTGGCGACTATGTATTATTTTTTCAAATTTTTTTACCCGCTTATTAATATCGCAATTGCTATTAAAAATATATTATTTAAAAAAATACGTCAGAAACATGTACACTTCCAGCACTCCAACAACGCTAGCAGATGCTATGTTTGGATCAAAGTACATGTTGTTGAATGTATGTGTACAATACACTTCCTAGTATAAGCACACTTCCTAGTATAAGCACTGATGTTGCCTAGATTTAAGTTCATTAAATGAACAAATGATTATAGTCATAAGACCAAAGTGGGTGTAGCCTAGATAAAACCAAATAAAATGTTTAAGAACAATAAGCCTTTCTAGGAACAAACTTGCTTCTGTAACTATGTAGCAAGAATAAATTTAGCATATCTCCTAGAGCAATCAGGGACATTCCTGTAAACTCCAACATTAATGTTAGAATTTATCCTAGTGCAATTAGCATGCGAAAAACCTAATTCCCGCAACACATGGCTCAAACTAAACGTCTACACTTAAATCCGAGCAAGAAACTAATCGACCTATCCAAAAACCTATCCAATACAAAACCAAAGAACAATTGATGAACCACCGGCTCTCCCCGGCTACTATTACTACTAACAGTTGTCAGAGGAATCGACCCGGTGCGCAATACCAGGAAACATGATCTGCATCCATTACAGTGCACCGCCAATCCCATCATATGACCATCCAATTCGACCAAATCCAGCAAACTGTAGCCACAACAGCTAAGCATCACATCAAATCGAGAGACAGAGAGTATGAGCACGCACAATCCCTGCTGGTCCTCGGTGGCCTGGTATAGCGCGCCGTCGCGGTGGACGCGGCACCGTGTGCCGTAGACCTGGAGGGACTGGTGCGGGTCGCCGCGGTGGCGGGCGAGGTGGGCGGCGCGCGGTGTCCATGAGGCTGTGAACCATTCGCTTGGACCGCCGCGCCTCGTGCCACATCGTGCCCTTCCGGAAGGTTTCAGGGGCCATTCGGTCCTAAGCCGATGCATGTCAAAATTTGGATTGTTTAAATTTTTTGACTAAATTTGGTAGCTATTTGGTTTGTTTTCAATGTGTTATCAAGTTTTAGTAAGATTTTTTTTACATTGCATACTTAGTTCATTTCATTGCCATAGTTTGCCAAAATTTGGCACACATTGATAGGGTTGGTATATGGTTTGAACCAAACTTCAACCTAAACTTAGAGGAAGGCACAATTTGGCCCACAGAATAAAAAATTATGGCCGTATCAATCTCGAATCTTGCCGAGACCATATCTCCCTCAATGTTTGGAGTTTGACCGTGAAATTTTTTGTGTAGACTCCTGGTGATGTCCTCTACGTGATGCACATACTGCCCCACGGTTTTGCTCTCTGGATTTTGCGCAGAAAATTCTTTTCTCCGATCAGACTGTGTTATAGACAGCGACAATCATCATCGCGCGTTCCCCACTGTTCCAGCAGGTAAATCTCCGAGCCACCTGCGTCACGATGTTCCTCTTGGTCCCATCTAGCTCTCAGTCAAATTTTGTTAAGTTCCAATCATTATTCTAGAAGTTATGGCCGTCCAAAGTTTAGATCCAAAACCCGTTAATCGGCAGTTTGTGATCAATCCGGCGCGTCACCGCAAAATCCGCCTATACCGTTAAGTTTGTCTCGCCGTGTTCTACATGGTAGACATTCCCCCTTTGCCACCCCATCCTCCGGAATGTTTTTTATATAATTAGGCCGTCTTTTGCCGTCGCCGCGCGCCGTCTTTTGACGCCGGCTATTTTAGCTTGCTCCGGCCGTGTTGTCATGTCCGGTGGATCATCATGTACTATTTTGGTCCATCCTTGAAGTTCTTTTGCTCTCCGTTTGCCGTCGGAGCCCGATTCCGGCCTAAAACCATCGTCTTTCAACCTAGCCTTTTGCACCGGTTCGCGTCTCGGTTAGCCATCCTTGGTAGCATTTTATCGCGGCCATGTCGTTGCACCGACGGTCGCTACCTTCCCATTTCATGAGCGTCCCATTGTCGTTTCACCTTCGCTGTCAACGTGCGATGTTAACGTTCCACCATTAACGCTTCACCGTTAACGCTCCGTCGTTAACGTTTCGTTGTTAACGTTCCACCATTAACGTTCTGTAGTTAACGTTCCACCGTTAACGTTTCGCCGTTAACGCTTGGCTCTCATCGCTTCATTGTCATCGCATGCGTGCATTCATGCAAGAGCCCTAGTGTGATGTCCTCATCTGTTCTATCATCATGATGTGAGCCTATCCTCATCGTCATATCATCTTCAAAGCCGAACCAAAACCCTAACTTAAGACCGGTTCGATGGACTAAGTTCATCGTGAGCCGCGTTGTTATCTTTGCAATCTTTCCCGTTGTTGCAATCGTGGTAAAACGCTTGTCTTGTCTTATCCCTGAAAACCTAATCTACCATCAATCTGGAATCGTTCGAGGACTTGGTTGATAGACCATTGGCCATGTGTCATGTCCATGTACTCAGATCTTATCTATCAGTCTATCCCTCTTTTGTTTGACCGTGTTCCGTTCGGTCAACAAAAGTCAGCTTCGAGCTCAGCTTAATTCATTGTGAACTAACATATCCTTATGGATCCGATCTATAGATCGAGAGCCATATGTCGTTGTCCGTCCAATCGAGATAATAACTTCGGAAGAAATATTCTTCGGAATATTATTCTTTATTTCCTAGTTATTAATCTTTCCCTTTTCGGTGTCTTCTGAAAGCATGTCCTCTCTTGTCCAATCTTCGATCCAATCCTTTCAAGTTCATAATTTCATCCTAGCCGTTGTGCCCAGTGCTATTCATTCTTAATTTGGATTTTACTTGATTTATCTTTTGAGTTGATTTGTATTTGCTTCTTCTTTAATCGTTAGACGCGTCATCCGGAAATCGTTCTACGAAGCTGAAGGTCAAGGAAGCGAAGATTGAAGATCGAGGATCAAGAATTGAAGATAAAGAGTAAAGAACAGTAAAAGTTGCAAGAGCCAGACAAGTTGTGCTTTGACCTTGTTGATCCCCTTTTCAAAAATTATGTTGTTTCAAATTATCACATGCTAGTTGAATATAAACTGATTTCAATTAATTTGGGACTAGATATTTAACCTACTTGTTATTTCCACCTTGTCTATAATAGCTGTACGCCATGAATCATTTGTCACCCTAGGTTTCTTGATCAATAGTTGGCTTTAAATACTTTGCTGACATGGGTTAGTAAGACTGTTAGTAGCTGCTTAGTCTTGCAACGTGCCATTGACATCATTTTGGAAATACATAGGCTCAATATTGACTAATGGAATATGCAATGTATTTTGGAACGTGTGACGTGTTGTCAACACGATGAAGTTGATATGTGGAGGTCTTCGTACTTCTTCAAGGATGTTGAGTTGTTGTTGGTATTGTGTTGCGCAATAGTCAAATGGGGTGATAAAATGATTTAGACCGGGGCAAGTGGCAATATTATGATCGGGTGGGCCAGGTGTGGCACCAGGAAGGTTGATTTGGTTCTTCGGGTAGTCTTGCCCTGGTCGCCCTAAGGACTTAACCTTTCAAGCCTTTGAACTGAGTCAATCATACAACCACATGACTGGAGTGGGACGGTCCTAGTTGAGTAAGTTACTAATAACTTGCATGTGGTACCTCGGGGGGTGTCAACTACATCTTTTGTGTAGCTTGAAGGGGGAGCGTACCAGGGCTGTGGCATGGTACCTGTCCAACGGTATGTCGGTCCCATACTTCGCCTTTGTTAAGGGAAGGGATGGTGTATGGCAAAAACCGGAGAGGTTCACTTGTGTAGTTAGAAGTTTTCGAAAGGCTTTGTTATGATCACTCATTCGCATACTCTTGTATGGCGATTCACGGCTGACGTGATGAGTTGAGTGTATCTTGTGGGTAAAGTGTATAATCTCTGCAGAGTGAAAAATCTATTTGAATAGCCATGTCCACGGTACTGGACAATGCTCGGGGATTACAGTCAAGGGTTAGCTTTTCATGAAAATGAACTCGGGATTGGAGGCAGGATGCCTGTGGAAAGTGATAATTGGTTAAGGATGTGGTTTTGTTTTACTTGTGAAATAACTGTGAATTCTACTACTGTTATTATTTGTTTTACTGCTTTACAATCTATTATGAGTATTTGTGAATGTTGTTTATTGCAAAATAACCCCTTCAGCTTGTCATTTGGAATAAGCCATGCATATAGTTATTAGACTTGCATTCTGTGCATGACTTGCTGAGTGCTTTATGTACTCACCCCTTGCAAACAAATAATCAACAGTGAGCAGAAGCCTACATCGTCGAAGAAGAAGTTCCGTGAGAAGGTGATTATCTAGGAGTCGAACCCTATCAGTTGATTGTGACGTATTGATGGGATTCACCTATGTTCTTCGTTCCGCTGCTACTTATTAAATTGGAGTTGAAGCCGTCAAGGCTTCATAGATGTAAGGTTGACCTTAAGGTCGTACACTAGTTTATATTTTATAATTGAGTTTTTTTTTATTATTCCGCTGTGTATGATTGTGATATTCATCTATGTTGAGACTGTGTGCACTAGCGTGATCCTGGACTAGTGCTGAATACACAGAGGGTCCGGATTTGCATATTCGGGTCCCGACAAAGGTGGTATCAGAGCCATACTGACTGTAGGTCTTGACCCTAGATAGATTGGCCGTCTTTTGGAGCTTCAAAATTATTTTCTAAAGAGAAAATTTAACTTGAAAGAATAATACATTCTTGACTTATCTTATTCTTCCATTCTTTCCTCTTTGCTAAAACTTCTATCCTTCCCTTCGATTTAAATGAAAATCTTACCTGAGTCGTTCCGAATAGTTAACGATGTTTCACACTTAAGGAGAAAGTACAGGATGTCATTGTCAACTTGAAGATTGTGAAGTTAGGAATCATGCATCGAGCTCGAAGAGAAGTGTTCGATGAAGTGTTCCAGAAGCTTGAAGAACTAGTGCTTAGTAGTAAGTTGAGACTCATGTGTGAGAGTCGCATCTCTTTAGATAGGAGAGTTACCCTTTTGTGACACTATGGTTTGGTGTGACGTTATAGAAGGTGAAACTAGAGAATAAAACCTTTCGGCTTAGGGTTTTCTCGCGTTTTTGGGCCGGTTGAAGTGTTATGTCGCCACGGAGTGTCGTAACCTTATTTAACGTGCATGATAAGGTTAATAACATTATGAGATGTGGAATTAAGGTTAAAACTATAGGATATGGAGGTTAATAGCTTTTCCGGGGCGTTTCCGGGGTTTTGGGCCTTCCCGGGAGAGTTTGGGCCTTGGTGGGCTTTGGTGGGATGGAGTAGGTCTCCGTAACGGACTAGGATTGGGTGTGGGGGCTGGTAAAAGGGCTCCCCACCAGCCTTTTGGGCGTGCTCCCCCTGCCCTTGGGCGCCCCAACCTCCCCCTCCTAAGCCCTAGCCGCCACCCCCTCTCCCTCTCCCTCTTGTGCGCCTCCACCTCCCCCTTTGCCCCATTGCTCCCCTCCTCTCCACCACCTCTCCTCCACCCCCTTGCTGCCCTAGGGTGGTCTCCACACCTCTGCACCTTGTGGATCCATCCGTTGGAGCGAGGAGCATGGAGCGAGGAGCGATCCGCGAGGAGATCTATTGGAGATTCGTTCGTTGGGCAAAGGTATGATCATGGGGATCCTTGTAATTGATCTATGTACTGTTCTTAGGGTGATTATCAAGTTTTTAGATCAATTGGTGGTGCTGGAGTGGAGTTCTTTGGGTTAGATCTAGACGTTGCCACGTTTCTGTTTTCAGGCAGATTGAGCAGTCGGGATAGGGTTCGAGTTTTCATCGATTTAAAATCCGAATCTGTCCGTACAGACTTAAAAGAAGTTGTAGATAATTTAATTATCTTTCCGTGTACATAAAGCACATTAAAATCCGATCAGCCGTTTGAAAGTTATGGCTGTTTTACCGAGCGTGTTAAAATCTGTGACGCGATTGGAACAGATCTCGGTAATCTGTAGATTAGACGACTTTAGAGTCCGAATCAGTCTTTCCATATACCTAGAGAAAGTTGGGAAATTTCCTAAGCTACGCGAGGGTGTACTCTTTTAATTCATTCGGAGTCCCAGAACTCAAGTTATGCCTTTTGCAAGGCTGCTGTCCCGACGGGACAGAACCTCTGTTTTAGGTTTTGCGAGTAGGGAGCAATGTCGGGTTAGATGGGGGTTTGCGTACTGTTTTGTGGTTATGATTGTGATTGTGTGATACCCCTGTGCAGGAGGTGTGACCCCGGGAGTGCCTTCTACTTCCCGCCAATCCGTTGCACGTGGTTGAGGCAAGTGTGTTGTGATGGATAGCGAGTTGTAGGTTGCATGTTGAGATTAGATGGAATTGTTTACATGATATATGTCCACTTGCCATGTGTTAATGATTGCTATGATATGATGAGCATGTTTAAGATGTTATGACGCCATGTGTTAAAATATGAGTTTTATATGATGTTGGCATGCGTGCATACATGACATGTTACATGGCCCGGGCGGTGAGAAAGTCATTAACTAATCCGGGAAGGTCGGTGAGAAAGTTATGACTAATCCGGAGAGCCAATAGAGTAAGTCCTACATCGTGATTCCATCTACCGTGGATTGTGGAAGCGAGGAGTAGGCACCCTCCATCTTCGGGATGGAAGGGGGGAGAGGGTGCACACCGACGGGTGTGTACTCAACCATACCGGTATGAGTTTCCAAGGAGATATGAGCATTGCATTGCATTGCATACACAATGATGATGATTTTGTTAAAGTGTTCATGATTGAGATGATATACATGATGTGAGATGTTATTTTCTATGATATTGTTATTGTTGTCCATTACAATATGCTTGCTGAGTTTCGAACTCACGCTTGTGTTTTATGTTGTTTTTAGGTACTTTGAGATCGGCATGCGGAAAAAGGGGTTTAGCTACACTTCTACACGTAGCTCCACCATCATAGTCTATGATTAATCACTTGGAGACATGATTTTAAGAGTTGTGCCATAAAGTTAATGTATGGTTTAATCTAGCATGCTTGTGATCCCTTATTTGCTTCGTTAAAGTTTATGAAGTGGTTGAGCGTGGTATTATTGGCGTAGTTTGATGATACATCCATTTATGTTGATGTTTTAGATGTCGTGTGCTATGATATATCTTGCCATGATATTGATATTGTGTTAATTCATGAAAAAACAAAGGAGATGCTGCCGAAATATCGGTTTTTAGCATATGTACCTTTGCTGGAATTTATGTTTAAATGTGATTTTTAGTTGTTGTTTAGCTTATGTTTGGTAGCATTCGGGCATATTAAATGCCGGGGTGTTACAGTTGGTATCATAGCGGGCTGTAGGTCCTTGGAATGTGAATTTTTAGTGTCATACTATAGGGAAAAACTAAAATATGATGTGGAATAACTTAGAAACATGGCTTAGGTCTTAACTAAAATTTTGTTATAGGATAGCAACATTAAAACTTGCAAAAGTGGTATAACTAATCTAAAATTTGACACACAATGGAAGCACAGTAGGAAAGGGTATGGGTATCGTTTCTTTATGCTTAAATGTTGTATTTAAGTTATGATGTTGAATGCTTCCTTTGATAAAGAATGTTGCTATGTCTATGAGATAAATGACTGAATTGCTCTTGTTGTTGTGATAGAGTGGAATTGTGGTACCGAAGGGTTTCGGTCACCTCTTTTTGTTCATAGTAAGGGCGAGGTTTGACGGTATGGCCGGTTAGCGCCATCACCGAAGAACTATTAACCCCTGTAGGAGAAGAGTGCTTACCCTCTCTGTTGTAGATCGGGTAGTTGACTGGAGTCAAATAGAAGAGTTTGGTGGTGGATTCTTTCGTACGTTCTTTGCCGTTCTGACAGTCGATTTTCGTTGCTTTTCTTGGCTTTAGTTGATTTGAATCAAATGAAAAATGTTGGGTTTTTGCGGATCGTTCCGTATGCGGTGTGTGGTTTTGTCTTCCTTGGTTGAAGACGAAGAAGAGGAGTCTAGTGTTGCGCTTCTTTGGGCGCCTTTCCAGCTTTTAATGATTAGTTTGTTGATGGCTTTATGGGGAAGAAGCATTCAAATTTATCCTTGTGTTTGTCTTTCTCCGAGGTTAACGGAGTTATTATGAGTTATGCCGCACTGGCTGTCAGGGCTGAAGTTCTGTGTCTTTGTAGAAGTAAGTGGTGTTTGATTCGTTATTTTGCTGGTTTAAGAAAATCATCTTTGAAGAACCCTTCCTATTTTGTGAAAGTTTGGAGTTAGGGTTTATTTGCAAAGGTATATTTGATCGATTGGTTCCCTCCAAAGAGGAGTCTTTGAGATTTAAAAAGTGTTTTGGAGAATTCCTTTGCATGACCAAGTTTGGGTTTGTCTCATCGCAATTTTGAGAGTCAAATTTTCCTTATGAACTTGGGATGAGTTTTAAAACTAAAATGTCAGTAAACAAAGTAGTCTTTTGACTCAAATCGTTTGTCCCTAGTAAGAATTGATGTTTAGCATGTTATGTAGTAGGTAACAATGTGGTTTATGGATTGATGTGTTGCTAAGTTAAATTTTGAGTTGAATCAATTCAATGTGATTAATATCTCTAGCTTGAGAATAAATAGACTACTAGTGTTGCAGTTTACTCTTAGCGAGAATGATTAAATGTGTTAATGTACATGCTTAGAATCTGTTGCCTTGCTTTAAATGTGCTTATGATCCTTGTTAATGTTAAAAGTTTAAACTTTGATGCATAGTTAAAACATTAAGATGATGTAGACTGCTGTTATTGTAAAAGAAACTTTGTTGGTTGTTAAAGATGTTCTAATCTAATGGATTAATAGAGAAATTTAATCGTGTTGACTAGTGACTTTAATTTGGATGTTGATTAGAGTTGCTATTTATGTTGTTGCAAACTACTAGTATCTTTGGAAGTATGCGGTTGTGTCGCTACAATGCTAGTATTGATATCAATGGAGAAGACATAAGACTTATTGTTAATGATGTTGTTAATGGTAGTGTTAATGCTAGTATTCAGTCTATTTTAAATAGTGGGAGTATGTTGTGTGGTGGTAATTTTGTTATCACCTATGTATAGGGTAGCTAAAAGTAATGTTGTTGGTTGATGATTATGCCCATTTGTTATTATTAATGACTAAGTAGTTGTGGTAACTGTTTAGATTATTCGTTGGAAAACCATGGTTAAAATAGAGGAAAATTTTAACATGTTGCGATGGAGTGAGCTTTGGATAATTAACATGATGTACAATTTCATCCTTAATGAATGTATGCCTTGGAATCCTAGTTATGAACTTTGTCTTGTAGAGATAATATTTACATGTTGAAGTCGTTGTTTAACTGAATAAGGTTCGGTTGTCGAGACGTGAATATATAGGTGGTATGAAATTTATAGGTTGATCTTGCTGAAAGATTTGTGGAAGTACTATGTTTCAAATTTAGAATAAGATGTATTATGATTCGGTGAGCCGTGGGGATCATGTCATTATAGTCTTGGTTGGGTGCCTTTTTGATAAGCATCATAAACCCTTATTAAAAATGTTGGGAATGGTAACTAGAGGAAGAATTTGTTGTGAAACTTTCGGTTGAATTGTGTTGGGGCTCCTCAGATAGTAAATAGTGATTATTGAAGTCTTTAATGGAAAGCGTAGTGGAGTACTAGAGATGGTTCCTTTCATGCTGAGCTGTTGTCTAAAAACCTTTGAAACTGGTTTGGTTGTTTGCCATCTCGGTTGAATGCTTTCGGTTGAGGTGTTCCTTATGTTGAGTTTCAGAGTTTCCCCAAAACTCGTAGTGGTTGGTGTCGACCTTTGGTTTTGGCGAATTTGTTAGTTCGTGTTGTGAGTTTGAGTTTACATCCAAAAGTTTTTGAGTGGATCGCGCCCTTTCGCGTTCGCACTGATTTATCTTTGGAATTAATTTTAAAAGGAAGCAGATGGTCATAAAGGGTTGTGTTGGAAACTTTTGAGTTAAGCCCTTGATGTGTAACTCTATTTGACTAGAGTTGGAGTCATTTGGAAAATGTGTCTGGTGTGCGTGTGTTTTACAAGTCTGGATTTTTATGAATGTTTCATAAGTGAATTTGGTTAGTGAAGAGTTTTCTTTTTGGATTGAGTTTCCCTCTCTTTTGATAAAAATTTATGGCGCTTGTGTCTGCAGATGTTTGATTTTGGAGTCGATGTTCTGTTCCAAAGGGTTGAGTTTGATTTTGCGAGGTGTTGCAAAGCTAGTGTTAAATCGAAGATGGGTTTTCACACGATGTGGTGTTTTGTTGATTAACGATGTTGCCGTCATAGTTTATATGAATTAAGCGCAACTCTCGATGTTATTCGAGATTTATTCATATGATACCGAGGCGAAGTCATCATGTGAATGACTATTCGGTAGTGTGGTTACATGATGAGGGAATGGTGAAAAGTAAACATGACATCGCTTTTACATGTTAAATGATAAAAGAGTCGTTGAGCCAGGTCGGTGAGAAAGTCATATATGGAGATATGACTAATACGGAGTGCTCCTGACGAGTGTGCATTTAGGTAATGAAACGAGATTTCCCTTGCTTTCTAGTATGAAAAGAAGCAATGAGCAATTTTACAGTATGTTGGTTGTGATGTAGGGATTTATGCTTCCTTTGTGTTTTGGCTTGGATGTTGCCGAATTCTTTCCAAAATGGTTGTTAACGCTTTGGGTTTGAGTTGTTGTGTGTACACTTGGGCTTGATAGCTAAGTGTTTTTGTGTGAGGGTGAGACCCTCTTAAGAAAGGAACCAATTGTGGTTTGGTAAGGTTTTCGATCCTAGCTTGGGCTAGGTGTCGAACCTTAGTGGTATAAGGGTGGTTTGTGATGGAGGTTGATGATGTATGGGTTTAACCTTTACTAAGAGTAGCGATGGGTGGAAGTGAAGTTGACGGTAGATCGGTGATAATTGCCCTGCCGTGAGCGATTGTCTTCACTAGTTGTTTTTGGGTTTGAGTCTTGCACAGGAAAGGATGGAATAAAATGTTAGTATGATCGTGTATCGGAAGGGCTAGTGTGCCTTAATGAGTTATTCCCCTCGATGGAAACTTTCGGGAATGAAGAGAGGTCGTTAAAGGAATTGTGACTTCCTTTGATTATGTCTTGTTGAGTTTATTGCAGTGTGTAGTCAGGTAGGTTGTGATAGAAGTGTGAGGTGTTTGTCGTGAGGATTCGAGCGTTTTGGGTTGTTGAAGCCCTTCGAGGTTGAAACGCAGATTCTGTTTGGGATTTGAATTGAAAGTTGAACTGTGAGCGGTTGCCCTTAGTTGAGCTAGATCAACACTTTTTCTTTAAGTGTTGGTTTTGGGAACTCGTTTGTCGTTTGTTTCCGGTTCTAGTCGTTGTGCGAATGTTTTGTGCTGCAGAGAAGCCTTTTGTCCCTTGGGGACTTTGTTGCTGTTTTTGGCGTCCTTCGGATTCGAGGTCGAATCCTGTTGAAGGGGGGAAGAATGTGACACTATGGTTTGGTGTGACGTTATAGAAGGTGAAACTAGAGAATAAAACCTTTCAGCTTAGGGTTCTCGCGTTTTTGGGCCGGTTGAAGTGTTATGTCGTCACGGAGTGTCGTAACCTTATTTAACGTGCATGATAAGGTTAATAACATTATGAGATGTGGAATTAAGGTTAAAACTATAGGATATGGAGGTTAATAGCTTTTCCGGGCGTTTAGGGCCGTTTCCTGGTTTTGGGCCTTCCCGGGAGTTTGGGCCTTGGTGGGCTTTGGTGGGATGGAGTAGGTCTCCGTAACGGACTAGGATTGGGTGTGGGGCTGGTAAAAGGGCTCCCCACCAGCCTTTGGGCGTGCTCCCCTGCCCTTGGGCGCCCCAACCTCCCCCTCCAAAGCCCTAGCCGCCACCCCTCTCCCTCTCCCTCTTGTGCGCCTCCACCTCCCCCTTTGCCCCATTGCTCCCCACCTCTCCACCACCTCTCCTCCACCCCCTTGCTGCCCTAGGGTGGTCTCCACACCTCTGCACCTTGTGGATCCATCCGTTGGAGCGAGGAGCGAGGAGCGAGGAGCGTGGAGCGAGGAGCGATCCGCGAGGAGATCTATTGGAGATTCGTTCGTTGGGCAAAGGTATGATCATGGGGATCCTTGGAATTGATCTAGGTACTGTTCTTATGGTTATTATCAAGTTTTTAGATCAATTGGTGGTGCTGGATTGGAGTTCTTTGGGTTAGATCTAGACGTTGCCACGTTTCTGTTTTCGGGCAGATTGAGCAGTCGAGCTAGGGTTCGAGTTTTCGTCGATTTAAAATCCGAATCTGTCCGTACGGACTTAAAAGAAGTTGTAGATAATTTAATTATCTTTCCGTGGACATAAAGCACGTTAAAATCCGATCAGCCGTTTGAAAGTTATGGCCGTTTTACCGAGCGTGTTAAAATCTGTGACGCGATTGGAACAGATCTCGGTAATCTGTAGATTAGACGACTTTAGAGTCTGAATAAGTCTTTCCATATACCTAGAGAAAGTTGGGAAATTTCCTAAGCTACGCGAGGGAGTACTCTTTTAATTCATTCGGAGTCCCAGAACTCAAGTTATGCCTTTTGCAAGGCTGCTGTCCCGACGGGACAGAACCTCTGTTTTAGGTTTTGCGAGTAGGGAGCAATGTCGGGTTAGATGGGGGTTTGCGTACTGTTTTGTGGTTATGATTGTGATTGTGTGATACCCCTGTGCAGGAGGTGTGACCCCGGGAGTGCCTTCTACTTCCCGCCAATCCGTTGCACGTGGTTGAGGCAAGTGTGTTGTGATGGATAGCGAGTTGTAGGTTGCATGTTGAGATTAGATGGAATTGTTTACATGATATATGTCCACTTGCCATGTGTTAATGATTGCTATGATATGATGAGCATGTTTAAGATGTTATGACGCCATGTGTTAAAATATGAGTTTTATATGATGTTGGCATGCTTGCATACATGACATGTTACATGGCCCGGGCGGTGAGAAAGTCATTAACTAATCCGGGAAGGTCGGTGAGAAAGTTATGACTAATCCGGAGAGCCAATAGAGTAAGTCATACATCGTGATTCCATCTACCGTGGGTTGTGGAAGCGAGGAGTAGGCACCCTCCATCTTCGGGATGGAAGGGTGTCGGGACCCCGAATTTGCAAATCCGGACCCTCTGTGTATTCAGCACTAGTCCAGGAACGCGCTAGTGCACACAGTCTTAACATCGGTAAATATCACAATCATACCAAACGATACCATTAAAGTACTTTATTTAAATAACCAAACTGGTTACTCGACCTTATGGCCAAGTTACAAAATGTATGCCTCGCAAGGCGAAACTTATTCAGAGAAAAATAATAGCAGCGGAAAATCAAATAACTTCGTGGCGCCATCCAGTATACCACAGGCAACTGACTGGGCTCGCATCCCTAAGTAGACGGATCTTCTTGGAGTTCCTCCTCCAAAGCTGGTGTAGTCTCCTCTTCAACTGGTATTGTGTTGAGGCAAGGGTGAGTACTTGGTACTCAGCAAGTCATGCACAGAATGCAAGCTAATATACTATATGCATGGCTTGGTACAAAGGAGTAGCTCAAGGTATATTTGCAGTAAACAGCATTTGACAAGTAATATAAGTAGATTCAAAAGCAGTAGAAATAAGTAAAGCGTAAATAACTTTTCAAGAAGTTTTAATAAACATTTTCCCCATCCTAAACCACATTTTCATCATCTTCATTATTAAACCAATCCAACCTTTCAAATCCAAGTTATTTTCAGAAAGTCTAACCCTTGACTGTAATTCCCGAGCAATGTCCAGTACCGTGGACTCGGCTATTTAAATAGATTCTACACTCTGCAGAGGTTATGCACTTTACCCACAAGATACAGTCAAACACCACAAAGGCGAGTTCCCGTAACAAAGCCTTTCGGAAGCCTCAAACAACACAGGTGGTCCTCTCCGGTTCGTGCTCTACACCATCCCTTCCCTTAGCCAAGGCGAAGTATGGGACCAACACACCGTTAGATGGGTATCTGGCCACAGCCACGATACGCTCCCCCGTACAATCACACAAACGGTGTAATTGACACCCTGAGGCTCCACAAGTGAGTCCTTAGCGACTTAGTCAACTAGGGCCGTCCCATTCCAGCCATGTGGTTGCAAGTATGACCCAGTTCAAAGGCTTGCAAGGTTAAGTCCTTAGAGTGACCAGGGCAAGACTACCCGAAGAACCAAATCAACATCCCCAATGCCACAACTGGCCCACCTGATTACTCTTGCCACATGCCCCGATCGAAAACTGTTTATCAAACCCCAGTTGATTACCATGCACCACGTGCCATCAACATCACATGATACTTTTCCCAAAACAGGTTCAATATATCATTAAGTCAATATTAACATTTGATTGTCCAAAATCATGTCATGAGCACGTAGCAGGTCTAAGCAGTATACTACAACGGTCTAAACCCATGTTGGCAATTTAATAATATCCAACTAGTAATCCACAACTAGGGTGACAAGGGTCATGGCACATACTTAAATAATCAAGGTGTCATACAGCAAATTGGTATTTATCTAACCCCCATGTTTAAACAAAGTATCTTTCTAATTGATCTAGCATGCAATAGTTTAAATCAAAATAGATTTCGAAATAGGATCAACATGGTCAAAGCACAACTTGCCTTCAAAAAGTACTTGCTCTTGGTCTTGAGTTGGATCCTGAGTCAATACTTCTCCTTCGAATCCTTCCGGCACTTCAACGTCTACTCGTAAAGCGTGCAAATAGCAAATACACAAATAAACAATAGGCAAAAACATCCCAAAACTCCAAATAAAATCCATAAACAGAGAGAACATAATTTTCTGGATTTTTAGGAACTGGAATCGTTCAAATCGGAGTTAAAATGCAAAAGTTATGATTTATTAAAGTTTAAATAATCAATTAAATAATATTACAGAGAAAAACTTTAGTCCAAAAATTAAATAAAATTCATATTTGAGTAGATCTGAATTTTATACAAATTTAGAAATTTGAATCACTCAAATCGGAGTTGAAACGCAAAAGTTATAAGCGTTTGAAGTTTTGAAATTCAAATCAATTATTAAACCGATTTATTAAATCATTTTCTTTTTCGGAAATTAATTATTGCGTCAGCATGGACACGTGGCAGCCTCTGATTGGTTGGTCGACGCCACCGGTCCATGGGCTTGGTCCACGGTTTGGCTCGGTCCACCGTGGACTCGGTCCACGACTCCACGTGAGACTGACCTGTGGGCCCACTCGGGTGACGTCATCGCTGACGTCAGCGGGGACTCAGCCCACGGTGCTGACATGTGGGACCCACTGTGACATCATGGGTGACGTCAGCGCTTGGCTGGATTAGCCACTGACATGCGGCCCTCTGACACGCGGGCCCCGCTGTCGTGTCGGCGTTACACGCACACGCTGCGTGATTCGCTGACCGCGGCGGTCCAGCTTCCCGCCACGTGGCGTGATCTTGCCCGTTGGTTTGAGAATCAACGGCGCGGATTAAATCTAGCGTAGTGCTTTGGAAAAACAACTCCGCTGATCCAGACCGTTCGATCTTGATCGGACGGTCAAGATCCAATCTAACCTGGTGCGATTCTAGCTACGTGGCACAATCTAAGCCGTTGGATCTAGATCCGACGGTTGAAAATAGATCCGTGAGGTTGCACGTGAGATCTCACCGCGGTGTGACGTGGCGCGATCTCGAGCCCTTGATTCTCGATCGGACGGCTAGCGTAGCTCGCGGACGGCGATGGCGACGCGGCGAGCAGAGGCCACCGGAGATGAAGACGACGACGAGTCCAACGGCCGGGCTTCTCCGGCGAAGTGAAGGGTACTCGAACGCGCCTCGCCTTGGGGAATCCGGATCTGGGCTTGATGACGGCGGAGGACGACTGACGGCGGCGAGATCGGCGTTAACCGCGGCGAACGGAATTCCAACTCCGCGAGCTCAGACGGCAAACGACGGCGCTCAGGCGAGATGGCTTGGGGCACGCAGTGCGCCACGGAAGTCTAGGTCACGACCGTGGTGGCGGCGCATTAAATAGGGTCTCGGCGTCAGTGAAACGCACGGAGACCGAGGTCGACACTGCTTTCGACGGCGAGTCCGGCGGCACGGAGATGCGACGTGGCGCAACGTGAGCCGTTGGATATCGATCCAACGGCCGCGTGAGTTGGACTTCGGTCCGCTCGGCGAGCTGGCCGCTCGGCCGGACTCGAGTTCGGTGGCGTGGCGCAATCACAACCGCTGGATCTTGATCCAAGGGTCGTGGTGGCTAGGGTTCGGACGAAGCGGGTTCGGCTCGACCACGTGGCTCGAGTCGGACTCGAACTCGAGTCGACTCGGCCTGGCCGGGTGAACAAGACAAACCCACTCGCATTTTCCAGCGATTTAATATTTAAAATAATTCCCAGTAATTCATTTAATTCATTAAAAATAGCAAAAGACTCAGAAAAATTCCAGAAAAATTCTGGAAAATATTTTGGATCATTTTGGACTCAATTAAAATATTTCCAACAAAATTTTATTTGCAAAATTAAATTCTTTAATTATTTCAAAATGGAATAAATTCAAATAAATCCCAAATAAATCCAAATAAATCCCAGAAAATTCCAAAAATTCACCAAAGTGCCAAATCACACATGAATTCAAGGAAAGCAAAATTTTGGGGTGTTACAAAGGGGGGAGAGGGTGCACACCGACGGGTGTGTACTCAACCATACCGGTATGAGTTTCCAAGGAGATATGAGCATTGCATTGCATTGCATACACAATGATGATGATTTTGTTAAAGTGTTCATGATTGAGATGATATACATGATGTGAGATGTTATTTTCTATGATATTGTTATTGTTGTCCATTACAATATGCTTGCTGAGTTTCGAACTCACGCTTGTGTTTTATGTTGTTTTTAGGTACTTTGAGATCGGCATGCGGGAAAAAGGGGTTTAGCTACACTTCTACACGTAGCTCCACCATCATAGTCTATGATTAATCACTTGGAGACATGATTTTAAGAGTTGTGCCATAAAGTTAATGTATGGTTTAATCTAGCATGCTTGTGATCCCTTATTTGCTTCGTTAAAGTTTATGAAGTGGTTGAGCGTGGTATTATTGGCGTAGTTTGATGATACATCCATTTATGTTGATGTTTTAGATGTCATGTGCTATGATATATCTTGCCATGATATTGATATTGTGTTAATTCATGAAAAAACAAAGGAGATGCTGCCGAAATATCGGTTTTTAGCATATGTACCTTTGCTGGAATTTATGTTTAAATGTGATTTTTAGTTGTTGTTTAGCTTATGTTTGGTAGCATTCGGGCATATTAAATGCCGGGGTGTTACACTTTTAGACGCTAGATTAATGTGTGCTTAGGAATTTGGATCTCTCTTGATTGCTGAGTGTGTAGTATGCGTTGCATAGCTTTTAGGCTTGGATAAGCAACTATACCAAGTTATTAATAATGTTTGTATAAGTTTTGGGTTAAACCTGTTCTCCACTGCAATAGGATTCTTGAACCTTATCTTTGCTTTTTCCCTCTTTCCTAAACCTTGGAGGTGTCAACAGATGGAAAGGACCAACTACAGCAGTGATTCCAAGGCGGTCCAAGTCAGTACAGTTGCTACCACTAGTGTCAGTGATAAAGCAGATAGTAACCAAAAGCGTCCACTGTACCAACTGTGACAATTCAAGACTTGGATCAGTTTTTCACCATGCAAACTCAGCTCATGCGGACAATGATGCAACAGATGAATGTTATCGGTGCTAAAATCAATCCCTCCAGAACTAAAGTCACAACCTTCTATTCACAGTCAAAGTTTGCCTTGTTCATGAGGACCAAACCACCTACGTTTGACGGATCGGCCACTCTCAATGATGCAGAAATCTGGCTTCGTGTCATAGAAGAGAAACTAGCTTTGGTGCAGCATGAAGATGAAGAAAAGGTTCCCTACACTACTTGTCAGTTAGAAGGAGATGCATTAGTTTGATGGAAAAGTTTCTACACCACCTCTGAGGATGGACATACTATCACTTGGTTGGAATTTGCCACTGCCTTTCGTCAGTTTGTTGCGTCGTCAGATGATAGTGTGACTACCGCGAGTTCAGAGAAGTGTACCACCCCTGCACCCAATACCATAACGAGACTGTAACACCCCGGCATCTAGTATGCCCGAATGCTACCAAACATAGACTAAACATCATCTAAATACCATAAATAAAGATAAATTACAACAAAGGCACAAATGCTAAAACCGAAATTTCGGCAGCATCTCCTTTGTTTTAACATGAATTGAAGCAATAGCAATCACATAGCAAGTTATATCATAGCATAAGACATCTAAAACATCAATATCAATGGATAAAGCATCAACATAAGCCAATAAAACTGAATCCAACCACTCCATAATCTATAGCTAAGCAAATAAGGATCACAAGCACACTAAACTATTCCATAAACCAAGTTCATGGCACTTATTATGATCATGACTCAAATTGGTAAATGTGACTGGAACTATGTGAAGATGTGTAGCTATTGCCCCTTCCCACATGCCGGTGTCATGGTACCTAAAACAACATAAAACACAAGCGTGAGTTCATCACTCAGCAAGTATATTGCAATGGGTCATACAGAACAATCAATATCATCATCACTACATAACAAACTTAACATCATGATTAAGTCATGCTTCATATGCAACATCATATTCATATCTCAACCTCATTGAAATCATTTCATCATCATCATCATCATCATCATGTATGCAATGCAATGCACATGTCTCCTCGACGCAAATACCGGTATTGCCGAGTGCACACCCGTCGGCGTGCACCCACGTCCCCCTTCCATCCCGTAGATGGAGGGTGCCTACTCCTCGCTTCCACTCACCGCGTGGGTGGAATCACGAGGTAGGTCTTACATCCATGGCGCTTCGGATTAGTCATAACTTTCTCACCGACCTTACCAGAATAGTTATGACGTTCTCACTGTCCGGGCCAAGTTTCATGCTATGTATGCAACATATGCTATAATCATTAACCATAAACCATTGCATAACATCTTAACATACCCATTTTATCATATAATGGCAAACACTAAGCATGGCAAGATAGCATTACATGGAAACAATTGCATCTAGTCAAGACAAGCAAATAAACCACATGCTACCCATCCCAATACACTTGCCTTAACCTCGGGCGACGGATTGGTGGGATGAGGGTACTCCCGGGGTCACACCACCTTCGCCCGACGAACGAAGAACCAACGGATCTCCCGGTTTGCGCGATCTCC
Organism: Rhipidocladum racemiflorum; assembly: GCA_036346355.1. Taxonomy (NCBI): domain Eukaryota; kingdom Viridiplantae; phylum Streptophyta; class Magnoliopsida; order Poales; family Poaceae; genus Rhipidocladum; species Rhipidocladum racemiflorum. Next base: position 37,434,235 of record CM070580.1, on the reverse strand, counting down.
TTCCTCGCTCCAAATCCACCGGATCTCCTCGTCGCGGGGCTTCCCGAAGGATGGATCAACGGGATGGCGAGGTGGGGATCTCCTCTAGGGCAGCAAGGGGGGTGGAGAGGGAAGGGGAGAGGTGGTGGCGCCATGGGGGAAGATGGAGAGGAAGAGGAAGGGTGGAGGCGCATGGGGGGGCTAGGGGGTGGCGGCTAGGGTTGGGAAAGGGAGTGGGGGGCGCACCAAGGGGTGGGGGGCTAGATTGGCTGCCCAAAAGTCCCCCCCTTGGGCCCAAACCCTTCCACCGGAGGCCCAACTCAACCCCCAAGGCCTAAAGTCCCCCAGAGAGGCCCAAACACCCGAAAACGGCCCAAAAACACGCTATAAAGTCGTACCAAAATGCCGAATCCTAAAATGTCATATTCTGGGGTGTCACATTCTCTCCCCCTTCACAGGATTCGACCCCGAATCCGAGACACACCACTTCGCAACCAACCAAATCGAAGGGAGCTAAGGTTCACTTCTCAGAACCCACTCAGAAACCCCTACGATTTGCACTAGCCCGGACTCAAAAGCAAGGAGCTAAAGCTCGAAGATTGATGGCTCTAACGATAACTCACAATCAAAACTTGCCAGAATCTTACTCAACATTGAAACACAAAGCACTCACATACGGCCTCAGCACGACCCAAGCGGTAGGATAAATCCTCAAACAGACCACAAAAGAAAACGATCTCACACTCCTCATTTCATACATTCCTTGGCACTAGAGTGCCCGATCCCTTTAACCAACGCTACTCTCCAGAAGAACACGGTACCAACCTCTAACCCCAACTCTAGATCCCCCTTCAGCTCTCATGTGCAAAAATGCTTTCACACCTCAACCTCTCTACTGTGGTTCGTCATAAACAAGACGACGCGAACCAAGCGGGACACATCATTCTAAGACTACCAATTGCTTGAACAAACGGGGTTAAAACCTTGCAAAAGATTGATCTTTTACAACTAGGCCAACACCCAACGTTACCACTGAAGGAAAAACCTACTTTATAGCCAGGGTCCTTAAAACCCGCAAAAGCACTGTCAACCGAGCAATCCCCATCGGTTGACACAGCTCGCTCAGAGATCGGCGACAAAAAGATCCAATACACTTCCAAAAGGAAAAGTAATTACTAGCAACTACCAAGTGGTCCACTAATAATTTAAACAACCCCACCGAGGAACATATCGATGGCACAATTCTCCAAGAAGGTTTGAATTGGGTCATACAAAACCTTCCTTTACTCTTCACTTTTAAACCATTTAGGATCAACTACTAGCCACACCAGATTTCTCTTACCAAGAAAATCTCGCCCTCACATCCTTCCACTCAAAGGACCAAGACAAAGAGTACCACCATTGGGTAAGCTCAACCACCAACCATTAACCCAATTGATCCCCATGCATAACTTTGTGTCCAATGCACTACAATCACTTTGGAAAGGATTCGACAACAACCAAAGAGTATTAATTTTAATTTCCTAAGCCAAGACGCAAAGGAAACACAAATCTCCTACACCACCACCAACATACCAGAAATTCTTCATTGTTTCATACTAGAAAGAAATGGACATCTCAATTCATGACATGAGTGCAACCTTTTCAAGAGCACTCCGGATTAGTCATATATCCATATATGACTTTCTCACCGACTTGGCTCATCGACTCTCTCATCATTAAACATCTATAAACAATGTCACGCTTCCTTTTCACCATTCATTCTTCAGGTAACAACAATACCAAGTAGTCATTCACAAAAAGACTTCTTCCTCGGTACACATGATTGAAACACAATTAACATCGATGGCTGCGAAATTCTTATAAACTATGACGGCATCACCATTAACAGGAAAACACCACATCGTAAAAGAACCCACGGCAATTGAAAAACTAAACATGCAAAACCTCGCATTTTTAACCACAATCAACATTTGGAAAAGAACATCGGCTCCAACGTTGAACATCTGCACATACAACCGCCATAAATTTTCTCAAAGAGAAAGGGAAACTCATTTCCAAAAGAGAACACTTCACCAACAGCATCACCGATGAAACATCCACAAAAACCACCTTTTGAAGCACTTGCAAACACCACACAGATTTTCCAAATAACTCAAACTCTAGCCAAAAAGGATTACAAATTAAACCTCGTGAGTTTTCCAACACAACCCTCTATGTCCATCTGTTTCCTTTCAATTTATTCCAAGGATAACTCAGTGTGAACGCGAAGGAGCGCGATCCACACAAAAACTTTTGGGGTGTAAATCCATACTCATAGCATAAACTAAGCAAATTAGCCAAAACCAAATATTGGCACCAACCACTACGAGTTTAGGAAATCTCTGAAACACAACAGAAAGAACACTTTGACCAAAAGCATTCAATCAAGATAGCAAATAACCGAACCAGTCTAAAAGATTTTAAACACAAGTTCAACATAGATACAACCACCTCTAGTGTTCCACTATGCTTTCCATTAAAGACTTCAGCAGTCACTATTTACTCCTTGAAAAGCCCCATCATAATTCAACCAAAAATTACATGACAAGTTCTTTCTCTAGTTACCTTTCCCAACTCTTATTAATAAAATCTATGATAATTATCAAAAAGACATCCAACCAGTACTACCTCATCATGATCCTCACAGACCAACACATCATATACAACGTGTTCTATATTTCAAACATAGTACTTCAACAGATACTTAAGCATGATCAACGTATCAATTATATACCATCCATACACCAACATCTTGACAATTAAAACTGGTTCAATCAATAAAATGACTTCAACAAATAAGTATTATCTCTACAAGATAAAATTCATAAATAGGATTCTAAGATATGCATTCATTAAGGTTAAAATCTTGCATCATGATTATTATCCATTGTTCATCCCATCACAACATGTACTCGACATAATACCACAATTTTACACTTTTCTTTTAGTGGATCAATGGTTTCCAACAATTAACAACACTACCAAGTCATCAATATCAATTATGTCGGAACCCGCAATAGGACACGGGCCCACCTGTGTTTACCTGTACTAGTCCCTGGATCAATAGCTAGTACACACAGATCATAACAGTATGGATCATCACCATGCGATAAATCAAGTTTAATACAGAGTACTAGCCAACAAGGCCCATTATTACAAAAGTTGGACCCGTAGGTCATATAGCAGCGGAAATATTAAACTGTCAAGTTAACATGATAAAATGAAGTTCAGAAACACCACAGGCAAAGACTGAAGATAACGTGATCCTAGATGTCCTGATAATCTTCATCTTCAAAGTCTTCATTGCAGATATCGAATGGTGGAACGCAGGCCCTTGGATAGCTATCTTTATCTCCCTGATCTGCTTCATGGAATAAGCAGCCCCGCAATAAAAAGCGAGGGTGAGTATGCAACATACTCAACAAGTCCGGTAAGAAATGCAATATGCAAATTGGATTCAAGGGAAGGTATTGGTTAATTTTGCAAAAGCCAATTTTTAAAATTTTATCCTAGAATTTTTAATCGCATTTTTCAAAAGTATTTTCTTTTGATAAATCAGAGTCTAAACTTTTTGGGACACGGTTCCAACCGTGGAAATCAAAACAAGCATGGCATCGACCATGGTTTTATTTTAAGAATACATTTGGAATCTGTTTCTCGTGGCTACAACCACGAATTTTATCAAATCATAACATTCACGGCTACAACCGTGCTTTTCTTTTGTAAAATCTGATTTTGGAATCAAATAGAGAAAATCTACCTGGCGACAGCGCACTTTGTCCACCCTTGACCGTGGGTACGGCTATTCGAATAGTTTGTTTACTCTGCAGAGCTTGCACGCTTTACCCGCGAGAGATATTTCACTCTTTTTGGTCATTTGCTTCCTTTGGCATATAACCCCAAGTGAAAATCACAAGGCCATTTCCCTAGCTACGTCTTAACTAAGTCACGCCTGCTGAGGTTTCACCGCCAAATGGCTACAACCAAGTTGGAAGCCCCCTCTTGCGCCTGTAGGACTACTGTGGCTACAACCACGCCCACTCCACCGTTTGGCATGCCTTAATTAAGTTTTCACTAGTTACTCAGCCAGGCCCGTCCCTGCATCGAACCCGCGGTCGCACTATTGTACATTGTTTGACAATCACAAGGAATCGGTCCTTAGGGTGACTAGGGTGGCACATACTCAAACCCGAGTCTCGTGCATACTGCACCCGCCTTACAACCTTCCACCCTATTCTCATTTTTGAAATTCCAAGTTTCTCTTTTCTTTTGTTTTACCAAACCGCAAAGCACTAACCCGCTTTTTTTAAAATAACATTTTTGCTCAATCATTTGGAATTTCAAATAACAAGCTTTCAATTAAACATACGAATAGTATTTAGCATAACTAGGCACTACTAGTAGACTAAACAAGGGTGTTAGGCCATACAATTAATCATTCTAGGGCAACCAAAGGATAGATAGATTAATATGTATCAAGCATACATATTAACAAGGTATATAACTATACTCTATCATAACATATCATTTTATATAAACAATCATAGCATGCAAGTTTGTAAATCTATTAAACATTTCAAAACATGCATCAACATGCTTCAAGGGAACTTATCGGAAACTTGCGGGAACTTGCAGAAACTTGCGGGAACTTGCAGAAACTTGCCTTGGTCGGTGATGAGAGGGTTGTCTTCCTGCGGTTCTGCGACGGAGTCAACGTCTAGCGTTTCTATTAAACGAAAAACAGCGAATAAACAATCATTCGGAAAATACGAAGAAACAAATAAAGTCATAACCACATGAAAACTTTCGGATAATTAGTTTAGCATTTTATACGATTTATAAAATTTATTTTCGAATTTTTGACCGCATAGTCTAAGAGCTACAAAACTCACAAGTTTAGACTTTCCGCGAATAATTTAATAGTATAAATTTATTTATAAAATTTCATAAAAATTACTGTAGAAATGTATTAATTTTTACTAATTAGCAAAATTTGTTGCACATAGTTTGGACTTAAAACGAATTTGTAGTGAAAAAGACAAATATCACAAATAACGAAAATTAACACATGTAACTCACTTTTACTAGTTTGCATGGCACTGTTCGGCTTGACTTGAACTTCATGCACGCAGTGGTTCGGTGAATACACACTACTAAAAATAAATATATACGTATATATATACATATATATATACACACGTACACAAATATATGGAAAGTTATACTAGCGATTCTAGAACATATCTCAAGGCAGTGTATCAACCAAAAATAACCGCAGGTATACACATATGTATATATACACGGTATAACAACCGAATATAACCGCAAATACACATATATATGTACAACATAGTGTGTATATATATATATGTATACATGCTACGACTAATATAGAAATATGCGTGCGCCTAGCGAGTATTTTATATACATGTATATATGCGTCTGTTCAACTATATACCTATGTATATATATATACCTACGCGAATATATAAACGAGATAAAAATAGGAACAGAGCGTGCGCAAGAGAGATGAGGAACTACCGGTCGGCGGCGGCAGTAGTGCAGACCGTCGACGTAGGAGAAGGCGTCCAAGAAAGTGCACCGGCGATGGCGAGACGGCGGCAGCGACGACGGCGAGACTGCGGCGACAGCGGCGTCAACGGCAAGGACGGTGACAGCAACGGCGGCGCTGACGGCGTACACGGCGGAAACGACGTAGATGTCAGCGGCGACGTACACGACGACGACGGCGGCAATGTGGACGACCGCGGCGACGGCGGAGAGGAAGCAATGGAAACGGTTGGATGGGTTGGATGAGTGAAGGGATGGAATGGCTAGGAGATGGAGAAGTGCTGCTAGAAAATGAAGGTTGTGTGTGTTGCTAGCAAGAGAGGAACAGGCAGGCGTGGCAAATGAGAATGGCTGGAACAGGGAGCCTTCATGTGTGTGCGTTGCCAGGAATAAAACATGCACCAGTTAATAGTCCATGCCACTATTAATTCCTGCATGAGGAAACGGCTGGAGCATCAATTACCGCATGCATGTGGAGGCGTTTCCAAAGAAGGTCACCCAGCTGGAGACTAACTCGTCCACACAGGAAAAAGGAAAGGGCAACAGCCACGTATAGAAGTATACGCATATACGTTTTTAACACGTGCTGCGGAAAAAAAAACAGGGAGGTTCTTAAAATCAGAAAAATTCCTCTAAAATACTAGGAACTATTTGGAACCTAACAAAGTTGGTTTCGCGATTTTTCGACGCGTAGATTTTTCGTAAAAATTCTTTTCGTAAAATCAGACACCTGTACCGACTTTTATAAAATCAACGACTTAGGTTATATAACATATTTTTCAAAAATATTTGAAGCGAGCACTCTCGTCTACCCACTATCTTAATTATCAACGAAATTTTAGATTTTACGCTTATTCAAAAATGCCTAATCTTTATTTAATACGATTAGTTCAATAAACATGAATCCGATTTACTCGCGAGGCTTCCAAGTAGATTCCAAAAAATTACAAATAATCCAGAAACACACTAAATATATTAAAAGCAAATTTTGGGATGTTACAAATTATTTGCATAATCTTAGAAATTGCAACATCACTTTTAGTTACCCCATCCAAAGGCTATAGCAAATTGTCACTACTCAACATGCTCCAACTATTTGAAACCAATTGAATGGGTTGGACCATCACAAAGCTCTTACCACAACCGCAAAACCTATGTTTTCCCAATTAACACGATACTAGCATTATAGGAACACAACCGCACTTCCAAATATACTAATAGTTTTGTCGGTGTTTCGAGCACCGGCCAATGAATTTGTATAGGTAAGAGGGGGGTGCACGCTCCCTCTCCTCGACGGCTTACTCGGGTGAGCACAAGATGTATACTGGTTCGGGCTGAACGTCCCTACTCCAGTTCGTGTGGGTTTGATTGTATTGATTCCTTTGTTGTCCGTCGTCTTACATGCTCGCTCCCTCCCCCTTTATATAGGCGAGGAGGGAGGTTACACTGTTGCTTGAAAAAGAGAAAAAGACTGTGCTCTTAGTCGCCCGCAAGTGGCGGGCTGATGGGACTGGCCGCCGGCTCCCCTTGCCCTGCCGCTGGTCGGCGTAGTTGCTGCGTCGCTCGTAGTAAATGCGAGAGTTGGGGACTTGTGCCGCTGCGTCATCATTACGGCCAGCATTTAATGCGATCGATGCGCAATAAAGGCTGTCGCTTCTTCAGGGATTTCGCTGACTTGGTCATGGCTACGGCTTTTCCTCGCCAGCCGTGGCCTTGGGCCCCGACCGGCCTGGTTCGGCCCACGCGCCCTTTCGGGCCGCTGGGGGTACCCATGGCCTGGGTACTCGTCAGTAGCCCCCGAGCCCCCGTGCAGGTCGGAGAGGTGCCCGGGGGGTCTTGTTTCCGTGCCGTGATTCGCTTGGCCTGATCAGGGTCTCCGACCGGGTGCGCGCGCGCGCACCCGGGTGTGTAGTTCTCGAGCCCCGAGCCTGGTTGGAGAGCAGGTCGGGGGTTTTCGCCGGTTTGGTCGGAAGAGTCTTCGACCGGTGCGCTGGCGAAGACCCGCTGGTGTAGTTTCAAGCCCCCGAGCTGGTCGGAGAGCAGGTCGGGGGGTTTCGCCTTGCTTGGTCGTTGCTTTGCGGTATCGGGGAGGTCCGATCGCAGTATATATCTGCGTTCGGTCGTGCCGCCAGCGCCGGGTGGCCGACGCCCCTGGCGAACACATGGCGCCGGTCGTGCCGCCAGCGCGCGATGGGCCGATCGCTCTGGCGAGCACGTGGCGAAGCGGCTGGTCGCTCTGGCGAACACGTGGCGCCCGGTCGAGCAGCCGGCGCCTTGATGGGCTGATCATACTGGCGAGCACGTGGCGCCGAGTCGTGCCTTGGTATGCGATGGGTGACCATACTGGCGAGCACGTGGCGCCGGGTTAGCGCGCCGTGGCTAATCGCCCTGAGGAACACGTGGCGCCCGGGTCGAGCAGCCGGGCGCGCGATGGGCTGTCGCCACTGGCGAGCCGCGTGGCGCCGGGTTGATCGCCTGGCGGGCACGTGGCGCCGGGTCGTGCCTTGCCAGCGTCGCGGTGCTGACCGCCACTGGCGAGCACGTGGCGCCGGGTTAGCGTAGCGCTGGTCGCCCTGAGAACACGTGGCGCCGGTCGAGCCGCCGGGCGCCGATGGGCTGATCGCCACTGGCGAGCACGTGGCGCCCGGTCCCGCCCCTTTTTACGCCCGTCACGGGCGGGGACCAGGAAGGGGTGAGAAACGCGCTTGCCTTCGTTGGCTCGAGCGCCGCTCTCGTGGGGCTACAAGCGAGTGATCCGGTGGAACACAGAGGCCCCTTCGCGAGGGGGGTCCCCTAGCGGACAATCCTGGCGCGGGCGTCTGACCCCACTGGGGGGCGATCCATAAAGAATCTTTCCTTACTCGATCCCGTATCGGACCTTGGATCGTTCGTTGATCCAAGGCGCAGCTGGCTGCCACCCGTCGACGGTTCCGCGAGAGCGTGAGGTGTGATCCCGGACGTGAGTTAAGGCGATTGGGTCGTCCGCCGACCCAACTAGGGGCCCGCTGGGGGCTCGCCTTGTCCTCACCTCTTGCCCATTTTTTGCTGTGGTGGATATCGTCGCCGTCTCTTGCCTTAGGGACCACAGGGGTCGGGCATTGGTCGGTGTGTGTATCACAAAAGTTAGAGAGTTGGGAAATCGAGAGAACGCTCAACCGTGGGAGGCTGTTCCTGACCGATCGTGGGTCGACCCGCTTGGGCGCTTCCTTTCTTCGCCAAGCACTACTTCGTAACCGTAGCCGCCGGGGCGTAGGCCGTAGTACTTTTTGGTCGAAAGTTTGGCCGTCTTGGGAGGACCCGACGATTGGTTGTGACAACCCGACCCGCGGGACTCTTGTAGCCCCCGAGTGGGGCGGGGCGGTTTGTTCGTTACCGCCGCGCGCCACTTGAAGGAGTAATAACGAGTGTGCAAGAAGAAGGTACTCACTTGTCTTTCTTTATGACTGGCGAGGTTTTTGTTCAACGCGGGGAATTGGCGGTGCTTCGGTTCCCGCGTCGCTTGCTTCGGCGCTTCGGCTTCTGCGCCATCAGCCTCGAAAAGGTGCGGTCGTCATGAATGCTGGCGGGTATCCCGGCGCGTCGCTTCGCTTGGCTTCGGATCGCCTATAAATAGGCGGAAGGTGGGCGCTGGGACTTCATTCAGCGACGTCGAGACGAACTGTCGACTTGCTTTTATGGCTGCCTCGCTCTCTCATTCCCGTTCTAAGGATGAGAACCCACCAATCGATGAGATCGACTGGGACTCCCTTCAACGAGAGGCAGAGGATGAGGAGGAGTTGGGGCGACGAGCTGGCCGTCTTGTAGCGCGTTCTGGCCGGACGACGGGATTGATCGAGCTGCTGGAGCGGGAGGCGGAGGAGGAGGAGCGAGAGCGGGCGCGACAAGCCGCGGTCGTCGGGCTGAGGGAACCGCCGCCGCGAGCGCCTGAGCGATTGGGGGAGCGGGGCGCCGTCCTCCCCCGCGCTCCTTCTCCTTCCGGGAGCCTGGAGTCGACCGCGACATCTAGGCTCTTGGCCGACGACCGTCTTTGCCGATCGCCCGATCGTCTTTGCCAGATTTTCTCCGACGGCGGTCCCCTGTGTCGGACTCCAAGCTCCCCCGGGAACCATAGAGGTCACACAGGGGGGCGCAGGGCCGCTTCTTGAAGGTGCGTCCGGGCGGATCGGGGCTCTCCTGCTGCGGGTTTCGGCGACCCGGCTATTTTTTGCTGTGCGTCGCGGCAAAAATTGTGCGGGAAGCTGAAGCTGTGTTTGGAGAGGGACGATAAGTCCGGAGATCAACTGTCGGCGCGGAAGACCCTTAAACGAGGAAAAGTTTTCTTGGTTTTAGACTTTCTTGTTTCCAAAGAATGTAAATGCCGTTGAATTGGAAGAAAATAAAGGTGTTCGAGTTTTACATGTATTTTTCGCTATTTTTTCGGTTTGTTGCTGGTAAGAAATGCCGGGGTCATGGTTCTTGGGTCTGTGGGGACCAACCGACCAGTGATCGACATGTTCCAGCGTTTTCCGAAAAAAGTAGGAAAAACAGGTTTTAGTGCGAGCGTTAGTTCCCCCGGGCAACCGAATACCATCCTGTTCTGTCTCTTTTTTCCTTGGCGAGATACCACTTCGCAACCGCAGCCGCTGGGGCGTAGGCCGTGGTACTCGGGTTGGAAGAAAGAAAAGAAAACCGATTGATCGGGCAGATGACAGCGGTTGAACGCGGTGTCGACCCGAGTGGAAAAAATGCTACGCGTAGGCCCGGTAAAAAAGGTGAACATGGTAATGAACGAGGTAGAAAAAAGGGCTAAGGGTAGAATCGTCTTAGCTTTTCAATGTTCCAGGCGTTTGACAAGACGTTGCCATCGGGATCCTTGAGCCGATAAGTGCCAGGTCGAAGGACCTCTACTACAGTGAAGGGACCCTCCCAAGGAGGGGAGAGCTTGTGCTTGCCTTTGTTGGACTGAACCTGGCGCAGAACCAGGTCGCCTGTGTTGAACGCTCGCCCTCTAACCTTGCGGTCGTGGTAGCGTCGCAGTGTCTGCTGGTATTTGGCTGAGCGAACGACGGCGACATCCCGCGCTTCATCGAGCCGGTCGACAGCGTCTTGCTGGGACTCGAGCCCCCGGGTCTCGTTGAAGGCCTGAACCTTTGGGGCGCCGTAGTCCAAGTCGGTTGGTAAGATGGCTTCTGCTCCGAATGCCAGGAAGAACGGCGTGAACCCGGTCGACCGGGTCGGGGTGGTCCGTAAGCTCCAAAGTACGGGAGGTACCTCGGCTGCCCAACGTCCCGCGTACTTCTCCAGTCGATCGAAGATTCGCGGCTTGAGCCCTTGGAGGATCATGCCGTTCGCGCGTTCGACTTGGCCGTTGCTCCGTGGGTGGGCGACGGCCGCCCAATCCACGCGGATGCTGAAGCTGTCGCAGAGCTCGAGAAACTCCCTTCCTGTGAACTGCGTTCCGTTGTCGGTGATGATGGAGTTCGGGACTCCAAACCGGTAGACGATATTGCGGATGAAGTCCGCTGCCTGCGCTGAAGTGATTGTTGTGATCGGCTTGGCTTCTATCCACTTGGTGAACTTGTCTATCGCAACCAACAGGTGGGTGAAGCCCCCGGGCGCTTTCTTGAAGGGCCCGACCAGATCGAGTCCCCAAACGGCGAAGGGCCATGTGATAGGGATCGTTTGGAGGGCTTGCGCCGGGAGGTGAGTTTGCCGAGCGAAGAATTGGCACCCTTCGCACGTCCGGATGATTTGCTCGGAGTCGGCCACGGCGGTCGGCCAGTAGAAACCCTGTCGGAAGGCTTTCCCGACCAGGCTTCGTGACCCAGCGTGGTGTCCGCAAACCCCGCCGTGGATGTCGCGGAGTAGCTCTCTTCCTTGGTCGGCTGGGACACACTTCTGGAGGATCCCGGAGGGGCTCCTTCTGTAGAGGTCGTTGCCGATCAGTACGAAGGATTTTGCCCGACGAGCGAGGCGGCGGGCCTCGGTTGGGTCGTCGGGGAGGGAACCGTCAGTCAGCCGATCGATGAAGGGATTCCTCCAATCGGTGCTGGTCGTCAGGACGTTGCAACCCGGCTCGACCAGCTCAGCCTTTGTCGGGTCGCTTGGCCGATCGTCCGGGCGATCGGTCCGGATGGACGCTTGGTGTAGGTCGAGGACGAAAATTCCCGGCGGGACCGGCCCTCTGCCGGAGGCGAGACCAGCCAGGTGATCGGCCTCTCCGTTGTTCCGTCTGTAGCTATGATGGAGCTCAAACCCTTTGAACTTTTGCTCCAGTTTGCGTACCTCTCGACAGTAGGCCGCCATCCGATCGTCGCGAGGTTCTGCAGCCTTCATGACTTGATCGACGACCAGTTTTGAGTCGCCATGCACGCATAACCGCAGAGCTCCGAGGTCGGCGGCGATGCGGAGACCAGTAACGAGGGCCTCATACTCGGCGACGTTGTTGGTTGCGTCGAAAAGTAGCCGGATGACGTACCGAAGCTTGTTCCCAAGTGGTGAAAGAATGACGACCCCGGCCCCGGCTCCGTTTTTGGTGAAGGACCCGTCGAAGTACATCGTCCAGTACTCAGGGTCTTCGAGCGGAGGTGGGGCCTGGGCTTCGGTCCACTCGGCGACGAAGTCGGCTAGAACTTGAGATTTTATGGCAGTCCGAGGGACATAGGATATGTCATGCCCGTTGAGCTCGAGTGCCCACTTGGCAATTCTTCCGGAGGCGTCGCGGTTGTGGATGACCTCGCCGAGTGGTAGGGAAGTTACCACGGAAACGTGGTGCTGGTTGAAGTAGTGTACCAGCTTCCTTTTCGTGATCAGAACTGCGTAGAGCATCTTCTGAATCTGCGGGTACCGTGCCTTGGACTCGGAGAGTACTTCGCTAATGAAGTAGACCGCCGCCGGATCTTAAGGACCCGCTTCTTCTCGCTCGCTCAGCGACAAGTGCCGTCTTGACGACCTGGGTCGTGGCGGCAATGTAGAGTAGCAGAGGCTCTTCGGCGCCGGGCGACCAAAGATCGAGGGGTGGTCGGGAAAAACCTTTAGCGGCCGTCGGCGTCTGAGCCTCCTTCGCCCACCAAGTGGTCGATTTCCTCGGGAGTTTGTATAGAGGCAAGCCGCGTCACGAGGCGGGACGTGAAGCGACTCAGGGCCGCTAGGCATCCCGTCAGCCTTTGGGCCCCTTTGAGGTTGCTGATCGGCCCCATCCTTAAGATCGCGGAGATCTTGTCTCGGCTGGCTTCGATGCCGCGCTCGGAGATGATGAAGCCGAGTAGCTTCCCCTTGGGTACCCCGAAAACGCATTTCTCGGGGTTGAGCTTGATGCGGAACCGTCGGAGGTTCGCGAAAGTCTCCTCCAGGTCGGCGATGATGTCGCTGGTCTTCCTGGTCTTGACAACGATGTCGTCGACGTACGCCTCGACATTGCGGCCGATCTGGTCGGAAAGGCAGGTCTGCATGCATCTCTGGTATGTAGCCCCCGCGTTCTTCAGGCCAAACGGCATTGTCACGTAGCAGAACGAACCGTACGGAGTGATGAAGGAAGTCGCGAGCTGGTCGTCTTCTTTCATCGCGATCTGGTGGTACCCTGAGTAGGCATCCAGAAAGGACAGGGATTCGCACCCTGCGGTGGAGTCTACCATTTGGTCGATGCGGGGCAGAGGGAATGGATCTTTCGGACATGCCTTGTTAAGGCTTGTGTAGTCGACACACATTCTCCATCTCCCAGTCTTCTTTTTTACAAGCACAGGGTTTGCTAGCCACTCGGGGTGGCGAACTTCTTTGATGAACCCTGCGGCCAAGAGCTTGGCTATTTCCTCTCCTATGGCCATGCGCTTTCCTTCGTCGAAGCGGCGCAGACGCTGGGCGACTGGTCTAGACCCAGGCCGGATGTTCAGGGAGTGCTCGGCGACTTCCCTCGGGATCCCCGGCATGTCGGAGGGCTTCCATGCGAAGGCGTCCCGGTTGGCGCGGAGGAAGTCGACGAGCGCGCTTTCCTATTTGGCAGGAAGCGTGGTCCCGATCCGAGCGGTTTTAGTCGGGTCCTCTGGGTCGACCTCGATCGTCTTCGTGTCCTCGGCGGACTTGAAGGAGCCCGGTCCGGACTTGCTAGAGTCGGGAGCGGACTCGGAGGTGCTGGCTCGGAGGCCGGCGAGCTCGGTGGATGCGACGACCGCCGAGGCCAACTCGCGAATCGTCTTTCTCGCAGCCGTAGGCGAGCTGGAAAGACGCGGTTACGGTGATCACCCCATGCGGCCCGGGCATCTTCAGCTTCAGGTAGGTGTAGTTGGGGATCGCCATGAACTTCGCGTAGCATGGTCTCCCCAGGATGGCGTGGTAGGAGCCGGGAAAATCCACGACCTCGAAGGTGAGGGTCTCGGTGCGGAAGTTACCCGGGCTCCCGAACGTGACGGGCAGGTCGACCGGCCCGAGCGGGTGGGCCTGCTGGCCAGGAACGACGCCGTGAAAGGGTGCTCTGCTTGGTCGAAGGCTCGAGCGGGGGATCCCCATGGCGTCGAGGGTCTCAACGTAGCGATGTTGAGGCTGCCGCCGCCGTCCATGAGCACCTTAGTCAGCGCTGCTCCCACGATGGGATCAATGACGGCGGTACCTCCTGGTTGCGGGACGTGGTCGGGTGGTCGGCCCGGTCAAAGGTGATCGGGACTCCGACCACCGAAGGTATTTAGGTACTAATTTGGGCTTGCCGCGAACACCTCTCGGCAGCGAGCTTGAGCCGCCTCCGGCCGGCGTAGCTTGCCGGTCCGCCGAAGATCATGAGGCAACCGTCGGTCTCGGGAAGCGGCGTCTGCCTCTCGATCTCGGTGGTCGGCGCCGAAGTCTTGCCTCTTTCCTTTGCCGCGGCGTCGTGGGGTTCCGGAAGAAAACGCCAGACTTCGCAGTCCGATACTTGTGCCTCGACGGTATCCGTGGTTCGGACATCGCATTTCCATCGGCTTCGAAGTGGTCGGGGTTGCCGGCCTTGCGGCTTCCCCGATCGGGTCGGCGGTCAAGCAACCAGCGGTCCTCGCGGACCTGTTTGCCGTGGCGTTTTGCTTGTCGGGCGGTCGGAGGAGGGCTGGGCTCGGTGCCGATCCTCGCCCGACCTCCCTTTGTCGAAGATGACATCTACGGCCTCCTCGCCCGAGGCGTGGTTGGTGGCAATGTCCAGGAGTTCTTTGGTGGTCCTGGCTTCGCACACCCCGCTTTATGGACCAGGGTCTTGGAAGTGGTGTCAGATGAATGCCCCCACGACATCGGGCCGCGGATGTCGAGGAGCTCGTTACCTTCTTTGGGAAAAAGCGTCGGATGTAGTCCCGAGGTTTTCCACGGCCGCTTGCAGCTTTTCAGGTCCCGTGAATTCCCTGGTCGCTTGTAGGTGCCCTGGAAGTTGCCGAAGTGGTGCTTGAGGTCGGCCCAGTTCCGGATGATGTTGGCGGGCAGATATTCGAGCCATGCCCGGGCTGAGTCCGCCAAGTAGATGGGGAGGTATTGGATGACAAAGAGGTCGTCCGTCGCTCCCCCCGCCCGGCATGCGAGCCGGTAATCTTCCAGCCACACACTGGGGTTTGTAGCCCCTGTGTACTTGGCTATGTTGACCGGCGCCCGGAATCTGGCAGGGAACTTCGCGCTGCGAATTCCCAGACAGAACGCCCGTGGCCCGGGGCCATCGGGGCTCGGGCTGCGGTCACGCCGCGGAGCGCTGTCGGCGACGTGCGACCGGGTCGGGTCGTTCCTCGTTCTTCGTGTTTGGAGGGTGGTGCGAGCGTCGCGTTCGTCCCCCAAACGTTGGTGCACCGGGGTGCGCGATGCCTGGGGTTGTCCGGAAGGTGACGCTGCCCTTGTTTCGCTCCGACGGCCTCGGCTGGCGTTGCGGCGCGGGCCATCCGAAGAGGCGTCCGAACGCTGCGATCCGTGGCCATACGCTGCCGCGCTGCCGCCGCTCCACCAGGCCGGAGGTTACGGTGGGTAGCCCTGGCTGCAGGATCGCCTGGCTCGGGAATGCCGCGAGCAGCATTGCCGCCGCTTGGCGAGGTTTTGGCCAGCGTGGGGAAAAAACGATGAATCGTCCGTCCCCTTAGCCAGCTGGTGGTGGACTGGCGTCTTGTGGCCAGCGCGCCGCCAGCGCAGTGGAACAGCGGGCGAGGACTGCTCCAGGTCGGCCTGGAGCTTGTCGAGCTCGGCCTTTTGAGCCTCCAGCTCGTCGCGTCGCCGCTGAAGGTCGGCGCGGCGAGCACGGTGATCCTCCTCGGTGTGTTGGCGGAGAGTCTTCGGCGTGGCCGGGGTAGCGGCGCCTGCCGCGGTGTCGGGGTCGCGGTAGCGTGGTCATTCTTGTCTCTTCCTCCGCTAGAGCCGTGGTCGGAGGAGTTGTCCGAGTGGTGGTCGCCGGATGCGTGGTCGACCATTGCCACGCAGCGAGGTCGCGCGGGTGCGACCGCCATCGCCGATGCCTCCGCGCATCGCTTGGGGTGATGGGGCCTCTGGCGTGCTTCGGCGTCGGGGTCCGCGCGGGAACCTCAAGCCGAAGGTCTCTGAAGGCGCTGGTGAGGGCGTCAGGGTCCTCGGTGGACACTTGGCGCCGGAGTATGGCGGGGACGATCACTATCTGTCCCGCCGTGGTGGTGACGAAGTCGAGGGAGCCGAAACGGATCGACGCTATCGGCATGGCGATGTCGGAGAAAGAAAGGGAACCGTCGAGGAAGCTAAGCGGGAAAATGGCGGCAACGTCGTGCACAGGCCCCTACCTGGCGCGCCAACTGTCGGTGTTTCGAGCACCGGCCAATGAATTTGTATAGGTAAGAGGGGGGTGCACGCTCCCTCTCCTCGACGGCTTACTCGGGTGAGCACAAGATGTATACTGGTTCGGGCTGAACGTCCCTACTCCAGTTCGTGTGGGTTTGATTGTATTGATTCCTTTGTTGTCCGTCGTCTTACATGCTCGCTCCCTCCCCCTTTATATAGGCGAGGAGGGAGGTTACACTGTTGCTTGAAAAAGAGAAAAAGACTGTGCTCTTAGTCGCCCGCAAGTGGCGGGCTGATGGGACTGGCCGCCGGCTCCCCTTGCCCTGCCGCTGGTCGGCGTAGTTGCTGCGTCGCTCGTAGTAAATGCGAGAGTTGGGGACTTGTGCCGCTGCGTCATCATTACGGCCAGCATTTAATGCGATCGATACGCAATAAAGGCTGTCGCTTCTTCAGGGATTTCGCTGACTTGGTCATGGCTACGGCTTTTCCTCGCCAGCCGTGGCCTTGGGCCCCGACCGGCCTGGTTCGGCCCACGCGCCCTTTCGGGCCGCTGGGGGTACCCATGGCCTGGGTACTCGTCAAGTTTGTAACATCATAAATAACAACTCTAATCAACTTCCAAGTTAAGGTCACCAACACGATTAAATCTCTCTATTAACATGTAAAATTAGAACATCTTTAACAACCCACAAAGTTTCTTTAACAATATCAGCAGTCTACATCATCTTAATGTTCTAACCATGCATCAGGATTTAAAACCTTAAACATTATCGGGGGTTATAAGCACTTTTAAAGCGAAGCAACAGATTCTAAGAATGTACATTAACACCTTTAATCATTCTCACTATAGAGTACTCTACAACACTAGTAGCCTATTTATTCTCAGGCTAAAGATAACAACCGCATTGATTTGTTTCAACTCACAAATTAACTTAACAATACGTCATTCCATAAACCACATTGGTACATACTACATAACATGCTAAACAACAATTCTCACTATTGACAACCGATTTCAGTCAAAAGACTACTTACTTTGTTTGCAACATTTTTAAAAAAAAAACTCAACCCAAATTCACACGGAAACTTGACTCTCAAATTTGCAATGAGACAAACCCAAACTTGGTCATGCAAAAGGAATTCTCCAAAACACTTTTCAATCTCAAGGACTCCCATAGAGGAAAATGGTTGAAAGACAATTTTCTCAAAAAGGAACCAAGCGATCAAGTAATCCTTTTCAAATAAAACCTTAACACCAAACCGCAACCTTTCACGAAACAAGAAGGGTTTTCAAAGATGATTTCTCAAACCAGTAAAATGACGAAATCACACACCACTTACTCCTACAAAGCCACAGAACTTCAGCCCTGACAACCAAGTCTGGCATAACGCCGCAATAACTCTTTTAACCTTGGAGAAAGACTAACACAGGAATAAATTGAATGCTTCTCCCCATAAAGCAATCAACAAACTGAGCATCAAAGCTGGAAAGGCGACCAAAAGAAGCGCAACACTAGACTCTTCTTCTTCGTCTTCAACCAAGGAAGACAAAACCACACACTGCATACGGAACAATCCGCGAAAACCCAATACCAAACAATTTTCTTTTGGTTTCAATCAACTAAAACCAAGAAAACCAACCAAAACTGACCGTTAGAACGGTAAAGAACATCTGAAGGAATCCACCATCAAATCTTCTACTTGTCTCCAATCACTACCCGATCTACGACAGAAAGGACAAGCACTCTCCGTCACGTGAGGTTATTAGTCCTTCGGTGATGGCTCTAACCGGCCACACCGTCAGACCCCAACCTTACTATGAACAAAAGGCGACCGAAACCCTTCGGCACCACAACCTCCGTTAATCATTATCGCAGGAACAACTCAATCAATTATCTCATAAACTTATCAGCTTACATTATCAAATTTAGCATTCAACAACAAGGCTTAAATACAACATTTAAGCGTAAAGCAACGATACCCATACCCTTTTCTACTGTGCATCCATGTGTGTCAAATTTTAAATTAGTTAACCAAACTATTTCAGATTTTAAGGTTATTTCCCTAAGGTCAAATTTTAACAAGTAATCCTATGCCATGTTTCTACTTTTCCAAGTCAATATTTTAGTTTACTCTAGAGTAAATTACTACATTCACATTCCACGGACCTGAAGCCCGCTCTGATACCAACTGTAACACCCCGGCATCTAGTATGCCCGAATGCTACCAAATATAGACTAAACATCATCTAAATACCATAAATAAAGATAAATTACAGCAAAGGCGCAAATGCTAAAACCGAAATTTCGGCAGCATCTCCTTTGTTTTAACATGAATTGAAGCAATAGCAATCACATAGCAAGTTATATCATAGCATAAGACATCTAAAACATCAATATCAATGGATAAAGCATTAACATAAACTAATAAAACCGAATCCAACCACTCCATAATCTATAGCTAAGCAAATAAGGATCACAAGCACACTAAACTATTCCATACACCAAGTTCATGGCACTTATTATGATCATGACTCAAATTGGTAAATGTGACTGGAACTACGTGAAGATGTGTAGCTATTGCCCCTTCCCACATGCCGGTGTCATGGTACCTAAAACAACATAAAACACAAGCGTGAGTTCATCACTCAGCAAGTATATTGCAATGGGTCATACAGAACAATCAATATCATCATCACTACATAACAAACTTAACATCATGATTAAGTCATGCTTCATATGCAACATCATATTCATATCTCAACCTCATTGAAATCATTTCATCATCATCATCATCATGTATGCAATGCAATGCACATATGTC
The DNA here is from genome assembly GCA_036346355.1 of Rhipidocladum racemiflorum. Taxonomy (NCBI): domain Eukaryota; kingdom Viridiplantae; phylum Streptophyta; class Magnoliopsida; order Poales; family Poaceae; genus Rhipidocladum; species Rhipidocladum racemiflorum. Next base: position 37,415,110 of record CM070580.1, on the reverse strand, counting down.
CTCGACGCAAATACCGGTATTGCCGAGTGCACACCCGTCGGCGTGCACCCACGTCCCCCTTCCATCCTGTAGATGGAGGGTGCCTACTCCTCGCTTACACTCACCGCGTGGGTGGAATCACGAGGTAGGTCTTACATCCAAGGCGCTTCGGATTAGTCATAACTTTCTCACCGACCTTACCGGAATAGTTATGACGTTCTCACCGACCGGGCCAAGTTTCATGCTATGTATGCAACATATGCTATAATCATTAACCATAAACCATTGCATAACATCTTAACATACCCTTTTTATGATATAATGGCAAACACTAAGCATGGCAAGATAGCATAACATGGAAACAATTGCATCTAGTCAAGACAAGCAAATAAACCACATGCTACCCATCCCAATACACTTGCCTTATCCTCGGGCGACGGATTGGCGGGATGAGGAGGGTACTCCCGGGGTCACACCACCTTCGCCCGACGAACGAAGAACCAACGGATCTCCTCCCGGTTTGTGCGATCTCCTTCCTTGCTCCAAATCCACCGGATCTCCTCGTCGCGAGGCTTCCCGAAGGATGGATCAACAGGATGGCAAGGTGGGGATCTCCTCTAGGGCAGCAAGGGGGGGTGGAGAGGGGAGGGGAGAGGTGGTGGCGCCATGGGGGAAGATGGAGAGGAAGTGGAAGGGTGGAGGCGCATGGGGGGGCTAGGGGGTGGCGGCTAGGGTTGGGAAAGGGAGTGGGGGCGCACCAAGGGGTGGGGGGCCAGATTTGGCTGCCCAAAAGTCCCCCCTTGGGCCCAAACCCTTCCACCGGAGGCCCAACTCAACCCCCAAGGCCCAAAGTCCCCCGGAGAGGCCCAAACACCCGAAAACGGCCCAAAAACACGCTATAAAGTCGTACCAAAATGCCCAATTCTGAAATGTCATATACTGGGGTGTCACAGAGACGTTCTTTGAAGTGTTGTTAACCAAACAAATCAGAAGCCCGTGCATGCATTCGATATGGAGAAATATGACACACTGCTGATGAACATGCAATCAATTGTTCCAGCTGTGAAGGAAGCCATTTACCTGGAGAATGTCCTACGAGCAACATCACATGCTCTCTTTGCGAAGGCCGTGATCAGCCCATCTCAATGTCCCCTGGATTCTATAGTGATCGCTGTGACTTGGATGGCAGCAATTATCTCACTTGGGCAATGGATGCCAAAATCAACCTAACAGCTAGAGCACTTGGAGCTGCTGTTGCCCAGCCTGAAGCTGGTGCATCTGTTGTGCCCGAACCCGCAAAATGCGCTGCTTTACATTTCCTGAGGCACTATCTTCATCCAGACCTGAAGGCCGAATACTTGATGGAGGAGGACCCGCTGGTATTATGGAATTCCTTGAAGGAACGCTATAACCAGCAAAGATCTGTGTTGTTGCTAGAAGCACAACGCGAATGGACTCTCCTACGCTTTCAGGATTTTAAATCTGTGGCAGAATATAATTCTGCAATGCACAAACTTGTCGCTAAATTAACGTTTTGTAACTAGAAAGTTACTGATGCTGAAATGATCGACAAAACCTTGTGCACCTTTTACCCCAACATGATGATACTACAGCAACAGTATCATCATGCAAAGTACAAGAAGTACTATGAGCATATTAGTGTTCTGCTACAAGCAGAAAAACATGATGAACTCATGTTGAAGAATCATCATGCAAATGCTAATGGAAATCAAGCATTGCCCGAAGCACATGCTACCACTCAACAGGATAGTAATAGCTATGGCCGCGAAAAAGGTCAAATGCATGAGGGGAATAAATGGAAGAATAACAGAAACCAAAAGGGAAAGGGCAAATCCCAATGGAAAGGTAAAGGGAAAGGTACTGGAACCTTCCAGAAGCAAGATCTAGCCAATAAGGCACCTAACCCTCCTCAGTCGTGCTTTAGGTGTGGGTGCGTTGGCCATTGGTCACGTACATGTCGCACCCCAAAGCACCTGGTGGAACTTTACATGAAATCCACTCGGAGATTCCAGAAGAATAAAGAAAAAAAGGTTGATACACATTTCATTGAACAAAAAGGTGGGAAGAAGGACATTGAAATCAGGGTTAACACGTTGAAATCCACTCGGAGATTCCAGAAGAAAAAAAGGTTGATACACATTTCATTAAATCGCTGGAAATTCGAGTTGGGTCAAGTACTATTCATCCGACCGAGTCGGAACCCGAGTCGGACTCGAGTCCGACCCGAGCTAGTTGACTCGACCAAACCTGCTCCTAACCCTAATCGATCCCGACCGTTGGATCGGGATCCAACGGTCAAGATCGTCCCGTACCGGTTCGAGTCGTAACCGGACCGAATCCGGTTTCGATCGTGCGATCGTGGCCGTTGATCGCGCCACGTGGACGGTCGACCGTCGTCGTCCCCGCCGGATCCGAGCCGGACTCCGCCGCCGCGCCCGCCGCCGTGTGGTTCTAGGTTTCCGGATTCCACGCGGAAGCCGAGGCTATTTAATGCTGTAGGATCGAAAGACATGAATATAGCAATCAGAGGGGGGGTGAATGATTGTGCGGAAGCTAAAACCAAATTCTTGATCTACTAAAAGTTCACCCCAAAACAGAACCAAATAATTGCCTCGTTTTCGACAAAAACAGAATGACAGAGGTTTGGTAAAACGAGAATTCCCAGAGATACAACTGTTAGATTGATCTGAAATTTGGACACGAGAAACTAGATTCCAATACAAATCGAACCCAAAAAGAATCAGCTCGATCGGATTTACGGATTAAAAGTTATGATCTTCTCAATCTTGCTGATCCAGAACTTGACGAGAAACAATCTAATCAAAACTTCAAGATTAAACAAGAACGACAAAAGATTGATCAACTAGACTTTGAGAAACACTAGATCAATACCCTAGAGAGGTTTTTGATGGATCAAATCAAGATAAAACTTAAAGAACAAAAACCAATCTAGAACTAGAACAAGCATGCAAACAAGAACCAAAAAGAGAGCGTTGAAGCAATGCGGGAATTAGAAAAATTGATCTTTATTTCTTTTGTCTAAAGTACTCCCATCAAAAGAGTACAAACCCTAAAATTTGAGCCCAAGACTCTATGCGCCTAGCTCTCCTCAATTCGATGCCCTTCAACAGGAGACAACCCCTCCTATTTAAAGCACCAACCCACAAGGAGTTCTGAATACGATTCCTATTCCCTAGAAGGAATCTGTATCCAACACAACTCTACTTGGCCCAACCTGGCCGAGTACAACTCTTGCACGCGTATGGCAACCCTACCATACTCACGTGACTAACACTTTGCACGCGTATGGCCACCTGCCATACTCACGTGACTAACACTTTGCACGCGAATGACCTCCTGCCATTCTCACGTGACTAACCATTCTTCATGTGCACCATTCTCTTAGCCCGAACGTCCCGCATGACATCCTTGACCACCAAGACCTCAGTTCCTCCTGAACCTAGTCCCGAACCTCAGTTCCTCCATGAACCTAGTTCCGGTCCCGTCATCGACCACATTCGTCTTCGAGCAATACCTGCACATGAACAAACCACAAAACAAATCCGAGCACAAGTCCACGACTTGACTCAATGTCAATCCATGCAACTACTCACATGAGCATTGCATAAAGTCCACTTCAAGCATCATGAAATTCTCACAAATTTCATAATCTCAAAAACAAATCAAAATTCAAAGTCCAAATTTGCACAAACCCTAATCGAGCAAAAAGCCATTCACGACAGACCAAAAAATATGGTCCGGCGTACACATGAAAAAAAGTCACTCAAAAACCATTCACAATGGACCAACAAAATCGGTCCGATTGTACAAGTGAAAGTCTCGATTTCAAGAAGAAATCATTCCGGCGAAAACACGTTCACGACAGACTAAAAGAAATCAGTCCGTCGTACATGCGAAATCAATCCTCAAAAAGCCGTTCACGACTGACCAAAGAAATTGGTCCGACGTACATGCAAAACTTACTGGTTTCTTGGAAAATTGTCAAAACACATGAACAAACACATTTTGCAAATTCAATTCTAAGCCAATTTTTCAGCACATGATTTCACAAATGCCCGGGTCACACCCCGAGGACCACCTTGACCTTGCGCAGCCGTTGCCCTAGCCGTCGCCGCCGTAGTGCCCTGACGCGCCCGCAATCGCTCGCCGGAGTTGTAGCACTCCTCCGCCGCGGTTTTCCGTCCTCTCCGTCGTCATCCGCCGTCTCCTGTCACCGTTGAGTCCAGATCCGAGAAGCCCAGGCCAAGGCGCACCCGGGAGGCCAACTCACTTCGCCGGAATCGCGTCCGAACGCCGTTCGGGAGGTTGCCGTCTTCGTCTCCGGCCAGGCCAGCGCCGCCGCGTCGCCATCAACCTCGCGAGCTCGGACAGCCGTCCGATCAAGATCGAACGCACACGGTGAGCCCACGTTCTTCCCCAAACCCAGGAACCAGATCAGATCTGGACCGTTGGATCAAGATCCAACGGCCCACGATCATCACGTGCGGTAGCTGCGTTAGCGTAGGGTTAGATCTGGACCGTTCGATCTAGATCGAACGGCCCACGATCACCGTGTAGTTTTCAACGTGTTAACCCTGGATCTAATCACGGCCGTTGATTTTCAAATCAACGGACACGATCGCGCCACGTGTCTAGGGAGCCGAACCGCCGCGCCACGCGGGCGTGCGCGTGGGTCACTGACACGCAGCCGGCCGCGTGTCGGCCGACAAAGACCGCGGACGTCACCCATGACATCATCGGTGGGTCCCACCTGTCAGCACCGTGGGCTGAGTCCCGCTGACGTCAGCAATGACGTCACCCGAGTGGTCCCACCTGTCAATCTCACGTGAGCCGTGGACCGGGTCCACGGTAGACCCGAGCCGAGCGTGGACCGAGTCCATGGACCAGCTGACGTCAGCCGCCCAATCAGAGGCTGCCACGTGTCCAGGCTGACGCAATAATTAATTTCCGAAAAAGAAAATGGTTTATTAATTCCAAATAATGATTTCAGATTTTGTTTCAAACTTCAAACGCTTATAACTTTTGTGTTTCAACTCCGATTTGAGTGATTCAAATTTCTAAATTTGTATAAAATTGAGATCTACCTAATTATGAATTTTATTTAATTTTTGGACTAAATTTTTTCTCTGTAAAATTATTTAATTGATTATTTAAACTTCAAAATGCTATAACTTTTGCATTTTAACTCCGAATTTGACGATTCTAGTTTCTAAAAATTTATAAAATTATGCTCTCTCTGTTTATGGACTTTATTTGGATGTTTCGATGTTTTTGTCTACTGTTTTATTCATTGGTTGCTATTTGCACGCTTTACGAGTAGACGTTGAAGTGCCGGAAGGATTCGAAGGAGAAGTATTGACTCAGGATCCAACTCAAGACCAAGAACAAGTACTTTTTGAAAGCAAGTTGTGCTTTGACCATGTTGATCCTATTTTGAAACCTATTTTGATTTAACCTATTGCATGCTAGTTCAATTAGAAAATACTTTATTTAAATATGGGGGATTAGATAAATACCAATTTGCTATATGACACCTTGATTACTTAAATATGTGCCATGACCCCTTGTCACCCTAGTTGTGGATTACTAGTTGGACATTATTAAATTGCCAACATGGGTTTTACACCGTTGTAGTATACTGCTTAGATCTGCTACGTGCTCATGACATGATTTTGGATAATCAAATGTTAATATTGACTTAATGATATATTGAACCTGTTTTGGAAAGGTATCATGTGATGTTGATGGCATGTGGTGCATGGTAATCAACTGGGGTTTGATAAATAGTTTTTCGACCGGGGCATGTGGCAAGAATAATCAGGTGGGCCAGTTGTGGCATTGGGAATGTTGGTTTGGTTCTTTGGGTAGTCTTGCCCTGGTCACCCTAAGGACTTCACCTTGCAAGCCTTTGAACTGGGTCTAACGTGCAACCACATGTCTGTAATGGGACGGACCTAGTTGACTAAGTTGCTAATAACGTACCTGTGGGACCTCAGGAGGTCAACTACACCCTTTGTGTAAGTTGTACGGGGAGCGCATCTGGCCGAGGCCAGTACCCATCTAACGGTTGGTTGGCCTAAACTTCGCCTTAGCTAAGGGAAGGGTTAGTGTGCAACAACCGGGGAGGACCACTTGTATTGTTAGAAGTTTCCGAAAGACTTTGTTACGGGAACTCGCCTTTGTGGTGTTTGACTGTATCTTGTGGGTAAAGTGCATAACCTCTGCAGAGTGTAGAATCTATTCGAATAGCCGTGTCCGCGGTATTGGACATCGCTCGGGAATTACAGTCAAGGGTTAGACTTTCTCAAAAATAACTTAGACTTGAAAGGTTGGTTTGGGATAATAATGATGATTAATGGAAATGTGGATTAGGATGGGAAAGATGTTTACTAAACTCCTTGAAAAGTTAGTTATACTTTACTTGTTTCTACTGCTTTCGAATCTACTTATGCTACTTGTCAAATGCTGTTTACTGCAAATATACCTTGAGCCATTCCTTTGTATCAAGCCATGCATATAGTATATTAGCTTGCATTCTGTGCATGACTTGCTGAGTACCAAGTACTCACCCTTGCCGCAATACAACACCGCTTGAAGAGGAGATCGCACCGGCTTTGGAGGAGGAGCTCCACGAGGAACCGCTCTACTTAGGGAGCGAGTCCGGTCGATTACTGTGGTATCTTTGGATGGCGCCACGACGTTATCTTATTTTCCGCTGCTATTATTTCTCTCTTATTAAGTTTCGCCCTGCGTGGCGTCTATTTGTAACTTGACCATAAGGTCGAGCAACCAGTTTGACTATTTAATTAAAGTACTTTATTAGTATCGAGTGGTATGATTGTGATATTTACCGATGTTAAGACTGTGTGCACTAGCGCGTTCCTGAACTAGTGCTGAATACACAGAGGGTCCGGATTTGCAAATTCGGGTCCCGACATATATGTACAACACAGTGTGTATATATACATGTATACATGCTACGACTAATATAGAAATATGCGTGAGCCTAGCGAGTATTTTATATACATGTATATATGCGTCTGTTCAACTATATACCTATGTATATATATACCTACGCGAATATATAAACGAGATAAAAATAGGAACATAGCGTGCGCAAGAGAGATGAGGAACTACCGGTCGGCGGCGGCAGTAGTGCAGACCGTCGACGTAGGAGAAGGCGTCCAAGAAAGTGCACCGGCGATGGCGAGATGGCGGCAGCGACGACGGCGAGACTGCGACGACAGCGGCGTCAACGGCAAGGATGGTGACAGCAACGGCGGCGCTGACGGCGTACACGGCGAAAACGACGTAGATGTCAGCGGCGACGTACACGACGACGACGGCGGTGATGTAGACGACCGCGGCGACGGCGGAGAGGAAGCAATGGAAACGGTTGGATGGGTTGGATGAGTGTAGGGATGGAATGGCTAGGAGATGGAGAAGTGCTGCTAGAAAATGAAGGTTGTGTGTGTTGCTAGCAAGAGAGGAACAGGCAGGCGTGGCAAATGAGAACGGCTGGAACAGGGAGCCTTCATGTGCGTGCGTTGCCAGGAATAAAACATGCACCAGTTAATAGTCCATGCCACTATTAATTCCTGCATGAGGAAACGGCTGGAGCAACAATTACCGCATGCATGTGGAGGCGTTTCCAAAGAAGGTCACCCAGCTGGAGACTAACTCGTCCACACAGGAAAAAGGAAAGGGCAACATCCACGTATAGAAGTATACGCATATACGTTTTTAACACGTGCTGCGGAAAAAAAACAGGGAGGTTCTTAAAATCAGAAAAATTCCTCTAAAATACTAGGAACTATTTGGAACCTAACAAAGTTGGTTTCGCGATTTTTCGACGCGTAGATTTTTCGTAAAAATTCTTTTCGTAAAATCAGACACCTGTACCGACTTTTATAAAATCAACGACTTAGGTTATATAACATATTTTTCAAAAATATTTGAAGCGAGCACTCTCGTCTACCCACTATCTTAATTATCAACGAAATTTTAGATTTTACGCTTATTCAAAAATGCCTGATCTTTATTTAATACGATTAGTTCAATAAACATGAATCCGATTTACTCGCGAGGCTTCCAAGTAGATTCCAAAAAATTACAAATAATCCAGAAACACACTAAATATATTAAAAGCAAATTTTGGGATGTTACAAATTATTTGCATAATCTTAGAAATTGCAACATCACTTTTAGTTACCCTATCCAAAGGCTATAGCAAATTGTCACTACTCAACATGCTCCAACTATTTGAAACCAATTGAATGGGTTGGACCATCACAAAGCTCTTACCACAACCGCAAAACCTATGTTTTCCCAATTAACACGATACTAGCATTATAGGAACACAACCGCACTTCCAAATATACTAATAGTTTGCAACATCATAAATAACAACTCTAATCAACTTCCAAGTTAAGGTCACCAACACGATTAAATCTCTCTATTAACATGTAAAATTAGAACATCTTTAACAACCCACAAAGTTTCTTTAACAATATCAGCAATCTACATCATCTTAATATTCTAACCATGCATCAGGATTTAAAACCTTAAACATTATCGGGGGTTATAAGCACTTTTAAAGCGAAGCAACAGATTCTAAGAATGTACATTAACACCTTTAATCATTCTCACTATAGAGTACTCTACAACACTAGTAGCCTATTTATTCTCAGGCTAAAGATAACAACCGCATTGATTTGTTTCAACTCACAAATTAACTTAACAATACGTCATTCCATAAACCACATTGGTACATACTACATAACATGCTAAACAACAATTCTCACTATTGACAACCGATTTCAGTCAAAAGACTACTTACTTTGTTTGCAACATTTTTTAAAAAAAAACTCAACCCAAATTCACACGGAAACTTGACTCTCAAATTTGCAATGAGACAAACCCAAACTTGGTCATGCAAAAGGAATTCTCCAAAACACTTTTCAATCTCAAGGACTCCCATAGAGGAAAATGGTTGAAAGACAATTTTCTCAAAAAGGAACCAAGCGATCAAGTAATCCTTTTCAAATAAAACCTTAACACCAAACCGCAACCTTTCACGAAACAAGAAGGGTTTTCAAAGATGATTTCTCAAACCAGTAAGATGACGAAATCACACACCACTTACTCCTACAAAGCCACAGAACTTCAGCCCTGACAACCAGGTCTGGCATAACGCCGCAATAACTCTTTTAACCTTGGAGAAAGACTAACACAGGAATAAATTGAATGCTTCTCCCCCATAAAGCAATCAACAAACTGAGCATCAAAGCTGGAAAGGCGACCAAAAGAAGCGCAACACTAGACTCTTCTTCTTCGTCTTCAACCAAGGAAGACAAAACCACACACTGCATACGGAACAATCCGCGAAAACCCAATACCAAACAATTTTCTTTTGGTTTCAATCAACTAAAACCAAGAAAACCAACCAAAACTGACCGTTAGAACGGTAAAGAACATCCGAAGGAATCCACCATCAAATCTTCTACTTGTCTCCAATCACTACCCGATCTACGACAGAAAGGACAAGCACTCTCCGTCACGTGAGGTTATTAGTCCTTCGGTGATGGCTCTAACCGGCCACACCGTCAGACCCCAACCTTACTATGAACAAAAGGCGACCGAAACCCTTCGGCACCACAACCTCCGTTAATCATTATCGCAGGAACAACTCAATCAATTATCTCATAAACTTATCAGCTTACATTATCAAATTTAGCATTCAACAACAAGGCTTAAATACAACATTTAAGCGTAAAGCAACGATACCCATACCCTTTCCTACTGTGCATCCATGTGTGTCAAATTTTAAATTAGTTAACCAAACTATTTCAGATTTTAAGGTTATTTCCCTAAGGTCAAATTTTAACAAGTAATCCTATGCCATGTTTCTACTTTTCCAAGTCAATATTTTAGTTTACTCTAGAGTAAATTACTACATTCACATTCCACGGACCTGAAGCCCGCTCTGATACCAACTGTAACACCCCGGCATCTAGTATGCCCGAATGCTACCAAATATAGACTAAACATCATCTAAATACCATAAATAAAGATAAATTACAGCAAAGGCGCAAATGCTAAAACCGAAATTTCGGCAGCATCTCCTTTGTTTTAACATGAATTGAAGCAATAGCAATCACATAGCAAGTTATATCATAGCATAAGACATCTAAAACATCAATATCAATGGATAAAGCATTAACATAAACTAATAAAACCGAATCCAACCACTCCATAATCTATAGCTAAGCAAATAAGGATCACAAGCACACTAAACTATTCCATACACCAAGTTCATGGCACTTATTATGATCATGACTCAAATTGGTAAATGTGACTGGAACTACGTGAAGATGTGTAGCTATTGCCCCTTCCCACATGCCGGTGTCATGGTACCTAAAACAACATAAAACACAAGCGTGAGTTCATCACTCAGCAAGTATATTGCAATGGGTCATACAGAACAATCAATATCTGAAGGGAATATGCCCGAGAGGCAATAATAAATTGTTTATTATCATATTCCATGTTTATAATAGATGTTTATTTCTCATGCTAAAATTGTATTAATCGGAAACGTTAATACATGTGTGTTTAATAAACAAAAAGGTTCCTAGTAAAGCCTCTTTTTAAACTAGCTCGTTGATTAACTGATGATCAAGGTTTCCTGATCATGAACATTGGATGTTGTTAATAACGGGGTCATGTCATTAGAAGAATGATGTGATGAACATACACCCAAGTTGGTATAGCAAATACGATCAAGTCATTTAGTTTGTTGCTGTATCAAACACATACGAAATAGCTCTTTTTCTTAGACTATGAGATGATGTCAATCACTAACTCCGGAAGAGTACTTTGATGACATCAAACGTCACTCCGTAACACGGTGACTATAAAGATGGATTTGGGTACTATGAAAGTATTAGTTGAGGCTCATGCATCAAGAGTGGGATTTGTCCATCCAGATGACGGAGAGATATACTCTGGGCCCTCTCGGTGATATCACATTGACATCGCTTGCAAGCACGTGACTAGGTCACAAGAATGTCATATCACGGAACGAGTAAAGAGTACTTGTTGGTAACGGGATCGAACTAGGTATAGTTGATACTGATGATCGGATCCCGAACAAGTAAAACGTTTCGAGCACAGCAATGCTTTTGATACAATGAGAGAGTTGAAAATGATCTTCGACACCCATGCCGCAGTAGAGAGTTATGAAGCTTCAGAAAAGTTCTTTAGCTGAATGATGGAGGAAAACAGCTCCGTTAGTGAGCACGTACTCAAAATGTCTGGGTACGCCGATAAACTCATAGCTTTGGGAATAACGATCCCCATTGAGCTAGGAATTCATCGTGTTCTCCAGTCTCTGCCACCAAGCTACAAGAGCTTTGTGATGAACTACAACATGCAGGGCATGAAGAAGTCTCTCCCGAGCTTCACAATGCTGAAAACTGAAGTGGAGATCAAAAGGAACATCAAGTGTTGATGGTCCAAAAGACTATCGATTTCAAGAAGAAAGGCAAGGCTAAGGGAAACTTCAAGAAGAAGGGCAAGTCTGTTGCCACATCCGAGAAGAAGACCAAGGCTGGCCCTAAGTCGACATCTTGAATGTTTTTACTGCAAGGGCACTGGCACTGAAGCGCAATCGCCCAAAATATCTGGTGATAAGAAGGACGGAAAGTGAGCAAAGGTATATAAGATATACAGAATAATGATGTGTACCTTACTAGTACTCGCAGTAGTGCCTGGTATTTGATACCGGTTCGGTTGCTAACATATGTAACTCAAACAGAGCTAAGGAATAGCGACAACTAGCAAGGGATGAGGTAATGATGCGCGTCGGCAATGGATCAAAAGTTGATGTGATCGCCGTCGGGACGCTACCTATCCAATTACCATCAGGATTAGTTATAAACCTAAATAATTGTTATTTAGTGCCTGCGTTGAGCATGAACATCATATCTGGATCTTGTTTAATGCGAGACGGTTATTCATTCAAGTCTCGAGAACAATGGTTGTTCAATTTATATGAATAATATCTTTTATGGTCATGCACCTGAAAAGAATGGTTTATTTATTTTGAATCTTGATAATAGTACACATGTTCATAATGTGAATGCCAAAAGAATTTAGTTGAATGATGATATTGCTGCATATATGTGGCATTGCCGCTTATGTCATATTGGTGTTAAACGCATGAAGAAGCTCCATTCTGATGGACTACTAGAATCACTTGATTATGAATCATTTGAGACATGTGAACCATGCCTCATGGGCAAGATGACTAGAACCCCGTTTTCCGGTACAATGGAGCGGGCAACCGACTTATTGGAAATCATACATACCGATGTGTGTGGTCCAATGAGTGTGTCGTAGCGTGGTGGATATCGTTACTTCGTTACTTTCACGGATGATTTGAGTAGATATGGATATATTTACTTAATGAAACACAAGTCTGAAACATTTGAAAAGTTCAAACAATTTCAGAGTGAAGTAGAAAATCATCGTAATGTAAAGATCAAATTTCTACGATCCGATCGTGGAGGAGAGTATCTTAGTTACGAGTTTGGCACACACATGAGACAATGTGGAATAGTTTCACAACTCACTCCTGCTGGAACACCACAGCGTAATGGTGTATCCGAAAGGCCGTAATCGCATTTTATTGGATATGGTTCGATCTATGATGTCCCTTACAAATTTGCCACTTTCATTTTGGGGTCATGCACTAGAAACAATTTGCATTCACATTGAATAGGGCACCATCTAAATCCGTTGAGACGACGCCTTATGAACTGTGGTTTGGCAAGAAACCAAAGTTGTCGTTTCTTAAAGTTTGGGGCTGCGATGCTTATGTGAAAAAGCTTCAACCTGATAAGCTCGAACCCAAATCGGAGAAGTGCGTCTTCATAGGATACCCAAAGGAGACTGTTGGGTACACCTTCTATCACAGATCCGAAGGCAAGATATTCGTTGCTAAGAATGGATCCTTTTGGAGAAAGAGTTTCTCTCGAAGGTGTGAGTAGTAGGAAGGTAGAACTCGACGAGGTTGTTGAACCTTCTCTTCATGGAATGGCAAGTGCAGAATACGGAAGTTGTTTCGAGTTGACTTCACCAAATGAAGAGGGAACTAATGATAAGGATCATGAAACTCAGAAAGAGAACACTACCGCACCTCGCAGGTCAACAAGAGCGCATAATGCTCGACTTTTATGTTCCTACTATGAATGTCATGGTAGTTGAGAATAATGACCCTGCGACGTATGATGAAGCGATGATGAGCCCAGATTCCGACAAATGGCTAGAAGCCATGAAATCGAAATGAGATCCATGTATGAAAACCAAGTATGGACTTTGGTGGACCTACCCAATGACCGTAAGGCCGTTGAGAACAAATGGATTTTCAAAAAAGAAAATAGACGCTGATGGTAATGTGACCGTCTATAAAGCTCGACTTGTCGCATGCGGTTTTCGACAAATTCAAGGAGTTGACTACGATGAGACTTTCTCACCCGTAGCGATGCTAAAGTCTGTAAGGATAATGTTAGCAATTGCTGCATTTTTCGATTATGAAATCTCGGATGGATGTCAAAACTGCGTTCCTTAATGGAAACATTGAGGAAGAGTTGTATATGATACAACCCAAAGGTTTTGTTGATCCTAAGGATGCTGATAAGGTATGCAAACTTCAGCGATCCATTTATGGACTGAAGCAAGCATCACGAAGTTGGAATCTCTGTTTTGATGAGGTAATCAAAGGTTTTGGATTTATCCAAACTTACGGAGAATCTTGTGTTTACAAGAAAGTGAGTGGGAGCTCTATAGCATTTCTGATATTATATGTGGATGACATATTATTGATTGGAAATGATATAGAACTTTTGAAAAGCGTAAAAGACTACTTAAACAGTAAGTTTTCAATGAAGGACCTTGGTGAAGCGGCATATATTTTAGGCATCAAAATCTATAGAGATAGATCGAGACGCTTGATTGGGCTGTCACAAAGTACATATCTTGACAAGATTCTAAAGAAGTTTAGAATGGACGAAAGTAAGAAAGGGTTCTTACCTATAATGCAAGGCAAGACGTTGAGTAAGACTCAGAGTCCAGCTACAGCAGAAGATAGAGAAATAATGAATAAGATTCCCTATGCTTCAGCCATAGGCTCTATCATGTATGCTATGTTGTGTACAAGACCGGATGTGGCACATGCTATTAGTTTGACTAGCAGGTACTGGTCGATCCAGGTTTTGAACACTGGACGGCGATCAAGAATATCTTTAAGTACTTAAGAAGAAGTAAGGATATGTTTCTCTTATATGGTGGTGAAGAAGAGCTCGTCGCATATTTTTTCGTCGACGCTTAGCTTTGACAATCGATCCGGATGACTCTAAGTCTCAATCCGGGTACATTTTTGAAATGAATGGAGGAGCGGTGAGTGGAGAAGTTCCAAGCAATCTGTGGTGGCGGGATCTTCAACAGAGGCAGAATATATTGCTTTGCTTGAAGGCCAGAAGCGGTTTGGATGAAGATGTTCATATCCGAACTAGGTGTGGTTCCGAGTGCGTTGGACCCGATGGTTATCTATTGTGACAACAATGGTGCCATAGCCAATGCTAAAGAACCAAGGTCACACAAGAATTCCAAGCATATTAAGCGCCGGTTTCACTCCATCCGTGAACATGTCAAGGATGGTGATATAAAGATTTGTAAAGTACACACGGATCTGAATGTGGCGGACTCGTTGACTAAAGCTCTCCCAAGGGCAAAACATGATCAACACCGTAACTCAATGGGTGTTAGAATCATTACAATGTAATCTAGATTATTGACTCTAGTGCAAGTGGGAGATCAAGGGAATATGCCCGAGAGGCAATAATAAATTGTTTATTATCATATTCCATGTTTATAATAGATGTTTATTTCGTATGCTAAAATTGTATTAATCGGAAACGTTAATACAGGTGTGTTTCATAAACAAAAAGGTTCCTAGTAAAGCCTCTTTTAAACTAGCTCGTTGATTAACTGATGATCAAGGTTTCTGATCATGAACATTGGATGTTGTTAATAACGGGTCATGTCATTAGAAGAATGATGTGATGAACATACACCCAAGTTGGTATAGCAAATACGATCAAGTCATTTAGTTTGTTGTCAGTATCAAACACATACGAAATAGCTCTTTTTCTTAGACCATGAGATGATGTCAATCACTAACTCGGAAGAGGACGTTGATGCCATCAAACGTCACTCCGTAACACGGGGACTTTAAACATGGATGTGGGTACTATGCAAGTATTAGTTGAGGCTCATGCATCAAGAGTGGGATTTGTCCATCCGTGATGACGGAGAGATATACTCTGGGCCCTCTCGGTGATATCACATTGACATCGCTTGCAAGCACGTGACTAGGTCACAAGAATGTCATATCACGGAACGAGTAAAGAGTACTTGTTGGTAACGGGATCGAACTAAGTATAGTTGATACTGATGATCGGATCCCGGACAAGTAAAATATCGTGAGACAAAAGGAATTGGTTATGTCATTTCTGGTTTACGCGATCACTAGTTCATCGTTGAGTGAATGGGAGTCATTATGGATCTCCAGATCCCGCTGATGATTATTGATCTGAGAGGTGTCTCAATCATGTCCATTTTATTCATGAACCGTAGGGTGACACACTTAAGTTTCATCGATGCATTTGAGTGGATCTGAAACAGGAGAAAAATATGGACAAGAGGGAATTTATTTGAGTATCGCCGGAATAGTTTCGGGATATCGGAATAGTTAAAGGGGGTATATGTTAATGTTTGTTAATTAAAAGAATTAACAAATATTAAAATATCTGAAATAAAAATGTTTATTTATTTATGGGAGAAAACCTTTCATTTCTTGAGTGGGGTTTTAATGGAAACCAAAGTGGGTTGATTTAAGTGAGTGGAGAGATCACTCACATGAAGAGAGGGAGGGCAAGGGGCACCCCCCATGCGCCGGCCACCCCTTGGCATGCCTCCTCCTCCTCCTATAAAAGGGAGGGAGGAGCTCCTCTCTTTGTTGTTCATCCATTTGACCCTTTGGTTGGTCCATTCTCCCTCCTCCTGCTGATCCGTTTTTCGAGCTGTGGCTTATGCGAAGCGCTGCTGAAATTATTTCTCCACCACCACCACCACTAAGCTGTAGTGTTGTTGGAGTTTTCCGGGGATCCACTACTTCCGCTGCCCCGCTAGAACGAGGGATTGGAGGTCATCGTTGATCCGTACGTGTGACCAAGTACGGAGGCGCTGCCGTTTGTGGCGCTCATCTTCGCGACTTCGAAGTCGGGAGTGTACCTCTACATCAACCACGTTTGTTTGCGGGAACGTTATTCCCGCTTTCGGTCTACAAGGGTGAGTCCTTCTGAAACTGTTTACTTGCATCTCCTAGATATGATCTTGGTGTTTGGTTGCAATCGTAGGAAAATTTTTGTTTTCCATGCTTCGAAACCCTTCAGTGGTATCAGAGCCGTGTCTATGCGTAGATGTTTTGTACGGTTTAAAACACATGTGGATGTGGGCGTTGATGATCATGTTATTGCATACTTTCGTGTATTTTGGATCATGGTGGCATAGTGGGATTTGAAGCGGCCCGGACTAACCTTACATGTCCTCGCACATGAGACTTGTTCCACGCTCGACATGCAACTTGTATTGCATAAGTGGCTTTGCGGGTGTCAGTTTCTCCTACTATAGTCATGATCTAATTTACAACGGTTTGCTAATAATGTTTTTATCACCGTTGTGGTTCTTGTTCGTAGGTAAGAATAGTTTTTCCTAGAAAGCCCAAAACCACGTAAAATATGCAAAATAAATTAGAGGCGTCTAACTTGTTTTTGCAGGGCTTGTGATGTGATATGGTCATTGATACAAAGATTGTTGTATGAAATGAAATTTATTGTAAATTTAAACAACCTGAGAGCCATTTGGTTGTTTTTATTTCTTTTATGGCCTGCGTGCTAAATATATGTCCATGTGATATATTGTAATGGAGGAAGACAATCAAGATGGCAGCATCATGGACCTTGGTGCCATGCCGGTGGAATGATGGAGATCATACCATGTCGCACAAGATGGAGATCAAGTCTTTGAAAGGACCATATCATATCACTTTATTCATGCATGTGATGTTAATCCTTTTATGCATCTTATTTTGCTTGATTATGATCACGTCGATAGCACTATAAGATGATCCCTCCAAATTAATATCAAGATAATAATGTGTTCTTCCATAGTATGCACCGTTAAGAAAGTTCGTCGTTTCGAAGCACCACGTGATGATCGGGTGTGATAGACTCTACGTTCGCATACAACGGGTGTAAGACAGATTTACACACGCAAATACTTTGGTTCTACTTGGCGAGCCTAGCATGTACAGACATGGCCTCGGAACACGAACCGAAAGGTAAAGCATGAGTCATATGGATGATATGATGAACATATTGATGTTCGCCTTTGAAACTATGCCGTCTCACGTGATGATCGGTTTCGGTATAGTGAATTTGGTTCGTGTAATCACTAAAGATGACTAGAGGGATGTTGTTTTTAAGTGGGAGTTCTCGTAGTAATTTTGAATTAACATTGAACTTAATCTATTATGAACTTAGTCTAAATAACTTTGCAAATATGTTGTAGATGGCACCCCCTATTTTCAATTTCAATCTGTTCATGGAGAAAGAGAAACTAGCCACCAATGGTAGCAACTTTACCAACTGGGCCCTTAACCTGAGGATTCTCCTCGCTGCTCAAAGGAGCTATGTGCTAGAAGCGCCACCGGTGCCCCGCCCACGATGATGCCCCGAGGAGGAGAAAAATGTTTTCTTGACTCGCAAGGAGGACCACTTTAGTTCAATGCGGCATTTTGTATGGCCTTGAGCCTCGAGCCGCGAAAACGCTTTGAGCACAAAGAATGCTTTTGATACAATGAGAGAGTTGAAAATGATCTTCGACACCCATGCCGCAAGATGAGAGTTATGAAGCTTCGTAAAAGTTCTTTAGCTGAATGATGGAGGAAAACAGCTCAGTTAGTGAGCACGTACTCAAAATGTCTGGGTACGCCGATAAACTCATAGCTTTGGGAATAACGATCCCCATTGAGCTAGGAATTCATCGTGTTCTCCGGCTCGCCACCAAGCTACAAGAGCTTTGTGATGAACTACAACATGCAGGGCATGAAGAAGTCTCTCCCCGAGCTTCACAATGCCGAAAACTGAAGTGGAGATCAAAAAGGAACATCAAGTGTTGATGGTCCAAAAGACTATCGATTTCAAGAAGAAAGGCAAGGCTAAGGGAAACTTCAAGAAGAAGGGCAAGTCTCTGTTGCCACATCGAGAAGAAGACCAAGGCTGGCCCTAAGTCGAATCGAATGTTTTTTCGCAAGGGCACTGAGCACTGAAGCGCAATCGCCCAAAATATCTGGTGATAAGAAGGACGGGAAAGTGAGCAAAGGTATATATGATATACATATTATTGATGTGTACCTTACTAGTACTCGCAGAGTGCCTGGTATTTGATACCGGTTCGGTTGCTAACATATGTAACTCAAACAGAGCTAAGGAATAAGCGACAACTAGCAAGGGATGAGGTAATGATGCGCGTCGGCAATGGATCAAAAGTTGATGTGATCGCCGTCGGACGCTACCTATCCAATTACCATCGAGATTAGTTATAAACCTAAATAATTGTTATTTAGTGCTGCGTTGAGCATGAACATCATATCTGGATCTTGTTTAATGCGAGACGGTTATTCATTCAAGTCTGAGAACAATGGTTGTTCAATTTATATGAATAATATCTTTTATGGTCATGCACCTGAAAAGAATGGTTTATTTATTTTGAATCTTGATAATAGTACACATGTTCATAATGTGAATGCCAAAAGAATTAAGTTGAATGATGATATTGCTGCATATATGTGGCATTGCCGCTTATGTCATATTGGTGTTAAACGCATGAAGAAGCTCCATTCTGATGGACTACTAGAATCACTTGATTATGAATCATTTGAGACATGTGAACCATGCCTCATGGGCAAGATGACTAGAACCCCGTTTTCCTGTACAATGGAGCGGGCAACCGACTTATTGGAAATCATACATACCGATGTGTGTGGTCCAATGAGTGTGTCAGCGCGTGGTGGATATCATTACTTCGTTACTTTCACGGATGATTTGAGTAGATATGGATATATTTACTTAATGAAACACAAGTCTGAAACATTTGAAAAGTTCAAAGAATTTCAGAGTGAAGTAGAAAATCATCGTAATGGAAAGATCAAATTTCTACGATCCGATCGTGGAGGAGAGTATCTTAGTTACGAGTTTGGCACACACATGAGACAATGTGGAATAGTTTCACAACTCACTCCTGCTGGAACACCACAACAGTAATGGTGTATCCGAGCGTCGTAATCGCACTTTGTTGGATATGGTTCGATCTATGATGTCCCTTACAGATTTGCCACTTTCATTTTGGGGTCATGCACTAGAAACAATTGCATTCACTTTAAATAGGGCACCATCTAAATCCGTTGAAACGACACCGTATGAATTATGGTTTGGCAACAAACCTAAGTCATCATTTCTAAAAGTTTGGGGATGCGATGTTTATGTGAAGAAACTTCAACCTGATAAACTCGAACCCAAAGCGGAAAAATGCGTCTTCATAGGATACCCTAAAGAAACAATTGGGTACACCTTCTATCACAGATCCGAGGGCAAGGTTTTCGTTGCCAAGAATGGATCCTTTTGGAGAAAGAGTTTCTCTCGAAAGGTGTGAGTAGTAGGAAGGTAGAACTCGACGAGGTTGTTGAACCTTCTCTTCATGGAATGGCAAGTGCAGCGGCGCGGAAGTTGTTTCGAGTTGACTTCACCAAATGAAGAG
Organism: Rhipidocladum racemiflorum; assembly: GCA_036346355.1. Taxonomy (NCBI): domain Eukaryota; kingdom Viridiplantae; phylum Streptophyta; class Magnoliopsida; order Poales; family Poaceae; genus Rhipidocladum; species Rhipidocladum racemiflorum. Next base: position 37,395,148 of record CM070580.1, on the reverse strand, counting down.
GAACTAATGATAAGGATCATGAAACTCCGAAGAGAACACTACCGCACCTCGCAGTCAACAAGAGCGCATAATGCTCGACTTTTATGTTCCTACTATGAATGTCATGGTAGTTGAGAATAATGACCCTGCGACGTATGATGAAGCGATGATGAGCCCAGATTCGACAAATGGCTAGAAGCCATGAAATCCGAAATGAGATCCATGTATGAAAACCAAGTATGGACTTTGGTGGACCTACCCAATGACCGTAAGGCCGTTGAGAACAAATGGATTTTCAAAAAGAAAATAGACGCTGATGGTAATGTGACCGTCTATAAAGCTCGACTTGTCGCAAAGGGTTTTCGACAAATTCAAGGAGTTGACTACGATGAGACTTTCTCACCCGTAGCGATGCTAAAGTCTGTAAGGATAATGTTAGCAATTGCTGCATTTTTCGATTATGAAATCGCGAGATGGATGTCAAAACTGCGTTCCTTAATGGAAACATTGAGGAAGAGTTGTATATGATACAACCCAAAGGTTTTGTTGATCCTAAGGATGCTGATAAGGTATGCAAACTTCAGCGATCCATTTATGGACTGAAGCAAGCATCACGAAGTTGGAATCTCTGTTTTGATGAGGTAATCAAAGGTTTTGGATTTATCCAAACTTACGGAGAATCTTGTGTTTACAAGAAAGTGAGTGGGAGCTCTATAGCATTTCTGATATTATATGTGGATGACATATTATTGATTGGAAATGATATAGAACTTTTGAAAAGCGTAAAAGACTACTTAAACAGTAAGTTTTCAATGAAGGACCTTGGTGAAGCGGCATATATTTTAGGCATCAAAATCTATAGAGATAGATCGAGACGCTTGATTGGGCTGTCACAAAGTACATATCTTGACAAGATTCTAAAGAAGTTTAGAATGGACGAAAGTAAGAAAGGGTTCTTACCTATAATGCAAGGCAAGACGTTGAGTAAGACTCAGAGATCAGAGTCCAGCTACAGCAGAAGATAGAGAAATAATGAATAAGATTCCCTATGCTTCAGCCATAGGCTCTATCATGTATGCTATGTTGTGTACAAGACCGGATGTGGCACATGCTATTAGTTTGACTAGCGGTACCCGGTCGATCCAGGTTTTGAACACTGGACGACGGTCAAGAATATCTTTAAGTACTTAAGAATAACTAAGGATATGTTTCTCAAATATTGTGGTGAAGAAGAGCTCGTCGCAAAATGTTACGCCGACGCTTAGCTTTGACACTCGATCCGGATGACTCTAAGTCTCAATCCGGTACATTTTTGAAATGAATGGAGGAGCGGTGAGTGGAGAAGTTCCAAGCAACTGTGGTGGCGGGATCTTCAACAGAGGCGGAATATATTGTCGCTTGAGCGGCAGAAGCGGTTTGGATGAAGATGTTCATATCCGAACTAGGTGTGGTTCCGAGTGCGTTGGACCCGATGGTTATCTATTGTGACAACAATGGTGCCATAGCCAATGCTAAAGAACCAAGGTCACACAAGAATTCCAAGCATATTAAGCGCCGGTTTCACTCCATCCGTGAACATGTCAAGGATGGTGATATAAAGATTTGTAAAGTACACACGGATCTGAATGTGGCAGACTCGTTGACTAAAGCTCTCCCAAGGGCAAAACATGATCAACACTAACTCAATGGGTGTTAGAATCATTACAATGTAATCTAGATTATTGACTCTAGTGCAAGTGGGAGATCAAGGGAATATGCCCGAGAGGCAATAATAAATTGTTTATTATCATATTCCATGTTTATAATAGATGTTTATTTCTCATGCTAAAATTGTATTAATCGGAAACGTTAATACATGTGTGTTTAATAAACAAAAGGTTCCTAGTAAAGCCTCTTTTTAAACTAGCTCGTTGATTAACCGATGATCAAGGTTTCACGATCATGAACATTGGATGTTGTTAATAACGGGTCATGTCATTAGAAGAATGATGTGATGAACATACACCCAAGTTGGTATAGCAAATACGATCAAGTCATTTAGTTTGTTGCTGTATCAAACACATACGAAATAGCTCTTTTCTTAGACCATGAGATGATGTCAATCACTAACTCCTAAGAGTACTTTGATGACATCAAACGTCACTCCGTAACACGGTGACTATAAAGATGGATTTGGGTACTATGAAAGTATTAGTTGAGGCTCATGCATCAAGAGTGGGATTTGTCCATCCAGATGACGGAGAGATATACTCTGGGCCCTCTCGGTGATATCACATTGACATCGCTTGCAAGCACGTGACTAGGTCACAAGAATGTCATATCACGGAACGAGTAAAGAGTACTTGTTGGTAACGGGATCGAACTAGGTATAGTTGATACTGATGATCGGATCCCGGACAAGTAAAATATCGTGAGACAAAAGGAATTGGTTATGTCATTTCTGGTTTACGCGATCACTAGTTCATCGTTGAGTGAATGGGAGTCATTATGGATCTCCAGATCCCGCTGATGATTATTGATCTGAGAGGTGTCTCAATCATGTCCATTTTATTCATGAACCGTAGGGTGACACACTTAAGTTTCATCGATGCATTTGAGTGGATACGAAACACCGGAGAAAAATATGGACAAGATCTGAGGATCGCTTTGAGTATCGCCGGAATAGTTTCTGGATATCGAATAGTTAAAGGGGTATATGTTAATGTTTGTTAATTAAAAGAATTAACAAATATTAAAATATCTGAAATAAAAATGTTTATTTATTTATGGGAGAAAACCTTTCATTTCTTGAGTGGGGTTTTAATGGAAACCAAAGTGGGTTGATTTAAGTGAGTGGAGAGATCACTCACATGAAGAGAGGGAGGGCAAGGGGCACCCCCCATGCGCCGTCCACCCCTTGGCATGCCTCCTCCTCCTCCTATAAAAGGGAGGGAGGAGCTCCTCTCTTTGTTGTTCATCCATTTGACCCTTTGGTTGGTCCATTCTCCCTCCTCCTGCTGATCCGCTTTTAGCCGTGGCTTATGCGGCTGCTGAAATTATTTCTCCACCACCACCACCACTAAGTCAGTAGTGTTGTTGGAGTTTTCCGGATCCACTACTTCGCTGCCCGCTGAACGAGGGATTGGAGGTCATCGTTGATCCGTACGTGTGACCAAGTACGGAGGCGCTGCCGTTTGTGGCGCTCATCTTCGCGACTTCGAAGTCGGGAGTGTACCTCTACATCAACCACGTTTGTTTGCGGGAACGTTATTCCCGCTTTCGGTCTACAAGGGTGAGTCCTTCTGAAACCGTTTACTTGCATCTCCTAGATATGATCTTGGTGTTTGGTTGCAATCGTAGGAAAATTTTTGTTTTCCATGCTTCGAAACCCTTCAGTATCATCATCACTACATAACAAACTTAACATCATGATTAAGTCATGCTTCATATGCAACATCATATTCATATCTCAACCTCATTGAAATCATTTCATCATCATCATCATGTATGCAATGCAATGCACATATCTCCTCGACGCAAATACTGGTATTGCCGAGTGCACACCCGTCGGCGTGCACCCACGTCCCCCTTCCATCCTGTAGATGGAGGGTGCCTTGTCGGGACCCCGAATTTGCAAATCCGGACCCTCTGTGTATTCAGCACTAGTCCAGGAACGCGCTAGTGCACACAGTCTTAACATCGGTAAATATCACAATCATACCACTCGATAATAGTAAAGTACTTTAATTAAATAGTCAAACTGGTTACTCAACCTTATGGTCAAGTTACAAATGTATGCCTCATGAAGGCTAAACTTATTAAGAGAGAAATAGTAGCAGCGGAAAAATAAGATAACTTCGTGGCGCCATCCAGTATACCACAGGCAACTGACTGGGCTCGCTCCCTAAGTAGACGGTTCCTCGTGGAGCTCCTCGTCCAAAGCTGGTGTAGTCTCCTCTTCAACTGGTGTTGTATTGTGGCAAGGGTGAGTACTTGGTACTCAGCAAGTCATGCACAGAATGCAGGCTAATATTCTATATGCATGGCTTGGTACAAAGGAATAGCTCAAGGTATATTTGCAGAAAATAGCATTTAACAAGTATCATAAATAGATTCGAAAGCAGTAGAAATAAGTAAAGCATAGATAACTTTTCAAGGAGTTTAATAAACATCTTTCCCATCCTAATCCACATTTCCATCAACATCATTATTAATCCAACCCAACCTTTCAAATCCAAGTTATTTTTGAGAAAATCTAACCCTTGACTGTAATTCCCGAGCGATGTCCAATACCGCGGACACGGCTATTCAAATAGATTCTACACTCTGCAGAGGTTATGCACTTTACCCACAAGATACAGTCAAACACCACAAAGGCGAGTTCCCGTAACAAAGTCTTTCGGAAACTTCTAACAATACAAGTGGTCCTCCCCGGTTATTGCACACTAACCCTTCCCTTAGCTAAGGCGAAGTTTAGGCCAATCAACCGTTAGATTGGTACCTGGCCTCACTTCCAGACGCTCCCCGTACAACTTACACAAAGGGTGTAGTTGACCTCCTGAGGTCCCACAGGTACGTTATTAGCAACTTAGTCAACTAGGTCCGTCCCATTACAGACATGTGGTTGCACGTTAGACCCAGTTCAAAGGCTTGCAAGGTTAAGTCCTTAGGGTGACCAGGGCAAGACTACCCGAAGAACCAAATCAACATTCCCAATGCCACAACTGGCCCACCTGATTATTCTTACCACATGCCCCGGTCGAAAAACTATTTATCAAACCCCAGTTGATTACCATGCACCACGTGCCATCAACATCACATGATACCTTTCCAAAACAGGTTCAATATATCATTAAGTTAATATTAACATTTGATTGTCCAAAATCATGTCATGAGCACGTAGCAGGTCTAAGCAGTATACTAAAACGATCTAATTTCCCATGTTGGCAATTTAATAATGTCCAACTAGTAAACCACAACTAGGGTGACAAGGGGTCATGGCACATATTTAAGTAATCAAGGTGTCATAAAGCAAATTGGTATTTATCTAATTCCCCATATTTAAATAAAGTATTTTCTAATTGAACTAGCATGCAATAGGTTAAATCAAAATAGATTTCAAAATAGGATCAACATGGTCAAAGCACAACTTGCCTTCAAAAAGTACTTGCTCTTGGGCTTGAGTTGGATCCTGAGTCAATACTTCTCCTTCGAATCCTTCCGGCACTTCAACGTCTACTCGTAAAGCGTGCAAAAAGCAAATACACCAATAAACAATAGGCAAAAAGTATCCAAACATCCAAATAAAATCTATAAACAGAGAGAACATAATTTTATGAATTTTTAGAAACTGAAATCGTCAAATTTGGAGTTAAAACACAAAAGTTATGATTATTTAAAGTTTAAATAATCAATTAAATAATTTTACAGAGAAAAACTTTAGTCCAAAAATTAAATAAAATTCATATTTAGGTATGTCTCAATTTTATACAAATTTAGAAATTTGAATCACTCAAATCGGAGTTGAAACGCAAAAGTTATAAGCGTTTGAAGTTTGAAACAAAATCTGAAATCATTATTTCGAATTAATAAATCATTTTCTTTTTCGGAAATTAATTATTGCGTCAGCCTGGACACGTGTCAGCCTCTGATTGGGCGGCTGACGTCATCCGGTCCATGGACTTGGTCCACGCTCGGCTCGGGTCTACCGTGGACTCGGCCCACGCGGCTCCGCTATCACTGACATGCGGGACCCACGGGTCAGTGGCACGTGCACGCCCGCACGGTGTGACAAGCCCCCGGCCACGTGTCACGTCCGGATTGGTTCTGGCTGCGATAGATCTAAACCCTAAATTCGAAATTGGACGGCTCAGATCGCTTCCATCCGTCGCGGTTTAACAGCGACGTGGATAGACCCGGCGTGAGACACATGGGTGCGTCTCAACCCTTGATTCTAGATCTAACGTCCCACATCTAACCCGGTGCACTGCTGCTAAGCGCTACGTGGCTCCATCTCGTCCTTTGGATCTAAATCGAACGGTGACTAATAGCCCTAAACGGTACTACTCGATCCAATCTACACCGCAAGATCTAGATCTGACGGCCCGTAATGCATCTAAGTCTCTACGCAAAAAGGAATACGTGGCCTCACCTCGAGCGTCGGATGGGGATCGGACGGCGGACAAGCTTTGCGGCTCCGGCAATGGCACGGCGGCGAGTTCCGGCCGGTAGCGAAGAAGATGACTACGGCTGCGGCGTGTCAGCGCGACTCCGATGGAACGAAGGGGTGCCCCAAGCGCGTCTCGACGTGCTCCCTCCGGATCTGCACTCCACGCGGCGGAAGAAGCCTCGACGACGGCGTCACACGCGGAAAACCGTGGCGGTGGTGCTCCAACTTCGGCGAGAAATTGGCACGGTTCGGCGTCGGCTCAGGCACCCGCGTCTAGGGCAAACAACGCGAGGACAAGGAGAAGGTGGCGGCGGGTCGACCCTTTAAATGGAGCCTCGGCGTGCGGGTTTTCCATGAAACCCTAACGGACACGTGGTGGCGGCGCAATCCGAGCGTGACTCGGGTAGACGAAGCAATCGTGGCCGTCCACGTGGCCCCGATCGGGCGGCCTTCACGCGCGCGCGACGCGGCTGGTGGCTGGCCGTTGGATCTAGATCCAACGGTCGGGCGAGTTATGACCCGACGCGGTCGAGTCGAGTCACGTGGCTCGGTCGGGTTCGGGTTAGACTTGAGTCCGACTCGGACCCGAGGAACAAGAATCACCCGGTTTCTATTTTCCAGCGATTTAATATTTAAAATAATTCCCGATGAATTCATTTAATTCATTAAAAATATCAAAAGACTCGAGAAAAATTCCGTAAAAATTAGGAAAATACTTTGGATCATTTTGGACTCAAATAAAATATTTCCAACAAAATTTTATTTGCAAAGTTTAATTCATTAATTATTTCAAAATGAAATAAATTCAAATAAATCCAAATAAATTCCAGAAAATTCCAAAAATTCACCCAAGTGCCAAATCACACATGAATTTAAGACACGCAAAATTTTGGGGTGTTACAAACCTCCCCCCCTTAACAGAATCTCGTCCCCGAGATTCAGGGCTTACTACAGAATAGGCTTGGAAACTCTTTCTTCAAATCCTCTTCACGCTCCCAAGTTGCTTCACTCTCCGCGTGGTTGCTCCACTGAACTCTACAGAAGCGGGTTGACTTATTTCTGGTCTCTCGATCCATAGTGTCCAGAATCTTCACGTGATGCTCCTTGTAAGTCAAATCTTCTTGCAACTCAATTGACTCTAGCGGTGTCTGTTCCTCAGGTACTCGGAGACACTTCTTCAACTGGGACACATGGAATACGTCATGTACTCCTGCTAACGACTGTGGCAACTCCGGTGATAAGCAACTTCGCCTCTGTGACTCAAAATCTTAAATGGTCCTACATAACGGGGTGCGAGTTTCCCTTTGGCATGGAACCTCTTAACTCCTCTGAGCGGCGTGACTCTGAGATACACGAAATCTTCTGGTTCAAAATTCAGGTCCCGGCGACGGTTGTCGCGATAACTCTTCATGGCCGTGATTGGGCGATCTTCAACCTTTCCCTAATCATGGCAATCTGCTCTTCACCTCTTGAAGAATATCAGGCCGAAGACACGGCGCTCGCCGGTCTTATTCCAATTCAATGGCGTCCGACAGGTCGTCCATACAAAGGCCTCAAATGGTGACATCTGTAAACTAGCCTGGTAACTATTATTGTAATCGAACTCAAGATACGGCAAACTCTTATCCCAAGAGGTAGCATAAGCCAATGCACACGCTCTTAACATATCCTCCGTAACTGATTGACTCTTTCTTCTGTCCATCCGTCTGTGGATGATAGGTCAGATCTTGAAGTTCAAACGGGTTCCCATGGCCTCATGCAACTTATTCCGGAACCTTGAGGTAAATTGGGTACCTGCATGCGATACAATCCTCTTTGGCACTCCGTGCAAACAGACGATCCTCGATCATGTACAATTCTGCTAATTTATCTCCCGAGTAAGTGGTCTTCACGGGGATAAAATGGGCAACTTTGGTCAAGCGATCCACTATAACCCATATGGAGTCATAACCTCCTTGAGTCTTAGGCAAACCGGTAATGAAATCCATTCCGATTTCCTCCCACTTCCACTCTGGTATTTTCAGCGGCTGTAGCAATCCTGCCGGTCTCTGATGCATTGCCTTGACTCTCTGGCATACGTCGCACAATGCAACATGCTCGGCAACTTCACGCTTCATGCTCGGCCACCAGAATCTTTCCTTCAAATCCTGATACATTTTGGCGCTTCCAGGGTGAATTGAATACTTGGAGTCATGGGCTTCTTCTAGAATCAACTGCTTCAGCTCCTTTTTGTTCGGCACACAAATGCGATCCTTCATTCATAACGTGCCTTGCTCATCCAACCTGAAGTCCTCTGCCTTGCCTTCCTCCTTGATGGACTTAATCCTGCGGATCTTGCCATCATCCTTCTGTCCTTCTCGGATCTGGTCCTCTAGGGTAGGCTTTACTTCTAATGCGGCCAAGAATCCGCTAGGTACCACCTCAATCTTCATTCTCTGAAATTCCTGGCATATCTCATCCCGATTCGTGGCTATCAACATATTCACGGTATGGCTTTTCCGACTCAAGGCATCGGCAACTACGTTGGCCTTTCCGGGATGGTAATGGATTCCAACATTGTAGTCCTTGATCAACTCTAACCATCTCCTCTGCCTCATGTTCAGATCCGATCGGGTGAATATGTATTTAAGGCTCTTATGATCCGTATACACTTCACATCTGTTCCCGATCGATAGTGACGCCATATCTTCAAGGCATGCACTACGGCAACTAACTCTAGGTCATCGTCGGATAATTTTTCTCATGCGGCCTCAAGCGCCTTGATGCATAAGCGGCGACCTTTCCATTCTCATCGGACACACATCCAAGTCCTTGGCGTGATGCGTCACAATAAATATCAAAGCTTTGATTAACATCCGGTAGAACTAACACCGGTGCTGATGTCAATCGCTTCTTCAGCTCCTGAAATCCTGTCTCACATTCTGACGTCCATGCAAACTTCTTCTCCTTTTTCAGCAATTGCGTAAGAGGTTTCGCAATTGTCGAAAAGCCTTCAATGAAACGGCGATAGTATCCTGCCATTCCAAGGAAACTCCGGATCTGGGTTACGGTCTTCGGCTGCTCCCAGTGTAACCACGCCTTCTACTTTACTTGGATCAATGGCAACTCCTTCATGGTCATTACATGTCCAAGGAATTCTACCTTGTCCTTCCAAAAATCACACTTACTGAACTTGGCGAAGAGTTGCTGTTCCCTCAGCTTTTCCAAAACTCGCCTCAAGTGTTCGGCATGTTCATCCTCTGTCTTGGAGTAGATTAGGATATCATCTATGAACACGACAACAACTTGTCCAAATACTCCATGAACACCTTATTCATCATATTCATGAAATATCTTTGGCGCATTAAATCGATCCAAAGGACATAACTGTAAACTCGTAATGTCCATATCTTGACGAGAATGCGGTCTTCGGAATATCCTCTGATCTGATCTTCAACTGATGGTATCCCGATCTTAGGTCAATCTTGAAGAAAACTCCGGCTCCTCTCAGCTGATCAAACAAATCATCAATCCTGGGTAACGGGTACTTATTCTTCACGGTGACTTCATTGAGTGCACGGTAGTCAATGCACATCATGAAACTCCCGTCCTTTTTCTTGACAAACAACACTGGTGCTCCCCACGGCGACGAGCTCGGTCTGATAAATCCTTTCTCCATTAACTCTTCTAGCTGTTTCTTCATCTCTACCAACTCCTCGGTGGACATCCGATAGGGTCTCTTTGCTATCGGTGCTGTACCAGGTACAAGCTCTAATCACTGCCCTCAAAAGAAAGTGATCACCGCTGATCGCATCGATCTCAGCTCTACCCTACCAAGATTAGTACCATGTCAGGAGAAAGCCAACGGATGTCAGTCAAGTGTTGCTTCAGATGCAATGAGCCGGGACACTTTGCTAATAGTTGTCCTAGGAGAAAAGGTGTTATACTTGTCCACTTCAACCCTAGTCCCTCGCCTACCGAGACACTTGCGTCAGAAAGTGAATTGTGAAGGAGTATTCAGTTGATACAGAGTTTCAGTCAATGCTGAAGAATCAAGCCGACAAAGATAGTGCCAGACCAACCGGAATGCTATCCAAGTCCTGTTGAAGACCGCGTAATTGCATATAAGCTTTGTTGTCAGATACAGCCTGTCCAATTTCTACGAGAAGCCGAAAATCAAGTGTGCAGGAACAGAAGCAAGCGTGCCTATCAATGGAGTTGCCAGAGACGTCAGCATGAGCGCATGAGACGTTCAAGATTTCCCGACAAAGGTAGCATCAAGATTTTCCGTAGAAGAAGTGCCTTCTTGTGCCAGAGAAGCAGACACAGTTGGAGTCAGTGGACTTGTAAGAGGATCTCATCTGCAAAGATCAGCCTGCAAATTTTGGATGTTACCAAGCGTTTGATCAGAAGCGAACCTGTCCCGTGTGCAGTTGTTTGGAAGTCGAAGAAGCTCAAGAGTTGAGTCCCCCTGAACCTAATTCTATAGTCAGCCCTGAATCTCGGGGACGAGATTCTGTTAAGGGGGGGAGATTTGTAACATCCCAAAATTTGGGTTTTCAAAAATTTTGGTTTAGTTTAGCTTCCCAAAAATTTTCGTTGTTTTTCTCGCGTTTATAAAGCTTGATTTTAATTTTCTAAAAGCTAAAACAATTTAATTTGATTATTCTAAACCTCAAATAAAATTAATTTTATTTTATTTGGATTCCTTGTGCTTCAAGAAGTTTTCCTGTAATTTTTGAGATTTTTCGGAGCTCGTTTGCTATTTATTGGATTTATTCGGAATCGAATTGTATTAGGACCTTTTATTGAATTTAATTAATTATTTGGAAAAGTTTATACAAATTTTTGTTGAAAATATTTTATTTGAGTTGGAGATGTCTCAAAATATTTTTTGGAATTTTTCTAGAATTTTTCGGGTATTTTTATTGCCTCAAATGATTTAATTGGAATTTGTGGAATTGTTTTTATTGGAAATTGCTGGGAAATTCCGAAATTGCATTGGGCTCAATCCTCTCTCTCCTCCCACCAGCCCACCCCGCCACCGGCCCACCGCATGCCACCCTCCTCCTCCACGCGCCGAGGCCCAGCGCCCCACGGCCCACCTCGCCCCTCTCCTCCCGCCCGCTGGCCGGGTCAAGACGCCCGCATGGGCCAGCGCCAGGCCAGCTGCCCCCCGCTGCCACATGTCACCCCCACGCTGCGCCACGTCAGCTCCGAGTCCGAGTTGCACACCAACTGCTCGGTTAAATGCCTATAAGACCCGTTTTTGCTCCAAACGCGCCCAAACTTGATTTTTCTTGACCTAGCCGCCACCCTAACCTCATGTAGACCTCCCATGACCTCTCCCACGGATCTTCAACCTCCGGATCATCTCCAAAACTCCGAGATCCATCCAATGTCGCCCGAACGTCGTCCAACGCCGGCCGAACTTTGGAGCCGCGTCTTGGGCAACTCGTCGACTCTTTTCGAGATTCGTCTCCTCTGTGGTGTGCCACAAGGTACCATCTGTTTGCTGTCCAAAATTCATCCAATTTGGTCCACGGGATCAAAAGTTACGACCGTTTCAATCTCGAATCTTGCCGAGGCCATAACTCCCTCAATTTTTCGAGTTTGACGGTGAAATTTTTTGTGTAGACTCCTGGGGATGTCTTCTATAGGATGCACATCTTGCCCCAAGGTTTTGCCCTCTGGATTTGGCGCAGAAAATTAATTTCTCCGTTCAGACTGCGTTCCAGACAGCGGCAAACTTCCTCACGCGTTCCCCGCTGTTCCAGAAGGTATTTCTTCGAGCCACCTGCATCACGGTGTGCCTCTTGGTCCCATATAGCTCTCGGTCAAATTTCGTTAAGTTCCGATCATTATTCTAGAAGTTATGGCCGTCCAAAGTTTTGATCCGAAACCCGTTAATCGCCAGTTTGTGATTAATCCGGAAGGGCGCCGCAAAATCCGCCTATACCGTTGAGATCGTCTCACCGCGTTATACGCAGTAGACATTCTCCCTTTGCCATCCCATCCTCCGGAATTTTTTTTATATATTTAGGCCGCCGTTTGCCGTCGCCGCGCGTCGCCTTTTGACGCCGGCTATTTTGGTTCGCTCCGGCCGTGTTGTCGCATCCGGAGGATCATCTTTTACTATTTTGGATCATACTTAAGGTCCTTTTGGTCTCCGTTTGCCGAGAAGCCCGGCGCCCGCCTTAAACCGTCGTCTTTCGGCCTAAACTGTTGCCGTCGGTTCGCGCACCGGTTAACCATCCTTGGTAGCGTTCTACCGCGGCCATGTCGTTGCACCGACGGTCGCTACCTTGTTTCATGAGTATCCTGTCATTGTTTGACCTCTGTCGTTAACGCTCCACCGTTAACGTTCCTCCGTTACCTGTTGCCGTTAACGTTTCATCGTTAACGCTCCGTCGTTAACGCTCCGTCGTTAACGTTTCGTCGTTAACGTTTCGTCGTTAACGTTCCTCTGTTAACGTTTTGCCGTTAACGTTTCACCGTTAACGCTCTGTCGTTAACGCTCCGTCGTTAACGTTTCACCATTAACGCTCCACCGTTAACGTTCCGTCGTTAGCATTCCACCGTTAATGTTTCCCCGTTAACGCCCCGCCGTTAACATTCCGTCGTTAACGCTTCATCGTTAACGATTGGCTCTCATCGCTTCGTTGTCATCGCATGCGTGCATTCATGTACAAACCTTAGTGCGATGCCTTCATCTGTTCTATCATCATGATGTGAGCCTAGTCTCATCGTCATATCATCTTCAAAGCCGAATCAAAACCCTAACCTAAGACCGGTTCGATGGAATAAGTTCATCGTGAGCCGCGTTGTTATCTTTGCAATCTTTCCCGTTGTTTCAATCGTGGTAAGACACTTGTCTTGTCTTATCCCTGAAAACCTAATCTACCTTTAACCTAGACTTCGTTCGTGGACTTGGTCGATAGACCAATGGCCATGTGTCATACCTTTGTGCCCAATCTAGTCTATCAGTCTTCTTCTCTTTTGTTTGACTGTGTCCGTTCGGTCAACAAAAGTCAACTTCGAGAATCAGTTTAGTTCATTGTGAACTAACATATCCTTATGGACCCGATCTATAGATCGAGTGCCCATATGTCACTATCTGTCCAACCAAGATAATAACTTCGGAAGAAATATTTTTCGGAATATTATTCTTTCTTTCCCAGTTATTAGTCTTTCACTTTTCGGTGTTTTCCCGAAAGCCCGTTCTCTTTTGTCAACTCTTCGATCTAATTCGTTCGAGTTCCCAAATCCTTCTAAACCATTGTGCCCAATGCTATTCGTTCTTTATTTGGAGTTTATTCGATTTGTCTTTTGAATTGGTTTGTACTTGTGTTTCTTTAATCGTTAGACGTGTCGTCCGGAAGTCGTTCGAGCGAGCTGAGGATCGAGAAAGTGGAAGTTGAAGATCGAGGACCAAGAATCAAGGATAAAGAGTAAAGAACAGTAAAGTTTGCAAGGGCCAGGCAAGTTGTGCTTTGACCATGTTGATCCTATTTTCAAAACTTATGTTGTTTCAAATTATTGCATGCTAGTTGGATATAAACCGATTTCAATTAATTTGGGATTAGGTATTTAACCTACTTGTTATTGCCACCTTGTCTATAATAGTTGTACGCCATGATTCATTTGTCACCCTAGGTTTGTTGATTAATAGTTGGTAGCTAATAAATTGCCAACATGGGTTAGATAGAACGTATTAGTCTGCTTAGACCTGCAACGAGTCAGTGCCATCATTTTGGAATTACAAAAGCTCAATATTGACTAATGGAATATGCAATGTGTTTTGGAACGGTGTGACGTGTTGCCGACACGATGAAGTTGATATGTGGAGGTATTCGTACTTCTTCAAGGATGTTGAGTTGTTGGCATTGTGTTGCGTAATAATCAACTGGGGTGATAAAATGATTTAGACCGGGGCAAGTGGCAAGATTATGATCGGGTGGGCCAGGTGTGGCACCGGGAAGGTTGATTTGGTTCTTCGGGTAGTCTTGCCCTGGTCATTCTAAGGACTTAACCTTGCAAGCCTTTGAACTGAGTCAAACGTACAACCACATGTCTGTAATGGGACGGACCTAGTTGATTAAGTCGCTAATAACTTGCTTGTGGTACCTCGGGGTGTCAACTACACCGTTTGTGTAGCTTGAAGGGGGAGCGTACCAGGGCTGCGGCATGGTACCCATCCAACGGTATGTCGGTCCCATACTTCGCCTTAGCTAAGGGAAGGGATGGTGTAGGGCAAAAACCGGAGAGGTTCACTTGTGTAGTTAGAGGCTTCCGAAAGACTTTGTTATGATCACTCATTCGCATACTCTTGTATGGCGATTCACGGCTGACGTGGTGAGTGGATTGTATCTTGTGGGTAAAGTGTATAACCTCTGCAGAGTGTATAATCTATTCGAATAGCCGAGTCCACGGTACTGGACAATGCTCGGGGATTACAGTCAAGGGTTAGCTTTTCATAAAAGTGAACTTGGGTTTGGAGGCAGTTTGCCTGTGGAAAAGTGATAATTGGTTAAGGATGTGGTATGGTTTACTTGTGAAATAACTGTGGAATCTATTACTGTTATTACTTGTTTTACTGCTTTACAATCTATTATGAATATTTTTGAATGATGTTTATTGCAAAATAACCCCTTCAGCCTGTCATTTGGAATAAGCCATGCATATAGCTATTAGACTTGCATTCTGTGCATGACTTGCTGAGTGCTTTATGTACTCACCCCTTGCAAAGAAACAATCACCAGTGAGCAAAAGTCTACATCGTCGAAGAAGAAGAAGTTCCGTGAGAAGGCGATTATCTAGGAGTCGAACCCTGTCAGTTGCCTGTGGCGTGTTGATGGGATTCACCGATGTTCTTCGTTCCGCTGCTGCTTATTTGGAGTTGAAGCCGTCAAGGCTTCGCAAGTGTAAGATTGACCTTAAGGTCGTTCAATAGTTTATATTCTATATTTGTGTTACTTTTACTATTCCGCTGTGTATGATTGTGATATTCATCTATGTTGAGACTGTGTGCACTAGCGTGATCCTGGACTAGTGCTGAATACACAGAGGGTCCGGATTTGCATATTCGGGTCCCGACAATCTGCGGTGACATGGTTTACTCGGCCTCTCACCACGGTCTGGGATGTGGCTCCTGGTGCTGGCGTCCTAGCTGGGGTGGATCCTATATTGAAGCGAACTGGGGTCACTCCTGCTGTCTTCTTTGGGCAACTGTTGGCAAAGTGTCCTGGCTCGTTGCAGTTGTAGCAGCGTCTCACTGTTCCTTGCTGACTACTTGGAGCGGCGTTTCTAACGGGGGCTGGGGTCTGGTAGTTCTGATTGACGGGTCTTGGTGCTGGTGACGGTGTCCTTGTAGCATTCTATGGCTAGAATCTGAAAAACTGATTTGGTGCAACTCTCAGACGCTGTTGCGTTCCCTGGCGTGATCCCTGCTGTTGCATCCTGCGCTTCCTGTTCTCATCCAGTTCAACTCTTGAAAATCTGGAAAGGTGTGGGTGATCAGTCCTACTTGTAGTCCTGAGTTAAGTCCCTTCATGAAGCGAGACTGTCTGGCTTTATCTGTCGCTACATCCTCAAAGCGTGGCGTGCTAGCTGTGTGAACTTGTTCAGTAGTCGGCCACCGGGCTGATTACCTTGCTTGATGCTCAACTCCTCCTTCTTAAGGTCCATGATTCCTTCAGCACGTGATATGAAGGAATGCAGCCGTGAACTCCTCCCAAGTGATGTCCTGAGGGTTCACTTGCGTGGCATGTGGTTCTCCCACCATTCGGGTCGTTCCTTCCAACTGATGAGAAGCGTAAAGTACCTTCTCATTTCCTATGCATTGAGCTATGTGTAGCTTCCTCTCAATTGACCTTAACCAATCATCGGCCTCCAATGGATTGGCATTCCCAGAGAAAGTGGGGGGGTGAGTCCTCATGAACTCGGCAGTCTTGTATTACGGCGTTGTCCCAGATTGACTTGGTTAGCGATGGCCTGGCGGTGGCGTGTTGCATTTGTTGCATCATAGCATGCATCAACTGAGTCTGAGCAGCGAGAAAAGCTCCGAAATTCTGCATATCCAGTGGCGGTGCTGGTGCTCCACCATTGGGGTTTTCTGCTGGGCGAGAACCACTTCCATTGCTTCCAAAGTTTCCGCGGGTGTTCACCATCTGTTGATTTACTCTAGGTTTTAGAGATGAGAGGGAAACCAGAATAGACAAGTAATATGGAACTTATGCGGGGCGAAAGGTGTAACTTTAAGGTCCAACTTTATTATTTTAATCAATAGTAACTTGGTATGGTTGCTTACAATGCCTAGGAGCCTTGCAACACATACTGCAAACTCAGCAAACAAGGAAAATCCAAATCGAACTAACACTGGAGTCTATCGCCTAAAGGTGACTCTTTATTCTATGACGCGACTCGGCGAAGGAGTCTCACTATAGAACCTATGCTCACTCATCGAGAAAACCTCCACGGCCTGGGTACAGATGCTGCGGCATAGGCGCGAAACGATTGCCATGTCCAAAGAATCGTGTCATCTGTGGTAGTCGAAGAAGCGATGTCCTCATCGAGATCGACTCCTCCGGATCGCTCGTGTAGCTCGAAATCTTGGCTCACGGTTGCAGTCCGTACAAAGCCATCTCCAACTCGTCAATTCTTCGCAGAAGGTGTGACACATACTCTTGAGCTTCCCGCCATCTGTTCTTCTCTGTTGTGATCTCCTTGCGAGCCTTCTGTAGCTCCTTGCTTTTATCATCGAGTACATCCTCCTGGGCGACAACAAGTCGTGCCAACTGTGTAACCATGGCATCCTCATCCTGAATCGCCTTCGGGTCAAGAAGGTTATCGCTGCGTGGATGATAACGGAACACCGTGCTCTCCAACTCTCTGGCGTAGATACGGGTAATGTGCCGCATCGCTCGTCGTGATACTTCTTGGATACCCATCTGCATTGTAGACCTCCTGGTAGTGCAGTGTATCGGGCGATTGCCTGGGCCCTTTTTCCTAGCAGGTACCTCAATCTTCACGTCACAAGCCTTGATCAATCCTGCTTGTCTGATCACTTCCACTTGGTATTGCGGCTTTTCAAAATCTCCGAGAGTCTGTAGCATACGCCAAAGTTCTGCGGCGTGACCAACCTCCAGGTCGACGTAGTTGAACTCTCCCTCCATCTGTCACAAGAGTGCTCACGTAAGAACTCGAAATTTTTAAATCGTGACAAGGTAAGGAAAAATTCAGCAAGAGACAAGGAAAGAGAGAAGGGGATGAGTCGAGATGTCATTTCTTGTCTTGACAAACTTTTAGCTTTAGAAAATAGGTTTTATCCTCACTATGACCATTCTAGCTAGGGTTGAGCCTACGGTCAGTATGGCTCTGATACCACCTCTGTCGGGACCCCGAATTTGCAAATCCGGACCCTCTGTGTATTCAGCACTAGTCCAGAACGCAGCTAGTGCACACAGTCTTAACATCGGTAAATATCACAATCATACCACTCGATAATAGTAAAGTACTTTAATTAAATAGTCAAACTGGTTACTCAACCTTATGGTCGAGTTACAAATGTATGATTGCAGGCTAAACTTATTAAGAGAGAAATAGTAGCAATGGAAAAATAAGATAACTTCGTGGCGCCATCCAAGATACCACAGTAATGGACCGGGCTCGCTCCCAAAGTAGACGGTTCCTTGTGGAGCTCCTCCTCCAAAGCTGGTGTAGTCTCCTCTTCAACTGGTGTTGTATTGTGGCAAGGGTGAGTACTTTGGTACTCAGCAAGTCATGCAATGCAATGTGCTAATATTCTATATGCATGGCTTGGTACAAAGGAATAGCTCAAGGTATATTTGCGAAAACAAAGATTTAACAAGTATCATAAATAGATTCGAAAGCAGTAGAAATAAGTAAAGCATAGATAACTTTTCAAGGAGTTTAATAAACATCTTTCCCATCCTAATCCACATTTCCATCAACATCATTATTAATCCAACCCAACCTTTCAAATCCAAGTTATTTTTGAGAAAATCTAACCCTTGACTGTAATTCCCGAGCGATGTCCAATACCGCGGACACGGCTATTCGAATAGATTCTACACTCTGCAGAGGTTATGCACTTTACCCACAAGATACAGTCAAACACCACAAAGGCGAGTTCCCGTAACAAAGTCTTTCGGAAACTTCTAACAATACAAGTGGTCCTCCCCAGTTATTGCACACTAACCCTTCCCTTAGCTAAGGCGAAGTTTAGGCCAATCAACCGTTAGATGGGTACCTGGCCTCAGCCCCGGTACGCTCCCCCGTACAACTTACACAAAGGGTGTAGTTGACCTCCTGAGGTCCCACAGGTACGTTATTAGCAACTTAGTCAACTAGGTCCGTCCCATTACAGACATGTGGTTGCACGTTAGACCCAGTTCAAAGGCTTGCAAGGTGAAGTCCTTAGGGTGACCAGTGCAAGACTACCCAAAGAACCAAATCAACATTCCCAATGCCACAACTGGCCCACCTGATTATTCTTACCACATGCCCCGGTCGAAAAACTATTTATCAAACCCCAGTTGATTACCATGCACCACGTGCCATCAACATCACATGATACCTTTCCAAAATAGGTTCAATATATCATTAAGTCAATATTAACATTTGATTGTCCAAAATCATGTCATGAGCACGTAGCAGGTCTAAGCAGTATACTACAACGATCTAATTTCCCATGTTGGCAATTTAATAATGTCCAACTAGTAAACCACAACTAGGGTGACAAGGGGTCATGGCACATATTTAAGTAATCAAGGTGTCATACAAAGAAATTGGTATTTATCTAATTCCCATATTTAAATAAAGTATTTTCTAATTGAACTAGCATGCAATAGGTTAAATCAAAATAGATTTCAAAATAGGATCAACATGGTCAAAGCACAACTTGCCTTCAAAAAGTACTTGCTCTTTGTCTTGAGTTGGATCCTGAGTCAATACTTCTCCTTCGAATCCTTCCGGCACTTCAACGTCTACTCGTAAAGCGTGCAAATAGCAAATACACCAATAAACAATAGGCAAAAAGTATCCAAACATCCAAATAAAATCCATAAACAGAGAGAACATAATTTTATGAATTTTTAGAAACTGAAATCGTCAAATTTGGAGTTAAAACACAAAAGTTATGATTATTTAAAGTTTAAATAATCAATTAAATAATTTTACAGAGAAAAACTTTAGTCCAAAAATTAAATAAAATTCATATTTAGGTAGGTCTCAATTTTATACAAATTTAGAAATTTGAATCACTCAAATCGGAGTTGAAACGCAAAAGTTATAAGCGTTTGAAGTTTGAAACAAAATCTGAAATCATTATTTCGAATTAATAAATCATTTTCTTTTTCGGAAATTAATTATTGCGTCAGCCTGGACACGTGTCAGCCTCTGATTGGGCGGCTGACGTCATCCGGTCCATGGACTTGGTCCACGCTCGGCTCGGGTCTACCGTGGACTCGGCCCACGCGGCTCCGCTATCACTGACATGCGGGACCCACGGGTCAGTGGCACGTGCACGCCCGCACGGTGTGACAAGCCCCCGGCCACGTGTCACGTCCGGATTAGTTCTGGCTACGATAGATCTAAACCCTAAATTCGAAATTGGACGGCTCAGATCGCTTCCATCCGTCGCGGTTTAACAGCGACGTGGATAGACCCGGCGTGAGACACGTGGGTGCGTCTCAACCCTTGATTCTAGATCTAACGTCCCACATCTAACCCGGTGCACTGCTGCTAAGCGCTACGTGGCTCCATCTCGTCCTTTGGATCTAAATCGAACGGTGACTAATAGCCCTAAACGGTACTACTCGATCCAATCTACACCGCAAGATCTAGATCTGATAGCCCGTAATGCATCTAAGTCTCTACGCAAAAAGGAATACGTGGCCTCACCTCGAGCGTCGGATGGGGATCGGACGGCGGACAAGCTTTGCGGCTCCGGCAATGGCACGGCGGCGAGTTCCGGCCGGTAGCGAAGAAGATGACTACGACTGCGGCGTGTCGTAGCGACTCGATGGAACGAAGGGGTGCCCCAAGCGTGTCTCGACGTGCTCCCTCCGGATCTGCACTCCACGCGGCGGAAGAAGCCTCGACGACGGCGTCACACGCGGAAAACCGTGGCGGTGGTGCTCCAACTTCGGCGAGAAATTGGCACGGTTCGGCGTCGGCTCAGGCACCAGCGTCTAGGGCGAACAACGCGTAGGGACAAGGAGAAGGTGGCGGCGGGGTCGGCCCTTTAAATGGAGCCTCGGCGTGCGGGTTTTCCATGAAACCCTAATGGACACGGCGGCCCCGCGGCGGCGCAATCCGAGCGTGACTCGGGTAGACGATGCAATCGTGGCCGTCCACGTGGCCCCGATCGGGCGGCCTTCACGCGCGCGCGACGCGGCTGGTGGCTGGCCGTTGGATCTAGATCCAACGGTCGGGCGAGTTATGACCCGACGCGGTCGAGTCGAGTCACGTGGCTCGGTCGGGTTCGGGTTAGACTCGAGTCCGACTCGGATCCGAGGAACAAGAATCGACCCGGTGTCTATTTTCCAGCGATTTAATATTTAAAATAATTCCCAGTAATTCATTTAATTCATTAAAAATATCAAAAGACTCAGAAAAATTCCAGAAAAATTCTGGAAAATACTTTGGATCATTTTGGACTCAAATAAAATATTTCCAACAAAATTTTATTTGCAAAGTTTAATTCTTTAATTATTTCAAAATGGAATAAATTCAAATAAATCCAAATAAATTCCAGAAAATTCCAAAAATTCACCCAAGTGCCAAATCACACATGAATTTAAGACAAGCAAAATTTTGGGGTGTTACATGCCTACTCCTCGCTTCCACTCACCGCGTGGGTGGAATCACGAGGTAGGTCTTACATCCATGGCGCTTCGGATTAGTCATAACTTTCTCACCGACCTTACCGGAATAGTTATGACGTTCTCACCGACCGGGCCAAGTTTCATGCTATGTATGCAACATATGCTATAATCATTAACCATAAACCATTGCATAACATCTTAACATACCCTTTTTATCATATAATGGCAAACACTAAGCATGGCAAGATAGCATAACATGGAAACAATTGCATCTAGTCAAGACAAGCAAATAAACCACATGCTACCCATCCCAATACACTTGCCTTAACCTCGGGCGACGGATTGGCGGGATGAGGAGGGTACTCCCGGGGTCACACCACCTTCGCCCGACGAACGAAGAACCAACGGATCTCCTCCCGGTTTGTGCGATCTCCTTCCTCGCTCCAAATCCACCGGATCTCCTCGTCGCGAGGCTTCCCGAAGGATGGATCAACGGGATGGCAAGGTGGGGATCTCCTCTAGGGCAGCAAGGGGGGGTGGAGAGGGGAGGGGAGAGGTGGTGGCGCCATGGGGGAAGATGGAGAGGAAGTGGAAGGGTGGAGGCGCATGGGGGGGCTAGGGGGTGGCGGCTAGGGTTGGGAAAGGGAGTAGGGGCGCACCAAGGGGTGGGGGCCAGATTTGGCTGCCCAAAAGTCCCCCCTTGGGCCGAAACCCTTCCACCGGAGGCCCAACTCAACCCCCAAGGCCCAAAGTCCCCCGGAGAGGCCCAAACACCCGAAAACGGCCCAAAAACACGCTATAAAGTCGTACCAAAATGCCCAATTCTGAAATGTCATATACTGGGGTGTCACAGAGACGTTCTTTGAAGTGTTGTTAACCAAACAGATCAGAAGACCGTGCATGCATTCGATGTGGAGAAATATGACACACTGCTGATGAACATGCAATCAATTGTTCCAGCTGTGAAGGAAGCCATTTACCTGGAGAATGTCCTATGAGCAACATCACATGCTCTCTTTGCGAAGGCCGTGATCAGCCCATCTCAATGTCCCCTAGATTCTATAGTGATCGCTGTGACTTGGATGGCAGCAATTATCTCACTTGGGCAATGGATGCCAAAATCAACCTAACAGCTAGAGCACTTGGAGCTGATGTTGCCCAGCCTGAAGCTGGTGCATCTGTTGTGCCCGAACCCGCAAAATGCGCTGCTTTACATTTCCTGAGGCACTATCTTCATCCAGACCTGAAGGCCGAATACTTGATGGAGGAGGACCCGCTGGTATTATGGAATTCCTTGAAGGAACGCTATAACCAGCAAAGATCTGTGTTGTTGCTAGAAGCACAACGCGAATGGACTCTCCTACGCTTTCAGGATTTTAAATCTGTGGCAGAATATAATTCTGCAATGCACAAACTTGTCGCTAAATTAACGTTTTGTAACTAGAAAGTTACTGATGCTGAAATGATCGACAAAACCTTGTGCACCTTTTACCCCAACATGATGATACTACAGCAACAATATCATCATGCAAAGTACAAGAAGTACTATGAGCATATTAGTGTTCTGCTACAAGCAGAAAAACATGATGAACTCATGTTGAAGAATCATCATGCAAATGCTAATGGAAATCAAGCATTGCCCGAAGCACATGCTACCACTCAACAGGATAGTAATAGCTATGGCCGCGAAAAAGGTCAAATGCATGAGGGGAATAAATGGAAGAATAACAGAAACCAAAAGGGAAAGGGCAAATCCCAATGGAAAGGTAAAGGGAAAGGTACTGGAACCTTCCAGAAGCAAGATCTAGCCAATAAGGCACCTAACCCTCCTCAGTCGTGCTTTAGGTGTGGGTGCGTTGGCCATTAGTCACGTACATGTCGCACCCCAAAGCACCTGGTGGAACTTTACATGAAATCCACTCGGAGATTCCAGAAGAATCAAGAAAAAAAGGTTGATACACATTTCATTGAACAAAAAGGTGGGAAGAAGGACAACAACGTCACCGACCCTACGGTCGAGTTCAAAGAAAGCCTTCTCGAATATGGTGGCTGCCCATGGAGGAAGATGACCCTCTTGGCACTGAACTTGTGAAATTCCAGAAGAATACCAATGTTCCCTAGGAGGAGGAACATGACTTATATGGAGACTTGCAATAGTTTCCTTGTATCCCTTTTTGCTTTATGTCGCATTTCCATTAGTTGAGTCTCCTTAAGAGCCTCATATTATCAGTTTGAATATTTGTGTTCCTGCATGAACATTTGGTCTATGCTCCTGTTGAGCAATTATCAATAATAGTCAAATAAGGTGTTTTTCCAGAATATTTGCTCATTCTTGTGCTATGCTTGTCCGATATTCTACAATTTTTTCCTGATGCAATAATTGTTTGATTGTTAAGTCATACCTTTAATATAGAACAAAGTATAATCCAGCGAAGGAGGAATAAATTTGTCTAGAAGACAGCTATACCACACTAAGTGATTTGAAAATTATGACTATCGCCAGAAGCGATGATCTTATAGTTGGCACTGGAAGAATATCATATTATACCCTGAGTCTAGTTGTATTCATTTATATCTTAAAGACATTGGTCTGAATGATACCCATATGCAGAGATAGAAAGAGGATGGTACTGAATACCTACTCATGGCTAAGTTTAATGGGTGTAATAAATGTGTGGTTGAAAAACTTCCTCCCTTCTTCTCTGGGTTATACTACACATATATAAAACCTAGCCATTAGTTGAGTCTCCTTAAGAGCCTCATATTATCAGTTTGAATATTTGTGTTCCTGCATGAACATTTGGTCTATGCTCCTGTTGAGCAATTATCAATAATAGTCAAATAAGGTGTTTTACAGAATATTTGCTCATTCTTGTGCTATGCTTGCCCTATATTCTACAATTTTTTCCTGTTGCAATAATTGTTTGATTGTTAAGTCATACCTTTAATATAGAACAAAGTATAATCCAGCGAAAGAGGAATAAATTTGTCTAGAAGACAGCTATACCACACTAAGTGATTTGAAAATTATGACTATCGCCAGAAGCAATGATCTTATAGTTGGCACTAGAAGAATGTCATATTATACCCTGAGTCCAGTTGTACTCATTTATATCTTAAAGACATTGGTCTGAATGATGCCCATATGTAGACATAGAAAGAGGATGGTACTGAATACCTACCCATGGCTAAGTTTAATGGGTGTAATAAATGTGTGGTTGAAAAACTTCCTCCCTTCTTCTCTGGTTTATACTACACATATATAAAACCTGAAGTTTGTGTTGAAAACCCAGAGATATTTAAAGATCTTGTAGATCGACTGGGTAATCTTGAGTTGAATATTATAATAAAATAATTAGTAATTCTGCTGGCCATAGCATAAAGACTTTTCTAGACGTGAAGATTTCTTATGCCCTATTTGTGCTATAGGAAAACTTACAGTTAGATCCTCTAACTTTTAGAGGAATCACTGAATTTCCTGGAGATAATTCGAAGTGATATATGTGAACATTTTCAGCTCCTGTTAGGCCTTTTCAGATATTTTATGTCTCTTATCTACTAGCAACCATGCTTCTTCCAAAAATTAATTGCCTAGAGCCTCCTTTCCAGAAGAAAGAATCAAATATATTCAAATAGACAATGCTAACGAGTTTAACCTCAAAAGCATTTAATGATTATTATGCGGCCCTGGGAATTAATGCAGAACTTTTAGTACCTCATGTCCACACATTAGAA
Source organism: Rhipidocladum racemiflorum (assembly GCA_036346355.1). Taxonomy (NCBI): domain Eukaryota; kingdom Viridiplantae; phylum Streptophyta; class Magnoliopsida; order Poales; family Poaceae; genus Rhipidocladum; species Rhipidocladum racemiflorum. The sequence goes on along the minus strand of CM070580.1, from coordinate 37,370,458 downwards.
TGGCCTTGTAGTGTCATTATTAAAGGAATAAAATTTATTGCTTAGCCATTTTTGCAGAATAATAGATACCCACCAGTTGCTGGGACCACGCAGTGCTGCACACCGCGATATTAATTCAACTCAAATCAAATGCATATTATGGAATTTCTCCGTTGCAGATAGTGCATGGAAGAGAATTAAGTATTTCCTATCTGTGAAAAAATTTGGCTGTGTTGTATACATGCCAATCTCTCCACCACAGCGTACCACCATGGGACTTCACCGGAAGTTGGAGATCTGTACACGGCTCGGTACACAGATTGTACTAAGGATTTTTTCGGCATTAGGGGGAGATAAGTACCACAATAAAGAATGCCGAGTCCTTAGATCCACGCACTAAAGAGACTGAACTTGAAGTTCAGAAAGTAATAAATCTGCAACAAATAAGCTAATAATCTGCCAAATGCCTTCACTAATCATAATGTAGTGGAAAGATCTCATATACCTGTAGTATATGCACCTGAAACAGTGGAAATATCCTAGAAGGATATTGAACCCACTCTTGACCCTCATGATAAAATGAGGGGGAGGCCTCCAGGTGCACGGGACTCAATTTCGCAGAGACGTCCGCAGAAATAGAGAACCAAACAATTGAGAACACTACCCATGACAGTGGAAGAAGCTCAATCTGATGTTGAGAAAATCCCTTAAGTGAGCCTTCTAGAAGATAGTAACACCCCTGAAGTGATCCATCCTGAAGATGATAATCCCAACGTATATTTGTGCGCACAATCCAACGCTGGGAAGTCGGAACACCCAGACTTCATCGTTGTGGGAATTCACGAGGAGCTAGAAGAAATTAATAAAGAGATATCCCTGGAGTGATGCAGGAGAATTATATAAAAAGAAAGACTACAATTGTCGACATATTTTGCCTCTAAAAATTGCAAAAATCTGGATCCAGAACCAAAGTCCATGGCAGAGTGCTAGGAGCGCTCATATAGGGTCAAATGAAAGAGCAATTGAGGCAACGCTCGCTTAATAAGAGAAAAGTTATTGGTCCTATTGACTGAACATTTTCTAAAATATTCCCTGTAGGATCAAATGGATTGTTCATCCTAAAGAGATATGAAAATATCTAGGTGGTGAGATATAAAGCGAGGCTTGTAGCACAAGGGTTTTAGTAGAGACCTATCATCAATTACGATGAAACCTGTTCTCCTGTAATGAGTGAAATAACGTTCCGAAATTTAATATTGATGGCAGCAAGCTAAAACTTATCAATACAGTTGATAGATGCAGTGACCGCATATTTATATGGGTCACTGAATATGGATTAAAATAGTCGGTAAGGATGTGGTACAACCAACTTAGTAAATTCCTTCTGAAGAAGGGATATTCAAATAATGATGATTGTCCCTGTGTGTTCATAAAGAAATTCCAGAATGGATTTGTATCATCTCGGTATATGTTGATGATCTGAATATCATCGGAACCACAGAAGAAATAAAGGAAGCAAATGCTTACCTCAAGACGGAGTTTGAGATGAAGGATTTGGGTAAAACCAAATTTTGCTTAGGCCTGCAGCTTGAGCATTTCCTAGAAAGAATTTTAGTACACCAGTCTGCCTATACCAAGATGGTATTGGAAATATTTAACATGGATAAATCTGATCCTTTGAAGAACCCCATGGTAGTAAGATCCCTTGAAGCGAACAAAGACCCATTTAGACCAAGGAATGAAAAATGAGAAAGTCTTTTGGACCTGGAGTTCCATACTTATGTATCTTGTGAATTGCACAAGGTCTGATATTACATTCGCAATAAATTTGCTAGCATGAAACAGTATAGTTCCAACCAGAAGATATTGAGCTAATATCAAAATTTTACTCATATACCTCTAAGGTACCTAAGATTTTGAATTGTTTTTCCTGAAGAACCAAGACTTAACCATGGGGGAAAAAATATGGATGTTGGCTATCTGTCTGATCCCCACAGTGCCAAAATTAAGACTGGTTTTGTTTTTTTTTCTGCGGTGGTACAGCTATTTCTTGGCGGTCTTTCAAACAGACTTTTGGTAGCCACTTCTACCAACCACTCAGAGATTATATCTTTGTATGAAGCCTCACGGGAATGCGTTTGGCTAAGACGTGTAATTAACCCCGTCCAGAAGTCATGTGGTATGAATACCGTCGATATCTCTACTATTATCTATAAAGATAATGCTGCTTGTGTTGCACAAATGTGAATGGGTTATGTAAAGAGCAATATCACGAAGCATATTGCCCCTAAGTTCTTCTATCCTCACGAACTCCAGAAGAATGGTGAGGCAAAAAAAATGCAAACTAAGTCATGTGAAAATCTAGCAGATTTATTCACAAAATCTTTGCCAAAGTCTACCTTCCAAAGGTACGTCAATGACATTGGAATGAGGCGACTTAAAGATTTGCAGAGTTCAGGGGGAGTAAATCTTGAACCATAATTCATTTTTGCTCGATCCTGAAGATTATAGTTTATATCTTGAAGATTATAAAGTTGTGCTCTTTTTTCATTAAGTGGGTTTTCTTGAAATTTTTCACATCAAGGTTTTTAATGAGGCAACTAGTGTAACACGGAGTGCGAGTGCAATGTACTCTTTTCTCCGTCCTTTTTTTCCCACTGGGTTTTTGTGAAGAGTTTTAATGAGACATGCATTACACGGTATTCGCCCAAGGGGAAATGTTATGATATGGTTAGAGTCTGTGTCCTTGTATGGTAGGACTCTATCCATTGGTGGATGAATCTGAATTAATCTCTAGGAGTCCTCCACTATATATATATATATATATATATATATATATATATATATATATATATATATATATATATATATATATATATATATATGGCATTGCCTTGTACAAAAACAATCAATCTAATAAATAAAGAGGTTTTCCCCTTGTATAGTGTGCTTCTCCTTCTTCTATTCGTGTGCTTGCGTTGGCGTATCGTTGATTGGCGTAAGTAAACGGTCTAGTTTCACAAAGCAGCATCACCTATCATGTGCCATGCGTCGGCCGCGGGGGGCGCGTCCACGTGGAAAAGCGATGCCACGCAGGATAAAAGAGCCCCTGGCTTCCCCTTCCCCATTTCGCTTTTCCTCTCCACCCTCCCTCCGACCATGGCGAGGGTTCGCACTTCGCACCTTCTCCTCCTAGCCGAGCTGCTCTAGCGTTTGATTCCCCCACTTTGGTGCTGGTGTGCGCAGGTCGGCTGATTCGGCGGGTGGGTCGATTTGCTCGGCGCGGGAGGGATGATGGGCGAGAGGCCGCCCGATCCGCTGCTTTTGGGGGTAATCCCTGCCTCTCTTCGTTTTCTCTTCTTTTATTCACGGGCTCGAATGATCCTACGGGGATTTTTGTGTTTTGCTTGTCTGATTAATTTCTACCTGCGGTTTAGCTTGGCGTGATGAGCGTGGGGCTAGATTCGGCGTGATGGTGGTGGTAGGCTGGTAGTTTAATTCCATCCGTAGTTGTTCTTCTATCAGTCCGCGCTGTTCTTCTATCAGTCCGCGTGTGGGCGTAGTTTGGGAATGAGTAGCGTAGGATAAACAAGAGCGGTTGCAAATGGAGGAAGAACGGGAGGGAAAGGAAAGAGCAAGCATTATGAATGGAATGTGACTGACAAGATCGGTCGGTTACAAACATTCACTTCTTTCTTTCTGCGGGAAGAGCAAATTATTAGGGCATGTATACTCATAAAACATGTGTGTGGTGGTGTCTGCCTGCTGTTGAGCGTCTCCGGTGGTACAATATTCCAAATGATTTGTTTTGATTGTTCTTGTCCAACTCACACATCGTATCGGCTTGATCACAATAATTATGCCCTAGTGGTTGTTAAGATTGCAAGCTTAGAGATTCTTTTTGTTTAGGGTTTCGTTGTGGAGATTAGGTCAAACTCGGTTTCGTGTGGCTTGCGGGTGAGACACGAGGGGTTGTGCGAGTGTAAGATGAGTCCAACATGAATAGGCGCCAAAATACTATGGATGAGGTCATCACAATGGTATATTGAGAAGGCAGTATTGGCTGGAACCTAACGTCATTTAGGAATAAGTACAAAGAAAGATTGGCTGCAAAAAAATCCCCCCAGTGAAAGGGTTAGGATTCCAAATATGGTGTAGCAAATGATGGGGAAAATGTAGATCACATAGTTCTTTCTGCAGAGGTTATTTATTAGAGCGTGTAGCTTTAATCGATGAGTGAAAGAGATATTTTACTGGGATGTAAGTTTGGTATAAATGATGCGGTGAAGCTAGGATATTTCTATAAGAGGGGATTATGTACTAAGAAAATTTTCACAAATGATGCCAAATGATAAATTTAATACTAATTATAGTGCTCATTTATGTGTACATATGGTGAGTTCATGTAGCATAACGAGGACCATGGCTCCTGCTAGTTAGTCCCTCCTCTCTCTGCTACTGTATACAGGCTTCATCATTTCCAATAGTTTGCTATTCCAAAATGGTTTGATAGTTTGATTGTTGTGCAACCTAGTCATGCATTTTCTTAAAACCTTAGATTAATCAATACCCAAATTGCTTAATATTTCTTTCTTATCTATTCTTTTTTTAGGATTTTCTTGCAGAAAAATGTATGATTTTTTTTTTTTAATGTTTGCTGCTCACCTTAGATGTGTTGTTAGCTTGAACCATCACCTACTGCTTGCTTAAGATTGCATGCTTAGAGACTTTTTTTTGGAGTTTTTTTGTTGAGTTGTTTTGGCGGGAACTCTTCAGAGGAGGGACTATGCTTGTTTTTTTGTGTGGATTGTGCGTGTGACCAAGGGTGAGGACAAGGCGTAAGCAGTGGCGGAGCCAGAAAGTTTTAGGAGTCTGGGCAAATTTAACTATGGCAAAAAAAACACGAACAAGTCTATATACACATTACACAAGCAAAATTGAGAACCACACAAAGTTTTTTTTATTAAAAGCATAATCCAATATACATGTGGATATTCTATGGTTGAAAACAAAGAGATGTGTTTTGATTGTGGTCCAAAAAGAGATGCTTTTGACTTGCTGATATACCCAAAATTAAAAGAAAAAAGTTCTTTTAAAAGTCACTTTTGCCAAACGAAGCCTAATTATTATATGTAAAAGTAGAAAAATAAATTAAAAAACTCCTAAACAGTGCCTAAATGAGCTTTGCACTTACCATGTAAATGTTCTCTTAGATGGCTCATGGTTTTTCCATGATTTCCGAGAAAACACCTCAACTTTCGGAATATATATACCATGTGTTGCAACATAAATCCTCGTTTTAGATACAGAAAAAAATTTCAATTCTTACAAATTTTTTTTTTGAAGAGGCAATTCCTTATATGCTACTAGAAGTTTATCTTATTCCTTATATAACACTCATTGTCTCACTGACATATGGACTCTTGACCTCATATATTAGTGCACATTAAGATATTTTCCTAAATTTCAATGGCATATAAGGAATTAATCTAAAATTAAAATTGTGTGTACAACTTCTACATTCCAAATGATGTGTAAGTTGTGCGGATTCAATAAGATATGTACAATGCAAGACGTTTATGCATGAGCGTTTAAAGAGTGAATATAGCCATGTCATTAAGCACTTATAAAAAAATTCATTTCTTCCAACGCAGTCATATTTTTTGTAGGTACTTAAATGTTGTATTATATATATCAATTAGATATAGTTATATAATAAGCATCTGTTAAGTATAAGTGTCTACTTAAGCATCGATGCTATAATATAAGGTCCTACATGATAGGAAAAAAAATCATATTTAGTTCCTAAGCACCCCTCTAATCATCTGCCTCAAATTCTCACTCGCCAGCATAGCAGTCCCAATCGGTTACCGTTTGACCAGCAACTTCTGGTTTGTTAGCCTCCGAGTTTTGTGACTCCCGTCCTTACTCCCTCGTCGTCCATCAGACCATCATCAATTCAGCAACTTTTGGTTTGTTAGCCTCCTCAGTCCTGCCCTTATTCGCAGGGACCCCGGGCAGGCGCCCCCCCTGCCCGGGAGCTGGCTCCGCCAGTGGGCGTAAGGTAAGTCTAACTCGAATAGACACCAAATTACTATGGGGGAGGTGAGCAAGCATTATTAACGGTTTACTAAGAAATAAGAACGCAATATTGGCATGTCATGTAACTGCCCAAATTGATTAGCTTGAAAAGGGATGCATGAGTGGTGCCATGCACAGATGGGGCAGTTGCCGCACACGTGGGGTAGTGACGCTGATGAGAGGAGGGCTATTTTAGGGTATTATTTAAGATTAGAAGCAAAACTGGTCATACAAGTATATTAACAAAATCATTTGGACAAAAAAGTTAGTGTATTATTTAAGATTACTTAGATTAGAAGCAAAAATGGTCATACAAGTATATTAACAAAATCATTTGGACAAAAGAAGTTAGTCCAAGGACATGAAAACCAAGTAAAATAGCTTTGGATGGGCACATATTTCTTTTCTTCTTGCAAAACAAATGCAGGATCAGGGCCAGATTTCCCCTTTGATTGAAGTGTAATTTCATATGGGTTCCTGGAGTTTATTTCCTTTGTTGGTTTTGTTTGGTTGGGTGTTTTTGCCTTCTGGGTTGGAGCTGGGACTAGTGGGCAAAACAAGGGTAGCTCGGGGCACCTTGTTTCTAGGGCCGCATTTGCATAGGAAAGTTGGAGCAACCTTTTGAAGGGCTCCACAAGCTTGGTAAACATTAAGCAACTTACCCTATAAGTCCCACAAAATTACAGCATTTTTAACCACTTATGATTTAGTTTCAAGAAGAGAAGTCGTAGGCTTGTAGCTGCCAGCTAGACACTTCCGTGGCTCCAGCTCCTTTCACTTTGTCATCTTATTTGAAGCTAGAGCTGCATGGCTCTAGCTTCTTTGTGATAGATGTCAGAGTTAGACCTCGGGATCGAAGACAGGCCTAAAATTCTTTTCTCTCCTTCAGTCTTCAGAAATTTTCATGTAGAAACACTACACAAGTCTGTGTCTACTCCAGTAGTTCATCTATTCAGTACAGACAGTTTTGGTGTTAGCTTGGACATTTTGATATTGGATTCTTTGTTGATATTTGATACTGCTCCAAGAATTGGCTATCTTTAGTGACGGACATGTAGATTACCTTGTGCTCTTGGTAAAGTCCTCTTAATTCCAAAAACTGTAATTTAGCCTCCTCTTAGTTCAGTCTAACAATAGCTAATCGATGTATACAAGGCACCCATGCAAAAAAAAAAAAAAAAAAAATACAGGGTCAAGCCTTTTGGAACAGCATGATCCAAATTTATAAGGACAGCTAAAGCAATTTCAATCTCGAGAACCATGGATCCCAGTGGTTTTGCTCTAACATTATCAAACCTCTCTTGCACTTCACCTGGCACAACTTCAATGTCCAAACAATATTTAAAAGTCTACAAACTGCAGGTGAACAGGAGAAGTACAATACGTCTGTGTCAGCTCTATCATCTAATTCAAGGTTCCTGATGATAGCATTGTTTGTTTCATTATCTGTACATATTTTAGCATGATTTCAATTGAGGGATCAAATAGATATGTACTCACATTTATTTGGTTATATATATTCTTCTACTGTCCTGCACTTTCTGCTTGCTTAATTTTATATATATATAATGGTTCCATACCCTTGGGAGTATGTACTCCTACTCTCAATATACCGCTTAAATAATGTTGTTATACCTTTTTATCCTTTTGAGTATATTCTAATACTGATTATAAGATACTCCAAAGTGAGTTCTATGAAAAATTTCATCAAAATCCACCCTGTATAGCATAATTTGTTTATATACTCTTTTTACATATGGAAAAGGTATATAGTGAAAAACATAAAGGGTTTCGATGAATTTTTTCAACAATGTCGTATTGTAGTATCTTAGAATTATTATTGGAGTATACTGAAAGTGATAAAGGAGTATAACACATTCGTTTAAATGGTATACTGGAGGCGAAGTATGTACTCCTAGGAGTACGGAAAAGGCTTCCTATATATAGAGAGGAATTACAAGTTCTTTTCTCAAACTGGCTTAAATCCTTGTGAGATGATCAAATCTTGTGTAAAGTTGTACATATTATTTACTTATATATATATATATAGAGAGAGAGAGGGGATAGCTAGTGTACTATTGATAGTACACATCCTCCGTGCTATAGCGCTGTGTTTGCAAAATTCGAAGACGAAGTTGTTGATCCAAACCGTGCATTATGTTCATCTCATTGAAATCTCACTACCCACCAAATTTTATATATATATATATGAGGATTGCTAGTGTACTATCGATAGTACAGATCTTCCGTGCTATAGCGTTGTGTTTGCAAAATTCTAAGACGAAGTTGTTGATCCAAACCGTGCATTATGTTCATCTCATTGAAATCTCACTACCCACCAAATTTTATATTTTTTGAATTTTTCTCCTATTTATTTTGTATTTTTCAAAACCAGCTTCATTGGACGCCCCACAACTAATTAGATAGTGGATTTTGAAAAATACAAAATAAATAGGAGAAAAAATTCAAAAAATATAAAATTTGGTGGGTAGTGAGATTTCAATGAGATGAACATAATGCACGGTTTGGATCAACAATTTCGTCTTCGAATTTTGCAAACACAACGCTATAGCACGGAGGATCTGTACTATCGATAGTACACTAGCAATCCTCTATATATAATATAGCACTAGGAGCCTCTCCTACTGTCCTTGATTAAAAAAAATGTCACCAAAGGAGTATTGAAGTATACAGAACTGCCCACAGATGGTAATACTAGAATGGCGGGCAGGAGAACTGTTCAGTTCTTGAGCCATACTATTTAGACTTCCCTTGTTTAATATGCACTTGAATTCAGCGTGTTGAAAATTTCATATATCGGATCATTTATGTGGAAACCATCATCGAGTTAATTGCTTTATCCCCATTTTTCTTCTATCAGGACACATTGAACGCAGGTTCATCAACCGGATGGACAGATGAGAAGCACATGCTCTATATTAGCTCATTGGAGGAATCATTTGTTACTCAATTATATGATGGTGAAGTCAACTCTAGGGGGGTGTTCTGTCAGCCTCCAAGTGTATGGAGGCACAAAACTTCTTATAAAGGAAATCGTGAAAACAAAAAAGTTGATCAGGTACTGGCAATACTGAGTCTCATTCTTCGACAACAAGAAACATTTTGTGTGATATATTAAAATTTTCTCATGTTTCAAATCAAAACACCAGGGATTTTTGGGGATGGTTGTGGCTGACGGAGCTGAATCCAGAGTATCACAGGCTGAGCATATCGGATCACCTTCATGTTATATGGATGATGATGCATCAACTACTGAGCCAAGACAAGAGAGAATCAGTTACCATGCAAGACCAAAGAACTCTGGATGGTCTTTTGCTTCCAATTTCCACTGGCATGGGCATTCCCTTTCGAGGAAAATAGGTATGTAACTTCTCCAGGATGCTTCTTTGAAAATTAATTTTTTTAAACTATTTTCAGGAAAAAAAACCCGACATATTCATAGGAAAAGTTACCCTATGTTTTATCAAAAGCTAACAAAATTAAAGAGAGTTTGTCTTTCCATAATTATCCTTATATGGGACTATTGTTAGGTACTCCCTCTGGTCACAAATAGTTGTTGTTTTGGACATAGGTGTAGTCAAACTTTTGAAACTTTTAACTATCAATATCTTTTTAAATATTTAAATTTGATACATGAAAACCATGTGTAGATTTGTGTCTAAAATTGCTTTCATAATATTATAATGTTATTGAGTTTTATAAATATATTATAATAGAAATTAATAGTCAAAGTTGTGTTTTAGAGACTATACCGATGTCCAAAACACAACTATCTGTGACGGGAGGATTATCTTTTACTGAGTATCTAAATGGTCAGTCGACTCTTAGATTCATGAAAAGGAGTTATGCTGGCATGTCCCGTACTCCCAACACATAGTTGGCTGCTCTATTTCAAGGAACAGTAGCATTTTAGTTTTAACATTAGTAACATACTGTGAAACAACCTGTATAATATTTACATACCAAGTCAATCTCTCATTTGCTGCTCCTTACCATTAAGGAGAACTGCCCTTGTCTTTCTTCAGAATTATCAGATCAGAACTTCATTGACGAGGAGACTGAAGTTAGCTGGGAACAAAGCAGAGGATGTAGCAAAAAGCGAGTGAAACATGCTGCGGATACAACCAGTGGTCCGGTAATGGAACATCTGTCTCGAATTACTTTTCTTCCTGCTGCTATCCTTCTTTTGTGATCATGTTTTAACTTTGTTCAAATCCATGGTATATATGATTAGGCTGCTCCATCTGGAAATGCAAATTTATAACTGGAGATCTTCCATCATGCGGAAGGAGATTACAGCGACAGCTCGTCAGATTTCGACATTGGGTTACTGAATGCAGAGCCTGTTTAAGGTTTAGAATGTAGCGGCTAGCTGCACAAATTTGTAAGAAAAGTCAGAGCAACTTGTTTGAAAAGGAAAGTAGCAGTTCAGTTCGTGTAGAGCTTCAGTGTATTCATCCCTGGACAGCGAAGAAATGATAGCTTGTTCATAATATAGTATGTTTAAGAAGTAGATCGCTAAGGGTGTGTTTGGTTGCCGTTCGACCTCGGTTGAGCCAACCAGCATCCCTAGGCCAGGCTGCGGTGGTGCAAGGCACGGTGTTTGATTGCCTTGCATCATTAAGCTTGGCCCGCAAGAGCGCGCGTTTGGTTGCTTGCATCACCAAGTTGGGAGGCGGCCGTCGTCGTCAGGCTTGGGCGTTGGAGAGCTCGAGCGGCGGAGTGTCGGCCAGATCAAGCTCCATCGCCGTTGGATCCGGCCTTCCCGAGGTCGCATTCGGATCCGGCCTCCTCGAGCTGCGCCGTCGCCAGATTTGGCCTCCTCGAGCTCGCTCACAAGTCCATCGGGCGCGCCGCCGCCGCAAGCATGGAGGCGGAGCGTCGTGTTCGGGAGGCCATCGCCGTCGTCGGGCTCAGGCAGCGAAGAGCTCGAGCGGAGAGCTCGGGTGGAGAGACGAGAGCTCGGGCTGCACCTGACGGGCCTGCATCAGAGAGAAGGAATTATCTTGCGTTTCCTCGAGCCTGGACGAGCGGATGCAATTGCATGCACTAAACCGGGTGTACAGAAAACCAAATAGATGACTGAAAAGATACAGTTGCATCCACTCATGCCATACAGGCAACATGCAACCCTAACTGCTTCCTAAATGATGTGATAGTAGCCTAGAAGGGGGTGAATAGGTTTTTAAAAATTAAACTAAATTAATCGTAGCGGGAATATATCGGAACTTCTGATGTTTGAATCGGAACTTCCGATTATCTATCGGAATATCCGATCTGATCAGTAATTAGAGGAACACAAACAAAATGTAGTTAACTACGAGTTTGACTCTACTCCTAGCTAGCACAAGATAGAGTAAATGAACTAGATAAGATGCACAATAAGCAACAAATAAGTAAATCGAAGAGACGAAAGAATTTATTCCTGAAGTTCAGATCCTTGAGGGGATCCTACGTCTCCGTTGAGGAAACTCACTAAGAGCCGGTTCTCTTCCAACCCTTTCCTCCCAAACCACGGTCACAAGGTTCGGCTTCACTTTTGATTTCTTCCCTTTCGGAGGCGAAATCTGCCTTCACAAACTTCTCACGGCCACCCACAATCTTTGGGAGCTCGTGAGTGACGCCTAGCCGTCTAGGAGTCCTCAATCTCCAAGAGTAATAAATACAACCAAAAATCGATCTTGGAGATGACCTCTAATGCTCATGATGAATGTCTCGTTCTTTTGCTCTTAGCTCAAGATGACCTCACTCTCTAATAGATTACTAAGATCAAGAGGAGAAAAGAAGACTTTGTAACACCCTAGTTTTCGCTTTCTGGAGAAAAACCTATTTTAAATAAAGTAAATTCAAAAATTGGAGTTTGTTTGGTGTTTATATTAACCTGGCATTCATTCCCCTCCAAAATCGGGATTTAATTCCCCTCCGGTCGAAAAATCGATTTTCCAGATTCCCGCCGGTACCCGAAATTTCACCCGAGTCCAAAAGTGCTCCAAAAATCCCCGAACCACTTCTAAAAGGTTCCAAATATTCCAAAATGATTTTAGGAATCATTCCCCGGATTTTTGGACCTCCGTTCCTATTTTATCTCGCGCGGCTTTTGTTTAATGCCTGCGATCCGCACCCGAATATCCAATTTCACAAAAATCATCCAAATTCAACCAAACCAATTTTGTTGGGTCCCAAATATTCTAAAATGGTTCTAGGAATTTTTCCGGAATTTTTAGACCATTTTCCCTTATTTTTCCCTAGGGCGGTTCGTTTACGTAAAGGAGAACCAATGGGAAAGCGCCACGTGGCACTGCTACAGTAGTCATCTTCAACCTCCAGCCAACTCCAAGAACAGAGAAGAGTTTCAACTTGCTCCAATGGCTAGGGTTGATTCAAGTTCTCATAACTTCTTCATCTCAACTCCAAAATGCGAACGGCCGGTTCCGTTGGATTCGTAGCGTCGATCTCTTGCCATTCCCCACCATCTTTAATCCCAAAGCTTGCCGGAATGTGAACAACCGAGCAAAAACCGAAATGGACATAAACGCCGTTCACTCGGCCGTTTCTCCTCCAAACGCCGCACCACCACCTCCATCCTCTTCGTATAAGTATCCCGGTTCCGGGAGTGTGCTCCCCTTTCCCTCTACTCCATCCATTTGCCCGTGAGATCGAGAAAACCGACGGTGTGTCACACTTTTTCGGTGTTCTTCAAGTTCATGCTTGTAGATTCTTCTCCGGTGAGCCATTCTTCATGCCACTTGGTTCTTTGTGACCGTGGATGAGTCTAGCTTCTAACCCAATCATCAATTTTAGGATTTCTCAACCGTGGGCGACGAATTTGGAGCTTTTGTCGTTTCGGCCGAACCTCCGTTCTTCGTCGATTTCTCCGATTCCGGTGAGTTTTGGTTCAATCCCTTCCTCCTAGATGTCTCTAAGGATGTTATCTAGAGGTTCTAGGCTTTTATTTGGATCAATTCCATGCGAAAATGGGGCAAAAATCCGTTTTTTGGAAGAAGAGGGGGGCTCTGTAGCTTTGGGTCTGTTCTGGAACAAAATTCTCGCAAGTTACTGTATCAAATAGTAACTTTTCTCTTTTCCTTGATTTTCCATCATTTTCCAACTTCGAACGCTTATAACTTTTGCGTCCGAACTCCGTTTGACTCCATTCAAATTTCTAAATTCATCTAAAATCAAGATCTTCCTGCCAGTACTACTTTTGTAATTTTTGGATTTTATTTATTTTCTTTTATTTATTTGTTGCCTCGATTTGCGCGTAGCCGGGGACCCCGACGCGACCGCCGATCCCGCCGACGGGCTTCGAAGAGTTCAACCTTCTCGCTGTGACCGAGGCAAGTCTCCTTGACGCATGTTGATCCTACAATTTATAAATGTTTTACACTGTTTTACAAACTGCATTGCTATTTATATAAAAGAATGATGTTGACGTTAGGCCATTCGTTAATACCTATTGTTCATACCTCCTTGACCTCGTTATCCATGACCCTTTGTCGCCCTAGTATAGCAATCCACCAATATAAATGTTTTTGGAAAAATATCTTGGTTAGGAAAATAACTATTGGGAAGATAGTGTGGAATGAAAATAGTAGTATAGAATGTAGATTGAAGCTAGAACCCAATTTGATTGGAGATTACATGAATATTAGTGTTGATGGGGATTGTTAATTATGAAATTGATTTATGAACTTTGATGATCGAAATATTGTGAAGTTGGATTGTTATAGTAGTTCACATTATAATGGATTGGGGGAAATTTTGGAAGAGGTATGGTATTTGAAGTATTCTTGTTGGATTAAATAGGTCAAGAATACTATGTTGAATTGGATTTCTTGGGTTGATAAAATAGTATCAAATGAGAATCAGAGTTAGTTGGATTATTAGTGCTTGTTGGGGAATTATTACTAACTGATTGATTAAGAAGTAGATGACCTTGTGAAATATTCTTAGTGGATGATAAGATTGATCGCTGTATTCTTGGTGGATTAAAGTAGATGATTTAGAGGTGATGATGTGAAGGGTTAAATATATGCTATTATGAAGTATTATCGGTGGATTATATTCTAGCTGATTAAAGATGATGTTGTGAAGTATTCTCGGTGGTTTAGTAGATGATTTTGTGAAGTATGGTGTTGCGATAACCATCTAGGTGGGATTATGGATAATGAGGATTGTATGTGATTTGTTTAGCCAACTTGGTGTCATTGTTTAGGGAAACAGCTATAGGCAATGAATCAATGAAATCTTGGATTTGTAGAATCTTTCATGAAATATGCTCGGGGATGAGATTATGAATTATTCTCGGCGGATCAAGTAGATTACAAGATTTAGCGATGTATAGATGATGGATAATCGATAAGAAGACTTATATTTTGAGGAGATTGTTTCATATACAATGATGTCAGTAGCTTAGCATAATTTTGGAGTTATGATGGCACATGGTATAGATTTTACTTGTTGGAGTACTAAATTGGATTGGATTATATAGTGCCATGATAATAATGGGGAGTCTTGGTGGTCTCATGAATTTTGGAGATGATAGAACGGATTATCATAATTTTTATCAAACACTGAGTTTTGTATTTTATAAAATAAACAATTGGTGGAATAGAATAGTACGGTAGAAATGCTTAGCCTCGCCATCGGTCAATATTCACCTATGGGTGGGACTTTCAATTATCTCTTGAAAACTTGTATTGGAAGTTATAGGCAAGGAGTATTGCCAATGGTTTACAAAATAAAAATAAAATGAAAAATGATTTCGACTTGGGCGGCATGGAATGTCGGGTGGAAGCGGACCAAGCCTTGGTTCTTTTGTGCAAGTACCGCCCCAAGTCAATTAAGGACCGACGCTTATGACTATCTCCATTCTAAGCATAACCGTACAACCACATGTCAAAGTGGGCACGACCTAGCTGAATAATTTGTAGAAACCTAACTTAGACTCACCACTCGGTTGTTGTGTGAGAGCCGGAAAGAGGCATTGTTGTTGTTGTTGTTGTTTTTCTCACACGGCGCAAGAGGGGGCTTCTGTACTGGGTGGAAAGAACCCTAACAGCGGTGAAACCTCGGCCGTGGAGTCGGGTTAGGCATATACATTGTAAAGGCCTTGTCATGATATCCCTGCCGGCACACCTAAGGAAGTGTGCTAATTGCATGGCATCAAGGGAATATCATGTCTTGTGGGTAAAGTTGTACACCTCTGCAGAGTTAAAACTATTCGAATAGCCGTGCCTACGGTCAAAGGCAAAGCTTGCTGAATGCTTTCATACTGGTAGACTTTGGGTTTTGATTTCAAACTAAACAATGTTTTGTTTTGGGATCCGGGAGCAGTTAGAACTCTCGGGTGTGCTTCTGGCGGTTAAAGCCAGGTAGGTGGAAAGAACCTGATTTTGTGAACCATGGCGGACAGAGCCATGTGATTGGATTGAACCCTGATTTTGTTGAGCTGTGGCGGATAGAGCATGTATATTAGTGAGTGGTGGTTAGAACCTTCACTACAATATTACATAATTCAATTATTAAAAAGAATTGCTCAAAAATGCTTTGTGAAAATTATTAACAAGTATGATTTGATGAAACTTGGCTTTATGCAAAAGAACCATATTAAGCCATTCTTGGATAGCCTACATTATGCATAATTTTCCAGACTTGCTGAGTACTTTATGAACTCACGTGCTACTTTCCAATCCTCTCTCAGAAGTGAAAGAAGCTGTTCAAGATTTCCAACGACTAGGGCGCGCTCCCCACTCGATTGCCTGTGGGCATTTGGATGGGTCGCTTTGGCGTTTTCGTCTTCCGCTGCGGTTGTTCAAGTTGTTCAGCCTGTTCAGGCCGTAATGGTAAACCTTGACCATAAGGTCTTTGCTTTCATTTGGTATTATTCTTATTTAGTTATTTGTATTCGTGATATGGTTGTTGATTCATCACTTTTGACTGTGTGTACTAGCTACTGATCTGGGACTAGTACAGAAATACACAGAGGACTCCGGATAGCCGATCCGGGGGCCTACAGACTTCAAGAAAGTGTATTGAATGCTCAAAGTGCTCAGCCAACAAGGAGTAACCTCATTAAAAAGCAGGTGGAGGGGTATTTATAGAGTGAGGCAAAAACTAGCTGTTATGCCTCCAGTCAGCCACATATCGGAACTTCTGATATAGACATCGTAACATTCGATGTGACTAAATTTCCAGAAAACAACACACCCCAACGGTCAAAACAATACACATCGGAACATCCGATATTTACGATCGGAATGTCCGATGTGTCCAGAGAGTTACTTTTGGAAAACTTTTTGAAAAGTATCTAAGTCACGATCGGAACGTCCGATACACAGATCGGAACGTCCGATACACAGATCGGAACATCCGATCTATCCAGAGAGTACCCTTTTCAGATTTTGCAAGGATGGGAACTTCAAATAACAATATCGGAATATCCGAAGTGTCCAGAGAATACCCTAAGCAAAGACACTTTGGAAAAACTTCTAAGTCCTCATCGGAACATCCGATCTAGGCATTGGAACATCCGATGTATCCAGAGAGTGCACAAAACACTCACACCGGAAAATTTGATGGATCGGAACTTCCGATACAAGATCGGAACATCCGATCTGAACAGAAAATGAAACCACTCGGTGTGTGTGTTGTGACTCATGTCTCTCAACAAATTGAGCAAGTATTCATCTGAGCATAGAGACATATCCTAAATTGACTACGTTGCATCCCTCTTAATAGTACGACATATCTATTGACTAAACAATAAATGTAAATTACACTGAGATGACGCCGTTTATCTTTCTTCTACCTTTTTGAGGGTCGCCAACGTCCATAGATACTTTTGCTTCGGGACTTTAACCTGTTCATTAACTCATTGAACCCATTAGTCCCTTAATCGTTTGTCATTAATCAAACAAAACTCACTTAGGGGCCTAGATACACTTTCAATCTCCCCCTTTTTGGTGATTGATGACAACCCGATTAAAGCTTACAAAGAATATGAAGATTAGTAAATTGTGAATGCAATAAGGTATAGTGAGCTCCCCCTAAATATGTGCACCGAATATTTGATTAGAGGATACATGCACATTTTAGCTAGAAATCGCGAGAGCTCCCCCTATATCATTGTATTCGAGGGAATTTGCAAGAGTTGCATAAATGTAAATACACATAAATGACATGGTAAGCACTTATGACAAGTATCCAAACATAATTCATGCAAATGACAAAGTGGAGACAAACCCTGGTGATTTAAGCAACTTAAGATTTCAACAACCAAGAATTTCAACAACTAAATCTAAGCATCCAAGCAAAAATCCAAACACAAGATGTCATAAGAGTTCACAATTCATAAGACCCAACAGAGGATAGATAGCTTTTCCCTCCCCCTTTGGCATCAAGCACCACAAAAGGGAAGGAAAAGAACAAAGAAAGATCTACTCTAACTCCTCTGACCAAGACTCCTTGGCGTAGTCCTCATAACTGGACTCTTCAGCAGCAGCCGGGAGGAATGGATCCTCGATCTCCTCCTCATCATCCTCGTCATCTAAGCATGGAAGGTTCAGGTGCCTCTGGATATCCTTGAGTCTCTTGGTGTTCTTCCTGACCTCCACTGCAATTTTCTTGCACAGTCCGAAAATAGACTTCAAAGCACGAAGAACTGTCGAAGACGAAGATGTGTCAGGAGCTGAAGGGTCAACTGTGGCAGCAGCTGATGATGAAGCACCATGTCTGGTAGTAGTCTGACTAGCTCGCTGAGCTGGAGCTTTGACTTCCCTGACTTGCACTCCAGTGTGCTTGGCATCACATTCAAATTGCTGCTTTGTGACTTGCTCAATCGTGCGCATAATGTAGGGAGCGTATCAACAGCTCCTCTTGGGCTCCATAGAGGTAAGTCTAATTTAATTCCAAATGAAATCGAACACATCAAACGGTCTCTGGCATCCTGCATCCTACACAGCAAGTTCCTAGTAAATGAAAGCACATGAGATGCATCTCCCTCTTTGGGGGCTAGGGTCTTCCTGAATAACCTGTTGAGACAAACAAAGAAGGGCTTTATCCCATTTGTATTGCCAGGCTCAAACTCTGCATCCTCATCATACAAAAAGTTTATGTTGGTTGCAACCAGGGAAGTCTCATTATTAATCTCATCTCTGTCTCTGGCATCTGCCTCAGTGAAACCAAGCAATCTGGCAAACTAGGTGTAGGAGACCTGATGCCATTCCCCTTCTGTCATCCACTGTATCGTGGGGCTCTGACTCTGGAGATATAAAGTGTAGCATAGAACTGGGCTATGATCTCTATGTTCCAGTCATGCTTGAAGCCCATGATACTTTTGATTCCAGTGCGCTCGCAGGCTGCAATGACTTCATTAAAAGTATCATCATCTACCTCAGCCATGTAGTCCCAATCCACCCACTGCATTGGAGTCACTGGATTCTTCCTAGGTAGAATGACTGTCTCATAAAAGTCCTGTTGGAAGAAAGTCCAAAATCTGGGATTTGTCGAGAATTGAGCTTCTTTCCTGGGATTCTCTTCCCGAGCCTTACGCACCTGTGCTACCTTGCCCTTGTAGTTGACAGGCTTTCTTACCAGCCGCTGAGACCGTTTAGATTTCTTCAGAATGGGCTTTCTGTTGGCGGCGGCTGACTGAGAGGATACTGCAATCTCGTGGAGCTCCTTTGCTTTCCTGGAAGGCAAAGGGGCTCCACGAGGAACATTCACTGTCTGAGCGGCTTGAGCAGGTTCATTTATTGAAATGTCGCATGTCTGTCGTCCTCTGGTTATCACCCTTTTGGTTCTAGTCCCAGTCAGGGTCTTTCGTTTGCGAGTCGTGGCATCATCAGGTTTTCCCGTCTTGGACTGATCATCGCCCTGACTGGGATCCATTGAATCAAGCCTGATAAGAGGATGAAGTGATAAGAAAATAATCGAGAAGAAGAGATGACTTTGGTGCTATTCTGTCAACATTAGATGTTCCGCCTTTTTGGTTCGGAAGTTCTGATACTATATCGGATGTTCCGATATTTACGGCCTAGCAACAAAACTCAAATTTCTTCTAGATGGACTGATGGAATTTGATGAAATTTGAGGCAGGGCCTCTAGAGATGAGGATCTACAAATCTACCAAAAGGATTTGAGGAAGGAGACGAATGGATTCGAGATCCACCAATAGGGTTCTAGGGTTCCCTTTGAGTAGAAACGATCGAAAAAAAAACACTAGGAAATTGAAATCCTTCGCGTAGGAGAATCAACCTTGGGGCAGATCGGAGGTTCCGGACGGTCGGAGACTCCGAAAACGGCAAAAGATGAAAAGTGGAGTTCGTACGGTTGAGAAAAGATGCAAAAGGACATTAAGGAAAAGTGAATCGGTCACTTTCCTTAAGGATTGCACACATATCAGATGTTCCGATATGAGATCGGATGTTCTGATGTATGCACAGAACTAGAAACATCGGAGCATCGGAGGTTCCTGAAAGGATCGGGTTGGCCTAGAGGGGGGGTGAATAGGCAACTTTAAAAAACTTAACACTGAACTAAGCAAGGAATTAGCAGATAAGAATAGATAAAACTGATCAAGTACCAATTTGCAGAGAATAAGTAGCAAGATACAAAAAATAAATACTTAAACAGATGAACCACAGGAACAAGAATTTTTTTCACCGAGGTTCAGAGAATGATCTCCTACGTCCCCGTTAGAGCACTTCCGCAGAAGTTTTGCTCCACCAGCAACTAACAACAGTAGTTCTGGTTTTGTCACTAGCGTGACTCTTTTACCACTCCGTGAGGTGAGTCCCAACCTCTCACAAAGATAGTGGCCTTCCACAAGCACAGTTGGACAGGTCGCACTATAATCACCACCCAGCCGTCTAGGAACAGCTAGTTTCAAGAGTAATAGAGTATCCACAAGTCCTGGCTCTTGGTTCACTAGACACACTGTAACTAGACTGTACTTGCAGCAATGAAAAGTGTTGAATTTTGAGTGAACAGAGTTTAAGCTTGGTCTCTTTGATGGCTTTGGAGCTTTTGAGATGCTAAGAAGTCAAAGAGATGAAAAAGTTCTTATTTTGGTAAACCTTTGAACGGCTTATATAGGCTACAGGAAGTAAATAACCGTTATTGGCAAAAAAAGTAGCCGTTTGCCAATGTTAGATTGGAAAGACAAGTCAAAATGATTGTATTTTACAAGGTTTGAAATAGTTTACAATAGACTCAATGTACGCTGGACCGAAAACAGTAAAAATTGCATTTGCGCCAGACCAGAAAGAGTTGGTCCGTCGTACACATGGTTCGAGCAAAAACTGGTCCGTCGTGAAACAATCAAAGGCACGTTTGCGACGGACCGAAAAACTTGGTTCGTCGTAGAAGGCAAACTTACTGGTTTTTGATTCAAGAAGTGATTGGTTTCAACAGCAAGAACCAGTAAGTTTCACGTTTACGCCGAACCGAAAAAGCTGGTCCGTCGTGAACAGATAAACTTGGCCCGTCGTTAACTACACACGCTCGGTTAGGTTTCAAGGAAAAAAGCTTACTGCGCCGAACCAAAAAAGTTGGTTCGTCGTGAACGGTGAGCGCTCGGTTTGAGTTCAGATGAAAAGACATTAGGGCCGGACTAAAAAGGACTTGGTCCGGCGTGAAAGGAAATTTGCTGAACTGACGACATGACTGGAATTTCTTTAACTTTTGAGAGAAAAGAAATAAGTTTTGCTCCAAGTAGTCTTTAACATTTAGCTTATGAACCAAGATTTTGAACTTATGCATAATCCCTCTTTATAGTACGGCTAAAAAATAAAATAAACCTAGCTACAAGACCGTAAAGGTGTGTGAACTAAATATCTAAATATCTAAAGATTCTCTTTACGGCTACTAGGTGACACTCTTTCGGAGCGGCTTGAAACCTTGCACACATGCAAACACTAAGCATAATATCGGGCCTAGATGCACAAATATAAAGTAGTGAACCAATCATAGACCGATATACCTTTTGATCAACCGATTTACCTTCCTCATTTAGGCCGAGATGTCCATTTGTCGCCATGGGAGTATGAATTGGCTTTGAGTTCTCCATGTCAAATTTCTTGAGCATATCTTTGATGTACTTCGTTTGACATAGGAATATTCCTTCCTTGAGTTGTTTGATTTGAAATCCTAGGAAGAACTTTAATTCCCTCATCATTGACATCTAAACCGTTTAGTCATCAACCTACTAAACTCTTCACAAAAGTTTTTGTTAGTAGAACCAAATATAATGCCATCGACATATATTTAGCATACAAATAAGTCATCATCAACAGTTTTAGTGAAAAGGGTAGGGTCGGCTTTACCAATTTCGAACCCATTTTTAACAAGAAAATCCTAAGGCATTCATACCATGCTCTAGGTGCTTGCTTAAGCCCATAGAGCGCCTTATGGAGATTGTAGACATGTGAAGGGTTCTTGTGATCTTCCAAGCCCGGAGGTTGCTCTACATATACCAATTCAGAAATTGATCCATTCAAAAAGGCACTCTTGACATCCATTTGATAAAGCTTGAAATCATGGTGAGTAGCAAATGCAAGTAATATGCGAATTGACTCTAATCTAACAACGGGAGCATAAGTCTTACCAAAATCCAGACCTTCGATTTGAGCGTACCCTTGAGCAAACAACCTTGCTTTGTTCTTTGTTACGATCCCATTTTCATTTTGTTTATTGCGAAAGACCCATTTTGTTCCAATCACATTTTGATTTGGTCTTTCCACCAATGACCATACCTTGTTCCTTACGAAGTTATTCAACTCCTCTTGCATGGCCATGACCCAATCCGGATCCTTTAGTGCATCATCAACCTTCAAAGGCTCCAAAGAATACACAAAAGAGTAAAATTCACAAAAATTAGATACTCTAGAGCGTGTCGTTACCCCCTTTTGGATATCACCAAGGATATTGTCAATGGGGTGATCCCTTTGGATGCTTTTATGAACTCTTAGATGTGGCGCTTGAGATTGGTGTTGTATTGGCTCAACTTCTTTGACTTGATCATCCTCTATGAGTTTGCTTGGATCGTATTGGGTTTGATCTTGATCTCAAGTTGAAGTTGGTGGCTCCACTTGAGTTGAAGTGTTTTGTTGATCTTCTAATAATTGAGGCTTCACTTCTTCAATTGCCATCTTCTTTATTGCAATGCTTGGTACTTCCTCATTTTCTATCACATTTAGATCAACTTGCTCTACTTGAGAGCCATTAGCTTCATCAAATGTTACGTCTCTCGCTATTTCAACAGAACCGGTGGTTTTGTTGAAAACACGATAGGCGTAGGCATTTGATCTATAACTAAGCATAAAGCCTTCATCAATTTTAGGTGCAAACTTAGAATTTTTGGGCTTCTTGTTTAGAATGAAACATTTACTCTCAATAACTCTAAAATAAGAAACATTTGGTTTGTTACCAGTTAGGAGCTCGTCGGCCGTCTTCTTTAAGATCTTGTGGAGGTATAACCGATTGATTGCATGGCAAGCGGTGCGACCGCTTCCGCTCAAAATTGATTTGATGTCTTGTATTCATCGAGCATTGTCCTTGCCATCTCTATTAGTGTCCAATTTTTCCTTTCGACCACCCCATTTTGTTGAGGGGTGTAGGGGCCGAGAACTCGTGCTTTATCCCTTCTTCATCAAGAAAGTCTTCAACTTGAGTATTCTTGAATTCACTTCCGTTGTCGCTTCGAATTTTCTTAATCTTCACTTCAAACTCATTTTGAGCTCTTCTCGCAAATTTCTTGAATGTACCTTGTGTCTCACTCTTTTCATGCAAGAAGAACACCCAAGTGAAACGTGAAAAATCATCGACAATTACTAAACCATACTTGTTACCTTTGATGCTTATATAAGCAACGGGTCCGAAGAGGTCCATATGTAGAAGTTCTAGTGGTCTTGTCCTCGTTATGACATTCTTGGCGAGATGATGCGCTCCAACTTGCTTTCCATCTTAGCATGCGCTACAAATCCTATTTTTCTCAAACTCAACATTTGTTAGTCCATTTATGTGCTCCCCCTTTAGAAGCTTATCGAGATTCCTCATACCAATATGGGCTAGTCGGCGATGGCATAGCCAACTCATGCTAGACTTCGCTATCAAGGATGTTTGAAGTTTTGCACTATTTGAGTTGAAATCAACTAAATAGAGCTTACTCTTCAAATATCCTTTGAAAGCTATCGAGGAATCGTCTCTTCTAAAGACGGTCACATCCATATTTGTGAACAAGCAATTGTATCCCATCTCACAAAGTTGTGACACGAATAACAAATTGTAATTCACGGATTTAAATAATAGAACATTTGAAATAGAATGATCATTTGAGATAGCAATTTTACTGTGACACTATGGATCGACGGTGTGAGTCATTTCCGATGTCTGCATGACGGTACGACTTTAGTAGCATGTTTTTGGGCCTTCCGGGGAAGTTCGGGCCTAGCGGGAGCTAGTTTGGGCCTTAGGGGAATGAAGTGGGCTGTTGGTGGGGGAGTTTTGGGCTCATGGGGGGGACCTGAAATTTCTGCCTTGGGGGAGCCCCCACCCTTGCTTGTGCGCCCCCCACTCCCTTTCCCAACCCTAGCCGCCACCCCCTAGCCCCCCATGCGCCTCCACCCTCCCCCTTCCTCTCCATCTTTCCCCATGGCGCCACCACCTCTCTCCTCTCCTCTCCACCATCCTTGCTGCCCTAAGGGAGCTCTCCACCGTGCCTTCCCGCTGTTCCATCCATCGGAAGGCCCCGCGACGAGGAGATCCGGTGGTTCCGGCGCGAGGAGGACGATCGGGGAGCCCGGGAGGAAGGTTTTCGGCGTTCATCGTTCGTCGGGCGAAGGTATGGCATGGGGAATCCTTGGGGTTGGTCTAGGGGCTGTGCTAGAGGGTATTTGGATGCTTTTAGATCAAGTGGTGGTGCTGTGATTGGGTAGATTAGATGAAAACTAGAGGTTGCCACGTTCTCTGCTTCGGGCAGATTGTGCAGTCGACATAGGGTTTGAGTTTTAGCGACCTTAGAGTCGGATTTTGGTCAGCCGCCTGTTGATAAAGTTGTAGGTAACTTCAATACCTTTCAGTACGTCCAATTCCCAGCCGTTTGAAAGTTATGCTCGATTTACCGAACGTGTTCAAATCTGTGACGTAGCTGGGATAGAACGTAGTGTTTTGTAGATTAAACAACTTTAGAGTCCGAATCAGATTTTCCATATACTTAGAAAAAGTTAGGAAATTTCCTAAGCTATGCGAGGATGTACTCGTTTAATCGATTCGGAGTCCGAGATCTAAAGTTATGATAGTTTGAAGTCTGCTGTCCCGGTGGGGACATATTCTCTGTTTTTCGTTTTCGGGAGTAGTTTGCGATATCGGGGTAGATGGGCAATGGCCTACTATTTTGTGGGCACGTTGTGATTGTGTGGCATCTTTGTGCAGGTGGTGTGGCCTCGGGAGTGCCCTCCTCATCCCGCCAATCCGTCGCCCGAGGTTAAGGCAAGTGTATTGGGATGGGTAGCATGTGGTTTATTTGCTTGCCTTGACTAGATGCAATTGTTTCCATGTTATGCTATCTTGCCATGCTTAGTGTTTGCCATGATATGATGAAAAGGGTATGTTAAGATGCTATGCAATAGTTTATGGTTAATGATTATGGCATATGTTGCATACATGGCATGAAACTTGGCCCAGTCGGTGAGAACGTCATAACTATTCCGGTAAGGTCGGTGAGAAAGTTATGACTAATCCGGAGCGCCATGGATGTAATACATACCTTGTGATTCCACCCACGCGGTGAGTGGAAGCGAGGAGTAGGCACCCTCCATCTACGGGATGGAAGGGGGACGTGGGTGCACGTCGACGGGTGTGCACTCGGCAATACCGGTATTTGCGTCGAGGAGACATGTGCATTGCATTGCATACATGATGATGATGATGAAATGATTTCAATGAGGTTGAGGTATGATTATGATGTTGCATATGATGTATGACTTAATCATGATGTTAAGTTTGTTATGTAGTGATGATAATATTGAATTGTTACAGATGACCCATTGCAATATACTTGCTGAGTGATGAACTCACGCTTGTGTTTTATGTTGTTTTAGGTACCATGACACCGGCATGTGGGAAGGGGCATTAGCTACACATCTTCACGTAGTTCCAGTCACATTTACCAATTTGAGTCATGATAATAATAAGTGCCACGAACTTGGTGTATGGAATAGTTTAGTGTGCTTGTGATCCTTATTTGCTTAGCTATAGATTATGGAGTGGTTGGGTTTGGTTTTATTGGTTTATGTTGATGCTTTATCCATTGATATTGATGTTTTAGATGCCTTATGCTATGGTATAACTTGCTATGTGATTGCTATTGCTCCAATTCATGATAAAACAAAGGAGATGCTGCCGAAATTTCGGTTTTAGCATTTGCGCCTTTGCTGTAATTTATTTTAATTTGTGGTATTTAGGTGATGTTTAGTCTATGTTTGGTAGCATTCGGGCATATTAGATGCTGGGGTGTTACATTTACCTAAGCCCATTACCTCACCTTTACCATAGTCACTAAACACAATATTTTCATATTGTGATCCTCTTTTATCAAAGGATAAGAACATATTTTTCTCTTCGGTCATATGGTTTGTACAACCACTATCAAGCACCCAACTTGATCCGCTGGAGAGATAGTCCTACAAAGGCAAGTTTGATCTTGATTTTAGGTACCCAAACTTTCTTGGGTCCTTGCATGTTAGTTATCAATACTTTGGGTACCCATACCCTTTTCTTAACAATTTCATTGGTGTTATGGGTACCAACAAACCGAGCAACCACTTTACCACGGTGGTTCCTCTTCAAAATGTTTGAAGCATAATGAATTGTATGGGATGGATGATGTTGAGGATGCTTCTTTGTTTCTTGTACCGCCTTGTGTGGTGGGTGATAGTTGTTTGCCACTTTCTTTGACAAACTTTATACATTCCTTACTCTTTACCATCACACGATCATTTCTTTTGCCCTCATACTTATCAAATTCTAGCCCTTCTTTGTCATTGTTTCCTCGACCATTGACGGTCTTATATAGGGTGTCCTTCGATTGATAAGTCTTGATGCAACCATATCTTACCAAGGCATTTAGTCTCTCATCTTCGCTCTTTAATACTTGCACAAATTGAGAGTTAGTAGCATAAGCATTAATATCAATATTATAGCAATGAGAACATCCATTGCTAGTGGAAGGAATAGTAGCCATATATGCATCATTAAAAGAGAAGATGCTATTATTAAGAGACTCAAGTTGCACTTCAAGATCTTTATGATTAGCTTCTAGGCTAGAGACATTTTCTTGAAGTGATTCATTTGAGCTCTTTAGCAAGGTAATTGAGTTGTTAGCCAAATCAAGATTTTTGGTTAATAACTCAATTTTGTCCTTTTCTTTAGTGAGGAGCTTCTCAAGAGCAAGATTCTTCTTCTTTTCAAGAATGAGCAAATCTTTTTGCTTCTCGAGAGTCTCCTCTTGGCTTTCTATTCTTTTCATTAGCTTATTTATCTTTGCTATAGTAGACTTGTTCAAGTCACAAAACAAAGCATCATCATCATCATCAATATCCTCAGCACTACTATCTATTTCACTATGGCTACAAAGAGGTTTTGATTTAGCCATTACCTTACGCCTTTTTGCCATTAGACAAATGGGTGAGTCATTGTCATTGTCGTTGTCGCTCATGTCACCAAAGAGTAACTTTGTTGGAGGAGCGGCTTCGATGGCAACGGTGGCAACTCCTTCGTCATCGGAGTCAAAGTCAGAGTCATTTGAGTCCCACTCCTCGCCAATGTGAGCACGTCCCGATTATTTCTTATTGTAGGCTTTGCTCTTGTCCTTCTTGAGCGGCACACTCTTCTTGTGTTCATATGAGTTCTTCTTCTTGGGGCAATCAGCGATGAAGTGTCCCACTTCACCACACTCATAGCATGCTCTCTTTGGATTAGTTCTCTTTCTATACTTGTCATTGTTGTCCCTTGAAGGATCGTTATTTTTGATCCATTTGATTTTGATGATGAGTATTTGAAAAAGATTTGAAACCAGTTTGATATTTCGACAAGATTTATTTTTTGGTTTCTTTATTTGAAAAGATCTGAAATCAGTTTGATTATTTGAAAAGCTTTTTGATTTTTGCAAAGGTTTTGGTTCGTGTTTTGAAATCGTGTTCTTAGAATATTTAATGCAATGCACTCCTGTGAGTGGTTGCATGGTTTAATGTGAGTCAAGTCGCGGATTTGTGCTCGGAATCATTTTGTGGTTTGTTCATGTGCAGGTATTGCTCGAGGGCGAATGTGGTCGATGACGGGATCGGAACTAGGTTCATGGAGGAACTGAGGTTCGGGACTAGGTTCAGGGGGAACTGAGGTCTTGGTGGTCAAGAATGTCATGCGGGACGTTCGGGCTAAGAGAATGGTGCACATGAAGAATGGTTAGTCACGTGAGAATGGCAGGAGGTCATTCGCGTGCAAAGTGTTAGTCACGTGAGTATGGTAGGGTTGTCATACGCGTGCAAGAGTTGTACTCGGCCAGGTTGGGCCAAGAGGAGTTGTGTTGAATACATACTCTTTCTAGGATTAGGCGTGGGACTCCTTCTAGGATTAGGAGTGGGACTCCTTCTAGGATTAGGAGTAGGAATTGTATTCATGACTCCTTGTGTTTTGCTCCTTTAAATAGGAGGGGTTGTCTCCTGTTGAAGGGCATCAAGCTTTGAGCAAGCTTTAGGGTTGTACTCTTTTGTTTGGAGTACTTTAGACAAAAGAAAGGAGAAATAAAGATCAAGTTCTTCAAATCTTTCGGCGAACTACAATTCTAGTTAGATCTATTCTCGTCATCTTCTGTCACAGCAATCTTGCAAGGTTCATAACTTTTGATCCGTAAGTCCGATCGAGCTGATTCTTTTTGGGTTCGATTCGTATTGGAATTTAGTTTCTTGTGTCAAAATTTCAGATCGTTCCCACGGTTGGATCTCTGGGAATTCGCGTTTTACCGAACCTGTCATTCTGTTTTTGTCGAATACGAGGCAATTATTTGGTTCTGTTTTGGGGTGAACTTTTAGTAGATCAAGAATTTGGTTTTAGGTGATTAGTAAACGGTAAGTTATGGCAGCAGAGAAATACTCGAACAAGCCGCCAATCTTCAATGGCACAGACTTTCCCCACTGGCGGATTCGGATGACTGCATACCTTCAAGCTCAAGGTAACGCTATTTGGTGCAAGGTAAAGATTCCATACGAGCTTCCTTCAAATGATGATATTGATAAAATCGAGTTTGAAAAAGATGTTGAAAACAATAATAGAGCTAGAAACATATTGCTTCAAGGACTTGCTTGAAAAGAATTCGATAGAGTCTGTCATTTACTCACTACACATGAAATTTGGAAATCTCTTCAAGATTATCATGAGGGCACTGACTCTGTAAAAGAAGCTAGGCAAGATCAATTTAAAAAGGAATACACTAGATTTGAAATGAACTCTGGAGAATCTCTAGATGATTGTTTTGCTCGCTTTAATGTAATCTTAAACAATCTTAGAGTCAGTAGATGTAAAGTACACCGACTCTGAAAATGCTAGACATTTCCTATCATCTCTTGATCTTAAAATCGGCAAATGAAAGTGCCTCGCTTAGGAAGCTCACAAGATGAGTGAAATGACTTTGGATAAACTATATTCTAGTCTCAAGACTTTTGAGATAGACATTGTTTCAAGAACATCCAATGATAACTCTATGGCTCTTAATGCTAATTTCTCTTCATATGATAATGCTACTAGTTCTTCATCATCATATTCCATTACTGCTTTGAGTGCTCTTAGTGATGAACAGCTAGATCAAATACCAGAAGATACACTTGCTCATCTTTCCAAGCGTGTCAATGCAGCTTACATGAGATCAAGGGAGAGAAGAGGAGCCTCCATCCACTGCTACAACTGCGGCAAGGCAGGGCACATCCGTGCTAACTGTTTCAAGAACAAAGATAGAGAGGAGAAGGAGCAAAGCAACGATTGGTCGCTTAGACTTAAGCGACATTGATGACTCAACTGAAGATGAGAAGGAAGCGAAGCAAACGAAGCTGAATGAGAAGGATTTCACCGGACTGTGCTTCATGGCAAAAGGGAACACTAGTGATTCTAGTGACAACGACACTCTCCAAATGACGGTGATGAGGTAATGCCTTCGTATGATGAGCTTTGTGAAGTTTTAGTCATATTGAGAAAATCTTTAAGAAAATCTTCACTCAAAAATAAAAACTTAGAAAAAGATCTATCCATGCTAAAATCTGAAAACTTTGATCTTAGAAATTCAAATTCTGAAAATATTTGTGACACTTGCTTAGATCTCAAATTTGAAATTAAGTCTCTAAAAGAGGAACATGTGATTAAACTAGAACAAGTTTATGCCGAACAATTGAAAAATAAAAAACTTGTGAAAAATATTGGTTGCTCTACTGATAGTTTACATGATCAAATTGCTTGCTCTAAATGTTCAATTCTTGAGTTGAAATTAAAAGATGCAAATTGTAGAGTTACCCAATTAACAAAAGACATGTTCACTCATGAAATTAACTCGTGTTCAAATTGCCAGAAATAGAAAGCTAAAATTGACACTCCTTGTGATAATTGTTTAAATCTTGCTAAAAAGGTTGACTACTTGCAAGATTCTCTTTCTAGGTTCACTAAAGGGAAGAAAAATTTGAACATGATTTTAGATCAATCTAAAGTGAGCTCCAACAAACAGGGTTTAGGTTTTAACTCTTATGCTTCTACTATCATTAAACCTGTTGAGAGCAAAAATGTGAAAATTGATAATGAGCCTAAAAGAACTTTGTTTAAATCTGCCAGCACTCTATCTCCCACTATTTCAAGTGCAAAAGTTACTTCTAATGCCAAACCATATGTTAAGTACAATTGCACTCATTGTGGGAAAGATGGTCATTTGGTGAATTTCTGCTTTAGACTAGCCAAACAACAAAAGAAAGAAAGAACTAAGGCTATGTCTAATTTCAGACAGGCACGCTTTGTTTCTCATTATGTGCCTAGGGTGATGTAAACACCTTTTGTTGGTAAGAACACGGGAAAAGACAAATCTATCTTTGTGCATAAGAATGCTCGTGTTGTGCCTACTGTTGTGCGTCGTGTGTCTCAGTACTGGATTCCTAAACATCTTATTTCTAACCCCAGTACCGAGACCTCGACACTTTCACGCGAGGAAGGAGTGTAACACCCCATAAATCTAAACTGTTGTACAAGGACAAATCGACAGCATTTCCCCTAAAACAGGATAATACGGAAGCGATTCGAATAGGAATAATATCACGACATCAAAACTAGAGACAACGAGTCTAATTCAACCAGGTATTAACCATAAATAAAACACATCTCTAAAGGGACAACCATAAACGAGAACAAGTTTAAAGGGAACAACAATAGGTCTAAATGAAATAAAATTTCATCCAACTAATGAAATATTTAAAGCACTAGATCATGTGAGTCGTGATGACATCAGAAAGTTTATTGTGTTGCTAGCCCACCCTTCATGCTTACGACTCACGTACGCTACCTGAAAACATCAAAACAGCAAGTAGTGAGATTGGGTAATCTCAGCAAGCGGAACAACTAATACAAATAAAACATCCACCATATATCTAGCATTCCACATTCCTCATATACAATACCACATCAAAGAGTCCACACCACTTCAAGAAATGCATATGATTGATGCACATGCTTATGCCATGTTCCTCCTCACCGTGCCCTTTCTCGTGAACACACGGTGTTGTACAGCCGCCAAGACGCCAAGGCGTCGACAAACTTCCAATGCATGATTATGCAGTTAATGCTTCATGCATGAATTCATTCATAACCCCTCCCACTGAGTCCACATGTTTGCATATCATCATATAGCGTGGATAGAAAGAAAATATCATAGAGATGAAATGTTTAGACAATTCAGCCGGTAAACAACATCATTCTTCACCTTACCTCAAAGCAAGTGATTAAACCATGTATGATTGCCATAATTGGAGTTTATAATGAAGGCGAAGCAAACAACAATGTATAGCTTAACAATACAACTACTTCCACTTGCCTTTACCGACGTGGACGATGAACCTAGTTACGCCCAGTAGTGGCACCACCTGAACAAACATTATTTCAGTACATAGCGACATCACAATTCATCACACAATTCAAACACACGCTTCCTACTCCCCGTTCCCATTTAAACGCCAAAAACCCCGATCTGTCCGGATCGAACAGCAGCACCCTCTCTTCCCAATTTCGTATCTTTTTTTGTACCCTTCAAAAAAAATACAAAAAAATTACAGTAGCTATATCTTGACGAGATATACAACTTTCATGAAGGTCAAAGATTTCAATTCCGCTGTTAAACATGCCTAAACAACCGTCCAACACAGTGGACGAAATCTGTTTCCAGATTCTGTTTATCATATTCAAACAGAGATAACTATCATACCAACGCCTCAACAATTCTAAAAAAATTACAGAAGCTAGGTCTCGATGTTATCTACAACTTTCTAGTTATAGGTTTTTGCAGTAAAAATCATCTATGCCACGTAAAATGCGAAAAAATTCGCGCTGCACAATCTTCCCTTCCAAAAACAGCACCACGTGAACATCTACCCTTCTCCCCCATCAAGATCCATCCAAACCACTCACCACCAGATCTAATACACTCCTAATCCCTAGGTAGAATAGGGGTAAAAGATTGGGAATTTTACCTTGAGTTCCCCCTTGCGAACCCACGAAGAACGCGCGACGATCCCCGTAACGGAAATCTGTTCGTCCTCCTCGCCTCCACGGATCCTCTTCTCGTTTTCTCCTTCGCGTTTCGCGGTGGATCTTGAGCCACCACGCAAGGGGAGGAAGATGTGGAGTGGGGCGGCTGCTAGGGGGAGAGGGGGAGGCGCCCTAGGGTTTGGGGGAGGGGGTGCCACTTAAAGGGGGGAGGTGGGCCAGCCCACCAAGGGATTCATCAAGAGTACAAAAGAGAGAACAGGTTCAAAATCTTTCCTGTAGCAATGATTTCACAAGAAGAAAAAAAAAAGTGCCAAGATAGGAAAAGATGAGCTCATTTGATCATATAACCTTATATATCACATAATATGCAAAATACATGATCTTGATGTGATTTTAACAAGTTAGGGAATGACATGCATCTCAACCTCAATTTAGTCAACTATAGCCAAGTACTAAGCAAGATCTTAGCAGAAAAAGCAAGGCTTTAAAAATTGAAGTAACTAACAACTTAGGGCGAGCAAGTAGTTTCAACTCCAATCTAGTAGACCAATTTAATCTTTAAACAATAAATCGCATGTGGCATGCTTGAAGCATACTTCTTTTATTTTCTAGGAGTGGCATGCTTGAAGCATACATCTTATCTTTGAGGGAATGGCATGCTTGAAGCATACATCTTATCTTTTTAGGGAAAGCAAGCCTGAAGCCCATAACTTGAAGCTTTTGTTTTTAACAACCCTTTTTTATTGATTCCCTTTTCTTTTCATTTTTCTTTGATTATAAACATGCAAAAGTGATTAAAAGGTCTTATGAAAGAGTAAAGTTGAAACCACACTTGTTTCATAGCCCAAATTTGTCAAGAAGATTCAATAAAGCCTAGAAGAGTAAGATAACACAGAGTATTTAGCTATAGGCAATCAGTCTAGGGAATTCCGCAATGTCATTTTTAGTTCAAGTGGAACAATTTAGATTATCATATATTAGCTCAATTACATAGTATATAAAGAAATATGATAAATTGAGCTCATTAAGTGAAAGAACTTGGCAAAGAAACTCCCCCTCAAAACAAACCCATTGGATGAACAAACCCAAGTTCTCCCCGAATAAAAGCAAAACGAGAAGAAGACAAAGGTTTTGTGAAAATGTCTGCCAATTGATGTTCAAGATTCCACATGATGAAGCACAATGTTGCCTTTTTCAACATGATCTCTAAGAAAGTGAAATCCAATATCAATATGCTCAAGAAAAGGGATTACTCAAGAGGTGGCACGAACCAAATCAAATCAACATCCTCCAAAGTCAACATCGTAAAAGCTCTTAAACTAATCCATGAGGAAGCAGAAAGCCAAATGCCAAAATCTTGAGTTCTATGAAGATACCTGAAAATCCTTTTGATAGCTTGTCGATGTGACGCACGTGGGAAGCTTGAAAACAAGCACACACTAGCACGTGGGAAGAGTCTCTCATGTAAACCTCTAATTATCTCGTCCTCAACAAAGATTATCATCATCTTTATGAACAAAGACACTCTCCCCTGAACATATGCACTTGTACTGCATCATTTGAACTAGTTCCTTGTGCGAAAACAGAAGTGGAAGAAGCATCTCCAAAGGCAACACTTTCAGCATGAGATGCACGAGTGAAGGAGAACCAAATCTTATCACTGAACATATGAAGTGAGCATCCGAAATTCACTAGCCACATGTTCTCCTCCTCGCGTGAGAAGCCTACATAGAAGCAGAAAGTGTCGAGGTCTCGGCATCTGGTTAGAAATAAGATGTTTAGGAATCCGATCTTGAGACACACGACGCACAACAAGAGGGCATAACACGAGCATTCTTATGCACAAAGATAGATTTGTCTTTTCCCGTGTTCTTACCAACAAAAGGTGTTTGCATCACCCTAGGCACATAATGAGAAACAAAGCGTGTCTTTCTGAAATTAGACCTAGCCTTAGTTTTTTCTTTCTTTTGTTGTTTGGCTAGTCTAAAGCAAAAATCTACTAAATGTCCATCTCTACCACAATGAGTGCAAGTGTATTTAACAGGATGTTTGGCTTTAGAAGTAGAAGCAACATTTGCATTCATCATAGTAGAAGATAACACTCCAGCAGACTTAAAGACAGTTTTCTTAGGCTCATTGACAATTTCAAATTTTCCTCCGTCAAGTGTTTTAACAACAGTGGGAGCATGTGATTTATGATGAGCATAAGAATCAAAACCTAAACCTTTGTTATGAGTGCTGACTTTTGATTGATCCAAAATCATGTTTAGGTTCTTCTTTCCTTTAGTGAAACGTTCTAAAGAATTTTGCAAGTAATCAACTTTCTTAGCAAGAGTTAAACAATTATTGCAGGGAACATCTACTTTTCCTTTTTGCTTGCGACAAGTTGAGCATGAAAGAACCTCATGTGTAAGCAGATCATCAGTCAATTGAGAAACCCTAGCATTTGCATCTTTTAATTTTAATTCAAGAGTTGAGCATTTAGAACAAGAAGTTAAACCATGCAAATCATCAGTGGAACAGCTAGCATGTTTAACATGTTTCTCATTTTTCTCACTTTTAGCATTAATTTTCTCAATCAAGGAAGCATGTTCTTTCCTAAGCGAAGTAAGCTCATTCCAAATTAAGTCACATGATTTGCAAGCATCATCATCAGGAATCAAAGTTTTAAGTCTAGCAATTTCAGTATTCAATGATTCAACAACAAAATCATGTTTCTTAATTTTCTTATCACGTTTATCAAGCAATTTACCAAGTCGAGCAACAGCAATAGCTAATTCATCGTAAGAAGGATCTACCTCATTGAAGTCATTTGTCGTGGTCGCCCTCGATAAAAGCTGTTGCTGCTTTTAGCCATGAGACACAACCCCGTCAACTCATGCTTGCTTGGAGTTGCATCGTCCTCACTGCTCTCCGAATCCACATCGCTCAAATTGACTTGTTCAAGAGCGGAAAGAACTCATTGGACAACTTTGTCGTTGATGAAGCTCTTCTTCTTTCTATTACTTGAAGAGAACTTCTTCTTCTCATTCCTTCTGTCGTTGTCCTTCTCCTCCTTTGATGTTTTTCCTGCAAGCTTAGGACAATTTGTGCGAATATGGTTGAGGTCACCACACTCATAGCATCTTGGAGGATCACCTCTCTTTCTCATTCTCACATTCTCGCAAAGCTTTGTTAAAGCGAGAAGAGAGTAGTGCCAGATCTTCTTCAGAAACTCTTCAAGTTGCTCATCTGTTAAAGAAGACATGGAAGACAAGGCAAAGCTAGAAGAAGAATTTGCATTTGACATGTTAGGGTTAGAGATCAAAGCAATTGATTTAATGTTACCCTTCCTGGCAAGAACATCCAACTCATGAGTTTTCAACTTAGAGTAAAGAACATCTAATGTGAGTGTGCTCATGGTAGTAGATTCTTGTATAGATGTTACTTTCATCTCCCACACTGACATGTCCAAAGCACTAAGCAATTGTCGAGCATTTTCGGCATCGGTGTAGCTAACTCCAACAAAGACGTAGATTGCTAAGAATTTTATTGAAACGTGCAAAGAAGTCATCTACAGATTCACTAGGTTTCATCTCAAAACGCATGTATTCTTTTTTGTAAATATCTTTTCGAACCTCTTTGACAGTGTTAGAACCCTCATGGTAATCACAAAGAGATTTCCATACCTCATATGCGGATCGAAGATGAACCACACGATCAAAGTCGCTGCGTCCCAAGCCTTGGATGATCAAGTTGCGCGCCTTACTGTTTGCTTCAACATGTGTGCGATTGGTATCGTTGACGTTGTCGTTTGCAGGGACTTCATATGGCTTGTAGACCTTCTCCCAAATTGTGAAGCCCTGTGCTTGGATGAACGCCTCCATCTTGGCCTTCCAAAACTGAAAATCAACACCATCGAACACACAAGGTTTTGTCGAATAACGATCCATTGATCTAATCACCGATTAAGATAGATTAGAAAAACCTTGCTCTGATACCACTTGTAGGATCAAAAGACACGAATATAGCAATCAGAGGGGGGGTGAATGATTTATCAAGAGTACAAAAGAGAGAACAGGTTCAAAATCTTTCCTGTAGCAATGATTTCACAAGAAGAAAAAAAAAAGTGCCAAGATAGGAAAAGATGAGCTCATTTGATCATATAACCTTATATATCACATAATATGCAAAATACATGATCTTGATGTGATTTTAA
The DNA here is from genome assembly GCA_036346355.1 of Rhipidocladum racemiflorum. Taxonomy (NCBI): domain Eukaryota; kingdom Viridiplantae; phylum Streptophyta; class Magnoliopsida; order Poales; family Poaceae; genus Rhipidocladum; species Rhipidocladum racemiflorum. Next base: position 37,334,394 of record CM070580.1, on the reverse strand, counting down.
CAAGTTAGGGAATGACATGCATCTCAACCTCAATTTAGTCAACTATAGCCAAGTACTAAGCAAGATCTTAGCAGAAAAAGCAAGGCTTTAAAAATTGAAGTAACTAACAACTTAGGGCGAGCAAGTAGTTTCAACTCCAATCTAGTAGACCAATTTAATCTTTAAACAATAAATCGCATGTGGCATGCTTGAAGCATACTTCTTTTATTTTCTAGGAGTGGCATGCTTGAAGCATACATCTTATCTTTGAGGGAATGGCATGCTTGAAGCATACATCTTATCTTTTTAGGGAAAGCAAGCCTGAAGCCCATAACTTGAAGCTTTTGTTTTTAACAACCCTTTTTTATTGATTCCCTTTTCTTTTCATTTTTCTTTGATTATAAACATGCAAAAGTGATTAAAAGGTCTTATGAAAGAGTAAAGTTGAAACCACACTTGTTTCATAGCCCAAATTTGTCAAGAAGATTCAATAAAGCCTAGAAGAGTAAGATAACACAGAGTATTTAGCTATAGGCAATCGCCTAGGGAATTCCGCAATGTCATTTTTAGTTCAAGTGGAACAATTTAGATTATCATATATTAGCTCAATTACATAGTATATAAAGAAATATGATAAATTGAGCTCATTAAGTGAAAGAACTTGGCAAAGAAACTCCCCCTCAAAACAAACCCATTGGATGAACAAACCCAAGTTCTCCCCGAATAAAAGCAAAACGAGAAGAAGACAAAGGTTTTGTGAAAATGTCTGCCAATTGATGTTCAGTATCCACATGATGAAGCACAATGTTGCCTTTTTCAACATGATCTCTAAGAAAGTGAAATCCAATATCAATATGCTCAAGAAAAGGGATTACTCAAGAGGTGGCACGAACCAAATCAAATCAACATCCTCCAAAGTCAACATCGTAAAAGCTCTTAAACTAATCCATGAGGAAGCGTAAAGCCAAATGCCTAAATCTTGAGTTCTATGAAGATACCTGAAAATCCTTTTGATAGCTTGTCGATGTGGCCTTGCGTGGGAAGCTTGAAAACAAGCACACACTAGCACGTGGGAAGAGTCTCTCATGTAAACCTCTAATTATCTCGTCCTCAACAGCATTATCATCATCTTTATGAACAAAGACACTCTCCCCCTGAACATATGCACTTGTACCTGCATCATTTGAACTAGTGCCTTTTGCGAAAACAGAAGTGGAAGAAGCATCTCCAAAGGCAACACTTTCAGCATGAGATGCACGAGTGAAGGAGAACCAAATCTTATCACTGAACATATGAAGTGAGCATCCAAATTCACTAGCCACATGTTCTCCTCCTCGCGTGAGAAGCCTACATAGAAGCGAGAAAGTGTCGAGGTCTCGATCGGGGTTAGAAATAAGATGTTTAGGAATCCAAAGATCGAGACACACGACGCACAACAAGAGGGCATAACACGAGCATTCTTATGCACAAAGATAGATTTGTCTTTTCCCGTGTTCTTACCAACAAAAGGTGTTTGCATCACCCTAGGCACATAATGAGAAACAAAGCGTGTCTTTCTGAAATTAGACCTAGCCTTAGTTTTTTCTTTCTTTTGTTGTTTGGCTAGTCTAAAGCAAAAATCTACTAAATGTCCATCTCTACCACAATGAGTGCAAGTGTATTTAACAGGATGTTTGGCTTTAGAAGTAGAAGCAACATTTGCATTCATCATAGTAGAAGATAACACTCCAGCAGACTTAAAGACAGTTTTCTTAGGCTCATTGACAATTTCAAATTTTCCTCCGTCAAGTGTTTTAACAACAGTGGGAGCATGTGATTTATGATGAGCATAAGAATCAAAACCTAAACCTTTGTTATGAGTGCTGACTTTTGATTGATCCAAAATCATGTTTAGGTTCTTCTTTCCTTTAGTGAAACGTTCTAAAGAATTTTGCAAGTAATCAACTTTCTTAGCAAGAGTTAAACAATTATTGCAGGGAACATCTACTTTTCCTTTTTGCTTGCGACAAGTTGAGCATGAAAGAACCTCATGTGTAAGCAGATCATCACCAATTGAGAAACCCTAGCATTTGCATCTTTTAATTTTAATTCAAGAGTTGAGCATTTAGAACAAGAAGTTAAACCATGCAAATCATCGATTGGAACAATAGCATGTTTAACATGTTTCTCATTTTTCTCACTTTTAGCATTAATTTTCTCAATCAAGGAAGCATGTTCTTTCCTAAGCGAAGTAAGCTCATTCCAAATTAAGTCACATGATTTGCAAGCATCATCATCAGGAATCAAAGTTTTAAGTCTAGCAATTTCAGTATTCAATGATTCAACAACAAAATCATGTTTCTTAATTTTCTTATCACGTTTATCAAGCAATTTACCAAGTCGAGCAACAAAGAATAGCTAATTCATCGTAAGAAGGATCTACCTCATTGAAGTCATTTGCCGTGGTCGCCCTCGATAAAGCCGTTGCTGCTTTTAGCCATGAGACACAACCCCGCCAACTCATGCTTGCTTGGAGTTGCATCGTCCTCACCGCTCTCCGAATCCACATCGCTTCAAATTGACTTGTTCAAGAGCGGAAAGAACTCATTGGACAACTTTGTCGTTGATGAAGCTCTTCTTCTTTCTATTACTTGAAGAGAACTTCTTCTTCTCATTCCTTCCGCCGTTGTCCTTCTCCTCCTTTGATGTTTTTCCTGCAAGCTTAGGACAATTTGTGCGAATATGGTTGAGGTCACCACACTCATAGCATCTTGGAGGATCACCTCTCTTTCTCATTCTCACATTCTGCAAAGCTTTGTTAAAGCGAGAAGAGAGTAGTGCCAGATCTTCTTCAGGAAACTCTTCAAGTTGCTCATCTGTTAAAGAAGACATGGAAGACAAGGCAAAGCTAGAAGAAGAATTTGCATTTGACATGTTAGGGTTAGAGATCAAAGCAATTGATTTAATGTTACCCTTCCTGGCAAGAACATCCAACTCATGAGTTTTCAACTTAGAGTAAAGAACATCTAATGTGAGTGTGCTCATGGTAGTAGATTCTTGTATAGATGTTACTTTCATCTCCCACACTGACATGTCCAAAGCACTAAGCAATTGTCGAGCATTTTCAGCATCAGTGTAGCTAACTCCAACAGCATGTAGATTGCTAAGAATTTTATTGAAACGTGCAAAGAAGTCATCTACAGATTCACTAGGTTTCATCTCAAAACGCATGTATTCTTTTTTGTAAATATCTTTTCGAACCTCTTTGACAGTGTTAGAACCCTCATGGTAATCACAAAGAGATTTCCATACCTCATATGCGGATCGAAGATGAACCACACGATCAAAGTCGCTGCGTCCCAAGCCTTGGATGATCAAGTTGCGCGCCTTACTGTTTGCTTCAACATGTGTGCGATTGGTATCGTTGACGTTGTCGTTTGCAGGGACTTCATATGGCTTGTAGACCTTCTCCCAAATTGTGAAGCCCTGTGCTTGGATGAACGCCTCCATCTTGGCCTTCCAAAACTGAAAATCAACACCATCGAACACACAAGGTTTTGTCGAATAACGATCCATTGATCTAATCACCGATTAAGATAGATTAGAAAAACCTTGCTCTGATACCACTTGTAGGATCAAAAGACACGAATATAGCAATCAGAGGGGGGGTGAATGATTGTGCGGAAGCTAAAACCAAATTCTTGATCTATTAAAAGTTCACCCCAAAACAGAACCAAATAATTGCCTCGTTTTCGACAAAAACAGGATGACAGAGGTTCGGTAAAACGAGAATTCCCGGAGATCCAACCGTCGAAACGATCTTAAATTTGGACACAAGAAACTAGATTCCAATACGAATCGAACCCAAAAAGAATCAGCTCGATCGGACTTACGGATCAAAAGTTATGAGCTTCGCAAGCTTGCTGATCCAGAACTTGACGAGAATCAATCTAATCAAAACTTCAAGATTAAACAAGAACGACAAAAGATTGATCAACTAGACTTTGAGAAACACTAGATCAATATCCTAGAGAGGTTTTTGATGGATCAAATCAAGATAAAACTTGAAGAACAAAAACCAATCTAGAACTAGAACAAGCATGCAAACAAGAACCAAAACAGAAAATACCAGAGCGACGTGGTTACTGTAGCACGCAAAAATCTTGGAAGAATTGATCTTTATTTCTTGTCTAAAATACTCTCATCAAAAGAGTACAAACCCTAAAACCAAGCTCAAAGCTTGATGCGCTTAGCTCTACTTGATGCCTTTCAACAGGAGACCCCCCACCTATTTAAAGCACCAACCCACAAAGAGTTCTGAATACGATTCCTATTCCCTAGAAGGAATCCGTATCCAACTCAACTCTACTTGGCCCAACCTGGCCGAGTACAACTCTTGCACGCGTATGGCAACCCTACCATACTCACGTGACTAACACTTTGCACGCGTATGGCCACCTGCCATACTCACGTGACTAACACTGTGCACGCGAATGACCTCCTGCCATTCTCACGTGACTAACCATTCTTCATGTGCACCATTCTCTTAGCCCGAACGTCCCGCATGACATCCTTGACCACCAAGACCTCAGTTCCTCCTGAACCTAGTCCCGAACCTCAGTTCCTCCATGAACCTAGTTCCGGTCCCGTCATCGACCACATTCGTCTTCGAGCAATACCTGCACATGAACAAGCCACAAAACAAATCCGAGCACAAGTCCACGACTTGACTCAAGGTCAATCCATGCAACTACTCACATGAGCATTGCATAAAGTCCACTTCAAAAGAAGCATCATGAAATCATTACAAATTTCAAATTCACATTCAAAATTCAAATCCAAATCGCTCAAAACCCTAATTGAGCGAAAACGCATTCACGACGGACAAGGAAATATGGTCCGGCGTACACATGAAAAATCACTCAAAAAACCATTCACAACGGACAGACAAAATCAGTCCGGTGTACACATGAAAGTCTCGGTTTCAAGAAGAAATCAAAACCGAGCAAAACACGTTCACAACGGACCAACAAAATCAGTCTGTTGTACAAGTGAAAATATCGGTTCCTTTGGAAAAGAGTTTGGCACATAAGCTCAAAGCATGTCCACGATGCACCCAAAAACTTGGTCCGTCAGACATGCAAAACTTAATGGCTTCTTGGAGAATTGAGTTCGACTCATGAGCTCAAAAACACGTTCACGATGCATACACAAAATCGGTCCGTCGTGACATGGGAAAATGAGGTTGCCAAAGCATGTTTACGACAGACCAACAAACTTTGTCCGTCGTAGATGGGAAACTTACTGCTTTCTTTAAGTTTCGTCCTGGCCGCCAAAGCCTAAGCTTTACTGTTTCTTGTCAAATTGTCAAAAACACATTTGCAAATTCAATTCTAAGTTAATTTTTCAGTTCAAAGCCAATTTTTCAGCACATGATTTCACAATCTCCCCCTTGATGAAAACATTGGCAACACCACTTAGAATTGAACATTTTGCATTCACTTTACAAAAGATTTTGAAATCCAAAAGATCAAAGACCAAAGTAAGAAAACACAGAATTCCCCCTTTGACCAAAAAGTAAAACAAAATCTTTCCCTGAGAAGAAAATGTGTGTGAATGTGCAATGTGTCCAAGAATTCCAAAATCCTCCAAACTTCTCCCAAAATTCTCAAAATTCCCAAAACAGCTTCTCCCCCTTTTTCCTTAAACTTCTCAAAACTTCTCCCCCTTTGACAATGGATTCATCAAGAGTACAAAAGAGAGAACATGTTCAAAATCTTTCCTGTAGCAATGATTTCACAAGAAGAAAAAAAAAGTGCCAAGATAGGAAAAGATGAGCTCATTTGATCATATAACCTTATATATCACATAATATGCAAAATACATGATCTTGATGTGATTTTAACAAGTTAGGGAATGACATGCATCTCAACCTCAATTTAGTCAACTATAGCCAAGTACTAAGCAAGATCTTAGCAGAAAAAGCAAGGCTTTAAAAATTGAAGTAACTAACAACTTAGGGCGAGCAAGTAGTTTCAACTCCAATCTAGTAGACCAATTTAATCTTTAAACAATAAATCGCATGTGGCATGCTTGAAGCATACTTCTTTTATTTTCTAGGAGTGGCATGCTTGAAGCATACATCTTATCTTTGAGGGAATGGCATGCTTGAAGCATACATCTTATCTTTTTAGGGAAAGCAAGCCTGAAGCCCATAACTTGAAGCTTTTGTTTTTAACAACCCTTTTTTATTGATTCCCTTTTCTTTTCATTTTTCTTTGATTATAAACATGCAAAAGTGATTAAAAGGTCTTATGAAAGAGTAAAGTTGAAACCACACTTGTTTCATAGCCCAAATTTGTCAAGAAGATTCAATAAAGCCTAGAAGAGTAAGATAACACAGAGTATTTAGCTATAGGCAATCAGTCTAGGGAATTCCATAATGTCATTTTTAGTTCAAGTGGAACAATTTAGATTATCATATATTAGCTCAATTACATAGTATATAAAGAAATATGATAAATTGAGCTCATTAAGTGAAAGAACTTGGCAAAGAAACTCCCCCTCAAAACAAACCCATTGGATGAACAAACCCAAGTTCTCCCCGAATAAAAGCAAAACGAGAAGAAGACAAAGGTTTTGTGAAAATGTCTGCCAATTGATGTTCAGTATCCACATGATGAAGCACAATGTTGCCTTTTTCAACATGATCTCTAAGAAAGTGAAATCCAATATCAATATGCTCAAGAAAAGGGATTACTCAAGAGGTGGCACGAACCAAATCAAATCAACATCCTCCAAAGTCAACATCAGAAAAAGCTCTTAAACTAATCCATGAGGAAGCAGAAAGCCAAATGCCAAAATCTTGAGTTCTATGAAGATACCTGAAAATCCTTTTGATAGCTTGTCGATGTGACGCACGTGGGAAGCTTGAAAACAAGCACACACTAGCACGTGGGAAGAGTCTCTCATGTAAACCTCTAATTATCTCGTCCTCAACAGCATTATCATCATCTTTATGAACAAAGACACTCTCCCCCTGAACATATGCACTTGTACCTGCATCATTTGAACTAGTGCCTTTTGCGAAATGTATGGAAGAAGCATCTCCAAAGGCAACACTTTCAAAGATGAGATGCACGAGTGAAGGAGAACCAAATCTTATCACCGAACATATGAAGTGAGCATCCAAATTCACTAGCCACATGTTCTCCCTCCTCGCGTGAGAAGCCTACATAGAAGCAGAAAGTGTCGAGGTCTCAATCTGGGTTAGAAATAAGATGTTTAGGAATCCAAGATCGAGACACACGACGCACAACAAGAGGGCATAACACGAGCATTCTTATGCACAAAGATAGATTTGTCTTTTCCGTGTTCTTACCAACAAAAGGTGTTTGCATCACCCTAGGCACATAATGAGAAACAAAGCGTGTCTTTCTGAAATTAGACCTAGCCTTAGTTTTTCTTTCTTTTGTTGTTTGGCTAGTCTAAAGCAAAAATCTACTAAATGTCCATCTCTACCACAATGAGTGCAAGTGTATTTAACAGGATGTTTGGCTTTAGAAGTAGAAGCAACATTTGCATTCATCATAGTAGAAGATAACACTCCAGCAGACTTAAAGACAGTTTTCTTAGGCTCATTGACAATTTCAAATTTTCCTCCGTCAAGTGTTTTAACAACAGTGGGAGCATGTGATTTATGATGAGCATAAGAATCAAAACCTAAACCTTTGTTATGAGTGCTGACTTTTGATTGATCCAAAATCATGTTTAGGTTCTTCTTTCCTTTAGTGAAACGTTCTAAAGAATTTTGCAAGTAATCAACTTTCTTAGCAAGAGTTAAACAATTATTGCAGGGAACATCTACTTTTCCTTTTTGCTTGCGACAAGTTGAGCATGAAAGAACCTCATGTGTAAGCATCATCACCAATTGAGAAACCCTAGCATTTGCATCTTTTAATTTTAATTCAAGAGTTGAGCATTTAGAACAAGAAGTTAAACCATGCAAATCATCGATTGGAACAACTAGCATGTTTAACATGTTTCTCATTTTTCTCACTTTTATGATTATTTTTCTCAATCAAGGAAGCATGTTCTTTCCTAAGCGAAGTAAGCTCATTCCAAATTAAGTCACATGATTTGCAAGCATCATCATCGTGAATCAAAGTTTTAAGTCTAGCAATTTCAGTATTCAATGATTCAACAACAAAATCATGTTTCTTAATTTTCTTATCACGTTTATCAAGCAATTTACCAAGTCGAGCAACAGCAATAGCTAATTCATCGTAAGAAGGATCTACCTCATTGAAGTCGCTGTCGTGGTCGTCCTCAGTAAAGCTGTTGCTGCTTTTAGCCATGAGACACAACCCCGTCAACTCATGCTTGCTTGGAGTTGCATCGTCCTCACTGCTCTCCGAATCCACATCGCTCAAATTGACTTGTTCAAGAGCGGAAAGAACTCGCTGGACAACTTTGCTGTTGATGAAGCTCTTCTTCTTTCTATTACTTGAAGAGAACTTCTTCTTCTCATTCCTTCTGTCGTTGTCCTTCTCCTCCTTTGATGTTTTTCCTGCAAGCTTAGGACAATTTGTGCGAATATGGTTGAGGTCACCACACTCATAGCATCTTGGAGGATCACCTCTCTTTCTCATTCTCACATTCTGCAAAGCTTTGTTAAAGCGAGAAGAGAGTAGTGCCAGATCTTCTTCAGGAAACTCTTCAAGTTGCTCATCTGTTAAAGAAGACATGGAAGACAAGGCAAAGCTAGAAGAAGAATTTGCATTTGACATGTTAGGGTTAGAGATCAAAGCAATTGATTTAATGTTACCCTTCCTGGCAAGAACATCCAACTCATGAGTTTTCAACTTAGAGTAAAGAACATCTAATGTGAGTGTGCTCATGGTAGTAGATTCTTGTATAGATGTTACTTTCATCTCCCACACCTGACATGTCCAAAGCACTAAGCAATTGTCGAGCATTTTCAGCATCGGTGTAGCTAACTCCAACAGACGTAGATTGCTAAGAATTTTATTGAAACGTGCAAAGAAGTCATCTACTGATTCACTAGGTTTCATCTCAAAACGCATGTATTCTTTTTTTTGTAAATATCTTTTGAACCTCTTTGTGAGTGTTAGAACCCTCATGGTAATCACAAAGAGATTTCCATACCTCATATGCTTGGATCGAAGATGAACCACACGATCAAAGTCGCTGCGTCCCAAGCCTTGGATGATCAAGTTGCGCCTTCTTGTTTGCTTCAACATGTGTGCGATTGGTATCGTTGACGTTGTCGTTTGCAGGGACTTCATATGGCTTGTAGACCTTCTCCCAAATTGTGAAGCCCTGTGCTTGGATGAACGCCTCCATCTTGGCCTTCCAAAACTGAAAATCAACACCATCGAACACACAAGGTTTTGTCGAATAACGATCCATTGATCTAATCACCGATTAAGATAGATTAGAAAAACCTTGCTCGATACCACTTGTAGGATCAAAAGACACGAATATAGCAATCAGAGGGGGGGTGAATGATTGTGCGGAAGCTAAAACCAAATTCTTGATCTATTAAAAGTTCACCCCAAAACAGAACCAAATAATTGCCTCGTTTTCGACAAAAACAGGATGACAGAGGTTCGGTAAAACGAGAATTCCCGGAGATCCAACCGTCGAAACGATCTTAAATTTGGACACAAGAAACTAGATTCCAATACGAATCGAACCCAAAAAGAATCAGCTCGATCGGACTTACGGATCAAAAGTTATGAGCTTCGCAAGCTTGCTGATCCAGAACTTGACGAGAATCAATCTAATCAAAACTTCAAGATTAAACAAGAACGACAAAAGATTGATCAACTAGACTTTGAGAAACACTAGATCAATATCCTAGAGAGGTTTTTGATGGATCAAATCAAGATAAAACTTGAAGAACAAAAACCAATCTAGAACTAGAACAAGCATGCAAACAAGAACCAAAACAGAGAAAATCAGAAGCGACGTGGTTCTTGTAGCACTAAAAATCTTGGAAGAATTGATCTTTATTTCTTGTCTAAAATACTCTCATCAAAAGAGTACAAACCCTAAAACCAAGCTCAAAGCTTGATGCGCTTAGCTCTACTTGATGCCTTTCAACAGAGACCCCACCTATTTAAAGCACCAACCCACAAAGAGTTCTGAATACGATTCCTATTCCCTAGAAGGAATCCGTATCCAACTCAACTCTACTTGGCCCAACCTGGCCGAGTACAACTCTTGCACGCGTATGGCAACCCTACCATACTCACGTGACTAACACTTTGCACGCGTATGGCCACCTGCCATACTCACGTGACTAACACTGTGCACGCGAATGACCTCCTGCCATTCTCACGTGACTAACCATTCTTCATGTGCACCATTCTCTTAGCCCGAACGTCCCGCATGACATCCTTGACCACCAAGACCTCAGTTCCTCCTGAACCTAGTCCCGAACCTCAGTTCCTCCATGAACCTAGTTCCGGTCCCGTCATCGACCACATTCGTCTTCGAGCAATACCTGCACATGAACAAGCCACAAAACAAATCCGAGCACAAGTCCACGACTTGACTCAAGGTCAATCCATGCAACTACTCACATGAGCATTGCATAAAGTCCACTTCAAAAGAAGCATCATGAAATCATTACAAATTTCAAATTCACATTCAAAATTCAAATCCAAATCGCTCAAAACCCTAATTGAGCGAAAACGCATTCACGACGGACAAGGAAATATGGTCCGGCGTACACATGAAAAATCACTCAAAAAACCATTCACAACGGACAGACAAAATCAGTCCGGTGTACACATGAAAGTCTCGGTTTCAAGAAGAAATCAAAACCGAGCAAAACACGTTCACAACGGACCAACAAAATCAGTCTGTTGTACAAGTGAAAATATCGGTTCCTTTGGAAAAGAGTTTGGCACATAAGCTCAAAAGCATGTCCACGACAGACCCAAAAACTTGGTCCGTCGTACATGCAAAACTTACTGGCTTCTTGGAGAATTGAGTTCGACTCATGAGCTCAAAAACACGTTCACGACAGACACACAAAATCGGTCCGTCGTACATGGGAAAATGAGGTTGCCAAAGCATGTTTACGACAGACCAACAAACTTTGTCCGTCGTAGATGGGAAACTTACTGTTTTCTTTAAGTTTCGTCCGGCGCCAAAGCGAAGCTTACTGTTTCTTGTCAAATTGTCAAAAACACATTTGCAAATTCAATTCTAAGTTAATTTTTCAGTTCAAAGCCAATTTTTCAGCACATGATTTCACAATCTCCCCCTTGATGAAAACATTGGCAACACCACTTAGAATTGAACATTTTGCATTCACTTTACAAAAGATTTTGAAATCCAAAAGATCAAAGACCAAAGTAAGAAAACACAGAATTCCCCCTTTGACCAAAAAGTAAAACAAAATCTTTCCCTGAGAAGAAAATGTGTGTGAATGTGCAATGTGTCCAAGAATTCCAAAATCCTCCAAACTTCTCCCAAAATTCTCAAAATTCCCAAAACAGCTTCTCCCCCTTTTTCCTTAAACTTCTCAAAACTTCTCCCCCTTTGACAATGGATTCATCAAGAGTACAAAAGAGAGAACAGGTTCAAAATCTTTCCTGTAGCAATGATTTCACAAGAAGAAAAAAAAAAGTGCCAAGATAGGAAAAGATGAGCTCATTTGATCATATAACCTTATATATCACATAATATGCAAAATACATGATCTTGATGTGATTTTAACAAGTTAGGGAATGACATGCATCTCAACCTCAATTTAGTCAACTATAGCCAAGTACTAAGCAAGATCTTAGCAGAAAAAGCAAGGCTTTAAAAATTGAAGTAACTAACAACTTAGGGCGAGCAAGTAGTTTCAACTCCAATCTAGTAGACCAATTTAATCTTTAAACAATAAATCGCATGTGGCATGCTTGAAGCATACTTCTTTTATTTTCTAGGAGTGGCATGCTTGAAGCATACATCTTATCTTTGAGGGAATGGCATGCTTGAAGCATACATCTTATCTTTTTAGGGAAAGCAAGCCTGAAGCCCATAACTTGAAGCTTTTGTTTTTAACAACCCTTTTTTATTGATTCCCTTTTCTTTTCATTTTTCTTTGATTATAAACATGCAAAAGTGATTAAAAGGTCTTATGAAAGAGTAAAGTTGAAACCACACTTGTTTCATAGCCCAAATTTGTCAAGAAGATTCAATAAAGCCTAGAAGAGTAAGATAACACAGAGTATTTAGCTATAGGCAATCAGTCTAGGGAATTCCGCAATGTCATTTTTAGTTCAAGTGGAACAATTTAGATTATCATATATTAGCTCAATTACATAGTATATAAAGAAATATGATAAATTGAGCTCATTAAGTGAAAGAACTTGGCAAAGAAACTCCCCCTCAAAACAAACCCATTGGATGAACAAACCCAAGTTCTCCCCGAATAAAAGCAAAAGCGAGAAGAAGACAAAGGTTTTGTGAAAATGTCTGCCAATTGATGTTCAGATCCACATGATGAAGCACAATGTTGCCTTTTAAACATGATATCTAAGAAAGTGAAATCCAATATCAATATGCTCAAGAAAAGGGATTACTCAAGAGGTGGCACGAACCAAATCAAATCAACATCCTCCAAAGTCAACATCAGAAAAAGCTCTTAAACTAATCCATGAGGAAGCAGAAAGCCAAATGCCAAAATCTTGAGTTCTATGAAGATACCTGAAAATCCTTTTGATAGCTTGTCGATGTGACGCACGTGGGAAGCTTGAAAACAAGCACACACTAGCACGTGGGAAGAGTCTCTCATGTAAACCTCTAATTATCTCGTCCTCAACAAAGATTATCATCATCTTTATGAACAAAGACACTCTCCCCACTGAACATATGCACTTGTACTGCATCATTTGAACTAGTGCCTTTTTGCAGCAGAAGTGGAAGAAGCATCTCCAAAGGCAACACTTTCAAAGATGAGATGCACGAGTGAAGGAGAACCAAATCTTATCACCGAACATATGAAGTGAGCATCCAAATTCACTAGCCACATGTTCTCCCTCCTCGCGTGAGAAGCCTACATAGAAGCGAGAAAGTGTCGAGGTCTCGATCGGGTTAGAAATAAGATGTTTAGGAATCCGATCTTGAGACACACGACGCACAACAGTAGGCATAACACGAGCATTCTTATGCACAAAGATAGATTTGTCTTTTCCCGTGTTCTTACCAACAAAAGGTGTTTGCATCACCCTAGGCACATAATGAGAAACAAAGCGTGTCTTTCTGAAATTAGACCTAGCCTTAGTTTTTTCTTTCTTTTGTTGTTTGGCTAGTCTAAAGCAAAAATCTACTAAATGTCCATCTCTACCACAATGAGTGCAAGTGTATTTAACAGGATGTTTGGCTTTAGAAGTAGAAGCAACATTTGCATTCATCATAGTAGAAGATAACACTCCAGCAGACTTAAAGACAGTTTTCTTAGGCTCATTGACAATTTCAAATTTTCCTCCGTCAAGTGTTTTAACAACAGTGGGAGCATGTGATTTATGATGAGCATAAGAATCAAAACCTAAACCTTTGTTATGAGTGCTGACTTTTGATTGATCCAAAATCATGTTTAGGTTCTTCTTTCCTTTAGTGAAACGTTCTAAAGAATTTTGCAAGTAATCAACTTTCTTAGCAAGAGTTAAACAATTATTGCAGGGAACATCTACTTTTCCTTTTTGCTTGCGACAAGTTGAGCATGAAAGAACCTCATGTGTAAGCAGATCATCAGTCAATTGAGAAACCCTAGCATTTGCATCTTTTAATTTTAATTCAAGAGTTGAGCATTTAGAACAAGAAGTTAAACCATGCAAATCATCAGTGGAACAGCTAGCATGTTTAACATGTTTCTCATTTTTCTCACTTTTAGCATTAATTTTCTCAATCATGGAAGCATGTTCTTTCCTAAGCGAAGTAAGCTCATTCCAAATTAAGTCACATGATTTGCAAGCATCATCATCAGGAATCAAAGTTTTAAGTCTAGCAATTTCAGTATTCAATGATTCAACAACAAAATCATGTTTCTTAATTTTCTTATCACGTTTATCAAGCAATTTACCAAGTCGAGCAACAGCAATAGCTAATTCATCGTAAGAAGGATCTACCTCATTGAAGTCATTTGCCGTGGTCGCCCTCGATAAAAGCTGTTGCTGCTTTTAGCCATGAGACACAACCCCGTCAACTCATGCTTGCTTGGAGTTGCATCGTCCTCACTGCTCTCCGAATCCACATCGCTCAAATTGACTTGTTCAAGAGCGGAAAGAACTCGCTGGACAACTTTGCTGTTGATGAAGCTCTTCTTCTTTCTATTACTTGAAGAGAACTTCTTCTTCTCATTCCTTCTGTCGTTGTCCTTCTCCTCCTTTGATGTTTTTCCTGCAAGCTTAGGACAATTTGTGCGAATATGGTTGAGGTCACCACACTCATAGCATCTTGGAGGATCACCTCTCTTTCTCATTCTCACATTCTGCAAAGCTTTGTTAAAGCGAGAAGAGAGTAGTGCCAGATCTTCTTCAGAAACTCTTCAAGTTGCTCATCTGTTAAAGAAGACATGGAAGACAAGGCAAAGCTAGAAGAAGAATTTGCATTTGACATGTTAGGGTTAGAGATCAAAGCAATTGATTTAATGTTACCCTTCCTGGCAAGAACATCCAACTCATGAGTTTTCAACTTAGAGTAAAGAACATCTAATGTGAGTGTGCTCATGGTAGTAGATTCTTGTATAGATGTTACTTTCATCTCCCACCGACATGTCCAAAGCACTAAGCAATTGTCGAGCATTTTCAGCATCGGTGTAGCTAACTCCAACAAAGACGTGGATTGCTAAGAATTTTATTGAAACGTGCAAAGAAGTCATCTACTGATTCACTAGGTTTCATCTCAAAAGCATGTATTCTTTTTGTAAATATCTTTTCGAACCTCTTTGACAGTGTTAGAACCCTCATGGTAATCACAAAGAGATTTCCATACCTCATATGCGGATCGAAGATGAACCACACGATCAAAGTCATTGCGTCCCAAGCCTTGGATGATCAAGTTGCGCGCCTTCTTGTTTGCTTCAACATGTGTGCGATTGGTATCGTTGACGTTGTCGTTTGCGAGGACTTCATATGGCTTGTAGACCTTCTCCCAAATTGTGAAGCCCTGTGCTTGGATGAACGCCTCCATCTTGGCCTTCCAAAACTGAAAATCAACACCATCGAACACACAAGGTTTTGTCGAATAACGATCCATTGATCTAATCAACGATTAAGATAGATTAGAAAAACCTTGCTCTGATACCACTTGTAGGATCAAAAGACACGTATATAGCAATCAGAGGGGGTGAATGATTGTGCGGAAGCTAAAACCAAATTCTTGATCTATTAAAAGTTCACCCCAAAACAGAACCAAATAATTGCCTCGTTTTCGACAAAAACAGGATGACAGAGGTTCGGTAAAACGAGAATTCCCGGAGATCCAACCGTCGAAACGATCTTAAATTTGGACACAAGAAACTAGATTCCAATACGAATCGAACCCAAAAAGAATCAGCTCGATCGGACTTACGGATCAAAAGTTATGAGCTTCGCAAGCTTGCTGATCCAGAACTTGACGAGAATCAATCTAATCAAAACTTCAAGATTAAACAAGAACGACAAAAGATTGATCAACTAGACTTTGAGAAACACTAGATCAATATCCTAGAGAGGTTTTTGATGGATCAAATCAAGATAAAACTTGAAGAACAAAAACCAATCTAGAACTAGAACAAGCATGCAAACAAGAACCAAAAGCAGAAAATCTTGTAGCGACGTGGTTCTTTGTACGCAAAAATCTTGGAAGAATTGATCTTTATTTCTTGTCTAAAATACTCTCATCAAAAGAGTACAAACCCTAAAACCAAGCTCAAAGCTTGATGCGCTTAGCTCTACTTGATGCCTTTCAACAGGAGACCCCCCACCTATTTAAAGCACCAACCCACAAAGAGTTCTGAATACGATTCCTATTCCCTAGAAGGAATCCGTATCCAACTCAACTCTACTTGGCCCAACCTGGCCGAGTACAACTCTTACTGCACGCGTATGGCAACCCTACCATACTCACGTGACTAACACTTTGCACGCGTATGGCCACCTGCCATACTCACGTGACTAACAACGTGCGCCGAATGACCTCCTGCCATTCTCACGTGACTAACCATTCTTCATGTGCACCATTCTCTTAGCCCGAACGTCCCGCATGACATCCTTGACCACCAAGACCACGGTTCATCCTGAACCTAGTCCCGACCCTCAGTTCCTCCATGAACCTAGTTCCGTTCACGTCATCGACCACATTCGTCTTCGAGCAATACCTGCACATGAACAAGCCACAAAACAAATCCGAGCACAAGTCCACGACTTGACTCAAGGTCAATCCATGCAACTACTCACATGAGCATTGCATAAAGTCCACTTCAAAAGAAGCATCATGAAATCATTACAAATTTCAAATTCACATTCAAAATTCAAATCCAAATCGCTCAAAACCCTAATTGAGCGAAAACGCATTCACGACGGACAAGGAAATATGGTCCGGCGTACACATGAAAAATCACTCAAAAAACCATTCACAACGGACAGACAAAATCAGTCGGTGTACACATGAAAGTCTCGGTTTCAAGAAGAAATCAAAACCGAGCAAAACACGTTCACAACGGACCAACAAAATCAGTCTGTTGTACAAGTGAAAATATCGGTTCCTTTGGAAAAGAGTTTGGCACATAAGCTCAAAAGCATGTCCACGACAGACCCAAAAACTTGGTCCGTCGTACATGCAAAACTTACTGGCTTCTTGGAGAATTGAGTTCGACTCATGAGCTCAAAAACACGTTCACGACAGACACACAAAATCGGTCCGTCGTACATGGGAAAATGAGGTTGCCAAAGCATGTTTACGACAGACCAACAAACTTTGTCCGTCGTAGATGGGAAACTTACTGTTTTCTTTAAGTTTCGTCCGGCGCCAAAGCGAAGCTTACTGTTTCTTGTCAAATTGTCAAAAACACATTTGCAAATTCAATTCTAAGTTAATTTTTCAGTTCAAAGCCAATTTTTCAGCACATGATTTCACAATCTCCCCCTTGATGAAAACATTGGCAACACCACTTAGAATTGAACATTTTGCATTCACTTTACAAAAGATTTTGAAATCCAAAGATCAAAGACCAAAGTAAGAAAACACAGAATTCCCCTTTGACCAAAAAGTAAAACAAAATCTTTCCTGAGAAGAAAATGTGTGTGAATGTGCAATGTGTCCAAGAATTCCAAAATCCTCCAAACTTCTCCCAAAATTCTCAAAATTCCCAAAACAACTTCTCCCCTTTTCCTTAAACTTCTCAAAACTTCTCCCCCTTTGACAATGGATTCATCAAGAGTACAAAAGAGAGAACAGGTTCAAAATCTTTCCTGTAGCAATGATTTCACAAGAAGAAAAAAAAAAGTGCCAAGATAGGAAAAGATGAGCTCATTTGATCATATAACCTTATATATCACATAATATGCAAAATACATGATCTTGATGTGATTTTAACAAGTTAGGGAATGACATGCATCTCAACCTCAATTTAGTCAACTATAGCCAAGTACTAAGCAAGATCTTAGCAGAAAAAGCAAGGCTTTAAAAATTGAAGTAACTAACAACTTAGAGGCGAGCAAGTAGTTTCAACTCCAATCTAGTAGACCAATTTAATCTTTAAACAATAAATCGCATGTGGCATGCTTGAAGCATACTTCTTTTATTTTCTAGGAGTGGCATGCTTGAAGCATACATCTTATCTTTGAGGGAATGGCATGCTTGAAGCATACATCTTATCTTTTAGGAAAGCAAGCTGAAGCCCATAACTTGAAGCTTTTGTTTTTAACAACCCTTTTTTATTGATTCCCTTTTCTTTTCATTTTTCTTTGATTATAAACATGCAAAAGTGATTAAAAGGTCTTATGAAAGAGTAAAGTTGAAACCACACTTGTTTCATAGCCCAAATTTGTCAAGAAGATTCAATAAAGCCTAGAAGAGTAAGATAACACAGAGTATTTAGCTATAGGCAATCAGTCTAGGGAATTCCGCAATGTCATTTTTAGTTCAAGTGGAACAATTTAGATTATCATATATTAGCTCAATTACATAGTATATAAAGAAATATGATAAATTGAGCTCATTAAGTGAAAGAACTTGGCAAAGAAACTCCCCCTCAAAACAAACCCATTGGATGAACAAACCCAAGTTCTCCCCGAATAAAAGCAAAACGAGAAGAAGACAAAGGTTTTGTGAAAATGTCTGCCAATTGATGTTCAGTATCCACATGATGAAGCACAATGTTGCCTTTTTCAACATGATCTCTAAGAAAGTGAAATCCAATATCAATATGCTCAAGAAAAGGGATTACTCAAGAGGTGGCACGAACCAAATCAAATCAACATCCTCCAAAGTCAACATCAGAAAAAGCTCTTAAACTAATCCATGAGGAAGCAGAAAGCCAAATGCCAAAATCTTGAGTTCTATGAAGATACCTGAAAATCCTTTTGATAGCTTGTCGATGTGGCCTTACGTGGGAAGCTTGAAAACAAGCACACACTAGCACGTGGGAAGAGTCTCTCATGTAAACCTCTAATTATCTCGTCCTCAACAAAGATTATCATCATCTTTATGAACAAAGACACTCTCCCCTGAACATATGCACTTGTACTGCATCATTTGAACTAGTGCCTTTTTGCGAAAGCAGTGGAAGAAGCATCTCCAAAGGCAACACTTTCAGCATGAGATGCACGAGTGAAGGAGAACCAAATCTTATCACTGAACATATGAAGTGAGCATCCGAAATTCACTAGCCACATGTTCTCCCTCCTCGCGTGAGAAGCCTACATAGAAGCAGAAAGTGTCGAGGTCTCGGTACTGGGGTTAGAAATAAGATGTTTAGGAATCCAAGATCTTGAGACACACGACGCACAACAAGAGGGCATAACACGAGCATTCTTATGCACAAAGATAGATTTGTCTTTTCCCGTGTTCTTACCAACAAAAGGTGTTTGCATCACCCTAGGCACATAATGAGAAACAAAGCGTGTCTTTCTGAAATTAGACCTAGCCTTAGTTTTTTCTTTCTTTTGTTGTTTGGCTAGTCTAAAGCAAAAATCTACTAAATGTCCATCTCTACCACAATGAGTGCAAGTGTATTTAACAGGATGTTTGGCTTTAGAAGTAGAAGCAACATTTGCATTCATCATAGTAGAAGATAACACTCCAGCAGACTTAAAGACAGTTTTCTTAGGCTCATTGACAATTTCAAATTTTCCTCCGTCAAGTGTTTTAACAACAGTGGGAGCATGTGATTTATGATGAGCATAAGAATCAAAACCTAAACCTTTGTTATGAGTGCTGACTTTTGATTGATCCAAAATCATGTTTAGGTTCTTCTTTCCTTTAGTGAAACGTTCTAAAGAATTTTGCAAGTAATCAACTTTCTTAGCAAGAGTTAAACAATTATTGCAGGGAACATCTACTTTTCCTTTTTGCTTGCGACAAGTTGAGCATGAAAGAACCTCATGTGTAAGCGAGATCATCACCAATTGAGAAACCCTAGCATTTGCATCTTTTAATTTTAATTCAAGAGTTGAGCATTTAGAACAAGAAGTTAAACCATGCAAATCATCAGTGGAACAGCTAGCATGTTTAACATGTTTCTCATTTTTCTCACTTTTAGCATTAATTTTCTCAATCAAGGAAGCATGTTCTTTCCTAAGCGAAGTAAGCTCATTCCAAATTAAGTCACATGATTTGCAAGCATCATCATCAGGAATCAAAGTTTTAAGTCTAGCAATTTCAGTATTCAATGATTCAACAACAAAATCATGTTTCTTAATTTTCTTATCACGTTTATCAAGCAATTTACCAAGTCGAGCAACAGCAATAGCTAATTCATCGTAAGAAGGATCTACCTCATTGAAGTCATTTGTCGTGGTCGCCCTCGATAAAAGCTGTTGCTGCTTTTAGCCATGAGACACAACCCCATCAACTCATGCTTGCTTGGAGTTGCATCGTCCTCACTGCTCTCCGAATCCACATCGCTCAAATTGACTTGTTCAAGAGCGGAAAGAACTCGCTGGACAACTTTGCTGTTGATGAAGCTCTTCTTCTTTCTATTACTTGAAGAGAACTTCTTCTTCTCATTCCTTCTGTCGTTGTCCTTCTCCTCCTTTGATGTTTTTCCTGCAAGCTTAGGACAATTTGTGCGAATATGGTTGAGGTCACCACACTCATAGCATCTTGGAGGATCACCTCTCTTTCTCATTCTCACATTCTGCAAAGCTTTGTTAAAGCGAGAAGAGAGTAGTGCCAGATCTTCTTCAGGAAACTCTTCAAGTTGCTCATCTGTTAAAGAAGACATGGAAGACAAGGCAAAGCTAGAAGAAGAATTTGCATTTGACATGTTAGGGTTAGAGATCAAAGCAATTGATTTAATGTTACCCTTCCTGGCAAGAACATCCAACTCATGAGTTTTCAACTTAGAGTAAAGAACATCTAATGTGAGTGTGCTCATGGTAGTAGATTCTTGTATAGATGTTACTTTCATCTCCCACACTGACATGTCCAAAGCACTAAGCAATTGTCGAGCATTTTCAGCATCAGTGTAGCTAACTCCAACAAAGACGTAGATTGCTAAGAATTTTATTGAAACGTGCAAAGAAGTCATCTACTGATTCACTAGGTTTCATCTCAAAACGCATGTATTCTTTTTTGTAAATATCTTTTGAACCTCTTTGATTGTTAGAACCCTCATGGTAATCACAAAGAGATTTCCATACCTCATATGCTTGGATCGAAGATGAACCACACGATCAAAGTCGCTGCGTCCCAAGCCTTGGATGATCAAGTTGCGCGCCTTACTGTTTGCTTCAACATGTGTGCGATTGGTATCGTTGACGTTGTCGTTTGCAGGGACTTCATATGGCTTGTAGACCTTCTCCCAAATTGTGAAGCCCTGTGCTTGGATGAACGCCTCCATCTTGGCCTTCCAAAACTGAAAATCAACACCATCGAACACACAAGGTTTTGTCGAATAACGATCCATTGATCTAATCACCGATTAAGATAGATTAGAAAAACCTTGCTCTGATACCACTTGTAGGATCAAAAGACACGAATATAGCAATCAGAGGGGGGGTGAATGATTGTGCGGAAGCTAAAACCAAATTCTTGATCTATTAAAAGTTCACCCCAAAACAGAACCAAATAATTGCCTCGTTTTCGACAAAAACAGGATGACAGAGGTTCGGTAAAACGAGAATTCCCGGAGATCCAACCGTCGAAACGATCTTAAATTTGGACACAAGAAACTAGATTCCAATACGAATCGAACCCAAAAAGAATCAGCTCGATCGGACTTACGGATCAAAAGTTATGAGCTTCGCAAGCTTGCTGATCCAGAACTTGACGAGAATCAATCTAATCAAAACTTCAAGATTAAACAAGAACGACAAAAGATTGATCAACTAGACTTTGAGAAACACTAGATCAATATCCTAGAGAGGTTTTTGATGGATCAAATCAAGATAAAACTTGAAGAACAAAAACCAATCTAGAACTAGAACAAGCATGCAAACAAGAACCAAAACAGAAAATCTCAGTAGCGACGTGGTTCTTGTAGCACGCAAAAATCTTGGAAGAATTGATCTTTATTTCTTGTCTAAAATACTCTCATCAAAAGAGTACAAACCCTAAAACCAAGCTCAAAGCTTGATGCGCTTTAGCTCTACTTGATGCCTTTCAACAGAGACCCCCACCTATTTAAAGCACCAACCCACAAAGAGTTCTCAATACGATTCCTATTCCTAGAAGGAATCCGTATCCAACTCAACTCTACTTGGCCCAACCTGGCCGAGTACAACTCTTGCACGCCGTATGGCAACCCTACCATACTCACGTGACTAACACTTTGCACGCGTATGGCCACCGCCATACTCACGTGACTAACAACGTGCACGCCGAATGACCTCCTGCCATTCTCACGTGACTAACCATTCTTCATGTGCACCATTCTCTTAGCCCGAGCGTCCCGCATGACATCCTTGACCACCAAGACCTCGGTTCCTCCTGAACCTAGTCCCGAACCTCAGTTCCTCCATGAACCTAGTTCCGGTCCCGTCATCGACCACATTCGTCTTCGAGCAATACCTGCACATGAACAAGCCACAAAACAAATCCGAGCACAAGTCCACGACTTGACTCAAGGTCAATCCATGCAACTACTCACATGAGCATTGCATAAAGTCCACTTCAAAAGAAGCATCATGAAATCATTACAAATTTCAAATTCACATTCAAAATTCAAATCCAAATCGCTCAAAACCCTAATTGAGCGAAAACGCATTCACGACGGACAAGGAAATATGGTCCGGCGTACACATGAAAAATCACTCAAAAAACCATTCACAACGGACAGACAAAATCAGTCCGGTGTACACATGAAAGTCTCGGTTTCAAGAAGAAATCAAAACCGAGCAAAACACGTTCACAACGGACCAACAAAATCAGTCTGTTGTACAAGTGAAAATATCGGTTCCTTTGGAAAAGAGTTTGGCACATAAGCTCAAAAGCATGTCCACGACAGACCCAAAAACTTGGTCCGTCGTACATGCAAAACTTACTGGCTTCTTGGAGAATTGAGTTCGACTCATGAGCTCAAAAACACGTTCACGACAGACACACAAAATCGGTCCGTCGTACATGGGAAAATGAGGTTGCCAAAGCATGTTTACGACAGACCAACAAACTTTGTCCGTCGTAGATGGGAAACTTACTGTTTTCTTTAAGTTTCGTCCGGCGCCAAAGCGAAGCTTACTGTTTCTTGTCAAATTGTCAAAAACACATTTGCAAATTCAATTCTAAGTTAATTTTTCAGTTCAAAGCCAATTTTTCAGCACATGATTTCACAAAAACCCTATGATCGCTCTCAAATTCTAGGGCATCACAAGGAGAACATATGGCTAGTGGATTTCGGATGCTCACGCCACATGTCCGATGATAAGAATTGGTTCTCCTCCTTCACTCGTGCATCTCGTGCTAAAAGTGTTATTTTTCGAGATGCTTCTTCCACCTCTGTTTTCGCAAAAGGCACTAGTCCAAATAGTGCAGGTACAGGTGCATATGTTCAGGGGGAGAGTATCTTTGTTGATGAAGATTATGATGATGCTGTTGAGGATGAGATAATTGGAGTTTGCTGTGTGCTTGTGTGCTCGTTTTCAAGCTTCCCCGCGTGCTTCACTTCAACAAGCTATCAAGAGGATTTTAAGGTATCTCCGTGGTACTCAAGATTTTGGCATTTGGCTTTCTGCTTCCTCATGCATTAGTTTAAGAGCTTTCTCTGATGCTGAATTTGGAGGATGTAGAATTGATATAAAAAGTACATCTGGTTCATGCCACTTCTTGAGTAATTCTCTTTCTTGGACACATTGACATCATATTTCACTTTCTTAGAGATCATGTTGAAAAAGGAGCTATTGAACTGAAATTTGTTGATTCGGGTGCTCAACTTGCTGATATTTTCACTAAACCGCTTGATTCTTCTCGTTTTGCTTTCTTACGCGGTGAACTTGGGATCATTCATCCCCATGGGTTGATTTGAGGGGGAGTCTTGAGTTTATCTCTTTTTGGGTTACTTGACTTTGGTTCCTACAAGTGATTTTTTTTATAAGTGGTATTTTGACTTTACACCTCAAATAAAATCCCCTGTTTACATTGCATTATGTAGTACAAAGCTTTGGTGATTATTCTTGTGTATATAGCCAAGTTAATGCTCAATGCTTTACTTATCACTAAAAGGCTAAAATAATTCAATTTGAGATGCTTTTCGAGAATATTTTGGCTCTTGCTCATTATGGTATTGCATTTGTGAAATAGGCTTAAAAGTTTCTTGTCATCTGTTGAAAGGCTAGAGCTGATTAGAAACTATGTGTGAGCTTTTTGTTGGACTTCAAATGATCATTATGAGTCTCAAGCAAAATCAGTGTTTTAATGTTAAAAGCAAGTTGAAAAAGATGCAAGCAAAAGCTACTTGGCTAAACACAAGTTTAGTACAATGTGCAGCTTCCTTGCCAAGGATTTAAATGCAAAAGATGCAAGAAAAGGCTACTTGTCTAAACAAAAGTTCAGAACAATGTGAAGCCACTTGCCAATTTAAACTGAGAAAGATACAAGAAAGAACTACCTACTCATACACAAGTATGGGCTAGTGTGCAGTTACTTGTCATCCCTGTTGATCACAAAGCAAAATTGTCAAACTTGCTAAAAGAGAAAAAGGAAATTCAAATGGTTGAAAAAGGCTTGAGACAAATATTAGTGAATTTGAAAGTCTCTCTATGCTCATGATTGATTTATTTTTTTTTTTTTTGCAAAATCAGTTTATGACATTTTACTTGTTTGCTCTAATTTGCTTATGCAATAACTATTCTATGTGTTAGAGCCTCCATATTCTCACAATTTGCTTTCTCATTAGATAAATTGATACAAAGTGAGAAAGTTCTCCTAAAAACTCTCCAAATGCTTTACTTTGATTATATACCTTGAATATACTTCAAAGCTTGAGATACTGCATTCATTAAGGGGGAGTTTTGAGATCTTGATGACTATTTTGTCAAAAAGGGGGAGAACAAGTCAAGGAGGTTTTTGAATTGGGTTTTTTTGGTCTTTTGGTTCTTGCTCAATCTCTTGTCAAATCTTATATTGTGTTTTGTCAAATTACTCATCAAGGGGGAGATTGAAGGATCGTTATTTTTGATCCATTTGATTTTGATGATGAGTATTTGAAAAAGATTTGAAACCAGTTTGATATTTCGATAAGATTTATTTTTTGGTTTCTTTATTTGAAAAGATCTGAAATCAGTTTGATTATTTGAAAAGCTTTTTGATTTTTGCAAAGGTTTTGGTTCGTGTTTTGAAATCGTGTTCTTAGAATATTTAATGCAATGCACTCCT
This sequence comes from Rhipidocladum racemiflorum, assembly GCA_036346355.1. Classification (NCBI taxonomy): domain Eukaryota; kingdom Viridiplantae; phylum Streptophyta; class Magnoliopsida; order Poales; family Poaceae; genus Rhipidocladum; species Rhipidocladum racemiflorum. The sequence goes on along the minus strand of CM070580.1, from coordinate 37,309,398 downwards.
ATGAGTGGTTGCATGGTTTAATGTGAGTCAAGTCGCGGATTTGTGCTCGGAATCGTTTTGTGGTTTGTTCATGTGCAGGTATTGCTCGAGGGCGTGTGGTCGATGACGGGACCGGAACTAGGTTCATGGAGGAACTAAGGTTCGGGACTAGGTTCAGGGGGAACTGAGGTCTTGGTGGTCAAGGATGTCATGCGGGACGTTCGGGCTAAGAGAATGGTGCACATGAAGAATGGTTAGTCACGTGAGAATGGCAGGAGGTCATTCGCGTGCAAAGTGTTAGTCACGTGAGTATGGTAGGGTTCCCATACGCGTGCAAGAGTTGTACTCGGCCAGGTTGGGCCAAGAGGAGTTGTGTTGAATACATACTCTTTCTAGAATTAGGAGTTGGACTCCTTCTAGGATTAGGAGTGGGACTCCTAGGATTAGGAGTAGGAATTGTATTCATGACTCCTTGTGTTTTGCTCCTTTAAATAGGAGGGGTTGTCTCCTGTTGAAGGGCATCAAGCTTTGAGCAAGCTTTAGGGTTGTACTCTTTTGTTTGGAGTACTTTAGACAAAATAAAGGAGAAATAAAGATCAAGTTCTTCAAATCTTTCGGCGAGCTACAATTCTAGTTAGATCTATTCTCGTCATCTTCTGTCATAGCAAGCTTGCGAGGTTCATAACTTTTGATCCGTAAGTCCGATCGAGCTGATTCTTTTTGGGTTCGATTCGTATTGGAATCTAGTTTCTTGTGTCCCAATTTCAGATCATTCCTACGGTTGGATCTCTAGAAATTCACGTTTTACCGAACCTCTATCATTCTGTTTTTGTCGAATACGAGGCAATTATTTGGTTCTGTTTTGGGGTGAACTTTTAGTAGATCAAGAATTTGGTTTTAGCTTCCGCACAATCATTCACCCCCCCTCTGATTGCTATATTCGTATACTTCGATCCTACATCCCTCTTGTATTTGCTAGAACCATCATACTTGAGGAATTTTTTGAATTTCCTCACAAACAACGCCATGGCTTCTTCATCTTCGCTTGAGCTTGAGTCATCTTTCTTGCTTGCCTTCAATGCAATCTCCTTTGACTTGGCACTTGAGCTTTGCTTCGCAAGTTCTTGACTTCTTTGGCTTCCTTTTTCATAAGCTCGTGTGATAGGATTCTTCCTAATACATCATTTGGTGAAAGCCTTTTGAAATCCTTCCGTTCCCGGATGAGTGTCACAAGAGTGGAATTTCTTCGGTACTTTCACCTGTTCATTAACTCATTGAACCCATTAGTCCCTTAATCGTTTATCATTAATCATCCAAAATTCACTTAGGGGCCTAGATGCACTTTCACTTCCTGCAAGCTCAAGCCAGGATTAGCAGCTATATTTTAGGGATTGAACTAGAGCAGCAGCTGGGGACAGTTTTTAAATGTTGTTGTATTCTAGTGCTGTAGAAAATGTTCTGGAAAATTTAATTTGCCTTCTGGTGAAATCGAAGTGTCTTTTTCCTTCCTTTCTCATTTTGCGAAATAAAACATTTTATGGGTTTCGAAGATAATAGCCAGGGAACATTGGCTACATGACATTTGTCAAACCCCAAATGTCTTCCACGTGTCTGCAATGCATGGCAAGTTGGCAACTGTACTGTCCGTTTAGCTTATCGTCTTTTAAAGCATTTCTCATCATGGAAAGTAGTTCATAGTTTTCTTTCTACTAGATTAGAGCTGACACGCTGACATATGGAGAGGATTTCTCATTGTAAAACCTGCGGGTATTCAGACGAAAACGTGATGCATGTTTTAGTTGGATGTGTTGTAAAACATAGTTGTTTATCTGCACCAATTAATAGTAAGCTCACGCAAACATACGAACAAAAGTAGAATCACACAAAAGTATAGAGCAATTACCTCTCTTTATTAGATTGATTTTTCTATACAAGGCAATGCCCAATATATAATAGAAACACCATAGAAATGAGTTCGGATTTGCCCACCAATAGATAGAGTTCTTCCAAACATGGATCAGGATTTTATTCGTATCACAATACTCCCCCTTGGGCAAATACCGCGTAGTGCACATGTCTCATTAAAAGCTCCCCCAAAAAATCCAGTGGGAAAAAATGGATGAAGAAAAGAGTACATTACACTCGCACTCTGTATTGCACTAACTGTCTTATTAAAAACCTTCGTGTGAGAAACTTTACAAAAACCCACTATGGAAAAAGAGCACAACTTATAATTTTTAGGATATAAAAATATGATCTTCAGGATTATGTAAAAAGGGGTTATGGTTAAGGGATTTACTCCCCCAGAACTCTGCAAATCTCTAAGTCGCCTCATTCCAATGCCATTAACGCACATTTTGAAAGTAGACTTTGGAAAAGATTTTGTGAATAAATCTGCTAGATTTTCACATGACTTAGTTTGCATTATTTTTACCTCACTGTTCTTCTAGAGTTCATGAGGATAGAAAACTTTAGGGCAATATGCTTCGTGACATTGTTTTTTACATAACCCATTTACATTTGTGCAACACAAGCTGTATTATCTTCGTATATAATGGTGGGGGTATCGATGGTATTAAGATCGCGTGACTTTTGGATATGGTTAATTACATACCTCAGCCAAACACACTCACATGAGGCTTCATATAAAGATATAATCTCTGAGTTATTGGTAAAGTAACTACCAAGATCTACTTAAAAGACTGCCAAGAAATAGATGTACCATTGCAAAAAAAGACGAAACCAGTCTGAGATTTAGCATTATGAGGATCAGACAAATAGCCAGCATCCATATATCTCACAATGGTTAAATGTTGGTTCTTTTGGTAAAACAAACCAAGAACTTGGGTAGATTGGAGGTATCTGAGTAAAGTCCTGACAACAGCCCAATGTCTTATGGCTGAGGCAACACTATGTCTTGCTAGCAAATTCACTACGAATACAATATCAGGCCTTGTGCAATTCACAAGATACATAAGTACACCAATAGCACTTAAGTAAGGGACTTGGGTCCTAAGACTTCCTCATTTTCCATCCTCGGTTTAAATGGGGATTTTATCCGCTTCAAGGGATCTCACAACCATGGGGATTTTTAAAGGATGTGATTCATCCATATTAAATCTTTCCAATACCTTCTTGGTTTAGGCAGAATGGTGTACAAAAATTTCTTTTAGGAAATGTTCAAGCTGCAAGCCTAAGCAGAATTTGGTTTTACCCAAAATTTTCATCTCAAACTCCGTCGTGAGGTAAGCACTTGCTTCCTTTATTTCCTCCGTGGTTTCGATGATATTCAGATCATCAATATATACCGAGATGGTACAAAATCCATTATAGGATTTCTTTATGAACATAGGGACAATTATCATTATTTGAATATCCCTTCTTTAGGAGGAATTCACTAAGTCGATTGTACCACATTCTTCCCGACTGTTTTAATCCGTATAGGGGTGTCTACAATTTGAAGCTATACATGTTGCGATTATTAGGATCTGGAACTTTAACACCCCCTAGAGATTCTCATACAAATATCTGTATCCAGTGACCCATATAAATATGCGATCACTACATCCATCAATTGCATTGTTAAATTTAAGGTTGTTGCCATTGATATTAAATATCATAATGTTATTCTACTCATTATAGGAGAATATGTTTCATCGTAATCAATGCCGGGTCTTTACGTGAAGCCTTGTGTTATAAGCCTCGCGTTATATCTCACCACCTGGTTGTTTTCATTTCTCTTCCAGATGAAAACCCATTTTGCCCCTACAGGGAACACTTTAGAAGGTGTTCGCTCAACAAGACCAAAAACTTTCCTCCTTTTAAGCGAGTGCAATTCTACCTCAATTGCTTCTTTCTATTGGACCCAATCTGAGCGCTTTGCTTCTTTCCATTTGACCCAATCTGAGCACTTCTAGCACTCTGCCACGGACTTTGGTTCTGGATCCAGTTAAAGAGTTTTAGCAATTTTAGAGGCAAAATAAATATCAACAATTCTAGTATTTCTCTTATAAAATTCTCTTGAATCAACATAATTGGTGGATATTTTTTCATTTATTTCTTCCAGCTCCTCGTGATTTCCCATAACGATGGAGTATTGCTTTTTTGACTTTTCAGCATTAGATTGTGCGCACAAATGTACGCTAGGATTATCATCTTCAGGATGGGTCACTTCAGGGATATTACCGTCTTCAGGATCTCACTTGAGGGATTTTCTCAAAATCAGGTTGAGCTTCTTCCATTGTCGCAGATAGTGATCTCATTTGATCAGTTCTCTGTTTCTGTAGACATCTCTACGGAATTGAGTCCCGTGCACCTGGATGCCAACCCCTCTTCTTGTCATGAGGGGCAAGAGTGAGTTCAATATCCTTCAGGGGTATTTTCATTCTTTCAAGTATATTTACTGCATGTACATGAGAATTTGTCACTCCCTTATAATCAGTAAAGGCATATGGCGGATTATTAGCTATTTGTTGCAAATTTATCATCCTCCGAACTTCAAGTTCAGTGTTTTTAATGCGTGGATCTAAGGACTGAATGCTAGCAACATTCCAATCAATTTTTGGTATTCTTTAATGTGGTAATTATCTCCCCCTAATGCTAGAAAATTATCCTCATGAAAAATATAATCAACGCAACGAACCGTGTACAGATCCCCTGTCATAGGCACAAGGTATTTAATTATTGACGAAGAATCATAACATACATAGATCCCCAACTTCTGGTGAGAACCCATTGTGGTACGCTGCGGTGCACAAATTGGCACGTATACAACACAGCCAAATTTTCGCTGATGGAAAATAATTGGTTCTTTCTCACGCGCTATCTGCAAAGGAAAAATTTTATGATATGCAGTTGGTCTGAGTTGAATTAATGCTGCAACGTGCAGCACTGTGCGGCCCCAACAAATGGTGGGTAACCTACAATTATGCAAAAAGTAGCCTAGCAATAAGTTTTATTCTTTTAATTAATGACTCTACAAGGCCATTTTGCGCGTGGACATGAGGTGCAAAATGCTCTACATTAATGCCCAAAGCCATACAATAATCATTAAATGCTTGAGGTAAACTCATTAGCATTGTCCAGTCGAATAGACTTGATCCTTTCTTCTGGAAAGGAGTCTCTTAATTTAATAATTTGGGCAATTAATTTAGTAAAAGCATGGTTCCTAGTAGATAAGAGACATGCATGGGAATATTTAGTAGAAGCATCTATTAGTACCATGAAATATCTGAAGGGGCCTGACAGGGGCTGAATAGGTCCACAGATATCACACAGAATTATCTCCAGGAAATTTAGGGATTCTTCCCTAACTTTCAGGTAAGAAGGTGTGACGACCCACATAATTAACCCAAAATAACAACAATAACTCTGTTATTAATCTTGAGGTAATTATGCTGATCTAGGTATATTAACTAATAAAACATCGAGCAGATCCGACACTTTATCAGTTAATACGCCGAATTCAGAGTATTGCAACAGAACAATAATTAGAGACTAGAAAGGAAACTTTATTACATTTTCTGTCATGTAGGATACCATCCTAAAGTTCACATGTCAACCATAATATTTACAACAAAAGCTTAGATATAATATTTACACTATATTATACTCTAGTGATCTACGGCCTCTGCCATAAGAGCTACTACTCCACCCAATCCTTTGGGTGGTCCTCCGCCTCCTCATCACCCTAGTCCTATGGGTGACTTGCCATCCAATCCTCCTTAGTGAATCCTTGGTTCTCAGAGTCTAAGCAAAGAGAGATTTATACAAGGGTGAGTATAAAAATGTACTCAGCAAGCATTAGTAACAAAATACAATATACACGAATTTTTCGTCCCAAAATCATCTCAACTTTTCTCAAAGCATTTCACATCACCTTACATCCTCCTCAAATCATTTTCTGAAAATAGATTTTATTAAAAAGATCTGTTTCCAATTTTTAATTATGAAGATTCTACTAGCACTCGTATATGAGGCAGACTTAGCTTCCGTAGCCTCCAATCCAGGAGACAGGAATGAATTCATGATTTAATCCTGCGCAGTTTTATACCACTTTACCCATATTGAACCCAACCGCAGTTGAGAACCCAGAATATTTATCACTAATTCGATTTTAGATCTCCAACCCTGATAGCCAATGAGTAGTGGTGCCCTAGACTATTCCCCACCTACTCTCAGCGTACCGGTTGTACTGTGCCTGAAATTGGAGATACTCAACCAAAGGCTTAACATATGTAGCCTAAAGGAATCAACCGTAGCAGATTATCAAAATGTATCCTTCACTAGGGCTTTGGCATATCAAGCTTCACACTCCTAGTTATCTACTCTTACCCAATGCGGAGGTCATAACACCGTCATGGGACAACCTTTTCTGGTCGTTTCCACACACTATGGTTGATACAAAATATACGGTTCATTACCCGAGTGTAGTGGTTTATCCTTATATGTAACCTCTAGCGTAGAGGGTCCCCCCGGCAATCCTCCTCACAATGGTACCCTCTACCCACCCACCCACCCACCCACCCACACACACACACACACACACACACACACACACACACTTCACCTCAACTTACTGCCTCAGCAGTTAATCCTCACATCAACTATCAATACTCAAATACTGCCGCAGAAGTTCACAATTTTCATCTTTCCAATCACATCCGATTTAGGGTTTTTCTTCCAAAAGATATTTTTTAATAAATTAATGTTTTATTAAAAATATTTGAAAATGATTTACAAATATGAACAAAGGAAGCCTGCCTAAATTTTGGCCAAAATACGTATCTTCACCCGATTGAAGATCACCCGTCCGATTAGAATTAATTCCTGAAATTACATAAATGTCATATCTTAGTGGCCAATAAGTTTTTATATATTTTAAAATATCCAAACATTTTCTATTATTATTATGATATTTATAAATTTTATGTTACGATTTGCAGAGCTTTATAACATTTTCTTCTGTCGCGCTTTATTCAAAAATTTGATCGACTGAAATTAATGATTTAACTGGTTTTTAATTGATTCAGTCTTAACGTGAATTGTTCACATGAATAAATTGATTTGTAATTTTATTAATTTAGCTGAAAATATAATTTTATTATTTTTCTCTTTCTTTTCTCTTCTTTTATTTTCTTTTAATGATTTTAATGCAATCAATTTTTACACAATTGTTAGTACAAAATTAAGTTATTTTTAGGCAATCAATTTTTAATTCTAGTTTATTATTGTGTGTATAAATATATATACATATATTTTTCTTCTTCTTCTTTTCTTTCCTTCTATTCTTTTCTTAACCACCCGATTGGAATTATCCCTTCACACACTCTCTCTCTTCTCCTCACCCCTCATTTCTTCTCCCCTGGCTCCCATGGCGTCTCCCCTTTCCACACCCAATCTGGCCAATCCACTGTCTCCCCTCGCCAGCCGCCATTCTCCTCCTCACGCGCACGGTTTCCCCCGTGCCCTGGCCTTGGGCCACCGGCCCTAGTTTGCCGCACCATCGGCATCACATGTGAGCATGCCCTCACCCCTGGGCCATGTCGGCTGATCCTGAGTCCATGACGTCTTCTACTGTGTGATATTTTAAAATACGTGCATCTATGAATTAATTAAAAAGTTTGTATAATTGCCGAGTGATTAACCCTATTTTTGTATGGTGCCGATTCAGCCTCGGACGAATCTGGTATATCAGTGCACGATACTAAATCATACGGGACTTACGGCAATTCTAATTCTTAATTCATTTACTTAATTTAATGCATCAATTTTATTATTATTCTTATACGAGGGCAATTGAAATGCAGGGCATCCAAATGAAGCTCAAAAGAACATTGGTGTTTTGTAATTTATATTTTTGTAATATTCATTTTTGGATTGTAATTATTCATTTTTGTAATTTGTGATCCGGATTGTAATTAAATACTCAAGTGTTGTAATGTAATCTCTTGTACTCTATTTGTGAAGATTAAGTTGTATCATTAATTCTTTAATGGTTAATTTAATTTAATTACATGATTTATTTTAATTAATGTCTCATTTGAATTGCTTGATTGACTAGGTTATTTCGGAAGGTCTAACTAAGTGCTTTTGTTTGGCACAAGCAGGGCATACAAAATCTCCAGGTTTAGAAAAGTTTATAGTTTCTATGCTATAGCCAGCAGAATTATTAATTATTCTTCTCATCATATTCAACCCAGGATGACCCAGTCTATCATGCCAAATCTTAAATATTTCTGAATCTTTAAGAATAGTCTTAATCATAACATAAACTTTAGGTTTTATATATGTATAATATAACCCAGAGGAGAAGAGAAGAAGTTTTTCAACCACACGTTTATTGCACCCATTTAACTTAGTCATGATAATATATTCAGTGTCAATCTCATTGTCAGTCTCCATGTGAAAATCATTAAGACGAATATCTTTAAAACTTAACAAAGTACGACTGAACTCAGGGTATAATAGGGTATTCTCAATTATTATGCGAGTGCCTATAGGGAGAACTATAATAGCTTTTCCAATGCCAACTATGAGTGCATTGCTTCTGGCAATGGTCATAATATTTCCAGTTTTCTTAGTCAAAGTTTGAAAATATTTAGTTTCCCTAATAATAGAATTTGTGGTGCAACTATCTAAAAGGTCAATTTCCTTCTCTACCATTGGATTATATGATTACTCTATATTAAAGGAATAAATTCAATCAATTCAATTGTTACAATAGGAATGTATTGAAAATATAGAACAAGCATAGCATAAATGAGCAAATATTCTTGGAAATGACACTTTATTGAATTACAACTAATAATTGCTCAACAGGAGCGTAGACCAAATGTTCATGCAGGAACATAAATACTACACTAATAAAATGAGGCTCTTAAGGAGACTCACCTAAGGAAAATGCGACATCAATTAATAAAACTAAAAAGGTGTAACAGGGAGACTACTGCAGGTCTCCATACAAATCATGTTCCTTCTCCTGAGAAACATCGGTATTCTTCTGGAATTCCTCGAGCTCAACACCAAGTAAGTCATCTTAATCCATGGGTGACTTCCCATATCTGAGGAGGCTTTCTTTAAATTTTGCCGTTGGATCAAGGACGTTGTTGTCCTTCTTCGATCACTGCTGGTTGAGCGATGAAGTGTACCTCAACCTTATCTCTTTGGTTCTTCTAGAATCTCCTAGTGGATTTCTTGTAATGTTCAACCAAATGCTTTGGTGTACGGTAAGTGCATGACCAATGGACAACACACCCACACTGTGACACCTCGGCACCTAGTATGCCGCGAATATCACCCAAATGATACTAGAAGCAACCAATAACACATATTTCACAATAAATTACAGCAACTACGCTAATTGCTTAACCGAAATTTCGGCAGCATATCCTTTGTTTTTCCATGGTTTCAAGCATCAACAATATTAACATATCAAGATAGCATAATGGATGACAACAATAACATGGCAATCTAGGTTTTTAGCAATTAATCAAGCATCAAGCACAATTTAACCATCTCATAATCAATGAGGAATAACGATAAAACCAAGCACACGATATAACATGGTCCAAGCTTAGCGCAATAAAGTAAAACATCACAACTACGAATGAGGGTGTGTAGCTGTCTAGATGAGTGCATCTAGGTGGAGACATGACGCTAGCTCCCTTTCCCGTATGCCGAACTCATGGTACCTAAAAACAACATCAAACAACAAGCGTGAGTTCATCACTCAGCAAAGTGTATTGCAATGGGATAAAACAATAACAATACTCATTAACAACATCATTAACATCTCATAATACATCTTTATAAGCATCTCATAAACATCTTCATAAGAATCTTGTAAACATTTTCATTCATGCAATGAAATGCACATGTCTCTTTCCTTAGCACATACCGGTATTGCCGAGTGCACACCCGTCGGTGTGCACCCTCTTTCCCTTCCATCCCGTGGAAGGTGCCTACTCTTACTGACTCGCTCCCATTCACAATTGTGGATGGAACTACGAGGTAGGTCTTTCTCAGTGGCGCTCCGGATTAGTCATAACTTTCTCACCGACCTTACCGGATTAGTTATGACTTTCTCACCGTCCTGGCCTGTCCTCATGCCATGAATGCGTATATGCCATAAACATGAATAACTTGCACATGTACTCATTTTAACAACTTGCATAACCATAAGTAAACACATGATCATCATCTCACATGCAAGGATCAAACATGGCAAATTAACACATCACTTAATTATAGTGCAACGCTACGAATCCATATGGCCTCCCAAGTCAAAACCATTCCAATACACTTGCCGTCAACCGCGTGGGACGGAGTGGCGAGATGTGGAAGGCACTCCCGGGGCCACACCACCTGCACATAGGTACAATACACTCAAAACATGCCCTCAATAATACAAGAACAATCATCGACTTCACAACCCAATCCTAAAACCCGAAACACAGAGAATCTGTCCAACAGGACAACAGGCTTCCAACAAGCATAACTTGAGTTCTACAACTCCAAATCAGGTAAACGAGTACATTTTCTCGAACCTTAGGAAATTGCCCACTTTTTTCTAAGTATACGCGAAAACTGATTCGGCATCTAAAATCCTCTCATCTACAGTTGAACACAATCTGTCCCAATCACATCATAGATTGGACAGCGCTCAGTAAAACAGCCATAACTTTTAAACGGCTGAACGGAATTTAACGTTTTCGGTGTCCAATTAAATATAATTGAATTACCTACAACTTTTATAACAGCCGGCTGACTAAATCAAGAATCTAAAATCCTCAAAAACGCGTTCGAACGCCGGCTGTCAGACCTGGCCAAGAGCCACTCGCGAGACAGATCTAGAATCCAACTTATCCCATCTAATCACAGCACCTAAAAGAGAGTTCTAGGCATGGATTCTCCTATTTAGCAACACCTAGAACACCACAAAAGAATCATGATTCGTTACCTCTTCTTGGAAAATTGAACGACGACGAAATCCTTTCTTCCTTCCGGCCGCTCCTTCCTCCGGAACCGCAGCGAATCGCCGGAGATCTCCGAACCGACGATCCACTGAGCAAGGAAACGAACAACACCGGGGAAGGGGAGGTGAGGGGCTTCTAGGGGAGGGGAGGGCGGCGGCTAGGGAGGGGAAACCCTAAGGGGGGGCGCACCACAAAGGAGGGGGTGGCTAGGTGTGGGAGGGGAGGAGGTGGGGGCGCACCACAAAGAGGGGGAGCTAGGGTTTGGGCACCTGGGGGCAAGATTTGCTGCCCCCCAACTCCCCCACATGGGGCAAGAGCCTCCGCCCATGGCCCAATTAGATCCCCTAAGGCCCAAACTAACTCCCCCAAGGCCCAAACTCCCCCAGAAAGGCCTAAACACCCGGAAACGGCCCAAAAACACAGTATAAAGTTGTACCGTAATGCTGTATTCTATATTATCACATTCCATAATGTCACAATAACTCTTACCGAAATATCACATTCTCTAATGTCACATCCTATGATGTCACACACACCTAAAGCATGGCTCAGGAGGGTTAACAGTCTTATTGACTGGACCTTACTTCTGGAAGGTTCATTGACCCTTTCCTTTACCTCTCCACTGGTGGTTACCCCTTCCCTTCTAGTTTCTGTCATTCTTCCATTTTTCTCCTTTATGCTTTTGGCCCTTTCTGCGGCTTCGACTATTGCTATCCTGCTGAGTGTTAGCATGTGCTTCAGGTATTGCTTGAATTCCATTAAGAAGTGCATGATGATTATTCATCAGGAGTTCATCATGTTTTTCCACTTCCAGCAGAACTTAAATAAGCTCAGAGTACTTCTAGTACTTTGCATGATGGTACTATTGCAACAATATTCTCATGTTGGGGTGGAAGGTGCACAAGATTTTGTCGATCATCTTAGCATCAGTAACTTTCTGGTTACAAAATGTTGATTTTGCGATAAGTTTGTGCATTGCAGAATTATATGTTGCCACAGTTTTGAAGTCTTGAAAGCGCAAGAGGTCCATTCAGGGTGTGCTTCTGGCAATAGTATGAATCTTTGCTAGTTATATCATTTCTTCAAGGAATTTCACAATACCAATGGGTCATCCTCTATCAAGTATTCGACCCTCAGGTCCGAATGGAGATGGTGCTTTAGGAAATGCAAAGCATCACATTTTGCTAGTTCAGGAACAGCAGAGGCACCAGCTTCAGGCTGGGTAATGGAAGCTCTAAGTACGCAAGTTGTCAGGTTGATCTTGGCATCCATTGCCCAAGTGAGATAATTGCTGCAATCTAAGACAAAGTCAGCAAACTTCCTTTTTGCGATGTCAGACATATCCTATATGTAAACAATATTCAATTTTACTACTGGTAAATATTATATTGTATGCAACTTATTAAATCAAAAAAATTTGGTCTATATCTATTCAGTAGATAATTATCATAATTTTTCCAAAAATTTTCTAAAATTTTTCACAATTTTCTATTAATTACTAAGCAATTTTTAGAATTACTACATAACAGAAAAATAGATTCCAACTTAAATTAAATATGGAATATTGCTAATAAAATTAATCTAAGACATGAATCTCATAATATGCTATCTAAAATTTTCTAGTATTTTTCATAATTTTTTGTTAATTACCAAGTAATTTTCAGAATTGCTTAATAAAAAAATTTAAGCACATATTAACATTTGGAAATGCTAAGAAAAATAATTTCAGAGAACAAGATGCTGAAACAATGTCATATAATTTCTCATAATTTTTCTAGCATTTTTTGTAAATAATTAAGCATTTTTTCAGAATTGACAGAAAATAACATTCCAGAACATAATAAACATGGAATAATGCTAGGAAATAAACTCAGGGTTTGGAACTTCCAATGTGTGCTATATATTAATTTACTAAATTTTATGAAAGTCCAAATACCTAAAAATCCGATTTTCATGTATAAAAACAATTTTCTAGAATTTATTAATTATTTTCAAAAAATACTAAAAATCTTGAGGGCAAAAAGGTAAATTTTCTCATTTTTTTCTTCTTGGGAAAACCGAATGGGCCATATGGCCTATTGGGCCCAACCGGCCTAAAAACCCACCGACTATTAAGCCAACGGCTAGGGTTTTCAACCGCCATCTTCCTTCGGGCGTCATCTTCCTAGTCGTCATCTTCCTTCGGGCTAGCCATCGCCATTGCCATCCGTAAGCACCATCGCGGCCAAAGGGCGCCGCCATCTGGCGTTCCGCTGGTGCCGCCGTGGACGACGGGCTTTGGGGCCGCCGCCGCTGCCGTCGTGTGGATTTCAAGGGCCGCCGCCTTCGGCTCGCGGGGACGACTCCGCTTTGGGGCCGGGTGCCGCCATCTTTGAGGCCAGGGCACCGTCGCCTCTTTCTCGTGTGCGCAGACGACACCACCTTCGGGGCTGGTGTGCCGCTACCTCTTGCTCGTGCACGCAGACGCTGCTGCCTTCGGTATACACATGGGCATCGTCGGCGATGTGGCCATGGGGATCGGCCCTTTTAGCAAATTTTTTTATTCACGAACAGTAATTTCACGAATTATATTAACTAGTAATCTAATCAACAAAACTGTCGACGATTGGAGAACGGGTTCTCGCCGAGCTTACTTGTTGAATCGAGGGATCAACAGGGCCCCTTCGTGCGAGCCGGGTTAACGTCCGAGCAACGCGTAAACGGGAGAAAGATGCGTGGTGTTTATCCTGGTTCGGGCCTCTCACTATCGAGATAACAGCCCTACTCCAGTGTATTGTGTGTATGATTGGTCAAAAGATCGGCCTCTCCTTACAGATGTTTTCGGGGGGATTAAATACAGATCCTTACGTTGTACATAAGGTAACCACTTCCTAAATTGGTGCTACACTTCCATAACCGTAGCACCCATGATCTGGGGCCCTTGATCTGCGCAACTGACTTGAATTTTCGGTGCGCCCGCCCTTGATTTTTGGCGGATTAATAGCCAACTTCCTTTCTGGTACCAGGACTGGGTCTCCCGACCATTCACCCGGGTCACGTCGTGGCCTTCACGAGCAAGGTTGCTCGTGTTCGTCCGGTGTGGTCGTAGGCGGACGGGTAAATATGCATGCTCGGGAGTTATGTTGCCCGGATGGTCTTCCGAGCATCTCCTGCTGGAGCTGTATGGTCGGTAGCTTCAAGATCTTCCCGGGGTACAACGGTCTTCTGTCAGATAGTCAATCCCCGACAGCTAGCCCCCGAGGCTCAATTGGGGAACGTCTTGTCTCGGGCTTCCCCTTGAGCCTAAAAAGACTCGAAGGAGGGATTAGGTTCCTTTGGTCGTGTCTCGCGACCATCCTGTGACGGGTGACGACCTTATTATCTTGTTTTGCTGGCCAAACGTCCATGCCATGGTGGCGCGACGTTTGGTTACTTCGATTCCTTCTCCGAGAAGCCTCTCTGTAACGGTAAAGCAGTTTCTTGGAAAGCGTGCATTTACTGGGCCGTTTCTGCCGTAACGAACAGGTACTATTTCGCGAAAGGTCGTGGCAGCGTTTAATGCACCCTTTCACAGCCTTTTTAACCCTGGTCACCGCACAGATGAGATCACTTCACGCTTTGCTCGGCACTTGCTTAAGCTTTTCTCCAAGCCTTTAGCGCTCTTTGTGCCCTTTTCTTCCCAGCACCTTTTGCCCCTTAGCGACCTTTGCATCTCCTCATCCCATAGCAATGGCGCGGTTTGGGGTCAGCCAGATGAACCGGAGGAGACTCCAGGCGCTCGTGGACGACGGTCACGTCAACCCGAACAGCGTCTGAGTGCCCGGTCGTGAAGAGGCGCCGGCGTCGCGGAGGGGGGATCATCTCCTGCGAGCTCTACGCCGTCAACGGGCTCCGCTTACCCGAAAGTGAGTTTCTTATCTCCGTGTTCGCCTTCTGCGGGTGCAAGATTTCCAACCTCAACCCCAATTCTATCCTTTCCCTCACGATCTTCTCTCACCTTTGCGAGGCGTACGTGGGAGTTGCGCCCACAGCCAACCTCTTCTTTCACTTTTACTTTCCTTTTCGCACCGGCGGGAATAGCCCCGCCGATTGCATCTACCTTCATCTCTGGCCCAACCTCCCATACGAGTACCCCCTCCTTTCCTTGAAGGACTCGGTGTCAGGTTGGGCCGATCTTTGGTTCTATCAAAAAAAAACGAAGGGAGCCAACTGGTCTATACCGGGGAGGTCGCCCCGGTGGCCGAGACCGCGCCCCCGCTCGTCCAGCCCAAGGAGGAGCGCATCCTTAGGACCATGAGTGAGCTCACCCAAATGGGGCTCACTGGTCGGTACATTGCGCGTGACTTCGTCTTCAACCGGGTGTCCCCGTTGCGGCGTCGGGAGCACCCATTCTTTGAGGTGACCGGGTGGCAGGACCTCACCCGTGAGGACGACGCGGGTAAGTTTTTTTGGTCCATTCATTGGTTTTCTTCTTTGGCCGAGCATGGGTTTGATCCCGCGCTCTTTTTGCTCGAATTGCAGCTCCAGGAATGGACTGGGTCGAGGAAAGGGTCGCCGAGATGTTCGGCGCCCCAAAGGAGAAGGAACTGAAGGCCGACCGCCAGTTCCCAAAGAACGTCCTCGACCGTAGCGACACGGTAAGTACCCGTGCTTGTTTTCGCACGAGGAACTCATCCCGAGCTTGTCTAATTTTGATTTCTGGTTGCAGGAGAGGATCGCCCTCGAGCTCGCTATGTCGAGCGCGGAGCCGCCGCCACAAGGAGATACCCCGACCAGGGGTCCTCGCAAGAAGACGGCGGGTCGAAGCCGCCGACCACCCACCTCGCATCCTCGCGCCAAGCGCTCAAAGTGCCAAGCCTCGGCCAGGGTCCCGACCACGCAGCACTTGGAGTACACCGACCGGAAGGAGGTAAGAGGGCTCCGAAAATGGTTTACTGATTTCAAGCGGAGGAAGCCGGAGCTGATGGGTCGACTGCAACAGCTGGCCGAGCAGGCGAAGAAGACCGAGGAGGCGGCCAAGTCCACCGCCAGCAAGGAGCAGCTGGAGGAGCAGATCAAGGCCCTTCAAGCTCAACTCGCGTAGGTGGTCGAGGCCCCGGCCGAGGAGGAGGAAGAGGAGGAGGACACCTTTGTCTTGGTCAGGCGTCCGCCCTTGGTGTTGCAAGGGGCAGACATGGACGAGGTCGACCCGGCGATGGCGCGGGCTAGCGACGCCGCCGCGGAGCGCACCGAGGTATATGAGGCCGCCGCGGGCAGGGCGCCCGTGGTCCAGAGCGCGGAAGCCGAGGACGAGGATGCTCGCCGAGCGGAAGGTAACCCTTGCGTAGTCTATTCGTAGAGTCCTTTGTTCTTTTTGCGATTTTTCGAGCTAACCCCACTCCGCTTGGTGTGGGCGTGATAGCTCGGCTGCTGTCCTTGGATTTTCAGCAAATGGCTGAGAGGATTCTCGACTCTGCAGTTGATGCCGAGCTCAATCGCATCCTTGACCAAGTGATGGCCGAGGACGAGGAGGAGCCGCCACGAGCTGCACTTCCGGAGGACCCTGAGCTTCGTCCGGCGAACGTCGAGCCCCCACCGGTTGCAGAGGAGCAAGATCCGCAAGGGGCTGAGGACCAAGGGGCTATGGCCTTGGTCCCTTGCGAAGGGATGGGCGCGACGCCAAGTACGGGGGAGGCCCAGGCGGCGGGCTCTGAAGGCCAAGAGTTGGTCGCCCTCGACCAGTCGTCTCCGGCCCGGGACCAAGGAGCGGAGGAGTTGGTTGTCGTCGACCAGTTGCCTCCGGCCGCGGACCAAGGAGCGGAGGTGGCCGCGGTTGGCGTTCAGCCCCCGAGCATGGAGGCCGAGCAGGGGGAAGGTAGCCACGAGCTGCAAGCCCTCGGGGAGGACCAACCTCAGGGCGACCAAGCCCCGGTGGTCGTACACCTTCAGGAGACGACCGGGGGAGAGGCCGCCGCTGACCTCCTGGGTGCACCGGGTGCCCAGGAGGAGCAAGACCTTGATGTGCACGCTCGGGGCCAGGATGATCCTGCATGGGTCAATCCTTTCTTTTGAGCTGGCACGACCGACCGCCAGCGGCTCCAGGACAAGTTGGTCAACCGTGCTCTTCTGGTGAGTATTTTGCCCCTTTCTTTTGCACTAAAAGCTTTTTTAAGGTGTTTTTAACCCTTCTTTTTTGCTCGCATTTTGCTGCCAAGGCTATGGAGGATATCGATGCCTCCACGGTTTCTGCGGAAGAGTACTGGATCTCAAGAAGTGGCTTGAGCACCGGATCTCCGAGGTGCACGCCTCCGACCAGAAGGAGGTGGAGTCGGCGAAGGGCATCGTCGCCGAGCTTCGGGACCAACTCCTCCAGAGTGAAACGGCGAAGACCACCTCGGAGAAAAGGTGCGCCGAGCTTGAGGAGGAGCTGGGGAAGCTACGGCAGGAGGTCCTCGGCCTGCACCGTGCCACCGAAGAAGCTCGGGAGCGCGAGGAGGCCCGGCTCAAGGAGGTGCAGTGCCTCCGAGAAAGCGTGGCGGAAGGTCGTGCGGCCCGGCGGAAGGTCTTGGACCTCGAGGCCGAGGTCGATTCCCTTAAGGAGGAGCTTGCTGTCCTCCAGGCCGAGCGTAGGAGTTAATCTTAGACGCTCTCTCTTTTTTCTTTCTTTTTCCTTTTGCTTATGTAGACCTGTAAATTTTTTGGTTATTGAACAAGAATAGAAAAATTAGAACCTTGTCCTCTTTTTCCCGGCCTTTGCTCTGAACGTGCTTATGTTTGCTCGAGTCTTGTTCTGCAGAGAGGAAAACAACCACAGGAGAGAACAAGGGTATAACCTGAAGGAAAAAACTTGATTCCCGTATAAAAGCAAGGCATCACGAGAAAAGATTCCGATCAAGAGTAAAACTCCGGGAAAAGAACGATTTGCCCCTATTGTACGAGCCCCCGCTATGGACAAAGGTCGTACCCCTAAAGTTGTGGGCACGAGTTTGTTCATAGGAGAGCCGAAAAAATTCTCGAGCATACCGTGTTGAAATGATCGGGTTCGCCGCTTAAGTCGAGAAAGGGATGCGCGCGAGCATGGTCGTGCGTGTAGGACAAATGGGCTTGCCCTGATAATAGAGTTACCGAACCCAAATAGGAGATGAGTTTGTACCGGGCTAGAGGATGTCTGCACACGATCGTTCATGCAGTGAAGAGCTACTGCGGATGGTGACCGGTGCGGGCAATCGTCCAGCCGGTGTCCAAAGGTGATGGTACACACGCATTGTCAGTTAAGCTCGCTTGCCGTACTGGCGGCTCATAAAGCTCTTGGAAAAAAAACGAGAGAGGAAAAAAGAATCGGTTTGTTAAAGGCAATGTAGCGGGCGCGAAAAGAGATACACGCCTAAACGTAGAATTTACGCAGTTGGTCAATGTTCCAAGTGCTGGCGAGCTCTTGACCGTCCTCCATCGCTAGGTGAATAGCCCCGGGGTGTGTTGCAGATACGACCGTGTAGGGACCTTCCCATCTTGGTGTTAGCTTGTTGGCTTTTGATAGGTCCTAAACTCGTCGTAGGACCATGTCGCCGACTTGCAAGGCCCTTGGTCGAACCGACTTGGCCGTGTGCCTACGAAGTGCCTGTAGGTAAACCGCGGACCGGAGCAACGCCCGCTCTTGTGTTGCCTCTACGAGGTCTAGGTCGACGAGCCGCTCGATTTCCTGGTCGACAGAACCGACCAGTTGTACCCTTGGGGAACCCAGCATAATTTCTGTAGGTAAAATGGCCTCTGCACCGTAGACAAGCTGGAATGGGGTTTCGCCCGTGGCCCGACTTGTGGTGGTGCGAACCGACCAAAGAACAGCGGGTAGCTCGTCCACCCACTCCTGCTTGTGCTGGTTGAGGTTCTTGAAGACCCTCTTTTTTATGCCTTGAATTAACTGCCCATTTGCTCGTTCGGCTGCCCCATTGCTCTGTGGATGTGCCACAGAGGCGAAGTAGACCTTAGTTCCGACCTCCTCGCAGTAACTTTGGAACAACTCACTGGTGAATTGGGTTCCGTTGTCTGTGATAAGACGCTTAGGTATCCCAAACCGGGTTACCACATTGCTTCGGAGGAACCTCTTGGCCGCTTGGGCCGAGATGGTTGACACGGGTTCAGCCTCTATCCACTTGGTGAAAGTGTCGATGGCCACGAGCAAGTACTTGCAGCCTTTCCGGCCTCGAGGGAAAGGTCCGAGGATATCGAGTCCCTAGGTCGAGAATGGCCACGAAAGTGGTATGGTTTGTAGCGTATATGCTGGTTGATGGACTTTGCGAGCATGAAACTGGCATGCTCGACAGGTCGTCACGATCGACCGCGCATCCGCCAAGGCCGTAGGCCAATAGTAACCCAATCAGAAGGCTTTGCTCACAAGTGTTCTGAACGACGAGTGAGCTCCGCACATTCCTTCATGGATGTCTCGAAGAAGGTACTGGCCTTCTTCTTGGGAGACACACTTGGAGAGGACTCCTAGTGTGCCCTTGCGGTATAGGTCGCCTTCGATCAGTCTGTACTGAGAAGACCGCCTCGTAAGCCGAGAACGCTCGGCTTCTTCTTCGGGCAATGTCCCGTGCGCGAGGTATTGGACGAATGGCGTCATCCAACTCGCGCCTTGCTCAAGGAGAGAGACTGTACCGCCTGTCTCTGGTGCCTCCTCTACAGAGAGAATGGAGGGCTTGTACAAGTGCTCAATGAGCACCCCCGCCGAAGCGGTAGTTTGAGAGGAACCAACCTTTGATAATTGGTCGGCCAGGGCATTGTCCTTCCTGGGGATGTAGAGTACTTCGAAATTCTTGAAGTACTTCTCCATCTTCCTTACTTCGACCAGGTAAAGCGCCATTGAGGTATCGGAACACTGATACTCCTTGTTGATCTGGTTCACGACCAACTGTGAATCGCCCATCACAGTAAGCCGCTGGACTCCTAGCGATTTGCATGCTCGTAGTCCAGCCAAGAGGCCTTCATACTTTGCCGCGTTGTTGGTTGCGGCAAAGTGCAATCGGATGGCATACTGGAGTCGTTCTCCATCCGGGGAGACCAGCACGACACCAGCCCCCGAGCATTCGTACGCTCGGGACCCGTCGAAATACATAGTCCAGTGATTTTCCTTAGACCTTGCAGGCTTGCTCGTTGACTGGGGTGGAGCCGACCATTCTGCCACGAAGTCCGCTAGGACCTGGGACTTGATGGCCGCACGAGCTGAAAATGTTATTTCGAACTCGGCAAGCTCCATGGCCCACTTTGCTATACGACCACTGGCATCTTGATTTCTCAGGATCTCCCTGAGTGGGAAACTGATCGGGACCACGATTTTGTGGTCTTGGAAGTAATGGCGTAGCTTTCTGGAGGCTACTAGTAGTGCGTACAAGAGTTTCTAGACTTCGGGGTAACGCTCCTTCGGTCCATGCAGTACCTCACTAACATAGTAGATGGGTCGTTGGGCCCCATCTCTCTCAACCTCTAAAACCGCGCTTACAGCTTGTGGAGTGGCCACCAGATATAATAGCAAATTCTCTTCTTTCTTGGGAGTGACCAGGATGGGTGGCTTGCACAGGTATTGCTTCAGTTCCTCGAAGGAACGATTAGCTTCCTCCGTCCAAGAGAAACCATCGTGTTTGCGTAGGGCCTTGAAGAAAGGTAACCCTCGCTCACCCAGCCGAGAAATAAAACGGCTTAAAGCGGCCATCCGACCGGTCAAGGCCTGTACCTCCTTCATGCATGTGGGTGGTCTCATATTTTCAATGGCTTCAATTTTCTCTGGATTCGCCCCAACACCCCGTGGGCCGACCATGTAGCCGAGCACCTTGCCGGCCTTTACACCGAAGATGCATTTCTCCGGGTTCAATTTTATTCGATGCTTATTGAGATTACAAAATATTTCTTTTAAGTCAGCGACATGACTTGAGCCGAGCTTGCTTTTGACAACTATATCGTCGACATAAACCTCCAAGTTCTGACCTACTTGGTCTGTAAAGGTTTTCTGCATGAGGCGCTGAAAAGTTGCTCCAGCATTTCTCAGACCGAAAGACATGGTCGTGTAGCAGAATGTACCGAACGGGGTGATGAAGGAGGTCCTCTCTTCGTCTTCGCGCGATATGCTGATATGATGATATCCCGAATAAGCATCCAGGAAACTCATGACCCGGGACTCCGCCGTCGCATCGACCAATTGGTCTATGCGAGGCAGCGGGTAGTTGTCTTTTGGGCATGCTGCGTTTAAGCCCGTGTGGTCGACGCACATGCGCCACTTGCCTCCTTTCTTTCTGACTATGACCAGATTGGCCAGCCATTCCGAGTGCTCGACCTCTGATGAAGCCGGCCTTAAGGAGCTTGTCGAGTTCTTCCCGGATGATCGCTTTTTTTTCGGGGAGAACCGCCTGAGTTTTTGCCGCACTGGTTTTTTGTCAGGCTGAACCGCTAGCCTGTGCTCGATCACCCCCCTTGGGACCCCAGGCATGTCGGATGGTTCCCAGGCGAATGCATCCGAGTTTGCTCGGAGGAAGGTGATGAGCTCGAGTTCCTATTTGGGATCTAGGGAAGATCCCAAATGCACAACCTTGGCAAGTTCCGACTCGTTGAGTGGGATGGCCTTGGTCTCTCCTCCAGGCTGGAGGGCAACTTTGGGCCGGGAGTGCTTCGGCTCCTGGTCGGGGCCGCGCGTAGGCAGCTGACCGACCATATCCAACGCCCTTTTGTCGCAATTTAATGCGGACTTGTGGCTCCCTTTTACGGTTATGACCCCGTTTGGCCCAGGAACCTTCAGGCATTGATACGCGTGATGCGAGGCGGCCATGAATTTGGCCAAAGGTGGTCTGCCGAGAATGGCGTTGTAGGCTGATTCGAAGTCGACCACTTCGAAGGTGATCAGCTCTGTACGGAAGTTACTCGGGCTACCAAAGGTAACGGGCAAAACGACCTGGCCCAAAGGCTTGATCGAGGTTCCCAGGACTATTCCGAAGAAGGGTACCGCTATGCTTTTAATCTTGGAGCGAGGGATCTGCATCTCGTCCAAGACCTTGGCGGAAATTAGATCCAAAGAGCTTCCGGAGTCTATAAGAACCCGGCCCACGATGGTGTTGCTGATGGTGGGGCTCACGACCATCGGAAGCTTCTGTGGTTTGGTCATTCCAAGGGGACAGTCATCCTTGGAGAAAGTAAGAGACAGCTCGGACCACTTGAGCTGCTGCACGGGAGGTTTACCTTGGGTGACATGGTGCACCTCCCGCGTGGCGTCCTTCAAATCCCGACGAGATTTATAGGCGGAGGAGCCCCCGAAGATAACCGCAATGTGATTCTGGGGTTATTGATACTCCATGTCATCGTCTTTATCCTCGACGAGCTGCTTGCCCTTGCTGTTCTCGCCTTGCTCGGAGAGCGACGGCATGGGGCCTTTGCCACTGTAAAACTGCTCCAGGCGGTAGGTCCACGTTCGGCAATTCCGTAAGTCATGCCCGTATGCCTGATGGAGCGGGCAGTATAGGCCACCCGGCCGCTCTGCTGGGTCGCCTCGATCTCGGGGTCGGTTTTGCTGCCCTCTGCTCCGAGCATTGAACCCCCGGCGTTGTGGCTGGGATGCTCGGGGCTGTTGCTGCTCCACCGCAGCGACCAAGCCCGGCGAGGGTTGCTTCTTCTTCTTTTTCTTGTCTTCTTATCCACAGAGTTTGAGCCCTTTTTGCTGGCGGAGGTTTCCAATCCGGGCTGAGGTGGCAGCTTCCCTTCGTCCAGCATTTTCTTCCACTGGACGGTCTCATCGGCATTGGCGTACCTGTTGGCCATGCGGAAGAGCTCGTTGGCTGTTAGGTCTGGATGAATCTCCAGGTCCTGCGTGAAACGCACGTCCCGCACCCCAAACTTGAAAGCCCGAACGACGGCTTCGTCCGATATGTTCGGGATCGAATTTCGGACTTGGATGAACCTCTGGACAAACTATCGTAGGGTCTCACCCTCCGTCTGAATCAGGCACTCGAGGTCGCGTTCCCTTCCTGGGCGGGTGTAGCAGCTCTGGAAATTTTCCCAGAGCGTTGCGCTGAGCTGACCCCAAGAACGTATAGACCCTTCTTTCTGGTTGAAGAGCCAAGTGCGAGCGGCGCCATCCAGGACCGTTGGAAGATAGTTTGCCATCACCCCCTCATCGCCCCCGGCAGCCAGGATAGCGGTGGTATAGATCGAGAGAAACTCGTCCGGGTTCTAGGTCCCGTTGAATCTCTCAATGTGTCTGGGCTTGAACTTGTTCGGCCACGTGACATTCCGAAGGGAGCTCGTGAAGGCCTGGCAACCAAAGCTCGAGTTCTCACGGTGGTGTCCTCGGCCATAATGGTCATTGCGAGCATCCCTCGTCCATCGCCCCACGCGTGGGCCAAGCCGAGAGAAGACTTCGCGAGGACGGTGCGCCGACGACCGCTCGGTCGTGGAGCGTTCGGAATGCTCGTAGTCCGGGTGGATGTGAGCATGTCGCTTCGAGGTTGCTCAGGAGTCACCCCGAGGCTTCTCGCGGACCGAATTAGTAGTCGGGGCATTCTCCGAGCATAGCTTCGGGTTTCATCCCTGTGTGAGCAGTCGGGTGTATGCCCTCGACGGTCCCGGGAAACACTCCGGGCACTCTGGTCGTGAGGAGGATCCGGGACCTTTAGATCGGCAGCAAGCTTCTCCAGATCCTTAGCTACGACCATGCCTACGGCCTCTAAGTCCAGTTGATCGGGGAAGCTGCGAAGGTCGTGCACGACCGCCGCCAAAGACTTCAACCGTTCTCGATTTTGGCGAACGGGCGGCGGGGAGCTCCGACGGCATTCTGGGACGTGGTCGGGGGTACGATGTGATGGGTTTCGAAGCAAGGAAAACAAAAATTTTCCTACGATTGCAACCAAACACCAAGATCATATCTAGGAGATGCAAGTAAACGGTTTCAGAAGGACTCACCCTCGTAGACCGAAAGCGGGAATAACGTTCCCGCAAACAAACGTGGTTGATGTAGAGGTACACTCCCGACTTCGAAGTCGCGAAGATGAGCGCCACAAACGGCAGCGCCTCCGTACTTGGTCACACGTACGGATCAACGATGACCTCCAATCCCTCGTTCCAGCGGGGCAGCGGAAGTAGAGGATCCCCGAAAAACTCCAACAACACTACAGCTTAGTGGTGGTGGTGGTGGAGAAATAATTTCAGCAGCGCTTCGCATAAGCCACAGCTCGAAAAACGGATTAGCAGGAGGAAGGAGAATGGACCAACCAAAGGGTCAAATGGATGAACAACAAAGAGAGGAGCTCCTCCCTCCCTTTTATAGGAGGAGAAGGAGGCAAGGCCAAGGGGTGGCCGGCGCATGGGGGGGTGCCCCTCGCCCTCCCTCTCTTCATGTGAGTGATCTCTCCACTCACTTAAATCAACCCACTTTGGTTTCCATTAAAACCCCACTCAAGAAATGGAAGGGTTTTCTCCCATAAATAAATAAAACATTTTTATTTCAGATATTTTAATATTTGTTAATTCTTTTAATTAACAAACATTAACGCATACCCCCTTTAACTATTCCGATATCCCGAAACTATTCCGGCGATACTCAAATAAATTCCTCAGATCATTCCATACTTTTCTCCTGGTGTTTCGTATCCACTCAAATACATCGATGAACCTTAAGTGTGTCACCCTACGGTTCGTGAATAAAATGGACATGATTGAGACACCTCTCGGATCAATAATCATCGGCGGGATCCGAGATCCATAATGACTCCCATTCACTCAACGATGAACTAGTGATCGCGTAAACCAGAAACGTCATAACCAATTCCTTTTGTCTCACGATATTTTACTTGTCCAGGATCCGATCATCAGTATCAACTATACCTAGTTCGATCCCGTTACCGACAAGTACTCTTTACTCGTTCCGTGATATAACATTCTTGTGACCTAGTCACATGCTTGCAAGCGATGTCTATGTAATATCACCGAGAGGGCCCAGAGTATATCTCTCTGTCATCTGGATGGACAAATCCCACTCTTGATTCATGAGCCTCAACTAATACTTTCATAGTACCTAAATCCATCTTTATAGTCACCTTGTTACGGAGTGACGTTTGATGTCATCAAAGTACTCTTCCGGAGTTAGTGATTGACATGATCTCATGGTCTAAGGAAAAGAGCTATTTCGTATGTGTTTGATACAGCAACAAACTAAATGACTTGATCGAATTTGCTATACCAACTTGGGTGTATGTTCATCACATCATTCTTCTAATGACATGACCCCGTTATTAACAACATCCAATGTTCATGATCAGGAAACCTTGATCATCAGTTAATCAACGAGCTAGTTTAAAAAGAGGCTTTACTAGGAACCTTTTTGTTTATTAAACACACATGTATTAACGTTTCCGATTAATACAATTTTAGCATGAGAAATAAACATCTATTATAAACATGGAATATGATAATAAACAATTTATTATTGCCTCTCGGGCATATTCCCTTCACGATGATCGCGGGAGTTTCCCTGGGAGGAATTCCTCTCCTTGGAAACCCGCCTCTCTCTTGCTTGGCGGCGTATACTCGCCAGGGTCTTTCCCAAAAACGCCCCCAGGTGATGCCTGGCCGCTTCGTAGCGATCCCGCTTAGCAACCCCCGAGGATTGTACCTAGGGCTCGATGCAGCTCCCAGCCATATTGACATGGCGAGAATGAGACGAGTGTGACGGGGACATCATCGTATCTCCTGGGGATGCCGTCTCACGATCAAACTCAAGATGATCCGGAATGTCCAAACCATCATAGAGCCCGTCATAGTCATCCTTGTTGCCAACGAGGGCAATGCGCGGGGAACGGGGGACCTGTCCTCGCGCCCTAGACTCCGGGGAAAAGCTCCCGGACTCGGTGTGGCCTGCGGGGTCGGTTACACCGGCTACACCGTGGCCGACGTAGTACATGTCATCATCATCAACGTCATTGAAGGCACAAAGACTCCTAGTTTCTCCCGAATTCGACATCCTCGAGGATCCCAATTCGCACGGGAATCACACTGTCGCTCCCCACGGACGGCGCCAGCTGTCGACGATTGGAGAACGGGCTTCCGCCGAGCTTACTTGTTGAATCGAGGGATCAACATGGCCCCTTCGTGCGAACCGGGGTTAGCGTCCGAGCAACGCGTAAACGGGAGAAAAACGCGTGGTGTTTATCCTGGTTCGGGCCTCTCACTATTGAGATAACAGCCCTACTCTAGTGTATTGTGTGTATGATTGGTCAAAAGATCAGCCTCTCCTTACAGATGTTTTCGGGGGGATTAAATACAGATCCTTACGTTGTACATAAGGTAACCACTTCCTAAATTGGCGCTACACTTCCATAACCGTAGCACCCATGTTCTGGGGCCCTTGATCTGCGCAACTGACTTGAATTTCCGGTGCGCCCGCCCTTGATTTCTGGCGGATTAATAGCCAACTTCCTTTCTGGTACCAGGACCGGGTCTCCCGACCATTCACCCGGGTCACGTCGTGGCCTTCACGAGCAAGGTTGCTCGTGTTCGTCCGGTGTAGTCGTAGGCGGACGAGTAAATACGCATGCTCGGGAGTTATGTTGCCCGGATGGTCTTCCGAGCGTCTCCTGCTGGAGCTGTATGGTCGGTAGCTTCAAGATCTTCCCGGGGTACAACGGTCTTCTGTCAGCTAGTCAATCCCCGACAAAAACTAATATGCAGGATTTAGTATGATTGCTACGTAGAGCTTGCGGTAGGTAGATTACGTGTCGCAGGATGAACTTGATGCAATGTCGATCGATGTAAGTAGACAATCACTAACGGCCACGCGTAGAACGACCGTGCTAATAACGTGTTATAAAACATAGTCGTTCACCCACATCAATCAACAGCACGCCCACACGAACACATGTAAAAATAGAAATACACAAAAGTATAAGGCAATTCTCTCTTTATTAGATTGATTTTACAGTACAAGACAATGCCCAATACTACGGAGATGAATTCGATTTCGTGCACTAATAGTGCTTTTAAACATAGATCAAGATTCTATGTTTAAGTAGCTGAGTGATTTCCATGAAAACCTAGATCAAGATTCTGTTTAAACATAGACCAAGATTCTATGTTTAAGCACCAAAACCTTGTCCAACGAATATTCGTAATTTCCACGAGGTTAAGGAGCTGGGTGAGAATTTTTTGTTTTTCGTGTTGCACTGTTGCTTCTGCTAGCCGTTTTGTTAATGAGGCTACTTACGCATTTGTATATGCTAAACAAGCTATATCGAGCAGCCAAAGATGCACTTGGATTAATCAAATGCCCGAGTTCTTATGTAATCTCACTCATGAGTAATGAAACATAAGCTCCTAATCTGCAAAAAAAAAAAAAGAGAAGAAAATTGGTTATGTCGCGCGGAACAAACAAATTCGTGGAAAACATTGCCAAACAGCAAGAATCTAGATGCAGAAGCACTAGGTAACTTATAATTTCAACATTCAATATGAGAAGATGAACATCACATTTGTATTACACGTTTCAATAAAACAGCTCGAATTGGATTAAAAACACATTCCACAAGGCATGTTTTCATCCCCATTATGGGTACGTCCGAGGCTTTCTAGGCCTCGAGTCGGGCAAAAAATAATTGTAATCATAATAACAACTCAGAAAGCACACCATTCACTTGCAAAACAGCAGATTTGGTCGGCTGCAAAATATGTCCACGCATGACGCGACATTGCTTCAAAAGTTTTTAACACTGCCGCCACTCATTTTCTTCTCTATGCACGAAAATGAACCAAAAATTGACAACCAGCACAGGCTATAATCACCAAATAAACGATCAATGGACATGGAGGGAAAATATGTTTGCAAGGAAGCTTGAGCTGTTCGTGCCTGATGCACGCTTTGCAAAAAGCATATCTGCCCTAGCCTGAGGCATGGCTACTTGTTGACGACTTTGCAACATAGATCTGCTTCATCCTACCAGTGCCCAAGTTCTTGTCAGAACCAGAATTCTGATTCCTCCCCTGGTATCCTGACCGACGTTGCCATTCATTCACAGTTCCAGTCTTTTGGGTCACCCGGGCCCGACGATCCTGATTATTAACTGGATGTTGGTACTGTTGATCTGATGATGACAACGACTGCAGGGGCTTGGCGGGCATGTTGGCAAACTGACCACCGTTGGGGTTGCTACTCACCCCTGTAGCAGTTCCAGGGTTGACATTTGGTGGGTGGGTCCTCACAATAACTTTGGCACTGTTTCGGACTTCATTGCTGATCGTGCTTGTCCGAACAAACGAAGGCTGAACAGTTTGAGCATTTGAATTGCTGGAGGCTGGCTGTTCAGCGAGACCTAACTCATCTGTGAACTGAGAGGCAGTTGTACTAGGGAAGCTCTTGTCGCTATCTGATGGCACAACAGATGCAGAAGCCTCCTGGAACCGGTTATTTGTGCTTGCCTTGTTGTCCATTGGCACATTATGAACAAACTGTGGTGCAGCTGTACCCTCTATTGGATGCTGCTGTAGTGGCACTGATAATGGGACAGAGTGTAGAGGCGGTACAGGCATATGTGGCCAACAAGGTTGCATCTGTATATCCGCAGATGACTGGAATGAGAGAGTGCGGGGGGTTAATGATAATGCAAATGGAGAAGAAATGTCGTGGTATAAAACAAAAACTAAAAATATTCGAGAGTTTCTAACGACAGTTATCTAATTAACTGCAACAGGATCAGAAATTCCGTTTTTCAATTTTATACACAGTGCTCATATTTGAATTGTTGAACCATCGAATGAACAATAAAATAAAGCTGTCATCCATATTTTTTTTGTCCCCCAAAAAAATACATTGGAAAAGGGGGAAATAACAAATGAAAGCTGTACTAAATGCTGTCACAAATCGCCTCCAACTGATTCATGCACATAAGAGATTATTCTTTCTGCTTATGTATAAGCCATTTTATTCATCTTTTTATAACAGGATGGATATCTAACACACAAGCATCAAACATAAACCAATTCAATTATCTATACAGCTAGGACCACTATTACATACCTGGAATGGAGCAATGTCGAACATGGTCAGTGGGGACGGGATTGGCATGATAGAAGTCGGGTGTAGATGCTGCACTTGGGTAGGAACACTGGGAGAGGTTACTTGACCAGGTACCATATTTTGGTTGCTTGGATCACTCTGGCTAATGCCAACAACAGAAGGCCCCTGGTTTTGCTTCCAATCAGGCTGCTTGTCACCAGGGACATAAGTGGCTCCCATAAAACCAAGTCCCATTTGACCAAACTGCCCAACCGGAGCGAAGTGGTTGTAAACCAACATATGTGGAGGACCTTGCACGCCTGGGATTCCACCAGGGCTAATGAAAGGACCAGCAAACCCAGTTGGAGGACGATAAAATGAGTCCATCCCAGAATGGCATTGTGGCCAAGCACCCAATGGTGCTGAAGGCAAAGCGTTTGTTCTTTGGGGCTGCTGACCCTGAGAACCAGCAGATTCATCACTTGGTCCAAATGCAAAAATGTGCCCTCCTAACATTGTGTTCATCTCAAAGCAGGAAAAGTGAGATGGCTGTGCGCCAGGAAACTGAGGAAGCATTGGCCCTGATGCCTGTGGACTGGGCAAAGGAGGCCACAGGGACATTGCCGGAGTATCAACTGACAAGTCTGCTGGAAGGGCAACCGTGAGTGGTTCTTCTGTGGATGATTCACCAGGTTGACCTGTTATTGCAACTGCTACAGTTTTGTTAAGAAACTGAATATAGCTGCAAATACAGAGGGTAATGTTTTAACTCAAGTAATTGACAACCTGAAGATCATACCTCCTGATGTTAACCCAGTGAGATCCTTACTGCTAAAGTTTTTGTGGTCTGGAGCAGAAGCTGCAGATGCATCAGCTGCAGATCCAACTACATCATCAGTACTAATAGCTGCAACGGCCACAGCAGAAGCAGCTGCTTCAGCCTCAGCTTCGGCTTCAACATCCTCTGAATTTGGACATGGTTCCTTAGAGGTAGCCTTCTTGTCGAACAAAACAGCACTACCATTATCACTAGGTAAGCTCCGATCAATCTTCATATCAGGCCAAGATGAACCTGGAGCACCAAGCCCACTTGAAGTAGTTCGGCTGACCGGAGGCAGTACGGTTGGTGAGGTAACTGCCCCTGAATGTTGTTTTTATTTCATTGTCTGTCAAGCGGCCCGAAACATGGTACAGTATTAATACAAACTACAAACTGCTTACCAAACAGAATCTTCTCCCCAGCCAGAAGGGAGTTAATAGGGCTAGAAGATGAAGGGAACGCTTTTTCCGTGGTTATTGTGGGAGACAGAGCATTGTTGGACTCCAAAGAAAAGCCGGAGCCAGCTTGTTCAAACTTTGCTGGTTGCATAGCTTCTTCGAGTTGAGTTTGAGTTAGTGGCATAACCTAGCACACACACGTTGTCAAAAGCTACACATACCACAAAATTATAAGATATCTATAGTTTAGTACTTCAGTGACGACAGACATGCATCTGTAAAAGGCAAACAAAAATTGTTATCTGAATGTTGAACCACTATATTAAATATTCATTGAGAAAATCGATACTCCCTTTGTTTTCAAATATATGTCATCCTAGGATGCATGCAATCAACTTTTTAAAACTTTGACCACTAACATACATAAAAGTAATCAGATTTGTCAAACTGAAATGATATTAGTAAATTTATCATCAAACATACTTCCACATCATTATATTTTCAATAATGTGTTAACGTATCTATATCTATATATATTAAACAAGTAATCCCCACTAACTGCAATTAATGCTATTTCTCTCTTCTCTCATGCAGCCACATCATCCATATTGTTCACAACCTTTGATGAAAATTGAGTGCCATACATGTTCCCTCGTTTGCATTGTCTTCTAATTCTTTTAGGCTCTACCATGTTTCACCTTGACTAGACATTACAACCAACAAATTGATTTCTAGAAATTCTGGCTCCAACACACAGGGTATCCCTCTAGTATATTAAACAAGTAATCCCTACTAACTACAACCAATGTTATTTCTCCCTTCCCTCATGCAGCCACATCACCCCTATTGTTCACAACCTTTGGATTAAAACTGAGTGTCACAGCAATCAGTCTGATCTGATTACTACCAGAGATTGTTGTGGCCATTCGATTCACAACCAACAAATTGATTTCCACAAATTCCCGCAGCAATGAGCGAGGTATCCTTCTAGTATATGAAACAAGTAATCCCCACTAACTAATATCAATGATATTTCTATCTATCATGCAGCCACATCACCCCTATTGTTCACAACCTTTGGATGAAAATTGAGTGACATTGTCTTCCAATTTTTTTAGGCAATACAATGTTTCACCTTGATTTGTTCAAACATTACAACCAACAAATTGATGGGTATCCTTCTAGTAGTTGGAAAAGGTAAAGGTCAAATGCGTGTATTGGAGACAATGTCAATGTCCAAAACGACAATTAATGGAGGGTGTATTTGTTAAAAAGTTTATGTAAGCTTTCAATACAAGGCAGAAGGGGTAAAAGAAAAATTGACTGTAGAGACTAAATTTGGCTGTATTTTGATATTAGAAGTTGTAAATACTGTAACTGTCATGCTGCCAATAGAACAAAATTAGAACTTGAAAACCCACTCATGTAAAATAAAGCTAGTTGAATACTTGAATTAAGATTGCCAAGAGCATTTTCTCTAGCATTATATAAAATTATCACAAGAATAAAACATAAGAGACTTCCCAAGACTATCATGCAGAAATATGGCAATCTAGCTGTTTTGTATAAAATTTAACTCTGCATAAAAACCATTCAATTTCCATCATTTACTAAAGAAATAGTAAAGATGATCTGGTTTGCATCCATGGAAACAAATTAAGGCACCAAGAGGAATTGGATGTGATCATGTGAATAAAATGCCTTGTTCTCACAAAATAAACAACTAACGTAGGATTGCCTGCATGAATTTGCATACGAAAGAGGAAGGCAATAGAAACACCATAATAAAGGTTCCCCAAGGCACTTCATACACTTTTGAAGACCAACTGTTTGCAGGGAAATACTATTATCATTACAAATAACCAGATATCATTTGAAACAAAATAAAAAACTTAGGTCAACAATTGATGCATTTGTTAATTATTTCCAGAAAAGAATAATGACCTGCACCTTAGGAACATAAATAACCTTTAGAAAAAGCAATCTACCTGCTGGTTTATTTGTGAACTATCCCAGGTAACCATGTTAAATGGAGTGCTAATGGATGCTGCTTTATTGTTGCCTTCGGATAAGCCTTCCACAAGCTTTGTGGCAGCACTAGAAGTGACCAACTCGGATGTCGTCTCACTTTGGATAGGCCTGTAAAAGATTTTGTTAATGAAGTCCTCAAGAAGAATCCTATTCAATAAATAGCATAAACATAACTAAGCTACTAACTTCTTCGCATAGTAGTTCGTATGAGATTCTGTGTTGGCTGAAGGTGGCCCTATGGGTGTCATGGAGGCGATATCACCCTTGAATGCAACTGATGGTTCGACAAGGTCACGGCCTCTTCCTTCAACTGCAAGGACAGAATCCAAAGGAACTTTCTTTGCAGGTTCTCCACCCAAAGAAACTGTTCCCTTATTCAAACTTGGACAAGTAGAACTGTGGAGAGAAACTTGAAGCTGTTTGCGGTGAGCCTGGTTCAACCAACACCAAAGCATTAATTGAAGAAAGACAAAAACAGTATTACAATATAAATTTAAGCATATGAAAGATGATAATTGGGCACCTTTGCCATCCTCATTTTGGATCTATTTTCTTTCTCCCTCTGCTCTCTCCTGACACTCATTATCTGCTTCTTGGACCTTACTTCAATGAAACCATCTGCATCAACAGGGACCTCAATGCCTTGCTGCTTAACATTTACAACTCCAACCTGTAATGAGGTATTAGCATCTCCCTCAGGGATAGCACCAGCTCTACATTTCTTATTCCCACCATGAGATCTCTCATAAGATGGAGCCTTCTGCGTACTTCTCTCTGTCTTATTGTAATAATTAGCAGATGTAGATGAAGGACCTGCACTAAGATCACTTGCTTCATTTGTCTTAAATGACTTATCACCTTCCCTTCTGTTCACATTTCTCAGTGAAATATCTCTTGCTGTTCCATTGGAATATGGCTCCTCGTTCTGCTCACCATGGCTGAATGATTCGGAAGCTTGAATTTGGTTCTTCTCAACATTTTCCCGAACTCTAAATTCAGTTCTTCTTATATTCCTACGAGACCTTCTCTGGAATCCTCTGGAATCTTTATGAGAAGGTTCAACAACTGAACCTATCGATCTCATGTTAGATTCTCTAACAGCATAACCATATCTCCTCCCTCTTCCACCAGATACAGCACCTGGAGCCCTTGGGCCACATGAGGCTTTCCCATCTGAACCAACTTGAGAAGATTCTCTATTGTTGGAAGTAGGTTTGTGATTCCTCTTCAGAGTGAGATCATGGTTCCTCTGCGATTCAGCTTTTGAAACTCCAAAAGTTGTATTTTCCTCTATCGAAGTTCCGTCCAGCAGGCTGTGAAATCCATCTACTTCAACCATATGGTTGTTTGCAGGTGCATTGAACTGCTGACAATTTGAATGCTCCATGACAAAGGGAAGCTTGGCTGCAGGTGCTACCGATTTATCAACAAAACTGGAAGGGACTGCCTCTCTTGGGATATTATCATGTGTATCTTGATTCATCTCATTAGGGAGACCACTTGAAGCATTCTGATTCAATATATATGGAGTTGGTGTGGATGAATGAACGGAGGACATTGCCAGAGATTGCGGTCGAACATTCTGGGCGATAGGGCGGACATGCCTCAACTGGCCAAACTGGAATAAAGGAGTTGATGGAGGGTGCATTTGAGCCAGGGATGGGTTAATCTGATTGTGGAGATGGATCGGCATCTGTATGGAACCAATCTGAATGGCTGGAACCGGAGTTGGTATTAAAGAAGGTCCAGAAAACAAACCAAACTGGAGGCTAACAGGGACTTCGCTCCGGCCAATTACCGCTGAAGCTGATGACATAATAGGATCTGTGGAAGTTGCCTGAGGTAACTTGGAGCTTGACATAGATGTTACTAAGTTACCGGATGGCTCACCATTAGTTTCATCAGTCAAGGCATTTATACGATCAAGAGCCAAGTCCTGCAGTGCCTTCTCTGCTTCTGTAGCAAGGTCAGAAGGACCAACTGAACCAATACCCAACTCTTGCTCCACATCACCTGAGTGCACACCAATTGCCCTTTCACTGCTCTTCATAGAAGTTAATTCAAGCTTGCTATTCAGGGGAATTTCAACCTGTACACCCTCATCAAATCCGAGTATAACTGGTTCCATTTCTACAGGTGTATTCTGCCCCTCTGCAAACTCATCATCCAAGTCAAGATTCTCGTCGTCACCATCATTTATTTCATCTTCCTGGTAGCTATTGCTTTCTTCATCATACTCATCCTGTTTTTGCCTGCCTTCATGGTGTTCACTTGGCCATTCATCATCCTCCATGTGAGAAACCGTACTTGAGGTAGTGATTCTGCTTGTGTTTGCTGCATCTAGGGTTGAAGCTGCAAGGTCGTTGTCAGACATCACAGTTCGATCACCATCAGCAGAAGTTGGCAATGCAGGTGAATCACCAGAAACATCCATCTCGTCATGTGAAACATGTGGAGGTGAGCTAGGAGGGCTTGAAACAGAAAGAGAGGATTGAGAGCCCAATATAGGGTTCTCCCTGTCCCCACTTTGCTGTTCATTAACAACAATGTCTTCAGCTGGTGCCCCATGCTGGTGAGATACCTCTTGGTACGCACTTCCATATTGACTCCGCACAGTTTGTTCATCATCTCTACTGGAACTCTCTCTCATCCCACAATCCACGAAAGATGAATTGGCACGTTGAGTGGAAGCACTAATTGTACTTCTCTGCATTGAGGTCACAGTTGGGGGTGGAGGTACACGTGGCTGCCGCATAGAGTAGCGGGGTCTTGTAAAAGAGAAGTCATTAGCCTCAGAGTTCTGAAACATCCTATCTCCTTGTTGAGCATTGGGGCTTCCATGAGAAATGCTAGGCAGCCATGATGCATCTCCAAACCTGTCACTACTAAAAAACTCAGTGTCAAAGTTAGACTGCTTGTCAAAACGGTCATTCTCCCTTGGTGCATCCCACCTTGGAACTCTTCCGTGACAGTAATCCTCCAGCCCCCATGGTGAATCAGTTGTCCGGCCTCTCGAAGATGCCCTGACTGACACAGTCCCAACTCCATCAAAAGAATCTTTCTTAGGGAAATTACCCCTACTTGTAGCGAAAATGTCACGCCGTGGACTGTAATGTGAATTCTCCTGGTCTTGAAATGCAGCCCTTGCACTGTGATATGCATGTTCTCTATCAATAAAGGATGAGTGTCCATCTCTCAAAGCGTGCACCCTCGGAACTGTATCAATGTACCTGTTGAGACTGGAGGACTCTGATGATGCTGAGGTATTGATGCGTTCACCCATTCTATCAGAATCCTGTCTTTCACCAGCAATAGTAGACTGTGACACACCTCTGTCCTTCAAGGATCCAGGTGCCAGTTCATCATTGGCAGCTGACATAAGATTCACATCTCTCACGCTTGATTCTGCTTGTCGTCTAGCAATCCTTGCCTCCAATTCTAGAAGCTTTTGACGTGCAGCTTCTCTACGGCGCTCCTCCTCCATAGCAACCCTCCTCTTTTCTTCCTCCCTAGCAATTCTCTGCTCCTCAGCTCTTCTGACAACTTCCAGTCTCTCTTGCTCGGCTTGCCAAGCAGCCTGTCTTGCTTCTTCTTCCACCAACCGCTGCTTCTCCTCCTCCTCTCTTATCAGCCTCTCCTTCTCCTCCTCTTGTTTCCAGGCAATTTCTCTGGCCCTTGCCTGTTCCTCCATTACCCGTTGTCTCTCCTGCTCTTGTACTCTCAAGATCCTATCAAGCTCTGCCTCAAATGATTCCCTTACTGGGTCATGGAAATCAGCTGGTTTGGCTGCTTCTTTTTTCCTCTTCAGTGCACTCAAATTAACGGTGGCAATGCTATCGAAACCACTATCCTCAATTAAAGGCTTCACGGGGCTCCCGGTGAGCCGCTTCTCCCTGCCAAATTTTGCCACTGGCTCATTAATTAAAGGCCCTTTATTACCAAGGAAAGGCTGCACCTTGGAACCAACATTATTCTGGAAAGAATTTCCTCTGTACCAATTATTCGAATGATCACCATAACGCTCACCAGTAGTCTCCCCCACATGTGCACTTTCATATGGTTCTGCCCCGTTCTGTTCATACGGGTGCACAACCAGCTCCCTACTAGTATTCCACGAATCCTTGGGCACACCATTAGTCATGCTCATGCTTGCCCGATAAGATGGTTGCCCATTGGTTCCTCTCCCTGCACTGTACGGTCGACCATCTGTCCTCTCTCTATCGTGGCTTGGCATAGGGGGTCGCCACAAACCATTCTGCCCAACCTCTTTATTGGTAGAGGCCAAATCTCTCCCAAAGGGTTCTTTTTTAAAGGGCTCCCTCGACGCCCCATAAAGGTCGCGCCCTGGAATCATGGCCTCACTCCTACCAAATCCCCTCTCCCTATTGTCACGCTCTGGGAGGCTCAGGGCTGTATCACGCTCATCATCAGCCCAATCAGAATCATACCTAAGCTGGACCAGTGGAAGCGGCCCCAAGTCATGCTTTTGCACCTTCTCCATGGAAACATGGAGGCCAGCACCCGTGCCACCGCCAGAGGCCAAGGGCTCAGCAGCACGTGAGGGCGTCACCTGTGGTCGCATGCCAAGGGGCATCCGCCGTGTCTCTGACGTGGCGGCCTGTGCCCCATCACCGTCCCTCTGGCGCTGCTGCGCAAGGGACGGAGGCGGCGGCGCGACCGCTGCTTTCAGGGAAGGGAAGTCCTCCCCGCGCAAGACGACTGCTTTCTCCGGGAACCCATACAACGGGGGCCTGGCTGCCCCGACAGGAAGCGGCACGGAACCAGGGGGCTTCTCGGAGGCCGAGGCAGGCTTGGTCCAGCCAGCCGCAGGCCCGCCGGATCGGGGTGGGGCCGAGGCAACCCCTCCGCCCGCGGCGGCGGACGCGCCATCGAAGCGCTCGTGCTCCTTGCGTAGCGAGGGGAGGTTCAGCGGCGGCGGGACGGAGAGCTTGGGCGGCTGCGGCTTGGCCACAGAGGAGCCGCGGGGGCGGGAGAGGAGCACCATGCCCCCGCCGCCGCCAGAGGAGCCGGCGGGGCGGGAGGGGCGACCACCATGGTGGGAGGGGGCGGGCTGACCGTAGGATCGGTTGAGGTTAACGGAGACGAACTTGCCGGGGTGCGACATCGGCGGCCGCGCAGCGCATGAAACCCTAGCCGCAGCCCGATGCGCGGGTCGGCGCGAGGCACGCGCCCGCGTGGGCTCGGGATATGTGCGACTGCGCGGGCTGGGTGAGGAGGAGGAGCCAGAGGTGGAGGTGGTGGCTCGCCGCCGAGGAGGAGGCGACGGCGGTGGCGGTGGGATTGGGGGCGGAGGGTGTTGGTGTCGGGTCAGAAGAGGTAGGCGAAGGGGAGGGAGCCCTAGACGCACAAGGGAGGGGAGGGTGCACGCCGGCACGAATCTTAAAGGTGCTAGTGTGCTTGGGCTGGTCCGTTGGGGTTGGGCGGTGCGGCGTTTGGGTTAAACCTCAGCTGCTGGCCCCGCGGCTCGGCCCTGATAAACGAGTCCCAATGATTTTTCGGGCCGGGCTCGATTGATTAGTCCAGCCCGGCCGGACAGATGCTAGCTAACAGCCACACCCTAACTTCTTGTCGTTCGTATAAAACATCAGATTTTTTTAAAAAAATAATAAAATTTTTAAATAATTTTATAAAAATAATACGCCGAATGTTTTTACAAAAATATACCTTTATCGCTATGTCAATTGGCGATAGGAGTTTTGTCACCAATTGAATTAGCGACAGACAATCTGTCGTCAGATGAATTAGTGACAGACCTTTTATTGCTAAAAGAATTGGCGACAAAAGCCTTAGTCTTGTCGATCAAATGAATTAGTGACAAAACAATCCGTCGACCAATTCAATCAGCAACAAAATAGACATATGTCGCCAAATAAAATAGCAGTAGATCTTATGTCGCTAAATGAATTGGTGACAAAATTCGGTGTA
The DNA here is from genome assembly GCA_036346355.1 of Rhipidocladum racemiflorum. Lineage (NCBI taxonomy): Eukaryota > Viridiplantae > Streptophyta > Magnoliopsida > Poales > Poaceae > Rhipidocladum > Rhipidocladum racemiflorum. The sequence continues at coordinate 37,271,274 of CM070580.1, read as the reverse complement.
TTATTTTGTAATAAATTTTATAAAAAAAATTCTGAAACATCATCTCTCCAATTCGTCAATCCACAGTCAAAAATCAGATCTAGAGATGTCCTCCTGCTCAAGTCCGACCTCTTCTAGGTAGGGGTGCAAACGGAGCGGATACGGACGGATTTTGTTCATCCCATATCATATTCCAAATTTTTTCTCGGATACATAATCGGATACGGACAGTGCCGGATTCGAATACGAATACGGATTACTTCGGTCACGAATACGGAGCGAATACAGGTCATTTCGGATACGGTTAGTCTCGGTCATGAATAGTTAGTTGGATAATGCGTGAAAGCAGAAACCATATATGTCACATATTAGGATCAATCAACCATACACAAAACTTTACTTTCAAGACATGTAAGTGTTTCAAATTCAATAATAGTTGCATTCCCTACATAAGAATAATATACAACCAAGTACAATTCCATTCAACATATGCACTTATATGATGTAGCACATCCAACTGCAATCAAGTGTTTTGTAGTGCAATTATAAGAGCTTGCTCCAGAAAGTAGTGCAATTATATTACAACTTGCTCACATTATATCACAGGCTCACAACAGCACTATGTTTCACATTATATTACAACTTGCCTAATCAGATAGCACATAACCAACACGCAACATCTAAAATACAGCTAGCAAGCACTGTAATTCAAATACACACATTATGAACAATATTGCAAGGGTATCGGGTCGGATATTTACCGGGTATCGGATCGGATATTGCTCTTCTCATATCCTAACCCATATTACATGAGATTTTTCGAATACGAATACGGATAACATCGGTACGGATTTTTTTCGAATATGGTATCGGATCGGTCGGGAAATATCCGCTCCGTTTGCACCCCTACTTCTAGGGGTGCCAGGTCCTCCCACCCCTCACCCCTAAAAAAATTGAGAAACACTACAAATTTACTTCTTTAGTAAATCAAATTTGTTAATTAAATTGGTTTCGATTTAGTGATTTGGGATTTTTAAGACCTTATAATTATTTGTATTGTACTTTTAGCATATTTCAAATATACATATTGTGTTTATAATATTACAAAATTATTATACGAGGCAGTAGAGTTATACATGTAAAGTGTGCACTCCATAAAAAAAATTTTAGCTCCGCAACTGCCCATCTCTCGGTGCTTTCTACTCTGTGGAGATTGGAGAACAGTATTACTACTGTACTAGTATACGATGGATTCTTAAAGGAGTATTATGTGATGTGAGATTGGACATTAGGTTTTTGGTATCAGAAATGAGGCACTCATTAGTTCATTTCTGTCTGGTTGTTTCATTTCTCTTGAGAAAGATTTGTGCTCTAGCAGGCTGATTTATATTGTACTAGTATATTGCCCGTGCTAACGCTACGGCGATATTTGGTAATACAATTCAAATAAGCAAAATGTGTTATATGTTTTGGTAATCAAGTGTCGTAAGATGTGCACAAAAGAAAGATACAAAAATTTATTATATCGTTGATTACATAAGCAAGTGCATAAGGTAACACAGCAGCTGTTTATCATTAAAAACCATCTAATCCCTGATACGTTTATCATTTTTATATGGAGCGGATGAATGATGCCACGGGGAGGATGATGTGCAAGTCGGTGAAGCAAGAGGCGGTCTGCAAGTCTTACATGATAGGCATCACCGAGCTAGGCCGCCATCCGCCTTGACAGCAACGGCCTCGTCATCGGCCCTCACGTTCCCAACCGGCTCGTGCGCGGTCCCGCCGCGTTGTGCCACCGTGGCGCAGGTGAGCGTGCACGGGTGGGCCGCCCGACGGCCTCGCGGAGTAGCAGTGCGCGGCCCTAGGGTGCGCCGTGGACCTCAACGCGGAGTGCCCCAGGGACGCGAAGGTGGGCGCCGGCGGGTGCAGGGCGCAGGGGTGCGCGTGTGCGCGCAACTGTTCAAGCAGAGGTCGCCGGACGCGAGGACGACGCCAACGGACGTGGAGGCGACGCCGCAGAACTGCCACGGTTCTGCCACGAGCCTGGCGATGTCAAGCTCGTCTTCTGCCCAATCGGTTGAAGAAACGACGCGGTTAGCGCATGCACCATGCATGCGTGTACGCGCCTGCATGCGTTGTATATGGAAGTGCGTAATATGGAAGTTCTATCCGTTCTGGACTATCTCATCAAGCGAGCGCCATCAGGAGCCCAGGAAACAAATCAGGACTTCGATTGCATGCAAGCGCCATTTAGTTTCCTAGCGCGTGAGGCTCTGATTGCATGCATGCGGCTATAGGAAACAAATCAGGATCTTGACTCCTTAATTAGGAAACAAATCAGGATTTTGACTCTAGATTAGGGAGGTGATTTGTAGCCTATTAATCTTGCCATCAATTTTAAACAGCACAAACAGGGGGGGGCCATCAAATTTATGATTTCATATAACACAAGGTAACAGTAAGTCTCCAGCTATGTTGGGGCTGAATTGTAAGAAATAAGAACTGAGACAGCTATGTTCTTTGTGTTTTCTACTATGCCATGAAGGTCAGTACCCAGCTTATACCGTCGCACTCTGATATCCTATAGCCTAATACTGTCATATGTGACCTTTGCAGTTTAAGTATGAACTTCCATCATGCCTGGATTCTTTCTTCATGCAGGTCCAGATCTGAACGCAGGAGCAAAAAATCCTATACTTTCTAAGGTTAAATTCTACTCAGGTTTTCCGTGCTTCCTTCCAAGTGGCTTGATCACGGAGTCGTGCCCTTACTGCCGCCGCACTCGCCGCCTTCGCTATCGTGCCTTGTGATTATTCTCAGTGGGTGAGCTTCGGTGTTGAAGACCCACTCGTCGAAAGAAATCACTGATGGTGGGGAGAATTATAGGTAGAGATATTTGAGTGTCTCTGCCAGGAAGAAGCTCTGCATCATGTCATCTTTTGTACCGGTGTCACCTGAAAAGAAAATAATAGTTCACTTGGGACACAAATCTAACCTACGTTGAAAGCATAGTGACAATATGGGAGGGTTGATTCTGAGAAATAGAGTTTTACATCATTCAAGACATGCATCGTTCTATTCTACAATGATCAGTCTATTCATCAAATAACCTAAAAATCAAGGCCGGCTAAATAATCTTTCTCAAGCATGATTGAGCTGCAGTGCTCTTTCATACGAAAAAAGTGATGAGATGAAGATATTGTCATACTGTGCTGTGTTTGAAACTATCAAATATGCCATGAAATAAGCAAGTAATTTGTGCCCAGTAAATATGAACTCGATGAAATCAGTAAAAAATACTGGTAATCAAATAATCAATAGTTTGAGCCTAGAAAATATGAAAACTAATTAATCAGTACAAAAATACTGGCAATCAAATAATCAATTTTAGTAGCCATCAATTATCATGTCCACATGAGAACTATTAGATATGTCGCATATCGAATCCAACTGCATCAAAATCATCAGCTAAGAGGTATAGTGAGAGGACACTGCATTGCAACAGCACAAAATGGGCCTTGTACCTCAGTTGCAAGACAGAATTCTGGGCATCTGCTTTCACCACACCTCCCACTGCACGGCATATAGCCAGCACAACAGACATATCTACACACACAGGAGAACAAAGGGAATCAGGGGATCAAACTAAAAAAATTCACTTCTAACCGTAAAAAGAGAATAGAATACAATGCACACTACCTCGACATGTCATTATAGAGAGCCCTTTTGCGAAGCATGTATGACACACATGGTCCACTGAACAGAAAAGGAAAATGCAGCACATTAACAAGTGGGCAAAAATCTTCACATTTCAAACTGCTAATTGTATTACCAAATATCGCCATAGCGTTAGCATGGGTAAAAATCTACATTGACCTCGTTTCAAAATAAGTACAGAACAATAAAGCAGCAGGTTGATAAGCATTAACAAAGGCATCCAGAGTGACAATTGCATCATTTACAAAATCCAACACATGAGGGAAATTGAATTTTAAGACAATGTTGAAAAATCAGGCAAAAGGACAGCAGACATATCAGAAACTATCCAGTATAGATAAAACTTGCCTCCGAGAAATCTTTCTGAAGTTGGGTATATCCACTATCATTCGGTCCAAGTGAAGTGAGCACCTATAAGTCAATTATGGTTAAGTAATGTTTATGCATAGTTCTCTAAGAATGATCATAAACTGTTATCAAATCACTGAAAATATATGATCGATTCTTTAGCTATCGTAGGTCCTCAGCGTTTGAGCATACTAAGCAAATAATATATTCAATTTGAACTTAAAAAAAGGAAAATATCTACATTAAACGCCACTGTCACCTTCTATTCTGCTGATGCATGGTTGAAACAGCTAACAGACCAAGCTAGCAGCGATACCAGGAATGCTAGAAGGAACATGGAACAGAGTATTTGAAAGAAAGATGGATATAGCAACAAGAAAAAAAATATTAGGTAAGAGATTATGAACTTATATATATATCATATTGAGCTCGCAACATATGGCAGTACAAAAAGATGCAAAACCAATATGACTGTGTGTTGCACTTGCACAGAAAAGTAGAATGAGAAGGTCCAGCCGTCCAGGAAACAGGAGACACTTTGCACTTTAAGAGAGTGATCCGGTACGTAAATTTTGGAAAATATGGACACCCATTCAGCCATTCACAACACCAGTGAAAAAAATACTAAATTATTATTGGTCATAAATCAGGAGTAAATTCATTGATATGGCAAATGAACAAACTGAAATCCTTTTACAAACAACGCAAATGCACTTCTCCAAAAACACGATTTGAAGAAAACTACGTGAGCTAAAGGAAATGTCAGTAGTTCTACCATACACACATATCATTTCTCCAGACTAAAGCATACAAACAGATATTATTAAACTACCCTCTAGATGTTGCTTCCAAACAAATAAAGAGAGTCCTATAGATGGCATGCACCATTAAACAGGTTTGTAGAAATAACAAAAAATGACCTGTAATGACTTCATGCACCTCTCTTGCATCGTGTGGAAAATGTCCAGGAAGTGAGGAAGAACAATATTAATGCAATCCAGAACATTAGGCTGCACCTTGATAGCATTTGTAACCTGGAGATACAGAAAATATGCACTCTTTAATCTTTATTAACCAAAGTGTCCATACTTCATACTAATGACAAGAAAAAGGTTAGCTGAGACTATAGGAATGAAATAGAATTCACATTTAATCGTTAGCATTGTTCTCATCAGCACCATCCAAAGCATTCACCGGCTCCCACATCCCACCCCTTTCCGTGAATTGGACTGTAGGCTCGCGGTCACCGTACACATCCTCCACAGCGGCATTATCACGAGCACCCTGCGCGCGCTCACCCCCGGCACCGAGAAGCGCGTAGGGCTGGACGCTGTGGATGGCGTTCTTGGGGAAGAATCTGGCGGAGGCCCTGCTGGTGTCCGGGGACGCAAAGACCTGGGGCCCGTTGCGGTCGTTCCAGAGGTCGACGCCGCCGGGGCGGTGGAAGAGGTCGGCGAGTGCCTTGAGCTGGTCGTCGGCGGCGACGGAGAGGAGGTTGGGCGCCGCCGGCGCGGCGGAGTCGGCGGCGTCGAGGTCCTGTGGTCGCTCAAGGTGGGCGACGGCGTCGCGAGCTCGGCCAGCTTGCGCATCTCGTAGAGCCGGCGCTCATGGCGGCGGGCCTTGAGGAGTCGCTGGCCTTCTGGCTCGCATGCGCTTCCACTGCCACTTGGAGACGCCGCCCGGGTAAGTGCGGGGCCCACCGCCCATGCGGATGGCGAGGTCGCCGCGGCGGAGAAGGACAGGAAGGGGAGGCGGAGGTGGTGGGAGGAGAGCGGCGGCGCGGGGAGCGGCATGGCAGTGATGGTGGCGCGAGCCTGCCGGGATAAGGGAGGGTGTTTGAGGCCGCCCAAAGGGAGGCCGCCCGGAGGGAGGCGGCGGGGAGATCGGCCGCAGGGAGGCCGCCCGGAGGAGGAGGTGGCGCACTGGAGCAGGGGAGGCGGCCAGGGCGCGCGGGTCTTTTGGCATGATTAGGGCACAGGCGGCTCAGAATTGATGGGATGAACCGGGTGATTTGGTCCATCAGATTTGATGAAGTGATGTGATAAAACATCTTAGCCCTTGATTATGAGGAAGTAGGATTTCTGGGTGCACGTTTTAGGGTGAACAAAGAATAAATATCCTCTGTGGGGGAACAATAGTGTGTGCATGTAGGATAAAATTAACTGGTGAATTATATAGGGGTAAAGATTGATAGATTAGCGATTTTCCTACTCCCAATCTATGAATTGCAATCTGAATATTGGGCCTCGGGCTTCTTTTTCGGTCGGGCTAGGGTTCGGGCTTCGAAATCACATACCTGTCAGGCTTCGGGGCAAGGTCGGGCCTAGTGCTTGAAGGTCGGGCTTCGGTCTGGTTCAGGGTTTTGAATATGTATTTCCTAAAGTCACTGACTACCCAGGATAAAATATGAATGAGCCAGTGCTGAATGGAACAAAGGCAATATGTACGAGCCGAGCGAACGATCTGAAATGACCCTAAAACTTCAAAATGCTTTTGAGTTTGTTTTGGTTTTATTTGAATCTTATTTGGAGTTTGGGTTTGAATTTGATTTGATTTTGGTCCAAATCCTTTGTGCCTTCTAGGCCTACGGCCCGTTCCAGCCACCAGCCGTTAGCTCGGCCATAGCTACCGCTCAGCCAAGACGCCCACGGACTCCGGCTCCGCCACCGCCACCTCCTCGCACAGCGTCGCGCCGCTTCGCCACGTCGCCGCGTTGCGCTTCGCCGCCGCCGCCCTGCGCACCGCGCGCCCATCTTTGCCGCCGCCGCCCGCGCATGTCGCCCGCACGCCCACGCCCACGTCCCGGCTACGTCGCCACCGCCACCACGCCATGGCCGGCCTCGCCCGCCTATAAAAACCCTCGCGCCCCTCGCCTCGACCCGCACCGCTTCCCCTTCACCTCGCCCAGTGAGCTCCGCCTCCACCCCCTCCATCTCCGGCCGCCGCACCGCCCAGTGCCGCCGCCATCGAGCCCCGCCGCCACTGAGTCCCGCCCCCCCCCAAACCCTAGGCGGAGCTGACGTTGGACCAGACGGGAGCCCAGTACGACTACTTCCCCTGCGATTCTTCCGACCCGATCGCCAAACAAGGCAAGCCGTACACCATTGATCATATTGAACCTATTCATGCCATGTTATACTTAGTAATTATTTTATATCGCATTAGTTTGCTGTATGTGGAAATATTGAAAACTGTTATTTTAGAATGACATGATGCCTAGATAATGCCGAATTGCTCATGGAACTTCCTTGAAAAATATTGAACCATATTAATTCCTTTGTAACCCTAGATCATAACTTATGAAATGTTAGATTAATTACTATTAGTCCGGTTAGTTAGTACCATTGCTTTTAAAAATGGAAACAAAATGCTGCCGAGTCTTCGACTCGAATGTTTGTAAAAGTGCTACAGTCAGGGGGGCAATATTGGATTAATCCCGAGTGGATGATATTTCGATCCCCGGCTGATGATTAATGCCTTGGTTTGTCTGGTGGCCGGTACTGTGAGTACCAGAATGGGTTTGTGGATTGGAAGGCTTGGTCTTTGGCAATGTAAGGTTAAAAAAACCCTTGAGCAAAGTAAATAACTTAAGTTCCCGCTCAACCACAGGTCGGACTGGTTAATAGGCCTGCCTCCAACATAGCTCAGTAAATTAGTCATTTCTGAATTAAAATTGATTAATTTTGGTGGTACTATTCTCTGAGGAGAATAGGGATCGGCCTCCCTAGCAGGGGAGTATACCGAAGGGGTGGAACAAGAATGGACCGGAGTGTCATTCACTGATTCTCACAACGGTAGGTGCTAATTAGAACTGTGGGTCCAAGATAGCGTCAGGCCTATCGGTTAACAACTAAACACAGGAATGATTTAACGAAATGCTGTGATAATCTCAACCTGGCCACATGCATTTAAGTTGCATGAAAACTCGCGATTGGCAATAGAGGTTGTTGATATCTTGTGGGTAAAGCTGAGCACCTCTACAGAGTTAATCAAATGGTATTCGAATACGCCGTACTTCCGGTTAATGAAGTTAAGTTGAACTGGGGTGATTACCCATAACTAAGCTCAAGTAATTGTTTTGGTTTGTGCTTCAAATGTAAAATGTTGTTAGAAATAAAACTGCATCCAGATACCTAAACCCTATTACCATCCCTTATTATTCCATACATATAGTATTCAGCCATTTCCGTACGACTTGTTGAGTACTCTGTACCAGTGTTATTAAAGCGTCGTTTAAGCGTTAAAACGTGATCTCGAGTCAAAACGCCAGAACGTTTTGTCAAAATCCGCTGGAGCGTCCGTTCTGGGCGTTTAAGCATCCCGTTTTGGGCGCTTAAGCGTCCTGGGACGTTTTCCAGGCGTTTTGGATGCCATAAGGATTTGGGCCTCTAGATGAACTAGGGTTGGCTCTCCTTACCTCTGTCCTCTGTCCTCATCCGGTCATCCCCAGTCGCGCCGCCTACGACGCCTTGAAGGATGAGTCGCCGCCCAGCGCCGCGCCCGTCAGCGCCGCTTCGCCCGCGCCGCTCGCGCCGCTTGCTGCCAGTCGGTTTCGCCTCCACGCCGTCGGCTTGTTGCCAATCGCCCTCGCTTCCCGCCGTCGGCCGTCGACCTCGTCCTCGTCCCTCACCTCCGCGGCCGCCGGCCTCTCTGCTTGGTCTCTGACTCTCTGGTTCTCTGCCTGACTGCCTCTCGGAGTCTCGGTAAGAACTTTGTGCTTCACTCACTGCTAGACCACATGTGCTTCACTCAGTTGTGCTTCACTCACTGCTTTGTAACTTTGCCTTTGTGAATGTTGTTGGTAGGCGATCAAAATATCAAATGTCAGGTAATAGTGATGCACCGGTTCCGGTTGAGAGCTCTCATGGTGATGAGGCTGAAAGTTATGATCCATTGAAAGATGAAACTCGAAGGCCAAAGTCCAATGATCCAGGATGGAAGTATGCATATTATGCCGAACCAGGAAAGCGGGAGTTGATCAAATGTGCCCTTTGCTCAAAAAAGATAACAGGAGGAATTAAGAGGGTGAAGCAACATCTAGTGGGTGGGCATGGAGACATCATCAAGTGTGCAAAAACTACAAAAGAGATCGCTAAAGAGATGAAGGCGGCTTTTGATAGTGGGAAAAGGAGTAGACCGTTGTACCTAGATGATGAAGTACCGGCAAATGAACCAAGGGATGATGATGTGCAAGTAATAGGGTCGATGGCATCTAGCAAGGGGTCCTCATGTAGTGTGCCAAGATTCGGGACAATTGCAAAAAGAAACAAAGCATCAATTTTTAAGGCTCCCACTCCACCTTGTCCACCACCAAAAAAGGCCATTGCATCTATGCTTCAGCGAACACCACAAGAGGTTGTAGCAGAGAGACATGCAAAGAGGCCTACTCAATCTACCATCAATGCTAGCATTAGGCCTAAGGAAGAAAGAGAGTCTGTTTGTATGGAGATAGCAAAGTTTTCTATGAGTGTGGCATACCCTTCAATGCCGCCAACTCAAGGCAGTTTGAGATCGCTGTAGAGGCCATTGCCCAGTATGGGTCTGGATTTAGGCCTCCTACTTTCCATGAGCTACGGGAGCCATTGCTCGTAAAAGCTGTTAAAGAGACAAATGATGAGAGAAAGAAGCACGAGGAGGTATGGAGGCAATATGGTTGCACACTCATGTCAGATGGATGGACAGATAGAAGGGGTCGCCATTTGATCAACTTCCTTGTCAATAGCCTTCAAGGGACATTCTTCTTGGAGACAGTTGATGCATCAAATGAGTCACTAGTTGGTTTAGTGCTTGCAGACATGTTAGAAAAGAGAATTGAGGAGATTGGCAAGGATAAAGTTGTTCAGCTTGTCACTGATAATGGTTCCAATTACAAGTTAGCAGGTAGTATTCTAGTGGAGAGGAATCCTACCTTGTTTTGGACCCCTTGCGCGGCACATTGCTTGGACCTCATGTTAGAGGACATAGGGAAGTTGAAGGATTTTAAGAAGCCTATTGCTCGTGCCCGGCATGTCACCACATTCATTTATAGGCATGGGAGGATTCTTAGTGAGATGAGGATGTATACAAAGGGGATGGATCTTGTGAGACCTCGCCGCTACTAGATTTGCTACTGCCTTCCTTACCTTGAAGAGTTTGCATAAGCACAAGATGGCATTGAGAAGCCTATTTGAAAGTGATACTTTTACTCAATCCAAATTAGCCAGAACAGAGGCAGGGAAAAGAGCATATGACATTACTCACTCCCAGGAATGGTGGAATTCAGTTGAGGACTGTCTTAGAGCTTCTTTACCGCTTCTTGTTGTGCTAAGATTAGTTGATAGTGATGCGAAGCCAACCTTGCCTGAGGTTGCAGCAGCTATGACTATAGCAAAGAACAAGATTGCCTCATCATTTCCTACTCAAAACAAGAAAGCGTGTCTCAACCGCATCATGAGTATTGTGAATCGTCGTTGGACGAATCAAATGGACACCCCATTGTATGGAGCAGCACTATACTTGAACCCTGGAAAGTTCTACAACATAAAAAAGAGTGATGATGAAGGCAACATAGGAGAGCTCAGGGGTTGCTTCAATGATGTGCTTGTGAAAATGGTGATAGATGAGGATCTTAGAGACAAAATTGATGGCCAAGCTGTTCTTTATGAGAATCAAAGAGAAGCATTCGCAAATCCAATGGCTATAAAAAATGCACAAACAAGGAATCCACGTAAGTCTTCTCAAACCAAGAGCCAAAATGATCTTTTCATCATGTCAATTTTAGTTTTCTACATGTAACTTCTAGTCTATTTGCCTTTTGCCATTTTAGTTGATTGGTGGCTTGCATATGGTGGTCGTACTATTGAGTTATACAAGTTTGCAAGACGGATTGTTGGTCTTTGTGCTTCATCATCCGGTTGTGAGAGGAATTGGAGCACATTTGAATTTGTAAGTGAGTTAGCCACATTATTCAATTTCTCATTGCTATGGTAGTTTTATTCTAATTGGTTACTTTCATTGCCACTTGTAGATACATACCAAGAAGAGGAATAGATTAGAGCACAAAAGGTTAAATGACTTGGTATATGTCTCATACAATAGAAAGGTGGCCAATAGGTTTCAAAAATTACGTGAGGAAGGGAAAAATTACGACCCATTGGTTTTAGAAGATTTTGATTGGGACAATGAATGGGTTGATCCATTAGCTAATTCATCTCATGTTGGCAATAGAGATGATAATGATTTGACATGGGACCAAGTTGATGAGGCTATTGGTGCATCTACACATCTTAGGGGTCGTAATTTTCCTAGGAGAGCTCGTCGTGATCATGTGAGAATGGGATCAATAGATGACGTCATTGAGGAAGAGGAGGCTTTAGGCGATGAAGATGAAGATGAGGAGGATGAGTAATATGTGCTTGTGCTTGATGATCTTGATGTGGATGATGAAGACGAGGGCAACAATGATAGAGATGGAGATGATCAACCCATCAATGCTACTAATATTGATGATTTGGATGATGGTTATTGACACTTAGTGTCAATATGGTTATGTAACTTATGTAGACTTGTCCTATCTATTGGTCTTGTGGACTTATAGTACTATGTTATTATGTGGTTGTGAACTTGTGCTATTATCCTCCTTGTTATTTTGTGAACTCAACTTATGAACTTATCCTATATTTTCGTTTTCATCGTATGTCTAAAAAGACGTTTAAAAGTCCGCTTCAACGTTTAAACGTTGAAAAGGTGGTGCTCAACGTTTTATCGTTTTACGTTTTAATAACATTGCTCTGTACTCACCCTTGCAACCCCAACCACCTTTCAGACTTTGAAGAAGCTGGAGCGTACCAAGAAGTCGTAGATGGCGACTTAGTGTGGTTTTAGGTCTTGTCTTTCGCTCAAGCCCTGCCTGCGGCATTCTTTTGGTAATGTATTATTGGAAGCTTGGATGCTTCCCTCTTGTAAAAACTCGGCCGTTAGGCCAAATATTTCAATAAAAGTCTAATTTTTGCTTTTGTCTGGCAATATACTCTTGTCTTCTCCAGCAGTTAATCTTCCTGGGTAACTGTTGTGATTTTCCGGGCTGCCCCTAAAAAGGCGGTCCGTCACACGATCGTACATCTGGTTTCGCTCGTTGCGAGCCCAGATATCTCATAGAATGGATGCCTAGAAACAAAGTCAAATATGACAAAAGTACTTCCGACAAAGTACTTCGAAGATGGCAGCAAGTCTAAACAAAAGCACTGAAGAAAGTATCCCGCTAATGCAGTTGCATGAATGCTATTTTCACTCGAGCAAACCCCCTCTTGTCCTGTTAAGACTCCGCGCACGGTCATAAAACACCTTTTGAAAGCCCGAACCATTTTGCATTGCCATTGTATTTGACTTCTGTATATTCTCTTATCCGCCTTCCCTTCCTCCAAGCTAAGTGGGATACCAACTTCCAAATATAGGAACCATATATAGCTACTAGAAACACGGTTCGTCTGAATCGCGATACAGGATTCGGGTTCGCAGTTCGTCATTTCTTTCGATTTTCACTGCGAACACGAACTCCTTATCCTAAACTGGTTCGGATTCAATAGTCAAGAGAGTTACAGTAACTTTAAGGAAAATTTGGTTCCGTAACATCCAAAGAACCTGAGTTTAGTTTTATACCATTGAATCCGTTCCTGTTTGTACCACTGTATCAATTGTCATTAGCCTTTTTCCCATTTTGTTTTTGTTCTGCCAAAAAAATCAATAAATGAAATACCAATAATACCCTCCCCTTTCTTCTTCATACCCTTCCCTAACATGCTGCCATGCCTGAGTTGGAGGTGCGGGTCGCCATGATAGAGGAAGAGAGCACATCGGAAGCAGGGATGATGAAGGAGCACACTGGCAGCAAATTGGACATTCTTTTGGCCATCATTGTCTGGGTGGCACATTCTAGGGTTGTGTGCGGTGGAGGCCAACCAACTCCACCATGATCCAAACTCCAGAGCCTCATCGGAGGTGAGTGCCTACAACAAGATCCAATTCTTCTATCCAATTTTTTTTGTTGGGATAGAATTTGGAATAGAATCCGATTCAATTTGAAATAAATTAGGAAGTTAGAGATAGAGTTTGAAAGACCGAGATGGCGATCAGAGGGGGGGGTGAATGATCCCAAATAAAAATATCCCCTACTCAACGTACTCCAAACAATCCCGCAAAGAAAACCGATGCTCCTTAAAATCGCGAAACCCACAAAAATCGGAACGACTTGACAACTATGTGTATCCCTAGCTTACATGGATAGGAACCATGAATCATGTGAGGGATATTTAAATCACAAATTCTGGTTGTCAAGTGTCCAAAGCAAGGAGGAATCAATTCAAATACTTCTTTTCTAAAAGAGATCAAGCCAAAACACAAAAGCCTCTTTTTAGAAAAGCAAAAGCAGATTTTCAGGAATTGTCCTCAATTAGAGCAGGTGGATGGTGGACTTATGTTGCTCCAAAAAATTTGGGAATTTTTCAGCCTGTGAGCTGTTGAGTCGTGAAGCACTCCACCAAAAATCACCACCAAACACCTTCTACAAAAAACAGGAAAAATCAAGAACTACGAACAGTCAGGATTTTCAATCAGGAAATTTGGGGCTCGGTTTTCACCTCACAGCTCCCAAATGGTGCATCCAGTGGACTCCAAAATTTTTCCACAGATTGGTATATGAGTCAAGCACCTTCTCCAACAAGAATCAATCAAGAAAGATTTTTCTATATTTTTCTAAAAATCAAAGACTGACTGCTCTTGCTTGAAGAACAAGTTCAGGACAGATTTGCAATCTTGATAGAAACTTGATCTCTAGTCTATCCTAGGGTGCAAGAAAGATGTAAAACCAAATGAGCACCCTCAAGACCTCCTTGATCAACAGCATTTAGAAGGAGAGGAGCAAATCCAAATTGTGAGAAAGTAAATTGCGAGAATTTACATGCGGGAAAGTAAATGCTGAATTTAAATTGCGTAAAGTAAAGACATAATGTAAATGCGGAATTTAAATTCACAAAAAAGTAAAGAAAATCTTTGTATTTTCTGGTTGGAAGGTTTACAAAGCCTCACTTCATGTGGGCAAAGCTCAAAGGAGCAACTCAAAACCTTCAAGTGAGGGAGGACACCCCTCCCCCTCTATTTATACTACTCTAGGGCCACCTACCACCCTTGGATGAGTCCCAAACCCTAGGGCACTCCACCAAGGGCTAGGATTAACCCTCTCATTTCAACCCACACATGGGCTTTACATGGGCCACATTGGCCATACATGGGTTTTAAACAAAACCCGATCAACCCGATGCAACGGGCCTTCATCCGCCGGACTTAACCGCTCAGTTTCCTCCTCTTCGAGCCTCCAACCCGAACCGGAAACCTTGAGCCACCTCAAGTCCATTTCCATGACGTCCAAGTGAACCTGGTTTGAGCCCAACCATCTCGTCGGCATCCTCGACCGCTCTGGACCTCGGTTCTCCCAACCTAGTCCCGGTACTCACCAACGACCATAGCTGCCTCAGGGACCTGTACCACAAGGAACAAACCATTTTGCACATACCACAATGCACATACCTTTTCTTCCTGCATGTTAGTCCACAATTATCATTAATTGAAACATGCAATACCGAGTCAAATCAAACTCAAGCCTGAGCACACCTTGCTCAAATAAAGTCAAATACTCATCACAAACATGGATGGACCTCCACATGGTCCTTCAATCTCCCCCTTGATGAGTATACTGACAAACCACACAAAAGGCATAAATTTGAGTTTGTAAACAAAGGAAGAAAAGCAATTTGATTGCAAAAAATCATATTTGGTCCAATAAAAAGAGAAAGAAAGCTCATGACCAAATAGATGAGAAGATTTTTAGAGCTCAACACTTGAAAGGACAATTTTTCAACAAGAGCTCCAAAAACCAAGAAATCTCTCAAAAAGCTCAATATTACTCATGATCCAAATGCAAGGACAATTGTTCAACATGATCATGAGAAAGCATTTTTTTTTTAATTCTCTAAGATGTCTTTTCTACGTTTTCTCCCCCTTTTGGCAATATAGGCATCAAGAGAACAATTTTTGCATGAAATGCAACCTAGAAGAGCTTTAAGGATTATGCAAGTGACCACTTAGACAAAGTATGACACCAAGCTACTCAAGTTCAGATTATGTCATCCTAAGTCATATCCAATGGCATATTTCAATTTTTGCTAACTAGCTCAAAAGAAGTTATAATACTTTGGTATGATTCCAACAATAGCAACACTTAGCATAACTTCAATACTAGAAGCAAAGCCAACCAAACGAGTAAATGGATATACTAGAGTTCAACCTAGTCAACACTTTGGGAAACTACAAGTCCATAAGAGAAGCCTCATGCTCAATCATCTCTTTAAATGCAAATTTTTAGATTAAAGCTCATAAAGCGGTATGAGAGAGTTAGGCTTAGTGAAGCACATCCTCGACTAGGAGCCATCGACAAAGGCCTCCTAAGCTTCACTCTCCTCCACAAACCTTTCAGGGTTTAGAGAGTTTATCCTAGAGAAACACAACCTCGACTAGGAGCCATCGACATAGGTCTCCTAGGCATCACTCTCTTCCTCTAGTTATTTTTGCATTTTTCTTGTATTGACTCAAGCCATTAGCAACCATCTCAAGCAAGAAGCTTAAAAGAGTGGTTTTGGTCATACACACTTCATTCCAAGTTCATCCCAAGTGCAATGGGAAGCAGTCTCGTGAATGAATAGTGTTGAGTTCAATTTTAGCACAAAAGAGTCAATTTATATTTTCAAAGACTTAGATTCATGAGCATTATTGAGGATTCTAGAATGAAACAATGTAGCTAACCCAAGTTGCTCTAGGGACTCTAGTAGAAACCCACTATTTCAATAAGCATGGCATAAGCATCTAGTGAGGAAGTATAGCAAGTAAAAGCCATGTTTCATCAACTTTTCAGAAAGCTCAATTTTAAAATGTTGGCTAGTTTCACATGTTATACCAAATTGGATATGACCTAGATTAGCAAATATCTTCTAAAAGTAGCTAGGTGCAACATATCTCAATTTTATCAATTGCATAATAGACAAAGCTCAGTAAATGAAAAACAAGTCTATATGCAATGCAAAAGAATCAATTCCAAGCTCCCTCAACAAGTGAGTCGATTAAGCACAAAATCTGATTGAAGTTGAGTTATTAGCAATTTTAGATTCAAAAGGATGAATTGAACTCAACTGAAACCGTAAAGACAGAAATGATGAGAAGGAATCAAGCAACCGACACATGGGTAGTCTAGGAGCAAAGATAACATGAAGAGAAACACTAACACTCGGACTCGCTCTCACCTTCCCCATATGACTTATATAGGAAAGCTACTTCTCCAACTCCAACCCAGAGCAAACACAGACCACTGTCTACCCAGGGGCCCAACACCGCTAGACCTAAAAGGCGTGAGTGAGCTCAACCGAGAATAAGAGAGGAATAGCACCCTAAAGCATAAGGTGAGAGGTCCATGCCGAGGCATGCCGGAAGTCTAGGTGAAGTGGACTCAACCAAATGAAAACCATCCCAAAGATACCCGAGAAGAGAAAGGAAGGTGAATATACATACGAACATATAATACAAGCCGGCTCCCCCTCAAGATATGCCATATGGGCTCATAATCCCAAGCTCTCCTCTCGTGAAACAAACACTCGAGCTATCCAAAGGCTTGGTGAAAATGTCACCAACCGGTGGTCACTCTCCACAAACTGGAGCACTATATCACCCTTCTCCACATGGTCTCTAAGGAAGTGATAGTGAATGTCAATGTGCTTGGTCCGAGAGTGTTGCACTGGTTCTTAGCAATGTGAATGGCAGGCGTGTTATCACGTAAAAGTGGAACACAATGCACTACTAACCCAAAGTCCCGCAAGGTCGATCTCATCCAGAGAACACAGCTACAAAGAATCGGCTGCGACAACATACTCGGCCTCGGCGGTGGGTATGCAACACCTGATCGCTTCCTAGACGACCAAGAGACAAGAGAGGTGCCAATGAATTGGCAAGTGCCAGAAGTGCTCTTCCTATCTATCCTACAGCCGGCAAAGTCTGCATCGGAGAAGGCTCTCAGAGATAGACAGGAGGAAGAAGAGTACCAGATACCATAGTCAATGGTAGCTCGAAGGTACCTGAAGATGCGCTTCACCGCCTGACGGTGAGAGACGCGAGAAGCCTGAAACCGAGCACAAAGACATACAGAGAAATGTATGTCAGGTCTCGAGGCAGTGAGATACAAAAGGGAGCCGATCATGCTCCGGAACTCCTTCTGATCAACTGGCTCACCATCCTCGTCAGGCTCGAGGACAGCAGTGGTGGCCATAGGAGTCATAACTGGCTTTCCATCAGACATGTCAAAGCGCTTCAGGAGGTCTCGAGTGTACTTGCCTTGATGCAAGAATGTACCCTCCCGAGTCTGCTTAATCTGGAAGCCAAGGAAGTAGCTCAACTCGCCCATCATGCTCATCTCGAACTCAGTACTCATCACATCTGAGAACTGAGTAACGAGCGAATGCGAGGAACCACCGAAAATGATGTCGTCGACATAGATTTGGACTAAGAGAAAATCCGAATCAAAATGTCTGACGAACAGAGTCTTGTCCACTTGACCCATATGAAAACCATGACTCAAGAGGTAGGACTTAAGCCTCTCATACCAAGCTCGTGGAGCTTGCTTAAGTCCATACAAAGCTTTGGAAAGCTTGAAGACATGGTTTGGGTACTTGGGGTTCTCAAATCCTGGAGGTTGTCTGACATACACCTCTTCCTCAATGAAGCCATTGAGGAATGCACTCTTGACATCCATTTGAAAAAGCTTGAAGCCCTTGGATGCCGCGAATGCGAGCAGGATCCGGATGGCCTCGAGTCTAGCTACAGGGTCATAAGTCTCCTCTAAGTCGAGACCCTCGTCCAGAGTGAAACCCTGAGCGACTAACCTAGCCTTGTTTGAACTACAACCCCATCCTCACTGCTTGTTTTTGAACACCCATTTGGTCCCAATGATATTGTGACGGAAGGGGGCTCGACAAGCTTCCAAACTTTGTTCCTCTCGACGTTTTCAAGTTCCTCATGCATAGCATTAATCCAAGATTCATCAGATAATGCATGAGAAACATCCTTCGGCTCAAAAGAGGCAACAAAGGCAGAGTGAAGGCGAAAGTGGACAGACTGACTTAGAGCGAGTGACTCGCTCAAACAGATCTCCAATGATGCAGTCGGTGGATGAGCCTCTTGAATGTGGCGGGAGGTCCGAAGGTATGACCTCTACTCCTCGCGTGGGAGAAGTAGGAACAGAGCCACTAGTGCTGAAGAGTCTGAGGGTAAGGTGATCTCCTGAGGTGCAGATATGGAAATGGGAGGCACCTCGGGAGCGAGAATGGTGACTGGATCGGGCAAGGCGCCTTCATCTCCGTCATCAACTTCCTCTCGAGAAGATAGACTGGGAAAGAGGAGAAGAGCCTGAAATGTCTGGTCTAGCACCGGGCTAGCCTCATCAAAAGTCACCTCGCGGTCTCTATGATCCTACCCAAATCTACAGCCCCAAATCCTATAGCTACGGGCGTAAGTCGAGTAACCCGGAAAGATCCCATCGTGAACGTGACTCGAACTTATCTAGGTTCCAGACTTCAAGAAGAAGCACTTGCAACCAAAAACACGAAAATGAGATACACTAGGCTTTCGCCCATATCTCAACTCATAAGAAGTGCAATGCAAGTGTGCCCTAAGAAAAACTCTGTTGGCAACATGGCATGCCGTAGCTACAAGCCTCTCACCAAAACTTCCTAGGAGTATTGTACTCATCTAGCATCGTCTGGCCATCTCAACCAGGGTCCTGTTCTTCCTTTCCACTACGCCATTTTGCCGAGGGACGATGGAGAGGAGAACTGATGCTCTAAGCCTAACTCCTCACAGAGTCGCTAAAGTAGGAGTTCTTGAACTCCGTGCCATTGTCATCGCGGATCGCTCGTAAGGCACACAGGAGCTCAACAGACAACCTACGGACCAAACCCCTGAAGTGTGAAAAACACTCATCCTTCGAGGCCATGAAAAACACCCAAGAGTACCTCGAAAAATCATCGACAATGACAAGAATATACCACTTCCCACTGTGATCGCACTCGAAGTGGACCAACGGTGTCCATGTGTAGCAATTGTCTGGTGCATCGATCATCACTCGGGTGACTGGAGGATGGGAGGCGACAACCATCTTGCCATGTCGGCAAGGAGAACATACAACATCTTTGACCATCTTGAGTTTAGGCGAGCCACGAATGAGATCATGGCCGCTAACTCGAGTCAAATGATCAAAGCCAATGTGACCAAGTCTCCTATGCCAAAAGGAGAGATCACTGACTCGAAGCAATAAGGCAATGGAGAGAGTCTCTAGAGGAAGAAGAAAAATCAGCACGAAAGACTCTCCCAAAACGAAATCCCGCAAACAAACTCCCCGGAAGAATCGAGGATCCTACAAGAGCTCCTCTTAAAATTGACCTCGAAATCGTCATCAAGAAGCCGAGAGACTGAAAGCAAGTTGAAATGCAGCTTCTTGACTAAGGCAACGTCCTTAAGAATGAAATGATCGTTAATGACGCAGTACCTTTAGCAATGACTCTACCCGACGCATCCCCAAAGGTGATTACCTCATCACCGGATCTCGGTCCAGGGAAGAAAACCAACGGAGTCTCCGGTCATGTGGCGAGAACAGCCGAGTCTACGATCCAAACCTCCTCCTTCCTCGCCCTACGGACTGAATCAAAGAGAGTGAAAAGCGGATGTCTCAAGATGCAGGATAGATCGGTGCAGATCTAGGAACCCAATCTTGAGTCAAGCGTGCGATGAAACAGCTTGATCCACGGAGTAGAAGAATGCAATCTGGCACCTCTCCGTGACTCGACTCTCACAAAATCAGACTCGCTCCAAAGAGGACGTCCGGAGCATTGCCGGGTTGGTCCGCCGAGGTGCAAAGGCCGGACCATCCCGATCTTCTTTGTGAACCTCCCGGGGAAAGCAAACTCACGCCGTGATATCTACCTCGATGGGAAAACGAGGAATATCAAGAGGGCGGCGGAAAGACCGACTCGGGACAGCTGGGCGAAAACCGAAGTAGAAGCACGAAAACCAAGCCCCATGCGCTGTCCAAAAACAGAGACTCTCTAGCTTGTTTATCCTGTCTAAAAGCCGTGTGTGCCTTAGGCGCACTCGAGTCTGAGGATGACCCTGAATACCCCTAAGAGCATGGACACGCTCACGCCGAGAAATCTTGGCGCGTCTGACAGGAAATCAGCTATATGTCCATCCTTCGATAGAAGGTGCATGTATACTTCGCCTTGGGGGTGAAGTAGCATGAGAAGCACCCTTCGTCGGACGTCCGTGGACAATCCTGCTGATCTAAACAGTGGTGCTCACTTGTGGAGCCACCACTATCTCTCCGCTCTTGGAGGCACGCACAACAAAGGCGGATGCGCCTGTATGCTCCAAGGCATCAAACCCTAGACCTTGATTGAATCTGCTAATCTTGGACTGATCTAGGATAAGATTGAGCTTCTTCTTACCTCCAACAAACTTCTCGAGAGTGCTCATAAGGTACCGACACTCTCGAAAAAGTGAGGCACAAGAAGAGCAAGGGAAGGAGTAGCGAGGAAGAGCCGATGGAGAAGAGCGAACTAAACGATCAAATCTCTCCCTATAAAGAGCAGCCTCAATCTTGAGGACTCGCAAGAAACACATGGAGAGTCTCTAATCCTACCCACTGGCTTTGAGCTTCTTCCTAAGCTCTACATGAATTTGATTCATGTCCTCTGCTACCCCAACACACAAAGATGCAACCATTTTGTGACTTAGCTAGTAGATCCTTAGCATATTTTGAGTTTTCAAGCACCAAGTCATCATAAGCATTTTTAGTTGCATACAGCCTCACATGAGCTGATTGGGTCCTTAGAAGCATGCTTTTCAAGTTCATCATTTCTAGCAGATAGCTTCCTAAGGTGACAACTCATGGCATCAATTTCAGCGAAGCTTAGGGCAATTAGCACATGAAGCATTTGTGTGAGTGTGAAGAGAACTAGCATCAACAGAATAGAAGCTCTTGGACATGTGCTAGCATCCTTCGACCTAAGTGACTCAAGATCGAAAGCACACTATCATGTAGAGTCCTTAGATTCTCCAACTCAACAAGCAAAGCATCACACAAATTACAGATATCAGAGTCTCGGGAGGAACAAGATCTAAGTGAAGCTAACTCCCGAGATAAGGTACCTACTTCCTTCTCTAGATCAACACACTTAGCTCTAGACTTGGAATGAAATTTTCCTAGTTTGATAAAAGCATCATGGAGCTGGTCATAAGAAGGTACCTCCTCCGTGTCGCTGTACAGCTCGGTGTCGGGTACTTCCATGGCATTGGAGGCCATGAAGCACATGCCGGAGAAGTCATCGCCGCCCTTCACCTTTTCTTGCGGTTCATCCTCGTCCTCGTCGCTCCATGTCTCCGTGTCGGAGAGGTCAAGGTCGTCCGAGCGGCAAGGACGCGGTGAAAGAGCTTCTTGCCCTTGGCGAACTTGCGGTGTTTCTTCTCTTCTTGCGCTCGGCCATGAAATGGAGGCTTCTTGTTGCGGTTCTTGTTGATGTAGTCGTTCTTACCCGCACCGCCTTGTTCATAATTGCCCTTCTCCGCCTTGGGGCGGTTGCCCGAATGTGGTTGGGGCCACCACACTCAAAGCAAGTGAACTTGCCACTCCTCTTTCTATCTCTCACCCTTTTGTAAATGTTCGAAAATTTTGAGCGACAAGAGCAAGCTCGTCTTCCGAAATTGTTCCAGAATGTCATCGCTACGTCGCAAAGAGCGGGAGAGAAAACCGTAAGAGAAGTCAAGAGGGGTCCGTAAGAGGAAGACCCGAGTGGGATCGGTAACCAATGCCATCGTTTGGGACTTCGTCTGCGGCGGCGATGTCGAGCTCATGAGTCTTGAGGCGGGAATACAACCCGTCAAGAGTCAAGGTCGACAAGTCCGTATGGTCCGTGATGGTGGTTACCTTCATCTCCCAAATCCTTAGATCGAGTGCTCGAAGAAAATGCCTCGCATTCTCCGAATCGGTGTATGAACAACTCCATCGACCGAAGATTGCCGAGAATCTTTGCAAAACGAGCAAAGCACTCATCAAGGCTCTCACCGCGTCTTTGCTCAAACTTGTTGTAGTCACGCTTAAATTGATCCTGTCTCACGGACTTGATCTGAGTGGTGCCCTCATGGTAAGCATTGAGGGTCACCCAGATCTCGTGAGCCGATCGTAGGTGAGAGACGCGATCATACTCACCGCGCTAAGTCCTGTATGAGGAGGTTCTTGGCCTTAGCGTTTGCCTCAACGTCGACCATGTTTGCGGCGTTGACGTTCTCATCGGCCGGAACCTCATACGGGTGCTTCACCTTCTGCCATAAAGAAAAGCCTGGGCAGTGATGTATGTCTCCATCCGAACTTTCCAGAACGGATAATCAACTCCAGCAAAAATTGGAGGCTTAGTTGAGTACTTGTCCGTCGCCATGGCTCTTGAGACCGGTCAAGATCTATGAAAGAGCAAAACCGGCTCGATACCAATTGAAAGACCGAGATGGCTATCAGAGGGGGTGTTATTGATCCCAAATAAAAATATCCCCTACTCAACGTACTCCAAACAATCCCGCAAAGAAAACCGATGCTCCTTAAAATCGCGAAACCCACAAAAATCGGAACGACTTGACAACTATGTGTATCCCTAGCTTACATGGATAGGAACCATGAATCATGTGAGGGATATTTAAATCACAAATTCTGGTTGTCAAGTGTCCAAAGCAAGGAGGAATCAATTCAAATACTTCTTTTCTAAAAGAGATCAAGCCAAAACACAAAAGCCTCTTTTAGAAAAGCAAAAGCAGATTTTCAGGAATTGTCCTCAATTAGAGCAGGTGGATGGTGGACTTATGTTGCTCCAAAAAATTTGGGAATTTTTCAGCCTGTGAGCTGTTGAGTCGTGAAGCACTCCACCAAAAATCACCACCAAACACCTTCTACAAAAAACAGGAAAAATCAAGAACTACGAACAGTCAGGATTTTCAATCAGGAAATTTGGGGCTCGGTTTTCACCTCACAGCTCCCAAATGGTGCATCTAGTGGACTCCAAAATTTTTCCACAGATTGGTATATGAGTCAAGCACCTTCTCCAACAAGAATCAATCAAGAAAGATTTTTCTATATTTTTCTAAAAATCAAAGACTGACTGCTGCGCGAAGAACAAGTTCAGGACAGATTTGCAATCTTGATAGAAACTTGATCTCTAGTCTATCCTAGGGTGCAAGAAAGATGTAAAACCAAATGAGCACCCTCAAGACCTCCTTGATCAACAGCATTTAGAAGGAGAGGAGCAAATCCAAATTGTGAGAAAGTAAATTGCGAGAATTTACATGCGGGAAAGTAAATGCTGAATTTAAATTGCGTAAAGTAAAGACATAATGTAAATCACGAATTTAAATTCACAAAAAGTAAAGAAAATCTTTGTATTTTCTGGTTGGAAGGTTTACAAAGCCTCACTTCATGTGGGCAAAGCTCAAAGGAGCAACTCAAAACCTTCAAGTGAGGGAGGACACCCCTCCCCCTCTATTTATACTACTCTAGGGCCACCTACCACCCTTGGATGAGTCCCAAACCCTAGGGCACTCCACCAAGGGCTAGGATTAACCCTCTCATTTCAACCCACACATGGGCTTTACATGGGCCACATTGGCCATACATGGGTTTTAAACAAAACCCGATCAACCCGATGCAACGGGCCTTCATCCGCCGGACTTAACCGCTCAGTTTCCTCCTCTTCGAGCCTCCAACCCGAACCGGAAACCTTGAGCCACCTCAAGTCCATTTCCATGACGTCCAAGTGAACCTGGTTTGAGCCCAACCATCTCGTCGGCATCCTCGACCGCTCTGGACCTCGGTTCTCCCAACCTAGTCCCGGTACTCACCAACGACCTATAGCTGCCTCAGGGACTGTACTCACAAGGAACAAACCATTTTGCACATACCACAATGCACATACCTTTTCTTCCTGCATGTTAGTCCACAATTATCATTAATTGAAACATGCAATACCGAGTCAAATCAAACTCAAGCCTGAGCACACCTTGCTCAAATAAAGTCAAATACTCATCACAAACATGGATGGACCTCCACATGGTCCTTCAGAGTTCAATTGCATTACGATTGTAATTTTCATTATAAATAAAAGATGTGATAATTTCTTCCAAATCTACATGGTATATGAGCCCTAACTCTGAGCTGTGTCATCCACGATTCGCTCCACCATGTTCATCCCAATCCAGTCCACCTCCGCTATCGCTCCGGACCGTCACCACTTAGGGACCTCACTGGGCCACCGCCTCTCAGCGCCACCCCGCATGGTCGCCTACTACTCTAGGCTGCACGCCGTCGCCTTGGGGCCTCGGCTAAGAGAAGAACAAGCATAGGAGAGACCGAGGGAAAGAAAAGAAAGAGAGAAAAGGAAGGAGAAAAAAAAAGAAAGAAAGGAGAGGAAGGGGAAAAATAATGGAAAATAGTGCTATTTTCTATATATTTTTTTCTAATTTTTTAATCTCATTTGTATAGAAGTTGCTACATATGTGATTTCTGTCGACATTGATGCTTGAGGGATTATCGTGGTCATGAAAATACACGCGGCATATATTCATGATCAGCATTGCTCCAATTGTTTGTATGAGATAACTCCGGAGGAGATTGAAGCTGTGAGGAAGCAGGAAGAGGATGCCAAGATGAAGGCAGCCGAGGAGAAGAGGAGGGCGATTATTGAGTCAACTTCCTTACTAGTCACACAAGGTGATATGAGAAGCATATTACAGGAACTTTTATCTACAGGTATGATTGGTCCGAGGGCTGGTACAAGATCATTCGAATTGAAGCTGGAGCTGATGCCAAAATGATGTTAAGTTAGAGGGACAAGAATTACTTGAGTTTGTCATGAAGGGCTAAACTAATTCTGAGGATGAAGTGGGTGGAGCACTACCTGCAGGAGACTTATGTTGAACATGTAGACAAGGTAGGCATGGATTGAAGGATGTGGAACACCACAAACTCTATGGTGGTGGCTTGGTTGTTGACTTTGATGTCTCCATCCATCGCTCGGATGGTAGAGACAATGCATAATATAACAGAGGTGTGGAAGACAATGAGCAACATGTACTTTGGAGTAGGTAATGTGACAACGATGGTGGAGGTTCAGGGCAAGGTTGATGCACTAAAATAGGAGGAGAAGACTGTTTAGGAGTATGCTAGTGAGTTACAACAGCTATGGACAGACTTGGATCACTATGATCCACTGAAATTAACATGTGCTAGTGATATTGATGTTGGAAAACTAGGGCTACAACGCAGACGGCTCACACACTTCTTAAAAGGGGATGAACACAGAATTTGAGAGTAGAAAAGCCGCCATATTTCACTTGCTGATTCTAACTATTATAGAGGAGGCTATTTTAGGTATGGTGCAAGAGAAAGTTAGACTATGAGTGTCAGCGGGCAACAATACAGTCAAATCTGCCTACGCCCTATCTGATGATAGGGAGTGCTACAATTGTAAGGTAAGAGAACACCTAAGTAGTTCCTGTCGTCTCCCATGGTATGATGGAGGGCAGGGTGGAAACATGACGATCGTGGTGATTATGGAGGCCAAGGAGGAGATCGGGGTCCTGGAAGTCAAGGTGGAGATTGTAAGTTCAAGCTCCATTGGTTTTGGTGATTAGTTTTAATTTAATGTTTAATTATTGTTTAATGACAAATCTAATCATTATGAAACTAACATATTCATTGAGCTCTATTACTATTAGTCTCAAATTTGAATAAAAATAGAAAACCCAAGGTATGCACTTGTATTCATTTTATATCATTTTGCATACTTAGGAATCAAGTTAAAGAATGAACTCCTCTATTCCTTACACCTCAAAATGTGCATTATATTTCCAAATCCATATATTACATGGAAGCACACATCTAGGGAGAGTTCAAAATTTAACTTGATGTTTCAATGGTATTGACCCAATTTATCTTGCCATATATTAAGGATCACTATTTTGAAACAATCCTTTGAGTGTTTGTGTGTGTGTGTGTGGGTGTGTGTGTGTGTTTGTGTGTGTAACTTGTTTAGTTGTAGTATACTCATGGTAATATAGGATAAAGTCCAATGCAATTGAAATTGAATATGTGCATATTGTTTTCAATCCAATTATATGTATGCACATTTCTAAGTGGAGTTTTTTCTATGTTCGATGTTTTAAGAGTATTGATCATATTCCACATATTCCACATATTATTGGATCATTACTTTCCATCAAATTGAGTATATGAAACATGTGTAGTTAATATATACTCATATAAAATTAAATTAAGTTTAAATTAAGTTCGGTTATTGTCACCGGCAATACGAATTTTGGTTAGTGGGGGTCGCGCGTTCCCTCTCCTCAAATGGTCTGACTCAATGAGCCCAAGATGTATACTGGTTCGGGCTGAACGTCCCTACTCCAGTTCGTGAGATGGGGTATATTGCTTCTGGGAGCAAATGGATACGGGGTGTTACAAGCGGGGGAGTGTTTCTCGTGTTCGTCCGACCGGTCTTTTGTTCGATCGATCGGGCGCCTCTCTCCGTCCCTGACGTCCTGCCTCTCCTTATATACACGGAGGTGGTAGGTTACACGGGAGTTTGGAGAGAAAAAAGAAGGGGTACTATATGCCTTGGAGTCTGGTCTTCTGTCTTGTCGTCTTGGAGTCTGGCCTTCTGTCTTGTCGCTTGCCAAGCCTCCGCTTCCTCACAAGCCGGGTCGGTAGACTCGCCTAAGGGGGTCGGTAGCTGCCCCAGTCGGAGAGGTGACGCATTGCTTCGTTCATCCATCTGGCGCTTGCGTCATCACGTTTGACTCTTGGTGCTGCCTCTGGAGGGAGCGTCCCACCCTGCTATGTGCCAGGATGATGGGACCGGTGCTTGACTTTTTGGTGGGTCTTTTGACACCCTCGGGAAGGGGCCGCCTGCTCTGGTATGGACGTCAGGGGTCGTCATGCCCATTGGGCAGTTGGCCAAACGCCAGTGAGGGACTCGGTGTCCCGACTGCTGGAGAAGGCGACCTCGGTTGGGTCGGAGCCATGGGCGTCCTGCGCCCCGAGCCAGGGGGTCGGGTCACGCCGAGTGCTCGGACCCGAGGGGTCGAAGCGCTCCAGGCCTGGCCCAAGTCGGGGCCAGGTCCCTTTCGGGGCCCATGGGCCCTTCGTTAGAGCTGGGCTTTTAAGAGGCAGCCCGCTCGTTGTTCCGGGCTGCTGGGGGTACCCATGGTATGTGTACTCGTTAGTTATCTTTCAATCAATCAAATAGCGTTTCATCATGTGTTAATGGTATTCCTTATTGATTAAGAACGAACAAAAAGTTCTTAAGTATAATAAAGCATTAGTTGTATCAACGTACTCAAGACACATTTAATCATTTCAAATTGATTTGGGTTGTGCTCAATCGATCTTGGGGCATCCATTATGTGTTAATGGAGTGCAATGATGATTGCGACAACTATATTTGTTGGACTAACTATTTTCAATGAGTGTGGATATAGAATTAGTCCAACAGATGATGAAGACTTAGATGGTATCATGTGTTGATTGGCATTAGGTCAAGGCACAGGACAAGGATGCCATCTTGTGTTAATGGGCATCAAAAGGAAATCCCGAAGAGAGAAGAGGAGGTTCATCATGTGTTGATGAGCAAGAAGAGAAGAGTTGATCCTAGAGAGGAGTTGATTGGAAATCATAAAAGCTCCAAGTGGATCGTGTTGCAAAAGTATAACTAGATAGGCTAAGGATGTATTCCTAGTCTTTTACCGATCTCGGTGCTTGGTGTGAGACCAGGTTTCTGATTTAGATTGCCGCATTATTAAAAGAGGTTTAGTCATTTAGCATGAGCTTCATCATGTGTTGATGAACTCAATCCAGTTCACTCTAGCTCACTCATTCTCTTATTCGAGTTGGTGTTTTTGCATGAAGCTCATATTTGTATGTGTTGTAAATAGTGAAAGCTCATGCTTGGTTCTTAATTGATCTTGTAACACCCCGGCATCTGGCATGCCCTGGATGTCACCAAACAAAGTAGAAATAGCAACTAAATACCACAATTAAGAACAAATTACAGCAAGGGCGTAAATGCTTTAACCGAAATTTCGGCAGCATCTCCTTAGTAATTTCATGGGTTGAAGCAACAGTAATGATACTACAAGCAATAACATAATGGATGACATCTAGAACAGCAATAACATGAGGTATAGCAACAATTTAAGACCAATTAATGAATCTCAAAACTTCATGACTAAAACAAAGTGAACAATAAATCCAAGCACAATTTATAGTATGAACCAAATTTAGCACATTAAACATCACCATCACAACTACAAACGAGAATGTGTAGATGTGACGCTAACTCCCTTTCCCGCATGCCGAGTTCATAGCACCTAAAAACAACATAAAACAACAAGCGTGAGTTCATCACTCAGCAAAGTGTATTGCAATGGAAAAAAGCAACAACATTAATCAATAGCATCATTATTACATATCATAACGCATCATCATCAACATCTCATGGTTCATCTTTATAAACATCTCATAATCATCCTCATTCATGCAATGCAATGCAATGCACATGTCTCTTTTATTAGCACATACCGGTATTGCCAAGTGCACACCCGTCGGCGTGCACCCTCTTTCCCTTCCATCCCATGGAAGGTGCCTACTCTTACTGACTCGCTCCCATTCACGACTGTGGATGGAACTACGAGGTAGGTCTTTCTCAGTGGCGCTCCGGATTAGTCATAACTTTCTCACCGACCTTACCGGATTAGTTATGACTTTCTCACCGTCCTGGCCAGTCCTCATGCCATGAATGCACACGTGCCATAAACATGAATAAACTTGCATATGCACTCAATTCAACCATTGCATAGCCATAATTAGATACATATTCATCCTCACATCCATAACATAGCATTTCATAATCATCTAATAAATTCATATTCACTTAATCTCATTCAAGAATCAAACATGTCAACGGTTAACTCGCATCATAATGCAAACATAGTGCCATTCAAGTCACAAACATGACAATAAACTTGCCTTCACCCACGCGGAACGGATTGGCGAGACGTTGAAGGCACTCTCGGGTGCACACCACCTGCACATAGGTACAATACACTCAAAACTTGCCCACAAAACCGTACAAGAGCGATCATCTACAACGACTTTGCAACCCACTCCTAAAACCCGAAAACAGAGAATCTGTTCGATCGAGATAGTGGGCTTCCAACTAGCATAATTTGAGTTCTAAAACTCCAAATCAAGTAAACGAGTACATTTTCTAGAAGCTTAGGAGATTTCCCAACTTTTTCTAGGTATTCGCAAAGACTGAATCGACATCTAAAATTGTCTAATCTACAGTTGAACACGATCTGTTCCAATCACAGATTTGACAATGCTCGGTAAAACAGCCATAACTTTTAAACGGCTAGACAGAATTTAGAGTTCTTGGTGTCCAATTAAAGGTAATTGAATTACCTACAACTTTCATAACAGTCGGCGGATCAGAAAATGCATCTAAAATTGCCAAAACCGAGCCCGAAGTGTTAGTGTTATGGCCTTGAGGCAATCATATGGATGATTGTATCGTGACTATGTTTATGAATAATAATATGATTATTGGTCCAATGAATGTATATCATTGTTTTGATCAATAAGTGTGTGACTTGTTTATGAAGCTCTTTACTTATTGATATAATTCGATAAATATCTCTGATCGGATATCATCGTATAGGATAACGATGAATAGATCAGCACATGTATTGTTCGATGATCATGTTTCATAGATCATGGGATATGGAGATATCATCAATACATTGTGGACGCATGTTGAAGAACATGTGTTAGATAGACCCACAATGGGACACTGCAAGAATGTTACATTCTGATGTGTCATCAGTGTATCTCATACATAGTAGATGTATGATCCTTAGACCTGAGATTGTCATATTCTCTACATGTGTAATAGTTTACCTTGGGGTTACCAAACACTGTTTCCTAACCGGATAGTTATAAAGGTAGCTTTCATGTTTACTATGAAACATGCAGAGGGAAGTGAGCAGTCAAGATGGAATTTGCCACTCCAATGTAACAGAGATATATGTCTAGGCCACTCATGTGATATGATTAAGGAAGTGCATGGCCATGCCGTGATTGAGAAGTCAATCACAACTTATTAATATATCACGGATACGAGAGATGGATTGAACTGTCAAAGGATGACATGCTTCTCTCCTTGAGTTCGATCTTCATATAGTTTGGCAAAGGGATTATTACATCAGTACTTTAATCATATGCATTTGGGAGTTGGCATGCTCTGCAAGGAGCCGCTACCGACTATTGGATTAGAAAAGGGGTTTTCCGAATCCATGTCCAAATGCGCATGAACCTACAGGGTCACACACTTAACGGGCTGGAACACATTAATTCGGATTGGATCCGTAATTAATGGACCTCGTGGGCTTAGCACGTAGATGGGCCCTGACTGCCTAGGGTTTCACCTCGTGGCTATATAAGGAGGGGAGGAGGCTAGACGCAGCATACTTTTTCATGCGGTTTAGAGGTGTTTCGCCAGAAACCCTAGCCACCTCCTCTCGTTGCCCCTGCCGAGCGACCCGGTGCTTGCACACCGATGCACGGCGTTCCATCCCCGGACGTGTGGACTGCCGTGGTGACGCTGCTGCTACTGCGGCGTGGAGAGGACGATCCGCGGCGAGGACGATCCGCGGCGAGGACGATCCACGCCGAGAACGATCCACTACAACGACGTGCGAAGGATTTCGCAACTGCGCGTCTAGTGGTAATAGATCTATGATCCCCTTCTTGCGAGTAGCTTTTCTAGTTTGCGGTAGAAATTTTAATTTGTGCTAGTGTAGCATACCGCGTTCCCCAACATGAAGCTCAGGCACCCAATCTGCCCGAGAACACAACATTGGACAGATTTTCTATAACCCTAATCCCATCTAGAAACAACACCTATACATGAGTTCTAGGCATGGATTCTCCCATCTATCAGCACATAGACCACCCCAAAAGAACCACGGTTCGTTACCTCTTCATGAAGAACCGACGACGATGAAAAACTTCTCCTCCCAGTCTCGATCTCCCTCCAAACGCCAAATCCGTCGGTTCCTCCCGGTTGCGGAGCTTCCCAATGGTGAAATCAACGGAGGGGAAGGGTGTGGCAGCAAGGGAGGGGATGAGACCCTGCTAGGGCTAGCTAGGGAGGTGGAGAGGTGGAGGCATAAGGGCAGGAAGGAGGGGAGGCGTAAGGTCGGGGAGGAGGGGAGTGTGGCGGCTACGGTTAGGGAGGGGAGTGGGGGCGCACAAAGGCAAGGGTGGGGGCGCCCAAAGCTGGGTGGGCAGGGAAAAATTCAGGTCCCCCCCATGGGCCCAATACTCCCCACTGGAAGCCCAGAGTTCATCTCCGCTAGGCCCAAATGCTCCCGAGAAGGCCCAACCCCCCCCAGAACGGCCCAAACCCCCCCAAAACACAAAAACACGACATAATACATTCCGTAATGTCACATATGCTTAACTGAATTTGTGTTTGCACGGAGCTTTGGATTTGCATGTGTTACAAAAAGGAGGCAGCTCATGCATGTGATTTGATTTGGTGTTGCATGGAGCTAAGATTTGCATGTATTGCAAATAGAGAGATCATGCATTTGATTTGTTTGGATTTTTCATGGAGCTAAGGTTTGCATGTATTGTAAATAGAGAGCTCTTGCAATTTGAATTTAATGATTGTTGTTTGCATGGAGCTAACATTTGCATGTGTTGTAAATAGAGAGCTCATGCATTAGAGTCTTAGCTTGTGATTAGATCATATGTTGATCATCACAAGGCTAAGAAAGATTTATGCATTGTGTCTTACAAAATATGTATTTTGTAAAATGTTGGATTGATTTTAATTTGCAAATGTTTTTTGCAAATAAGTTGGAAGTTATGAGTTTCGATCCTAGAGAATGTGAATAGGGCTTGCAATTGTAGTTTACAAGTTGACTTAATCTCGTGTTGATCATCACATGGCTAAGAGGATTGATCTCATAGGTTCTTAGTTTATTTGCAAATGTGGTTTGCAAATAAGTTAGATTTTAATGTGATTCTTTGGAGCATGTGAATTAGGTTTGCAAATGTGTTTGTAAATTGATTTGATCATGTGTTGATCATCACATGGCTTAAAGAATCCATCATTATTGGTGTTTGACATGAAGAGGAATGATTTTAGTGCAAAATCTTGTTTTGACTAGAAAGTCAGCACTATCGCAAGCTTAAGTCCGGTAGTACCGCTGGCCGGTAGTGTTGCCTTATGGGAGTCGGTACTACTACTCGGTTGAGTGGTAGGTTCATTCCAGAGAGAATGTGCTGCTTGGATTCTAGAGGTCGGAGCTATTATTCCTCTAGGGCGGTAGTACCGGAGGTGTGGTAGTACCAGCCCCAAGCTGATGGTAGTTATATTCCAAAGAGGGTGTTCTCTGGAGGTGCGCTGAGGCCGGCAGTACCACCCGTAGGGGCCGATACACCACTTGAGCGGTACTACTGGGCTTTTGTCCGCTGTAGTACTGGATTTTCTACGCAACGACTAGTTTTCTAGCCGTTGGTATGGAGGCCGGTACTACCGGCCCTAAAAGGGCAGTAATACTGAAAATGCTTATTTTTGTCCGATTTGGGCCCCCAACGGGTAGTTTTCATGTGGGAGGCCATAAAAAGAGCCTTGGGGCTAGCATTTGGGCTTGCTGTCTTTAGGGAGTGTTTGTGGGAGTTCTGTGCATGTGTTGTCCCTTCCCATTTGATTCTTGAGCTAAGAGTGAGACCTAATTTCATGTGTTGTAATTAGGAGAGGATTGAAAGCATCTTGTACATGTGTTGCACTTGAGAAGGATCCTAGTGCATGTGTTGACATAGGGGTACTTAGACGATTAGCATTTAATCGTAGAGATTTTTTAAAGCTACCGCTAGAGGCAAGGATTTTTTGACATAAAAACCTAACTGTGACGATTTTTTGACATATTATGACGCATTTTCTTCATCATAGAAAGTGAAGTTTCTACTAGGTACCTATTCACCTACTCTAGTCGGCATCCTTGACCCTACAGAGATCATGGAGGTCGGGGCAAGGACAGAGGTGACCCTAGAACCAATTCAGCTATAGCTAAAGAAAGCATGCATGTTACTCTAACAAACAAGCAGAGTATGCAGTGAGAACAATAGTAGAAAAGCAAAGCATTAGTCTTCTTAAGATTCTACAACGTCACCTATGACCTCCTTTCATAACATAACCAACTACGCCCATATGGCATGCGAGTGCATGTGGCCTGGCTCATAGGTGCGCAAGGCTCAACGTGGCGCGGTCTGGGCACGTAGCCAAAGGGGTGATGACATACGGGCCTGGCGTGCCAAAGAGAGAAAAGAGGAGTCTAGCCATGAGAGGAAAGCGTAATTGACAAAATACATTTCTCACGAGCAGAGATGATTTTTTGGCTAGGCGCCTTCACTTTTTAGTTTTTAATTCAAATTCAATTAAGTTTTTAATTACTGATGGAATTTTTAGAGCTATCAAACTAGCTCTGAATTTTATGAACATATTTTAGAGTGATCCTGAGGTGGTACTGATGTTTTTGTAAAATGCCCAGTATTTATAGTAGAACCATGATTTTATTATATATTCTTTTAGTGTTTTAGATAAATTAGGAAGTTAGAAATAGAGTCTGATTACATTATGATTGTAATTCTCGCTATAAATAAGAGGTATGGGATCAAATAGGATACTCACACTTTCTTTTGAATCTACATGTTTCTTGTTCTCGTGATCTTGTTCGGATGGATTGTGAATGTGTGCGATTCTTAGGATGTAAAGCTGAACAACAACTCGCCTTTGAACATGCAGGCAATGACGCGTGGGGCCAATCAAGAAGGTTGATACAAGACTGCATCTCAGCAAGCACCGCGCGGAATGCTTTGATTGATCAGTTTTGGTTATGAATTTTTTTGTTCTTGCCCTACAGCATACTGACCTCGAACGGGGAAATACGGAGCTCAGGATTTTTTTTTCGGTAGACAAGGGGGCAATGTGGAAGCCGGTAACAGTAGACAAGGTGTTTTCCTTGAAAGTGGTATAAACCATATCGGGTGATTCTATGGATGTCACTAAATGTATTCGGACACTTCGATGGTACAAAATTAAACTCAAGTTCTTTCGGTGTCAGAACCAACTTTCCTAACTTTAAAAGTAGAAAAATGCCTTGAAAGATTGAGTATAACCAATTTGTGATCAGCTAATCACAAAAGGAGAAAGTAATAGTGGTACGAATCCGCTAAAGCCCGCTTGGGAGCCCTAATTTTTTCCCACCTGTTAACAGTTTACACCCATATTTCTCTGGACACAAAGAAACACATGTGTAATTATTTCCTGTTGTGAACATATAATATCCTATTTGGGTATGAAACTAAATTGCAGAAGATATGAGCATACGCTTCTAGTAGAGGACTAACTTTTGTCGGGACCCGAATCTGCAAATCCGGACCCTATGTGTATTCTGCACAAGTCCAGGATTCCGCTAGTGCACACAGTTAAACAGGGCTGAATATCACATCCATACACAACGGAAATATAAATAAGTACTTCAATAATCAAAATAAACTGTTGCAAGACCTTAAGGTCACCTTAAATATTCAGCCACGCAGGGCTTACTCAAATAAAGATAAGTAAACATAAGCAGCAGAAAACAAAAGTCTTGATAAGCTCCACAACGCCACAGGCATCTGACGAAGGTTGCCTCCTAGTTCTCCTGGTCCTCAACATACTCCTCCTCCCATGCGGGTGTAGACTCTTCTTCTGAGGTTTTGTTGATTGGCAAGGGTGAGTATACAACATACCCAGCAAGTCATGCACAGAGGTGCAATCCTATTACTATATGCATGGCTTCTTCCAAAGGAAGGGCTAAATGGGTTCTTTTGCATTAAACAGCATTTTGCTTTAATTGAATAACTATCATGATTCAAAAATAGTGAAATCATATTATATTATATTAAGTTCGCAATCTCATTTCATAAGCAGGGCACAAAGCCTAAGTCAATTTATCATCATCTCTGGCACTCAGCCAATCTTCCCATAATTTATTTTAGAAAATCTACCCATTGACTGTAATCCCCGAGCTTTGTCCAGTACCGTGGACTCGGCTATTCGAATAGTTTTGATACACTCTGCAGAGGTTGTACACTTTACCCACATGATACAGTCGCACACCACAAAGGCGATTGACCGTAATGAAGTTTTTCAGAAATCTCCATCTACACCTATGACCCTCTCTGGTATTACCTTCACTACCACTTCCCCCACGAAGGATCGAAGTGTAGGACCGACAATCACCATTGGATGGGCACCAAGCCGTAGCTCTGGTACGCTCTCCCACACAGTTACCCCGATGTAACTGTCACCCTGAGGTATCAAAGGTAAGATTTCAGAATCCTGCTAAACCAAGACCGTCCCACTCCAGTCATGTGGTTGCACAAAAGGCCCAGTTCAAAGGCTTGCAAGGTGAAGTCCTTAACTGTCCAGGGCAAGACATCATTCTCTCAAGTTTTGGCACAAAGCCCTCACATCACTCATCCCGTTGCCACAAAGGCTGCTGCCACGAAGGCCAACCTGGCACGAAGCCATCTTGTCACTTGCCCCAGTCTAAATCTTTTCCCACCCCAGTTTGATTATTGTGCAACACATGTCAACGATAATATCAATTACCATGTAGAACCACAAAGGTACCTACACTTCACATCATCACGTGGCAATATTACAACCTTTCCAAAATTCGTTCCATATATCATTAGTCAATATTCTTTTGCTATTTGAAATACGTATCATGTATAAGCAAGACTAAGCAACTAGTCACGGTCTAGCCTCCCGTGTTGGCACATTATTAACATCCAACTATTTTAAACCAAACTTAAGGTGACAATGGATACATGGCATACAAATATTAACTTCAAAGGGGGAAATAACAATTAGGTTGTTTAGCTACTTTACCCAAATTAAATTAATTCATTTTAACAACATAGCATGCATAATTTAAATCAAAATATATTTCAAAAATTAGGAACAACATAGTTAAAACACAACTTGCCTTCAAAAAGCTGATGATCTTGATCTAGGGCTTGAGCTTGGTCTTCAACTTCCGCACTCTCGCACATTTCAACATCAACGCGTAGCAGATAACCAAATAAACACACATTCAAAAAATACAACAAATCAAACTAGTTCATAATTTCACGAAAATTTCCAAATAATTAGTTTAGCATTTTCTAAGATTTATAAAATTTATTTCGGTATTTTCGGACGTATAGTTTAAGAACTACAAAATTCGTAAGTTTGGACTTTCCGCGAATAATTTAACAGTACAAAATTATTTATAAAATTTGATAAAAATCACTGTAAAAAGGTATTAATTTTTACTAATTAACAAAATTTGTTGCAAGTGATTCGGACTTAGAACGAATTTGTAGCGAAAAAGATAAAATTCGCAATTTCCGGAAATGAACGCGTACACTAATCTCTCACTTTCTTCCTATGCATGGCACTGTTCCAGGCGAGAGCACAATTCATGCATGCACATGGCTTGATACACATGAGCATATTTATACATACGCATACATACAATATACATATATATATATATATCTATATATACGTATACATGTATTCACATGTACAGCCGAGTATATTTTTGTATACATGCAAGCCGTTGTCTAATATATACATATATACACACTAGCATATATATAAAAACACACACACGTTTAACATGCTTACGTATATTCTTGCGTATAGCACTATTTCTTCCCTGCATGCAAGACTACAAACTAACACATACGTGGGTATACTTACATACTAATATTTAGACACACGCGTAAATACACGACGAGATCCACCGATCAGTAAAGATAGAGCACGCGCGAAAGACAAGAAATACTACCGATCGACAGTAGCAACGACGGCGGCGACGCAGGGGAAGGCGACGGTGATGACAGTGGCGGCGACGGCGGCGACGACGACGGCTACGACAATGGCGGCGACGACGTAGACAACGGCGGTGTACACGGCGGCGGCAACGACGTAGACGGCGGCGATGGCAACCAACGGCGACATACACGATGGCGACAAGGCAATGGAAATGGTGTGGCTAGAGAATACAAGGAAGAATGGAGAGACGTGATGGCTAGTAGTGGCTGGAGAAAGGAAAAATGGAATGAAGCAAGGTATGGAGAGAACAAAGGGGTTACTAGGAACGGCTAGCACATGGAGGCTTCATGTGCGTGCGTTGCCAGCAATGAAACATGTACCAGTTACTAGTCCATGCCACTAGCTAATCCATGCATGAGGAAACGGCTGGAGTAGAAATGGTTTGTGCATTCATGCATGTAGGAAAGGAATGAAGTGACTTTCCATTTCCCTGGACAATCAAGTCACCAAGTCATGCGCACCCACGCTAGAAACGGCTTGGAAGCTAGATGTTCCATGGGAAATGCAAAGGTCCTATACATGTATACACATGATATACGTTCTAAAAAATGTGCTGCGAAAAAATAACAGGGAGGTTCTAAAAATCTAAAAAATTTCTCTAAAATACTAGGAACTATTTGGAACCTAACGAAGTTGGTTTCGTGATTTTTCGAGGTATAGATTTTTCGTGAAAAATCTTTTAGTGAAACAGACATCGGTACATATTTTTGTAAAATCAACGATTTACATTATATAACATGTTTTTCGAAAATACTTGAAAGAAACCCTCTCGCCTTCCAATTATCTTTATTTTAAACAAAATTTATATTTTATGCTTATGCAAAAATGCATGATCTTTATTTAACGTGATTATTTCAATAAACTTGAATTCAAATGACTCGCGAGGATCCCAAGTAAATTTCGAAAAAATTACAAATAATCCTAGAAACACACTAAACATATTAAAAGCAATTTTTGGGATGTTACAAACCTCCCCCCTTAACAGAATCTCGTCCCCGAGATTTGAGGCTAACTAGAGAATTGGTTCGAAAACTCCTTCTTCAAATCTTCTTCGCGTTCCCAAGTCGCCTCACTTTCTGAATGGTTGCTCCATTGGACTCTGCAGAAGCGGGTCGATTTATTTCTTGTCTCACGATCCATGGTAT
Organism: Rhipidocladum racemiflorum; assembly: GCA_036346355.1. NCBI lineage: Eukaryota > Viridiplantae > Streptophyta > Magnoliopsida > Poales > Poaceae > Rhipidocladum > Rhipidocladum racemiflorum. Next base: position 37,232,915 of record CM070580.1, on the reverse strand, counting down.
CTAGAATCTTCACTGGATGTTCTTTATATGTCAAATCTGCTTGTAGATCGATGGCTTCCAGAGGTGTTTGTTCCTCAGGTACTCGTAGACATTTCTTCAACTGTGAAACATGAAATACATCATGTACTCCTGCTAGTGATTGCGGCAACTCCAGCTGATAAGCTACTTCACCTCTTCGTCTCAGGATCTTAAACGGTCCAACATGTCTGCGAGCTTCCCTTTGGCATGAAACCTTTTGACTCCTTTGAGGGGTGTAACTCTGAGATATACGTAGTCCTCCTGCTCAAAGCTCAAATCTCTATGTCTATTGTCCGCATAGCTCTTCTGCCTTGATTGTGCGACCTTTAATCTCTATCTGATCACAGCTATCTTCTCTTCAGCTTCTTGCAATATGTCTGGTCCAAATACTCGTCGTTCACCAGTCTCATTCCAGTTTAATGGTGTTCGACAAGGTCTTCCGTATAACGCTTCAAAAGGCAACATTTGCAGACTTGCTTGATAGCTATTATTATAGCTAAACTCTGCATAAAGTAAGCACTTGTCTCACGAAGTAGTATATGCCAACGCACAAGCTCTAAGCATATCTTCAAGAATCTGGTTGACTCTTTCAGTCTGGCCATCTTTTTGTGGGTGATAAGCCGTGCTGAAGTTCAATCGAGTTCCCAACGTCTCATGCAGCTTACCCCAAAATCTCGAGGTAAATTGGGTACCCCTGTCTGATACTATTTTCTTCAGTACTCCATGTAGGCAAACAATTCTTGACATGTACAGTTCTGCTAAGTGATCTCCTGAGTTAGTTGTCTTCACGGGTATGAAATGCGCAACTTTGGTTAAACGATCCACTATTACCCATATGGAATCGTAACCAGCTTGTGTCCTAGGCAAACCGGTTATGAAGTCCATACCGATTTCCTCCCACTTCCACTCTGGAATCTGCAGAGGTTGTAGCAGTCATGCCGGTCTCTAATGCATAGCTTTCACTCTTTGGCATACGTCGCACAAGGCAACATGCTCAGCTACTTCCTTTTTCATACTCAGCCACCAAAACCTTTCCTTCAAATCCTGGTACATCTTCGCACTTCCTGGATGAATTGAATACTTGGAATCATAAGCTTCCTCAAGTATCAACTGCTACAGCTCCTTCTTGTCAGGTACACATATACGCTCCTTCATCCACAAGATACCTTGGTCATCCAACCTGCAATCTTTGGCTAGGCCTTCCTCCATCTTGGATTTGATTCGCTTGATCTTCTCATCATCCTTCTGACCTTCCTTGATCTGATCTTCCAAAGTGGGCTTTACTTCTAGAGCAGTTAAAAATCCTTCTGACACAACCTCCAGTTTCAATTTCTGAAAATCCTTGCATAACTCTGCTTGACTGATTTCCATTAACATATTTACACAATGGCTCTTTCAGCTCAAGGCACCAGCCACCACATTAGCCTTACCTGGGTGATAATGAATTTCCACATTATAATCTTTGATTAACTCCAACCACCTTCTTTGTCTCATATTCAAGTCTGGCTGGGTGAAAATATACTTGAGACTCTTGTGATCAGTATATATTTCACATCTATTACCAATAAGGTAATGACGCCAAAGCTTTAGCGCATGCACGACAGACTCTAATTCCAAGTCATGCGTTGGATAGTTTTCCTCATGTGGCCTTAACTGCCTCGACGCATAAGCAACCGCCTTTCCATTCTGCATCAACACACATCTGAGTCCTTGACGTGACGCATCACAGTAAATGTCAAAACTCTAATGAACATCAGGTAGAACCAATACTGGTGCCGATGTCAACCTCTTCTTTAACTATTGGAAACTCTTTTCACATTCAGGTGTCCAAGTAAACTTCTTTTCCTTTTTCAACAACTGCGTGAGAGGTTTAGCTATTGTGGAGAAACCTTCTACAAATCGACGATAATAACCTGCCATTCCAAGGAAACTTCGGACCTGAGTCACCGTCTTCGGTTGCTCCCAATGTAATACTGCTTCAACTTTACTTGGATCCACCGCCACTCCTTCGGCTATCATGATGTGTCCGAGGAATTTCACTTTACTTTTCCAAAAATCACATTTGCTAAACTTAGCAAATAGCTGTTGTTCTCTTAACTTCTCCAACACTAGCTTGAGATGTTCAGCATGTTCCTCTCTGGTCTTGAAATATACCAGAATATCATCAATGAACACCACTACGAACTTATCAAGGTATTCCATAAAAACCTTGTTCATCAAATTCATGAAGTATACGGGTGCATTTGTCAATCCAAAAGACATAACAGTAAACTCATAGTGTCCATATCTTGATGAAAATGCAGTCTTCGGTATGTCTTCGGATCTGATCTTCAGTTGATGATATCCCGATCGAAGGTCGATCTTAGAGAATACTCCTACTCCTCTTAGCTGATCAAACAAGTCATCTATTCTGGGTACCAGATACTTGTTCTTTATCGTCACATCATTAAGTGCGCGATAGTCTATACACATCCAAAAACTTCCATCTTTCTTCTTCACAAACAGCACTGGTGCTCCCCAAGGCGACGAACTTGGTCTTATAAAACCTTTTTCCAATAACTCCTCGATCTGCTTTTTCATCTCTATCAACTCGTCAGTGGACATCCGATAGGGTCTCTTTGCTATCGGTGCAGTTCCAGGTACCAGTTCAATTACGAACTCGATGTCCCTATCCGGTGGCATTCCTGGTAGATGTCGGGACCCGAATTTGCAAATCCGGACCCTCTGTGTATTCAGCACTAGTCCAGGAACGCACTAGTGCACACAGTCTTAACATCGGTAAATATCACAATCATACCACTCGATACTAATAAAGTACTTTAATTAAATAGTCAAACTGGTTGCACGACCTCTTATGGTCAAGTTACAAATAAACGCCACGCAGGGCGAAACTTATTAAGAGAGAAATAATAGCAGCGAAAAATAAGATAACATCGTGGCGCCATCCAAAGATACCACGTGCAACCGATCGCTCGCTCCCTAAGTAGACGGTTCCTCTTGGAGCTCCTCCTCCAAAGCTGGTGTAGTCTCCTCTTCAACTGGTGTTGTATTGTGGCAAGGGTGAGTACTTGGTACTCAGCAAGTCATGCATAGAATGCAAGCTAATATACTACATGCATGTCTTAATACAAAGGAATAGCTCCGGGTATATTTGCAGTAAAACAGCATTTGACAAGTAGCATAAGTAGATTCGAAAGCAGTAGAAACAAGTATAACATCAATAACTTTTCCAGGAGTTTAATCAACATCTTTCCCATTCCTAATCCACATTTCCATCAACATCGTTAATAAACCAAACCCAACCTTTCAAGTTCAAGTTATTTTCAAGAAAATCTAACCCTTGACTGTAATTCCCGAGCGATGTCCAATACCGCGGACACGGCTATTCGAATAGATTGTACACTCTGCAGAGGTTATGCACTTTACCCACAAGATACAGTCAAACACCACAAAGGCGAGTTCCTGTAACAAAGTCTTTCGGAAACTTCTAACAATACAAGTGGTCCTCCCCGGTTATTGCACACTAACCCTTCCCTTAGCTAAGGCGAAGTTTAGGCCAATCAACCGTTAGATGGGTACCTGGCCTCAGCCCCGGTACGCTCCCCCGTACAACTTACACAAAGGGTGTAGTTGCCACATGCCCCGGTCGAAAACTATTTATCAAACCCCAGTTGATTACCATGCACCACGTGCCATCAACATCACATGATACCCTTCCAAAACAGGTTCAATATGTCATTAAGTCAATATTAACGTTTGATTGTCCAAAATCATGTCATGAGCATGTAGCAGGTCTAAGCCATATACTACAACGATCTACAAACCCATATTGGCAATTTAGTAATGTCCAACTAATAATCCACAACTAGGGTGACAAGGGGTCATGGCACATATTTAAGTAATGAAGGTGTCATACAGCAAATTGGCATTTATCTAATTTCCCATAATTAAGTAAAGTATTTTCTAATTGAACTAGCATGCAATAATTTGAACCAAAATAGGTTTCAAAATGGGATCAACATGGTCAAAGCATAACTTGCCTTCAAAAAGTACTTGTTCTTGGTCCTGAGCTGGCTCCTGGGTCAACACTTCTCCTTCGAATCCTTCCGGCACTTCAACGTCTACTCGTAAAGCGTGCAAATAGCAATACACGAATAAACAATAGGCAAAAAGTGTCCAAACATCCAAATAAAATCCATAAACAGAGAGAACATAATTTTATGAATTTTTAGGAACTGGAATCGCTCAAATCGGAGTTAAAACACAAAAGTTATGATTAATTAAAGTTTAAATAATCAATTGAATAATTTTACAGAGAAAAAATTTAGTCCAAAAATTAAATAAAATTCATATTTGAGTAGATCTGAATTTTATGAATTTTTAGAAATTTGAATCGTTCAAATCGGAGTTGAAACGCAAAAGTTATAAGCGTTTGAAGTTTTGAAATTCAAATCAATTATTAAACCGAATTATTAAATCATTTTCTTTTTCGGAAATTATTTATTGCGTCAGCAGTGACACGTGGCAGCCTCTGATTGGGCGGCTGACGTCAGCCGGCTCATGGGCTCAGCCCACGGCTTGGCTTGGTCCACCGTGGACTCGGTCCACGGCTCCACGTGTCGCTGACAGGTGGCCCCCTCGGGTGACGTCATTGCTGACGTCAGCGGGGCTCAGCCCACGGTGCTGACGGGTGGGACCCACTGGTGACGTCATCGCTGACGTCACTACACGGCTGGGGTGGCCGCTGACGTGCGGGCCCATCATGACGTCAGCGTGACGTCATGGTGTGGTTTGGCTGGGCCGCTGACATGCGGGCCCCGCGTGTCAGAGACACGCGCTCACGCGCCGGCACGGTGCGGTGGCACACGTGGCTCGATCCGAACCGTTCGATTTGGATCGGACGGCTCCAAACGCATCTAATCTGCCCTACGGCTCCTAAGTGGCTCAATCTCAGCCCTAGGATCAAGATCTAACGGCTGCCAATGAATCCGAGGTTGAAGCAGTAACGGGCTACGTGGCCTCACCTCGTGCGTCGGATGAAGATCGAACGGTTGATAGAGCTCGCGAGGTCCGGCGATGGCGCGGCGAGGCTAGGGTACCGGGGATGAAAACGACGACTCCCCGCGCGGCGTTTCCGAGGGGCTCCGGCGAGGTGAGTGGTCCTAACCGATGCGCCTGGTCCTGGGGGTCTCGGATCTGGGCTTAGACGCGGCGAGGGCGGCTGTCGGCGGCGAGAAATCGTCCAAACTCGCGGCGGTCCCTTGCGGACTCCGGCGAGCGATTGCGCGAGGATGGCGGCGGCTTGGGCACGGGTAGCTAGGGCAAAAGAAGCGCACGGGCAAGGGCTACGCGGTGGCGAGGTCGAGCTCTTAAATAGGGCCTCGACGTGCGCGAAAACCGGAAAACCCTAACGAGCTCGGAGGCCCACGGCGGCGCTATCCGAGTCCGACTCGGTGGAGACGACGCAATCGGAGCCGTCCACGTGGCCCCGATCTACGGCCGAGATCGCCCGGCGCAACGGGTCCGAGCCGGATCCGGTTGGATCGGTGCGGCCCAAATCCGACCGTTGGATTTCGATCCAACGGTCCGGATCAATCAGGGTTTGACCAGATCACGTGACTTGGGTCGGACTCGAGTCTGACTTGGACTCGGGTCCGGTCGGATGAACAGTACTTGACCCGATTCGATTTTCCAGCGATTTAATATTTAAAATAATTTCCAGTAATTCATTTAATTCAAGAAAAATAGTAAAATACTCAGAAAATTCGGAAAAATTCTGGAAAATATTTTAGGGCATTTGGGACTCAAATAAAATATTTCCAACAAAACTTTATTTGAAAATTTAATTTCTTTAATTATTTCAATATGGAATAAATTCAAATTAAATCCAAATAAATTCCAGAAAATTCCAAAAATTCACAAATGTGCAAAATAATATTTAATTTCATGAAAAGCAAAAATTGGGGTGTTACAGTAGATCATCTGGAAATACGTCCGGATTCTCTCTCACAACTGGTACATCTTCTAGGTTAGTTGTCTTCAAGCTGTTGACTATCAATTGACCATCTCGTGTAGCGGTTGCTTGAAACTCCACCTTTCTACCATCTGGGTTTTCAACTGATACTACCCTTCGTCCACAGTCTAGTACCACTTTATGTTTGGACAACCAATCCATCCCTAATATAACATCTAGGGCCTGGGTATCCAATATAACCAAGTTCACTAGGAACTTGACGAGTACCCATGCCATGGGTACCCCCATCAGCCCGGAAGCACGAACGGGCTGACCTATCACGGCGAAGGCCCAGCACCACCGAAAGGTACTTGGGCCGCGGGGAACGAGCCCCGACTGCAGACGGGCCGACCCAGACGGTCGGCGGACTCGATTCGGACGGTCGGCATGCGCCGGCCGCCTAATATTGAAGCTCAAGCTCCACCTGCACACGGGCTAGCAGGGCCCACGCCAGTGTCAGGCGGCTGCCTTGTGCGCAGCGTCCCCTGGCATCCGTACCAGGGTAGGCGGCTCCTTCCCGAGACTGTCAGAAGGGCCACCGAAGAAGTCAAGCCCCCGTCCCGTCGCCTGGCATACCGCAGTGGAGTACGCCCACTCCCGAGGCCAAGGCAAAGTCAAGCGCCATTAAAGCCACCGCGGCTGACAAGAGCACCACGCAACACGCCACCAGGCGACATTACGCAAGATCGCTCATCACAGAACCACCAACCTCGCCTCGGGACGCGGGGGTTTGCCGAACAAGACAGGAACCAGACATCCAGACGTGCAGGCCCCTTTTCTTGTAGTTTTCCCAACTCCCGTGTAACCTGCCCCCTCCGTCTATATAAGGAGAGGCAGGGCCCGAGAGGCGAGAGGGAGAAAAAACAGTCTTCTAGGTAGCCTCGCCACCCTAGCGAAAGCATCAAGGGCATCGGACAGCCGACCGTCCGCCTCGCTTGTACACCCCTTGTCCATCTCCCAAAGATCAATACATCCACACCGCACGAACTGGAGTAGGGACATTCGGCCCGAACCAGTATACATCTTCTGACTCCTTGAGTCGACCATTCGGGGAGAGGGAGCGCGACCCCATCCGACCATAAATTGTATTGCCAGGTGCACGAAACACCGCAGCTGGCGCGCCAGGTAGGGGCTCTCGCGCGTCTTCACCGACATCCTCATCTTCGGGTTCCCATTCTCCTCCCTGATGGCTTCCTCCCACTACGATTCGCCGATGTCGAGGGGCTGGATCCGCTTCGGCGCCCTCGATTTCATCGTCACCACGGCGGGGGAGCTTGTCCTCATCCCCGCTGCCATCCGGGACCGGACTCCCTCCGCAAGCCTGGATGCGATTGCCGACGCCTCAAGAACCTCGGCCTCGAGGCCCTCGCTGGCCGCCGCGGGCCCGTCGCCTTGCCGCGCCGCCCCGGCGACATCGCCTACGGACTACGGCGAGCGGCAGAGCCGCCCTCCACGAGCTCGCAGCTCGTGGCCATGGCCGGCTACGCGCCGGCTTCCCTCCACGACCTACTGACGGATTCCTCCAGCCATGGCTCTAGCTCCGACAAGGAGTGTGCCCCTCGAAGGGCCTACACCCGCGAGTGCAATATGACGGGTGCGGCGGAGCCATCCGCCACCCCCTTACCCTCGGACCCTCCTCCCGCTGACGAGGCGCGACGGAGGAATCCCGGGAAGACGACGCCACAAGACCTACTAACGCCGCTGACCTCCAGCGACAGCGAGGAGTTAGAAGCTCGAAGGCCGAGCTCGACAAGCTCCAGCCGAATCGAGCACCGTCGGCCTAACCCACCACCCGTCTCGGCGTGGCGCCCGCGCGTCAGTGCATCGACAATTGGCCGAGGAAGCGAACGACCTTCCGCTCTTCCTCACGCCAACCGTAACATTGCCGCGGCGGCAATGCCGCCCGAGGGCTGCCTCGAGCCAACGGAGCCTGGCCAAGGCCACCTATCGTAACCTCCGGATCGTAGAGCGTCTTGTCGTTCAAAGACGCCCTGTTCCGCTCCGTGAACGAGCGCCACTTCGGGCCACCTGGGCCACTCCCCCTCACAGGGTCGACGGAGCCCAGCCAAGACGGCCCCGCCCCACGAACTCCCCCAGGCATCATACACCCCGGTGCGCCATCGCCTGGGGGACAAGTATGATCTCCGCACCACCCTCGAGGCGCGAAGGAGAGCTACCGATGCAGCAGCGCCCTCGCAAGTCGCCGATAGCGGGCGACGCAACCATCCCGACCCAGGATTCGACGGTCCTGGGCCGCGTGCGTTCACCCGCCGCATTCGCAACGCCGACTTCCCGGTCAGATTCCGGGCTCCGACCAACATAGCCAAGTACACGGGGGCTACCAACCCCAGTGTCTGGTTAGAAGACTATCGGCTACTTTGTCGAGTGGGGAGCAACGGACGACTCCTTCGTTATCCAAGACTCCCCATCTATCTTGCGGACTCGGCTCGAGCCTGGCTCGAGTACCTGCCCGCAGATACCATCGGCAGCTGGGCCGACCTGACGAACCTTTTCGTCGGAAACTTCCAGGGCACGTACAAACGCCCTGGCAACTCCTGGGACCTGAAGAGCTGCAAGCAGCAGCCGGGGGAGACCCTCCGGGACTACATCCGCCGCTTCTCCCAGCAGTGCAACGAGCTCCCCGACATCCGCGACGCCGACGTCGTCGGCGTTTCATCTACGGCACCACGTCGCAGGCCCTGGTCCACAAGTTGGGCTGCGCGAAGCCCCGGACCACCAAGGAGCTCCTCGACATCGCCACCAACCACGCCTCCGGCGAGGAGGCCGTGGGGGCCATCTTCGAAAGGAAGACGGCCCACAAGACAGCCAGCCTCGGAACCAGCGCCCCCTCCGACCGCCCTGACAAAAGGAAGCGAAAGGGGAAGCAGGGCCGCGAAGGTTTAATGGTCGCCCGCCGACCGACCGCAAAACAGAGGTTTCGGCAGACGCCCGACCGATTCGAGAAATTGATGGATAGTCCGTGCCCGAACCACGACTATCCCGTCAAACACAAGTATCGGGACTGTGAAGTCCTGGCCGCTTCTCTCCGGGAACCCCACGACGTCACGAGGAAAGGGGAAGAAGCGCGACCCAGCACCCGACGCCGGGGCGAAGGACGATGAGCCGGCCGACGAGTTCCCGCAGCTCGACGGTTGCCTCATGATCTTCGGAGGGGCAGAGTGCTACGCCGACAAGCGACGGTTGAAGCTCGCCCACCGAGAGGTCCACACGGCTACCCCCGCCGTGCCCACCTACCTGAGGTGGTCGGAATGCCCGATCGCCTTCGACCGGACCGACCACCCCGACCACATCCCGCACCCGGGACGCTACCCGCTCGTCGTCGACCCCATCGTGGGGACGAAGCGCCTGACCAAGGTGCTCATGGACGGCGGCAGCAGTCTCAACATCATGTATGTTGAGACCCTGGATGCCCTAGGGGTCCCTCGCTCCGCCCTCCGGCCGAGCAAGGCGCCCTTCCACGGCGTCGTGCACAGTGCCAACAGCCCACCCCCTCGGGCAGGTCGGCCTGCCCGTCACCTTTGGGAGCCCGGACAACTTCCGCACCGAGAGTCTCACTTTCGAGGTTGTGGACTTCCCCGGCTCCTACCACGCCATTCTGGGACGACCATGCTACGCGAAGTTCATGGCGGTCCCCAATTACACCTACCTCAAGCTGAAGATGCCAGGGCCGCAAGGTGTCATCACCGTGGCCACATCTTTCCAGCTCGCCTACAACTGCGAGCAAAGCAGCTGCGAGCTGGCCTCAGCAGTCGTCGCTTCCGCCGAGCTCGCTCAGCTCCAGGAGAAGGCCTCCGGATCCGCCCCCGACTCCAGCAAGTCGGGGCCTAGCTCTTTCAAGTCCGCGGAGGACACGAAGGAGGTCGCGGTTGATCCCGAAGATCCCGCCAAGACCGTGCGGATCGGGGCCGCCCTCACCACCAAATAGGAAGGCGCGCTCGTCGACTTCCTCCAAGCAAACCGAGACGTCTTCGCTTGGAGACCCTCGGACATGCCAGGAGTCCCGAAGGAGGTCGCCGAGCACTCCCTGAACATTCGACCGGGATCCAGACCGATCGCCCAGCGCCTGCGCCGTTTCGACGAAGAGAAGCGACGGGCCATTGGGGAAGAGATCGCCAAACTTTTGGCCGCCGGTTTTGTAAGGGAGGTGCGTCACCCCGAGTGGCTCGCCAATCCCGTCCTTGTAAAGAAAAAGTCGGGGCAATGGAGAATGTGTGTTGACTACACGAGCCTCAACAAGGCCTGTCCAAAAGATCCATTCCCATTACCTCGCATCGACCAGGTCGTGGACTCCACCGCCGGGTGCGAGTCCCTTTCTTTTTTGGATGCCTACTCGGGCTATCACCAGATTGCGATGAAGGAGTCCGATCAGCTCGCGACCTCCTTCATCACCCCGTACGGCTCAAATCTTTACGTCCACGATGCCTTTTGGTCTAAACGCAGCGCCACGCATCACGGTGTATGCGAGCATGTTTTTCAGACCAAATTGGCCGTAACATCGAGGCCTACGTCGACGACATCGTTGTCAAAACTAGGAAGACCGATGACCTCATCGCCGACCTAGAAGAGACTTTTGCGAACCTCCGACGGTTTCGCATAAAGCTCAACCCCGAAATGCGTCTTCGGGTCCCCAAGGGCAAGTTGTGGGATTCATCGTCTCCAGCGCGGCATCGAAGCCAACCGAGATAAGATCTCCGCTATCGCAAGGATGGGGCCAATCAACGATCCAAGGGAGTTCAAAGGTCGATGGGATGCCTCGCGGCACTAAGTCGCTTCAGATCCCGCCTCGGCGAACGCGGATGCCACTCTACAAGCCGATGAAGAAGTCCGACCGCTTTTCTGGACCAACGGCTCAGAAGCCTTTAGTCGACTAAAAGCCTTTCGACCTCACCTCCGGTCCTGGTCGCCCGAGCCACAGGAGCCTTTGCTCCTCTACATCGCCGCCACGACTCAGTCGTCGGGCCGGCACTTGTTGTGGAGCGAGCGGAGGAAGGCCCGTTCTCAAGGTGCAGAGGCCGGTCTACTCGGCCGAGGTGCTCTCCGAAACAAAGGTCCGATATCCTCGATACGTAAATTACCGTACTCGGTGCTCATCACCAAGAGGAAGCTTGCCCATTACTTCGATCGACACCCCATCTCCGTGGTAACCTCCTCACCGCCGGAGAAGTCGTCCACAACCGCGACGCTTCGGAAGGATCGCCAAATGGGCTCTCGAGCTCAACGGCCTCGACATATCGTGACGTCCCAGGACGGCGATCAAGTCTCGTGTCTTGGCGGACTTTGTCGCCGAGTGGACCGAGGCGCAAGTCCTCGCGCGGTCGAGGACCCGAGTACTTGGACAATGTACTTCGATGGGTCTTACACCAAGAACGGAGCCGGGCGCGGGGTCGCCATCATCTCCCCACTCGGCAACAAACTCCGGTGATGCCATACGACTACTCTTCGACGCCACCAACAATGTCGCCGAGCAAGCCCTCGTCAATGGCCTTCGGATAGCCGCCGACACAGGCGCCTGACGGCTCAACGCTCACGGCGACTCCAAGCTAGTCGTCGACCAAGTGATGAAAGCCACCGAGCCCCGTGGACGCTTCTGATGGCCGCCATCGCTCGAGGTCCGCAAGCTCGAGGAGAAGTTCAAGGGTTTCGAGCTCCATCATAGCTACCGACGCTACAACGGTGAAGCCGACTCCCTCGCCAATCTTGCCTCCGGGAAGGGGCCGGTTCCCCCTGGAATCTTCGTCTCCGACCTCAGCAGCCCTTCAATCCGGTTGAACCCGAGCGCTCAGGACGCCGCCGACCCCCCAAAGGCGGGCGGCCCCACTGATCTTCGGCCAGATGCCCACCCGCCTGGGTCGGTGTAACACCCCAAAATTTTGCTTTCCTTAAATTCATGTGTGGTTTGGCACTTTGGTGAATTTTTGGAATTTTCTGGAATTTATTTGGATTTATTTGGAATTTATTTGAATTTATTCCATTTTGAAATAATTAAAGAATTTGATTTTGCAAATAAAATTTTGTTGGAAATATTTTATTTGAGTCCAAAATGATCCAAAGTATTTTCCGTAATTTTTCGGAATTTTTCGAGTCATTTGCTATTTTTAATGAATTAAATGAATTATCGGGAATTATTTTAAATATTAAATCATTTGGAAAATCAACTCGGGTCAAGTATCGTTTCATCCGACCGAAGTCGGAACCGAGTCGGACTCGAAGTCCAACCCGAGCGATTGACTCGATCAAACCGACTCAAAACCCTAATCAATCACAACCGTTGTATAAAGATCCAACGGTGAGATCCGCCGTCTGCTCGAGCCGTATCCGCCCGGATCCGATCGCTGCGCCGCGGCGATCGTGGCCGTTGATCGTGCCACGTGGACGGCTGAGCGTCATCGTCTCCGCCGAGTCCGAGCCGGACTCCGCCGCCGCGCCCGCCGCCGTGTAGAACTAGGTTTCCGTCTCGGGCACGAACGCCGAGGCTATTTAAAGCGTGAGACGTCCCCCGAGGTTGCCCTCATCTTTGCGCACCCGTTTCCCCGAGCCATCTCGCCTGAGCCGTCGCCGTTTGCCCGTACGTGCTCGCCGGAGTTGGAGCCCTGTGCGCAGCGGTTGAACGCCGATTCCGCCGCCGACCGACGTCTTCCGCCGAGAAGGAGCCCAGATCCGGAATCCCCGTGACGAGACGCACCCGAAGGGAGGACTCATCTCGCCGGAGCAACCCCGAAACGCCGTCGGGCTCGTTGTCGTTCTCATCTCCGGTGGTCTTGCTCCGCCGCGTCGCCATCGACCTCGCGAGCTCTGTGGACCGTCCGATCTTGATCGTGCGGTTGAGGTGAGTTCACGTGTTCCAAACCCGGTTAGATCCGGACCGTTGGATCAAGATCCAACGGTTCACAATCGCCACGTGCCGTAGTAGTGATTATTATAGGATTAGATCTGGACCGTCCGATCTAAATCAAACGGCCCACGATCAACGAGTAGTTTCAACGTGTTAACCCTGGATCTAATCCGCGCCGTTGATTTTCAAACCAACGGCCGTGATTGCGCCACGTGTCGGGAAGTTGGACCGACGCGGTCGGGCAGACGCTGTCGCGTGGTACACCGACACGCCGGGTCCCGTGTCGGCCGATCGCACCGTGGACGCCACCCATGACGCCACAGTGGGTCCCACTGCCGAAACCGTGGCCGAAGTCCTGACGCCGGCGATGACGTCACCCGAGTGGGCCCACATGTCAGCGACACGTGGAGTCGTGGACCGAGTCCACGGTAGACCCAAGCCAAGCGTGGACCAAGTCCATGGACCGGCTGACGTCAGCCAACCAATCAGAGGCTGCCACGTGTCCTTGCTGACGCAATAATTAATTTCCGAAAAAGAAAATGATTTAATAAATCGGTTTAATAATTGATTTGAATTTCAAAACTTCAAACGCTTATAACTTTTGCGTTTCAACTCCGATTTGAGTGATTCAAATTTCTAAATTTGTATAAAATTGAGATCTACCTAAAGATGAATTTTATTTAATTTTTGGACTAAATTTTTTCTCTGTAATATTATTTAATTGATTATTTAAACTTTAATAAATCATAACTTTTGCGTTTTAACTCCAAATTTGACGATTCCAGTTTCTAAAAATCCAGAAAATTATGTTCTCTCTGTTTATGGATTTTATTTGGAGTTTTGGGATGTTTTTGCCTATTTTTTATTTGTGTATTGCTATTTGCACGCTTTACGAGTAGACGTTGAAGTGCCGGAAGGATTCGAAGGAGAAGTGTTGACTCAGGATCCAACTCAAGACCAAGAGCAAGTGCTTTTTGAAGGCAAGTTGTGCTTTGACCATGTTGATCCTATTTCGAAATCTATTTTGATTTAAACTATTGCATGCTAGATCAATTAGAAAGATACTTTGTTTAAACATGGGGGTTAGATAAATACCAATTTGTTATATGACACCTTGATTACTTAAGTATGTGCCATGATCCCTTGTCACCCTAGTTGTGGATTACTAGTTGGACATTATTAAATTGCCAACATGGGTTTAGACCGTTGTAGTATAACGCTTAGACTCACACGTGCTCATAACATGATTTTGGACAATCAAATGTTAATATTGACTTAATGATATATTGAACCTGTTTTGGAAAAGTATCATGTGATGTTGATGGCACGTGGTGCATGGTAATCAACCGGGGTTTGATAAACAGATTTCGACCGGGGCATGTGGCAAGAGTAATCAGTGGGCCGATTGTGGCATTGGGAATGTTGATTTGGTTCTTGGGTAGTCTTGCCCTGGTCGCTCTAAGGACTTAACCTTGCAAGCCTTTGAACTGGGTCATACTTGCAACCACATGGTCGAATGGGACGGCCCTAGTTGACTAAGTCGCTAAGGACTCACTTGTGGAGCCTCAGGGTGTCAATTACACCGCTTGTGTGATTGTGCGGGGAGCGATCGTGGTCGTGGCCGGATACCCATCTAATCTGTGTTGGTCCCATACTTCGCCTTGGCTAAGGGAAGGGATGGTGTAGAGCACGAACCGAGAGGACCACCTGTGTTGTTTGAGGCTTCCGAAAGGCTTTGTTACGGAAACTCGCCTTTGTGGTGTTTGACTGTATCTTGTGGGTAAAGTGCATAACCTCTGCAGAGTGTAGAATCTATTTAAATAGCTGTGTCCACTTGATCGACAATGCTCGGGAATTACAGTCAAGGGTTAGATTTTCTGAAAATAACTTGGATTTGAAAGGTTGGTTTGGTTTAATAATGAAGATGATAGAAATGTGGTTTAGGATGGGGAAAATGTTTATTCAACTTCTTGAAAAGTTATTTACGCTTTACTTATTTCTACTGCTTTCGAATCTACTTTTATTACTTGTCAAAAGTCAAGCATCGCAAAAATACCTTGTGCTATTCCTTTGTACCAAGCCATGCATGTAGTATATTAGCCTGCATTCTGTGCATGACTTGCTGAGTACCAAGTACTCACCCTTGCCTCAACACAATATCAGTTGAAGAAGAGACTACACCAGCTTTGGAGGAGGAACTCCAAGAGGATCCGTCTACTTAGGGAAGCGAGCCCAGTCAGTTGCCTGTGGTATACTGGATGGCGCCACGAAGTTATTTGATTTTCCGCTGCTACTACTATTATTTCTCTTTTAATAAGTTTCGCCTTGCGAGGCATATATTTGTAACTTGACCATAAGGTCGAGTAACCAGTTTGGTTATTTAAATAAAGTACTTTGATAATATCGAATGGTATGATTGTGGTATTTACCGATGTTAAGACTGTGTGCACTAGCGCGTTCCTGGACTAGTGCTGAATACACAGAGGGTCCGGATTTGCAAATTTGGGGTCCCGACAGAGGTGGTATCAGAGCCAGGTTGACTGTAGGCTCAACCTTAGCTAGAATGGTCGTAGTGAGGATAAAACCTATTTTCTAAAGCTAAAAAGTTGTCAAGACAAGAAATGACATCTCAACTTATCCCCTTCTCTCTTTTCTTGTCTCTTGCTGAAATTTTCCCTTACCTTGTCACAATTTAAAAAATTTCGAGTTCTTACGTAAAGCACTCTTGTGACAGATGGAGGAAGAGTTCAACTATGTTGATCTGGGAGTTGGTCACGCCGCTGAACTTTGGCATATGCTACAGACTCTCGGAGATTTTGAGAAGCCGCAATACCAAGTGGAAGTGATCAGACAAGCGGGATTGATCAAGGCGTGTGACGTGAGGATTGAGGTACCTGCTAGGAAAAAGGGCCCAGGCAATCGCCCGATACACCGTGACCGCCAGAGATCTACAATGCGGATGGGTATCCAAGAAGTATCACGACGCCGCAATGCGGCACATTACCCGTATCTACGCCAGAGAATTGGAGAGTACGGTGTTCCGCTACCATCCGCGCAGCGATAACCTTCTTGACCCGAAGGAGATTCAGATGAGGATGCCACTTGCCATACAGCTTGGCACGATTTATGGTCGCCAGGAGGATGTACTAGATAATACAAGCAAGGAGCTACGAAGGCCCGCAAGGAGATCACGGCAGAGAAGAACAGATGGCGGGAAGCTCAAGAGTATGTGGCACACCTTCTGCGAAGGATTGACGAGTTGGAGATGACCTTGTACGGACTGCACTCAGAGCCAAGATTTGAGCTACACGAGCCAGATCCAGAGGAGTCGATCTCGATGAGGACACGCTTCTTCGACTACCATAGAGGACACGATTGCTTTGGACATGGCAATCGTTTAGCACCTATGCCACAAAGACCCGCACTCTGTGCCGTGGAGGTTTTCTCGATGAGTGAGCATAGGTTCTATAGTGAGACTCCTTCGCCGAGTCACGTCATAGAATAAAGAGTCACCCTTTAGGCGTTAGACTCGAATTAGTTCGATTTGGATTTGCTTTGTTTGTTGAGTGTGCAAGATGTGTTGCAAGGCCCTTAGGCATTGTAAGCAACCATACCAAGTTATTAATATCAATAATAAAGTTGGACCTTAAAGTTACACCCTTCGCCCGCATAGGTTCCATATTACTTGTCTATTCTTGTTTCCCTCTCATCTCTAAACCTAGAGCAAATCGGACAGATGGTGAATACCCGTGGAAACTTTGGAAGCAATGGGAGTGGTTCTCGCCAAAGAAAACCCCAATGATGGAGCACCAGCACCGCCACCGATATGCAGAATTTGGAGCTTTTCTTGCTGCCTGCACTCGATTGATGCATGCTATGATGCAACAAATGTAGCATGTCATCGCTCAGCCCACCGCTAATCAAGTTAATCAGGCCACGCTGAATACAAGGTCAGCCGGAGTTCATGAGAACTCACCCACCCACTTTCTCGGGAATGCCAATCCATTGGAGGCCGATGATTGGTTAAGATCAATTGAGAGGAAGCTACACATAGCTCAATGCATAGGGAATGAGAAGGTACTCTACGCTTCTCATCGCTTGGAAGGAACAATGGCCGAATGGTGGGAGAACTTCTGTACACGCAGAGAACCCTCAAGATATCACTTGGGGAGAGTTCACACCATTCCGACAAAGATCACGTGCCTGAAGGAATCATGGACCTTAAGAAGGAGGAGTTCAGAGCATCGAAACAAGGTAATCAGCCGGTGGCCGACTACCCGAACAAATTCACACAGCCTAGCACGCTACGCACCTGAGGATGTAGCGACGGATAAATCCAGGCAGTCTCGTTTTATGAAGGGACTCAACTCAGATTGCAAGTAGGGTTGATCACCCACACCTTTCCAGATTTCCAAGAGTTGGTGAATAAGGCGCTTATTCTTGAGGACAAGCGCAAGGAACTGGATGAGAACAGAAGCGCAGGATGCAACAAAGAAGGATCACACCAGGAACGCATAGGCGCTTGAGGGTTGCACCAAATCAATTCTTGATTCCAACCACGAGAATGCAACAAGGACACCATCCCCAAAGACCAAGACCTGTCAACCAAAACTACTGCACCCAGCCCCGCTAGAAACACTACTCGAGCGTCGACGAAGGAATGTTGAGACGCCGCTACAAGCGCAGCGAGCCAGACACTTTGCCAACAGCTTGTCCAAAGAAGACAGCAGAGTGACCCGATTCGCTTCAACCTAGGAACCACCCAGCTAGGACGCCAAGACCAGGAGCCACACCCAGGCCGTGGTGAGAGGCCGAGTCAACCATGTCACCGCAGATGCACCGCAGAATGCTACTGAGGCGTCGTCTTGGGTAAGTTACTTGTTAACTCGACTGCACCATGCTTTGTTTGACTCGAGCTTCAGCGTCGCTTGTTTCGCAAGGCTTTGCTACTAGAAATGATTTGAGAATTGCAAGACTTAAGTGCATGCTTTTAGTTCAAACCCACAGTTCCGAACTCCGAGCGAAAGTAGGATGTTCCGGTGAGAATCTTGATAGGTGGAATAGAGTTCCTAGCAAACCTTATAATTTTGGAGACCCGGACCTTAGATGTCATATTGGGAATGGATTGGTTATCCAAGCACAAGGCCGTATTGGATTGTGGACGAAGGACTATCTCGCTTGAGAGCCCGTGTGGGAAGAAAGTGGAATTTCAAGCCCACTGCGATTAGAGATGGACAGATTGATGGTTAACGGTACCAAGGCAATCAGCATAGAGGATGTCCCAAAGAGTGAACGAGTACCCGATGTTTTTCCCGAAGATCTACCGGTATGCCGCCACAGGGACATAGAGTTTGTGATAGAGCTTGTACACAGTACGCACCGATAGCAAAGAGACCCTATCGGATGTCTACCGAGGAGTTGGTAGAGATGAAGAAACAGCTAGAAGAGTTAATGGAGAAAGGATTTATCGTACCAAGTTCGCCGCCATGGGGAGCACCGCTTTGTTTGTCAAGAAGAAGGACGGAGTTTCGTGGATGTGCATTGACTACCGTGCACTCAATGAAGTCACCGTGAAGAATAAGTATCCGCTACCCAGGATTGATGATTTGTTTGATCGGTTGAGAGGAGCGGAGTTTTCTCCAAGATCGATCTGAGATCGGGATACCATCGATTGAAGATCCGATCGTAAGATATTCAAGATCGCATTCTCGTCAAGATATGGACATTACGAGTTTCTGATTATGTCCTTTGAAATTTAACGAATGCGCCAACTTATTTCATGAATATGATGAATAAGGTGTTCATGGAATATTTGGACAAGTTTGTCGTCGTGTTTATAGACGATATCCTAATCTACTCCAAGACAGGAGGATGAACATGCCGAACACTTAAGGCGAGTTTTGGAAAAGTCGAGGAACGACAACTTTTCGCCAAGTTCAGCAAGTGTGATTTTTGGAAGGACAAGGTGGAGTTTCTTGGACATGTAATGACCGCATGAAGGAGTCGCCAGTAGATCCAAGCAAAGTAGAAGCTGTGTTACATTGGGAGCACCAAGATCGTGACCAGTTCTGAGTTTCCTTGGAATGGCAGTGGTACTACCGCCGTTTCATTGAAGGCTTCTCGACAATTGCTTGAAACCTCTTACGCAATTGCTCAAGAAGGAAAAGAAGTTTGCATGGACGCTTGAATGTGAGAAAGGATTTCAGAGTCAAGAAGCGATTGACATCGCACCGGTGTTAGTTCTACCGGATGTTGCTCAAAGCTTCGATATTTATTGTGACGCATCGCGCCAAGGACTTGGATGTGTCTTGTCACAGAATGGAAAGGTAAATCGCTTATGCATCAAGGCGCTTGAGGCCGCATGAGGAAAATTATCCGACACATGACCTAGAGTTAGGCTGTAGTAGTGCATGCTTTGAAGATATGGCGTCACTATCGATTGGAAAGCAGATGTGAAGTGTATACGGATCATAAGAGCCTTAAGTACATATTCACCCGATCGGACCTGAATATGAGGCAAAGGAGATGGTTATAGTTGATAAAAGAATATAATGTTGGAATACAATACCATACCGGGAAGGCCAACGTAGTAGCCGATGCTCTGAGTCGGAAAAGCCATACCGTGAGAACGTTGCTAGCCACAAGTCAGGATGAGTTATGCGAGGATTTCCAGAAAATGAAGATTGAGGTAGTACCTAGCGGATTCTTGGCCGCATTAGAAGTAAAGCCTACCTTAGAGGACCAGATCCGAGAAGGACAGAAGGATGATGACAAGATCCGCAGGATTAAGTCCATCAAGGAGGAAGGCAAGGCAGAGGACTTCAAGTTGGATGAGCAAGGCACGTTGTGGATGAAGGATCGCATTTGTGTGCCTAACAACAAGGAGTTAAAGCAAGCGATTCGAAGAAGCCCATGACTCCAAGTACTCAATTCATCCTGGAAGCGCCAAGATGTATCAGATCTCAAGGAGAGATTCGGTGGCCGAGTATGAAACGTGAAGTTGCCGAGCATGTTGCATTGTGCGGCGTATGCCGGAAGAGTCAAGGCAATGCATCGAGAGACCAGCGGGATTGCTACAATGGCTGAAAATACCTGAGTGGAAGTGGGAGGAAATCGGAATGGATTTCATTACCGGCTTGCGTTTAAAACTCAAGGAGGTTATGACTCCATATGGGTTATAGTGGATCGCTTGACTAAAGTAGCCCATTTTATCCCGTGAAGACCACTTACTCGGGAGATAAATTAGCGTAATTGTACATGATCAGATTGTCTGTTTGCACGGAGTGCCAAAGAGGATCGTATCGGACAGGTACCCAATTTACCTCAAGGTTACGGAATAAGTTGCATGAAGCCATGGGAACCCGTGTGAACTTCAAGATGACTTATCATCCACAGACTGACAGACAGACCAGAAAGAGTCAACCGGTCTGGAGGATATGTTGAGAGCTTGTGCATTAGCTTATGCTACTTCTTGGGATAAGAGTTTACCGTATGCCGAGTTTAGTTACAACAATAGTTATCAGGCTAGTTTACGATGTCACCTTTGAGGCATCAGCATGGTCGACCTGTCGGACGCCATTGAATTGGAATGAGACCGTGGCGCCGTGTCTTTGGGCCTGATATTCTTCAAGAGGCTGAAGAACAGATCGCTATGATTAGGGAAAGGTTGAAGATAGCCCAATCACGACAAAAGAGTTATGCTGACAATCGTCGCCGAGATTTGAGTTTCGAACCAGAAGACTTTGTATACCTCAGAGTTACGCCTCTCAGGGGAGTTAAGAGGTTCCATGCCAAAGGGAAACTTGCACCCCGTTATGTTGGACCATTTAAGATTTTGAGCCGCAGAGGCGAAGTTGCTTATCAGCTGGAGTTACCACAGTCGTTAGCAGGAGTGCATGATGTATTCCATGTGTCCCAGTTGAAGAAGTGCCTCCGAGTTCCTGAGGAACAGACACCGTTAGAATCAATTGAGTTGCAAGAGGATTTGACTTATAAGGAGCATCCTGTGAGGATTCTAGACACAATGGATCGAGAAACTAGAAACAAGTCAACCCGTTTCTGTAGAGTTCAGTGGAGTAACCATGAAGAAAGCGAAGCGACTTGGGAGCGCGAAGAGGATTTGAAGAAAGAGTTTCCAAACCTATTCTCAGAGGAGCCACTGAATCTCGAGGCGAGATTCTATTAAGGGGGGGAGGTTTGTAACACCCCAAAATTTTGCTTTCCTTAAATTCATGTGTGGTTTGGCACTTTGGTGAATTTTTGGAATTTTCTGGAATTTATTTGGATTTATTTGGAATTTATTTGAATTTATTCCATTTTGAAATAATTAAAGAATTTGATTTTGCAAATAAAATTTTGTTGGAAATATTTTATTTGAGTCCAAAATGATCCAAAGTATTTTCCAGAATTTTTCTGGAATTTTTCTGAGTCATTTGCTATTTTTAATGAATTAAATGAATTATCGAATTATTTTAAATATTAAATCGCTGGAAAATCAACTCGGGTCAAATCTGATTCATCCGACCGAGTCGGAACCCGAGTCGGACTCGAGTCCGACCCGAGCCAGTTGACTCGATCAAACCAGCTCAAAACCCTAATCAATTCCAACCGTTGGATCAAGATCCAACGGCTGAGATCCGCCCGTCTGCGGTTCGAGCCGTGATCCGGCCGGATCCGATCGCGCCGTCGCGATCGTGGCCGTTGATCGTGCCACGTGGGCGGTGGCGTCATCGTCTCCGCCGTCGAGCCGGACTCGCCGCGCGCCGCCGGCCGTGTAGAACTAGGTTTCCGCTCGCACGAGCAGCGAGGCTATTTAAAGCGTGAGACGCGTCCCGAGGTTGCCCTCATCTTTGCGCACCCGTTTCCCGAGCCATCTCGCTCGAGCCGTCGCCGCTTTGCCCGTGCGTGCTCGCCGGAGTTGAGCCCTGTGCGCGCAGCGGTTGAACGCCGATTCCGCCGCCGACCGACGTCTTCCGCCGAAGGAGCCCGATCCGAATCCCCGTGACGAGACGCACCGAAGGAGGACTCATCTCGCCGGAGCAACCCCGAAACGCCGTCGGGCTCGTTGTCGTTCTCATCTCCGGTGGTCTTGCTCCGCCGCGTCGCCATCGACCTCGCGAGCTCTGTGGACCGTCCGATCTTGATCGTGCGGTTGAGGTGAGTTCACGTGTTCCAAACCCGGTTAGATCCGGACCGTTGGATCAAGATCCAACGGTTCACAATCGCCACGTGCCGTAGTAGTGATTATTATAGGATTAGATCTGGACCGTCCGATCTAAATCAAACGGCCCACGATCAACGAGTAGTTTCAACGTGTTAACCCTGGATCTAATCCGCGCCGTTGATTTTCAAACCAACGGCCGTGATTGCGCCACGTGTCGGGAAGTTGGACCGACGCGGTCAGCGTCGTACGCGCGCGTGCGTGGCCACTGACACGCGGGTCCCGCGTGTCAGCGACTGCACCGTGACGTCACCCATGACGTCACAGTGGGTCCCACCTGTCAGCACCGTGGGCTGAGTCCCTGCTGACGTCAGCGATGACGTCACCCGAGTGGGCCCACATGTCAGCGACACGTGGAGTCGTGGACCGAGTCCACGGTAGACCCAAGCCAAGCGTGGACCAAGTCCATGGACCGGCTGACGTCAGCCAACCAATCAGAGGCTGCCACGTGTCCTTGCTGACGCAATAATTAATTTCCGAAAAAGAAAATGATTTAATAAATCGGTTTAATAATTGATTTGAATTTCAAAACTTCAAACGCTTATAACTTTTGCGTTTCAACTCCGATTTGAGTGATTCAAATTTCTAAATTTGTATAAAATTGAGATCTACCTAAATATGAATTTTATTTAATTTTTGGACTAAAGTTTTTCTCTGTAATATTATTTAATTGATTATTTAAACTTTAATAAATCATAACTTTTGCGTTTTAACTCCAAATTTGATTTATTCCAGTTTCTAAAAATCCAGAAAATTATGTTCTCTCTGTTTATGGATTTTATTTGGAGTTTTGGGATGTTTTTGCCTATTTTTATTTGTGTATTGCTATTTGCACGCTTTTACGAGTAGACGTTGAAGTGCCTAAGGATTCGAAGGAGAAGTGTTGACTCAGATCCAACTCAAGACCAAGAGCAAGTGCTTTTTGAAGGCAAGTTGTGCTTTGACCATGTTGATCCTATTTCAAATCTATTTTGATTTAAACTATTGCATGCTAGATCAATTAGAAAGATACTTTGTTTAAACATGGGGTTAGATAAATACCAATTTGTTATATGACACCTTGATTACTTAAGTATGTGCCATGATCCCTTGTCACCCTAGTTGTGGATTACTAGTTGGACATTATTAAATTGCCAACATGGGTTTAGACCGTTGTAGTATCGCTTAGACTCACTCGTGCTCATAACATGATTTTGGACAATCAAATGTTAATATTGACTTAATGATATATTGAACCTGTTTTGGAAAAGTATCATGTGATGTTGATGGCACGTGGTGCATGGTAATCAATCGGGTTTGATAAATGATTTCGGCGGGGCATGTGGCAAGAGTAATCAGTGGGCAGTTGTGGCATTGGGAATGTTGATTTGGTTCTTGGGTAGTCTTGCCCTGGTCGCTCTAAGGACTTAACCTTGCAAGCCTTTGAACTGGGTCATACTTGCAACCACATGGCTGGAATGGGACGGCCCTAGTTGACTAAGTCGCTAAGGACTCACTTGTGGAGCCTCAGGGTGTCAATTACACCGCTTGTGTGATTGTGCGGGGAGCGTATCGTGGTCGTGGCCAGATACCCATCTAACGGTGTGTTGGTCCCATACTTCGCCTTGGCTAAGGGAAGGGATGGTGTAGAGCACGAACCGGAGAGGACCACTGTGTTGTTTGAGGCTTCCAGAAGGCTTTGTTACTTGAAACTCGCCTTAGTGGAGTTTCACAGTATCTTGTGGGAAAAGTGCAAAACCTCTGCAGAGTGTATAATCTATTTAAATAGCCGTGTCCACGGTCCTTGACAATGATCGGGAATAACAGTCAAGGGTTAGATTTTCTAAAATAACTTGGATTTGAAATGTTGGTTTGGTTTAAGAATGAAGATGATAGAAATGTGGTTGAGGATGGGGAAAATGTTTAGTCAACTTCTTGAAAAGTTATTTTCGCTTTACTTATTTATTGTGCTTTCGAATCTACTTTTATTACTTTTCAAAAGTCATTTCTTTGCAAAAATACCTTGTGCTATTCCTTTGTACCAAGCCATGCATGTAGTATATTAGCTTTGCATTCTGCATGACTTGCCTGAGTACCAAGTACTCACCCTTGCCTCAACACAATATCGCTTGAAGAAGAGACTACACCGGCTTTGGAGGAGGAACTCCAAGAGGATCCGTCTACTTAGGGAAGCGAGCCCGGTCGGTTGCACTGTGGTATCTTTGGATGGCGCCACGCAGTTATTTGATTTTCATTGCTACTACTATTATTTCTCTTTTAATAAGTTTTAAGCCTTAGGCATATATTTGTAACTTGACCATAAGGTCGAGTAACCAGTTTGGTTATTTAAATAAAGTACTTTGATAATATCGAATGGTATGATTGTGGTATTTACCGATGTTAAGACTGTGTGCACTAGCGCATTCCTGGACTAGTGCTGAATACACAGAGGGTCCGGATTTGCAAATTCGGGGTCCCGACAGAGGTGGTATCAGAGCCAGGTTGACTGTAGGCTCAACCTTAGCTAGAATGGTCGTAGTGAGGATAAAACCTATTTTCTAAAGCTAAAAAGTTGTCAAGACAAGAAATGACATCTCAACTTATCCCCTTCTCTCTTTTCTTGTCTCTTGCTGAAATTTTCCCTTACCTTGTCACAATTTAAAAAATTTCGAGTTCTTACGTAAAGCACTCTTGTGACAGATGGAGGAAGAGTTCAACTATGTTGATCTGGGAGTTGGTCACGCCGCTGAACTTTGGCATATGCTACAGACTCTCGGAGATTTTGAGAAGCCGCAATACCAAGTGGAAGTGATCAGACAAGCGGGATTGATCAAGGCGTGTGACGTGAGGATTGAGGTACCGCTAGGAAAAGGGCCCAGGCAATCGCCCGATACAGACCTTTGCCAGGAGATCTACAATGCGGATGGGTATCCAAGAAGTATCACGACGCCGCCAATGCGGCACATTACCCGTATCTCGCCAGAGAATTGGAGAGTACGGTGTTCCGTTACCATCCGCGCCAGCGATAACCTTCTTGACCGAAGGAGATTCGGGATGAGGATGCCACGGTTACACGGTTGGCACGATTTATGGTCGCCAGGAGGATGTACTAGATAATACAAGCAAGGAGCTACGTAAGGCCCGCAAGGAGATCACGGCAGAGAAGAGCAGATGGCGGGAAGCTCAAGAGTATGTGGCACACCTTCTGCGAAGGATTGACGAGTTGGAGATGACCTTGTACGGACCGGACTCCGAGCCAAGATCGAGCTACACGAGCCGATCCAGAGGAGTCGGATCTCGATGAGGACACGCTTCTTCGACTACCATAGAGGACACGATTCTTTGGACATGGCAATCGTTTCGCACCTATGCCACAAAGACACCGTACCCAGGCCGTGGAGGTTTTCTCGATGAGTGAGCATAGGTTCTATAGTGAGACTCCTTCGCCGAGTCGCGTCATAGAATAAAGAGTCACCCTTTAGGCGTTAGACTCCAGAATTAGTTCGATTTGGATTTGCTTTGTTTGCTGAGTGTGCAGTATGTGTTGCAAGGCCCTTAGGCATTGTAAGCAACCATACCAAGTTATTAATATCAATAATAAAGTTGGACCTTAAAGTTACACCCTTCGCCCCGCATAGGTTCCATATTACTTGTCTATTCTTGTTTCCCTCTCATCTCTAAACCTAGAGCAAATCGACAGATGGTGAATACCCGTGGAAACTTTGGAAGCAATGGGAGTGGTTCTCGCCAAAGAAAACCCCAATGATGGAGCACCAAAGACCGCCATTGGATATGCAGAATTCGGAGCTTTTCTTGCTGCCCGGACTCGATTGATGCATGCTATGATGCAACAAATGCAGCATGTCCTTTGCTCATTACTTGCTAATCAAGTTAATCGGGGCCACGCTTGAGAATACAAAGGCGCGGAGTTCATGAGAACTCACCCACCCACTTTCTCGGGGAATGCCAATCCATTGGAGGCCGATGATTGGTTAAGATCAATTGAGAGGAAGCTACACATAGCTCAATGCATAGGGAATGAGAAGGTACTCTACGCTTCTCATCGGTTGGAAGGAACATTGGCCGAATGGTGGGAGAACTTCTGTGCCACGCAGAGAACCCTCAAGATATCACTTGGGGAGAGTTCACGGTACATTCCGACAAGATCACGTGCCTGAAGGAATCATGGACCTTAAGAAGGAGGAGTTGAGCACTGAAACAAGGTAATCAGCCGATGGCCGACTACTGAACAAATTCACCACGGCTAGCACGCTACGCTTTGAGGATGTAGCGACAGATAAATCCAGGCAGTCTCGTTTTATGAAGGGACTCAACTCGGGATTGCAAGTAGGGTTGATCACCCACACCTTTCAGATTCCCAATAGTTGTTGAATAAGGCGCTTATTCTTGAGGACAAGCGCAAGGAACTGGATGAGAACAGGAAGCGCAGGATGCAACGGCAAGGATCACGCCAGGAACGCATAGCGGCGCTTGAGGGTTGCACCAAATCAATTCTTGATTCCAACCACAGAATGCAACAAGGACACCATCCCGGCACCAAGACCTGTCAACCAAAATACGGACCCGGCCCCGCTAGAAACACTACTCGAGCGATCGGCAAGGAATAGTGAGGCAGCTACAAGCGCAACGAGCCAGGACACTTTGCCAACAGCTTGTCCAAAGAAGACAGCGAGAGTGACCCGATTCGCTTCAACCTAGGAACCACCCAGCTAGGGCGCCCGGCACCATGAGCCACACCCAGGCCGTGGTGAGAGGCCGAGTCAACCATGTCACCGCAGATGCACTGCGAGAATGCTCTGAGGCGTCGTCTTGGGTAAGTTACTTGTTAACTCGATACACCTTGATTTTGTTTGACTCTGGAGCTTCGCATTCGTTTGTTTCGCAAGGCTTTGCTACTAGAAATGATTTGAGAATTGCAAGACTTAAGTGCATGCTTTTAGTTCAAACCCACAGTTCCGAACTCCGAGCGAAAGTAGGATGTTAAGGTGAGAATCTTGATAGGTGGAATAGAGTTCCTAGCAAACCTTATAATTTTGGAGACCCGGACCTTAGATGTCATATTGGGAATGGATTGGTTATCCAAGCACAAGGCCGTATTGGATTGTGGGCGAAGGACTATCTCGATTGAGAGCAGTGTGGGAAGAAAGTGGAATTTCAAGCCACTTGCGATTAGAGATGGACAGTTGATGGTTAACAGTACCAAGGCAATCGGCATAGAGGATGTCCCGATAGTGAGCGAGTACCCGATGTTTTTCCCGAAGATCTACAGTATGCCGCCAGACGAGGACATAGAGTTTGTGATAGAGCTTGTACTGCACAAAGACCGATAGCAAAGAGACCCTATCGGATGTCTACCGAGGAGTTGGTAGAGATGAAGAAACAGCTAGAAGAGTTAATGGAGAAAGGATTTATCGAGACCAAGTTAAATGCGCCATGGGGAGCACCAGTTTTGTTTGTCAAGAAGAAGGGCGGGAGTTTCAGGATGTGCATTGACTACCGTGCACTCAATGAAGTCACCGTGAAGAATAAGTATCCGCTACCCAGGATTGATGATTTGTTTGATCGGTTGAGAGGAGCCGGAGTTTTCTCCAAGATCGATCTGAGATCGGGATACCATCGATTGAAGATCCGATCGAGAAGATATTCGAAGACTCGCATTCTCGTCAAGATATGGACATTACGAGTTTCTGATTATGTCCTTTGGGGTGACGAATGCGCCCGGCTTATTTCATGAATATGATGAATAAGGTGTTCATGGAATATTTGGACAAGTTTGTCGTCGTGTTTATAGACGATATCCTAATCTACTCCAAGGCAGAGGATGAACATGCCTAACACTTAAGGCGAGTTTTGGAAAAGTGAGGAGCGACAACTTTTCGCCAAGTTCAGCAAGTGTGATTTTTGGAAGGACAAGGTGGAGTTTCTTGGACATGTAATGACCGCAGAAGGAGTCGCCGTAGATCCAAGCAAAGTAGAAGGCGTGTTACATTGGGAGCGTAGAAGGCGTGACCCAGTTCGAGTTTCCTTGGAATGGCAGGGTACTACCGCCGTTTCATTGAAGGCTTCGACAATTCTGCGAAACCTCTTACGCAATTCTTTGAAGAAGGAAAAGAAGTTTGCATGGGCGCTTGAGAATGTGAGAAAGGATTTCAGAGCTGAAGAAGCGATTGACATCGACCGGTGTTAGTTCTACCGATGTTGCTCAAAGCTTCGATATTTATTGTGACGCATCGCGCCAAGGACTTGGATGTGTCTTGTCTGAGAATGGAAAGGTCGTAAACTTATGCATCAAGGCGATTGAGGCCGCATGAGGAAAATTATCCGACACATGACCTAGAGTTAGGCCGTAGTGCATGCTTTGAAGATATGGCGTCACTATCGATTGGAAGCAGATGTGAAGTGTATACGGATCATAAGAGCCTTAAGTACATATTCACCCGATCGGACTGAATATGAGGCAAAGGAGATGGTTAGAGTTGATCAAAGACTATAATGTTGGAATCCATTACCATCCCGGGAAGGCCAACGTAGTAGCCGATGCTCTGAGTCGGAAAAGCCATACCGTGAGAACGTTGCTAGCCACAAGTCAGGATGAGTTATGCGAGGATTTCCAGAAAATGAAGATTGAGGTAGTACCTAGCGGATTCTTGGCCGCATTAGAAGTAAAGCCTACCTTAGAGGACCAGATCCGAGAAGGACAGAAGGATGATGACAAGATCCGCAGGATTAAGTCCATCAAGGAGGAAGGCAAGGCAGAGGACTTCAAGTTGGATGAGCAAGGCACGTTGTGGATGAAGGATCGCATTTGTGTGCCTAACAACAAGGAGTTAAAGCAACTGATTCTGGAAGAAGCCCATGACTCCAAGTACTCAATTCATCACAGGCGCCAAGATGTATCAGATCTCAAGGAGAGATTCTGGTGGCCGAGTATGAAGCGTGAAGTTGCCGAGCATGTTGCATTGTGCGGCGTATGCCGGAGAGTCAAGGCAATGCATCGAGAGACCGGCGATTGCTACTGACCTGAAAATACCTGAGTGGAAGTGGGAGGAAATCGAATGGATTTCATTACCGGTTTCTTAGAAAACTCAAGGAGGTTATGACTCCATATGGGTTATAGTGGATCGCTTGACTAAAGTAGCCCATTTTATCCCGTGAAGACCACTTACTCGGGAGATAAATTAGCGTAATTGTACATGATCGAGGATTGTCTGTTTGCACGGAGTGCCAAAGAGGATAAATGTCAGACGAGGTACCCAATTTACCTCAAGGTTACGGAATAAGTTGCATGAAGCCATGGGAACCCGTGTGAACTTGATCTGACTTATCATCCACAGGCAGACGATGACAGGCCGAAAGAGTCAACCAGATTCTGGAGGATATGTTGAGAGCTTGTGCATTAGCTTATGCTACTTCTTGGGATAAGAGTTTACCGTATGCCGAGTTTAGTTACAACAATAGTTATCAGGCTAGTTCTGAGATGTCACCTTTTGAGGCCTTTGTATGGTCGACCACTGTCGGACGCCATTGAATTGGAATGAGGCCGTGGCGCCGTGTCTTTGGGCCTGATATTCTTCAAGAGGTGAAGAAACGGTCGCTATGATTAGGGAAAGGTTGAAGATAGCCCAATCACGACAAAAGAGTTATCTTGACAATCGTCGCCGAGATTTGAGTTTGAACGAGAAGACTTTGTATACCTCGAGTTACGCCTCTCGGGGAGTTAAGAGGTTCCATGCCAAAGGGAAACTTGCACCCGTTATGTTGGACCATTTAAGATTTTGAGCCGCATGAGGCGAAGTTGCTTATCACCGGAGTTACCACGATCGTTAGCGAGGAGTGCATGATGTATTCCATGTGTCCCAGTTGAAGAAGTGCCTCAGAGTTCTGAGAGCAGACAGATTAGAATCAATTGAGTTGCAAGAGGATTTGACTTATAAGGAGCATCCTGTGAGGATTCTAGACACAATGGATCGAGAAACTAGAAACAAGTCAACCCGTTTACGTAGAGTTCGATTGGAGTAACCATGAAGAAAGCGAAGCGACTTGGGAGCGAAGAGGATTTGAAGAAAGAGTTTCCAAACCTATTCTCAGTAGTGAGCCACGAATCTCGGGGCGAGATTCTATTAAGGGGAGGTTTGTAACACCCCAAAATTTTGCTTTCCTTAAATTCATGTGTGGTTTGGCACTTTGGTGAATTTTTGGAATTTTCTGAATTTATTTGGATTTATTTGGAATTTATTTGAATTTATTCCATTTTGAAATAATTAAAGAATTTGATTTTGCAAATAAAATTTTGTTGGAAATATTTTATTTGAGTCCAAAATGATCCAAAGTATTTTCCAGAATTTTTCCGAATTTTACGAGTCATTTGCTATTTTTAATGAATTAAATGAATTATCGGGAATTATTTTAAATATTAAATCGCTGGAAAATCAACTCGGGTCAAATCTTGTTCATCCGGCCGAAGTCGAACCGAGTCGGACTCGAGTCAACCCGAGCCGATTGACTCGATCAAACCAGCTCAAAACCTAATCAATCCCAACCGTTGGATCAAGATCCAACGGTGAGATCCGCCCGTCTGCGGTTCGAGCCGTATCCGGCCGGATCCGATCGCGCCGTCGCGATCGTGGCGTTGATCGTGCCACGTGGGCGGCTGGCGTCATCGTCTCCGCCCGTCCGGCCGGACTCATGCCGCCGCGCCCGCGCCGTGTAGAACTAGGTTTCGTCTCGCACGAACGCAGAGGCTATTTAAAGCGTGAGACGTCCGAGGTTGCCCTCATCTTTGCGCACCCGTTTCCCGAGCCATCTCGCTTTGAGCCGTCGCCGTTTGCCGTGCGTGCTCGCCGGAGTTGGAGCCCTGTCTTGCGCGGTTGAACGCCGATTCCGCCGCCGACCAAGCGTCTTCCGCCAGAAGGAGCCCAGATCCGGAATCCGTGGCGAGACGCACTGAAGGAAGGACTCATCTCGCCGAGCAACCCGAAACGCCGTCGGGCTCGTTGTCGTTCTCATCTCCGGTGGTCTTGCTCCGCCGCGTCGCCATCGACCTCGCGAGCTCTGTGGACCGTCCGATCTTGATCGTGCGGTTGAGGTGAGTTCACGTGTTCCAAACCCGGTTAGATCCGGACCGTTGGATCAAGATCCAACGGTTCACAATCGCCACGTGCCGTAGTAGTGATTATTATAGGATTAGATCTGGACCGTCCGATCTAAATCAAACGGCCCACGATCAACGAGTAGTTTCAACGTGTTAACCCTGGATCTAATCCGCGCCGTTGATTTTCAAACCAACGGCCGTGATTGCGCCACGTGTCGGGAAGTTGGACCGACGCGTCGGCGTCAGACAGCTGGCAGCGTGGCCACTGACACGCGGGTCCCGCGTGTCAGCGACTGCACCGTGACGTCACCCATGACGTCACAGTGGGTCCCACCTGTCAGCACCGTGGGCTGAGTCCCTGCTGACGTCAGCGATGACGTCACCCGAGTGGGCCCACATGTCAGCGACACGTGGAGTCGTGGACCGAGTCCACGGTAGACCCAAGCCAAGCGTGGACCAAGTCCATGGACCGGCTGACGTCAGCCAACCAATCAGAGGCTGCCACGTGTCCTTGCTGACGCAATAATTAATTTCCGAAAAAGAAAATGATTTAATAAATCGGTTTAATAATTGATTTGAATTTCAAAACTTCAAACGCTTATAACTTTTGCGTTTCAACTCCGATTTGAGTGATTCAAATTTCTAAATTTGTATAAAATTGAGATCTACCTAAAGATGAATTTTATTTAATTTTTGGACTAAATTTTTTCTCTGTAATATTATTTAATTGATTATTTAAACTTTAATAAATCATAACTTTTGCGTTTTAACTCCAAATTTGACGAGTCCAGTTTCTAAAAATCCAGAAAATTATGTTCTCTCTGTTTATGGATTTTATTTGGAGTTTTGGGATGTTTTTGCCTATTTTTTATTTGTGTATTGCTATTTGCACGCTTTACGAGTAGACGTTGAAGTGCCGGAAGGATTCGAAGGAGAAGTGTTGACTCAGGATCCAACTCAAGACCAAGAGCAAGTGCTTTTTGAAGGCAAGTTGTGCTTTGACCATGTTGATCCTATTTCGAAATCTATTTTGATTTAAACTATTG
The DNA here is from genome assembly GCA_036346355.1 of Rhipidocladum racemiflorum. Taxonomy (NCBI): domain Eukaryota; kingdom Viridiplantae; phylum Streptophyta; class Magnoliopsida; order Poales; family Poaceae; genus Rhipidocladum; species Rhipidocladum racemiflorum. The sequence goes on along the minus strand of CM070580.1, from coordinate 37,200,674 downwards.
CATGCTAGATCAATTAGAAAGATACTTTGTTTAAACATGGGGGTTAGATAAATACCAATTTGTTATATGACACCTTGATTACTTAAGTATGTGCCATGATCCCTTGTCACCCTAGTTGTGGATTACTAGTTGGACATTATTAAATTGCCAACATGGGTTTAGACCGTTGTAGTATACTGCTTAGACACCTTTCGTGCTCATAACATGATTTTGGACAATCAAATGTTAATATTGACTTAATGATATATTGAACCTGTTTTGGAAAAGTATCATGTGATGTTGATGGCACGTGGTGCATGGTAATCAACTGGGGTTTGATAAACAGATTTCGACTGGGGCATGTGGCAAGAGTAATCAGGTGGGCCAGTTGTGGCATTGGGAATGTTGATTTGGTTCTTCGGGTAGTCTTGCCCTGGTCGCTCTAAGGACTTAACCTTGCAAGCCTTTGAACTGGGTCATACTTGCAACCACATGGCTGGAATGGGACGGCCCTAGTTGACTAAGTCGCTAAGGACTCACTTGTGGAGCCTCAGGGTGTCAATTACACCGTTTGTGTGATTGTACGGGGGAGCGTATCGTGGTGTGGCGGATACCCATCTAACGGTGTGTTGGTCCCATACTTCGCCTTGGCTAAGGGAAGGGATGGTGTAGAGCCTGAACCTGAGAGGACCACCTGTGTTGTTTGAGGCTTAGAAAGGCTTTATTCTGAGCTTCGCCTTTGTGGTGTTTGTTGTATCTTGTGGGTAAAGTGCATAACCTCTGCAGAGTGTAGAATCTATTTAAATAGCCGTGTCCACGATCTTGGACAATGCTCGGGAATTACAGGTCAAGGGTTAGATTTTAAAATAACTTGGATTTGAAAGGTTGGTTTGGTTTAATAATGAAGATGATAGAAATGTGGTTTAGGATGGGAAAATGTTTATTCAACTTCTTGAAAAGTTATTTACGCTTTACTTATTTCTCGCTTTCGAATCTACTTTTATTACTTGTCAAAAGCTGTTTCTTTGCAAAAATACCTTGTGCTATTCCTTTGTACCAAGCCATGCATGTAGTATATTAGCACACGTGCATTGCATGACTTGCTTTGAGTACCAAGTACTCACCCTTGCCTCAACACAATATCAGTTGAAGAAGAGACTACACCGGCTTTGGAGGAGGAACTCCAAGAGGATCCGTCTACTTAGGAAGCGAGCCGATCGGTTACTGTGGTATCTTTGGATGGCGCCACGGTTATTTGATTTTCATTTGCTACTACTATTATTTCTCTTTTAATAAGTTTCGCCTTGCAGGCATATATTTGTAACTTGACCATAAGGTCGAGTAACCATTTAGTTATTTAAATAAAGTACTTTGATAATATCGAATGGTATGATTGTGGTATTTACCGATGTTAAGACTGTGTGCACTAGCGCATTCCTGGACTAGTGCTGAATACACAGAGGGTCCGGATTTGCAAATTCGGGGTCCCGACAGAGGTAGTATCGAGCCAGGTTATTTGTAGGCTCAACCTTAGCTAGAATGGTCGTAGTGAGGATAAAACCTATTTTCTAAAGCTAAAAAGTTGTCAAGACAAGAAATGACATCTCAACTTATCCCTTCTCTCTTTTCTTGTCTCTTGCTGAAATTTTCCCTTACCTTGTCACAATTTAAAAAATTTCGAGTTCTTACGTAAAGCACTCTTGTGACAGATGGAGGAAGAGTTCAACTATGTTGATCTGGGAGATGGTCACGCCGCTGAACTTTGGCATATGCTCTGAGACTCGGAGATTTTGAGAAGCCGCAATACCAAGTGGAAGTGATCGAGACAAGCGGGATTGATCAAGGCGTGTGGCGTGAGGATTGAGGTACTGCTAGGAAAAGGGCCAGGCAATCGCCCGATACAACACCTTTGCCGGAGATCTACAATGCGGATGGGTATCCAAGAAGTATCCACGACGCCGCAATCGGCACATTACCCGTATCTCGCCAGAGGAATTGGAGAAATGCGGTGTTCCGTTACCATCCGCGCAGCGATAACCTTCTTGACCGAAGGAGATTCGGGATGAGGATGCCACGGTTACACGGTTGGCACGATTTATGGTCGCCAGGAGGATGTACTAGATAATACAAGCAAGGAGCTACGAAGGCCCGCCAAGGAGATCACGGCAGAGAAGAACGAGATGGCGGGAAGCTCAAGAGTATGTGGCACACCTTCTGCGAAGGATTGACGAGTTGGAGATGACCTTATGCGGACCGGACCCAGAGCGATGCTCGAGCTACACGAGCCAGATCCGGAGGAGTCGGATCTCGATGAGGACAACGCTTCTTCGACTACCATAGAGGACACGATTCTTTGGACATGGCAATCGTTTCGCACCTATGCCCACGACACCGTACCAGGCCGTGGAGGTTTTCTCGATGAGTGAGCATAGGTTCTATAGTGAGACTCCTTCGCCGAGTCGCGTCATAGAATAAAGAGTCACCCTTTAGGCGTTAGACTCGAATTAGTTCGATTTGGATTTGCTTTGTTTCTTTGAGTGTGCGTTATGTGTTGCAAGGCCCTTAGGCATTGTAAGCAACCATACCAAGTTATTAATATCAATAATAAAGTTGGACCTTAAAGTTACACCCTTCGCCCCGCATAGGTTCCATATTACTTGTCTATTCTTGTTTCCCTCTCATCTCTAAACCTAGAGCAAATCGACAGATGGTGAATACCCGTGGAAACTTTGGAAGCAATGGGAGTGGTTCTCGCCATGAAAACCCCAATGATGGAGCACCGGCCGCCATTGGATATGCAGAATTGGAGCTTTTCTTGCTGCCCAGACTCGATTGATGCATGCTATGATGCAACAAATGCAGCATGTCCTTTGCTCATTACTTGCTAATCAAGTTAATCGGGGCCACGCTTGAGAATACAAAGGTGTCGGAGTTCATGAGAACTCACCCACCCACTTTCTCGGGGAATGCCAATCCATTGGAGGCCGATGATTGGTTAAGATCAATTGAGAGGAAGCTACACATAGCTCAATGCATAGGGAATGAGAAGGTACTCTACGCTTCTCATCAGTTGGAAGGAACATTGGCCGAATGGTGGGAGAACTTCGTGCCACGCAGAGAACCCTCAAGATATCACTTGGGGAGAGTTCACGGTGCATTCCGACAGTATCACGTGCTGAAGGAATCATGGACCTTAAGAAGGAGGAGTTGAGCACTGAAACAAGGTAATCAGCCGGTGGCCGACTACTGAACAAATTCACCACAGCTAGCACGCTACGCTTTGAGGATGTAGCGACAGATAAATCGAGGCAGTCTCGTTTTATGAAGGGACTCAACTCGGGATTGCAAGTAGGGTTGATCACCCACACCTTTCCAGATTTCCAAGAGTTGGTGAATAAGGCGCTTATTCTTGAGGACAAAGCGCAAGGAACTGGATGAGAACAGAAGCGCGAGGATGCAACGGCAAGGATCACGCCGAGGAACGCAATGGCGCTTGAGGTTGCACCAAATCAATTCTTGATTCCAACCACGAATGCAACAAGGACACCATCCCGGCACCAAGACACATCAGCAAAATACGGACCCGGCCCAGCTAGAAACACTACTCGAGGCGATCGGCAAGGAATAGTGAGGCGCCTACAAGCGCAACGAGCCAGGACACTTTGCCAACAGCTTGTCCAAAGAAGACAGCGAGAGTGACCCGATTCGCTTCAACCTAGGAACCACCCAGCTAGGACGCCCGGCACCATGAGCCACACCCAGACCGTGGTGAGAGGCCGAGTCAACCATGTCACCGCGGATGCAGCGAGAATGCTCTGAGCGTCGTCTTGGGTAAGTTACTTGTTAACTCGATACACCTGCGATTTTGTTTGACTCACGGAGCTTAGCATTCGTTTGTTTCGCAAGGCTTTGCTACTAGAAATGATTTGAGAATTGCAAGACTTAAGTGCATGCTTTTAGTTCAAACCCACTGGTTCGAACTCCGAGCGAAAGTAGGATGTTCCGGGTGAGAATCTTGATAGGTGGAATAGAGTTCCTAGCAAACCTTATAATTTTGGAGACCCGGACCTTAGATGTCATATTGGGAATGGATTGGTTATCCAAGCACAAGGCCGTATTGGATTGTGGGCGAAGGACTATCTCGATTGAGAGCAGTGTGGGAAGAAAGTGGAATTTCAAGCCACTGCGATTAGAGATGGATGATTGATGGTTAACAGTACCAAGGCAATCAGCATAGAGGATGTCCCGATGGTGAGCAGTACCCGATGTTTTTCCGAAGATCTACGGTATGCCGCCAGACGAGGACATAGAGTTTGTGATAGAGCTTGTACACTGCACAAAGACCGATAGCAAAGAGACCCTATCGGATGTCTACCGAGGAGTTGGTAGAGATGAAGAAACAGCTAGAAGAGTTAATGGAGAAAGGATTTATCGAGACCAAGTTAAATGCGCCATGGGGAGCACCAGTTTTGTTTGTCAAGAAGAAGGGCGGGAGTTTCGGGATGTGCATTGACTACCGTGCACTCAATGAAGTCACCGTGAAGAATAAGTATCCGCTACCAGGATTGATGATTTGTTTGATCGGTTGAGAGGAGCGGAGTTTTCTCCAAGATCGATCTGAGATCGGATACCATCGATTGAAGATCCGATCGAGAAGATATTCGAAGGCGCATTCTCGTCAAGATATGGACATTCTGAGTTCTGATTATGTCCTTTGGGTGATTTAATGCGCCCGGCTTATTTCATGAATATGATGAATAAGGTGTTCATGGAATATTTGGACAAGTTTGTCGTCGTGTTTATAGACGATATCCTAATCTACTCCAAGACAGAGGATGAACATGCAGAACACTTAAGGCGAGTTTTGGAAAAGGCGAGGAGCGACAACTTTTCGCCAAGTTCAAAGCAAGTGTGATTTTTGGAAGGACAAGGTGGAGTTTCTTGGACATGTAATGACCCTTGAAGGAGTCGCCGTAGATCCAAGCAAAGTAGAAGGCTGTGTTACATTGGGAGCGTAGAAGGCGTGACCCAGTCGGAGTTTCCTTGGAATGGCGAGGGTACTACCGCCGTTTCATTGAAGGCTTCTCGACAATTCTTGAAACCTCTTACGCAATTCTTTGAAGAAGGAAAAGAAGTTTGCATGGGCGCTTGAGAATGTGAGAAAGGATTTCAGAGTGAAGAAGCGATTGACATCAGCCAGGTGTTAGTTCTACCGGATGTTGCTCAAAGCTTCGATATTTATTGTGACGCATCGCGCCAAGGACTTGGATGTGTCTTGTCTGCAGAATGGAAAGGTAAATAAACTTATGCATCAAAGCGATTGAGGCCGCATGAGGAAAATTATCCGACACATGACCTAGAGTTAGCTGCCGTAGTGCATGCTTTGAAGATATGGCGTCACTATCTGATTGGAAACAGATGTGAAGTGTATACGGATCATAAGAGCCTTAAGTACATATTCACCCAGTCGGACCTGAATATGAGGCAAAGGAGATGGTTAGAGTTGATCAAAGACTATAATGTTGGAATCCATTACCATCCCGGGAAGGCCAACGTAGTAGCCGATGCTCTGAGTCGGAAAAGCCATACCGTGAGAACGTTGCTAGCCACAAGTCAGGATGAGTTATGCGAGGATTTCCAGAAAATGAAGATTGAGGTAGTACCTAGCGGATTCTTGGCCGCATTAGAAGTAAAGCCTACCTTAGAGGACCAGATCCGAGAAGGACAGAAGGATGATGACAAGATCCGCAGGATTAAGTCCATCAAGGAGGAAGGCAAGGCAGAGGACTTCAAGTTGGATGAGCAAGGCACGTTGTGGATGAAGGATCGCATTTGTGTGCCTAACAACAAGGAGTTAAAGCAAGCGATTACGGAAGAAGCCCATGACTCCAAGTACTCAATTCATCACAAGCGCCAAGATGTATCGGGATCTCAAGGAGAGAGATTACGGTGGCGAGTATGAAGCGTGAAGTTGCAGAGCATGTTGCATTGTGCGGCGTATGCCAGAGAGTCAAGGCAATGCATCGAGAGACCGGCGAGTTACTCTGATTGAAAATACCGAGTGGAAGTGGGAGGAAATCGGAATGGATTTCATTACCGGTTTGCTTAAAACTCAAGGAGGTTATGACTCCATATGGGTTATAGTGGATCGCTTGACTAAAGTAGCCCATTTTATCCCGTGAAGACCACTTACTCGGGAGATAAATTAGCGAATTGTACATGATCGGGATTATCTGTTTGCACGGAGTGCCAAAGAGGATCGTATCAGACGAAGGTACCCAATTTACCTCAAGGTTACGGAATAAGTTGCATGAAGCCATGGGAACCCGTGTGAACTTCAAGACTGACTTATCATCCACAGGCAGACGGACAGACCGAAAGAGTCAACCAGATCTGGAGGATATGTTGAGAGCTTGTGCATTAGCTTATGCTACTTCTTGGGATAAGAGTTTACCGTATGCCGAGTTCGATTACAACAATAGTTATCAGGCTAGTTCTGAGATGTCACCTTTTGAGGCCTTTGTATGGTCGACCATCGGACGCCATTGAATTGGAATGAGGCCGTGGCGCCGTGTCTTTGGGCCTGATATTCTTCAAGAGGTGAAGAAACGGTCGCTATGATTAGGGAAAGGTTGAAGATAGCCCAATCACGACAAAAGAGTTATCTTGACAATCGTCGCCGAGATTTGAGTTTGAACCGAGAAGACTTTGTATACCTCGAGTTACGCCTCTCGGGGAGTTAAGAGGTTCCATGCCAAAGGGAAACTTGCACCCGTTATGTTGGACCATTTAAGATTTTGAGCGCGAGGCGAAGTTGCTTATCACCGAGTTACCACGATCGTTAGCGAGGAGTGCATGATGTATTCCATGTGTCCCAGTTGAAGAAGTGCCTCAGAGTTCTGAGAGCAGACAGATTAGAATCAATTGAGTTGCAAGAGGATTTGACTTATAAGGAGCATCCTGTGAGGATTCTAGACACAATGGATCGAGAAACTAGAAACAAGTCAACCCGTTTCTGTAGAGTTCAGTGGAGTAACCATGAAGAAAGCGAAGCGACTTGGGAGCCTTGAAGAGGATTTGAAGAAAGAGTTTCCAAACCTATTCTCAGTAGTGAGCCACGAATCTCGAGGACGAGATTCTATTAAGAGGAGGTTTGTAACACCCCAAAATTTTGCTTTCCTTAAATTCATGTGTGGTTTGGCACTTTGGTGAATTTTTGGAATTTTCTGGAATTTATTTGGATTTATTTGGAATTTATTTGAATTTATTCCATTTTGAAATAATTAAAGAATTTGATTTTCCAAATAAAATTTTGTTGGAAATATTTTATTTGAGTCCAAAATGATCCAAAGTATTTTCGTAATTTTTCTGAATTTTTCTCGAGTCATTTGCTATTTTTAATGAATTAAATGAATTCTTGGGAATTATTTTAAATATTAAATCGCTGGAAAATCAACTCGGGTCAAATCTTGTTCATCCGATCGAAGTCGGAACCCGAGTCGGACTCGAGTCCAACCGAGCGATTGACTCGATCAAACGACTCAAAACCTAATCAATCCCAACCGTTGGATCAAGATCCAACGGTGAAGATCCGCCGTCTGGGGTTCGGAGCCGTATCCGGCCGGATCCGATCGCGCCGTCGCGATCGTGGCGTTGATCGTGCCACGTGGGCGGCTGGCGTCATCGTCTCCGCCCGTCCGAAGCCGGACTCGCCGCGCGCCCGCCGCCGTGTAGAACTAGGTTTCCGTCTCGGGCACGAACGCCGAGGATCTTTAAAGCGTGAGACGTCCCCCGAGGTTGCCCGCATCTTAGCGCACCCGTTTCACCGAGCCCTCTCGCCTGAGCCGTCGCCGTTTGCCCGTGCGTGCTCGCCGGAGTTGGAGCCACGTGCGCGTGATTGAACGCCGATTCCGCCGCCGAAGGAGCCAGATCCGGAATCCCGTGGCGAGACGCACCCGAAGGAAGGACTCATCTCGCCGAGCAACCGAAAGCGCCCGTCGGGCTCGTTGTCGTTCTCATCTGCGGTGGTCTTGCTCCGCCGCGTCGCCATCGACCTCGCGAGCTCTGTGGACCGTCCGATCTTGATCGTGCGGTTGAGGTGAGTGCACGTGTTCCAAACCCGGTTAGATCAGGACCGTTGGATCAAGATCCAGCGGTTCACAATCGCCACGCGTCGTAGTAGTGATTATTATAGGATTAGATCTGGACCGTCCGATCTAAATCAAAGCGGCCCACGATCAGCGAGTAGTTTCAGCGTGTTAACCCTGGATCTAATCCGCGCCGTTGATTTTCAAACCAACGGCGTGATTGCGCCACGTGTCGGGAAGTTGGACCGACGCGGTCGGCCAGACGCGTCGCGTACATGACATCGGGTCCGCGTGTCGGCCGATCGCACCGTGGCGTCACCCATGGCGTCACAGTGGGTCCCACTGTCGGCACCGTAAATTTGAGTCCTGTGACGTCGGCCGATGGCGTCACCCGAGTGGGCCCACATGTCGGCGACACGTGGAGTCGTGGGCCAGAGTCCACGGTAGACCCAAGCCAAGCGTGGACCAAGTCCATGGACGGTGGCGTCGACCAACCAATCGAAGGCTGCCACGTGTCGCTTCTTTGGCGCCAATAATTAATTTCCGAAAAGAAAATGATTTAATAAATCGGTTTAATAATTGATTTGAATTTCAAAACTTCAAACGCTTATAACTTTTGCGTTTCAACTCCGATTTGAGTGATTCAAATTTCTAAATTTGTATAAAATTGAGATCTACCTAAAGATGAATTTTATTTAATTTTTGGACTAAATTTTTTCTCTGTAATATTATTTAATTGATTATTTAAACTTTAATAAATCATAACTTTGCGTTTTAACTCCAAATTTGTGATTCCAGTTTCTAAAAATCCAGAAAATTATGTTCTCTCTGTTTATGGATTTTATTTGGAGTTTTGGGATGTTTTGCCTATTTTTATTTGTGTATTGCTATTTGCACGCTTTACGAGTAGACGTTGAAGTCTTGGGAAGGATTCGAAGGAGAAGTGTTGTCTCAGGATCCAACTCAAGACCAAGAGCAAGTTCTTTTTGAAGTCTAGTTGTGCTTTGACCATGTTGATCCTATTTCGTAATATTTTTTGTTTTAAACTATTGCATGCTAGATCAATTAGAAACATACTTTGTTTAAACATGGGGTTAGATAAATACCAATTTGTTATATGACACCTTGATTACTTAAGTATGTGCCATGATCCCTTGTCACCCTAGTTGTGGATTACTAGTTGGACATTATTAAATTGCCAACATGGGTTTAGACCGTTGTAGTATCTTGCTTAGACACACTTACGTGCTCATAACATGATTTTGGACAATCAAATGTTAATATTGACTTAATGATATATTGAACCTGTTTTGGAAAAGTATCATGTGATGTTGATGGCACGTGGTGCATGGTAATCAAGCGGGGTTTGATAAACAGATTTCGGCGGGGCATGTGGCAAGAGTAATCAATTGGGCGGTTGTGGCATTGGGAATGTTGATTTGGTTCTTGGGTAGTCTTGCCACAGTCGCTCTAAGGACTTAACCTTGCAAGCCTTTGAACTGGGTCATACTTGCAACCACATGGTGGAATGGGACGGCCCTAGTTGACTAAGTCGCTAAGGACTCACTTGTGGAGCCTCGAGGTGTCAATTACACCGTTTGTGTGATTGTGCGGGGAGCGTATCGTGGCTGTGGCCGGATACCCATCTAACGGTGTGTTGGTCCCATACTTCGCCTTGGCTAAGGGAAGGGATGGTGTAGAAACCTGAACCGGAGAGGACCACTGTGTTGTTTGAGGCTTAGAAAGGCTTTATTACTGAAACTCGCCTTTGTGGTGTTTGACTGTATCTTGTGGGTAAAGTGCATAACCTCTGCCAGTGTAGAATCTATTTAAATAGCCGTGTCCACTGTGATCGACAATGCTCGGAATTACAGTCAAGGGTTAGATTTTACGAAAATAACTTGGATTTGAAAGGTTGGTTTGGTTTAATAATGAAGATGATAGAAATGTGGTTTAGGATGGGGAAAATGTTTATTCAACTTCTTGAAAAGTTATTTACGCTTTACTTATTTCTACTTTGCTTTGAATCTACTTTTATTACTTGTCAAAAGTCACATTTCGCAAAAATACCTTGTGCTATTCCTTTGTACCAAGCCATGCATGTAGTATATTAGCCTGCATTCATTGCATGACTTCTTTGAGTACCAAGTACTCACCCTTGCCTCAACACAATATCGCTTGAAGAAGAGACTACACCGGCTTTGGAGGAGGAACTCCAAGAGGATCCGTCTACTTAGGGAAGCGAGCCCGGTCGATTGCACTGTGGTATACTTGGATGGCGCCACGAAGTTATTTGATTTTCATTTGCTACTACTATTATTTCTCTTTTAATAAGTTTCGCCTTGCAGGCATATATTTGTAACTTGACCATAAGGTCGAGTAACGATTTAGTTATTTAAATAAAGTACTTTGATAATATCGAATGGTATGATTGTGGTATTTACCGATGTTAAGGCTGTGTGCACTAAGCGCGTTCTGGACTAGTGCTGAATACACAGAGGGTCCGGATTTGCAAATTCGGTCCCGATCGGACACAGGCGTCCTAAGCGTCGAAACCGATCGAGGCAACCGATTGTCGATCGGTTGACGAGCGAGTCGCTCCCCACCGATACCACGAGGCTCGGCGCCTCGCTTCGGCGGGCTAAGTCTTTCGTCCCGATCGGCGCCCTCTACAAGAGGAGCCCGTCAGGAATCCTTCGTGCGTCGGCCGACCAAGGGAAGCACCTTCTGCTGGACATCCACGGCGGGTGTGCGGGCACCATGCACGCGCCACGGTCCCTGGTAGGAAAGGCCTTCCGAGCAAGGTTTCTCTTGGCCGACAGCCGTAGCGTATGCGACCCAAATCGTCGCACTGCGAAGGATGCCAATTCTTCGCCCAGCAGATGCATCTTCTGCGCAAGCCCCTGCAGACGATCCCCATCACATGGCCCTTCGCGGTTTGGGGCTCGACCTGGTGGACCCTTCGTAAAGCGCCGGGGGCTTCACTCACTTGCTTGTCGCCGTAGACAAGTTCACAAAGTGGATCGAAGCAAAACCATTGGCAAAGATCACGTCGGCGCGAGCAGCAAGTTTCTTCCGCGACATTGTCTACCGCCAGGTGCCCAACTCCATCATCACCGACAACAGCGGACGCGATTCACGTGAAAGGAGTTCCTCGAGTTCTGCGACAACTTCAATATCCGAGTCGATCAGGGCGTGGCACACCCGAGCCAACGGACGGCCGAGCGGGCCAACGGCATGATCCTCCAAGGACTCAAGACGCGAATCTTCAGTCGACTGAAGAAATTCGCGGGACGTTGGGCCGCCGAGCTACCACCCGTTCTTTGGAGTCTCTGAACCACACCAACCGGTCGGCCAGGGTTCACGCCTTTTTCTTGGTGTTCGAGCGGAGGCTGTCCTCGGCCCGACCTTGAGTACGGTGCGCCAAGGGTGCAGAACTACAACGGCCTTGCGGGCAATCGAGGAACAAAGAAGCGACCTCGACCGACTCGGACGGCTCGAGGCGTCAGCGATCTTACTGATCGGCAAAATATCAGCAGACGCTGCGTCACTACCACAGCCGACGGGTCCGCGGCCGCTCGTTCGAAGTCGGCGACTTAGTGCTGCGCCAAGTCCAATCCGCGAAGGACAGGCACAAGCTCTCCCATACAGGAGGGCCCTTTCACCATCGCGGAAGTCCTCCGACCTGGCACTTTCCGCCTCAAGGACACCGAAGGAAATCTCGTGACAAACGCGTGGAACATAGAGAAGCTGAGAAAGTTCTATTCTTAGTCAATCTCTACTCCCCTCTTTGTTACCACTCGAAAAACACTTGAGCAAAGCGAAGCCGCAACTCTCGAACCACCAACCAAGTGCTTTCCCTCTTTTTTCCATCTTTTTGCACTCGCAATAATCTGCGACCCTCGCCCGAGCGAAGGTCCCGGCGATACTCTGCGCGTGCATTGCAAAACCGACACAAGAACAACCGACATACGGTTGGGCCAGGTCATTCGGCAAACACGCAAGAAATTCCGCCTCCAACCTACGCTGGATCCGCTGCGATCCCAAAAGACTACGAATATGGGCGAATCATAAGCGCAAAAAAGTCCTCAAAGAAGAAGGAAGAAACGGGAAGCGAAGCAACACTTTATTCATTCACAGGAGGAACATCAGCCCAACCCAAAAAGGAACCACCCGCCAAGGTCCCTTTACTCGGCAAAGGCGCGATACTCCTCCTGGTGTGCGCCCAGCCAGCCGACCGACGCGTGACGTCGCTCAGTCACCGCCCGGATCAGCGGCGCCCTCACCTCCCACAGCCGGGGAATGCCCGCGACAAGGATGCCGACTCGCCGCGCATCCCCACGCACGGCTTCGGCCTCGACCTCCGCCACCACCCGCAGCCAGGCTTGTTCGTCGCCCACCTCCTCTCGAAGTTGTGTGTAGCGGTCCGCCATAGCACACGAAGCAAGTTCGTTTGGCGGCAGTCTTGGCGAAGTAACAAGCACCCTGGCGCCTCCCCTTTTATAACCTGCGGCACGGAAGACGAAGCGCCCCAAGTCGCCAAGGCAGTCTTGAGGAAGCGAGAAGACGGCGCGCCAGGGGCACGCATAGCGGAGCGGAAGACGAAGCGCCCGACACCAGTTTCGAAGGCGGCGCGGTCCTCAAGGTGAGTTAATCCACCCTTATCCTCGAAAGCATAAAGTTCCTTTTCAAAAAAATCGCACACCCGCCACGAGCTCAAGCGGCGCGTGGCGACTGCACCCTCAGTCCCCACGCACCACTCGGGGGCTGCCCTGTGACCTCAGGGGACGGCGACCTAAATCGATAACCGGTTACCACTCCGACCGAGCTCCCCTCATAAGTAACCTCCTCAAAACCAAAATGCTACGGCCCACGCCCCTGCGGCTACGGTTTCGAAGTAGCACTTTGCGCAAAAAGGAGGCTACCTGAGCGAAGGGCCGAGCGGCGGTCGGACGGAGCCTTTCGATATAGATCGGCGAGCCGACCGATCAAACAAATCTCGTGGCAACCTCCTCGAGCCGAATGCTACAACCTAAGCCCCAACGGCTACGGCTCCCGAGTAGCATTCAACGCAAAAAGGAAGCCGCCCGAACAGAAGATAGTTTGATCGACCAGGGTCGCTAACCCAAGCGGTACTCCGACCGACCGAGCTATCTACCTCAGGACTTGTTCCCTCTAGCCCAAAAAGTACTACGGCCTACGCCTCCGCGGCTACGGCTTCGAAGTGGCACTATGCGGGGGGGAAACGAGTCCTCCGAGCAAGAGACGCCAGGGACGGTCGGAGCACCTCCGCTCGGGTCAGCGATCTAACCTACCAAGCGCAAGCTTCGAGAAGGAGGTGGTCCGACCCCGACACCTCTCCTTCACCAAGCAATCGCTCGAAGATAGCTCGTCCTATCCCGTGATCTCTCCGGACGGGATTGAAGCAACGCCTACGCTCTCGGGGCCCCCCGCGGGCCCTGTAGCTATGGTCGTAAGATTGCCCAATTTCATAGAGGAAGCACGGGATAGACGAGCAAAATAACTTGAAACAGCCCGACGTTGAGCTCGACTAGGGCAGTCATGTTCATTACATGCTCTGTACAAAAAAAAAGAAGAAGGAAAACTAATCTTCCTCCCCCTTCCGACGGAGGATTTCGCGCGGCGAGATTCGGCCGGCAATCTCTTGGGCGCACGGATCGACCCGGGCCATGAACGCGTCGACCTCTTCGTCGCTTCGGTCAGCAGCGACGCCGCTCCCGACCGCCTCAAGGTCGACGCCGTCATATGTAGGATCGAAGTATACGAATATAGCAATCAGAGGGGGGGTGAATGATTGTGCGGAAGCTAAAACCAAATTCTTGACCTATTAAAAGTTCACCCCAAAACAGAACCAAATGATTGCCTCGTTTTCGACAAAAATAGAATGACAGAGGTTTGGTAAAACGAGAATTCCCGGAGATCCAACCGTCGAAACGATCTGAAATTTGGACACAAGAAACTAGATTCCAATACGAATCGAACCCAAAAAGAATCAGCTCGATCGGACTTACGGATCAAAAGTTATGAGCTTCGCAAGCTTGCTGATCCAGAACTTGACGAGAATCAATCTAATCAAAACTTCAAGATAAAACAAGAACGACAAAAGATTGATCAACTAGACTTTGAGAAACACTAGATCAATACCCTAGAGAGGTTTTTGATGGATCAAATCAAGATAAAACTTGAAGAACAAAAACCAATCTAGAACTAGAACAAGCATGCAAACAAGAACCAAAAGCAGAGAAAATCTTTGTAGCGGCGTGGTTCTTGTATGCACGCAAAAATCTTGGAAGAATTGATCTTTATTTCTTGTCTAAAATACTCTCATCAAAAGAGTACAAACCCTAAAACCAAGCTCAAGGCTTGATGCGCTCGGCTACGCTTGGTGCCTTTCAACAGAGACCCCCACCTATTTAAAGCACCAACCCACAAGGAGTTCGAATACGATTCCTATTCCTAGAAGGAATCCGTATCCAACACAACTCTACTTGGCCGAGTACAACTCTTGCACGCGTATGGCAACCCTACCATACTCACGTGACTAACACTTTGCACGCGTATGGCCACCTGCCATACTCACGTGACTAACACTTTGCACGCGAATGACCTCCTGCCATTCTCACGTGACTAACCATTCTTCATGTGCACCATTCTCTTAGCCCGAACGTCCCGCATGACATCCTTGACCACCAAGACCTCAGTTCCTCCTGAACCTAGTCCCGAACCTCAGTTCCTCCATGAACCTAGTTCCGGTCCCGTCATCGACCACATTCGTCTTCGAGCAATACCTGCACATGAACAAACCACAAAACAAATCCGAGCACAAGTCCACGACTTGACTCAATGTCAATCCATGCAACTACTCACATGAGTATTGCATAAAGTCCACTTCAAAAGAAGCATCATGAAATCATTATAAATTTCAAATTCACATTCAAAATTCAAATCCAAATCGCTCAAAACCCTAATTGAGCGAAAACGCATTCACGACGGACAAACAAAGTTGGTCCGTTGTATAAGAAAAAGTTTCTGTTCCAAGAAGCCAACCAAACGCGAAAAAACACGTTCACAACGGACAAACAAAGTTGGTCCGTTGTACATGCAAAAATGGCTTCGGTCATGAGCTCAAAACAAGTTCTAGCGGACCCCGAAGCTTGTCAGCGCAAACGTGCCACGCTCGGTTTCACAAAAGTAAAACCCTAGAAAAAGTCCATTCACGACGGACAAAAAGAATTAGTCCGTTGTACATGTGAAAATCTTGGTTCCAAGAAATTATCCAAACCGAAAAAGCTTGTTCACAACGGACCAAGAAAAACTGTCCGTTGTACATGTGAAAATGACTTCGGTCATGGGCTCAAAAACATGTTCACAATGAGACCCAAAAACACCGTCTGTCGCAGATGGGAAACTTCTTGTTTCTTGAGAACTTTGTCAGCGCTAATGCGTAACTTCTCATTTCTTGTCAAATTATCAAAACACATGAACAAACACATTTTGCAAATTCAAATCTAAGTTAATTTTTCAGTTCAAAGCCAATTTTTCAGCACATGATTTCACAATCTCCCCCTTGATGAAAACATTGGCAACACCACTTAGAATTGATCATTTGGCATTCACTTTACCAAAGATTTTGAAATCCAAAGGATCAAAGACCAAAGTAAGAAAACACAGAAATCCCTCTTTGACAAAATCTCCCCCTGAGAATGAAAATGTGTGTGAATGTGCAATGCGCCCAAAAATTTCAAAAATTCTCCAAACTTCTCCCAAAATTCTCAAATTTCCAAATACAACTCTCCCTTTTTCTTTAAACTTTTCAAAGAAAGATTTCCAAATTTCTCCCCCTTTGACAATGGATTCATCAAGAGTAAAAGAGAGAACAGGTTCAAAATTTTCTGAAACAATGATTTCACCAAGAGAAACAAGGGAGTGCCAAGATAGGAAAAGATGAGCTCATTCGATCATATAACCTTATATATCACATAATATGCAAAATACATGATCTTGATGTGATTTTAACAAGTTAGGGAATGACATGCATCTCAACCTCAATTTAGTCAACTATAGCCAAGTACTAAGCAAGATCTTAGCAGAAAAAGCAAGACTTTAAAAATTGAAGCAACTAACAACTTAGGGCGAGCAAGTAGTTTCAACTCCAATCTAGTAGACCAATTTAATCTTTAATCAATAAGTTGCATGTGGCATGCTTGAAGCATACTTCTTTTATTTTCTAGGAGTGGCATGCTTGAAGCATACATCTTATCTTTGAGGGAATGGCATGCTTGAAGCATACATCTTATCTTTTAGGAAAGCACCTGAAGCACATAACTTGAGGTTTTTGCTTTTAACAACCCCTTTTATTGATTCCCTTTTCTTTTCATTTTCTTTGATTATAAACATGCAAAAGTGATTAAAAGGTCTTATGAAAGAGTAAAGTTGAAACCACACTTGCTTCATAGCCCAAATTTGTCAAGAGGATTCAATATCAAGCCTAGAAGAGTAAGATATCACAGAGTATTTAGCTATAGGTAATCGATCAGGAATTCCACAATGTCATTTTTAGTTCAAGTGAGACAATTAGATTATCATATATTAGCTCAATTACATAACATATAAAGAAATATGATAAAGTGAGCTCATCAAGTGAAAGAACTTGGCAAAGAAACTCCCTTAAAACAATCCCATTGGATGAACAATTCCAAGTTCTCCCCGAATAAAAGCAAAGCGAGAAGAAGACAAAGGTTTTGTGAAAATGTCTGCCAATTGATGTTCAGTATCCACATGATGAAGCACAATGTTGCCTTTTTCAACATGATCTCTAAGAAAGTGAAATCTGATGTCAATGTGTTTTGTTCTAGAGTGTTGCACGGGGTTCTTAGCAATGCAAATTGCACTAGTGTTATCACACAAAAGAGGAACACTATCCAAATTAACCCCATAATCTTTTAATGTAGCTACTATCCAAAGAATTTGAGAACAACAACTAGCAAAGCGACCACATATTCAGATTCAGCAGTTGATTGTGCAACAGAAGATTGCTTTCTAGATGACCATGCAATGAGAGAATTTCCCAAGAAGTGACATGAACCAGAAGTGCTTTTCCTATCAATTCTACATCCTTCAAAATCAGCATCAGAAAAAGATCTCAAACTAATGCATGAGGAAGCAGAAAGCCAAATGCCAAAATCTTGAGTTCCATGAAGATACCTGAAAATCCTTTTGACAGCTTGTCGATGTGAAGCACGTGGGGAAGCTTGAAAACGAGCACACAAGCATACAAAGAAATTGTATATCCGGCCTTGATGCAGTGAGGTACAAAAGTGAACCTATCATGCTTCTATATTCCTTTTGATCAACCGCTCACCATCTTCATCAGGGTCAAGTGCGCAAGTGCTCTCCATGGGTGTCATGATCGGCTTGTCGTTTTCCATTCCAAAGCGATGTAGCAAGTCTTTCGTGTATTTGCTTTGATGTACAAAAGTACCATCCTTCGTTTGCTTGATTTGAAATCCCAAAAGTATGTCAACTCACCCATCATACTCATCTCAAACTCCTTCCTCATTGTTTCAAAACTTAGACACTAAAACATGAGATGAACCACCAAAGATAATATCATCAACATAAATCTGAGCGAATAGTTGATCATTGCCTTGCTTGAGTAAAAAGAGAGTTTTGTCAACCTTTCCCATTAAAAAGCCTTTTTCAAGTAAAAAGGTTTTTAGCCTATCATACCAAGCTCTAGGGGCTTGTTTCAAACCATACAAAGCTTTTGATAGTTTGAACACATGATT
Source organism: Rhipidocladum racemiflorum (assembly GCA_036346355.1). Lineage (NCBI taxonomy): Eukaryota > Viridiplantae > Streptophyta > Magnoliopsida > Poales > Poaceae > Rhipidocladum > Rhipidocladum racemiflorum. The sequence goes on along the minus strand of CM070580.1, from coordinate 37,182,799 downwards.
TGGAAACTTTGGATTTTCAAAACCAGGTGGTTGCTTGACATAAACCTCCTCATTTATGTAGCCATTAAGAAAAGCACTTTTCACATCCATTTGATACAATTTGAAACCTTTGGATGCAGCAAAAGCTAAAAGGATTCTAATGGCTTCAATTCTAGCAACAGGAGCAAAGGTTTCATCAAAATCTAAGCCTTCAATTTGAGTGTAACCTTGAGCAACCAATCTAGCCTTGTTTCTAACAACAACACCATCCTCACTTTGTTTATTTTTGAAAACCCATCTAGTTCCAATAATATTAAAACCTGGAGGAGGTGAGACAAGTTTCCAAACTTTATTTCGTTCAAAATTCTCTATTTCTTCATGCATGGCATTGATCCAAGATTCGTCAGATAACGCATGAGATATATCTTTGGGTTCAAAAGAAGCAACTAAAGCGGAATGAGCATGAGTGTCAGAATGAATAAACCTGGATCGAGTGACTCTCTCATTTAGGTCTCCAATCATTTGTTCAGATGGATGCATTTTTTGAATGTACAAGGGAGCATTGGCTTTTGAGACTTCTCCTTCTCCTTCTTCATTTTCAGCATGTACAGATGATGTTGTAGCTTGAGGATGGTTAGCTGTAGGTGATGTAGTAGTAGGTGCCAAAGGTGCTACATCTTGTTGTGCATTAGGAAGAGTCAAGACCTCATCTTCAACATCATCATCATCTTCAAAGATTTTCTCCCCCTGAATGTATGCTTTGTGCTGCATCACTTGGACTAGTGCCTGGACTAGCCTCATCAAAAGTAACTTCACAAGTTTCCACAATTTTGTTAGTCTCCAAAACAAGCACCACGATAGCCACGAGTATGAGCGGGATATCCAAGAAAAACCATCCATTGATCTAGCTTCAAATTTATCAAGATTTCCAGATTTCAAGACAAAGCATTTGCATCCAAAAACTCGAAAGTGAGAAACAGAAGGTCTATGTCCAAACCGAAGCTCATATGGAGTCTTACCCAATTTTGATCTCAAAAACACACGGTTTGAAACATAACAAGCGATTGAAATAGCTTCAGCCCAAAAGTTCCTAGGAGTGTGATGTTCATCTAACATGGTTCTAGCCATCTCAACCAATGTTCTGCTTTTCCTTTCAACTACACCATTCTGTTGAGGCACTCTAGGTGATGAAAATTGATGATCAATTCCTTTTTCAAGACAAAAGAGATTAAAAGAAGCATTTTTGAATTCAGTTCCATTATCACTTCTAATAGCTTTGAGAGCTCCTGGATGATCAATAGAAAGCCTAAGAACAAGACTTCTAAAATGACTAAAAGCCTCATCCTTAGATGCCATAAAGTATACCCAAGAGTATCTAGAAAAATCATCAACAATCACAAGCACATACCATTTGCCTCCAAAGGATTGAACTCGAGATGGTCCAATCAGCCATCAAGATGTAGAAGCTGTCCTGGAGCGTTTGTCATCACCATGGTAAGAGGTGGATGTGAACCTGCAATCATCTTACCATGTCTACAAGAAGAACATACTAGATTGCTATCACTCTTAAGCTTAGGCAAGCCACGTATAAGATCTAAACCACTTATACGAGTAAGATGATCAAAACCAACATGACCAAGTCTACGATGCCAAAAGAATAAATCTTTAGAAACATTGGCGATTAGACACCTATGCTTAGAAGAAGGTGATGCATCAAAATCAGCTTTAAAGACTCTTCCAAAACGAGAGATTTTGAACACAAGATCACCTGAAGCATCTAGCACTTTGCATTCATTTTTCTTAAAGCTTATCTCAAGATCTTCATCAAGCATTTGTGAGACAGAAAGCAAGTTATATTTCAAATTTTCAACAAGAGCCACATCTTTGAACATAAACTTGTCACTTACCTTTATTGTACCTTTTGCCACAACAAAAGAGGAAGAAGCATCTCCAAAAGTAACACTTTCAGCACGAGATGCACGAGTGAGGGAGGAGAACCAATTCTTATTACCGGACATGTGGCGTGAGCATCCGGAATCCACTAGCCATATGTTCTCCTTCCTCGCGAGAAGCCTACATAGCAACAAAACATGTCGAGGTCTCGATCTTGATCGGGTTAGGAATGAGATTTTTGGGAATCGATCGAGACACACGACGCACAACAAGATAGGCACAACACGATAATTTTTATGCACAAAATCAGATTTGCCTTTTCCCATGTTTGTAGGAACAGAAGGTGTTTTCATCACTCTAGGCGCATAAAAATGTGCTTTGCTGAAATTTGACCTAGCCTTAGTTCTTTCCTTCTTTTCTTTGTTTGGCTAGTCTAAAGCAAAAATCTACTAAGTGTCCATCTCTACCACAATGAGTGCAAGTGTACTTGACATGATGTTTAGCTTTAACAAGTAAAAGCACATTTTGCATTCATCATAGTAGAAGATAAAAAACGTGATTGAAAAGCAATTTTCTTAGGCTCATTAGATAACTCAATTTTGCAAGGAGCCTGAACAACGATGCAGGTTTAGTTTCATATGTGGCATAAGGATCAAAACCTAAACCTCTCTTGTTTGTGCTAACCTTAGATTGATCCAAAATCATGTTCAACTTCTTCTTGCCATTAGTGAAACGTTCCAAAGAATTTTGCAAGTAATCAACTTTCTTAGCAAGAGTTAAACAATTATTGCAGGAACATCTACTTTTCCTTTTGTTTGCGACAAGTTGAGCATGAGAGAATTTCATGTGAAAGCAAATTATCGATTAATTGAGAAACCCTAGCATTTGCATCTTTCAATTTTAATTCAAGAGTTGAGCATTTAGAACAAGAAGTTGAACTATGCAAATCATCGGTGGAACAGCTAGCATGTACAACATGTTTCTCATTTTCTCATTTAGATGCAACAAAAGAGCATGTTCTTTCCTAAGCGAGGGTGAGCTCATTGTAAATTAAGCCACATGATTTGCAAGTATCATCACTAGGAATCAAAGTCTTAAGTCTAGCAATTACAGCAATCAATGATTCAATAATGAAATCATGTTTCTTAATTTTCTTATCACGATTGTCAAGCAATTTTCAAAGACGAGCAACAAAGAATAGCTAATTCATCATAAGAGGGATCTACCTCATTGAAGTCATTGTCGTGATCGTCCTCGGTGAGGCTATCCTTGCTGCTTGCCATGAGACATAGTCCTATCAAATCATGCTTGCTTGGAGTTGCATCATCTTCGCTGCTCTCCGAGTCCACATCGCTCAAATTGACTTGTTCAAGAGCGGAAAGAACTCAGTGAACCACCTTGCGGTTGATGAAGCTCTTCTTCTTCCTATCATTTGACGAGAACCTTTTCTTCTCATTCCTTCATCGTTGTCCTTCTCCTCCTTTGATGTTTTTCCTGCAAGCTTAGGACAATTTGTGCGAATATGGTTGAGGTCACCACACTCATAGCATCTTGGAGGACCACCTCTCTTTCTCATTCTCACATTCTGCAAAGCTTTGTTAAAGCGAGAAGAGAGTAGTGCCAGATCTTCTTCAGAAACTCTTCAAGTTGCTCATCTGTTAAAGAAGACATGGAAGACAAGGCAAAGCTAGAAGAAGAATTTGCATTTGACATGTTAGGGTTAGAGATCAAAGCAATTGATTTAATGTTACCCTTCCTGGCAAGAACATCCAACTCATGAGTTTTCAACTTAGAGTAAAGAACATCTAATGTGAGTGTGCTTATGGTAGTAGATTCTTGTATAGATGTTACTTTCATCTCCCACACTGACATGTCCAAAGCACTAAGCAATTGTCGAGCATTTTCAGCATCAGTGTAGCTAACTCCAACAGCACGTAGATTGCTAAGAATTTTATTGAAACGTGCAAAGAAGTCATCTACAGATTCACTAGGTTTCATCTCAAAACGCATGTATTCTCTTTGTAAATATCTTGGCGAACCTCTTTGACAGTGTTAGAACCCTCATGGTAATCACAAAGAGATTTCCATACCTCATATCTTGGATCGAAGATGAACCACACGATCAAAGTCGCTGCGTCCCAAGCCTTGGATGATCAAGTTGCGCGCCTTGCTATTTGCTTCAACATGTGTGCGATTGGTGTCGTTGACGTTGTTGTTTGCAGGGACTTCATATGGCTTGTAGACCTTCTCCCAAATTGTGAAGCCCTGTGCTTGGATGAACGCCTCCATCTTGGCCTTCCAAAACTGAAAATCAACACCATCGAACACACATGGTTTTGTCGAATAACGATCCATTGATCTAATCACCGGTTAAGATAGATTAGAGAAACCTTGCTCGGATACCACTTGTAGGATCGAAGTATACGAATATAGCAATCAGAGGGGGGGTGAATGATTGTGCGGAAGCTAAAACCAAATTCTTGACCTATTAAAAGTTCACCCCAAAACAGAACCAAATGATTGCCTCGTTTTCGACAAAAACAGAATGACAGAGGTTTGGTAAAACGAGAATTCCCGGAGATCCAACCGTCGAAACGATCTGAAATTTGGACACAAGAAACTAGATTCCAATACGAATCGAACCCAAAAAGAATCAGCTCGATCGGACTTACGGATCAAAAGTTATGAGCTTCGCAAGCTTGCTGATCCAGAACTTGACGAGAATCAATCTAATCAAAACTTCAAGATAAAACAAGAACGACAAAAGATTGATCAACTAGACTTTGAGAAACACTAGATCAATACCCTAGAGAGGTTTTTGATGGATCAAATCAAGATAAAACTTGAAGAACAAAAACCAATCTAGAACTAGAACAAGCATGCAAACAAGAACCAAAACAGAAAATACTGTAGCGACGTGGTTATCAGAGCACGCAAAAATCTTGGAAGAATTGATCTTTATTTCTTGTCTAAAATACTCTCATCAAAAGAGTACAAACCCTAAAACCAAGCTCAAGGCTTGATGCGCTCAGCTCTGCTTGGTGCCTTTCAACAGGAGACCCCCCACCTATTTAAAGCACCAACCCACAAGGAGTTCTGAATACGATTCCTATTCCCTAGAAGGAATCCGTATCCAACACAACTCTACTTGGCCGAGTACAACTCTTGCACGCGTATGGCAACCCTACCATACTCACGTGACTAACACTTTGCACGCGTATGGCCACCTGCCATACTCACGTGACTAACACTTTGCACGCGAATGACCTCCTGCCATTCTCACGTGACTAACCATTCTTCATGTGCACCATTCTCTTAGCCCGAACGTCCTGCATGACATCCTTGACCACCAAGACCTCGGTTCCTCCTGAACCTAGTCCCGAACCTCAGTTCCTCCATGAACCTAGTTCCGGTCCCGTCATCGACCACATTCGTCTTCGAGCAATACCTGCACATGAACAAACCACAAAACAAATCCGAGCACAAGTCCACGACTTGACTCAATGTCAATCCATGCAACTACTCACATGAGTATTGCATAAAGTCCACTTCAAAAGAAGCATCATGAAATCATTATAAATTTCAAATTCACATTCAAAATTCAAATCCAAATCGCTCAAAACCCTAATTGAGCGAAAACGCATTCACGACGGACAAACAAAGTTGGTCCGTTGTATAAGAAAAAGTTTCTGTTCCAAGAAGCCAACCAAACGCGAAAAAACACGTTCACAACGGACAAACAAAGTTGGTCCGTTGTACATGCAAAATGGCTTGGTCATGAGCTCAAAACAAGTTCACAACGGACCCCGTAAGCTTGTCCGCGCAAGCGTGCCACGCCTGGTTTCACAAAAGTAAAACCCTAGAAAAAGTCCATTCACGACGGACAAAAGAATTAGTCCGTTGTACATGTGAAAATCTTGGTTCCAAGAAATTATCCAAACCGAAAAAGCTTGTTCTAACGGACCAAGAAAAACTGTCCATTGTACATGTGAAAATGACTTGGTCATGGGCTCAAAAACATGTTCTATGAGACCCAAAAACACCGTCAGTCGCAGATGGGAAACTTACTGTTTCTTGAGAACTTTGTCCGGCGCTAATGCGTAACTTACTGTTTCTTGTCAAATTGTCAAAACACATGAACAAACACATTTTGCAAATTCAAATCTAAGTTAATTTTTCAGTTCAAAGCCAATTTTTCAGCACATGATTTCACATCATAATAAGAGACGGTGTTGACCAGGGCCGAGGAAGCGCCAAGCACCGCCGCTTCCCGCACCGACGCCTCGACGCGCTCAGGGATCCATCCAAGCATGGCGGGGATGGCGCTGGGGCCCGGAGTAAGCCCAAACAGCCGGTCACAGGCGGCCTGGACGCCCACATGGAGGACCGTCAGCTGCGCCGTCGTATCGGCCGCATCCCTCTCCGCCAGCCGCTTGTTCAAAAGGGCCGAGTCGCGTGACTCGACCGCCGCGTCTCGTGCCTCCACCGCCACCCTTCGCGACTCCAGCACGTCGCTAAGGTTTTTTCGCAGATCTGCAGGGACAACGACGTCGAGGGGCCGCCGTGGTGGCTCCCGGAAGAACGAACTACTCACCGGCCACGGAAGCCTCCTTGGCGCGAAGTTCCTCCTCGACCTTGGCACGCGCTTCCCGGTCGGCCGCAGCACGGTCGGCAAGCTCCTTCACCGTCACGAGCTCCCCCCGAGCGAGATCCCGCTCGGCGCGAAGCTGGTCGGCCTCCCTGCGGGCCGACTCGCATTCTTCTCGGAAGAGGGCGGCCTCCGCCCGGGCGGATACTGCCGCACTGTCTGCAGAAGTCTTGGCCGCTTCCGCATCCGCCAGGGAAGACCTGGCCCTCTCTCCCTCCGCGGTCAACGACTCCACGAGTCGCTGAGCCTCCCGCAAGGCTTCAGTGACTTCCCCCAGCCGCTGACCTGCCGTGGCGGCCTTTCCTTGCTCGGCAACAAGCGCCCTCCGAGCATCGAGCAGCTCTTCCCCTACGGCACTCCCCCGGCTGTGCAAGTGCCGGAGGAACATCGACTTGCCCACCGCTCGGGATGTCAAGCGCTGCAAATACCTGCCGGTCGATCTCCTTTTCCTGGCCGAGATGCACAAAGACAAATCCGTCGGACTTACCGATCTGGCGGCGGGACTCTGAGCAATGGACTTCCTCGCCTTGGACGCGGCGTCAACAACGAGGGTAAGGTCGGCGTGGATCCTTCCCATCTCCTCCTCCAGAACGTCCCAATCCGCGGCGTTACGCCCGTAAATCGAGCGAGCGGGACCCCGGCCGGTCGGGCCAGGCCAAGTCAGCGGCGATCGGCGATCGCTTCGACTTGATTTCCCGCCACGAACGCCTGCGGGCGGCCGGTCGCGCGCCTTCGGCGACACTCGGACCGCCGAAACTGGCGGCGGCCCCGGCGGCGGGGGCGGCGGATCTCGTCCCGCCGGCGTTGCGAACGCCACAAACCCCAGTGCTTCCCCCGGCGACGGGCTCGCGCTGACCTCCACGGCCGGCAACACGGGGAAGGCAGGGCCGGCAGACTTCGCCGGTCTCATCGTCGACAGACGGGCGAAGCATGCCCGACGGAAGCTTCGCGCCGACGGTCGCATCCGGCAGCGGCCCAGATCGTCCCTCCGGCAGCTCCTCTCACCGACGGCCCTACCGCGGAGCGATCCGGACGATCTCGCTTCCCGACGACCACCGCACGCTCGCGGACAGGGCCGGAAGGGCGATTCCTCACCGCCAGTAGGACTCAGTGCCCTCCAGCCACGTGAGGCCCCTCGCCTGGCGATCGGTCGAGAATTACGTAAGAAGACAAAGGAGGAATTGCGTGAGTCACTTACCGGGAGGAGCGAACAACCGGCACCTGACGTGCCCTCTTTGCCGGACCCCCGCGAGGAGGCGACAGGGATCTGCGCTCGCAGATAAACCCCTGCGCCGCGGTTTCTTCGAGGAGCCGCGCGGCCGCCGGCCCAGGACCCGCGTCGCGGCCGCCAGAATCGCCTCCGGCAATTTCTTCTCCCTCGCTCGGCAACGACTCCTCGTCACCCTCACTCGAGGCCTCCTCAAAGGTCTCCTCCGAGACCTCCTCGCCACTCGCGGCCCGGTCCGCGCGCACTTTCCTCTTCCGCGTCTTGGCGGCCTCTTTTTTCGCTAGCAGGGCGGCGTCCTGCTTCTCCTTTTCGAGGCGCGCGGCCGCCCTCAACTCCTTTTCCCCCGGCAGCAAGGGACGGGAGATCAGTCCACCGAGCCCCTGCGAGAACACGCTCGGATAAGGGGACGAGGGAACAGAACAAAACAAAAGCGAACAGGAGCCGCCAGACGTACCAGGTTCTGCGGATTCTGCGCCGAGAATGGCGCGGGCACCGCGCCCGCTGGCTCGGTATCTCCCGCAATGGAGACTGCGGACACGCGCGCGAGGATCTCCGACGGAGGGAGCTCCCGCTCCGACGACCTTGCAGGGTCGGTCGGCCCAATGTACTCAAACATGGGACGCAACCGGTCCTTGAGGGGTTGGATGCGCCTCTCCATGAACGTGCTGAGGACCACCTTGCCTGTCAGGCCCCGCCGCTTCAGGTCCGCGAGCTTTTCAAGGATCGCGTCCACCTTCTTCCGGTCCTTCGCCTCAGGACCCCAGGTCCAACAAGGATGCGGCGTCGGTAGATTCCCACTGAAGGCCGGGGCACTGTTGTCGATGTTCCGGACGTAGAACCACTCGCTATGCCACCCCCGGTTAGACGTCGGCAGCTTCAAATCGACGTACAACGGCTTGCGATGGTTGCGCAGTTGGATCATCAGAGCTCCGAGGAGGCCGGTGGTGTCCGGTGACGACCTCGCGAAGAAGAAGTGGCGCCAGAGCCCCCAATGGGGTTCAATCCCCAGAAAGGCCTCACACAGCGTCATGAAGACCGCAATATGGAGGACTCCATTCGGGTTCAGGTGATGAACTTCCCCCCCGTAATAGTGCAGCAACCCTCGGACGAACGGGTGGAGTGGAAGTCCGAAGCCCCGTTCGTAGAAGGACGCCAGCGAGACTATCTCGCCGTCCTCAAGTTCGGGGACCTCGGTCCCGGCCGGCGGAACTCGCCAGCCGGACTCGGGCCGCGGAGGAAGGAACTCCTTCCTCTCCAGACCGAGATAGCGACCCGCCGCGGCCGAGTGCGGGGTCAGCGACATCTCCAAATGCGCGAAGGAAAGCAGGAAACGACGCGGCGAAGCAGGAAGCTCCTCTTCTTCCCTCGTGTTCTTTCTTCCCTTTTCCTTTTTGCAGAAGTGCGCGAACAGAGGGCTTGGCGCCTACCACGCCACCCACTCCTTCCTTTATAAGCGCCAGGCGGGAACGGACGCGCCTCCGCGCCGAAATCGACGCCTCCTCACGCAAATCAACGCGGTCGCAGACCGTCCGCCTGCCGCCTCGCCCGTCACCCCGGTAACGTGCCGCAGTCCATTTAAATCCCACTGCGCATTAACTGCCCCGACAGGACGGCCGCCTCGCGCCGCGCGCCGCACAGCATCGCGGGCCTCGCCGGTTACGATGGGCCGGGGCGCCCCATGCCGAGAAAGGTATGCAAACGGCCCACTGGGCCGCCCGGCCTCGGGAGGGCAAGCCGCCTATAGGCTCGCACCCGAGGCCCGGCACCGTGCTGTGGGTTACGAAGGCCGAATCCAGCCAGCTGGAACGAAAGCCGCCCCAGCACGTAAAAAAGAGCGAGGGGCGAGTCGCAGTGAGCCCCCAGAGGGCCTCCAGATGGGTCGGCGGACGACCCAATCACTGTGACTCGCGTCCGAGACCATACCTCACACTCTCCCGCGGAACTCATCGATGAGTAGCGGCCAGCCGCGCTCCGGGTCGGCGGACGACCCGGCAGTCCGACACGGGATCGAGTAAGGAAAGGTTTTTTATGGAACGCCCCCCAGCGGGTCGGACGCCCACGCCGGGAGCTACGTCCGCTTGGAAACGAACCCCCTCAAGGGGGATCGCCAAGGTTCCACTCGGATTACCCGATAGTAGCTCGCACGAGCACGGCGTTCAAACCGACGAAGGTAAACGTGCGTTCGCTCACCTGACTCTGAGGACCCACGTACACCGTGGCCTGCCAGAGTCCGACCGGGGTAAACCCCCGACCGGCTCTCCGACCCGCTCGGGGGCTCGGGTTACACTCCACCGGTGCGCCACAAGACCGGGCTCTTTAGCGGGCATGACCGACAAGCGGCGGCCCCGACCAAAGCGTCGCCGACCTCAGGGTCCGCGGCCACTTTTCGACCGGCTAAACCCCCGACCGGCTCTCCGACCCGCTCCGGCTCGGGCTACTCCACCGGGGTGCGCCACACGCACCGGCTCTTTCTAGGCCGGGCACGGCTCCCAGGCAGCCACGACGACCTAGCATCACCGACCTCCGGGCCGACGGATACCGCCGCCGGGGTAAACCCCCGAGCGGCTCTCCGACCCGCTCCGGCTCTGGGTTCTTGACGAGTACCCATGCCATGGGTACCCCCATCAGCCCGGAAGCACGAACGGGCTGACCTATCACGGCGAAGGCCCAGCACCACCGAAAGGTACTTGGGCCGCGGGGAACGAGCCCCGACCTGTACGGGGCCGACCCCGGACGGTCGGCGGACTCCGGTTCCGGACGGTCGGCATGCGCCGGCCGCCTAATATTGAAGCTCAAGCTCCACCTGCACACGGGCTAGCAGGGCCCACGCCAGTGTCAGGCGGCTGCCTTGTGCGCAGCGTCCCCTGGCATCCGTACCGGGGTAGGCGGCTCCTTCCCGAGACCGCCGGCGGGCCACCAAGAAGTCAAGCCTCGTCCGTCGCCTGGCACACCGCAGCGGGAGTACGCCCACTCCGAGGCCAAGGCAAAGTCAAGCGCCATTAAAGCCACCGAGGCCGACAAGAGCACCACGCAACACGCCACCTGCATAAAGATACGCAAGACTGCTCATCACAGAACCACCAACCCTGCCTCGGGATGGGCAGGGGTCGGTCGGACAAGACAGGAACCAGACATCCAGACGTGCAGGCCCCTTTTCTTGTAGTTTTCCCAACTCCCGTGTAACCTGCCCCCTCCGTCTATATAAGGAGAGGCAGGGCCCGAGAGGCGAGAGGGAGAAAAAACAGTCTTCTAGGTAGCCTCGCCACCCTAGCGAAAGCATCAAGGGGATCGGACAGCCGACCGTCCGCCTCGCTTGTACACCCCTTGTCCATCTCCCAAAGATCAATACATCCACACCGCACAAACTGGAGTAGGGACATTCGGCCCGAACCAGTATACATCTTCTGACTCCTTGAGTCGACCATTCGGGGAGAGGGAGCGCGCGACCCCATCCGACCATAAATTCGTATTGCCGGTGCACGAAACACCGACAGAACTCTACTCCATTTATTATTAGTTTCACTCCAAAACATCCTACCATGGATCGGAGTTCTGATCCAGGGGATTGAACCAAGAGCGTACACTTAAGATTCACAATAGGCAAATCATTCTGAACAGCAAATTCTCGAGAAACAAATGAATGCGATGCTCCTGAATCAAATAAAACTGTAGCAGGTACGGAGTTGACCAGAAACGTACCTAGCACAACATCTGCAGCTTCCTGCACTCCTTCAACAGTAACATGGTTGACTCTGCCCCTTGCAACTGACTGAGTTCGAGTTCCAGCTTGTACACCTCCGTGGTTCGCATTTTGAGCTGGTGTCTTGGTGGGGGTGTTTCCAAGGTTAAGACGTACCGGTGTCACTCCTCCTTTCTTAGGACAGTTATTGGCGAAATGTCCTACCTCATGGCAGTGGTAGCAGCGTTGTCCTGACATCTGTGAACTTCCTTTCCCGCTGGTGAAGGGGTCTGAAAATTCTGTCCTACTAGACGCGGTGCTGGTACTAGTGCACAAACATTGCCTCTAGGTTGGAACCTTGCAACCTGCTGTGGTACCACCCTAGCTCTCCGATGTCCGGAACGTCCACTCTGCTGCGCCATCCTGCGCTTGGATTGTCGTCCAGCTCACGGCGCTTGTCCTCAAGAATCAAAGCTTTATTGACCAGCTCCTGGAAATCTGGAAATGTGTGGGTTATCAATCCCACTTGTAATCCCGTGTTCAATCCCTTCAAGAAGCGGGATTTGAAGGGAATATGCCCGAGAGGCAATAATAAATTGTTTATTATCATATTCCATATTTATAATAGATGTTTATTTCTCATGCTAAAATTGTATTAATCGGAAACGTTAATACATGTGTGTTTAATAAACAAAAGGGTTCCTAGTAAAGCCTCTTTTTAAACTAGCTCGTTGATTAACTAATGATCAAGGTTTCCTGATCATGAACATTAGATGTTGTTAATAACAGGGTCATGTCATTAGAAGAATGATGTGATGAACATACACCCAAGTTGGTATAGCAAATACGATCAAGTCATTTAGTTTGTTGTTGTATCAAACTCATACGAAATAGCTCTTTTCCTTAGACCATGAGATCATGTCAATCACTAACTCCGGAAGAGTACTTTGATGACATCAAACGTCACTCCGTAACAAGGTGACTATAAAGATGGATTTAGGTACTATGAAAGTATTAGTTGAGGCTCATGAATCAAGAGTGGGATTTGTCCATCTAGATGACAGAGAGATATACTCTGGGCCCTCTCGGTGATATTACATAGACATCGCTTGCAAGCACGTGACTAGGTCACAAGAATGTCATATCACGTAATCGAGTAAAGAGTACTTGTCGATAACGGATCGAACTAGGTATAGTTGATACCGATGATCGGATCCCGGACAAGTAAAATATCGTGAGACAAAAGGAATTGGTTATGTCGTTTATGGTTTACGCGATCACTAGTTCATCGTTGAGTGAATGGGAGTCATTATGGATCTCCAGATCCCGCTGATGATTATTGATCTGAGAGGTGTCTCAATCATGTCCATTTTATTCACGAACCGTAGGGTGACACACTTAAGGTTCATCGATGCATTTGAGTGGATACGAAACACCGGAGAAAAATATGGACAGTACAGGGACTGTTTTGAGTATCGCCGAAAAAGTTTCGGGATATCGGAATAGTTAAAGGGGGTATATGTTAATGTTTGTTAATTAAAAGAATTAACAAATATTAAAATATCTGAAATAAAAATGTTTATTTATTTATGGGAGAAAACCCTTTCATTTCTTGAGTGGGGTTTTAATGGAAACCAAAGTGGGTTGTTTTAAAGTGAGTGGAGAGATCACTCACATGAAGAGAGGGAGGGCAAGGGGCAACCCCATGCGCCGGCCACCCCTTGGCCTAGCCTCCTCCTCCTCCTATAAAAGGGAGGGAGGAGCTCCTCTCTTTGATGTTCATCCATTTGACCCTTTGGTTGGTCCATTCTCCCTCCTCCTGCTGATCCGTTTTTCGAGCTGTGGCTTATGCGGTTACCGCTGAAATTATTTCTCCACCACCACCACCACTAAGTCAGTAGTGTTGTTGGAGTTTTCGGAGATCCTCTACTTCCGCTACCCGCTGGAACGAGGGATTGGAGGTCATCGTTGATCCGCACGTGTGACCAAATGCGGGCCGCCGCTTGTGGCGCTCATCTTCGCGACTTCGAAGTCGGGAGTGTACCTCTACATCAACCACGTTTGTTTGCGGGAACGTTATTCCTGCTTTCGGTCTACGAGGGTGAGTCCTTCTGAAACCGTTTACTTGCATCTCCTAGATATGATCTTGGTGTTTGGTTGCAATCGTAGGAAAATTTTTGTTTTCCCTGCTTCGAAACCCTTCAGTGGTATCAGAGCCGTGTCTATGCGTAGATGTTTTGTACGGTTTAAAACACATGTGGATGTGGGTGTTGATGATCATGTTATTGCATACTTTCGTGTATTTTGGATCATGGTGGCATAGTGGGATTTGAAGCGGCCCGGACTAACCTTACATGTCCTCGCACATGAGACTTGTTCCACGCTCGACATGCAACTAGTATTGCATAAGTGGCTTTGCGGGTGTCTGTTTCTCCTACTATAGTCATGATTTAATTTACAACGGTTTGCTAATAATGTTTTTATCACCGTTGTGGTTCTTGTTCGTAGGTAAGAACAGTTTTTCCTAGAAAGCCCAAAACCACGTAAAATATGCAAAAATAAATTAGAGGCGTCTAACTTGTTTTTGCAGGGCTTGTGATGTGATATGGTCATTGATACAAAGATTGTTGTATGAAATGAAATGAAATTTATTGTAAATTTAAACAACCGGCAGGAGCCATTTGGTTGTTTTTTCTTTTTATGGCCTGCGTGCTAAATATATGTCCATGTGATATATTGTAATGGAGGAAGACAATCAAGATGGCAGCATCATGGACCTTGGTGCCATGCCGGTGGAATGATGGAGATCATACCATGTCGCACAAGATGGAGATCAAGTGCTGAAAGGACCATATCATATCACTTTATTCATGCATGTGATGTTAATCCTTTTATGCATCTTATTTTGCTTGATTATGATCACGTCGATAGCACTATAAGATGATCCCTCCAAATTAATATCAAGATAATAATGTGTTCTTCCATAGTATGCACCGTTAAGAAAGTTCGTCGTTTCGAAGCACCACGTGATGATCGGGTGTGATAGACTCTACGTTCGCATACAACGTGTGTAAGCGGTTACACACGCAAATACTTTGGTTCTACTTGGCGAGCCTAGCATGTACGACATGGCCTCGAACACGAACCGAAAGGTAAAGCATGAGTCATATGGATGATATGATGAACATATTGATGTTCGCCTTTGAAACTATGCCGTCTCGTGATGATCGGTTTCGGTATAGTGAATTTGGTTCATGTAATCACTAAAGACAACTAGAGGGATGTTGTTTTTAAGTGGGAGTTCTCGTAGTAATTTTGAATTAACATTGAACTTAATCTATTATGAACTTAGTCTAAATAACTTTGCAAATACGTTGTAGATGGCACCCCTACTTTCAATTTCAATCTGTTCATGGAGAAAGAGAAACTAGCCACCAATGGTAGCAACTTTACCAACTGGGCCCTTAACACGAGGATTCTCCTCACGCTGCTCAAAGGAGCTATGTGCTAGAAGCGCCACGGTGCCCCGCCCACGATGATGCCCCGAGGAGGAGAAAATGTTTTCTTGACTCGCAAGGAGGACCACAGCTTAGTTCAATGCGGCATTTTGTATGGTCTTGAGCCTGAGCCGCGAAAACGCTTTGAGCACAAAGAATGCTTTTGATACAATGAGAGAGTTGAAAATGATCTTCGACACCCATGCCGCAGTAGAGAGTTATGAAGCTTCAGAAAAGTTCTTTAGCTGCATGATGGAGGAAAACAGCTCCGTTAGTGAGCACGTACTCAAAATGTCTGGGTACGCCGATAAACTCATAGCTTTAGGAATAACGATCCCCATTGAGCTAGGAATTCATCGTTGTAGGATCGAAGTATACGAATATAGCAATCAGAGGGGGGGTGAATGATTGTGCGGAAGCTAAAACCAAATTCTTGATCTATTAAAAGTTCACCCCAAAACAGAACCAAATAATTGCCTCGTTTTCGACAAAAACAGAATGATAGAGGTTCAGTAAAACGAGAATTCCCGGAGATCCAACCGTCGAAACGATCTGAAATTTGGACACAAGAAACTAGATTCCAATACGAATCGAACCCAAAAAAATCAGCTCGATCGGACTTACGGATCAAACGTTATAAGCTTCGCAAGCTTGCTGATCCAGAACTTGACGAGAATCAATCTAATCAAAACTTCAAGATTAAACAAGAACGACAAAAGATTGATCAACTAGACTTTGAGAAACACTAGATCAATACCCTAGAGAGGTTTTTGATGGATCAAATCAAGATAAAACTTGAAGAACAAAAACCAATCTAGAACTAGAACAAGCATGCAAACAAGAACCAAAACAGAAAATACTGTAGCGACGTGGTTACTGTAGCACGCAAAAATCTTGGAAGAATTGATCTTTATTTCTTGTCTAAAATACTCTCATCAAAAGAGTACAAACCCTAAAACCAAGCTCAAAGCTTGATGCGCTCAGCTCTACTTGGTTGGATGCCCTTCAACAGGAGACACCCCTCCTATTTAAAGGAGCAAAACACAAGGAGTTCTGAATACAATTCCTAATCTAGAAGGAGTCCGTATTCAACACAACTCCTCTTGGCCCAACCTGGCCGAATACAACTCTTGCACGCGTATGGCAACCCTACCATACTCACGTGACTAACACTTTGCACGCGTATGGCCACCTGCCATACTCACGTGACTAACACTTTGCACGCGAATGACCTCCTGCCATTCTCACGTGACTAACCATTCTTCATGTGCACCATTCTCTTAGCCCGAACGTCCCGCATGACATCCTTGACCACCAAGACCTCAGTTCCTCCCTGAACCTAGTCCCGAACCTCAGCTCCTCCATGAACCTAGTTCCGGTCCCGTCATCGACCACGTTCGTCTTCGAGCAATACCTGCACATGAACAAACCACAAAATAATTCCGAGCACAAGTCCACGACTTGACTCACATTAATCCATGCAACTACTCACACGAGCATTGCATAAAATCCACTTCAAAATAAGCATCATGAAATTCTCACAAATTTCATAATCTCAAAATCAAAATCAAAATTCAATCTCAAAATCACTCAAAAACCCATTCACGACGGACCAAAAAATTTGGTCCGGCGTATATGTAAAACTTACTGTTTTTCAATAACTTGGTTTGGCACAACAACCTTCAAAAACACATTTACGACATACCAAAAGTTGGTGCATGCGTACATGGGAAAACGAGGTTGTCAAAAGCATGTTTACAAAGGACCAAAAAAGTTGGTCTGTTGTACATGGGAGAATGAGGTTGTCAAAAGCATGTTTACAAAGGACCAAGAAAGTTGGTCTGTTGTACATGGGAGAATGAGGTTGTCAAAAGCATGTTTACAAAGGACCAAGAAAGTTGGTCCGTCGTACATGCACAAGTTACTGGTTTCTTGGAAGATTGAGTTTGGCTCAATGAGTTCAAAAGCATGTCCACGACAGACCAACAAAGTTTGTCCGTCGTAGATGGGAAACTTACTGTTTCTTGAGATCTTGGTCCTGCAAAGCGAAACTTACTGCTTCTTGTCAAATTGACAAAACACATGAACAAACATATTTGCAAATTCAATTCTAAGCCAATTTTTCAGCACATGATTTCACAATCTCCCCCTTGATGAAAACATTGGCAACACCACTTAGAATTGAACATTTGGCATTCACTTTACAAAAGATTTTTAAATCCAAAGGATCAAGGACCAAAAAGAGAAAACACAGAATTCCCCCTTTGACCAAAATGCAAAACAAAATCTCCCCCTGAGAAGGAAAATGTGTGTGAATGTGCAATGTGCCCAAAAATTCCAAAATTCTCCAAACTTCTCCCAAAAATTCCAGAAACAACTCCCCCTTTTTCTTCTCCCCCTTTTTCATTAATCTTTTCAACAATTCCCAATTTTCTCCCCCTTTGACAATGGATTCATCAAGAGTACAAAAAAGAGAACATGTTCAAATTTTTTCTGAAACAATGATTTCACAAAGAGAAACAAGGAAGTGCCAAGATAGAAAAAGATGAGCTCATTCGATCATATAACCTTATATATCATATATTATGCAAAATACATGATCTTGATGTGATTTTAACAAGTTAGGGAATGACATGCATCTCAACCTCAATTCAGTCAACTATAGCCAAGTACTAAGCAAGATCTCAGTAGAAGAACAAAAGCTCAAAAATTGAAACAACTAACAACTCTGGGCGAGCAAGTGATTTCAACTCCAATCTAGTAGACCAAATTAATCTTTAAACAGTAAACTGCATGTGGCATGCTTGAAGCATACTTCTTTTATTTCCTTGGATTGGCATGCTTGAAGCATACATCTTAACCATTTTAAGGGAAGCATGCTTGAAGCAAATAACTCGAAGCTTTAGCTTTTAACTACCCCTTTTTTATTCCCTTTTCTTTTCTTTTTCTTTGATTGTAAAACATGCAAGAGTGATTAAGAGGTCTTATGAAAGAATAAAGCTGAAAACACACTTGCTTCATAGCCCAAATTTGTCAAGAAGATTCAATAACAAGCCTAGAAGAGTAAGATATCACAGAGTATTTAGCTATAGGCAATCAGTCCAGGGAATTCCACAATGTCATTCTTAGTTCAAGTGAGACAATTTAGATTATCATATATTAGCTCAATTATATAGTATATAAAGAAATATGATAAAGTGAGCTCATCAAGTGAAAGAACTTGGCAAAGAAACTCCCCCTCAAAACAATCCCATTGGATGAACAATTCCAAGTTCTCCCCGAATAAAATAAAAAAGAGAAGAAGACAAAGGTTTTGTGAAAATGTCTGCCAATTGATGTTCAGAATCCACATGATGAAGAACAATGTTGCCTTTTTCAACATTATCTCTAATAAAGTGAAATCGATGTCAATGTGTTTTGTTCTAGAGTGTTGCACGCAGGGTTCTTAGCAATGCAAATTGCACTAGTGTTATCACACGTAAGAGGAACACTATCCAAAATAACCCCATAATCTTTAAGTGTAGCTACTATCCAAAGAATTTGAGAACAACAACTAGCAAAGCAGCCACATATTCAGATTCAGCTTGATTGTGCAACAGAAGATTGCTTTCTAGATGACCATGCAATGAGAGAATTTCCCAAGAAGTGACATGAACCAGAAGTGCTCTTCCTATCAATTCTACATCCTCCAAAATCAGCATCAGAAAAAGATCTCAAACTAATGCATGAGGAAGCAGAAAGCCAAATGCCAAAATCTTGAGTTCCATGAAGATACCTGAAAATCCTTTTGACAGCTTGTCGATGTGAAGCACGTGGGGAAGCTTGAAAACGAGCACACAAGCATACAGCAAATTGTATATCCGGCCTTGATGCAGTGAGGTACAAAAGTGAACCTATCATGCTTCTATATTCCTTTTGATCAACCGGCTCAACATCTTCATCAGGGTCAAGTGCGCAAGTGCTCTCCATGGGTGTCATGATCGGCTTGCTGTTTTCCATCCCAAAACGATGTAGCAAATCTTTTGTATATTTGCTTTGATGCACAAAAGTACCATCCTTTGTTTGCTTGATTTGAAATCCCAAAAAGTATGTCAACTCACCCATCATACTCATCTCAAACTCCTTCCTCATTGTTTCAAAACTTCGCACACTAAAACATGAGATGAACCACCAAAGATAATATCATCAACATAAATCTGAACGAATAGTTGATCATTGCCTTGCTTGAGTAAAAAGAGAGTTTTGTCAACCTTTCCCATTAAAAAGCCCTTTTCAAGTAAAAAGGTTTTTAGCCTATCATACCATGCTCTAGGGGCTTGTTTCAAACCATACAAAGCTTTTGATAGTTTGAACACATGATTTGGAAACTTTGGATTTTCAAAACCAGGTGGTTGCTTGACAAAAACCTCCTCATTTATGTAGCCATTAAGAAAAGCACTTTTCACATCCATTTGATACAATTTGAAACCTTTGGATGCAGCAAAAGCTAAAAGGATTCTAATGGCTTCAATTCTAGCAACAGGAGCAAAGGTTTCATCAAAATCTAAGCCTTCAATTTGAGTGTAGCCTTGAGCAACCAATCTAGCCTTGTTTCTAACAACAAGACCATCCTCACTTTGTTTATTTTTGAAAACCCATCTAGTTCCAATAACATTAAAATCAGGAGGTGGTGAGACAAGTTTCCAAACTTTATTTCGTTCAAAATTCTCTAATTCTTCATGCATGGCATTGATCCAAGATTCGTCGAGATAATGCATGAGATATATCTTTGGGTTCAAAAGAAGCAACTAAAGCGGAATGAGCATGAGTGTCAGAATGAATAAACCTGGATCGAGTGACTCTCTCATTTAGGTCTCCAATCATTTGTTCAGATGGATGCATTTGTTGAATGTGCAAGGGAGCATTGGCTTTTGAGACTTCTCCTTCTCCTTCTTCATTTTCAGCATGTACAGATGATGTTGTAGCTTGAGGATGGTTAGCTGTAGGTGATGTAGTAGTAGGTGCCAAGGGTGCTACAGCTTGTTGTGCATTAGGAAGAGTCAAGACCTCATCTTCAACATCATCATTATCTTCAAAGATTTTCTCCCCCTGAATGTATGCACCTGTACCTGCATCATTTGGACTAGTGCCTGGACTAGCCTCATCAAAAGTAACTTCACAAGTTTCCACAATTTTGTTAGTCTCCAAAACAAGCACACGATAGCCACGAGTATGAGCAGGATATCCAAGAAAAATGCCATCAGTTGATCTAGCTTCAAATTTATCAAGATTTCCAGATTTCAAGACAAAACATTTGCATCCAAAAACTCGAAAGTGAGAAACAGAAGGTCTATGTCCAAACCGAAGCTCATATGGAGTCTTACCCAATTTTGATCTCAAAAACACACGGTTTGAAACATAACAAGCAGTTGAAATCGCTTCAGCCCAAAAATTTCTAGGAGTGTGATGCTCATCTAGCATAGTTCTAGCCATTTCAACTAACGTTCTATTTTTCCTTTCAACTACACCATTTTGTTGAGGCACTCTAGGAGATGAAAATTGATGATCAATTCCTTTTTCAAAGCACAAAAGAGATCAAATGAAGCATTTTTGAATTCAGTTCCATTATCACTTCTAATAGCTTTGAGAGCTCCTGGATGGTCAACAGAAAGCCTAAGAACAAGACTTCTAAAATGACTAAAAGCCTCATCCTTAGATGCCATAAAATACACCCAAGAGTATCTAGAAAAATCATCAACAATCACAAGCACATACCGTTTGCCTCCAAAGGATTGAACTCGAGATGGTCCAACTGTATCAAGATGTAGAAGCTGTCCTGTAGCGTTTGTCATCACCATGGTAAGAGGTGGATGTGAACCTGCAATCATCTTACCATGTCTACAAGAAGAACATACTAGATTGCTATCACCCTTAAGCTTAGGCAAGCCACGTATGAGATCTAAACCACTTACACGAGTAAGATGATCAAAACCAACATGACCAAGTCTAAGATGCCAAAAGAATAAATCTTTAGAAACATTGGCAACTAGACACCTATGCTTAGAAGAAGGTGATGCATCAAAATCAGCTTTAAAGACTCTTCCAAAACGAGAAATTTTGAACACAAGATCACCTGAAGCATCTAGCACTTTGCATTGATTTTTCTTAAAGCTTATCTCAAGATCTTCATCAAGCATTTGTGAGACAGAAAGCAAGTTATATTTCAAATTTTCAACAAGAGCCACATCTTTGAACATAAACTTGTCACTTACCTTTATTGTACCTTTTGCCACAACAGAAGAGGAAGAAGCATCTCCAAAAGTAACACTTTCAGCACGAGGTGCACGAGTGAGGGAGGAGAACCAATTCTTATCACCGGACATGTGGCGTGAGCATCCGGAATCCACTAGCCATATGTTCTCCTTCCTCGCGCGAGAAGCCTACATAGCAACAAAACATGTCGAGGTCTCAGTACTGGGGTTAGGAATAAGATTTTTGGGAATCCAAGATCGAGACACACGACGCACAACAAGAGGCACAACACGATAATTTTTATGCACAAAATCAGATTTGCCTTTTCCCATGTTTCTAGGAACAGAAGGTGTTTTCATCACTCTAGGCGCATAAGGAGTAAAATGTGCTTTGCTGAAATTTGACCTAGCCTCAGTTCTTTCCTTCTTTTGTTGTTTGGCTAGTCTAAAGCAATAATCTACTAAGTGTCCATCTCTACCACAATGAGTGCAAGTGTACTTGATATGATGTTTAGCTTTAACAGTAAAGGCACATTTTGCTTTCATCATAGTAGAGGATAAAAAACCAGCAGATTGAAAAGAAATTTTTTTAGGCTCATTAGATAACTCAATTTTGCAAGGAGCCTGAACAACAGTGTGAGGTTTAGTTTCGTATGTGGCATAAGGATCAAAACCTAAACCTCTCTTGTTTGTGCTAACCTTGGATTGATCCAAGATCATGTTCAACTTTTTCTTGCCATTAGTGAATCGTTCCAAAGAGTTTTGCAGGTAATCAACTTTCTTAGCAAGAATTAAACAATTATTGCAGGGAACATCTATTTTTCCTTTTTGCTTGCGACAAGTTGAGCATGAGAGAATTTCATGTGAAAGCAGATTATCAGTCAATTGAGAAACCCTAGCATTTGCATCTTTCAGTTTTAATTCAAGAGTTGAGCATTTAGAACAGGAAGTTGAACTATGCAAATCATCAGTGGAACAGCTAGCATGTACAACATGTTTCTCATTTTTCTCATTTAGATGCAACAAAAGAGCATGTTCTTTCCTAAGCAAGGTGAGCTCATTGTAAATTAAGTCACATGATTTGCAAGTATCATCACTAGGAATCAAGGTCTTAAGTCTAGCAATTTCAGCATTCAATGATTCAATAATGAAATCATGTTTCTTACTTTTCTTATCACGTTTGTCAAGCAATTTTCCAAGACGAGCAACAAAGAATAGCTAATTCATCATAAGAGGGATCTACCTCATTGAAGTCATTGTCGTGGTCGCCTTCTGATGAAGCTATCCTTGCTGCTTGCCATGAGACATAATCCTATCAAATCATGCTTGCTTGGAGTTGCATCATCTTCGCTGCTCTCTGAGTCCACATCGCTCAAATTGACTTGTTCAAGAGCGGAAAGAACTCGGTGAACCACCTTGCGGTTGATGAAGCTCTTCTTCTTCTTCCTATCATTTGAAGAGAACCTTTTCTTCTCCTTTCTTCTGTCGTTGTCCTCCTCCTCCTTTGATGCTTTTCCTGCAAGCTTAGGACAATTTGTGCGAATATGGTTGAGGTCACCACATTCATAACATCTTGGAGGGCCACCACCACCTCTCTTCCTCATTCTCACATTCTGCAAAGCTTTGTTAAAGCGAGAGGCAAGTAGTGCTAAGTCTTCTTCGGGAATTTCTTCAATCTGTTCATTGGTTAGTGAAGACAAAGAAGACAAAGCAAAGCTTGAAGAAGTATTGTTAGGAGGCATGCTAGTTTGAGAGGATAAAGCAATTGATTTATGTCCATTCCTCCTAGCAAGGACATCCAATTCATTCCTCCTAGCAAGGACATCCAACCAGGCCGAGTACAACTCTTGCACGCGTATGGCAACCCTACCATACTCACGTGACTAACACTTTGCACGCGTATGGCCACCTGCCATACTCACGTGACTAACACTTTGCACGCGAATGACCTCCTGCCATTCTCACGTGACTAACCATTCTTCATGTGCACCATTCTCTTAGCCCGAACGTCCCGCATGACATCCTTGACCACCAAGACCTCAGTTCCTCCCTGAACCTAGTCCCGAACCTCAGCTCCTCCATGAACCTAGTTCCGGTCCCGTCATCGACCACGTTCGTCTTCGAGCAATACCTGCACATGAACAAACCACAAAATAATTCCGAGCACAAGTCCACGACTTGACTCACATTAATCCATGCAACTACTCACACGAGCATTGCATAAAATCCACTTCAAAATAAGCATCATGAAATTCTCACAAATTTCATAATCTCAAAATCAAAATCAAAATTCAATCTCAAAATCACTCAAAAACCCATTCACGACGGACCAAAAATTTGGTCCGCTGCATATGTAAAACTTAATGCTTTTCAATAACTTGGTTTGGCACAACAACCTTCAAAAACACATTTACGCATGCACCAAAAAAGTTGGTCTGTCGTACATGGGAAAACGAGGTTGTCAAAAGCATGTTTACAAAGGACCAAAAAAGTTGGTCTGTTGTACATGGGAGAATGAGGTTGTCAAAAGCATGTTTATAAAGGACCAAGAAAGTTGGTCTGTTGTACATGGGAGAATGAGGTTGTCAAAAGCATGTTTACAAAGGACCAAGAAAGTTGGTCCGTCGTACATGCACAACTTACTGGTTTCTTGGAAGATTGAGTTTGGCTCAATGAGTTCAAAAGCATGTCCACGACAGACCAACAAAGTTTGTCCGTCGTAGATGGGAAACTTACTGTTTCTTGAGATCTTGGTCCGGCGCAAAAGCGAAACTTACTGCTTCTTGTCAAATTGACAAAACACATGAACAAACATATTTGCAAATTCAATTCTAAGCCAATTTTTCAGCACATGATTTCACAATCGTGTTCTCCAGTCTCTGCCACCAAGCTACAAGAGCTTTGTGATGAACTACAACATGCAGGGCATGAAGAAGTCTCTCCCCGAGCTTCTGTCAATGCTGAAAACTGCTGAAGTGGAGATCAAGAAGGAACATCAAGTGTTGATGGTCCAAAAGACTATCAGTTTCAAGAAGAATGGCAAGAAAGGCAAGGCTAAGGGAAACTTCAAGAAGAAGGGCAAGTCTGTTGCCACATCTGAGAAGAAGACCAAGGCTGGCCCTAAGTCGACATCTTGAATGTTTTTATCGCTAGGGCACTGGGCACCGGAAGCGAATCGCCCAAAATATCTGGTGATAAGAAGGACGGAAAGTGAGCAAAGGTATATATGATATACATGTTATTGATGTGTACCTTACTAGTACTCGCAGAGTGCCTGGGTATTTGATACCTGGTTCGGTTGCTAACATATGTAACTCAAACAGGAGCTAAGGAATAAGCGACAACTAGCAAGGGATGAGGTAATGATGCGCGTTGGCAATGGATCAAAAGTTGATGTGATCGCTGTCGGGACGCTACCTATCCAATTACCATCAGGATTAGTTATAAACCTAAATAATTGTTATTTAGTGCCTGCGTTGAGCATGAACATCATATCTGGATCTTGTTTAATGCGAGACGGTTATTCATTCAAGTCTGAGAACAATGGTTGTTCAATTTATATGAATAATATCTTTTATGGTCATGCACCTGAAAAGAATGGTTTATTTATTTTGAATCTTGATAATAGTACACATGTTCATAATGTGAATGCCAAAAGAATTAAGTTGAATGATGATATATCTGCATATATGTGGCATTGCCGCTTATGTCATATTGGTGTTAAACGCATGAAGAAGCTCCATTCTGATGGACTACTAGAATCACTTGATTATGAATCATTTGAGACATGTGAACCATGCCTCATGGGCAAGATGACTAGAACCCCGCTTTCGGTACAATGGAGCTGCAACCGACTTATTGGAAATCATACATACCGATGTGTGTGGTCCAATGAGTGTGTCGGTAGCGTGGTGGATATCGTTACTTCGTTACTTTCACGGATGATTTGAGTAGATATGGATATATTTACTTAATGAAACACAAGTCTGAAACATTTGAAAAGTTCAAAGAATTTCAGAGTGAAGTAGAAAATCATCGTAATGTAAAGATCAAATTTCTACGATCCGATCGTGGAGGAGAGTATCTTAGTTACGAGTTTGGTACACACATGAGACAATGTGGAATAGTTTCACAACTCACTCCTGCTGGAACACCACAACAGAATGGTGTATCCGAGCGTCGTAATCGCACTTTATTGGATATGGTTCGATCTATGATGTCCCTTACAGATTTGCCACTTTCATTTTGGGGT
Organism: Rhipidocladum racemiflorum; assembly: GCA_036346355.1. NCBI lineage: Eukaryota > Viridiplantae > Streptophyta > Magnoliopsida > Poales > Poaceae > Rhipidocladum > Rhipidocladum racemiflorum. Next base: position 37,157,393 of record CM070580.1, on the reverse strand, counting down.
CATGCACTAGAAACAAATGCATTCACTTTAAATAGGGCACCATCTAAATCCGTTGAAATGACACCGATGAATTATGGTTTGGCAACAAACCTAAGTCATCATTTCTAAAAGTTTGGGGATGTGATGTTTATGTGAAGAAACTTCAACCTGATAAACTCGAACCCAAAGCGAAAAAATACGTCTTCATAGGATACCCTAAAGAAACAATTGGGTACACCTTCTATCACAGATCCGAGGGCAAGGTTTTCGTTGCCAAGAATGGATCATTTTTGGAGAAAGAGTTTCTCTCGAAAGGTGTGAGTAGTAGGAAGGTAGAACTCGACGAGGTTGTTGAACCTTCTCTTCATGGAATGGCAAGTGCAGCAGCGCCGGAAGTTGTTTCGGAGTTGACTTCACCAAATGAAGAGGGAACTAATGATAAGGATCATGAAACTCCGAAAGAGAACACTACCGCACCTCGCAGGTCAACAAGAGCGCATACTGCTCCTGACTTTTATGTTCCTACTATGAATGTCATGGTAGTTGAGAATGATGACCCTACGACGTATGATGAAGCGATGATGAGCCCAGATTCCGACAAATGGCTAGAAGCCATGAAATCCGAAATGGGATCCATGTATGAAAACCAAGTATGGACTTTGGTAGACTTACCCAATGACCGTAAGGCCGTTGAGAACAAATGGATTTTCAAAAGGAAAATAGACGCTGATGGTAATGTGACCGTCTATAAAGCTCGACTTGTTGCAAAGGGTTTTCGACAAATTCAAGGAGTTGACTACGATGAGACTTTCTCACCCGTAGCGATGCTAAAGTCTGTAAGGATAATGTTAGCAATTGCTGCATTTTTCGATTATGAAATCTGGCAGATGGATGTCAAAACTGCGTTCCTTAATGGAAACATTGAGGAAGAGTTGTATATGATACAACCCAAAGGTTTTGTTGATCCTAAGGATGCTGATAAGGTATGCAAACTTCAGCGATCCATTTATGGACTGAAGCATCACGAAGTTGGAATCTCCGTTTTGATGAGGTAATCAAAGGTTTTGGATTTGTCCAAACCTACGGAGAATCTTGTGTTTACAAGAAAGTGAGTGGGAGCTCTATAGCATTTCTGATATTATATGTGGATGATATATTGTTGATTGGAAATGATATAGAACTTTTGAAAAGCGTAAAAGACTACTTAAACAGTAAGTTTTCAATGAAGGACCTTGGTGAAGCGGCATATATTTTAGGCATCAAAATCTATAGAGATAGATCGAGACGCTTGATTGGGCTATCACAAAGTACATATCTTGACAAGATTCTAAAGAAGTTTAGAATGGACGAAAGTAAGAAAGGGTTCTTACCTATGATGCAAGGCAAGACGTTGAGTAAGACTCAGAGTCCAGCTACAAAGCAGAAGATAGAGAAGTAATGAATAAGATTCCCTATGCTTCACCCATAGGCTCTATCATGTATGCTATGTTGTGTACAAGACCGGATGTGGCACATGCTATTAGTTTGACTAGCAGTACTGGCCTGATCCAGGTTTTGAACACTGACGGCTGATCAAGAATATCTTTAAGTACTTAAGAAGAACTAAGGATATGTTTCTCATATATGGTGGTGAAGAAGAGCTCGTCGCAAAATGTTACGCCGACGCTTAGCTTTGATAATCGATCCGGATGACTCTAAGTCTCAATCCGGTACATTTTTGAAATGAATGGAGGAGCAAAGTGAGTCGAGAAGTTCCAAGCAATCTGTGGTGGCGGGATCTTCAACAGAGGCGGAATATATTGTCGCTTCGTAGCGTAGCGAGAAGCGGTTTGGATGAAGATGTTCATATCCGAACTAGGTGTGGTTCCGAGTGCGTTGGACCCGATGATTATCTATTGTGACAACAATGGTGCCATAGCCAATGCTAAAGAACCAAGGTCACACAAGAATTCCAAGCATATTAAGCGCCGGTTTCACTCCATTCGTGAACATGTCAAGGATGGTGATGTAAAGATTTGCAAAGTGCACACGGATCTGAATGTGGCAGACTCGTTGACTAAAGCTCTCCCAAGGGCAAAACATGATCAGCACCAGAACTCAATGGGTGTTAGAATCATCACAATGTAATCTAGATTATTGACTCTAGTGCAAGTGGGAGACTGAAGGGAATATGCCCGAGAGGCAATAATAAATTGTTTATTATCATATTCCATATTTATAATAGATGTTTATTTCTCATGCTAAAATTGTATTAATCGGAAACGTTAATACATGTGTGTTTAATAAACAAAAGGGTTCCTAGTAAAGCCTCTTTTAAACTAGCTCGTTGATTAACCGATGATCAAGGTTTCGATCATGAACATTAGATGTTGTTAATAACGGGTCATGTCATTAGAAGAATGATGTGATGAACATACACCCAAGTTGGTATAGCAAATACGATCAAGTCATTTAGTTTGTTGTCAGATCAAACTCATACGAAATAGCTCTTTTCCTTAGACCATGAGATCATGTCAATCACTAACTCCTAAGAGTACTTTGATGACATCAAATGTCACTCCGTAACAAGGTGACTATAAAGATGGATTTAGGTACTATGAAAGTATTAGTTGAGGCTCATGAATCAAGAGTGGGATTTGTCCATCTAGATGACAGAGAGATATACTCTGGGCCCTCTCGGTGATATTACATAGACATCGCTTGCAAGCACGTGACTAGGTCACAAGAATGTCATATCACAGAACGAGTAAAGAGTACTTGGCGGTAACGGATCGAACTAGGTATAGTTGATACCGATGATCGGATCCCGACAAGTAAAATATCGTGAGACAAAAGGAATTGGTTATGTCGCTTACGGTTTACGCGATCACTAGTTCATCGTTGAGTGAATGGGAGTCATTATGGATCTCCGTATCCCGCCGATGATTATTGATCCGAGAGGTGTCTCAATCATGTCCATTTTATTCACGAACCGTAGGGTGACACACTTAAGGTTCATCGATGCATTTGAGTGGATACGAAACACCGAGAAAAATATGGACAAGATAGGATCGCTTTTGAGTATCGCCAAAAGTTTCGGATATCGAATAGTTAAAGGGGTATATGTTAATGTTTGTTAATTAAAAGAATTAACAAATATTAAAATATCTGAAATAAAAATGTTTATTTATTTATGGGAGAAAACCCTTTCATTTCTTGAGTGGGGTTTTAATGGAAACCAAAGTGGGTTGTTTTAAAGTGAGTGGAGAGATCACTCACATGAAGAGAGAGGGAGGGCAAGGGGCAACCCCATGCGCTGCCACCCCTTGGCCTAGCCTCCTCCTCCTCCTATAAAAGGGAGGAGGAGCTCCTCTCTTTGATGTTCATCCATTTGACCCTTTGGTTGGTCCATTCTCCCTCCTCCTGCCGATCCGCTTTTTCGAGCCGTGGCTTATGCGGCGCCGCTGAAATTATTTCTCCACCACCACCACCACTAAGTCAGAGTGTTGTTGGAGTTTTCCCGAGATCCTCTACTCCGCTGCCCGCTGGAACGAGGGATTGGAGGTCATCGTTGATCCGTACGTGTGACCAAGTACGGAGGCGCTGCCGTTTGTGGCGCTCATCTTCGCGACTTCGAAGTCGGGAGTGTACCTCTACATCAACCACGTTTGTTTGCGGGAACGTTATTCCCGCTTTCGGTCTACGAGGGTGAGTCCTTCTGAAACCGTTTACTTGCATCTCCTAGATATGATCTTGGTGTTTGGTTGCAATCGTAGGAAAATTTTTGTTTTCCCTGCTTCGAAACCCTTCAGGATTGTCTAGCCTTATCAGTGGCCACGTCTTCTGGAGCATAACGTGCCAACTGAGTGAACTTGTTTAAGTAATCAGCCACAAACTGGCCTCCTTGCTTCAATGATTTGAACTCTTCTTTCTTCAGATCCATGATACCCTCTGGCACATAGTACTGGCGAAAAGCAGCTGTAAACTCCTCCCATGTTATTTCCTGGGGATTCTCCTGTGTAGCACAGTAATTCTCCCACCATTCTGCTGATGTGCCCTCTAACTGATGAGAGGCATAGAGTACCCTCTCATTTCCATGGCACTGAGTGATGTGTAGTTTCCTTTCGATTGACCTAAGCCAATCATCTGCCTCCAATGGGTTAGCATTTCCAGAGAAGGTAGGTGGGCGGGTTCTCATAAATTCCGACAGTCTTGTCTGATGCTGAGGCCCCTGATTGCCTAACTGTTTAGCATTGTTGGCGACAGCTTGGTTAGCGATATGCTGCACAGTTTGCATCATGGTTTGCATCAGTTGTGTCTGGGCAGCAAGGAAAGCTCCCAAGTTCTGCATGTCCACTGGTGGTGCATTCGGTGCATTGTTTTGGTTGCCTCCCTGATGCGAACCACTTCCTCCAGCTCCAGCGTTACCACGGGTGTTCACCATCTGCTGATTACTCCAACAGTTTAGAGAAGAGGGGGAAAAAGGAATAGACAAGTAGAAAGAATCTTATACAGGGGAGAACAGGTGTAACTCCAAACTCAAAACCAGCAACTTTATATTAATATTAGTATGGTTGCTTACAAGTGCCTAAGGGCAATGCAACGCATACAGACACACAAAACACGACTGCAACCACCGAGTCTCAACACGACGCAACAACACACTCACTCGTCGATGATTCCTGGCTGTGGTCCTCCTGGTGGATAAACCGGTGGATGAGCTGGCATCGGAGAAAACTAATCCCCATTCCCAACTATCATCGGGACAAATGACCCAACTGACTCGTCTAGTCCCGAGACAGCCTGCTCCTGGACCGGTGGCTCAGGCTCCTATGCGGGTGCCTCTTGCACTGGTGCCTCCTCCTGAGCTGGTGCCTCCTACACCTCTTCCGGCTCCTCTTCTGGCTCTGGTCCCTGTCCATAAAGAGCCTCCTTGTTTGCTTGTATGTATGTCGACGATGGAGCATACACGCAAATCATGGGACTATGTAAGAGGTCCAGGACTAGGTGACGTGATTGGCACTCCGATCAACCGCGACAAGACCAATTGTTCAACAAGCATGGCAAGCAACCTCCTTTGATCATATTGGTCCCATATTTTATGTTGTATATTTTGTTTTATCAAATTATTATGCATGCATGTAATTTCTGTAAAGTTGCTATGTTGTGGGAAATGGTAGTTGTATTCCTAAATTGTGGGATTTCCTTAATTATATTGACATGGAAACCTTGTTGAACCCTAGACTAGGTTTAATCATTCTATGAAATGAGACATGGGTATAATCGAGTAATAAATGCATATGCTTAGCCATGCTTTAGCTAAGGGAAGGAGTCTGAGTCCTTATAAAATTTAAAAAGGTTGGATATGGCAGTAAAGGATACTGATATGTTGGTAAAAATGGAAATGAAATTATGATTTAGATACATGCGAGTTATGGTATAACTGGTTGTACAAGGAATTGGCTTGTACCATACAAGGGATGTACATGTACAGTACAGGGGATAGACATGTGCCATGCGAGGTATGTACTTGCACGTAGATGGGGGAGATTCTGGCCTGAGTCAACCTAAGGACCGAACTTGATGCTATCAATTGAGTCAAATTGTGCAACCACATGCGCTAGTTATGGGATAGCCTTAACCTAGTAAATTAGTTGGAGTTTAGCCTTGAATTTTGGTAGGCCAAAATAGTATGGACGAACCGATGGACTGGTGTCATTTGAGGGTGCTCCCTTCACCGAGGCGTTTGGACAAAAGCAACCCGATACAACGGATATGCCTTGCTATAAGGTGAATGAGGGCGATGGGATGTGAGACCATCGTGAGTACTAAAATGTATGGCTAGTGACTTCTGCCGCCATGGCAAGGGTGGACATACACTGGGCTGATGCAAGGTTGAACTCTAGCTAGTCGAAAAGTTTCATCATAGTCTAGCAAAACGGGTACTTGTGTATCGCGTGGCATGGTTGACATGATTGCTAGAATACGTCATGTGGGTAAAATGTACAATCTCTGCAGAGATTTAAATCTAATTGACTAGTCATGCTCATAGTCAAAGGCAGCTTGGGACATAATATCAAGTATAGCTTTATGGTTTTGGTTTTGCAAAACACTTCACAAAAAAATGTTGGTATGACGAGTTGGATTGTTGATATGAAAAGTTGGATTAATGGTATCATGACGAGTTGGTTGCAATATACTCGTTGGGTTGGTTATGAATTGTTGTACAAATGCTTTATATACTGTTAATTACTTTCTTACTAAAATGCTCCTTACAATTTCAAAACTGTTATATGTATTACTCTATTGCAAATAAAATCTGCTTTATGCTAAAAATAAACTTAGTGTAGAAACTTGATTCCATTGGACTAACCCTGCATATATATTTATTTTCATACACTAAAGTCTTGCGAGTACATACGTGTACTCAACGTTGCTTGTTGACATTTATTCAGAGAATGAGAAAGAAGATCGTCGCTTGGATACCCTTGTTTACGGCAGTGGTGGTGTATAGGGTCACGGCCGCACTCAGGCCTTTCCTGTGGGTTTGTTTTCAATTGATGGTTCGTAATTCAAATTTTATGCCGGTGGCCTATAATGTTCTTTTAATCTTATTTAAATTGGCCATAATTACATATCTGACATTCCTCCACTGTCTTTTATTGATGTAAACAGGTGATATTCAATCTCTGTCCAAAACCGAATTCCTGGGCGGTTTCTGGGTTGTGACAGTATGACAGTAACAACTAGGTACTGCAAACAAATGTATGACAGTAACAACTAGATACTACAAACAAATGTATGTAAGACATCATTACCTTCATACACATAGATCCAACGACTCAAACAACAAGAAACTCTTATTTTCATACCTCCTTAGCCTAGAGTCCTACAAAATTCATTGAAGGATCATATAAGCAAAGAACATAAATGATAGAACAATTCAAATACAAATAGAACAATTCTAATTGGGAACAAAGAAGACTCACAATTAAAAAAAGCAAGAAGCTTACTTTGATTATCTCATCACATTTTTCAAATGTGGTGTTAATCATGGATGCATTTTGATTCCATGAGACACCACTACGATTGCGAATGGATCTAATTGCTTTGTAGTCTTTCTTCAATTGACCCTCTTTATCTTGAATTTGAGCCTTAAAAAGTCTTGCTTCTGGAAAGAGTTTGTTGAAATCCTTCACAATCCTTTTCCAACTTTCTGAACACCATCCATTTTGACCATGATAGTGAGAAATATTGAACTCTAGGAGTATATCAACCAATTCTTTTTCATAATTTGACGTCCACCTTGCTCTATGTGCCATAAAGCCTTAGATATACCATAAGCCACAAGGAACCATAAATAGTATGAATAAATAGCAAATAAAGCTAGAGTGTTAGATTTATGACAACTAACAATTGTTCTGCTTTATTACAATGAGTACAAAAGAAAATAAAGTAAAAACAATATAGATTTAACTTAATTGCTAATGAGCTCTCCTTTGTACTCTCCGCCTCCTACTTCTTTCATAATCTGCCCACATCATCTTTGCAATCTCATCTTTTAAAACATTACCCATGTTCCTTTCATTGTTCAATGGTACAACATCATCTCTGTATTAGTCATATCCACTAGGTAGATCCACAAATTTATATGAGGAAATGGTCATCGTTTGATCACTTAACCAATTGTCATCACCTTTATGGCTCTGGATTACATTATGGAATGTAGCCATTGATGCTAGAATTTTTACTTGAGTTTCTATTGGGTAAAATGTTGCAACTTTTAAGACAGGAAAACTCATATTTAGGATGCCAATAGCATGCTCTATATGGTTGCGTAGGAAGGCATGGCGAAGATTGAACAACTCCTTATAGTCCCTAGGTCAGCAATTGCCTTGTCCTTGTTCTTTAATATGGTATCGGACTCCTCAATAAGGAGCAAGAAAGAATGATGTGTTTGCATAGCCCCCATTAACCAGATAGTACTTGCCTCTAGGTACTCAAAATCTAGATTTAATGGCAGAATGTAACACCCCTGCATTTGACGCGAACCCTTCTCAACCAGTAGAAACATAAACAAAATTCAAATCAAAGTCACAAGCAAGCATCACATTTTGAGTAAGAGTTCCTTTTCTATTTCTATATGGAGTTGCCTTACTATTCATCATTATGATAGGAACATGAGTACCATCTATTGCCCCTATACAATTCTGCAAGAAACAAGACTTTGTTACTAATTGAGAAATAAGATGAGAAGGTAGAAATTCCTAACTTGTACTGTCATGGATTACATGTACCTCAAAGTAAGGCCAAAATTGTGGAGTTGGTGATTTTTTTCCAATGAGTCTAAGTGGATGGAGGTTTGATAAATTCATAGGTCAATGAAGTGATCGCCTCAAAACATGCCCCAAGATGTCTATGTATAGTCTCAGGACTGTGCTGAAATCTATCGGTCAATGCTTGAAAATTGGCATTCCGTTTAAGCATATACATAAAAATACCTAATTGATCTTTCACATTAAAACCTCTTGTATTATGCAAAAAAAATTTGACCTAAGATAGTCTGAGAGTATTTGGAAAATGTGGGGTTCCATACGAAGATTTTCATAGATCAGATTACCACTAGACGCGCAGCTGCGGAATCCTTCGCGCATCGATGTAGTGGATCATCCTCTCAATGCTGCAGTCGTCGCGTCGATGAAGTTGATCGTCCTTCCCTCGCTGCAGCCAAAGTGTCAATGAAGTGGATTGTCCTTCCCTCACTGCAGCCCTCGCGTCGATGAAGTGGATCTTCCTTCCCTCACCGCAATCGTCGTGTCGATGAAGCAATTCGTCCTCTCCATACCGCAGTCGCAACAATGTCACCGCAGTAGTCCACACGTACGAGAATGGAACGCCGTGCGTTTGTGTGTAAGCACCGTGTCGCTTGGCAGAGGCAATGAGAGGTGGAGGCTAAGGTCCTGGATGAAAATCTCTATAGCACGCCCACCCTTCTCTCTTTATATAGCCACACGTTGAAACCCTAAGCTAGGGCCCATGAGCGCGTTCAACCCACAAGGTCCATTAATTATGGATCTAATCCAAATTAATGCGTCCCAGCCTGTTAAGTGTGTAACCCTGTAGGTTCGGATATGGATTCGAAAAACTCTTTTCCAATCCAATAGTTGGTAGCGACGCCTTGCAGGGCATGCCAACTCCAAACATACCATGATCAAATCGGACATAACCTATCAAAAGTACTCATGTAATAATCCCTTTGCCAAACTATATGAAGATTGAACTCAAGGCGAGAAGCATGTCATCCTTTGACAATTCAATCCATCTCTCGTATCGGTGATATGTTAATAAGTTGTGATTGACTCCTAAATCACGGTATGACCATGCACTTCCTTAATCATATCACACGAGTGGCCTATACATATATATCCGTTACACTGGAGTGGCAAGTTCCATTTTGATTGCTCACTTCCCTCTGCATGTTTCATAGTAAATATGAAAGCAACTGTGAAATCATGTGCTGAAAAATTGGCTTAGAATTAATTTTGCAAATGTGTTTGTGCTTGTGCATGCGCCGGATCAAATTTCAAAAACAATAAGCTTCCTATCTGCGCCGGACCATTCTTCATGTTTACGCCGGATCAAACTTTTTGTACGCCGTAAACGTGCTTTTGATGTTCGAAAACCTCATTTTTCCCATGCTCGCCGGACCAAATATTTGGTCCGTCGTGGACGTGCGTTTGATGCATTTGAGCTGGACCATATTCATAATAAAAACAGTAAGATTTTCGTGTGCGCCGGACCAAATCCTTTTTGGACCGTCATGAATGACCTTTTCTAGGGTTTTTGTGTCGGACCAAGTTTCATGCAACCGAGCGTGGCACGTTTGCGCCGGACTAAATTTTCTTTAGTCCGCCGTCAACGTGAATTTGAATGTTTTTGCGCCAAACCAACTTTACAAAAAATAGTATGTTTCGCATGTATGCCGGACCGAGTTTTTAGTCCGGCGTGAATGGATTTTCTAGGGTTTCACATGGCGTTTGCTCGCCGGACCGAATTTTTGGTCCGGTGTGAATGGTGTTTGCTCAATTAGGGTTTTGAGCAAATTTGGAATTGAGTTTTTGGTTTGACTTTGAGATTATGAAATTCGTGTGAATTTCATGATGCATGTTTTGAAGATGACTTTATGCAATGCTCGTGTGAGTAGTTACATGGATTGACTTTGAGTCAAGTCGTGGACTTGTGCTCGGATTCGTTCTGTGGTTTGTTCATGTGCAAGTATTGCTCGAGGGCGAATGTGGTCGATGACGGGACCGAAACTAGGTTCATGGAGGAACCGAGGTTCGGGACTAGGTTCAGGAGGAACTGAGGTCTTGGTGGTCAAGGATGTCATGCGGGACGTTCGGGCTAAGAGAATGGTGCACATGAAGAATGGTTAGTCACGTGAGTATGGCAGGTGGGCCATACGCGTGCAGAGTTGTTAGTCACGTGAGTATGGCAGGGCTGCCATACGCGCGCAAGAGTTGTACTCGTCCAGGTTAGGCCAAGTGGAGTTGTATTGAATACATACTCCTTCTAGGATTAGGAGTGGGACTCCTTCTAGGATTTGGAGTAGGAATTGTATTCAGGACTCCTTGTGGTTGCTCCTTTAAATAGGAGGGGTTTTCTCCTGTTTAGAGCATCAACCCAGACATTGAAAGCTTAGAGCTTTGTTTTAGGGTTTGTACTCTTTTGATGGGAGTACTTTAGACAAAAGAAATAAAGATCAATTCTTCCATACCCTTGCGTGCTACAGTAACCACGTTGCTACAGTGTTTTCTGTTTTGGTTCTTGTTTGCATGCTTGTTCTATTTCTAGATTGGTTTTTGATCCTTGAGTTTCATCTTGATTTGATCCATCAAAAATCTTTCTAGGGTATTGATTTAGAGTTCCTCAAAGTCTAGTTGATTAATCTTTTGAAGATCTTGTTTAGGCCCTGTTTGTTTCGGCTTTTTCACCAGCTTAAAAGCCAAAAAACCTAAGTCGAAACAAACGACTGAATTTAAGCCGTGCTTTAAAAAAGCCAAAAGCTCATGTATAACTATAAGCCAAAAGCCATACAAGAGGAGCTTTTTTGGGCTTTTTTGAATGAAATAACCTTTTGCCACTAAAAGTCTCCAAAATTACCCACCAAATGCCATCATATTAAGAAAATGAGAATTCCTCCACCATCTCATTTAAGGTATTTTAGACTTTTCATATATAGATTGTCCTATCTAACCTATTAATAAACCAGGATACCAAACAACATGTCTTAGCTTAAAAGCAGATAGCTTAAAAGCTCATTAAGCCAAAAATCTAGCTTTAAGCCAAAAGCCAAAAAGCCTAAGCCGAAATAAACAGGGCCTTAATCTTGAAGTTTTGATTAGATTGATTTTCGTCAAGTTCTGGAATAGCAAGCTTACGAAGTTCATAACTTTTGATCCGTAAGTCCGATCGAGCTGATTCTTTTTGGCTTTGATTCGTATTGAAATCTAGTTTCTTGTGCCCAAATTTCATATCGATATAACGGTTGGATCTCTGGTAATTTGTATTTTAACGAACCTCTGTCATTCTGTTTTTGTCGAATACGAGGCAATTATTTGGTTCTGTTTTGGGGTGAACTTTTAGTAGATTGAAAATTTGGTTTTCGCTTCCACACAATCATTCACCCCCTTTGATTGCTATATTCGTATACTTTGATCCTACAACAACCTTTATAACTATCCAGTTAGGAAATAGTGTTTGGTAACCCCAAGGTAAACTATTACACATGTAGGGAATGTGACAATCTCAGGGGATCATACATCTACTATGTATGAGATACACCGATGACAGATAAGAATGTAGCATTCTCACAGTGTCCCATTGCGGGTCTATCTAACCCATGTTCTTCAACATGCGTTCACAATGTATTGATGATATCTCCATATCGCATGATCTATGAAACATGATCATCTATCAGTATATATGCTGATCTATTCATCGTTGTCCTTTATGACGATATCCGATCAAAAATATTTATAGAATTATATCAATAAGTAAAGAGTTTCGTAAGCAAGTCACATACTTGCTGATCAATATAATGATATACATTCATTGGACCAATAATCATATTATTATTCATAAATATAGTCATGCTACAATCATCTATATGACTATCCTCAAAGGCATAACACTAACACACAGAACTAGTATATACTTTGCCTCCTTACAATGAATAATCATAGCCACTAGCAAGCAAAGTGCTAATAGAGCTTCTCAAGACACTTATAATAAACGTTAGCTCTAGCTAGTAACAACTTTCTAGTTTATAGCAGTGACAAACAAACAAACATTGAATAGACAATCTTGTTGTTCTGCGTATGAGAACTATGTGAGGGGAAAAAAAAGGAAAGACAAACAAACATGTGGCGGTGACACGGTACAAATTATGCAATAATAAGCATTGAATAGACAATCTTGTTCTAACCCAGTGACAATTCGACTCCGATGAACGCAGACTAAAACTTTTTTAAAAAAAAGTCCACTCTGACCATGAAATCAAAATATACTCTCTATTATTAATAATTCAAAAATGTCTACTCTCTATTATTAATAATTCAAAAAAAAGTGTGAAGCCTTCTATACATGAAAACTTCCAGTTACCAACTAAAACATGGCACTGGATCTAATGAGCAAATATATCTAATGAGCAAATAGATTAGGACAAGTGAGCAATAGGGAACCAGAATAGGTGAGGCCTAGAAATTAGATCAGAACCAAGAACCAGCGAGGGATTTCCTCGGAGTACCTCACAAGAACCAGCGATGTCGATTTCCTGGGAAGGGAGGAGAGGTGAGGCCGATGAACTGCCGTCGCTGCTGCCTTGTGATTGGAGAGAGGTGAGCTGCTGATGTATGGATCAAATAGAGGTATGGCGTAGGGGAGCTTGCCGTCGTGCTTGTCATCGTCGCCAATGAGGGTTGCAGCCACAGTCGTCGTCTCTGCAGTCGAGTTCTCCATGGTCGCTAGGGTTTGTCAGGAGTTGACAACACGACTCGAGACGCGACTCACTCGCGAGTGCTCCCTGATATTCGTCAGAAAAAAAACGTGGCGTCCCTGGCGATATTTTCTTTTCGACTCCATTGGCCCAAACCGACGGTAAATTTTATGGATTACCAGCCCACCCAAGCAGAATTTTAGAGCTAGGCATAGGAAAAATAACACGATGGTAATTTACACTGATTTTGGGCCCAAAACCAGCATTCCAATCAAGCCCTAAAGCTTTACAATGGTAAGCTTTTTAGCTTAATGAGCTTTTAAACCGTCTGCTTTTAAGCCAAGACATGTAGTTTAGTATCCTGGTTTATTGATAGGTTGAATGGTGTACCTTATTGATGAAAAGTCTAAAATACTTTAAATGAGATGAGGGGAGGAATTCTTGGTTTATATATGATGGCATTTGGTGGGTAATTTTGGAGACTTTTAGTGGCAAAGGTTCTTTCATCCAAAAAAGCACCTCTTGTCTGGCTTTTGGCTTATAGTTATACAGAGATTTTAGGTCTTTTTAAAGCCTGACTGAAAAGACAATCGTTTATTTCGACTTAAGCTTTTTGGCTTTTAAACCAATAAAAAAGGCAAAACACCATAAACAAAAATGGCACGTAAGGCTCGATTTGCGATCGATATGATATGCAAAGCTTTACATGAAAAAAGAACAACACAAAAGCACTTTTCGGAAGCCACCATAATATCGGGGAGTCCAAAAGTAAAAAAAAAAGAAAGAAATGTATGCAAGGAGAGCTATGCTTGCGTAGCAGTAGCACGGCGGCTTCCAAAAAAAGTCCAACGGCCGAGACGTCACAGCAAACACCGCCCCTATTGTGGGAGATGCTCTCTGCCCAATTTCTCTGGTTAGGCTTCGCAAAGCAGCTGCCGGAATTAATTGTTACTTAGGGCATGTACAATGGTACATGTCAGCTGTCTATAAGGGTATGCCACATCAGATTTTTGATGATGTGGAAGAGAGAGAGGGAAGAGAGAGAAATCTGTTGTCTATTATTTAACAGACGGCCTTATAGACAGCTTTATAGTGTGTATACCATTGTACAGACAGTCTATTAGTCATATGAGAGATCATTACAGACAGCTATATAGACAGTCCATTGTATAAGTTATTTTTAGTACTGTCTGTAGATGACATGGAGGTATATTATAGACAGCTACCGTCTATACCACTGTACATGCTCTTATAGTTCTACGAGTATAATACTATAATAACTAATTACCAGAACTAATTCCGTTTTTTTTGCACACTACATTGCCCAACTCGCAATTACACTTGTCGCGTTGACAACGTGCTACTTCGGTGCGTTGTGGCTTGTAGTTGTGCTCCTATTGTGCTGGATTGCTATATATATATGTTAGACAACCTCGCTATCGAATAGTCCGGGGTTGCCTAATAGATCTCAAGTGGAGAATAGACAGGGAGAAAGAGAGACACAATATGAGGAGGAACGGGCCTGCTTTATTATTCTGTATGCTTGTGTACAATGGGGTGACCCCCTGCCTCCTATATATAGCGGTTCTGCTTAGAGATAAGGAAGAGTCCATATCGGATACGAATCCGGTTTCCTAACACTCCCCCTTGGACTCTTCACTGCGAGATGCATATGCCTCATTAAAACTCCATAAAAACCCAGTGGGAAAAATAATTGGAGAAAGAGTACATAGCACACGCTGTTGTGTTGCACGGATTGCCTCATCAAAAACCTTATGTAAGAAAACTTCAATGAAAAACTTACTTAAGGAAAAGAGTACAATCCACCCAAACTTCAATGTTAATCTTCAAGATTTACGTTGGGTACTCAAACTTCATGTTTGAGATTTATGTAGGAGTATGTGAAAAATCTCCCTGAAATCTGCACTTCTCTAAGCCTCATCATCCCGATTCCTCTAATACATCTTTCAAAGGAAGATGCCGGAGTGACTTAGTGAATAAATCTGCGAGATTTTCACACGACTTAGTATGCAGTATCTTTATCTCGTTCATCTTATGCATTTCATGAGCATAAAAGAACTTGGGGTTGATATGCTTTGTAAGGTTACTCTTCACATATCCCATTTGTACTTGTGCAACACAAGCTGCATTATCTTCATAGATAATAGTGGGGTTTGTTCCATGTTCGCACCACATGACTTACGGATGTGGTGAACCATTCTTCGAAGCCATGCACATTCCCGAGAGGCTTCATACAATGCAATGATTTCTGAGTGGTTAGTCGACGTCGAGACAAGAGTCTGCTTAGACGACTTCCAAGAAATTGCCGTTCCACCGCAAAGGAAAACATACCCAGTTTGTGACTTGCCAGTATGCGGGTCCGATAGGTACCCAGCATCGGCGTAGCCAACTAAATTCAATTCATTGTTTCTTCTGTAAATCATTCCGATGTCTTTGCTTCCTTGAAGGTATCTGAAGATGTCCTTCACCCCTATCCAATGCCTTTTTGTGGGTTCTCAGACTGCATCAGCGCTAGCAAATTCACTGGCGAACGCAATGTCCGCCTAGTGCTATTCGCAAGGTACATGAGCGCTCCAATTGCACTCAAGTATGGGAATTCCGCCCAAGACTTCCTCCCCCTCTTCTTTAGGCCTGTACGGGTCTAGGTCTGCTTGGAGTGACCTTCCGACCATTGGGGTCTTTGCGGGGTATGCCTTTTCAAAGCCAAATCTCTCCAACACTTTCTGCGTGTAGGATGCTTGGTGTACCAAGATTTCGCCTTGGACATGTTCAAGCTGCAAGCCTAAACAGAACTTGGTTTTACCCAAGTCTTTCATTTCAAACTCAGATTTCAAGTATGTGCATGCTTCTTCAATTTCCTCATCCGTCCCAATGATGTTCAAGTCATCTACATAGACGGAGATTATACAAAATCCATTCGTGGATCGTTGTATAAATACACATGGACAATCTTCGCTGTTCGTGTAGCCTTTCTTGCAGAGAAAGTCACTCAAACGATTGTACCACATTCTTCCCGATCGTTTTAGCCCATACGTTGATTTCTCCAATTTCACCTTTGTATAGGTTTCTCGCTTGCTCTGTCTTGGTTCGGGATAGGGATACCTTCCGGACTTTCATATAAATCTCCGAATCCAAGTTTCCATACAAATATGCTTTGTGACAACATCCATTAGCTTCATTTTCAACTTCAAGTTGATCGCCATTGAGATCAAGTATCTAAAGGTAATTCCACCCATGACCAGGAGAATAGGTTTCTTCATAATCAACCCCAGGACGTTGAGTGAAACCTTGAGCGACAAGCCTTGCCTTGTACCTTACAACTTCATTGTTTTCATTCCTCTTCCGAACAAAAACCCATTTGTGCCCCACTGGTTTATATGGGGAGGCGTCTGCACACAGCCCAAACACCTCTATTTTGTTTAGAGAGACTAACTCTGCGGTGATTGCCTTCTTCCAATCTTCCCAATCGAGCCTTTTCTTGCACTCATGCGAGAGATGCGGGCTCGGGATCATGATTAATGATCGTGGCAATCTTCTTTGCAAAGTATGCATCGACATTGGTCATTGCTCTATTCATCGATTCTCCGTTATTACAAAGTTTATGGCCATTTCATCATAGGGTGCTTCGTGCACTTCTACTTGCTCTTCATTGCTATTTCCCATTCCAGAGCAAGTTCCTTTAGTTTTTCTCCGCCAATGTGTGCGCACACATTATTTCCGCGGCTTCTTCCAATGGAAGGTTCAGATCTGGAATTGCCTTTTCCACAAGGCTTCTTTCCAAAGGCCAGTCTCAACTGCTCCCCTTCTTGCTTTGGGGCACTTTTGTGATTGGTGTGGTAAGTCCTCTGCTTGATTTTCCCAGACGTCTCCGGTACTTTGGGTTTGAGAAGCCGATCTCTGTTCTTTTCTTTGAGGCCTCTGAGCAGATGAGGATACCTTCGCTTTCTTTGGTATTTCCACCCTCTCTGGTGCATTTCTTGCTGGTACATGCGACTTAACCACGCTCTTGAGATCACAAAAATGATCAGCGATTCATTTGCTAAATTCTGCAAATCAATTATCTTCTAGACTTCTTGATTTGCTTCATTAGTGCGAGGGTCATGCGCGGGGATCCCGGTGGAATGCCATACTATTTCCGGCATTTTTCATCCAATGGTTGATTCTCTCCCCTAATGACGGAAATGGTCCTCACAAAGATGCAATCGTGAATCGGGCTATGTGTAAGTCTCCAGTCATGGGTTCCAAATACGATTATGGATGCACTCTCATAACCAACGTATATCCCAGACTTGCGGAGAGGGCCCATTGCAGTCATTTGTGGGGGTGGTATAGGTACATATACCATACAACCAAATTTTCTAAGATGGGAAATCTTCTGATGACCCCTTGCACTAGTTGCATAGGTGAATGGATGTTGTAGGCCGATGGTCTATAATTGATGAGTCTTCTTTGCGTGCAGAGGCTGCGTGTCCCCAACAAGTGTTGGGCAAGTTACAACTCTGCAAGAGCGGTCCGGCAATGAACTTAATCCTTTTTATTAGTGCTTCACTAGCTCATTTTGGCGTATAGACGTGCGGTGCAGTGCTCAACGATTATTCCCGTTCTTTGTACAATAATCATCAAATGCCTTGGAAGTAAATTCGCGGCATTGTCCAATCGAATGGACTTCACGCGATGATCAGGAAAAACATTCTTAATTCTGATGATCTGCGAGATCAACTTTGCGAATGCATGATTCCTTGTTGACAGCAAACATGTATGCGACCATTTCGAGGAAGCATCAATGAGCACCATAAAGTATCGAAACGGCCCTGACAAGGGCTGAATCGGACCGCAAATATCCCCTTGAATGCGTTCCAGGAATGCAGGGATTTCATATTGCACTTTCATAACAGAGGGTCTAGTTATTAATTTCCCGGTGGCACATGCATGGCACACAAAATCTTCGTGATTCGGGAAATTCTTAACATTAATGCCATGACCTTGTGAGTTGTTAACTATATTTCTCATCAATCTAAGACCAGGATGACCTAATCTACAATGCCATAAAGCAAATAATTCAGAGCTTCTAAAGACAGTCTTCAAAGAAGTATACCTTTGCGTGTGCATTGATTTTCGTGTAGTACAACCCAGATTCATATGAGGGACATTTTTCTAGTACCATCTTTCCATATTCGCGTGCTTCACAATGCACAAGTGTTCTTTGCCATTTTCTTCATTGGTTTCTACGTGAAACCCATTGGCGCGGATATCTTTGAAACTTAAGAGAGTGCGGGTTGATTCAGGGTACAAGAGGGCTTCTTCAATTACCAAAGTTGTACCTATTGGCAATATAATTGTGGCTCTTCCTGAGCCTATTATATGCGTATCGCTTCCTGCGATAGTCGTAATCCTTCCAGCGTTCTTCGTGATCGTCTGGAAGTATTTCGACTCTCTTAAGATGGTATTTGTTGTGCCACTATCAACAATGCATATTTCCTCCATTGGGCGCTACACGATTTCTAGATGAAAAGAAAAATAATTCTAATCATAAAGTGGCTAAGTAATTCAAAAATTGCTTGTAAAGAAAGAATACTGGAATAAAGAATAAATTGCATTCTATTCATGAGAAAAAGTATGCTCTTCGAGAGCTTACTATTCATTATGCAATCTGATGTCTATGTGAGGTAATTCTGACAATTCATGTCAATTCTTCAAAAACTCACGTTAGATAATGCCACACCTTTGCACATTCATAAGGTTCTTCCATTAGATTACTACGTGTAATCTAATAGGAAATGGCTGCTAGATTCAATAAAATGCATAATTGAATTCTCATGAGTTTCCAGCAAACTAAAAGAAAGCAATAATATCAAGATTCATATATTCAAAGATGAATGCAAAATTCATAAGTACAAGATTCATAAGTACGGAATTCATAAATGCAAAATTCATAAGTGCGAGATTCATAAATGCAGGATTCATAAATACAGTATTCATAACTGCAAAATTCATATATACACAGATTCATAAATATTCATAAATACGGAAAAAAAAAATTCCCACAAAAAAATAAATGCGGTGTAATGCTAATTACAACTTATGTAACTCTCGTTGGTTGGGAGCGAAAACAGGTAACGAATATCTCCGTCAATTCGACTCTTGGCCAGGTCAACCTGCCCCTAGGGCTCACATGAGGGAGGGAGCACTTCCCGTTTCCGGGTGCCAATTAAAGAACCAAGCCTCATGTGTGTTTTCCTAGACACCAATTGTCTCATGTCTGTTTATTCATTACCTAAATCAAATCCCAACCACTCAGTTTCTCATAAAATGCCGTATGAAATATTCTGGAATTTTCCTAGCACTTTTCATAATTTCTGCTAATTTCCAAGCAATTTTCAGAATTACTGTACAACAGAAAAAAAAATTAATTTTAGCAAATATCAACATGACTAATTCATAAATTCAGAATAAACAATAATTGCACAATTCATAAATTCATAAAAGCGGAAAATAATTTCTTAGGAATTTCCGACGCTCTAAATAAGGCAATTATTGCAAAAATTAATGCAAAAATTCATAAATACAGAAAATAAGGCTAATAAAAACAGAGCCATAAAATTTTCTGTAATTTTCTAGATATTTTTCATATTTTCTAGCAATTTTCAGGATTTTCTAATCAATTTCCTGAATTTCTTATCATTTTCGGAAACAGAAAAATGAAGGAAAGAAAAACTGAGGGCAAGGGAGTCTTTTCCCCTCCCCGTGCGCAACCACCGGATCCAATCCGGTTTTGCTTTGCTTTGTGCCCGCTTGGCTTCATTGCCAAATTCAATAGATGTACAGCTTCAATGCTTCATGTCCAAACAACGAATTGTGGACTGGCTTTATGGACTTCAAGTCCAGTTTGGACTTCATGTCCGGTCGGTCGGGGGCGCACTTCAGCGCGTGCTAGGCGCCGGTGGCCGGTGTTGGACTGCGGGGCCGGAGCTACGGGGGAGTGGCTGGTGCGTCCGGCGAGCCCGGAACCGGCAAACAGCGCGCGGGTCGCTTCCATGCGCGGCAAAGCGCAGCTGGCGGCAGGGCCGGGCTGCTTCATGCGCGGCGCCGGCGGTGGGTTCAAGCCAAACGGGGCACGGGTCCGGTGGTGCGGGCAGACACGCGGTGCTTCGTGTACACTCGGCTGCGATCGACTTTGAGCCGGTGCGACGCGATCTGCGGCTTCGTGCCGCGCGGACAGAGGCAGGCGGCCATGGAGGCGCTTCGTGCGCACAAGAGCCAACGGCGATCAGGCGTCGGCGGGAGTGGTGATGCGGAGAGCCAGCGGCGCACTGAGCTTCGAGCTCAGGTGCGGACGGTGAGTTTGCCAGGGGGCAGCCGCTGCCGGGCTTCAAGCCGGCGTCGTTTGGCTTCAGGCCAAGCACAGAAACCGACGAGCACCGCGAGAGCGGCCGTGGCGTCACCGGCCAGTGGCTTCAGGATGCAGCGCAGCGACCTCGGGGCGCGTTGGCGGCTTCGAGTTTGACCGACGCGGTGGTGCTTCGAGCGCATCGCCAGGGCGGCTTGCAGCGGCTTCAAGCACGGGGCCGAGGAAGGTGCAGCGGTGGGGACACCGGCGAGTTCCTGCGGTGCGGCGACGCGCTTCAAGAGCGGCGACCACCACCGTGTTGGCCGGAGCGGCGTGGGCCGAGATGCGACTTAGTCGCCGTCGTCTGACAGCGGCATCGGCGGCGCAACGGCGAGCCAAGGAGCGCGATGGGCGGCGGCGATCTGGAGCCGGGACGGCTACGCATCGGCTTCGAGCCGTCGGCGGCGTGCGATTCTTTGGGCACGAGCCAGTGGCTCCAGATGCATCTACGGCGGCTTCGTGCCGCGCCCTGCGTGGGGGTATTTCGGCGCTTCATGGCGTTGGCAGCGCTTTGTGGCTGGTGGTGGCCGAGTAGCACGGCCTTCGTGGTCGAGGCAGGACCGGCGCGCTGCATGCGCGTCGGGGATGTGCTCTGTCGATGGCTTCATGCCACGAATCTGCGATGCTGGGTACTGTTTTTCGTTTCCAGTAGTTTCATGCCACCGACGAACACAGTACCTAGATGCATAAATTAGAGAAAACAGGCGATTAGATTCAATCACCGTATTCTTACCAATTCTCACCTTTTCAAACTATTCTCCGGTAGAGCTTCGTGCTGATAACGTGTTAGACAACCTCGCTATCGAATAGTCCGGGGTTGCCTAATAGATCTCAAGTGGAGAATAGACAGGGAGAAAGAGAGACACAATATGAGGAGGAACGGGCCTGCTTTATTATTCTGTATGCTTGTGTACAATGGGGTGACCCCCTGCCTCCTATATATAGCGGTTCTGCTTAGAGATAAGGAAGAGTCCATATCGGATACGAATCCGGTTTCCTAACAATATATATGTGTGTGTGTGGAAGAAGGGCCTTGTCTTTTCCATCATCACCTTTGAAAGAGACGGCGATTTGAACAGTCTGTTGAGTACACGAATTTGTCCTCGATTTTCATATTTGGTTATTATTAGCGGATGCTTGCCTTCACCTTTAAGGGGTAATTGGCTGCGAGGATAATTACATTTTGATTGGTCGGAGGAATAACTAATACCTCTTTAGACATAGCCTGTCAAGGATTAGGATTTCTATTGAAGTGTCCTCCCTCGAAGGCTATGTTTTCGGTCCTATTGCAAGTGGTTATAACACTTACTCCGTATCTCTAATAATACTATACAGGTTTTAAGGGTTATTATTTTTCGGCTCGCTAACGTGAATCGAAAAAAAAGAACATAGGTATCGGAGTATAATATCAAAGCTAATGACAATCGTGATCAGCTGCTCCGCTCCGCTCTTCAACGCAACTTGTGATTTCGTTCGGTGCGAGGCAAGAAAACACTTGGGAGTTTAAAAAAAGTGGGAGGTGTTTCACGCAAAAGTACCATAACCTAATCCCCCGCTACTTATCGCTAATCCCGGAGCACAGGACGGCACAACACCCACTCTCCCTCCCTCGAAAGAACACGCACACATCGCAGCACAAAAGAAAGAAACAAGAGAGAGGCGGAGACAGAAAGGAGACTAATCGCCCGGGCTTAGGAGTGGAGATCCAACTAGGCGGAAAAGGAGACTCCGGTCGCTTCGCCCGCAAGGAATCCGTCCTGCAACCGGGTAAAGTTCATCCCTTTGATGCTGTTCGAGCTCAACTTGCTGCAGAGTTGAGTGTTGGTTTGGTTGGGCTTGGTGAGGAGTTCTTGATTTGCCTGAGATGGATTTGGGCTTGTGTTTTGGGCGAATTCGAAGGGTTTTCTGGTGTTTTTTTGGTCAGTTGGTGTCACTTTCTTTGGTCAAATCAACTTGCATGGAGAAGACCGACTTAGTTCTAAATATGTGGAGTAGCTTTTCTTGGCTTTGGAATTGATATAACAGCTAAATAGTTTCTTCTTTGTGCCATTTAATACAGAGATTGAATTAATTCATTTGATAGCCAAGAGATTATATCATCTGCTCATGCTAACCGGTGAAGAGAATATGAATTGAGAACTCTCTGCTTCATCAGTTACATCCTGGAATTAGGTGGTAACTAAATAACCAGCTCACCAAATATTACATGTTATTACTTGGCCAGACTTACTTGTGGTTAACAACAATTCTCAGTATGTTCCATCATCCTGTTACTTATGGATTAGGATATAATGATAGATTCTGCAAGGTTGCATCCGGTAGATGAGCAAATTAGTGGCAAAATCAAAATCTGTATTAGTCTATTGGATACCCATAATTAGATACTTCATGGAATTCAGTGTCTGTAGAGTCCTTCATTGTTTAATTGGCAATTAAGGCAATGTTAGGACAGGAACTTGAGACAGCTGGTCCAGTCTCACTCTTCTTGTTTAATCATGTCAGTTTCCTTTGCTCTGGATTTTTAGAAGAAGAAAAAATCGAAAATTTGTTGCCTTTTCCTTCTCTTCGAAAAGATGATTTAGCTCTATGCCTATATGGAAATAAGGTTGGGTGGAACAGATTCAGATCCTCTGCCTTTGTTAGTCAAAATGCATGGTGCATGGTGCATTTTGACCTGGCAGAGTAAAGAAACCCGAGGAAAAAAAATCTACAGTATTTTCAAAAATATCTGCGAGATTTAATAAAATCTAGCTTAAAAATATGAATTTCAACCAAAATATCCGAAATTTCAATAAAATTTACCAAAATGTTGAATACTGTAGCAATTTGATTTTTTTTCCCTCAGATTTGTTTACTCTACAAGGTCAAAATGCACCGTGCATTTTGACTAACAAAGACAGAGGATCTAAATCCAGGTGGAACAGCTGCTGAATAATTGCCGACATGAAAAGCGTGTTCATGTTAATCGGTGGCAATGATTAATGCATGTATGAACGGGTCGTAGTTCTCTTGTGCTGGTTATTATGGTGGTCTCCAGCTTTCCTGCCCGAGGGTGTTCATGGACGGCTACATGACAGACACATGAAAACTAGGCTGATCTGTAAATACTGAGAGATGCAATATTTGAATTTACCATATTGCACTGAAAATAAAACTGCTATCCCTCATGATGAGTTGGTTTCAAATTTAATCATACACTCTACTTGATTTTATTTGTATTTACGATACAGTTCACAATTTCACCTTTTCTAAGCTGACCCCCCCTTTGTTTGTTTGAAAAATTGTTTAGCAGAAAATCTCGTGATCAGCTTAAGCTTCGGGAGTGGAATAGAATCCTGCCGAATAAAATAACACTAGAGTCTACTCTAAATTCATCTTCATCTACAACGGAAGGACTTTTGTAGAGTCAGTGATTTCTCCTGCTACCATGGAAGTTCTCGATAGCATTGATCACAGGAACACAAGCATACAGGATGCTGAGAGACAAGCATCAGTTCGTGTTGGCAGTCCAGACCCATCCTTGGAAATCCAAGAAAAGCTGCATTGCAATTTGACCGAGCACCAGGAGCATTTGAAGGTCCCTATAGGTCAAGCTGTACCTTCATCACCAGAAATGTTCTCTCATTTGGAACCAGCTCAGGCATTCGAGGATTCATTGAAGGATAAGGCAGATCTTGCTGCTTCAACAAATAAGATTGAAGTGGACAGTATATCTGAAAATGGTTCGGCCAGCGAGAGTACTGTGCTAACAGCTGAAATGAAATCTAAAGGAGACAAAATGAATCATCATGAGAACATTGCTGTTACCCCAAGTAAGAAAGCAGAAACAGAAACGAGACCTGAAAGCCCATACGGAGGTCATGTTAACACTGCTGCACCATTTGAGTCTGTTAAAGAGGCTGTCACCAAGTTCGGGGGAATTGTTGATTGGAAAGCACACAAAGCTCAGACATTGGAGGTATGCCACTTTGTTTCACTGCACATGGGTCATGGTCAAAGGCGCAGATTGGGCTCAGTTCGTTTCAGCTTTTGGATTATAGATTCTAGATTATGAAAGAAGCTGCTTCTAATTATGTGAGAATCGGGCCTGGTTGGCTACGACTTCTAGGTTCCGGACTAGGCCGGCGAGAATCGGTGAGAATCAGGTTCCAGCCGGATTCTGATTCTATGTAGATGGCAGTTTCTGATTCTCAGATAACCTGTCCAGAATCCTCTCATTCGGTAAATAATCTGCTTTTTTTTCAAACAGAAGTTGTGCAGAAGCTGAAACGAACGAGGCCTTTATCTTGCGATATATGCATTTCCGTTCCACAACAGAAGTGCACTCTCTTTTTAGGAGAAACAGTAGGGGGACAGAATATATTTCCTCTTACTGCTGAACAGTAACATGGTTAAATTTCCATGTGCAGATTACTATCATTAAAGAAATTTGTTTTTATGCAGAAACGCAGGGTCATGCAACTTGAACTTGAAAAGGTTCAACAAGAGATTCCACAATTCAAAGAGGATTCAGAAGATGCTGATATGGCCAAATCACAAGTGGTTGAGGAGCTAGAGAGAACTAAGAGAACTATAGAGGAACTGAAGCACAAGCTGGACAGAACACAGATGGAAGTGGACCAAGCAAAGCAGGATTCTGAACTTGCACAGCTTAGGGCGCAAGAAATGGAGCAAGGGATTGACGATGAAGCTAGTGTAATAGCCCAAACACAGTTAGCAGTTGCCAAAGAAAGACATCAAAAGGCTGTTGAAGAAGTGATGTTGGTGAAGGAGGGATTGAGATCAACACATGAAAAGTATACTGTCTTAGGTAGTGAAAGGGATACAGCAATGAAAAGAGCCGAAGAAGTTGTTTCTGCTGCAAAGGAGAGTGAGAAGCGAGTCGAGGAACTAACTTTAGAACTTATTGCATCCAAAGAATCTCTCGAGTTGGCCCATGCTACACATCACGAAGCAGAAGAGCACAGACTTGGGGCAGCTTTGGCGAAAGAACATGATTGCCTGGCCTGGGAGAAAGAGTTGCAGCAGGCACAAGAGGAGTTCCGGCAACTCAATGAACAACTTCTATCCAAAACTGATGTGGAGTCCAAACTTGATGAAAATATGCGCAGGCTGCTTAGCCTCAATACTGAGCTGTCTGCCTATATGGATAACAAACTGAGTAAAGAATCTGGGGTGATTGAGGAGCACACTTCTGACGAAGCTAAAGAAATTAGTAGATCAATCAAGCAAGCCCTAGCTTCAGCAAGAAAGGAGCTTGAAGAGGTTAGAGGAAACATAGAAGAAACGAAAAACGAAGCCAACTTAATAAGAGCTGCTGCAGAGCCGCTAAGGTCAGAGCTGGACAGGGAGAAAGCTTCACTTGTTACATTGCAGCAGAGGGAGGGTATGGCGTCCATCACAGTTTCTTCTCTAGAAACCGAGCTCAACAGGGCAAAAGAAGAGATAGAAATGGTGCACAGGAAGGAAGCAGAGACCCGAGAACAAATGGCGGAGCTTCCAAAGTTGTTGCAAGAAGCAGCACAGGAGGCTGACGATGCCAAGGTGGCAGCTCGTTCGGCACAAGAAGAACTGACAAAGGCCAGGGAAGGAGCGGAGCAAACGAAGGCTGCTGCCGCAACAGCAGAGACCAGGTTACGTGCAGTCTTGAAAGAAATAGAGGCGTCTAAAGCATCTGAGAGGCTAGCACTAGTGGCAGCTCAAGCGTTGCAAGAGAGTGAGGAGGTAACAAGTGTCGAAGATTCCCCTAGAGGAGTGACACTTGTTATAAACGAATACCATGCTCTTAGCAAGAGGGTTCGTGAAGCTGAAGAGCTTGCGAATGAGAGGGTGGCAGAGGCATTGGCGCAAATAGAGTTGGCGAAAGAGTCTGAATCAAGGAGCATGGAGAGACTACATGAAGCCTCCAAGGAGAAGGGCCAAAAGAAGGATGCTCTCGAAACCGCGTTGGAGAGGGCTGACAGGGCAAACGAGGGGAAGCTTGGTGCCGAGCAGGAACTGAGAAAATGGAGAGCTGAGCATAAGCAGCATCGGAAAGCTCATGAAGCTGCAAAACACGCGGTTAATCCTTCGAGTACCCCACCTAGGCGATTTGCGGAACACAAGGGCTCTTACCAGGAAGATGTAGTTCTTCCACAATCAAAATTACACATGTCAACTGGCATGGATGGCTTCGCCGCGGACCGCAAGGTACAGAAAAAGAAATCATTCTTCCGGCAAATGTCCACCCTTTTCTATAAAAAGGCTCGGACACACACATAAGATTGGCCACGTATAGGCATACCTTACTGTACATTGTACAATTTAGATGGTGTAAAGAGTCAATAAGTTGATTTTCCATAACCCTGTAATTTGTTGTAGACACCTGAGGTCGTACTTTATGTTTTTGGAGAACTGTTGATACCTACATTTTGCTTTGGTTTGTTCCCTTCCCCTTCAAATCATAATATAGTTTTTTTCTTGAGAGTTGCTTCTATGCTCTTACTTCTAATACAAGTTGCACAAATCTTGAAGCAAGCGAAGGGGTAAGTAATCACCATTTACCCTTCATTTATGCTTTAATAGTTGTGCAACTTTTAAAAGGAAGAGCATAGAAGCACCTCTCTTTTTTCTTTCATAACTAGGGAGGCAATTTGTTTGTATCTATTTGTCATGTCAAACTTCTCTAAGTTATGCTAGGATCTAAATCATTATCTAGCCTAAGTCATGTTCACAGAAATGCGGAAATTGAACATTAGAAACTTACCCGGATTAGAAGATGAAGCCATTAGGTCGCCGGTTAACGTTCTTGAGCGTCGTTGAAGCTATTGCCGTGAGGAAGACGAGAGCACCGCACTGTTCTTGAACCGCCCTTCGAGGTTCCTCCAGCGCCGTAAGGCTCGGTAGGTGTTAGGGTTTCGGAAGAGAGGAGAACGAGTATAGATCGTCAACCAAACACGAGCTCACTCCTTCCTATATGTGGCGCTGAGGATCTCGGGGCAAGTTCCAATGTATGGAAGGCGCCTCCGATCATGGCGCGTATTAAGGAAAATTGATTAGGAAAGTTTTGGTCTTAGAAAAGTGAGGATGTACAGGATTTGGGTGGTGACATCCCATACATTAGCCAAGATCAACCAACATTCTCCCACTTGATCGAAGGCTATCATAATGTACTCATTCTTAGTAAAACAGCAGTCCAAGGTAATGTGTTTTCTACAGTAAATGAAAACGCCATTGAAACATCAGTACCTATTGTCCACCATAATACCTCGATAGAATACTAGCTTAGTCATAATGGGTGTTGATTGATTTTAATGCCCCTATATCTAGGATCATGATCAAAGGTCCTCCAATAAACCCATGCCGGCAGTATGTTATTTAAATAAGTTAGGAGGTAAACCCTTTGTGAGCGGATCCGCGAGCATTGATTTAGTACTGATATGCTCAATTTTGATAGTTTGATCTTGGATTCTATCTTTCACAACATGGTATTTAATGTCAATGTGTTTGGCAGCATCACTTGACTTGTTGTTACTCGAATAGAAAAATGCGGCCTTGTTATCGCAGTATATAGTGAGTGGTCTTGCAATGCTGTCTACCATTCTCAGTCCCGGGATAAAGTTTTTAAGCCATACGGCCTGCCCAGTTGCTTCGTAACATGCCACAAATTCTGCCTGCATTGTCGACGATGCAGTTAGTGTTTGTTTGGAGCTTTTCCACGAAATTCCTCCTCTTGCTAGAGTGAATATGTAGCTTGATGTGGATTTCTTAGTGTGTACACACCCTGCAAAATCAGCATCTGAATAACCAAAAACTTCAAGGTTATTAGATTTTCTATATGTGAGCATGTAATGCTTAGTGCACTGCAAATAATGCACGACCTTTTTAACAGCCTTCCAGTGGTCTAGACCTGGGTTAGACTGATATCTGCCAAGCATCCCGATAACAAATGCCAAGTCTGGGCGCGTACAGACTTGGGCATACATTAGGCTTTCGACAGCCGAAGCATAAGGAATCATCTTCATCTGATCTGACTCTAATTGATTCCTTAGACTTTGAAATAATCCAAATTTATCACCCTTAACTATTGGAGGGCATATCACTTACTCATGTTGTACCTTTCAAGTACTCTGTCAATGTATGATTTTTGAGATAATTCTAGTACTCTTTTAGACGTTTCTCGGTAAATTTCAATGCCTAAAACAAAACAGGCTTCACCGAGATCCTTCATGTCAAAATTAGAGGATAAAAATCCCTTAGTCTCATGCAGCATATTCTTATCGCTGCTTGCTAATAATATATCATCAACATAAGAGGTCTAGCTGGTTCGGTGCTTCTTCTGAGGTCTTCTTGCACCTTGCTTGGTTGGCTTCTCCTCTTCTGGCTCCGGGTTCTTGGGGCTATTCCTCTTCTGGCTCCTTGTCCCTGAGGCTCTTCCTCTCCCGGCTCCTTGTTCTTGGGGCTATTCCTCTTTTGGCTCCTTGTTCTTGGGGCTTCTCCTCTACCGGCTCCTTATTCTTCGTGGCCATGCTGGTTTCCTTGCTCTCGGTGGCTCTAATGGCTTGGCTCTGAGGCCTTTGGTTTGGCTGGGAACTGAGAGAGCTGCTGCTGCCTTGAGCTCTCACTTGGTTAAAAGGATGGTGTGCTGCTGTTGGGGGAATGAACCTCATGTGCTTACTTTTCTCCTGGGAGCTGTGCTGGTCAAGGGGAGGTGGATCTCTATGCTGGCTGGGAAGGCTGGTTACTTGGTCTACTTTACTGATTTACCATATTACCTCCTTTGCCCCTTTTACCAAGTTACTAAATGGTGACTACTATTTAGTGCTAAACGGCTATGGATACCCACAATCCGAACAGGTAAGTACAGATGCCGAGTGATGAACCCGATCTAGCGAGAGGTGCCGACCCGGCCCCAACGGGTCTGGTATCTCGATGATCGATACCTCGTCTGCGGGTCTAACGGCAACCTTAATCTAATTTTAAGCGTTCTACTCGCATTTTGAAATTTTATAAAAGCAACATACACTAATTACTATACTTATTACTGTCTAATAGTCCTATTTACCTAATTAATATTCTAGGGCATTTCATGTAGCCTTCTAATTTCATTTTCCCATTGATCATTGACGTATATATAATGCCTAGCAATCGTTGCATCCTTTACTGGTTTATCACCACCTACAATTTCTATTTTCTAGTGTAACAGTGTTTCCAAAAAGAAAAAAAAAAGTATCACATCTATAGAAAGTAAAACTACATGTAGTATTAAATATTTGCTTTCTATATGAGGATTAAATTGGCCCCCTAAATAAAGCCATGTAATTAAACTATAATCAAATGGTGTGCCAGTCTCCAGAACCTTTGAGCAAAGGAACCACCATTCTGTCAGCTTGCAGAATTACTGTGTGTAATTGCAGCCCTGTTAATCACATCAAGACTAGATGAGAAGCTAGCCTATGTAAATTAATATCCCTGGAAAGGAACCAGCTATTTCAAACCAAATTCTATCAGTTTTCACCGCATCACACCAACATGCCAGTTAAAACATGGATAATATTTTGAACAAATTAACCAATAAACTGAAGTGCCACAGAGGTTGAATCCCCATATCTATATGCAAAGGACATACCAAAACTTAAGACCAGTAATTTCCATTTGATACTACTGATTTTCATACCTATCAGGCTATAACAGCATCCCAAAACAGATAAAAACAAGATGAAAATTGCAAGTTCTATATGTGATCTTTTCATCTGAGGAGGTAAGATACGCAGACTACTGAAGTTGGTAACACGTGTGCAGCTTGCTGTAAGCATAAGAATCAAATGACTCAAGAACATACAGGTCAGGAAAAAAAAAGGACACCATTATCCTTCAGAATTTCAGATGATTCAGATCAACAAAGGGATCCAATAATAATGCACACACAAATGAAGGATGTGAGGATATGATGTTGAAGGAACACCTCATTTGTCCAGTCTAGTGTTCTAAATAACGGCTGTTAAGGCCTTGTATACGGCCGTTAAAACGGTAAAGGTCTCTTGCCTGTTATGATTATAGACATTTCAAGGTTTGTTCGTTTTATTGGGCCGTTTATTCGGTTTAATGGCCGTTAACGTTTAATAGGCCCGTTTTATCAGTCCTTTATTTGGGTAAAGTTGCAAGATTGCCATATAACATGCATGAGATGTATGCTAGCTTTGCTTTTCATTGCCACTTAAGCTATTCATTCATTTAATTATGATTCTTTAATTACATTTATATTATGTTATCTTTTTTTTTCTTCATGTCCCCGTTATAGATAATTATTGATAGCCCGATAGTTTCATTCTTTATGCATGAAGGAAGATGAATTAGATGCTTATTTTGTTACTATAAACACATGCATATATTTCTCTAAATTGTAAATAATAAAACCGTTTACAAGGCTGTTTACCTATAAACACTAAATGTTGAGGTGACCATTAGTTAACCACTTACTATTATTTAAAACATTGCATCTGTCACTAACAAAATTAAGGAAGCTTTTTCTCAAGATAGATAGGAATATAGGTAACCCAGAAGTAAAGCTTTTTCTCACTTAGACATATGGACCAAAACCCATATAAAAGCAGGAACCATTGCAACCTTCACTCCAAACTTTATGGCACTACCAAGTGAAAAACTCTAAAAACACCAGCCATGCACTGCAGGGCCCTGGCCTGTCCTCCTCGCGGCATGACAATTGACGAATTCAAGAAGTGGCTCAAGAAGTTTATTGACACCAACAATGATGGCAAGGATCGGAATGGCTACATAGATGACTCCGATACTTGAGAATCTTGTTGTCTTTGCCCAGGAAGTTCTGTGCATCAAAAAATACTGCCTGGTAGTTTCATGAACTCATCCTTGCACTAGCGAATAGCAGCTAGCATGCAAGTTACTACATTTTCCCTTTTATACTGCAGCTTCAACTTGACAAGCAACAATTCCTAGAATCCTGGGTATTGTGTAAAAGCAGGAGAAAGTGTACTATGCAGTTATCAGTGTTTCTGTGCTAGTATTTTTGGTTTGACAATTATGACGAATGGAAGATGAAACTAAGTTACTTCGTGCCTATTGTTCGATATAATTCCCATCGCCCATTGAGGTGACAACTGTTGTTTTCTTTCTTTTGTTTGAGCATGTCCATTCTTCACGAAAGTAAAGTTGCTTGTAGAACACAAGGAATTTGGGAAATGTTCCTCTTTTCTTTCCAGGATGAGATTGACAAGTACCAAATGACAAGCACATACTTTAGAATTATATTAAAAGTTCAATAACAATAATTTAAATACAAAAGGAACCAAACTTCCAATAAAAAAAAGGAATAAATATTTGTTAGAAATTGTGAGTACAATTATACAATACACTGTAGAATTGCGGTATAAAACAAAAATTATGTTAGTCGTGGGCCTCCTAGCTATACACATGGCAAATAATAAGGAAAGAAAATGGCCATAGTGAAAGATTCCACAAGGGGAAATTAGGAAATTCACGTGTAACCTTATGATCACTTACCACACAGAGTGACCTGAGAAAAGTCTAGGTTTGAACTAAAAAAAGGGCTCTGTGACTGGTATTGACAAATGAACCAAGTCTGAGCTCATGCGAACTTGCTACTCAATGGCAGGGGCCAGCACACCTTAAGGCCACTGGTTCAGTTGAACCGAGAGATCAGTTGTGGTTTCTTCAAACAAATAGATTGTATCTTCTACAAAATAACTGTGGTGATGTCATAAATCTTTATCATCTGTACCAATAACCATTTTGATCCTTCAATTTGAGAGCAATTAGTTACGAAAATTCTTGAGTCTGTTTGCCACTGATTGTTGATGACGATAGATGATCGTGACAAGTCTGCTTTATTTGCTTGAGCTGTTGTTAGTGATATTAGCTTGTATGAACTGAAGTATAAAAACGTTGAGGAAAACTACTTGGGCACAGGTTGGACTGTAGATTGAGAATCTGGAAATAAGAAGTGAATTGGGATTCAGCAGTTATTCTCATAGTGGCTAGTGTAAAAAGAGTTCAAGTCTCTGGTTAAAGACATTTATACTTCTGGAATGCAGCTTCCCTTCCATAGCCTCTTTTTTCACTTGACAGGATGAACATAGAAAAGGACCACCCCATGGGTCAACCCTTGAATGTTTCGGCATGTTACCATGAACAGATATTCCCTCACCAGGTTTCATCTCCAATTGGCAGACTGCACAATCATGCAGTTTGAACATATTTCCTGCTGGATATTTTATATTCAACCTGTGAACCAGTCAAAAGGGTTTAGCTGCATTTCATGAAATCATATGCATACATATATTCCCTGTGCAAACCTTAATGGAGAAAAACCATCAATTATATGATTCAGAATAATTAGGGACTCATGAGCTCGATTAATAGAAGATAATTCTTCAATAAGGGAAATTGTTTAAAGAAACAGGAAGAGATTCTTGTTTCAGCAGAACAAAGTCACCACTATCACCTAGAACTTCTGAAAAATAAAAGTAACATGACGAGCAGGCATATTGACAAGTGAAACTAGCACCCAAGAGGACATCTCTGAGAATTACACTAACCATAGTATAGTATACTAATGCATGTTCCCACTATATATCCTTTAATTATTAAATATCCAATGTCTCCGTGGATTAAAAGAAATGCTAACCTTTGAGCAAGCATTGCAGAGCCCTCCTCATATATTTCCTCGACGACATCAGATTCTAAACATCCTCTGTCCATCTGATCTTCAGACAATTCATCAGAGGGCCTTCGGCGGAACAAAGCTTTGATGCCTCCTTTCCCATGCCTCTTTAATGGAGGGCTTAACTTTTCTGGAGGTAATATGTCAACTATTATGCAAGTAGTATCATCTCGTAGTCCCTTTGAACTCACAGCTTCCTACATAAGAAAATCATGAGTCTTAACGCATAGCTAAAACATGCACTACCAGGAATCCAGGATACACCTGGGATGTAAAGAGATTTCAGTACTTTAACAATTCGATTAGCGGCAGCTTCAGCTGGCAGGCCCCTGGTGTTGTTCAGAGCTTCTTGAAAGCGCAGCGCATCCCAGACACCATCACTAGCAATGACAAGCCGCCCTCCGGCATTGGACAACTGTATTAAGTTTTGATGCATCAATTCTCATCTATTATCACCAAGAGGTACAGATTTATGAAATTAGCAGTCTTAAGCTGAGATGTCTTTGTTGTTTATGATTGGTGTCAGCTATTATCTAATAACAATACACAATCTTTTCCACCACTGCACCGATATAAAAAGTGCATATGGATTGCACACCTTTACTTGCTTCACATGTGGGACAGGAACTATAAATTCTCCAACATCGATATCACCAATTGACCTTGATAAACACAATCCGCCTGGCCAGCATCTGAGTGGACCAATCTGAACAATGATTGCAGAGGAAAAAAGTATATTCAAAATTGTCCTTGAAATTACCATCTGTTCACTTATGTAAATACAGTAGTGTATTCAAAATTGTCCTTGAAAAAGTAAATGAACTACACGACCTTGCAGATGACTGTTAATTTCGTAACTGGCAAACATACATAAGCAAAAAGAACATACCCCAGCACCACCAGCAATATTTATTCTCCCAACTTCACCACCACTTGCTGTTACGCGCTCCACCCTGAAGTTACGGACCTTAGGTTAACCATAAGTAGAGGATATTACAAGCATAAAAACTAAGCCTGGATGTATGAACATACTCCTCTTCATTGGCATCTAGGCGGTGATCAGCTGACAAGAAATATACCGAACCTTCAGCAGATTCTAGAATACAGCGCGAATCACCAACTGATGCTACAGTGACAACCCATCCATCTATTATAACAAAAGTCACGGTGGTGCCTGAACGTGCCGCTGAAAACATTGTAACAATCAGGTTACACTGCAGTGCAACAATATTGAGGATAGCATGCTATATAAGCAGCTAAATCATGAAGGCGTTAAGCTATGCAGCAAACAGTAATACAGTGTGCTTTGTAATGATTGTGCTGCCATTGAGTATCAATTTACGACGGAAAATAAACATGCATAACTGACATCCTATTTAACAAAAAAATAATTCCATTTGTAAGCATGTGAAATTGTGAACAAAGGGGAAAAACATTTGTCCGAACTCCAAAGAAGGGGGAATACGGTAATGAACAAAAAGCTACAAACCTCTAGTTTATGGATCATGTGTAAACAAATCATCTTCATAAAGTTTGTCAGCTTAATGAAAGAAAAATACCTTTTGTTTGGAAGTCTTTATCTGTCTTGACAAAACCTGCAACAAGTGCCCTTGGCAATGCGGCTGTCCACTCCTCACTTGTAAGAGTTGGGGGAATAGCAGCCAACACATTGTTTAAGAGATTCTCCCTGGTGTATATGGCAGCTGCAGATCCATTGTGGCCATCGAAAATCTGTAGGGAAGAGGCC
Source organism: Rhipidocladum racemiflorum (assembly GCA_036346355.1). Taxonomy (NCBI): domain Eukaryota; kingdom Viridiplantae; phylum Streptophyta; class Magnoliopsida; order Poales; family Poaceae; genus Rhipidocladum; species Rhipidocladum racemiflorum. The sequence continues at coordinate 37,122,586 of CM070580.1, read as the reverse complement.
AGAATAAATAATTTAAGTCAGAATAGCAACCACTTTAGTTGGTATAAGGAAAATTTTTAAACGGGGAAACAAAAGTCTCAACTCATAGTTTAGCACTGTATTATCACAAATATATTCCGTTGTGGTTTGACTTTTACAATTCACACTGCAGTATTTTGTGTCCAAAAAATACCGTGTTAAGTTGATACATGAATATTACTTGGATTAAATTCATATTGCCAACTGCTGGAAGCCAGAAGGATATAACACACAACAAGACTCCATTTGAATATTCCTAAACCAATGGTCTTCTGACCACCGAAATGATAGACCCAAAACAGTTAAGGCCAGTAAAATATTAGCTGACATATGTCCCCATGTGCCTTGATGCAAACACACCGCAAAATCAGGCCTATCAAGCACGCCCCTCTGTGCAAGAGACAAACAACGAAACAACACACCACGGCAAGCACAGATTATAAGCTGTGAAGGATGAAACAGCCTCAAGATTCATACTTCAGAGGCATCACTGCAAGCTCTAGTTAGGCGTCATGACAATTGAAATTCCTACAAAACTTTTACTTGGTCCATCTCACTGGCAGTACTGCAACAAATGAGCGGCAAACCGAACGAGACCAACATGCCAAGCACATTATTGCAATTGAATACAAGAAAGAAATATGAACACGGCCATTGAAGCATTACCGCAAAAACCGAGATGGTGTCGTCGCCGCCTGCATCGTCACCGACGTCCTCGCCCAGACTGCGGTGGCACTTGGCGGTGAGAAGCGTGAAGTCCTCCCCTTTCTTGCTCTTGTTCGCCTCCCCGAACAGGATGTCCGGCTTCTCCACCTTCTGGTTGCACAGCTCTCGCTTCAGGAGCACGGCCAGGGGCACACCTGACCCATCTGCCTCGGCACGCACCTCCATAGATGGAGCCTCCAAATCCCTCACCCCCAATTCGACAATTCTTAAAAATTGGTCGGATATGGATCTGGTACAGGGCAAGAAACGCAAACAAAAGGCTCCGAAATCGATTCGCCAAATGCTCCTAGAGCATCAAAGCGAAGAGCTTTCCAACAGATTATCTAAGAAATTTGGTCGAACTGGATCAAAGAATCCTTATCATGCACGCCCACGAAACCAAAATTCTAGGAGAAGAGCGGGAAATCTCGACGCCCAATTCGCCTAACGAGGCACGGATCCCAAGCTAAGCGGCTTGCCCAAGAAACAAGACGGGCATTGACCAAATCGGAACAAATTTCCTCCAAGAACCGCAGAACATGGGACAGGAAAACCGCTACTTATTTCGGGCAGAGGAGGAGTGGGAGGCAGCGAATGCAATCGGGAGGAGGGGGGGTGAAGAGGAGAGGAGATTTGGGGATTGGAGATTTTCGGAATGTATTAAGCGGGATCGATTAGCTGGAGGCGAGAGGAGGAGAGGAGAGGAATTAGCTAGAGCCGTTATTGGAAGGGCGGGGAGCTCAACGTGCGCGCCAAGAGGACATCGAGCTGTCAAATTAATTCTCTAAATTGCCTGTCAGGATTGTTCCTTATCTAATCTCCCTTCTTTAAAAAAGTTCTTAAAATACAGATAAGTGTACCTTGTTTTAAAGAAAAATGCCGTTAGCTGTATAGATGTCGGGAAAATTATTTTATACTTCATATCTCGGAACATATCATGCATGTTCCATGGTTTTTACAAGGAATTTCCTTTTTTGTCTTCCACTTAGATGTGTGTGATTTTGGTAAGAATTTGGCCATGTGTTATGTAGTATCTCAATTTAGCTTCTCTCTCTCTCTCATTTACCATGCTCCTCAATCCACGTCAGCTCACTCGTATTGATGGATTATTTGACTGTCATTTGATTTCAGATTTTATTGGAAAGACAGAGAAAAGTACACATCAAGATGAGGACCCCGTTTATCAGCTTCCTTACTCCCATTGAATCTCGCTCGACTCTAAGGGGCCGTTTGGCACCTCGGAACGGACTGGATTCTATTAGAATCGCTGAGGAAATCGTCCAAACGGGTAACCGATCGGAGCGATTCTTGTGGAATCGTTCCGTCGTTTTCTACGGAGAAACCGAATCAGGCGTATACCCGTTCCTCCCGATTCTAGATTCCTTTTACCCCTCTGCCCTTTTCTCCTCTCGGCTCCCCGTCGCACTCACACCCTTGGTCGTCAGCTTCGCTCTTCCGCTCCATCGACCGCGTCACAACACTCGGGAGCCGCCGGCAGGAGGACGCAGGATCCGGCGCTGCCGACGCCGCCCTTCGCTCTTCGCTCAAACGACGTCGTCACAACACTCGGGCGTCGCCGGAGGGAGGTCGTAGGATCCGGCACCGCCGGCACCGCCCTTCGCTCTTCGCTCCGTCGACCTCGTCACAAAACTCGGGCGTCGCCGGCGGGAGGACGCAGGACCTGGCGGCTCGTTGATCAACAAACGCTGATTGATTGTACTGCTCGCTCACCTGGACTCAAGGTATTCCTCTTCAGCTTGTTGTAAAATAGCTATATGATCTGGATGGTGTGATTAGTAGATTATTGTGATTGTGATCTGCGATTGTGATTGTTGGATGTTCTGCTGTTATGCTGTTCTTTTGGATGTTCACCAGACTGAAGGTTTGCTTAGTAAATTATTAGTACATTTGCGCACTTGAAACACACCATCCAGACGATGTTCTGCTATTCTGCTGGATGATGCCATTGGTTGATGAATGATGATGTTTTACATTCTTTTGAATTTAAGACCATAATTCCTACGATTTCCTGGTCATGTTCAGTTCCTTCTGATAAAAATGAACTATTGAAGGCTGCACGCATGTGTTCTGATCATCTCCAACATGAAAATGTCTGCACTCATATAATTTTATCAAATCTGCCAAAGGTAGTACTAATGACTGATGAGAGCATCACGGGTAGGTTGAATTAGAAGAAAATGTGGTCCCAAATCCCAGGTATATGCTCTCTGAAGCCCCCTAGCTTAAAGTTACAACTGAAATTCAGTACTCTGCTAGCTTCCAGTTAGAATATGGCATGTAGTGGTGCAACTAAAATACTCTTGCTGGCATTGAATTTAGGTATCAGATGATGTTTTGATTATATTTTAGTGCATAATGCAGTATTTGCTCTTCATTTTCTCAAATCCTGTTTGATGCATTGTCTGTATTTTCCATAATGCAGTATTTGCTCTTCATTGTCTGTATTTTCCATATGGCTACCATAATGGATACTTTTTTATTGTAAACAGAGATGAGTTGAAGTAAGATTGAGTTGCAATTTTTGTATGGCAATTTCTATAGGGTGTTCCTTTGTTGTAGATGATTGGTTAAGAAATGCATTCAGTAGGTAGGGAGCTAGCTACAAATATTCTTTTTGGAGAAAGAATTGTATATGATAATCAATGCCTACTGATCAGTACTTGGAACTGAAAATTTTCGTAGGAAGCAATTCGATTCCTGTACTAATATTGTCGTATATATACGTGCAGTCAAACCTGCTAAGTTTGATTCTGGTGGCATATATAAAAGTTGTACCTTGATTAGCTACATAAGAAATAGTAATGTCTTCGATTGTGATGATCCTGCTTGCCCCTCCATCTGCTTCTCATTTGTTTGAGTATATAATCAGTAGGAAAGGACGGAACGATTCCAGAAGAATATTTGTCTAAGAAATGCTTTAAAGTACTGATCAGTAGGCAGAAATGCTTTCAGTAGGTAGGGAGCTAGAAATGCTTACAATAGGCATTGATTATCATATGCAATTCTTTCTCCAAAAAGACCACAGTACTGATCAGTAGCTAGACTAGTATTCACTCGCGGACAACACACAACTGATCATCTCCACTTGGAAAACCGATTCCATCCCCTCTTTTATGGCCTGTGAGCTATGCATATGCATATATTGAAGTCATCTGCATGTGAAATAAACATCTAGTCTCTCTTGGCCCATTTAGGTTTCTATGGAAAGTGTGCAGTCTTATTTTTCAATTTTGGTCAATAATAGATTTTTCAAAAATGCCTGTGTAGATGGTTGAAGCTGAATGGTCTGAAGAACACACTAGGATTGTTTGTATATTGTTTGCCGAACAAGTGAGGTGCGGAAATCGTTCTAGCACCCATTTGAACAATCTTGGGTATAAAAATGTGATTGAAAAGTTCAATGAGGAAACAGGGATTTTGTACACAAGGGGGCAATTTAAGAATAAATGGGCCAAACTGAAGCTAGAGTACAATGCTTGGAAGGAGTTGTTGAAACAAACAGGTATAGGTTGGGATGAGAGGAAGGGAACGGTTGACATGAACAATGATTGGTGGAAGATGATGAGAAAAGTAAGTGCGCAAACCGCATTATTTTTTATTTTGTTTTGTTTGCAGCAATATGACTTTATTTGACATATGTATTCATTTTTGTAGAAAATTCCAGGATGTGGAAAGTTTAAAGACAAGGGAATTCAAAATGAGGATGAGTTGAAGGTTATGTTTGAAGACCTTAGAAATACCGGTGACGATCATTTTGGTGCTTCGTCTGGTCTCATTCCTCAAAGCCCAATTGATTATCGTGAGTCCATGGATTCAGAGCCCGAAAGTGATCCAGAAGAAATAACTCCAACGAGAAAGGGCAAAGGCAAGAGATCATACTGTGATGACAAAGAGAAGACAAGGAGAGCCAAGAAAAATGGAGGCAAGTGGATCGAAGAACAGATTAGTAAAATGGTAACTTTGAGTGAGAGGTCCGCTGCTTCTGTTGAGTCGCTTGTAAACAAGGATGAGAGTTCCATCAAGGCAGTAATGACCATTGTGAAGGAGTGTGGTGCGATTCCTGGGACAAAGCAACACTTCATCGCTACTGAATTATTTACAAAGCGTGCTGAGAGAGATATGTTTATGACATTGGACACTCCAGAAGACCGGTTTGCATGGCTCACAATGAAGCACTATGTCAAATATGGACCATGATGTTCTACATTTTAGGGAAATTCATTTATAGGGTATAGAATAAGAATAGACTAATAAAAGTGATTCTACATTAGTTCCATTAGATTTCTTTTGTTTGCAATTTACACTTGTGCTTCGTTTATTATGACATTGTGATATGTTTACAATGATTTCTTTGATTTGTGCTGTGATATATATGTTTTTTAACTGTTGAATCTTGCACTTGGCATATATGTTGTTTAATGTTTATTTTTTTCTATGTTAAAGATGTCTTCAAGTGAAAGTGATAGTGATAGCGAGGTTGATGCGGAGGTTATACGTCAACATCAAATTTTGCAGACCAACTTACTTGCAACTGCAACTGTTTTACATCAATATTACACCAAGCATTATGACAAGAATCCACCAAGGACTTCACAACTCAGTGGTTATGGATGGATTATGGAGACGGTGAACACACCTGGAGAAAGTCACAGAATGTTCAGGATGAATGAAAGTCTGTTTTTCAGTTTGCATGACTTATTGGTAAGCAATTACGGTCTAAAGTCATCCATCAATATTATCTCATTAGAATCGCTTGCTATCTTTCTGTCTATCTGCGGCCAAAATAGATCCAATAGTTCGATTCAAAATACATTCAAGCATTCCCGGGAGACAATTAGTAGAAAATTTGATGATGTGTTACAATGCTTAGTTCGAATGGCTAAAGATTGCATAAGACCTAAGGACCATAACTTTGCTGATGTGCATAGTAGAATTAGAGGTGATCAAAGGATGTGGCCGCATTTTAAGGATTGCATTGGAGCAATTGACGGGACACATATCTTAGCGACACCACAATCCAGGGATTATGTTCGATATATTGGCAGATCAGGGACTCCAACCCAAAATGTGATGGCGGTGGTTGACTTTGATATGCGTTTCACGTATGCTTCTATTGGACAACCAGGATCTATGCATGACACCAGTGTGCTCTATCATGCTATAGAACATGATACACAAGTCTTTCCACATCCTCCGCAAGGTAAAAATTGTTGTTACATTTCATTAATCTATTCAACATGTTACTATCACATTACTTATGCTACTTCGTATTTCATTAGGTAAATATTATGTTGTGGATGCCGGTTATCCAAACAGACCGGGGTACTTAGCACCGTACAAAGGACAGAGGTATCATGTACCTGACTGGAGAAGAGGTGTGGCGCTGCCAGTCGACAAGAGGTATTCAACTATTTGCATTCTAGCCTTCGTAATGTAGTTGAGCGTACTTTTGGTGTATGGAAGATGAAGTGGAGGATACTTCTAAAGATGCCTACGTACCCGATGAACAAACAGAAGATGATTGTTGCATCAACCATGTGTCTCCATAACTACATTCGTGAAAATCATGCGCTTGACACAGATTTTCGAATGTGTGATGAGAATCCGGATTACATGCCAACAATACCACAAAGATATGCGAGACATCAGCCGTCTCAAAATTCATCAAATACGGCTACATCCGATGCAAATGACATAAATATGGATAGATTTTGTGATGATCTTGCAAAGGCAATTATGGAATCTAGATCGTAGTTCAATTTATCATTTTTGTAATATTAGTACAATGATATATTTTGCTACTCCCTTGTATTTGAATGGACGAACATTGATACAAAAAATCTGTAATGAGATTATTATGAATGCATGTATTTCATCGTCATTTCTTACATTAAAATGTACTACAAATCCATCACAACTACAAAGGGCACTTCGGTCATTTTCACCACTTCATCCTCTTTCCAGAATCTAAATCCAGACAGTTAGCCAAATGGTTTGCAGAAAGTGATTCTGATTCAACCTGAAACGTTTCTACCAAGAATCTGGAACCGTTTCTGTTTCTACTAGAATCTGGATTCGTACCAAACGGGCCCTAAGGAGACAATGATCTTCCTGCTAGTCAGCTCGAACCACGGGTTTGTTTGTTTTTTATTTGGATTTTCTAAAAACTGATTTTGAATTGTAGTCGTAAAAGATTTAATTCTTCAAAAGCTGGAATTCAAAAGTACATATGGCTAGATTGGATTGTGAAAATCGATTCTTCTAATCGAATTGTTTGTTTTTTATTCTGCTTTTGAGGTCAGAATCCAGAATTAAAAGAAAAAACAATCATGCCCTAATTGTGTAGTAACCATAGTTGATGCTAGACCTTGTTGCAACCAGTTGTGCCATTGCGGATGTTTGCCACATGTAGGGGTGCAATCGGCTCAGATTTAGTCGGATATCGCTCTTTCTGTATCCTAAACCATTTTTGTCGAACTCGGATTTGGATACGGATAGTGTTTGATATGAATATGGCGCGGATAATATCGGCCACAAATTTAAAGCGAATATGAAGTGGAATTAATACGGTAACGAATATTTTTTGTTGGATATCATGCGAAAACAAATATTGCATATATCACACATAGCCAATGATTAATCAATTGTATGAGTTCCAAGCAACAGGATTAGCATAATTTAACAAGTTAATTTATCATGTCGTCCAATAAAGTTTTAAAAGTATCAAATGTTCCTTTATGTTTTGCAAAAAAATACTATGTATTTATGTAGACAAATGGAAGTATATTCTTGCATGTCAAGCTCTATTGGCGGTCGACACAAACCAACGAGATAACAGATGGGACAGCGGCGGAAGGTGGAGCCGTGAAGAGAGGGTCTAACTTGAGCTATTTGATTGGACTAAATTGAAGCTGCTAGAATATAGGCCGTGAATATTCGAATCTGAATAGAATTATTAGAAATTATCTGATAATATAATCGAAATATTCCAATCTGATGAACAGTGATCTCTCGAATATGATGACGAATCCAAAATCAACTATCCGAAATCGATACCAAATCCGATAACCATCCAAGAAAAATATCCAAATAGATCTAGTCAATTGGTTATTATCTATCCAATCCAATTGCACCTCCAGTCGCATGTAGCCATGGTCTCACCTGTGTCGTTCATCTCCGCTTTCCCCATGCTCGAGCAGGCACTGTCATCTTAATCGACGACCTCCCCGAATTCACTCACACTAGTTAGAGTCGCGAGCGTTGCCGCGCCGTGCGAAATCTGATCCAAGTTTTTTTTTCTGAAAAATAACTAGCGTAATGACCTAAACGCAATTTAATTTTTTCGGATGGACTTTTGGCAAAGAGGGCGATGTGGCCAGCTGGCCACTCCGTAAATCTTCCAGACATAATAGATATAATTTCTTGGGAAAATTGAAAAAAGGATATTCTGTTGGCGAGTTTAACACTCTATACGTTCACCGGTGAATAATACATGCTTCGGAAAATACTATAGATCGAGTTGCAAAAAAAAAATATGGAGATGCAGCTCCACACATACCTCTTATTCCGGAAAATATTGGGAATCGAGTTAAAAAAATAGAGAGATAGAGTTGTACACATACTTCTTCTGATAAATTTGGTTAACTGTAACACCCCAGCACTTAGTATGCCGCGAATGTCACCACAAAGGATACTAACAGCAACCAAAACACATATTTATCCATAAATTACAGCAACTACGTTAATAGCATGAATAAATTTTCGACAGCATGTACTTTGTTTTTCCATGATTTTAAACATCAATAATATACTCACATCAAGATAGCATAATTGGAAACAACAATAACATAGAAACCAAGGTAATCAGCATCATTTCAAGTCCAACTCATAAATTTAACCATCCCATATCCAATAGGGAATGAACACTTATTCATGACAACTAACGAGGCAAATATACCATAGTGTAATTCAGTAAAGTAGCCAACACATCTAAGGAAGGGTATAAATTGTTCATTTGTGTGTCGCTATGTGAAGACGTGAGTCTAGCTCCCTTTCCCACAAGCCAGAATCATGGTACCTAAAAAAACATTAAACAACAAGCGTAAGTTCAACACTCAGCAAAGTGTATTGCAATGGTACACAACAATAGCAATTCATATACATACGACATACTGATCACCAACCATGGAAAATAATCCATGAAGACTTCCTCATTCACATTCTCATATACTTTCTCATTCACATTCTCATTTATGTAATGCAATGCATCATGCCTCTTTGCTTAGAACATACCGGTATTGCCGAGTGCACACCTGTCGGTGTGCACCCCCTTTCCCTTCCATCCTGTGGAAGGTGCCTACTCTTACTAACTCGTTCTCATTCACAACTGTGGATGGAACTACGAGGTAGGTCTTTTTTAATGGCACTCCGGATTAGTCATAACTTTCTCACCGACCTTACCGAACTAGTTATGACTTTCTCACCGACCTGGCCAGTCCACACGCCATGAATGCACACATGCCATAACATGAATAGATTTGCATATGCACTCAATTCAACAAATTGCATAACCATAATTAGATACATAATCATTCTCACATCCATAACCTAGCATTTCATCATCTAATCAATTGCAAGAACAATTCATAGTAATGCAACACATCATAAAGTTGAATCGCATCTATATCAATTCATATAGCCACCAAGCCATATTCACCACAATACACTTGCCTTCACCCACGCGGAACGGATTGTCGAGATGTTGAAGGCACTCCCGGGGTCACACCACCTGCACATAGGTGTAATACACTCAACAACATGCCCACAAAATAACACAAGAACAATCAACTACATCGACTTCGCAACCCACTCCCAAAGCCCAAAAAACAGAGCATCTGTCCAACGGGACAGCAGGCTTCCAACAAGCATATCTTGAGTTCTACAACTCCAAATCAGATAAACGAGTATATTTTCTCGAACCTCAGGAAATTTTCCACCTTTTTCTAAGTATTCGCGAAGACTGGTTCGACCTCTAAGTTCCTCTAATTTGCAATTGAACACAGATTATTCCAACCGCGACCCAATCTGGACAGCGCTCGATAAAACGACCATAACTTTTAAACGGCTGAACGAAATTTAGTGATTTCGATTTTCACTAAAAGGTAATTCGATTATCTACAACTTTTGCAACAGTCAGTCCCTCAGAAAATGCCTCTAACATTCTCTAAATCCCGCCCAAAATCAAACCTCAAATCTGCCCGCGAATCCAGAAACAGTCCCAAAATTGAATCCACCTTTAATCTCATCTTCCCGACGGACAAACCAAGAACAAAATCAATCTCTTCTAGAAATAAAACCCTAAAAAAAGTGATTTATCTTACCTAACCACAGGATCAAAGACGACACGAAGAACCCGCCCGATCTGCAGCACTTCAAACGATTCGATCCACCAGGGCCGACAAAGGGGATCAAAATTGAAGAACAAAGGAAGAGGAGAGGGTGGCTGCTGGTTGGAGGGGCAAGGGGGGGAGGGGAGGCGCCCCAAGGGGTGAGGGGAGAAATTTAGGGTTTGGGGGAGAGAATCCCCCCACTTCAGGCCCAAAAAGCCTTGCTTGAAAGCCTATTATATGGTCCAAACAAGAAAATATCTCCCGAAATTCAGATTTTTTTTCCTAAATTTGACCTAAAAAATTACATTCTCTCTAAATTTTATCTGGAGTATTACATTAACATTCTATTATTATCCGGTCAACCTTCGTTTGTCGAGTCTAACACTCTATGCGTTCACCGAGTAATAATGCATGTTTCGAAAAATATTAGAAACCAAGTTGAGGAAAAAAATCTAGAGATAGAGACGCGCACATATTTCTGTTGACGAAAATATTTTTTTCGGGAAAAACAGAGAAAGGACCTAGATATAAAGAGCGAGGACATGTTTGTTATATTTTTGGACCTATCCGCTACCATGAAAAATTAGAAAAGGACTCATTCTCGATTTGTAGTTAACGGGAGTTTTTTCCGTAAAGAAACAAACGAGGGACCTAAACGCGATTCAAAAATGTATTTCTTTCCCTCAAAAAAAATGCTAAGGACCTATTCGTAACTTTTAGGGACTTATCCGTGATTTAAATAAACTCAAAGGGCTTTTTCACGAAATTCTGGGAGGTGACGTGGATGGCTCAATAGATAGTATATTCATCTCTGTAACATAACCTTCATAAGATATCAGCACCACTAGGTCGTCTTTGCTAGTGTAATCATTCTCAACCCATCGTTGGTCTCCCGCACCAAATCTTAGCTCCACCATTTGTTGCGCCAAATTCTGCCTTTCTCCAAATCCCAACATGGCAATGATAGACACAAATCCAGTTATAAGAACGACAATGGCGATGGTGACATCCACTTAGTAATAGAGACTAACATGGAGGGGCAACAATGGGAGTCACTAATCCAAACGGGCATCAAATGTCAAGTTGCACTCGTAGTCATAAAAAATTACAAGATATCATCTGTTGCCATAGATACCCCCTTACATAGTTCAAAATTTCTGAACTGTAGTCCAAGACAAGTGCATAATCTGGTAGAGAATTTTGTTAAGGCATTATTTGGTTCCTTTGGTTTGCCTTGCCTACCCTTGCTAATGGGCGAGGCAATTCTTGCCAAGGAGGAGAGCCAATTTGACTCTCCCTCAAAAGTAAGAAAAGGCTAGGCAAGGGAATCAAAGCATTTATCCCTTCCCACTAACCTTGCTAAGCAACGCCCAGGCAAGAATGAGCAAGAAACCAAACATGTCCTTAATATTTTGATACAAAAAAGACCGAAGACGGCTCGCAATCTCCATTCGCAAACTTGTTCGATCCAGTTCAGGTAGATCTAATTCACTTGGACACCTGCAAAACTTAGTCAAAAAGGAACAAGGAAACAAAGTCTATTATCAATCTATCATGTATGATACGTAAGTCGAAAAGTAGAAGAAAAAGGATGGCTAACTGTCTTGGACAAATAAACACCCAAACGTAACTATTAACATAAAGGTTTTGCCTCTGATATGGTATATTCATTGTCATATATCATGACACATGATCATCAAGCTAGAAACAACTTAGTTCAACTGTATGGGTCTGCCGTACTGCGAATAGACAGCGAAGACAGCAAGTAGTAGTGTTTCCAACATCAGCTAAGAGAATATGCCATCAATTAAAAACTGTGAAAACAAATTTATCTTACACAAATGAACTAAAATGTATAAGAGTATCTTTCACTGTTCCAACAATTAGCAACACATCTAATGCTTGTTCAGACTATAAATGCCTATAAAACGTCAATACACTAGTTTGGCCACAAAGAATAATCCATCCTGAAGAGATTAACTTTACTTAAAACAAATAGCTATGCCCTTTTTTCATTGTTAGAAGAAGTATCAAAATAGGGGTAGAAGTTTGGCTGATAACAAGTCGGAAACAGAATAAAGTCGGTCATAAGCAGTTTTATAATTTTCACCTGCCACCCAGCAAAAAACCATTTGGAACTAGGTTTCTTAAATTCTGAATTCAACCGTGGTAGACAATGACGAACAATGTACCTGCTCCGATCACAATATTAGAAGTTTACAGCTTCATCAGTCGTCATTTTCATAGTAGGATCTTGCTCTAATTATGTAGACCTGCACCATTTACGTAATAGAGTTTGCATGGTTAGCAGTAACATACATAGATTCTTCCACAGCTAGGCCTTAAAAGAAGCTCTCCTGGTCATGGAATGTGTACAATAGATAGCAGGCAACAAGGGAAACTGATGTTTAGGAGCTTTTTTAGACCCGTTTAAAATGGGGGAATTTGATAGGGGCATTGAAGGAATAGTAATGTTCCCTGTAAAATTCTTGTGTTCCAATTTGTTAATAATTAGACAATTTCCTAGTTTTAATTATAGATTATTTTAGACATAATTTTCTAGTTTCAACAATAGTTTATTTTAGACAGAATTTCCTAGTTTCAATTATAGTTTGTTTTGTAAGTAGATAAACCAGGTGGCCCCACTCAACCATTTAAATCTATGAGACTGACATATGCAAACCATGAATGTTTGATTCCCACATTCCAGTTATTATATGACAACTCAATTAACTCCACATCATTAGTTAGCTGCACAAATATTGGGGAAAAGCCACCATGAACATTCAGGAGGATGACACCAATCATCCACCAAGCAAGTTTCAGGAATTTTTCGCAAGCCCCATTTGGAACGCGTGCATGCCGCAGGAAATTTGTAGGAAATGAGACATCCACTCTCGCTGAACGTGAGGTTCCCTACAAAATCCCTGTGGAAATCCTGTGCTCCATACGCGTTTCTGCAGAAAAACTTGGAATCTCACCTTGAACTTGGTACGCTCAATCAGCTGGAACACCAGGCAGTCACCATCAACTAGCTTGTGATCGATGGCGAACCCTCTCCACCCAGCGCTGAGGCCCCTCTTGTGCGAAATGTAAAACGTGTCGAACTCATCATCAATCTCATCCACCAATGTGATCGTGTCATCACACTTCGGGAGATACTTCCTGCTGAACTGCGTCGGCAGGCCCTGACGATTATCCAAGAATCAATTACCTTATGGAGTGAATGACAACAACAGATCATCGGTCTCAGTCAGGGAGTGCACTGATGCATCAGAGAAATTCTTTTGCTTTACCAGCCAGAACCCTCCGGTGACATGAGACTGGGTCATGGGCTTGACAAAGATGGGGTGGTCGGAGCCCAGCTTGTCCTCCAACTCTTCGGCCTCGGTGATGGCGTAGGCTCTCTCCTCGTCGGTCGCGTACACTCGATCGGACAAGTCCCTCCTCGTGCTGTACGTCCTGCTCAAGTACAGCAAAGAAACTAGAGTAATAAGTACTACTCTCTGCGTTTATTTTTTGTATAAAGTATTTTTATTTTGTATAAAAATTAATGTTGCGTTGAAATTAGAAAAGATAAAGAAAATGATTTAGATGACCTCACTTAATTGTTTTGAAAGATAAAAAATATACTTTCTATAGATGGTAATGAATAAATAGGGATATAGAAGAAAATATCTGATTAAATCTACTGCAAACTTTATATTTGTAAATAAAATCATTTAAAAAATAATTTTTATAAAAATGAAGGAAAAGAGTAGTATGCATCACGGATTTCAATGGAGAGAAAGGATTGGGTGAGACATGCGTGTACCTCCTTATCTTCTTCTCGAAACCATGCCAAGAATCCTACGCGCATCCACGAAAGATGCATTCTTGGGTTAGTTAACGATAAACATTTACTTACTAAAGGAAAAAAAATGTAATATTTATCCCTATCACCACATACGTCGCGGTACTTGGGCTGCTCGGGGAGACCGGCAAGGCGACCGGATCGCCGGAGCGGGGCGTCCTCGCCGTCGCCTCGCAGCGCCCGGGCCTTCCTCTTCAGCGACTTGGTCTGCAAAACCAGATCACACCAGAGACATGTCAAACAGCAAGAGCAAACGAAGGAATTGACAGAGAAAACCGGAGGTGGCGGCCGATCTGACCGGCGAGGCCTTGGCGGCGGCCTCGCGGACGGCAGCGGAGAAGTGGTGCAGGCGCAGCTCGTCCAGCTTCCGCTTGTTCTCCTCCACCTGCCTCCTCCGCTGCTCCTCGTAGGAGATCGCTTCCGCCATTTCTTCCTCGCCTCCTTCTTTGGGTGTTTTCTCAGCCGCTTAGCACAGTGGGGGAGGCGACGAGAACGGAAAGGGGGGAAGAAGAGGCTAATTTAGACTGATGGGTGTCAGGGAGAGGTTCGTACTTGGACCCGGTCTATGGATTGGTAGAATCTGGACCGTACATAGGGGGGTTTGGTGTCCTGGTGGATTCTTTGGTGCATGGACTGGGTGTATGGAGGTTTCACACGAAGAGCTGAGGGATTCAAAAGTTCAAACGTTCAAACTCTGCCACTGCCCAGTGCCCGCTGCCAGCCAGCCAACTGAGTTTTTTTTTTTCCGAAAAACTAATCTAAGGTATACCATTCCTACGGTATACCTCTAAAACTCATGAAACTTGTGAATTTTTACACTGAAACTCATAAAACTTAGCACTAAAAACTGATGAAACATGAAACTGATGAAACTAAATACTAAAACTCATGAAACCAACACTGAAACTGATAAATTTCATAAGTTTCACGGCTATACCATTGAAACGGTATACCGTTCTCTAGTCTCCCTCTTTTTTTTTTGCCTTCTTAGTTTTGGCGAGATTTTTTAGGATGTCATTCGGCAGTGATGCAACGGGAGTGCGTTTATACGCATTATGTAATTGCTTTTCGGGGAATATGTTTTGGTTTGGAGCGTTGTTATATAGGAAAGGAAGATTTTGTCTCGTGAATGTTTTCCTTCTAAAAATAAACACTTCGCCTTGTCGAGTGAAAACGCCTCACGCATGGATGCATGATGAAGTTTTTTTAGAAACACTTGTGATTTAGGGCACATTTGGTTTAAATATAATATACCTTTCACGCATGGGCGGAGGAGCCAGTATGGCGAGCTACGGCAAGCGCCATATCTAACTCCGTCTGCTATCGGCTAATACCCCCAGTCCTCATATTGCCCTAATTGATTGGGCTTTAAGAGCATCTCCAAGAGAGAGCCCTAAAAATGAGCCTTAAACTTTAATTTAGGGTCTCAACTAATTAGATTTAGGGCTCCAATGAAATATTCACTCCAGCAATTAGGCCCTAAAACCCAACAAAGATAGGGCTCAATCACAGAGTTGCTAAATATAGCTACTCTCCTAGGGGCCCTAAAACAATTTGCTAAATTTTAACAATTTAAGGCCCTTGCTGGAGTTAATTTTTTCCCCAAAAGTCCTATAATTCAAATTAAGACCATATTTAGGGCCCCTCTTGGAGATGCTCTAAGTCCCGTGATCGCCATGCTATCTCAAAAGTCAAAAAAGGAAAAGAACAAAAACAAATCTAAAATAAAATGTCATTTAATTAAAGATATTTTGTTGGTCTTGATCTCACCTAGGCATTTAGTTGCGAAATTGTTTATAAAATTAGTTAATTCTTTGATGATTTCGTATGTAGATTTGACGAATTACTTTGGCAAGATGTCTAGTGGCTTGAATCTAAGTGCTCTAGTATGCATAAACAATGAGGCAAGTGGACAATGAGAATAGGTTCAAGAGGATGTTGATGTTGAGATTAGGATGGGAGATGCACACGTCCAAGAATCAATAACGGATAATGAAGGTACATAGAAATAATGATTTCGTCATACCATAATTATTTTCAGTCCTCCGCTACTACTTTCACGTGTAAAATTAAGCATGCTACAGATTTTTAGGCGAGCGATTGGTTTATTGCCATAACTATGACTTGGCGTACTTTATTAGCCCCGCGATATAGATTCAGTTTTTTTTTGCTAAACTTTACATGAGATTAATTATAGCAAAATTTACTTCAAATCAAACAAGCAAGTAGTCTTCTTCCTATGTATTGGTAAAGCTTATCTACCATTAATTATCGTGTTAATATTAGACACGTCTAGCAAAGAAATTTTATTTTACACGTGTAGTAAAAATTATTTTATTTTGAGTGTTAATACTGAATTGTTTCCTTAAAGATGGTAAAAATTCGAGATATATTTTTTTTACCAAGAAAGGAAAATTAGCCCCTAATCCATTTTATTATAACAGGAATCATAATAGTGGCACAGCATAGTGAAATGCTCAACAAGAAAAATGTCTAGCAACATATAAAACTAGATGTGCAGCGGGCTTGCGCGATGTTGCGTGTGGAAGGAATTATCGATATAGGCTGATATTTTAATAGAGAGAGGAAATCTTTTGAAGAATACCTTAAAAAAAATAAAAATTGTGGATTTTCTTTTTAAATTTTTAATAAATATTCATGTAAAAAGTTTCAAAAGCTAAAAAAATTAAAGTTTTATCGGAGAGAGGAAAATTTCTTTAAAAATAGGAAAAATAAAATAAACAAAAAACTATAATTATTATGAAAAATAAAATAAACAAAAAAACTGCAATTATTATTTAAGGGAAAACATATTTTCTTTAAAATTTTTTTAAAAAAACACTGTAGCTCATGCTGTAGTTTCTATAGGTAAACAGAGACGCATGGCACCAGGCACCCGAACCCTTTGTACTTCTCCAAGAATATAGGTATATATAGAGATGTAGTGTACTGTGCGTGTAAGCGCACAACAACAGCTTAGTACTGTACTTAGCATTATTGTACATCAAAGGAAAATAAGAAACTTCTATTTGCAAGAATAGCTAAGGACACTCTAAATACAATGATGTAAGCAATTCTATGCGATGCTAAGTAATACAAAATCTGATGTAGAAGGTGAGTTAAAAAAAAAAAAGAGAAAGAGTGAGTGAGTAGAGCTATTTCTCATACAAGATACAACCTACTTGAGAAAACCAAAAATGTTAGAGGATGCGGATTGGTAGAAGAAAGGGAGAGAGGAGATGAAATAGGAGTAAAGAAATTAATTGAGTGTAGTATTTGTTAGATACTATGTATTGAAAAGGTTGTATCTAGAGTTATTTTTATATAATATAATATATTTAGATACAACTTATAGAAACTATGCATCGGAAATGCCCTAAGCCTACTAGGTGATATGAAAAATGAGAAATGAATAATGATGTATCTTAACTATTATAAGAATGAGTTGGTGGTTATGGTGAGTCTGTCAGGCCGTTCTTGGGCCAGAACAGTAGGAGCCCAAGGCCCAGTCACTATTGCCTTGCTAACCTATAGTTGTAAATCTGCAGAACAACTCAATATAGATGATTTGATTTATTTACTAGCTTACAAAGATATGTTTTGCTTGATATGTGTGTTACAGAAAATTGATTTATTGTATGGTTTAGAATCCTGCATTATAATTATGTATTATTCTCTTTTGAAATTCCATTGCAACGCACGGGCATCTTACTAGTATTGACAAAATGCCACGTAAAAAAACAGAAAACAAACTATATCTAATGAGTACTCCAGAATAACTATACCACATTAAGAAATCGATGATAAATTCAAGATAAGACTACGAGTTTTTATATAGGTTTTTATTTTCTTATTGAACAGAATGTTTATAGCTGTATCGACGCATTAGGTGCGCAACTAGCCACATAGCAAGAAGAAGAACGGCTCATAAATCATTTCATTGTACGAAAAATATACCACACAATACCATCGTATATCAAGAATACTCGTCCAGAAACATGATAATTTGTACTCTATGTTACCAGAATCAATCTCTTGGCAGTATTTTTCAATCAATTCGAATCTTCCATGCCAATTTGCCTAGCAGCTGGAGTGGTCGCAAGTACGTACATACATGAACTAATACGTAAACCCCGTGCGAAGGCGTAAAATGAAGCTCAGCTTACAGATAGGAGTTCCGAACACACGAATCCGTGCAGTTGTGAGAACTGTTGCCCAAGTGGATAAGCCGTTAAACCCATGCCACTCGTCGTCGCCGTCGCCGTCGCCTCGGCGGTCGCGCCGCCGCCGCTCCTGGCACCGGAGCTCTTCCATTGTGTTTACCCTCCCAGAAACCTAGCCCTAACCATAGCCCGCTGCGCCCCCTCCCCTTCGGCCCCGGCGGAGGCGCAGCCAGCGAAGCCGCAGCAGCGGCGGTACCCGAAGCAGTACCCCGGCGAGGCGGTGGGCGTCGCCGAGGAGATGCGGTTCGTCGCCATGCGCCTCCGCAACCCCAAGCGCACAATTCTCAAGGACAAGACGGGGGTGGGGGCGGGGCCGGAGGACGCCGACGAAGAGGAAGAAGAGGAGTGGATGCCGAGCATGGAGGGGTTCGTGAGGTACCTGGTAGACAGCAAGCTTGTCTTCGACACCGTCGAGCGAATCGTAGCGGAGTCCACCGACGTCGCCTGTGAGTGAGATTTTTCGTCTCCATTCTTTGCTACAATTTTGCATCTTGTCAGTTGGTTATTTCAGCCACATGGTGTAGCTCCAAAGCGATTTCATGATTGCGACTTGTGCTACGATATATAGTAAGCAATAGGTAAGCGTTCATAAAATGCAGGTTTCTATGTAATTGTTCAAGTTTAGATAATTGAAAACGCCTATATCTTTTTTTTTCTTTGCGAGTGGAAACGCCTAAATCCTGTTCGCTAATACGTGCTTGCTATTTTTTATAATAAATGTTTGTTAATTATATTCACATAAAAGTATAAAACAGTAATGAATTAGTGAAAATGCAAACCAGGAAATTCTTTTAAATATTAAACCATAGGAAAAAATTATCTTTATAATAACTTCTTAAACATCTGTCTGGACTCTGGACGATGCGACAATCGTTTAAAAATAAAAATAAAAGAGATTGTACCTTATTATATCTATTATGTTAGTTGTATGTACAGTTCTCAGTTTTTATAATTTTTTAAAGACAATTTTGTTCGGTCAGTGAAGCAAACACGGCATCCATCTACCTTTTCATGTTAAAAACAGTATGGAGTGTGATCATGTTAACAATTAGATTTCTCAGATCTGGACGTGAGGCTAACTTATGCCGTGATTAAATTTGAACCACTGTTGCTACAAGGTTTTACGGACATAACTCAACAGGATTGGAATAATTAATGATTACCCTGTACCAACTGGAAGAATTTTTTTTATGTTTTCCTATCTAAGAGTAGTTTTGAATCTGGCAGAAATTTGATTGCTTGTGCGCAGCAACAGGAGAAAGGATGAGATTATTAACTACTTAAGCATCCGTGGCATTCCAATCCAGTTCCAACAATGCACTTTTCGGACCGAGAAATGAGTTTGTAAACAACTAAATCACGACATATACAATTGGTCTGCTCTCAACCGTAGTCTCTGGATCAACACTCAGCATACATCGAGATCTGCCAAAAGAAAATTCCATAGCATGAGGGCTACCACTAAGCAGGAAATCATTATTCTTATTAGCGAACCATGTACTTACCATGTGCCTAGATCATTGTGTGTGGTTGCATAAGTACTAATTGAATGTTTGGAGGTATTGGCGACCAGTGTAGATTTCACAAATATGTACTCATTGAGAGGGTGCGCGAGAAGTTCACTTTAGTGGTTCACGAATAACCATCATGCAGTTTTTTTTTGTTTGAAACCTTCATGAAGTTGCAAATGGTTTTTAGTTCAGTTTTTTTGGCGATGCCATGAGATATGCAAAATTTTCAAATTATCTGTGTGTTTCAGTGCATGGCGATAGCTGAAAAAAAATTATTTCGTCAAACCGAAGGGTATGCATATGGGCCAGTTATGGGCTGAATTGCATATGATGAGTTGATGAAATTATTGGGCTGCCACTATATTTCTGTGGACCAACATTTAACTTTGCTAAGTGTCGGTTACAGAAAACTGAATAGGAATGAAGTTTAAGTCAGATCGGCGGTTACTAATCAATGAAGTTTAAATCCACGGTAATAGTTTTCTTGATGATGAGGCCTATTGAGAAGACTTGGTTTGTAGTCAATAATATAGGGGCTAGAGATTAGTGTTGATCTTCTGTTCCCAAGCGGTACCATGATGTAGCATCCAAAATTTTGGCATCTTTGAAAATTGTTTTTATGCATTTTAGCCCTCCAAAATTTTCACAATTTTTATTGTCAATTAAAGCTTAATTTGGAATTTTCTAAATTCAAGAAGGATTTAATATGATTAATGCTGAAGTGAACAATTGTCAAAATATTTTATCTGGGTTCCATATGATCTAAGGTATTTTATCTGGTAATTTTTGAGTGTATTTGCTATTTATTTGGAGCTCATTTGCATTTTATGTATTTTCTAAAAAGAAAAACCAAATAGGAATGCTGGAATAGTGTTTGGGTTGAAACCCAGCCTATTCGGCCCATGTCTTAGCCCAATCGGCGCTTAGCCGGTCCGCCAGCTTGCGCCGCGTGTCGCTGACAGATGGGGCCCACCTGTCAGGACACTGTTCTTCATCTCCAATACAAGCTCTAAGTCCGTGTCATGGTCGCCGCAGACACCATCTCGAATCAGGAGCTATACACACACGAAGGCCGGTATAATGGGAGCACCAGAGTCGCCTAGGTTTCCTCGTCCAAAGCCCTAACCCTAGCGATCGAGAGTTGCCGCCGTTTCCCCGGATTTTGATGTTTTATGAGAGCGCCGCCTTTGAAGTCTTTGCCAGATTCTGCCGCTGTCGTTGAGTTTTAGTCGTCTTGGTCTTCACCCTTCATTTCGCTGTGTCGTGTTCTATCTTGTGCGCACCCTTTTGTCGCTGTGGAGCTTGTCGCCGCCGTCGCCTTCGTGGTCGTTGCCGTCGCTAGAGGTCGCCATTCGCTGCTACGTTTGTTTCATCTTGTTTGTCGTGTTGAGCTTGCACTAGAGGCATGACCCCAAGGGGTCCTGGAGCTGTCTGCGAAGCTTTCGAGTTCGCGTGGATCTCCGCTGCAGTTTGGTCACCGTAGCCACGTCAGCAGCAATGTTCTAAATAACGGTAAACGGTGAACGAGCGGTCTTGTAAACAATTTTGTAAACGGTCTTGTAAATGGTTTTACTATTTAGTGTTTATACGATAAGCGGCCTTGTAAATGATTTTACTATTTAAAATCCAGAGAAGTATATACATATATTTGCAGTAACAAAATAAGCATATAATTCATCTTCTTTCATGCATATAGAATTGAACTACCAGTCTATCAACAATTGTCCAAAACGGTGACATGAAGAAAAAAATGACATGATGTGAATGTAATTAAAGAATCATAATGGAATGAATGAATAGCTCAAGTGGCAATGAAAAGCAAAGCTAGCATTCATCTCATGTATTTCATAATGTTCCATATCATGTGGAAATCTTGCAACTTTACCCAAATAAACAACCCTATAAAATAGGCATGTTAAACATTAACGGCCGTTAAAGCGAATAAACGGCCTGATAAAACAGGAAAACCATTAAATGTCCATAAACGTAACAGGCAGGGTACCTTTAACATTTTAACAGCCTTTATTTAGAATACTGGGTGGCGGTGACCATTGGTCCTCGTGTTGGTGCGCATCTTGTTTGCGAGGGTCTCCGCTTCAGTTCGAGCTAACTTGGAGCTTCAGCCGTTCCGTGGTTCGCTAGTTAGGCATTCGCCGGAGTTGCGCCGCCGCTCGCCGTTGTCTTCCCCGGTGAGGTTGCCGATGTGGCAAGCCACGTCGATGCCACGTGGTGCTTAGCCACACAAGCTAGATCCAATCTGGATAACCTTTGTTCATCGTGAACCGTGTCTTTGATGTGTGGGGTCCACATATCAGTGAGTCAAGTCTGTGAACCCGTGTCCACCGTACACTGGCCTAGTGTTCGTGGACTTGGTCCATAGACCAATGGCTCATATGTCAGCCTCCGGTTAATTTCTGGAATTTCAGAAATTAACTAGAAAATAGAAAATCAACTCGGGCCTGCTTGTTAGTCTCTCAGAGAAGAATATTATTGGAATATTCTCCTTTCTCTCTTTATCCAAGATTTATTTGTCCGATGGATCTTTCGGGAGTCCGTTTTATTTCTTACGAACTCTGATTGAGTCCGTTCAAGTTTCTAAATTCATCTAAAATCAAGCCCTACACTCTCCGGTGTATTTTATTTGAATTTTGGAGTTTGTTTTGTCTTTATTTTGTTTTTTTCCGTTCGTTTCGCTTGGAAATTGAAGTGTTGGAAACGTTCAAAGGTGAAGAGTTGATTCAAGTTCAAGGACAAGACCAGGATTTGTTTCAAGGCAAGTTGTGCTTTGATCATTGAACCCAGTTTTACAAATGTTATTTTGTTTTAACCTATTGCGTGTTATTTCAAGTTATAAATGTTTTCAAATAGTTTGGGAATTAGTTATTTAACCTATTTAAATTATACTTACCTTGTCATTTGCTATGCCATGTTTGTTGGTCACACTAGGATACATATTTATTAGTTGGTTGCTAATATATTACCAATGTGGGTTGGTTTGCTCGTGAGTAGTTTGCTTAGCTATGCCTCGAATAATTCGTATGTTTCGAAAGTGCAAATTTAAACTGAACTAATGATCTATGGAACATGTTTATGAAAAGGATGTATCATGTGTTGTTACCATGGTTGTCACAGCGTGCATGGCGACCACGGCGCCTGAGAGGCACTAGGACACTATGGCATGCTCAAGGTGACGTATGATGAGCAAAAGAAGTTCAGAACATGATTAACAAGCCTAGGTATATTGCGAACACGGAATGCCCTTGATGCACCCATAGCTTGATCAATACGAGCTCAGTCCAAATTTTCTGGCTCTGTCTCATGGACATCTTCAGCACCTGCATCAATCCAATCAGTATTGTACTCATACTCATCAAAGATCAGTGGGTGAAAGTTGCTTCCCTCTGCTAGCTGACCAAGGCGCCCACCTATTAGCTCGTTGTGGGTGTCGTGCGGCGTCGGCCTGCGAGCGTTGATGAAACCGGAGCAGAAACCGGCGTGAAGAACACCAAGGAAAACAGGGGCGGTGTGAGAAGAGACGCCAGAGGAAAAGTCCAGAGGAAAGGAAAGAGGAGCGCAAGTGCAACGCTCTAGGAAAACCCTAACCCTAAACCTGGGGCTCTGAAACTATGTTATGAATAGAACTTGTATTCATCATGAGGCCAATGGGCCAGTATATATACATGTACATGAGGGTATAAAGGGGAAGCCTATATTCGGCAATATCTATACAAGGTATAACAGGATACTATCTAACAATAGGAATGCAGTTTTGCAGTGCTGAGTTGAGGTTTCCTGTGAAGAATGTAAATTTTTGACATAATCCTAGTGAGATTTTGGTTGTGGCTCTGTGTTACTTGTCATATTCTGATTTGAAGTTGTGATAATTGGGCAGTAAAGACATAAGTTTAGATGGTTATGTTAGTTGTGACACGTATGGAAAATGTATACATTTCGATGTTGGAGTGCGTTCAACCGTTCACTGGCAAATGGTGTAAGATGTGTTTTTAGCAATGCAATGAGACATGTTCTGGGCATGTAGTGATTGCCCTACAGTTGACTCTTTTTTATGCAAATTTAGTAGTGTGCCCTGAAAGATAAGATTTTTTTGGCTGCCCTGGAATATGTAGATAGCAGACCATACTGGTAAAGAAGTACGTTGAAGGTAGTAAGCATGTTAGTGCACTTGAGCGTCTCCATGAAGATCTCTGCACCAATTTTAGTCAATGATCTTGTTTGCAAACAAGTTTTACCAGCATGAACCACCAACCATGCTGCCTTGTATGTCAAACACCTGAATTAGATTGTTCAGATGTACATAATTTATATATCATTCTTAATGAGCATTTAGTGCAGAGGGCTCACAACCTACAAGATGTAATGTAGCTCCCGAGGAACATTGTTGAATCAATGCCTTAGAAACTGCAGACAAATACTCGCATGTTATTAATTTAATTTTCATTCAGATGTTTACTTCAGGAAAAGTGGTTTAGAACGTTCAGCTAGCATCACAAAGGATTTGAAGTGGTTCAGAGAACAAGGAAATGAAATTCCTGAGCCGAGTACTTCTGGATCAACATATGCAGCTTATCTGACTGAACTGGCTGAGAGCAATGCCCCGGCCTTCCTTTCCCATTATTACAATATTTATTTTGCCCATACAACTGGAGGGTTGGCGATAGGTCGCAAGGTAACTCTCCTTCCACACCTGATTAAATCTCTACTTCCTTGTCTTTTCAATTATCAAGGCAACTATCCATAACTAAACCACTAGACAAAAAGGAAAATGCTGAGTTCAATATTGCTGCCTCAACAGAGATAATATGCTTTGCGTTGTATTTCATTGTCTTAACTCACAACATGTATTGCGTTGTTTTTGCAAAGTGATTTTCCTTTTCTATGGAGATGCCAATATAGCATAAGGTTAAATATTGATAGTAATACATTTGTCTGGCCATAGAATTTAAAGTCCTTCCATTTGTCGGTGATACAAGATTATTTAAATAATTGGTTTGTATGTTTCCATGATGTAATGGAACTGTTCAAGAAATGTCTATAGATTTTACTGAAATAAAATAAAAATGAATCACTTTAAATAACAATAAAGTGATAGTTGCAGTGTACTCCCTCCATCCTTTGTGAGATAGAGTGCATTTGTATCTTACACTTTCTGAAGGAAATGTATGTTATGTGCAAGCTTTTGTATTGCCCCAAAACCCTCTTCACCATGATGGTACCGGATATTATCTTCAACTAGATTGTTTGGCCACGAAATTGTGCAGTTTGGTCTAGTATACTGTAGAGTACTAAATTTCCACAACTCAGTATTTGATTTGGAGTATTTCAGATTAGTTATAATTAGGGTCCACATAATTGTGGGCCATTTTTTTTTGTTGTTGATAATTTCTAGCATATTTCTCTTCTTTTATGTACTTTTAACCACGCATCATCGTTTTTTATATTATACAATAGATATCACCATTCACCAATTTGCTTTAGTATATAATTGTCTTAGGTTTTATGAAGCCTCTGAACTTCTGAAGAAACATTACTTTGTTTGTAATAGATCTGCAAGAAAATTTTGGAAGGAAGGGTACTGGAGTTTTACAAATGGGATACTGATGTAGAACTTTTGCTGGAAGATGCTAGGAAGAAGCTTAATGAGCTTAGCAAGGTATGCACTGCACAACGATTTTCCTGCTTTCTTCAAAGGTAGAAACTGGCGTTTGCCTTAGAGCGTATACGCTTAGTAATCTGATTTATCCATCTGTTCTGCTGTGCAGCACTGGTCTCGGAAGGACAGGAGTTTGTGCTTGAAAGAAGCTGCAAAGTGCTTCCAGTACTTGGGACGGATTGTCCGCTTAATCATCTCATAACGCTTCATGGATAACCAACTAATCTCTCTACAGGCTTCAGTTGATCTGTTCCTGAAGACAGAGAAAAGCTAAAGATATAATACTCGACTCTTATTTATAAAGGAAATGTTTTTAAATCTTGACTGCGGCGAGGTCGGAAGAAGGGTATTTTAGGGTTTCTGTGCAAGAGATGGAGCTGATCAGTGAGCACTAGTACATTTGGATGTCCAAATAGCAGGCCACATCGGTCCTTTTTTGGCGTGCATAGTAGAGCTGCTCTTTTGAGTGAGCGCTTCCTTTCAGCAACTTTGATCTGCGCAAAGTCGAAGATTCTTGGTGGTGTCAGGGTGGTCTGAGCAAGCCATGGGATGATGCCGTCCGCACAATGATGCTGTCCTGAAAATTTTTATTTGAGCAATACAATAGCATATGCTGGTTTAGGCCCGCAAAATTTTGCCTCCTGGGTGTAGCTTGTCAGCTCCCAGAATGTTGCACTCACATTACTGTATCTTCCCATTGCTAAGAACGATGGATTAGTGCCGAATGGACAACTTGTGAACTCTCTCAGTAGTGTATTTGTTCGCCTCTACGTACTGTCATCTTAGTGTGACGCTTCTATGGCACAATCTGTGGAGTTGGTACGAACAACCCGTATCATCACCGTGTGGTGCATGTGTGGTTTTTTTTTTTTTTTTTTTTTTTTTTTTTTTTTTTTAAATTAAGTTTCCTTTAGGCAACTGATCTAGCACAATCGCTGGCCACAAGATCTGAAAGAAATCCAGGGATAGTACATGACATGAGCATCAAAATTCATGCGCAATTCGGTTACATACTCTAGGATAGTACATGACATGACTACATCAAAATTAAGAAATATTTATCCTCCATCCGCTAAGACCAATTTGGTTAGAGAAGGAACCATCAATATTTAGAGAGGTGCTTCTATGCTCTTCCTTCTAGTACAAGTTGCACAAATCTTGAAGCAAGCGAAGGGGTAAGTAATCACCATCTATTCTTCATTCATGCTTTAATAGTTGTGCAATTTTTAAAAGGAAGAGCATAGAAGCACCTCTCATATATTTATCTTAAGGTCTCATTGTGGTAGCTTCCACCTCTGTAAAAAATTTACAGAATTGACTTGAATTTCTTTCCTCAATTGGTATAACATCCCAAAATTTGCAAAATGATATTTTATTACTTATTTCTATTTTTTCAGATTTTTGCTGAATTTTTTAAAATTTATAAACTATTTTCCTATTTTTAATTTTCAAACAGCTTTACTGTAGCAAAATTAAAACTCAAAACTTTTGAAATTTTTACAGTAAGATGGAAATGTCTCAAAGTATTTTTAAAAAATTTTAATCATATTTTATATTTTCTAAGAGCCTTTCTAATTTTCAGCAATTAATTAATTCGAAAAAAAAGAGAGAAGAGCCCACTGTCAGCACAGTGTCGTCCCCAACCTCCAGCCAACTCCAGAGAATGAACCGATCTCTCTCTCCCTCCATTGCTAGCTTTTGGAAACTTCAAATTCGCGATTCCTTCACTGATTTTTTTTTTCCAAAAATTGTGCCAAATTAATTCGGAGAGTCTTCTCTTTCCATCTGTTGATACTAGAATTCAGCGCATGTCTAATTTGGCAGGGGTAAGTAATATGGGGAAGTTAATTTGGAAAGTAAGAATAAAATCAGGGCAGAGCTGATGTCATGTTCAAGGGAAGAATTATTTTTCGGAGGTTTGATGATAACGCAGATCGTGTTTATAAAGTCCAAAAAGGATACGATCGGCCTAGAAGCTATAAGGCTGTGTTTGTTTAGGCTTCTGCTTAGGCTTATTTGGCTTCTAGGCCTTCATAAGTCACAAGCCAAAACAAACAGTAATTTTTCAAATTAGTGGAGAGGAGAAGCTCCACCAATTTGCACTACACGAGAGAAGCAAGGAAAACGATGCTTCTGGCCGGGCCGAGCTTCTAAAATCCCACTTCCCGGTACCCATGCAACTTGATCTTATTTACAAAAAATTGCCATCCCATTTATCAATTCTCTTCCCGGCTCCAACCTCCGGCTCAAAGAGTCAGCTAGCTTCTTCCAGCTCCAACAGCTTCTCCTCCAGCACCAGCCTAAACAAACACAGCCTAAAAGAAGGCGATTGGCAACATAAAGAAAAAAACAACAAATCAACCAACAATTGCTCTAATTTTTACTTACTTTTTCGACGACTAGGAATTAGTTTTTAGATTTGTAATCTTTCCTCTGTAATTCACATTGATCAATAAAGATGTGTATCACCGATTTTGATCATTGTTGACTTACAACCCCCAAATTTGATTTTTTTTTTATCTTTTTGCGCATTGCTTTTTTTTGAGAAAAATCTATCTTTATCTCCCATCTAATCAGCTCAATCAAGCTGTTTAGATTTATTGGTTACTTGTAATCTAATCGGCTTGAATAGCTATTTAGATTAGATCATCATTGAAAAGTAGATCAGCTTAAAGGCCGGATAGATTACATATTTTTCTTGCCGATTGCAGGATCAAATCGGCTAGCATGCTCGCACCCAGGTTAAACCCATTGTTTGCATGTGTTGATTGCCGATCAACCCTTCATTACGTTTTCGCCATCAACACACTTTTAGCACGCCCATTGGGACCAATCGATGGTGATGCCTTCAACAGTAAAATCGATCTCTCCGTTCGACGCCAATCTTGAAGCGATAATCATCCCCGCATTGGACTATTTAATGCCCGAACAGCGGAAATAAATTGAGGACCAAAAGGTTGTGGTCGAGCAGATGATGCTGAACTGCTATCAGAATACCTAGCGTGGTGTCACGCAAAAAACAATGTTGCCGACGGTTAGCTTCGGTGACAAGTATATTTTGGGTGCTGTGAAAAATAGGCTGCTAAGCCGATACATACCCGCGCAGCCGAAATTATCGGATATGATTAACCATTCTATACATCACACCCTTGTTAACGAGTCATCGGCTTTAGTAACCACACTTAAACCAATGATAACCAACAACGTCAAAGAGATTGCACAAGAGATGATGTCGGCCGGGACCCTGCTTGACCTTGTGCAATCTTTACCGATGTACCCGGTCTACTCCATTGCCCAGAACGTTCAAAACTTGAAGGTAGTAGATGATCGAAAGTCATTGGCTACTATTCCCATTATGGTGCTAGCACAGCCAACTATGGCCTTGCCACAAGATCCTGGCGCGAGTGGGTTTACTCATTATCAGGTATATATAGATGGTTCCACATTGGACACTCATCCAATTTTCCTCCATCTGCTCTGTTCTATGTCTACCCCAAATCGGTTGCTCAGCCGATAGAAACTCAGGTGCATCCTCACTATGTTGAGCCGATTCCTCCAAGGGATCCGCTCCCATATAAAGTGGTTTCGTATTTAGAACCATTTGATCCATTGTCAGAGTCAATGTTTAGATGGCAAAATGTAAGCTATGAGCAACCGCATTTGCAATTGCTACCTCGGGCACTGTGCCAACCCGAGTTCGCACTCGAGGGGTAGCATATCGATTTGGCTCATAATTGGCAAGCACCGCAGCCAAGAGTAGCATCGACTAAAGAGACTGATTAGGCCGAAACTATTAGCGTGGTATTGCGAGATCAATTTGGTATCCAGCCAAAGGGGCGAACTATTGGCTATCGAAACTATATCCCGATTACATTGATCAGATCCTCTACCCCAATGGTTATAGGGTTCCCAATTTTGTGAAGTTTTCAGGAGATGACTCCACGGCGATGTTGGAGCACGTCGGGAGTTTTGTCGCACAATGTGGTGAGGCAGTGTAGTCCGATGGTCTAAGGTAAAGTTGTTCCCATTATCCTCGTCTAGGGCAGCTTTTACTTGATTCATGACTTTGCCTCCAAATTCAGTTAATACTTGGGCCAAATTGGAAAACCAATTCCACTAATATTTTTCTATGGGAGTTTGGAATTAAGGATTTCTGATTTAAGCTCTGTCCAATAGAAGTTCGGGGAATTGGTAATGGATTATGTTAGGAGGTTTTGGGATATTAGAAATCAGTGCTTTAGTATTACTTTACCTGAGAATCAGTTGGTCGATTTAACTTTTCAAGGGCTAATTCCTCCCTTGAAAGAGAAATTTGGCTGCCAAAAATTCACTGATTTGAGTCACCCGTTACACAGAGTATCGGCTCAAGAGGGTTGTTTCTTTGAAAACAAAGGCTTCAAGGATAGATTTAAGAATAACAAGGAGAAAGAGAAGTCAAAGGTTAACCTCATTGACTAAGAGTTTGGTAGCTCATCCGATGAGGAAGAAACCAAGGTAAATATAGCCGAATGGGTTAAGAGGAATAAGAAATCCTTACTTTGTTCTTGGCTTAAGCTGATTAAAGCTATGTCAAAGGTTAAATATGCCTTTGATGTGACTAAGTGTGATCGTACGTTTGATCTGCTGTAAGAAAAAATTATACGATTGGTTGAAGGTGGTATTGCAAATGGCATCATTCTTTTTCACATAATACTAACTATTGCAATATTTTTCGTTAGCAGATACAATCGGCTATAGAAGATGGCTAGTTAAAATTCACTAAGGATCTAGCAATGCAGCTGGATGCTAACCCTTTTCCGGTCAACATGGTCAGTTGCTTGGCAAAGGGGAAAGAATTGGTGCGAGACGCCAGCTCTAACTAGATCTGTTCGCTATCTACATCGCCTAAAGCAACTTGGCATGTCCATTTGAAGAAAACCGTGGAAGGTGATGAGACCATCAAAATCAAGGTCGGGTTTATTCAGATTGAGATCGACTGCGAAGGCAAGAGTTCAAGGACCGTAAAACCAAAAGGAGAACTTCAAGTCGGCAAGTGCTACAAAGCTGAAAAATCTATACCACCACAGAAGCCAAAACATAAGCATAAACTTACGTTCTCCCAATTGCAGGCAAAATATGAAGGGAGGAGTACGAGGTTGCAACAGGGTCCCCCTCATCGACTAATGAGCATACATCAGCCAAATGCTACTGAAAAGGCTTGTGAGTGATGTCCCTTTTGGCAGTTTTGCTGGGAGAAGGGGATGGTTTTACCCTCGCGTATGTTTGTCTGATGCAACATTATCCCCGGCAAAGCCAAGAGCATCAGTGGCCAGCTAAGGAAAGGTTGTCCGAGTTGGCCCAAGATTGGCCAAGCGATGCTAAAAAAAAGCCAGTCCATGAGAGGATTTCTGAGCTAATCCGGGAGCTAATATGTCAGAGGTTTACAATAGTGTTCTGAAGGGTGTTCAGTCCCTCCCAATCACTGCCATCGTGGAGGAGACCTGGAATAGAACCGTTGAGTACTTTGTCAATAGGGGAATGAACGGGAGGAGGCATTTGGATGAGGGGAAGTAGTTCTCTGAACGTATGCATGCATACATGGAGAGGAAAATTGAGAAGGCTTGATCGCACATCGCCCACACCATGAATGGAGTTAAGCGAAAGTTTGAAGTTCGTCTACGAGAGAAGTTCATCGATGACCATTACAGAGGATCTAACTGGAGGGGTAGAGGTCCAGCCAGTACTATTGCAGCATAAAGTTCAAGAGGACGTTCAACCACCACCAAAGGAGGGCTTGCTCCTAACTTTAGAAATGATGATGATGATTTCATGTCACCAAGACCTTGACGTTCAAGCACTATCACAACAGGTCATTCAAGCAATACTACAACAGGCCGTTCAAGCAACAATGCAAAAGGCATTCAACCAGCACTATAGGAGGGCTAGCTACTAACTATACAAACGACGATGACAATTTCATGCCACCTAGGCCACAAACCTTGCATCCTTGGAGTCCTCCGAATCTTGACGATGATATTACATTAAGCCCTATCAGGTTACTGTCGGGACCCCGAATTTGCAAATCCGGACCCTCTGTGTATTCAGCACTAGTCCAGGAACGCGCTAGTGCACACAGTCTTAACATCGGTAAATATCACAATCATACCACTCGATACTATTAAAGTACTTTTATTTAAATAACCAAACTGGTTACTCAACCTTATGGTCAAGTTACAATATACGCCTCACAGGGCGAAACTATTTAAGAGAGAAATAGTAGCAGCGAAAAATCAAATAACCCGTGGCGCCATCCAAAGATACCACAGGCAACTGACTGGGCTCGCTCCCTAAGTAGACGGATCCTCTTGGAGCTCCTCCTCCAAAGCTGGTGTAGTCTCCTCTTCAACTGGTGTTGTATTGAGGCAAGGGTGAGTACTTGGTACTCAGCAAGTCATGCACAGAATGCAGGCTAATATACTATATGCATGGCTTGGTACAAAGGAATAGCTCAAGGTATATTTGCAGTAAACAGCATTTGACAAATAACATAAGTAGATTCGAAAGCAGTAGAAACAAGTATAGCATAATTAACTTTTCAAGGAGTTTAATAAACATCTTTCCCATCCTAATCCACATTCCCATCAACATCATTATTAATCCAACCCAACCTTTCAAATCCAAGTTATTTTTGAGAAAATCTAACCCTTGACTGTAATTCCCGTGCGATGTCCAATACCACGGACACGGCTATTCGAATAGATTCTACACTCTGCAGAGGTTATGCACTTTACCCACAAGATACAGTCAAACACCACAAAGGCGAGTTCCCGTAACAAAGTCTTTCGGAAACTTCTAACAATACAAGTGGTCCTCACCGGTTATTGCACACTAACCCTTCCCTTAGCTAAGGCGAAGTTTAGGCCAATCAACCGTTAGATGGGTACCCGACCTCAGCCCCGGTACGCTCCCCCGTACAACTTACACAAAGGGTGTTGTTGACCTCCTGAGGTCCCACAGGTACGTTATTAGCAACTTAATCAACTAGGTCCGTCCCATTACAGACATGTGGTTGCACGTTAGACCCAGTTCAAAGGCTTGCAAGGTGAAGTCCTTAGGGTGACCAGGGCAAGACTACCCAAAGAACCAAATCAACATCCCCAATGCCACAACTGGCCCACCTGATTATTCTTACCACATGCCCCGGTCGAAAAACTATTTATCAAACCCCAGTTGATTACCATGCACCACGTGCCATCAACATCACATGATACCTTTCCAAAACATGTTCAATATATCATTAAGTCAATATTAACATTTGATTGTCCAAAATCATGTCATGAGCACGTAGCAGGTCTAAGCAGTATACTACAACGGTCTAAAACCCATGTTGGCAATTTAATAATGTCCAACTAGTAATCCACAACTAGGGTGACAAGGGTCATGGCACATATTTAAATAATCAAGGTGTCATACAGCAAATTGGTATTTATCTAATCCCCATATTTAAATAAAGTATTTTTCTAATTGAACTAGCATGCAATAGGTTAAATCAAAATAGATTTCAAAATAGGATCAACATGGTCAATGCACAACTTGCCTTCAAAAAGTACTTGTTCTTGATCTTGAGTTGGATCCTGAGTCAATACTTCTCCTTCGAATCCTTCCGGCACTTCAACGTCTACTCGTAAAGCGTGCAAATAGCAATACACGAATAAACAATAGGAAAAAAGTGTCCAAACATTCAAATAAAATCCATAAACAGAGAGAACATAATTTTATGAATTTTTAGAAACTGGAATCGTCAAATTTGGAGTTAAAATGCAAAAGTTATGATTATTTAAAGTTTAAATAATGAATTAAATAATTTTACAGAGAAAAACTTTAGTCCAAAAACTTAAATAAAATTCATAATTAGGTAGATCTCAATTTTATACAAATTTAGAAATTTGAATCACTCAAATCGGAGTTGAAACGCAAAAGTTATAAGCGTTTGAAATTTGAATCAAATCTGAAATCATTATTTCGAATTAATAAATCATTTTCTTTTCGAAATTAATTATTGCGGCTGGACCGACACGTGTCACCTCGATTGGGCGGTGGCGTCGGTGATCCATGGACTTGGTCCACGCTCGGCTCGGGTCTACCATGGACTCGGCCCACGACTCCGCGTGTCGCCGACATGTGGGCCCCACATGTCAGTGTCACGCACGCAATTAACCCGTGCGGTCCAACTCGCTGACATGCGGGCCCCACCGTGACGTCAGCGGTGACGTCATGGTGCGGTTCGGTTGTCCCGCTGACACGCGGGCCCCGCGTGTCAGAGACACGCGCTCACGCGCGCGTGGCGTGGCTTGGGTACACGTGGCACAATATCGGCCGTTGATTTGAAAATCAACGGCCCAGATTGGATCTATGCTTCACGCGTTTGGGGTGAACGCGGTCAATCTGAGCCGTTGGACCTTGATCCAACGGTTGGAAACGATCCTAACCCGTAACGTTATCCACAGTACGGGCGACGTGGCCGATCGTGGGCCGTTGGATCTTGATCCAACGGTCCGCATCTAACTGAATTCTAGGGTTTGGGGAGAACGTGGGCTCACCGTGACGGCCGATCTTGATCCAACGGTTGTGCGAGCTCGGCGGCGATGGCAACGCGGCGGCGCGGCTCACCGGACGATAGATTCGGTGACCAAGCCGACGGCTGCGGGCCTCTCCGGCGAGATGAGTCCTCCTTCGTGCGCCTTGGCCTGAGGGTCTCAGGCCCAGGCTCCAACTCGGCGGAAGACGGGCGACGGCGGGATGAGGCAACAACCGCGGCGGGAGAGAGAGGACTCGGCGAGCAATTGCAAGGTGACGGCGGCGATAGGGCTCGGAGTTGGGGAAAACGATGCGCCGCAGGTCGGCGAACCTCGGGCAGCGATCCACGCCTTAAATCTGGCGCGGACGTCGAGATTCGCTTTCGGCATGAGCGCAGATGCGGGCGGCGAGTCCGTCCAGATATCTGGCGAGACGACGTGGACGCGACGCGGCCGCCCACGTGGCGCGATCGACGGCCGAGATTGGCTCGGCGCGGCCGCGTTTAGCGCGGATTGATCCTGACCGTTGGATCTTGATCCAACGGTTCGGATCCATCTGGGTCAGGGTTGGTTCGATCGAGTCAACTGGCTCAGGTCGGACTCGAGTCCGACTCGGGTTCCGACTCGGTCGGATGAACAGTACTCGACCCGAATGATTTTCCAGCGATTTAATAATTAAAATAATTTCCATAAATTCATTTAATTCATTAAAAATAGCAAAATTCTCAGAAAAATTCTGGAAAATATTTTGGATCATTTTGGACTCAAATAAAATATTTCCAGCAAAATTTTATTTGCAAAGTTTAATTCTTTAATTATTTCAAAATGGAATAAATTCAAATAAATTCCAAATAAATCCAAATAAATTCCAGAAAATTCCAAAAATTCACCAAAGTACCAAATCACACATAGATTTAAGAAGAGCAAAATTTTGGGGTGTTACAGTTACTAAACGTAGTAACCCATCAGGAACTAATATATAACTATTATAATTTTTATACTAACGACCTATTCCGACAACCATGGCCATAGAATATATGGTTTTGTGACTTAGTCCTTCACCAGAGGCATGTACCTATGTTGTATCCCAATTTTATGAATTCCTTTTGTATCTTAGGTGTTGTTTACATGACATGCTATTGTAGTTATTTTTCTTACTACACTTTGTAATATCAATGTCAGGTTTTATTAAAACTTTGATTTGTCGTCAAATTTGTCTCACACCGAAAAAGAACGAGGAACAACGAAATTTGAATTTTTTGTCAAACAAAATTAACTGACAAATAATTTTGTAAAAAACAAACAGCAGTGATTTGTAATAACAAACATCAGTGCCTTTTTTTAAAAAAAAAACAGCATTGATTTTTAAAAAAAACAAAAAAAACAAATGATAAATGATTGCAACAAGGGTCTGTAAACCAAGTGTTGCCAATCAGTAGGATATTGCTATTGTCTGTGTGTTCTCAAATCGGTTTGTAAAAATATGTGCTAGTCTGTTGTCAAATCGGTATGAAAAAGCTGATATGAAGGCAGGAAATAGCTGTGTCCTACCAATTGGATAACATGCATGAGCAGCTTTCTCAAAGTAAAGTGACAACACACTAACTACTCCTTTATCAGCTCAAATTGACAACACACTGGCAGCAGTTTTCTCAGGCCACTTGGATAACACGTTGCCACCGAAAACTTACTATAAATACGAAGGCATGCCCAGCATATACATTCCACACTAAAAAAGCTGATATGTCATGTAATTTCAACTTGGTCTGTAAAAGCAGGTACCATTACTAGGGCATGAAAACACCAGTTGGCCCCTGCGTGTTTCTGTCTTGTATGTGTTGGACGTATCCACCCTCATGTTGACGCCCATTTTTTCCCGCCGAATGATTCCACTGCCTCCATAAAAAGACCTTCATGTTGCCTCCGCTTCCTCATATCCTCTTCTTCCTCATCCCACTTCAACGTTCGCCACTTGTGTCAAGACCATGTCTGAAACGTGGAGCTCAGCGAATAGGAGGGCCCTTGCGCTTGCCATTGCAAGGCGGGTTGATTACCCCAACTGCCATGTGCAAGCTAAAGTGTTCTACGCCAACACTCCGAGAAATAACGGTTGGGTGTTTTACAAATACCCTTTTTTCTCTATAAGTGAAAATGTAGTTCGATTTCTTTAGGTTTTGATAATTATTCTCCTATTCGAGTTGTCTATTTCTTGTGAGATCTTCTTTCATTCCACGGCCCCAAAGCATATTCACATCGTCATGTAGGCTGCAGATGCCAATATTTTCAATGAGCAGAAACCATGAATACATCGATGGAGCGTCCTAGTAGCATAGTACCACAGAGGATGCAGCCCGGGCTAGAGCAGAGGATGGACCCTATGCTTGAGCAGAGACTTAACATGCTGATGTTTAAGATAGAGCGTATTTTAGATCATATCAAGTGGTTAGAGAAGATTATGTGTATAGTTATCCTTGTTAGCTACAAGTGCGAACTAGTTCGTTTCCTGCAAATGAGACAACACGATGGATTAAAGGGGAAGGCAAGGCCAACAACCTCGCCAGATCAAAGGGAAAGGCACCGATGGATTCTTCAGTGTAAGGCCTACGACAGGCAACATGACTTCTTTACAATTCTAAAAGGTGCACATGTATCGTAGTTGTGTTTCACATTCATCATTCGTCCTTGTCACTATTTGTATCGTACTGTATGTTCCACATATGTTTACTTCATTTTCTATGTCATGCAATGCAACGGTTCAATATGCGTCATCTATCTTCTCTCATTTTGTACGTCTTTTGTGCAACTTTATGATTATCACTTGTACATCAAATTTTTTTATAATTCCATAATTTTTTAGTACCACACTCAACAATAAAAGCAATAACTATCAATTAAAATTCCATAATTTTACTCTACATCACCGAACCAATAAACTGTGTAACGTAGCAGCGTACGGCAGAGGGGCCGGGGGGTAGCGGTAGCCAGCAATTTTTCATTGAAAATGAAAATTCATCATGCACTACAAAACAATAATCTCGCTGGCCCTAACCGCTTCAAATAATATTGCGTGCTATGTCAATTGATTTTCCAGAATTCCATCGTGACCATAGCTATTTTTGAAAAAATTATACATAAATGGCTACTGCAGTAAAAAAAATCGCAGTCGACGGTATCCATGGCAAATTTTTTTTACTTCTTTCCAACATAATCGATGTGTTTAAATTTTTAGCTATAATAAACATTTGATTTTTTTAGGGAGAAGAAACATCTACTATTTTAGCGAGAGCAAAACAACCAAACCAAAAAAACTGACTGAATCCAGTGGTCCCCAACCGCTGGAAATTATTTTTTCAAAAAATTCCGCACTCTGCGTCAGTTGGAAAATAAAAGGCTATTTCAATGACCGGGAAAATGAAAAAAAAAACTATGCGGACTAGATCCGCTGGAAAATGATTAAAAAAAATTCCTAGCACTCCCCATCCATTGGATTTTATTGTTTAGGGGCTATTTGTGTGATTTTGTAGGATCAACGGCTATTTACGAAAAAAATAAAACAAACTGGCTTAAAACTGGTTATTTCTCATTTTTTTAAAGACTACAGCGAGTAATAAACTAACATGCTGCGTAGCGAAAATAAAAAATACTAAAAAACAAAAAACCAGCTTACAGCTCGATGGGGCCACTACAAGCCAACTTGCAGCGGCCTCACCGCGCTGCAAGCCGCTTGCAGTGGACCTCCACCGCTGCATGGAGCTATGTTCGCAATTTTCGTGGCCACGAGGTCATTTTCATGAAACATTATTTGTACAGGGCTAGTACAGTGAAAACTTCTCAAACTCGAGTCATGCCACAGTGCTTACGGCATATTTTGATTTGGCTAAGTGCACATGAAGAAGTTACCATACAAAGTGCAAATTTGATTTGGTTAAGTGCACATGAAGAAGTTACCGCGTGGTTATGGCATATTTTGCTTGGTGCACTCAACAAGTCTACCAAGAAGGTTGCTGCTTATTGCCAGGAACACACAAGGAACTAACTATACCAGGAGATTTAACAGCCTCAACATGGCAATTTTGACTCGTCTCAACTCCACCCCACAACTCAACTCTATATTGAGTGTTGACCCATGTTCTACTCGGTGACTATTCCAGTGCCAATTTCGCCAATACTATTACTTATCCTCAACATAGCGCGATATGAGAAGTCTACTATAGTTTAATACTCCATTGGCAGCACAGTAGTTTCCTTTCATTCAAATAGTGTCGGGGATTGGATAATCTCCATAAATACTATTATGCCCCGGCAGCCCGTTTCGGCCGACCATGTGTACCGTTGGATGATGTTCCCGAGGAGGACCCTTGAATGATCTAGCTGGCTAGTCCGCCCGATCGGACTAGGCTCGATGCACGGCTGCGAGCACCCGTCCTTGACCACAAGCACCCATGCTCGGCCACGAGCACCCAGGGTTCGCCCATAGATAGCATGGTCGGAAGGTCGTATTCAGCCCGTAACGTCCAAATAGCGATAATTACGCCACGATTTGGGGCCGTTACACCCACGACGGGAACGTGGCAAAAATCAAGTCTTTAGTTACAGCCACGCTCAATGCAGTCAAGTTTGTGTTATTCGGTTGTAGTTATGTTAGATATTTTGTAAGCTATAAATACCCCCTAGACATATTGATAAAGGGGGGAGGGGGGACGATCATGCGAGAAGAGAGAACAGAGATGCGTGTGAGCACATTCCCAACAGACTGTAAGCAAGATTCATGTATGTTCTGTACGAGTTCCACAGCAATAGCAGAAACCACTGGAGTAAGGTTTTTATCTCCGCAGTGGGAGGCCCGAATCAGTATAAACACTTGTCCACTTTTCGAGTATCCTCCCTTCCTAACGAGCATTCTTCGGACTCAAACCCTTCACTGAAAAAGGGGCCCGTGTTGATCCCTCATTCAACAAGTAAACTCGGCGGGGACCCGTTTCCCAATCGTCAACATATAGTTTTATAGGAAAAGTTTCAACCATGTTATGGAGTTTAATTACCTTCAATGTTGGCAGTTCGACGTATGTGATAGTCACATGTGCAAGTTGCTCTCTAATGGGCATTATTTGCCGAATTTTGTGTTCTAGGTGAAGCATATCAAATATCCATGATATGAGTTATTCACTATCTATCAAACGCCACATGTGATGTTTTGGCTTATGCCATTAAATGTTTGAGCATTTGTTCAGGACGTCAATTGCACAGACTCAGACGTTGTTGAGATTATGAATTATTGAAGACCCAGATCCAGTCTACTTTGTTAATAACTCTATGTTTGGACCTACTGGTGATTTTCTCAATTTGGCTTCGTGAGAATCATTTGGGTAAGACTGTTCCAGTCTTTCTTGTTCAGATTAGTCCGTTGGACTTTTTAGGTACAATGTCTATTGATGAAGGCTTATTTTGAGGAGATTTTAATATTTTGGCTACAAGAGTGAATCATCTTAAGGTGGAGATTGCTAAAGTGTGATCCAAATTCTTTTCGGTTTTGTTTCCTACTCTAATTCTGAGTTCTACTCTTATGTGAAGTCATTTATGTTTCACTATAAATATATCCATTTAGTACATAGAATAGAGCAAGTCAAGCAAGACCAGAGAAGATAAAAGATAGCCTCATTGTAAATATCCCCTCATACAGTGATATTTGCTTTTGTGTATCCGTGATTTTCTCGAAAGAGTTTTTCACATTAAATCCCTGTCTCCCATTCCTTTGATTCTATATTTTTGCCGTGGTTTATGTAATAAAAAGCATGGAGATCCCTAAAGCTCAACCCCTTTTCTCTTTGGTTTCATCGGTTTTTTCTTTCCCAACCAGTGTATCTTCTTTTCATTTTTCTTGTAGTGTCCACCAGAAGCTCAAAATTGCATGTGTGGTAGTTAGTATGTGCCAAAATGCTTATCCTTTCTGGCTTTCTTGCTGGTCCTGATGTTTAAGGACATTGCAGCAGCAGCTTGCTACCTCCGTGGAATGGGCCATGGCCCTCCAGGCCCCAGCTGCTGCATTGTTGCAGGCTTCCACAGAGCTTGCTCCTTGATTGGTCCCGCAATGTGGATGGCCTGGTCCAGCTTCCAGGCTGCTGCTGTGCTCCCAGCGGCAATGGCAGTGGACTGCATCTGGGTCTGGGATGGCCATAGAATAATTCAAAAAAAAAAAAAAAAAAAATCCAAGCTCCTTTCATCATTGTCCCAAAAAATTCAAAAGCGCAAGCCAACCTGCTTATAGGTCTCGTTGGTTTTAGCTTCTAAATAGCTTCTATTTAGGATCTGTTTGTTTCAATTGGAGATTGTAGAAAGCAGCTTTTAAAACCGGAATTGTAAAAGCTGGAGGCTGAAAAGCTAATGACTGTTTGGTAACGCAGATTATAGTGGGTTTTGCAAAGAAAAAGCTAAGGAAAGCTCCTCTAGAGTGGATTATGGGATTGCTATAATCCCCCCCCCCCCCGAAAGATTGTTACAATCCAGACCGAAAGTTACCTGTTTGTTGACCTTCTAGATTTTAAAAGCTACTTTCGACAATCCCCAACTGAAACAAACAGGCCCTTAAAATAGCAGATTATTTGCCGAACGGAAGGATTCTGGATAGCGTCGCTGAGAATCAGAAGCTGCACTCTACATAAAATAAGAATCTGGCTGAAACCTGATGCTCACTGATTATTGTTGATTCTCGCTGGTATGGTCCGGAACCTAGAAGTCGCAGTCGGTCTGGCCTGATTCTCCCACAATTAAAAACAGCTTCTCCCATAATTTAGAATCCATAATCCAGAAACTAAAACAAACTATGCCATGGAGTGGATGCGTTACTAGTAGCAGTAGTAAAACTCGGGTTGGAATCAATCATGTGGTGAAATTTAGAGGACCGTTTGTCAGTGGTGTTTATGTTTTTTTTTTCACTGACGAAGATGCCTGCCACACATTGTTTTGTTCCCTTAAAAACTATTATTTGGATTTTTTTTTTTTTTTGCTTCGAAGTACTTCTTCTACGATGTTGCTTCAAGTTCAAAGTATTTAATTGGGAGAATAAAATAGGATATTCCTGGTTTGAGGAAAGGGAAATAGACACTACTGACATTTTCTGTGCCATGACATTGCGTCAATATGGGCAGTAGGCAGACACCATCCTTATAGGTTCATAGGTTGTCACTCTGGAATATGCCATCAGCCATCACGGCCTAAAGTGGATAATAGAGGGGCTCACTGGGGTCTACACTCCTACCGTCCAAGGACCTCCTAATGAAAGATTTAACATGTCTTATATTTTGTGACGAAGAAAAATAAGCAATTTGCTTTTGTACCACATCATATATCTAAGCTTATTACGGCGTCGGCTACTATCTCAGATGAAATTGATCTCTATCAGTTTGGCAGAGTTACGTTTTTGCAGAGAAGCATCTCCGAAGAAGAGAAAGATTAATGTCGATAAATAAGAGGTGGGAAAGAATGGCAATGAAAAACTGGAGTCTGTTCTCCTTTCTCATTTTTTTCTCTCTCTGATTAAGAATCATGCTGAAGTTTTTTATAATGTAAAAGCTCCTATCGCTTTATGCACACACTTTCGTTATCCCTTTTTGGTTTCATTATATTTTCTAAAGGAAACTTATTATTGCACTTTTGCTCTTTGATATAGGATGAATGATTGTTCTTCACAATCACGCAAAGTTGTGAAGAAAAGCAGATCTAAAATGACGTTAAATGATACCGGCGATATTGTCTGGATTTTCTCAGGTTTGAGCTGGTAGAATAATATTGGCAGCTTTCTGTGGCGCTCTGAGCTACTCCATGCTGTTATAATCAGCAACATACTCCATCTGAGAGTATGTTCTCACTGAAAGGGAAGTGTGTATTTGTTTGGTCAGTACAGTTCAGTGCATTTCAGAGTCATTCTCAAAATAGTAGAGTTTGTATGGAAATGCCTGCTTTGATTTAATTTGCTACCCTGTAGGACACGGCGTAATTACGAGGAGCAAAATCGTTGTTAAAAATCAGAAAAATGCGAGCCTACGGTGATCGGATAGACCTCTGTTTGCGCCAAAATTTGGCACGTATGAAAAATATCGGTTCAATACGAAATATGGAAAGTTTGATGTGCATACAACGGTTGGAATTAGGGAACCGAAGGACAGATCATGATCAACGCGGATTCAGTTTCCAAAACAGGAAACAGAGATCGGATCGTAGCTGACACGGATTCGGTTGCCGTGTCCATGGAGGACTCGGGTTGGCCAAGGTATATAAAAAAGGGACGAGCCAGGAGATGCAGACATCAACCCAACACAATCACACATTTACCTTTAAAGTTCTTTTTCGTTATTTTGCTAGTTTTGTAAGCTTTCCTCTGTAAGTCGATGAGATCAATAAAGAGTTGCGCATCGCCAATTTGTTGATTCTGTCGATTTTGCCTCAGGTTCGATTTGCTTTGTTTTGTTGCGCATCGCCTCTCAAAGCCGATCTGCCTGTACCCTTGGATTAGCCGTAATCCCCTGATCGGCTTTTAGCTGACCGGAGTTATGCCGATAATTATTCGTTATCGGCTCCGATTGATTTTACGACTTTTACCTTGTCAATTTCAGGTTAAATTGACTGGCACGCTCAAACCCGGCATTTGTCTTGTGTGTTTGAGGCTAAAAACCCTAACTCACGTTTTTAGCGCGAACATATTTTTGGCACACCCGGTGGGACCAAATCAGAAAAAGATGGCCGCAGGAAAATCCATCCCTACGGCCGATGTCGACACTGAAGCCATCATCGTCCCGACGCTGGACGACCTGACGCCAAAACAGCGGAAAGAGATTGAAGATCGAAAAGCTGCTCTGGAGGAGATGATGCTAGGCTGCTATCAAAAAACCCGACGAGGGGTCACGCAGAAGGCTGCACTCCCAACGCTGAACCCAATCGGCGATGATAGCGCTCCACTAAACACGGTAAGTCGATACGTGCCGGCTTAGGCCGAATTATCTGTGATGATCGAGCAATCCATACACCATGCCTTGATCAACCAATCATCGGCTTTGGTCACAACCTTAAAGTCGATGATTGAAAACAGCGTCAAGACGACTGCTCAAGAGCTGGCTTCAATCGGAGGTCTGCTTGACCCATTACAGCCACTCCCAACGTTCCCCGTATACTCGGTAGCACCAAATACCAGCACCATAAAAGGGCTGGCTCCAGTCCCTTCACTAATGCCGACCTAGCCAACTGTGTTGGCACCAAGCGCCCATATAGATGGGATCACCCATTACCACGCCTACACCGATGCCGCAAAATTATGCAACGCGGCAAACGCGACGCCAATACACACCATCGGGCAATCGGTCCCCCGAACGATTGTATCGGACCAAAACCCTCAATATCAAGGACCAATTCCACCAAAGAATCCGATCCCGCATAAAGTGGTTACTTACAGTAAACCCTTCATCCCTATGCCTGATGAGTACGATCAATCGCCTCAACAGCAGCCGATTCGGCCTAGCCGACAACCCGAGTTTGCACTCGGGGGGCAGAATACCAATTTGCACAATTGGCAAAACCTCACTCCGCCATCGGCTTGATTTAACCAACGGCCCGAGCTAGCACTCGAAGGGCAGGATGCCAGTTACCCTAATTGGTAGAACCCTGGCACCATATCGGCTGGTGGTATTATTGGGCCGACCAAATTTCTACTGTACTAAGGGAGCAATTCGGCCTACAGCCAAAAGGCAAGAACGTCGGCTATAAAAAGCCGTATCCCAATTACATAGATCGAATGGCCTACCCACACAACTATAGAATCCCTAACTTCGCCAAGTTTTCAGGAAATGACTCTATTTCTACCCTTGAACACATTGGACGATTCATTGCCCAATGTGGCGAAGCTGCTTAATCCGATGGGTTAAAAATCAGGCTATTTCTTTTATCTTTGTCGGAGACCGCTTTCACGTGGTTCACGAACCTACCCCCAAATTCGGTCCATTTTTGGAAAGATTTGGAAAGCTGATTCCACGAATATTTCTTTTCTGGTAGTCCCGAACTCAGAATTTCGAACCTTAGTTCAGTCCGACAGAAATTCGACGAACATGTGTCGGACTACATTCGGAGGTTTAGGGACGTATGAAATCGGTGCTTTAGTGTCACATTACCAGATAATCAACTTGCCAATTTAGCATTCCAAGGCTTGATTCCCC
The DNA here is from genome assembly GCA_036346355.1 of Rhipidocladum racemiflorum. Classification (NCBI taxonomy): domain Eukaryota; kingdom Viridiplantae; phylum Streptophyta; class Magnoliopsida; order Poales; family Poaceae; genus Rhipidocladum; species Rhipidocladum racemiflorum. The sequence goes on along the minus strand of CM070580.1, from coordinate 37,078,441 downwards.
CACTTAAGGAGAAATTTGCTGGACAGGAATTCTCCGATTTAGGTCATCTCCTTCACCGAGTATCGGCACAAGAAAGCCGATATTCTGATAGTAAGGGGTTTAAATATAGATTTAAAACAAATGGGAATGAGAAGGTACATGGTCGATTGCAGCTCTAGTGAGACATTTGATGACGATGAAGCCGATATAAATATAGCCGAGTGGGCAAAGGGTCCTAAAAAATCACTCGTTTGCTCGTGGCTTAAGCCGATCAAAAATAAATCAGAAGTTAAATACGCCTTCGACGTGTCCAAATGCGATCGGATATTTGATTTACTACTACAGGAGAAGCAGATACGATTGCCAGAAGGACATGTTATCCCGTCCTCCGATGAAATCAAAAAACAAAGATATTGTAAGTGGCACCACTCCTTTTCACATAACACTAACGATTGCAATATTTTTCGTCAGCAGATATAGTCGGCCATCGAGGACAGACGACTAAGGTTTGCTGAAGAGCCAGCCATGCAGGTGGACGTGAATCCTTTTCCAATCAACATGGCGCAATGCTCACGAAAAGGAAAAGAGCCGATAAATGAGCTGATTCGGCAGGTTGATGTCCAATCAAGTTCTGGTGGCGGCGAAATGCTAAAAATAACGATCGGCTCATTACAAATAGAAGCCGATCGAGATGGCCGGAACTCGAGGACCGTTAAAATTAGGAGTGAACCACGGATCGGACAATGGTACAAAGCCGAAATGGCCCCGCCAAAACGAAGTGTTACAAGATCCAGGTCGACGTTCTCCCAACTCCTGGAGAAATATGAGAAGATTAGCCGCCAACATGACCAACGTCCTCGTCAACCCGATAATCCGTACTGGGCGGATAATGAAGAAAGAGCCCACCGATGGTGTCCATTCTGGAAGTTTTGCTGGGAGAGAAGAACGTCGTTACCATCGGTACAGACATGCCCAATGGGTCATCTCGCCCAAGATCGGCCAAGGCGACCAATCAGGGATAGATTGACCAGGCCGGTCCATGATCGGCTAAGACCGTGGATCGAGGAACCGATGCAAAGGAAAATGCCAGCAACAGAACGGATTAAGCCCGCAAAAGAGCAATCTGAGTCATCCGGGTCCGAAGATAAAATCGGCATTTTGGCTGGGAAAATCCGTAAACCGATTGAACCAAAGCCGAGGTGGTGTCCCTCTGAGCTCAGCCGATCCCAGCGTAGACGGCTGCAGCGCTTAAGGACACTAGAAATGAGTGAAGCTAAAAAGGAAAAGGAACGAAATCAAATATTTAACGAGTTGTGGCCGATTCAAGTCGTGAAGCACGAATGGAGGAAAAAAACGGTCGACGAGGATTCGGACCAGTCAGTCGATTCCGGTCCACCGATGATCCGGGACGGTACTCCCCCAATGGATATCAATATGGTCTTCACTCTACCCGTGGAGTTCAGAACTGAAACCAAATCGGCCGAAGAAGCCTTCGCTCAGTTATGTCTTGGTGCACAAGACGTCGTGTTTGAAAAACCCCAAGACATGCATCGGCATTTAAAGCCGTTGTACCGAAAGGGGCATATCAACGGCCGACCCATATCAAGAATGCTAGTCGATGGCGGAGCTACAGTAAACCTGATGCAGCTAAGCACTTTCAAGAAACTGGGCAAAGCCGATGAAGATTTAATCAAAACAAACATGGTGTTAAACGACTTCACAGGAGACCCCACCGAGGCAAAAGAAGTAATGGTCACGGAGCTGACGATCGGCAGTAAGACTTTGCCGACCGCATTTTTTGTGATCGAAGCCAAAGGGAATTACAGCGTGCTTCTCGGGCGAGACTGGATCCATGCTAATTACAACATTCCGTCAACAATGCACTGACTCTTGGTACAGTGGAATGGAGACGAAGTTGAAGTAATACCAGCCGACACATCGGCTCATATAGCACTCGCCAGTCCCGAAACAAATTGGCCGCACCAAGAAGCCGAATGCATATCGGGAAAGGTTCTGGAAGATTGCGACTTCATCTGTGTTGGAAAAACAGGTCTAATGCTGATCAATGTCGGACCAAGCACATTCGATCGGGCAAACAAAGTAGTAAGAAGATGGAGTCGGGAATAAAAGAAACCACTCAAGATAAGCCTCAAAGTCGTCGGCAAACAGTGGACTACGAAGAAGCTATTGAAGATTTCCAAGAAGAAAGACTGGGGTGTGGTTTCACTTCAGCTGACTTACTTGAGGAAATAGACATAGGGGAAGGTGATAGGAAAAGACCAACCTTTATAAGCGCAAAACTAGGCGCAGATTATAGGGCCAAGTTGGTCGAAATACTAAAGAATTATCAAGACTGCTTTGCTTGGGAATATTGTGAAATGCCTAGTTTAAGCCGACAGCTAGTCGAGCATCGGCTACCTATAAAGCAAGGGTATCGGCCATTTAAGTAGTTTTCCCGACGTTTTAATACGACCTTGTACAATGCCATCAAGGAAGAAATAGAACGATTATTAGAAGCCAAGTTTATCAGGCCTTGCCGATATGCTGAATGGGTTTCAAACATCGTTCCTGTTGTGAAGAAAAACGACATATGTGTGGACTTCAGAGACCTAAACAAAGTGACGCCAAAAGACGAATACCCGATGCCAATAGCCGATATGCTCATCGATGCTGCATCAGGCAATAAGATTATTAGTTTCCTTGATGGAAATGCCGGATATAACCAAATATTCATGGCAGAAGCTGACGTGTCCAAAATAGCCTTTAGGTGTCCTGGAGCCTTGGGACTGTACGAGTGGACCGTCATGACGTTCGGCTTGAAAAATGCCAGCGCCACGTACCAACGCACCATGAACTTGATTTGTCATGATTTAATCGGCCACATCGTCGAGATTTACATTGACAATGTTGTCGTAAAGTCAAAAGACGATTGGCAACATCTGGCCGATTTGGAAAAAGTATTCCAAAGCACAAGGGCCCACGGGTTAAAAATGAACCCTCTAAAGTGTGCGTTCGGGGTATCGACTGGATAATTCCTCGGATTCATGGTACATGAGAGAGGAATCGAAGTTAACCAGCAAAGAGTAAAAGCCATAGCCGATACCAAACCGCCGACAAGTAAAAACGAGCTGCAAAAATTGCTCGGCAAGATCAATTATCTACGGCGCTTCATTTCAAACTTGTCTGGGCGAATTAAAGCCTTCACCCAGTTGCTGAAATTGAAAGAAAATCAAAACTTCTTTTGGGGAAAGGAACATCAGAAAGCCTTCGAAGACATAAAAGAATATTTGATGAAACCTCCGATTCTGGCCGTGCCAAAGAAGGGGATACCATTTAGGCTATATATATCGGCCGAAGAGGAAACAATCAGAGGCGTATTAGCACAAGAAGTCGACAGCAAAGAGCGAGTGATATTTTATCTAAGCCGATGACTCCTGGACACCGAAAGGAGATACCCGTCCATAGAAAAACCGTGTCTCTCCCTCTATTTTGCTTGTACAAAGCTAATGCATTATATCTTAGTGTCAACGTGTACAATAGTGTGTAGGACCGATGTCGTCAAATATATCCTGTCTGCACCAATTCTACGAGGATGACTTGGCAAATGGGCATACGCCTTAACTGAGTTTGACCTGACCTACGAATCGGCTAAAGCTGTCAAGGGACAAGTCATAGCCGATTTCATCATAGGCGGCAAAACCACGATTGGATTAGTTGATGTTGCCTCTTGGCAGTTGTATTTCGATGGGTCGGCATGCCGAGAAGGCAATGGTATCGGCTTAGTATTAATTTCACTAAAAGGGCACAACTTCGATTTCGCATATCGGCTTAATAGTCGATGCTCTAACAACCAGGCCGAGTATGAAGCTTTGCTCAAAGGTCTACAATTATTAGAAAGCATCAGAGTAAGCCATGTCGAGGCATTCGGGGATTCATTATTGGTTGTACAACAAGTCAAAGGGGAATTCCGATGCAACGATGAAACCCTGACACAAAACCTAGAACAATGCCTTCAGGCTATCGAGTCATTCACGATGTTCTCTATCGGGCATATCCCTAGGGAATTGAACGATAGAGCTAACTTGTTGGCGTAGCATGCATCATGATACAAAAGTTACGGCCAATATGATATGATCGAAGCTATCGACAAGGCAGTGTTGTGTGTGGATATTGTCGACTGGAGAACGAAGATCAAGAATTACCTGATGGATCCATCTAAGCCGACCCCACGAAAAGTCAGGAATCAAGCTCTAAAATACGTTATGTTGGAGGGGCTACTATATATCCGGACAATAGAAGGGTTACTCCTATGATGCCTCGGAGCCGATGAAGCAAAGGTAGCGATGGGTGAAGTACATGAAGGAATTTGCGGATCTCACCAATCGGCTCATAAGATGAAATGGATGTTGAGACAAACCGGGTATTACTGGCCGACAATGTTGGAAGATTGTTTTAGATATTATAAAGGGTGTCAAACGTGCCAAAAGTTTGGGAACGTACAACTCGCACCAGCATCGGCCTTATATCTAATTATCAAACCTTGGCCGTTCCGCGGATGGGGAATAGATGTAATCGGCCAAATATTCCCAACGTCAAGCAAAGAACACAAGTTTATCCTCGCAGCAACAGACTATTTTTCGAAGTGGGTGGAAGCTATACCCCTTAAGAAAGTTACTAGCACCGAAGTGATCAACTTTGTTAATGAACACATCGTACATCGATTTGGCATCCCACAAACCATCACGACTGAACAAGGGACTGTGTTCATGTCCAATGAATTCCAAACCTTCGCAAAAAGTCTGGGCATTAAACTGCTTAATTCTTCACCCTATTATGCTCAGGCTAACGGACAAGCCGAATTGTCTAACAAAACTCTAATCAAGCTGATAAAAAGAAAGATAGATGAAAAAGCAAGGAATTGGCACTCAACGTTGTCGGAAGCATTGTGGGCATATCGGCTATCATACCACGGATCGACCAAGTTGTCATCGTTCTAGTTGGTATATGGGCAAGAAGTCGTACTGCCCGTGGAAATAAACATCGATTCCCTAAGGGTGGCCGGGCAGAATACTTTGTCGGCTAATGAATACATAGAGCTCATGATCGACGGCCTAGACGATTTGGCAGAGGTCAGACTAACTGCATTAAATCGGCTTAAAAGGAACAAAGAGAGGGTGGCTAGAGCGTACAATAGAAAGGTTATACCAAAATCATTCAATGAAGCCGATCTAGTGTGGAAAACCATATTGCCAGTCGGATCTAAGGATATACGATTCGGTAAATGGTCACCAACATGGGAAGGGCCATATAAGATAAATCAGCTTGTTGACGGAAATTCATATATATTGGAAACACTCGAAGGATCGATGCTGCCAAAGGCAATCAACGAAAAATACCTAAAAGCGTACTACCCTAGCGTGTGGATCGGAGCATAAGCGCATCAGATCATTAAGAATAAATGCTCTCAAGATACAAGGCTGATTAAAATATAAATGCAGAGGTATGTACATCACAAAAATCGGCTACATAGCCGATGATAATTGCAAGTTTTACGACCAAAGTGTGCATGACAGCAAACATTCAAACATCATTTGCAAGCAGTATTGTTTAAACTATTACAGCCCGGACCCGGGCAGGGTGGCCCCAAGGCCCGATAATGCCGCCGCCACCTTTCCAATAGTCGCTTGGACACCGTCCACAATTTGTTGATTAGCTTTAGCGTTGCCAGGGACGGTGACTATCTTGGCCGATTGCTGCTTGACTTTTGCGAACACCTCGCCGATCCGCCGTTTTCGATCCACCAGCGATGAAGTTGACTCAGTCACATGCACTTGGCATTCAGTGAGTTGTTTGACAATTGTAGCTAGCTGTTCCTCAAGCGACCTCTTGGTCGATTCTAGTTCTTGGGTTTTGCTTTTTATCAGCTTGAGGGCAGCGACATCTTCATCAAACTCCTTCTGTAGCTTGGCATCGGCCACCAGATTGTCCAGATGCTTTTGATTGGCTTGTTGTGCTTCCCTTTGGGCGATCCTGGACTTTGCGGCTTTCACCTCCTCCCTCCGGTCGTCAAGATGGCAGACATCCAAAAGCGCTCTCATAACCTCGGGAGGGAGATCGGCTTGAACGGTGGCCATGGCAGTCCATAGTGGCTGTGTATCGACCAGGAGCTGGGCTTCAGGTGCATCACTTCATGAAATAGGCGATTAAGCCACTCCTGCATGCTTGGCGCAGAGATGACGACAGCCGACGCATCAATAATTCTGCGGATATCAGCTGGGTAGTCATCGGTGGCCAATACTTCTGGATCATCCAAATCATCCAAAGAAAACCCCAACAAGTTAGCCGGATTCGCTGTTGAAATTGAAGAGGAAGGCCCTGGAATCTACGGCAATGCAGTTGTAGTCCTGTCGGGCAGATCTGCTGTTGAAATCGGAGAGGAGGGTGCTATGACAGGCGTCGGAATCTGCGGCGGTGGAACAGCTGCAGTCCCCTGAAGATCAGCCAGAACAGTGGCCACTTGGATCGATGGTGACTGTTAAAGAAAAAGGGGATAGGTAAAAAAACTAAGATGCAAAAGGAGATTAAGCAGAAGGGCATACCTTGGTAGCCGATCCACCCAGAGAATTTTTGGCACTTCCCTCCGTGGCCTTGACAGGTCTATTCACAGTGACCTTGTATTTTTTGGTAGCCCTTCCTGAAAAATCAATCAGCTAAGATAAGACATAGTGCAAAGAAGTAGAGGGATGTCCTCGATCAGATTACTCACTCGTTGAAGGCTACTGCTTTGCGATGTTGGATAAAGAGGGGTTATTGACTCCCAGATTTATAGATGCGTAGTCTGTAAGGCCCGTCGATTGATGCAGCCTTCTAGTCGATTGGGTGCTACCGAACGGAGCCGATGAAACCGCCCTTTTGCTACCGGTTTTCTTCGACGATTGAGCCTGAAGAAAAGTGACATTGATTAGCCGATAAAAGAATGTAAAGCAGGGATAAAGGGTGCATTTAAAAGGTTAATACCTCTATAGCTATCGACGAGTTAGTATAACCTGAAGAGCTATCTTCCTCGCTTGAAGTGTTGGGAACTATCGTCGGCTCATGATAGTCAGGCAGGAACAAGGATATGATAGCCGATGGAGTTCTATCTAAAAGAAGGGCCCCAGCCACTGAGGACCACCAGGCTATGTATCGGCTTGATCGGCGAGTATTAAGAATGAAATGTTGGAGCCATGTGATCTAGAGATCATTGGCTAGATCAAGAACGATCTCAGCAGCCATTTTGTTAGTTACCCTGGTCCTAGGTTGGACTTGATCAAGGAGGGGCAAGCTGGGGACAACTTGGCCAAAGCCCAGTTGAAGAGCATAGATTGAGGGGTGGTAAGACTCATAGGACGGCTGAAAGGTCCGATTCCTTGTGCTCAGTCCTGCATGAAGTATACTGGGAGAGATAAAAAGTTTGTAGAGATCAAGAGACGATTGAGACATGGAGGAGCTGTCGGCTTCCAAGTGCAGAAAAAATGGGCATAGGAAATCGGCTGGATTGGTGTAGCTGAAAAAGTCTTGCTGGCCGAAGCCGACACGATCTAAGTTCAGAAAAAATGACAAGTACTTGTGAAGACCGCCTGGGGTTATTTTCGTCTCACCGGCAGAACGCATCGTGAACTTCTCCCCCTGTGATCGGCTAGCTGTATAACGAGGTGCTGATCCTTCAGGATAGTCTTCTCGAGGAAAGCCTGGATCTTCCATGTCGGAGATAAGCGATCGGTTGAAGAGGCAGTGTAGCCAGAGCTGTATAAACCAAAGAGGTCCACCAATATTGTCGATGACAAACTTGGAAAACCCTGAGAAGAGTCTGCTCCGTATCACATGCATCATTTGGTACACTACCCCTAGCAAAATCTTTCCCAGGGCAAGCCGACAGCCCTCTACTAGCTGCTCCGCTAGTAGCTGATATACTTGTGTTGGTCCGAGGGAGGCTCTACAAAACAAATATATGTCCAGCCACAGGGTCAGAAAGGCGGCATGTTCTTCATCTGATACAAGCCCATTAACTTTGTTATTATGTTGGATGTATTTTCGCCACTCCTCGCCCTTGGTTTGGATAAGCTTATATCTAGGCTTGCCGCTGAAAGCTGATATCTGTTCGCCGTCAAGTCTGAGGCAGCACAGTTGGGCCATGTCCAGGAGGGTCGGGCCGATCGGACCAGTTGGGAAAAGAAAGGCATTGAAGGTGTCAGACCAGAAATAGCATGCCGTGGCCACCAAGGGCTCATTCCGGGCCGGCTAGGCTTAAGGGAAGGCAGTTGGCTACGCCCATCCTTTCCCATTCTGCTCTCTTTTGGGCCGCTACTCTTATATACTAGGATCTCCACCCCTTGAGAGTTGTCGGCCAAGCCCTAAAACTCTTGCCCCATTCCTTTACGTTATAGCCAGCAGCCGATAATGCAAGACGAGGGATCTCTTGGTTAGTAACTGCATCAGCTTCTATACTGCCTACTGGTCTTAGGTAATACTGGTCATCGCTGTTGGGAATAGGGATGAGTACCTGCGAAGAATCCATTCAGTCGGCTTTTGGGAAGATGGACAAAGTTGACAAAAGAGCAAGCCGATTTTGAAGGTTGCGAGAGCTTGAAGGCGTGAAAATGACTGTGGAGGGACCCACATATTTATACCACAGTACAAAAGGTGAAAAGGTGGGAAGCGGTTTTGACATGACGTGCGCATTAAAAACACATCGAGGTTTTTACGGCGCCATTAATGGGGCAGTTACCAAAAAAGTTTTTCCCTCAGGAACCGATTGGGGAGAGAAGCCGATAGGGAAAGCCAATACGATTTTTGGAAGACAACAAGTTATCTTCCAAAAATGGGGGGCATATGTTTGCACCAAAATTTGGCACATATGGAAAATATCGGCCCAATACGAAATATGGAAAGTTTTATGTGCAAGCGACGGTTGGAATTATGGAACCGAAGGACAGATCATGATCAACGCGGATTCAGTTTCCAAAACAGAAAACAGAGATCGGATCGTAGCCAACGCGGATTTGGTTGCCGTGTGCATAGAGGACTCGGATCGACTGAGGCATATAAAAAAGGGACGAGCCAGGAGACGCAGACTTCAACCCAACACAATCACACATTTACCTTTGAAGTTCTTTTTTGTTATTTTGCTAGTTTTGTAAGCTTTCCTCTGTAAGTTGACGAGATCAATAAAGAGTTGCGCATCGCCAACTAGTTGATTCCGCCGATTTCGCCTTAGGTTCGATTTGCTTTTCTTTGTTGCGCATCGCTTCTCAAAGCCGATCTGCCTTTACCCTTGGATTAGCTGTAATCGGTTAATCTAGTTATCCCCTGATCGGCTTTTAGCCGACTGGAGTTACACCGATAATTATTCGTTATCGGCTCCGATTGATTTTATGACTTTTACCTTGTCAATTTCAGGTCAAATTGACTGGCACGCTCAAACCCGGCATTTGTCTTGTGTGTTTGAGGCTAAAAACCCTACCTCATGTTTTTAGCGCGAACACCCTTGTTAGCGTCGTTACCAAACAAGCCTGGCCACGAGGTGTAACGGATCGCCTTTTCAGGTGGCGCGTTTAAATGCCACGATAGCTACCTAGAAAAATTAGCTATTAAGAACCAAGCGTACATTGCCAGACATAAGGGCAAATCAACAGTTTTTATATAGCTTAGGGCCTAACGGCCAGAGTTTTAAAAAAGGAGACGTAGAGAGCCCCTAATATCTTACATTACAAAAGAACCACCAGGCATGGCTTAAGCATAAGCCAAGACCTTAAAACCAATAAGAGTCGCCATCTACGGCTTCCTGGAATTCCTTGGCGTTTTGAAGCTCTAGGGAGTTGTGTTTAAGCAAGGGTGAGTACACAACCGTACTCAACAAGTTGCACGAAAAATTCTGAATACTACATGCAAGGATTTATCAAATGATGGCACAAGTTTAATTATTTACGTGGATGCAGTTTTATTTTCCAAGTTCATTTTACATTTGAAACACAAATAATAAATAATAGTAAAAAGGGGGTATTCTCAAAGCAATCACCATTAAGCCACTTCTCAAAATTCACCAAAGAACTAACTTAAGCTCGGTTACGGGATTCACCACAATTAAACTTAGCTTCATTAACTGGAAGCACGGTGTATTCGAATACCATTTTATTTGACTTTGCAGAGCTGCTCAGCATTACCCACAAGGTACCTACGGCCGTTAATGCCATGCGCAAATTACATGCAACTTAAATTCATGCGGCCGGGCCGAGACCATCACAACCTTTTGTTGTACATTCCTGGATAGCCTCTAACCGGTAAAGCCACTCCACTCGAGACACACTGTCCGGAGCGAGTACCTACCGTTGTGAGAACCAGCAAATGGCGCTACCCGAACCATTCTCGTTCCACCCCATCGGTCATTCCCTCGCCGGAAATGCCGCTCCCCATTCTCTCTCCGAGAATGGTACCACCATTTAAGTATTTTCTAGGATATGCACAATGTACTGAGCTATGTCGGAGGCAGATCAACTAACCGATCCAACTTGTGGTTGAGCGGGATCTTAAGTTATTTACTTTGCTCAAGGGGGGTTTAACCTTATATTGCCAAAGACTAAGCCATTTAACCTTCCACGACCAATCTGGTACCCACTGTACCAGCTACCGAAACCAATCATGACATTAATCATCAACCGGGGATCGGACTCACATCCACCTCGTAGCTAGTCCAATACCGTCCCCCTGACCGTATCACATTTAAATACATACTCCGAACCAACTGCTCGTCAACAATTCATTTCTCATTTAAAGATTTTGAGTGAAACTAACATAGATTAATGATTATCTATGACATAAATATAACTACCATCTAGGTTTATCAAAGGTTAAATTATGGCTAATCAATCATCAAGGAAGCTAAATGCGAAAATGGGTTTAACTATGTTACATGTCATTCTAAACTAGCAATTTTCAATATTTCAACATACCATTAAAGTAATGCAATAGAAATTAATTACTATAATATTAAACTACCTTGCCTTGCTGCGAGGCGGGGTCGGCTAGGTCGTAGTCGACGTAGTCGTACACGTCTCTGCCCTGGTCCGGCTCCAGCTCCTGAGTCTGCTCGGGCTTCAACTGCTGTGCGTACGTCGGGTCTAGCGTAAAGAAAGCGAGCAATAAGTAAAACGAACAAATAAAAGAATAAAAAGAAAAAGTGGAAACAAAACGAAATAGAAGATGGAAAAAGGGCCGGAGGAGAGTTTGAGGGCAGTGTGGGATTTTTGGAAATTTGGGAACTTCGAATGGCGAAACGGAGACTGTATTTGGACTCAGTGGGTCGAAACGGTAAAGATGGTATAATTTGGCTATTTTTGGAGTTTCCGGAGATTTTCGAGATTTTTGGAGTATTTATTAGATTTTTCGGATTATTTAATTTTGAAAAGAAAAACAAAACCGGATGCATAGTAACGGGCCACGCTGGGGCACGGCCCATTCGGCCAGTCGGCCCGAGGCCAAATGCACACGCTGCTTGAGAATCGGGCCGCCAGCCATGTGGCGAGGCGACCGACATGTGGCCCTACTGGTGGCGAGTGAGGGCGGCCGATCAGGGGCCGCGAGCGAGCAGTGCGTTGCTTAAGCGGCCGACGAGTGGGGACAGGGCGACAGAGAGCAGAGAGGGCGAGGAGGATTAGGGTTAGGGCTTGGGGTCGGGGCGGCGACAATTTGGCGGTGGGGCGGGCGAGGGTGGCTGGGACTGGGGACGGAGAGGATCGGGGGGGCTCGGTGGTGGAGATGAGGCGTCGGGGAGGGGAAACAACATGTGGCCAGCTAGGTTTAGGACTAGGGTTAGGGAGTCGGGTGGGAAGTCGAGGGCGGCGGGGTGGCTCGAGCGGGGCGAGGTCGAAGTTGGGGGAGAAGAAAAAGGGGATCGGGCGGTGCTCACCGTGGAAGATGAGGGAGGTGAGCATGAGGAAGATGAGCGGCGCGCTCGGCTTTTATAGCCGTGCAGCGACATGGGTGCAGAGGAGGCTGGTGAGCTGCCGCCTGGGCGGCGACGCGCGGAGGTGACGGGGGTTGGCGGAGGCGACGGCACGGGGCAGGTGGGCCGGCGGGGTGCGTGGAGGCGACTCACGAAGTGACGGCGATGACCTCGCACGAGAGCGGGAGCAGGCAGTGCGCGGGGCAAGGCGAGCGCGACAGGAGCATGAGCGGCAGGGGAGTTGGCGACGACCGCACGACAGGACGCGGGCGATTGAGCGCTGCAACGACCGACGGTCCGAGCGGAGCGATGGCCAGGGCACGCGACGGACCGAAGATCCAACGGGGGAACCCCATGTACGTGTTCAACCACTCCACACCAAATCCCAAATTCCAGATCAAGAACGTAGAACTCGGTTAACTCAAATTAAACTCGAAATTAGGATTCGATTTCCTTTTTGAATTTTTGGGGATATTTCTCGAGGCACGCATTCTCTCGTCGATCACTAATGTACGTGCATACACCCTTGATCTGCCTGTAGGTAATTAGGTAGCAATCCCTTCTGAAAAGCAAAACAAACGCAGAAGATCAATAAGGAGTGATGGTCGCATGCGCACATATAACAAAAGCCGAAATTTTTTTTAGCCCGCTAACACAATTCGTTTTTCAAATATAGTCCTACACGATTTATTTTTCAAAAATAACACCCAGGTGACACATCTCACCTGCCACGCTTGTGTACTAGGGTAGGTGGCCAGACCCGTGGTAGGACGGCGACCGCGACAAGAGGGGCTGTCGAGCTAGGGCACAATGGTAGCACCGCTCCATTGTATGCTGCCATGTTTGGGGTGCTCGGCACCTTGTTGCCGAGCTAGGGTGGTGTGGCAGCAAGCCTGCCTCAGTGTACCATTTGCCTGCTGCCGCCAAGGTACACGGGCATGACAGGTGTCACGTGTCACCTACTGGCGTTTCCGCGATCGAGGAGAGGGTTGTTTTTGTAATTGTATGCGTAAAGAGGTCATATTTGAAAACTAAAAAGTGTTAAGGGAGCAAATTATTGGAAGGCTTCCTTGTAATGTATGCCACCAAGCTACCCAACAGGGCAACAAAAGGTCGATGATGGAAGCAACCATGGTTGGGACGGGATCAAGCCTTTCTTTCCTCTGTAGCTAGGCTAATTAACCTAGCTTTCTGGGGGAAGCCTCTGAAAAGAGTGTCGATTTTGGAGTTTGGTGAGGCCGGCCGGCCGGCACTCATCGCATGGATGGACATGGCTAACGCTTGCTACTCGATCCCTAGCTGGATAGTGTGTTCTCCACTAGACATGCGGTACAGGTCACCACTTCTCCAAAGCCACGCACCATGCATGTGATTTGTGGCCTAACGCGAGACAAATGTAGTAGTAACCAGGCCATGTTCCATGGAAAGAGTTTTTGTTGGGCGTTCTGCATCTTTGGGTCGCTTGGTTGACTCTGACTCCGTTGCTTTCTGTCTTTGTTTTTTTTTTTTTTGAGAATTTTTATAATGTATTATACTGGTCATTAATTTGTTAAAGATATTTCTACAACTATACTATCATAGAAAATATAACTAAGTACTAGTTAATCTTATTTATTGGATCGAAAAGAATGAACAGTCCATATTAAATTTAGTGTAGTATAAAAAAACGCTTTTTTTTCTCAGGTCGTGGGGGTGAACTATATATGATCTCGGGGTATTCTGAATGATTGGCTAATCAACCCTTCGAGTTTAATGTTGCGAACATTTGAAAGCTCGATGGTTTGGTTTGAAAGATTTTTTTAATCTTGATGTTGAAAGTTCAAATTTATTGGTAATAAGACTGGATCCACGAGTTGAAAGCCTATTTTTTATTCAGTTGAAAATCAAACCGTGATGTGAAACTGTTTGGTTTTCGAATTTTATTGAATTTGTTGATTTAAAAGTTCAATATTGTGGGTTGAAAGTTTGGATCTATACTTTTGAAAGCTCAAAACCCCACGAATTGAAAGTTTTATTTGAAAATACCATGATTTAAGTTGAAAGGTGATGATTTTGTTTGGATTCTCTGTTTTTAATTATTGAAGAAGAGGAATCAGGAAGGAGAATGAGAAGGGGAAAGGAAATGAAAGCGCATTATCTCATCTCGACCAGGTGAGAACGCACGACGCTAGAATGTTTCGTATGTATAACTGAAGAGAAAAGAAGGGAAGAGAAGAGTGTTATTCAGTTATTTCCTAATCCTTCCAAAAAAGGTTTAACATGAGGTTGGGCATAATTTCCCACAGTAATATTTTATATCATTTCAGCCCAAATATACCACACAGATATTTCATAAATTAAGCATTGCTCCAATTAATACTCATTATTGTAGTCTGTGTTGGGGAAGAAGCACAGTTCTCCCTTGCAAATGGACTGAGATCCTGTAAGTTGCATGATGGTAGAAAAATAGAGATGAATTGTGCGCGCCATTCTTTCACCTCCAAGCGTTAGATGAAACATCAAAAGTCAAAATTAATACCTGGACAGGGTGGTTGTCAAGAATGGCTCCCGAACCAGCTCCCACACCCCCGACTCCTCCTCTGACCACACGCCGAAGATCCAACGACACTTAGCACACGTAGAGATGGCAACGGGTTTGTACCTGACGAGTATCATCACCCCGTATTCGTATCCATGTTAGTAAAATTCATCAGCTACAATACCCATACCCGCATGTGGATATAAAATTTACCCGTATTTGTATCCGTGTGGGTAATGAGGACCTGGCGGGTAACCCGCACCCGAATGATGGAGTGATACCCATACTTAAGGCAAGAACTTCACTGAACTGCCAATGACCATTTTTGATGCTTCAGAATATACCAGCAGCAGTAGCACTGTGCTAACAATAAAAACTCCGAACATACGCATTAATTTCTACAGTGTAGTTCGCTACCGAATTCTTCACATACATTGCATTTTATATTCTGTTTTTTCTTCATATCTCTTTGAAATTCCACAGTATCAGTAGCAATTTTCTCGGATCAAACGTTTAAAACATAAAGATTAGATGTCAGCTCAATTGGTTGCATTGCCCTGCGCCCCTGCCTACAGGCTAGCCCTTAATCCTTATAGTAGGTCATTCCGAAGTACTGTTTGTTCTGAGACCTGAGCCCAAGGGAAATGGACTTTGTGTTGAAACTTTAATTACCTAGTCAAATTATTAGTGGATTAGACCCACGAGTAAATGGGTACTGGAAACAGCAGAACGGACCCATACCCGCTCTACCCGCTGGGTAGTAAATTTTACCAATTAATAGACCCGCGGGTATAAAAAACGGTTCATACCTAGCCTCTAATGGAGTAAATACCCATTGGGTTTCGGGTCCCCGTTGCCATTTCTAAGCACACGCATACGGGGCCGAATCTCGGCCGTTAGATCGGGAATTAACGGTGCGAGATCTAGGGTTTCAACGGGTTGGATGGCGCGGGCTGACAGCTAATGGGCTTCGGCCCGATCCATTAGGTTTTGGCCCAACTAGGTTTAGGATTTTTCAGCGATTTTCTATTTAAAATAATTCTAGTAATTCAATAATTTCAGAAAAATAGCAAAAAAACCAGAAAAATTCTAGAAAAATTCTGGAAAAATATTTTGAGATATTTTTAACATAAATAAAATATTTCCAACAAATTTTAAATAAAATTTCTAAATATTTAAATATTTCCCACAAATTTTAAATAAAATTTCTAAATATTTAAACATTTCAATAAAAGGCTTAATTCAAATTAACTCCAAATAAATCCAAATATATTCCAAAAAATTCTAAAAATTCAAATAACTCAATGAATACAATAAAAGAAAAAATTAGGATGTTACAAAATGTGTGACAGCATGACGTCACTACGGAATGCGTATCGGTGGAGGCGGAGCTCGGTGATGTTACAGCATCGAGAAATGTTTACTGTGCTGGCACCGTAATTTTTTTTTTGAAAATAACCGCTGTGAATTTTTTCCGAAAATAACACCCCGGCAGCCGCCTGCAGCAGACGATGAGCGATGCATGCTACTGGCTGGGCCCCACTACTCCAGTTAAATTTTTTTATTCATTTTATTTGAATTATAAAATTTTATATTCATTTTATTTGATAATTCAAATTTTATTATTTGATAATTCATGCGGATTTCAATTCTAAATTTTTTAAAAATAATAATTATTTGCACGTGCATTACAAAAATATACACCAGAATTTTTTTTGCAAAAATAATTGTCTGGGATCAATCGTGCGATGCGGCAGCGAGTGTGTGGGTGAGGTGGCACAGACAGTGCCTGTTTCCATGCCTTGGCTGTGGCGGCTGTTCGAAAGAGCGGGAAAAAGAAAGGGAAAGAAGAAAGAGAATAGGAAAAATAGTTTGTTAAAGTGAAAAAATGTGAGAATAAAAATAGAAATATATTTAAATCCTTGTTAGTTTTGTATGAAGGAAAAAGCATGAGGAATATTTATTCTGAAAATAATGTAATAGAGTGAAATGATATTGTTTGGTTATTTATACTGTGGGGATAAAATGTAAATTTGTAGGATCATTCTGTAATTTTCGAAAACCAATATATGCAATGGAAACTAGCACCTACCTGTTTGGTCGGCACATGAAATGTCTTGTTGGTTCATATAATGAAATATTTGAAAATGAATATATGAGTGGAACGACTTAAATTATTTGTTGAACACATATTAGGGCACATACAATAAAAGTTCAGATGATGAAATAAGTAATAGATTATATTATAAGGGCATTACAGTAGTAAAGAAATTGCTAGATGAACAAACTAAGGAAGGCATTATTTGTCATGGTGGAACAAGTGGTCATTCCGCCTATCTAGGTAGAGTGGGAATGACGTACAATATTTAATGCACATGACTGCTCCCGTGTAAGTTATGCGTTATGTTATCGGACACCGCTCAATCTCTTTTATGAAAGAACTCCATGGTGATGCGCAGTTCTTCCAATTGCGGCCGATTGGGTGGCCTATGACGTACGTCTTGAGGGTATAATACCGAACTTTTTGGTCTTTATGTGGATTTATGCCCTCCCATATGGGCTCTCTGATGGTTATTTCTGCCATCCCATATGCCGATTGGGTGGCCTATGGCGTCCTATTAATACCACCCGGGTTCTCGGATGGTCTGCGTATCCCTTCAAGGATTTGTTGCGTAGCGCGGACCCCGGCGGGCTGCTTCCCCTTGTCCCTTCCTCTTCGAGAGGAGGTACCCTTTTGCACTTCTGGTGCGTTGGTCGTTGGCGGAGACTTGTGAGACGCTTGCTCTGTTTTGGCTCGCACTCCACCGTATGGTGCAGGAGGTGTGAGTTCGGTTTGTCCTTGTACAACCGGAAGCGTGCCCTGTAGTCAATGCAATATGCACGCTGTGGTCATCGAATAGCACCGTAGGCATACTCGAGGTTTGGCTTTTCTGGGAGGTAGTAGCACCACAGAGAGGGTTGCTCCCCCCAGTTATCCCATGCGGGAAGGGTGAGATGTGGGTGGTATGTCTCCGGGTCCACCCAGTTGGAGTAGCCGCAAGATTCATCCTCGGTCAAGGGGCACCGATAGAATCTCCGGTCAGCTAGATCATCGTGGCAGGTATTAACCGCTGCCTGCAAGCCATGTTCGCAAACTTCGGGTGGCACCTGAGGACGTTCATCCTTTGTCATGAGCAATTTCGTAAGTTTCTTTTTGAAGTATTGTATGCGACGAACTGGTTTAGAATTATTACTTTGAGTGAAGCATGAGCACATCGCATGAAACTTACTGATTGGTTGGTCCCTTGCCCACTAGCCCTGAACTCCGATCGATTTAGAACGGGGACATATCCTGGCGACCTCTCCCACCGGGTGAAGTACTCTAGCGAAGTGGGGTGGGTGTCGTGGCAGTTGTAGACGAATTCATAGTCATGTTATTCCGGCCCATCGATCCATTAGAAGAAGCAACACTGGTCCTTGTGCTAAAAAACAAAGAAGGATGCATGAAATGGTAGTGTTACCCTGTATTGTATGGATACTAGTAGGTTTACCTCGTAGCGGCGGGCACAACAGTAGTGAGCGCAGGCGGCCGTATCTCCTTGCGTAGATTGCATCATCTTTGCTGGAAGGTTGCAGTCTCATTTTGGCCAGGGCAACTCCAGTAGAACTGGGGCGTCAACGCTGCTGGCATCCGGGTATTCGGGGGGGTAAGTTCTGCTTGTTAAAGAGCCGATGGTAGAATGACATTGTGCCCTAATTTGTGTAGATTTGGTTGATGTTTATTGCTGGTCTGGCGGGTAGTGGATGTCTATCCCTCGGCCGGTTTTATAGTGGTGGTGAGGGGCTTCTCCGCACAACTACAACACTTGTCGCTTTTGGAAAGCTTAACGGCCTGGCATCCTTTATGAAAGCTGCATGACCTGTCACCCTTTATGAAAGCTGCACGATTGGTCACCCTCAATCAAAGCTGCACAACCTGTCACCCTCATTCAAAGTTGTTCGGACTAGGCAGTGTGAAGTTAAAAGTACTGACAAATATACTATGCAATAAGTGATCACTTCAGAGTTAAAAGTAGGCAGTGAGTGGTCACTTCGGACTATGCAGTGTGTTGTCAGAAGAAGATAATATCTATTAATGACTGCCAAAGCTGCTGGCAGAAGAAGATAATATCTATTAATGACTAACAAAGCTGCTGGCAGGATGTTGTCAAATCTGACTGACAAAGCTACCGGCAGCATGTTGTCAAATCGGTTTGACCAGTGTGTTTTCAAATCGGTTTGACCAGCTGTTGGCAATGTGCTGGCCGCATAACTTCATCCGTGTCGTCGCGCCATGCCATGTTATGACCATGATGGCATGCGATGTACCCCATTATTTATATGTCATGCTACTTTCCCATATATATTTACGCACATATCCTTTATTTGTAGAATTGCAGTGGAGTCATTTATGGTAATAAACAGATGTTCGAAATGGGGGCTGAAGGAATACCACATTGCATTCAGCATGATGCCTTAAGGGTTACAATAATTAAACATACGAACTTCATTATAGCAATACAACCGCTCGCGTCCTCAACTCTAACCTGGTCGCCGCTTCCGTTGACGGCGGAGTTGTTCTTCTGGGAACGTGAATCGGTCAAGTGCGTGCATGTCACTCTGCAAGTCGTACTGGATGTCCTGTGTTGCGGGACGGGCGTCGTCAAGGTGGGTAGGTCACAGGTGTTGTGTGCGGAACATGTCTTCCACCCACCCATGAGGCTACATTGGAATGCACCATTAGTGTAGTGGACAAAAGATATTGCAACAAGTAATTAAAATTACAAGTGTTGTGCTTGGGCGCGATGACCTAGGAGATGGAGGACAGGCACCTCCCTCAGCATGCCGTAATACGACGTCGCTATGATGGCCGTAGGAAAGCATCTTCACTATGCCCTTCACATCATCTATTACGAAACGGAGAACCCCAAGCAGGGCACAGTATTGCTGCTCTCATGTCATAGTGCAGTGGAAGCCTCATCGACGATACGGTTGGCACGATCGTACTGCGTAGACAACACAAGACATTAGTTACTCATGGCAAAATAAATGAATCATAATGTATGCTCGTACCATGTCGTCCTCTCGTGCTTCGTGGTGTGTACGGTGGACGACACCCAACTGATCGGCGTGCGTGATCTGGTCGGGCCTCGTAGGAGAAACTCCAGTAAGACGAGCACGTGTACGTGGCACGTACCACTCCAAGTACGTGACGTACGATTCCAGATCGTATAGCCGATTCTCATGCACTACTTGCTCCATGGCAGACTGCTCCCACATAGTGGTCCATGGCAATTGCTTTTGCCGCCACTCGTCCATCTGTTGCCCCTTCCGAGATTGCCTATGGGAAACAAAGTTACAAGATACAAATTAGAATTATATCATATAGGCTCGTTGGGAGAAAGATAATTCAAATATATGAATTACACTTACATATGCGCTTTCCATGGTAGAGATGGGCCAAATGGAGGGGGGATTTGCTGGTGAAGTCCGAACTGGCGCATCAATCGTGCTGGACAATAAGGCTCCATCATGTAATAGAACACTAGGTGGCACGTCGTGAACTAGTGATGATGATCTTGTCCGCACTGAATTGACAATCCATGCGGCGCTGTAGTGGCGATGAACTGCGAAAATCATGGTTGCCATATGATTTCGTCCTCATATAGGTAGGGTTTCGAAGTAATCATGAAACTCTGTGTACACTCTATGAGGCCTCTCCCTTGCCCATCCCAGCTGCCCGTGAGTCCACCGTGTTCCCATGGTGGGCCCATCGATCGGGTACCCACCATCACCATAGAATGGCTCACATAATGGACAAAGGTGAATGGCCTGCCTAAAGTACGGCCGGCCGACAGAAAAGTGTTCCCAGGACCATATCTGAAGCACCGAGTAGCACAATGCAAGCACGGGCTCGTCTCCCGTTGTCTTCATGCAAGCTACGCACAACCCCCGATATATAGCGTAGAGCACGGCCGATCCAAAACTATATTATGGCACGTCATCCAGGTCAGCGTTAGCCAAATCCTGCGCGATGTGGATGTAGCTCGGGTATACGCAGTCTCCCTGCATACTAGGGAACAACACCCATCCAAACAAGTAGAGCAAGTATGCTTTGAGGTGACTCCTGATAACATACTCTGGTGCATCTGCTGGGCAATGCATATAGTGCCGAAACCATGAATGTGGAACCCCCTGAGAGTTCTTCAGGATGGGGTGACCAAACCTGTGCTCCAACCTCACCCTCCAGTCAAGCCACCGCGGTGGCAGAACAATTGGCCTGCCCCTGATAGGCAAACCAGTGATAAAAGAAATATCCTGGAGGGTGACGGTCATCTCCCCCCATCGAAAGTGGAATGTGTGGGTCTCTGAGCTCCAACGATCAACGAGCGCGGATAGCATACACCCATCCAAAGAGAAACAATGCCCGGGGTCCATCATCCGGGCTAATGGCAACAGACCTGCATGCCGTAGAATTGACACGTATCGCGGGTCCAACGGCCAGTGCTCGGTGGGGCTCCTCAGAACGAACGGATGAGGACCGTCACCCGTAAGCCATGAGGTGTTACGATGCTTGCCATCATAAGATGGGTCAAGTAAAGTGTCTAGGTGTGCAGCCATAACCCGCAAGAAGATAATTAACCGTAAGATATAACAATAAATGACATAACAAAAAATGACATGACACAACATGAAATTTGTATAACAGTGTAGCAAGCCTTATCGTTATGCGGTATGACAGTAAGATACATGATAAATATTATGAAAGTCTGATGAGTGTTTACATTAACAAAATGAACATAAAATTACATTAACGTACTAATATCATACGTGCAAGTACATTGTCAAAGGTAACTATGGACGAGTCGATGAGCCTGCCCTATTAGGGCAGTTCTTCATTGTATGCCCTAATGTCCTGCATAACTGGCACTTCCGTGGAGCTGGCACGTCTCCCCATCGACTTGCATCCATGTCGTTACGGATTCACTGTGATTGCCACCGTCCATGGCCGCTCCTCTTCAAAGTGTCATTCTGACACCATGTCACTTGGCCCGACCATAGCTCTTTGTAATGCATGTCCAAGCCGTAGGAGTTAAACTTCAAACTCCATATCCGGAACAGGTTGTCAGCACTGAAGTACTCAGAGATGTACGGTGCGGATGACTGACCGAGAACCGCACACGCCGCATATACATGAGAGCATGGCTTGTGCAGCAGTTGTGGCTTGTTACATATGCAAGTTGTGCACACTTGTTTACGGTAGCCCTTGGAATGGCCATCGACGAACTTCTCTCCTATACGAACTTCAAACTTCTGCCTAACTCCATCCATCGTGCGGGCAACATGTAAGCGAGCCTTCTCAATTTTCTTCTCCATGTATGCATACATACGTTCGAAGAACTGCTTCTCCTCATCCAAGTGCCTCTTCCCGTTCATCCTCCTATTGATAAAGTACCCTATAGTTCTATTCCAGGTATCCTCCATGATGGCACTAATTGGGAGGGGCCGAACGCCCTTCAAAACCCCGTTGTAAACCTTCGACAAGTTAGTAGTCATTATGCCGTACCTAGCGTCATCCCTGTCGTGGATTAGGGACCACTTCTCCAGGTCTGGAGCATGCAACTGTATCCATTGTGAGAAGTTGTTGACCTGGCCCTCCCCAGATGTCGTCACATGCTTCGAGGTCTCCTTGTCCAGTACCCTCCATATTGCCTTGAACTTTCGCCTCTGGTTTTGCATGCACAGCCTCTTGAATATCTTCATGACTTCCTTGCTGCGAAACCTCCTATGCAAGTTCGCAGTAAGATGTCTCATGCACCAGCGATTGATGACATCATTCCATTGGTATGGTGGCTGCGTCCCTCCTTGCATGGTGCTGATGGCGGACATTAACCCAACATGCCTGTTTGTGATGAGGCATACGTTAGTGCGGTCTTGGACCTAAGCTAGCTTGACATTTACTAGGAACCACAACCAACTCTCTGTGTTCTCGCTTTCCACGATTGCATAAGCCACTCCGGGAGTAGCTGGTCATTCGCGTCCGCCGCTACCGCCATCAGTATGGTGCCATTGTACTTGCCGGACATGAAAGTGCCATCCATGGTTAGCACAGGCCGGTAGTACTTGAAGCCTTGTATGGTTGGTCTAAATGCCCAAAACACACAGTCCAGGATGAAGCAGCTCAGACCCTTCGTGGGATGCGATCTATCCATCTTGTTGATGTACGCCCTAGGATTGGCTTCAGCAATCTGGTGAAGCATGCGAGGAACAAGGTTGTACCCCACTTCGTACGTGCCATACATCATCTCTATAACTTTCTTCTTCGGTCGTCACACCTTGCCGTAGCTAACAGGATATCCCACCATGTTAACCACGTCGACCATCAGTATCTTCAGTGAAACGGTCACGTCCGCCATGACCAAGTGAGAAAGCAGGCTGGCCACATGGCCACATATGAGGACGTGACATTTCTGTGCTTCTGTAGTGGCTCAGCAAGCACACGTGTGTGTCGGGACCTGGATTTACGAATCCGAAACCCTATGTGTAAACTGCACTAGTCCAAGATCACGCTAGTGCACATAGTGGCAACAAAATTGACATATCATTCCATTCATCGAGATAACTAAGAAAGTAGCAAATAGTAAACAGACCTTATGGTCAATTTTACATAACTGTGCCTTAAGGCTTAAGAAACAAACAGAACTCTTGCAGCGGAAAAATAAAGTAACTTGGGCCATACGACATGCCACATGCAGTCATCTGGGGAACGCTATCCTAGTTCACATAGTCTTCATAGTACTCCTCGTAGAATTCGGCATTTCCCTGTTCTTCTTTAGCAACTGATCAACAAAGGCATAAAGCCGTGAGTACAAAAAGTACTCAGCAAACCGTAGGGAAATGATGCAAATAATGTATGGTTTGACAAGAATAGTCATGGTTATTTTGCAGAAAACAATAAATTGAATGTAAATATGATAAATAGATTCAAAGCATAATTGACGAAAGATAGTACATAACTAGTAAATCAATGGTAGACAATATCAAAAGATTGACGAGGCATCACCCATCACCAACTAAACCATCATCAACCACTGAACTCAACAGTATTAACATTTTGACATCAAAAATAGCAGTGAACTCCCCGTTCACTTCCAACAATTCCACCTTCCAATATTTTATGAAAACACTATACCCCGTGTGAAATCCCCAAACACGTCCATGACCACGGACACGGCTATTCTAATAGTTTAACACACACTTTTGCAGAGGTTGTACAGCTTTACCTACAAGATATGATCATCTCTTTAGTGCCATGTGCAATCATCATACTTCCTTTGGTGTGCGGCAGAGAGACCACGACAAGGCCTTTACAATGCTCTGTCTAAACCCAGTACTGCCCGCTAAGGTTTCACCCCTCAGGGCCCCCTCTTGCGCCATGTGAGTCTACCCGTCCATTCTAGTACCCACACTACCATAATAGTACTTAAATATAGATATTGCAAATTAATTAGCCAGGCCTGTCCCATACCAGACATATGATTGTATGGTTAAACCTAGTTCAATGGCGCACAAGATTAAGTCCTTAAGTATTCTCAGGCAAGACAACCACATCTCAAATGCGCCATCAGCACCCCCTTTACTGCACGATCACTTGCCCGAGTGAAAACCATTCTGTATAACCAAGACCAATGGAACACCCTGCCATGGTGCAACAAATTTTACAACAGTGGCTACCCGCCACGATTCCATATCTCATTAAGTCAAGATTATTAATTCATCATGTGACATGAGCCCATCGTACAACTAAGCATGGCTAAGCATATTTACGCTAAGCATATTTACGCTAACCTAATATTGGTAATACAATATGTCCAACTATTAATTGTCCCATTCTAGGGTGACAATAGATACATGGCATTTCAATTATTCAAGGTGGCGTAGCGATAATCAGGTATTTAACTATTCCTAGTAAATAATACTTGTAAACAAATAGCATGCAATTATATGAAAACAAAGTACTTTTGCAAACATGGGTCCAATGTGGTCAAGGACTACGACTTGCCTTGTTGATCAGCTGCTGTCTCTGAGTCTTGATCTCCGAATCCTGCGCTCGCTCCATCGGGATCAACGTCTACTAGAAAAGAACGCAAGAAACACAAATAAATACCAAAACTGAGAGCAAACAATATCAAAAGCAAAAATAAATGGCTCTGGAATGTAGGGCTCGATTTTACAAATTTTTAGAAACTGGAATCGCCTCAAACAGAGTTCGTATGAGGGAGAATGAGCTATTTGAACTTTAAAAATCAAAGAAAATGAACAAAGACATTTTCTGGAATTATTTTTCTAAAGGAAAATAGATTTATTGCGCACTGATGATGTCAACAGAGGGATTTTCAGAATTAAAATATATCTAGAAAATGCTTTAGAGGCTGACAAGTGGGACCCTTGGTTTATGGACCAAGTCCACGGGAAGGCTAGGGTTTATGGTGGACTAGGCTCATGGGAACATGGCCTAAGGCTGACGTAAACGACACGCAGGCACTAACGTTGGTGACGCGCGGGATCTAGGGTCGACGTGGCAGTTGACATGGATGCGACGTGGCGGCAAACATGGCAAGGAGGCAGATGTTGTCGGGACCCCGAATTTGCAAATCCGGACCCTCTGTGTATTCAGCACTAGTCCAGGAACGCGCTAGTGCACACAGTCTTAACATCGGTAAATATCACAATCATACCAATCGATACCAATAAAGTACTTTATTTAAATAGTCAAACTGGTTACTTGACCTTATGGTCAAGTGTAACACCCCAAAATTTTGCTTTTCTTAAATTCATGTGTGATTTGGCACTTTGGTGAATTTTTGGAATTTTCTGGAATTTATTTGGATTTATTTGGAATTTATTTGAATTTATTCCATATTGAAATAATTAAAGAATTTAATTTTGCAAATAAAATTTTGTTGGAAATATTTTATTTGAGTCCAAAATGATCCAAAGTATTTTCCAGAATTTTTCTGGAATTTTTCTGAGTCATTTGCTATTTTTAATGAATTAAATGGATTACTGGGAATTATTTTAAATATTAAATCGCTGGAAAATGCGAGTGGGTTTGTACTGTTCATCCGATCGAGGCCCGAGTCGACTCGAAGTTCGAGTCCGACCGAAGCCACGTGGTCGAGCCGAACCCGCTCGCCAGAGCCCTAGTTACGCGGCCGTTGGATCAAGATCCAACGGCGGTTGTGATTGCGCCACGCCGCCTAGTCGAGACCGAAGTCGAACCCGTTCGTGCCCGTGCGATCGTGGCCGTCTGGTCGTGCCGCGTGGGACGGCTAGGATGGAGCCGCCGCCTCGCGCCGTGTCCGAAGCCGGACTCGCCGCCCCGCATCGCCTCGCCATGGAAACCGTCGCATCTCGACGTCCGAGCCGTATTTAAGGCGTGAGTGCGTGCCGAGGATCACCGCCACCGTCGCACCTTTTGCCCTAGCCGCCGCCACTCGAGAGCTCCTCCGTGCTCACGATTCCTCGCCGGAGTTGATTAGGGTTAATTTAGGTTTTGGCGCCGCTCGCCGCCCACCGCTCTCCGTCGTGTTGGTGGCCGATCCGAGACCGCAAGGACGAGGCGCTGGCCTGGGAGTAGCGCCACTTCGCCGGAGACGCCCTCAAACGCCGTGTGGGAGGTCGCTTTCCCGACTCGACGGAGCAGCGCCGCCAACACCATCGTCAACCCCAAGCACGCCAACCGTCCGATCGAAATCCAACGATCCAGGTGAGCCACGTGTAACCAAAACCTCGAACTCCGGATCGGATCTCGACCGTTGGATTAAGATCCAACGCCCACGATCGGCCACGTCGCTTCCAACACATGAGCCTAGATCCAATCCGAGCCGCTTCGGATTTCAAACCAACGGCCAGGATAGCGCCACGTGTACTCTAGCTGCGTACACTCGCGCGTGAGCGCGTCTCGACACGCCGGGGCGCGCTCAAGGGGGCCCACGCGTCGCCCACGCCCGCCAAAGATGAGCCCAAGCCGACAAGTGGGGTCCGTGATGTCGATGACACGGTCCGGTGGACCGGATTCACCGTGGACCAAGCCGTCCGCGGCGCTTCACCCACAGACAAGATGACACGTGTCATCACCCGGTGATGCCACGTGGCATGATGACGCCATCTTGCCGACGCCATCGTGGGAGCCGTTGGTCGACGCCAAGAAACACTGTGGACCAATCGAGATCGCCACGCGTGTCCATGCCGACGCAATAATTAATTTCGAAAAGAAAATGATTTATTAATTCGAAATATTGATTCAAATTTAGATTCAAACTTCAAACGCTTATAACTTTTTGCGTTTCAACTCCGATTGAGTGATTCAAATTTCTAAATTTGTATAAAATTGAGATCTACCTAAATATGAATTTTATTTAATTTTGGACTAAAGTTTTTCTCTGCAAAATTATTTAATTGATTATTTGAACTTTAAATAATCATAACTTTTGCGTTTTAACTCCAAATTTGACGATTCCAGTTTCTAAAAATCCAGAAAATTATGTTCTCTCTGTTCATGGATTTTATTTGGAGTTTTGGGATGTTTTTGCCTATTGTTTATTTGTGTTTTGCTATTTGCACGCTTTACGAGTAGACGTTGAAGTGCCGGAAGGATTCGAAGGAGAAGTGTTGACTCAGGATCCAACTCAAGACCAAGAGCAAGTACTTTTTGAAGGCAAGTTGTGCTTTGACCATGTTGATCCTATTTCGAAATCTATTTTGCTTTAAACTATTGCATGCTAGATCAATTAGAAAGATACTTTGTTTAAACATGGGGGTTAGATAAATACCAATTTCTTTGTATGACACCTTGATTATCTAAGTATGTGCCATGATCCCTTGTCACCTAGTTGTGGATTACTAGTTGGACATTATTAAATTGCCAACATGGGTTTAGGCCGCTGTAGTATCTTTGCTTAGACACGCTTTCGTGCTCATGACATGATTTTGGACAATCAAATGTTAATATTGACTTAATGATATATTGAACCTGTTTTGGAAAAGTATCATGTGATGTTGATGGCACGTGGTGCATGGTAATCAAGCGGGGTTTGATAAACAGTTTCGGGGCATGTGGCAAGAGTAATCAGGTGGGCGATTGTGGCATTGGGGATGTTGATTTGGTTTTGGGTAGTCTTGCCCTGGTCACTCTAAGGACTTAACCTTGCAAGCCTTTGAACTGGGTCATACTTGCAACCACATGGGTCGAATGGGGCGGCCCTAGTTGACTAAGTTGCTAAGGACTCGCTTGTGGAGCCTCAGGGTGTCAGATTACACCGTTTGTGTGATTATGCAGGAGGCGTATCGTGGCGTGGCCGGATACCCATCTAGCAGTGTGTTGGTCCCATACTTCGCCTTGGCTAAGGGAAGGGATGGTGTAGAGCACGAACCTGGAGAGGACCACTGTGTTGTTTGAGGCTTCCAAAGGCTTTATTACGAGAACTTCGCCTTTGTGGTGTTTGGTATCTTGTGGGTAAAGTGCATAACCTCTGCAGAGTGTAGAATCTATTTGAATAGCCGAGTCCACGATCTGACAATGCTCGAATTACAGTCAAGGGTTAGATTTTCCAAAATAACTTGGATTTGAAAAGTTGGGTTGGTTTAATAATGAAGATGATGGAAATGTGGTTTAGGATGGGGAAAAATGTTTATTAAACTTCTTGAAAAGTTATTTATGCTTTACTTATTTCTCGCTTTAATCTACTTATATTACTTGTCAAATGTTTATCGCAAATATACCTTAAGCTATTCCTTTGTACCAAGCCATGCATGTAGTATATTAGCTTGCATTCATGCATGACTTCTTGAGTACCAAGTACTCACCCTTGCCTCAACACAACACCGTTGAAGAGGAGACTACGCCCGGCTTGGAGGAGGAACTCCAAGAGGATCCGGTCTACTTAGGGATGCGAGCCCGATCGATTGCACTGTGGTATATCTTTGGATGGCGCCACGAAGTTTATTTGATTTTCATTTGCTATTATTTTTCTCTGAATAAGTTTCGCCTTGCAAGGCATAAATTTGTACCTTGGCCATAAGGTCAAGTAACCCTTTGGTTATTTAAATAAAGTACTTTGATAATATCGATTGGTATGATTGTGATATTTACCGATGTTAAGACTGTGTGCACTAGCGCGTTCCTGGACTAGTGCTGAATACACAGAGGGTCCGGATTTGCAAATTCGGGGTCCCGACATCAAGTTACAAATATATGCCTCGCAAGGCGAAGCTTATTCAGAGAAAAATAATAGCAGCGGAAAATCAAATAACTTCGTGGCGCCATCCAAAGATACCACAGCAACCGACCGGGCTCGCTTCCTAAGTAGACGGATCTTCTTGGAGTTCCTCCTCCAAAGCTTGTGTAGTCTCCTCTTCAATCGTGTTGTATTGTGGCAAGGGTGAGTACTTGGTACTCAAGAAGTCATGCACGTAATGCAAGCTAATATACTATATGCATGGCTTGGTACAAAGGAATAGCTCAAGGTATATTTGCAGAAATAAGATTTGAAAAGTAATGTAAGTAGATTCAGCAAAGAGAAATAAGTAAAGCATAAGTAACTATTCAAGAAGTTTGCAAACATCTTTCCCATCCTAAACCACATTTCCATCAACTTCATTATTAATCTAGCCCAACCTTTCAAACCAAAGTTATTTTTGAGAAAATCTAACCCTTGACTGTAATTCTGGCGATGTCCAATACCGCTGACACGGCTATTCGAATAGATTCTAAACTCGCAGAGGTTATGCACTTTACCCACAAGATACAACAAACACCACAAAGGCGAAGTTCCTCAGAATAAAGTCTTTTGGAAACTTCTAACAATACAAGTGGTCCTCCTGCTATTAAGACTAACCCTTCCTTCGCTAAGGCGAAGTCTAGGCCAATCAACCGTTAGATGGGTACCTAGCCTCACTTCAGACGCTCCCCGCATAACTTACACAAAGGGTGTAGTTGACTTCCCGAGGTCCCACAGTACGTTATTAGTAACTTAGTCAACTAGGTCCGTCCCATTACGCATGTGGTTGCACGTTAGACCCGGCCAAAGGCTTGCAAGGTGAAGTCCTTAGGGTGACCAGTGGCAAGACTACCCAAGAACCAAATCAACACTCCCAATGCCACAACCGACCACCTGATTACTCTTGCCACATGCCCTGGCCGAAAATCGCTTATCAAACTCCGCTTGATTATCATGCACCACGTGACATCAACATCACATGATACCTTTCCAAAACAGGTTCAATATATCATTAAGTCAATATTAACATTTGATTATCCAAAATCATGTTATGAGCACGTAGCAGTCTAAGCGATACTACAACGGTCTAAACCCATGTTGGCGATTTAATAATGTCCAACTAGTAATCCACAACTAGGTGACAAGGATCATGGCACATACTTAAATAATCAAGGTGTCATACAACAAATTGGTATTTATCTAACCCCATGTTTAAACAAAGTATTTTTCTAATTGAACTAGCATGCAATAGTTTAAATCAAAATAGATTTCAAATAGGATCAACATGGTCAAAGCACAACTTGCCTTCAAAAAGTACTTGTTCTTGGTCTTGAGTTGGATCCTGAGTCAATACTTCTCCTTCGAATCCTTCCCAAGACTTCAACGCTCTACTCGTAAAGCGTGCAAATAGCAAATACACGAATAAACAATAGGCAAAAAGTGTCCAAACATCCAAATAAAATCCATAAACAGAGAGAACATAATTTTATGAGTTTTTAGAAACTGGAATCACAAATTTGGAGTTAAGACGCAAAAGTTATGATTATTTAAAGTTTAAATAATCAATTAAATAATTTTGCAGAGAAAACTTTAGTCCAAAATTAATTAAAATTCATATTTAGGTAGGTCTCAATTTTATACAAATTTAGAAATTTGAATCACTCAAATCGGAGTTGAAACGCAAAAGTTATAAGCGCTTGAAGTTTTAAAATTCAAATCAATTATTAAACCGATTTATTAAATCATTTTCTTTTTCGAAAAATCATTTATTGCGTCGGCGAGGACACGTGGCAGCACCTGGATTGGTCTGCGGCGCCAGCCGTCCATGGACTCGGTCCACGCTCGGCTCGGGTCTACCGTGGACCGGTCCACGGCTCACGTGTCGACATGTGGGCTCACTCGGGTGACGTCATCGGCCGACGTCGGCGGGCTCGGCCACAGTCGACAGTGGGACCTACCGATGACGTCATGGGTGACGTCACGGTGCGGTCGCTGACACGCGGCCCCGCGTGTCCGTGGCCCACGCGCCCGCCCGCGTGGTGCGGCGGGTCGGCTCCCTGGGCACGCGTGGCACGATCGTAGCCGCTGGTTTAAAAACCGATGGCTAGGATTGGATTTGGGCCTCCGGCTTGGGCGCACGGGTTGATCTGGGCCGTTGGATCTTGATCTAACGGTCGCATCCAATCTAGCCTGGTGTAGCTCCGCCACGTGGCACGACCTAAGCCGTTGGATCTAGATCCAACGGTTGAGATTAGATCTAGGATTTTCAACGGAACTCACCGAGGGTGACGTGGCGCGATCTCGAGCCCTTGGATCTTGATCGGACGGTTGGTGGAGCTCGGGTCGGCGATGGCTTCACGGCGAAGTCGTGGCTGCCCGAGGCACGACCACACGAACGGCGTTTGGGGCGTGCTCGGCGAGGTGAAGGGTCTCTTCGGTGCGCTGGCTTCGTGGGTTCCGGATCTGGGGTCAATGGCGAGGGGCGGGCGGCGGCGGAATCAAGCAAAACCACAATGAGGGATGCTATGACTCGGCGAGCGATTCCGGCGGATCTACTGGCGGCCGAGGCTCGTGAGGTAGGGCAGAGAGTGCGCGGGGTCACGGCGGTCCTCGGGGTACCACCCGGTATTTAAATGCCCTCGGCATGCGCGCACGAGACGGAACCCTAATCCTACACGGCGGCGACGCGGCGGAGGAGTCCGGCTCGGACTCAGCGGGGACGATGACGCACGGCCGTCCACGTGGCACGATCAACGGCCACGATCGCGTGGACGCGATCGGATCCGTCGTCGGATTCGAACGGCGCACGAAGATCTGGCGACGTTGGATCTTGATCCAGCAGGTTGGGATCGATTAGGTTTTGGAGTTGGTTTGGTCGAGTCACGTGGCTCGGGTCGGACTCGAACTCGAGTCTGACTCGGGCTCGGTCGGATGAACAGTACTTGACCCGACTTGAATTTCCAGCGATTTAATATTTAAAATAATTCCCAGTAATTCATTTAATTCATTAAAAATAGCAAAATACTCGGAAAAATTCTGGAAAATATTTTAGGGTATTTGGGACTTAAATAAAATATTTCCAACAAAATTTTATTTGCAAAATTAAATTCTTTAATTATTTCAAAATGGAATAAATTCAAATAAATTCCAAATAAATCCAAATAAATTCAAGAAAATTCCAAAAATTCACCAAAGTGCCAAATCAAACATGAATTTAATAAAAGCAAAATTTTGGGGTTTTACAAACCTCCCCCCTTAATAGAATCTCGTCCCCTATATTCAGGGATAACTAAGGAATAGGTTTGGAAACTCTTTCCTCAATTCCTCTTCGCGCTCCCAAGTCGCTTCGCTTTCTTCATGGTTGCTCCACTGAACTCTACAGAAACGGGTTGACTTATTTCTAGTCTCTCGATCCATAGTGTCCAAAATCTTCACGGGATGCTCCTTGTAAGTCAAATCCTCTTGCAACTCAATTAACTCTAGCGGTGTCTGCTCTCGGGAACTCGGAGACACTTCTTCAATCGGGACACATGGAATACATCATGCACTCCTACGCTAACGATCGGCAACTCCAGTTGATAAGCAACTTCACCTCTGCGGCTCAAAATCTTAAATGGTCCAACATAACGGGGTGCGAGTTTCCCTTTGGCATGGAACCTCTTAACTCCCCTGAGAGGCGTAACTCTGAGGTATACAAAGTCGTCTGGTTCAAAACTCAAATCCCTGCGACGATTGTCAGCATAACTCTTCTGTCGAGATTGGGCGATCTTCAACCTTTCCCTAATCATGGCGACCGCTCTTCACCTCTGAAGAATATCAGGCCCAAAGACACGGCGCTCGCGGTCTCATTCCAATTCAATGGCGTCAGGACATGGTCGTCCATACTGATGCCTCAAAAGGTGACATCTATAAATTAGCCTGATAACTATTGTTGTAATCGAACTCGGCATACGGCAAACTCTTATCCCAAGAGGTAGCATAAGCCAATGCACAGGCTCTTAACATATCCTCCGAGAATCTGGTTGACTCTTTCTTTCGGTCTGTCCATCCGTGTGGATGATAAGGCATCTTGAAGTTCAAACGGGTTCCCATGGCTTCATGCAACTTATTCCGAACCTTGAGGTAAATTGGGTACCTCTGTCCGATACAATCCTCTTTGGCACTCCGTGCAAAGCAGACAATCGATCATGTACAATTCTAATTTATCTCCCGAGTAAGTGGTCTTCACGGGATAAAATGGGCTACTTTAGTCAAGCGATCTACTATAACCCATATGGAGTCATAACCTCCTTGAGTCTTCTTGACAACCGTAATGAAATCCATTCCGATTTCCTCCCACTTTCACTCGGTATTTTCAGGTAGCAATCCCTGGTCTCTCGATGCATTGCCCTGACTTTACGGCATACGTCGCACAATGCAACATGCTCGGCAACTTCACGTTTCATACTCGGCCACCGTAATCTCTCCTTCGATCCCGATACATCTTGGCGCTTCGGGATGAATTGAGTACTTGAGTCATGGGCTTCTTCCGTAATCGATTGCTTTAACTCCTTCTTGTTAGGCACACAAATGCGATCCTTCATCCACAACGTGCCTTGCTCATCCAACTTGAAGTCCTTTGCCTTGCCTTCTTCCTTGATGGACTTGATCCTGCGGATCTTGTCATCATCCCTCCGTCCTTCTCGGATCTGATCCTCTAGGGTAGGCTTTACTTCTAATGCGGCCAAGAATCCGCTAGGTACAACCTCAATCTTCATTTTCAAGATCCTCACATAACTCATCCTGAATTGTGGCTAGCAACGTACTCACGGTATGGCTTTTCCGACTGCAGCATCGGCTACTACGTTGGCCTTCAGGTGGTAATGGATCCCAACATTATAGTCCTTGATCAACTCTAACCATCTCTCTGCCTCATATTCAGATCCATTGGGTGAATATGTACTTAAGGCTCTTATGATCCGTATATACTTCACATCTGCTTTCGATCGATAGTGACGCCATATCTTCAAGGCATGCACTACGGCAGCCTAACTCTAGGTCATGTGTCGGATAATTTTCCTCATGCGGCCTCAATCGCCTTGATGCATAAGCGGCGACCTTTCCATTCTCGACAAAGACACATCCAAGTCCTTGGCGCGCGCGTCACAATAAATATCGAAGCTTTGAGCAACATCCAGAGAACTAACACCGGTGCAGATGTCAATCGCTTCTTCACTCAAATCCTTTCTCACATTCTCAAGCGTCCATGCAAACTTCTTTTCCTTCTTCAAGAATTGCGTAAGAGGTTTCGCAATTGTCGAGAAGCCTTCGATGAAACGGCGGTAGTATCCTGCCATTCCAAGGAAACTCCGAACTGGTCACGCCTTTGGTCGCTCCCAATGTAACACAAAGCTTCTACTTTGCTTGGATCTACTGGCGACTCCTTCTGCGGTCATTACATGTCCAAGAAACTCCACCTTGTCCTTCCAAAAATCACACTTGCTGAACTTGGCGAAAAGTTCTTTGTTCCTCGGCTTTTCCAAAACTCGCCTTAAGTGTTCGGCATGTTCATCCTCCTGCCTTGGAGTAGATTAGGATATCATCTATGAACACGACGACAAACTTGTCCAAATATTCCATGAACACCTTATTCATCATATTCATGAAATAGGTCGCATTCGATCAAAGGACATAATCAGAACTCGTAATGTCCATATCTTGACGAGAATGCCTTGAATATCTTCCGATCGGATCTTCAATCGATGGTATCCCGATCTAAGATCAATCTTGGAGAAAACTCCGCTCCTCTCGGTGATCAAACAAATCATCAATCCTGGGTAGCGGATACTTATTCTTCACGGTGATTTCATTGAGTGCACGGTAGTCGATGCACATCCTGAAACTTCCGTCCTTCTTCTTGACAAACAAAGCTGGTGCTCCCCACGGCGAGCCTGGCCTCGATAAATCCTTTCTCCATTAACTCTTCTATTTGTTTCTTCATCTCTACCAACTCCTCGGTGGACATCCGATAGGGTCTCTTTGCTATCGGTCTTTGTACTGTACAAGCTCTATCACAAACTCTATGTCCCCTGTCTCAAGGCATACCAGGTAGATCTTCGTGAAAAACATCTGGTACTCATTCACTCTTTGAGACATCCTCTATGCCGATTGCCTTGGTACTGTTAACCATCAATCTGTCCATCTCTAACTGCAGTGGCTTGAAATTCCACTTTCTTCCCACACGGGCTCTCAACTGAGATAGTCCTTCGTCCACAATCCAATACAGCCTTGTGCTTGGATAACCAATCCATTCCCAAAATAACGTCTAAGATCTGGGTCTCCAAAATAATAAGGTTTGCTAGGAACTCTATTCCATCTATTAGTATTCTCACCCCGGAACATCCTACTTTCGTTCGGAGTTCGGAACCAGGGGTTTGAACTAAAAGCATGCATCTAAGTCTTGCAATCCTCAAATCATTTCTAGTAGCAAAGCCTTGCGAAACAAACGAATGCGAAGCTCGAGTCAAACAAATCAGCAGTGTACTGAGTTAACAAGTAACTTACCCAAGATCGACGTCCGTAGCATTCTGCAGTGCATCCTGTGGTGACATGGTTGACTCGGCCTCTCACCACGGTCTGCAGGGTGTGGCTCTGGCCGGGCGTCCTAGCTGGGTGGTTCCTAGATTGAAGCGAATCGTCACTCCTCTCTGTCTTCTTTGGACAATCAGCTGTTGGCAAAGTGTCACGGCTCGTTCGCGATTGTAGCAGCGTCTCACTATTCCTTGCCGAGCTCGGAGCGGCGTTTCTAGCAGGGGCTGGGGTCCGTAGTTACGATTGGCAGGTCTTGGTCTGAGGATGGTGTCCTTGTTGCATTACGTGGTTGAAATCAAGAATTGATTTGGTGCAACTCTCATTATTGCGTTCCTGGCGTGATCCTTCTTTGTTGCATCCTGCGCTTCTGTTCTCATCCAGTTCCTTGCGCTTGTCCTCAAGAATAAGCGCCTTATTCACCGACTCTTGGAAATCTGGAAAGGTGTGGGTGATCAATCCTACTTGCAATCTGAGTTAAGTCCCTTCATAAAACGAGACTGTCTGGCTTTATCCGTCGCTACATCCTCAAAAAGTGCGTAGCGTGCTAGGTGTGAACTTGTTCGTAGTCGGCCATCGGTGATTACCTTGCTTCGATGCTCAACTCCTCCTTCTTAAGGTCCATGATTCCTCGTGCACGTGATCTTGTCGGAATGCTGTGAATTCTTCCCAAGTGATATCTTGAGGGTTCTCTTGCGTGCACGAAGTTCTCCCACCATTCTATTGTCCCTTCTAGCTGATGAGAAGCGTAGAGTACCTTCTCATTTCCTATGCATTGAGCTATGTGTAGCTTCCTCTCGATTGATCTTAACCAATCATCGGCCTCCAATGGATTGACATTCCCAGAGAAAGTGGGTGGGTGAGTTCTCATGAACTCGACACTTTGTATTCAAGCGTCGTCCCCCGATTAACTTGATTAGCAGTGGCCTGAGCAAAGGACGTGTTGCATTTGTTGCGTCATAGCATGCATCAATCGAGTGCAGGCGACAAGAAAAGCTCCAAATTCTGCACATTCGGTGGCGGTCTTTGGTGCTCCTCATTGGGGTTTTCTCTTGGCGAACCGCTTCCATTGCCTCCAAAGTTTCCACGGGTATTCACCATCTGTCGATTTGCTCTAGGTTTCGAGATGAGAGGGAAACAAGAATAGACAAGTAATATGGAACTTATGCGGGGCGAAAGGTGT
Source organism: Rhipidocladum racemiflorum (assembly GCA_036346355.1). NCBI lineage: Eukaryota > Viridiplantae > Streptophyta > Magnoliopsida > Poales > Poaceae > Rhipidocladum > Rhipidocladum racemiflorum. The sequence continues at coordinate 37,041,914 of CM070580.1, read as the reverse complement.
ACTTTAAGGTCCAACTTTATTATTGATATTAATAACTTGGTATGGTTGCTTACAATGCCTAAGGGCCTTGCAACACATAACTGCACACTCAAAGAAACAAATGAAAATCCAAATCGAACTAACACTGAGTCGACGCCTTAAGGGTGACTCTTTATTCTATGACGCGACTCGTGAAGGAGTCTCACTATAGAACCTATGCTCACTCATCGAAAACCTCCACGGCACTGGTACGGATCTTTGCGGCATAGGCGCGAAAGCGATTGCCATGTCCACAAGCTGTGTCCTCTATGGTAGTCGAAGAAGCGGTGTCCTCATCGAGATCGACTCCTCTGGATCGGCTCGTGTAGCTCAATCGCTCTGGGTGCAGTCCGCATACAAAGTCATCTCCAACTCGTCAATCCTTCGCAGAAGGTGTGCCACATACTCTTGAGCTTCCCGCCATCTGTTTTCTCTGTCGTGATCTCCTTGCAGGCCTTCTGTAGCTCCTTGCTTGTATTATCTAGTACATCCTCTTGGCGACAACAAATCGTGCCAATCGTAAGCAGTGGCATCCTCATCCTGAATCGCCTTTGGGTCAAGAAGGTTGTCATTGCGGATGATAACGAACACCGTGCTCTCAATTCTCTGGCGTGAATACGGGTAATGTGCCGCATTGCTCGTCGTGATACTTCTTGGATACCCATCTGCATTGTAGATCTCCTGGCAAGGTCAGTTGTATCGAGCGATTGCCTGGGCCCTTCTTCCTAGCCGGTACCTCAATCTTTACGTCACAAGCCTTGATCAATCCCGCTTGTCTGATCACTTCTACTTGGTATTGGGGCCTCTTAAAATCTCCGAGAATTTGTCGCATATGCCAAAGTTCAAGCGTGACCAACTCCTAGATCAACGTAGTTGAACTCTTCCTCCATCTGTCACAAGAGTGCTTTGCGTAAGAACTCGGAATTTTTAAAGTGTGACAAGGTAAGGGAAAATTTCAGCAAGAGACAAGAAAAGAGAGAAGGGGATAAGTCGAGATGTCATTTCTTATTTTGACAAATTTTTAGCTTTAGAAAATAGGTTTTATCCTTACTACGACCATTCTAGCTAGGGTTGAGCCTACAGTCAAGTATGGCTCTGATACCACCTCTGTCGGGACCCCGAATTTGCAAATCCGGACCCTCTGTGTATTCAGCACTAGTCCAGGAACGCGCTAGTGCACACAGTCTTAACATCGGTAAATATCACAATCATACCACTCGATACCAATAAAGTACTTTATTTAAATAGTCAAACTGGTTACTTGACCTTATGGTCAAGTTACAAATATATGCCTCGCAAGGCGAAGCTTATTCAGAGAAAAATAATAGCAGCGGAAAATCAAATAACTTCGTGGCGCCATCCAGTATACCACAGGCAACTGACTGGGCTCGCTTCCCTAAGTAGACGGATCTTCTTGGAGTTCCTCCTCCAAAGCTTGTGCAGTCTCCTCTTCAACTGGTGTTGTATTGTGGCAAGGGTGAGTACTTGGTACTCAGCAAGTCATGCATGAATGCAAGGTAATATACTATATGCATGGCTTGGTACAAAGGAATAGCTCAAGGTATATTTGCGATGCTTGACATTTGAAAAGTAATGTAAGTAGATTCGAAAGCAGTAGAAATAAGTAAAGCATAAGTAACTATTCAAGAAGTTTGGTAAACATCTTTCCCATCCTAAACCACATTTCCATCAACTTCATTATTAATCTAGCCCAACCTTTCAAACCAAAGTTATTTTTGAGAAAATCTAACCCTTGACTGTAATTCTCGGCGATGTCCAATACCGCGGACACGGCTATTCGAATAGATTCTAAACTCTGCAGAGGTTATGCACTTTACCCACAAGATACAGTCAAACACCACAAAGGCGAGTTCAGTAACAAAGTCTTTTGGAAACTTCTAACAATACAAGTGGTCCTCCCTGTTATTGCGCACTAACCCTTCCCTTCGCTAAGGCGAAGTCTAGGCCAATCAACCGTTAGATGGGTACTGGCCTCACCGATGACGCCTCCCCGCACAACTTACACAAAGGGTGTAGTTGACCTCCTGAGGTCCCACAGTGCGTTATTAGTAACTTAGTCAACTAGGTCCGTCCCATTACTGAGACATGTGGTTGCACGTTAGACCCAGTTCAAAGGCTTGCAAGGTGAAGTCCTTAGGGTGACCAGGGCAAGACTACCCAAGAACCAAATCAACACTCCCAATGCCACAATCGCCCACCTGATTACTCTTGCCACATGCCCCGGCCGAAATCGTTTATCAAACCCCGCTTGATTATCATGCACCACGTGACATCAACATCACATGATACCTTTCCAAAACAGGTTCAATATATCATTAAGTCAATATTAACATTTGATTATCCAAAATCATGTTATGAGCACGTAGCGTGTCTAAGCGTTACTACAACGGTCTAAACCCATGTTGGCGATTTAATAATGTCCAACTAGTAATCCACAACTAGGGTGACAAGGGATCATGGCACATACTTAAATAATCAAGGTGTCATACAAAGAAATTGGTATTTATCTAACCCCATGTTTAAACAAAGTATTTTTCTAATTGAACTAGCATGCAATAGTTTAAATCAAAATAGATTTCGAAATAGGATCAACATGGTCAAAGCACAACTTGCCTTCAAAAAGTACTTGTTCTTGGTCTTGAGTTGGATCCCGAGTCAATACTTCTCCTTCGAATCCTTCCGGTACTTCAACGTCTACTCGTAAAGCGTGCAAATAGCAAATACACGAATAAACAATAGGCAAAAAGTGTCCAAACATCCAAATAAAATCCATAAACAGAGAGAACATAATTTTATGAGTTTTTAGAAACTGGAATCGTCAAATTTGGAGTTAAGACGCAAAAGTTATGATTATTTAAAGTTTAAATAATCAATTAAATAATTTTGCAGAGAAAAACTTTAGTCCAAAAATTAATTAAAATTCATATTTAGGTAGGTCTCAATTTTATACAAATTTAGAAATTTGAATCACTCAAATCGGAGTTGAAACGCAAAAGTTATAAGCGTTTGAAGTTTTAAAATTCAAATCAATTATTAAACCGATTTATTAAATCATTTTCTTTTTCGAAAAATCATTTATTGCGTCGGCGAGGACACGTGGCAGCACCGGATTGGTCTGCGGCGTCAGCCGGTCCATGGACTCGGCCCACGCTCGGCCGGGTCTACCGTGGACCGGCCCACGGCTCACGTGTCGGCCCGACATGTGGGCTCACTTGGTGACGCTCATCGGCGTCGGCGGGCTCGGCCCACGGTCGACAGTGGGACTCTACCGATGACGTCATGGGTGGACGTCCGCGGTGCGATCGGCCGACACGCGGGCCCGCGTGTCGGTCGCTGGCCCACGCGCACGCCCGCGTGGTGCGGCGGTTCGGCTCCCTGGACACGTGGCACGATCGTAGCCGTTGGTTTAAAAACCGATGGCTAGGCTTGGAGTTGGGCCTCCAGCTTGGGCGCGCGGGTTGATCGGGCCGTTGGATCTTGATCTAACGGCCCGAGATCCAATCTAAGCCTGGTGTAGCTCCCGCCACGTGGCACGACCTAAGCCGCTGGATCTAGATCCAACGGTTGAGATTAGATCTAGGATTTTCAACGGAACTCACCGAGGGTGACGTGGCGCGATCCGAGCCCTTGGATCTTGATCGGACGGTTGGTGGAGCTTCGGAGTCGGCGATGGCTTCACTGGCGAAGTCGTGGCTGCCGCGAGGACGGCGACCACACGAACGGGCGTTTGGGGCGTGCTCGGCGAGGTGAAGGGTCTCTTCGGTGCGCTGGCCGTGGGTTCCGGATCCGGGGTCAATGGCGCAGGGGACGGCGACGGCGGCGGAATCAAGCAAAACCACAATGAGGATGCTATGACTCCGGCGAGCGATTCCGGCGGATCTACGGTGAGGCTCGGTGAGGTAGGGCGAGAGAGTGCGCGGGTCACGGCGGTCCTCGAGGTACCACCCGGTATTTAAATGCCCTCGGCATGCGCGCCTGAGGCGGAACCCTAATCCTACACTACGGCGACAAGCGGGAGGAGTCCGGCTTCGGACTCGGCGGGGACGATGACGCGCCGCGGCACGTGGCACGATCAACGCCACGATCGGCGTGACGCGATCGGATCCGTCGGATTCGGCCAAGCGGTTGGGAAGATCCCGACCGTGGGATCTTGATCCAACGGTTGGGATCGATTAGGTTTTGGAGTTGGTTTGGTCGAGTCACGTGGCTGCCTGACTCGAACTCGAGTCCGACTCGGGCTCGATCGGATGAAAGATGACCCGACTTGAATTTCCAGCGATTTAATATTTAAAATAATTCCGATAATTCATTTAATTCATTAAAATATCAAAATACTAAATTCGGAAAAATTCTGAAAATATTTTAGGGTATTTGGGACTTAAATAAAATATTTCCAACAAAATTTTATTTGCAAAATTAAATTCTTTAATTATTTCAAAATGGAATAAATTCAAATAAATTCCAAATAAATCCAAATAGATTCCAGAAAATTCCAAAAATTCACCAAAGTGCCAAATCACACATGAATTTAAGAAAAGCAAAATTTTGGGGTGTTACAGATGTTGACCGAGCGCACACGCGCCTTGGTGACTCAGCAAGAGGGCAAACACGGCGGTGACGTGGGCGCCATGGGGATGGACATGTCAGATCAAGCTTGGCTGGCCTCCGGCGAGAGACGGCGGCGCAAAGACGCCGGACGCAAGGACGATGACACAGGAAGCGGCGGATCTGAGCTGGATCGGCTTAGGTTTTGTGCAGGGCGGAGAGAGCACAACATGACGCACCCAAAGGGGCACTCGGCTACGGCGGAGATGGATGGGAGGAGCAGATCGGCGCGGTGGAAGACGGTGGTAGCGGCGGAGAACTTCGGTGAGCAATCACCAGCACTTAGATGCGTCTCGGCGTGCGTGGAATGAGGCTTTGGAGACGGCGCGAGGAGGGAAACCTCGTACGGTGTGCGACGCCGGCTTTTAAAGCCTAGGGAAAGTAGCGCGGATGCCGAGAATCACGCGGAGCAGCGGCGGACTCGGATGCAGGTGGCGCTAGGGTTCGGCTAGTTGTGGCGGTGGCTGGGCCTTGGTGGGCTCGCGTGGGCCAAGCAGGTGGAGGTACGGTAGCAAACCGGGCCGAGCCGGGGAAGGATTCGGCCCATGGGGCATTTCTGAACGACAACCATTTTCTGAATTTAAGACAATTCCAGAAATCCAAATAAAAGACAAATAAATTCAAATAAATTCAGAAAAATCCCAAAAATACTTAAAATCTTTGATTTGATGCATAGATTAATTAAATAAAATCTTTTGGTTATTTAAAAATTCAAATTAAGCTCCAGTTAATTCATGAAAAAAATCCAAATGGTTCTTTTTGACTTTGAAACTTTTCATAAACTCAAAAATTGGGATGTCACAGTGTGGCCCGTCAGGACGGTTATCCTGAAGCCCGAACTCGCGCCTTTGAACTTCTAGGCATGGATCTTGCTGGGCCACTCAGGATCCATGCACTTTATAATGTAGGTCTCCTGATTCGGCCTATATAGCTGGTATGTGCGGCTGGTGTTCACCGCATATCTAGCAATTGCCTGCTGGGTGGTACTCTTCGTAGGGAAGCGTTGCCCTACCAGTAGAGTGTCTTGATTGAAGGCCCAATCATTGCCTGTTTCGTCCGGCAACACGAGCGAAGACATCACCAGATCATCGAGGCGCGAAAATACATACTCCACCTCAGTGGACACAATGCCCTAGGTGGGAGTTGCATCATATCTCCGTTGCTTTCAGTGTCGACGTCGTCGTCATCATCAGAAATTTCTACATTCACCAGGGATTCCAAGTGCTCGTGGTAATCAATACGAGCAGACCACCAACGCTTGACATCTTCATTCCTCTCAAATTCATCCACAGTAGTGTCCTCACGGATGGCCCAAGAGGATGCTTTGATGGTAGGGGTGGAAAAAAAACTCGAAACTCACGAGTTAAACGAGTACTCAAACTTCGGACTCGGCTCGAACTCGCTCTCAACGAGTCGAGTCGAGCTGTGATTTGAACTCGTTTAGATAACGAGTTAAACAAGCCAACTCGTGAGTTAAACGAGCCAACTCGCGAGTTTAACGAGTTCTCTAAGTCGGTAAGTTTAACTATATATGTGTGAGACTAGGATGATAACACATGGCATACTGTATAATCTCAACACCAATCCTCTTCCCAGATGAAATTATCGAGTTAAACGAGCTAACTCGCGAGTTTAACGAGTTGAGCCGAGCTGTGGTTCGAGCTCGTTAAGATAACGAGTCGAGTCGAGCTGACTCGTTATATTACCGAGTTTGACCGAGTCGAGTCGAGTCGAGCCGAGTCAGCTCGTTATCCACCCCTATTTGATGGTGATGCTAGTGCCCCTAGAAGGACTTGAGGTTTCTCTTCTGTCTAGGAAGCGCACATACACCATCGGTCGATGGTGTATCATCACGTGAGGGTTCATTACAATTTGCATGTATTCCCCCCACATTGCGTTTCCCGCGATCTTGTGCATCTCCCATGTATAGTCCAGCGAACCTTCGACAACTCTGGCATATAGAGCCTTGATTATAAGCTTCTTTCGAGCGGTCTCCTCATTGAATGCGCTCCTCACGCATCTACGGAGCTTGACCAGACCCATCTCCGTCAGACCCGGAGTCCAGATCACCTTCCTTTTACAGTTCGAAATGTCCACCCCATATGGACCATCGCGAACAACGCCATCACCGTAAAACACAAACAAATCTAGAATACTTGCCATGTAGTACCTAACATAGGAAATGAAGCACGCACTTTAAATAGCACCCTACAGTTTACAAATGAGGACATGTATATACAAATTTTAGGGTACATTGCCCACGAGCCAAAATTCTCATTGTACCAAAGTTTGTGATCTTCCAATAGAAGTGTAAGTTGATCATATGCCATATTTGCTATTAACTTTTGGTGATTTAAATTATGTTTTGAAATTGAAGCTGAAGCTTATTAACAACTCCAGAGATGCTGGCACATCTAGGTACGTTAATGTCTCAAAGGTTCTATAATAAAAAAGTTATTTTTGTTTATTTTTGAAACCATTTTTAGGGCCAGTTTGGCGTCACAGGTAACGTGTTGTGCTGCACCGCGTAATCTTAGTTAACATAATCTTTATTAGTTCTAGTAATAAATTATTTCTGTTGTAGCTCTAAAAAATATTTTCAATTACTTAATATTTACAAAAGTAATAAAATTAGGGTGACACATTGCATGACAAAGGAAATAACATAGCATGACATTTGGCCATTATTTACATACTTTACCGTTATTTTATGTACTGCTAATTATATTAATACTATCATCGTAAATACTAATACAGTTATTTTAGGTACTATTAATTGCACCAAAATCATATTAAGTACACGCCATTAATTATTTACGCATTCGATCCTCATTTCATGAACTACTCATTATGCCAACATAGTAATTTCACCTGCTACTACTCCAACTAACATCACACCAATCATACTAATTATGTGTCGGGACCCGAATTTGCTAATCCGGACCCTCTGTGTATTCAGCACTAGTCCAGGAACGCGCTAGTGCACACAGTCTCAACATCGGTAAATATCACAATCATACTCAACGAAATAATAAAGTACCTTAAATAGTTAACCAAACGAGTTGCTCGACCTTAGGGTCAAGTTACAAATATATATGTCACGCATGGCGAAAACTCAATAAGAGAGAAATAACTGCAGCGAAAAATAAGATAACTTCGTGGCACCATCCAGTATACCACAGGCAACTGACTGGGCTCGCTCCCTAATTAGACGGTTCCTCTTGGAGCTCCTCCTCCAAAGCTGGTGTAGCTTCTTCTACAACTGGTGTTGTATTGTGGCAAGGGTGAGTACTTGGTACTCAGCAAGTCATGCACAGAATGCAACTAATATACTACATGCATGGCTTAGTACAAAGGAGTAGCTCAGGGTATAATTGCAGTAAAACAGCATTTGACAAGTAGCATAAGTAGATTCGAAAGCTGGCTAGGGTGCAGGTGCTCCATCACTGGGGTTCCCAGCTGGGCGAGAACCACTTCCATTGCCTCCAAGGTTTCCGCGGGTGTTCACCATCTGTTGATTGCTCCAAGTTTTAGGGATAAGGGGGAAACAAGAATAGACAAGTAATAGGGAAACTATATGGGGAAATGTGTAACTCAAATTCCTTTTTAATAATTAAACCAATAATAACTCGGTATGGTTGCTTACAACGCCTAAGGGCCTGCAACACATGCTGCACACTCTGCAAGCAAAGAAAATCCAATGACTAACACATGAGTCTAACGCCACTAAGGGTGACTCTTATTCTAAACGCGACTCGACGAAGGAGTCCTAACAGCAAAACCTACGCTCACTCGTCGAGAAAACCTCCACTGCCTCCTCGCGGCGGGTGCGGCGGCATCGGCGCGAAACAATCGCCATGCCCCACAACTGCAGCTGTGGTTGACGACGCGGCGTCCTCCTCTGGTTCTGGATCTGGCTGCTTCTGTGGCTATGGTGCGGGTGCAGGTGGCGCCTCTTCTGGTTCCTCCTCTGGCTCTGGGGCTTCCAACTCCAACACTGGATCGGGGCCCTGTCCATACAGTGCGGTCTCCAGATCTGCGATCATTTTCGCAGCATAGGCGATGTACTCACTGGCATTCTCTAAGTGCTTCTTCTCTTCCTCAACTTGCTCGCGAGCCTTCTTCAACTCCTGGACTGTGTCATCGATAAGCTCCTCCTGGGCGGTGACGAATCGGGCTAAGTGAGTGATGGTAGCATCCTCATCTTCTATCGGCTTCCCTTAAACTCTGCTGTCTCGGTGTGGGTGGTGACGGAATACCGTGCCTTCCAGCTCCCTGGAGTAGGTGCGAGCGATCTGCTGCATTGCTCGACACGACACTTCCTGGATTCCCATCTCAAAGGTAGACCTCCTGGCGGTGAAGTGGAAAGGGTGGCTGAACTTCGTCTTCTCTCGGGCCTACACCGTGATCCTGACGTCCCATCCTATGACCTCTCCTGCCTGCACGAGTGTAGTCCCTCGGTAGAGCGGCCTCTCAAAACCTCCAAGAAACTGAAGCATACGCCACAACTCGGCGGCATAGCCTCCCTCACGCTTGGCGTAGTTGTTCTTCATCATCATCTGCCAAAAGACGCTCGCGTAAGAACGCAACATTTTAAAATCAATGTGGAAGACGAAAAGAACTCAGCAAGGGGTATGAACAAGGAAGAAAGGGGTAAGTCGAGAATTCATTCATTATCTTGAAAATTTTATCTTTAGAAAATAGGTTTTATCCCCACTATGACCAATCTAACTATGGGTGAGCCTACAGTCAGTATGGCTCTGATACCACCTCTGTCGGGACCCGAATTTGCAAATCCGGACCCTCTGTGTATTCAACACTAGTCCAGGAACGCACTAGTGCACACAGTCTTAACATCGGTAAATATCACAATCATACTCAACGAAATAATAAAGTACCTTAAATAGTTAACCAAACGGGTTGCTCGACCTTAGGGTCAAGTTACAAATATATGCCACGCAGGGCGAAAACTCAATAAGAGAGAAATAACTGCAGCGAAAAATAAGATAACTTCGTGGCACCATCCAGTATACCACAGGCAACTGACTGGGCTCGCTCCCTAATTAGACGGTTCCTCTTGGAGCTCCTCCTCCAAAGCTGGTGTAGCTTCTTCTTCAACTGGTGTTGTATTGTGGCAAGGGTGAGTACTTGGTACTCAGCAAATCATGCACAGAATGCAACTAATATACTACATGCATGGCTTAGTACAAAGGAGTAGCTCAGGGTATAATTGCAGTAAAACAGCATTTGACAAGTAGCATAAGTAGATTCGAAAGCAGTGAATACAAGTATAAGATCAATAATCTTTCCAGAATTTACATAAACATCTTTTCCAATCCTAATCCACATTTCCATCAACATCATTATTAAACCAAACCCAACCTTTTAAAACCAAGTTATTCCCAAGAGAATCTAACCCTTGATTGTAATTCCCGAGCGATGTCCAATACCACGGACACGGCTATTCGAATAGATTTTACACTCTGCAGAGGTTATGCACTTTACCCACAAGATACAACCAAACACCACAAAGGCGAGTGTCCGTAACAAAGTCTTTCGGAAACTTCTAACAGCACAAGTGGTCCTCTCCGGTGTTTGCACACTAACCCTTCCCTTAGCGAAGGCGAAGTTTAGGTCGAACCACCGTTAGATGGGTACATGGCCGCAGCCCCAGTACGCTCCCCCGTACAACTACACAAAGGGTGTAGTTGACATCCTGAGGTCCCACAGGTACGTTATTAGCAACTTAATCAACTAGGTCCGTCCCATTACAGACATGTGGTTGCACGTTTGACTCAGTTCAAAGGCTTGCAAGGTTAAGTCCTTAGGGTGACCAGGGCAAGACTACCCAAAGAACCAAAACAACGTTCCCGGTGCCACAACTGGCCCACCCGATCATTTCTTGCCACATGCCCCGGTCGAAAACTATTTATCAAACCCCCAGTTGATTACCATGCACCACGTGCCATCAACATCACAACACATGCTAACTTTCCAAAACAGGTTCCATATATCATTAAGTCAATGTTAACATTTGATTGTCCAAAATCATGTCATGAGCACGTAGCAGGTCTAACCAATATACTACAACGATCTAAATTCCCAAGTTGGCAATTTAATAATGTCCAACTATATAATCCTCAACTAGGGTGACAAGGGTTCATGGCACATATGTAATTAACCAAGGTGTCATACAGCAATTTGGCATATATCTAATTCCCGGAATTAGATAAAGTATTTTCTAATTAAACTAGCATGCAATAATTTAAACCAATTTAATTTGAAAATAAGATCAATATGGTCAAAGCACAACTTGCCTTCAAAGAGTACTTGGTCTTGGTCTTGAGCTGGCTCCTGGGTCAACACTTCACCTTCGAAGCCTTCGGGCACTTCAACGTCTACTCGTAAAGCGTGCAAATAGCAATAGATAAATAAATAGTAGACAAAAAGTATCCCAAACCTCAAATAAAGTTCACAAACAGAGAGAGCATAATTTTATGAATTTTTAGAAACTGGAATCGTCAAATTCGGAGTTTAAATGCAAAAGTTATAATCGTTTAAAGTTTAAAGAAAGCATTAATTAAATAAAAACAGAGAAATATTCAGAAACAAAAATTAATTAAAATTCATATTTGAGTAGGTCTCATTTTTATGAAAATTTAGAAATTTGAATCAGTCAAATCGGAGTTGAAACGCAAAAGTTATAAGCGTTTGAAGTTTGAATCCATTTTTGAAATCAATAAACCGAATTAATAAATCATTTTCTTTTTCGGAAATCAATTTATTGCGTCAGCATGACACGTGGACCAATCGGGAGCCACCATGTCGCCTCGGGTCCATGGACCCGGCGCACGGCACGGCTTGGTCCACCGTGGACCCAGTCCACGGCGCATGTGTCACTGACACGCGGGACCCATACTGACGTCAGCGGTGACGTCAGCACGACTCGGCCGAGGATGGCTGACACGCGGGCCCCACCGTGATGTCAGCGGTGACGTCATGGTGCGGTTGGCTGGGCCGCTGACACGCGGGCCCCACGCTGACGTCACACGTGGCGCCGGGCCGGTGATCGCGGCAGCGATCGCATGGCGGTCAGACTTCCGCCCACGTGGCTAGATCTCGGCCGTTGATTTGAAAATCAACGGCCCGGATCGGATCTGGCTTAACGCGTTAGGAAACTACTCGGCTGATATGGACCGTTCGATCTTGATCGGACGGTCAAGATCGAATCTAACGCTATCACGTGGGTTAACGCTAGCCGTTTGATCTAGATCTAACGGCTGAGATTGGATCTAGTACGGTGAGGTTAAGGCTACGTGGCACAATCTAAACCGTTGGATCTAGATCCAACGGTTGGAAATAGATCTGGGGATTAGCACGTGGGATCTCACTGTGGGTGACGTGGACGATTCTGGGCCCTTGGATCTGGATCGGACGGCTAAGGGAGTTCGGGGTCCGGCGATGGCTTGCGGCGAAATTGTTTCGCTGGAGACGGGGACGGCGACACGCCCGACGGCGTTTGGGCGAGATTCCGGCGAAGTGAAAGGTCCCCTCCGACGCGGCTGGTCCTTGCAGTTCCGGATCTGAGCTCAACGACGGCGGTGGACGACGGACGGCGGCGGAATCGACGAAAAACCGCGGCGGAGACCTAGCGCAACTACGGCGAGCTTGCGCGGGCAAACGGCGGTGGCTCAGGCGACGTGGGCTAGGGCTACGGGTGCGCACAGAAGTCGGCTTCCCGGTGGCGGTGGTGGTTTAAATAGGGGCCTCGGCTTCCGTGCAAAGCGCGGAGACCGAGGCCCACACGCGGGCGGCGGCGGAGTCCGACGAGGACTCGGAGAGGGGTGACGTGGCTCAACGCGAGCCGTTGGATCAAGATCCAACGGTGCGGGGGTTTGGGCTCGGGTCCGGCTCGGGCGACTTGGCTGGCTCGGTCGGGCTTGGGTTCGGGCGACGTGGCTCAATCTCGGCCGTTCGATCTTGATCGGACGGTCGAGAGGGTTAGGGTTAGGTTGGGTTCGAGTCGGACTCGGACTCGAGTCAGACTCGGGCTCGGTCGGTGGAACAGTAAAACCAACTCGATTTTCAGCGATTAAATAATCCAATTAATTCCCAGAAATTTATTTAATTCATTAAAAATAGCAAAACACTCAGAAAAATTCCAGAAAAATTCTAGGAAATATTTTGGAACATTTTGGACTCAAATAAAATATTTCCAACAAAATTTTATTTGCAAAGTTAAATTCTTTAATTAATTCAAAAGGGAATAAATTCAAATAAATTCCAAATAAATCTAAATAAATTCCAAAAAATTCCAAAAATTTACCAAAGTGCCAAATCACACTTGAATTTAAGAAAAGCAAAATTTTGGGGTGTTACATTATGTCAAATCATTTCATAAACTACTAATTATCTTAAATCATACTAGTACTACAATAGTCTTATAATATTCGTACTAATATTCCATTAATATTAGGCCATCATTTACACCATTTACCGTTATTTTATGTACTGCTAATCATATTAATATTGTCATTACATTTACTAATACCGTTATTTTGGGTACTATTAATTGCAATAAAATCACACTAAGTACACACCATTAATTTTTTTACGCTTTCGGTCCTTATTTCATGAACTACTCATTATGCTAACAGTAATTTCACCTACTACTACTCTAACTACTTATGATGCCAATATAGTAATTTCATCTACTACTACTTCCACTAACATCATACCAGTCATACACCGGTTTACGTACTACTCGTTACATCATTACTGTCATCTCATCTAATATAGGGAGCACAATTACCATCATATCATGTGCTACTTGTTCTATTAATACTGAGTTTTATGTACTGCTGGTTATAATAATATTCTAATGACTATACTAATATTACAATAATATTATACTACTATTCCAGAAGATTTCAAACTAACCTCTCTAAAGATATCCTAAAGATCGGTAAATCTCAAGCACCGTACAAAATAATCTTCGTAAAGAATACATGCAAAATATGAATCCCGAATCAAATACTTGAAAAAAAGGTTACCTCTAAATAAATTCGATCAAATTATGAACACCAACTAAATTGCTCCGGAATTTTGATTTCAAATTCCACTTCTTTTTTGCCTCGCTATTTTTCTGAATCTTCTCTTCGCGCTCTCGAACTCCCTCGCTCTACCCTTGTGTCTCACACTCGCGTCTGATGCAAATGCATGCTCAATTTATATAGCCAGAGGCCACTTCATGCGCGGGAGAGAAATGCATACTTGTGAATGTTTCTGCTTTCGGCGCTTTGATTGGATTTGATGGGATGTCACAAATAACAACTGATAGTATCGAATGAGCCAATTAGGGGGGCCGACCCAGGTGGTGGCAGGGATGTGACACTATGGAATGACGGAGTGAGTCATTTTCGATGTCGACGTGACGGTACGATTCGTTTGTAGCTTGTTTTTGGGCCTTTCCCAGGAAACTTGGGCTTTGGGGAAGCCTCGTGGGCTTGGGGGGACCTCATGGGCCGGAGGTGGGAGGCCTAAGGCCCAAGTGGGGGAAGGATTAGGGCAACAACCTACTGCCCATGCGCCCCAACCCCTCCCCCATGCACCTCCCTCCCCTCTTCTCCACCTAGCCGCCGCCCCACCCCCTCGTTGCCATGCGCCTCCCTCCCCCTCTTCTCCTTCCTCTTGCGCCTCCCCCCACCTCCTAGCCGGCCCTAGCGTGGTCTCTCGCCCTCTGTTGCTGCCTCTCCATCCCTCTCCATCGATATCCGCGTTGCGATGGATTTCGACCAGGAGGATCCGAAGATTGGAGGGAGATCGTGGCCGGGAGAGAGAGATGTTCGTCGGTTCGTCATTCATCGGGCGAAGGTATGGCGATGGGAAATCTTTTGGGTTGGTTTAGGTGCTGATCTAGAGGAGGTTTTAGTGCTTGTAGATCAAAAGGTGGTGCTGCAAATTGATAGAATCGATGAAAACTAGAGTTTGCATGGTGTTCTGTTTCGAGCAGATTGGACGTCCGACCTAGGGTTTGAGTTTTCATAATTTTAGATGCGTTTTATGGTAATCCATATGTTGCGAAAGTTGTAGATAATTTGAATACCTTTCAGTGGACACCAAGAACGCATAATTCTGATTAGCCGTTCGAAAATTATGTCTGTTTTACCGAACGTGTTCAAAACTGTGACGAGATTGGGACAGATTAGGTTGATCTGTAGAATAGACAATTTTAGAGGCCGAATTAGTTTTTCCCAATACTTATAAAAAGCTAGGAAATTTCCTAAGCTTCGAGAAAATGTACTCGTTCATCTGATTTGGAGTTGTTAAGCCCGAGTTATGGCCTTCCGAAGGCTACTGTCCCGTTGGACAGAATCTCTATTTTTGGGTATTGGGAGTAGATCGCGAAGTCGGTTTAGCTAAGTGTTCTTGTGTGGTCTTGTGTGCATATGGTTGAGTGTATTGAACCTTTGTGCAAGTGGTGTGATCCCGGGAGTGCCGTCGTCGTATCGCCACGCTGTCTCACGAGGGTGAAGGCAAGTGTATTGTAGTGGTTGTGGCTTAGGGAGCCGTAATGTTTGATAATGAGATGGGTTACACATGTTTTATGATATGATGCCATGATTGACTCTTGCTTGCGACATGATGAAAATGGTTTATTATGAGGCTATGCAATGATTAGTTGAGTTTGTGTGCAAGTTGTTTATGTTTATGACATATTTGCATACATGGCATGAGAACTGGCCAGATCGGTGAGAAAGTCATAACTAGTCTGGTAAGATCGGTGAGAAAGTTATGACTAATCCGGAGCGCCATTGAGTAAAACCTACCTCATGATTCCATCCACAGTGGTGAATGGAAGCGAGGAGTAGGCACCCTCCATCTACGGGATGGAAGGGGAAAGAGGGTGCATACCGACGGGTGTGCACTCGGCAATACCGGTATGTGCTTCAAGGAGACATGTGCATTGCATTGCATACATGATGATGATAATGTGATGTGTACGATGAGATTTGGACATGGTTATGATGTTGAATATGAAATTATGCTATGATTATGATTTTAAGTATGAGATGTAGAGATGTTAGCATTGAAACTGTTCTTTTGTCCCATTGCAATATACTTGCTGAGTGATGAACTCACGCTTGTGTTTATGTTGTTTTTCTTAGGTACCATGAAACCGGCATGCGGGAAAAAGGGTTTAGCTACATATCTACACGTAGCTCCACACAAATTAGACATTGTTATCATTTGGAGTCATGATAATAAAATTAATGCCATGAAACTTGGAGAATTGCTTAACTGTGTGCTCGGTCTTATTATTTGATTCGTTTAGCTCATGAAGTGGTTGAATGCTTTATCCTGGACTTATATTGTTGCTATGTCACTTGTTATTGCTGTTTTAGATGCTTTCCATTATGATATAACTTGTGATACTTTGTTGTTGCTCCGAATCATGCAAAAACAAAAGAGATGCTGCCGAAATTTTCGGTTTTAGCATTTGCACCTTTGCTGTAATTTATCTTTATTTGTGGTATTTAGATGTTGTTTAGTCTATGTTTGGTAACATTCAGGCATACTAGATGCCGGGGTGTTACAAGGGCGGGCGGTCTCTAGTGTCGCAGAGTGGGACAGGGAGTGGTGGCGGGGCTGGACCAGGGTTAAAAATTTTGTTTTAGGGCAAATCTCGTCAACGACCGAAATCCGATTTTTCGCCAAGATCTCGTTATTTCGGACGAAATCCGAACGAAATTCAAAAAGCAAAATTTGAATCCAGTTTTTTTAACCGAAATTACTGAGATTTCGGTTCAAAAACCAAAATTTCGCCGAGAATAACCGAGATTTCGGTAAAATTCAACAAAATGGAAAATGGTTCAAACGACGTCAATTTTTTTTGAAATTTTGGTCAGACATGAGAAATGCCTTGAAGAATCCAATCCGGTCAAACTCCGGTCAAATCCAGTCAAATTTTGATTAAATTTCGGTCAAAAAAACCGAGATTTCGGTCCATTTCACTGAAATTTCACCGAGATTATAGGGCACTGTAACACTTTTAAATTTTTTTAGAGTTTTTTTAATTTCGTCGGGATTATGGAACTCGGGGGGTCCGAAAACCGAAATTGGTCTGCAGCACAGGGTGTCCGCTACAGGCTGCTGCAGTGTATGGCTTCCGCTTAGGGGTGGAATTTTAGCTCGAGGCTCGAGGCTCGGCTCGGGCTCGGCTCGGCTCGGTGCGTCTCGGCTCGGCTCGCATGTATGGCCAGCAGCCCGAGCCTACCGCTCGCTTTAATAAGCAGCCAGCGAGCCAGAAACCGGCTAAGTGAGCGGCTCGTTAGGCTCGTTAGGCTCGGCAGTCATTGAGTTATATAAGGTATGAATTCACAATACGATGTCAGTATACCCAATGCTAGACATCTAATGAGCAATGCTTGTCTTACCTTACTTTTGAGTTTACTCTTCTTAGTACTTCAAATGTCTTGTATTGGGTCTACTGATTACTTTTGCACGTATAAAAGTAAGCGGAGTATTCTTTTTCCAGATTACATGTTTGCGCTTTATAAAGCTGAAAGAAGCGATCTAACCATCTGTGCTTAAAAGACGTCCCATAAATGTGAAATTGCTTCTTAACCGAACCCTAGAGGAGGCCGGAGCACGAGAACGGTGAGAATGGATGGAGGAGCTTCGTTTTTGTGAGAATGAAGGGCATTTGGGCCCTTGCCGGTGCCTTGTAGGCCGGCTCATGGCCGGCTCGAGGCTCGAGCGAGCCCGAGCCGAGCCCAAGATTGAGCTCGATGTATGCAGCAAGCCGGGCTCGGCTCGGCTCGGCTCGAAAACTGGCGAGCTCGGCCGAGCCGGCTCGGCTCGATTCCACCCCTACTTCCGCTGCAGTGGCTTGAGTTGACCAGCTCCACTGCAAGTCTTCGCCAGGAGGCTAGTTCCGCAAAGAAAATTCTGCCGAGATCATTTTCGATAAAAAATGTTATTACGGGTCAATACCGTGTACTGTTCCAGCAATCGATAGAGACGGGAACAACGAATTTTTTTTTTAAATAATATTATTTTAATCAAAATTTACAGAAATAATATGCCGAAAAAGAAAATAGCAAAACTACCCCCCTGTGTCCATTTGAAATGGCGACAGGGTCCTATCGCCATTTCAATTGGCGACAGGAGCTCCTGTCGCCAATTCAAATGGCGACAGGGGGCAAAATCGGAATTTCGCCCATCCTGTCGCCATTTGAAATGGATACAGGCTCCTGTCGCCAAATGGAATGGCGACAGGAGCCCTTACCCCTTCGCTGCCGAGCCGATCTGGCCGCACGCGCACGTAATGTAAGAAAGAAAAGAAAGAGAGGGAGAGGGAGAAGAAGAAGAGAAAAGAAAGAGAGGGAGAGGAAGAAGAGAAAGAGGAGGAGAGGGAGAAGAGGGAGGAAGGAGAGGGAGGAGAGGGAGAAGAGGGAGAGGAGGAAGAAGAAGAAGATCGCGTCTGCAGGTAAATTTTTTTTCTTTCTTGTATGTTTCTTTAACTTAGTGACAAGATTGATTAATTAGTGATTTAGCGAGTAGTATTGTCATGTTTTCGCGACTTAGTGACTTAGCAAAAATTTAGCGATTAGCGTTTTCGAATTAAGCGACTTAGCGTTGTTTTCGCGATATAGGAACAAATCCCCATGCTACTTAGCGTTAGTTTAGCGACTTAGCGATGTTTTCGCGAGATAGCGTTGTTTTCGCGATATAGGAAAAAATCTCCATGCTACTTAGTGACTAGATTGATTAATTAGTGATTTAGCGAGTAGTATTGTCATGTTTTCGCGACTTAGTGACTTAGCAAAAATTTAGCGATTAGCGTTGTTTTCGAATTAGCGACTTAGCGTTAGTTTAGCGACTTAGCGTTGTTTTCGCGATATAGGAACAAATCTCCATGCTACTTAGCGTTAGTTTAGCGACTTAGCGATGTTTTCGCGATATAGGAACAAAATAGGAATTTGCCCGTCTGTCGCCATTCCATTTGGCTATATAGGAACAAAATAGGAAGAAGCGGCGGCATTTAGTACCGTCTGCTGGCGTCTGTCGCCAAATGGAATGGCGGCGAGGCCCTTACCCATCAGCGAGCGGCAGTTCTGTCGCCATTTCTCGCTCGCAGAGAAAGAGGGACAGAGAGGGAGAGGAAGAAGAGAAAGAGAGGGAGAGGAAGAGAGGGAGAGGGAGAGGAGGAAGAGGAGGAGAGGGAGAGGAGGAAGAAGAGGATCTCGGTTTCGCAGGTAATTTTTTTTTGTATGAAATTAGCAATTTAGTGAGTAGATTAATGACTAATTTAGTGATTTAGCGAGTAGTATTATCATGTTTGCCATGCTTGCCTCGGCTTTGCTCGCCTCAGCCCCGTCGGCTCTGTTCTTAGTGCGCGGCCCGGTCACACTTGCCTCGGCTTGCCGGCCTCACCCGTTGCCTCCACGCTTCGCTCGGTGATGGTAACACGACCCAAACTAGTCAGCCCTTCCACCGAAGCCAAATGACGGCAATAATCATAAGCAGATGAAGCCGGCTTGTATATGGCAAAATCGCCTTTATAGCCAAATGGACCGGGAAAATGCTATGAACAATTTCTGGGAAAGTAGGAAAATAATTATGAATTAGCCCTTCTTTTTTTTAGAAATTTTAGAAATCAGTAAATAAATTCAGAAATTTGGTAGTAAACACTGAAAAATAGTTTTTTGGGCTTATGGACTACGGAAAATTTGGCGAAATTGGTATTAGCATACCTGTGGATTTACTTTTATAGCCTCAAATATTTGCTGAAATTGCTGACAGGTATGGATGAACGAGTGCGATTTACGATATATTACGGAGAGGAATTCGAACATGGGTGTAGAAGGGTGGAACTAAGTCATTTCCCTAGTGTGGTAGTTGGTCTGTCACGTCCAGCGGAGCGTTCATGGAGCACTGTTAGAAGATGGTTATACCAAATATTCTCGTTGGACCGTGAGTTGCATGGTGTGAAGCTGCACGGAGTAGGGTGTCGGAGACGAAACTGTACGTACTGGGAGTTAGTTGAAATTACAGGTCCGAAGTCATGGAGTTCGTATGTCAGAGCAGCGATTGAGAGAGGATGGCCATTAGTATTGTTGGCGCAAGCATTTGAGAAAGCGAGATGGCATCCGCGAGGAATGAGAGGTTGTTGGTGACGAAGAGGAGGAAGTTGGGGAGAGCGACCAAGCAAGAGAATACTCGGTGAGGCATGATGTTAGTTACGCTCGGGAGGCGGTGCAAGGTGAAGAAGTTGGTGTTCCAATGGAAGATGTGCGAGGAACCAATGGGTGTGGCAGACGTCTGAGGAACCAATGGGTGTGGCAGGCGAGGAGAACATATTGAATCGCTGGTGATATCAATGGACGCAGAGAGCCGGGACTACGAGGATTTAAGTAACGATGAAGAGGATGAAGAGCCTTTCCCCGCGAGTGGGATGAGTGTCGGTTCGACAGACTGATGGTCAACGAGGGTGAAGATGTCCAATGGGGGTACGATCGGAATGAGGTGCGGCAAGATGCAATTTACAAGGATAAAGGTGAGGTGCAGGAAGCAGTCACAGCAATGGGCAGTGTCACTGCGTAGACCCTTCTGGGTCGCTAAGTCAGATCAGCGGGTGTATGATGTCAGATGCAAGATGGAAGGTTGCCCATGGCGTGTCCATGCTTACCAAACTAAATGGGACACAATTTGGAAGTGTTCTATAGTAGTGCCGCATGCATGTGTGCTTGTGAGTCTACACAATCGCATAGAAATATATCTTCCGGCTTTGTTGCGAATGTAATGTTATTGGAGATTGTGGGTAACCTGGATTTAGAGCCACGTGCAATCATACTTGCAATAGAGCAGATGTATCTGTACACGATAAGCTATGCGAAGGCATGGAGAGCGGCGAAGGCATTGGAAGCAAGGTTTGGCACGTCACGAAGACTCCTATCGAGAATCTGCCAGGGTTGCTTCAGGTGATCAAGGAAAGGAATCTTGGGACTTATGTCGATATTTTCGAGCAACCTTCACGGCGTTTCCCTGGGAAGATGTTGCTCAAGTGGGCATTCTTTGCTTTCGGTCGTGTATCAACGCATTCGGACATTGCCGTCCGTTGTTATGCGTGGATGGGACTTTTCTCGACCGGGAAGTACAAAGGCCGATATTGACCGCCATAGGGTCGATGGCAATAATCGTGTTCTTCCGTTGCGCCGCATTCGTAGAGGGTGAGAACACCGATAGTTGGCTATGGTTTCTAAGGAACGTGAAAGTCGGGTCGTGGAACGGCCTGGTGTGTGTGTCATACATGATCGGCATCCCGGGTTGCTAAAGGCGATCGTGCAATTGCAGCAAGGTGAAGATGAGACACATCCATGGCACGATTTGCGTAGTAGGTGGTGTAAGCGGCACATGGGCGCCAATTTTACAAGCGATTCGAGAACAAAGAGCCGACAAAGCTTTTAAGAGGCTGTGCGACGAGAATCAGAAAGAAAATTTGAGAGACTATGGAAGAAGTTGGACGAGCTAACGTCAAGGCATACAAATGAGGCAAATGAGAAGCCAACAGCTTCCGCAGGGGAGGCCCCAGTAGCGCTTGCAGAGTTACCAACAGACCCTCCACACCTGGTTCGGAGGAATGGAAGGGCTATGAAATCCTTCTCCGAATGGATAGAGCATGAGCCTAAGGAGAAATGGGCTCAGCTTTATGACACCGATGGCGCCAGGTATGGGGTCATGACGACAAACTTGGCTGAGGTTTACAATTGGGTCATGCGGGGGTTGAGGCCACTTCCCCTGGTTGCTATAGTGGAGGGTGTTCTTCGTGGCATAACGAAGTACTTTGTGGATCGCTATGCTAGGGCCGTCGCCCGCATGAATGCCCCTTATGTTTAGTACTCCGAGATGTTTTGTACGTACATGGAGGAAAAGGGCAAGAAGGGGGAGATGAATAGAGCATTGAAGATGGTCACAAGGGATCTACGATTTGAGGTACTATGTAAAGATAAATCGGGCGTGGGACAAACCGCGAGAGTTACACATGAATGCACCATGCATAGACAAACATGTGCATGCACTGCAACAAGCCTCAAATGCATTACACGTGCCATGCGCACATGTCATGGCGGCCTGCTCAACGATCCGAATGGATCGGGTATATTCTTGTCTCATTTCTTCAACAAGGAAGAAGTGATGGCAACCTGGAGTGGGGAAATGTCACGGTTTTCGAGTGGTGGGTTTATTCACGAGCATCATACCTGGGAGGCGACACGGTGGGTTCCGGATTTAAGTAGGTCAAGGGTGTTGGGCGACGGCGGACAAGGCGTATAAGGAACGATATGGATGCAAATGGAAAGTGGACGTCGTGTGAAGAAATGTTCAGTTTGCAAGGAGACCGGCCACACTTTCAAGTATTGTCCCACGGTTCAGAGGCAGTAAAATTGTTGTACGTCGTTTATGTATGGAGTTTCCAATTAAATTGTTGTACGTCGTTTATGTATGAACTTTACAATTAAATTATTGTACGTTATTAATGTATGGACTTTCCAATTGAATTGTTGTTAAATGCGTTTATGTATGTACTTACTATTAAATTGTTGTACTTCAAATTTATTATGGAATGATTATTTGCACTTTCTTTATGTAATTGTTGTGTTCAATTTGTAACGATATGTTCTTCTATTTTCCTATTGTCGGGTTACACATTGCAGGTATGGCGTACGAATTGCTTGACCCGGTGATAGATGCGACTCACCGGAGCCACTTGGCCACGGCGCCGCCGCAGCCGGGGCATCTACCTCTTGAGCTTGGCGCCCTACGCTTGCGCACCCCCATGAGAGCATGGAGGATTGACCCGCGATGGCTTCCGAGGTTAGTACACTAATCACAGGGTTATATAAGTTCAATGCACTGTCATCTATGTGTGCAGGCAGCGTACTTACAATATTTTCATGTAGGTTGAGGGCAGCGGGGTTGCTTCCATTAGCCAGGATGGTGGAGGCTACCGTCGCTGACGCCCAGGACCAGCGAGGTTCCTCCAGGAGGTTCCCGTACGACCGGTCCTTACTGACCGCTTTGGTGGACCGTTGGCGCCCTGAGACGCACACGTTCCACCTTCCGTGCGGCGAGATGGCGCCCACACTTGAGGACGTGAGTTACCTACTGGGCCTACCTTGCTCAGGGGGCGATGGTGCCGGCCGACGTCGACCCCGGTAGCGGACGGACCTCTGCACCGGTTCGCAGTGTGATACCGGCAGAATCAGACAACACTTTCACTTCTACGCACGGCCCTACGCAGAAGTGGCTGGTTCAGTTCTATGTAAGTTGCGCTTTATTTTGTAGTTTTTTTTATCCGCTTTCAGTTCCGCCGCTAACCATAGCCTTTTGCAGCCCGAGAGGATGGCGGCCGGAGCGGAGGACTACGTCGTCACCCGCCACTTCGAGGCGTACCTGATCTGGCTATTCGGCTGGGTCATGTTCAGCTCGAGCCACGGAGACTCCGTCGACAAGCACTTGATCCAGTTCGCCAGGTCGATCGCGGAGAACGACATGGATCATATCCCATACCGGCTTGGGGACCGCGATCTTGGCGGCCACCTACCGTGCTCTTTGCGATGGTGCCGTCGCACCTCGGACTCATCCGTTCTCATTTGGGTGTCCGCTATCGCCTTGATTGTGGTCGTTCGAGAGGTTCCAGATCGGACGTCCACATATAGACCTGGAGCCGTATGGCGACGATTTCTACCGGGCAGTTGGAGATGAGGTCGACCGCCCTACCATGGGGTCTTTGTGGTGTCGCCGACGGGTTAGTACCACATAATATATAGCCTTGTTTGTGAAATAATTTTTATCAATACTATTCTCGTACTAACGTTGGTGTATTCCTTGTTTTTGCAGCCCACTTTCGCCCGATTCGTCAAGACGCCGTACCCTGAGTGCGTAGCGATGTTTGACCAGTGACGGAATGACGCGTCATTTGGCGGCCCTACCTTCGAGCTTGTCGACGCCGCGAGCTTCTCGGGGACTTTCGCTGCGGTGCAGCGATGGCGCCAAGATCTTGGCTCACACGGCGTCACTTGGTTTTCGGCGTGTGCGTTGAGACGTCTGCGCCCACCGCGTCATCGCGGCAGTTTGGCCTCCGTCAGGAGTTCCCCCCGCCTGCAGGTGCCATCGTCCCGGCTAGCGTCCACTCGTTAGTATTGCTTTCCATCTCTGTTACAATTATTTAATATCTTATTTAATTGCATATTTAACTAATGAAGTTTTCTTTGCAAATCGACTAATGCAGACTGACACGCAAGGGCTTAGGCCCTGGTACGAGCTGGGCGACACGCATGATTCCTCATATTGAGCAGTGGGCGCAGGCTTTGGCAGACGTGCACGAGGAGACTGCCCCTTACGACCACGCCACGTACGACGACTACATCCGGTGGTACAGGCCGCGCACACGCGTTCGAGTTGTGCGTGTGGTGGAGTCACCTCCGAGGCACGTTCCCTCCACAGCGGACACCTACCCTACACAGCCGGACTCTGCTTTTCACCGCGTGGTTAGTACTTGCTCCCACAAGTTGTATACCCTGCCTGCATAGAACTAACAAGCCATTTTCACAGTGTGACATTGCTCGGGAGGTGCACGACGACGCGGCCTCGATGGTGGCAGCTATCGACCACGCAACGCGACCATGGATCGGTGAGAGCGATGTTGCAGGTGTTGTCGACAAGACCGGTCGCATCGTCCACCTTACGTCGGGCACGAGATTGAGGGACGATGTGGCGGCACGCAGTCCCGGCCGTTCGTCCGTATGCGTGGGCGACGGGGTTCGCCACCGCCACTAGCATCTGCGCCACTAGCCCCTCCTCCGATGTACCCGGCTCAGGTGGCGGCAGCCCCTCTGAGTACACCTTTCTGCTCTGCCCTTATCTACTACATTTTTTACATTACGTGTGCTAACGTGAAACATTTTTCAACAGCCGTCGATGACCGTAGCGCGACCCACTCTGGCGGCTCGAGCCCCGTTGACGACACCGATGTTCTTCACGATTGGCTTCAGTCCCCCAACAAAGCGGCGATGGAGGATATCCTTGGTCCTTCGCGGCTCGCCTCGCGCCGGACCCGATCGGCCACCGACGCAGTCGACCAGCGCCCGGACCCGATCGGGGCGACGCAGACCCTTCACTACTCCGACTCCACCACGTCGCACTACTAGGAGTTCTCGCGGAGTTCCTGCTGACCCGTTGACATATTCAGCTGGGCATGTTCAGCGTCGGAGGAGGCCAGGGGCCACACGTGGCGTCTTACCTCGCAGGGGCCGTAGCTAGTTTTTGCTTTAGTTTTATCTTTTAGTACTATCAGTTCATTCTGTGGAACAGTGACTTTGTTCAACTGGTTTATCTTTTCGTATGTTTCATCTCAATGAATCCGCCTTTCATGGTTTGTGACTTCCTCCGCCCAAAAATAACTTCCAACATGCATTTCTACGGGCCGCCGAAAATCCTTCATCGTTAGGGTTCGTGCGCGAATGTAATACTTAGGGTTATTGGGCGTTGTGAATTTATATGCGAAGAGAGTTGTAATCGAGATATTTTTACGAATATGGTAGTCCGTACACCAAATAGCAGATCTGGTACATCCGGTCCAAAAATAACTTCCAACATGCATTTCTACGCCACGAAAATCCTTCATCGTTAGGGTTCGTCTTGCGAATGTAATACTTAGGGTTATTGGGCGTTGGGAATTTATATGCGAAGAGAGTTGTAACAGAGATATTTTTACGAATATGGTAGTCCGTACACCAAATAGCAGATCTGGTACATCCGGTCCAAAAATAACTTCCAACATGCATTTCTACGGGCTAAAATCCTTCATCGTTAGGGTTCGTGCGCGAATGTAATACTTAGGGTTATTGGGCGTTGGGAATTTATATGCGAAGAGAGTTGTAACCGAGATATTTTTACGAATATGGTAGTCCGTATACCAAATAGCACATCTGGTACATCCGCCCAAAAATAACTTCCAACATGCATTGGACCACGAGACAACACAAAGGCTGCGCGACCTATCACCCTCACCGCACGACCTACCACCCTCAATCAAAAGCGCACGACCAGTCACCCTCAATGTAAGCCGCATGACCTGCCACCCTCAATAAAAGTCATGCGACCGCCACCCTCAATAAAAGCCGCACGACCGGTCACCCTCAATGCGACTTGACAACACGCTCTGTCGGCTTTCTCGGACTTATTGGACCCACGACGTCGTGCGGCTTTCACGGCGTGACAAGTGATGCGGCTTTGCGAAGGCGTGCCATGTCGTTTAGCTTTGCTAATGATGTGACAGTTGTGCGGCTTTCGGAGAGGGAGACAGGTCATGCATCTTTGCCAAGTGGATGACAGGCTATCTAGCTCGCCACCACTATAAAACCGGTGGAGGATGCACTTCCATTACCAACAGACCGACAATCAACCGCACACTTCACACGAATTAGGCTACGATGTCGTTCTACCGTCGCCTCTTCAGCAAGCGAAACTTAACCCCCCCCCGAATACCCGGATGCGAGTTGTGTTGACGCTCCAGTTCTTCCGGAGTTGCCCCGACCTAATTGCGTCTGCAACCTTCCGGCGAAGATGATGCAGTCTAACCACGGAGCTACGGCCGCCCGCGCTCATTCTTGTTGTACACGGCTATGAGGTAAACCTCATGGTGTCATTACGCTTAAAGGGTACCACTACCATTTCATGCGTCGTTTTTCTTTTGTAGCGCATGGACCGTGTTGCTTCTTCCAATGGATCGACGGGCCGAACGACGCGTGACTACGAATTTCTCAACAATCGCCACGACGCCTACCCCACTTCGCCGAGAACTTCACCGGTGGGAGAGGCCACGATATGTCCCCTTCTAGATCGGCCAGGAGTTTAGGGCCGGTGGGCAAGAGAGCAACCAATCGGTGAGTTCCATGCAACATGCTAATGTTACGCAGATTCTGTGATCACAAAGTAGTAATTCTAAATCGCTTCCTCGCATACAGACTCCAAGAAGAAACTTGCAAAATGGATAAAGTCAAAAGAGAAACCTCCTCAAGGGCCCGCACCCGAAAGCCCTGAATTTTGCGATCACGACCTGGAAGCAGTCGTTGATACCTGCCAAGGGGATCTAGCGGACCAGAGATTCTACCGGTGCCCCTTGGCCAAGGATGAATGGTGCGCCTACTTCAACTGGGTGGATCCGGAGAAGTACCACCCACATCTCAAACTTCCCATATGGGATAACCTGGGAGCAACCCTCTCAGGTGGTGCTACTTCCGCCCCAGCCGCACTTTGAGTACGCCCAAGGTATTTTGCAACGACCACGAGATACATCTTGTATGGACTGCAGGCACGCTTCCGATTATACAAGGACAAGCCCAACACGCACCTCCTGCACCATATAGTGGAGTGCGAGCGAAACAAAGAAGACGTCTCGCGAAGGAACCGGAAGTGGAAGAGGGTTCCTCCACTCTAAGTAGGGACAAGGGGAAGCGGCCGAGATGCGCACAACGGAAGAAATCCTTGCCGGATTCTGAGACCATCGAGGAACCGGCGGTATTAACATAGGGGCGCCGGAAATCGGGAAGGCATGCCCATATGGGAGGCGGTGACTCCACAGAATGCACACAAACAAGTTACTTCTTACACCCCAGAGACGTATGGCATAGGCTACCCATTCGGCGACAGCTGGGAGCACTGCGCACGGCCATGGAGCTCTTTCATAAGAGAGATTGAGCGGTGTCCGAGAACAAATCGCAAAAGAATGACGGGTGATGTAATATGTAGAAAATGTATGGCATCGTTCCCACTCTACGAACATAGACGGAGCGATCACTTGTTCCACCATGACAACCAAGTGTTATCGCTACTTCTCTTAGAAATATCGTCACTGCTGTTAATGTCATTGTAATATAATCTGTTGCTCCTTTCATCATCTAAACTTTCGTTACATGTGCACTACTAACGTTGAGTTTTGTTCCTAAGGTTACTACCTGCATATACGTGCTTTGCACAATGATCGTAAAATCAGTCATCAATTGGTAGCCTTCTTTGATTGATTCCTTTCCTTTCCTGTTGAGCCATGAAAGCCAGCCTATTAGACTGCAATTATCCATGCATGTACAAGTTGTACAACCCTCTGGATTTGCAATTTTTGGTTCTTGACATTGGTTTTCTTGACATATCGTAAAATGTAACACCTTCGTGAGGAGCTCGAATTCTCGGTTTCAACTCGGTTTATCAACATTTTTTTGAACTCGGTTTCAAAAATCCGAAATAAACAAAAAAAATAGATTGCCTGGCCTTGTTCCGGGTGAACCCGACAAGGTACTGTTCACTATTGTCATTTCGGTGTGACAAATACACCGATTTTCGGTTTAGCGTTAACCGAATAAAACATGTCAGTTTTGCATATACCGGAGATGCAATTTCAGGTTTTCGCGGTCTGTGAAGCGAATACGGTTGGGTTTTTCGCTCTTACACAAAAATGTTGTACAGATTTTAAAATACAGTAAATATTGTGTATAGAATTCCAAAATTTGCTTATACATGTGCTGCATATATATATATTAAAGTATATACAGTTCAATAATATTTTTTCAGCCTTTTCACATTACTTTTCCTTCATAATTGTAATTTTATACAAGATAACAAAGAATTATCACGGCTAAATATGTTTTTCCTTAATTTATTGAGCTGCCCTCCTATGTCCATTTCAATTGGCGACAGGGGTGTCGCCATTTCAAATGGCGGCGAGGGCAAACTTCGACATTTCCATCTTTGCCCCACGCGGCGGAGGTGGAATGCCCCTGTCGCCATTCCCTTTGGCGACAGGATGGGCGAACTTCCGGTTTTGCCCCCTGTCGCCATTTGAATTGGCGACAGGAGCTCCTGTCGCCAATTGAAATGGCGACAGGACCCTGTCGCCATTTCAAATGGACACAGGGGGGTAGTTTTGCTATTTTCTTTTTCGGCATATTATTTCTGTAAATTTTGATTAAAATAATATTATTTAAAAAAAAAATTCAACTGTAACAACGGTGCGATGCTGATTGGGTAGTGCTGGTGGCGCGCGTACTAGCACCGCGTGAGGACACGGTGGTAACTGTGTTGCGAGCCAGCGATGGGGCACGATCAGTAGGTGGAGCACGGTGATGCGGCACCGGCCGCTTCGGGAGCACGGCGCGGTGAGCCGAAGCGGTCAGGAATATATGTTGTGCTTGGATGCGCGCATACAACACGTGATGTGCGCTATCGTGCTGAGTCTGCTGACTAACGGCGAATTTGGCTTCCAACGCCGATTTTCTTAGTAGAATGATTTAGGGAAAAAAGATGAACGCATCTAGGGTTCGTACGACCGGTGAGCGATCTTGCAACACGGATCATCCCGATACACAATGTCGGATATAAAGGAAGTGAGCCGCTTACTCATTGGTTGCGTCGACAAGGGATAAGCCCAAGGAAATGAGTCATGACCGATCGCATGGGAACGTCGATTCGTGGAAATGGAAAGAAAGCAACCAGAGACGAATAAAATACAAGATTAGTTCTGGCGACTCGAAGGAGGTCGACGGATAAATTTGATGACATATCGTGAAGCGGACCACACAGCCAAGCAACAACTAGAAGCAAGACGATCATAACAAAGCAAAAATAGAAGAATAAATAGACACAAGATTTCAATGCTACGTCTTGAACCGCCCGCCATCTCTCCTACGTGAAAAAAGAAATTCGGCTATATTCATTGTTCTAATATTCTTCTATTCGTAAACGGCAAACATGGAGCGTTTTGTCACGACCCTCCAAGAGCTTCTTTAATCACGTCAACCGATGGAGAAAAAGCAAGCATGGAGACGCGCGGCCTGGGATTCTCGGCCAAGCCCCCGCGTAAAGCCGAGACCACACCTCCCTCCGTTCTTAAGGTCAGTGTTTCACGCGTAGAGGTGAGTGTCGTGTCTCAATTGTACCGAATTATGGTGGTTTATCGTGCTAGTTTTGCCGTGTTGTGTCGGTTCGGCTCGTTTTTGGCGAACCAGACACGATCTATTTGTGCTTCGTACCTATTTCGTACTGTGCTGGTCCAGATTAAACCTATTTACACTATTGCGACGAGAGAAAAGAAGCCAGAGACAGACAGCACTAAGGCGATAAACACAAATATTAAGGGAAAAGAAACTTAATTTTATTTTTTCTTAAATCTTTCTTGTCTGTTTATCTCAATCTCTCTCCTCTCTCGCCCGTATATTTCAACTCTCTCATGCTCTCAGCTCTCTCTCTCTCTCTCGTTCATTTTTTTTCATCTTATGAACAGCATTGGAGCTAAGAGCCAAAAGTGTAATCCGATTATTTGTATATAGCAAACAAACAACCTGTAGAGCAAAGAAATAAAACACATCACTACTACTAAACTGCATGTTTTAGGCACATAAGAGACTAATCACATCAATATATCCTATCAACAGAATGTCAAACATAAACACAATGTTTGAAGATGTCCTAAATCAACAATATCTGTCAACTTCTAGGTCTTAATCTGTGACTTTGTGCTCGTCCGTTCCGTGCTGGCAAGAACCCGGCCCAAATGATCATACCGGACTGTGCCGCCCATTGTGCCCGGTTCTTAGGCTCGTCACAACCCGTGCTTTAGTTGCGTATCGGCCTGGCAATGCATGGAGCTGTGCTGTGCTAGCCTTCGAACCGAACCATCCAGTCGTTGCCTTAGGCCGGCCCAAAAAGAGCTCGGTCCGAGTGCCCACCTCTATTCACATAGCGAAAACCTGAAGCTCTCCTCTCACAAAAAGAAAAAAACTGAAGGGTTTATTTTTAAAATAAAAACCTCATTTTTTACCGTATATAAATATGATTTAATGGTGTTCATTATTTTCCCTCTCCGCTTCTCTAATAAAAATAATGCACCGATATATGACCAGGTGATTAAAAAAAACCAATTGTATCTATTTTTTCGTCTACATGTGCTCCTTCTAGTCGGACCATTATCCAATATCTCTCTTTCTACCATAAGTTAAGAGTATATTTTTTTATTTTTAAATACATAATATAATTTAATTATTTAGGTAAAAATATGCTCTCTGCCTCTCTTGCACGACTAAGAAAAGAATCTTCACCCTGCTCCCCCGCTGTGCTAGAAACGGTGGAAATTCAATTACGTTACGCTAGCGGGGCAGGTTTTCCAGGAAATCCCCTCTAACGAAAGCAAAATTGTCCTGAAACGCCCACAACGAGGCGCACACAGACGCGAGCCCAAAACGAGACTCCAAACAAGCACAGTGACAGAGGAGGAGCGCACAGCTCACCGCAGAGGCGCAGAGCTATTGCCCCCTTGCTCCCTCCGCCCGCGCAACCAGAGCCACGCCGCTGGAGGCGTGGCCCCGATCTCCCCATGCGCCGGCGGGAGTCGGAGTTAATGCGCCCGTGAAGCGTCGGCGGCGAAGGAGCCTTAGGGCGGTGGCGGGTTAAAGGCGGCCCCGTTTCTTGAGGTGAGGGCGAGGAGAGGGGAGCGAGAGAGAGAGGGAAGGTTAGGGTGGTTTCGGAGGCTATGGGGGGCTCCAAGGGGGCGGTAAAGGCCGGTGGCGGCGAGGATTGGTGCTACCAGTTTGGAAATAAGGTGAAAGTATGCCCCTCCTCTGGATTTTCGGGAAGTATCCGGGGTTTTGCTTCAGATGAATCATTTTTTAGCTCCAAGGTTAAGACCATTTAAAATTCTGCGCCAAGAAGGGAGTATTTCGGGTGGCATTTCTGCTCCTTTGGTTCGGTTCATCCATTTTGTTTGTGCGGCCATCGCTAATGTTAGTCTTATCGCATTCTTTCCAATCCCGGGTTAACTTAAAAGATTGCGTTTTTTTTGTGAGAGCTCTGTGAGGAGAAGAAAGGAGAAATGAAGTGCTTTTGTTACTTAATGCCGGACGTTTCGATTTCTCGTTCGTCTCTCATCCAAAATGTTTCTCTCTGTTTTTTCTTCTTAAAAAACATGGATACGTTTTAATCGTTTTCCATTTCTTCCTTTTTTTTACTCTATTTATTGGTACTATTTTGTACTGAAAAAGTTCAGAGCTCATAATTAGTGAGATTGATTTTCCGACATTCCTTTTCTTCCTTAGGATTGAGATTGATTTTCCGACATTCCTTTTCTTCCTTTGGATTGAAGTTTGTTATAGTATTATGTTTCGCTCTATAGTTATTAAGTGTACTTGTCTAATACAAATTGGTGGATAAGTTAGGAATCTGTTATTCTCTTGTTTCATTTCTGTATTCATTACTAGTTGGTTGACTAAATTAGGAAGGCATTTGATTTATCATTCATGCTTATCAGCTCCTATTTGTCAATTTGATGACTACTTTTGGCTTGTTAGGTTAAATGTATGTTGTTTCTAGTTTTCCACGGGTCTTTGGTTAGTAGTATTTCCTATTCCGTATGTCAATTCTTTCTTCCTAGTCAATACTGAGTAGGAATAAATCTGGAGTAGAGTAGCGCGGTTATGAATGTGAATATTAAAGATCTGGAGTAAAGGGGATTTTTGATTCCTTGTCTTATATTCCGTTATTATTGTGAAGGAAGGTGATTTTGAACAGTACATGGGCGATTTAACTTCATTTGGGGGAACACGAATGGGTTCAGGAAAAAAAAAGGACCAGATAGCTTTCGAAATATAATCTTTCTTGTTTCTGTTATGGATTAAGCAAAAAATGATGCTTCTGAGGTCATATTAATGCAAAAAAATCTTCATAATATCTATCGATTATAACTTGTTCCTCTGATGCATAAAGCTAAAAGAAGACAAATATTATATTCAAAATGTTGCAGGATAGTAAGAGCTCTGACTGAATAAGCTATACTTTCCAGTGATTAACTTGGATTGATTGGAACTTGTTTGCAGGATACACTAATTTTGAAGACTCCAAAGAGGTCACCCATTGCATTGAGAATGGTTGTTTTTGCTATGACTATGATCTGCGGGATATTTATATGCTCAATGTGTATGAAGCAACTGGGAAGTGACAGCTGGTCAAGAATAGTGAAGATCGAAGTTGTAGAACAGCCATGTAATAAGTCAATAGTTCCTCCTTCTGAGGTTCAGTTTGTGCATTATCCACACCCAATAACTTACAGCAGGTGACAGTTGTGCTGCAGCAAGTTTAAACTATCTATACTGGCTTGTGTAATGTCTAACAGTAATTTCATTTTGTAGGAATGAATGCATGTGTGCTCCTGTCCGGTTCTTTGCAATTATGTCGTCACAGCGATCGGGAAGTGGCTGGTTTGAAACCCTTCTTAACAGCCATGTTAATGTTAGCTCCAATGGTGAAATCTTCTCTAGAAAAGAAAGGAGAAGTAACATTTCATCTATAATAAACACCTTGGATAAGGTGTACAATTTGGATTGGAATAGCAGTGCTTCCAAGAATGAGTGCACTGCTGCTGTTGGCTTCAAGTGGATGCTTAACCAGGTGAGGATTTGAATCAGTTTTATGCCTTTTCTTCAAGTAGTGTTGTGGACTTACTGTCAAAAGAATCATATACATATTCCCTTCAGATGCTTGTGACTTAGGTACGTTTTAGGGGATCTCATGTTGCGAGTAATTGAGATGGGTCTCCTTGCTAGTTAGAAATTGTCAGCTTGCATTCCATTAACTCTTGTGTGCACTTGTGCATACTTTTGGTTTTTGGTGTGATTTATGCATCCCGTTCTTCTCAGGGGAATAAGAACTATGTTAGTCTTCTCATTCCCAGTGTAGTAACATCTGTTGTGTACACAAGACAATTATGATCTTATTTCTGTTGATTTATTTTCTAGTAAGTATCTTGATGGAGCATACTGAAATACATCCTATAGTTGAACAGTTCATAGTTTCCATATATGTCTAGAAAATGAAACCCTTTTACACTGACAGAATGTTGGCAATGACATGGTTACTGTTATGAATATGACTTGTATTGAATATGAGGGCCAAAGGCCACAATATATAGAGTACACGAGGGAAAGGAATAGGAATATGACTCTATCTATAACAGGGACTTATCTATATCTATAACAGATAATATATCCTTAACACCCCCCCACAAATGCAAGGCGTATGCAATAGCATTGCATTTGGAAGGGATGAACTAAAAAGGGAAAATCCAAAATCATAGTCTTGAAGTAGCCGTCGTAGCATGTAACTCCTGAAGAATCGAAATGATTTAAAACAACAACGAAGAACCGAGTCGGTGAAGAAAAGTCGACGAAGAAGCCAAATCGACGAAGAAAAGTCGAATGTATGGCAGAGTCGACGAAAAAGCCAAATCGACGAAGAAAAGTCGAATGTATGGCAAAGTCGACGAAAAAGAGCCAACGGGACGAGTCGACAAAGAAGAACCGACGAGGCCGACAAAACGAAGCTGAGCCGAGGTATAAGAGTTGACAGAATAAGTTGAGCTGATAAAAGAGCAGAGCCGAGCGACGACAGAATCAAGATGCTAGAGATTTTGGATGGATGCAACGGAAGACTTAAGAAAATATTAAAAGAAATAATAGCCGCAACACTAAAAGCGAGCCTAAAAACCGAAGAACTGGAGCCAGCCATGTGGAAGACCAGGAGCTATGGCTGATCCAAGAAGTCAAATTCGATAAGCCAAGTGAAAGGCTAGAAGCTGGACTGGAAGTGCCAAGAATCAAAGGACATAAACACTTCAGTAACCAGATAGAGCCACGAAGCATTTGGAGGGAAGCCACGGACCGGACTTGAAGCCTTGGAGTCTTCACGTAAAAGCTTCACATGCAAGCATGGAAAACAACTAGCCATCTTTCACAGAGAGACACGTGATCTCTGGATGTTTCAACTCTTCACATGAAGCACTTCTAGTTGGCCTCCACTGGACTTCAAGCCGTGAAGAGCAGCAGACTCCGTCGAGCCGAACGATCGAGCGACGGGAGAAGGATGCCTGGGAGCGTAAGTCGATGTGGCCCGGAGTCGATGAGATTTACGCGGTGGCCCGTGGGGCCGTGGGCGAGGACGACGCGGCGGACTTCATGGTGATGGCGCGGCGTTGCACCTCGCCTGCGTGGCCGGATCTCGAGGCGATGGAAGACGGCAGCCGGCCGAAGAAGTCAAGAGGTCGGCGACTGATCATTCGGTGACGACGCGTCTGGAGGCGGCGCTGTTTGGCATCCGGCGCCACAGGAGTCGCGTGACCGGAGGGAGTCGGCCGGGAGGCTTCGGCGGAGTGGCGTGAACGGTGGCCGGTAACACGGTGGCGTCTGGCGTCGGCCGTCGTAGGAAGACAACTCCAGCGCAAACCAACATAGATCTGAAGAAGCGCCCGACGCGAAGTCAAGAACCACCAGGCGGCAGGCGCCGACACGGAGGCCTTCGCTGCCGACCCCGATGGCTACGTCGGCGGATCGTCGGATCCAGATGTGCACGGCGCGTACCGGCGTCGAGCGATGCGATCGGCCGGCGTCAAGCGGCGGACGAGCCGCCAGTGGCGCCAGAGGCGGCGTTAAGAGGAGCGGCGAGGCGGCCGATCTTGAAACGGACGCGACATCGCGGCACCGAGGCGAGCACCAAAGAAAAGCGGCCGAGACGAGCAACCGGCCGAGGCAAAGGTGGCAAGCGGCAATCGACACGGCGGCGCAGTGAAAGCGAAGACGGTTCTTCGGCTGGCAATCAGCGAAGCGTCGTTCGGCACGGAGGATGCCACCGGAGAAAACGACGATGCTAATGAAGCCGTGCGGTGCCGCCCCGGGAGTCTCCTCCCGGGGCAGCAGATTAGATCTAAAATAGCGGAAGGGAGAGGCTAGAGTTTGAACCTAGGCTCTGATACCATGTTATGAATATGACTTGTATTGAATATGAGGGCCAAAGGCCACAATATATAGAGTACACGAGGGAAAGGAATAGGAATATGACTCTATCTATAACAGGGACTTATCTATATCTATAACAGATAATATATCCTTAACAGTTACATTGCCCTGTGTAGTCGTCCTGTTTCATGATTTTGTGTTAATTTCATTCAAATATTAGTCCTTTTTATGCGTGGAACTCCAGATGAGGTCACACATGACTGAAGTTTTTTTGAAAAACAAGGGATTTTTAAAGTTTAATTGTTGGCAGTTTGACACTGATATCTTCAAAATGATTAAGAGAGCATGAAAACTGCCATTGATTGTGAAGGTTAATTGATAGAAAATTTGTTAATCCCTGTTATCCTTTCGAAGATGTCAGCATTCTTGGAACTGATGTCATCTAGTTCCTCCATGTTAAAATAAACTACGCTGTGTGTGCTGTTA
Source organism: Rhipidocladum racemiflorum (assembly GCA_036346355.1). Classification (NCBI taxonomy): domain Eukaryota; kingdom Viridiplantae; phylum Streptophyta; class Magnoliopsida; order Poales; family Poaceae; genus Rhipidocladum; species Rhipidocladum racemiflorum. The sequence continues at coordinate 37,005,951 of CM070580.1, read as the reverse complement.
TGTTATAGTTTTAAGTAGGGCGCACATATAGATTGGTACAATCTCCACAGGCAGCATCTTTCTACAGTCTACGCAGAGTATTTGTACTTTTCCTTCAAGGCTTCAACATATTCGTCTGAATACTGTTTTTTGGGTAGACATTAATTAATAAGTCGTGCACACAACTGAAATGTTAATCAGGACAACTGGACAAGCATTCTTCTGACAATATATGTCTCCAGGGTCTTGTGGCAAATCATGCAGATATAGCTGATTACTTCAATCGAAGAGGAGTGTCTGCAGTATTTCTCTTCAGAAGGAATCTTCTCCGTCAGTTGGTATCACAACTAGCCAACAATCATGACAGATACCTCAAGCAATTAAATGGAACACATAAGGCCCATGTTCACACAAGAGATGAGGTAGTGCTCTACAAGATATATTTTAACTCTTGCTTGCAAATTTCTGCTGTCTCTGAGTTAAGCTGTATCTTTTATTTCACAGGCCAATATACTAGCAAGGTATAAGCCCAGGCTCAACACAACATCATTAATTTGGAGCCTGAAACAAGCAGATGACTACACTCGTGATGCTCTTGAAAACCTAAAGAGCATCCACCACATTACTATCTACTACGAGGATCTCATCCGAAACAGAACAGTGAGTTCTTTTTTATTAATCAGTTGTAGTTTTTGTTGCCTTTCCGCACCTGGCTTATAAGTAGTATGTTGACTTGCACTTGCAGAAGCTTGTTGATGTCCTGGATTTCCTCAAAGTGCCAAGGAGGAAACTAGTCAGCCGACATGTGAAGATACACACGAAACCACTATCGGAGCAAATTGAAAATTGGGATGAAGTCTATAATGCTCTGAATGGTACCCAGTATGAGAGCTTCTTGAACGCTGACTACAGAATATGACAATGTGCCCTGCACATTTCTTGTGTAGATATTGCCGTTTCTGTGTTCTTCTTTTCTTTTTTAAATAGCTGGCTTTGATCTGCCTGGCAAAAATTTTGATATGGTGAAAGCACCTTGCCACAGTTGCTTACGAGTTCTTTGATAGGTCCACTAATCGTTATACCTGTCTTTTTTTTTCCTCCTGTTTTCTGTAACTGATCCTCAAGCTTCTAATCTTTTGTATTCCACTCCTTATCCTTCTCTTCTTTTTTAAATAGCTGGCCTTGATCTGCCTGGCAAATTTTTTGATATGGTGAAGGCGCCTTTGCCACGGTTGCTTACGAGTTCTTTGATAGGTCCACTAATCGTTATACCTGTTGTTATTTTTTTTTACGTTTTTTTTAACTGATCCTCAAGTTTCTAATATTTTGTATTCCACTGCTTATCATATCTTCATATCCCGTGTCCGCACCGTGTTTCTAATTCTCTGTCAAAAGCGGTTGCGCACTTGTTTTTGGTGGTCATATGTTTCGGAAATGCAAAAATCGGCCTAATATCAGCATGAACCACTTCTACCACTTCTCTATGCACTTGGTTTTTTCTCAGCGTGCCTTCCAGTTACCGGTAATGTTCAGTTACCGGTAATGTTCAGTGGCGGAGGACAAACTAAAATTTTGATATGGCAAATCTTATAGTATATATATAATAATAATGGTACATAAAATTAAAGTTATCCATACGCTAATATTATAAAACATATTATAATATGAGTGTATGACACTTAATGGAATAAAAACCATATTATAAAGCATAATGGACAAGGAAGAAGATAAAATATGTACCAGTAAAGTATTAATTGCGTTTAGGAGACCTTAGCAGCTGTATTTAGCGAGTTTTCACCTTTTGAAAATACTTCTACGCAGGCGAAAGCCACGAAACGGGAACACGAACGCACTACGCACCAGTATATACTGTATATATGCAGGAATATTCGGTATAGACTAGGTATGGAGGAGGCCATACCTTGCCATATTGGAAGCTACGCCACTGGTAATGTTGCTGTATAGATGTGATGTTAAGGCCTGTTTGTTTCAGCTTTTGATTCTGGATTCTGGTCCAAAAAGCTGAATAAAAAACAAATAGCTTGATTCTAGAATACGATTCTCACAATCCAACCCACTCCTTTACACTGGAATCCACAATCCACTTCATATACGATTCGGAACGGTAACTGTGATGTTAGGCTGCGCAAAGGAATGCAAAAATCGGCCTGATGTCTTTGCGTAGTTTTGGCATCAGCACTTTCTGAAGAGCGAAGCGGCTGCGATGATATATGATTAAGGTCAAGCTGGCATGCGCAGATCTATTTGCATAACCACCATGGTAGTACATATGTTTTAAGGCGTAGTGTGCCATCCAAATCGCCTATCAGTACATAACATTTGGACACAGATTTGAGCCTGCACCTTGCACAGGGGGGGCTACAAGCAGGTCCTGAAAACGGGCGGAAACTAACAGGGAAGTTTCTGACGATTAGGGCATGTACAATAGTTATATTTAGCTGTCTATAAGAGATGATACGTAGGATTTTAAATGATGTGGAGGAGAGAGAAGAAGGAGAGAGAAGACTGCTGTCTACTATTTAATAGACAGCTTTACATTTTGTGTACCATTGTATAGACAGTCTGTTAATTGAATGAGAGACCACTACAGACAACTCTATAAACGATTCATTGTATGAATTATTTTTAGTGCTGTCTGTAGATGATGTGGAGCTACATTATATACAACTGTCATCTACACCATTGTACATGCCCTTACACGATCTATTTCGGCTTGAGACATTTTCTGCAGGTTCCATTTTGATCCAGGCGTTCGGTGTTGACTGACTTTTTCATGAGTCTAGACTGTAGGACGTCTCCATCGATCTCCAAGCAGGTTCCGAAAACGGGCGAGAACCAGCAGGGAAGTTCCTGACGATTATACGATCTCTTTCTGATTCAGACATTTTCTGCAGGTCCTTTTTGATCCAGACGTTCGGTGTTGACTGACTTTTCATGAGTCTAGTCTCTAAGCGTGAGTTTGGATGATAGAATGGGATTGAATGTGATTGAATGGTCCTGAATCATTTGGTTCTATTAGGGTGTGTTTAGTTGCTTGTACTAAGTGATGCATGTGTTTGATTGCTTGGATAAAACCATCCCATCTTGAACCAAGTGATACAAATTTGAGAAATATTCTCTGTAGATGCTGAATCGTCCTATTCACCTAAAATAATGAAATCAAATGGTACCTATCTCATTCAATCTCATCCTATCAACCAAACATATCCTTATTTTTTGTGAATGAGATGATTCAACATCTAGAGAGAATATCCTTCAAATTTGTATCACTTGGTCCAGGATGGGATGCCATTTAAATAACCAAACACATTGATGACTTTTTTTCGCAACCAAACGCACCCTGAGACGTCATCGATCTCCTAATTTCTCCCTAATGCTTGAAATAGCTTTTGGAGCCTTTTAATTCACTTGGTTGGGTAAGAAAATTTTGTTAATACACGTATTTAAAATTTTGTTAACACACGTATTTCTGTACCTCGATAAACTGTGTGCTTTTTGTTCTTTTTAAAAAACACTGAAGTCTTTTTGAAAACGAGAACTGTGGGCTTATTAGTTTGTAAAAGAACTTCAATATTATACTAAGAGATGTTTCTATGTAAGTTGCATAAATACTAAAACATGAATGAAAAATAAATGATGATTACTTACTTTTTTATTTGCTTTAAAATTTATACAACTTATATTAAAAAAAATACATAGAAGTAGAACTCTATATATACATGTGGAAAATCCCTATTATCTATGTACTGGCCGGGCTGATTTGTAGGTAAACGTACGTGGATTCTTATAGGAAAAGCCCAAGGTCAGACATAGTTGGTAGGCCCAGTTCTTGGTTGGGTAAGCTTCCGGCCCAAAAACAATATTTTCGTATTTCATAGCTGAAAGACTTCGATGGGGAACACTTGAATCATCGCCATATTTATAGGCCCGTTTGTTTGGGCTTTTTTATTGGTTTAAAAGTTAAAAAAGCTAAAATGCAAACAAACACCCTATATTTTCTACAGGCTTTAGAAAAATCTAATCCTCTTGTATAACTATGAGTCAAAAATCAGATAAGAGGAGTTTTTTTTTTTTTTTTGCTTCTTAGATAAAAATAAGTAATTACCAGTGAACTTGACAAAATTTACCCGTAAAACACCATTGGGATATAACGGCGAAACTCCTCATTTTCCTCTCACAATCCTTCCTTTCTCTCCGACCGTCTCGCCTCATCTCCCGTGACTCGGAGCAGGCGCTAGGGTTTCGAACGGCGCCGGCGGCCAGCGCCGGCGACCACGTCTCCGGACACCATCGTCATCCTCCCCCATCCATCCGTCCTGCGCAGTCATCGCCTTTGTCCTCCCCTCGCCCGGCGCCGCTGTCCGCCTCACTCATTCCTCTGTCAGCCACGTCTGACGCCCTTGCCCTCCCCTGCACGACGCAGCCGAGAATGGTCACGACAACGGCCCGTCCTCGCTTCCTGCGAAGCGCCCGCGCGGGGCGCCGATCTCAGCCGTTGAGATCCGCGACGAGTTCGCGCACCACGACACTGCTGTCGCCCGCGTCAACGACGACAGCTTTGGCTGCCCACAATGAGAGATTTGAGGTTGGAATTTCCCATTTAAAAGCAGCTGCTCATGAGGACTGCTATAGCCTAAATGTCTAATATCTCATCTCTTGAATAGCCTGATGAAGATATCTTCTTTTCCCAGTTTCCCCTTTACTGTATTAAATTCCAGAATGGTTAGTGAGGACCGAGGAAATCAGAGTATTGTATATATTGCACTCTATATTCTTATATGTGCTTCACACTTTCTATTGGATTTCACTATCCATGAGTAATGACGTTATTAAATTATCGACATTGCATTGTATAATTACGGGCAAACCTAATATAGATTCGACAATGAAATTGTTTTTCGCAGGGACATAGATGTTGTCAGGTCATTAAGGTGTCAAGAGTTTCATAGTTGACAAACATGGTCCATGGACATCCATGTTCCACACAGCTGATATTTCGATGCTTTTGTAATTGCCCTTTTCATGATTACTGATTAGTGATTATGCTGACAACTGAACTTTTGGCAGAGGATCCTGCTATGCGCTAGTGCTCAAAGTACTTGATGATTGCTCATTCTAATCTTATTTTAGATGTATTATGATCTCATGGATTTGTCATAACTATTGTTAAAGCAAGAAACCTTGGCCTGATGACATTACGGTCAGCCAGAACTCCATTCGAAGATGTCGTGGCCGACTACTTAGGTATGGATCGTGGTGCCACAGCCAGTGCTGCACTGAGATCTAGTTCTCCCCACAGCCCATAGCGCCATGTCATTGCCAGTTGATGTTGTGTACTTTCAAAAACTGACAAGTATTGTATTTGCGTTCCATCCGTGACAATAATGAGCACTGGCATGTCTTCCCTGTTCCCCTCATTTTCGAGCTGTAATGTAAGATTAGTCTGAATCTAAGGAGATTTGCAGCCATTGTAGATTGATTGCTATTTACCTAGCCTTTGTATTGCATCTTCGTCCATGGGAATGCATGTTCATAGATAAATCACTTTCAATTTTTGGGAGCATTTATGTCAAGAGCAGTGCTTCTATGCTTTCCCTCCTAATACAAGTTGCACAAATCTTGAAGCAAACGAAGGGGTAAATAATCACCAGATACCCTTCATTCATGCTTTAATAGTTGTGCAACTTTTAAAAAGAAAAGCATAGAAACTCCTCTCTTATGTCAAACACTGCAATTTGTGTTTGCCGTTGATGGCATTTGGACTGTGTTCTGTGTCTAGTCACCATTCGATTATGGTAAGTCTCCTTCCTTTCGTGGCATTTTTATGAGCAGCATTGTAAATCTCTGTAGATAGAGCAAGGGATAAAGGATGGTGCGATATAGGGCCTGTTTGGATCCATTAGCAGCTAATAGTTAGCTAGCTAATAGTTCCTATCTAATATTAGCTAGCTAACTATTAGTTGGAGGATGTTTGGATTCACCAGCTAATATGTGGCTAATAGATGCTATTGTCCAGAATACTCGTACTATTAAATGCTATTGGTGGTAGATGCGAAGGGTATTTTGGTTAAATGCCATCTATTAGCTGCTATTAGCTGGGTTTGGCTAGCTAATGAGATAACCATTAGCTGGGTGCCCAGCTAATAGTTAGCTGATCTATTAGCTGGGGGTGTTTGGATCTACTCCAACTAATTTTTAGCAGCTAACTATTAGCTGCATGGATCCAAACAGGCCCATAAAGATGTTTTTCTTCACAATTAACAAGATTCTTATCTAAATTTCAGAAAATGTAATGGATGACATCCCTAAAAAAATAAAAAAAATCATATAACGGACGAAAAGTAGCTCATACATACTTGCATGATAAAACATAAAAATTCAGGGGCACCAAAAAGCATAAGAAAAGTGTTAGTTCCTAAAGGGTATTTCATACTTCTCGACAATAAACTACACCATCTAATTCATAAAAAAGATCATGATTTTAAATAATCTGCCATGGCTTAAAACCAAACTATTTGTAAACTATTTAAACCAAAAATCTAGCTTTAAACTATAAACTAAAAAACTTAAGCCTAAACAACACATGACCTAAAGACATGGGACTATGGGAGTTCCTAGCCTTTTGCACGAGCAGCATCACCCGCACCCTTCCCCATCGGGCGTGCGTGCAAGCGGGGCGCTCGAGCGCCGGTAAACGGGGCGGCCGTGGGGTAGCACGCGAGGGCAAGCAGGTCACTTTGCACACGAGGGCAAGCGGAGCACCCGCTGGGCAGCGCGAGCAACCGTTTGCACGCCTTGCGCGGCTATATATATATATAAATATATATATATATATATAATAATCTTTTTTTGAAATTTTGGTCAAAGCTCTGGCAATTCATTTAAGAAGAAAGAATAACAGACGAGCTACAAACGCACACACACCCGCACCCCGCGCCTGCGCGAGCACCCACGCCGAGTCAGCGCTCGAACGCGGGTGGGCTAGGTGAGCGCTCACCCCAGCCAAACGACAATTATAATGGATTTTATTTGTTCTTTATTTTAGATGGATTTGAATAAGTTGGAACTCTCGTGGAACGGTGTAATAACAAAATGTTGACACAATTATTTTCCATAATCCAGGTGGTAGCCACAGAATTGCAAGAAATCAGCAGAAAGAGTAGTTTGTCAGCAGAAAGAGTAGTTTGTGCATAGCAAGAAGGGCGGTTCATGTTTTTTTTACCCTCTTGTCAATTAATGTTGACTCAACAGATCCTAAATTAATACTCGTCTTAGAGCATCTCCAAGAGAGATTCCTAAAATGGAGCTCTAAACTTCAATATACGACCCTAACTAATTAGATTTAAGACTCCAAAAAAATATTCACTCCAGCAATTAGGCCCTAAAACTCAACTACCATCTAATTAGATAGGGCAGAATCACAGAATTGCTAAATATAGCTACTCGCCTAGGGGTCCTAAAACAATTTGCTAATTTTAACAATTTAGAGTCATGGCTGGAGTTGATCTTTTCCCCTAAAAACCCTATAGTTCAAATTAGGGCTACATTTAGGACCCCTCTTGAAGATGCTCTAAGGGCTCTTTTGCCTAACAATCTTTAAAAGAGACGTGCAAACATCATCTTTTATGAAGAATCTTTTCATTATTCGCATGGATTCAGTACTACGTACAGTAGTCATGGATTAGTTATTGGACAGAATGATGGTCGAGCTAAATATTTTCTAAAGAACGTTAACTTGTGATAGAGCCTTGATCCAGTCGGTAAAGTAGCTAAATAAGAAATTATAATACAGTTATTCTCATGCGAAACATCACATGTTTGATTCCTATATCAAAGAGTAAGAAATTTTCTTCGTCACAGAAAAATAAGGGTACAAAATCTTCTGAGCATGGAGTACCTACCGTTCGTGCTCTACGAGGTCACTTAGCATTTCTGATGAGGATATGTATACATCCAATATTTTTTAGTTTAGTGCTTTAATTAACTCAAAAAAATTACTAAACCGCATCATCAACAGAATTAAAGAGAGAATAGCGGGATAAGTGGGAGTAAAGGCACCACAAGAAAGAAACAGTAGAAGACAATAGGGGCCACGCGTGGGGAATCAAGATGGCAATCATGAATACCTGGACCACCTCATGCAACCAAGGCACCAAGCCCATGTAGCCAAACAAGAGGAGAGTCTATATAGCCATGGGGACCTACTTCAAGCAGCTAGCCCAAGTGGGAAGGCGCATGGGCCCAAGTGGAAAGCAAAGTCACTTGACAAAGGTGCAAGGAGGCAAGACCCAAGCCCAATTCGAACGAGACAAATAAGCAAACAAAGATATAAGGTTGAATTTTATTTTGAGAGCAAAAGAGTCTAACTCGGATTGACAAACCAGTCGGAATTAAAAATGTCATAACTGAACGAACTCTCCATGAGTGGAAGTATCAAGGCAAGGATCAAGTGCAGGTTGCTAATGGTGCAGGTGTGACGATATCACACATTGGTCAAACTCATGTTTCCACTTATGATCATCCTTTAAAAGTGCGTAGCATCCTTCATGTCCATACTGCACATCGCAATGTTGTCTCTGTCCATCGCCTTACATCTGATAACAATTCTTATCTTGAATTTCACCCCAATTGCTTTTTTGGTTAAGGATCGGGCCACGAAAAAGCCTCTTCTTCATGGCAAATGTGAAGGGGATTATATTCACTCGTCATCTCTTCCACAAATCTGAACAAGCAAGCCTTCACCAGTGTCAAAGTCTCTCAAGATCTTAGGCACTATCGCCTCGGTCATCCTTCTCCCGTCGTCGTTCAACGTGTTCTTCACATGAAAAAATTGTCGGTTTCTCCTGACAGTAATGCTCCTCATGTTTGCAATGCTTGTGAAGAGGGCAAGAGCCATCAACTTCCCTTTTCAATCTCAAATAATGTATCCAACTCTCCTTTAGAGCTCATTTTCACTGATGTATGGGGACCAGCTCACACCTCAGTAGGAGGCCTTCATTACTATGTCAATTTCATAGATGATTTCGGTAAATTCGTTTGGTTCTATCCAATAAAGCTAAAATATGATGTTGCTCACGTATGTGCTTTGTTCCAACATGATGTAGAACGGTTGTTGAATAAGAAAATCATCTCTGTCCAGTTTGATTGGGGGCAGAGAATATCAAGCAATGCATAAACTTTTCCAGCAAAATGGGATCAAACACTTGATGTTCTATCCCCATACTCACCAGCAGAATGGATCAGTTGAGTAAAAACATCGACATATTGTCAAATTAGGTTTGTCTCTCCTTGCTCAAGAATCAATGCCTCTGAAGTTCTGGGATGAAGCCTTCACTTTTCCTTGTTTCTTGATCAATAGACTACCCAACCAAGTTATTCAATACTATACCCCTACGGAAAAAAAATTCTTTAATGATAAACCAAATTACTCAATGCTCAAGGCTTATGGGTGTGTGTGCTGGCCTAATTTAAGCCCATATAATACTCATAAATTTGCTTTTCAATCCAAACGGAGTGTACTCATTGGTTATAGCAACTTTCATAAGGGGTACAAGCATTTGGATAAGCAAACTGGGCGTGTCTACATCTCTAGAGATGTAATTTTCGATGAGCATGTGTTCCCTTTTGCTCAAGATAGTGGGATTCAGTCACAATCCATTCATCCAAATGATGTTCTTCTTCCCTTACCTATCTCTATTGGTTCTGATGATCCCATTTCCCCTTTCTTCGATCAATTTTCTAATGATTTTGTGAGTGACCATGTGCCTGATATTGCTGTATCACTACATAGTCCTTCTTCTCTTAGTTCTGTAGGTATTGGGCCTACAAATAGTTCTCCCTCCTCTGCATCAACTCCTGCCGACAACACTGTACCAATTCAGGCTCAGCTGTGACCAGGAGTGCACACTAGAGGGCAGAACAACATTCATATGCCAAAGTAATTCAACAATAGGACTATCGATACTCGATCAAGGGGAGAAAAGCATTCACAGCAGCGTTTGAGCCCTCCAGTCACCTTGATGCCCTGCATGATTCCAATTGGCATCAAGCCATGCACACTAAAAATGATACCCTTGTTTGAAACAAAACATGGTATCTTGTCCCACGACGTTGAGGTCAGAATATCATTTATAGCAAATGGGTTTTCAAATTGAATAGCAAAGTTGATGGTAGTATTGATCGTTACAAAGCTCACCTTGTTGCTAAAGGATTCAAACAACGGTATGGTATGGATTATGAAGATACTTTTAGTCCAGTGGTAAAACTAGTGACAGTGTGGCTTATTTTTTCTCTGGTTGTCTTGTGGCTTATTCTTTCTCTAGCTGTCTCTCGAGGCTAGAATCTGAGACAAATTGTTGTTCAAAATGTATTCCTACATGAAGTATTAGAAGATGATGTATTCATAAAGCAACCACCAGGTTAGGAACTAAGATCCATGCCATCCAGATCATGTGTGCAAATTGGATAAGGCTTTATATGGGCTGAAGTAAGCACCAAGGGCTTGGTGCTCATGACTTAGTTCACAATTAGAGGAACTTAGCTTTGTTCCATCACAAGTTGACACATCTTTGTTTATCTACAATCACAATGGAAGTATCATTTACTTGCTAATCTATGTAGATGATATTATTATTGCTAGCTCCTCAGTGCAGATTACAGAAGTATTGCTCAAGGAGTTACACAAGGATTTTGCAATCAATGATATGGGTGACCTGCACTATTTCCTTGCAATTGAGGTGATACACGAGAAGGATGGCATTGCTTTGACACAAGAAATACATTGGCGATATCCTTACAAGAGAAAATATGTCAAAATGCAAGCCCATCTCAACACCAATGGCATCTACTAAGAAGTTATCAAAGATACACGATACAACACTGTTGGAAACTGATCAGAAGCAACCAAATACAAAAGTATTGTCGGAGCTCTTTAGTACCTGATGATAACCTAGCTTGATATAGCATATCCAATGAACAAGGTGTGGTGGCGGTGAACCACCGAATTGCTCTCCTTTCTTGTGGGGTGTTTTTAGGGCTGGGGTCTCTCCTTCTCTTTTTTTTCTTCTCCCCGCGGTCTGCAGTCATCTCCCTTTTTTATAGGGCGGGCAAGGGGACATGCATGCATTGGTCGGCCCTTTTTCTCCCCATTATGTCCTTGGGGTACAAGCCTTTTTAAATTGTCTGTTAACCCTTTTCTTTCACCTGTCTCCAACCGAGGGATGGATCGGCTCTATATGATGTCTTTTTATTCGTGTTCTACATTTTTACCTTCTATTCTTACGCCTTTTATAGGGGTTCCACGGGGATTTTACTTATTTCGGGGTCCCTGGCTAGCCTGACATGTCCTGGTGCTCCCAAAGGGGTTGTTGTTGGGTGTCAGACTTTGGCAGTTCGTACCAGGGTTCCACTTTTCGAAAATGAAAAACCGTTCAAAAACCGAAATTCGAAAAACCGTTCGAAAACCGTTGGAACAGTAGCGGTTTTCAACGAAATCCTTTTTCGAACAGTAGCGGTAAGGTCGAATTTCGCGAAATTCGAGCGGTTTTCGACGAAAAGTTGAACCCTGGTCCGTACTGGGTCTGTGTCGATAGGAGATGGAGCGGAGGGGAGTTCCCTCCGTTTTTCTCCCACGCTACGGAGGGGAGTTCCCCCTCGCTACGGAGGGGGGTTGTCCTTATTCCTTTTTACCTTTCCCGAGGGATGGACTTCCAAGGTTTGTGGTCCTTGCTTCGCCAGCAGGAGGGATCAAACGTCGCGGACAAATCTGTGTGAATCGCAAGGTGGTGTAAGCCTCGCTTCGTTGGTTAAGGGAAGATGAGTCCATTTGGTCCACAACACTAGCCCCACATGTCAGCGGGTAGATATTGTTCTACCCGCTGGGATGTTATAGCAAAGGTCTAAATTATTTTTCATCTTACTTATTCGGCAAGCGAAGGGAGGTTTATTTTCCATTTTTGTTCTTAGGCGAGTAAGCGGATGTAGCGGATGGTGTGTCTTTTTCAGCCGAGCGTCAGTGGGGTGGAATCGATCCACCAGGTGGTTCTTTATGGTGTTTCGGTCCGAATATAGGAGTCTTACAGCTTTTTGATGACGTGTTCATGCTTCTCCTTATTTCCTCCCCCTCTCTCCTCTCCTTTTTATTTGCATCTGGTGGGGACAAGGTTCCCCGACTTTTTGGTGTCCCATTTGCTTCGTGTCCCTTCGTTTCTCTTACTCGTTCGTGTTTTTCTCTTGTATTGTCTCCCTTGTTTGCCACTGATTCAGATCTCTATGGGTCCTCGGCGCGCTCCTAAGATAAAGCTGATTTTGAGTAGAGAAGATGCTGCGGGATTATCTCCCATTTTAGGGCGGTCGATCTTGAGCTCTGTTGATCTCGACATATTGGCGGGGGACTTTGGGATGATGCGCCCTTCCATGCGTCTTCCTGGTGATGAGGAAACCCCCCATCCTCAAGCAAATGAGGCAGTGGTATTTGCGGCGTTTCTTGAGGCGGGTCTTCGTTTTCCGCTCGCTCCTTTGTTGGCATCAGTGCTCCGGGCTTTTCAGGCGGAGCTCTCGCAACTTACCCCTAATGCTATTGTGCGACTAGCAGTGTTGGAGTGGGCATTTCGTCCGGCCGGGATTAGATTGACGGGGCGCTTGTTTTCTGTGAAATCATGTGCTGAAAAATTGGCTTAGAATTGAATTTGCAAAAATGTGTTTGTTCATGTGTTTTGACAATTTGACAAGAAACAGTAAGTTTCGCTTTGGCGCTGGACCAAACTTAAAAAAAAAACAGTAAGTTTCCCATCTACGACGGACCAACTTTCTTGGTCCTTTGTAAACATGCTTTTGACAACCTCATTCTCCCATGTACAACAGACCAACTTTCTTGGTCCTTTGTAAACATGCTTTTGACAACCTCATTCTCCCATGTACAACAGACCAACTTTCTTGGTCCTTTGTAAACATGCTTTTGACAACCTCATTCTCCCATGTACAAATGCACCAACTTTCTTGGTCCTTTGTAAACATGCTTTTGACAACCTCATTCTCCCATGTACGCATGCACCAACTTTTTGGTCCTTTGTAAACATGCTTTTGACAACCTCGTTTTCCCATGTACGCATGCACCAACTTTTTTGGTCCTGTCAGAAATGTGTTTTTGAAGGTTGTTGTGCCAAACCAAGTTATTGAAAAACAAGAAGTTTTACATATGCAATGACCAAATTTTTGGTCCGTCGTGAATGGGTTTTTGAGTGATTTTGAGATTGAATTTTGATTTTGATTTTGAGATTATGAAATTTGTGAGAATTTCATGATGCTTATTTTGAAGTGGATTTTATGCAATGCTCGTGTGAGTAGTTGCATGGATTAATGTGAGTCAAGTCGTGGACTTGTGCTCGGAATTATTTTGTGGTTTGTTCATGTGCAGGTATTGCTCGAAGACGAACGTGGTCGATGACGGGACCGGAACTAGGTTCATGGAGGAGCTGAGGTTCGGGACTAGGTTCAGGAGGAACTGAGGTCTTGGTGGTCAAGGATGTCATGCGGGACGTTCGGGCTAAGAGAATGGTGCACATAAAGAATGGTTAGTCACGTGAGAATGGCAGGAGGTCATTCGCGTGCAAAGTGTTAGTCACGTGAGTCTGGCAGGTGGCCATACGCTGCAGCAAAGTGTTAGTCACGTGAGTATGGTAGGGTTGCCATACGCGTGCAAGAGTTGTATTCGGCCAGGTTGGGCCAAGAGGAGTTGTGTTGAATACGGACTCCTTCTAGATTAGGAATTGTATTCGTAACTCCTTGTGTTTTGCTCCTTTAAATAGGAGGGGTGTCTCCTGTTGAAGGGCATCCAACCAAGTAGAGCTGAGCGCATCAAGCTTTGAGCTTGGTTTTAGGGTTTGTACTCTTTTGATGAGAGTATTTTAGACAAAAGAAATAAAGATCAATTCTTCCAAGATTTTTATGCTACAAGAACCACGCCGCTACAGTGTTTTCTGTTTTGGTTCTTGTTTGCATGCTTGTTCTAATTCTAGATTGGTTTTTGATCGTTGAGTTTCATCTTGATTTGATCCATCAAAAACCGTTCTAGGGTATTGATTTAGAGTTTCTCAAAGTCTAGTTGATTAATCTTTTGAAGATCTTGTTTCGTCTTGAAGTTTTGATTAGATTGATTCTCGTCAAGTTCTGGATCAGCAAGCTTGCAAAGCTCATAACTTTTGATCCACAAGTCCGATCGAGCTGATTCTTTTTGGGTTTGATTCGTATTAGAATCTAGTTTCTTGTGTCCAAATTTCAGATCGTTCCGACGGTTGGATCTCCAGGAATTCGCGTTTTACTGAACCACTGTCATTCTGTTTTTGTCGAAAACGAGGCAATTATTTGGTTCTGTTTTGGGGTGAACTTTTAATAGATCAAGAATTTGGTTTTAGCTTCCGCACAATCATTCACCCCCCTCTGATTGCTATATTCGTATACTTCGATCCTACAAGTGGTATCAGAGCAAGGTTTCTCTAATCTATTTTAACCGGTGATTATATCAATGGATCGTTATTCGACAAAACCATGTGTGTTCGATGGTATTGATTTTCAGTTTTGGAAGGCCAAGATGGAGGCGTTCATCCAAGCACAGGGCTTCACAATTTGGGAGAAGGTCTACAAGCCATATGAAGTCCCTGCAAACGACAACGTCAACGACACCAATCGCACACATGTTGAAGCAAATAGCAAGGCGCGCAACTTGATCATCCAAGGCTTGGGACGCAGCGACTTTGATCGTGTGGTTCATCTTCGATCCGCATATGAGGTATGGAAATCTCTTTGTGATTACCATGAGGGTTCTAACACTGTCAAAGAGGTTCGCCAAGATATTTACAAAAAAGAATACATGCGTTTTGAGATGAAACCTAGTGAATCAGAGATGACTTCTTTGCACGTTTCAATAAAATTCTTAGCAATCTACGTGCTGTTGGAGTTAGCTACACCGATGCTGAAAATGCTCGACAATTGCTTAGTGCTTTGGACATGTCGGTGTGGGAGATGAAAGTAACATCTATACAAGAATCTACTACCATGAGCACACTCACATTAGATGTTCTTTACTCTAAGTTGAAAACTCATGAGTTGGATGTTCTTGCCAGAAGGGTAACATTAAATCAATTGCTTTGATCTCTAACCCTAACATGTCAAATGCAAATTCTTCTTCTAGCTTTGCCTTGTCGTCCATGTCTTCTTTAACAGATGAGCAACGTGAAGAGGTTACCGAAGAAGATCTGGCACTACTCTCGTCTCGCTGTACCAAAGCTTTGCGGACTGTGAGAATGAGAAAGAGAGGTGGTCCTCCAAGATGCTATGAGTGTGGTGACCTCAACCATATTCGCACAAATTGTCCTAAGCTTGCAGGAAAAAAATCAAAGGAGGAGAAGGACAACGATGTAGGAATGAGAAGAAAAGGTTCTCGTCAAATGATAGGAAGAAGAAGAGCTTCATCAACCGCAAGGTGGTTCACCGAGTTCTTTCCGCTCTTGAACAAGTCAATTTGAGCGATGTGGACTCGGAGAGCAGCGAAGATGATGCAACTCCAAGCAAGCATGATTTGATAGGATTATGTCTCATGGCAAGCAGCAAGGATAGCTTCACCGAGGACGACCACGACAAATGACTTCAATGAGGTAGATCCCTCTTATGATGAATTAGCTATTGCTGTTGCTCGTCTTGGAAAATTGCTTGACAAACGTGATAAGAAAATTAAGAAACATGATTTCATTATTGAATCATTGAATGCTGAAATTGCTAGACTTAAGACTTTGATTCCTAGTGATGATACTTGCAAATCATGTGACTTAATTTACAATGAGCTCACCTTGCTTAGGAAAGAACATGCTCTTTTGTTGCATCTAAATGAGAAACATGTTGTACATGCTAGCTGTTCCACTGATGATTTGCATAGTTCAACTTCTTGTTCTAAATGCTCAACTCTTGAATTAAAATTGAAAGATGCAAATGCTAGGGTTTCTCAATTAATCGATAATTTGCTTTCACATGAAATTCTCTCATGCTCAACTTGTCGCAAGCAAAAGGAAAAGTAGATGTTCCTGCAATAATTGTTTAACTCTTGCTAAGAAAGTTGATTACTTGCAAAATTCTTTGGAACGTTTCACTAATGGCAAGAAGAAGTTGAACATGATTTTGGATCCATCTAAGGTTAGCACAAACAAGAGAGGTTTAGGTTTTGATCCTTATGCCACATATGAAACTAAACCTCAGACCGTTGTTCGTGCTCCTTGCAAAATTGAGTTATCTAATGAGCCTAAGAAAATTGCTTTTCAATCTGTGGTTTTTATCTTCTACTATGATGAATGCAAAATGTGCTTTTACTGTTAAAGCTAAACATCATGTCAAGTACACTTGCACTCATTGTGGTAGAGATGGACACTTAGTAGATTTTTGCTTTAGACTAGCCAAACAAAGAAAAGAAGGAAAGAACTAAGGCTAGGTCAAATTTCAGCAAAGCACATTTTTATGCGCCTAGAGTGATGAAAACACCTTCTGCTCCTAGAAACATGGGAAAAGGCAAATCTGTTTTTGTGCATAAAAATTATCGTGTTGTACCTCTCACAGCGTCAGGTGTCTCAAGATCGATTCCCAAAAATCTCATTCCTAACCCCAAGATCGAGACCTCGACTTGTTTTGCTATGTAGGCTTCTCGCGAGGAAGGAGAACATATGGCTAGTGGATTCCGGATGCTCACGCCACATGTCCGTGATAAGAATTGGTTCTCCTCCTCACTCGTGCATCTCGTCTTTGAAAGTGTTACTTTTGGAGATGCTTCTTCCTCTTTTGTCGTGGCAAAAGGTACAGTAAAGGTAAGTGACAAGTTTATGTTCAAGGATGTGGCTCTTGTTGAAAACTTGAAATATAACTTGCTTTCTGTCTCTCAAATGCTTGATGAAGATCTTGAGATAAGCTTTAAGAAAAATGAATGCAAAGTGCTAGATGCTTCAGTGATCTTGTGTTCAAAATTTCTCGTTTTGGAAGAGTCTTTAAAGCTGATTTTGATGCATCACCTTCTTCTAAGCATAGGTGTCTAATTGCCAATGTTTCTAAAGATTTATTCTTTTGGCATCGTAGACTTGGTCATGTTGGTTTTGATCATCTTACTCGTGTAAGTGGTTTAGATCTTATACGTGGCTTGCCTAAGCTTAAGGGTGATAGCAATCTAGTATGTTCTTCTTGTAGACATGGTAAGATGATTGCAGGTTCACATCCACCTCTTACCATGGTGATGACAAACGCTCCAGACAGCTTCTACATCTTGATACAATTGGACCATCTCGAGTTCAATCCTTTGGAGGCAAACGGTATGTGCTTGTGATTGTTGATGATTTTTCTAGATACTCTTGGGTGTATTTTATGGCATCTAAGGATGAGGCTTTTAGTCATTTTAGAAGTCTTGTTCTTAGGCTTTTTGTTGACCATCCAGAGCTCTCAAAGCTATTAGAAGTGATAATGGAACTGAATTCAAAAATGCTTCCTTTGATCTCTTTTGTGCCGAAAAAGGAATTGATCATCAATTTTCATCTCCTAGAGTGCCTCAACAAAATGGTGTAGTCGAAAGAAAAAAAAGCGAGCGTTAGTTGAGATGGCTAGAACCATGTTAGATGAACATCTCTCTCCTAGAAATTTTTGGGCTGAAGCTATTTCAACTGCTTGTTATGTTTCAAACCGTGTGTTTTTGAGATCAAAATTGGGTAAGACTCCATATGAGCTTCGGTTTGGACATAGACCTTCTGTTTCTCACTTTCGAGTTTTTGGATGCAAATGTTTTGTCTTGAAATCTGGAAATCTTGATAAATTTGAAGCTAGATCAACTGATGGCATTTTTCTTGGATATCCTGTTCATACTCGTGGCTATCGTGTGCTTGTTTTGGAGACTAACAAAATTGTGGAAACTTGTGAAGTTACTTTTGATGAGGCTAGTCCAGGCACTAGTCCAAGTGATGCAGTGCACAAAGATACATTCGTGGGGAGAAAATCTTTGAAGATGATGATGATGTTGAAGATGAGGTCTTGACTCTTCCTAATGCACAACAAGATGTAGCACCTTTGGCACCTACTACTACATCACCTACAGCTAACCATCCTCAAGCTACAACATCATCTGTACATGCTGAAAATGAAGAAGGAGAAGGAGAAGTCTCAAAAGCCAATGCTCCCTTGCACATTCAAAAAATGCATCCATCTGAACAAATGATTAGAGACCTAAATGAGAGAGTCACTCGATCCAGGTTTATTCATTCGACACTCATGCTCATTCTCGCTTTAGTTGCTTCTTTTGAACCCAAAGATATATCTCATGCATCATCTACCGAATCTTGGATCAATGCCATGCATGAAGAATTAGAGAATTTTGAACGAAATAAAGTTTGGAAACTTGTCTCACCACCTCCTGATTTTAATGTTATTGGAACTAGATGGGTTTTCAAAAATAAACAAAGTGAGGATGGTGTTGTTGTTAGAAACAAGGCTAGATTGGTTGCTCAAGGTTACACTCAAATTGAAGGCTTAGATTTTGATGAAACCTTTGCTCCTGTTGCTAGAATTGAAGCCATTAGAATCCTTTTAGCTTTTGCTGCATCCAAAGGTTTCAAATTGTATCAAATGGATGTGAAAAGTGCTTTTCTTAATGGCTACATAAATGAGGAGGTTTATGTCAAGCAACCACCTGGTTTTGAAAATCCAAAGTTTCCAAATCATGTGTTCAAACTATCAAAAGCTTTGTATGGTTTGAAACAAGCCCCTAGAGCATGGTATGATAGGCTAAAAACCTTTTTACTTGAAAAAGGCTTTTTAATGGGAAAGGTTGACAAAACTCTCTTTTTACTCAAGCAAGGCAATGATCAACTATTCGTTCAGATTTATGTTGATGATATTATCTTTGGTGGTTCCTCTCATGTTTTAGTGTCTGAGTTTTCGAAAACAATGAGGAAGGAGTTTGAGATGAGTATGATGGGTGAGTTGACATACTTTTTGGGATTTCAAATCAAGCAAACGAAGGATGGTACTTTTGTGCATCAAAGCAAATATACAAGAGACTTGCTACATCATTTTGGGATGGAAAACAGCAAGCCGATCATGACACCTATGGAGAGCACTTGCGCACTTGACCCTGATGAAGATGGTGAGCCGGTTGATCAAAAGGAATATAGAAGCATGATAGGTTCACTTTTGTACCTCACTGCATCAAGGCCGGATATACAATTTGCTGTGTGCTTGTGTGCTCGTTTTCAAGCTTCCCCACGTGCTTCACATCGACAAGCTATCAAAAGGATTTTCAGGTATCTTCATGGAACTCAAGATTTTGGCATTTGGCTTTCTGCTTCCTCATGCATTAGTTTGAGATCTTTTTCTGATGCTGATTTTGGAGGATGTAGAATTGATAGGAAGAGCACTTCTGGTTCATGTCATTTCTTGGGAAATTCTCTCATTGCATGGTCATCTAAAAAGCAATATTCTGTTGCACAATCAACTGCTGAATCTGAATATGTGGCTGCTGCTAGTTGTTGTTCTCAAATTCTTTGGATAGTAGCTACACTTAAAGATTATGGGGTTATTTTGGATAGTGTTCCTCTTCTGTGTGATAACACTAGTGCAATTTGCATTGCTAAGAACCCTGTGCAACATTCAAGAACAAAACATATTGACATCAGATTTCACTTTCTTAGAGATCATGTTGAAAAAGGCAACATTGTGCTTCATCATGTGGATACTGAACATCAATTGGCAGACATTTTCACAAAACCTTTGTCTTCTTCTCGTTTTGCTTTTATTCGGGGAGAACTTGGAATTGTTCATCCAATGGGTTTGTTTTGAGGGGGAGTCTCTTTGCCAAGTTATTTCACTTGATGAGCTCACTTTATCATATTTCTTTATGTTATGTAATTGAGCTAATATATGATAATCTAATTGTCTCACTTGAACTAAAAATGACATTGCGGAATTCCCTGGACTGATTGCCTATAGCTAAATACTCTGTGATATCTCACTCTTCTAGGCTTGATATTGAATCCTCTTGACAAATTTGGGCTATGAAGCAAGTGTGGTTTCAACTTTACTCTTTCATAAGACCTTTTAATCACTTTTGCATGTTTATAATCAAAGAAAAATGAAAAGAAAAGGGAATCAATAAAAAGGGTTGTTAAAAGCAAAAGCCTCAAGTTATGAGCTTCAGGATGCTTTCCCTAAAAGATAAGATGTATGCTTCAAGCATGCCATTCCCTCAAAAGACAAGATGTATGCTTCAAGCATGCCACTCCAAGGAAATAAAAGAAGTATGCTTCAAGCATGCCACATGCAGTTCTTGTTTAAAGATTAAATTGGTCCACTAGATTGGAGTTGAAACTACTTGCTCGCCCTGATTTGTTATTTGCTTCAACTTTGAGCCTTTGTTTTTCTACTAAAGGTTTTGCTTAGTACTTGGCTATAGTTGACTGAATTGAGGTTGAGATGCATGTCATTCCCTAACTTGTTAAAATCACATCAAGATCATGTATTTTGCATAATATATGATATATAAGGTTATATGATCGAATGAGCTCATCTTTTTCTATCTTGGCACTCCCTTGTTTCTCCTTGTGAAATCATTGTTTCAGAAAAATTTTGAACATGTTCTCTCTTTTGTACTCTTGATGAATCCATTGTCAAAGGGGGAGAAAATTGGGAATTGTTGAAAAGATTAATGAAAAAGGGGGAGAAGAAAAAGGGGGAGTTGTTGGGAGAAGAAAAAGGGGGAGTTGTTTCTGGAATTTTTGGGAGAAGTTTGGAGAATTTTGAAATTTTTGGGCACATTGCACATTCACACACATTTTCCTTCTCAGGGGGAGATTTTGTTTTGCATTTTGGTCAAAGGGGGAATTCTGTGTTTTCTCTTTTTGGTCCTTGATCCTTTGGATTTAAAAATCTTTTGTAAAGTGAATGCCAAACGTTCAATTCTAAGTGGTGTTGCCAATGTTTTCATCAA
Source organism: Rhipidocladum racemiflorum (assembly GCA_036346355.1). Classification (NCBI taxonomy): domain Eukaryota; kingdom Viridiplantae; phylum Streptophyta; class Magnoliopsida; order Poales; family Poaceae; genus Rhipidocladum; species Rhipidocladum racemiflorum. Next base: position 36,984,953 of record CM070580.1, on the reverse strand, counting down.
GGGGGAGATTGTGAAATCATGTGCTGAAAAATTGGCTTAGAATTGAATTTGCAAAAATGTGTTTGTTCATGTGTTTTGACAATTTGACAAGAAACAGTAAGTTTCGCTTTGGCGCCGGACCAAACTTAAAAAAAAAACAGTAAGTTTCCCATCTACGACGGACCAACTTTCTTGGTCCTTTGTAAACATGCTTTTGACAACCTCATTCTCCCATGTACATGCACCAACTTTCTTGGTCCTTTGTAAACATGCTTTTGACAACCTCATTCTCCCATGTACAAATGCACCAACTTTCTTGGTCCTTTGTAAACATGCTTTTGACAACCTCATTCTCCCATGTACAACATACCAACTTTCTTGGTCCTTTGTAAACATGCTTTTGACAACCTCATTCTCCCATGTACGACAGACCAACTTTTTTGGTCCTTTGTAAACATGCTTTTGACAACCTCGTTTTCCCATGTACGACAGACCAACTTTTTTGGTCTGTCGTAAATGTGTTTTTGAAGGTTGTTGTGCCAAACCAAGTTATTGAAAAACAGTAAGTTTTACATGTACGCTGGACCAAATTTTTTGGTCCGTCGTGAATGGGTTTTTGAGTGATTTTGAGATTATGAAATTTGTGAGAATTTGATGATGCTTATTTTGAAGTGGATTTTATGCAATGCTCGTGTGAGTAGTTGCATGGATTAATGTGAGTCAAGTCGTGGACTTGTGCTCGGAATTATTTTGTGGTTTGTTCATGTGCAGGTATTGCTCGAAGACGAACGTGGTCGATGACGGGACCGGAACTAGGTTCATGGAGGAGCTGAGGTTCGGGACTAGGTTCAGGGAGGAACTGAGGTCTTGGTGGTCAAGGATGTCATGCGGGACGTTCGGGCTAAGAGAATGGTGCACATGAAGAATGGTTAGTCACGTGAGAATGGCAGGAGGTCATTCGCGTGCAAAGTGTTAGTCACGTGAGTATGGCAGGTGGCCATACGCGTGCAAAGTGTTAGTCACGTGAGTATGGTAGGGTTGCCATACGCGTGCAAGAGTTGTATTCGGCCAGGTTGGGCCAAGAGGAGTTGTGTTGAATACGGACTCCTTCTAGATTAGGAATTGTATTCAGAACTCCTTGTGTTTTGCTCCTTTAAATAGGAGGGGTGTCTCCTGTTGAAGGGCATCCAACCAAGTAGAGCTGAGCGCATCAAGCTTTGAGCTTGGTTTTAGGGTTTGTACTCTTTTGATGAGAGTATTTTAGACAAAAGAAATAAAGATCAATTCTTCCAAGATTTTTGCGTGCTATAGTAACCACGTCGCTACAGTGTTTTTCTGTTTTGGTTCTTGTTTGCATGCTTGTTCTAATTCTAGATTGGTTTTTGATCGTTGAGTTTCATCTTGATTTGATCCATCAAAAACTGTTCTAGGGTATTGATTTAGAGTTTCTCAAAGTCTAGTTGATTAATCTTTTGAAGATCTTGTTTCGTCTTGAAGTTTTGATTAGATTAATTCTCGTCAAGTTCTGGATCAGCAAGCTTGCGAAGCTCATAACTTTTGATCCATAAGTCCGATCGAGCTGATTCTTTTTGGGTTTGATTCGTATTAGAATCTAGTTTCTTGTGTCCAAATTTCAGATCGTTCCGACGGTTGGATCTCGAAGAATTCGCGTTTTACTGAACCACTGTCATTCTATTTTTGTCGAAAACGAGGCAATTATTTGGTTCTGTTTTGGGGTGAACTTTTAATAGATCAAGAATTTGGTTTTAGCTTCCGCACAATCATTCACCCCCCCTCTGATTGCTATATTCGTATACTTCGATCCTACATTTTCTCTCATAGAAGATGCATTCTGGCAACCGAAACAACAGAAGGCAGGGAATGAAGGTCGCAGATCGTGTTTCGGTTCTCTGAATTTTCAGACGAAGAGGTCCCTTGTAAAAGAAATCTCAGTGGCGGCTGCCAAGGGAAAATGGGATTCGGGGTGGATGTTGCGATGGTATTACCAGGTTCTTGAGGGTCCAGATTCTTCCCTTCATACCTCGATGGGTCCAGTTCGTGCAATTCGATCCCCTAATTGGAGCGCAACTGCGGAAGAAATTAGGTGTCTTGATTATTTGAAGGCTCTTGCGCTCAGAGTACAATGCGGGACTTAGTCAAAGAGTATTGTTTGTGCCGCATTGACCCTTTAGCAAGGAGCTCCGCTGTTACTCTGGAGCGATCGTCCAGAGGTACAATATCTGTGGTCCGGCCCGAGGGGGTACAAGACCTTGGGCGCGGGGCAGCTGAAAGGTTGGCTCGCAGACTTCTTGGACCTTGCCAGGCAGTTGAGTATGAGGCCTCTATGAGTGCCGTTGGGGCCACATGATGCTCTCGTTTTATTGATTGGGGACGTCGAGCGGTCCCTCATCCTAGAGGATCAACTGGTTCTCCTCGCCCCGCTAAGCGAGCGAGGTTGGCTCATGTTGCTCTGCCCCAAGCTGCTGCTACTTCCGGCGGGAGCGAAGATTTAGAAGATGATGACGATGAGGATGAAGATTGGAAAGAAGAGGAGTCCAGTGACGAAGGTGGTTCTTCCGGCTCCGTTGCGGCTATGTTTCTCCCATCGCCGCCCATTTCTGATCCAGCTGACGCTGTGGGGCCTTCTGAAGCATTGCCCTCAGCTGTCGTGGGCGAGCCGCCAGGTGTGCCTATTATTCCAAGTTCCCGATCTGAGTCTAGCCCCGCAAAGGGGTTATGCCCTTCAACTGGGACGGAGCCCATAACCTCTCTTCTGGTCCGTGGCTTTATTTCTGAGGCGGGGTTGCCCGAGACAGCTCCGGTTCCGACTTTGATGGATGTGACTTCCTCAGCCCTTATACCTGGCTCCTCCGCGGATACGCGTGTTGGCGGGGGGCAATCTCCAGGATATTCGTTTTTAGCGATTCCTGGTGTGGAAACTATTGATTTGGGTGACGGTGATGATGGTGATACTCTAGCCTCGGGGGGCGTACGAGAGCTGCCCGGAGATGCGGCTGACTTCGTGGCAGGGGAAACACATACTCCCGCGGATGAAATAGCGAATTTGCCAGTTGCCGGAGCTCGCGACCTCCGACTAAACGTTTTTACTCCTGATACCCCCATTGGGGCAGAAGGTTTTACTCCTGACACCTTTCCCGCCAGCTCGTTAGGATGTGATATCCTTTCAGGTTTTGACGAAGTCGATGTAGGGGGTGATAATGCGGAGGCGGCGGAGGCATTAAAACCATCAGAGCAGGTTCAAACTGGAATGTCTGCAGCTCCTCCGGCTATCGCGGAGGAGGGGGATCGGGGATCTTCGATCCTTATTTCGCAAGATGTTCCCCTTCCAGGCGGGGGAGCTTTGCCTTCGGGTCGGCAGACTCCTGCGGGTGGTCCTAGTTCCTCTTTCGTCAGGTTTGATTTGTCGGATTTTTCGACTTCGGATTTTGAGAAGGGGGTCGCTGCAGACCTGACTCTAAAAAAGATGCGCGCAGCTTTTTCTCCCTACAGCAGATCTGTAGCTCTGTTCGAGGGAATCAATGACCTTTCTCTTTGCGAAATCTCCTTGGATCATTATTTGAAGGTATTTCCCCTTTTGTGCTTTTGTTAATGGTCTCTTTATCTTTCAACATTTTTCTTCCTCTTTTTTGAAGGGGACTGTCGTTGCTTCGGAGGTAACTCGCCGATTTCGGGCGTACTTGGATAAATTCAATAAGGGGGTCCAGGATTGCGAGGCGGCGAAGGAACAAGTGGCGGAATTAGAAACAGAGAAAACTAGTCTTTTAGAGGCGCTCCGGGACTCTAATGAATTATTGGCTAAGGCGCAGGCTGAAGTATCTCAGAGTCAAGATTTAGCGGCGAAAAATGCAGAGCTTGAGGGAATAGTTTCCTTGATGCGGAACCCCCTTGCCGAGGAGGAACGGGCTCGTATTGTAGCTGAGCGAAATGAGAAGAAGAAGGATGACCATATTGAAGAATTAAAAAATCTGTTGGCGGTGGCCGAGGAGGGTAAGAACATATTGAAGAAACAAGTGGAAGAACTCCCTTCTCAACTTGCACTGGCGCGGAGCGAGGTTCAAATGCACATTCGTAACACTCAACGAGCGGAGGAGCGTTACGAAGCAGTCCGGAAGGAGTTAGAATCCATTGTCTCCGGGGTTCACGGAGCCACAAAGGCCTTTCTGTAGTAGCTCCCATGATTTGGCATTGATGCAGCCCCGAGCCGTATTCCTTCATCTAGCTTGGAAGCTGTCTCCTTTCTTGAGAAGTCCACCAAGATATTTGGGGATTCGGCGTTGACTTTCGGTGATTACTGCGCGAGACTAGGCTCCGTTAAGACCGCTCAATTGCTGGAGGCGAAGGGATGTACACACGTTCGTGAGCACTTTGGTTTTTCTTCTGCTGCTCCGTCACTGCCTGGGTTTGGTGATATTCCCCCGTCTGTGAAGCCTTCTTCCGCTGCATCCCGATTATCCTCGAGCTTTATGTCGGATTTCTGGAGGCAATATGGTGACTCTGCTACGAAAGAATCAGTGCGCCGAGCTCGTGCCGTAATGCGTGATTCGCTGAAGGGAACGGGAAAACCATCTTCCTCTTAGCCGGTTTGCTTCGGGTATTATTACCTTTTACCAGAAGAATGTCCGGATATCTTTTATGGGGGCCCCTCTTTAGCTAAGTTCTTGGGAGTTGGACGCATGTATGCCTCGATTTGCTGTGTCCGCATTTAACTCAAACTTTCCGCATTCTTTGTCTTGTACATATGTTTAGGCCGCTCGCAGCTTAACTGGTGCTCGTTTTCCGGTTTAATTCCCCTTGTCTCTTCGATTTCTTGATCCTGCATTTACTCCGGACTTTTGAACTTCTTCGTTTTTATCATATATATATACAAGGGGAATGTATATCCTTGGGGAACCCTAACCCCACATTGTGCAACCCCTGCTTCCTGCATGTACTCTGTAATCATGTAATTTTGGATCTCACTGTTCAATGTTTGGCAATGCAAATAGAGCAGACCTACTGCATTGCTGAGTGCGCAGGATAATTCAGACTCAATTCAATTCATTCCTTCTACAAATCTATTATTCTTGGGCGAATTCACATATCGCAGGCTGTCGTATCAAGTTGGTGGTTGGCATTGGTGTTCGTCAGGGTTCACGGGTCCAATTTATCATATTCGTCATCACAAGATCGGGCCACCCCTTATCAATTTATGTAACAAATTTGATATAAGCAAGTCTTTGTCCTACTCTCATATCTTTGTTTAATTTAGAACCGACGGTTTTTCCCATGAAACATTTGTGATATAAGCCTTTCACAGACTGTTCTTAGCGAATCCAGTAACTTAGACGTAGCACTTTGAAAACTGTATGTGATTAGATTTAACACAAATGGTTTTTGAAAATCGTCTGTGTTGAGACATCTAATATAGTCCTTTCTGTACTAGTGTGAAATGTTACATATAATCTTGACATTGAGTTTCAGTTGTAGAAGGTCCAAACTTTGCAAGTTTTGATTGTGTCTGTTAGGATCAGAAGTTCGGATTGCTATCTCAGTTAACATGTAATTTTTAGTATAAATAGTAATGGAAAAACAAAAAAGCTATGAGAGACACTGTAGCAAACGAAAAAGAACAGAATCAGACTAACAATTGATATTAGAGCCTAGAATTCAGATTCAAATCCTGAGGTCCATGTCCAGGTGGGCAGGTGCAAGGAGTCCATCTAGATCGGGAATGTCGTGGCAGCCTCCGACGAGGGGAAGGCCCCGCTCGGGCGCCGGGACGTCGTCGCGTGGCGAGGCACGCTACAAGTTCTGGAGTGGATCGGCCCCGACCCCTGTCTCTGCCGCATCCGCAGATCAGAGAAGATGGCTGCAGTTGAGACCTTCCTCTTCACCTCGGAGTCCGTGAATGAGAGGGCCACCTAGACAAGCTTCGCGACCAAGTCTCTGATGCTGTGCTTGATGCTTGCCTTGCTAACAAGGTTGTTTGTGAGACCTGCACCAAGACTAACGTGGTCATGGACGTCCTTCGAGACCACCACCAAGCCCAATGTCGACTATGAGAAAATTGTCAGGGAGGCTTGCCTAGCTAGCATCGGTTGTGTCTGGGAGACTTGCCTAGTTCTACCATGTGTGTGAACAAGAGTTTTTATAGGTGTGTTTAAGTTCTCTTATAGGTAAACTCTAATTCAAGTCTGCATCGCCGTCAAATTATGCTACCGATGAAAAGACAATTAGAGCTGAGACAAAAGTCGTAATCGCCGGTGAGATGTATCACTGGTGGCAAAGACGTTAAAGATGCCGGTAAGTTGTGTCATCGGTGGTATGGCCAGTAAGGAGAAGGCGTGTCTCCCTGATACCCGTTATTGGCAAGTGTCATTGACAACCGGCGTGACAAGATAGCATTGGTAGCCATCTGCGTGTCTCGTCGAAAAGATGGTCAAAGCTACACATTCTCATGTCAGCTGTGTCCACGAGATACGTACTGTGTGACTAAGTTGAGTTCTTATGCGAGTTGTGTCCACAAGATAAACGTGCGTGAATTCTTTCAGTGATGTGTGTATCAGAAGAGATCATGCCGCATTAGAAGATCAAAAAGAAGCCGTTGCATGTGCCAAGTTGAGTCTGGGACGTTGAGGAAATGCGATCGCCATCCAAAGTCGAGTCTGTCAAATATGAGTTTAGGATGTGTGAGCAGATCTGTTCTCTATGCTATGTTGTGTATGTGTTGCAAATCGTGTGTGCGATCGACTGCCTCAATAAGTGATAATTGGTGTATCAAGAATCAAGATTAGGGGGGAAGTAACGCAAAAGTTTCTTTCAAATTGAGCTAGCATTCAAAATGAGATCATCAGTAGAAAGAACCCATTCTGAAAACCGGAAAACGCATTGTGATCTCCTTTCTTGTCTTCATTTTTTCACAAAAGGCATATATTGGAAAGTTAGATAAACTGAATTAAACTGAGATTTCTCCATTAAACTAGTTGACACCAAGCAGCTTCCTCCCAACACCATTGTTGGTGGCGGCGTGGCCGGCGCCGGGGCTGTGCCCGGGCGCCGTCGGGCGGGCGTCCTTGACGTTCCCAAAGACGCCGCTGCCTTTCCCTTCCTCGACGGCGGGCGAGAGCGTGCCTCCGGTCATCGTTCCCTTCTTCGCGGTTTCATCGGAATGTGACAACAAGTGCCTCCTATGCGTCATCATAAGATCAGGTCGGCCATGAGAGCACATGACTTGGTTAGAGGAAAGGATCACGAGCACAAGGAGGAGGGATACTTTGCTCAGCTTAGTGAAGAACATTGTGTAAGCTAGGCTCAAAGAAGTAAGAAACCAGTGATGAGGTTGTGAGTTGTACTAATGGTCGACTGGTGGTGGTTGTTTTGAACTCATCACCCACTCTTCCTTTGCTATTTATAGAGCATCGTACGAAATAACTTGAGGACATGTTTATCGGGACTAGAATTATCCCTTTATTACATCGGCGAGGTTTGAGAGCTCCTCAAAGTATCCACATGTCATCCCGCCATTTTTGCGAAAAAATCCCTCCATTCCTTTAAATAACAGATAGGTCCCTGCAAAATTACGAAAAGGTCTTTCACGATTTTTTGTGATGGCAAGAAAAACTTTTCCGAATCGCGTTTAGGTCCCTCGCTCGTTACTTTACGGAAAAAATCTCGCGTTAAATATAAATCGCGAACAAGCCCTTTTCTACTTTTTCGGGATAGCGATTATGTCTAAACATATAACAAACAGGCCCCTAGTTTTTACATCCAGGTCCTTTCCCCGTTTTCCCCGGAAAAAATATTTTCGTCATCAGAAATATGTGTACTTTTTTTCAACGCGATCTCAAATATTTCTCGAGCCTCCAAAAATTTTAAAAATACATCTAGGTCTATTTTTTCTTTGAAAAAAACATAAAATCATTTTTCATTCACGCGCACGACGTGCGCCACGTTTATTGGCATAGTATAAAACAACTACAGAGGAATCTTTGAGGATATGCTTACGTACAGATGAAGGGGTAAAAGTGCTAGGCAGAAAATAGCAATCTACTACTTAAGCAAAAAGATATCGACTTAACTAATCAACAAATCAAACAATAGATTCTCCTTTAGCATGTGCACGGCGGGAAAGTTTATCAGCTGTGGCCTGTAACGTGGCTGTTACCTTTCAAAAGCGCTCTTAGCTGTTGTGTGTAGGGGGGCACTAGCTACTACAAATATGCTTATATTAGACATCTTGTCACAGACGATTTTGATAAACCGTCTATGATGATGAACATCACAGACGGTTCTATATTGCAACCGTCAGCGATAACATCATAGACGGTTCTATTTAGCAACCATCTGTGATAGGAACAATAATACAGATGGTTTCTAGATAGAACCGTCTGTGATGACTCCTGTAGTCATCACAGACGGTTCTATTTAGCAACCGTCTGTGATAGGAGCAATAATACGGATGGTTTCTAGATAGAACCGGCTGTGATGACTACAGGAGTTATCACAGACGGTTCTATCTAGAAACCGTCTGTGATATGCTAGTCATCACAGACGGTTTTAGTATAAAATCATTTGTGATGACTTTCCGCACGGTTAGTAAAAATGTCATAACTTTTGACTCGTAATTCTGATCGGAGCGTTCTTGTGCTTTCTGGAATTAGCATGTTGAGCTCTTAAATTTCTCCTTTGACACAAAGTCTGATTCGATCTGTAAGTAGGAAATTCGAGCATGTTTGGTAAAATGACCATAACTTTTGACTCGTAACTCCGATCGAGGCGTTCTTTAGCTTGTTGAAAAGATAACGAAAAGTTGCACCCGAAAATGACAATCTATCGGATCCTAAACTTTTGGGTGAGTACGTGCATGCGAGAAAATTAGATGGTCAGATCTTGAACTTTTGGACGAGTACGTGCATGCGAGAAAAATCAGAATTCCAAAAAAACGTCGTTTAGGTCCTCAAAACGACCTCTGAAGTTTTGTACCCGTTTCGATCTTTTTTTTTTTGAGTTTTCGTGATCTACAAACTGTATTCGGAGTATGAGAATACTAAAATCGGTGTTCGAGTGCTCTGTGAGGTTAAGGGGAGGGGAACTCATTTTATTTCAGATGCTATCATACAACCATTACAGTATTAGATCATATAAGAACTCCCAAGTTAAGCGTGCTTAGGTAAGAGCAGTGCTAGGATGGGTGACCGCTTGGGAAGTGCCCGTATTGTGTTAAAATCAGTAGTGATGTAGCTCAGAAGTTAATGGGTGACCGCTTGGGAAGTGCCCGTATTGTGTTAAAATCAGTGATATAGCTCAGAAGTTAAGTGTTCTTGGGCAGTTACGAAGTACATGAGAATAAGATAAAAAATCAACATCATAGACAGTTCCAATTTAGAACCGTCTGTGATGAGGTGCACATTACAGACGGTTCCAATTTAGAACCGTCTGTGATGGCTTTTTCACAGACAGTTGGAAAACCGTCTGTGATGATTACGAGTTATCACTGACCCATTCTTACTGACGGTTCATAAAACCGTCTGTGATGACGTTTGTGAACCATCTGTAATGAGGTTTTCTGTATTAGTGGGGATACCTTTCACTCCGGATGTAGTTACTCCTGCCTCTGAAATACCACCTCATCTAAATGAATTTAAAATACTTTTTTATCATTTTGGTTACACTAACATACTAATTATAAGATATTAATCTAAAGTGAACCACATAAAAAATTACAAGGGAGTGCATAGTTTTTAGCTTATTTTGAAAATACCCTTATATATGGGCATAACAAGGAGTATGTCTACAAAAAATATGCATACCACCTTTAAAAAATATAAATACCATTTAGCTAGTCTTATTTACTCGTATACTGCATATACATACACTCTGTTGTGCGAGATACTCCGTACGTTATGAAATACAGCATAGGAAGTAACTACCCTTCGGTGGGAGTAGAAAAGAGGCTTTACACACACACACACACGATAGCGCTAATCTGCGCTTACCCGTAGATTAGGCTATTCCACGCACTGGTCGTAATGTATTGATTCAGACTACCGGGACCCACACCTACCGACTAGTAAAATTGATCAATCCATTCACGAACGTTCAACCGACTAGAAAAATATGTCCTGTAGTTTGTACATGAATCTTGTTACCTTTTATTTTGCTATATCTTTTTGTTGATAGCTTAGATTTACGATCAGTTTTCACCATTAGCTTACTGATAACGACATCCATATAATGATATAAGTCTCACCACTAAATTCTATATGAATTTTTAGTAAAAACTAATACTATGAATTGTAAAATTTATTGATACAAATAGTAAAATCTATTACTATCATACAACATATCAACCCATTCACAGAAGTCCAATTGAGTAGAAAAATATGTCCTTTAGTTTGTACATGAATTTTGTTACCTTTTATTTTGCTATATCTTTTTATTGATAGTGTCGGGACCCGAATTTGCAAATCCGGACCCTCTGTGTATTCAGCACTAGTCCAGGAACACGCTAGTGCACACAGTCTCAACATTGGTAAATATCACAATCATACTCAACGAATAATAGGGTACTTTAATTAGTTAACCAAACTGGTTGCTCAACCTTAGGGTCGAGTTACAAATATACGCCACGCAGGGTGAAACTTGTTAAAAGAGAAATAACAGCAGCGGAAAAATGAGGTAACTTCGTGGCGCCATCCAGTATACCACAGGCAACTGTCTGGTCTTGCTCCGTAGTTAGACGCTTCCTCTTGGAGTTCCTCATCCGAAGCTGGTGTAGACTCTTCTTCAACTGGTGTTGTATTGCGGCAAGGGTGAGTACTTGGTTCTCAGCAAGTCATGCACAGAATGCAAACTAATATACTACATGCATGGCTTAGTACGAAGGAATAGCTCAGGGTATAATTGCAGTAAAACAGCATTTGACAAGTAGCATAAGTAGATTCGAAAGCAGTAAAGACAAGTATAAGATCAATAACTTTTTCTGGGGTTAAATAAACATCTTTTCCAATACTAGTCCACATTTCCATCAACATCATTATTAAACCAAACCCGACCTTTCAAGCTCAGGTTATTTTCAAGAAAGTCTAACCCTTGACTGTAATTCCCGAGCGATTTCCAATACCGCGGACACGGCTATTCGAATAGATTTTACACTCTGCAGAGGTTATGCACTTTACCCACAAGATACAGCCAAACACCACAAAGATGAGTGTCCGTAACAAAGTCTTTCGGAAACTTCTAACAATACAAGTGGTCCTCCCAGGTGATTGCACACTAACCCTTCCCTTAGAGAAGGCGAAGTTTAGGCCAATCCACCATTAGATGTGTACCTGGCCGCAGCCCCGGTACGCTCCCCCGTACAACTACACAAAAGGTATAGTTGACACCCCGAGGTCCCACAGGTACGTTATTAGCAACTTAATCAACTAGGTCCGTCCCATTACGGACATGTGGTTGCACGTTTGACTCAGTTCAAAGGCTTGCAAGGTTAAGTCCTTAGGGTGACCAGGGCAAGACTACCCGAAGAACCAAAACAACGTTCCCAGTGCCACAACTGGCCCACCCGATCATTCTTGCCACATGCCCCGGTCGAAATCTATTTATCAAAACCCCCAGTTGATTACCATGCACCACGTTCCATCAACAATCATAACACATGATACTTCTTTCAAAACAGGTGCAGTATCTCATTAAGTCAATATTAGCATTTGATTGTCCAAAACATTTCACGTGGCAAGGCTAAGAATACTACGTCGGTCTAACTACCCATGTTGGCAATTTAATAATGTCCAACTAGTAATCCACAACTAGGGTGATAAGGGTCATGGCACATATTTAATTAACAAAGGTGTCATACAGCAAGTTGGCATGTATCTAATTTCCCCAAAATTAAGTAAAGCACTCTCTAGTTAAACTAGCATGCAATAAATTAAATCAAAATAGGTTTCAAATTGGGATCAACATGGTCAAAGCATAACTTGCCTTCAAAGAGTACTTGTTCTTGGTCTTGAGCTGGCCACTGGGTCAACACTTCACCTTCGAAGCCTTCGGGCACTTCAACGTCTACTCGTAAAGCGTGCAAATAGCAATAAGTAAATAAACAGTAGACAAAGAGTGTCCAAACATCCAAATAAAGTTCATAAACAGAGAGAACATAATTTTATAAATTTTTAGAAACTGGAATCGCCAAATTCGGAGTTTAAATGCAAAAGTTATAACCGTTTAAAGTTTAAAGAAAGCATTAATTAAATAAAAATCGAGAAATATTCATAAAAAAATTAATTAAAATTCATATTTGAGTAAGTCTCATTTTTATAAAAATTTAGAAATTTGAATCACTCAAATTGGAGTTGAAACGCAAAAGTTATAAGCGTTTGAAGTTTGAATCCATTTTTGAAATCAATAATTCGAATTAATAAATCATTTTTCTTATTCGGAAATTAATTTATTGCGTCAGCATGACACGTGGACAAATCAAAGGCCGCCACGTCGCCTCGGGTCCATGGACCCGGCGCACGGTTTGGCTCGGTCCACCGTGGACCCGGTCCACGGCTCGTGTCTCTAACAGGTGGGCCCTCTGGTGACGTCAGCATGATGTCAGCACACGGCTCAGCCGAGTGGGCTGACATGCGGGCCCCCACCGTGACGTCAGCGTGACGTCATGGTGCGGTTTGGCTCGATCGGCCGACACGCCGGGCCGCGTGGACGTCACTACCGACGTCGGCGGCGATCGGCGTGGTCGCTACGACCGCGCCACGTGGCATGATCTCGGCCGTTGATTTGAAAATCAACGGCACAGATCAGATCTAGCTCAACGCAATAGGAAACTACTCGGCTGATCTGGACCGTTCGATCTTGATCGGACGGTCAAGATCCAATCTAACGTTTACAACGCGGCTAACCCTAGCCGTTCGATCTAGATCTAATGGCTGATGTTGGATCTAGTACGGTGCGGTTACGGGTACGTGGCGCGATCTAAACCTTTGGATCTAGATCTGGAGATTAGCATGTGGGATCTCACCGGGGGTGACGTGGACGAATCTGGGCCCTTGGATCTGGATCGGACGGTGGAGGGAGCTCGAACGACGGCGATGGCGTGCGGCGGCGCTGGCTCACCGAAGACGAGGACGGCGACCACGGCAACGGCGCTTGGGCGCTATTCCGGCGAAGTGAAAGGTCCCCTCTGACGCGGTGGGTCTTTGCGGTTCCGGATCTGGGCTCAACGACGGCGGAGGACGGCGGACGGCGGCGGAAACGGCGATAAACCGCGGCGGAACACCAAACCAACTACGGGGAGCTCGCGCGGGCAAACGGCGGTGGCTCAGGCGACGTTGTCTAGCGATATGGGTGCGCACGGGAGTCGGCTACACGTTGGCGGCGGCGGCGCATTAAATAGGTCGCTTGGCGTCTGTGAAACTCGTGGAAACCGAGGCCCACATGGCTGCGGCGGCGGAATCCGAATTGGATTCGGATTGGGGTGACGTGGCCCAACGTGAGCCTGAAGGATCATTGTTTTTTTGATCCATGTGTTTTTGATGATGAGTATTTGAATATTCGAAGAGATTTGAAAAGATTTGAGTTGATTTGATTTTGGCTCAGTATTTGAAAAAGATTTGAAACCAATTTTAACCGATTTATTTTTTGGTTTCTTTATTTGAAAAAGATCTGAAACCAGTTGGTTGTATGGATTAATTTGAGTCAAGTCATGGACTTGGGCTCGGAAATTGTTTTTGTATTTTTGTTCACGTGCAGGTGTTGCTCGAGGTCGAACGTGGTCGATGACGGGACCGAGACTAGGTTCAGGAGGAGGCGAGGTCGTGAGGGTCGAGGGTGTCATGCGAGATGTTTCGGACTAGAGAAAGCGGTGCACGTGAGGTCGAGATCGTTGCAGCGTAACGGCAGGTGGTCGTACGCGTGTATACAATTTTTAGAGTGTGTGTGTGCATATGTGTGTGCATACATGCAAGTGTGTGTGTACGTGCATGTGTGTGTGCATGCATGTGAGTGTGTGAGTATGCATGCATGTGTGTGTGCATACTAGTGTGTGTGTGTGCATGGTGTGAGTGGTGCATGCATGTGTGTGTGCGTGAGTTGCATGTGTGCGTGTGTGCAGCATACATGTGTGTGTCGCGTCGGCAGAGAGAGTGCGTGGCGTGAGTTGCATCTTTGTGTGCGTGTGTGTGAACGCAGTGGGATCGATACGAGTCCGAGAAGGAGGCGTGAGACAGCCGTCGTTTGCGCCGTGCGGTTTATGCGTTTAGTGTCCGAGTAGGAGACTTGCGACCAAGGACATGGAGAGCCGGTAGGTTTGCCGTATACAAGAAGGAATCAAGCGCTATGGAGCCCTTTAAATAGGGGTTCTAGGGGCTTAGAACTCATCCAAGGCAAAGGGCAAGAAGCAAGAGGTGCCTACAACAAAGAAGAGATTTTGTGTTTTCTTTAGTTTGTTTAAGGTTTTCTAATCTTGTGAGATTAGAGATTTTGGTGGTTTTTCTAATCTTGTGAGATTAGAGATTTTGGTGTCCTCCCGGAAGGAGTGGCTTTGGAATAAAGAAAAGGTTATGCAATTCTTTACATACTCTTTTGTTATGATTCTTGATTAGAAGGTTTGTTAGAGTTTTGATACAACTAGTTTTGATTTTTGTTCGATTTGTCTCGCTAATTAATCTAGGGTTTTAATCTCTACGATATTAAATATTTCTTCCGCTATTTAGGGGTCTTTAAATTTTCTGAAAGAAATAGTTGAATTTTATTCGGCATCTATTCACCCCCCCCTCTAGTTGCCTACTCGGTCCTACAGAGCCGTTGGATCAAGATCCAACGGTACGGGGGTTTGGGCTCGGGTCCGGCTCGGGTGACCTGGCTGGCTCGGTCGGGCTCGGGTTCGGCGACGTGGCTCAATCTCGGCCGTTCGATCTTGATCGGACAGTCGAGAGGGTTAAGGTTAGGTTGGGTTCGAGTCGGACTCGGACTCGAGTCAGACTCGAGCTCGGGTCGGGTCCGGGTCGGAGGAACAGTACAAACCGATTCGGGTTTTTCCAGCGATTAAATAATCAAATTAATTCCCAGAAATTCATTTAATTCATTAAAAATAGCAAAACACACAGAAAAATTCCAGAAAAATTCTAGAAAATATTTTGGAACATTTTGGACTCAAATAAAATATTTCCAACAAAATTTTATTTGTAAAATTAAATTCTTTAATTATTTCAAAAGGGAATAAATTCCAAATAAATCCAAATAAATTCCAGAAAATTCCAAAAATTCACCAAAGTGCCAAATCTTATTTAAATTCGTGAAAAGCAAAATTTGGGGTGTTACAAACCTCCCCCCTTAACAGAATCTCGTTCCCGATATTCAGGGCTTACTAAAGAATAGGTTCGGAAATTCTTTCTTCAAATCCTCTTCGCGCTCCCAAGTTGCTTCACTTTCAGCATGGTTGCTCCATTGAACTCTGTAGAAACAGGTTGACTTATTTCTCGTCTCTCGATCCATGGTGTCCAAAATCTTGACAGGGTGTTCCTTGTAAGTCAGATCCTCTTGTAGCTCGATTGACTCTAGCGGTGTTTGCTCATCAGGTACTCGGAGACACTTTTTCAGCTGGGACACGTGGAACACGTCATGTACTCCTGCTAGTGATTGCGGTAGCTCCAGCTGGTACGCAACTTCACCTCTACGGCTGAGAACCTTAAATGGTCCAACATATTGCGGCGCGAGTTTTCCTTTGGCATGGAATCTCTTAACTCCCTTGAGAGGTGTGACTTTGAGGTACACGAAATCTTATGGTTCAAAACTCAGGTCTCGGCGATGGTTATCGGCGTAGATTTTCTGTCTTGACTATGCTATCTTTAGTCTTTCTCAGATCCTGGCAATCTGTTTTTCGGCCTCTTGAAGAATGTCCGGTCCAAAGACACGGCACGACGTTCACCTGTCTTGTTCCAGTTCAACGGTGTTCGACAGGGTCGGCCATATAATGCCTCAAATGGCGACATTTGCAAACTGGCTTGGTAGCTATTGTTGTAACTGAACTCAGCATACGGCAGACTTTTATCCTAAGAGGTAGCATAAGCCAATGCACACGCTCTTAACATATCCTCCAATATCTGATTAACTCTTTCGGTCTGCCCATATGTCTGCGGATGATATGCTGTACTAAAGTTCAAACGGGTCCCCATGGCTTCATGCAGCTTATTCCAAAATCTCGAGGTAAACTGGGTACCTCTGTCCGATACAATCTTCTTCGGCACTCCGTGCAAACAAACGATCCTGGTCATGTACAATTCTGCTAACTTATCTCCCGAGTAAGTAGTCTTTACTGGAATAAAATGGGAGACCTTAGTCAAGCGGTCCACTATAACCCATATGGAGTCATATCCTCCTTGAGTCTTGGGTAAACCGGTAATGAAGTCCATTCCGATTTCCTCCCATTTCCACTCAGGTATCCGTAACGGCTGCAGCAGTCCTGCGGGTCTTTGTTGCATTGCCTTGACTCTCTGACATATGTCGCACAACGCAACATGCTTGGCAACTTCACGCTTCATGCTCGGCCACCAGAATCTTTCTTTCAAATCCTGATACATCTTGGCACTTCCCGGATGAATTGAATACTTGGAGTCATGGGCTTCTTCTAAGATTAACTGCTTTAGCTCCTTCTTGTTTGGCACACAAATTCGATCCTTTATCCATAACGTGCCTTGATCGTCCAGTTTGAAGTCTTTTGCCTTGCCCTCGTCCATCTTGGACTTAATCCTGCGGATCTTGTCATCATCCTTTTGTCCTTCTCGGATCTGATCCTCTAGGGTAGGCTTCACTTCTAATGCGGCCAAAAATCCTTCTAGTACTACTTCAATCTGCATTATCTGGAAATCCTCACATAGCTCATCCTGACTTGTGGTTATCAACATGTTCACGGTATGGCTTTTCCGACTCAGAGCATCGGCCACCACGTTGGCCTTTCCGGGATGGTAATGGATTCCAACATTATAATCCTTGATCAACTCTAACCATCTCCTCTGCCTCATGTTCAGGTCTGGTTGGGTGAAGATGTACTTAAGACTCTTATGGTCCGTGTACACTTCACATCTGTTCCCAATCAAATAGTGACGCCACAACTTCAAAGCGTGCACTACGGCAGCTAGCTCTAGGTGATGTGTCGGATAATTCTCCTCGTGTGGCCTCAACTGCCTTGATGCATAAGCGATGACCTTTCCGTTCTGCATCAGCACACATCCAAGTCCTTGGCGCGATGCATCACAATAAATATCGAAGCTCTGATTAACATCCGGTAGAACTAACACCGGGGCTGATGTCAATCGCTTCTTCAGCTCTTGAAAACCTTTATCACATTTCGGCGTCCATGCAAACTTCTTCTCCTTTTTCAACAATTGCGTGAGAGGTCTCGCAATTGTCGAAAAGCCTTCAATGAAATGGCGGTAGTAACCGGCCATTCCAAGGAAACTCCGGATCTGGGTCATGGTCTTCGGCTGCTCCCAATGTAACACAGCTTCTACCTTGCTCGGATCAATGGCGACTCCTTCTGCGGTCATTACATGTCCGAGGAACTCCACCTTGTCCTTCCAAAAGTCACACTTACTGAATTTAGCGAAGAGTTGCTGTTCCCTCATCCTTTCCAACACTCGCCTCAAGTGCTCTGCATGTTCTTCCTTTGTCTTGGAGTAGATGAGAATGTCATCTATGAACACAACAACAAACTTGTCCAAATATTCCATGAACACCTTGTTCATCATATTCATGAAATATGCTGGCGCATTCGTCAAACCAAAGGACATAACAGTAAACTCGTAATGTCCATATCTTGACGAGAATGCGGTCTTCGGAATATCCTCTGATCGGATCTTCAACTTATGGTATCCCGATCTCAGATCAATCTTGGAGAAAACTCTGGCTCCTCGCAGCTGATCAAACAGATCATCGATCCTGGGTAGCGGGTATTTATTCTTCACGGTGACTTCATTAAGTGCACGGTAGTCAATGCACATCCTGAAACTCCCGTCCTTCTTCTTGACGAACAGAACTGGCGCTCCCCACGGCGACGAACTCGGTCTGATGAATCCTTTCTCCATTAGCTCTTCAAGCTGCTTCTTCATCTCTACCAACTCTTCGGTGGACATCCGATAGGGTCTCTTTGCTATCGTATTTGTGCAGTACAAGCTCTATTACAAACTCTATGTCTCTGTTTGGCGGCATACCAGGTAGATCTTCAGGAAAAACATCTGGATACTCATTCACTACTGAGACATCTTCTATGCTGATTGCCTTGGCGCTGTTAACCATCAACTGTCTGTCTCTAACGGCGGTGGCTTGAAATTCCACTTTCCTTCCACCCGGGTCCTCAACTGAGATAATCCTTCGTCCACAATCTAGCACATCCTTGTGCTTGGATAACCAATCCATTCCCAAGATAACATCTAAGGTCTGGGTTTCCAATATAATAAGGTTCACTAGGAATTCTACCCCTCTATTAATATTCTCACCCGAGAACATCCTACTTTAGTTCGGAGTTCGGAACCAGGGGTTTGAACTAAAAGCATGCATTTAAGTCTTGCAATCTCCAAATCATGTTTAGCAGCAAAGCCTTGAGAAACAAACGAATGCGAAGCTCCAGAGTCAAACAAAGCTGATGCAGTGCGGAGTTGACAAGTAAGTTACCCGGCCACGACATCTGTGGCATTCGAGTGCCTCTGCGGTGACATGGTTGACTCGGCCTCTCACTATGGTGCAGGCGCGGCTCTGCCGTCTTTGTCCCTCGGTTGGCTCCTAGTGCAGGCGTCCTGGCTGGTGTGGATCCTAAATTGAAGCGGACTGGGGTCACTCCTGCTGTCTTCTTAGGGCAACTGTTGGAGAAGTGCCCTGGCTCGTTGCATGTGTAGCAGCGTCTCACTTTCCCCTGTTGACTGCCTGAAGCGGCGTTTCTGGCTGGAGCTGGGGTTTGATAATTCTGGTTGACGGGTCTTGGTGCTGGTGACGGTGTCCTCGTTCCATTATGCGGCTGGAATCTGAAAAACTGATTTGGCGCAACCCTCAAGCGTTGCTGTGCTCCCTGACGCGATCCCTGCTATTGCATCCTGCGCTTCCGGTTCTCATCCAGTTCCTTGCGCTGGTCCTCAAGAATAAGCGCCTTGTTCACAAGCTCCTGGAAAACTGGAAAGGTGTGGGTGATCAGTCCCACCTGCAGTCCTGAGTTAAGTCCCTTCATAAAGCGAGACTGTCTGGCTTTATCTGTCGCTATGTCTTCAGGTGCGTTACGTGCAAGCTGTGTGAACTTATTCAGGTATTCGGCCACCCGACTGATTACCTTGCTTCAGTGCTCTGAACTCTTCCTTCTTGAGGTCCATAATTCCTTCCAGTACGTGATACTGACGAAATGCAGTTGTAAACTCCTCCCAAGTGATGTCCTGAAAGTTCTCCCGCGTGGCGCAGAAGTTCTCCCACCATTCTGCAGCGGTCCCTTCCAACTGATGAGAAGCGTAGAGTACCTTCTCGTTTCCCATGCATTGAGCAATGTGTAGCTTCCTCTCAATTGACCTTAACCAATCATCGGCCTCCAACGGATTGGCATTCTCGGAGAAAGTGGGTGGATGAGTCCTCATGAACTCTGACAGTCTTGAATTCTGGCGTTGTCCCTGATTGACTTGATTTTTCTGATTAGTAGTGGCGTGAGCAGTTATCTGTTGCATCTGCTGCATCATTGCATGCATCAACTGGGTCTGTGCGGTAAGAAAAGCTCCAAAATTCTGCATGTCAACTGGCGGTGCTGGTTGGGGTGCAGGTGCTCCATCATTGGGGTTCCCAGCTGGGCGAGAACCACTTCCATTGCCTCGAAGGTTTCCGCGGGTGTTCACCATCTGTCGATTGCTCCAAGGTTTCAGAGATGAGGGAACAAGAATAGACAAGTAGTAGGGAAACTTATGCGGGGGAAAAGTGTAACTCAAAATCCAACTTTATTATTAATAATAATAACTTGGTATGGTTGCTTACAATGCGTAAAGGCCTTGCAACACATACTGCACACTCAGCAAGCAATGAAAATCCAAATCGACTCTTATTGGAGTCTAACGCCTAAAGGGATGACTCTTATTCTATAACGCAACTCGACGAAGGAGTCTCAACCTCAACGCCTACGTTCACTCGTCGAGAAAACCTCCACTGCCTCCTCGCGGCGGGTGCGGCGGCATAGGCGCGAAACAATCGCCATGCCCCGCAACTATAGCTGTGGTTGACGACACGGCGTCCTCCTCTGGCTCTGGATCTGGTGGTCTTTGTGGGCGTGGCGGTGCAGGTGGCACCTCTTGCAGGTCCTCCTCTGTCTCTGGGGCGTCCAAGCGCAACTTTGGATAGGGGCCACTGTCCATACTGATCTGATCTCGACTCTGCGATCCTTTCCATGACATAGGCGACGTACTCACGAGCATTCTCTAAGTGCTTCTTCTTCTCCTCAACCTGCTCATGAGCCTTCTTCAACTCCTGAACTGTGTCATCGATCAGCTCCTCTTGAGCGGCGACGAATCTGGCTAAGTGTGTGACAGTAGCATCCTCATCTTCTATCGGTTTCCGCTGAGCTCTGCTGTCTCAGCGTGGGTGGTGACGGAATACTGTGCCTTCCAGCTCTCTGGAGTAGGTGCGAGCGATCTGCTGCATTGCTCGACGCGACACCTCCTGGATTCCCATCTCAAAGGTAGACCTCCTAGCGGTGAAGTGGAAAGGGCGGCTGAACTTCGTCTTCTCCCGGGCGTACACCGTGATCCTGACGTCCCATCCTATGACCATTCCTGCCTGCACGAGTGTAGTCCCTCGGTAGAGCGGTCTCTCAAAACCTCCAAGAAACTGAAGCATACGCCATAACTCGGCAGCATAGCCTCCCTCACGCTCGGCGTAGTTGTTCTTCATCATCATCTGTCAAAAGATGCTTGCGTAAGAACGCAACATTTTAAAATCAATGTGGAAGACGAAAAGAACTCAGCAAGCGGTATGAACAAGGAAGAAAGGGGTAAGTCGAGAATTCATTCATTATCTTGACAAATTTTATCTTTAGAAAATAGGTTTTATCCTCACTACGACCAATCTAACTATGGGTGAGACTACAGTCAGTATGGCTCTGATACCACCTCTTTCGGGACACGAATTTGCAAATCCGGACCTTCTGTTTATTCAGCACTAGTCCAGGAACACGCTAGTGCACACAGTCTCAACATTGGTAAATATCACAATCATACTCAACGAATAATAGGGTACTTTAATTAGTTAAGCAAACTAGTTGCTCAACCTTAGGGTCGAGTTACAAATATAAGCCACGCAGGGTGAAACTTGTTAAAAGAGAAATAACAGCAGCGGAAAAATGAGATAACTTTGTGGCGTCATCCAGTATACCACAGGCAACTGTCTGGGCTCGCTCCCTAGTTAGACGCTTCCTCTTGGAGTTCCTCCTCCGAAGCTGGTGTAGACTCTTCATCAACTGGTGTTGTATTGCGGCAAGGATGAGTACTTGGTACTCAGCAAGTCATGCACAGAATGCAAACTAATATACTACATGCATGGCTTAGTATGAAGGAATAGCTCAGGGTATAATTGCAGTAAAACAGCATTTGACAAGTAGCATAAGTAGATTCGAAAGCAGTAAAGACAAGTATAAGATCAATAACTTTTCCTGGGGTTAAATAAAAATCTTTTCCAATCCTAGTCCACATTTCCATCAACATCATTATTAAACCAAACCCGACCTTTCAAGCTCAAGTTATTTTCAAGAAAGTCTAACCCTTGACTGTAATTCCCGAGCGATGTCCAATACCATGAACACGGCTATTCGAATAGATTTTACACTCTGCAGAGGTTATGCACTTTACCCAC
Organism: Rhipidocladum racemiflorum; assembly: GCA_036346355.1. Taxonomy (NCBI): domain Eukaryota; kingdom Viridiplantae; phylum Streptophyta; class Magnoliopsida; order Poales; family Poaceae; genus Rhipidocladum; species Rhipidocladum racemiflorum. The sequence continues at coordinate 36,963,110 of CM070580.1, read as the reverse complement.
AAGATACAGCCAAACACCACAAAGGCGAGTGTCCGTAACAAAGTCTTTCGGAAACTTCTAACAGTACAAGTGGTCCTCCCCGGTGATTGCACACTAACCCTTCCCTTAGCGAAGGCGAAGTTTAGGCCAATCCACCGTTAGATGGGTACCTGGCCGCAGCCCCGGTACGCTCCCCCGTACAACTACACAAAAGGTATAGTTGACACCCCGAGGTCCCTCAGGTACGTTATTAGCAACTTAATCAACTACGTCCGTCCCATTACGGACATGTGGTTGCATGTTTGACTCAGTTCAAAGGCTTGCAAGGTTAAGTCCTTAGGGTGACCAGGGCAAGACTACCCGAAGAACCAAAACAACGTTCCCGGTGCCACAACTGGCCCACCCGATCATTCTTGCCACATGCCCCGGTCGAAATCTATTTATCAAAACCCCCAGTTGATTACCATGCACCACGTGCCATCAACAATCATAACACATGATACTTCTTTCAAAACAGGTGCAGTATCTCATTACGTCAATATTAGCATTTGATTGTCCAAAACATTTCACGTGGCAAGGCTAAGCATACTACGTCGGTCTAACTACCCATGTTGGCAATTTAATAATGTCCAACTAGTAATCCACAACTAGGGTGACAAGGGTCAGGGCACATATTTAATTATCCAAGGTGTCATACAACAAGTTGGCATGTATCTAATTTCCCAAAATTAAGTAAAGCACTCTCTAGTTAAACTAGCATGCAATAAATTAAATCAAAATAGGTTTCAAATTGGGATCAACATGGTCAAAGCATAACTTGCCTTCAAAGAGTACTTGTTCTTGGTCTTGAGCTAGCCCCTGGGTCAACACTTCACCTTCGAAGCCTTCGGGCACTTCAACGTCTACTCGTAAAGCGTGCAAATAGCAATAAGTAAATAAACACTAGACAAAAAGTGTCCAAACACCCAAATAAAGTTCATAAACAGAGAGAACATAATTTTATGAATTTTTAGAAACTGGAATCGCCAAATTCGGAGTTTAAATGCAAAAGTTATAACCATTTAAAGTTTAAAGAAAACATTAATTAAATAAAATCCGAGAAATATTCATAATAAAAAATTAATTAAAATTCATATTTGGGTAGGTCTCATTTTTATGAAAATTTAGAAATTTGAATCACTCAAATCAGAGTTGAGACGCAAAAGTTATAAGCGTTTGAAGTTTGAATCCATTTTTGAAATCAATTGTTCTAATTAATAAATCATTTTTCTTTTTTGGAAATTAATTTATTGCGTCAGCATGACACGTGGACAAATCAGAGGCCGCCACGTCGCCTCGGGTCCATGGACCCGGCGGACGGTTTGGCTCGGTCCACCGTGGACCCGGTCCACGGCTCGTGTCTCTGACAGGTGGGCCCTCTAGTGATATCAGCATGACGTCAGCACAGGGCTCAGCCGAGTGGGCTGACATGTGGGCCCCACCGTGACGTCAGCGTAACGTCATGGTGCGGTTTGGCTCGGTCGCTGACACGCGGGCCCCGCGTGACGTCAAGGCTGACGTCAACGGCGACCGGCGTGGCCGTGCTGACCGCGACGGTCAGTCTCTCAGCCACGTGGCATTATCTCGGCCGTTGATTTGAAAATCAATGGCCCAGATCAGATCTAGCTCAACGCAATAGGAAACTACTCGGCTGATCTGGACCGTTCGATCTTGATCGGACGGTCAAGATCCAATCTAACGTTTACAACACGGCTAACCCTAGCCGTTAGATCTAGATCTAACGGCTGAGGTTGGATCTAGTACGGTGAGGTTAAGGCTACGTGGCGCGATCTAAACCGTTGGATCTAAATCCAACGGTTGGGAATAGATCTGGAGATTAGCACATGGGATTTCACCGGGGGTGACGTGGACGAATCTAGGCCCTTGGATCTGGATCGGACGGTGGAGGGAGCTCGAACGACGGCGATGGCGTGCGGCGGCGCTGGCTCACTGGAGATGAGGACGGCGACCACGGCAATGGCGCTTGGGCGCGATTCTGGCGAAGTGAAAGGTCCCCTGCGACGCGGCGGGTCCTTGCGGTTCCAGATCTGGGCTCAACGACGGCGGAGGACGGCGGACGGCGGCGGAAACGGCGATAAACCGCGGCGGAACACCAAACCAACTACGGCGAGCTCGCGCGGGCAAACGACGGCGGCTCAGGGGACGTTGTCTAGGGCTACGGGTGCGCACGGGAGTCGGCTACACGTTGGCGGCGGCGGCGCATTAAATAGGTCCCTCGGCGTCTGTGAAACTCGCGAAAACCGAGGCCCACACGGTTGCGGCGGCGGAATCCGAATTGGATTCGGATTGGGGTGATGTGGCTCAACATGAGCCGTTGGATCAAGATCCAACGGTACGGGGGTTTGGGCTCGGGTCTGGCTCGGGCGACCTGGCTGGCTCGGTCGGGCTCGGGTTCGGCGACGTGGCTCAATCTCGGCCGTTCGATCTTGATCGGACGATCGAGAGGGTTAGGGTTAGGTTGGGTTCGAGTTGGACTCGGACTCGAGTCAGACTCGGGCTCGGGTCGGGTCCGGGTCGGAGGAACAGTACAAACCGGTTCGGGTTTTTCCAGCGATTAAATAATCAAGTTAATTCCCAGAAATTCATTTAATTCATTAAAAATAGCAAAACACATAGAAAAATTCCAGAAAAATTCTAGAAAATATTTTGGAACATTTTGGACTCAAATAAAATATTTCCAACAAAATTTTATTTGCAAAATTAAATTCTTTAATTATTTCAAAAGGGAATAAATTCAAATAAATTCCAAATAAATCCAAATAAATTCTAGAAAATTCCAAAAATTCACCAAAGTGCCAAATCTTATTTAAATTCATGAAAAGCAAAAAAATGTGGTGTTACAGATAGCTCATATTTATGATCAGTTTTCACCATTAGCTTGCTGACAACGACATCCACATAATGATATAAGTCTCGCCACTAAACTCCATATGAATTTATTGTAAAAATTATTACTATGGATTGTAAAATCTACTGATACAGATAGTAAAGTCTATTACTATCGTACAACATATCAACCCATTCACGGAAGCCTGACCGACTAGAAAAATATGTCCCGTAGTTTGTACATGAATCTTGTTACCTTTTATTTTGCTATTTCTTTTATTGATAGCTTAGATTTACGATCAGATTTCACTATTAGCTTGCTGACAACGACATCCACATAATGATATAAATCTTGCCACTAGACTCCATGTGAATTTATTGTAAAACTATTACTATGGATTGTAAAATCTATTGACAGATAGTAAAGTCTATTACTATCATAGAACATAATTAGAAAATTCTTCACACTTTAGAAATTTGGTATTAAAAGTTTATGAAAACCATATGTACAAATTCTAAAAATTCTCAAAAAATACCATACGTAGGGGATGTGACTTTCTACAACTCTGTAAAATTTGAATACCAAACTCAGTCGCATTTGAAAAATATGAAAATAATAAATTTACTATTCATCATAGATTAGCGCTTATCAATTTCATATCTTTCAAATCAGATTTATTTTGATCTTCAAATTTTATAGGGACGTAGAATCTCACCTCCTCTACTTATGGTAATTTTTTGAGAATTTTTGAAAACTTCTACATATGATTTTAATGAATTTTACATAATAATAGTGGCTTTCGCAGGATATGTTACCTTTTATTGTTTAGAAAATAACGTGTTACTAGTTATTACATAAGATGTTACTAAACCGAAATGAAGTGAACTATCAGAACAACAGTATCGCTCTGTTTGTTGGTCCTGTAGAAATAAGGGGATCTTGAATAGTATGTAGTCGAGCTCTCAAATTTCCTCAATGAAGCCATAGTACAAGCTCCTCGTCGACCCAGCGGTATTTAGCGCATCTATGCGAACACCTGTGAAATCATGTGCTGAAAAATTGGCTTAAGAATTGAATTTCCAAAATGTGTTTGTGCATGTGTTTGACAAATTGACAAGAAACAGTGATTCTCTATTTGCGTCCGATCAAATATTCAAGAAACAGAGAGTTTCCCTTTTGCGCCGAACCGGTTTTGTGTTTGCGCCGGACTAAGTTTTTGGGTCCGCCGTGAACGTGGTTTGGTTAACTTTGTGCCGGACCAAATCTTTCAAAAACAGTAAGTTTTGCATGTACGCCGAACCAATTTCTTTGGTCCGTCGTGAACGGCTTTTTGAGGATTGATTTCGCATGTACGACGGACTGATTTTGTTTAGTCCATCGTGAACGTGTTTTTTTCAGTAGATCAATTTCCTCTTTCAAACCGAGACTTTCATGTGTACGCCGAACCGATTTTGTTGGTCCGTCGTGAATGGACTTTTTCTAGGGTTTTTAATTTTGGTCCGTTGTGAACGTGTTTTGCTCGGTTTGGATGTTTTGCAAGAATTGGAATTGATTTTTGGATTTGAATTTGAGATTATGAAATTTGTGAGAATTTCATGATGCTTGTTTGAAATGGACTTTATGCAATGCTCGTGTGAGTAGTTGCATGGATTGACCTTGAGTCAAGTCGTGGACTTGTGCTCGGATTCATTTTGTGGTTTGTTCATGTGCAGGTATTGCTCGAGGGCGAATGTGGTCGATGACGGGACTGGAAATAGGTTCATGGAGGAACTGAGGTTCAGGATTAAGTTCAGGAGGAACTGAGGTCTTGGTTACTTATGTCATGCGGGACGTTCGAGCTAAGAGAATGGTGCACATGAAGAATGGTTAGTCACGTGAGTATGGCAGGTGGCCATACGCGTGCAAAGTGTTAGTCACGTGAGTATGGCAGGTGGCCATACGCGTGCAAAGTGTTAGTCACGTGAGTATGGCAGGTGGCCATACGCGTGCAAAGTGTTAGTCACGTGAGTATGGTAGGGTTACCATACGTGTGCAAGAGTTGTACTTGGCCAGATTGGGCCAAGAGGAGTTGTGTTGAATACATACTCTTTCTAGGATTAGGAGTGTGACTCCTACTAGGATTAGGAATTGTATTCAGGAATCCTTGTGTCTTGCTCCTTTAAATAGGAGGGGTGTCTCCTGTTGAAGGGCATCAAGGTGAGCAAGGCGCATTGAGAGCCTCAAGCTCAGTTTTAGGCTTTGTACTCTTTTGATGGTAGTATTTTAGACAAAAGAAATAAAGATCAATTCTTCCAAGATTCTTGCGTGCTACAGTAACCGCGTTGCAACAGTGTTTCCTGTTTTAATTCTTGTTTGCATGCTTGTTCTTGTTCTAGATTGGTTCTTGTTCTTTGAGTTCCATCTTGATTTGATCCATCAAAAACCTTTCTAGGGTATTGATATAGAGTTCCACAAAGTTTAGTTGATTAATCCTTTGAAGATATTATTTAATCTTGAAGTTTTGATTAGATCAATTCTTGTCAAGTTCTGAAACAGCAAACTTGTGAAGCTCATAACTTTTGATCCGTAAGTCCGATCGAGCTAATTCTTTTTGGGTTTGATGAGTATCGGAACCTAGTTTGTTGTGTCCAAATGTCAAATCAATCTAACAGTTGGATCTCCGGGAATTCACATTTTACCAAACCTCTGTCATTCTATTTTTGTCGAATACGAGGCAATTATTTGGTTCCGTTTTGGGTTGAATTTTTAGTAGATTGAAAACTTGGTTTTAGCTTCCACACAATCATTCACCCCCCTCTGATTGCTATATTCGTTTACTTCGATCCTACAAGTGGTATCAGAGCAAGGTTTTTCTAATCTATCTTTACCGGTGATTAGATCAATGGATCGTTATTCGACAAAACCATGTGTGTTCGATGGTTTTGATTTTCAGTTTTGGAAGGCCAAGATAGAGGTGTTCATCCAAGCACAAGGCTTCACAATTTGGGAGAAGGTCTACAAGCCATATGAAGTCCGTGCAAACGACAACGTCAACTACACCAATCGCACACATGTTGAAGCAAACAGCAAGGCGCGCAACTTGATCATCTAAGGTTTGGGACGCAACGACTTTGACCGTGTGATCCATCTCAAATCCGCATATGAGGTATGGAAAAATCTCTTTGTGATTACCATGAGGGTTCTAACACTATCAAAGAAGTTCGTCAAGATCTTTACAAAAAAGAATACATGCGATTTAAGATGAAGCCTGGTGAGTCACTAGATGATTTCTTTGCACGCTTTAATAAGATTCTTAGCAATTTGCGTGCTGTTGGAGTTAGCTTTGATGATGCTGCTAATGCTAGACAATTGCTTGGTGCATTAGACATGTCTATTTGGGAGATGAAAGTTACATCAATGAGAGAATCTACTATCATGAGTACACTTACATTAGATGTTCTGTATTCTAAGTTGAAAACTCATGAGTTGGATGTTCTTGCCAGGAAGGGTAATATTAAATCAATTGCTTTAATCTCTAACCCTAACATGTCAAATGCAAATTCTTCTTCTAGCTTTGCCCTGTCCTCCTTGTCTTCTTTAACAGATGAGCAAATTGAAGAATTTCCTAAAGAAGACTTGGCACTACTCTCTTCTCGCTTTAACAAAGCTTTGCAGAATGTGAGAATGAGAAAGAGAGGTGGTCCTCCAAGGTGCTATGAGTGTGGTGATCTCAACCACATGAGATCAAATTGTCCAAAGCTTGCAGGTAAAACATCATGGGAGGAGAAGGACAATGACAGAAGAAAAGAGAAGAAGAAGTTCCCTTCAATTGATAGAAAGAAGAAGAGCTTCATCAACCGCAAAGTGGTCCATCGAGTTCTTTCCGCTCTTGAACAAGTCAATTTGAGCGATGTGGATTCAAAGAGCAGCGAGGACGATGCAACTCCAAGCAAACATGACTTGACAGGGTTGTGTCTCATGGCAAGCAGCAAGGATAGCTTCACCGAGGATGATCAAGACAACGACTTCAATGAGGTAGATCCTTCTTATGATGGATTAGTTGTTGCTGTTGCTCGTCTTGGAAAATTGCTTGACAAACGTGACAAGAAAATTAAGAAACATGATTTCATTGTTGAATCATTGAATGCTGAAATTGCTAGACTTAAGACTTTGATTCCTAATGATGATGCTTGCAAATCATGTGACTTAATTTACAATGAGCTCACCTTGCTTAGGAAAGAACATGCTCTTTTGTTACATCAAAATGAGAAACATGTCAAACATGCTAGCTGTTCTACTATTGATTTGCATGATACAACTCCATGTTCTAAATGCTCCACACTAGAATTGAAGTTGCATGATGCTGATGCTAAGATTTCTCAATTGTTTAATGATTTGTTTACACATGAGGTTCTTTCATGCTCAACTTGTCGCAAGCAAAAAGGAAAAGTAGATGTTCCCTGCAATAATTGTTTAACTCTTGCTAAGAAAGTTGATTACTTGCAAAATTCTTTGGAACGGTTCACTAATGGCAAGAAAAATTTGAACATGATTTTGGATAAATCAAAGGTTAGCTCAAATAAGAAGGGTTTAGGTTTTGATCTTCATCCTTCATTTGAAACTAAACCTCGCACTATTGTTCATGCTCCTTGCAATGATAAAATTGAGATTCTTAATGAGCATAAAAAGATTGCTTTTAAATCTGCTGGTTTTCTTTCTTCTACTATGATGAATGCAAAATGTGCTTCTACTGTTAAAGGAAAACCTCATGTTAACTACACTTGCACTCATTGTGGTAGAGATGGACATCTAGTAGATTTTTGATTTAGACTAGCCAAACAACAAAAGAAAGAAAGGACAAAGGCTAGGTTTAATATCAGAAAGGCACACCTTGCTTCTCAGTATGTGCCTAGGGTGAAACAAGCACCTTTTGTTGCTAAAAACACGGGAAAAGGTAAACCTGATTTTGTGCATAAGAATATTCTTGTTGTGCCTACTGTTGTGCGCGTGTGTCTCAGTACTGGATTCCCAAAAGTCTCATTTCTAACCCCCATACTAAGACCTCGACATGTTTTGCTACGTAGGCTTCTCGCGCGAGGAAGGAGAACATATGGCTAGTGGATTCCGGATGCTCACGCCACATGTCCGGTGATAAGAATTGGTTCTCCTCCCTCACTCGTGCATCTCATGCTGAAAGTGTTACTTTTGGAGATGCTTCTTCCTCTTCTGTTGTGGCAAAAGGTACAGTGAAGGTAAGTGATATGTTTATGTTCAAGGATGTGGCTTTGGTTGAAAACTTGAAATATAACTTGCTCTCTGTTTCACAAATGATTGACGAAGATCTTGAAATAAGCTTTAAGAAAAATGAATGCAAAGTGCTAGATGCTTCAGGTGATATTGTTTTCAGGATTTCACGCTTTGGAAGAGTATTTAAAGCTGATTTTGATGCTTCACCTTCTTCTAAGCATAGGTGTCTAGTTGCCAATGTTTCTAAAGATTTATTCTTTTGGCATCGTAGACTTGGTCATGTTGGTTTTGATCATCTTGCTCGTGTAAGTGGTTTAGAGCTCATACGTGGCTTGCCTATGCTTAAGGGTGATAGCAATCTAGTATGCTCTTCTTGTATACATGGTAAGATGATTGCAGGTTCACATCCACCTCTTACCATGGTGATGACAAACGCTCCAGGATAGCTACTACATCTTGACACGATTGGACCATCTCGAGTTCAATCTTTTGGAGGCAAATGGTATGTGCTTGTGATTGTTGATGACTTTTCTAGATACTCTTGGGTATACTTTATGGCATCTAAGGATGAGGCTTTTAGTCATTTTAGAAGTCTTATTCTTAGGCTTTCTGTTGATCATCCAGGAGCTCTTAAAGCGATTAGAAGTGATAATGGAACTGAGTATAAAATGCTTCTTTTGATCTCTTTTGTACTGAAAGAGGAATTGATCATCAATTTTCGTCACCTAGAGTGCCTCAACAGAATGGTGTAGTTGAAAGGAAAAACAGAATGTTGGTTGAGATGGCTAGAACCATGCTAGATGAACATCACACTCCTAGACACTTTTGGGCTGAAGCGATTTCAACTGCATGTTATGTTTCAAACCGTGTGTTTTTGAGATCAAAATTGGGTAAGACTCCATATGAGCTTGGTTTGGGCATAGGCCTACTGTTTCTCACTTTAGGGTTTTTGGATGCAAATGTTTTGTCTTGAAATCTGGAAATCTCGATAAATTTGAAGCTAGATCAATGGATGGCATTTTTCTTGGATATCCTGCTTATACTCGTGGCTATCGTGTGCTTGTTTTGGAGACTAACAAAATTATGGAAACATGTGAAGTTACTTTTGATGAGGCTAGTCCAGGGACTAGTCCAAGTGATGCAGGTACAGGCGCATACGTTCAGGGGGAGAAAATATTTGAAGACAATGATGATGTTGATGTTAGAGATGAGGTCTTGACTCTTCCTATTGCACAACAAGCTGTAGCACCCTTGGCACCTACTACTACATCACCTACAGCTAACCATCCTTAAGCTACAACATCATCTGTACATGCTGAAAATGAACAAGGAGAAAGAGAAGTTTCAAAAGCCAAAGCTCCTTTGCACATTCAAAAAATGCATCCATTTGAACAAATGATTGAAGACCTAAATGAGAGAGTCACCCGATCCAAGTTTATTCATTCTGACACTCATGCTCATTTTGCCTTAGTTGCTTCTTTTGAACCCAAAGATATATCTCATGCATTATCTAACGAATCTTGGATCAATGCCATGCATGAAGAATTAGAGAATTTTGAACGAAATAAAGTTTGGAAACTAGTCTCACCACCTCCTGATTTTAATGTAATTAGAACTAGATGGGTTTTCAAAAATAAACAAAGTGAGGATGGTGTTGTTGTTAGAAACAAGGCTAGATTGGTTGCTCAAGGTTACACTCAAATTGAAGGATTGGATTTTGATGAAACCTTTGCTCCTGTTGCTAGAATTGAAGCCATTAGAATCCTTTTAGCTTTTGCTGCATCCAAAGGTTTCAAATTATATCAAATGGATGTGAAAAGTGCTTTTCTTAATGGCTACATAAATGAGGAGGTTTATGTCAAGCAACCACCTGGTTTTGAAAATCCGAAGTTTCCAAATCATGTGTTCAAACTGTCAAAAGCTTTGTATGGTTTGAAACAAGCCTCTAGAGCATGGTATGATAGGCTAAAAACCTTTTTACTTGAAAAGGGGTTTTCAATGGGAAAGGTTGACAAAACTCTCTTTTTACTCAAGCAAGGCAATGATCAACTATTCGTTTAGATTTATGTTCATGATATTATCTTTGGTGGTTCCTCTCATGTTTTAATGTCTAAGTTTTCAGAAACTATGAGGGGCGAATTCGAGATGAGTATGATGGGTGAGTTGACATACTTTTTGGGACTGCAAATCAAGCAAACAAAGGATGGTACTTTTGTGCATCAAAGCAAATACACAAAAAGACTTGTTGCATCGATTTGGGATGGAAAACAGCAAGCCGATCTTGACACCCATGGAGAGCGCTTGCACACTTGATCCGGATGAAGATGGTGAGCTGGTTGATCAAAAGGAATATAGAAGCATGATAGGTTCACTCTTGTACCTCACTGCATCAAGGCCGGATATTCAATTTGCTGTGTTCTTGTGTGCTCGGTTTCAAGCTTCCCCACGTGCTTCACATCGACAAGCTGTCAAAAGGATTTTTAGGTATCTTCATGGAACTCAAAATTTTGGCATTTGGCTTTCTGCTTCCTCATGCATTAGTTTAAGAGCTTTTTCTGATGCTGATTTTGGAGGATGTAGAATTGATAGAAAAAGCACATCTAGTACATGCCTTTTCTTGGGTAACTCTCTCATTGCATGGTCTTCTAGAAAACAATCTTCTGTTGCACAATCAACTGCTAAATCTGAATATATGGCTGCTGCTAGTTGTTGTTCTCAAATTCTTTGGATAGTAGCTACACTTAAAGATTATGGGGTTAATTTGGATAGTGTTCCTCTTTTGTGTGATAACACTAGTACAATTTGCATTGCTAAGAACCCAGTGCAACACTCTAGAACAAAACACATTGACATCAGGTTTCACTTTCTTAGAGATCATGTTGAAAAAGGAAATATTGTGCTTCACCATGTGGATACTGAACATCAATTGGCAGACATTTTCACAAAACCTTTGTCCTCTTCTCGTTTTGCTTTTATTCGGGGAGAACTTGGGATTGTTCATCCAATGGGTTTGTTTTGAGGGGGAGTGTCCTTGCCAAGTTCTTTCACTTGATGAGCTTGCTTTATCATATTTCTTTATATATTATGTAATTGAGCTGATATATGATAATCTAAAATGTTCCACTTGAACTAAAAATGACATTGAGGAATTCCTTGGTCTGATTGCCTATAGCTAAATACTCTGTGATATCTTACTCTTCTAGGCTTGATATTGAATCTTCTTGACAAATTTGGGCTATGAAGCAAGTGTGTTTTCAGCTTCACTCTTTCAAAAGACCTTTTATTCACTTTTGCATGTTTATAATCAAAGAAAAATGAAAAGAAAAGAGAATCAATAAAAAAGGGGGTTGTTAAAAGCAAAAACCTGAAGTTATGTGCTTCAGGCATGCTTTCCCTAAAAAAATAAGATGTATGCTTCAAGCATGCCATTCCCTCAAAAGACAAGATGTATGCTTCAAGCATGCCACTCCAAGGAAATAAAAGAAGTATGCTTCAAGCATGCCACTTGGTTGCCCTGATTTGTTAGTTGCTTCAATTTTGAGCCTTTGATTTCCTGTTGAGATCTTGCTTAATACTTGGCTATAGTTGACTGAATTGAGGTTGAAATGCATGCCATTCCCTAACTTGTTAACATCACATTAAGATCATGTATTTTTGCATATTATGTGATATATAAGGTTATATGATCGAATGAGCTCACCTTTTCCTATCTTGGCACTCTCTTGTTTCTCTTTTATGAAATCATTGCTACAGGGAAAATTCTGAACTTGTTTTTTTCTCTCTTTTTTATTATTGATGAATCCATTGTCAAAGAGGGAGAAATTTGGGAATCGTTGAGAAGTTTAAGGAAAAAGGGGGAGAAGAAAAGGGGGAGTTGTTTTTGGAATTTTGAGTTTTTTTTTGAAGTTTGGAGAATTTTGGATTTTTTGGGCACATTGCACATTCACACACATTTTCCTTCTTAGGGGGAGTTCCCAGGAGTTTGTTATTTTCAATTTTGGTCAAAGGGGGAGTTTTTGTGTTTTTCTCTTTGGTTTGTACAAAAAACTTTTTTGTGACGTGAATGCCAAATGTTCAAATCTAAGTGGTGTTGCCAATGTTTTCATCAAGGGGGAGATTGTGAAATCATGTGCAGAAAAATTGGCATAAGAATTGAATTTGCAAAATGTGTTTGTGCATGTGTTTGACAAATTGACAAGAAACAGTGATTCTCTATTTGCGTCGGACCAAATGTTCAAGAAACAGAGAGTTTCCCTTTTGCGCCGGACCAGTTTTGTTTTTGCGCCGGACCAAGTTTTTGGGTCCGCCGTGAACGTGGTTTGGTTAACTTTGTGCCGGACCAAATCTTTCAAAAACAGTAAGTTTTGCATGTACGCTGGACCAATTTCTTTGGTCCGTCGTGAACGACTTTTTGAGGATTGATTTCGCATGTACGATGGACTGATTTTGTTTAGTCCGCCGTGAACGTGTTTTTTTTTTGGTAGATCAATTTCCTCTTTCAAACCGAGACTTTCATGTGTACGTCGGACCGATTTTGTTGGTCCGTCGTGAATGGACTTTTTCTAGGGTTTTTAATTTTGGTCCGTTGTGAACGTGTTTTGCTCAGTTTGGATGTTTTGCAAGAATTGGAATTGATTTTTGGATTTGAATTTGAGATTATGAAATTTGTGAGAATTTCATGATGCTTGTTTGAAATGGACTTTATGCAATGCTCGTGTGAGTAGTTGCATGGATTGACCTTGAGTCAAGTCGTGGACTTGTGCTCGGATTCATTTTGTGGTTTGTTCATGTGCAGGTATTGCTCGAGGGCGAATGTGGTCGATGACGGGACTGGAAATAGGTTCATGGAGGAACTGAGGTTCAGGATTAAGTTTAGGAGGAACTGAGGTCTTGGTGCTCAAGTATGTCATGCGGGACGTTCGAGCTAAGAGAATGGTGCACATGAAGAATGGTTAGTCATGTGAGTATGGCAGGTGGCCATACGCGTGCAAAGTGTTAGTCACGTGAGTATGGCAGGTGGCCATACGCGTGCAAAGTGTTAGTCACGTGAGTATGGTAGGGTTGCCATACGCGTGCAAGAGTTGTACTTGGCCAGATTGGGCCAAGAGGAGTTGTGTTGAATACATACTCTTTCTAGGATTATGAGTGGGACTCCTACTAGGATTAGTAATTGTATTCAGGACTCCTTGTGTTTTGCTACTTTAAATAGGAGGGGTGTCTCCTGTTGAAGGGCATCAAGGTGAGCAAGGCGCATTGAGAGCCTCAAGCTCAGTTTTAGGGTTTGTACTCTTTTGATGGTAGTATTTTAGACAAAAGAAATAAAGATCATTTCTTCCAAGATTCTTGCGTGCTACAGTAACCGCGTTGCTACAGTGTTTTCTGTTTTGGTTCTTGTTTGCATGCTTGTTCTTGTTCTAGATTGGTTCTTGTTTTTTGAGTTTCATCTTGATTTGATCCATCAAAAACCTTTCTAGGGTATTGATATAGAGTTCCACAAAGTTTAGTGGATTAATCCTTTGAAGATCTTATTTAATCTTGAAGTTTTGATTAGATCAATTCTCATCAAGTTCTAGAACAGTAAACTTGTGAAGCTCATAACGTTTGATCCATAAGTCCGATGGAGCTGATTCTTTTTGAGTTTGATTCGTATCGGAATCTAGTTTCTTGTGTCCAAATTTCAGATCGATCTAACGGTTGTATCTCCAGGAATTCGCATTTTACCAAACCTCTATCATTCTATTTTTGTCGAATACGAGGCAATTATTTTGTTCCGTTTTGGGGTGAATTTTTAGTAGATTGAAAATTTGGTTTTAGATTCTGCACAATCATTCACCCCCCTCTGATTGCTATATTCATTTACTTCGATCCTACAACACCGCTATTCTGGTTTGTGCTCTTCATGTCCTGATCTCTCGTGTAAATTGTGTACCCATTTAAATCGTATCGTTTTCATGTTACAACCATAAATGCTGGCCCTTTTGCCAACCATGTCAGCGTATCTCCAACCGAGCTTCTAGTGATGGGTTGTCACTCCTTCAACCATCTATTGAATTGAAAGTTATGGTGTCTAATGATCTAGGACTCCTGTCGCGATGGATTCTCTTGCCGTAGCCAGTTCTTGTGCTCGTCGATATACGGGGCCACAACAGACATGTGTTGCAAATCCGTGAAATAGGCTTTAGCGTACGCTGCTGGATCATGCGTGATTGATTTTCTTTCGATGGTCCCGATACCCTGGAGCCTCCCCTCATGGCGCTATCAAGGCATACCTATCGGCTCAACCTAAGCCATGTAATCCACGTAGAATTCGATGACTTCTTCGGTTGCATAACCTTCGACAATGCTACTATCCGGCCGAGATCGATTCCATACGTAAGACTTGAGAATTCTCATGTACCTCTCGAATGGGTACATGCTACGTAGGAACACAGGCCTACACATCTTTATCTCCCTCACAAGGTGAACAATGAGATGGACCATGATATCGAAAAAAGATGGAAGAAAATACATCTCAAGATTACATAGAGTCATTACCACATCGGCCTGCAGAGCATCTAGTCCTTTGGGATCGATGCCCTTCTAAGAAATTGTGTTAAAAAAAAACACAGCCTTGTGATTGTCTCCCGGACCTTGCTCGGCAAGATACTTCTAATTTTCACAGGGAGCATTTGTGTCATAAGCACATGGCAATCATGAGACTTCAAGCCAGTTAAACTCAAATTTTGTATCGAAACAAGTCTCTTCATATTGGAGGAGTAACCAGACGGAACTTTCACACCATGCAAGCACTGGCACAGTTCAGTTATCTTGGCCTTGGACAGAGTGTAACAAGCAGGTTTGCAGTATGTTTAGCCTTTATCGGTCTCTTGCGGTGCTAACGTAGGTCTGATGCCAGTATTGACCAAGTCAAGCCGTGTGTTAATACCGTCCTTTGTTTTGCCCTTAATGTGCAGTAAGATACCAATAAAGCTATCACATACATTCTTCTCTACATGTATCACGTCGATGCAGTGCCGAACTTGTAGGTGTTCCCAATAAGGTAGGTCCCAAAATATTGATCTCTTCTTCCACATGCTCTTCTCACGGGTCCTCGATTTATGTCCCTTTCTAAGTGCAACATCCAAGTTCTTAACCATATCATGAATGTCTATCCTGCTTAAAGGCTTTGGAGCTAAACCTTCTTCGGTCGTTCCGTCGAATTGTTTCTTTATCTTGCGGTACGGGTGATTCCTCCGAAGGAATCTATAGTGACGCATGTACACGGTTTTGCGTGAGTGATTCAGCCACACACTCTTGGTATCATGCAAGCAGTGAGTACATGCCTTGGCTCTTTTTATAATCTACCCCGATAGGTGTGAGGAGCCGCCCA
This sequence comes from Rhipidocladum racemiflorum, assembly GCA_036346355.1. Lineage (NCBI taxonomy): Eukaryota > Viridiplantae > Streptophyta > Magnoliopsida > Poales > Poaceae > Rhipidocladum > Rhipidocladum racemiflorum. Next base: position 36,947,649 of record CM070580.1, on the reverse strand, counting down.
GATTGTCCTCGAGTTGTTGGATGAACAGTTGCTCACGTCGGATTTGGATCCTAGCAACAAACCACCGGAGGTGATCCTGATGCTAATACCCAAGCCCAATGGAAACAACCCTACGAACGTCCGAACGACTCGACAACAACCCCGGTATTCCCCCGGTATGCGACCCGAAACACGCCCAGGATCCCCACATACCGGTTTCCAATGCCGTTATCAATTCAATTTGCACAAAGGGGGCAACGAACCCGAAACCTTCCAAACCACACGCAAGCGGAAACACACGGCACAAAGACGAACCCGACAACCACCAAACTGAGCTTAAAAACAACGCCAAGACTCTAAGCTAGGTAAGAACGGGGAAAAAGACCAAGACTCCGAAATCTGGAAAATTTTCGGCATGACCCTACTGCAAATACGGACATCCACTCAGCAGACAAGGAAAACACAGTTCAATAAATATATAGTGAAAGAAAATGCGACAACCACAGCACCACAGTAGTATCAACAGTCAAAGAAAACGCATACGGAGCCCGACATACACACGACCATCCATTTTTCAAATCCAAAAGCCCATCAAATCGCATCTATCTATACAACAAAAGATCAACCACCATATTAAGCAAAATAAGACATCTCCGGAAGTGTTCTGCCCCTGAACACTCCCGGGCGCAGACAACGACGTGCTAAGCCTCTACTGGTGCCCCGCCCGGTCACCGAGGGGCAGTAAGGGCAGAACTCGCATCCGTCCACCGGATCCTCACCTGAAAACCACAAAGCAGAAGCATGAGTACAAAGGTACTCGCAAGACTTACCCGGGGTCCATATATGACCGACTCCAAAGGATTATGCATTTAGTTGTAGCAAGGTAAACAGGTTTAGGTTAAAAGTGCGGAAATGCTTAACTTTGTTTCAATTTTTGTCATCTACTCAAGTTTTTTTCTCAATATAGTTAGCAGTTGTAACAGCACCTACTTCTAGCAGGATATTGTAATTAACAGAATGTAAAGCAAGTCATCTCATATCCAAATTTAGCTCAAGCCCAACGGCGAACCACAAGTTCAAGTTGTTTACTACGCAGAAGAAGTTCGGATCAAGCTTGCTCATATCCGAGAGCGTGGCAATTCGAATCGCTTAATTAACCCTGCAGGGAAGCATTGATCGCACGACACTTACCACAAGGGCCTAGTGTCAACCCCCTCCCAATCATACCCAATCGCTGAAGCATCCTCCTGTGGCCCGAAAACCTAGCACCCCCTCGAGCAGCCCCAAGCCCGGCTTGGCGCTCGAGAGTCGGCCTAAGCCTCGCCCTCAATCACGTCCAACCACAGGAGATTCTGATCCATCGATGCCGTATGAGAGAAAGAGTGGCTTACCGTACCATAATCGGGCATGCGACCAACCGGGGTGTGCTCAATCTTATTCCACTTACGGATCGGTCCTTAACTGACACAGACGGGGCTACACATTTGAGTCTCCGTACCCAAATGAACCAACTCCCCGCCCGGTCCACAATTCATTTCTTTCCAAAACCTTTCCCAATTCCAAGTCCAACATAATGTAGTATATGTGTAATAATAACAACCGCAAGTGACAGAACCCTCCGTCACTTGGCCCGAACCCCAACCTCTAAGCAAGACTAAGCACGGACTCATAGTATTACCCCTAAGCTAGTTCCAACGGAAGTATGCACAATTTCAACGGATGGATGTGCAGCAAGTGGGATCTAGACCTATCCCTCAATTAAATTCCTAATGCATCACTTAACCAATCATGTAGCAGTTTATTCACAAAAATACATTTACATAAAGGTTGAATATGCTTAGGTGCTTGCCTTGATCTTCTGCTTGTGGGTCGGTAGTAACTGGCTCTCCGGTCGCACCCTCGGTCACCGCGGCGTCAAGTCCCGCGGGATCGCTCTCTACACGAGTACAATGCATAATGAGATGCATGCCATGCAAATGAAATGAACACAAAAGGAAAAATCCCGACGAAACAACGCGACCGGTAGGTTAACGAATCCGGACAGACTAGCCTAACCCGGACAGTCCGGTCATTTGATCCGGACAGTCCGGATAACCCGGATACTCCGGACCTTGTGTCCGGATACTCCGGCCTAGGGCGGATACTCCGGACTGGGTGTCCGGACACTCCGAACCTGACGCATCTCACCCTACTACTCAACGGACCGAGGTGCCGCCAAGTCCCATGGCACCGCGGGGACCCGATCTATGACATTCCTACACGCGGCGAGGCCGGAGAAGCTTATAGCTAACCCAACTCCACGAGGAATGACACTAATCTATGAAATCACTAGCCAACTCCAAACGACCATCGGATCGGCATTTCCACTACCCGATCTACCTCACTAGTACCCACATTCATTTAATCAAAGCCCCAACCAACCCTAGAATCACTACACCTAAAACCCTAGAGCTCAAGATCCAAATCCAAACTCCCAATCCAAACCTAAACCCTAACCCACCATGGATAGTCTTAGAACCCAAGAATCCCACGAATCAACCCCCAAGAGAAAGACCTACCTCCAAGGATGATGGAGGAGAACAATGCCGGGTGGGGGAAGGAGAAGTCGGCGTGAGGAGGAGTTCCCAGGGATGGAGGAGTCACCGGGGAGGAGCCACGGAGGGTCACCGGCCGGTGGGAAGCTCATCGGAGTGAAGCTAGGGTGGAGGGGAGTAGCACCAAGGAGTGGGGAAACAACATGGAGGAGAAAGAATGGAGGGGAGCCACGAAATGGGACTTTTATACTAAACCCCCGCAAATACCGGACTCTCCGGACGCTAACCCGGAGACTCCGGGTTGGGGTCTTCGGTAACACTAACCCGGACACTCCGGACGTTTGGTCCGGACGCTCCGGGTTGAGGCGCTCGGTCAGGCTAATCCGGATACTCCGGACAATATGTCCGGACATTCCGGATTGAGTCCGGACATTCCGGATGTTGATCCGGACACTCCGGATGTCCCAGAACTTTTGGAACTTGGGGCCTTGACAATAGGTTAGCAAGGCCAGGATAATCATTTATGGTTCAGAACAACATGCAGTGTAAAGTGAAGTACTCTCGTTTGTGAGCATCCCATACCTGTACGCTAGGAGCCCACAACGTGTTCAGATCTTCCACCAATGGTGCTAGGTACACATCAATATCATTTCCAGGTTGCTTTGGCCTTGGATGAGTATAGACAAAAAAATATACTTTCGCTTCATAGACAACCAAGGAGGAAGATTGTATATACAGAGATTCACAGGCCAAGTGCTATGACGGCTGCTCATGTTACCGAAAGGATTCATTCCGTCCGTACTGAATCCGAACCTTATATTCCTCAGATTTGATGCGAATTCTTCAAACCTCCTATCGATGTTTCTCCACTGGGTGGAATCAGCAGGGTGCCTTATCATTCCATCATTCTTGCACTCATCCGAGTGCCACCGAAGCAGTTTTGCTTCTTTTGGGTTCAAAAACAAACGTTTCAGATAGGGAATTATAGGCAGATACCATGCCACCTTAACAGGATGTCCTTTCTTCACCTTGATGCCCTCGTCGTCATCATCTGATCTATCTTTACGCTTGTACCGGGATGCGTTGCACACCGGACATACATGCAAGTTTGCATATTCTTTACGGTAGAGGATGTAGTCATTCGGACAAGCATGTATTCTTTCTACTTCCGTTCCGAAGGGACAAAGAACCTTCTTGGTTTTGTAGGTGATTGTCGGCAACTCGTTTCCCCCTTGAAGCATGTCCGATAATAGGCCCAACAGTGCTGTGAAACTCTTGTCGGACCAACCGTTGCTTGCCTTTAATTTTAGCAGTTCCAACATGGATGACAACCTTGTGTATTTTGACTTGCAGCCTGGGAACAAAGGTTTCTCTGAGTCGTCCATTGTCTCCTAGAATTTTACATACTCATGCACATTACGGTTCCCTTCTGCATATCGTAGCATCTGATCCAGATTGTCATCATGAAAAATATCCTTATTGAAAGTACAGTCGATATCATCTGGTGTATTGTTGACTTCGTCGACGATATTAGTACTACTTGCTGCCTGCATAATCTGCTCTTCACCGTGACTAGTCAAACATGTATACCACCTTTTGAAACCCTGTAGAATCAAGTGTGCTTTGATCAATGCATAAATTCCGCCCCTTTGTTCAACATATCTTCCTCTGCAGCTCTTATAAAAGCGGAGACGCCATTAATGTAATCGGCGCTCGTACGGTTCTCAGCGTACATCCAGCTTCGGTCCATGTACGCTACGAATATAACAATATGTGTTAAATAATGAATGAAGTACACTCGGGGTGCAATTAAATAATGAATGAAGTTCACTTGAGTGGACATGCACACATATTGCTACATATAAGCTACATTTAAACTTGCCGATTAACTAAAAAATTGATTTTGTTTACATAGTTAGCCATATATATATAGCCTACAGTTAACCTCAGCATCCTAGCTCAATTCTCTCTTTACATATATAGCTAGCTACATCTTGAGTATGTGCAGTTAGAACCAATTACTAGTTTAGATTGATGAGAACAAATGGATATACACCAAGCTAGCTATATCAAAACCATCTTCTCCCTCTTTACATCACAGAGAACAAATCAATGCATCTACACCAAGCTAGATTTAAAACCATCTTCATTTCCCACATTACCAAGCTAGATCTTAAATATAATACAAATTTGAACCAATTACACTAATCTTAGATAACCTAGGACATAAGGATCTACAATCATAACTCCAAATCTAGGGTCACTTTCCACCAGATCGCCTCTCAATCGCAGCCACGTCAAAAATAGCTCGGAAACCCTAAAAATGCAGATCGAGGTCGGGCCGGGCTGTGTGATATTATAGCTATTACAGACAGTTTTCCATCAACACCGTCTGTGATGATGCACGTTTACAGACGGTTTTAAAAACAAAATCGTCTATGATGTGGAAACATTTACATATGGTTTTAAAAACAAAACCATCTGTGATTAGTAACTTTACAGATGGTTTTAACACAAAACCGTCTATGAACGCTTCATTTCTCGGCCCCCTCTGAACAATTCGTTTCCCGCACTCCTTTCCATTAGAAACTCTTCGTCTTCATCACAACTTCCTCTGTCTCTTCATCATCCCAGCCACCTATATATTAAACCATGTTTTCACAGTAGACTCTTCAACTTCACTCTTCATCACCTTCAACTTCTAACCTCTTGATCGTCGGTGGCTATCTCATATATGGATCCCGATCCTTCTTCCGCAAGGTCATCTGCCTCCTCCACCACTCCATCACTGCCCCTGACGCCGCCGCTGATCATCAGCCAATGCAATCCTCCGTTCGCTCCCTGGCAATGCCCAAGATGCAGGCCTCCTGCCGCCTCTGCCCTGGGCGCTTCCGCTACCACCAGCTGAATGAAGCGCGCACGAGAGGAGGTCGCCGAGGAGGACGACGAAGAGGAGGACGACGATGAGGAGGAGGATGAGGAGCGCACTGTCATCCGCTGGGGAAGCACATCGGAGGACAGTGACTCCTCGTCCTCCTCCGAGTACTACTACACCACATGGGACGACGACGACAGGCCCTCGGGTAGCAGTGGAGAGTGGTGGCTGTGATCGTGCGCGCGCACGCCACCACTACTATATATTGTAACTAATATATAATGTTTATATATGTTATTAATTATTGTAATTAATATATATACTGTCAGTCCTTTTGCAATATTACTGCAGCTAGTATTTTCAATGCTTTATGTGCTTCGCTTTTCCTCTATGATTTGTTCCGTGGTTTTAGACCAAAACATCCTTAATTAGTTCCTCGATTAATTCCGTGGTGCGATCAAAATCCATCGATCATTGGCTAAACAATCATTTGATTATGCCATTTTGTGCTTTGCTCTCACCGAAGCTATTGCATTGTTTGCCCAAATGATGGCCTTTCTGATCTCATTCGTTTTACGATCGCATAAAAAGATCAAAAAATAAATGTGAGAATGTAGTTACATATGTGAAAAAGTCAATATCACTCTGTCTGAGTGATCACGAACGGTTTTAAACACAAACCGTCTGTGATGAGTCCCGGACATATCACAGACGGTTGTAACCAAGCACTGTCTGCGATAAGGGTACCCCACATCACAGACGGTTTTATCCACAAACCGTCTATATGATGTGAAGACGGTTGTAACCAAGCACCGTCTACGATACGGGTACCCCACGTCACAGACAGTTTTATTCACAAACCGTCTGTGATCACATCACAGACGGTTTGTGTTTAAAACCGTCAGTAAGGAGACATCTAATATAAACCTTTATGTAGACATGTAGTAGTGTCGTGCGTATCGAAAGTGTATTGAACTTATGGTAATGGTACTCTATGATGGACACCTCACCCTGGATAAGGTTGTGGAACTCGGTGACCTCAATGGCCTCCCACGCAGATTGTGCAGTTGCTCTGGGCTTGATGACATGCCAAAGAGCTCCATCGAAAGTTCGCGCTACTAGTCGACCTTAGTGGATTTGCCGATGCTGTCGACATGTCCTGTGCGAGCGATATTCTTAGAGGGTTACCAGGAAGAGTTTGCGCCCCTTACATAGTTGCAAATGCAAAGCACAAAGAATACGTGGAGGCTGATGCTGGCGTCATGAATAGCTTGGGAGGCCAGAGAATGAGTCTCATCACCCACGCATCTCGATGGGCTGGGAGGGGCAGAAGAAGAAGTTGGGTAGGAAAGCAGATGCGTTTAAGGGAACTCATGGCTCCTTGATCAACTGTATTGTTGAAAAAACCACAACACCTTGATCAACTGTATTGCTGAAAATAAGGCTGCAAACCACGACACCTTGATCAACTGTATTCTACATGTACCTTGGGTAGAGTACACCTACAGGAGTCACGTGCACCCGATCGACCAGAACTCTGCATTCATACGATAATTTAACATCCCAAAATTATAAAAAAAAAGAGAATGGAAATTGAAAAATTTGAATGTGCTTAATTTTGAATTTCGCATTACTTGTTTTTCTTGCACTACTACAAAACACCTAATAGGTGACGGTCTATCTGTATTAGTTTTTTTGGAACCGACACAGATAAAGTTTTTGTGTCGGTTCTAAAACTTAAAATGGCGGGAATACTATTTGTGTTGTATTTGTGTCGGTTTCAATTAAAAATGTATTTGTGTCGGTTCTAAATTAGAACGGACACAAATAGTCAAATTTTTGTGTCGGTTCTAGCAAAAAATCGACACAAATAGTAGTCCCATTATTTATGTCGGTTCTAGCCAAAAACTGACATAAATAATATTATCTGTGTCGGTTCTAGCCAAAAACCGACAAATAGTCCACACCTCTGCCTCTCGCTAAAACGGTCATAATTTTTGACTCGTAACTCCGATCGGGGCGTTCTTTGGCTCGTTGGAAAGCTAACGAGAAGTTCCATCTGAAATTGCTGAAGTATGAAAATTAGCAGGTCTTTCAATGATGATTTGCGTGAGTGCGAGCGCGGTGACAGAATTTCAAATAATACTATCCGTGTCAGCCAAAAACTGACACAAATAGTCATATTATTTGTGTCGGTTCTAGCAAAAAACCGACACAAATAATATTATCTATGTCGATTCTAGTCAAAAACCGACACAAATAGTCTTATTAGTGTTGGTTTGAAAACCGACACTGATAATCTCCGATTATTAGTGTCGGTATATCTGTGTCAGTTTGAAAACCGACACAGATGTGTGTTTCGAACCGACACAAATGTAGGTTTTTAAGGCAGTGTTGGGTTTTTGCTCTAAAGAAAAAGCCTTTTTATATTGAATTAATGAAAGGTAAATGTAAGAAAGTAAAAACAAACATAAAAAATCTGCAAAATTTATTTTAAAGTATAAGAAATCTATAGAACTCTTTTTCTGCAATCAAGAGTAATATGAACACATTAATTAAAGACAAGAAATGAAAATTAATGGAATTTGACGAAAAATAGTAGCATGTCAGATTTCTATAAAAATCTACACAGTTTATGTCAAGCTAAAAGTTTTACCATACTTCCCTTATAGCATTGTTAATTGTTGGCGTACTTTATGCCCGTGGTACCCTCTCCGCCGTAGTTAAGATAGATGGCCCGGCGAGCAGGTGGGCGACCAAGCCGCACTCGTCGGGTGTCGGCCCACATGGTGGCCGAGCGAGCAGGCGGGCGAGCAAGCCCCACTCGCCGGGCGCCGGCCCACGTGGCGGCTGGACGAGCAGGTGGGCGAGCAAGCCCCACTCGCCAGGCGCCAACCTACGACGGCCGAACTTTGGAGCCGCGTCCCAGGCAGCTCGTCGACTCTTTTTGATATTCATCTTAGCCACGGTGTGCTCCTAGGTACCATCTGTTTACCCTCCAAATTTCATCCAATTTGGCCCACAGAATCAAAAGTTATGGCCGTTTCAATCTCGAATCTTGCGGAGGCCATAACTCCCTCAATTTTCCGAGTTAGGTGCTGAAATTTTTTGTGTAGACTCCTGGGGATGTCATCTACATGATGCACATCTTGAATCATGGTTTTGCTATCTGAATTTTGTGCAAAAAAATATTTTCTCTGATCAAACTGCGTTTCAGACAGCGACAATCATCCTCGCGCGTTACCTGCTGTTACATAAGGTAATTCTTCGATCCACCTATGTCACGGTGTTCCTCTTGGTCCTATCTAGCTCTCGATCAAATTTCGTTAAGTTCCGATCATTATTCTAGATGTTATGGCCGTCCAAAGCTTAGATCCGAAACCCGTTAATTGGCAGTTTGTGATCAATCCGGAGGGGCGCCGTAAAATCTGCCTATACCATTGAGTTCATATCACTACGTTCTACGTGGTAGACATTCCCCCTTTGCCATCCCATCCTCCGAATTTTTTTTATATATTTAGGCCGCCGTTTAGCCGTCGCCGCGCGCCGCCTTTTGACGCTGGCTATTTTAGTTCGCTCCGGTCGTGTTGTCGCGTCCGGTGGATCATCATGTACTATTTTGGATCATCCTTAGAATTCTTTTGGTCTCCGTTTGCCGTCAAAGCCCGATTCCGGCCTAAAACCGTCGTCTTTGACCTAGCCATTGCCGCCGGTTCGCGTATCGGTTAGCCATCCTTGGTAGCGTTTTATCGCGGCCATGTCATTGCACCGACGGTTGCTACCTTGTTTCATGAGTATCCTATCATTGTTTGACCTCCGCCATTAACGTTCGCCGTTAACGTTGCCGTTAATGTTTGCCGTTAACGATCCACCGTTAACGTTTCCCCGTTAACGTTTCCCCGTTAACGTTCCTCCGTTATCGTTTTGCCGTTAATGTTTCCCCGTTAACGCTCTGTTGTTAACGTTTTGCCGTTAACGTTTCGCCGTTAACGTTCGTCGTTAACATTCCGCCGTTAACATTCCGCCGTTAATGTCCCACCGTTAACGCTCCACCGTTAACGTTCCGTTGTTAACATTCCACCGTTAATGTTTCCCCATTAACGTTCCGCCGTTAACGTTCCGCCGTTAACGCTTCATCGTTAACGCTTGGCTCTCATCGCTTCGTTGTCATTGCATGCGTGCATTCATGCAAGAGCCCTAGTGTGATGTCCTCATCTTCTCTATCATCATGCGGTGAGCCTAGCCTCATCGTCATGTCATCTTCAAAGCTGAATCAAAACCCTAACCTAAGACCGGTTCGATGAACTAAGTTCATCGTGAGCCGCGTTGTTATCTGTGCAATCTTTCCCGTTGTTTCAATCGTGGTAAGACACTTGTCTTGTCTTATCCCTGAAAATCTAATCTACCATTAACCTAGACTTCGTTCGTGGACTTGGTCGATAGACCATTGGCCATGTGTCATACCCTTGTGCCCGATCTAATCTATCCGTCTCTTTTTTGTTTGACCGTGTTTCGTTTAGTCAACAAAAGTCAACCTTGCGCCTCAGTTTAGTTCATTGTGAACTAACTTATCTTTATGGACCCGGTCTATAGATCAAGAGCCCATATGTCTTTATTTGTCCAATCAAGATAATAACTTCGGAAGAAATATTCTTCGAAATATTATTCTTTCTTCCCCAGTTATTAATCTTTCTCTTTTCGGTGTTTTTTCCGAAAGCCCGTTCTCTTTTGTCTAATCTTCAATTCAATCCGTTTGAGTTCCTAATCTCTTCCAAGCCGTTGTGCCCAATGCTATTTGTTCTTAATTTGGAGTTTTACTTGATTGTCTTTTGAGTTAGTTTGTATTTGCTTCTTCTTTAATCGTTAGACGCGTCGTCCGGAAGTCGCTCGAAGGAGCCGAAGATCGAGAAAGTGGAAGTTGAATATCGAGGACCAAGAATCAAAGATAAAGAGTTAAGAACAGTAAAAGTTGCAAGGGCCAGGCAAGTTGTGCTTTGACCATGTTGATCCCATTTTCAAAAATTATGTTCTTTCAAATTATTGCATGCTAGTTTGAGTTAAACTGATTTCAATTAATTTGCGATTAGATAATCAACCTACTTGTTATCGCCACATTGCCTATAATGATTGTATGCCATGATTCATTTGTCACCCTAGGATTGTTGATTAATAGTCGGTAGCAAAATACTTTGCCAACATGGGTTATTTAGACCGTCAGTAGTTTGCTTAGCCATGCAACGTACCTTTGACATCGTTTTGGAAATACAAATGCCAATATTGATTAATGGAATATGCAATGTATTTTAAAATGGTGTGACGTGTTGCCGACGCGATGATGTTGATATGCGGAGGCCTTCGTGCTTCTTCAAGGATGTTGAGTTGTTGTTGGCATTGTGTTGCACAATAATCAACTAGGGTGATAAAATGATTTAGACTGGGGCAAGTGGCAAGATTTATGGTGGGACAGTTTGGCGGTTGGGAATGTTTGAAACATGATATATGTATGAGTGATGGTGAGATGGATTTCTTTGAGAGTATTGATGTAAGTCTTGCCCTGGTCACTCTAAGGACTTAACCTTGCAAGCCTTTGAACTAAGTCAACATGTCTGTAATGGGACGGACCTAGTTGAGTAAGTTACTAATAACTTACATGTGGTACCTCGGGGTGTCAACTACATCTTTTGTGTAGCTTGAAGGGGGAGCGTACTAGGGCTGCGGCATGGTACTCGTCCAACGGTATGTCGGTCCCATACTTCGCCTTTGTTAAGGGAAGGGATGGTGTATTGCAAAAACCGGAGAGGTTCACTTGTGTAGTTAGAAGTTTTCGAAAGGCTTTGTTATGATCACTCATTCGCATACTCTTGTATGGCGATTCACGGCTGACGTGGTGAGTTGATTGTATCTTGTGGGTAAAGTGTATAGCCTCTGCAGAGTGTAAAATCTATTCGAATAGCCGTGTCCGCGGTACTGGACAATGCTCGGGGATTACCGTCAAGGGTTAGCTTTTCATAAAATTGAACTTGGGTTTGGAGGCATTTTGCCTGTGGAAAAGTGATAACTGTTTAAGGATGTGGTTTTGTTTTACTTGTGAAATAACTGTGCAATCTATTACTGTTATTATTTGTTTTACCACTTTATCATCTATTATGAATATTTGTGAATGCTGTTTATTGCAAAATAACCCCTTCAGCCTGTCATTTGGAATGAGCCATACATATAGTTATTAGACTTGCATTCTGTGCATGACTTGCTGAGTGCTTTATGTACTCACCCCTTGCAAACAAACAATCACTAGTGAGCAGAAGTCTACAACGTTGAAGAAGAAGTTTCGTGAGAAGGCGGTTATCTAGGAGTTGAACCCCGTCAGTTGCCTGTGGCGTATTGATGGGATTCACCGATGTTCTTCGTTCTGCTGCTGCTTATTTGGAGTTGTAGACGTGAAGGCTTTGCAAATGTAAGGTTGACCTTAAGGTCCTTCAATAGCTTATATTTTATAATTGAGTTATTTTTATTATTCCGCTGTGTATGATTGTGATATTCATCTATGTTGAGACTGTGTGCACTAGTGTGATCCTGGACTAGTGCTGAATACACAGAGGGTCCGGATTTGCATATTCGGTCCCGACACTGAGGATGATGACCAGGCCAACTGTGTTTTGCGCAGTCCCCAGCGAAGTGGAATATCACTCCAAACTCGCCTCATCGTGCTCTCTCCAAATCTGGGTTCCACGTGGCGGAAAGGAGCCCGATGGCGGCAGAATAGCTTAAGGCAATAGCAGCGTTGCTAGGGCTACGACGACCAATTACGGCCTGACGGCAGTAGTCCTGGTGGCACAAGCTAGGGCAAAAATACTCAGCATGAAACGACGATCCTTGTGGACCGGTCCACGCATTAAATAGGGTCGGTTTCCACGTCCGAGATGGAGGGGAGATGAACCATCATAGCGGCTTTGCGGTGGAGAATCCAGAATGAAGACGACGCATGCGAGCCGTACACATGTCTTGATCAGCGGTTGAGATTTCCCCTTCCGCTATGTGATCTGAGCCATTCTCTCACGATGCAACGTGGCCCGCTAGCAGCCGTTGGATTAAGATCCAATGGTTGCGCGAATAAGGTTAGGGTTTGGGTTGTGGCGGCGCGGGTGGGCTACGCATGTTTGGGTTAGGCCTGGCCCAAGTCCAAGTGGTCCGGCCCGCTAGGGTTTTCTGATTTTTTGGATTTTTTACAATTCAATTAATTCCTAGTAATTCAATTAAAGCTAGAAAAATACTAAAAAATATCAAAAAAAATTCTAGAAATTATTTTAAGACATTTTGAACTCAATTAAAATATTTCAACAAAATTTCATATAAACTTTTCCAAAATTTAAATAATTCAATACTAGACTTAATTCAAATTAAATCCAAATAAATCCTAGAAAATTCCAAAATTCAATTAACTCAATAAATTCAGCAAAAGTAAAAATTTGGGATGTTACATTATACTTACCTGAATTCTAATTGTGATGCATAATTATCGTTGTTTATGTATAAAATCTTCTCAATTGATCGGTATTCCACTAATTGCCCAATATCATTCCTCCTGACGTAGATACCAATATGGACCCTGGTCGAGTTACTTCGACCACCACGTAAGGACCTTCCCACTTAGGTGATAGCTTGTTACGATTGTCTTGCTTTTGCACCTTTCGAAGTACTAAGTCCCTAGAGGTGAGTTTTCTTTCACCAATCCTCTGACTATGGTATCTATGAAAGGCTTGCTAATACTTGGTTGCTCGAATAGATGCTCGATCCCTGTGTTCTTCGAGGAAGTTTATGTCATTTGCTCGTGCATGCTCTTGTTCCTTCTTCGAGTAATTATCCACCTATGGAGGATGTAAGGACCGGGTACACACGCGAAGGTCTAAGAAGACCTTGCGATAAAGGAATGTACATCTCGTAGGTTCAACCTTGTTGTATCTGAAAGAAGAGATTGTAACCGTAAGGGAAGCTATCCTAGATAAGGAAGGATACAATTCATTTACTTGTAATCAACTCGGACTCATGCTTTAGTAACCGAGTTGGACTCCGCCCTCCCTGTATATAAGAGGGGTGGGAGGACCCTAAGAGGGGACAGCCACAGGGAGAGAGAAATAAGCCATACGGTACACATAAACCCAGAACACAGGACTAGGGTATTACCTCCACCGTCAAGGGCCTGAACCTATATAATTCCTTGTCTTCTGTTACCATCGAGATCCTGATCCAGCGCCTTGCCCCATAAATTCACACCCCCCTAAGATTATTACCGACACCAAACGTCGATAGTTGGCGCGCCAGGTAGGGGTAGCGCGAAGATCAATCCGAGCAATGTCGATGGCTTTCGAAAATGGCATCACGTTCGCTCCAGGCCAAGTTTTTTGCTTCGGAAGTCTACGCTTCATCGCTGATGAGCATGGCACCCTCACCTCTTCAGACTCAGATCAAGTTTTGTTCGAGAGCTTTCCCAGTATCCGTTCGGTATTTGTGATTGGAAGCAGTCTTCCCGAATCTCAGAACCGGCGGGGACCCGAAGAAACCGAGACAGAACCTGCTTGGCATGAAGACCAAAATGACCACACCCGGTCACTTCAAAATCGGGCACAGAACATCAAAGAAGATATCTTGCATGCAAAGATGGGGAGCCAGTCGGTTTTCCAAACTCCGCAGCAAAATATCATGGCCACCAAGACACTCCTTAACACCTTGGGTCCCATGATTGAGTCCAATAGCCCAGCTGCACCGATCATAGCACAAGTCAAAGCTATGGTGACGGCTGCAGCAATTCAGCACAACCAGCAGGGCAAGACGACGAAGCCCCCACGAATAGGAGAAGAAACCCACACAGCTAGCAGTCGGACCAATCACAGTCGGAAGAAAAGCAGTCGGCGTAAGTCCCCCTGCGACAGGGACGTTCACTCTGTCATCCACCGCGACCTTCGCTAATACCTTGATGCTAGAAGGCGGGAGCGGGATGATGACGAGCGGTGCCACCGGGGACGACGACCGCGAGTGTTTTGGCATTGATCGTGACCAGGACAACCGACGTCTCCGCAATCGGGCCTCTGACTACAGTAATCACAAATGCCGACACAGCCCAAACCGGGATGACGACCACCGAGTGGATTCTTCATCACGCCACCATCGCACTCGACGCGATGAGGGGCCTATCGATGGGATCAGAGCATTCACTGCTCGCCTCCACCGAGTACAGTGGCCGGACGGTTTTAATTCGAAAGGCATTACCAAGTTTGACGTAGAAAGAGACCCAGAAGCCTGGCTGCAGGTCTATTCCCTTGCAGTCAAAGTGGCCGGAGGTGACCACAACGTGATGGTGAACTATCTACCGGTCATGTTGGCTCCTTCGGCATAAGCATGGCTTACAGGGCTTCCAAGGGATTCCATCGACTCTTGGGGAGACCTCTGTGACCAATTCATCACGAATTTTTAGGGCACTTTCGAGAAGCCTAGAACCAAGGATCCAAATTTCGGTCTGAAATCCAAAATCTCGGCCGAGATTTCGGATTTCGGACCCCCCACCGAGATTCAAAATACCGGTTGTCTAAAAAAATTTAAAAAAATTCAAAATGCTACAGTGCACATTCAAATTTCACCGAGATCTCGGCGATTTCGGCCGAGATTTATATTTTTTTTACCGGATTTTTAATTTTTTTCACCGGATATGATTGCATTTAGGTTGAAGATCATCCACAAAAAATTTCACTTTTTTTTGTTATTTTTTGATCATTTTTTGGTTGGTTCAAACTGGACCGAAATCTCAGATTTTCCAGTAGAAAAAGAATCAAATTTCAAATTTGAATTTTAGATTCCATCCGGATTTGATTTGAATTTCCGAAATCTCAATGAGATTTCGGATTTCGGGCACCTCCAAATTTTTTTTTGAAAACGAGATTTGTAACCCTGCCTGGAACCCCCTAGGACCTCTACCAACTCCATCAAAAGAAGAATGAATCCCTGAGAGAGTTCATCCGACGATTCACACAGAAAAAGAATACTGTTTGAGACGTCTCAGATGCAGTCGTCATCGCGGCCTTCCAGAAAGGCGTTAGCGACCCAAATCTCATCAAAAAGATGTCCCAGAAACCCCCAACCACAGCTCGGGAGATGTTCACCTTGGCCGATCGCTATGCAGCCGCTTTGAACTCATTAGCAGAGCGCAAAGAAGATCGACCCTGACAAAAAGATAAGAAAGATCACACCGAACCCCCGAAGCAAAAGGAGAAAAAACGGAAGGGTGAGGATTTGGTCGCAACAGCCGAGCGCGGAAGGATGAGAGCTTCTCAGAAAAAAGAATACGACGAAGTAATGAATGCCCAATGCCCTTTCCACCCGAAGGGAAAGCATGCAGCAAAATATTGCTTCACTTTGAAAAGGTTCGCATGAGAAAATCGGAACCAGTCATAATCCAAAGATAAGAAGGAAGCTGGGAAGAAAGACGACCCCTCAGCGGAGGGCGAGTTCCCAGAGATCGAACAAGAGCTCAACTTCATATTCGGGGGCTTGGGCGCATATGAGTCCAAGCGAAAACAAAAGCTTACCGCTTGGGACATCAATGCGATCACGCCAGCAGCCCCCCAATACCTGAAGTGGTCAGAAGTTTCCATCACCTTTGATCGTTCGTATCACCCCGATCACATACCTTTTCCCGGCAGATATCCCTTGGTGCTGGACCTAGTCATCCGCAACGTGAAACTCAAGAGGGTGCTGATCGATGGAGGTAGTGGGCTCAATATTCTGTTTGCCAAAACCCTTGATGATATGAAGATACCACGGACCGAGCTCAAGCAGAGTCCATCACCTTTCGATGGGGTAATTCCTGGGACTTCTTCTGTGCCACTCAGGCAGATTATTTTGCCCGTCACGTTCAGCACGAAATACAATTACAGGACGGAGTACATGAACTTTGAAGTAGCCGATTTCAAGACAGCGTACCACACCATATTGGGAAGACCCAGCTTGGCAAAGTTCATGGAAGTTCCACATTACACTTATTCAATGCTCATGGTGCCAGGACCCAAAGGAGTCATCACGATCCGTGGAGATGTACGGCAGTCTTTCCAATGCGACAAGGAGAGTTGCGAGCTAGTCGAGATCTTGCAGGCATAAGCGATTTGCAAAAGATCCGGCTGGCGGCAACCGCTTCTGTAACACCCCGGCATCTAGTATGCCCTGGGTGTCACCAAACATAGAAGAAACAGCAACTAAATACGATAATTAATATTAAATTAAAGCAAGGGTGTAAATGCCTTAACCAAAATTTTTGGCAGTATCTCCATTGTTTTTCCATGGTTTGAAGCAACATCAATATTATCACAAGATATAACATAATGAATGACATCTAAAACAGCAATAACAAGAGATATAGCAATAGTTTAAGTCCAGAATAATGAGTTCCACCACTTCATGAGCTAAAATGAAGTAAATGATATAACCAAGTACACATTCAAGGCATACTCCAAGTTTTAGTGCAATAAACTTATTATCACAACTACGAATGGTAAAATGTAGATGTTTAAATGAATGAAGCTGTGTGATAGTGTGCCGCTAAGTCCCTTTCCCACATGCCAGTTTCATGGTACCTAAAAACATCATAAAAACACAAGCGTGAGTTCATCACTCAGCAAGTATATTGCAATGGAACAAGGAAACAGTTTTCAATACCATCATCACTACATCTCATATATATTCAACATCATAAGCATTTCATATTCACATTGTATACATCTCATTAACATCATCATATATGCAATGCAATGCACATGTCTCATTGAAGCACTACCGGTATTGTTGAGTGCACACCCGTCGGTGTGCACCCTCTTTCCCCTTCCATCCCGTAGATGGAGGGTGCCTACTCTTACTGATTCGCTCCCATACACAACCGTGGATTGGACTACAAGGTAGGTCTTTCGTGTTCACTACGTGTGAACACAGAGGCCCGCATCAGAATAGGATGCCTCTTCCATTATGAATGCACATATGCCACATCATGTAGTAACTTGCATAACAGAAACTTAATTTAACAACAGCATATCTTTGAACTAAACATGAACATCATAACCCATGCGAGTAACAGCATGGCAACATAGAGCATCATTTAATATCACGGCAAAACTACACAACTAATTGGACACCCAAAACCCCAATTCCATTCCAATACACTTGCCTTCACCCACGCGGAACGGATTGGCGAGACATTGAAGGCACTCCTAGGGGCACACCACCTGCACATAGGTACAATACACTCAAAATTTGCCCACAAAACTGTACGAAAGCGATCATCTACAACGACTTCGCAACCCACTCCTAAAACCCAAAAACAGAGAATCTGTCCCGCCTTGATGTTGCCATAGGATAGCAACATTAAAATTTGTGTAAGTCTGATGCACAATAGGAAAATGATATGGGTATAGTTGCTTTACGCTTAAATGTTGTATTTAAGCCTTGATGTTGAATGCTACATTTAATAATGTATGTTGCTATGTTTACGAGAGAATTGATTGAACACCCCGGCACCTACTATGCCGCGAATGTCACCCAAACGATACTAGAAGCAACCCATAACACACAATTATGAATAAATTACAGCAACTACGCTAAATGTTTTAACCGAAATTTTGGCATAGTAGGTGCCGGGGTGTTACAGCTTCGCAAGAGGAGGATGTACCGACCAAGAAACAAGCAAAGGCATGGATCCAACCTGGCAAGGAAGTCAATAAAATAGCACTCGACCCGTCCAATCCAGCTAAAACAACTTTGATCGGGACATGGCTCGGTCAAGAATAGGAAAACGCGCTCGTCACCTTTCTCCGGGCAAACCAGGACATCTTCGCCTGGAAGCCGTTAGATATGCCTGGTGTTCTGAGGGAGGTGATCGAGCATGCACTAAATGTAAACCAGAACGCGAAACCAATCAAGCAGCGCCTTCGACGTTTCGCTCAAGACCGTCATGACACGATTGAAGAAGAAAGCACTAAACTCTTAGCCGCGGGCTTTATAAGAGAAGTCTATCATCCCAACTGGTTAGCGAATCCGGTTTTGGTTCGCAAAAAAGAATAAAAGCTGGCGCATGTGTTTTGATTACACTTATCTCAACAAAGTGTAACATCCTCATTTTCGCTTTCTGGAGAAAAACCTAATTTAAATAAAGTAAATTAAAACTTGGAGTTTGTTTGGTGTTTATATTAACCTGGCATCCATTTCCCTCCGAAATCGGGAATTAATTCCCTCCCGGGCGAAAAATCGGATTTTCCAGTTCCCGCCGGTACCCGAAATTTCACCCGAGTCCAAAAATGCTCCAAAAATCCCCAAACCACTTCTAAAATGTTCCAAATATTCCAAAATTATTTTAGGAATCATTCCCCAGATTTTTGGACCTCCGTTCCTATTTTGTCTCGCGCGGCTTTTGTTTAATGCCTGCGATCCGCGCCCGAATATTCAATTCCACAAAAATCATCCAAATTTAGTGGAACCAATTTTATTGGGTCCCAAATATTCTAAAATAGCTCTAGGAATTTTTCCGGAATTTTTAGGCCATTTTTCCTTATTTTTCTCTAGGGCGAATTGTTTGCGTAAAGGAGGACCAATGAGGAAGTGACACGTGGCAAGTGAATAGGGGCTTTCTTCAACCTCCAGCCAAGGGAGAAATAACAGAGAGCTCCAAAACGTGTTCATGGCTAGGGTTCCACTTCAATTGCTCATAACTCCTTCAATATAACTCCAAAATGCGAACGATCGGTTGCATTGGATCCGCAACGGCGAGCTCTTGCCATTCCCCACCTTGATTGGCCCCTAATCTCGCCGTAAACGGACGTATTGATGAAAAACCGAAAACCGTTCAAATGGCATTATCTCGGCCGTTTCTCGTCCAAACGTCGCACCACCACCTCCATTCACTCCGTATAAGAATCCCCTTTCCGGGAGTGTGCTTCCCTTTCCCTCTACTCCACCCATTTGGCCATGAGATCAAGAAAACCGAGGTGGTGTCGCACTTTTTCGGTGTTCTTCGTGTTCTTGCTCATAGATCCTTCTCCGGTGAGCCATTCTTCATGCCACTTGGTTCCTTGTGACCGTGGATGAGTCTAGCTTCTAACCCAATCATCAATTTTAGGTTTGATCAAGAGTTGGCGACGAATTTCAAGTTTTTGTTCATCCGGCCGAAACTCCGTTCGTCGTCGATTTCTCCGAATCCGGTGAGGTTTGGCTCAATTCCTTCCGGTTATAGGTCCCTAAGGATGTTATCTAGAGGTTCTAGGTTTTTATTTGGATCAATTCCATGCAAAATTGGTGGAGAAATCAAGTTTTTTTGTGAAGGAGGTGTGTTCTTTGTTCTTTTGGTTGGTGCTCTCTGTTTTGGCCATGGGCTTGTGCGTGTGTGGCCGGCCGGAGCCGCCGCCCCCCTGCCGCCGCCACCGCCCACCGCTGCGCCGCCCGTCGTCGGCCGCCGCTTCATGCCACGCTGCCATGAGCCGCTCGGCCGCCGTCGCCACCGCCTCACCGCCGGCACAAGCCCCCTCTCCTCCCTCTAGCCCTCCAAGCTTCCATGCATGGCCATGGTGATGGCCCAAGCAAGAAGAAGGCCATGGGTCTATGACACCATGGGCCCACTTGCCATAGGGACACTACCCAAAAACCAGTCAAAGTCAACAATGGCATATTCCGGGAATATTCCTGATTTTCCGATTTATTCAAAATTCAAACTTCGGAAGCTCATAACTTTCTCATCCGAACTCCGTTTGACTCCATTCAAATTTCTAAATTCATCTAAAATCAAGATCTACCTGCCAGTACTAATTTTATAATTTTTTGGATTTTATTTATTTTCCGTTATTTATTTATTGCCCCGTTTTGCGTGTAGTCGACGATCCCGCCGCGACCGCCGATCCCGCCGCCGAGTTTTCAGAGTTCGACACTTCCGCCGCGACCGAAGGCAAGTCTCCTTGATGCATTTTGCTCCTATGTTTGCGAAATGATTTAAATTGTTTATAAAATTGCATGGCTATGTTTAATGAAATATGTTAAATATAAGAGTTAGTTATTCCGAAAATTGTTGATTCCTCCTTGACATTGTTAATCATATCCATTGTAACCCTAGGACATTGTTTATACCATGTCTATGTTATATGGTGTCCTTTGCTACATAGTTCGGTAGAAATGCTTAGGACCCTTTTCCGATAAAAACAGCCCATGGGAGGGATTATTCAAAAAGAATGATATCAAATGTGATTTGAAGATTATTAGTATGATTTTAGTACTGTTTTCTAAAATAAAAAGGAAAAGGAAAATGATTTGGACTTGGGCGGATTGGTTTGTCGGGTGGGTGCGGATGGAGCACATTTTGTCTTGTGCAAGTACCGCCCCAAGTCATATAAGGACCGACGCTTATGACTGTCCATTCTAAGCAACACCGTACTACCACATGTCTATAATAGTACGACCTGGCCAACTAATTTGTAGAAGCCTAGCTTAGACTCACCACTCGGTTGAATGTGAATGCCGGACGGAGGCAATATTGTTTTCTCACACGGCGCAAGAGGGGGCTTCTGTACTGGGCGGATGGAACCCTAACAGCGGTGAAACCTCAGCGGGTGGGTCTAGTTAGGTAGATACATTGTAACGGCCTTGTCACGATCTCTCTGCCGGCACACCAAAGGAAGTGTGCTAATAGCTTAGCATTAAGAGTTGATCGTGTCTTGTGGGTAAAGTTGTACACCTCTGCAGAGTAAAACTATTCGAATAGCCGTGCCTACGGTTAAAGGCAAAGCGAAGAATGCTTTCATATTGGTAGACTTGATTTTGTTTTTAAAACTGAAAAGTGTTTTGTTTTGGGGTTCGGGAGTGGTTAGAACTCTCGGATGTTGTTTGGCGGATAGAGCCAACCAGGTGGATAGAACCTGTTTTACAATTGACGGATGGAGTCACATGATTAACTCTGTTCCTTTAAAAATTGGCGGATAGAGACCTTACATTAGTGATGGTGGATAGAACCTCACTACAGTATTAAATAATTCAATTATTAAAAAGAATTGTAAAAGATGCTTTGTGAACTTTATTACTTAAGTATGGTTTAATAAAACGTGGCTTTATGCAAACAAACCCTATTAAGCTTCCTTTGGAAAGCCCCACATGGTCATTCTTTCCCGACTTGCTGAGTACCTTTGTACTCACGTGCTACATCAACATTATCATCATCAGAGAATTTCCAAGATGCCGATGAAGAGTGCGAGTTCTTCCAGGAGGAGTACGAGGAGGACTGCCAGGAGAACTAGTCGCGTCGCTAGTCGTCGCCTGTGGCGTTGTGGCGTTCGCTCGTTTTGTTTTCTTTTTCCGCTGCTTTGTGTTCGGTCGTTAGACCGAGTATTGTAATAAGTGGCCATGTGGCCCATACTTGAATATTTATATTACAATTTTCGTTATGTTCGGCAATGAAGTATCACTGTGACTGTGTGTACTAGCTACTGATCTGGGACTAGTACGGAAATACACAGGAGATTCTGGATAGCCGATCCGGGGTCTCACACAAAGCATGTCCTAAGGATCCGTTCGGGTTACCCCGCATCAACCAGGTTGTGGATTCCACCGCTGGTTGCGAACTCCTGAACTTTTTGGATGCCTATTCAGGGTACCACCAGATCAGCCTCAAGGAGGAAGATTGCATCAAAACTTCGTTCATCACGTCATTCGGAGCTTTCTGCTACGTCACAATGCCGTTCGGGTTGAATAACACCGGCGCAACTTACCAGCGCGCAATACAACGGTGCTTTCACGATTAACTCGGACGAAACGTGGAGGCCTACGTGGATGATGTTGTGGTGAAATCTCGGTTGAAAGGAGACCTCATCTCTGATTTAACCGAAACATTCGAAAGCCTGAGGGCCTACTGGATGAAACTCAACCCCGAGAAGTGCACTTTCGAAGTCCCTTTGGGAAAGCTTCTTGGATTCGTCGTGTCACACCGCGGCATTGAAGCAAACCCGGATAAAGTCAACTCCATCCTGAAGATGAAGCCACTGACAAATCAAAAGGACGTCCAGAAGCTTACAGGGTGCATGGTGGCACTCGGCAGATTCGTTTCTCGCTTAGGGATGCGAGGAACATCGTTCTTCAAACTCCTGAAAAAGCAAGACCAGTTCGAGTGGACGACCGAAGCACAGCAAGCCTTTGAGGATCTCAAAACCTTTTTAACAAAACCCTCGGTACTGGCATCCCCGCTGCTGGAGGAACCACTCATGCTCTACATAGACACAACAACCCATGTGGTTAGCACATCGATTGTCATTGAGCGCAAAGAAGACGGGCACCCGCAGAAGGTACAACGTCGGGTTTACTTCATCAGTGAAGTATTGGGCGAATCTAAAGCACGATACCCACAAATTTAGAAGCTTATTTATGCTGTGCTGATCACCTCCTGAAAGCTCAAGCATTACTTCCAGGAACACTCGATTTCAGTGGTCACTTCCTTCCCGATCGGAGATATACTCCACAACCGGGAAGCCATCGGGAGAATCGCCAAGTGGGCAGCTGAGCTTGGAGCCTTCGAAATTGTGTTCAAGCCGCGCACCGCCATAAAGTCACAAGCACTCGTCGACTTCACCGCTGAGTGGACAGAACTATAGAGTCCATCGACCAGCAAAGAATTTGAGTACTGGACAATGCACTTTGATGGTTCTCTCACGCTAAGTGGTGTGGGAGCTGGCGTTGTTCTCACATCCCCGAAGGGAGAAAATCTAAAATACGTCTTGCAGATCCACTTCCCAGAATCAAATAATGCCGCCGAGTACGAAGCACTCATCCACGAGCTCCGTATCGCCATATCACTCGGAATCCGACGATTGGCGATTCGCGGGGATTCCCAGCTCGTAATCAACCAAGTACAAAAGGATTAGTCGTGTGTTGACGACGTGATGACTGCGTACTGTCAAGAGGTGCGCAGATTGGAAGACAAGTTCGACGGATTAGAGCTGTCCCATGTGCTCAGATGAGATAATGAAGCCGCCGACGAGCTTGCAAAACTGGGTTCCAGTCGGGCAGATGTGCCAGCGGGCGTCTTCGTGGAAGAACTTCACAAGCCCTCAGCTACCCTGCGCCAAAAAGACGAGGCATCCTCCTCATCTGATGAAAAGGTGTTGGTCATCAGCTCTGACTGGACAAAACCTTACCTGGATTACCTGATAAAAGATGAACTCCCAGAAGATCGCACTGAAGCAGAACGCATCACGCGTAGAAGTAAAAGTTATGCTGTCATCGAGGGGGAGCTCTTCCGGAAGAGTGCCTCCGGAATGCTTAGACATTGCATCTCGGATCAAGAAGGAAAGGATCTCCTCAAGGAAATCCACGCAGGAATCTGCGAACACCACACGGCCTCAAGAACCCTAGTTAGAAAATCTTACCGCTAAGGTTTCTTCTGGACGACTGTAGTAACGGACGCAGAGGGCATCGTTCGCACTTGTGAAGGCTGCCAATTCTTTGCTTGCTAAATCCGCATGCCGGCTCAACAGTTGCAAACAATTCCAATCACTTGGCCGTTCGCAGCTTGGGGGCTTGACATGGTAGGTCCACTGAAAAAAGCGCAAGGCGGATTTACACATCTTTTCTTTGTTGTAGACAAGTTCACGAAGTGGATCGAAGCCAAGCCAGTCGCCACCATAACAGTAGCGAAAGCCAAGGAGTTCTTCCAAGACATTGTGGTTCGCTTCGGCACGCCGAATAGAATCATCACCGACAATGGCAACCAGTTCAGAGGGGTGGAATTCCAGGATTGGTGTGAGGAGCTAGGAATTAAGATCTGTTTCGCTTCCGTCGCACACCCACCGAGCAACAGACAGGTTGAACAAGCAAACGGCATGGTGCTTCAAGGATTAAAAGCAAGGATCTTCGATCGCCTCAATCCTTATGCCATCCGATGGGTGAAGGAATTGCCTTCGGCACTCTAGGGGCTCAGAACCACCCCCAGTCGAGCAACCGGGCAGTCTCCCTTCTTCCTGGTGTATGGGTATGAGGCGGTCTTTCCTACTGAGCTGAAATTCGGACCCCCAAGGGTCCGGAACCACAACGAGGATAAATCAGAAGAAAGCAGACTGGACGACATCAATCAGTTGGAAGAAGCAAGGGATGTAGCTGCTATCTGGTCGGCCAGATACCTCCAAGACTTACGCCGCTATCATGACCGCAATGTTAAAGGGATGCGCTTTCTCCAAAGGAGATATGTTTCTAAGAAGAAATCAGAAGAGCGAGCACAAGCTTTCCCCAAGTTGGGAGGGTCCCTATATTGTCAATGAAGTGGTACGGCCTTAGGACTTATCGGCTTAAACGAGAAGATGGTGCAGTCATCAGCAACACCTGGAACATAGAACACCTACGTCGTTTCTATGCTTAAATCTTGTACTCTCATTGCATCATTTTAAACGAAACATTTCGTGAATTTCCTGAGCACTCCTTTTTTCCTTGAGGCATCAGCAAAGACTTCCAAGCACATGTAAATCCTAATTCATGAAAACGCAAAACCGTACAAGATAAAGCCCGAATCACCCGCAAAAAGTGTTCAGGAAGAGTAGCAACTAGCGAACTACCGGCACTCGGGGGCTGGGTTTATTCGGGCGGAATGCGTAAGTGACAAAGGATACAACGCTTGGACAAATTCAGAAACCGCGCTAAATTGGAAAAAAAGTGCACAGAGCAATGCAGAAGAAAGATATCATTTCATTCATTTTCATTATATATTACAAAAGAAAGGAGCAGGGGCGCCGCTGCTCAGGCCTCGCCGCGGCGCACCCATCTAACCACCGCAATGAGGGCGTCCCGCGCCCTAAAAAGGCGAGGAATGACCTCAAGGAGGGCGTCGATGGCCGCCACGTCGCGGTCGATGGCTCGCTCCTCCTCAAGCTCCTCCATCGCGGCGGCGAGTTGCCGCCACAGCCCCTCCTCCTCTGGCCCCGGCCGCCCATTGTACCTGCAGCCGTCGGGCCCCGATCACCAGCTGCTCGCCATCAAAAGACAAGAGAAGAGAAGAAGCAGGCGAGGAAGGAGAAGGGCGCGAGAAAGAGCAACCACCAGAGGCTCTCCCCGCCCCCCTTTTATACCAAGAAGCGCGGAAAACAAAGAGCATGAGATTAAAGGCAGGGGTGGGAAGCCGAAGCGGCTCAGCAGCTGTAACACCCTGGCACCAACTATGCAGCGAATGTCACCCAAACGATACTAGAAGCAACCCATAACACACAATTATGAATAAATTACAACAACTACGCTAAATGTTTTAACTGAAATTTCGGCAGCAACTCCTTTGTTTTTCCATGGTTCGAAGCAACAATAATATTATCACATCATAATAGCATAATAGATGACATTTAAAACAATACTAACAGGAGATAAAGCATCATTTCAAGCCCATAACATAACCTCCAACGTTTCTTGAACGAATATGAAGAGAACATTAAAACCAAGCACAAGATAGTATAATCCAAGTTTAGCGCATTAAGATAATCACTACAACTACAAATGAGAGTGTGTAGTTGTCTAGGTGAATAAAACTATGTGGGGATGTGACGCTAACTCTCTTCCCCGACTGCCGAGTTCATGGTGCCTAAAAACAACATAAAACAACATAAAACAACAAGCGTGGGTTCATCACTCAGCAAAGTGTATTGCAATGGTACAAAAACAATAACAATTCACATAGATATTTTATGCCATTCACACATCATGAGGATCAACTCATAACCTTCTTCATTTATACTCTCATATAACATCGTCATAAACATCTCAATAAAACATCTTCATATGCATCTCATAGAACATCATAAGCATCTCATAAAACAACTTCATTCATGCAATGCAATGCACTTGTCTCTTTGAAGCACATACCGGTATTACCGAGTGCACACCCGTCGGTGTGCACCCACTTTCCCCTTCCATCCCGTAGATGGAGGGTGCCTACTCTTACTGACTCGCTCCCATTCACGATTGTGGATGGAACTACGAGGTAGGTCTTTCTTAGTGGTGCTCTGGATTCGTCATAACTTTCTCACCGACCTTACTGGATTAGTTATGACTTTCTCACCGTCCTGGCCAGTCCTCATACCATGAATGCACACATGCTATAAACATGAATAAACTTGCATATGCACTCAATTCAACCATTGAATAGCCATAATTAGATACATATTCATCGTCACATCCATAACATAGCATTTCATAATCATCTAATCAATTCATATTCACTTAATATCATTGAAGAATCAAACATGGCAAGCAAACATGTCAACGGTTAACTCGCATCATAACGCAAACATAATGCCATTCAAGTCACAAACATCACAATACACTTGCCTTCACCCACGCGGGACGGTTTGGAGGGACGTTGAGGGCACTCCCGGGGTCACATCACCTTCACATAGGTATCATACACTCAACCACATGCCCACAAAACCACACAAGAATAATCAATTACATCGACTTCGCAACCCGCTCCTAAAACCCGAAAAACAGAGAACCTGCCCACTCGGACATCAAACTTCCATCAAGCGTAACTTGAGTTTTGCAACTCCAAATCAGGTAAACGAGTACATTTTCTCGAAGCTTAGGAAATTTCCCAACTTTTTCTAACTATTTGTGAAGACTGATTCGGCCTCTAAAATTGTCTAATCTACAATTGAACACGATTTGTCCCAATCTCGTCACAGATTTGACAGCGTTCGGTAAAACAGCCATAACTTTTAAACGGCTGAATGGAATTTCACATTCTTGGTGTCCACGGAAAGGTAATTGAATTACCTACAACTTCCATAACAGCTGGCCGATTAGGCATCGCGTCTAAAATTCCGAAAACTCAAGCCCTAGGTCGGGGTGCAAATCTGCCCGAGGACAGAACGTTGGACAGTGTTGAAATTTCCTTAATCTCATCTAGGAACAACACCTAAATATGAACTTTAAGCATGTAATCTCCCTTATAACCAACATTACAACCCTACAAAATAATTTACCAACACTTACCTCGCTTGAAGGAACCGACGAACGACGAAACTTTCTCCTCCCGGCCCCCCGATCTCTTTCCACGCGCCAAAACCGCCGGATCCTCTCGTTGCGGAACTTCCCAACGGAGAGGAAAACGGAAAGGATGGGTGTGGCAGCAAGGGGTGGGATGGATCTCTCCTAGGGCCGGCTAGGGGAGGTGGAGGCGCACCAAGGGGAGGAGAGGAGGCGCAAGGTGGGGGAGGAGGGGAGTGTGGCGGCTAGGGTTAGGGAGGGGAGTGGGAGGCGCACAAAGGCAAGGGTGGGGGCGCCGAAGGCAGGGAAAAATTCAGGGTTCCCCCCATGGGCCCAATACTCCCCACTGGAAGCCCAGAGTTCCTCTCCCCTAGGCCTAATTGCTCCCGAGAAGGCCCAAACCCTCCAGGAACGGCCCAAAAAAGCCCCAAAAACACAAAACACGACATAATACATTCCGTAATGTCACATTCTCCCCCCCTTAACAGGATTCGACCTCAAATCCGAAGAATACCAGCTCAAAACACCAAGTCCACAAGGGACCCAAACTTCGAAGCTAAAACAAAGCAACTGAAACACCCACGCAAAGACTTCAACACAAGCAAACAACAAACCAACTCTCCAAATCCAACTAATAAAGAAGTGACTTGACATAGCTCACGTAAGCGCAACTTGTCATGATGTGATGCCCTAGAATTTGAGAGCGATCCTAGGGTTTTCTTTCTTGGCTGTTCTGGAAAGAAAGAGGGTTTTTGTCGGGGAATGAAATAATGGAAGAATTTGCTACAATTTAATTTTAAAATTGGAGTTTTGGGCTAGTTTCTGTTGGGCTGAGGCAACCTGGGCCTGGGCCGGGAATTCTTTTTCCCCCTCTCCTCCCCATGCCTTGGTGGGCCGGCCCATTCCCCCATTAGGTGGCGCCCCCCCCTTGGCCGGCCACCTCCTCCCCCTTTGCCCTAGGGCGCTCCCCTTCCTCCCCCTAGCAGCCGCCACCCCCTCCTCTTCCTCCCCTGCGTGGTGGCTCAAGATCCACCATGAAACACGAAGGAGAAAGCGAGAAGGGATCCGTGGAGTCGTGGAGGACGAGCAGATTTCAGATTCGGGGTTCGTCGCGTGTTTTCCGTGGATTCTCGAGGAAGGACTCTAGGTAAATTTCCAGAATTTTACCCCTGTTCTACCTAAGATTAGGAGTGTTTTAGATCTGGTGTTGTTTGGTTTGGATGGAATTTGATGGGGAAGAAGGGTAGTTGTTCACGTGGTGCTGTTTCTGAGAGGGGAGATTGTGCAGCGCGGATTGTTTCGCGGTTTAAGTGGCATAGATGATTTTTCCTGAAAAAACCTATAACTAGAAAGTTGTAGACAACGTTGATACCTAGCTTCTATAATTTTTTCAGAATTTTTGGGCCGTCGGTCTGAGGGTTATCTCTGTTGGAAGATGACAAACAGAATCTGGAAACAGATTTCGTCCACTGTGTTGGACGGTTGTTTAGGCATATTTAACAGCAGAATTGAAATTTTTGACCTCATGAAAGTTGTAGATCTCGTCAATATCTAGCTACTGTATTTTTTCTGTATTTTTATGAACAGTATAAAAAAGATACGAAATTGGGAACAGAGGGTGCTGCTGTTCGATCCGGACAGATCGGGGTTTTTGGCGTTTAAACGGGAACGGGGAGTAGGAAGCGTGTGTTTGAATTGTATGATGAATTGTGATGTCGCTATGTACTTAAATAATGTTTGTTCAGGTGGTGCCACTGCTGGGCGCAACTAAGTTCATCGTCCACGTCGGTAAAGGCAAGTGGAAGTAGTTGTTTTGTTTGTTAAACATTTCATCTCTATGATATTTGCTTTCTATCCATGCTATATGATGAGATGCAAACATGTGGACTCAGTGGGAGGGGTTATGAATGAATTCATGCATGAAGCATTAACTGCATAATCATGCATTGGAAGTTTGTTGACGCCTTGACGTCTTGTGGCGCGTGCAGAGTACAACACCGTGTGTTCCTGAGAAAGGGCACGGTGAGGAGGAACATGGCATAAGCATGTGCATCAATTATATGCATTTTACTGAAGTGGTGTGGTCTATTTGATGTGGTATTGTATATCAGGAATGTGGAATGTTAGTTATATGGTGGATGTTATATTCGTATTAGTTGTTCCGCTTGCTGAGATTACCCAATCTCACTACTTGCTGTTTTGATGTTTTCGTGTAGCGCCGCGTGAGTCGTAAGCATGAAGGGTGGGCTAGCAGCACAATAAAGTTTCTGATGTCATCACGACTCACATGATCTAGTGCTTTAAATAATTCATTAGTTGAATGAATTTTTATTATTTATAGACCCATTGTTGTTCACTTTAAACTTGTTCTCGTTTATGGTTGTCCCACTAGAGATGTGTTTTATTTATGGTTGATACCTGGTTGATTTAGACTCGTTGTCTCTAGTACTAATGTCGTGATATTATTCCTATTTGAATTGCTTCCGTATTGTCTTGTTTTAGGGGAAATGCTGTCGATTTATTCTTATACAACAGTTGAGATTTATGCGGGCGCTCAATCAAGTTACCATTAAGAACAAGTACCCATTGCCTCGTATTGATGATCTTTTTGATCAATTGAGGGGTGCCAAAGTATTCTCCAAGATCGATCTGCAATCTGGGTATCGTCAGTTGCGGATTAAGGAGGAGGATATTGAAAAGACGGCTTTCAACACGAGGTACGGGCATTTTGAGTTCATAGTCATGTCTTTTGGACTAACGAATGCTCCTGCCGTCTTTATGGAAGCCATGAACAGGATGCTCCATGAATATCTTGATGTCTTTATCGTCGTTTTCATTGACGACATTCTTGTCTACTCGAAGTCCGAAGAGGAGCACGCCATACATCTCGGTCTAGTTTTGGAAGCTCTTCGTAAAAATCAATTCTATGCCAAACTCAAGAAGTGCGCCTTCTGGTTGTCGGAGGTGAGTTTCCTTGGGCATGTCATCAACCAAAGTGGTGTCACAGTTGACCCAAAGAAGGTTCTTCTTTGTGGTTGAATGGCGAAGACCGTCTAGTGTGACGGAAATCAGGAGTTTTCTTGGGTTGGCAGGTTATTATCGGCGTTTCGTGCACAATTTTTCCATCATTGCTAAACCGATGTCAAGGCTCACACAGAAGGGGGGTTCCTTTCATCTGGTCAGGGGAATGTGAAGCTAGTTTCCAGACGCTAAAGAGCAAACTGATCAATGCACCTATTTTATCCTTACCTGTGAATGGCAAGCGTTATACAGTGTATGCAGATGCCTCCAGGATTGGTTTGGGTTGTGTGCTCATGCAAGAAGGCTGTGTCATCGCTTATGCTTCAAGACAGTTGAAGACTCATGAAAAAAATTATCCCACCCATGACCTCGAGTTAGCCGCCGTGGTTTTTGCCTTGAAATTGTGGAGGCACTATCTTTATGGGGAGTCTTGTGATATTTTCACTGATCATAAGAGCCTCAAATATATTTTCACCCAGCGGTAGCTGAATCTGCGGCAGCGTAGGTGGTTGGAGTTGATAAAGGACTTTGATGTGTCAATCCAGTATCATCCCGGCAAGGCTAATGTCGTGGCGGATGCCTTGAGTAGAACGGGTGTCCCCAAGACTGCTTTGCCCTTGGTTGCAGAATTGGAAAGAGGACATGTCACTTCTTTGTTTCTTTGAGGTTGCGCAAAATGAGACTCGAGATGATCATTCGATCTTGCATACCCGAGCGAGTGCATGAGGCTCGATTGCGGGATCGTTTGCTTCAGGAGGTTCGGCGGAGGATTTCAGAGGGGAACCCTCGGGAATTCAGTATAGACGAGCATGGTTCTATTCAGTTTAGAGGCCGTCTTTGTGTGCCTCAGAAATCGGATGTGAAGATGGACATTCTAAGGGAAGCCCATAGGACTCCGTATTCCGTTCATCCTGGTGAGACCAAGATGTATCGGGATCTGAAACAGAGTTTTTGGTGGAAGAGGATGAGGATGGATATTGCCAAGTATGTGGCTTCTTGTGGAGTGTGCCAACAGGTAAAAGCTGAGCATAAGAGACCTGCCGGTCTGTTACAGCCATTGGAAATTCCAGAATGGAAGTGGGAACACATCACTATGGACTTTGTAATTGGGTTACCCCGCTCACAGCGAGGTAGAGATGCCATTTGGGTGGTTGTGGATAGACTCACTAAGTCCGCACATTTTATTCCAATGAAGACGACCAATTCGGCACCAGATCTAGTTCCCTTGTACATGAAGGAAGTGCTTAGACTCCATGGTGTGCCTAAATCGATTGTCTCCGATCGAGACACTAGATTTGTGTCCCTGTTTTGGCAGAGCTTGCATAGTGCTTTGGGAACAAAACTCTCTCTCAGCACATCTTTTCATCCTCAGACAGATGGCGATCTGAGCGGACCATCCAGACTCTAGAGGACATGCTTCGAGCGTGTGTTCTTTCTTGGAAGGGAAGTTGGGAGGATCACTTGGCCTTGGTAGAGTTTGCTTACAATAACAGTTACCAGGCTAGTATTCAAATGGCTCCATTCGAGGCGCTTTATGGTCGAAAGTGTGTTTCTCCGCTTTGCTGGGATACAGTTGGTGAAAAATCATTGCAGGGTCCGGATTGGGTTCAACAGACCTTTGAGAAGGTGCAAGAGATACGGCGGAATCTCCTGGCCACTCAGAGCCGTCAGAAGAGTTATGCCGATAACAGGAGACAAGATTTGGAGTTTGTAGTGGGTGATCAAGTCCTTCTCAAGGTATCTCCATCAAAGGGTGTTGTTCGTTTTGGTACCACCGGCAAGCTTAGCCCGAGGTACATTGGTCCGTTCCCAGTGGTGGCTCGGGTGGGCAGTTTGGCATACCGTCTGGAGTTGCCAGACTCTTTGAAGGGAGTGCATGATGTCTTCCATGTCTCTATGTTACGAAAGTATCTGAAGGGAATATGCCCGAGAGGCAATAATAAATTGTTTATTATCATATTCCATGTTTATAATAGATGTTTATTTCTCATGCTAAAATTGTATTAATCGGAAACGTTAATACATGTGTGTTTAATAAACAAAAGGGTTCCTAGTAAAGCCTCTTTTTAAACTAGCTCGTTGATTAACTGATGATCAAGGTTTCCTGATCATGAACATTGGATGTTGTTAATAACGGGGTCATGTCATTAGAAGAATGATATGATGAACAAACACCCAAGTTGGTATAGCAAATACGATCAAGTCATTTAGTTTGTTGCTGTATCAAACACATACGAAATAGCCCTTTTTCCTTAGACCATGAGATGATGTCAATCACTAATTCCTAAGAGTACTTTGATGACATCAAACGTCACTCCGTAACACGGTGACTATAAAGATGGATTTGGGTACTATGAAAGTATTAGTTGAGGCTCATGCATCAAGAGTGGGATTTGTCCATCCGGATGACGGAGAGATATACTGCAGGCCCTCTCGGTGATATCACATTGACATCGCTTGCAAGCATGTGACTAGGTCACAAGAATGTTATATCACGAACGAGTAAAGAGTACTTGTCGGTAACGGGATCGAACTAGGTATAGTTGATACCGATGATCGGATCCCGGACAAGTAAAATATCGTGAGACAAAAGGAATTGGTTATGTCGCTTACGGTTTACGCGATCACTAGTTCATCGTTGAGTGAATGGGAGTCATTATGGATCTCCGTATCCCGCCGATGATTATTGATCCGAGAGGTGTCTCAATCATGTCCATTTTATTCACGAACCGTAGGGTGACACACTTAAGGTTCATCGATGCATTTGAGTGGATACGAAACACCGAGAAAAGTATGGGAAGATCTGGGGACTATTTGAGTATCGCCGGAATAGTTTCGGGATATCGGAATAGTTAAAGGGGGTATATGTTAATGTTTGTTAATTAAAAGAATTAACAAATATTAAAATATCTGAAATAAAAATGTTTTATTTATTTATGGGAGAAAACCTTTCATTTCTTGAGTGGGGTTTTAATGGAAACCAAAGTGGGATGTTTTAAAGTGAGTGGAGAGATCACTCACATGAAGAGAGGGAGGGCAAGGGGCAGCCCCATGCGCCGGCCACCCCTTGGCCTAGCCTCCTCCTCCTCCTATAAAAGGGAGGGAGGAGCTCCTCTCTTTGGGTGTTCATCCATTTGACCCTTTGGTTGGTCCTTTCTCCCTCCTCCTGTTGATCCATTTTTCAAGCAGTAGCTTAAGCGAAGCGCTGCTGAGATAGTTTCTCCACCACCACCACTAAGTCGTAGTGTTGCTGGAGTTTCCCGTGGATCCTCTACTTCCGCTGCCCCGCTGGAACGAGGGATTGGAGGTCATCGTTGATCCGTACGTGTGACCAAGTAATGCGGGCGCTGCCGTTTGTGGCGCTCATCTTCGCGACTTTGAAGTCGGGAGTGTACCTCTACATCAACCACGTTTGTTTGCGGGAACGTTATTCCCGCTTTCGGTCTACGAGGGTGAGTCCTTCTGAAACCGTTTACTTGCATCTCCTAGATATGATCTTGGTGTTTGGTTGCAATCGTAGGAAAAATTTTTGTTTTCCATGCTACGAAACCCTTCAGTGGTATCAGAGCCAGGTCTATGCGTAGATGTTTTGTACGGTTTAAAACACATGTGGATGATTGTGCAGAAGCTAAAACCAAATTCTTGATCTATTAAAAGTTCACCCCAAAACAGAACCAAATAATTGCCTCGTTTTCGACAAAAACAGAATGACAGAGGTTTGGTAAAACAAGAATTCCTGGAGATCCAACTGTCGAAACGATCTGAAATTTGGACACAAGAAACTAGATTCCAATACGAATCGAACCCAAAAAGAATCAGCTCGATCGGACTTACGAATCAAAAGTTATGAGCTTCGCAAGCTTGCTGATCCAGAACTTGACGAGAATCAATCTAATCAAAACTTCAAGATTAAACAAGAACGACAAAAGATTGATCAACTAGACTTTGAGAAACACTAGATCAATACCCTAGAGAGGTTTTTGATGGATCAAATCAAGATAAAACTTGAAGAACAAAAACCAATCTAGAACTAGAACAAGCATGCAAACAAGAACCAAAACAGAAAATACTGTAGCGACGTGGTTACTGTAGCACGCAAAAATCTTGGAAGAATTGATCTTTATTTCTTGTCTAAAATACTCTCATCAAAAGAGTACAAACCCTAAAACCAAGCTCAAAGCTTGATGCGCTCAGCTCTCCTTGGTGCCTTTCAACAGGAGACCCCCCACCTATTTAAAGCACCAACCCACAAAGAATTCTGAATACGATTCCTATTCCTTAGAAGGAATCCGTATCCAACTCAACTCTACTTGGCCCAACCAGGCCGAGTACAACTCTTGCACGCGTATGGCAACCCTACCATACTCACGTGACTAACACTTTGCACGCGTATGGCCACCTACCATACTCACGTGACTAACACTTTGCACGCGAATGACCTCCTGCCATTCTCACGTGACTAAACATTCTTCATGTGCACCATTCTCTTAGCCCGAACGTCCCGCATGACATCCTTGACCACCAAGACCTCAGTTCCTCCTGAACCTAGTCCCGAACCTCAGTTCCTCCATGAACCTAGTTCCGGTCCCGTCATCGACCACATTCGTCTTCGAGCAATACCTGCACATGAACAAACCACAAAACAAATCCGAGCACAAGTCCACGACTTGACTCAATGTCAATCCATGCAACTACTCACATGAGTATTGCATAAAGTCCACTTCAAAAGAAGCATCATGAAATCATTACAAATTTCAAATTCACATTCAAAATTCAAATCCAAATCGCTCAAAACCCTAATTGAGCGACGATTCACGACGGACAAACAAAGTTGGTCCGTTGTATAAGGAAAAGTTTCTGTTCCAAGAAGCCAACCAAACTCCGAAAAACACGATCACAAAGGACAAACAAAGATGGTCCGTTGTACATGCAAGAATGGCGTCGGTCATGAGATCAAAACAAGTTCACAACGGACCCCGAAGCTTGTCCCGCATAAGCGTGCCACGCTCGGTTTCACAAAAGTAAAACCCTAGAAAAAGTCCATTCACGACGGACAAAAAGAATTAGTCCGTTGTACATGTGAAAATCTTGGTTCCAAGAAATTATCCAAACCGAAAAAGCTTGTTCACAACGGACCAAGAAAAACTGTCCGTTGTACATGTGAAAATGACTTCGGTCATGGGCTCAAAAACATGTTCACAACAGACCCAAAAACACTGTCCGTCGCAGATGGGAAACTTACTGTTTCTTGAGAACTTTGTCCGGCGTTAATGCGTAACTTACTGTTTCTTGTCAAATTGTCAAAACACATGAACAAACACATTTTGCAAATTCAAATCTAAGTTAATTTTGCAGTTCAAAGCCAATTTTTCAGCACATGATTTCACACATGTCCTCGCACATGAGACTTGTTCCACGCTCGACATGCAACTAGTATTGCATAAGTGGCTTTGCGGGTGTCAGTTTCTCCTACTATAGTCATGATCTAATTTACAACGGTTTGCTAATAATGTTTTTTATCACCGTTGTGGTTCTTGTTCGTAGGTAAGAACAGTTTTTCCTAGAAAGCCCAAAACCACGTAAAATATGCAAAAATAAATTAGAGGCGTCTAACTTGTTTTTGCAGGGCTTGTGATGTGATATGGTCATTGATACAAAGATTGTTGTATGAAATGAAATTTATTGTAAATTTAAACAACCGGCAGGAGCCATTTGGTTGTTCTTATTTCTTTCATGGCCTGCGTGCTAAATATATATGTCCATGTGATATATTGTAATGGAGGAAGACAATCAAGATGGCAGCATCATGGACCTTGGTGCCATGCGGTGGAATGATGAAGATCATACCATGTCGCACAAGATGGAGATCAAGTCTTTGAAAGGACCATATCATATCACTTTATTCATGCATGTGATGTTAATCCTTTTATGCATCTTATTTTGCTTGATTATGATCACGTCGATAGCACTATAAGATGATCCCTCCAAATTAATATCAAGATAATAATGTGTTCTTCCATAGTATGCACCGTTAAGAAAGTTCGCTGCTTTGAAGCACCACGTGATGATCGGGTGTGATAGACTCTACGTTCGAATACATCGTGGGACAGCCCGATTTACACATGCAAATACTTTGGTTATACTAGGCGAGCCTAGCATGTACAGACATGGCCTCGGAACACGAACCGAAAGGTAAAGCATGAGTCATATGGATGATATGATGAACATATTGATGTTCGCTTTTGAAACTATGCCGTCTCACGTGATGATCGGTTTCGGTATAGTGAATTTGGTTCATGTAATCACTAAAGATGACTAGAGGGATGTTGTTTTTGAGTGGGAGTTCTCGTATTAATTTTGAATTAACATTGAACTTAATCTATTATGAACTTAGTATAAATAACTTTGCAAATATGTTGTAGATGGCACCCCCTATTTTCAATTTCAATCTGTTCATGGAGAAAGAGAAACTAGCCACCAATGGTAGCAACTTTACCAACTGGGCCCTTAACCTGAGGATTCTCCTCAGCGCTGCTCAAAGGAGCTATGTGCTAGAAGCACCGCTAGGTGACCCGCCCGCTGATGATGCCCCCGAGGAGGAGAAAAATGTTTTCTTGACTCGCAAGGAGGACCACAGTTTAGTTCACAACAGACCCAAAAACACTGTCCGTCGCAGATGGGAAACTTACTGTTTCTTGAGAACTTTGTCCGGCGCACGCGTAATCTCTTCAAGTTTCTTGTCAAATTGTCAAAACACATGAACAAACACATTTTGCAAATTCAAATCTAAGTTAATTTTGCAGTTCAAAGCCAATTTTTCAGCACATGATTTCACAATCTCCCCCTTGATGAAAACATTGGCAACACCACTTAGAATTGATCATTTGGCATTCACTTTACCAAAGATTTTGAAATCCAAAGGATCAAAGACCAAAGTAAGAAAACACAGAAATCCCTCTTTGACCAAAATGCAAAACAAAATCTCCCCCTGAGAATGAAAATGTGTGTGAATGTGCAATGCGCCCAAAAATTTCAAAAATTCTCCAAACTTCTCCCAAAAATTCTCAAATTTCCAAATACAACTCTCCCTTTTCCTTTAAACTTTTCAAAGAAAGATTTCCAAATTTCTCCCCCTTTGACAATGGATTCATCAAGAGTAAAAGAGAGAACAGGCTCAAAATTTTTCCTGAAACAATGATTTCACCAAGAGAAACAAGGGAGTGCCAAGATAGGAAAAGATGAGCTCATTCGATCATATAACCTTATATATCACATAACATGCCAAATACACGATCTTGATGTGATTTTAACAAGTTAGGGAATGACATGCATCTCAACCTCAATTCAGTCAACTATAGCCAAGTACTAAGCAAAACCTTTAGAAGAAAAACAAGGGCTCAAAGTTGAAGCAAATAACAAATCAGGGCGAGCAAGTAGTTTCAACTCCAATCTAGTGGACCAATTTAATCTTTAAACAGTAAACTGCATGTGGCATGCTTGAAGCATACTTCTTTTATTTCCTTGGAGTGGCATGCTTGAAGCATACATCTTGTCTTTTGAGGGAATGGCATGCTTGAAGCATACATCTTAACCATTTTAAGAAAAGCATGCTTGAAGCAAATAACTTGAAGCTTTAGCCCTTTTTTATTCCCTTTTCTTTTCTTTTTTCTTTGATTGTAAAACATGCAAGAGTGATTAAGAGGTCTTATGAAAGAATAAAGTTGAAACCACACTTGCTTCATAGCCCAAATTTGTCAAGAGGATTCAATATCAAGCCTAGAAGAGTAAGATATCACAGAGTATTTAGCTATAGGTAATCAGTCCAGGGAATTCCACAATGTCATTTTTAGTTCAAGTGAGACAATTAGATTATCATATATTAGCTCAATTACATAACATATAAAGAAATATGATAAAGTGAGCTCATCAAGTGAAAGAACTTGGCAAAGAAACTCCCCCTCAAAACAATCCCATTGGATGAACAATTCCAAGTTCTCCCCGAATAAAAGCAAAACGAGAAGAAGACAAAGGTTTTGTGAAAATGTCTGCCTATTGATGTTCAGTATCCACATGGTGAAGCACAATTTTTTCTTTTTCAACATGATCTTTAAGAAAGTGAAATCCAATATCAATATGCTCAAGAAAAGGGATTACTCAAGAGGTGGCACGAACCGAATCAAATCAACATCCTCCAAAGTCAACATCAGAAAAAGCTCTTAAACTAATCCATGAGGAAGCAGAAAGCCAAATGCCAAAATCTTGAGTACCATGGAGATACCTGAAGGTTCTCTTGATAGCTTGTCGATGTGAAGCACACGGGGAAGCTTGAAAACGAGCACACAAGCACACAGCAAACTCCAATTATCTCATCCTCAACAGCATTATCATCATCTTTATGAACAAAGACACTCTCCCCCTGAACATATGCACTTGTACCTGCATCATTTGAACTAGTGCCTTTTAAAAATGTAAGTGGAAGAAGCATCTCCACAGGCAACACTTTCAGCATGAGATGCACGAGTGAAGGAGAACCAAATCTTATCACTGAACATATGAAGTGAGCATCCGAAATTCACTAGCCACATGTTCTCCCTCCTCGCGTGAGAAGCCTACATAGAAGCAGAAAGTGTCGAGGTCTCGTGATCGGGGTTAGAAATAAGATGTTTAGGAATCCAAAGATCGAGACACATGACGCTACAGTTGGCACAACACGAGCATTCTTATGCATAAAAGCAGATTTGTCTTTTCTCGTGTTCTTAGCAACAAGAGGTGTTTGCATCACCCTAGGCACATAATGAGAAATGAAACGTGCCTATCTGAAATTAGACCTAGCCTTAGTTCTTTCTTTCTTTTGTTGTTTGGCTAGTCTAAAGCAGAAATTCACCAAATGACCATCTTTCCCACAATGAGTGCAATTGTACTTAACATATGGTTTGGCATTAGAAGTAACTTTTGTACTTGAAATAGTGGGAGATAGAGTGCCACAGATTTAATCAAAGTTCTTTTAAACTCATTATCAATTTTCACATTTTTGCTCTCAACAGGTTTAGTAGAAGCATGAGAGTTAAAACCTAAACCCTGTTTGTTGAAGCTCACTTTAGATTGATCTAAAATCATGTTCAAATTTTTCTTCCCTTTAGTGAACCTAGAAAGAGAATCTTGCAAGTAGTCAACCTTTTTAGCAAGATTTAAACAATTATCACAAGGAGTGTCAATTTTAGCTTTTACATTTACGGCAATTTGAACACGAGTTAATTTCATGAGTGAATATGTCATTTGTTAATTGGATAACTCTACAATTTGCATCTTTTAATTTCAACTCAAGAATAGAACATTTAGAGCAAGCAATTTGATCATGTAAACTATCAGTAGAGCAACCAATATTTTTCACAAGTTTTTCATTTTTCAATTGTTCGGCATAAACTTGTTCTAGTTTAATCACATGTTCCTCTTTTAGTGACTTAATTTCAAATTTGAGATCTAAGCAAGTATCACAAATATTTTCCGAATTTGAATTTCTAAGATCAAAGTTTTCAGATTTTAGCATGGATAGATCTTTTTCTAAGCTTTTATTTTTGAGTGAAGATTTTCTTAAAGATTTTCTCAATATGACTAAAACTTCACAAAGCTCATCGTATGAAGGTATTACCTCATCACCGTCGCTGGAGGTGCTGTCGTTGTCACTAGAATCACTAGTGTTCCCTTTTGCCATGAAGCATAGTCCGGTGAGATCCTTCTCATTTTGCTTCGCTTCCTTCTCATCTTCAGTTGAGTCATCAATGTCGCTTAAGTCTAAGCGACCAATTGCCTCGAAGACTTTGTTGAGCATCTTCTTTGTCCGTTGTTTATTTTTATCCTTGCTCTCTCTTGGCCGGAAGGACTTGGAGGAGTTGCTTTGCTCCTTCTCCTCTCTATCTTTGTTCTTGAAAC
Organism: Rhipidocladum racemiflorum; assembly: GCA_036346355.1. Lineage (NCBI taxonomy): Eukaryota > Viridiplantae > Streptophyta > Magnoliopsida > Poales > Poaceae > Rhipidocladum > Rhipidocladum racemiflorum. Next base: position 36,907,293 of record CM070580.1, on the reverse strand, counting down.
AGTTAGCACGGATGTGCCCGGCCTTGCCGCAGTTGTAGCAGTGGATGGAGACTCCTCTTCTCTCCCTTGATCTCATGTAAGCTGCATTGACACGCTTGGAAAGAAGAGCAAGTGTATCTTCTGGTATTTGATCTAGCTGTTCATCACTAAGAGCACTCAAGGCAGTAATGGAATATGATGATGAAGCACTAGTAGCATTATCACATGAAGAAGAATTTGCATTAAGAGCCAAAGAGTTATCACTGGATGTTCTGGAAACAATATCTATCTCAAAAGTTTTGAGACTAGAATATAATTTATCCAATGTCATTTCACTCATCTTGTGAGCCTCCCTAAATGCATTACTTTCATTTGCCGATTTTAAGATCAAGAGATGATAAGAAATGTCTAGCATTTTCAGAGTCGTTGTATTGTACATCAACAGCTCTAAGATTGTTTAAGATTCTATTAAAACGAGCAAAACAATCATCTAATGATTCTCCGAGTTCATTTCAAATCTAGTGTATTCCTTTTTAAATTGATCTTGCCTAGCCTCTTTGTGAGTCGATTGCCTTCATGATAATCTTGAAGAGATTTCCAAATTTCATGAGCAAGTGAGTAAATGCCAGACTCTATCGAATTCTTTTCTACGCAAGTCCTTGAAGCAATATGTTTCTAGCTCTATTATTACTTTCAACATCCTTTTCAAACTCGATTTTATCAATATCATCATTAGAAGGAAGCTTGTATGAAATCTTTACCTTGCGCCAAATCGCGTTACCTTGAGCTTGAAGATATGCAGTCATCTGGATCCGCCCGATGGGAAATGCTGTGCCATCGAAGATTGGCGGCTTGTTCGAGTATTTCTCCGTTGCCATAACTTATCGTTTACTAATCACCTGTTAAGATGGATTAGTAGAACCTTGCTCTGATACCACTTGTAGGATCGAAGTATACGAATATAGCAATCAGAGGGGGGGTGAATGATTGTGCGGAAGCTAAAACCAAATTCTTGATCTATTAAAAGTTCACCCCAAAACAGAACCAAATAATTGCCTCGTTTTCGACAAAAACAGAATGACAGAGGTTTGGTAAAACAAGAATTCCCGGAGATCCAACCGTCGAAACGATCTGAAATTTGGACACAAGAAACTAGATTCCAATACGAATCGAACCCAAAAAGAATCAGCTCGATCGGACTTACGGATCAAAAGTTATGAGCTTCGCAAGCTTGCTGATCCAGAACTTGACGAGAATCAATCTAATCAAAACTTCAAGATTAAATAAGAACGACAAAAGATTGATCAACTAGACTTTGAGAAACACTAGATCAATACCCTAGAGAGGTTTTTGATGGATCAAATCAAGATAAAACTTGAAGAACAAAAACCAATCTAGAACTAGAACAAGCATGCAAACAAGAACCAAAACAGAAAAATCATAGCGACGTGGTTACTGTAGCACGCAAAAATCTTGGAAGAATTGATCTTTATTTCTTGTCTAAAATACTTTCATCAAAAGAGTACAAACCCTAAAACCAAGCTCAAAGCTTGATGCGCTCAGCTCTCCTTGGTGCCTTTCAACAGGAGACCCCCCACCTATTTAAAGCACCAACCCACAAAGAATTCTGAATACGATTCCTATTCCTTAGAAGGAATCCGTATCCAACTCAACTCTACTTGGCCCAACCAGGCCGAGTACAACTCTTGCACGCGTATGGCAACCCTACCATACTCACGTGACTAACACTTTGCACGCGTATGGCCACCTACCATACTCACGTGACTAACACTTTGCACGCGAATGACCTCCTGCCATTCTCACGTGACTAAACATTCTTCATGTGCACCATTCTCTTAGCCCGAACGTCCCGCATGACATCCTTGACCACCAAGACCTCAGTTCCTCCTGAACCTAGTCCCGAACCTCAGTTCCTCCATGAACCTAGTTCCGGTCCCGTCATCGACCACATTCGTCTTCGAGCAATACCGCACATGAACAAACCACAAACAAATCCGAGCACAAGTCCACGACTTGACTCAATGTCAATCCATGCAACTACTCACATGAGTATTGCATAAAGTCCACTTCAAAAGAAGCATCATGAAATCATTACAAATTTCAAATTCACATTCAAAATTCAAATCCAAATCGCTCAAAACCCTAATTGAGCGAAAACGCATTCACGACGGACAAACAAAGTTGGTCCGTTGTATAAGGAAAAGTTTCTGTTCCAAGAAGCCAACCAAACGCGGAAAAACACGTTCACAACGGACAAACAAAGTTGGTCCGTTGTACATGCAAGAATGGCTTCGGTCATGAGCTCAAAACAAGTTCACAACGGACCCCAGAAGCTTGTCCGGCGCAAACGTGCCACGCTCGGTTTCACAAAAGTAAAACCCTAGAAAAAGTCCATTCACGACGGACAAAAAGAATTAGTCCGTTGTACATGTGAAAATCTTGGTTCCAAGAAATTATCCAAACCGAAAAAGCTTGTTCACAACGGACCAAGAAAAACTGTCCGTTGTACATGTGAAAATGACTTCGGTCATGGGCTCAAAAACATGTTCACAACAGACCCAAAAACACCGTCCGTCGCAGATGGGAAACTTCTTGTTTCTTGAGAACTTTGTCCGGCGTTAATCGTAACTTCATCGTTTCTTGTCAAATTGTCAAAACACATGAACAAACACATTTTGCAAATTCAAATCTAAGTTAATTTTGCAGTTCAAAGCCAATTTTTCAGCACATGATTTCACACATGTCCTCGCACATGAGACTTGTTCCACGCTCGACATGCAACTAGTATTGCATAAGTGGCTTTATTGGTGTCGATTTCTCCTACTATAGTCATGATCTAATTTACAACGGTTTGCTAATAATGTTTTTTATCACCGTTGTGGTTCTTGTTCGTAGGTAAGAACAGTTTTCCTAGAAAGCCCAAAACCACGTAAAATATGCAAAAATAAATTAGAGGCGTCTAACTTGTTTTTGCGAGGGCTTGTGATGTGATATGGTCATTGATACAAAGATTGTTGTATGAAATGAAATTTATTGTAAATTTAAACAACCGGGAGCCATTTGGTTGTTCTTATTTCTTTCATGGCTGCGTGCTAAATATATATGTCCATGTGATATATTGTAATGGAGGAAGACAATCAAGATGGCAGCATCATGGACCTTGGTGCCATGCCGGTGGAATGATGAAGATCATACCATGTCGCACAAGATGGAGATCAAGTCTTTGAAAGGACCATATCATATCACTTTATTCATGCATGTGATGTTAATCCTTTTATGCATCTTATTTTGCTTGATTATGATCACGTCGATAGCACTATAAGATGATCCCTCCAAATTAATATCAAGATAATAATGTGTTCTTCCATAGTATGCACCGTTAAGAAAGTTCGTCGTTTCGAAGCACCACGTGATGATCGGGTGTGATAGACTCTACGTTCGCATACAACGGGTGTAAGCCAGATTTACACATGCAAATACTTTGGTTCTACTTGGCGAGCCTAGCATGTACAGACATGGCCTCGGAACACGAACCGAAAGGTAAAGCATGAGTCATATGGATGATATGATGAACATATTGATGTACGCTTTTGAAACTATGCCGTCTCACGTGATGATCGGTTTCGGTATAGTGAATTTGGTTCATGTAATCACTAAAGATGACTAGAGGGATGTTGTTTTTGAGTGGGAGTTCTCGTATTAATTTTGAATTAACATTGAACTTAATCTATTATGAACTTAGTCTAAATAACTTTGCAAATATGTTGTAGATGGCACCCCCTATTTTCAATTTCAATCTGTTCATGGAGAAAGAGAAACTAGCCACCAATGGTAGCAACTTTACCAATCGGGCCCTTAACTGAGGATTCTCCTCGGCGCTGCTCAAAGGAGCTATGTGCTAGAAGCACCGCTAGGTGACCCGCCTTGATGATGCCCCGAGGAGGAGAAAAATGTTTTCTTGACTCGCAAGGAGGACCACAGTTTAGTTCATCATGCGGCATTTTGTATGGCCTTGAGCCTGAGCCGCAAAACGCTTTCGAGAACAGCAATGCTTTTGATACAATGGGAGAGTTAAAATTGATTTTTGACACCCATGCTGCGATGAGAGTTATGAAGCTTGAAAAGTTCTTTAGCTGCATGATGGAGGAAAACAAATTCAGTTAGTGAGCATGTACTCAAAATGCAGATGCGCCGATAAACTCATAGCTTTGGGAATAACGATTCCCAATGAGCTAGGAATTCATCGTGTTCTCGATCTTTGCCACCAAGCTATAAGAGCTTTGTGATGAACTACAACATGCGAGGGCATGAAGAAGTCTCTCCCAGAGCTTACATCGATCTTGCTTGTGAAGTGGAGATCAAGAAGGAACATCAAGTGTTGATGGTCCAAAAGACTATCGCTTCAAGAAGAAAGGCAAGGCAAAGGGTAACTTCAAGAAGAAGGGCAAGTCTGTTGCCACATCGAGAAGAAAACCAAGGCTGGCCCTAAGTCGAATCTTGAATGTTTTTCTTTGCAAAGAACCTTTGAGCACTTTGGAAGCGCAATCGCCCAAAATATCTGGTGATAAGAAGGACGGGAATGTGAACAAAGGTATATATGATATACATGTTATTGATGTGTACCTTACTAGTACTCGCAGTAGCGCCTGGTATTTGATACCGGTTCGGTTGCTAACATATGTAACTCGAAACAGGAGCTAAGGGAACAGGCGACAACTAGCAAGGGATGAGGTGATAATGCGCGTCGGCAATGGATCAAAGGTTGATGTGATCGCGTCGGAACGCTACCTATCCAATTACCATCAGGATTAGTTATGAACCTAAATAATTATTATTTGGTGCCTGCGTTGAGCATGAACATCATATCTGGATCTTGTTTAATGCGAGACGGTTATTCATTCAAGTCTGAGAACAATGGTTGTTCAATTTATATGAATAATATCTTTTATGGTCATGCACCTGAAAAGAATGGTTTATTTATTTTGAATCTTGATAATAGTACACATGTTCATAATGTGAATGCCAAAAGAATTAAGTTGAATGATGATATTGCTGCATATATGTGGCATTGCCGCTTATGTCATATTGGTGTTTAACGCATGAAGAAGCTCCATTCGATGGACTATTAGAATCACTTGATTATGAATCATTTGAGACATGTGAACCATGCCTCATGGGCAAGATGACTAGAACCCCGTTTTCCGGTACAATGGAGCGGGCAACCGACTTATTGGAAATCATACATACCGATGTGTGTGGTCCAATGAGTGTGTCGGTAGCGTGGTGGATATCGTTACTTCGTTACTTTCACGGATGATTTGAGTAGATATGGATATATTTACTTAATGAAACACAAGTCTGAAACATTTGAAAAGTTCAAAGAATTTCAGAGTGAAGTAGAAAATCATCGTAATGTAAAGATCAAATTTCTACGATCTGATCGTGGAGGAGAGTATCTTAGTTACGAATTTGGCACACACATGAGACAATGTGGAATAGTTTCACAACTCACTCCTGCTGGAACACCACAACAGAATGGTGTATCCGAGCGTCGTAATCGTACTTTATTGGATATGGTTCGATCTATGATGTCCCTTACAGATTTGCCACTTTCATTTTGGGGTCATGCACTAGAAACAATTTGCATTCACTTTAAATAGGGCACCATCTAAATCCGTTGAAATGATACCGTATGAATTATGGTTTGGCAACAAACCTAAGTCATCATTTCTAAAAGTTTGGGGATGCGATGTTTATGTGAAGAAACTTCAACCTGATAAACTCGAACCCAAAGCGGAAAAATGCGTCTTCATAGGATACCCTAAAGAAACAATTGGGTACACCTTCTATCACAGATCTGAGGGCAAGGTTTTCGTTGCCAAGAATGGATCCTTTTTGGAGAAAGAGTTTCTCTCAAAAGGTGTGAGTAGTAGGAAGGTAGAACTCGACGAGGTTGTTGAACCTTCTCTTCATGGAATGGCAAGTGCAGCGTGGAAGTTGTTTGAGTTGACTTCACCAAATGAAGAGGGAACTAATGATAAGGATCATGAAACTCCGAAAGAGAACACTACCGCACCTCGCAGGTCAACAAGAGCGCATAATGCTCCTGACTTTTATGTTCCTACTATGAATGTCATGGTAGTTGAGAATGATGACCCTGCGACGTATGATGAAGCGATGATGAGCCCAGATTCCGACAAATGGCTAGAAGCCATGAAATAATATATGGGATCCATGTATTAAAACCAAGTATGTACTTTGGTGGACCTACCCAATTACCGTAAGGCCGTTGAGAACAAATGGATTTTCAAAAGAAAATAGACGCCGATGGTAATGTGACCGTCTATAAAGCTCGACTTGTCGCAAAGGGTTTTCGACAAATTCAAGGAGTTGACTACGATGAGACTTTCTCACCCGTAGCGATGCTAAAGTCTGTTAGGATTATGTTAGCAATTGCTGCATTTTTCGATTATGAAATTTGGCAGATGGATGTAAAACCGCGTTCCTTAATGGAAATATTGAGGAAGAGTTGTATATGATACAACCCAAAGGTTTTGTTGATCCTAAGGATGCTGATAAGGTATGCAAACTTCAGCGATCCATTTATGGACTGAAGCAAGCATCACGAAGTTGGAATCTCCGTTTTGATGAGGTAATCAAAGGTTTTGGATTTGTCCAAACCTACGGAGAATCTTGTGTTTACAAGAAAGTGAGTGGTAGCTCTATAGCATTTCTGATATTATATGTGGATGACATATTGTTGATTGGAAATGATATAGAACTTTTGAAAAGCGTAAAAGACTACTTAAACAGTAAGTTTTCAATGAAGGACCTTGGTGAAGCGGCATATATTTTAGGCATCAAAATCTATAGAGATAGATCGAGACGCTTGATTGGGCTATCACAAAGTACATATCTTGACAAGATTCTAAAGAAGTTTAGAATGGACGAAAGTAAGAAAGGGTTCTTACCTATGATGCAAGGCAAGACGTTGAGTAAGACTCAGAGTCCAGCTACAGCAGAAGATAGAGAAGTAATGAATAAGATTCCCTATGCTTCAGCCATAGGCTCTATCATGTATGCTATGTTGTGTACAAGACCAGATGTGGCACATGCTATTAGTTTGACTAGCAGTACGATCTGATCCAGGTTTTGAACACTGGACGGCGGTCAAGAATATCTTTAAGTACTTAAGAAGAACTAAAGATATGTTTCTCATATATGGTGGTGAAGAAGAGCTCGTCGCAAAATGTTACGTCGACGCTAGCTTTGACATCGATCCGATGACTCTAAGTCTCAATCTGGGTACATTTTTGAAATGAATGGAGGAGCGTGAGTCGAGAAGTTCCAAGCAATCTGTGGTGGCGGGATCTTCAACAGAGGCGGAATATATTGCGCTTCGTAAGCGCAGAAGCGGTTTGGATGAAGATGTTCATATCCGAACTAGGTGTGGTTCCGAGTGCGTTGGACCCGATGGTTATCTATTGTGACAACAATGGTGCCATAGCCAATGCTAAAGAACCAAGGTCACACAAGAATTCCAAGCATATTAAGCGCCGGTTTCACTCCATCCGTGAACATGTCAAGGATGGCGATATAAAGATTTGCAAAGTACACACGGATCTGAATGTGGCAGACTCGTTGACTAAAGCTCTCCCAAGGGCAAAACATGATCAGCACGAACTCAATGGGTGTTAGAATCATCACAATGTAATCTAGATTATTGACTCTAGTGCAAGTGGGAGATCAAGGGAATATGCCCGAGAGGCAATAATAAATTGTTTATTATCATATTCCATGTTTATAATAGATGTTTATTTCTCATGCTAAAATTGTATTAATCGGAAACGTTAATACATGTGTGTTTAATAAACAAAAGGGTTCCTAGTAAAGCCTCTTTTTAAACTAGCTCGTTGATTAACTGATGATCAAGGTTTCCTGATCATGAACATTGGATGTTGTTAATAACGGGTCATGTCATTAGAAGAATGATATGATGAACAAACACCCAAGTTGGTATAGCAAATACGATCAAGTCATTTAGTTTGTTGTCGTATCAAACACATACGAAATAGCCCTTTTTCCTTAGACCATGAGATGATGTCAATCACTAATTCGGAAGAGTACTTTGATGACATCAAACGTCACTCCGTAACACGGTGACTATAAAGATGGATTTGGGTACTATGAAAGTATTAGTTGAGGCTCATGCATCAAGAGTGGGATTTGTCCATCCGGATGACGGAGAGATATACTCTGGGCCCTCTCGGTGATATCACATTGACATCGCTTGCAAGCATGTGACTAGGTCACAAGAATGTTATATCACGAACGAGTAAAGAGTACTTGTCGATAGCGGGATCGAACTAGGTATAGTTGATACCGATGATCGGATCCGGACAAGTAAAATATCGTGAGACAAAAGGAATTGGTTATGTCGTTTACGGTTTACGCGATCACTAGTTCATCGTTGAGTGAATGGGAGTCATTATGGATCTCCGGATCCCGCCGATGATTATTGATCCGAGAGGTGTCTCAATCATGTCCATTTTATTCACGAACCGTAGGGTGACACACTTAAGGTTCATCGATGCATTTGAGTGGATACTAAACACCGGAGAAAAGTATGGGCGATCTGCGGGACTATTTTGAGTATCGCCGAATAGTTTCGGGATATCGGAATAGTTAAAGGGGGTATATGTTAATGTTTGTTAATTAAAAGAATTAACAAATATTAAAATATCTGAAATAAAAATGTTTTATTTATTTATGGGAGAAAACCTTTCATTTCTTGAGTGGGGTTTTAATGGAAACCAAAGTGGGATGTTTTAAAGTGAGTGGAGAGATCACTCACATGAAGAGAGGGAGGGCAAGGGGCAGCCCCATGCGCCGGCCACCCCTTGGCCTAGCCTCCTCCTCCTCCTATAAAAGGGAGGGAGGAGCTCCTCTCTTTGGGTGTTCATCCATTTGACCCTTTGGTTGGTCCTTTCTCCCTCCTCCTGTTGATCCATTTTTCAAGCAGTAGCTTAAGCGAAGCGCTGCTGAGATAGTTTCTCCACCACCACCACTAAGTCGTAGTGTTCTTTGGAGTTTCCGTGGATCCTCTACTTCCATTGCCCGCTGGAACGAGGGATTGGAGGTCATCGTTGATCCGTACGTGTGACCAAGTACGGAGGCGCTGCCGTTTGTGGCGCTCATCTTCGCGACTTTGAAGTCGGGAGTGTACCTCTACATCAACCACGTTTGTTTGCGGGAACGTTATTCCCGCTTTCGGTCTACGAGGGTGAGTCCTTCTGAAACCGTTTACTTGCATCTCCTAGATATGATCTTGGTGTTTGGTTGCAATCGTAGGAAAAATTTTTGTTTTCCATGCTACGAAACCCTTCAGTATCTCCCCCGTACAACTTACACAAAGGGTGTAGTTGACCTCCTGAGGTCCCACAGGTACGTTATTAGCAACTTAGTCAACTAGGTCCGTCCCATTACAGACATGTGGTTGCACGTTAGACCCAGTTCAAAGGCTTGCAAGGTTAAGTCCTTAGGGTGACCAGGGCAAGACTACCCGAAGAACCAAAACAACACTCCCAATGCCACAATCGCCCACTGATTACTCTTTGCCACATGCCCTGGCCGAAATCGTTTATCAAACCCCAGTTGATTACCATGCACCACGTGCCATCAACATCACATGATACTTTTCCAAAACAGGTTCAATATATCATTAAGTCAATATTAACATTTGATTGTCCAAAATCATGTCATGAGCACGTAGCGTGTCTAAGCGTTATACTACAACGGTCTAAAAACCCATGTTGGCAACCTAATAATGTCCAACTAGTAATCCACAACTAGGGTGACAAAGGGTCATGGCACATACTTAAGTAATCAAGGTGTCATACAAACAAATTGGTACTTATCTAACCCCAGGTTTAAACAAAGTATCTTTCTAATTGAACTAGCATGCAATAGTTTAAATCAAAATAGATTTGAAATAGGATCAACATGGTCAAAGCACAACTTGCCTTCAAAAGTACTTGCTCTTGGTCTTGAGTTGGATCCTGAGTCAATACTTCTCCTTGAATCCTTAGGCACTTCAACGTCTACTCGTAAAGCGTGCAAATAGCAAATACGCAAATAAACAATAGGCAAAAGTGTCCAAACATCCAAATAAAATCCACAAACAGAAAGAACATAATTTTATGGATTTTTAGAAACTGGAATCGTCAAATTTGGAGTTAAAAGCATAAAAGTTATGATTATTTAAAGTTTAAATAATCAATTAAATAATTTTACAGAGAAAAACTTTAGTCCAAAAATTAAATAAAATTTATATTTAGGTAGATCTCAATTTTATACAAATTTAGAAATTTGAATCACTCAAATCGGAGTTGAAACGCAAAAGTTATAAGCGTTTCAAGTTTGAATCTAAATTTGAATCAATATTTCGAATTAATAAATCATTTTCTTTTTCGGAAATTAATTATTGCGTCATCATGGACACATGGCAGCCTTTGATTGGCCTGCTGACGTCAGCCGGTCCATGGACTTGGTCCACGCTCGGCTCGGGTCTACCGTGAACTCGGTCCACGACTCTACGTGTCGCTGACATGTGGGCCCACTCGGGTGACGTCATCGGCGTCGGCGGGCTCGGCCACGGTCTTGGCAGGTGGGACCCACTGTGACGTCATGGGTGACGTCAGCGCTTGGCTGGGTCGGCCGCTGACATGCGGGCCCTCTGACACGCGGGCCCCGCGTGTCAGCGTCACACGCACGCGCGCGTGGACGGCGCTGACCGCGTCGGTCCAACTTCCCGACACGTGGCGCAATCTCGACCGTTGATTTGAGATTCAACGGCCGCGATTAGATTCCAGGGTTAACACGTTGAATCTACTCGATGATCGTGGGCCGTTCGATCTAGATCGGACGGTCCAGATCTAATCCTATAAAAATCACTACTACGGCACGTGGCGATTATGAACCGTCGGATCTTGATCCAACGGTCCAGATCTAATCGGGTTTGGAACACGTGAACTCACCTCAACCGCACGATCAAGATCGGACGGCGCTCAGAGTTCGCGAGGGCGATGGCGACGCGGCGGAGCTGCAGCCACCGGAGACGGAGACGACGACGAGCCCGACGGCGCTCCGGGGTCGTTCCGGCGAAGTGGGTGGTCTCTTCGGATGCGTCTCGAAGCGGGGACTCTGATGCTGGCTTCTTCGGTGGAAGACGACGGACGTCGGCGGAAAACGGCGTAAACCGCGGCGGTCACCTCCTCCAACTACGGCGAGCTCGCACGGGCAAACGACGGCGGCTCAGGCGAGATGGCTCGGGGAAACGGGTGCGCAAGGATGAGGGCAACCTCGGGGCGTGACCAGGGCTTTAAATAGCCTCGGCGTTCGTGCGAGGCGGAAACCTAATTCTACGGCGGCGGCGGCGGAGTCCGGCCGAATTCGGCGGAGACGACGACGCCTGGCCGTCCACGTGGCACGATCAACGGCCACGATCACGTGGGCCGCGATCGGATCCGGCCGGATTCGACCGAAGCGGTACGGGCGGATCTCAGCCGTTGGATCTTGATCCAACGGTTGGGATCGATTAGGGTTTTGAGCTGGTTTGATCGAGTCACGTGGCTCGGGTCGGACTCGAGTCCGACTTCGGGTTCGACTTCGGTCCGATGAACAAGACTCGACCGAGTTGAATTTCCAGCGATTTAATATTTAAAATAATTCCCGATAATTCATTTAATTCATTAAAAATAGCAAAGACTCGTAAAAATTCCGAAAAATTACGGAAAATACTTTGGATCATTTTGGACTCAAATAAAATATTTCCAACAAAATTTTATTTGCAAAATTAAATTCTTTAATTATTTCAAAATGGAATAAATTCAAATAAATTCCAAATAAATTCCAGAAAATTCCAAAAATTCACCAAAGTGCCAGATCACACATGAATTTAAGAAAATCAAAATTTTGGGGTGTTACAAAACTCCCCCCCTTAATAGAATCTCGTCCCCGAGATTCAGGGCTTACTAAAGGAATAGGTTTGGAAACTCTTTCTTCAAATCCTCTTCGCGCTCCCAAGTCGCTTCGCTCTCTGCATGGTTGCTCCACTGAATCCTACAGAAACGGGTTGACTTATTTCTGGTTTCTCGATCCATTGTGTCTAGAATCCTCACGGGATGCTCCTTATAAGTCAAATCCTCTTGCAACTCAATTGACTCTAGCGGTGTCTGTTCCTCAGGAACTCGGAGACACTTCTTCAACTGGGACACATGGAATACATCATGCACTCCTGCCAACGACTGTGGCAACTCCGGTGGTAAGCAACTTCGCTTTGCGACTCAAAATCTTAAATGGTCCAACATAACGGGGTGCGAGTTTCCCTTTGGCATGGAACCTCTTAACTCCCCTGAGAGGCGTAACTCTGAGGTAAACAAAGTCTTCTGGTTCAAAACTCAAGTCTCGGCGACGATTATCAGCATAACTCTTCTGTCGAGATTGGGCTATCTTCAACCTTTCCCTAATCATGGCGACCTGTTCTTGACCTCTTGAAGAATATCAGGCCCAAAGACATGGCGCTCGCCGGTCTCATTCCAATTCAATGGCGTCCGACATGGTCGTCCATCTGATGCCTCAAAAGGTGACATCGTAGAACTAGCCTGATAACTATTGTTGTAATCGAACTCAAGATACGGCAAACTCTTATCCCAATAGGTAGCATAAGCCAATGCACAAGCTCTCAACATATCCTCCGAATCTGGTTGACTCTTTGGTCTGTCCATCCGTCTGCATGGATGATAAGGCATCTTGAAGTTCAAGCGGGTTCCCATGGCTTCATGCAACTTATTCCGTAACCTTGAGGTAAATTGGGTACCTGCATCGATACAATCCTCTTTGGCACTCCGTGCAAGCAGACAATCTGATCATGTACAATTACGCTAATTTATCTCCGAGTAAGTGGTCTTCACGGGGATAAAATGGGCTACTTTAGTCAAGCGATCCACTATAACCCATATGGAGTCATAACCTCCTTGAGTCTTGGCAAACCGGTAATGAAATCCATTCCGATTTCCTCCCTCTTCCACTCGTATTTTCAGCGGTTGTAGCAATCCTGCTGGTCTCGATGCATTGCCTTGACTCTCTGGCATACGTCGCACAATGCAACATGCTCGGCAACTTCACGTTTCATACTCGGCCACCGAATCTCTCCTTGAGATCCTGATACATCTTGGCGCTTCGGGATGAATTGAGTACTTGGAGTCATGGGCTTCTTCCGAATCGATTGCTTTAACTCCTTTTTGCTAGGCACACAAATGCGATCCTTCATCCACAACGTGCCTTGCTCATCCAACTTGAAGTCCTCTGCCTTGCCTTCCTCCTTGATGGACTTAATCCTGCGGATCTTGTCATCATCCTTCATCCTTCTCGGATCGATCCTCTAGGGTAGGCTTTACTTCTAATGCGGCCAAGAATCCGCTAGGTACTACCTCAATCTTCGATTTACGAAAATCCTCACATAACTCATCCCGACTTGTGGCTAGCAACGTACTCACGGTATGGCTTTTCCGACTCAGGGCATCGGCTACTCGTTGGCCTTCCGGGATGGTAATGGATTCCAACATTATAGTCCTTGATCAACTCTAACCATCTCCTCTGCCTCATATTCGAGATCCGACTGGGTGAATATGTACTTAAAACTCTTATGATCCGTATATACTTCACATCTGTTTCCAATCGATAGTGACGCCATATCTTCAAAGCATGCACTACGGCAGCCTAACTCTAGGTCATGTGTCGGATAATTTTCCTCATGCGGCCTCAAGCGCCTTGATGCATAAGCGGCGACCTTTCCGTTCTGCATCGGCACACATCCAAGTCCTTGGCGCGATGCGTCACAATAAATATCGAAGCTTTGAGCAACATCCGGTAGAACTAACACCGGTCTTGATGTCAATCGCTTCTTCGACTCTGAAATCCTTTCTCACATTCTGGCGTCCATGCAAACTTCTTTTCCTTCTTCAGCTTGTGTAAGAGGTTTCGCAATTGTCGAAAAGCCTTCGATGAAGCGGCGGTAGTATCCTGCCATTCGAGGAAACTCCGAATGCTGGTCACGATCTTGGTGCTCCCAATGTAACACAGCTTCTACTTTGCTTGGATCTCTGGCGACTCATACTGCGGTCATTACATGTCCAAGAAACTCCACCTTGTCCTTCCAAAAATCACACTTGCTGAACTTGGCGAAAAGTTCTTTGTTCCTCGGCTTTTCCAAAACTCGCCTTAAGTGTTCGGCATGTTCATCCTCTGTCTTGGAGTAGATCAGGATATCGTCTATGAACACAACGACAAACTTGTCCAAATATTCCATGAACACCTTATTCATCATATTCATGAAATAATTTGGCGCATTAAATCGATCCAAAGGACATAATCAGTAAACTCGTAATGTCCATATCTTGGCGAGAATGCGATCTTGAATATCTTCTGATCGGATCTTCAACTGATGGTATCCCGACCTCAGGTCAATTTTGGAGAAAACTCCGGCTCCTCTCAACTGATCAAACAAATCATCAATCCTGGGTAGCGGATACTTATTCTTCACTGTGATTTCGTTGAGTGCACGGTAGTCAATGCACATCCTGAAACTTCCGTCCTTCTTCTTGACAAACAAAACTGGTGCTCCCCACGGCGACGAACTCGGTCTGATAAATCCTTTCTCCATTAACTCTTCTAGCTGTTTCTTCATTTCTACCAACTCCTCGGTGGACATCCGATAGGGTCTCTTTGCTATCGGTGCTGTACCCGGTACAAGCTCTATCACAAACTCTATGTCCCTGTCTGGCGGCATACCAGGTAGATCTTCGGGAAAAACATCTGGGTACTGTAACATCCCAAAATTTGGGTTTTCAAAAATTTTGGTTTAGTTTAGCTTCCCCAAAAATTTTCGTTGTTTTTCTCGCGTTTATAAAACTTGATTTGAGTTTTCTAAAAGCTAAAACAATCTAATTTGATTATTCTAAACATCAAATAAAATTTATTTTATTTTATTTGGATTCCTTGTGCTTCAAGAGGTTCTTCTGTAATTTTTGAGATTTTCCGGAGCTCGTTTGCTATTTATTGGATTTATTCGGAATCGATTTGTATTAAGCCCTTTTATTGAAATTAATTAATTATTTGGAAAAGTTTATATAAATTTTTGTTGAAAATATTTTATTTGAGTTGGAAATGTCTCAAAATATTTTCTGGAATTTTTCTAGAATTTTTCTGGTATTTTTATTGCCTCTATTGATTTATTTGAGTTCGTGGAATTGTTTTTGTTCGAAAAATAATTGGAAATTCCGAAAATGGCTTTGGGCCTTAAGCCTTCTCTCTCCTCCCACCAGCCCGCACCGCCACCTGGGCCCCGCCTCCACGCGCCGGCCCACTCGCGCCGCCGGCCCAGCCTCTCTCGCGCCTTGCGCCGCGTGGGCGGCGCCCGGCCGTCGGCCGCTCCCCGCTTGGGCCGCGCTCCTCCCGCCGGCCCACGCACGCGCCAGCCAGCCCAGCCACCCCACCGCCGCCATGTGTCGCCCTCCAGTTGCGCCACATCACCCCCAGTCCGAGCCACGCACGGTAAGTGTTCGGTTTAATGCCCAAACCGACCCAAACACCTCCAAACGCGTCCAAACTTGATTTTTCTTGATCTAGCCTCTTCCCCAAACTTATATAAGGGTTCCTAGACTCCTCCCACGCGCCCCTAGCCACAGATTATTCTCCAAAACTCCGAGATCCATCCAATGTCGCCTGAACGTCGCCCAACGCCGGCCGAACTTTGGAGCCGCGTCCCGGGCAACTCGTCGACTCTTTTCGAGATCCGTCTTCTCCGTGGTGTGCCACAAGGTACCATCAACTTGCTGTCCAAAATTCAGCCAATTTGGTCCACGGGATCAAAAGTTACGGCCGTTTCAATCTCGAATCTTGCCGAGGCCATAACTCCCTCAATTTTTCGAGTTTGACGGTGAAATTTTTTGTGTAGACTCCTGGGGATGTCCTCTACAGGATGCACATCTTGCCCCAAGGTTTTGCCCTCTGGATTTGGCGCAGCAAATTAATTTCTCCGTTCAGACTGCGTTCCAGACAGCGGCAAACTTCCTCACGCGTTCCCCGCTGTTCCAGAAGGTATTTCTTCGAGCCACCTGCGTCACGGTGTGCCTCTTGGTCCCATCTAGCTCTCGGTCAAATTTCGTTAAGTTCCGATCATTATTCTAGAAGTTATGGCCGTCCAAAGTTTTGATCCGAAACCCGTTAATCGCCAGTTTGTGATTAATCCGGAAGGGCGCCGCAAAATCCGCCTATACCGTTGAGATCGTCTCGCCGCGTTCTACGCAGTAGACATTCTCCCTTTGCCATCCCATCCTCCGGAATTTTTTTTATATATTTAGGCCACCGTTTGCCGTCGCCGCGCGTCGCCTTTTGACGCCGGCTATTTTGGTTCGCTCCGGCCGTGTTGTCGCGTCCGGAGGATCATGTTGTACTGTTTTGGTCCATCATTAAGGTTCTTTTGGTCTCCGTTTGCCGTCGGAGCCGATTCCGGCCTAAACCCGTCGTTTTTCAACCTAGCCCGTGCCGCCGGTTCGCACACCGGTTAGCCGTCCTTGGTAGCGTTTTGTCGCGTCCATGTCGTTGTATCGACGGTCGCTACTTCGCTTCATGAAGTCTCCTATCATTGTTTAACGCTCCGTCGTTAACGTTTCGTCGTTAACGTTTCGTCGTTAACGTTCCTCCGTTAACGTTTTGCCGTTAACGCTCTGTCGTTAACGTTCCACCGTTAACGTTTCGTCGTTAACGTTCCATCGTTAACGTTTCATCGTTAACGCTTGGCTCTCTTCGCCTCGTTGTCATCGCATGCGTGTATTCTTGCACAAACCCTAGTGCGATGCCTTCACCTGCTCTATCATCATGACGTGAGCCTAGTCTCATCGTCATATCATCTTCAAGCCGAATCAAAACCTAACCTAAGACCGGTTCGATGAACTAAGTTTATCGTGAGCCGCGTTGTTATCTTTGCAATCTTTCCCGTTGTTTCAACCGTGGTAAGACACTTGTCTTGTCTTATCCCTGAAAACCTAATCTGCCATTAATCTAGAAATCCTTCGTGGACTTGGTCGATAGACCATTGGCCATCTGTCATACCCCTGTGCCCGATCTATCCGTCTCTCTTTTGCTTGACTGTGTCCGTTCGGTCAACAAAAGTCAACTTCAAGAATCAGTTTAGTTCACTGCGAACTAACATATCCTTATGGACCCGATCTATAGATCGAGAGCCCATATGTCGCTATCTGTCCAATCCAGATAATAACTTCGGAAGAAATATTCTTCGAAATATTATTCTTTCTTTTCCAGTTATTAGTCTTTCCCTTTTCGGAGTTTTGCCGAAAGCCCATTCTCTTTTGTCAACTCTTCGATCTAATCCGTTCGAGTTCCCAAATCTCTCCCAAGCCGTTGTGCCCAATGCTGTTCGATCTTAATTTGGAGTTTACTTGATTTGTCTTTTGAATTGGTTTGTATTTGCTTCTTCTTTAATCGTTAGACGCGTCGTCCGGAAATCGTTCGAACGAGCTGAGGATCGAGAAAGTGGAAGTTGAAGATCGAGGATCAAGGATCAAGGATAAAGAGTAAAAGACAGTAAAGTTTGCAAGGGCCAGGCAAGTTGTGCTTTGACCATGTTGATCCTATTTCGAAATCTATTTTGATTTAAACTATTGCATGCTAGTTCAATTAGAAAAATACTTTGTTTAAACATGGGGGTTAGATAAGTACCAATTTGCTGTATGACACCTTGATTATTTAAGTATGTGCCATGACCCTTGTCACCCTAGTTGTGGATTACTAGTTGGACATTATTAAATTGCCAACATGGGTTATAGACCGTTGTAGTATACTGCTTAGACCTGCTACGTGCTCATGACATGATTTTGGATAATCAAATGCTAATATTGACTTAATGATATATTGAACCTGTTTTGGAAAAGTATCATGTGATGTTGATGGCACGTGGTGCATGGTAATCAACTGGGGTTTGATAAACAGTTTTCGACCGGGGCATGTGGCAAGAGTAATCAGGTGGGCCAGTTGTGGCACTGGGGATGTTGATTTGGTTCTTCGGGTAGTCTTGCCCTGGTCACCCTAAGGACTTAACCTTGCAAGCCTTTGAACTGAGTCAATCGTACAACCACATGGCTGGAATGGGACGGCCCTAGTTGACTAAGTCGCTAAGGACTCACTTGTGGAGCCTCAGGGTGTCAATTACACCGTTTGTGTGATTGTACGGGGGAGCGTATCGTGGTCGTGGGCCGATACCCATCTAACGGTGTGTTGGTCCCATACTTCGCCTTGGCTAAGGGAAGGGATGGTGTAGAGCACGAACCTGAGAGGACCACCTGTGTTGTTTGAGGCTTCCAAAGGCTTTGTTATGATCGCTCATTCGCATACTCTTGTATGGCGATTCACGGTGACGTGGTGAGTGGATTGTATCTTGTGGGTAAAGTGTATAACCTCTGCAGAGTGTAAAACCTATTCGAATAGCCGAGTCCACTGTGATCGACAATGCTCGGGGATTATAGTCAAGGGTTAGCTTTTCATGAAAATGAACTTGGGCTTGGAGGCAGTTTGCCTGTGGAAAAGTGATAATTGTTTAAGGGTGTGGAATGGTTTACTTGTGAAACAATTATGAAATTATTACTATTGTTATCTGTTTTACCGCTTTACAATCTATTATGAATATTTGTGAATGTGTTTATTACAAAATAACCCCTTCAGCCTGTCATTTGGAATAAGCCATGCATATAGTTATTAGACTTGCATTCTGTGCATGACTTGCTGAGTGCTTTTTGTACTCACCCCTTGCAAACAAACAATCACCAGTGAGCAAAAGTCTACATCGTCGAAGAAGAAGAAGTTCCGTGAGAAGGCGATTATCTAGGAGTCGAACCCTGTCAGTTGCCTGTGGTGTATTGATGGGATTCACCGATGTTCTTCGTTCATTCTTTGCTTATTTGGAGTTGAAGCCGCCAGGGTTTCACAAATGTAAGGTTGACCTTAAGGTCGCTCAATAGTTTATATTCTATTATTGAGTTATTTTTACTATTCCATTTGCGTATGATTGTGATATTCATCTATGTTGAGACTGTGTGCACTAGCGTGATCCTGGACTAGTGCTGAATACACAGAGGGTCCGATTTGCAAATTCGGGTCCCGACAGAGGTGGTATCGAGCCATCTTGACTGTAGGTCTTGACCCTAGATAGACTGGCCGTCTTTAGGAGCTTCAAAATTATTTTCTAAAGAGAAAATTTAACTTGAAAGAATAATACATTCTTGACTTATCTTATTCTTCCATTCTTTCCTCTTTCTTTGAAAGTTCTATCCTTCCCTTCGATTTAAATGGAAATCTTACCTAAGTTGTTCCAAATAGTTAACGATGTTTCACACTTAAGGAGAAAGTATCTTGGATGTCGCCGTTAACCACGAAGATCGTGAAGTCGGGAATCATCGAGCTCGAAGAGAAGTGGATCGATGAAGTGTTCCGAAGCTTGAAGGACCAAAGTGCTTAGTTGTCGCTGAGACTCATGTGTGAGAGTCACGTCTCTTAAGATAGGAGTGTTACCCTTTTAGACGCTAGATTATTGTGTGCTTAGGAATTTGGTTCTTTCTTGATTGCTGAGTGTGCAGTATGTGTTGCAAAGCTTTTAGGCTTGGATAAGCAACCATACCTAGTTTTTAATGTTTTTATAAGTTTTTGGGTTAAACCTGCTCCCCTGCAATAGGATTCTTGAACCTCATCTATGCTTTTCCCTCTTACCTAAAACCCTGGAGTGATCAACAAATGGAAAGGACCAACTACAGCAGTGACGTTGAGACAGTTCAAGTCGGTTCGATTTGCTACTACCGGTGTCAGTGTCAAAGCAGATAGTGACCAGCAACCGTCCACCGTACCAATCGAGGCAATTCAACACTTGGATCAGTTTGTCACTGCTCAAACCCAGCTTATGCAGGCAGTGGTGCAACAGATGAATGTTATCAGTGCTAAAATCAACCCTCCACAACTAAAGTCACAACCTCCTGATCACCGTCAAAGTTTTCATTGTTCATGAAGACCAACCCACCCGTGTTTGATGGATCAGCCACTCTCAAAGACGCAGAAATATGGCTTCGTGTCATAGAAGAGAAGCTAGCTTTGGTGTAATGTGAAGATGAAGAGAAGGTCCCCTGTGCTACTTGCCAGTTAAAAGGAGATGCATTAGTCTGGAGGAAAGGTTTCTACATCACCTCTGAGGATGGACATATTATCACTTGATTGGAATTTGCCACTGCCCTCTGTCAGTTTGTTGCGTCATCAGAAGATAGTGTGACTACCGCGAGTTCAGAGAAGAGCACAACCCCTGCACCTAATACCATACCGAGATGTTGTTCTTTGAAGTATTGTCAACCAAACAAGTTAGAAGACCGTGCATGCATCCGATGTGGAGAAATAGGATACACTGCTGATGAACTTGCAATCAATTGTTCCAGCTGTGAAGGAAGCCATTTACCCGGAGAATGTCCTATGCGCAATATCACCTGCTATCTTTGCGAAGGTCGTGATCATTGCCCAGCTCAATGTCCCTTAGATCCAATAGTGACCGCTGTGACTCGGCATCAGCGAGAGAATTTTCGAGCCGTCATTGCTCAAGAGTTAGCGAAAAGAGAATGATTGTCATTCGCACTAGCTGTGCCACGTGAAGAAAAGAAGAAGAAGCATGTCAACCCTATCCATCTACCTCAGGAAATAAGTGATACTTGGTCACCATGGAATTGTTTCTTGTGTGATAAATGAGGTCATTGGCCTAGAGAATGCCCCATCAACCCAGCACGATGACCCAAACGTTCATGTTACCACTGTGGCGAGTCAGGTCATTTGCTAAGGAATGCCACAGAAAGATCAAGCAATTTCGAAAGCCATGATCATCCCAGAAATTACATCAGTAAAGATTTTAACACACACAGAAAGTGAATGGTAAGGCTATGGAAGCAACTTGCTTAAGGAGCCAGTGGAAGCAAGAGGAATTGGTTAACAAGACCCCTGATCCAGAAGATGAATGCAAGGAATTGGAAGACCACCGCAAGCATCGGAAAGTTTGTCAAGAAGGACCACCGCAACAGCGAATGAGGAGTACCCCTCAACAATTCAGTTGCCATACTGCTCAGACTTTGTTAGAGACACTTTCACCTGTGCTTCGCCCTAATGGTCAGAGTTTTCATAACACCAACCTGGTGAAAAGTTTTCAAGGAGAAAGATTAAAGCCTAGAATTTGCTTTGCCTGTCATCAGCCAGAAAATTTTGCTAACCACTACTCTCAGAAGAAAGTGGTCACCGCTGATCGCATCGATCTCAGCTCTGCCCTACCAAGATTAGTGCCATGTCAGGAGGAAGCCAACAGATGTCAGTCAAGTGTTGCTTCAGATGCAATGAGCCGGGACACCTTGATAATAGTTGTCCTAGGGGAAAAGATATTTTATCTGCCCACTTCAATCCTAGTCCTTCACCTACCGAGACACTTACGTCAGAAAGTGAATTGTGAAGGAGTATTCAGTTGATACAGAGTTTTAATCAACGCTGAAGAATCAAGCCGACAAAGATAGTGCCAGACCAACCGGAATGCTATCCAAGTCCTGTTAAAGACCGCGTAATTGCATATAAGCTTTGTGGTCAGATACAGCTTGTCCAATTTCCAGAAGAAGCAGAGAATCAAGTGCTCAGGAACGGAAGCAAGCGTGCCTATCAATGGAGTTGCCAGAAGCGTCAGTAGGAGTGCGTAAGATGTTCAAGATTTCCCGACAAAGTTAGTATTAAGATTTTCCGCAGAAGAAGTGCCTTTTGTGCCAGAAAAGTAGACACTGTTTGAGTCAGTGAACTTGTAAGAGGATCTCATCCGCGAAGCGACTGCAAAAATTTGGATGTTACCAAGTGTTTGCTCGAAGCGACCCTGTCCAAAGGTCTGATTGCTCGGAAGTTTGAAGAAGCTCAAGTGTTGAGTCCTCCTGAACCTAATTCTATAGTCAGCCCTGAATCTCAGGGACGAGATTCTGTTAAGGGGGGGAGATTTGTAACATCCCAAAATTTGGGTTTTCAAAAATTTTGGTTTAGTTTAGCTTCCCCAAAAATTTTCGTTGTTTTTCTCGCGTTTATAAAACTTGATTTGAGTTTTCTAAAAGCTAAAACAATCTAATTTGATTATTCTAAACATCAAATAAAATTTATTTTATTTTATTTGGATTCCTTGTGCTTCAAGAGGTTCTTCTGTAATTTTTGAGATTTTCCGGAGCTCGTTTGCTATTTATTGGATTTATTCGGAATCGATTTGTATTAAGCCCTTTTATTGAAATTAATTAATTATTTGGAAAAGTTTATATAAATTTTTGTTGAAAATATTTTATTTGAGTTGGAAATGTCTCAAAATATTTTCTGGAATTTTTCTAGAATTTTTAAGTATTTTTATTGCCTCTATTGATTTATTTGAGTTCGTGGAATTGTTTTGTTCGAAAATAATTGGAAATTCGAAAATGGCTTTGGGCCTTAAGCCTTCTCTCTCCTCCCACCAGCCCGCACCGCCACCTGGGCCCCGCCTCCTGTGGCCCCCACTCGCGCCGCCGGCCCGACCCTCCTCTCTCGCCTGCCTTGCCGCGTGGGCGGCGCCCGTCCGGCCGCTCCCTCCCGCTTGGGCGCTCCTCCCGCCCGGCCCACGCCGCAGCGCCAGCCAGCCCAGCCACCCCACCGCCGCCATGTGTCGCCTCCGATTGCGCCACATCACCCCGATCCAAGCCACGCCGCGGTAAGTGTTCGGTTTAATGCCCAAACCGACCCAAACACCTCCAAACGCGTCCAAACTTGATTTTTCTTGATCTAGCCTCTTCCCCAAACTTATATAAGGGTTCCTAGACTCCTCCCACGCGCCCCTAGCCACAGATTATTCTCCAAAACTCCGAGATCCATCCAATGTCGCCTGAACGTCGCCCAACGCCGGCCGAACTTTGGAGCCGCGTCCCGGGCAACTCGTCGACTCTTTTGGAGATCCGTCTTCTCCATGGTGTGCCACAAGGTACCATCTACTTGCTGTCCAAAATTCAGCCAATTTGGTCCACGGGATCAAAAGTTACGGCCGTTTCAATCTCGAATCTTGCCGAGGCCATAACTCCCTCAATTTTTCGAGTTTGACGGTGAAATTTTTTGTGTAGACTCCTGGGGATGTCCTCTACAGGATGCACATCTTGCCCCAAGGTTTTGCCCTCTGGATTTGGCGCAGCAAATTAATTTCTCCGTTCAGACTGCGTTCCAGACAGCGGCAAACTTCCTCACGCGTTCCCCGCTGTTCCAGAAGGTATTTCTTCGAGCCACCTGCGTCACGGTGTGCCTCTTGGTCCCATCTAGCTCTCGGTCAAATTTCGTTAAGTTCCGATCATTATTCTAGAAGTTATGGCCGTCCAAAGTTTTGATCCGAAACCCGTTAATCGCCAGTTTGTGATTAATCCGGAAGGGCGCCGCAAAATCCGCCTATACCGTTGAGATCGTCTCGCCGCGTTCTCGCAGTAGACATTCTCCCTTTGCCATCCCATCCTCCGAATTTTTTATATATTTAGGCCACCGCTTGCCGTCGCCGCGTCATCTTTTGACGCCCGGCTATTTTGGTTCGCTCGGCCGTGTTGTCGCGTCAGGAGGATCATGTTGTACTGTTTTGGTCCATCATTAAGGTTCTTTTGGTCTCCGTTTGCCGTCGGAGCCGATTCCGGCCTAAACCGTCGTTTTTCAACCTAGCGTGCGCCGGTTACTTTGCCGGTTAGCCGTCCTTGGTAGCGTTTTGTCGCGTCCATGTCGTTGTATCGGCGGTCGCTACTTCGCTTCATGAAGTCTCCTATCATTGTTTAACGCTCCGCCGTTAACGTTTGCGTCGTTAACGTTTCGCCGTTAACGTTCCTCCGCTAACGTTTTGCCGTTAACGCTGCATCGTTAACGTTCCACCGTTAACGTTTCGTCGTTAACGTTCCATCGTTAACGTTTCATCGTTAACGCAGCTCTCTTCGCCTCGTTGTCATCGCATGCGTGTATTCTTGCACAAACCCTAGTGCGATGCCTTCACTGCTCTATCATCATGGCGTGAGCCTAGTCTCATCGTCATATCATCTTCAAGCCGAATCAAAACCTAACCTAAGACCGGTTCGATGAACTAAGTTTATCGTGAGCCGCGTTGTTATCTTTGCAATCTTTCCGTTGTTTCAACCGTGGTAAGACACTTGTCTTGTCTTATCCCTGAAAACCTAATCTGCCATTAATCTAGAAATCCTTCGTGGACTTGGTCGATAGACCATTGGCCATCTGTCATACCCCTGTGCCCGATCTATCCGTCTCTCTTTTGCTTGACTGTGTCCGTTCGGTCAACAAAAGTCAACTTCAAGAATCAGTTTAGTTCACTGCGAACTAACATATCCTTATGGACCCGATCTATAGATCGAGAGCCCATATGTCGCTATCTGTCCAATCCAGATAATAACTTCGGAAGAAATATTCTTCGAAATATTATTCTTTCTTTTCCAGTTATTAGTCTTTCCCTTTTCGGAGTTTTGCCGAAAGCCCATTCTCTTTTGTCAACTCTTCGATCTAATCCGTTCGAGTTCCCAAATCTCTCCCAAGCCGTTGTGCCCAATGCTGTTCGATCTTAATTTGGAGTTTACTTGATTTGTCTTTTGAATTGGTTTGTATTTGCTTCTTCTTTAATCGTTAGACGCGTCGTCCGGAAATCGTTCGAACGAGCTGAGGATCGAGAAAGTGGAAGTTGAAGATCGAGGATCAAGGATCAAGGATAAAGAGTAAAAGACAGTAAAGTTTGCAAGGGCCAGGCAAGTTGTGCTTTGACCATGTTGATCCTATTTCGAAAACTATTTTGATTTAAACTATTGCATGCTAGTTCAATTAGAAAAATACTTTGTTTAAACATGGGGGTTAGATAAGTACCAATTTGTCAGTATGACACCTTGATTATTTAAGTATGTGCCATGACCCTTGTCACCCTAGTTGTGGATTACTAGTTGGACATTATTAAATTGCCAATATGGGTTATAGACCGTTGTAGTATCTTGCTTAGACACATACGTGCTCATGACATGATTTTGGATAATCAAATTCTAATATTGAATTATTGATATATTGAACCTGTTTTGGAAAAGTATCATGTGATGTTGATGGCACGTGGTGCATGGTAATCAAGCGGGGTTTGATAAACGATTTTCGGCCAGGGCATGTGGCAAGAGTAATCAGGTGGGCCGCTTGTGGCATCGGGATGTTGATTTGGTTCTTCGGGTAGTCTTGCCCTGGTCACCCTAAGGACTTAACCTTGCAAGCCTTTGAACTGAGTCAATCGTACAACCACATGGCTGGAATGGGACGGCCCTAGTTGACTAAGTCGCTAAGGACTCACTTGTGGAGCCTTAGGGTGTCAATTACACCGTTTGTGTGATTGTACGGGGGAGCGTATCGTGGCTGCGGCCAGATACCCATCTAACGGTGTGTTGGTCCCATACTTCGCCTTGGCTAAGGGAAGGGATGGTGTAGAAACCTGAACCGGAGAGGACCACTGTGTTGTTTGAGGCTTCCAAAGGCTTTGTTATGATCGCTCATTCGCATACTCTTGTATGGCGATTCACTACCGACGTGGTGAGTGGATTGTATCTTGTGGGTAAAGTGTATAACCTCTGCAGAGTGTAAAACCTATTCGAATAGCCGAGTCCACAGTCTTGGACAATGCTCGGGATTACAATCAAGGGTTAGATTTTCTTAAAAGTAAACTTGGGTTTGGAGGCGGTTGCTGTGGAAAAGTGATAATTGGTTAAGGATGTGGAATGGTTTACTTTTGAAACAACTGTGAGATTAGTACTATTATTATTTGTTTTACTGCTTTACAATCTATTCTGATTATTTGTGAATCTTTGTTTATTGCAAAATAACCCCTTGACTGTCATTTGGAATAAGCCATGCATATAGTTATTAGACTTGCATTACGTGCATGACTTGCCGAGTGCTTTATGTACTCACCCTTGCAAACAAACAATCACCAGTGAGCAAAAGTCTACATCGTCGAAGAAGAAGAAGTTCCGTGAGAAGGCGATTATCTAGGAGTCGAACCACTGTCGGTTGCCTGTGGCGTATTGATGGGATTCACCGATGTTCTTCGTTCATTCCGCTTATTTGGAGTTGAAGCCGTCAGGGTTTCACAAATGTAAGGTTGACCTTAAGGTCGCTCAATAGTTTATATTCTATTATTGAGTTATTTTTACTATTCCGCTGCGTATGATTGTGATATTCATCTATGTTGAGACTGTGTGCACTAGCGTGATCCTGGACTAGTGCTGAATACACAGAGGGTCCGGATTTGCAAATTCGGGTCCCGACAGAGGTGGTATCAGAGCCATACTGACTGTAGGTCTTGACCCTAGATAGACTGGCCGTCTTTAGGAGCTTCAAAATTATTTTCTAAAGAGAAAATTTAACTTGAAAGAATAATACATTCTTGACTTATCTTATTCTTCCATTCTTTCCTCTTTGCTGAAAGTTCTATCCTTCCCTTCGATTTAAATGGAAATCTTACCTAAGTTGTTCCAAATAGTTAACGATGTTTCACACTTAAGGAGAAAGTACTGGATGTCGCCGTTAACCCTGAAGATCGTGAAGTCAGGAATCATCGAGCTCGAAGAGAAGTGGATCGATGAAGTGTTCCAGAAGCTTGAAGGACCAGTGCTTAGTTGTCAGTTGAGACTCATGTGTGAGAGTCGCGTCTCTTAAGATAAGAGTGTTACCCTTTTTGACGCTAGATTATTGTGTGCTTAGGAATTTGGTTCTTCATTGATTGCTGAGTGTGCAGTATGTGTTGCAAAGCTTTTAGGCTTGGATAAGCAACCATACCAAGTTCTTAATAATGTTTTTATAAGTTCTTGGGTTAAACCTGCTCCCCTGCAATAGGATTCTTGAACCTCATCTATGCTTTTTCCCTCTTACCTAAAACCCTGGAGTGATCAACAAATGGAAAGGACCAACTACAGCAGTGACTTTGAGACGATTCAAGTCGATTCGATTTGCTACTACCCTGTCGATGTCAAAGCGAGATAGTGACCAAAGAACCGTCCACCGTACCAATCGAGGCAATTCAACACTTGGATCAGTTTGTCACTGCTCAAACCCAGCTTATGCAGGCAGTGGTGCAACAGATGAATGTTATCAGTGCTAAAATCAACCCTCCACAACTAAAGTCACAACCTCCTGATCACCGTCAAAGTTTTCATTGTTCATGAAGACCAACCCACCCGTGTTTGATGGATCAGCCACTCTCAAAGACGCAGAAATATGGCTTCGTGTCATAGAAGAGAAGCTAGCTTTGGTGTAATGTGAAGATGAAGAGAAGGTCCCCTGTGCTACTTGCCAGTTAAAAGGAGATGCATTAGTCTGGAGGAAAGGTTTCTACATCACCTCTGAGGATGGACATATTATCACTTGATTGGAATTTGCCACTGCCCTCTGTCAGTTTGTTGCGTCATCAGAAGATAGTGTGACTACCGCGAGTTCAGAGAAGAGCACAACCCCTGCACCTAATACCATACCGAGATGTTGTTCTTTGAAGTATTGTCAACCAAACAAGTTAGAAGACCGTGCATGCATCCGATGTGGAGAAATAGGATACACTGCTGATGAACTTGCAATCAATTGTTCCAGCTGTGAAGGAAGCCATTTACCCGGAGAATGTCCTATGCGCAATATCACCTGCTATCTTTGTGAAGGTCGTGATCATTGCCCAGCTCAATGTCCCTTAGATCCAATAGTGACCGCTGTGACTCGGCATCAGCGAGAGAATTTTCGAGCCGTCATTGCTCAAGAGTTAGCGAAAAGAGAATGATTGTCATTCGCACTAGCTGTGCCACGTGAAGAAAAGAAGAAGAAGCATGTCAACCCTATCCATCTACCTCAGGAAATAAGTGATACTTGGTCACCATGGAATTGTTTCTTGTGTGATAAATGAGGTCATTGGCCTAGAGAATGCCCCATCAACCCAGCACGATGACCCAAACGTTCATGTTACCACTGTGGCGAGTCAGGTCATTTGCTAAGGAATGCCACAGAAAGATCAAGCAATTTCGAAAGCCATGATCATCCCAGAAATTACATCAGTAAAGATTTTAACACAGAAAGTGAATGGTAAGGCTATGGAAGCAACTTGCTTAAGGAGCCAGTGGAAGCAAGAGGAATTGGTTAACAAGACCCCTGATCCAGAAGATGAATGCAAGGAATTGGAAGACCACCGCAAGCATCGGAAAGTTTGTCAAGAAGGACCACCGCAACAGCGAATGAGGAGTACCCCTCAACAATTCAGTTGCCATACTGCTCAGACTTTGTTAGAGACACTTTCACCTGTGCTTCGCCCTAATGGTCAGAGTTTTCATAACACCAACCTGGTGAAAAGTTTTCAAGGAGAAAGATTAAAGCCTAGAATTTGCTTTGCCTGTCATCAGCCAGAAAATTTTGCTAACCACTACTCTCAGAAGAAAGTGGTCACCGCTGATCGCATCGATCTCAGCTCTGCCCTACCAAGATTAGTGCCATGTCAGGAGGAAGCCAACAGATGTCAGTCAAGTGTTGCTTCAGATGCAATGAGCCGGGACACCTTGATAATAGTTGTCCTAGGGGAAAAGATATTTTATCTGCCCACTTCAATCCTAGTCCTTCACCTACCGAGACACTTACGTCAGAAAGTGAATTGTGAAGGAGTATTCAGTTGATACAGAGTTTTAATCAACGCTGAAGAATCAAGCCGACAAAGATAGTGCCAGACCAACCGGAATGCTATCCAAGTCCTGTTAAAGACCGCGTAATTGCATATAAGCTTTGTGGTCGAATCTGACTTGTCCAATTTCCAGAAGAAGCAGAGAATCAAGTGCTCAGGAACGGAAGCAAGCGTGCCTATCAATGGAGTTGCCAGAAGCGTCAGTAGGAGTGCGTAAGATGTTCAAGATTTCCCGACAAAGTTAGTATTAAGATTTTCCGCAGAAGAAGTGCCTTTTGTGCCAGAAAAGTAGACACTGTTTGAGTCAGTGAACTTGTAAGAGGATCTCATCCATGAGGAAGCGACTGCAAAAATTTGGATGTTACCAAGTGTTTGCTCAGAAGCGACCCCTGTCCAGTGTACAGTTGCTCGGAAGTTTGAAGAAGCTCAAGTGTTGAGTCCTCCTGAACCTAATTCTATAGTCAGCCCTGAATCTCGGGGACGAGATTCTGTTAAGGGGGGGAGATTTGTAACATCCCAAAATTTGGGTTTTCAAAAATTTTGGTTTAGTTTAGCTTCCCCAAAAATTTTCGTTGTTTTTCTCGCGTTTATAAAACTTGATTTGAGTTTTCTAAAAGCTAAAACAATCTAATTTGATTATTCTAAACATCAAATAAAATTTATTTTATTTTATTTGGATTCCTTGTGCTTCAAGAGGTTCTTCTGTAATTTTTGAGATTTTCCGGAGCTCGTTTGCTATTTATTGGATTTATTCGGAATCGATTTGTATTAAGCCCTTTTATTGAAATTAATTAATTATTTGGAAAAGTTTATATAAATTTTTGTTGAAAATATTTTATTTGAGTTGGAAATGTCTCAAAATATTTTCTGGAATTTTTCTAGAATTTTTCTGGTATTTTTATTGCCTCTATTGATTTATTTGAGTTCGTGGAATTGTTTTTGTTGAAAAATAATTGGAAATTCGAAAATGGCTTTGGGCCTTAAGCCTTCTCTCTCCTCCCACCAGCCCGCACCGCCACCTGGGCCCCGCCTCCTGGCCGCCCACTCGCGCGCCGGCCCGACCTCTCCTCTGCCTGACGCTCGCGTGGGCGGCGCCAGCCGGCCCGGCCGCTCCCTCCCGCTTGGGCCGCGCTCCTCCCGCCGGCCCACGCACGCGCCAGCCAGCCCAGCCACCCCACCGCCGCCATGTGTCGCCCTCCAGTTGCGCCACATCACCCCCAGTCCAAGCCACGCACGGTAAGTGTTCGGTTTAATGCCCAAACCGACCCAAACACCTCCAAACGCGTCCAAACTTGATTTTTCTTGATCTAGCCTCTTCCCCAAACTTATATAAGGGTTCCTAGACTCCTCCCACGCGCCCCTAGCCACAGATTATTCTCCAAAACTCCGAGATCCATCCAATGTCGCCTGAACGTCGCCCAACGCCGGCCGAACTTTGGAGCCGCGTCCCGGGCAACTCGTCGACTCTTTTGGAGATCCGTCTTCTCCATGGTGTGCCACAAGGTACCATCTACTTGCTGTCCAAAATTCAGCCAATTTGGTCCACGGGATCAAAAGTTACGGCCGTTTCAATCTCGAATCTTGCCGAGGCCATAACTCCCTCAATTTTTCGAGTTTGACGGTGAAATTTTTTGTGTAGACTCCTGGGGATGTCCTCTACAGGATGCACATCTTGCCCCAAGGTTTTGCCCTCTGGATTTGGCGCAGCAAATTAATTTCTCCGTTCTGACTGCGTTCAGACAGCGGCAAACTTCCTCCAGCGTTCCCGCTGGTCCAGAAGGTATTTCTTCGAGCCACCTGCCTCACGGTGTGCCTCTTGGTCCCATCTAGCTCTCGGTCAAATTTCGTTAAGTTCCGATCATTATTCTAGAAGTTATGGCCGTCCAAAGTTTTGATCCGAAACCGTTAATCGCCGATTTGTGATTAATCCGGAAGGCGCCGCAAAATCCGCCTATACCGTTGAGATCGTCTCGCGCGTTCTACGCAGTAGACATTCTCCCTTTGCCATCCCATCCTCCGAATTTTTTATATATTTAGGCCACCGTTTGCCGTCGCGCGTCATCTTTTTGACGCGGCTATTTTGGTTCGCTCGGCCGTGTTGTCGCGTCCGGAGGATCATGTTGTACTGTTTTGGTCCATCATTAAGGTTCTTTTGGTCTCCGTTTGCCGTCGGAGCCGATTCCGGCCTAAACGTCGTTTTCAACCTAGCCGTGCGCCGGTTCGCTGCCGGTTAGCCGTCCTTGGTAGCGCTTTTGTCGGCGTCCATGTCGTTGCACCGACGGTCGCTACTTCGCTTCATGAAGTCTCCTATCATTGTTTAACGCTTGTCGTTAACGTTTCGCTGTTAACGCTCTGTCGTTAACGCTCCTCAGTTAACGTTTCGCCGTTAACGCCTGCCGTTAACGTTCCCGCGTTAACGTTTCGTCGTTAACGTTCCATCGTTAACGTTTCATCGTTAACGGCAGCTCTCTTCGCCTGCGTTGTCATCGCATGCGTGTATTCTTGCACAAACCCTAGTGCGATGCCTTCACCTGCTCTATCATCATGACGTGAGCCTAGTCTCATCGTCATATCATCTTCAAGCCGAATCAAAACCTAACCTAAGACCGGTTCGATGAACTAAGTTTATCGTGAGCCGCGTTGTTATCTTTGCAATCTTTCCCGTTGTTTCAACCGTGGTAAGACACTTGTCTTGTCTTATCCCTGAAAACCTAATCTGCCATTAATCTAGAAATCCTTCGTGGACTTGGTCGATAGACCATTGGCCATCTGTCATACCCCTGTGCCCGATCTATCCGTCTCTCTTTTGCTTGACTGTCCGTTCGGTCAACAAAAGTCAACTTCAAGAATCAGTTTAGTTCACTGCGAACTAACATATCCTTATGGACCCGATCTATAGATCGAGAGCCCATATGTCGCTATCTGTCCAATCCAGATAATAACTTCGGAAGAAATATTCTTCGAAATATTATTCTTTCTTTTCCAGTTATTAGTCTTTCCCTTTTCGGAGTTTTGCCGAAAGCCCATTCTCTTTTGTCAACTCTTCGATCTAATCCGTTCGAGTTCCCAAATCTCTCCCAAGCCGTTGTGCCCAATGCTGTTCGATCTTAATTTGGAGTTTACTTGATTTGTCTTTTGAATTGGTTTGTATTTGCTTCTTCTTTAATCGTTAGACGCGTCGTCGAAATCGTTCGAGCTGAGGATCGAGAAAGTGGAAGTTGAAGATCGAGGATCAAGGATCAAGGATAAAGAGTAAAAGACAGTAAAGTTTGCAAGGGCCAGGCAAGTTGTGCTTTGACCATGTTGATCCTATTTCGAAAACTATTTTGATTTAAACTATTGCATGCTAGTTCAATTAGAAAAATACTTTGTTTAAACATGGGGGTTAGATAAGTACCAATTTGCTGTATGACACCTTGATTATTTAAGTATGTGCCATGACCCTTGTCACCCTAGTTGTGGATTACTAGTTGGACATTATTAAATTGCCAACATGGGTTATAGACCGTTGTAGTATCTTTGCTTAGACACCTTTACGTGCTCATGACATGATTTTGGATAATCAAATGCTAATATTGACTTAATGATATATTGAACCTGTTTTGGAAAAGTATCATGTGATGTTGATGGCACGTGGTGCATGGTAATCAACTGGGGTTTGATAAACAGTTTTCGACCGGGGCATGTGGCAAGAGTAATCAGGTGGGCCAGTTGTGGCACTGGGGATGTTGATTTGGTTCTTCGGGTAGTCTTGCCCTGGTCACCCTAAGGACTTAACCTTGCAAGCCTTTGAACTGAGTCAATCGTACAACCACATGGCTGGAATGGGACGGCCCTAGTTGACTAAGTCGCTAAGGACTCACTTGTGGAGCCTTAGGGTGTCAATTACACCGTTTGTGTGATTGTACGGGGGAGCGTATCGTGGCTGCGGCCAGATACCCATCTAACGGTGTGTTGGTCCCATACTTCGCCTTGGCTAAGGGAAGGGATGGTGTAGAGCACGAACCGGAGAGGACCACCTGTGTTGTTTGAGGCTTCCGAAAGGCTTTGTTATGATCGCTCATTCGCATACTCTTGTATGGCGATTCACGGCTGACGTGGTGAGTGGATTGTATCTTGTGGGTAAAGTGTATAACCTCTGCAGAGTGTAAAACCTATTCGAATAGCCGAGTCCACTGTGATCGACAATGCTCGGTGATTACAGTCAAGGGTTAGATTTTCTTAAAAGTAAACTTGGGTTTGGAGGCAGTTTGCCTGTGGAAAAGTGATAATTGGTTAAGGATGTGGAATGGTTTACTTTTGAAACAACTGTGAAATTATTACTATTATTATCTGTTTTACCGCTTTACAATCTATTATGAATATTTGTGAATGCTGTTTATTGCAAAATAACCCCTTCAGCCTGTCATTTGGAATAAGCCATGCATATAGTTATTAGACTTGCATTACATGCATGACTTGTCGAGTGCTTTATGTACTCACCCCTTGCAAACAAACAATCACCAGTGAGCAAAAGTCTACATCGTCGAAGAAGAAGAAGTTCCGTGAGAAGGCGATTATCTAGGAGTCGAACCCTGTCAGTTGCCTGTGGCGTATTGATGGGATTCACCGATGTTCTTCGTTCATTCTTTGCTTATTTGGAGTTGAAGCCGTCGGGGTTTCACAAATGTAAGGTTGACCTTAAGGTCGCTCAATAGTTTATATTCTATTATTGAGTTATTTTTACTATTCATTAGTATGATTGTGATATTCATCTATGTTGAGACTGTGTGCACTAGCGTGATCCTGGACTAGTGCTGAATACACAGAGGGTCCGGATTTGCAAATTCGGGTCCCGACAGGTACTCATTCACTACTGAGACATCCTCTATGCTGATTGCCTTGGTACTGTTAACCATCAACTGTCCATCTCTAACTGCAGTGGCTTGAAATTCCACTTTCTTCCCACACGGGCTCTCAATTGAGATGGTCCTTCGTCCACAATCCAATACGGCCTTGTGCTTGGATAACCAATCCATTCCCAATATGACGTCTAAGGTCTGGGTCTCCAAAATTATAAGGTTTGCTAGGAACTCTATTCCATCTATTAGTATTCTCACCCCGGAACATCCTACTTTCGTTCGGAGTTCGGAACCAGGGGTTTGAACTAAAAGCATGCACTTAAGTCTTGCAATCCTCAAATCATTTCTAGTAGCAAAGCCTTGCGAAACAAGCGAATCTGAAGCTCGAGTCAAACAAAGCTATTGCAGTGCTTGAGTTAACAAGTAACTTACCCGATCTGACGTCCGTAGCATTCTGCAGGTGCATCTGTGGTGACATGGTTGACTCGGCCTCTCACCACGATGCAGGGTGTGGCTCCTGGTCTTTGGCGTCCTAGCTGGGGTGGTTCCTAGATTGAAGCGGCCAGGGTCACTCTGCTGTCTTCTTTGGACAAGCTGTTGGCAAAGTGTCCTGGCTCGTTGCGCTTGTAGCGGCGTCTCACTGTTCCTCTGTTTGCACGGAGTAGCGTTTCTAGCAGGCTGGGTGCAGTAGTTACGATTGATGTGTCTTGGTGCCGAGGATGGTGTCCTTGTTGCATTACGTGGTTGGAATCAAGAATTGATTTGGTGCAACTCTCGGTATTGCGTTCCTGGCGTGATCCTTCTTTGTTGCATCCTGCGCTTCTGTTCTCATCCGGTTCCTTGCGCTTGTCCTCAAGAATAAGCGCCTTATTCACCAACTCTTGGAAATCTGGAAAGGTGTGGGTGATCAACCCTACTTGCAATCCTGAGTTAAGTCCCTTCATAAAACGAGGACTGCGGATTTATCTGTCGCTACATCCTCAGTGCGTAGCGTGCTAGCTGTGTGAACTTGTTCAGTAGTCGGCCACCGGCTGATTACCTTGCTTGATGCTCTGAACTCCTCCTTCTTAAGGTCCATGATTCCTTCAGGCCACGTGATCTTTGTCGAATGCGGTGTGAACTCTTCCCAAGTGATATCTTGAGGGTTCTCTTGCGTGGCACGAAGTTCTCCCACCATTCGGCGGCCCGTTCCTTCCGGTGATGAGAAGCGTAGAGTACCTTCTCATTTCCTATGCATTGAGCTATGTGTAGCTTCCTCTCGATTGATCTTAACCAATCATCGGCCTCCAATGGATTGGCATTCCCGAGAGAAAGTGGGTGGGTGAGTTCTCATGAACTCGGCAGTCTTGTATTACGGCGTGGTCCCTGATTAACTTGATTAGCGATGGCCTGGCGGTGACGTGTTGCATTTGTTGCATCATAGCATGCATCAATCGAGTCTGAGCGACAAGAAATGCTCCAAAATTCTGCATATCAATGGCGGTCTTTGGTGCTCCATCATTGGGGTTTTCATCTTGGCGGGAACCACTTCCATTGTTTCCAAAGTTTCCGCTGGTGTTCACCATCTGTCGATTTGCTCTAAGTCTTAGAGATGAGGGAATCAAGAATAGACAAGTAATATGGAACTTATGCGGGCGAAAGGTGTAACCTTAAGGTCCAACTTTATTAACTAATCAATAGTAACTTGGTATGGTTGCTTACAATGCCTAAGGGCCTTGCAACACATAATGCACACTCAAGAAACAAAGCAAATCCAAATCGAACTAACTCTGAGTCTAACGCCTAAAGGGTGACTCTTTATTAAATGACGTGACTCGTGAAGGAGTCTCACTATAGAACCTATGCTCACTCATCGAAAACCTCCACGGCCTGGTGCAGGTCTTTGTGGCATAGGCGCGTAACGATCGCCATGTCCGAGAATCGTGTCCTCTATGGTAGTCGAAGAAGCGATGTCCTCATCGAGATCCGACTCCTCTGGATCTGGCTCGTGTAGCTCGATCTTGGCTCTGGAGTGCAGTCCGCATAAGGTCATCTCCAACTCGTCAATCCTTCGTAGAAGGTGTGCCACATACTCTTGAGCTTCCCGCCATCTGTTCTTCTCTGTCGTGATTTCCTTGCGGGCCTTCTGTAGCTCCTTGTTTGTATTATCTAGTACATCCTCCTGGGCGACGACAAATCGTGCCAACTGTGTAACCGTGGCATCCTCATCCTGAATCGCTTTTGGGTCAAGAAGGTTATCGCTGCGTGGATGATAACGGAACACCGTGCTCTCCAATTCTCTGGCGTAGATGCGGGTAATGTGTCGCATTGCTCGTCGTGATACTTCTTGGATACCCATCTGCATTGTAGATCTCCTGGCCGTGCAGTGTATCGGGCGATTGCCTGGGCCCTTTTTCCTAGCAGGTACCTCAATCCTCACGTCACAAGCCTTGATCAATCCCGCTTGTCTGATCACTTCTACTTGGTATTGGGGCTTCTCAAAATCTCCGAGAGTCTCAGAGCATATGCCAAAGTTCCGCGGCGTGACCAACTCCCGGATCAACGTGGTTGAACTCTTCCTCCATCTGTCACAAGAGTGCTTTACGTAAGAACTCGAATTTTTAAATTGTGACAAGGTAAGGGAAAATTTCAGCAAGAGACAAGAAAAGAGAGAAGGGGATAAGTCGAGATGTCATTTCTTGTCTTCACAAATTTTTAGCTTTTAGAAAATAGGTTTTATCCCCACTACGACCATTCTAGCTAGGGTTGAGCTCTGCAATCAAGTATGGCTCGATACCACCTCTGTCGGGACCCGAATTTGCAAATCCGGACCCCTGTGTATTCAGCACTAGTCCAGAACGCAGCTAGTGCACACAGTCTTAACATCGGTAAATATCACAATCATACCACTCGATACCAATAAAGTACTTTATTTAAATAACCAAGCTGGTTACTCGACCTTATGGTCAAGGTACAAATGTATGCCTCGCAAGGCTTAAACTTATTCAGAGAAAAATAATAGCAGCGGAAAATCAAATAACTCGTGGCGCCATCCAAAGATACCACGTGCAACCGACCGGGCTCGCTTCCCTAAGTGAGACGGATCCTCTCGGAGTTCCTCCTCCAAAGCTGGCGTAGTCTCCTCTTCAACTGATGTTGTGTTGAGGCAAGGGTGAGTACTTGGTACTCAGCAAGTCATGCACAGAATGCAAGCTAATATACTATATGCATGGCTTGGTACAAAGGAATAGCTCAAGGTATATTTGCGATGCAAAGCATTTGAAAAGTAATATAAGTAGATTCAAAAGCAGTAGAAATAAGTAAAGCATAAATAACTTTTCAAGAAGTTTAATAAACATTTTCCCCATCCTAAACCACATTTCCATCATCTTCATTATTAAACCAACCCACCTTTCAAACCAAAGTTATTTTTGAGAAAATCTATCCCTTGACTGTAATTCCCGAGCGATGTCCAATACCGCGGACACGGCTATTCGAATAGATTCTAAACTCTGCAGAGGTTATGCACTTTACCCACAAGATACAGTCAAACACCACAAAGGCGAGTTCCCGTAACAAAGTCTTTCGGAAACCTCTAACAATACAAGTGGTCCTCCCCGGTTATTGCGCACTAACCCTTCCCTTCGCTAAGGCGAAGTCTAGGCCAATCAACCGTTAGATGGGTACCTGGCCTCAGCCCCGGTACGCTCCCCCGTACAACTTACACAAAGGGGGTAGTTGACCTCCTGAGGTCCCACAGTGCGTTATTAGCAACTTAGTCACGGAGGTCCGTCCCATTACAGACATGTGGTTGCACGTTAGACCCAGTTCAAAGGCTTGCAAGGTTAAGTCCTTAGGGTGACCAGGGCAAGACTACCCGAAGAACCAAAACAACACTCCCAATGCCACAACTGGCCCACCTGATTACTCTTTGCCACATGCCCCTGGCCGAAATCAGCTTATCAAACCCAGCTTGATTACCATGCACCACGTGCCATCAACATCACATGATACTTTTCCAAAACAGGTTCAATATATCATTAAGTCAATATTAACATTTGATTGTCCAAAATCATGTCATGAGCACGTAGCGTGTCTAAGCGTTATACTACAACGGTCTAAAAACCCATGTTGGCAACCTAATAATGTCCAACTAGTAATCCACAACTAGGGTGACAAAGGGTCATGGCACATACTTAAGTAATCAAGGTGTCATACAAAGAAATTGGTACTTATCTAACCCCAGGTTTAAACAAAGTATCTTTCTAATTGAACTAGCATGCAATAGTTTAAATCAAAATAGATTTGAAATAGGATCAACATGGTCAAAGCACAACTTGCCTTCAAAAGTACTTGCTCTTGGTCTTGAGTTGGATCCTGAGTCAATACTTCTCCTTCGAATCCTTCCGGCACTTCAACGTCTACTCGTAAAGCGTGCAAATAGCAAATACGCAAATAAACAATAGGCAAAAAGTGTCCAAACATCCAAATAAAATCGACAAACAGAAAGAACATAATTTTATGGATTTTTAGAAACTGGAATCGTCAAATTTGGAGTTAAAAGCATAAAAGTTATGATTATTTAAAGTTTAAATAATCAATTAAATAATTTTACAGAGAAAAACTTTAGTCCAAAAATTAAATAAAATTTATATTTAGGTAGATCTCAATTTTATACAAATTTAGAAATTTGAATCACTCAAATCGGAGTTGAAACGCAAAAGTTATAAGCGTTTGAAGTTTGAATCTAAATTTGAATCAATATTTCGAATTAATAAATCATTTTCTTTTTCGGAAATTAATTATTGCGTCAGCATGGACACGTGGCAGCCTTTGATTGGGCTGCTGACGTCAGCCGGTCCATGGACTTGGTCCACGTTCGGCTCGGGTCTACGGTGAACTCGGTCCACGACTCTACGTGACTGACATGTGGGCCCACTCGGGTGGCGTCATCGACGTCGGCGAGGCTCACCACGCAGTCGGCAGGTGGGACCACTGTGGACGTCATGGGTGACGTCGGCGCTTATCGGGTCGGCGGCCCGACATGCGGGCCCTCGACACGCGGGCCCCGCGTGTCGGCGTCACCTGCCTGCAGCGTGGGCCAGCGGCCCGACGCGTCGGTCCAACTTCCCGACACGTGGCGCAATCTCGACCGTTGATTTGAGATTCAACGGCCGCGATTAGATTCCAGGGTTAACACGTTGAATCTACTCGATGATCGTGGGCCGTTCGATCTAGATCGGACGGTCCAGATCTAATTCTATAAAAATCACTACTACGGCACGAGGCGATTATGAACCGTCGGATCTTGATCCAACGGTCCAGATCTAATCGGGTTTGGAACACGTGAACTCACCTCAACCGCACGATCAAGATCGGACGGCGCTCAGAGTTCGCGAGGGCGATGGCGACGCGGCGGAGCTGCAGCCACCGGAGACGGAGACGACGACGAGCCCGACGGCGCTCCGGGGTCGTTCCGGCGAAGTGGGTGGTCTCTTCGGATGCGTCTCGAAGCGGGGACTCCGGATCTGGGCTTCTTCTCGGTGGAAGACGACGGACGTCGGCGGAAAACGGCGTAAACATGGCGGTCACCTCCTCCAACTCCGGCGAGCTCGCACGGGCAAACGACGGCGGCTCAGGCGAGATGGCTCGGGGAAACGGGTGCGCAAGGATGAGGGCAACCTCGGGGCGTGACCAGGGCTTTAAATAGCCTCGGCGTTCGTGCCCGAGACGGAAACCTAATTCTACACGGCGGCGGGCGCGGCGGCGGAGTCCGGCTCGAATTCGGCGGAGACGACGACGCACAGCCGTCCACGTGGCACGATCAACGGCCACGATCACGTGGGCGCGATCGGATCCGGGCCGGATTCGACCGAAGCGGTACGGGCGGATCTCAGCCGTTGGATCTTGATCCAACGGTTGGGATCGATTAGGGTTTTGAGCTGGTTTGATCGAGTCACGTGGCTCGGGTCGGACTCGAGTCCGACTCGGGTTCCGACTCGGTCGGATGAACAGTACTCGACCCGAGTTGAATTTCCAGCGATTTAATATTTAAAATAATTCCCAGTAATTCATTTAATTCATTAAAAATAGCAAAAGACTCAGAAAAATTCTGGAAAATACTTTGGATCATTTTGGACTCAAATAAAATATTTCCAACAAAATTTTATTTGCAAAATTAAATTCTTTAATTATTTCAAAATGGAATAAATTCAAATAAATTCCAAATAAATTCCAGAAAATTCCAAAAATTCACCAAAGTGCCAGATCACACATGAATTTAAGAAAAGCAAAATTTTGGGGTGTTACAAACCTCCCCCCCTTAATAGAATCTCGTCCCCGAGATTCAGGGCTTACTAAAGGAATAGGTTTGGAAACTCTTTCTTCAAATCCTCTTCGCTCCCTAAGTCGCTTCGCTCTCTGCATGGTTGCTCCACTTAATCCTACAGATACGGGTTTACTTATTTCTGGTTTCTCGATCCATTGTGTTTTGAATCCTCACGGTATGCTCATTATAAGTCAAATCCTCTTGCAACTCAATTGATTCTTGCGGTGTCTGTTCCTCGTGAACTCTGAGACACTTCTTCAATCGGGACACATGGAATACATCATGCACTCCCCGCCAACGATCGCGGGCAACTCCACTGGTAAGCAACTTCGCCTTTGCGACTCAAAATCTTAAATGGTCCAACATAGCAGGTGCGAGTTTCCCTTTGGCATGGAACCTCTTAACTCCCACGAGGCGTAACTCTGAGGTAAACAAAGTCTTCGTTCAAAACTCAAGTCTCGGCGACGATTATCAAGATAACTCTTCTGTCGAGATTGGGCTATCTTCAACCTTTCCCTAATCATGGCGATCTGTTCTT
This sequence comes from Rhipidocladum racemiflorum, assembly GCA_036346355.1. Classification (NCBI taxonomy): domain Eukaryota; kingdom Viridiplantae; phylum Streptophyta; class Magnoliopsida; order Poales; family Poaceae; genus Rhipidocladum; species Rhipidocladum racemiflorum. The sequence continues at coordinate 36,866,770 of CM070580.1, read as the reverse complement.
CAGCCTCTTGAAGAATATCAGGCCCAAAGACATGGCGCTCGCCGGTCTCATTCCAATTCAATGGCGTCCGACATGGTCGTCCATACAAAGGCCTCAAAAGGTGACATCTCAGAACTAGCCTCGATAACTATTGTTGTAATCGAACTCGAGATACGGCAAACTCTTATCCCAATAGGTAGCATAAGCCAATGCACAAGCTCTCAACATATCCTCCAGAATCTGGTTGACTCTTTCGGTCTGTCCATCCGTCTGCATGGATGATAAGGTATCTTGAAGTTCAAACGGGTTCCCATGGCTTCATGCAACTTATTCCGTAACCTTGAGGTAAATTGGGTACCTCTGTCCGATACAATCCTCTTTGGCACTCCGTGCAAACAGACAATCTGATCATGTACAATTACGCTAATTTATCTCCGAGTAAGTGGTCTTCACGGGGATAAAATGGGCTACTTTAGTCAAGCGATCCACTATAACCCATATGGAGTCATAACCTCCTTGAGTCTTCGGCAAACCGGTAATGAAATCCATTCCGATTTCCTCCTCTTCCACTCAGGTATTTTCAGCGGTTGTAGCAATCCTGCTGGTCTCGATGCATTGCCTTGACTCTCGGCATACGTCGCACAATGCAACATGCTCGGCAACTTCACGTTTCATACTCGGCCACCGTAATCTCTCCTTGAGATCCTGATACATCTTGGCGCTTCCAGTGATGAATTGAGTACTTGGAGTCATGGGCTTCTTCCGTAATCGATTGCTTTAACTCCTTTTTGCTAGGCACACAAATGCGATCCTTCATCCACAACGTGCCTTGCTCATCCAACTTGAAGTCCTCTGCCTTGCCTTCCTCCTTGATGGACTTAATCCTGCGGATCTTGTCATCATCCTTCTGTCCTTCTCGGATCTGATCCTCTAGGGTAGGCTTTACTTCTAATGCGGCCAAGAATCCGCTAGGTACTACCTCAATCTTCATATTTTGAAAATCCTCACATAACTCATCCTGACTTGTGGCTAGCAACGTACTCACGGTATGGCTTTTCCGACTCAGGGCATCGGCTACTACGTTGGCCTTCCCGGGATGGTAATGGATTCCAACATTATAGTCCTTGATCAACTCTAACCATCTCCTCTGCCTCATATTCAGATCCGACTGGGTGAATATGTACTTAAGGCTCTTATGATCCGTATATACTTCACATCTGTTTCCAATCAGATAGTGACGCCATATCTTCAAAGCATGCACTACGGCTAACTCTAGGTCATGTGTCGGATAATTTTCCTCATGCGGCCTCAATCGCCTTGATGCATAAGCGGCGACCTTTCCGCTGCATCGGCACACATCCAAGTCCTTGGCGCGATGCGTCACAATAAATATCGAAGCTTTGAGCAACATCCGTAGAACTAACACCGGTCTGATGTCAATCGCTTCTTCACTCTGAAATCCTTTCTCACATTCTGGCGTCCATGCAAACTTCTTTTCCTTCTTCAGCAGTTGTGTAAGAGGTTTCGCAATTGTCGAAAAGCCTTCGATGAAACGGCGGTAGTATCCTGCCATTCCGAGGAAACTCCGAATCTGGGTCACAGTCTTGTTTGCTCCCAATGTAACACACGCCTTCTACTTTGCTTGGATCTACTGGCGACTCCTTCTGCGGTCATTACATGTCCAAGAAACTCCACCTTGTCCTTCCAAAAATCACACTTGCTGAACTTGGCGAAAAGTTGTTGTTCCTCGGCTTTTCCAAAACTCGCCTTAAGTGTTCGGCATGTTCATCCTCCTGTCTTGGAGTAGATCAGGATATCGTCTATGAACACGACGACAAACTTGTCCAAATATTCCATGAACACCTTATTCATCATATTCATGAAATAAGTGGCGCATTAAATCGATCCAAAGGACATAATCAGAACTCGTAATGTCCATATCTTGACGAGAATGCGCCTTGAATATCTTCCGATCGGATCTTCAATCGATGGTATCCCGACCTCAGTCAATTTTGGAGAAAACTCCGGCTCCTCTCAACCGATCAAACAAATCATCAATCCTGGGTAGCGGATACTTATTCTTCATCGTGACTTCGTTGAGTGCACGGTAGTCAATGCACATCCCGAAACTTCCGTCCTTCTTCTTGACAAACAAAACTGTGCTCCCCACGGCGACTAACTCGGCCTCGATAAATCCTTTCTCCATTAACTCTTCTAGTCTGTTTCTTCATTTCTACCAACTCCTCGGTGGACATCCGATAGGGTCTCTTTGCTATCGGTCTTTGTGCAGTACAAGCTCTATCACAAACTCTATGTCCCTGTCTAGCGGCATACCGTAGATCTTCGGGAAAAACATCCGGGTACTCATTCACTCTTGAGACATCCTCTATGCTGATTGCCTTGGTATCGTTAACCATCAACTGTCCATCTCTAACTGCAGTGGCTTGAAATTCCACTTTCTTCCCACACGGGCTCTCAATTGAGATGGTCCTTCGCCCACAATCCAATACGGCCTTGTGCTTGGATAACCAATCCATTTCCAATATGACGTCTAAGGTGCAGGTCTCCAAAATTATAAGGTTTGCTAGGAACTCTATTCCATCTATTAGTATTCTCACCGGAACATCCTACTTTCGCTCGGAGTTCGGAACCAGGGTTTGAACTGAAAGCATGCACTTAAGTCTTGCAATCCTCAAATCATTTCTAGTAGCAAAGCCTTGCGAAACAAACGAATGCGAAGCTCCGAGTCAAACAAAATTGCAGGTGTATCGAGCTAACAAGTAACTTACCCAAAGATCGACGTCCGTAGCATTTCGCAGTGCATCTGCGGTGACATGGTTGACTCGGCCTCTCACCACGGTCTGGGGTGTGGCTCCCGTGCCGGGCGCCCTAGCTGGGTGGTTCCTAGATTGAAGCGAATCGGGTCACTCTCGCTGTCTTCTTTGGACAACTGTTGGCAAAGTGTCTGGCTCGTTGCGCTTGTAGCAGCGTCTCACTGTTCCTCGATCGCTCGAGTAAGCGTTTCTAGCGGGGCTGGGGTCTCGTAGTTCTCGATTGATGTGTCTTGGTGCTGGATGGTGTCCTTGTTGCATTCTCGTGGTTGGAATCAAGAATTGATTTGGTGCAACTCTCAGCGCTATGCGTTCTGGCGTGATCCTTGCTGTTGCATCCTGCGCTTCTGTTCTCATCCAGTTCCTTGCGCTTGTCCTCAAGAATAAGCGCCTTATTCACCAACTCTTGGAAATCTGGAAAGGTGTGGGTGATCAACCCTACTTGCAATCCCGAGTTAAGTCCCTTCATAAAACGAGACTGCCTGGATTTATCCGTCGCTACATCCTCAAAAAGGTGCGTGGCGTGCTAGCTGTGTGAACTTGTTCGTAGTCGGCCACCGGCCGATTACCTTGCTTCAGTTGCTCAACTCCTCCTTCTTAAGGTCCATGATTCCTTCAGGCACGTGATCTTTGTCGGAATGCAATTGTGAACTCTTCCCAAGTGATATCTTGAGGGTTCTCTTGCGTGGCACGAAGTTCTCCCACCATTCGGCCGTTCCTTCCAAATTGATGAGAATCGTAGAGTACCTTCTCATTTCCTATGCATTGAGCTATGTGTAGCTTCCTCTCGATTGATCTTCACCAATCATCGGCCTCCAATGGATTGGCATTCCCAGAGAAAGTGGGTGGGTGAGTGCTCATGAACTCTGACAGTCTTGTCTTCTGGCGTGGTCCCCGATTAACTTGATTAGCGTGGCCTGAGCGGTGACGTGTTGCATTTGTTGCATCATAGCATGCATCAATCGAGTCTGCAGCAGCAAGAAATGCTCCAAAATTCTGCATATCAATCAAGCGGTGCTGGTGCTCCATCATTGGGGTTTTCATCAAGGGAACCACTTCCATTGTTTCCAAAGTTTTCGCGGGTGTTCACCATCTGTCGATTTGCTCTAAGTCTTAGAGATGAGGGGGAATCAAGAATAGACAAGTAATATGGAACTTATGCGGGGCGAAAGGTGTAACCTTAAGGTCCAACTTTATTAACTAATCAATAGTAACTTGGTATGGTTGCTTACAATGCCTAAGGGCCTTGCAACACATACTGCACACTCAGCAAACAAAGCAAATCCAAATCGAACTAACTCTGGAGTCTAACGCCTAAAGGGTGACTCTTTATTAAATGACGTGACTCGGCGAAGGAGTCTCACTATAGAACCTATGCTCACTCATCGAGAAAACCTCCACGGCCTGGGTACGGGTGCTGTGGCATAGGCGCGAAACGATCGCCATGTCCAAAGAATCGTGTCCTCTATGGTAGTCGAAGAAGCGGTGTCCTCATCGAGATCTCGACTCCTCCGATCTCGCTCGTGTAGCTCGAATCGCTCGGTCCGGTCCGCATAAGGTCATCTCCAACTCGTCAATCCTTCGTAGAAGGTGTGCCACATACTCTTGAGCTTCCCGCCATCTGTTCTTCTCTGTCGTGATTTCCTTGGCGGGCCTTCTCGTAGCTCCTTGTTTGTATTATCTAGTACATCCTCCTGGCGACGACAAATCGTGCCAATGTAACCGTGGCATCCTCATCCTGAATCGCTTTTGGGTCAAGAAGGTTATCGCTGCGTGGATGATAACGGAACACCGTGCTCTCAATTCTCTGGCGTGAATGCGGGTAATGTGTCGCATTGCTCGTCGTGATACTTCTTGGATACCCATCTGCATTGTAGATCTCCTGGCCGCAGTTGTATCCGCGATTGCCTGGGCCCTTTTCCTAGCAGGTACCTCAATCCTCACGTCACAAGCCTTGATCAATCCCGCTTGTCCGATCACTTCTACTTGGTATTGGGGCTTCTCAAAATCTCCGAGAGTCTCAGAGCATATGCCAAAGTTCCGCGGCGTGACTAACTCCCGAGATCAACGTAGTTGAACTCTTCCTCCATCTGTCACAAGAGTGCTTTACGTAAGAACTCGGAATTTTTAAATTGTGACAAGGTAAGGGAAAATTTCAGCAAGAGACAAGAAAAGAGAGAAGGGGATAAGTCGAGATGTCATTTCTTGTCTTCACAAATTTTTAGCTTTTAGAAAATAGGTTTTATCCTCACTACGACCATTCTAGCTAGGGTTGAGCTGCAATCAAGTATGGCTCGATACCACCTCTGTCGGGACCCCGAATTTGCAAATCCGACCCTGTGTATTCAGCACTAGTCCAGAACGCAGCTTAGTGCACACAGTCTTAACATCGGTAAATATCACAATCATACCACTCGATACCAATAAAGTACTTTATTTAAATAACCAAATCAAGTTACTCGACCTTATGGTCAAGGTACAAATGTATGCCTCGCAAGGCGAAACTTATTCAGAGAAAAATAATAGCAATGAAAATCAAATAACCGTGGCGCCATCCAAGATACCACGTGCAACCGATCGCTCGCTTCCTAAGTAGACGGATCCTCCCGGAGTTCCTCCTCCAAAGCCGGGCGTAGTCTCCTCTTCAACTGATGTTGTGTTGAGGCAAGGGTGAGTACTTGGTACTCAAGAAGTCATGCATGAATGCAAGCTAATATACTATATGCATGGCTTGGTACAAAGGAATAGCTCAAGGTATATTTGCGATAAACAACATTTGAAAAGTAATATAAGTAGATTCGAAAGCAGAGAAATAAGTAAAGCATAAATAACTTTTCAAGAAGTTTAATAAACATTTTCCCCATCCTAAACCACATTTCCATCATCTTCATTATTAAACCAACCCACCTTTCAAACCAAAGTTATTTTTGAGAAAATCTATCCCTTGACTGTAATTCCCGAGCGATGTCCAATACCGCGGACACGGCTATTCGAATAGATTCTAAACTCTGCAGAGGTTATGAACTTTACCCACAAGATACAATAAAGACCACAAAGGCGAGGTCACGTAACTAAGTCTTTCGTAAACCTCTAACAATACAAGTGGTCCTCCCCGGTTATTGCGCACTAACCCTTCCCTTCGCTAAGGCGAATTCTAGGCCAATCAACCGTTAGATGGGTACCTGGCCTCACTTCAGACGCCTCCCCGCATAACTTACACAAAGGGTGTAGTTGACCTCCGAGGTCCCACAGTGCGTTATTAGCAACTTAGTCAACTAGGTCCGTCCCATTACAGACATGTGGTTGCACGTTAGACCCAGTTCAAAGGCTTGCAAGGTTAAGTCCTTAGGGTGACCAGGGCAAGACTACCCGAAGAACCAAAACAACACTCCCAATGCCACAACTGGCCCCCTGATTACTCTTTGCCACATGCCCTGGCCGAAATCGCTTATCAAACCCCGCTTGATTACCATGCACCACGTGCCATCAACATCACATGATACTTTTCCAAAACAGGTTCAATATATCATTAAGTCAATATTAACATTTGATTGTCCAAAATCATGTCATGAGCACGAGCAGTGTCTAAGCGGATACTACAACGGTCTAAAAACCCATGTTGGCAACCTAATAATGTCCAACTAGTAATCCACAACTAGGGTGACAAAGGGTCATGGCACATACTTAAGTAATCAAGGTGTCATACAGCAAATTGGTACTTATCTAACCCCTGTGTTTAAACAAAGTATCTTTCTAATTGAACTAGCATGCAATAGTTTAAATCAAAATAGATTTCAAATAGGATCAACATGGTCAAAGCACAACTTGCCTTCAAAAAGTACTTGCTCTTGGTCTTGAGTTGGATCCTGAGTCAATACTTCTCCTTCGAATCCTTCCCAGACTTCAACGTCTACTCGTAAAGCGTGCAAATAGCAAATACGCAAATAAACAATAGGCAAAAGTGTCCAAACATCCAAATAAAATCCACAAACAGAAAGAACATAATTTTATGGATTTTTAGAAACTGGAATCGTCAAATTTGGAGTTAAAACGCATAAAGTTATGATTATTTAAAGTTTAAATAATCAATTAAATAATTTTACAGAGAAAAACTTTAGTCCAAAAATTAAATAAAATTTATATTTAGGTAGATCTCAATTTTATACAAATTTAGAAATTTGAATCACTCAAATCGGAGTTGAAACGCAAAAGTTATAAGCGTTTGAAGTTTGAATCTAAATTTGAATCAATATTTCGAATTAATAAATCATTTTCTTTTCGAAATTAATTATTGCGTCAGATGGACACGTGGCAACCTTTGATTGGCCTGGCGACGCCAGCGGTCCATGGACTTGGTCCACGCTCGGCTCGGGTCTACCGTGAACTCGGTCCACGACTTCACGTGTCGCCGACATGTGGGCCCGCTCGGGTGACGTCATCGGCCCGACGTCAACGGGCTCGGCCACGGTCTTTGCAGTGGGACCCACCAGACGTCATGGGTGACGCGTCGGCGCTTGGCTGGGTCGGCGGCGACATGCGGGCCCTCGACACGCGGGCCCGCGTGTCGGCGTCACGCGACGCTGCTGGCGTGGGCCCGACCGCGTCGGCCCAACTTCCCGACACGTGGCGCAATCTCGGCCGTTGATTTGAGATTCAACGGCCGCGATTAGATTCCGTGATTAACACGTTGAATCTACTCGATGATCGTGGGCCGCTCGATCTAGATCGGACGGTCCGTGATCTAATCCTATAAAAATCACTACTACGGCACGTGGCGATTGTGAACCGTCGGATCTTGATCCAACGGTCCAGATCTAATCGGGTTTGGAACACGTGAACTCACCTCAACCGCACGATCAAGATCGGATGGCGCTCAGAGTTCGCGAGGGCGATGGCGACGCGGCGGAGCTGCAGCCACCGGAGACGGAGACGACGACGAGCCCGACGGCGCTCCGGGGTCGTTCCGGCGAAGTGGGTGGTCTCTTCGGATGCGTCTCGAAGCGGGGACTCCGGATCTGGGCTTCTTCTCGGTGGAAGACGACGGACGTCGGCGGAAAACGGCGTAAACCGCGGCGGTCACCTCCTCCAACTACGGCGAGCTCGCACGGGCAAACGACGGCGGCTCAGGCGAGATGGCTCGGGGAAACGGGTGCGCAAGGATGAGGGCAACCTCGGGGCGTGACCAGGGCTTTAAATAGCCTCGGCGTTCGTGCCCGAGACGGAAACCTAATTCTACACGGCGGCGGAGTCCGGCTCGAACTCGGCGGAGACGACGACGCATAGCCGTCCACGTGGCACGATCAACGGCCACGATCGCGTGGGCGCGATCGGATCCGGCCGATTCGACCGGGCAGACGGGCGGATCTCACCGTTGGATCTTGATCCAACGGTTGGGATCGATTAGGTTTTGAGCTGGTTTGATCGAGTCACGTGGCTCGGTCGGACTCGAGTCCGACTCGGGTTCGACTTCGATCGGATGAACGATACTGAACCGAGTTGAATTTCCAGCGATTTAATATTTAAAATAATTCCCAGAATTCATTTAATTCATTAAAAATAGCAAAAGACTCGAAAAATTCGGAAAAATTGAAAATACTTTGGATCATTTTGGACTCAAATAAAATATTTCCAACAAAATTTTATTTGCAAAATTAAATTCTTTAATTATTTCAAAATGGAATAAATTCAAATAAATTCCAAATAAATCCAAATAAATTCCAGAAAATTCCAAAAATTCACCAAAGTGCCAGATCACACATGAATTTAAGAAAAGCAAAATTTTGGGGTGTTACAGCCATCCACTTCGAATTTTAGACTCTTCAGAGCGAGTCATGAGGAGGAGGACCATCAGATTTGTGAAAGTTTTGTGGACCAATCAGTCTGAGCGGGAGGCAACTTGGGAACCTGAGGACCAGATGCGAAAGAAGTACCCAACGCTCTTTGAGGACGCTGGGGGTAAGTCGTGGTTTACCTTTTGCCTTCCTTTTCATTTTTAGGTCCGTAGCTAAAAGGAGAAGATTCGAGGACGAATCCTTTTAAGGTGGGGAGATTGTGATGCCCTAGAATTTGAGAGCGATCCTAGGGTTTTCTTTCTTGGCTGTTCCGGAAAGAAAGAGGGTTTTTGTCGGGGAATGAAATAATGGAAGAATTTGCTACAATTTAATTTTAAAATTGGAGTTTTGGGCTAGTTTCTGTTGGGCTGATGCAACCTGGGCCTGGGCCGGGAATTCTTTTTCCCCCTCTCCTCCCCATGCCTTGGTGGGCCGGCCCATTCCCCCATTAGGTGGCGCCCCCCTTGGCCGGCCACCTCCTCCTCCTTTACCCTAGGGCGCCTCCCCTTCCTCCCCCTAGCAGCCGCCACCCCCTCCTCTTCCTCCCCTGCGTGGTGGCTCAAAATCCACCACAAAACGCGAAGGAGAAAGCGAGAAGGGATCCGTGGAGGCGTGGAGGACGAGCAGATTTCAGATTCGGGGTTCGTCGCGTGTTTTCCGTGGATTCTCGAGGAAGGACTCTAGGTAAATTTCCAGAATTTTACCCCCTGTTCTACCTAAGATTAGGAGTGTTTTAGATCTGGTGGTGTTTGGTTTGGATGGAATTTGATGGGGAAAAAGGGTAGTTGTTCAGGTGGTGCTGTTTCTGAGAGGGGAGATTGTGCAGCGCGGATTGTTTCGCGGTTTAAGTGGCATACATGATTTTTCCTGCAAAAAACCTATAACTAGAAAGTTGTAGACAACGTCGATACCTAGCTTCTGTAATTTTTTCAGAATTTTTGGGCCGTCGGTCTGAGGGTTATCTCTGTTGGAAGATGACGAACAGAATCTGGAAACAGATTTCATCCACTGTGTTGGACGGTTGTTTAGGCATATTTAACAGCAGAATTGAAATTTTTGACCTTCATGAAAGTTGTAGATCTCGTCAATATCTAGCTACTGTATTTTTTCTGTATTTTTATGAACAGTAGAAAAAAGATACGAAATTGGGAAGAGAGGGTGTCTTTGCTCGATCCGGACAGATCGGGGTTTTTGGCGTTTAAACGGGAACGGGGAGTAGGAAGCGTGTGTTTGAATTGTGTGATGAATTGTGATGTCGCTATTTACTGAAATAATGTTTGTTCAGGTGGTGCCACTGCTGGGCGCAACTAAGTTCATCGTCCACGTCGGTAAAGGCAAGTGGAAGTAGTTGTTTTGTTTGTTAAACATTTCATCTCTATGATATTTGCTTTCTATCCATGCTATATGATGAGATGCAAACATGTGGACTCAGTGGGAGGGGTTATGAATGAATTCATGCATGATGCATTAACTGCATAATCATGCATTGGAAGTTTGTCGACGCCAACAGGCGCGATCAGACGTCTAACAACACCGTGTGTTCCTGAGAAAGGGCACGGTGAGGAGGAACATGGCATAAGCATGTGCATCAATTATATGCATTTTACTGAAGTGGTGTGGTCTATTTGATGTGGTATTGTATATCAGGAATGTGGAATGTTAGTTATATGGTGGATGTTATATTCGTATTAGTTGTTCCGCTTGCTGAGATTACCCAATCTCACTACTTGCTGTTTTGATGTTTTCAGGTAGCGCACGTGAGTCGTAAGCATGAAGGGTGGGCTAGCAGCACAATAAAGTTTCTGATGTCATCACGACTCACATGATCTAGTGCTTTAAATAATTCATTAGTTGAATGAATTTTTATTATTTATAGACCCATTGTTGTTCACTTTAAACTTGTTCTCGTTTATGGTTGTCCCACTAGAGATGTGTTTTATTTATGGTTGATACCTGGTTGATTTAGACTCGTTGTCTCTAGTACTAATGTCGTGATATTATTCCTATTTGAATTGCTTCCGTATTGTCTTGTTTTAGGGGAAATGCTGTCGATTTATTCTTATACAACAGTTGAGATTTATGGGGTGTTACACATGATTCCTCAATCGCTTCAATTTCTACTAAAAATTTTCAAGGGACAAAAACTCCCTAGGAATCTGGATTCCAAAGAATTCCCTGAACCAGATATCGCATACCACTTGTCTTAAGAATCGACCTGACATAACTCAAACTAGACTTTCCTTCAACACTAAAACACACTATACCTTTTACTCGATTATTCTTCTCAATAGAAAAGGGTATCAAATTCTAAACTCAACAAGAGTCTAATCTCATCTTTCTACCTCTCTATCAAGATTCATTAAACTCAAGATGACTTAATCATCGCGAGACACAACCTGTTAACAAGCATTTAACCATTTCTCACCATTAGCATTTGAACGGTCAACTGAGGTTCCAAACTTGAACCCCCAAAGAATCAAATACACAAAATCACATCTCTTCCAATTATTCGACCTTTTTCACAAAGAATCAAAATTAACCAATGTCATCTACGTACATAGCCCACATCGACAATAATTTCCTTTCGACTACAAACCACATTACATTTTCATTCTATACTCTCCCAGGCATAACACACACCCAGGGACAACTAGCTAAGACAATGTTCACGTCAGAACGTTCTTACTTCAAATTTTTCTATAACCTTCACTACCACCAAACGGTACTCTCAACAAAATTTGAACCACGACATCAACAACCTCCATCATACTCCACCTTTATACCACTAATGTACAACACCTAGCCCAAGCTAGGGCCGCAAACCATTTCCAAACCACAAAAAAAAAATTCTAAGAGGGTCTCGCCCTCTCATAATCTCTCAAATAACCAAGCCCATGAGTATACTCCTCTATTATACTCATCAATTTATAAACATTCCTATTCATATCTCAAACGAGAATGCCAACAAATAGCAACTCTCTCTAGCCAGATGAACCACATTCATGTACTTGAACCCAAAGCGCCACAAATCACTTTGGAACAAAGATTCGACAACATCTAAAGATCACTCTATTTCTTTTCCTAATTCAAGCCGCAAAGGAAAAACTCAAATCTCAAATCAATGCGATACAATTTCGCATCGGGGAGCACTCCAACAACAGAGAGACTCTACACAAATCTTTGACAGAATTTCTCAACAACCAAATACAACTCAACTCGCTTTCACCCAAGCCAAGCCTCTCATTTTAACCAAAATCACATTTTGGAAGAGAAAACCGATTCTCAAATCACACACAAGGATCCACAACTGCCACAAAAACTCTCAAAAAGAAAGGGAAACTCAAATCTCTTATAGCATAGCCAAATGCCAAAAATTATTCACTATTTCTTTTCATGCTAGAGAGCAATTGAAATCTTGATTCATGACATGAATGCAAACTTTTCAAGAGCACTCCGGATTAGTCATATATCCCTATATGACTTTCTCACTGACCTGGCTCATCAACTCTTTTATGGTTATAAATATATATAAACGATGTCATATTTCATTTTCACCAAAGCAGCAAACATACTCGGGGGAAAAACTCCATTAGAAGAGAAACACCGCACGAAACTTTATTAAGGTAACTCACTTTCACAAAAGCAAACATCAAGCCTTTACCAAAGCAAAACATCTCTTAGACAACCACAAAGCACTTATGAAACAATCATAAGTTTCACATTTTGAAACACTCGCAAACACCACACACTTCTTCAATTAAACCAAACTCTAGTCAAGGTAGAGTGTGATGCCTTAGAGCGTCAGAGCGATTTTAGGGTTCCTTTTCCTGGTTTTGTTCCTGGAGTTGTTGGGCTAGAAACAGTGGGCCGAGGAAAACCTGGGCCTGGGCTGCGAATCCCCTCCCCACCTCTCTCTCTTTTCCCCTAGTAGGCCGGCCCACCATATAAAAGGGGTGTCACCCCCCCCAAAGCCCTAGGGCGCCCCCCTTCCTCCCCTAGCAGCCACACCACCCCTCCTCTTCCTCCCCTTGCGTGGTGGCTCAAGATCCACCGCGAAACGCGAAGGAGCAAGCGAGAAGAGGATCCGTGGAGGCGTGGAGGACGAGCAGATTTCCGATTCGGGAATCGTCGCGCGTTTTTCGTGGGTTCTCAAGGGAGAACTCAAGGTAAAATTCCCAATCTTTTACCCCTGTTCTACCTAGGGATTAGGAGTGTATTAGATCTTGTGGTGAGTGATTTAGATGGATCTTGATGGGGGAGAAGGGTAGATGTTCACGTGGTGCTGTTTTTGGAAGGGGAGATTGTGCAGCGCGGATTGTTTCGCGTTTTATGTGGCATAGACGATTTTTCCTGCAAAAACCTATAACTAGAAAGTTGTAGATAACGTCGAGATCTAGTTTCTGTAATTTTTTCAGAATTTTTGGGGAGTCTGTCTGAGAGTTATCGCTGTTTCAAGATGACGGACAGAATCTGGAAACAGATTTTGTCCACTGTGTTGGACGTTTGTTTAGGCATATTTAACAGTGGAATTGAAATTTGTGATCTTCATGAAAGTTGTAGATCTCGTCAATATCTAGCTACTGTAATTTTTTTGTATTTTTATGATCTGTATAAAAAAAGATACGAAATTGTGAAGAGAGGGTGCTGCTGTTTGACCCGGACAGATTGGGGTTTTTGGCGCTTAAGAAGGGAACGGGGATTAGGAAGCGTGTGTTCGAGTTGTGTGATCGATTGTGATGTCGCTATGTACTGAAATAATACTTGTACAGGTGGTGCCCCTTCTGGACGCAACTAGGTTCGTCATCCACGTTGGTAAAGGCAAGTGGAAGTAGCGGTCTTGCTAAACTATAACTCGCTATTTGTTTCGTCTTCAATATAAACCTTAATTGCAGCACACCTACATGGTTTAACTACTTGTTTATGAGATTACCATATCCTATCCTGCATTGTGATGTGGTTGTTTGGCTTTTGAATCATGAGTAAGAATGAAGAAAGATGTTGTTTGCAAGATGAATTGTGGAGATATTCTATCTCAATGATGTTCGCATTCTATCCATGTTATTTGATGGTATGCAAGCATGTGAATTCAGAGTGGGAAGTTATGAATGTATTTATGCATGAAGCATTAACTGCATAATCATGCATTGGAAGTTTGTCGACGCCAACAGGCGCGATCAGACCGTACAACACCGTGTGTTCTGAGAAAGGGCACGGTGAGGAGGATCATGGCATAAGCATGTGCACAATCATATGCATTTTACTGAGGTTGTGTGGACTCTATAATGTGGTATTGGACATGAGGAATTTGGTATGCTAGTTTTACTGTGGCTGTGTTATTCGTTAGAAGTTGTTCCGCTTGCTGAGATTACCCAATCTCACCCCTTGTTATTTTGTTGTTTTCATGTAGTTCTCGCGAGTCGTAAGCTTGAACGGTGTGCTTAGTAGCACAATCAACCCTTCGGGGTCATCACGAATCACATGGACTAGTGCATTTAATAATTCATTAGCTTGCTGAAATTTTATTAATCATAGACCTGTTGATGTCCTCTTTGGAGCTGTTTTACGTTTATGTTTGTTTTCTGGTTGATTTAGATTTGTTATCTCTAGTATTGATGCTTTTATGTTATTCCTGTTTATAATGGTTATTATGAATCTTGTTGTCGCCTGCTTTGTCCTAATTTTAGGAGAGATGCTGTCGAAATTTTCTTGTACGACAGTTTAGATTTGTAGGGTGTTACAGTTGGTATCAGAGCGGACTGTAGGTCCTTGGAATGTCTATTTTTAGTGTCATATTATAGGATACAACTAAAATGTGATGTGGAATAACTTAGAAACATGGCCTAGGTTTTAACTAAAATTTTGTCATAGGATAGCAACATTAAAACTTGTGTAAGTGGAATCACTAATTTAAAATTTGACACACATGGATGCACAGTAGGAAAGGGTATGGGTATCGTTGCCTTATGCTTAAAGGTTGAATTTAAGCTTTTTGTTGAATGCTACTTTTGATGATGTATAATGCTATATTTATGATAGATTTGATTGAGTTGCTTCATTTGTGATAAAGTGTGGTTGTGGTGCCGAAGGGTTTCGGTCACCTTTTGTTTGTAGTGAGGCTGTGGTTTGACGGTGTGGTCGGGTAGAGTCACCACCGAAGAACTATTATACCCCTGCAGGAAAGAGTACTTATCCGTGTCCGTCGTAGATCGGGTAATCGATCGGAGTCAAATAGAAGAGGTTGGTGATGGATTCCTTCGGATGTTCTTTACCGTCTGATGGTCGGTTTTGGTTGGTTTTCTGGGTATGTGGTTGGTTCAAACCGAGGAAAATTCTTAGTTTTGAGCACTCACGATTTGTCCTTTTGGCGGTTTGTGGTTTTGTCTCCTTTGAGTGAAGACACAAAAGAAGAGTTCTACGTTGCGCGTCTTTTGGTCACAATTTTGCTTTGGCACCTGATTTATTGTGATGGACTGTCGTTGGGAGGAAATTTCTGTGGTTGTTGTTTCCCCGATTTTTTTTTTAAAAAAAGAAGGGGGTTGGAGTTTCTCCTGTTGCAGATCAAGCTGGATGGAGCTAAGTTTGAATCTTTATCGGAAAATTTTAGTTGGACATTTGGTCTTCCCTTTTGCATCCGTCTTCCTTTGTGGAAAGTGTAGGTTTTGGATTTCTTGAAGAGTTTTGGCTACTATGATTGGACATTTGAGGGTCGAGCTCTCTTGCATTTATGTTTGGATTTTGCTTTTCTCCCTTGCCTGAAAAGAAGAAATTTTTATCGGTGTTTGTTCTTGATCTAGAACTGTGTTTTTTTTTAATGTTTGGGATTGCCTCCTGTTTGTCAAGGGTAGGTGACCCATGACGGTGTTTAGAAATTTTATGTCTGTGTTACGTAGTATGTAACAATGTGGTTTATGGAATGATGTACTTCTAAGTTAATTTGTGAGTTGAATCAATTAAAATGTATTTGTTATCTTTAGCTTGAGATTAAATAAACTTCTAGTATTGTAGATTGCTCTATAGCGATAATGATTGAATGTGTTAATGTGCATGCTTAGGATTTATTGCATTATTTTAATGTGCCCTTGACCATGGACAATGTTTAAAGCTTTAAATCTTGATGCGTAGTTAGAACATTACGATGATGTAAACTCATGCGAAGGTAATAGAAAATTAGTGGGTTATTTAGAGACATTTTAATATAAGGTCGGTAGAACAATTTAATTGTAATGGTGGACTACCGATATTTTTAAATATACCATTGTGGTTTTTTAAAGTTTTTCTAATTTAATATTGTTTGCTAGTGACTTTAACTTGGTATTTTATTAGAGTTGATATTTATGACTTTGCAAACTATTATTAGATTCGGAAGTATGCGATATGCGTTCCAATAATGCTAGTATCGATATCAATTTGGAAGACATAAGTTATTGCCAATGCCGTAATATATTACTGATGATATCACCTATTCAGTTCACTATAAAAAAAAGGCAGGAGTATGTCTTGGAGTGGCAATTTTGCTATAACCCGTGTATAGGGTAGCTAAAAAAAAAATTAAAAAAAAAAATAAATTTAATTTAGCGTTGTTGTTATAAGAGCTTTGGATGGCTTAAATTATTCAATCTATTTTACATAGTTGGAGTATGTTGTGTAGTGACAGTTTGTCATAGCCTATGGATAGGGTAACTAAAAGCAATGTTGTTGTTTTACAATTATGCCAATTATTGATATTGATGACTTAGTAGTGGTGGTAACTGATTAGATTAATTGTTGAAAACCTTTGTTAAAATGGTGGAAATTGTAACATGTTGTGATGGAGTGAACCAGGGATAGTTAGCATGACGCGTGATTTTGTCCTTAATAAATGTATGTTTTAAACTTCTATTTACGATTGGTGCCTTGTTGTGATAATATTTACTTGTTGAGTCATCTTTTAGGTGAATAAATTTCCATTGTCGAGATGTTGACGCGTATGTGGTATGGAATTTATAGGTTCATCATGCTTTAATACTTGTTGAAGCACCGCCTTTCAAATTTAGAATATGATGATATAGGTTAGGTCGCTCCGTGGGGATCTTGATGAGGTAGTGTTGGTTGGATGTGTTTTTATAAGCACCGTGAACTTTATTTATAATTGTGGAAAAGGTAATAAGAGTAAGAATTTGTTGTGTAGTTGTTGTTAAATCCTGATGGGCCTTCTCAATGAGTAAATAGGGAATATTGAAATCTAAATGGTAAGGGTAGTGGAATGCTATAGATGGCGGGAGTTATGCTGAACTTATGTTTAAAAATTCATATGGATTGGTTTGTTTGTTTGATATTTGGGTTGAATACTTTCGGTCAAAGTATTCTTTGTCTTTGTGTTTGAGTTTCCTAAACTTAGAATGATTCTCGCCAAATGTGGGTTAATTTTGAGGCTTAAAACAAGGATAAAAGAATGATTAACCTTGAAGTAATTTGTGGAGATTTTGGAATGTTATTCTATTAAATATCGTCATTCATTCATCTTTGATAAGAAAACTAGCTTAAGTTATGAATGCGACATTTATGCTCAAGGATGTATGCTTTGACTGTGTCCGTAGTTTTCAAGGTCTAGTTATCGGTTGCATTGTTGATTAAAAGAAGTAGCTAATCCAATGTAAGATTTGGAACTTCATGATCTGGAAATATTTGTATTTCTATTTTGGGCTAGAGTTGTGTTGTGGTGTGAGGTGTTTGACAGTTTTTGTTTAAGAGACGATTCTTCTGGTTGTGACATGAATGATATTCGTGGTTGAAACAATTTTTCTGTTGGGAAGTGACTTTGGTTCCTTTTTAAGGAAAAAGAGATGGTGGTTGTGTGGAAGCATTTAATTCCTTGATCGGTTTTATTTTTCTGAATGGCTTGGCCTTGGATAAAAGTGAGATGATTTGTTTTGGTAAAAGTGAAATGCATTTGCAGAAGACTTTCGCGGTGTTTCTCTTTTGAATAGAGCTTCTCCCCGAAGAAAATTTTGTTTTTTTTGGTGGTTTTGGTTCTATGGAGTTCCTCTTCCAAGTTGAGTTCCCGTGTATGTGAATTTCAGCCCTTTGGTTTAAAGGTGGTGATTGTCGTTCGTTGTGTTAGTGAGAATTAAGATTTCTTTTACGTTCAAGCTTGGGGGTAAGAAAATGAATGTTTATGTTATGGTTGAGTATATTCAAGGATTGTACTCCTTGCCCTGGTCCTTGGGTGGAAGAATGTGAAGGCGAAACCTTCTTACAAGGGAAAACTAGTGTGGGTCGCTGATCGTAAGTAGTTTAAAAGTGAAGAGTAAAGGAAGGTTGTGTATGACTCAATTCAAACCTTTTTTGGAGAATTGTTTTCATTGATGTGTTCCTCGGTGGGGTTGCTTAATTTAGTAGTGGACAACTTGGAAGTTGCAGGTAATTACATTAATTTTTTTGGAACTTTTGTCGCTGGGTTCGAGCGAGTTTGTGTCAACCGTAGTGATTATGTTCGATTGTTATTGTTTCTGCGGATTTACGGACCCTGGTTGTAAAGTAGGCTATCTCTGTCGTTGGTAAGGGTGGATATTGGTTCTTTTTGTAAAAGATCAATCACTTGTAGGAGATAGGAGTTTGTGTTTGGGTTGATTTAGAGACTTACCTAGAGCGTTGTGTCTCACATGGTTCGCGTCGTCCAGAATGCGACGAACTGTGGTAGAGGAGTTGAGATTGGAATGCGGAGTTTCGCGATCGGGTTGAAGAGAGAAGTGGGAGTTGAGATTCCAGATCGATACCAGATTCACCTAATAGGTGTCCTTTATTTAATAGGGGAATAGTTCGTGTTAGTGTCCAATGAAAGATTTGTGGACCAATTAGTCTGAGCGGGATGCAACTTGGGAACTTGAGGACCAGATGCGGAAGAAGTATCCTACACTCTTTGAGGATGCTGAAGGTAAAGTGTTGATTACCATTTTGCCTTCCTTTTTTAAGGTTCTGTAGCAAAGAGGAGTAGATTCGGGGACGAATCCTTTTAAGGAGGGGAGAATGTGATGCCTTAGAGCGTCAGAGCGATTTTAGGGTTCCTTTTCCTGGTTTTGTTCCTGGAGTTGTTGGGCTAGAAACAGTGGGCCGAGGAAAACCTGGGCCTGGGCTGCGAATCCCCTCCCCACCTCTCTCTTTTCCCCTAGTAGGCCGGCCCACCATATAAAAGGGTGTCACCCCCCCCAAAGCCCTTGGGCGCCCCTTCCTCCTAGCAGCCACACCACCCCTCCTCTTCCTCCCCTTGCGTGGTGGCTCAAGATCCACCGCGAAACGCGAAGGAGCAAGCGAGAAGAGGATCCGTGGAGGCGTGGAGGACGAGCAGATTTCCGATTCGGGAATCGTCGCGCGTTTTTCGTGGGTTCTCAAGGTAGAACTCAAGGTAAAATTCCCAATCTTTTACCCCTGTTCTACCTAGGGATTAGGAGTGTATTAGATCTTGTGGTGAGTGATTTAGATGGATCTTGATGGGGGAGAAGGGTAGATGTTCACGTGGTGCTGTTTTTGGAAGGGGAGATTGTGCAGCGCGGATTGTTTCGCGTTTTATGTGGCATAGACGATTTTTCCTGCAAAAACCTATAACTAGAAAGTTGTAGATAACGTCGAGATCTAGTTTCTGTAATTTTTTCAGAATTTTTGGGGAGTCTGTCTGAGAGTTATCTCTGTTTCAAGATGACGGACAGAATCTGGAAACAGATTTTGTCCACTGTGTTGGACGTTTGTTTAGGCATATTTAACAGTGGAATTGAAATTTGTGATCTTCATGAAAGTTGTAGATCTCGTCAATATGTAGCTACTGTAATTTTTTTGTATTTTTATGATCTGTATAAAAAAAGATACGAAATTGTGAAGAGAGGGTGCTGCTGTTTGACCCGGACAGATTGGGGTTTTTGGCGCTTAAGAAGGGAACGGGGATTAGGAAGCGTGTGTTCGAGTTGTGTGATCGATTGTGATGTCGCTATGTACTGAAATAATACTTGTACAGGTGGTGCCCCTTCTGGACGCAACTAGGTTCGTCATCCACGTTGGTAAAGGCAAGTGGAAGTAGCGGTCTTGCTAAACTATAACTCGCTATTTGTTTCGTCTTCAATATAAACCTTAATTGCAGCACACCTACATGGTTTAACTACTTGTTTATGAGATTACCATATCCTATCCTGCATTGTGATGTGGTTGTTTGGCTTTTGAATCATGAGTAAGAATGAAGAAAGATGTTGTTTGCAAGATGAATTGTGGAGATATTCTATCTCAATGATGTTCGCATTCTATCCATGTTATTTGATGGTATGCAAGCATGTGAATTCAGAGTGGGAAGTTATGAATGTATTTATGCATGAAGCATTAACTGCATAATCATGCATTGGAAGTTTGTCGACGCCTTGGCGCGATCAAGACTGCAGTACAACACCGTGTGTTCCCTGAGAAAGGGCACGGTGAGGAGGATCATGGCATAAGCATGTGCACAATCATATGCATTTTACTGAGGTTGTGTGGACTCTATAATGTGGTATTGGACATGAGGAATTTGGTATGCTAGTTTTCCTGTGGCTGTGTTATTCGTTAGAAGTTGTTCCGCTTGCTGAGATTACCCAATCTCACCCCTTGTTATTTTGTTGTTTTCAGGTAGTTCTCGCGAGTCGTAAGCTTGAAGGGTGGGCTTAGTAGCACAATCAACCCTCCGGGGTCATCACGAATCACATGGACTAGTGCATTTAATAATTCATTAGCTTGCTGAAATTTTATTAATCATAGACCTGTTGATGTCCTCTTTGGAGCTGTTTTACGTTTATGTTTGTTTTCTGGTTGATTTAGATTTGTTATCTCTAGTATTGATGCTTTTATGTTATTCCTGTTTATAATGGTTATTATGAATCTTGTTGTCGCTTCCGTTTTGTCCTAATTTTAGGAGAGATGCTGTCGAAATTTTCTTGTACGACAGTTTAGATTTGTAGGGTGTTACATAGAGTTACAAGTATTTTCAACTCAAGAGCTTCCCACACAACCCGTTATGATTAATTGCTTCCTTTAAATACTGATTACAAAGATAATACAGGTTGCACGCGAAAGGGCGCGATCCACTCATATACTCTTGGGTATAAAACCCCAAATTCAACACGTAAGCTAAACAGCTTAGCCAAAGACAAAGATTGGCACTATTCACATAACCACCATCGGTCATGTTATCATAAACTGTAAACCAAGTCTATCTTATGACAATCAACAAGGAGAACCACGTTCTCACAACTTCGGCACAAATAACTTACCAATTAACTCAACATAAGACTCATACCAACTTTTATTTTGGTCTACCAACCAATAAATAATTCTAACCACTCAATACGATCTCCACTAGACATCTTTCATAACTACGGATCCCAGACAGACATCTGTCAAGAATAATTTCAACCTTTCCAACAATCATTCCATATCCCTATTCTTTGATTACACATCAATTAAGTCATTTTGCTGATTCACAGTTTAATCGACCCCTAAACAACTTAGACCAACAATCCTCATGTCTTAATACCATCAGCTTGCTATAGTAAGTTCATCAAGAAGAAGATTCTAGGTCTTCGCACTCGGAATCAAAACTCACTAATCTTGAACTTGGAATAAATTCCTTAACTCACGACACTCTGCATAAAACACTAATCGACTTTCACTTTGGATCACTTATCATCTCGATTAATCTTTCTTTATCAACACAATCAATTAGGTTGTCTTAAACAACCAACAACTTCACTTTAACTAGATCAGTAATTTACTTCATCTCAATGTCCCAACTACCCATCATAGACTTAATGTCTTGAACACCCTCGCATTTGTACCATGAACTCGACAGTCAGGGAAGGGAGTTAGCGTCACATCCCCACATAGTTTTATTCACCTAGACAACTACACACTCTCATTTGTAGTTGTAGTGATTATCTTAATGCGCTAAACTTGGATTATGCTATCTTGTGCTTGGTTTTAATGTTCTCTTCATATTCGTTCAAGAAACATCGGAGGTTATGTTATGGGCTTGAAATGATGCTTTATCTCCTGTTAGTGTTGTTTTAGATGTCATCTATTATACTATTATGATGTGATAATATTATTGTTGCTTCGAACCATGGAAAAACAAAGAAGTTGCTGCCGAAATTTTGGTTAAAACATTTAGCGTAGTTGCTGTAATTTATTCATAACTGTGTGTTATGGGTTGCTTCTAGTATCGTTTGGGTGACATTCGCGGCATAGTTGGTGCCGGGGTGTTACAGCAGCAGTCCCGAGACAAGTTTGAACTGGCCACGCAAGCAGCCCGGTGATGTCATAATTCCCTTCTACTTTTAATTACTTTCTTTTGCCTTACGACCTAATAGCTTCCAAACTAGGCAGTAAGCTGGGGGCTACACTTAATAAGTGCACGTTCGCACGTGCATGAGTCCCCAACTTAAATCGCTCTACCTAATAGTCGCAACACTTAATAAGTGAACGCTAAACACTCCCGCAAGGTGTCTCTCCTTGACTTATTACGTTATTTTAAACTAGGTTTGCACATTGGAAGGCTGGAGTAGCACAAGCATTCCAGGTAGGTTTGCTTGCAAGGGGTTTTGTAACACCCCGGCATCTAGTATGCTCTGAATGTCACCAAACATGGTATAAGCAGCATCTAAATACCATAAATAAAGCTAAATTATAGCAAGGGCGCAAAGGCTAAAACCGAAAATTTCGGCAGCATCTCCTTTGTTTTTCCATGATTTGAAGCAACAGCAAAAATAAGGCACGATATATCATAACGAAAGACATCTAAAATAGCAATAACAGATGATATGGCAACATGTTAAGTCTAAAATAATGAATCCAACCATTCCATAAACTATAACGATGTAAATGAGGAAATCAAGCACACAATCTAGCCATACACCAAGTTTCATCGCAACAATCTTATTATCATAACTCCAATTGATAAAATTGTCTAAATGTGTGCAGCAACGTGAAGAAGTGTAGCTAAACCCCTTTCCCGCATGCCAGTTTCATGGTACCTAAAACATCATAAAACACAAGCGTGAGTTCATCACTCAGCAAGTATATTGCAATGGAACAAAGAGAACAGTTTTCAATGATAACATCACTACACCTCATACTTAACCTCATAATCATGGCATAATCTCATTGTACACATCATAACCATGTCATAATCTGGTTGTACACATCTCATTAACAACAACATATATGCAATGCAATGCACAAGTCTCCTCGAAGCACATACCGGTATTGCCGAGTGCACACCCGTCGGCGTGCACCCTGTTTCCCCTTCCATCCCGTAGAAGGAGGGTGCCTACTCTTACTGACTCGCTCCCATACACAACCGTGGATGGGACTACAAGGTAGGTCTTTCGTGTTCACTACATGTGAACACAGAGTCCCGCATCAGAATGGGACGCCTCTTCCATTATGAACGCACATATGACATGAACATGTATCATCTTGCATAAACATGTAATACAACGAACTCATAATCAATATGTAACCACATTCATCATGTCATAAGCAAATATCAAGCATGGCACATTAGCATATCATGTAATCATATTGCACCTAAGCAAGTTTAGCAATCATACAACACCCAAACCCATTCCAATACTTGCCTTCAACCGTAGGTGATGGATTGGCGAGAGGTTGAGTGCACTCCCGGGGTCACACCACCTGCACATAGGTACCACACACTCAAAACGTGCCCACAAAACAGTACATGAACGATCCTCTACCTCGACTTCGCAAACTACTCCTAAAACCCGAAAACAGAGAATCTGTCCCGATTGGACAGTGAGCTTCCAAATGGCATAACTTGCGTTTTAAAACACCAAATCGAGTAAAATAGTATATTTTTTTGAATATTAGGAAATTTCCTAGCTTTTTCTAAGTATTCGCGAAGACTGAATCAGCCTCTAAAATTGTCTAATCTACAGATAAACACGATCTATCCCAATCGCGTCACAGATTTCACAATGTTCCGTAAAACTACCATAACTCTTAAATGGATGATCGGAGATTCGCGTTCTTGGTACCCACTGAAAGGTAATTAAATTATCTACAACTTTCACGAAAGGAGTCAAGACAGAAAACGTCTCTAACCTGCAGAAAAACGCCGCGCAAGCCTGCTGCCAAAACGGGGCCGAACTCCAGTTTTTGCCTCGAGATTGGAATCTGCCCTGGCCTCTTCTTCCCAATGAATCTGCCATGAACAAGGGTTCCTAAGCCCTCACAAAACCACCCAAAAATAGGATCTAAAAACACCATACCATACCTCACCCCCGCGGAGACGAAACGAAGCCGACCCTCGCCAGATTGCGTCGTTCCTTGCAGTAGAATCGATCCCGGACAGCGGAGGAGCCAATCTAATGGAGGGGATTAGGCTTTGCTAGTTTGGGAGAGTGGAGTATTGTAACACCCCAATTTTTTGCTTTTCATGAATACAAATGAGATTTGGCATTTTTGAGAATTTTTGAAATTTTCTGGGATTTATTTGGGTTTACTTGGATTTAATTTGAATTTATTTCCTTTTGAAATAATTAAAGAATTTAATTTTTCAAAGAAAATTTTTTGGAAATATTTTATTTGAGTCCCAAATGCCCTAAAATATTTTCAATCAGAGGATTCGATCAGATTTCATCAAGATACGGACATTACGAGTTTACAGTTATCTCCTTTGGTCTGACAAATGCGCCAACTTATTTCATGAATTTGATGAATAAGGTATTCATGGAATATTTGGACAAGTTCGTTGTTGTGTTCATAGATGATATCTTAGTCTACTCCAAGACAAAGGATGAACATGCAGAGCACTTGAGGCGAGTTTTGGAGAAGCTGAGAGAACAGCAACTCTTTGCCAAGTTCAGCAAATGCGACTTCTGGAAGGGCAAGGTGGAATTCCTTGGACATGTAATGACCGCAGAAGGAGTCGCCGTTGATCCAAGCAAAGTGGAAGCTGTGTTACATTGGGAACAGCCGAAGACACCCAGATTCGGAGTTTCCTTGGAATGGCAGGCTACTACCGCCGCTTCATTGAAGGCTTTTCGACGATTGCGAGACCTCTTACGTAATTGTTGAAAAAGGAGAAGAAGTTCAACTGGACACCGGAATGTGAGAAAGGATTCCAAGAGCTGAAAAAGAGATTGACATCAGCACCGGTGTTAGTTCTACCGGACGTCAATCAAAGCTTCGATATTTATTGTGATGCGTCGCGCCAAGGTCTAGGATGTGTGCTAATGCAGAACAGGAAGGTCGTAGCATATGCATCAAGGCAGCTGAGGTCGCATGAAGAGAACTATCCGACACATGACCTGGAGTTAGCTGTCGCAGTACATGCTTTGAAGTTGTGGCGTCATTATTTGATTAGGAACAGATGTGAAGTGTACACGGATCATAAGAGTCTTAAGTACATCTTCACCCAATCGGACTTGAACATGAGACAGAGGAGATGGTTAGAGTTGATCAAGGATTACAATGTCGGAATCCATTATCATCCTGGGAAGGCCAATGTGGTGGCTGATGCATTGAGTCGGAAAAGCCATACCGTGAACATGCTGATAGCCACGAGTCAGGACGAACTATGCAAGGATTTTCAGAGAATGCAGATTGAAGTGGTACCAGAAGGATTCTTGGCCGCACTGGAGATAAAGCCTACCCTGGAAGACCAGATCCGAGAAGGATAGAAGGATGATGAAAAGGTCCAGCGAATCAAGTCCAAGATGGAGGAAGGCAAGGCAAACGACTTCAAGCTGGATGAGCAAGGCACGTTGTGGATGGAGGATCGCATCTGTGTGCCGAACAAGAGGGAGCTGAAGCAGCTGATTCTGGAAGAAGCCCATGACTCCAAGTATTCAATTCATCTAGGGAGTGCCAAGATGTATCAAGACTTGAAGGAAAGATTCTAGTGGCCAAGCATGAAGCGTGAAGTTGCTGAGCATGTTGCATTGTGCGACATATGTCAAAGAGTCAAGGCAATGCATTAGAGGCCAGCGGGACTGCTGCAGCCGCTAAAAATACTTGAGTGGAAGTGGGAAGAAATCGGAATGGACTTCATCACCGGTTTGCCTAAAACTCAAGGAGGATATGATTCCATATGGGTTATTGTGGATCGTCTGACTAAGGTCGCCCATTTTATCCCAGTAAAGACCACCTACTCGGGAGATAAGTTAGCAGAGTTGTACATGACCAGGATTGTCTATTTGCACGGAGTGCCCAAGAATATTGTATCAGATAGAGGTACCCAATTTACCTCAAGGTTCTGGAATAAGCTGCATGAAGTCATGGGGACCCGTTTGAACTTCAGTACAGCCTATCATCCGCAGACGGATGGACAGACTAAAAAAGTTAATCAGATTTTGGAGGATATGCTAGAGCATGTGCTTTGGCTTATGCTACCTCTTGGGATAAGAATCTACCGTATGCCGAGTTTAGCTATAATAACAGTTATCACGCAAGTTTACAGATGTCACCTTTTGAGGCATTATATGGTCGACCCTGTCGAACGCCATTGAACTGGAATGAGACAGGCGAACGCCGTGTCTTTGGGGCGGACATTCTTCAAGAAGCTGAAGAGCAGATTGCCATGATCAGAGAAAGATTGAAGATAGCCCAATCGAGACAAAAGAGCTACGCCGATAATCGTCGTCGGGATCTGAGTTTTGAACCGAAAGATTTTGTGTACCTTAGGGTTACACCTCTCAAGGGAGTCAAGAGATTCCATGCAAAAGGGAAGTTGGCGCCGCGCTACGTGGGCCCGTTCAAAATCCTAAGCCGCAGAGGTGAAGTTGCTTACCAGTTGGAGTTACCGTAGTCGTTGGCAGGTGTGCATGGTGTGTTCCATGTGTCACAACTGAAAAAGTGTCTTCGAGTACCCGATGAGCAGACACCGTTAGAATCAAAAGAACTGCAGGAAGATCTGACCTACCAGGAACACCCCGTCAAGATTCCGGACACCATGGATCGAGAGACGAGAAATAAGTCAACCCGTTTCTGTAGAGTTCAGTGGAGCAATCATGCAGAGTGCGAAGCGACTTGGGAGCGCGAGGAGGATTTGAAGAAAGAGTTTCCAAACCTATTCCTTAGTGAGTCCTGAATCTCGGGGATGAGATTCTGTTAAGGGGGAGGTTTGTAACACCCTAATTTTTTGCTTTTCATGAATACAAATGAGATTTGGCATTTTTGAGAATTTTTGGAATTTTTTGGGATTTATTTGGATTTACTTGGATTTAATTTGAATTTATTTCCTTTTTAAATAATTAAAGAATTTAATTTTTCAAATAAAATTTTGTTGGAAATATTTTATTTGAGTCCCAAATGCCCTAAAATATTTTCTAGAATTTTTCTGGAATTTTTCTAAGTATTTTGCTATTTTTCTTGAATTAAATGAAGTTCTGGAAATTAATTTGAATATTTAAATCGCTGGAAAATCAAAACCGGGTTTTACTGTTCATCCGACCGAGTCGGACCGAACCGGACCCGAGTCCAACTCGAACCAGACTCGAGTCCGACTCAAACCCAACCCAAACCCTAATCGCTCGACCGTTGGATCGAGATCCAACGGCCGTGATTGCGCCACGTCGCCCACGTGCGACCCGAGCCAAACCGGTTCGCGCCCGTGCGACCCGAGCCGTCGATCGCGCCACGTGGACGGCCCCCGTGAGTCCACGTCGCCTGTCCGAGTCCCCGCCGGACTCCGCCGCCGCCCGCGCGTGGGGCCTCGTTTTCCGCGAATATCACGGACGTCGATGGCCTATTTAATGCGCCGCCACCCGTGTCAGGACCCCCTCTTCCTTGCGCATCGTTTGCCCCAACCCACGCCGGTCAAGCCACCTCCGCCAGCCCGCGCGAGCTCACCGTACTTGGTCTTGCGTTCCGTCGCGGTTCTCCGTTGTTTCCGCCGCCGTCCGCCGTCACCGAGCCCAGATCCGGAACCGCGAGGACAAGACGCGTCGGGAGGTACCACCCACATCGCCGGAATCGTGCCCAAACGCCGTCGGGCGTGTCGTCGTCTTCGTCTCTGGTGACCTCGCTCCGCCGCACGCCATCGCCGACTCGCGAAGCATCTCAGCTGTCGGATGTCCATCGCAAGGCCCAGATTCGTCCACGTTGCCGAAGGTAATTTTCCACGTTGCAGTTTTAGATCCGTTTCCAACCGTTGGATTTAAATCCAACGGTTTAGATCACGCCACGTAGCCGTAACCGCACCGTGCTTGGATAGATCTCAGCCATTAGATCTAGATCGTACGGCTAGGGTTAACCCACGTTGTAGCATTAGATCGGATCTCGACCGTCCGATCAAGATCGAACGGTCCAGATCAACCGCGTTATTTCAAAACGCGTGAGGTTAGATCTGATCTGGACCGTTGATTTTCAAATCAACGGCCCAGATCGTGCCGCGTGTCCGGTAGTTGGACTGGCGCGGTCAGCGCGGTCGCCGCTAACGTGGGGCCCGCGTGTCAGCGGGACAGCCAACCGCACCATGACGTCACCGCTGATGTCATGGTGAGGCCCGCGTGTCAGTGCCGTCAGCCGAGCGTGGTGACGTCACCGCTGGCATCATCCGAGGGGTCCCACATGTCTGTGAGATATGTCCCCGTGGGTCGGGTCCACGGTGGACCGAGCTGTGCCGTGCGCCGGGTCCATGGACCCAAGGCGACGTGGCAGCTACTGATTGGTCCACGTGTCGTGCTGATGCAATAAATGGAATTTTCAAAAGAAAAATAAATGGATTAATTCGGTTTATTGATTTATTTGAATTTTCAAACTTCAAACGCTTATAACTTTTGCGTTTTAACTCCGATTCGAACATTTCCAATTTCTAAGTTTTTATAAAATTGAGGCCTACTCAAATATGAATTTTAATTAATTTTTTATTATGAATTTTTTCTCTGTTTTTATTTAATTAATAGTTTCTTTAAACTTTAAACGATTATAACTATTGCATTTTAACTCCGATTTGGACGATTCAAATTTCTAAAAATTTATAAAAATGTGCTCTCTCTGTTTATGAACTTTATTTGAACTTTTGAACACTTTTGTGTATTGTTTTATTTATTTATTGCTATTTGCACGCGTTACGAGTAAACGTTGAAGTGCCCGAAGGCTTAGAAGGTGAAGTGTTGACCCAGGAGCCAGCTCAAGACCAAGAACAAGTACTCTTTGAAGGCAAGTTGTGCTTTGACCATGTTGATCCCATTTTGAAATTTATTTGATTCAAATTATTGCACGCTAGTTTAATTAGAAAATGCTTTAATTAATTTTGGGAAATTAGTTAAATGCCAACTTTGTATTATGACTCCTTGATTATTTAATTATGTGCCATGACCCCTTCTCACCCTAGTTGTGGGTTGTTTAGTTGGACATTATTAAATTGCCAACATGGGTATTTAGACCGTTGTAGTATAATGCTTAGACCTGCCACGTATACATGACATGATTTTGATAATTACATGGTAATATTGACTTAATGAGATATGGAACCTGTTTTGGAGAAGTGTCATGTGTTATTAATGATGATGTTGATGGCACGTGGTGCATGGTAATCAACTAGGGTTTGATAAATAGATTTGGACCGGGGCATGTGGCAAGAATGATCGGGTGGGCCAGATGTGGCATCGGGAAGGATGATTTGGTTCTTCGGGTAGTCTTGCCATGGTCACCTTAAGGACTTAACCTTGCAAGCCATTGAACTGAGTCAATCGTGCAACCACATGACCGGAGTGGGACGGTCCTAGTTGAGTAAGTTACTAATAACTTGCATGTGATACCTTGGGTGTGAACTACACCTTTTGTGTAGCTTGAATGGGGAGCGTACCAAGGCTACGGCATGGTACCCATCCAACGGTATGTCGGTCCCATACTTCGTCACTGTTAAGGGAAGGGATGGTGTATGGCAAAAACCGGAAAGGTTCACTTGTGTAGTTAGCAGTTGCCGAAAGGCTTTGTTACAATCACTCGCCTTTGTGGTGTTTGGCTGTATCTTGTGGGTAAAGTGCATAACCTCTGCAGAGTGTAAAATCTATTCGAATAGCCGTATCCGCGGCATTGGACATTGCTCGGGGATTACAGTCAAGGGTTAGACTTTCCTGAAAACAACTTAGACTTGAAAAGTTTGGTTGGGTTTTATGATGACGTTGATGGAAATGTGGGCGGGTTTAATGATGACGTTGATGGAAATGTGGGCTAGGAATGGGAAAGATGTTTATTTAACTCCTGGAAAAATTATTGATGTTATACTTGTTTTTACTGCTTTCGAATCTACTTACGTTACTTGTTAAATGCTGTTACTGCAAATGAACCATGAGCTATTCCTTTGTTTTAAGCCATGCATGTAGTATATTAGCTTGCATTCTGTGCATGACTGTCTGAGTACCAAGTACTCACCCTTGCCACAATACAACATAAGTTGAAGAAGAGTCTACACAAGCTTTGGAGGAGGAGCTCCAAGACGAACCGTCTATCTAGGGAGCGAGCCCAGTCAGTTGCCTGTGGTATACTGGATGGCGCCACGAAGTCTATTTTATTCCGCTGCAGTTATTTGTCTTTTAATAAGTCTTTCGCCCTGCGAGGCGTATATTTGTAACTTGACCTTATGGTCGAGCAACCAGTTTGGTTAACTAATTAAAGTACTTTAATATTTTGTTGAGTATGATTGTGATATTTACCAATGTTGAGACTGTGTGCACTAGCGTGATCCTGGACTAGTGCTGAATACACAGAGGGTCCGGATTTGCAAATTTGGGTCCTGACAAGGATGGTGGCTAGGGGAGGGAGGATGGGTGGAGGCGCAAGAGCAAGAGAGGGGGCGGCTAGGGGAGGCGCAAGGGTGGAGGGGCGGCGGCTAGGGTTAGTGGGACAAGGGGGGCGCACATGGGGAAGGGTTGGCGCATGGGGGGCCTTTTGGCAGGAAATTCCCCCCCCCATGGGCCCGAAGACACCCCCACCAACGGCCCACTTCATCCCCCTAAGGCCCAATTAGCTCCCGCTAGGCCCAAACTCCCCCCGGAGGCCCAAATTCTCCCCCGGAAAGGCCCACACTCACGGAAAAGGCCCAACAACATGATACCAAAGTCGTTCTTTAATGCCGATATCGAAAATGACTCACATCGTCCTTCCGTAGTGTCACATTCTCCCCCCTTAAACAGGATTCGACCTCGAATCCGAAGAACGTCAACTCAAAAACACCAAGTAACTGAAACTATAACTCCCACGCAAAGACTTCAAATAGAAACAACTAACAAACCAACTCTCCAAATCCAACTGTTGACAAAAGTGTCTTGACTTAGCTCAACTAAGCACAACTTGTCACGATTCCTCATTTACTTCAATTTCTATCAAAATTTCCAAGGGACAAAAAAAATTCCCTAGCAATCTGGATTACAATGAATTTCCTGAACCCGATATCTCATCCCACTATCTTCAGAATCGATCTGACACAACTCAGACTAGATTTTCCTTTATCACTAAAACACACTATACCTCTTACTCGATTATTCTTCTCAACAAAAGAGGGTATCAATTTCTCAGCTCTACAGAAGTCTAATCTCCTCTTCCTAATATTATCAAGATTCATAAAACTCAAAATGACACAATCAAACCAGGTTATATCTCTTTTAACAACCTCTCTACCACCAAATCACCAATGGTATCTTATTAATAACTGGGGTTCTAAACGTGACCCCCCCTAAGAACCAATAAAACGCTGGTTCTCAACTCTTACAATTGATTGCCTTTTAAATCGAACAGACCAAAACCGGAAAAAGTTATCGAAAGAAATAACTCACGAAGGCACAACTGCCTAACCGATTCGCAACCATGCTATAATTTCATTCCATCCTCTCCCAAGCATATCTCATACCCATAGACAACTAGCTAAGACAATGTTCATGACAGAACACTTTACATCACATGTTCTATAATCTTTATTACCACCAATTGATACTCACACAAGTTGAACCAAGACATCAACAACCTCCATCATAACCATTGTTTTTAAAGCATAACCAAAGTTCTACATCTAGCATAAGCTAGGGATGTAATTTCTTACCAAACCACTATCCATGCCCACAAGTATAATCCTCTATTATACTCAACAATTCCATAGACATTCATATACTCATCTCAATCTAGAATGCCAACAACATAGCAATCCTCTTTAGACGGATGAACCACATTCATCAACTGGAACCCAAAATGTCGCAAACCACCTTGGAAAGAATTTGACAAAATCCAAAGATCACTCTGTTTCTCTTCCTAAAACAAGTCACAAAGGAAAATCTCAAATCTCAAATAAATGCGATTCAATTCGCATCGGGGAGCACTTAAACAAAAGAGAGATTCCACACAAATCTTTGGCAGAAGCTCTCAACAATCAAAGACAACTCGACTCACTTTAACCACAGCCAAACATCTCATTTTCACAAAAATCAACATTTTATAAGAGAAAACCGATTCTCAATTCAAACAAACGAATCCACAACCACCACAATAACTCTCAAAGAGAAAAGGAAACTCAATTCTCTTACAGCATAGCCAAATGCCAGAAATTATTCACTCTTTCTTTTCATGCTAGAGAGCAATGGAAATCTCGATTCATGACATGAATGCAAACTTTTCAAGAGCACTCCAGATTAGTCATATGTCCCTATATGACTTTCTCACCGACCTGGCTCAACAACTCTTTTATTTAGGCAACTCATTTTTCACAAAGGCAAACACCAAGCCTTTAGTAAGTCAAAACATCTCTCGAACAACCACAAAGAATTTATGAACAATCATAAGTTCACACTTGTGAAACACTTGCAGACACCACATACTTCTTTAATTAAACCAAACTCTAGTCAAGATAGAGTTACAAGAATTTTCAACTCAGGAACTTCAACACAATCCGTTAGGTTTGTTTGCTTTCTTTAAAGTTTATTCCAAAGATCATTCCGTGTGAATGCGAAGGAGCACGATCCACTCAAAAACTTTTGGGTGTGAATCCATACTCATAGCACAACTTAACCAAATTAGCCAAAACCAAAGATTGGCACCAATCACTACGAGTGTTAGGGAAACTCTGAAACAACGGAAGGAACACTTTGACCAAAAGCATTCAACCAAGATAGCAAACAACCAAACCAATCCAAAAGGTTTTAAACACAAGCTCAGCATAGATCCCACCATACCTAGTAATCCACTATTTTACACATTGAGAAGCCCCAACAGGACTTAACAAAAACCACAACACAAATTCTTTCTGGAATTACCTTTCCCAGTACTCAAAAATAAAGTTTCTAGTGCTTATCATAAGACATCCAAGCAAGACTACCTCATCATGATCCCCACGGACCATCAAAACATACATCATATTCTATATTTAAGACATAGTATTTCAACAAATACTTTAGCACGATCAACCTATCAATTTTATACCATCCGTACGTCAACTTCTCGACAATTTGAAACTTACTCAATCAATAAATGACTTCAACACATCAATGTTATCTCCACAGGACAAAATTCGTAAGTAGGATTCTAAGATATACACTCATTAAGGAGAGAGTCTTACATCATGATAATTATCCATTGTTCACTCCATCACCACATGTTACAATTTTCTCCATTTTAACCATGGTTTTCAACAAGTAATCTAAGTAATTACCACCACTACTGAGTCATCAATATCAATAAATGGGCATCATCATAAAACCACAACATTGCTTTTAGCTACCCTATACATGGGTTATAACAAAATTGCCACTACACAACCTACTCCAACTATTAAAATGAACTTAATAAGTTAGACCATCTCAATGCTCTTAACAACATCATTAACAACAAATCATATGTCTTCATAATTGAAATCGATACTAGCATTGTAGGGACACAACTACATACTTCCAAATATACTAATAATTTGCAACAACATAAATACAACTCTAATAAACTTCCAAGTTAAAGTCACTAGCCAACATGATTAAATTTCCCTATTAACACATTAAATTAGAACATCTTTAAA
The DNA here is from genome assembly GCA_036346355.1 of Rhipidocladum racemiflorum. NCBI lineage: Eukaryota > Viridiplantae > Streptophyta > Magnoliopsida > Poales > Poaceae > Rhipidocladum > Rhipidocladum racemiflorum. Next base: position 36,833,117 of record CM070580.1, on the reverse strand, counting down.
CAACCAGCAAGGTTTCTTTAATAATATCAGTTGTTTACATCATCTTAATGTTCTAACTATGCATCAGGGTTTGAAACTTTAAACATTATCGAGGGTCATAAGCATTTTTAAAGCAAAGCAACAGGTTCTAAGCATGTACATTAACACATTTAATCATTCTCGCTATAGAGTAATCTACAACACTAGAAGTTCATTTAATCTTAAGCTAAAGATAAAAATTTACATTTAATTGATTCAACTCACAAATTAGCTTAGGAGTACATCATTTCCATAAAACACATTGTTACGTACTACATAACATGCTAAACAACAATATTCTCTTTTGACAAATAATTTCAGTCAAATGACTACTTACTTTATTTGCAGCATGTTCTTTTTTTCTTTTTCTTTTTTTTTTAAACTCAACCAAAATTCACAAAGAAACTTGACTCTCAAAGTTGCAATGGGACATGACTCACACTGGGTCATGCAAAAGATCTTCCAAAACGCATTTCAATCTTAAAGACTCCTACAGGAGGGAACCAAGTGATCAAGTAAACCTTTACGAACAAAGGCACAAAACATAAATTGACACATCTTAAAATTTCTTGCACACAACTTCTATAACTTCTTTTAAATTCAGAGTGAGATACACAAGAACCAAAACTATACTTTTCTTTGCAAAGCAACCAACCAAAACCGGTGTCAAAGCCAAAAGGTGACCAAAAAGGCGCAACACAAAGCTCTTCTTCTTCGTCTTCAACCAAGGAAGACAAAACCACCAACCGCCGAAGGATCAATCCACAAAAATCCAATACCAAACACTTTTCATTTGATTTCAATCAACTAAAACTGACCGTCCGAACGGTAAAGAATATCCGAAGCAACCCACCACCAAATTCTTTTATTTGACTCCAGTCAGTTACCCGATCTACGACAGAAAAGGTAAGCACTCCCTCCCCACAGGGGGTTAATAGTTATTCGGTGATGCCTTTAATCGGCCACACCGTCAAACCATACCCTTACTATGAACAAAAAGAGGTGGCCGAAACCCTTCAGTACCACAACCCCACTTTATCAAAATAACAAGAACAATTCAATCAATTCTCTCAATAACATAGCAACATACATTATCAAATATAGCATTCAACATCAAGGCTTAAATACAACATTTAAGCGTAAGGCAATGATACCCATATCCTTTCCTACTGTGCAACCATGTGTGTCAAATTTTAAATAAGTTATTCCACTTACACAAGTTTTAATGTTGCTATCCTATGACAAAATTTTAAGTACATCTTAAGCCATGTTTCCAAGTTATTCCTCATCAAAAATTTTAGTTAACCCTATGGTATTACACTAAGTTCATATACCACGGACCTGAAGCCCGCTCTGATACCAACTGTAACACCCCGGCATCTAGTATGCCCTGAATGTCACCAAACATGGTAGAAGCAGCATCTAAATACCATAAATAAAACTAAATTATAGCAAGGGCGCAAATGCAAAAACCGAAAATTTCAGCAGCATCTCCTTTGTTTTTTCATGATTTGAAGCAACAATAAGGCAAGATATATCATAATGAAAGACATCTAAAACAGCAATAACAGATGATATGGCAACATGTTAAGTCTAAAATAATGAATCCAACCATTCCACAAACTATAATGATGTAAATGAGGAAATCAAGCACACAATCTAGCCATACACCAACTTTCATCGCAACAATCTTATTATCATAACTCCAATTGATAAAATTTTCTAAATGTGTGGTGCTATGTGAAGAAGTGTAGCTAAACCCCTTTCCCGCATGTCGGTTTCATGGTACCTAAAACATCATAAAACACAAGCGTGAGTTCATCACTCAGCAAGTATATTGCAATGGAACAAAGAAAACAGTTTTCAATGATAACATCGCTACACCTCATACTTAACCTCATAATCATGGCATAATATCATTGTACACATCATAACCATGTCATAATCTGATTGTACACATCTCATTAACAACAACATATATGCAATGCAATGCACATGTCCCCTCGAAGCATATACCGGTATTGCCGAGTACACACCCGTCGGCGTGCACCCTGTTTCCCCTTCCATCCCATAGAAGGAGGGTGCCTACTCTTACGGACTCGCTCCCATACACAACTGTGGATGGGACTATGAGGTAGGTCTTTCATGTTCACTACGTGTGAACACGGATGCCCGCATCAGAATAGGACACCTTCCATTATGAATGCACATATGACATGAACATGTATCATCTTGCATAAACATGTAATACAACGAACTCATAATCAATATGTAACCACGTTCATCATGTCATAAGCAAATATCAAGCATGGCACATTAGCATATCATGTAGTCATATTGCACCTAAGCAAGTCTAGCAAACATACAACACCTAAACCCATTCCAATACACTTCCCTTCAACCGTGGGCGACGGATTGGCGAGAGGTTGAGGGCACTCCTGGGGTCACACCACCTGCACATAGGTACCACACACTCAAAACGTGCCCACAAAATAGTACATGAACGATCCTCTACCCCGACTTCGCAAACTACTCCTAAAACCCGAAAACAGAGAATCTGTCCCAACGGTACAACGGGCTTACAAATGGCATAACTTGAGTTCTAAGACTCCAAATCGAATAAAATAGTACATTTTCTCGAAGATTAGGAAATTTCCTAGCTTTTTCTAAGTATTCGCGAAGACTGAATCAGCCTCTAAAATTGTCTAATCTACAGATCAACACGATCTGTCCCAATCGCATCACAGATTTCACAACGTTCGGTAAAACGGCCATAACTCTTAAACGAATGATCGGAAATTCGCGTTCTTGGTACCCACTGAAAGTTAATTAAATTATCTACAACTTTCGCGAAAGGAGGCAAGATAGAAAACGTCTCGAACCTGCTGAAAAATGCCGCACAAGCCTACTGCCAGAACGGGGCCGAACTCCATTTTTTGCCTCGAAATTGGAATCCGCCCTAGCCTCTTCTTCCCAACGAATCTGCCATGAACAAGGGTTCATAAGCCCTCACAAAACCACCAAAAAATAGGATCTAAAAACACCATACCATACCTCACCCCCGCGGAGACGAAACGAAGCCGATCCTCGCCGGATTGCATCGCTCCTTGTGGTAGAATCGATCCCGAATAGCGGAGGAACCAATCTAATGGAGGGTATCAGGCTTTGATAGGTTGGGAGAGGGGAGGATGGTGGCTCGGGGAGGGAGGATGGGTGAAGGCGCAAGAGCAAGAGAGGGGGCGGCTAGGGGAGGCGCAAGGGTGGAGGGGGGCAGCTACGGTTAGTGGGACAAGGGGGGCGCACATGGGGAAGGGTTGGCGCATGGGGGGCCTTTTGGCAGGAAATTTCCCCCCATGGGCCCAAAGACACCCCCACCAACGACCCACTTCATCCCCCTAAGGCCCAATTAGCTGCCACTTGGCCCAAACTCCCCCGGAGGCCCAAATTCTCCCCCGGAAAGGCCCAAACTCACGGAAAAGGCCCAACAACATGATACCAAAGTCGTTCTTTAATGCCGACATCGAAAATGACTCACACCGTCCTTCCATAGTGTCATAGGTTTCCACACTAAGGTGTGGGTAAATGCATATCGGTGCAATGGTATACACCTTGTTGTGGGCAGAAATGGTTACTAATTTATATTAAGCTCACAATTTTTTTATGATTTATGTTAATGTTTATTTCTACCACCATAGCAAGGGTTTGACGTCAATGGGTTAGTGCAAAGTTAAGGCTGAATAATGTAATGGTTATGTATGAACTCTCAACGGCACACCAAAGGAAGTATGTTAAATAGCTTTGCAGAAAGAGATAATTATTCCTTGTGGGTAAAACTTCACACCTCTGCGGAGTTTAAATCTTTTCAAAAAGCCATACCCGCGGTTATGGGAGACTTGGCAAACTAACACTAGTTAGATGACTTTTTATATTTTCATAAAATGAATTGAAACATTAAAATTTGGTATTGGTGAGTTTACCCCTACAAATGATTCAATACTTCGCCATATACCAGCAAGATTGAATTTAGCTGTTGTGCCATGTGCTGGCAAGAAAACTGATTTCATATATTATTTTATATGTTGGCAATGGATGATTTGATGCTCATTAAGGACTAAATTATTTCATTTATGTTATTCTTACTTATTACTTTTTTGTTTATATATTTGTTATTTTATATATATGTCAACTTGTTTTTACAAATTTTCTTTCAATCTATTATTCAGTATTTACAATTTAATTTAGCCCAGGCAAAAATAACCATAGAAGCCTTACTTTATAATCAGCCAATATACTCAAACACCCAAGTCTTGTTGAGTATGAAATGTACTCACCCTTGCTATTGTTATTGTTTTTAGGTGAAGAAATAGAATATCCCGAGGATTCATACTTTGACGCAAGTTACGGAGATAACGGTGATGATTTTATCTAGAGTTTATACCTTATTAGTTGCCTGAGGGTTGTGTGGTACACTACAAGACTTTTAATTTTTTCGCTGTACTCTGATCGACCTTGCATATCATATTGTACAAATGCTTCCGCCATTATAGGTAATATATTGTGTATGGATGTGATATCAATTTTGTGAATATGCGTACTAGCTACTGATCATGGGACTAGTACAAAATGCATATTATAACCTTTTTTATGGTCTACTGCATCATAAAAGGGGGTCTCACACTTTCACAGCATGATAAGGTTTTCCAGAGAATTCTAATAATTTTTACAATATTTTTACAAGTTTTTATTACATTTTTACTTTTTGCCTTTTTACTTTTATATTTTCACCAATTAAATTTTAAATGATTTTTAATAAAGAGAAATCCCAAAAAGATAAATAAATTCGTAAAATTCAAGAATAATGCAATCACTCATTTTTTAATTTCATTTGCTCCTTTGATTGAATTTTGGAATGTTACAACGGGCCCGTGCCGTGTTGGTCCAGTATGGCATAATGCCCACTTCTAGTAAGGCTAAACCCAAGGATGACCTGTAAAACCAGGCCTCTATGAGTCTTGAATAGTGCGACCTGCATTTAATTTAGGCCTTAATTTATATTGGGTCGATTTCCAACCATGGCCTGAATTCCCTGCCTGTATATCAACCATCACACAAGTCTCTCCTTTGCACATATCACACATGAGGACGGCCTCTCTATATAGAGATGAACCCCTTCGGCCTCTTGGATAGAGGCGCACATAGCACGCCCTCTTGGGATGGTTACAGGTCTGAATAGGCCTCCAAATATCCAAACAGGCCGTTTTAGAGGCCGTCGTTGGAGTCTAAGGTATACATGTTCATGCAACCTTTTTTAGTCAAAGATCCATTTTTCTCTTTTACTGGAATCATATGCCATAATATTCTTCATACGCAGACCAATCTGAAATCCATTATTTATAGATGACATCACGCTTGTGCCACTCAACCTAGCTTAGCGACCTGACCAGAATTGAGCTGGTGTCCTCAGTTTCTCGCTCCATGCTTGCTAACCAAAGCAGCTAGCTGTAACGAGCTGCCTGGTGACCTTTGATCAGCTAGGTAGGGCTTGTAGTTAATTATAGGGGTAATTAACTACTGGTAGTGCTATTCATATGACTGCAAAAGGAATAGCTGACGAGATTGATGGTCTGTGGTCTAAAATAGCTGGCAAGATCGAGAGTACGTACCAGAGATTAATTTATGGAGTCGCGACTCGCTTGTGGGATCGGAGAGGGGTTTAATTACATCTGTAGTTGTCGGGTGAATATTCCGTCGGGAACGCAAAGCGAGCTAGGCATGTAGTCGGCCGGCGGCGGCGATCGACCTAGCTAGCTAGCTGCATCATCCACGTGCATGCCATGCACGTCTCCCGAGAGTTGGCTGGCGCACACGTACGTCGCCCATTTGGCTCCGAGGGAGCTGGGGTCTCACTACGGGAAATAAATTTTATGGAACTGATGCGCTGCAATCCAACGTTATGATTTAATTCAGATAGAAATAAATACCTAACGTTTATTTTGATGCAACTTTGGTTGTTTAATTCAGACTTAATATCATAGCATTGGATTACAAGATTATCTACGTAGCATCAATCAGCGTCAAGTATACATAAAAAAATTTACATACCAGCTCCACGAAATTTATTTCCCACGCTACGCTCCAGCTAGCTTCTTACACCGTTACACGCGCACCTTCTATCGGTGCCAAGCATGCAGGAGGGTGTAATGTGCATAAGCATGTGCATGCGGTCTCGTGTACGTGGCTGGACTTTGTTTAAATGCAAAAAGTACAAAGCATAGCTAGTAGAGTACTAAATTAACAAGCCTTAACTGAGGGCAATATATATAGAGACAGGCATGCATGGCTGGTACATTTTTACCTAAAAAGTGATCTAGCTAGCACAAGAAGGAGCCAGCTGCAGGTAGCCCGCAAATTAAGGTCGGATATTCTATGTTTGATCCCCTGCCAATCTTTTTTCTAATGAGTTCCAAGACGAAGGGAGAAGCTCTAGTCAGCAAACTGTCGCTAACATGCACGCACGCATGCTCTATATATGCTACGTACGTGTGATTTGGAACTCTACCTAAGAAAAGCTAAGCACTGTTCATGGTCGATACAATTTTTTTTTCGATTTTAATAAAAAAGCGCTGCCATTACCCATTTACATGTTGGTATGGTCGCCACCTTAAGGAACATAAGTATCATGACTATTTAAAAAAAAAGTTTATATTAGACCCCTCATTACTAATGGTTTTAAAAAATCGTCCGTGACAACTACTCATTAGTGACCCTCAGTGATGAGACCCTCATCACTCGTCATCAGATACAGTTTTTAGCTAGAAGGGTCAATGATGTGAAACCCACATCAGTGACCCTTCTAGCAAAAAACTGTCAGTGATGAGAATCGCACCTTCTTCACTCCTCACCACCACTACGCATGCCTTCTTCACTCTTCACGCTGCCACGGCTGAGAATCGCGCCACCCATGGTCACGCCAGTCACCATTTCCACTGCCTTGCTTGGCCATAAAGCCACCTGAGAGAATCAGCACACTACTACAGAACAGGCAATCACTGCCGGTTCCAAAACGCTATCACTGCCGGTTATATGAGTCGGCAGTGGTTGGTCGGCAGTGATACTCGTGATTATTACTGCCGGTTCCTGAGCCGACAGTGATTAGGGATGGCAAAAATACCCGTGGGTCCGGGTACCCGCGGGTACCCGACCCGACGGGTCTGGGTCCAAATTTGGACCCACGGGTATACGAGTTCGGGTCCGGGTCCGGGTCTGGGTCTCATGTTGGACCCGTGGGTACCCAGACCCGGACCCGATTCTAAGGTAGAAGGTGATGTGAGTTCAAAATAGATTAGCATGTACCCATGTCACAAGCCACACCATAGCTCAATGGAAGGAACCATGTGATTGAATCAACAGGTCTTGTGTTCAAGACCCATTCTAGTTAATTTTTTTCATGTTATTTGAATACCTCATGCATGCATACTCAACTAACGGTTCGGGTCCGGGTCCGAGATTGGACCCGTGACTAAATTCGGGTCCGGGTCCGGGTCCACAGTTCGGGTCTCGGGTTGGGGTCCACGGAGGTTGGACCCGGAGGGACCCGGACCCGTTGCCATCCCTAGCAGTGATAACAGATATCTCTGCCGGATTATACACAAACCGGCAGTGATAACTAACTATCACTGCCGGGTGAAACACAAAACCGGCAGTGATATGTGTCTATCACTGCCTGCTTGAATGAAAACCGATAGTGATATAGATATATCACCGCACACTAAAATCCGGTAGTGATATGTATATCACTGTCGGTTCTTACATATTTTTCTTGCATATTTTCTTTGCATTATATAGTTTGTAACCAGCGTCGTTGGTGGGATGGGCCTGGTAGAGTGAGTATCTATACTACTAGTCCACTCTGTACAGAATTTAATTCATATGAAATTGAACCTGCAATGTTATACATAGGTAGAGTCATCTTCGAAGTACATCTGCCAATTTTTCAAGAGTTTTTCACAATATTTATTTTGTACAATAGTCTGTTTACAAGTACATCTCATCCACTTTGATTTTTCAACGACTCCAGTAGACCGAATTAAAATTTGTCATGGAACTCGCCGTTTGGATTGCTGATCTCACTGTGAATGAATCCAGCCATCTGCTCTTGAATTGCTAAAATTTCTGTAGCAATAACTTGTTATTTTTCAACCTGGAGCGCTGTTATTGAAGAAAAGAGAAATTGAATTAATGATGATATATGTTAAATGAAAGAAAAGTAGATATCAAGTCACACCATTAAAGAACTCTGGACCGCAACGGTCCGTGTCATACATCCACCTTCGGTCCATCTACAAATAATATATTGTTTCCATTAGTCATGCAGTGCTAATTAATCCAAACAATAAATACATTATAAGCACATAACTGCAAATAACAACATAATTGTAAATGATTAGATTTACCGCTAATTAATTCATTTTATTTTGTTATGTACTGCTAATTAATTACAAACACATTATAAGCACATAGGTGCTAATTAATTCGTTTCATTTAGTTATGTACCGCTATTAAATTAAATTAATATACATCAAACAAGCATATAATTGAATATAAAAGAAAGACGAGATAAATTTTGAAACAATTTTTCAGCAGCAACTCGTTAAGATAATAACTACCGAGCAAAGCAGAGATCCTCTTTGTTCTGCTTGGTCGGAGAAGATGTCACCTCAGAAAAAAAATACGAGAAAAATATTTGCACAAATTTTTGGCAGCACCTTGCCTAAAATAGTGCCAACCAAGCAAACAGAGCTCCTCTCTGTCTGCTCGGTCGGGACGGCCTTTATTGCTGGAGCTATATATAAATGGCTTATCACTGTCGGCTCTGCCCAAAATCGGCACTGATATGGTCGGATTATGCGGGAATTTTCATATGGGCGGGAAAAAACATATCACTGCCGGTTCAAGATTTAACCGGCAGTAAAAGTTCAACTATCACTGCCGGTTTTGAGTACAAACCGGCAGTGAGAATTCACTACCGGTTTTGGGTATCAACCGGTAGTGAAAATGTGTTATCACTGCCGGTTAGTTATACAAACCGGCAATGATAAGTTTCTAGGGCATCGGTTCTTACGAACCGGCAGTGATATTTTATCACTGACGGCTCAAGCCCAACCGGCAGTGATATGGCGTCATCTATGTGCTGTTCTGTAGTAGTGGCACCACAAACCATGAGCTCTACAAGCCAAAAATCGAAGCTCTCGGTGATCGATTTGAATAATATCCGATTTCTTCCCCAAGTCTGGCCATTGCTCCACCACGCTGCCACGGCTGAGAATCGCGTCGCCATGGTCACGCCAGTCACCATTTCCACTACCTTGCTTGGCCATAAAGCCACCTAAGAGAATTAGCACTACAAACCATGAGCTCTACAAGCCAAAAATCAAAGCTCTCGGTGATCGATTTGAGTAATATCCGATTTCTTCCCCAAGTCTGGCCATTGCTCCACCGCCAACCAATTCCATAACCTGTGCACCATTCTTCAATTATTTTTGTAGAGAGCATCACCCCCAATCCCTAAGCGGTTTCCTCCCCAAACATAGCACAGACATAAAATTTTCTAAACACCTTCATGGGTCACCTACTCTTAACAAACATGATGCAACCCAACTTTAAAGATAACCACAGCTCAAGAACAAGAACGAACACCGATAAAGAATTTCTCCTTTCCAGGCAAGGAAGAAAAAAACAAAACTCCAACAGAAATGCAGGAAAGTTCAACTCTCAAATTTCCAACTCTAATAGCCAAAACTCTTCAAGAAATATCAAGATCTACAACTTCCAAGAAGGAAGATGGATGCACTAGGGAAAACCAAATGTTCCACCAAATCTTTTTCGATAAATATTCAAACTTAGCTCCACCCAACTTAAGGTTTGCACCAGGAGAAACTCCAACACTTTTCTTAGATAGCGAGAACAACAACCACATAAGTTTTCTCCCCAAGACAGTCCACAATAACCAACAAAATCAGGTGTCAAAGCAAAAAAAAATAGCGACCGAAAGACGCGCAACACAAAACACTTCTTCTTTGTCTTCACCCAAAAAAGACAAAACCACAAACACCAAAAGAACAATCAGCAAGTACTCATAACCAAACACTTTTCCTTTGATTTCAACCAACTAAAATCAATAAAACCAACCAAAACCGATCGTCAGAACGGTAAAGAACATCCGAAGGAATCCACCACCTAACTCTTCTATTTGACTCCAGTCACTACACGATCTACAACAGAAAAGGGTAAGCACTCTTTCCCCACAGGGGTTTAATAGTTCTTCGGTGATGGCTCTACCCGGCCACACTGTCAAACCATAGCCTTAATATGAACAAAAAAAAATGATCGAAACCCTTCGGCACCAGAACCCCACTTTATCACGATAACAAGAACAATTCAATCAATTCTCTCATAAACATAGTAGCATACATTGTCAAATATAGCATTCAACATCAAGGCTTAAATACAACATTTAAGCGTAAGCAACGATACCCATACCCTTTCCTACTATGCATTCATGTGTGTCAAATTTTAAATTAGTTATTCCATTTACACAAGTTTTAATGTTGCTATCCTATGACAAAATTTTAAGTATAACCTAAGCCATGTTTCTAGGTTATCCCACATCAAAATTTTAGTTGAACCTATGGTAATTCACTAAGTTCATACACCACGGACCTGAAGCCCACTCTGATACCAACTGTAACACCCCGGCATCTAGTATGCCCTGGATGTCACCAAACACAGAAGAAACAGCAACTAAATACCATAATTAAAGACAAATTACAGCACAGGCGCAAATGCTTTAACCGAAATTTCGGCAGCATCTCATTTGTTTTCCATGGTCTGAGGCAACAGTAATAATATCACAAGCAATACCATAATGGATAACATCTAAAACAGCAATAACATAAGGTCTAGCAACAATTTAAGACCAATATAATGAATTCAAACATTTTATGACTAAAACGAAGTAAACGATAAAACCAAGCACACATTAAGGCATAATCCAAATTCTAGCGCAATAAAATTATTCATCACAACTACGAATGATAAAGTGTAGTTGTCTAGGTGATTGAAGCTACGTGAAGATGTGTTGCTAATCCCCTTTCCCGCATGCCGGTTTCATGGTACCTAAAAAAACATCATAAAACACAAGCGTGAGTTCATCACTCAGCAAAGTGTATTGCAATGGAACAAGCAAAACAGTTTTGAATATCATCATCACTACATCTCATATTCGACATCATAAGCATTTCATAATTCATCTTATATACATCTCATTTACATCATCATACATGCAATGCAATGCACATGTCTTTTTGAAGCACATACCAGTATTGCCGAGTGCACACCCGTCGGTGTGCACCCTCTTTCCCCTTTCATCCCGTAGATGGAGGGTGCCTACTCTTACTGACTCGCTCCCATACACAACCGTGGATGGAACTATGAGGTAGGTCTTTCGTGTTCACTACGAGTGAACACAGAGGCCCGCATCAGAATGGGTCGCATCTTCCATTATGAATGCACATATGCCACATCATGATATAACTTGCATAAAGGAAACTCAATATAACAACGGCATATCCTTAAACAAAACATGAACATCATAACTCATGCAAGGATCAATATGGCAAATAAGCGCATCATATAGTATCATAGCAAAGCTACACATCTAGTTGATCACCCAAAAACCCAAATCCATCCCAATATACTTGCCTTCAACCGTGAGAGACGGAGTGGCGAGAGGTTGAGGGTACTCCCGGGGTCACACCACCTGCACATAGGTACATTACACTCAAAAGTTGCCCACAAAATAGTACAAGAGCGATTATCTACAACGACTTCGCAACCCACTCCTAAAACCCAAAAACAGAGAATCTGTCCAACCGGGACAGCGGGCTTCCAACTAGCATAAGTTAAGTTCTACAACTCCAAATCAAATAAACGAGTACATTTTCTAGAAGCTTAGGAAATTTCCCAACTTTTTCTGAGTAGTCGCGAAGACTGAATCGGCCTCTAAAATTGTATAATCTATAGATGAACACGATCTGTCCTAATCATGTCACAGATTAGACAGCGCTCGGTAAAACAGCCATAACTTTTAAATGGCTAGACGGAATTTAACGTTATTGGTGTCCAATTAAATATAATTGAATTACCTACAACTTCCGTAACAGCTGTCCGATCAGGAAACACTTCTAAAATTGCCAAAAACGTGTCCCAACACTGACTATCAAACATGGCCGAGAGCTACTCGCGAGACAGATCTAGAATCCAATTCAATCCCTCTAATCACAGCACCTAAACAAAAGTTCTAGGCATGGATTCTCCCATCTAACCCGCATCACAACCCTACAAAATAATCTACAAACACTTACCTCCCTCGAAGAACCACTCGAACGACGAAATCCTTCTCCTCCCGCCCTCGATCTCCCTCCAAACGCCGAATCCGCCGGTTCCTCTCGGTTGCAGAGCTTCCCAACGGAGAGATCAATGGAGGGTGAGGGTGTGGCAGCAAGTAGGTGGTGGTTCCTAGCTAGGGCCATCTAGGAGGTGGAGGGGAGGCGCGAGGTGGAGGAGAGGGGGCGCAAGGGAGAGGATGGGGGGTGGCGGCTAGGAGGTGGGAGAGGGGATGGGGCGCATGGGGGTAGGGTTTCGGGCGCATGGGTGGAAATTTCTGCCCCCCACTCCCCCACATGGGCCAAGAGCCTCCACCAAAGGCCCAATTACTTCCCCTAGGGCCCAAACTTGCTCCCGCAAGGCCCAAACTTCCCCGGAGAGGCCCAAACACCCGGAGAAGCCCAAAAACTCGGTATAAAGTCGTACCGTAATGCCGAAATCTATAATGTCACATTCAGGGGTGTCACATAGACTATGCTTGGGTTAGCTAACGCTCAGGAGATATATGTATTAGTTAAAATAATTAAGCGTGTTTTAGCTGAACCCCAAATCAAAATCAGTTATTCGTCTCGAAATAACCTAAAAAGCTTAATATTTTTTATGCAAATATCAATACCATGAGTTAGCCTTAATTAGTCCAAGCACCCTGTATCTCTATTATGCCTATGTGCATGTATAAAACCCTTATAGGCCTTCACACATGCAAGATATGTCTTTAAACACACTATAGGTCAAGACCATCTGTGCTCATGAAGAATAGAGCATTGATGACTCTTACAAATAAAAGTTAAAACATGTGAAACCAGTTTCGAGACGTTTCTAGTGTTAAGACCTACTATTGCTATAAAAACAGTTACTTATCTATATAAATCGCGGTCACAAACCCAAAGTGGGAACTAAACCGTTATCACATAGATTTTAGAAACACTTAAGCCTTTTCAACAGCCCGTAAAACATCTCATCTAAATGCAAATTTTTGGAAGAATAGCCTAGAAGTGATCTTTGGTATATGGACTACCATATTCTAGAAAAATATTTAATTTACTTCTGTGACACCTCGGAGTGTCGTATCCTTAATTTTTGAACATGATAAGGTTAAATACAGTATGAGATGTGGAAATAAGGTTAAAATCATAAGGATCGGGGTTTAATAACGTTTCCGGGCCGTTTCCGGGCCGTTTTCGGGGTTTTGGGCCTTCCCGGAGGAGTTTTGGGCCTTGGTGGGCTTTGGTGGGATGGATTAGGACTCCGTAACGGACTAGGATTGGGTTGAGGGCTGGTAAAAGGGGCTTCCCCCAGCCCCCTTGCGCCCCACCTCCCCATATTGCGCCTCTCCTCCCTCCCCTCTCCTAAGCCCTAGCCCCCCAAAACCGTCGCACCCCCTCCCTTTCCTCCACCTCCACACCACCTCCCCTCCACCCCTTGCTGCCCTAGGGTGGTCTCCCCACCCCTGCACCTTGTGGAGTCATCCCGTGGAGCGAGGAGCGAGGAGCGAGTAACGTGGAGCGAGGAGCGATTCGCGAGGAGTTTCATTGGAGTTTTGTGCATCGGGCAAAGGTATGATCTTGGGGATCCTTGGGGATGATCTAGGTACTGTTATTAGGGTGTTTATCAAGTTTTTAGATCAATTGGAGGCGCTGGTTTGAAGTAATTTGGGTTAGATCTAAACTTGTCCACGTTTCTGTTTTCGGGCAGATTGAGCAGTCGAACTAGGGTTCGAGTTTCCGTCGATTTAGAATCCGAATCAGACCGTACGGACTTCTAGGAAGTTGTAGATAATTTAATTATCTTTCCGTGGACGTAAAGCACGTTAATTTCCGTTCAGCCGTTTGAAAGTTATGGCTGTTTTACCGAGCGCCTAAAAATCTGTGACGTAACTGGAACAGATTGTGGTAATCTGTAGATTAAACAATTTTAGAGTCCGAATCAGTCTTTCCCTATAACTAGAAAAAGTTGGGAAATTTCCTAAGCTTCGCGACGGTGTACTCGTTTATTCGATTTGGAGTCCCAGAACTCAAGTTATGCCTTTTGCAAGGCTGCTGTCCCGCCGGGACAGAACCTCTGTTTTTAGGTTTTGCGAGTAGTTGGCAATGTCGGGTTAGATGGGGGCGTGTGTACTGTTTTGAGGTTATGATTGTGAGTGTGTGATGCCTATGTGCAGGTGGTGTGACCCCAGGAGTTCCCTCTTCTTCCCGCCAATCCGTTGCACGTGGTTGAGGCAAGTGTGTTGTGATGGATAGCAAGTTGTAGGTTGCATGTTGAAATTAGATGGAATTGCCTACATGATATATGTCCACTTGCCATGTTTTAATGATTGATATGATATGATGAGCATGTTTAACATATTATGATGCCATGTGTTAATATGTGAATTGAATATGATATTTGGCATGGTTGCATGCATGTCATGAGATAGGGCGAGGGCGGTGAGAAAGTCATAGCTAGTCCGGCAAGGTCGGTGAGAAAGTTATGACTAGTCCGGAACGCCATTGAGTAAGTCCTATGTCGTGATTCCATCCACGTGGTGTTTGGAAGCGAGTAGGCACCCTCCATCTTCGGGATGGAAGGGGAAAGGGTGCACACCGACGGGTGTGTACTTCCCATACCGGTATGAGGTTCCAGAGGGTCGAGCAATGCATTACATCGCATACAAATCGATGATGATATTGATAAGTATTCATGAATGAGATGTTATACATGATGAAAGATGTTATTGACTTGTTGTTATGCTTGTTGTCCATTGCAGTATGCTTGCTGAGTTTTCGAACTCACCCTTGTGTTTTCTTGTTGTTTTAGGTACCATGAGAACGGCATGCGGGAAAGGGGAATAGTCACACGCTCACACGTTGCTTCACCTTAATGTTTCCCCAAGTCAATTCATTTAGTTGGATAATAAATTGCGTGTGTTGGCCTTTAAATTAAGTCTTAGCTTGGTTAATGAGAGTTCTATTGTTTGTTTGACACTTGGAACCTTAAGAGCTTAATGTTAGTCTCTTATTGTCGTTAAGACTCTATTTATTGCTGTTTTAGATGTTTCTCTTATTGCCATATAATGCCATATTATTGCTGCTCCTTAAATTCATGATAAAACAAAGGAGGTGCTGCCGAAATCTCGGTTTTTAGCCTATGCACCTTTGCTGGAATTTTATGTTAAATATGGTATTTAGTTGTTGTTTAGCTTATGTTTGGTAGCATTCGGGCATATTGAATGCCGGGGTGTTACAGTTGGTATCAGAGCGGGCTGTAGGTCCTTGGAATGTGAATTTTTAGTGTCATGCTATAGGGTAAAACTAAAATATGATGTGGAATAACTTAGAAACATGGCTTAGGTCCTAACTAAAATTTTGTTATAGGATAGCAACATTAAAACTTGCAAAAGTGGTATAACTAATCTAAAATTTGACACACTTGGTTGCACAGTAGGATGGGGTTTTGGTTCATCATTGCATTGCGCTTAATTATTTAATGAAGGATATGCTTATGATGATGTTTGATCTATGATCTTGATTGTGTGATTTTGTGTTTATGTTTTGTGTTTGGATGGTTGTCTGTCTAAGCAGCCATGCCAAGGGGTAGAGGCCGTGGACGCCATGGCCGTGGAGGCCAGGGGCGAGGCTCCCAGAGGAGTTGCGGAGTCTGCTGTATAAATGATTGGGTTGTTCCTGTTGTGGTGATAAAAGTGGGGTTGTGGTGCCGAAGGGTTTCGGTCACCTCTTTTGGTTCATAATGCGGTGAGGTTTGACGGTGTGGCCGGTTAGCGCCATCACCGAAGAACTATTAACCCCTGTAGGAGAAGAGTGCTTATCCTTTCTGTCCTTGATCGGGTAGTTGACTGGAGTCAAATAGAAGAGTTGATGGTGGTTCCCTTCGGATGTTCTCTGCCGTTCTGACGGTCGGTTTATTTGTTTTTCTTGGCTTTAGTTGAGCTGAACCAAAAGAAAAGTGTTTTGTATTGGATTTTCGCGGATCGTTACGAGTGCGGTGGTGAGCACCGTGCTTGTAGTGTGGTTGGACCGAGTTGCAACCATCGTGGCAAGCCCGGCCATACGGGACGAGTCTCTGGATGAATCCCGGTAGCATCATCAAGTGGGAGACGGTGTCTTCTCCTCCCACTCCAGGGCGTCTTCCGGAAGGATCGGTGCACATGATGGCTGCTCCTGTTTCTCGGCCGCCCTTTGCGTGGCGCCACCAGCTTACTAGTGCCCGCACCGTCTGCTCCTCCTCGATTGCCTCCTCCGCCCCGGTCTTGATGGGGCATCACCGAGTCGGGCTCATACGTCCGGCGCCACCAGAGTGTACGCTTTGCCGATCGCCGAGTCACCGGGCATCCAGAGGTGGTTTCGTACTCTGCTCGTGGATTCCGTTGATGCCTTTGTTCTGTTTGATTCGGTGCATCCTATTCCTTTGTGTCGCCTGAGTTTGCTAGTAGAGCTAAATTGGGGTCCAAATGGATTTACGAGTGTGCTAGTCGGTTCCACTGGGGGTTTGATTGCTAGTTCTTTGGTTTGCCCTGGTTGCACCATTGCCATTGATGATGAGGTTTTCTTTGCCAATCTCATGGTGATCCAGTTGGCTCCTTTTGATGTCATTTTGGGCATGGGTGGCTGCATCGATGCAGTGCTAAGATCTGTTGTTTCGGAAGACAGCTTGCCTTGCAGGCCCGTCGTGAAGAGTTGACCTTTCAGGGTGGTATACCCTCGATTCCGTCTTTGCTTTGACTAGTTTGTTTTACGGCGTTTGAGGCTGTTGGGTTTCCTCATGACTTTGTCTCGAGAAACCATCTTCCTCGATTCCCATTGAGGAGATTTCTGTAGTGAAGGAGTTCGTTGATGTGTTCCTGACGAGTTGCCTGGTCTACCTCCTGTGAGGAATGTGGAGTTTCGTATTGATCTTGCTCCTGCACTAGGCCTATTTCTATCTCTCCATACCGCTTGGCTCGTCCTTTTCAAGACGAGTTGAAGAAGCGATTGGAGGATCATCGACCAAGGGCTTCGTTCGGCGTAGCGTTCGCCATGGGGAGCACCCGTCCTCTTCGTATCGAAGAAGGATGGAAGTTGGCGTATGTGCATTGATTATCGTGCTCTTAATCAAGTGACAATCAAGAACAAGTATCCTTTGCCTCGCATCGAGGATCTGTTTGACCAAGCGAAGGGAGCAAAGGTGTTCTCCAAGATTGATCTTGATCGAGGTACAATCGAGATCCGTGTGAGGGAGCAGACATTGAGAAGACTGCTTTCTCCACTAGGTATGGGCATTATGAATTTAAAGTTATGTCTTTTGGACTAACTAATGCTCCTGTCTTTATGGAGGCGATGAACAATATGCTACACAAGTACCTTGATGAGTTTGTGGTAGTGTTCATCGATGACATTCTCGATTTACTCTAAATCGAGAAGAGGAGCTTGAGCGACACTTGAGGCTTGTCTTTGAGTACCACGAGGAGAATCAATTCTTTGCTAAGCTGAAAAAGTGCGAGTTCGATTTCGTAAGTGGGTTTTCTTGGCCACATCATCAATCCAGAGGGCATATCTGTAGATCCTAGCAAAGTCTCAGCAGTTTTGGATTGGAAGAGGCCTTCCAATGTCAAAGAGGTGCGTAGTTTCCTTGGGTTGGCTGGCTACTATCGGCGTTTTGTGCAGGATTTCTCTATCATTGCCAAGCCACTTTCATAGCTGACTCGTAAAGGGATGAAGTTCCAGTGGATCGCAGAGTGTGAGCACAACACGCACTTTGAAGGAGAAGTTAGTGATCGCTCTGTTCTTACCCTTCCCGAGCCGGGAAGCGCTTCACTGCTTATTCGATGCGTCTCGGTTGGGTTTTGGTTGTGTGCTCATGCAAAATGGCAAGGTGATTGCTTATGCTTCGAGGCAGCTGAAAAAGCATGAGCAGAACTATCCCACCCATGATCTTGAGCTAGCCGCCGTGGTGTTTGCATTGAAGATATGGAGGCATTATTTGTACGGCGAACCTTGTGATCTTTGTAGGGATCACAAGAGCCTCAAGTACATCTTTACTCGTAAAGATTTGAACTTGAGGCAGAGGAGGTGGCTAGAATTGATAAAGGATTATGACCTCACTATCCAAGATCATCCGGGAAGGCAAATGTGGTGGCCGACGCTCTCGATCGCAAGACAATGCCCCTGTTGTTGATTGTCTTGTTGCTGATTTTGAGCGTTTGGGAGTCTCCTCTTGCTTATGGGACCGTGCAAGCTGAAACTCAATTGATTCTTGAGTCACGATTCTCGAGCGTGTCAGCGAGAGGCAAAGAAGATGATCGTTTGCTCCAGCAGTGAGGAAACGCCTTGAGGATGGCAAGTCCGAGACTTTACCGTTGATGATGCGGGAGTTACGAGGTTTCAGGGCCGTTTGTGCGTGCCTCGTAAATCTCAAGTGAAAGAAGACATTCTGAAAGAAGCTCATCGCACCCGTACACGGTCCATCCTGGGAGACCAAGATGTACAGGACTTGAAGAAGAATTTCGGTGGAAAAGGATGAGAGTGGATATTGCCAAGTATGTGGCGTCTTGTGGGATTTGCCGGAAGATCAAAGGCGAGCATAAAGCGTCCGGCGGCTTTATTCTGACCTTTGGAGGTTCTGTGTGGCCATGGGATGACATCTCCATGGATTTCGTGGTTGGTCTACCTTGTTCTCCACGAGGAAGGATGCTTTGTTTGGGTTGTGGTGGACCGTCTCGGCAAGTCTCACAAGATTTCATTCCCATCCGCACGACCAATTCAATGAGCGAGTTGGCTCCCATCTATGTGCGGGAGATTGTGAGATTGCATGGTGTACCCAAGACCATTATCTCTGATCGGGATGCAGTTCGTCTCCAAGTTCGGGAGAGTTTGCAGAGTGCTTTGGAGTGCAGCTTTGCCTTAGTACCGCTTTTCACCCTCAGACAGATGGGCGAAAGGCGTACCATCCAAACTTTGGAGGACATGCTCAGGGCCTGTGTGATGGCTTGGAAGGGTAGCTGGAAGACCATTTGCCCCTTGCAGAGTTTGCTTACAATAACAGCTACCATTCCAAAGATCCGGCTGCACCTTATGAGGTCTTGTATGGTCGGAAGTGCAGATCGCCACTTTGTTGGGATCTTTGTGGCGAGAGAGCTATTCTTGGGCCGGATTGGGTTCAGCAGACCGTTGATCGCGTGTCGGAGGTTCGGCAAAACCTTCTCGCAAAGACAGAAGCGCATGTAAGAGCTATCTTGATGTGGCGGCGAGACTTGGAGTTTGAGGTGGGTGATAGCGTACTCTTGCGAGTATCTCCCACCAAGGGTGTGGTGCGTTTGGCACCAAAGGAAAGCTCACCCAAGGTATGTTGGGCCTTTTCCTATCCTCGCCCGAGTTGGCAGGTTGGCCTATCGCCTAGAGCTAGGAATCCATGCAAGGTGTGCATGATGTGTTCCATGTCTCGATGTTGAAGAAATACTTGCACGATCCGGAGTTGGTGGTTCCATTGGAACCATTAGTGCTTGAGCAGGACCTCACCTTCGAGTCCCGTCCTATGGAAATTCTGGGACTTGAGCGAGTGATGAAGAACAGGCGCTTAAGTTTGTCAAGGTCTTGTGGTCACATCAGGCCGAGAGAGAAGCGACTTGGGAGCTGGAATCTCGCATCGCGAGAAGTATCCTGAGCTTTTCACCTCAGGTATGTGATGTGAAAATCTGGTGTCTTTGGTTTTCTTTGGGTTT
This sequence comes from Rhipidocladum racemiflorum, assembly GCA_036346355.1. NCBI lineage: Eukaryota > Viridiplantae > Streptophyta > Magnoliopsida > Poales > Poaceae > Rhipidocladum > Rhipidocladum racemiflorum. Next base: position 36,812,962 of record CM070580.1, on the reverse strand, counting down.
CGTGATTGGTGCGTTTAGATTCGAGGTCGAATCCCGTTGAAGGGGGGAAGAATGTGACACCTCGGAGTGTCGTATCCTTAATTTTTGAACATGATAAGGTTAAATACAGTATGAGATGTGGAAATAAGGTTAAAATCATAAGGATCGGGGTTAATAACGTTTCGGGCCGTTTAGGGCCGTTTTGGGTTTTGGGCCTTCCGGAGGAGTTTTGGGCCTTGGTGGGCTTTGGTGGGATGGATTAGGACTCCGTAACGGACTAGGATTGGGTTGAGGGCTGGTAAAGGGGCTTCCCCCAGCCCCTTGCGCCCCCACCTCCCCATATTGCGCCCCCACCTTCCCCTCTTGCGCCCCTCTCCTCCCACCCCCGCCCCAAAGCCCTAGCCCCCCAAAACCGTGCGCACCCCCCTCCCTTTCCACCACCACCACACCCCCGCCCCACCAACCCATGCTGCCCTAGGGTGGTGTCCCCACCCCTGCACCTTGTGGAGTCATCCCGTGGAGCGAGGAGCGAGGAGCGAGTAACGTGGAGCGAGGAGCGATTCGCGAGGAGTTTCATTGGAGTTTTGTGCATCGGGCAAAGGTATGATCTTGGGGATCCTTGGGGATGATCTAGGTACTGTTATTAGGGTGTTTATCAAGTTTTTAGATCAATTGGAGGCGCTGGTTTGAAGTAATTTGGGTTAGATCTAAACTTGTCCACGTTTCTGTTTTCGGGCAGATTGAGCAGTCGAACTAGGGTTCGAGTTTCCGTCGATTTAGAATCCGAATCACACCGTACGGACTTCTAGGAAGTTGTAGATAATTTAATTATCTTTCCGTGGACGTAAAGCACGTTAATTTCCGATCAGCCGTTTGAAAGTTATGGCTGTTTTACCGAGCACCTAAAAATCTGTGACGTAACTGGAACAGATTGTGGTAATCTGTAGATTAAACAATTTTAGAGTCCGAATCAGTCTTTCCCTATAACTAGAAAAAGTTGGGAAATTTCCTAAGCTTCGCGACGGTGTACTCGTTTATTCGATTTGGAGTCTCAGAACTCAAGTTATGCCTTTTGCAAGGCTGCTGTCCCGCCGGGACAGAACCTCTGTTTTTAGGTTTTGCGAGTAGTTGGCAATGTCGGGTTAGATGGGGGCGTGTGTACTGTTTTGAGGTTATGATTGTGAGTGTGTGATGCCTATGTGCAGGTGGTGTGACCCGGGAGTTCCCTCTTCTTCCCGCCAATCCGTTGCACGTGGTTGAGGCAAGTGTGTTGTGATGGATAGCAAGTTGTAGGTTGCATGTTGAAATTAGATGGAATTGCCTACATGATATATGTCCACTTGCCATGTTTTAATGATTGATATGATATGATGAGCATGTTTAACATATTATGATGCCATGTGTTAATATGTGAATTGAATATGATATTTGGCATGGTTGCATGCATGTCATGAGATAGGGCGAGGCGGTGAGAAAGTCATAGCTAGTCCGGCAAGGTCGGTGAGAAAGTTATGACTAGTCCGAACGCCATTGAGTAAGTCCTATGTCGTGATTCCATCCACGTGGTGTTTGGAAGCGAGTAGGCACCCTCCATCTTCGGGATGGAAGGGGAAAGGGTGCACACCGACGGTGTGTACTTCCCATACCGGTATGAGGTTCCAGAGGGTCAGAGCAATGCATTACATCGCATACAAATCGATGATGATATTGATAAGTATTCATGAATGAGATGTTATACATGATGAAAGATGTTATTGACTTGTTGTTATGCTTGTTGTCCATTGCGGTATGCTTGCTGAGTTTTCGAACTCACCCTTGTGTTTTCTTGTTGTTTTAGGTACCATGAGAACGGCATGCGGGAAAGGGGAATAGTCACACGCTCACACGTTGCTTCACCTTAATGTTTCCCAAGTCAATTCATTTAGTTGGATAATAAATTGCGTGTGTTGGCCTTTAAATTAAGTCTTAGCTTGGTTAATGAGAGTTCTATTGTTTGTTTGACACTTGGAACCTTAAGAGCTTAATGTTAGTCTCTTATTGTCGTTAAGACTCTATTTATTGCTGTTTTAGATGTTTCTCTTATTGCCATATAATGCCATATTATTGCTGCTCCTTAAATTCATGATAAAACAAAGGAGGTGCTGCCGAAATCTCGGTTTTTAGCCTATGCACCTTTGCTGGAATTTTATGTTAAATATGGTATTTAGTTGTTGTTTAGCTTATGTTTGGTAGCATTCGGGCATATTGAATGCCGGGGTGTTACAACTTCTTACTTTGCATCTGAATCCTATTACAGCAATAACCCTAAGCGTTATGTTCTTCGACAGTGCATGTTACGACTAGTTAAGTGTAGATTAGTCTTTAGCTAAAATACTCATATCGTAAGAATCATCTATAAACCATGTAGTTTTAGCCAGTAACTTTAATCCAGTGAACGCCTTCTTAATACTTAAAGGTTGGTACTACCGGAGCTCGAGAATGGTACTACCGAAAGTCAATAATACCGCGATCCGAAAGTCGGTACTATCGGAAAATAGTAGTGCCTTAATTAATGTCTTAATTCTATTAATCTAAACAATCTTAACTTCTTGAATTCGTAGAATAAGAATAATCAATTCATAAAAAGCGGGTAACAGTGTAGCCTAGACCATTAGTAAGAAATATAGATGACAAGACAGATTATAACGCGACCCTAACCCTAAATCATACCTGCTTTATGTGATGGATTTCTATTTGGTTTTTCTATCTGTATTCATTTGCCTCGCTAGAGTTTATCTTATTGGAGTTTATTATTATTTGCTATGTTCTCGTGGTACGACGTGTAGAACCTGACGTCGTAAACGCTATTATTAATGGACTTGATTTAGAACTCGATGACAAACTCCGATCTCGTCGACAAAACAAGTTACGACTCCGACTACTCCAAGCTGCGACTTCAATTTCGTCATAAACAACAAATAGCAAGGCAAACCCTTTGATTATATTGATCCCAAATGTTCAGAAATTCCCTTGTCAAATTTTTCATGCATCCTCTATGTTTTATAAAATATTTTGGGGTATGGTAGATATCACCTTCATTATGGGATTTCCTTAATTAATCTTGCCATGCGAACGTTGATAACCCTAGACAATGTAAGATGAGTATATTCGTGTTAGTGTTATGCCCTTGAGGCAGTCATATAGATTATTGTAACATCACTATGTTTATGAATAATAATATGATTATTGGTCCAATGAATGTATATCATTATATTGATCAGTATGTGACTTACTTATGAAACTCTCTACTCATTGATATAATTCTGTAAGTATCTCTGATCGGATATCATCGTAGTGGACAACGATGAATAGATCAGCACATGTACTGATCGATGATAATGTTTCATAGATCATGGGATACGGAGATATCATCAATACATTGTGAACGCATGTTGGAGAACATGTGTTAGATGGACCCGCAATGGGACACTGCGAGAATGTTGCATTCTTATATGTCATATGTGTATCTCATACATAGTAGATGTATGATCCTTAGACCTGAGATTGTCACATTCCCTACATATGTAATAGTTTACCTTGGGGTTACCAAACACTATTTCCTAACCGGATAGTTATCAAGGTAGCTTTCATGTTTACTATGAAACATGCAGAGGGAAGTGAGCAGTCAAGATGGAATTTTCCACTCCAGTGTAACGGAGATATATGTCTAGGCCACTCGTGTGATATGATTAAGGAAGTGCATGGCCATGCCGTGATTGAGAAGTCAATCACAACTTATTAATATATCACGGATACGAGAGATGAATTGAACTGTCAAAGGATGACATGCTTCTCGCCTTGAGTTCGATCTTCATATAGTTTGGCAAAGGGATTATTACATCAGTACTTTACTCATATGCGTTTAGGAGTTGGCATGCTCTGCAAGGAGCCGCTACCGACTATTGGGTTAGAAAAGGGTTTTCCGAATCCATGTCCAAATGCGCATGAACCTCTGAGGTCACACACTTAGCACGGGACGCATTAATTCGGATTGGATGCGTAATTAATGGACCTCGTGGGCTTAGCGCGTAGATGGGCCCTGACTGCCTAGGGTTTCACCTCGTGGCTATATAAGGAGGGGAGGAGGCTGGGCGCAGAACACACTTTCGTGCATTTTAGAGGTGTTTCGCTAGAAACCATAGCCACCTCCTCTCGCTGCCCCTGCTGAGCGATCCGGTGCTTGCACACCGACGCACGGCGTCCCATCCTTGGACGTGTGGACTGCTGTGGTGATGTTGCTGCGACTGCGGTGTGCGAGGACGATCCGCAGCCGGACGAGGCGAGGACGATCCACGGTGAGGCGAGGACCACGGCGGTGCGAGGACGATCCGCAGCCGGACGAGGCGAGGACGATCCACGACTACGGTGGGAACGATCCACTACATCGACGTGCGAAGGATTCCGCAACTGCGCGTCTAGTGGTAATCGATCTATGATCCCCTTCTTGCGAGTAGCTTTCTGGTTATGCGGTAGAAAAATTTTAATTTGTGCTAGAGTAGCATACCGCGTTCCTCAACAATTCATTTATTACATGCATATGCTTAGCCATGCTTTAGATTGGGATACGAACAAATGGTTTACTGTTCATAATGAACTTAAATATTTGACATATTCGATTAATATCTTGAACATAATGAACTCCATTTATGAACATATTGGAATATTGTGATTGTTGATGTTTCCTTTTTTTAGAAATAAAACTATGATTTTGACACGAGTGATTATTGGCAATAGCCGGAAGTGCAAATAATAAGCACGTAGAAGGGGGAGAATTATCGCTCGGGTCGATCAAGGACCAAACGTAGTGTTGTATGACCCAAAAAATAACCATACATCCACAAGTGCTGGTATGGGATAGCTTTAACTTATTAATTTATGAGGAGAGACGAAGTAGCACGGGCTTCTGGATATAAGTTGCTCGTAGGGGTTTCTACATACCAATGCAAGGGTGTACGCATTGCTGTGGGGAGAAACGATTGTGGCAGGGATGGACTGCCAGTGTGGATGAAATTTTTGAGTTGTTATGCTTTGGGTGAGTGTTTCTGTCGCCATAGCAAAGGTTGACGTCACCAGGCTGGTGTAAAGTTAGGTTTGAATAATGGAATGGTTCTGTTATGAATTCTCTGCGGTACAACAAAGGAAGTGTGTTAACTATCGATTGCAGAAAGGGAGAACATATCTTGTAGGTAAAGCTATACAACTTTGCAGAGTCAAAACTAATCGATTAGCCGTGCTTGCGGTCATGAGCACTTGGTGATCTTGCACTAGTTAGCTGTTTTTGACATTTATCATAAAAATGGAAAGATAAAATTTGATAATAGAGAAATTACCCCACAAATGATTCAAACCTTGTCATGTGCTGATAAGGTTGAGTACAGTTGTTGTGCCATATGTTGGCAATATAGCGGATTTGAGCCATGCATTGGCAATGGGTTTATCCCATGTGTTAGCGTTGGATAATTCATTGCTCACATTCGTGGAACTGTGAGTTGTTTCTTATTCATTTACCAGTTCACTATTTTATATACCTGTCAAATTGCTTTTATTCAATTTCGCTTTCAATCTATTATTCAGTATTTACAATTCAATTTGGCTTTATGCAAAATCACCCTAATAGCCATCCTGTTGAATCAGCTTGCATATATCATAGGTTTTGCAAACACTTCAAGTCTTGCTGAGTACGCAACGTACTCACCCTTGCTATCATTGTTGTTTTTAGATGGACAAATAGAATATCTCGAAGGATCGTACTTTGATGCATGTTACGGGATAATGACGATGATTTTTTCTAGTTTATACATTGTCAGTTGCCTGAGGAATTGGATGGGAATACTACAAGACATTTATTTCTTCCACTGTATATTACTCTAACTTGTAAGATTATAGCTTTTATAATAATAATGATAATATTTTGTATGATTGTGATTTCTATTTGTATGTGTGTGCTAGCTACTAATCTAGGGACTAGCACAGGAAGCACATTACAACCTGTCTTTTATGGTACACTGTATCATAAAAGAGAGGGTCTTCACATTCCCATTGCCACTATTTATCCTCTCTGAATATAACATCTTGGGTCACATGAAGTCACTTACCATTTGGATCAAATAATCGATATGCTTTTGATCCTTCTACATAGTCGAATAAAGCCATGGGAATACTTCTATCATCCAATTTCTTGAGCCATGGCTTCACAATCTTCAAATGTGCCACACAACCAAATGTCCTAAGGTGATGAACTTTTGGTTTTCGATCATGCCAAACCTCATATGGAGTTTTTCCATCTAGACTATGAGTTGGTGCTCTATTCAGCGAATACACATCAGTCTTCACTACCTAATCCCAAAATTACCTTGGTACTGATTTGCTTTTCATCATACTTCGAGCCATCTCTACCACAGTTTGGTTATGGCGTTCAACTATCCTATTTTGTTGTGGTGAATAGGGAGCCGTAGTGTACCTCTTGATTCTAGCCATATCACAGTAGGTACTAAACTCTATAGAAGTGAATTCTCCTCCTCTATCAGTTCGTAGTGCCTTGACTTTCAATCCCTTTTCATTTTCAACTGCAGCTTGGAATCTTTTGAAGTACTGAAAGGCTTCTCCTTTATTTTTAATCAGTTCAATCCACATGTATCTACTGTAATCATCCACTAATAGTAGAAAGTTCCGATTTCTAGTTGGTGTTTGTGGTAATATTGGGCCACACAGGTTGCCATGTACTAACCCCAACTTCTTTTCAGTTCTGCACACGGACGTCGGTGCTGTTTTCCCAGCGAGTATCCTTCACAAAATTGTTCAACATGATCAACTGTTGGCATTCCTACCACCATGTCCTTCACCCCAGGTTTCTCGAAGCTCAGAATTTTAAGTGTCCATAACGATTATGCCACAACCAAGCCGTGTCCATTGCTCTTGATAGTAGACACATCAGTTTTGTAACCTTCATGTCCATGGAATACAATCTGTTTTGAGACCTTTTCACATGTGCCAACAGCTTCCTGTCACAATGATCTTCGACAATGATCTTGCTCCCATTTTCATCAAGTTGTCCAAGACTGATAATACTGCTCTTGAGTCGTGGTATGTAGTATACTTCAGTGAGCACTTTGTGTTCGTTGTTCCTGTAGTTTAGAAGAACTAAACCTCCCCTACATATGTTCACAAGAGATCCATCTCCAAATTTTACAGTGCCATTGATTGATTCATCTAGCTCTGCAAAGAGTTCTTTGAATCCAACCAATGGTTACTAGCACCTGTATCAAGATACCACGTACCTCCAGTAGCACCTATTTCATTACTCAGGAATCACCTTGTCTTCATTGAGCATAACTACATGTTCCTCATTCCAGACAATTTAAACAAGCTCACATGTTTTAGCCAACAACAATGCGAGTTCAACACCATCCTTCTTTTCAACAAAGTTTGCACATTCCCGCTTTGGCCTGCGGCATTCGCTTCTAAATTGCCCCATCATATCGCAATTATAACACTTGATTTTTGACTTATTGAACTTCTTTTATTTTTGGTCCTCACCATCTTCTCCTCGGTTTCCTTCAGATCACGTCCACGGCTTCGCCCTGGGCCATGACTATTTGTTGTCCTTGTGCCATAGCTCAACCCCTCTCCATGTTTCTTTTCATTAACGGTTAGGCCTTCCCATTGGGCATGGGTGAGTAGGAGCTGCTCCCCCTCTTTTCCGTTGTGGTCACGTCGTCTCCCTTTGGTGCTTTCCTCGAATGCCCTTAGGTGTCCAATTGCTTCTCGTACCGACATGTTTTCAACGACTCCAAATTGTTCAATTGTGCTGATGATTTGGGAAAATCGATCCGGCACTACACTAAATAGTTTTTCAACTGTGGTGCTATCCTTCAATTCGGTGCTGAGGGAATGTATCTCCCCAACTATGGCGGTGAGTTTTTGAGAAAACTCCATGGTGCACTCGACATCTCCCATAATTATACAGTCAAATTGACGCTTCAGTACCTGCACTCTTGCTTTCTTGACGCAATCTTCCCCGACACACATATCTCTTATTGCCTCCCATGCCTCTTTTGCCGTTTCCTTGTCGACAATGGCCATCATGATGTGATCAGGGACGAACTGAGAGATTGCAGTTAGGGCGCCCTGATCTCTGTCTTCATCGATCAATTCTCTATCGGACCCCGGAATAACACCTCCGAAATCCTCTGTGTATTCTGTACTAGTCCAGGAAATGCTAGCACACACAGTAGAAATGAAACCATAGCATATCCGTCGTTCTTTATTAAAGATAAATATTCAAAGTTACAAATGAAATGGCGCGCAGGCCAACGAATAAATAAACGAATAAATGAAATAGCGGAAAATGAAGATAAATAGATAGAGCCCAATTAATTTGCCACAAGCAATCGACTGGGGGCACGGCCTAGTCCAGCTGGTCCTCACCATCGTGATACTCCTCCTCTGAAGTGGTAAATTAAGCAAGGGTGAGTACATACGTACTCAGCAAACCACACCGGAAATGCAATATAAATGTACGGGTAATCAAGGATGGCAATATGGTTTATTTGAGCATAAAGCAACAGTTTAATAACATTTTCAATAATTTTAAAAGGCATACTTTATTCCAAAAATCAAACCTATACAATTTTAACTCAGGAATCTCTCCTGGAATTGGCTAAGTTATACCCATGATGGACTCCCTCCATCCAACATCATTTCAGAAAACCAAATTTTAATTTACTAAAGTCTAATCTGAAAATGGCTTGCTCGGCATGCCCATAACCGCGGGCGCGGCTAATCGATTAGTTTGATACTCTGCAGAGGTTGTACAACTTTACCCACAAGACATAATATTTCCCTTTTATGTCAACACACTTCCTTTGGTGAGTGACAGAGAAAATTATGACAAGGCCCCATTAATAAATCATACATGTAGTCATGCCCGCTAAGGTTTCACCGCTGAAAGACTCCCTCTATTCAGAAGCCCCCTCTTGCGCCAGAGTGGCAGCATCTCGCTTTCACCACACCACTACCCCCATATGGCATGACTGTCCATGAAATAATTTAATAAGAATAGCCAGGTCTGTCCCATTCCAGACTCGTGGTAGTACGGTTAGACTTTACATTCAGCGAGACTCAGACCGGTCCTTAATTGACTAGGCGAGACTGTCCACAAACCAGAACCATGACCTCACCACTTTCCAACCAATTCTCGCCCGGTCTAAGTCATTTTCATTTTAACCATACTAATCTCCACATTGATACTAACATTGATCACTATAAGTTTCCAAATGAACATGATATCATTTTGGCATAAAGTTCCCCAAAATTTCCTAAGTTAAGTTCTATGCATGGCTAAGCAATGTCTAACTATTACCATAGTCATAATTCATATTTTTACTAAGGTTACAAGTGTATCGGAATTCAAGTGTCAAAGGTCGCATGTCGAAATTGGGTATAACTATCATTTAAAACTAGGTCGGAAATTAATGTCTATAATAAATAAGCATGCAATAACTTTAAATACAACATACAAGTTCATAAAACTGGGAGCAATATGGTCAAGGGGGTGTGACTTGCCTTGTTCGACGAGTTGCTGCTCGAAATCGTCGTTCGGGAACTCCTCGGTCTCTCCGTAATCTACGCGCGAAAAACAACCAAATTCAAATAAAGTCCAAACGAATTCAAATAAACACAAATTGAAATTTCAAACTAGCACTAAGCTAAAGTTTGAGATTTCTAATAAATTTAGGAAGAAGAACGGAGCCAAACGGAGTTCGAACGGGCGAAAACGGGCTCCCGGAAGTTTAAAAACAAATAAAACGGGTTTTCTGGAATTGTCGGAATTATTTTTAAAAAGAAAAACCGAATTATTGCGCATTGCTGACGTCAGCGCCCAAAATCCGGTTTTTGGATTTTCGAAATCTTTTTTTTAACGCTGACAGGTGGGGGCCCCCAGCCGTGGACCGGGTCCACGCGTGGCCGTGGACCACGCGCGCGTGCAGCGCCGACGGAGCGCCAGCGCGCAGAGCAGGCGGGCAGGGGCGAGGCGGGGCGGCGGAGTCGGGCGGCGCGGGACGGCGCGGCGCGGCTGGGCTCGCCGGAGCCGAGGAAGGAGGCGGCGGCGGTGCCGGAGGAGAGGCAGCGAGAGGAGAGAGAGGAGGGCACGGGAGCGGTGGGGACCTCGTGGGGGGGTTTTATAGGGAGGGGGCGAGGTGGCGCGGCTGAGCAGCGCTGTGAATCGCGCGGGCGGCGTTGCGCGGGCGCGGGGCGGGACGCGGCGACGACGCGGTGCGGAGAAGGCGGCTTGGCCGTTGGCGGCGGCGGCCCAGGCGCGGGAAGAGCAGGATGTTACAGCTTTGCCCTTGATTGCTCGCCATACACCAAGCGAACGGAGGATGATCTTCATCTTCATAGCCCACGGCTGTAGTTCATGTCATCAAGCATCAGGTACTGAATTGAAACTCCTCTTGCCACTGCTTTAACATAGGACGTCGACAGATCAGTCAATGCTGCCCTTGTCGAAGATTGATCACCGGCTGCAGCTGAAGATGGTGAATTGTGGTCCATTGTCGCACTTGTACAAGGCTCTGATAGCACTTGTTGAAACTAGTAACCCCGGTCCTGTACTTCTTGCGACAATACAGATTGCTTCTTCCGACAATACAGACCAGAATACAAAGAAACAGAGCTTCCAAAGAAAAAACGGTTCAGCACTGAATTCTTAACTCTCGCGTGACAATTCAGAGAACAGCTCTACGAACAGAAAAAAACGAAACTTTGGTGGAATAGTAGAACGCTCAAGGGATTTTGCGATGTGCAATTACCACATCTTTTCTGGTTTTTCTTTTTTATATAAACTCAAATTTACAAGAGTTTGAATAGCTACTGCTGCAAACAAACGAATCAAAAACCTGAACTAATACTACTCGGACACTGTGACCCGTCTGACAAACTGGACGCAACAAACTCAACTGAATATCATTGCTTAACAACTCTGAATCTAAATCTGAAACGATACTAACTCTAAATTAATGACAGACTACAAGATTAATCTAACACCTATCAGTCCACATGTAGTACAGGTGTTATAATCTATATAACACAGCGTAATCAATCGGCCTGCCTGCCATCTGTATGCGATGGATACAATTGTCGTGTGTGTGTATATATATATCTCTACTATTCTAAAGCAGCACTTGGTGGCAGTGGTCCGTTCTTCTCACGTCATTAATTGCCCTGCTTAATTGCCATGCTTAATTGCCCTACGCAAGAAACGAAGCGTTGCTTTAATTAGCCAGCTTTCGTAAGAAACGAAGCGTTAAAGATAGATATTTGATCTTGTGAAATAATTTTTTTTATTTTTTAATCTTTATTTTTCGTTATCAATTTTGTTTTTCGTAGCAACGCACGGGCATGTAACTAGTATATATATATATATATATATATATATATATGTATATATATATATATATGTATATATATATATATATATATATATATATAGGAAGCCCCTTTTCCGTACTCTTGGGAGTACATACTCCCATCTCCAGTATACCACTTAAACGAATACGTTATACTCCTTTATCACTTTCAGTATACTCTAATAATAATTCTAAGATACTACAATGTGGTATTGTTGAAAAAAATTGATCAAAGCACTTTATTTTTTAGCTATATACTCTTTTTCATATGTAAAAAGAGTATATAAACAAATTATGCTATAAAGGGTGGACTTTCATGAAATTTTTCGTAGAATTCACTTTGAAGTATCTTATAATCAGTATTAGAGTATACTTAAAAGGATAAAGAGGTATAGCAACATCATTTAAGCGGTATACTGAGAGTGGGAGTACGTACTCCCAGGGGTATGGAACCATTTTCCTATATATATATATATATATATATATATATATATATGCACTACTACAGAAAGGCTTATATTATGTGTATATATATGCACTACTACAGAAAGGCTTATATTAGACGCACCATCACAAACGGTCTTCGAAAATCGTCTGTAATATGGAACATCACTGACGGTTCTATAGTCCAACCATTAGTGTACCTATCACAGACGGTTATTAATTATACCCATCTGGAATGTAGAACGATATCACAGACGGTTTTATCTTAAAACCGTCTATGATATTGGTTGTTCAATTTTACCATGACTTGGGTGCTCAATATTTTGGCTAAGTGTTCAATTTTACCATAACTAGTGAGAGTGACACGGTGCGGGGCTCGGTCTTGTAGGATGTCGGGACCCCGAATTTGCAAATCCGGACCCTCTGTGTATTCAGCACTAGTCCAGGAACACGCTAGTGCACACAGTCTTAACATCGGTAAATATCACAATCATACCACTCGATACTAATAAAGTACTTTATTTAAATAGTCAAACTGGTTACTCGACCTTATGGTCAAGTTACAAATATATGCCTCGCAAGGCGAAACTTATTCAGAGAAAAATAATAGCAGCGGAAAATCAAATAACTTCGTGGCGCCATCCAGTATACCACAGGCAGCGGCCAGGCTCGCTTCCCTAAGTAGACGATTCCTCTTGGAGCTCCTCCTCCAAAGCTTGTGCAGTCTCCTCTTCAACTGGTGTTGTATTGTGGCAAGGGTGAGTACTTGGTACTCAGCAAGTCATGCATAGAATGCAAGCTAATATACTATATGCATGGCTTGGTACAAAGGAATAGCTCAAGGTATATTTGCGATGCTTGACATTTGACAAGTAGCATAAGTAGATTCGAAAGCAGTAGAAGAAAGTATAGCATAGATAACTTTTCAAGGAATTTAATAAACATCTTTCCATCCTAATCCACATTTCCATCAACATCATTATTAATCCAACCCAACCTTTCAAATCCAAGTTATTTTTGAGAAAATCTAACCCTTGACTGTAATTCCCGAGCGATGTCCAATACCGCGGACACGGCTATTCGAATAGATTCTACACACTGCAGAGGTTATGCACTTTACCCACAAGATACAGTCAAACACCACAAAGGCGAGTTCCCGTAACAAAGTCTTTCGGAAACCTCTAACAATACAAGTGGCCCTCCCCGGTTATTGCACACTAACCCTTCCCTTAGCTAAGGCGAAGTTTAGGCCAATCAACCGTTAGATGGGTACCTGGCCTCAGCCCCGGTACGCTCCCCCGTACAACTTACACAAAGGGTGTAGTTGACCTCCTGAAGTCCACAGTGCGTTATTAGCAACTTAGTCAACTAGGTCCGTCCCATTCTGAGACATGTGGTTGCACGTTAGACCCAGTTCAAAGGCTTGCAAGGTGAAGTCCTTAGGGTGACCAGGGCAAGACTACCCAAGAACCAAATCAATATCCCCGATTGCCACAACCGGCCCACGATCATTCTTGCCACATGCCCGGTGAAAACTATTTATCAAACCCCAGTTGATTACCATGCACCACGTGCCATCAACATCACATGATACCTTTCCAAAACAGGTTCAATATATCATTAAGTCAATATTAACATTTGATTGTCCAAAATCATGTCATGAGCACGTAGCCGGTCTAAGCAGTTTACTACAACGGTCTAAAACCCATGTTGGCAAGTTAATAATGTCCAACTAGTAAACCACAACTAGGGTGACAAGGGTCATGGCACATACTTAAGTAATCAAGGTGTCATACAAAGAAATTGGTATTTATCTAATTCCCCATATTTAAATAAAGTATTTTTCTAATTGAACTAGCATGCAATAGGTTAAATCAAAATAGATTTCGAAATAGGATCAACATGGTCAAAGCACAACTTGCCTTCAAAAAGTACTTGTTCTTGGTCTTGAGTTGGATCCTGAGTCAATACTTCTCCTTCGAATCCTTCCGGCACTTCAACGTCTACTCGTAAAGCGTGCAAATAGCAAATACACGAATAAACAATAGGCAAAAAGTATCCAATCATCCAAATAAAATCCATAAACAGAGAGAACATAATTTTATGAATTTTTAGAAACTGGAATCGTCAAATTTGGAGTTAAAACGCAAAAGTTATGATTATTTAAAGTCTAAATAATCAATTAAATAATTTTACAGAGGAAAACTTTAGTCCAAAAATTAAATAAAATTTATATTTAGGTAGGTCTCAATTTTATACAAATTTAGAAATTTGAATCACTCAAATCGGAGTTGAAACGCAAAAGTTATAAGCGTCTGAAGTTTGAAACAAAATCTGAAATCATTATTTCGAATTAATAAATCATTTTCTTTTTCGGAAATTAATTATTGCGTCAGTCTGGACACGTGGCAACACGGGATTGGTCTGCTGACGTCAGCCGGTCCATGGACTCGGTCCACGCTCGGTTTGGGTCTACCGTGGACTCGGTCCACGGCTCCACGTGTCACTGACATGTGGGTCCCCCTCGGGTGACGTCACTGCTGACGTCAGCGGGGCTCGACCACGGCCCGGCGGTGGGACCATTGTGGCGTCATTCTTGGCGTCGGCGCTCGGCTGGGGACGGCCCGGCCGACATCTTGAGCCCGCCATGGCGTCGGCGTGGCGTCATGGTGCGCTTTAGGCTGGCGTGACATGCGGGCCGCGTGTCGAGACACGTGCTCACGCAGCGTGGCGGCGGCCGATGGCGGTCGATCTCCCGCGCCGCGTGGCTAGATCTCGGCCGTTGATTTGAAAATCAGCGGTCGGATGAATCTAGATTCACGCAGCGTTTGGGGTGAACTTCGGTTGATCTGGACCGTTGGATCTAGATCCAACGGTCGAGATTGAATCTGAGATTCTTGGGCGGGATCTCACCGTCGGGTGGCGTGGCGCGATCTTGGACCGTCGATGGAGATCCAACGGCTCGCGGCCATCGCGGATGACGATGGCGACACGGCGGGCGAGGCCACCGGAGATGAAAACGATGACGAGCCCGACGGCGCCGGGTCGCTCGGCGTGAGTGAGAGGTACCCAGGTGCGCCTTGGCTTGGGGGTCTCAGGCCAGGCTCAACCGTGGCGGAAGAGGCGAACGGCGGCGGAATGAAGCGACAGAATCATGGCGCGGGAGAGAGAACTCCGGCGACCAATTGCGAGATGACGGCGGCGGATAAGGCTCGGAAGTTAGGGAAGACGATGCGCCGCAGGTCGAGGCGATCCTCGGGAACAACGATCCACGCCTTAAATCTGGCACCAGACGTCGAGATTCGCTCGGTTTCGCGGCGGCGTCTGGCGGCGAGTCCGTTCGAACTTCGGTGATGTGACGTGGACGCACGATGGCCGTCCACGTGGCGTGATCAGTGGCCGAGATTGGCTCGGGTGCGGCCGTGACTGGCGCGGATTGATCCTGACCGTTGGATCTCGATCCAACGGTTCGGATCTGATCTGAGTTGGAGTCGGTTCGGTCGAGTCAGCTGGCTCGGGTCGGGTTCGGGTCGGACTCGAACTCGAGTCTGACTCGGGCTCGGTCGGATGAACAGTACAAACCCACTCGCATTTTCCAGCGATTTAATAATTAAAATAATTCCCAGTAATTCATTTAATTCATTAAAAATAGCAAAAGACTCAGAAAAATTCCAGAAAAATTCTGAAAAATACTTTAGGGTATTTGGGACTCAAATAAAATATTTCCAATAAAATTTTATTTGCAAAGTTTAATTTTTTAATTATTTCAAAATGGAATAAATTCAAATAAATTCCAAATAAATCCAAATAAATTCCAGAAAATTCCAAAAATTCACCAAAGTGCCAAATCACACATGAATTTATGAAAAGAAAAATTTTGGGGTGTTACAAACCTCCCCCTTATGAATCTAGTCCAGAGATTCGGGGCTTACTAAAGGAATAGGTTCTAAACTCTTTCCTCAAATCCTCTTCGCGTTCCCAAGTTGCTTCACTCTCCGTGTGGTTGCTCCACTGTACTCTACAGAAGCGGGTCGACTTATTTCTGGTCTCTCGATCCATAGTGTCCAAAATCTTTACGGGATGCTCCTTGTAAGTCAAATCTTCTTGCAACTCAATTGACTCTAGCGGTGTTTGTTCCTCAGGTACTCGGAGACACTTCTTCAACTGGGACACATGGAATACGTCATGTACTCCTGCTAACGACTGTGGCAACTCCAGCTGATAAGCAACTTCGCCTCTGCGACTCAAAATCTTAAATGGTCCAACATAACGGGGTGCGAGTTTCCCTTTAGCATGGAACCTCTTAACTCCCCACGAGGCGTAACTCTGAGGTATACAAAGTCTTCTGGTTCAAAACTCAAGTCCCGGCGACGATTGTCAGCATAACTCTTCTGTCGTGATTGGGCGATCTTCAACCTTTCCCTAATCATGGCAATCTGCTCTTCAGCTTCTTGAAGAATATCTGGCCCGAAGACACGGCGCCCGCCGGTCTCATTCCAATTCAATGGCGTCAGACAGGGTCGACCATACAGTGCCTCAAAAGGTGACATCTGTAAACTAGCCTGGTAACTATTATTGTAACTAAACTCGGCATATGGCAAACTCTTGTCCCAAGAGGTAGCATAAGCCAATGCACAAGCTCTTAACATATCCTCCAGAATCTGGTTGACTCTTTCGGTCTGTCCATCCGTGCATGGATGATAGGGCATCTTGAAGCTCAAACGGGTTCCCATGGCTTCATGCAACTTATTCCAGAACCTTGAGGTAAATTGGGTACCTCTATCCGATACGATCCTCTTTGGCACACCGTGCAAACAGACGATCCTGATCATGTACAACTCTGCTAACTTATCTCCCGAGTAAGTGGTCTTCACGGGAATAAAATGGGCTACTTTGGTCAAACGATCCACTATAACCCATATGGAGTCATAACCTCCTTGAGTCTTAGGCAAACCGGTAATGAAATCCATTTCGATTTCCTCCCACTTCCACTCAGGTATTTTCAGCGGCTGTAGTAATCCTGCTGGTCTCTGATGCATTGCCTTGACTCTCTGGCATACGTCGCACAATGCAACATGCTCGGCAACTTCACGCTTCATGCTTGGCCACCAGAATCCTTCCTTCAAATCCTGATACATCTTGGCACTTCCTGGGTGAATTGAATACTTGGAGTCATGGGCTTCTTCCAAAATCAGTTGCTTTAATTCCTTCTTGTTGGGCACACAAATCCGATCCTTCATCCATAACGTGCCTTGCTCATCCAACTTGAAGTCCTCTGCCTTGCCTTCCTCCTTGATGGACTTAATCCTGCGGATCTTGTCATCATCCTTCTGTCCTTCTCGGATCTGGTTCTCTAGGGTAGGCTTTACTTCTAATGCGGCCAAGAATCCGCTAGGTACCACCTCAATCTTCATTCTCTGAAAATCCTCACATAGCTCACCCTGACTTGTGGCTAGCAACATACTCACGGTATGGCTTTTCCGACTCAAGGCATCGGCAACTACGTTGGCCTTCCCGGGATGGTAATGGATTCCAACATTGTAGTCCTTGATCAACTCTAACCATCTCCTTTGCCTCATATTCAGATCCGACTGGGTGAATATATACTTAAGGCTCTTATGATCCGTATACACTTCACATCTGTTTCCAATCAGATAGTGACGCCATATCTTCAAGGCATGCACTACGGCAGCTAACTCTAGGTCATGCGTCGGATAATTCTCCTCATGCGGCCTCAACTGCCTTGATGCATAAGCGACGACCTTTCCATTCTGCATCAGCACACATCCATGTCCTTGGCGCGATGCGTCACAATAAATATCAAAGCTTTGAGCAACATCCGGTAGAACTAACACCGGTGCTGATGTCAATCGCTTTTTCAGCTCTTGAAATCCTTTCTCACATTCTGACGTCCATGCAAACTTCTTCTCCTTTTTCAGCAATTGCGTAAGAGGTTTCGCAATTATCGAAAAGCCTTCAATGAAACGGCGGTAGTATCCTGCCATTCCAAGGAAACTCCGGATCTGGGTCACAGTCTTCGGCTGCTCCCAATGTAACACAGCTTCTACCTTGCTTGGATCTACGGCGACTCCTTCTGCGGTCATTACATGTCCAAGAAACTCCACCTTGTCCTTCCAAAAATCACACTTACTGAACTTGGCGAAGAGTTGCTATTCCCTCAGCTTTTCCAAAACTCGCCTTAAGTGTTCGGCATGTTCATCCTCCGTTTTGGAGTAGATTAGGATATCATCTATGAACACGACGACAAACTTGTCCAAATATTCCATGAACACCATATTCATCATATTCATGAAATATCTTTGGCGCATTAAATCGATCAAAGGACATAACTGTAAACTCATAATGTCCATATCTTGGCGAGAATGCAGTCTTCGGAATATCTTCTGATCGGATCTTCAACTGATGGTATCCCAATCTCAGATCAATCTTGGAGAAAACTCCGGCTCCTCTCAGCTGATCAAACAAATCATCAATCCTTGGTAACGGGTACTTATTCTTCACGGTGACTTCATTGAGTGCACGATAATCGATGCACATCCTGAAACTCCCGTCCTTCTTCTTGACAAACAAAACTGGTGCTCCCCACGGCGACGAGCTCGGTCTGATAAATCCTTTCTCCATTAACTCTTCCAGCTGTTTCTTCATCTCTACCAACTCCTCGGTGGACATCCGATAGGGTCTCTTTGCTATCGGTGCTGTACCAGGTACAAGATCTATCACAAACTCTATGTCCCTATCTGGCGGCATACCAGGTAGATCTTTGGGAAAAACATCTGGGTACTCATTTACTACTGAGACATCCTCTATGCTGATTGCCTTGGTACTGTTAACCATCAACTGTCCTTCTCTAACGGCAGTAGCTTGAAATTCCACTTTCTTTCCACACGGGCTCTCAACTGAGATAGTCCTTCGTCCACAATCCAATACGGCCTTGTGCTTGGATAACCAGTCCATTCCCAAAATAACGTCTAAGGTCTGGGTCTCCAAAATTATAAGGTTCGCTAGGAACTCTATTCCATCTATTAGTATTCTCACCCCGGAACATCCTACTTTCATTCGGAGTTCGGAACCAGGGGTTTGAACTAAAAGCATGCATCTAAGTCTTGCAATCCTCAAATCATTTCTAGTAGCAAAGCCTTGCGAAACAAACGAATGCAAAGCTCCAGAATCAAACAAAAGCTGTGCAGTGCTTGAGTTAACAAGTAACTTACCCAAGATTTACGCGTCAGTAGCATTCTGCAGTGCATCTGCGGTGACATGGTTGACTCGGCCTCTCACCACGGTCTGGGATGTGGTTCCTGGTGCTGGCGTCCTAGCTGGGGTGGTTCCTAAGTTAAAGCGAACGGGGGTCACTCCTGCTGTCTTCTTTGGACAACTGTTGGCAAAATGTCCTGGCTCGTTGCAGTTGTAGCAGCGTCTCATCGTTCCTTCTTGTTGCCTGGAGCAAGCGGCGTTTCTAGCGGCTGGTGCAGTAGTTCGATTCTGGTCTTGGTGCTGGTGACGGTGTCCTTGTTGCATTTTCTTGGTGGAATCAAGAATTGATTTGGTGCAACTCTCGAGGCATTGCGTTCACTGGCGTGATCCTCTTTGTTGCATTCTGCGCTTCCTGTTCTCATCCAGTTCCTTGCGCTTGTCCTCAAGAATAAGCGCCTTATTCACCAATTCTTGGAAATCTGGAAAGGTGTGGGTGATCAGTCCTACTTGTAGTCTTGAGTTAAGTCCCTCCATGAAGCGAGACTGTTTGGCTTTATCTGTCGCTACATCCTCAGGTGCGTAGCGTGCTAGCTGTGTGAACTTGTTCAGGTAGTCGGCCAGCGGTGATTACCTTGCTTGATGCTCTGAACTCCTCCTTCTTAAGGTCCATGATTCCTTCAGGCACGTGATCTTGACGGAATGCATGTGAACTCTTCCCAAGTGATATCTTGAGGGTTCTCTTGCGTGTACGAAGTTCTCCCACCATTCGTTTGTTCCTTCCAAGCGATGAGAAGCGTGAAGTACCTTCTCATTTCCTATGCATTGAGCTATGTGTAGCTTCCTCTCAATTGACCTTAACCAATCATCGGCCTCCAATGGATTGGCATTCCGGAGAAAGTGGGTGGATGAGTCCTCATGAACTCACGGCAGTCTTGTATTACGGCGTTGTCCCCGATTAACTTGATTAGCGATGGCCTGAGCGATGGCGTGTTGCATTTGTTGCATCATAGCATGCATCAACTGAGTCTGAGCGACAAGAAATGCTCCAAAATTCTGCATATCAATGGCGGTCTTTGGTGCTCCATCATTGGGGTTTCTGCTGGCGAGAACCACTTCCATTGCTTCCAAAGTTTCACGGTGTTCACCATCTGTCGATTTGCTCTAAGTTTTAGAGATGAGGGGGAATCGAGAATAGACAAGTAATATGGAACTTATGCGGGGCGAAAGGTGTAACTTTAAGGTCCAACTTTATTATTTTAATCAATAGTAACTTGGTATGGTTGCCTACAATGCCTAGGGGCCTTGCAACACATCTTTGCACACTCGACAAACAAGGAAAATCCAAATCGAACTAACACCGAGTCTATCGCCTAAAGGGTGACTCTTTATTCTATGACGCGACTCGGCGAAGGAGTCTCACTATAGAACCTATGCTCACTCATCGAAAACCTCCACGGCACGAGTACGGATCTTTGCGGCATAGGTGCAAAGCGATTGCCGTGTCCGACCAGCGTGTCATCTGTGGTAGTCGAAGAAGCGATGTCCTCATCGAGATCGACTCCTCAGGATCTGGCTCGTGTAGCTCAATCTTGGCTCACAGTTACGGTCATCTCCAACTCGTCAATCCTTCGCGAAGGTGTGACACATACTCTTGAGCTTCCCGCCATCTGTTCTTCTCTGTCGTGATCTCCTTGCGGGCCTTCAGAGCTCCTTGCTTGTATCATCGAGTACATCCTCCTGGCGACAACAAGTCGTGCCAAGCTGTGTAACCATGGCATCCTCATCCTGAATCGCCTTCGGGTCAAGAAGGTTATCGCTGCGCTGGTGATAACGGAACACCGTGCTTTCCAACTCTCTGGCGTGGATACGGGTAATGTGCCGCATTGCTCGTCGTGATACTTCTTGGATACCCATCTGCATTGTAGACCTCCTGGCGGTCTGGTGTGTATCGGGCGATTGCACTGGGCCTTTCTTCCTAGCAGGTACCTCAATCTTCACATCACAAGCCTTGATCAATCCTGCTTGTCTGATCACTTCCACTTGGTATTGTGGCTTCTCAAAATCTCCGAGAGTCTGAAGCATATGCCAAAGTTGCGCGGCGTGACCAACCTCCAGATCAACGTAGTTGAACTCTCCCTCCATCTGTCACAAGAGTGCTCACGTAAGAACTCGGAATTTTTAAATCGTGACAAGGTAAGGAAAAAAAAAATTCAGCAAGAGACAAGGAAAGAGAGAAGGGGATGAGTCGAGATGTCATTTCTTGTCTTGACAAACTTTTAGCTTTAGAAAATAGGTTTTATCCTCACTAAGACCATTCTAGCTTAGGGTTGAGCCTACGGTCAGTATGGCTCTGATACCACCTCTGTCGGGACCCCGAATTTGCAAATCCGGACCCTCTGTGTATTCAGCACTAGTCCAGGAACACGCTAGTGCACACAGTCTTAACATCGGTAAATATCACAATCATACCACTCGATACTAATAAAGTACTTTATTTAAATAGTCAAACTGGTTACTCGACCTTATGGTCAAGTTACAAATATATGCCTTGCAAGGCGAAACTTATTCAGAGAAAAATAATAGCAATGGAAAATCAAATAACTTCGTGGCGCCATCCAAGATACCACAGTAACCTGATCGTCTCGCTTCCCTAAGTAGACGATTCCTCTTGGAGCTCCTCCTCCAAAGCTTGTGCGATCTCCTCTTCAACTGGTGTTGTATTGTGGCAAGGGTGAGTACTTGGTACTCGACCAAGTCATGCACCAGAATGCAAGCTAATATACTATATGCATGGCTTGGTACAAAGGAATAGCTCAAGGTATATTTGCGAAACTTGACATTTGACAAGTAGCATAAGTAGATTCAGCGATAGAAGAAAGTATAGCATAGATAACTTTTCAAGGAATTTAATAAACATCTTTCCCATCCTAATCCACATTTCCATCAACATCATTATTAATCCAACCCAACCTTTCAAATCCAAGTTATTTTTGAGAAAATCTAACCCTTATTTGTAATTCCCGAGCGATGTCCAATACCGCGGACACGGCTATTCGAATAGATTCTACACTCTGCAGAGGTTATGCACTTTACCCACAAGATACAACAAACACCACAAAGGCGAGTTCAGTAACAAAGTCTTTCGGAAACCTCTAACAATACAAGTGGTCCTCCCGGTTGTGCACACTAACCCTTCCCTTAGCTAAGGCGAAGTTTAGGCCAATCAACCGTTAGATGGGTACTGGCCTCGGCCAGATGCGCTCCCCCGTACAACTTACACAAAGGGTGTAGTTGACCTCCTGAGGTCCCACAGGTACGTTATTAGCAACTTAGTCATCTAGGTCCGTCCCATTACAGACATGTGGTTGCACGTTAGACCCAGTTCAAAGGCTTGCAAGGTGAAGTCCTTAGGGTGACCAGGGCAAGACTACCCGAAGAACCAAATCAATATCCCCAGTGCCACAACTGGCCCACCTGATCATTCTTGCCACATGCCCCGGTCGAAAACTATTTATCAAACCCGCTTGATTACCATGCACCACGTGCCATCAACATCACATGATACCTTTCCAAAACAGGTTCAATATATCATTAAGTCAATATTAACATTTGATTGTCCAAAATCATGTCATGAGCACGTAAGCGAGTCTAAGCAGTTTACTACAACGGTCTAAAACCCATGTTGGCAAGTTAATAATGTCCAACTAGTAAACCACAACTAGGGTGACAAGGGGTCATGGCACATATTTAAGTAATCAAGGTGTCATACAGCAAATTGGTATTTATCTAATTCCCCATATTTAAATAAAGTATTTTTCTAATTGAACTAGCATGCAATAGGTTAAATCAAAATAGATTTCGAAATAGGATCAACATGGTCAAAGCACAACTTGCCTTCAAAAAGTACTTGTTCTTGGTCTTGAGTTGGATCTGAGTCAATACTTCTCCTTGAATCCTTAGGCACTTCAACGTCTACTCGTAAAAGCGTGCAAATAGCAAATACACGAATAAACAATAGGCAAAAAGTATCCAATCATCCAAATAAAATCCATAAACAGAGAGAACATAATTTTATGAATTTTTAGAAACTGGAATCGTCAAATTTGGAGTTAAAACGCAAAAGTTATGATTATTTAAAGTCTAAATAATCAATTAAATAATTTTACAGAGGAAAACTTTAGTCCAAAAATTAAATAAAATTTATATTTAGGTAGGTCTCAATTTTATACAAATTTAGAAATTTGAATCACTCAAATCGGAGTTGAAGCATAAAAGTTATAAGCGTCAAGTTTGAAACAAAATGCGAAATCATTATTTCGAATTAATAAATCATTTTCTTTTCGGAAATTAATTATTGCGTCGATCTGGACACGTGGCAACACGGGATTGGTCTGGCGACGTCACCGGTCCATGGACTCGGTCCACGCTCGGTTTGGGTCTCACCGTGGACTCGGTCCACGGCTCACGTGTCAGCGACATGTGGGTCCCCCTCCGGGTAGCGTCACTGCTGGCGTCGGCGAGGCTCGGCCACAGCGGCGGTGGGACCCATTTGGCGTCATTCTTGGCGTCGGCGCTCGGTACAGACGGCCGGCGACATCTTGAGCCCGCCATGGCGTCGGCGTGGCGTCATGGTGCGATTTGGCTGGCCGACATGCGGGCCCCGCGTGTCAGAGACACGTGCTCACGCGCGCGTGGCGGCGCTGACCGCGGCGGTCAGTCTCCCGCACACGTGGCTAGATCTCGACCGTTGATTTGAAAATCAACGGTCCAGATTGGATCTAGATTCACGCGTTTGGGGTGAACTCGATTGATCTGGACCGTTGGATCTAGATCCAACGGTCGAGATTGGATCTGAGATTCTTGGACGGGATCTCACCGTCGGGTGACGTGGCGCGATCTTGGACCGTGCGATGGAGATCCAACGGCTCACAGCGCTCGCGGATGACGATGGCGACACGGCGGAGCAGGGCCACCGGAGATGAAAATGACGACGAGCCCGACGACGCTTCGGGGTCGCTCCGGCGGAGTGAGAGGTACCCACGGGTGCGCCTTGGCTTGGGGGTCTCGGAACTGGGCTCAACCGCGGCGGAAGACGGCGAACGGCGGCGGAATGAAGCAGCAACCGCGGCGGGGAGAGAGAGAACTCCGGCGAGCAATTGCGAGGTGACGGCGGCGGATAAGGCTCCGGAAGTTGGGGAAGACGATGCGCACGGGTCAGGCGATCCTCGGGCAACGATCCACGCCTTAAATACCGGCGCGAACGT
Organism: Rhipidocladum racemiflorum; assembly: GCA_036346355.1. Lineage (NCBI taxonomy): Eukaryota > Viridiplantae > Streptophyta > Magnoliopsida > Poales > Poaceae > Rhipidocladum > Rhipidocladum racemiflorum. The sequence continues at coordinate 36,788,613 of CM070580.1, read as the reverse complement.
CGAGATTCGCTCGGTTTCCGCGGCGGAGCCGGTACGGGCGGCGGAGTCCGTTCCGAACTCGGTGAGGTGACGTGGACACACGATGGCCGTCCACGTGGCGTGATCAGTGGCCGAGATTGGCTCGGGTGCGGCCGTGACTGGCGCGGATTGATCCTGACCGTTGGATCTCGATCCAACGGTTCGGATCTGATCTGAGTTGGAGTCGGTTCGGTCGAGTCAGCTGGCTCCGGTCGGGTTCGGGTCGGACTTGAACTCGAGTCTGACTCGGGCTCGGTCGGATGAACAGTACAAACCCACTCGCATTTTCCAGCGATTTAATAATTAAAATAATTCCCAGTAATTCATTTAATTCATTAAAAATAGCAAAAGACTCAGAAAAATTCCAGAAAAATTCTGGAAAATACTTTAGGGTATTTGGGACTCAAATAAAATATTTCCAATAAAATTTTATTTGCAAAGTTTAATTTTTTAATTATTTCAAAATGGAATAAATTCAAATAAATTCCAAATAAATCCAAATAAATTCCAGAAAATTCCAAAAATTCACCAAAGTGCCAAATCACACATGAATTTATGAAAAGCAAAATTTTGGGGTGTTACATAGGACTTGGCGGCAAAGTCGCGAAATGCCTTCATGATCCCGCCACGCTCGGTGTCGACCGCCGCGTGATCGTCTTTGATGTAGTTGTAGAGTAGCAGTCCGTAGTAAACTTGCACTGATACAATAGTTTCGCGCAGGCAGGATGCCCGTTCTTGGTTGACATAAAAATTTGAAATAATACTTAAATTTGCTTGATATAAAAATTTAATTACAAACAAAGAAAATCTGCAAAAAAGAAGTGAAAGAAATATTAAGAATTAAATACTCATCCAACAAATCTGAAATTTTCATTCAAGGTATAGTATATTTCATAAAAGCCATTATAAATTTATGAGAAATTTATAAATCAATTTATGTCCTCAAATTAATTAATTACATTAATGGAAATTTTTAAAAAATCCCACTTGTACCTGGTCATAACACCAACGGTTGATCAGTATTGTAATAATGATAATTCTACACAATAATGTTCATAGTTTTGGAAAACTACAGAAATAGTGCTACCTTACAATAAGGCAATATAATATATGTTAAGTCTACATATATCTATCTATTAATTAAAAGCACATATAATCAATCATGCGCAATTAAATGATAATTAAATCGCAAAACTTATATTAACAACTCCAATTAGAACCAATATGTATCACTAACATTCATTACAACTTTAATTATAGAATGTTTATGGGGCCCTTCGTTTACGTGCGTCGCTCTCGGTAGCCGTAGAAGTCGACTCCGACAGTTCACTAGCCTTTATCGAAGGGCCCCACCTATTCGTCGAAACATGGAACTGGCCTTTTGGATTTACAACCTCATCGTAAATCCAGCCAACGAGTTGTTCGTGGATTGCTGTCACATGCGCCGGCGTGAATTTCTTACAATCTTGCAAGCAGCAAAGACCTTCGGTCTGTATGTCCATAAATTGGCACACATAGTAGCCGCATAAATTGTTTCTCGGCTACTGAAGCAAGATCTGTGTTGGAAAAGGCTGAGAGCGTGAAATGGATGCATGGAAATTAAGTTAACTAACTAAAAAGATAACATGATGGCATACGTACTCGAGAGGCAAATGTAATAGCGAATTTCTGTTTGAATTCGCCGACGATTTTGGTACGGAACTGTGCGAATGCACTACACATATGATTGCAAATTGAACATGATTAGAATTTATTTTAAATGAAGTAGAATCAGCACGATAATGAAAGGAACAAGAATACCGGTCGGGCATGTCGATCATGTTTTGATAACATTCAACTGGTTTCCTCCTCGAGTCCATAACTGTGATTATGCCAGATCTAGCTCGATAATGAGAAGAATCTAGTGAAAGCTGTACATGCATATGTCAACGTAGGTAACTGATTATTTCTAACATCCTGTTATGGAAAAGGGTTAGAACGAGGCGACACGAAAACGCGTACTCAAAGTTGTAGGGTAGAAGTATCTTTGCTTTATATCTCTGACCCATTAGCCCATTGAATATGGTGTTCTCTATATCGATAGGGCAGCTAGTAACAAATGTGTTGTTAATGACCGAAGGGTCAAGGAAGCCTATATCGTAAATGGCCTCCTTTCTGCATCTTTGTATCTCCATTCTACATAAGAAGAAATTAGTTAGGCTTGCAAGTTAGTACAGTCAAAGGGCCCACACAGTAGATTTTTGCAATTAAATAAGAACTTACAGAGTCCAGCAACTCAACATGACCACGTCGAGGGCATCTGTCTGGTATAGATCATACATTATGCGCCATTTGACATAAAATTCTCCACCGCCGTGAAAAAAATCTCGATCCTTGTACTTGACGGCGAATAGCTCTATGCCATGCCGGAACGCACCCAGGTACCATTCATGGAATTGGCGCATCCTAGTTGGCAGCTAGGCAACATCGTCACGCCTAACCAATGGTGCGCCCGGTATAAATGACCATTTTACTTGAGCAGATTCAATCTCCTGGTTGCCTAATACTTGATTTGGGGCAAGACCAGTTTCTTTGAGGAATTTTGCCATCTCATTGGCCTTCTGCTCAGCTGATGACGTCTTTGTCGGGACCCGAATTTGCAAATCCGGACCCTCTGTGTATTCAACACTAGTCCAGGAACGCGCTAGTGCACACAGTCTTAACATCGGTAAATATCACAATCATACCACTCAATACTAATAAATTACTTTAATTAAATAGTCAAACTGGTTGCTCGACCTTATGGTCAAGTTACAAATATCGCCTCATGCAGTAAACTTATTAAGAGAGAAATAATAGCAGCGGAAAATAAGATAACATCGTGGCGCCATCCAGTATACCACAGGCAACTGACTGGGCTCGCTCCCTAAGTAGACGGTTCCTCTTGGAGCTCCTCCTCCAAAGCTGGTGTAGATTCTTCTTCAACTGGTGTTGTATTGCGGCAAGGGTGAGTACTTGGTACTCAGCAAGTCATGCACAGAATGCAAGCTAATATACTATATGCATGGCTTGATACAAAGGAATAGCTCAAGGTATATTTGCAGTAAACAGCATTTGACAATTAGCATAAGTAGATTCGAAAGCAGTAGAAACAAGTAAAGCATAACTAACTTTTCAAGGAGTTTAATAAACATCTTTCCCATCCTAATCCACATTTCCATCAACATCATTATTAATCCAACCCAACCTTTCAAGTAAGTTATTTTTGAGAAAATCTAACCCTTGACTGTAATTCCCGAGCGATGTCCAATACCGCGGATACGGCTATTCGAATAGATTATACACTCTGCAGAGGTTATGCACTTTACCCACAAGATACAGTCAAACACCACAAAGGCGAGTTCCCGTAACAAAGACTTTCGGAAACTTCTAACAATACAAGTGGTCCTCCCCGGTTGTTGCACACTAACCCTTCCCTTAGCTAAGGCGAAGTTTAGGCCAACCAACCGTGAGATGGGTACCTGGCCGCAGCCCCGATACGCTCCCCCGTACAACTTACACAAAGGGTGTAGTTGACCTCCTGAGGTCCCACAGGTACGTTATTAGCAACTTAATCAACTAGGTCCGTCCCATTACAGACATGTGGTTGCACGTTAGACCCAGTTCAAAGGCTTGCAAGGTGAAGTCCTTAGGGTGACCAGGGCAAGACTACCCGAACAACCAAACCAACATTCCCAATGCCATAACTGGCCCACCTGATCATTCTTGCCACATGCCCCGGTCGAAAACTATTTATCAAACCCCAGTTGATTACCATGCACCACGTGCCATCAACATCACATGATGCCTTTCCAAATCAGGTTCAATATATCATTAAGTCAATATTAACATTTGATTGTCCAAAATCATGTCACGAGCACGTAGCAGGTCAAGCAATAAACTACAACGGTCTAAAATCCCATGTTGGCAATTTATTAATGTCCAACTAGTAAACCACAACTAGGGTGACAAGGTTCATGGCACATACTTAAGTAATCAAGGTGTCATACAGCAATTTGGCATTTATCTAATTTCCCATATTTAAATAAAGTATTTTCTAATTGAACTAGCATGCAATAAATTAAATCAAAATAGGTTTCAAAATAGGATCAACATGGTCAAAGCACAACTTGCCTTCAAAAAGTACTTGTTCTTGGTCTTGAGTTGGATCCTGAGTCAATACTTCTCCTTCGAATCCTTCCGGCACTTCAACGTCTACTCGTAAAGCGTGCAAATAGCAATACACGAATAAACAATAAGAAAAAAAGTGTCCAAACATCCAAATAAAATCCATAAACAGAGAGAACATAATTTTATGAATTTTTAGGAACTGGAATCGCCCAAATCGGAGTTAAAATACAAAAGTTATGATTATTTAAAGTTTAAATAATCAATTAAATAATTTTACAGAAAAAACTTTAGTCCAAAAATTAAATAAAATTCATATTTGAGTAGATCTGAATTTTATGAATTTTTATAAATTTCAATCGTTCAAATCGGAGTTGAAACGCAAAAGTTATAAGCGTTTGAAGTTTGAATCAAATTTCAAATCAATTATTCGAATTAGTAAATGATTTTCTTTTTCGGAAATTATTTATTGCGTCAACAGTGACACGTGGCAGCCTCTGATTGGTCTGCCGACGTCAGTCGGTTCATGGACGTGGTCCATGGTTTGGCTCGGGTCTACCGTGGACTCGGTCCACGGCTCCACGTGTCACTGACAGGTGGGTCCCTTCGGGTGACGTCATTGCTGACATCAGCGGGGCTCAGCCCACGGTCGGCGGCAGTGGGACCCATCGGTGACGCGTCATCGGCCGACGTCACTACACGGTTGGGGTGGCCGGCGTGCCGGGCTCGCCATGGCGTCAGCGTGGCGTCATGGTGCGGTTTGGTCGCGTCGGCCGACATGCGGGCCGGCGTGTCGGCGTCACACGCCGCTGCCAGCGTCGGCCGACGCCGACCGCGGCGATCGACCTCCGCTGCGTGGCTAGATCTCGGCCGTTGATTTGAAAATCAACGGCCCAGATTGACCTGGTTTCACGCGTTTGGGGTGAACGCGTTCGATCTGGGCCGTTGGATCTAGATCCAACGGCGGAGATTAGATCTGGGTTTTTGGACGAGATCTCACCGGCGGGATGACGTGGACGCTTATGGACCTTCGGATCTTGATCGGACGGCGGTGAGAGCTTCGAGGGCAACGATGGTCTTGGCGGGCGCTGTCTCACCGGACGCCGAAGACGGCGGCGAACCGTCGGCGTTCGCGGGCTACTCGGCGAGATGGGTTGTACCTCTAGTGCGCCTTGGCACAGGAACTCGGCTGGGCTCGGCTGCGGCGGAGGACGGCGGACGGCGGCGAGGCGAGACAAAAACCGTGGCGGCGCTTCACGCAACTACGGCGAGCGATTCCGGCGAACCTACGGCGGCTAGAGCTCGGTGGGTTAGGGCAAAAAGTGCGTGGGGTCACGGCGGTCCTCGGGGTACCACCCGGTACTTAAATGCCCTCAGCATGCGCGCACGGAACGGAACCCTAGTCCCACACGGCGGCGGAGTCCGGCGGCGATTCGGACGGAGACTACGACGCACGACCGTCCACGTGTCCGGATCAACGGCTGGGATCGCACGGCGTGAGCGGAGTGCAGGTCGGATCCGATCGGATCGGTCGCGGCTTGATTCGACCGTTGGATCTCGATCCAACGGTCGGATCGATTAGGAGTTAAGTCGGGTTCGGTCGAGTCACGTGGCTCGGTCGGACTCGAGTCCGACTTCGAGTTGGTCGGTCGGATGAACGATTTTCGACGACTCGATTTTCCAGCGATTTAATATTGAAAATAATTTCCAGTAATTCATTTATTTCAAGAAAAATAGTAAAATACTCAGAAAAAATCCAGAAAAATTCTAGAAAATATTTTAGGGCATTTGGGACTCAAATAAAATATTTTCAACAAATTTTTATTTGCAAAGTTTAATTCTTTAATTAATTCAAAATGGAATAAATTCAAATAAATTCCAAATAAATCCAAATAAATTCCAGAAAATTCCAAAAATTCACCAAAGTGCCAAATCACACTTGAATTTCAGAAAAGCAAAATTTTGGGGTGTTACAAACCTCCCCCCCTTAACAGAATCTCGTCCCCGAGATTCAGGGCTTACTAAAGGAATAGGTTCGAAAACTCTTTCTTCAATTCCTCTTCGCGCTCCCAAGTTGCTTCACTCTCCGCGTGGTTGCTCCACTGAACTCTACAGAAGCGGGTTGACTTATTTCTAGTCTCTCGATCCATAGTGTCCAAAATTTTCACGGGATGCTCCTTGTAAGTCAGATCCTCTTGCAACTCAATTGACTCCAAGGGCGTTTGCTCATCTGGCACTCGAAGACACTTCTTCAGCTGGGACACGTGGAACACGTCATGTACTCCTGCTAACGACTGCGGCAACTCCAGCTGGTAAGCAACTTCGCCTTTGTGGCTCAAAATCTTAAATGGTCCAACGAATCTCGGCGCGAGTTTTCCTTTGACATGGAATCTCTTAACTCCTCTGAGCGGGGTGACTCTGAGATACACGAAATCTTCTGGTTCAAAACTCAAGTCTCGGCGACGGTTATCAGCATAACTCTTCTGTCTTGACTGTGCTATCTTCAATCTCTCCCTGATCATGGCCATTTGTTCTTCAGCTTCTTGAAGAATATCTGGTCCAAAGACACGACGTTCACCCGTCTCGTTCCAATTCAATGGCGTTCGACAAGGTCGACCGTATAGTGCTTCAAATGGCGACATTTGCAAACTAGCTTGGTAGATGTTGTTGTAACTGAACTCGGCATACGGCAAACTCTTATCCCAAGAGGTAGCATAAGCCAATGCACATGCTCTTAGCATATCTTCCAGAATCTGATTGACTTTTTCAGTCTGGCCATCCGTCTGTGGATGATAAGTTGTACTGAAGTTCAAACGGGTTCCCATGGCTTCATGTAACTTATTCCAAAACCTTGAGGTAAATTGGGTACCTCTGTCCGATACAATCCTCTTTGGCACTCCGTGCAAACAGACGATCCTGATCATATACAACTCTGCTAACTTATCCCCCGAGTAAGTGGTCTTCACGGGGATAAAATGGGCTACTTTGGCCAAGCGATCCACTATAACCCATATGGAGTCATAACCTCCTTGAGTTTTAGGCAAACCAGTAATAAAATCCATTCCGATTTCCTCCCACTTCCACTCAGGTATTTTCAGTGGCTGCAACAATCCTGCTGGTCTCTGATGCATTGCCTTGACTCTCTGGCATACGTCGCACAATGCAACATGCTCGGCAACTTCACGCTTCATGCTCGACCACCAGAATCTCTCCTTCAAATCCTGATACATCTTGGCACTTCCTGGGTGAATTGAATACTTGGAGTCATGGGCTTCCTCCAACATCAGTTGCTTTAGTTCCTTCTTGTTGGGCACACAAATCCAATCCTTCATCGATAACGTGCCCTGCTCATCTAGCTTGAGGTCCTTTGCCTTGCCTTCCTCCATTTTGGACTTAATCCTGCGGATCTTGTCATCATCCTTCTGTCCTTCCCGAATCTGATCTTCTAGGGTAGGCTTTACTTCCAGTGCGGCCAAGAATCCACTAGGTACCACCTCAATCTTCATTCTCTGAAATTCCTGGCATAGCTCATCCTGATTCGTGGCTATCAACATATTCACGGTATGGCTTTTCCGACTCAAGGCATCGGCCACCACATTAGCCTTTCCGGGATGATAATGGATTCCGACATTGTAATCCTTAATCAACTCTAACCATCTCCTTTGCCTCATATTCAGATCCGACTGGGTGAATATGTACTTAAGGCTCTTATGATCCGTGTACACTTCACATCTGTTCCCGATCAGATAGTGACGCCATATCTTCAAGGCATGCACTACGGCAGCTAACTCTAGGTCATGTGTCGGGTAATTCTCCTCATGCGGCCTCAACTGCCTTGATGCATAGGCAACAACCTTTCTGTTCTGCATCAGCACACATCCAAGTCCTTGGCGCGATGCATCACAATATATATCAAAGCTTTGATTAACATCCGGTAGAACTAACACTGGTGCTGATGTCAATCTCGTCTTCAGTTCTTGGAATCCTTTCTCGCACTCTGGCGTCCATGTAAACTTCTTCTCCTTTTTCAGCAATTGCGTAAGAGGTCTCGCAATTGTCGAAAAGCCTTCAATGAAACGGCGGTAGTAACCTGCCATTCCGAGAAAACTCCGGATCTGGGTCACGGTCTTCGGCTGTTCCCAATGTAACACAGCTTCTACCTTGCTTGGATCAACGGCGACTCCTTCTGCGGTCATTACATGTCCGAGGAACTCCACCTTGTCCTTCCAAAAATCGCATTTACTGAATTTGGCGAAGAGCTGCTGTTCCCTCAGCTTTTCCAAAACTCGCCTCAAGTGCTCTGCATGTTCATCCTTTGTCTTGGAGTAGATTAGGATATCATCAATGAACACAACAACAAACTTGTCCAAATATTCCATGAACACCTTATTCATCATATTCATGAAATATGCTGGCGCATTCGTCAGACCAAAGGACATAACTGTAAACTCGTAATGTCCATATCTTGACGAGAATGCAGTCTTCGGAATATCCTCTAATCGGATCTTCAACTAATGGTATCCCAATCTCAGATCAATCTTGGAGAAAACTCCGGCTCCTCTCAGCTGGTCAAACAAATCATCAATCCTGGGTAGCTGGTATTTGTTCTTCACAGTAACTTCATTGAGTGCACGGTAGTCAATGCACATCCTGAAACTCCCGTCCTTCTTCTTGACGAACAAAACTGGTGCTCCCCACGGCGACGAACTCGGTCTGATAAATCCTTTCTCCATTAACTCTTCAAGTTGCTTCTTCATCTCTACCAATTCTTCGGTGGACATCCGATAAGGTCTCTTTGCTATCGGTGCTGTACCAGGTACAAGCTCTATCACAAACTCTATGTCCCTGTCCGGCGGCATACCAGGTAGATCTTCAGGAAAAACATCTGGGTACTCATTCACTACTGAGACATCTTCTATGCTGATTGCCTTGGTGCTGTTAACCATCAACTGTCCATCTCTAACGGTGGTAGCTTGAAATTCCACTTTCTTTCCACACGGGCTCTCAACTGAGATAGTCCTCCGTCCACAATCCAATACGGCCTTGTGCTTGGATAACCAATCCATTCCCAAAATAACATCTAAGGTCTGGGTCTCCAAAATAATAAGGTTCGCTAGGAACTCTATCCCCTCTATTAGTATTCTCACCCCAGAACATCCTACTTTCGTTCGTAGTTCGGAACCAGGGGTTTGAACTACAAGCATGCATTTAAGCCTTGCAATCTCCAAATCATTTTTAGCAGCAAAGCCTTGTGAAACAAACGAATGCGAAGCTCCAGAATCAAACAAAGCGCCGCAGTCTTGAGTTAACAAGTAACTTACCCAGTACGACGTCCGTAGCATTCTGCAGTGCATCTGCGGTGACATGGTTGACTCGGCCTCTCACCACAGTCTGGGGTGTGGCTCCTGGTGCTGGCGTCCTAGCTGGTGTGGATCCCACTTTGAAGCGGATTGGGGTCACTCCTGCTGTCTTCTTTGGGCAACTGTTGGCAAAGTGTCCTGGCTTGTTGCAGTTGTAGCAGCGTCTCACTGTTCCTTCTTTGTTGCCTCGAGTGGCGTTTACTTGGTGAGGTCTGATAGTTCTGATTGACGGGTCTTGGTGCTGGTGACGGTGTCCTTGTTGCATTCTATGGCTGGAATTTGAAAAACTGATTTGGCGCAACCCTCAAACGTTCTTTGCGCTCCTGGCGCGATCCACGATCTTTGCATCCTGCGCTTCTGTTCTCATCGATTCATTGCGCTTGTCCTCAAGAATAAGCGCCTTATTCACCAACTCTTGGAAATCTGGAAAGGTGTGGGTGATCAATCCCACCTGCAATCCTGAGTTAAGTCCCTTCATGAAATGAGACTGTCTGGCTTTATCTGTCGCTACATCCTCAGGTGCGTAGCGAGCAAGCTGTGTGAACTTGTTCAGGTATTCGGCCCTTTGGTGATTACCTTGCTTGATGCTCGAACTCCTCCTTCTTGAGATCCATGATTCCTTCAGGCACGTGATAATCTTGTTAACGCAATCGTGAACTCCTCCCAAGTGATATCTTGAGGGTTCTCTTGCGTGGCACGTGTTCTCCCACCATTCAGCTGTCCCTTCCAACTGATGAGAAGCGTAGAGTACCTTCTCATTTCCCATGCATTGAGCGATGTGTAGCTTCCTCTCAATTGACCTTAACCAATCATCAGCCTCCAACGGATTGGCATTCCCGAGAGAAAGTGGGTGGATGAGTCCTCATGAACTCTAACGATCTTGTATTACGGCGTTGTCCCCGATTAACTTGATTAGCGATGGCCTGGCGATGGCGTGTTGCATCTGTTGCATCATAGCATGCATCAAGCGAGTCTCAGCAGCAAGAAATGCTCCAAAATTCTGCATGTCGATGGCGGTCTTTGGTGCTCCATCATTGGGGTTTTCTGCTGGGCGAGAACCACTTCCATTGCCTCCAAGGTTTCCGCGAGTGTTTACCATCTGTCAATTGCTCCAAGGTTTCAGAGATGAGAGGGAAACAGGAATAGATAAGTGATATGGAACTTATGCGGGGCGAAAGGTGTAACTTTAAGGTCCAACTTTATTATTTTAATCAATAGTAACTTGGTATGGTTGCTTACAATGCCTAGGGGCCCTGCAACACATACTGCACACTCAGCAAGCAATGAAAATCCAAATCGAACTAACACTGGAGTCTAACGCCTAAAGGGTGACTCTTTATTCTATGACGCGACTCGGCGAAGGAGTCTCACTATAGAACCTACGCTCACTCATCAAGAAAACCTCCACGGCCTGGGTACGGATGCTGCGGTATAGGCGCGAAACGATTGCCATGTCCAGCAACTGTGTCATCTGTGGTAGTCGAAGAAGCAGTGTCCTCCTCAAGCTCCGGCTCCTCCGGGTCTGGCTCGTGCAGCTCGAGCATTGGCTCCGGCTCTGGTGCGTACAATGCCGTCTCTAACTCTCCAATCCTTTGCAGAAGGTGTGACACATACTCTTGAGCTTCCCGCCATCTGTTCTTCTCTGTCGTGATCTCCTTGCGGGCCTTCTGTAGCTCCTTGCTTGTATCATCGAGTGCATCCTCCTGGGCGACAACAAGTCGTGCCAACTGTGTAACCATGGCATTCTCATCCTGAATTGCCTTTGGGTCAAGAAGGTTATTGCTGCGCGGATGATACCGGAACACCAAGCTCTCCAATTCTCTGGCGTAGATACGGGTAATGTGCCGCATTGCTCGTCGTGACGCCTCTTGGATACCCATCTGCATTGTAGACCTCCTGGCAGTGCAGTGTATCGGGCGATTGCCTGGGCCCTTCTTCCTAGCAGGTACCACAATCTTCACGTCACAAGCCTTGACCAATCCTGCTTGTCTGATCACGTCCACTTGGTATTGCGGCTTCTCAAAATCTCCGAGAGTCTGTAGCATACGCCAAAGTTCCGCGGCGTGATCAACCTCCAGATCGACGTAGTTGAACTCTCCCTCCATCTGTCACAAGAGTGCTCACGTAAGAACTCGAAATTTTTAAATCGTGACAAGGTAAGGGAAAATTCAGCAAGAGACAAGAAAAGAGAGAAGGGGATAAGTCGAGATGTCATTTCTTATCTTGACGAACTTTTAACTTTTAGAAAATAGGTTTTAACCTCTCTACGACCACTCTAACTAAGGGAGAGCCTACGGTCAGTATGGCTCTGATACCACCTCTGTCGGGACGCGAATTTGCAAATCCGGACCCTCTGTGTATTCAGCACTAGTCCAGGAACGCGCTAGTGCACACAGTCTTAACATCGGTAAATATCACAATCATACCACTCGATACTAATAAAGTACTTTAATTAAATAGTCAAACTGGTTGCTCGACCTTATGGTCAAGTTACAAATATACGCCTCGCGAAGTAAACTTATTAAGAGAGAAATAATAGCAGCGGAAAATAAGATAACATCGTGGCGCCATCCAGTATACCACAGGCAATGACCGGGCTCGCTCCTAAGTAGACGGTTCCTCTTGGAGCTCCTCCTCCAAAGTGGTGTAGATTCTTCTTCAAGCGGTGTTGTATTGCGGCAAGGGTGAGTACTTGGTACTCGACAAGTCATGCACCTGAATGCAAGCTAATATACTATATGCATGGCTTGATACAAAGGAATAGCTCAAGGTATATTTGCGATGCTTGACATTTGACAATTAGCATAAGTAGATTCGAAAGCAGTAGAAACAAGTAAAGCATAACTAACTTTTCAAGGAGTTTAATAAACATCTTTCCCATCCTAATCCACATTTCCATCAACATCATTATTAATCCAACCCAACCTTTCAAGTAAGTTATTTTTGAGAAAATCTAACCCTTGACTGTAATTCCCGAGCGATGTCCAATACCGCGGACACGGCTATTCGAATAGATTATACACTCTGCAGTGGTTATGCACTTTACCCACAAGATACAGTCAAACACCACAAAGGCGAGTTCCCGTAACAAAGTCTTTCGGAAACTTCTAACAATACAAGTGGTCCTCCCCGGTTGTTGCACACTAACCCTTCCCTTAGCTAAGGCGAAGTTTAGGCCAACCAACCGTTAGATGGGTACCTGGCCGCAACCCCGATACGCTCCCCCGTACAACTTACACAAAGGGTGTAGTTGACCTCCTGAGGTCCCACAGGTACGTTATTAGCAACTTAATCAACTAGGTCCGTCCATGTTGTGACATGTGGTTGCACGTTAGACCCAGTTCAAAGGCTTGCAAGGTGAAGTCCTTAGGGTGACCAGGGCAAGACTACCCGAAGAACCAAACCAACATTCCCAATGCCACAACTGGCCCACCTGATCATTCTTGCCACATGCCCCGGTCGAAAACTATTTATCAACCCCAGTTGATTACCATGCACCACGTGCCATCAACATCACATGATGCCTTTCCAAATCAGGTTCAATATATCATTAAGTCAATATTAACATTTGATTGTCCAAAATCATGTCACGAGCACGTAGCAGGTCAAGCAATAAACTACAACGGTCTAAAATCCCATGTTGGCAATTTATTAATGTCCAACTAGTAAACCACAACTAGGGTGACAAGGTTCATGGCACATACTTAAGTAATCAAGGTGTCATACAGCAATTCGGTTCATGGACGTGGTCCATGGTTTGGCTCGGGTCTACCGTGGACTCGGTCCACGGCTCCACGTGTCGGCCGGTGGGTCCTTCGGTGACGTCATTCTTGACATCGGCGGGGCTCGGCCACGGTCGGCAAGTGGGACCACCGGTGACGTCATCGGCCGACGTCACTACGGTGGGGTGGCGGCGACGCAGGGCCCGCCATGACGTCAACGTGACGTCATGGTGCGGTTTGGTCGCGTCGCTGACATGCGGGCCCGGCGTGTCAGCGTCACACGCACGCGCGCGTGGACGGCGCTGACCGCGGCGGTCAGCCTCCCGCACACGTGGCTAGATCTCGGCCGTTGATTTGAAAATCAACGGCCCAGATTGGACCTGGTTTCACGCGTTTGGGGTGAACGCGTTCGATCTGGGCCGTTGGATCTAGATCCAACGGCGGAGATTAGATCTGGGTTTTTGGACGAGATCTCACCGGCGGGATGACGTGGACGCGTCTGGACCTTCGGATCTTGATCGGACGGCGGTGAGAGCTCGAGGGCAACGATGGCTGTGCCGCGGCGCTGTCTCACTGGCGCGAAGACGGCGACGAACCCGTCGGCGTTTGCGGGCTACTCCGGCGAGATGGGTTGCACCTACGGGTGCGCCTTGGCCTGGGGAACTCGGGGCTGGGCTCGGCTGCGGCGGAGGACGGCGGACGGCGGCGAGACAAAAACCGTGGCGGCGCTTCACGCAACTACGGCGAGCGATTCCGCGAACCTCTCGGCTAGAGCTCGGTGGGTTAGGGCAAAAAGTGCGGCGGGGTCACGGCGGTCCTCGGGTACCACCGTGCCTTAAATGCCCTCGGCATGCGGCGCCTGAACGGAACCCTAGTCCCACACGGCGCGGAGTCCGGCGGCGATTGACGGAGACGACGGCGCCACGACCGTCCACGTGTCCGGATCAGCGGCCGATCGCCGCAGCGTGAGCGGTGCAGGTCGATCCGATCGGATCGGTGCGGCTTGATTCGGACCGTTGGATCTCGATCCAACGGTCGGATCGATTAGGGTTAGGGTCGGGTTCGGTCGAGTCACGTGGCTTGGGTCGGACTCGAGTCCGACTCGGGTTCGGGTCCGGTCGGATGAACAGTACTCGACCCGACTCGATTTTCCAGCGATTTAATATTGAAAATAATTTCCAGTAATTCATTTAATTCAAGAAAAATAGTAAAATACTCGGAAAAAATCCAGAAAAATTCTGGAAAATATTTTAGGGCATTTGGGACTCAGATAAAATATTTTCAACAAATTTTTATTTGCAAAGTTTAATTCTTTAATTAATTCAAAATGGAATAAATTCAAATAAATTCCAAATAAATCCAAATAAATTCCAGAAAATTCCAAAAATTCACCAAAGTGCCAAATCACACATGAATTTCAGAAAAGCAAAATTTTGGGGTGTTACAGTCTTCTTCTTGCTTGCCTTGACCAGTGTGCACTTGTAGTGAGAGATACGAGGTTTTTCCTTTAAATCTTTCAAACCTTTAATTGTCCTCAAGCCTTTTAGAAATTCCTCTGTACTAGGTTGAATCTTCTTCTCTAGTGACCTGGGTTAAAAAACATCAGTGACCTCGCCCCTGACTACCTTGGCGGTCTCCTCCTTCGTCATATCGTACGCCCACTTTGAAGGTGCGGCCAGCTTATTGCTTTGGGTGGATCCCGTCTTCTTGTGAGTTGTTGGATGAGCTGGCTGGCTTCTCTTGGGCGACGATGTTGGAGTTGGAGTTTCGCGTGCAGGGGTTGGTGTAGTAGACAGGCTTATGTGTGTCAGAGACGGCGTGTCAGGCTTTGGTGATAGGTGTCAGAGACGATCGCTTATGTGTGTCTCTAAAAATGTTGTACTTCTTACGCCACAGAATGAAAGTGTGCACTGCCTCTCCTAACGTTGTAGTTCCATCACCCCCGGGAATGTCGAGGTCAAGGTCCTCGCACCCTCGGCATACCTCCTCCATTGAGACCTTGGAATAGCCCGCTGGTATCTGCTGGCCATGGATGACCTGCCCCGGCTCCATTTGGTGAGCCATGCCGTGAGCTGCCATGAAGGAGATGTTGTTCGCTTGTACGTGCAAATCACAAGGTGTCCGTTGTGTGATGTCATCCACAGGCCAGTGGCCCAAGTCCTCTTCGAGCAGCCCACCAGAAGCGCAGCTGCTCCGCCGCCCCGTGGGGCTAATGATGTCTGCATTAGTAGGAGGTTCCTGGCTCGCATCCACCCGTTGGCTCAAGGCTAACTGCACCTGTCTTTGGACCTCTTCCTTTATGCTTTCTTGTGTTTGATTCATATGTTCTTGAACCATTTGATTCATGTGTTCTTCTAGCATTTGCATCTATTGTGCCTGTTGGGACTTGCTTCTCGCCCGACTCCTGTAGGTCTCGGCGTCCTTAGCAAAACCAATCTTCCACGGAACAACGCCAATGCCTCTTGTACGTCCACGATGCTCCGGGTTTTGTAGGGCCCTTGTTAGCTCATCGTTCTCCCTGTTTGGCACAAAGGTGCCCTGGGAAGAGTCCTCGATCGACTGTACAAGTCTACTGGCGACATCTATCAGCACATTCCCGAACACCGGGTTTCCATCATCGTCAAGTGCACCGCCGTGAGCATAAAACCAACTCTTCGCTCTGTCTGGCCATTCGAAAGTCGCGGGCGTGACACCCTTCACAAGCAATCCCTGTTCCCTCTGCTCCCATTTGGGCATCGCTCGACGGTAACCACCAGGGCCGAGGCGGTGGTGATATTGCTTCTTCTGTGCATTCTGAATGTTCTTTTCGGTCAAACTTCGACCTTCTTCCGAATTCTTATAGTTGACGAACGCATCCCAGTGATCCTGCAACTTTGGGTGCTTGTTGAAGTCGGGTGTTAGGTCCTTCTTAATATATTCCGTGGTCAACTTCTTTTTATATGTCTGGAATGCGATGGCCATCTTCTTGAACGCGTAACTCTTCACCTTCTCTTTGGTCCCTTCGGGGAAGGTGAATGTCTCCTTCAAATCGGTCCAGATCATATTCTTTGTATATTCAGGGACATTATCCCATTTCACGATACTAATTGGCACGTGGTCCCTGACGTGGAAGCCACATGCCGAATTGAACAGTGGAATCACCCCCTCGGGTTCAATAGGTTGGCCGTTATCGCTGACTACAGTAATAATATGTCTAGCCTTCAACTTCTTGCTTGGACCTCGGTGACGTGATGACCTACTCGATTGACTAGTCTAAAAATATGGTACAATGATGAACGAGTTAGAATGTTGACTTAGCATGATAGTGGAGCCAGCATATACGCATTTGTACTAATTACCATGGCAGCCTCAACGGACTCGACGGGCCTTGCTGCCTCAGCGGGTTCACGACCCTCCGCCTCTACAAGATCATCCCCCATAATCAAATTCCTCATGAACTCCTCCTCTCCATCATATCCTTCGTCCGCCATTGTTATTTCTTAGGCTAGAAAAGTGCACTAAAAATTAACGAAAAAAGATCAACAAAAGTATACTTACACATTTAACATATAATTACATAGATGACATGTACTTACATATTTTAGAATTCAAATTTTGACTTTACATACCAAATTTGGTCTAGTAGAAATGAACCACCCACAGACATAAGTTCTCGGACCATAACCCACAAGCAACAAGCCACACAAGCGTTCATTGATTCTAATAGATGGCAGAGAGAGGGGGGGAGACAGAGAGGGATTGAGAGAGGGGAGACAGAGAGGGGGAGAGAGGGGGGAGACAGAGAGGGAACGAGAGGGGGGGGGACAGAGAGGGATCGAGAGGGGGGGAATAGAGGGAGCGAGAGAGGGGAGACAAAGAGGGTGCTGGGGATAGAGGAGGACAGGTCACGCGTGGCAACGACTCGGAGGGTGGTAGGAAAGAGTGGATAGAGGAAGATGGGCAGCAACGACGAGTATACTATCAACATACTTACACATTTCACATATACATATATATATCTCAGAATTCAAATTTACATGAGCCACATTTCACATATACTTACACATTTCAAATTTACATAATTCAAATTTACATATACTTACACATTTCAAATTCCGCATATACTTACTCATTTCATAAGCCACATTTCACATATACTTACACATTTCAAATTTACATATATAATCAGCATAATCAACATTTATAATCAATATTTCACATAATCTACAGTAAACATCCACATAATCAGCATCATTGTCCATCGACATTAATAATCAGCATCCACATAATCCACAGTAAACATCCACATAATCCACATAATCAGTAAACATCCACAGTAAACATGCATCCACATAATCCACTAAACAGTAAGTGTAAGTAGACACCAGAGAGGGCTCACCGAGGGCGCGCGGCGTCGGTGTGGAGGAAGCTGGCCGAGGATACGGCCATGGGTGTGCGGACGGCGGACGGCAGGTCGTCGGAGGACGACACGGACGCCGGCCGGGGTTGTCGGAGGACTGCGCCGACACTGGGGGTGCGCACGGCGCTGACGGTGGGGGTGAGGACGACGCAGACGACGTGGACGGCGGAGTCGTCAGAGGCGCAGACGGCGGGGGTGAGGACGGCGCAGATGGCATGGACGGTGGAGTTGGAGACTTGGAGGCGGCAGTGGCGAGAAAGACAAGTGTTTGGACCTCTCCACTTTTTATACGAGGGGAATTAGTACCGGGTCATATTACCAACCGGAACTAATATTAGAATTTTCGCCTCCCCGCTTGTCGGTGTATTCTACACCAGGGTGCCCATTCCACTTCAGTGAGAGCCGCCAGCGAACACGTGGCGTTCGGGCCACACCTCTGGCGGTCAGCTGTGTGATCGCCCAGCGGTCATGTGGCGGCCAGGCCACACAGCTGGCGGTCAGTAAGGTGATCGCCCAGCGGACACATGGCGGCCAGGCCACGCCGCTGGCGGTCAGTAAGGTGGCCGCCCAGCGGACAGGTGGCGACCAGGCCACGTTGCTGGCGGTCAGTAAGGTGGCCGCCCAGCGGATAGGTGGCGACTAGGCCACGCTGCTGGCGGTCAGCCGTGTGATCGCCCAGCGGACATGTGGTGACCAAGCCACGCCGCTGGCGGTCGGTAAGGTGGCCGCCCAACGGTCAGGTGGCGACCAGGCCACGCCGCTGGCAGTCAACTGTGTGATCGCCCAGCGGACGCGTGGCATCCAGGCCATGCCGCTAGCGGTCAGCAAGGTGGTCGCCTGGCAGACGCACGGCGCCCAGGCCTTACCACTGGCGCTCTGTTCCCGAGGCCACCTGGTAGCCCGTGCAACGACACAGAGGGTCAAAGACATTTAATGCGTATCGTGCGCATTAAATGGAGGCAATAAAGGCCACAGTATGGCGGTGCGTGCTTCCAACGCGCGCCATTATTACAATTGACGTCACGGTGCATTTTCCCACCCTGGCAGAGCGGGCGGAGCCGGCAGGCGCGGGGCCCGAGGCGGGGGAGAGGACGGCTGAGCCAGGGCATTAAGTGTGCTGCAAGAACAGTGACAGACGCATTAAACGTGATATGGCAGTATACTCAATGCGTTGTACGATTGTAAGCCCCATGCGCCCCAGCCTGCCCAAGCATAAAAGGTAGCTGGGGTGCATGGAAGAGGGGGTTCTGCTTCTTGTTCTTCTTCTTCTTTGGATCTTTTCCTTCCAATCGGGTCTTTTAGGTTGGTTTTGGGAAGGTTAGTTCTTTCTCCTGGAAGCTGGAGTTCCAGCCGATATCTGTTTCCCAGTGTCCCCAAGAACATAAGCAAGAGCAAGACGAGCAGGATTAGGGCTATTACTCTCATAGAGGGCCCGAACCAGGATAAACCCTAGTGTCACCTGGTGAGCTTTGCCTATTTTCTTCCCATCGTACCTCGAGCGATCTCTATGAAAGCCCCCCGTTCGAACTTCTCACACCCCCTTTTCGAAAGGGATCTATTAGCTCATACGCTGACAGTGGCACGCCAGGTAGGGGGCTCTATGGTGGTATCGCCCTCTCTTCTTTCACCCTCTCGCGAAGTTTGCAAGAAGCTTTGACGATCGTCAGCATGGCGGCTTCTCGCTCCAAGCACGACGACCTACACGAGGAGAGCAGCGCTCGCAGCCGGTCCCGACGCTCGCCCAGGGCGTCGGACCTCCCGGGTCCCTCCGTCCAGGGAGGGACGCGTGGTGCTTCCACGCAAGGGGGTCAGCCCGTCCGGCGGCGTCTCCTGATGAGAGATGACACCCCGATGCAGAATCTCCATGCGGCCCGGTTGCTCCTTGATCACCCCCCGGTTGCGCTAGGTGGCGAAACCCCGGCCGCTCCATGGCTGCGGGACATCGCCCGCCTAGTGGATGCCGCCCAACAGCAGGTGGAGCCGGCAAATCAGCCAGGGGCTTCCGGTGTCGGGCGGCAGGGCATGCGCGCGACCGACGTGCAAGCCTCCAGCCGCACGGCCACAACTTTCCCCGGTCGCGAGGGCCGGGACAAAGGAAAGGGTGCACAGGTTGCAGCCCCCTCGGGTACAAGGGGACGTGCACATGATCCCACTTCTTCCCATGGTTCCCCCAAGCCGGCGGGGGGGCCACGGGGATCTGAGGGCCCGCCTAGACGAAAGGAGGTCCCAGCACGATGGTGACTTGCGCGACGTCCTTAGGGGGCGTCGTGCGCACGTGCAGCATCGCGTGGGCCACCCAATGTCTACCAGTCGGGGGGAGGCCTCGCTCCCTGACTCCAGGGAGAGCGTAGACTCGCACTCCTTGACCCCATCTCGGGGCCGAGGGGCGGGCGAGCGGCGCTGCTCCCCTACAATGTTGGATGCTTGGCGTTTTCCCTCCGCTTACGCCAAGCTACTTGGCCGTAGAGGTTCCGCCCCACGTCCATCGAGAAGTACGACGGAACCACCAACCCGGAGGAGTTCCTGCAGATCTATACCACGGTGGTGCGCACCGCGGGAGGGTCTGAGAAGATCATGGCCAACTACCTCCCGACATCGCTGACAGGCTCTACCCGTTCCTGGCTGTTGAACCTCCCACGAGGCTCCGTGCGCTCGTGGGAGGGATTGTTCGACATCTTCGTCGCCAACTTTCAGGGCTCCTACACCCAGCCGGGTGTGGAGGACGACCTCCATGCCTTGGAACAGACAAAGGCGGGAACCTTAAAGGCTTCCGATCACAAAAAGAAGAAGAAGCGCAAAGAGGTCGGCGCCGGAGAGATCCTAGTCACTGAGCCGGAGACAAAGCCCCAGAAGCACGACCGTCGGGACCGGAGGGGTGATCGCCGAGACCTGCGCGGTGACCGCGGGGACCGCCGTTCACCTCGCCGAGAAGACGATGGGGGCAGACCCTACTGCCCCATCCACAGGACCAATGGGCATGATTTGGCAGATTGCCAGGTCGTGTCCAAGCTGGTGGAACAGCGGCTTAAGGAACGCCGCGAAGACGACCGCGATGACGCGGGTGAAGACCCCGCTCCACTAGCCTTTCAGCAAGAGGAGCACACGGTGGAGTTCATCCATGGTGGCTCCGCCACCTACTCTTCTAACTCGTAGTACAAGCGAGAGTTGAGAGAAGTGTGCGCCACCGTACCAACTCCCGGGGCGGGCAGGCTACTGAAGTGGTCGGAGGAGCCGATCACCTTCAGTCAGGCCGACCACCCGGAGAGCACCTCAGGCCCGGGCCATCTCCCGATTGTGGTTTCTCCCAGGTCCAGAATGCGAGACTCGGGCGAGTACTTATTGATGGAGGGAGCTCCATCAACCTTATGTCTGTAGGGGCGTTCAAGGCACTCCAAATTCCTTATGAGGAGTTGCGCCCGGCCCCTCTCTCCTACGGAGTTGCCCCTGGGGTGGGCTTGACTCCCCTGGGACAGGTCCGGCTGCATGTCACGTTCGGAAGTGTGGAGAACTTCCGGACAAAGAAAATCAACTTTGAGATCGCGGACTTCAACCTTCCCTACAATGCTTTGCTTGGCCGACCAGCTCTGGTCAAGTTCATGGCGGCCACGCATTACGCCTACATGATGATGAATATCCCTGGGCCTGGAGGCCCGATTACCGTGCGGGTGGATCGGTTGGAAGCCCTGCGCCTCAGCAAGCAGGTGCAGGACCTGGCCGGCACCACCTGCTCGGCTCGAGGTGAGGATGACTGCCCAGAGCTCTCCCCGGTCAGGGCCCGCGCCTCACCTGGTCTCTCGGATGAGGTGAAGGTGGTTCCCCTGGGCGAGAACGGTTCTGGGAAGGTTGTGAAGATTGGTGCCAACCTCAACACCAAATAGGAAGACGCGCTCATCA
Source organism: Rhipidocladum racemiflorum (assembly GCA_036346355.1). NCBI lineage: Eukaryota > Viridiplantae > Streptophyta > Magnoliopsida > Poales > Poaceae > Rhipidocladum > Rhipidocladum racemiflorum. The sequence continues at coordinate 36,767,074 of CM070580.1, read as the reverse complement.
CCTTCCTCTGGTCTAACCTAGATGTGTTCGCCTGGGAACCATCTGAAATGACCGAGGTCCCTAGGGAGGTGATTGAGCACCGATTGGCAACGCTCCCTGGAGTGCACCCAGTCCGGCAGAAAGTCCGGAGGCAAGCACCAGAGCGGCAGGATGCCATTCGGGATGAGGTAGAGAAATTGTTTTAGGCGAGGATTGTACGTGAGGCCGCCTAACCCGAGTGGCTGGCCAACCCTGTGCTCGTCAAGAAGTCAAACGGGAAGTGGCAGATGTGCATCGACTTCACCGACCTCAACAAAGCCTGCCCCAATGACCCGTACCCCCTGCCGCGGATAGACATCGTCGTCGACTCCACAGCGGGTGCGAGGTCTTGTGCTTCCTGGACGCCTACTCCGGCTACCATCAAATCAGCATGGCGCGGGAAGACGAAGAAAAGATCGCTTTTGCGACCCCTCTAGGCGTGTATTGTTATGTCCGAATGCCTTTTGGGTTGAGGAACGCTGGTTCAACCTACCAGCACGCTATGCACACTGTATTTCGGTCGCAAATTGGAAGAAATCTTGAAGTATATGTTGATGATTTTGTAGTGAAGACCAAAAACACTGCTGGGCTTGTCGAAGATCTAGAAGAGACTTTCTCCCACCTCCGGTAGTATTGCTTGAAGCTGAATCCTGAGAAGTGTGTGTTCGGTGTGTCGTCTAGAAAGCTGCTTGGGTTCCTCGTCTCCAATCGTGGAATCAAGGTCAACCCGGAAAAGATCGCGGCCATCGAGTGCATGCAACCGCCCACACGGCTCAAGCAAGTCCAGTGCCTGGCTGGTCGTCTGGCCTCTCTTGGCCGGTTTATAGCCCGGCTTGGAGAGAAGAGTCTCCCCTTTTTCAAGCTGTTGAAGAAGACCAACTCCTTCGAGTGGACTATAGAAGCGCAACAAGCACTCGAAGAATTAAAAAAGTACCTCTCCTCCCCTCCGGTGCTGGTCGCTCCCTAGCCGGGCGAGCCGCTACTGTTGTATGTGGCGGCCAGTCCTGCGGCTGTGAGCGCGGGACTAGTGGTGGAGCGTGAAGGTGTCCAGTGCCCGGTTTACTATGTCAGCAAGGTGTTACAAGATGTAGAAACAAGGTACCAGCAGGCTCAGAAGATGGTGTATGCCGTGCTGGTGGCGTCCAGGAAGTTGCGGCATTATTTCCAAGGAAGGGAGATCACGGTGGTGTCTGCCTATCCCTTGCATGAAATTCTTCACAACCGCGAAGCTGAAGGCCGCATTGCCAAGTGGTTTGTGGAGCTGGGGGAGTTCGGCCTCAAATTCGCCCCCTGTACTGCAATCAAGAGTCAAAGGCTGGCAGAGTTCGTTGTCGACTGGACTCCCGCCGAGCCAGAGACTGAGGAGACCCCCGTGCCCTCCCTTTGGACACTCTACTTCGATGGTTCCTTTAGGCTCGAAGGCGCCGGGGCTGGGCTCCTCCTGGTTTCCCCAACCGGGGACCTCCTCAAGTACGTGGTCATCCTGGACTTTAATGCCACTAAGAACGTTGCCGAGTAAGAAGGATTGCTGGCGGGACTTCGTGCCGCCGCGGCCATCGGAGTTCGGCGTCTACAAGTCAAGGGCGACTCGTTGCTAGTCGTCAACCAAGCGAGAAAGTAGTTCTCCTGCTCTGATTCCGTCATGGCAGAGTACTTGGCGGAGGTTAGAAAGATGGAGCGACATTTCGATGGGCTGGGGTATATTCACATCCCTCGGCGCGACAACTACTTGGAAGACGAGCTCGCGCAGCTCGCCTCGACAAGATCCCTTGTTCCGGTCGGAGTTTTTGAAGAAAGGCTTCCGTGACCGTCCATCGCAGCCCCCATTTCTGGTTGGGACGATGGTGACGCTGCTTTAGCCCTTACTCCGGAAGGGAGAGTAGTACCGGTGGAAACGCTCGGCCAGGCGGAGTACCCGGGCGATCGCCCTGTGGTCACCACACTTGACCGGGAAGGCACATGGATGGATCCGATCCTGGCCTACCTGCGGGATCAAGTGTGCCCCGACGATGATGTGTCAGCAGAGAAGATAGCACGAAAGGCCAAGTGCTATACCCTGGTGGGCGGGGACCTTTACCGCCGGGGTAGAAATGGAATTCTTCTGAAGTGCATCACTCGGGAGGAGGGGAGCAGTCTGCTCTTTCATATCCATGGAGGCGTGTGCGGGAGCCATATGTCAAGTCGAACGATGGTTGGGAAAGCTTTCCGCCAAGGGTTCTATTGGCCAACCGTCCTCTAGGATGCCTGCGAGCTGGTGAGGGAGTCCGAAGCGTGCCAATTCCACACCAAGCAAATCCACCGACCAGCCCAGGCTCTGCAAACCATCCCGCTCTCATGGCCCTTCGCGGTCTGGGGGCTGGATATCCTGGGCCTGTTCCCGCGGGCCACAGGGGGCTACACCCATCTGTTCGTCGCCATCGACAAGTTTACCAAGTGGGTGGAAGCCGAAGCGGTAAGGGCGATTACCGCCGCCGCTGCGATCAAGTTCGTGCAAGGTATCTTCGCCCGCTTTAGGGTTGCCAACCGCATCATCAACGACAATGGCACGCAATTCACCAGCGCTGCCTTCTTGGGTTTTTGTGAAGAAATGGGCACCAAGGTTTGTTTTGCCTCGGTGGCCCACCCGAGGAGTAATGGCCAAGTTGAGTGGGCCAACGCGCTTGTGCTAAAGGGCCTCAAGACCAGGTCGTTTGATCGACTCCACAAGCGCGGAGCCCGGTGGACTGAAGAGCTCCCGGCGGTGCTGTGGTCGCTTCGTACCACCCCCAGCCGGGCCACCGGGGAAACTCCTTTTTTCCTGGTCTACGGCGCGGAAGCTGTCCTACCCTCGGAGCTGGCCTTAGGGTCACCGTGCGTGGCGGCGTTCACTGAGGAAGCCCAGGAAGATCTGCGTCGAGAGGATGTCAATCTCCTGGAAGAAGTACGGGATCGCGCAGCATTGCGCGCTGCCCGATACCAGCAAAGTCTCAAGCGGTACCACGCCACCCGGGTCAACGAGAGAACACTGGTAGTGGGCGACCTGGTCTAGCGCAGAATCCAGACGCATGCCGGGTTGCATAAACTGTCTCCCCAATGGGAGGGCCCCTTCAAGGTGGTCTCAGTCTCTCGCCCCGGGGCGGTCAGGCTGGCCACTGAGGACGGGGAGGAGTTGGCGAACTCCCAAAACATAGAGCTTCTGCGCAAGTTCTATCCCTAAAAATGGCTGCAAGTGTAGAGCTGGGTGCCCCGACCAGCCGAGTTGAGCTATCCGCTTCAAAGCTGGTCGGGGGAAGCCTCTGCTTAATTCAGTGTCTAGTTTCTATTCAAAGCAGTCGTCCCCCTTGTTCTCTTTTTCTGGTTTGCGCCCCGGTGGGCCGTGTCCGCGTAATCGCCCTCAGTACCTTAAGGCTCTCTGAATTCTCGACGGTGAAAGTGGGACCACTGGGTGAGCGTGGCGTGCAGGGATGGGCGATCGGATGGCTAGTTTGGCCCGGTTTTCAACACGGTCATGACGCTCAGGGTGTCCCCGTGAGAACCGGCAACTCAAACACCACTACCGAGAGCCTACTACCCTATCACACCTCACCAAGTGCCCCAAGAGACCGTGAGAGTGGTTAGTTTCACAAGGCCCTAAGGTCCCCAGACGGCGATATTCCGGCGCGAGGGATCCGAACCCTGCCGCTTGACTAACACTTAAAGCGTGCGGTTGCCTTTTTGTTCGTCTAGAACCAGCATAGTGGAGGCGCGAACAAGCATCCAAACATAAGACGTGAAAAGGGAAGTAGCATATGCATTTATAAACATGAGTCTGACTTGCAGGAGTCCTTTACAGAGGACGGCAAAAAAAAACAACAAAATAAAAGTCTTCACTCCTCGTCTGCCGCGGCTTCTGCGGCCTCCTGGTCCTCCACCGGATCAACGTCCAGCTCGAGCCTCACGTCCTCGGCCATCGCTTCCAGCACCGGGTTGACCATCTCGAGCTGATCGGCGACCTGCTCGGCGGCGTTGCTGACCTATGCCTCGGCGTGGGCCCAGTCCCCTTCCACTCCCTGGATGGCGGCCAGGGGGTCAAAGTTGGCGTCCCGGCTGGCGCAGCAGGCGAGAACGTACGACGCCGTGGCTGCCGCGACCGCCCGCCCTTCTTGGCTGGACCGGGTGGCTAAGGCGCCGGGCAGGAAGGTGAGGAAGTCGGCGATCCGGCTCATGCAGAAGGCATAGTGCCGGGCCATCTGCTCGACCGGGGCCGGCTGCTCCATCCCTAGTGGAGCCAAGCTGGCCGCCATCCGATCAAAAGCAGGACGCAGCATGGAGGTGGTCTTGGCTTCCGCGCGGAGCCGCTCGCCCTTCTCCTCGTCGCGCTCTCGGGCGATCGCCTCGATGCGAAGGGCTCCTCGCTCCCTCTCCTGTTGCAGGTCCTGCTCCGATCGCTCCGCTCGGCCGCACCAGTCCTGCACCTCCTTGCGGAGGCGGTTGTTCTCCATGGTTGCCTCCCTCAGCCTCTCCTTGCTCGTTGTGAGGCGGCCGCTCACGCTGGAGTGCAGTTCGCTGAGGGCGGCGAGCAGAGCGTCCGCTTTTGCCGAGGGGATTGAGGCGCTGGAGACCTCCGGAGTGGGCGGCAAACCCATCCCGCCTTCGGGCGGTAGGACGGCCGCCCCTGTGGCGGCCACCTGGTGGTCGCCTGGGCCGCCTTGGTGCTCGACCGACGCAGCCAATCGCCGCCGCCGCCGCAGTTGCCCTGGTCGCCACGGGGCACTCAAGTAGACGCATACGAAGGTAAAAAAGAGGTAAGCCTCTCAAATTAAAGGAACTTGACAATGTGATGTGTGCCTGCTTATGCATACGGCAGAAGGCCTCTCAAACGAGGCATGGATTGGGCGAAGCGCCGCCGCTGGTGCCGGGTATCAGGAACGACCGCGCGCGGCAGAGGAGGAAGGACCGGCGGCGGCGGCGGAAGCGGATCGACCGACGGCGACGGGCGGCGCGACAGAGGGCGGATCGACCGGCGCCGGCCGGCGCGGAGGAAGGACCGGTGCCGGCGGCGGAGGCGGGTCGACCTGCGCCGGTGGCGGTGGAGGGTCGACCTGCGTCGTCGGCGGCGGAGGAAGGACCGGTGCCGACGGAGCTATTGTCGGGGCAGCGCCAGTTGAAGTGGAAGTTGCGGCCGCCGTAGAGCTCCCCGCTCCGGTTGTGGTCGTCGTGCCCCCTGGCGCGACGCGAACCCACCTGGGGCTGGCGCCAGAGGAATCGTCGTCAGCGGGGCGCTTGCCCCTCCTCTGATCGCCAGCTGGAGGAGGGTCCTGGATCGTCAACACCACTTGGCGGGGTGTGTTCACCAGCCCCATGGCGTCCATGGTGGGCATGGCACGGGTGATCGCCACCCGTTCCCGGGGCTCCACTCGGCAGAGTGGGAGCGCGCCCGCCGGGAAAGGCAGGAGGTTGCTGGAGGCGCCCAGCAAGCCCATTCAGGATTCGAGCTTCGCGGGGGACAAGTCCCCTACGGCTGAAAGAAGAAGAAAAGAAAAAAGAGTGAGAGGGGTGAAGTCATTGTTAGTTCGGCGGCAGTTGCAAAAAGCACCAGAAAGAGAGAAAAACAATTAGCCTACCTCCGGGAGCCGTCCTAGTCATGTCGTCGGGGCCCGTGTACTGCCAGGCGGGGCGAGCACGGCGGCGTAGGGGGCTGATTCTCCGAGAGATGTATTCCCGGAGAACCATGCCTCCCGTCAGGCCCGCTGTTCGCAGCTGGTCCACGCGGGCCAGCATCGTCTGAAGCTCGGGCGTCTCGTCGATGTGAGCTCCCCAGGTGGGGGTGCTGATAGCTGGCCCAGTCGGCAACTCCAGGACTTCTACGCCGCTGTCGTCCTCGACGTAGAACCACTCATTGCGCCAAGCCCTCCAGTTGGAACGGAGGTCCAGTGGAATGTAGCGGGAAGCCGCGCCGTCCCGAAGGCGGAGGTGGCAGGAGCCTGCCGTGGTGGAGAGGTCCTTGGCTGCGCGCAAGGAGTAGAAGAAGCGGAAGAGGGGAAGATTGGAGGCCACTCCCACGATCATCTCGCAGAAGTGGGCAAAGACAGCAAGAAGGATGATGGAGTTAGGAGGAAGGTGAATGTTGTGGATGGAGTAGAAGTTGAGGACGGCGAGGTAGAAGTCGGAGATCGGCGGGAGGAGACCCGCCAGCATCCCCCAGCCGTAGAAGATTACTTCTCCCTGGCGGTAGCCGGGCACGGTGGTCCCGGCACGAGTGCGGACGGTGCCGCCGGCGACGTACCGGGAAAACCTCAGTCGACCTCCTCGATGGTCGATGGAGGAAGCAGAGGTGCTGGCGGCGCCATGTGGGCGAAGGAATAGTTCGCAAGGAGCAAAGGCAAAGGAGCAGTTCGCAAGGAGCAAAGGCTAAGGCTAAGGCAAGGAAAGAACGAACCACCCCCCGGTAGCCACCTATATATATGCGCGCGTGGAAGAGTGCTTCGGCGGGAGACCCGAGGGGGCGCTGCGGTTCGATGGCAGGAAACCCAAAAGAATCAGAAAAGGCGCAGGCATGTTCCCAAGGCCCGCACCGGTTACGAGGTGGGGGCGGCTGCACGTTCCGCCTCGATGCCCGGAAACGACGACGGCATTTAAAGCCGCAGCGATTGCGTGGGCATTTATAATGGACCCACCTGGGAGACTAAGCCGCTTTCGTTTCCAAAAAGGTAAAAAGGACGCTCCAGGGTGGGTCCGGGGGTTACTGTCGGTGTATTTTACACCAGGGTGCCCACTCCACTTCAGTGAGAGCCACCAGCGAACACGTGGCGTTCGGGCCACACCTCTGGCGGTCAGCTGTGTGATCGCCCAGCGGTCAGGTGGCGGCCAGGCCACGCCGGTGGTGGTCAGTAAGGTGATCGCCCAGCGGACACATGGTGGCCAGGCCACGTCGCTGGCGGTCAGTAAGGTGGCCGCCCAGCGGACAGGTGGCGACCAAGCCACGTCGCTGGCGGTCAGTAAGGTGGCCGCCCAGCGGACAGGTGGCGACCAGGCCACACCGTTGGCGGTCAGCCGTGTGATCGCCTAGCGGATACGTGGCCACCAGGCCACACCGCTGGCGGTCGGTAAGGTGGCCGCCCAGTAGTCAGGTGGCGACCAGGCCACGCCGCTGGCGGTCAGCTGTGTGATCGCCCAGCGGACGCGTGTCGTCCAGGCCATGACGTTGGCGGTCAGCAAGGTGGTCGCCTGGCGGACGCACGGCGCCCAGGCCATACCACTGGCGCTCAGTTCCTGAGGCCACCTGGTAGCCCGTGCAGCCACACAGAGGGTCAAAGACATTTAATGCGTATCGTGCACATTAAATGGAGGCAATAAAGGCCACAGTATGGCGGTGCGTGTTTCCAACGCGCACCATTATTACAACTGACGTCACGGTGCATTTTCCCACCCCGGCAGAGTGGGCGGAGCCGGCAGGCGCGAGGCCCGAGGTGGGGGAGAGGACGGCTGAGCCAGGGCATTAAGTGTGCTGCAAGAACAGTGACAGACGCATTAAACATGATATGGGGTGCATGGAAGAGGGGGTGCATTAAGTGTGCTGAGCAAGAGGACGATTGTAAGCCCCATGCGCCCCATCCTGCCCGAGCATAAAAGGTAGCTGGGGTGCATGGAAGAGGGGGTTCTGCTTCTTGTTCTTCTTCTTCTTTGGATCTTTTCCTTCCAATCGGGTCTTTTAGGTTGGGTTTGGGAAGGTTAGTTCTTTCTCCTGGAAGCTGGAGTTCCAACCGATATCTGTTTCCCAGTGTCCCCAAGAACATAAGCAAGAGCAAGACGAGCAGGATTAGGGCTATTACTCTCATAGAGGGCCCGAACCTGGATAAACCCTAGTGTATCCTGGTGAGCTTCGCCTGTTTTCTTCCCATCGTACCTCGAGCGATCTCCATGAAAGCCCCCCGTTCGGACTTCTCACACCCCCTTTTCGGAAGGGGTCTGTTAGTTCATACGCTGACAGCGCCAATACCCCCCGCCAAATGATGTTTGCCCTAGGGGGAATTAGTACTGGGTCGTATTTCCAACTGGTACTGATATACTATTAATCCTGGTTGGTCTTATGACCTGGTACTGATTCCCCTGTGTACTTGTTGCCCTAGGGGCTGTCAGTACCGATTGGATTTATTACTATTAGTCCTGGTTGGTCTTATGACCTGGTACTGTTGTCTGCTATCAGTACAGGTTGGTGTTATGACCCGGTACAAGTGGGATTTTTTTATAATTTCCATTACACTAATTAATTAATTTGAGGTCATAAATTGATTTATGATGGGTTTCTTAAAATATACTATACCTTGCATAAAAATTTCAGATTGTTGGCCTCGTGTTTAATTCTTAATAATTATTTTACTTCTTTTTGCGGATTTTCTTTATTTGTAATTAAATTTTTATATCTAGTAAAAGTTATCTAGTTATGTGTCATATTTTACCATGCTAGCTAGGAACATCTTACGGCCACACTTTTGCATCGGCCCAACTTAGAAGTCTCTACTAAAGCTAGTAGCTGCTTAATACATCCATGTGGTTATGGATTCGAACTAATGTTGTGAGAAACTAATATGGCTTGTAGCATTGCTAATTATTCAATAGATTTGCAACAGTACGACTCTACGAGGACTCTGATCTTGGTAGCCTTGGACTAAAACCTCACGCTAGATGTTGTTAATTTTGGAATGCTTTCTGTTTTCTTCATAATTAGTAGCTTCAGATTATTGACAAACCCTATAAATTGCATTAATCCATACACGAGTTTATATCGGCTAGAGAGAGAGAGAGAGAGAGAGAGATTAGTGTAATAACCATATTCATAATTCATATACGGGTTTATACAACACGGTTGAACTTATTTGCTAACATACTTTGTTTTTACATGTGATCCTTCGTCATGATCGTGTTGTACATATGGAGATTCCTCTATATCATTCAAGACACTTATGTCTATGTCCACCATAAAACGAGGTAGCTCATCAAATTGATTGTACTCTTCTTCATATGTGACACCCTCAACTCCGACAATCCTTCTTTTTCCTGGAAGAACCACATGGCGCCTTGATTGTTCGCTGCTGATAGTCTCCACCTTCTGCTTCTTGCTTTTAGGATGCTTGTCCTTCTGCTTTTTCAGCTTGCTGTTCATGTCCATCACATAGAATACCTGTGCCTCATCATTGGCGAGCACGAACGGTTCGTCCCTATAGGCCACTTGCTTGAGGTCCACGGTTGTCATACCATACTCGTCGATCTCAACAGCTTTCAATTTGACCCATTGGCACCGAAACAGAGGGACTTTTAAAGGTCCATACTCTAGCTCCCAGATCACCTCTATGCAACCATAGTAGGTGTCCATCTTTCCATTTTTGTCGAAGGCATCTATACGAACGCCGCTGTTTTGGTTGGTGCTCTTGCTATCCTGGGCAGTCGTGTAAAATGTGTACCCATTTATCTCATACCCATGGAATGATATGATTGTAGTGGATGGTCCCTGAGCCAAGAGTTTGAACTGTTCATTGTCTGTCTGGTTGCCTATCAGCTGATTTTGTAACCAACCGCCGAAACGGTCCATTTGCTCTAGTGCAATCCACTTTTCTGACTTCTCTGGGTATTGGTCGCGCAGAATCATCTCATGATCATGGATATACTGAGCCACTACAGTTGCTTGTTTCAAGACTGTGAAATGTGCTTGTTTAAATGAAAGTAGATCGTCGCTAAAGAATTATTTTCTCCCTAGAGTCCCTTTTCCCCGTAGCATCCCCTCATGGCATGATACAGGGACGCCAATCGGATTCAGATCATCAATGTAATCGACACAAAATTCAATCACCTCCTCTGTGCCAACACCCTATGCAATGCAGCCTTCTGGACGTGACCGGTTGCGAACATACTTCTTTAGGACCCCCATGTACCTCTCGAATGGGAACATACTATGCAGGAAAATGGGTCCGAAAATTTCTATCTCTTTGACAACATGGACCATGAGATGGACCATAATATCAAAGAAGGACGGAGGGAAGATCATCTCAAGGCTGACCATACTATCGAACACATCATGCTGCAACTGAGATACGTTATTCGTCTCGATGACCTTCTGCGACACCGCGTTGAAGAACGAGCACAACTTTATGATTGTCCCTTGTACCTAGTCTGGCAAAATACCTCTCACCGCCACTGGGAGCAGCTGTGTCATCAACATGTGACAATCATGGGATTTCAGGTGTACGATTTTATTCTCTTTCGTGTTTATGAGTCTCTTTATGTTTGAGGAGTATCCAAAAGGGACCTTCACGCTGCTCAAGAACTTAATCATGTTTTTTTTCTCTTCCTTGCTCAGAGTGTAGCTCGCGGGGTGGAGGTAATGTTGTCCTTTCGCTCTCTTTTCTGGATGTAGGTTGTTCCTGAGTCCCAGTAGAAGCAGGTCCTTTCGTGCTTGAAGTGTATCTTTTGTTTGCCGTACATATCTAGAAAGCCTAGCAGGTTCATGCAGCCATTCTTCGTGATATGCATGAAGTCCAATGAGTGGCGGACCTCTAAGTCTTTCCAGTACGGTAAGTCCCAAAATATTGATTTCTTCTTGCAAATAGGCTTCGTATGATTTTGTTCAGGCGGGACAGATTTGCTACCAGGACCCTTTCCAAATACTACTTTCAGATCCTTTACCATAGAAAATACAAGTGTCCCACTGCGATGCATGGGCTTCTTACGTTTCTCTTCTGTCCCATCGAAATTCTCACCATTCCTTCGTAACAGGTGCTTCATATGGAGGAACCTACGGTGGCCCATGTACACAACCTTTCGTGAGTTTTTCAGATACTTGCTGTCCGTATCCTCTAAGCACTGGATGCAGGCTTTATATCCTTTGATAGATAGGCTAGATAGGTTACCAAGTGCAGGCCAGTCGTTGATGGTTACGAATAGCAATGCACGTAAGGTGAAATACTCTCTTCTGTACTCATCCCACACACGTACACCATCGTTCCACAACTTTAGCAGATCTTCAACCAACGGTTTGAGGTACACGTCGATGTCATTTCCAGGTTGCTTCGGCCCTTGGATAAGCAACAGCATCATAATGTACTTTCGCTTCATACACAGCCAAGTAGGAAGGTTGTACATACATAGAGTCACGAGCCAAGTGTTGTGACTGCTGCTCATCTCGCCGAACGGGTTCATCCCATCCGTACTCAACCCAAACCTTATGTTCCTCGCATCCTCAGCAAATTCCGGGTACTTTCTATCGACTTTCCTCCACTGGGAGCCATCAGCGGGGTGCCTTAGCCTTCCATCATCCTTACGATCTTCTTTGTGCCAGCACATCATCTGGGCATGCGCTTTGTTCGCAAATAAACGCTTCAACCGGGGGATTATAGGGAAATACCACACCACCTTAGCTGGGGGTCTCTTCTTCTTACGCTGCCCATCTTCCTCGCTTGGGTCATCACGCCTGGTCTTATACCGCGAAGCTTTGCACACCAGACAAGCTTCCAAATCCTTGTACTCATTGCGATAAAGGATACAATCATTACGGCATGCATGTACCTTCTGTACCTCCAACCCCAAAGGGCAGACAACTTGCTTGGCATCGTACATAGTTTTAGGCAGCGTGTTACCATCTAGAAGCAACTTCTTTATGAGGCATAACAACTCGTCGAATCCCTTATCAGACAATCCATTGGTCGCCTTCCATTGCATCAGTTCTAGTGTGGTACGCAATTTTTTGTGGCCTTGTCGGCAGTTTGGGTACAGTAGTGTTTCGTGGTCCTCTCACAGGCGCTGGAACTTTTTGTAATGTCTTTCATCAGTGTATTCCCCCTCTCCATCAAGCAGCATCTGGTCTAGGTCATCATCGCCAAACTCCCCCAATGTATCTTCGAACGAACGGTGTTGGACAGCATCTGGTATATTATTGTCCCCCTCTTCTTCTTCTTCACCATCTTCCCTTATAGTCTCTTCTTCACCGTGCTTGGTCCAACAGGTATAGTTTGGCATGAAACCTCTTGAGAGCAAATGGAAGTGAAGGTGACTGGATTTTGGCCACTCCTTCTCATTCTTGCAGTCTATGCATGACAACATATGTAGCCTAACTTCATGTGAGCACCGGCCACACGAAGAAAAGCTTGCAAACCTCGCAAGAACTCCTGGGAGTGTCGGTCAATGTAGATCCATCGCCGGTCCATCTACATTATGTAGGACTTGGCGGTTATTTTCTATAAAGCCATTTATATTTCTGATATTATTTTAATTCGCAAATGAATTTAAATTTCTTCTCTTTCACATAACTATTGCCATTTGAAGATCCCAAACTCCATGATTTTCATGCACCATTCTTAATTTCCCCAACTACGTGCAACCAAACCCCATCCTCCATCGATCGATGAAACTAAAACGTAAATTTGAGCCAAATCCACACCTTAAATGCGAGCTATATTATAATACAAGCAAATTCTAAGCTTACACAACAAGTTTTTGTATCCTACTTGAAAAAATCTAGCTAGATCTTTACATTCATAATCTTTCATCGATTATGGGGGGAAAAAATCAAAATTTCTTCATGCATGATTCAAGCCAAGAAGAGGCTCCATTTAAGACCAAATGTAGTGAGGAGTGATGTTACTAGCCTTAGTTACCTTGGTTGCGAGTAAAATGACCAAAAATTTAAAATTTTGGCAGCACCTCCTCTCCGTTGAAGCTCTTGGCCGAAGCTCCTATTCTTCTCGTGCGATGAACTGTTCTTGCTCTGGCAGTGAGCGGGAGGACGAAGAAGTTTAAATTGGTCTGACATCAGTACCGGTTTAACATACCAACCATCACTGATGTTAGACCATTAGTGACGGTTGGTTACTTGAAACGGTACTGATATCCCCACAGCCCAGCAGCCGTTGAACCGATAGATAGTACTGGTTCGTAGCCCGAACCGGTACTGATGTGGATGATTCAGTACCGGTTGATTTAACCAGCCGGTACTGATGGTAGAGATCAGTACCGATTGGTCTTATCAACCGGTACTGATGTGCGTTGTAACCATTTGACATATTTTTTGAATGATTTTCTCATTGTGGCATAATTGTTCTTTCGATTTTGACCGATTTTGATTGAAAAAATTTCTTAAAATTATACTATTATGAAAGTACGATTCGAGATGAATGTACACATATGATTTTCATGCATCTAATATAAATATTTATAAAGATATTCATAGCTAAAGTTTCAAAATTTTGACTACACATATCTCAAACCGACAAGTTTTTGCGAGCTGGAGAGAGCATCATCTCTTGTCTTTCAATGTTGTTAAGTGAGGTATCTAAGTTATTTTCTATTACACTTTTTTTAAAATTAAAAAATTCAATCTAAAGTTACTACTGCCTCCGGTCTTCAAAAATGCTGACGTTTTTGACATAGTGATGGCCAAACTTCAAAACTTTGACTATCGATATATTTTTAAATATTTAAATTGGATACGTGAAAATTATATGTGTACATTCATCTCGAATCATACTTTCATAATTTTTCTTTCGATTTTCTCCTGATTTTCACTGTCCAATCGAATGTTTCTCGAAGCCATTTTTTTTGAACGATTTGCTCATTGTGGCGTAATTTTTTTGAACGTTTTTTTGTTTTTCATAATTTTTTTTGAATATTTCAATTTAACGGTAGAGGCGGCGGAGCTTCAAGAAGGGGGAGGTAAAACATTATATATTATATTAATAATTCATTATATAAAACATTACATATCATATTACACTACAAGAAAAGTGATTTTTAATGATGGTCCAAACTCGTCATCATTAGTCCCGAAATTGTCATTGTAGTTTTTTTATGATGACTTTATGACAAAATTTAACTTGTCATAGAAAGTGCGTCATAGAAAGTTTTCAATGACGAATTGCTTATTTTTGTCATAAAAAATCAACTTTTCTGTGACGAATTACATATCCGTCAGCGAAGATGTCACTTCTATGATGAAAATAACCGTCATTAATTGTACACAAAATGTCATTCATTTTTGTCATGGAACACCCTATTGCCACGTCATCAGCCAGGGTGTGAGGTGATGTGGCACATCTTGTGATGCAAATGTTTCGTCACAGATGAGTGCCACGTGGACATGCATTTTCATCATTGAATCATCCATTGCCACGTCAGCAACCAGGGTGTGAGGTGATGTGGCACGTGTTGTGACGCAAATGTTTTGTCACTGATAATTTTCGTCATGGAAGTAATGATCTGTCATTTTCTATGATGAATAATTTCATCATAAATAGATGTAGCATCGGCATGAAGTTTCATCATTTAACACTTATGTCAACCCACATATGATCCATTTTTACAGCCACAACACACAATATTTTCAGAAGACCACTCAATACATTGCACAAAGCAGCACGAATTATCCACAGATACATTAAGAGTCACAGACTTTGTTCACAGTACTTAAACCACCACTTTAAGCTACTACGTACCATAGATCAAACCAATACCACTTCAAGCTAGTACAACCACTTCAAGCTAATATCAAGTTTTGAAAACAGATCCACGGGTCATAAAGTTTGACCATGTTACCTAAACCAGTTGAAGCTAGTACCAGTGAACCAAGTTACCAGCCATGCAAAATAAGTATCCTTGTCTAAAACAGATCCACAGGTCACCAGTGAACAGATTCATAAACTCACAAGTTGGCTTGACCAGCCATTCACATGAGATGGCAAATAATTGCATCATTCTCCTCTTGCCTCTTCTTTATATCCTCCATTTCCTTTTGGGTTCTGATCGGTTAGGTGTCATCAATACATATAATATAACCGCATAAGTTAGGTGTCATCAATACATGCAAACAAATACAATAGGATAGCACATTGTTATATTAATATTTGAAGTGCATGAAAGGCTACCGATCATGGCAATAGATAATAAGTAGAGTAAAACAAATGGAAAGTATCCTTTGTGCATAATACAACACATAGAGTTGAATAAACACATAATACAACACATATGCTCCTTTGTGCATCCATGTGGCTTGTCCAAGTAAGTGCCTAATATTTAGCTTGTCCTACAAGACGGCTTAATTGAACTTTTGATAGATATGTGCAATAAGATAGATTATTTGATAAGCCCCATCCTTTTAGATAAACAAACATTATAAACATATGCAAACTCGTAATAGAAGGCAACTATTTTCTCATAGTTGGCCCATTCTCAAGCTTAAAAACAGCTTATGCTCATACGGTATATCCAAAGAAGAAGTGGATATTTGTGCGTTCATGTGGCTTTTCCTCCGATAAGTATTCGAACGAGAACCACTACATATTTTATTCTCGACAGAATATGCAAAGACAAAACATTTTATAATCCTTTAATCTCAGTGTAGGTTTTCTAAGAGGTAAAGTCCACAATATGACAAAACAAATACATGGCCTTGCAAAACTTCTGAGGATTGAAGTAATTTACAGATTAAGAATTAAATTTAAGATAAATGCTTCAATGCTTAATGAACATAAAATCACATAATTAATAACATCAGGAGTCAGTAGTCAGGGATGACCTTCACCAACTCAACCACCCATTAGTAATCAGTAACCACATGTGCCTTACGCTTTGTGCAATTTTCATTTGGTAAGTAACAAGGGTTAACAGAGAAAGTAAAGTGAGGAAAGTAGACCTACTTCTCAAAGCTAACAGGGAGAATAGATTTTGACTCCAATTCTTGTGCAACATGTTGCAAACCCACCTCGTCAGAAACTGCAGAGAAAAAAACTAGTTAAAAAGCTTGTTTAGGAAATCAAGCGCGTCGAAGTGTAAAGTCCACACAGATAGTAAAGTAGGGTCCTTTGGCACATTAAGAGAAGGATATCAATTTTCTTGTTCTTACCATTCTTTATCTTTAACAACTCGGATAAAAATACTGTCAATCAAAATATCTTGTTTCCCATTCCATGGTATCCTGCAACACAATATGGTCAATACGTAGCACCTTTAAGTGAGAACGCAATTTTTCTTTCCTAGACCAATTGGAGAACAAGCAGCAACACAGCTAATTTAGTTGATATAAACAACACTTCCATCAGATCTATATGTTAGCCCATGTCATTTCCATATTGAAAAATGCTAGTTGGAATGTTGGTGACAGCATGCTAGTTGGAATGCTAACTGTATTAATATTATTACACATAACATGCCAGTTGGAACTGTAATACCTAAGAAAGGGAAAAAAAGGATTGTTCTGTAATCATATGCAACATTGGGTAGTGCTTTTGTATTTCAAATGGATCATCATGCTTTGGTGGTAAATTCCACGAGAAAACAAATTTGATTGTTCTTTTCAGGTCAAAATGAGAATTTTGATGGGAACTTATACTTTATCTGCTGGATAATATGATGCTGATGCATACTACAAACGAGCGCAAAGAGTAACAGTAGAAACAGCTTGCATCAAATGCAAAATTTGCATTTTGATTTTTTTTTACCTCTTAACAGATCTGCTGCCAGCGCCCGACGGAGAAGAGCTGCGCCCGACGCTCGACGGGAGCTGAGGGTGGCGGTGAGATCTGCTGTAGCTGGCAGGTGGCAGGCGCACGCAATGGTGACGGCGGGGGCTACGGTCAGGAGACGGCGGGAGCTACGGCGGGGGTCTAAAAATTTGAGTATTACTGTTCTTCCAAACATGATTTTTACACCATGATTTCCTTGCATAATGGACTAAAGAAAAAAATGTAGACTTTTGAAGTACTGAAATAAAATGGCATCAAGATAATTTTGAGTTTTTTACTGTTATGGAATTACTAAAATCCCATGAACTAAGGATTTGAGCACATAGAGTATTTTCAAAGAAAATAAAATATATCTTAATTTGCTATGACTAGGATACTTGTAACACTAGCACCTTGTTCTATGGTATGTCAAAAATATATGGTGATGTTGCAACAAAATTCTCATCAGGCCTATGTAACTTGCTAGGCTACAAAAATAAAATGGAAATTGAGAGACTCTTCATACCTTCAAAATTCTCATCAGACCTAGTGAAAAGTAAGAGACTCTTCAACAGCATCCCTACAAAACAGCACCAAAATTGTTACATCCCTAAAATACACTAACGAATTGCTCAAATTTCACCTGGATATGCCAATACTACTATCACATCAAAAATAAGCAGCAGGGAGGGATCACCTTCCAACAAGTTGCCGGAGTTCCGTTTCCCACACTTCTGACTGCCAAAACAAAAGAACCGTCAACATCCATTACTAGTTACTACCCACTCTTTCATCCTTACAATATATATGGTAAACACGAAAAGGGATGGAAAGCTACCATTTTACGGGCACAACAATCAGCTTGTACTTTCCGCATCTACAACATAAAAGAGGCAAACGGATCAGATCCCTAATGAAGAAAGTAACGAATCAAGAAGGGAATGAATCCCTTCATGACCTGCGTTTCTAGTCGATTTGGTCCGGCAGCATGGACAGACGCCGGTGATCTTCGCCAAAGCCCGAGAACCTGGCCGGGCTCTCGTGACGAGCAGCAGAGCGACTATTCCAACAAGATAAGATTCGACAAGAAATACGGGCAAGAGGGAGAGAGAGAGGAGGAGGAGGTGGGTGTCGTGGACTTACTGAGACCTCCACGCAGACATGATCAGACCTGCTGGGACGCGTGTCGCAGACTTACGTACTGCGAGGGACGTCGTCGACTACGCCGGAGGTTCACGGCTGGGAGATCTTGGTGGTCGCACGGAACGAGGGTGAGGTTGGGGAAGGCGGCGGTGAAGAGATGGGCGGAGGACCCGGGGAAGCGGAGGAGAGAGCATGGCAGCGCCGGGGAGGAGAGGAACTCAAGGGCGCAGGTCACAGGACCAATAGGGGAACTGACGGAAGCGCCCGTGCCAGGGGAGGCCGGTGGATGGCTAGAGGCGGCGGCGTTGTGCGCGAGAGGGAGAAGAGGAGGGAGTTGGGTGCGTCGGTCGGGTTGAGGAAGTGAGGGGAGAGAGAGAGAGATGGGGGGCTAGGGGCATCATAGGGCGAAGGATGCAGCGGAGGGCGTTAGGGATTTGGAGTCGTGGAAGAAGTGCGGCGTAGGGAGGGGATTTGTGGGATAGCGCGTGATGAGATCTGGCTGGTGATCAATGCACCAAAAAAATCGCGCGTACTATTTTGAGTTCCGGCTTATTTTATCTAAACATCACGATTGATTTTCTCAGACATATATAACCACCATCTTAGATTAATTTTTCTCCGGTGTTTATAAACACCAGATACATTCTAATAACGGCATTTATAAACGCCTTACTAAACTAAAGTTCCTCGGTGTATATACACGCCACAGTAGGATGTATCTCAAAGATTTACAAATGCCCCAAATTATTCTAGATAGGATGGCGCATAGATATGCCATAGAAAAATCTATGTCAAGCATATATATGCCATAAAAATTAAATGCCTCGAATATCATTAAACGTCGGCTTAGACTTGTTTTGGGGCATTTAGACTATACACCTGTTAAATTTAAATGTTGTTAAATCCAAAATATCTTATAGTGGAAGAATGAGCTTACCAACACATCAACTTGCCGCCTAGCCTTTTGGGCCATGGGGAGGCCATCGAACGGTATTGCCGTTGTTCGCCTCCTAGGATCATCTAATCTGATGTGTGTACCCGTAATTAGTGATAGGGCGTGCCAGTTTATTACATCGCCTTTACTTTTCTGAAAAACTCACCAGGGAGAAACGATCGCTTCCCAATGAGAGAAAAAACATCTTTAACTTTCTATGACGATTTGTATTATGGTTTCATGACGAAATTTTATGTTTCATCACAAAAATACATGGGGCGACGGCGCTTGATAAAATTAATGACGAAAATAAAAAAGTCGTCACAGAAAATAGATTTTTCATGACAAAAGATGACAACGTCACGATGTTTTCGTCACGGATAATTACTTTTCTTGTAGTGTTAATAATTCATAATATAAAACATTACATATTATATTAATTAATTACAATATATATAATATACATAGCGGCACATGGGCGGTGGGTGGTGCGATCACCCGTACCACCACTCGTCGTCGCTGCCGGGGGGGCTGTCGTCGCCGGAGTCGTCGTCAGGCGGGGGGCGGTCGTCGTGGTGGTGGTGGTGGTGGATGACGTCTTCATCATCGTCATCATCGTCCGACGACGTCGCGTTCCCCGAGCAGACCCAACCCTCCTCCTCCTCCTCATTGTCCTCCTCCTCCTCCCGCTCCTCCTCCTCCTCCTCCTCATCCTTCTCCCGAGGTGGTGATGATGGCGCGCCAGAGGGAGAAGAAGGAGAAGTTGCCATAGTTAAAAAATGGGCTAACTACCGATCATCAGTACGTCTACCTCCTCACTCGATCTGATGGTTTTATAGGAGGCTGGATCAGAAAACAAGAATTCGGATGAACACGAATTAAGAGTTTCATCGTAAAGGCGCGCGGGATTGATCAGGGGCGCGGGAGACGAAGCGCATTAGTACCGATCAAACACAACAACCGTGCTGATGTGCTCACATCAGTACCGATTGGTTACACCAACCCGTACTAAGCAGCACAGGAGCTGAGGAGGCTGCTTAGCACCGGTTGGTTTAACCAAACCAACTGGTACTGATATCACGAACATCAGTACCGGTTGGTTACATCAACCGGTGCTAAGAACCCTCCTCGGCTCCTGTGCTGCTTAGTACAGGTTGGTGTAACCAACCGGTACTGATGTGAGAACATCAGCACCGGTTGGTATTTAAAACCGGTACTGATGATCCCCCGGACCTATAGACCGTTGAACCGGGACTGATGTAAATGTTAGTCCCGGTTCATGCATAACCGGTACTGATGGGCCGGTATGGAAGGCCAGATCTGTAGTACTGTGATGTCCTTTTCTGTAGTAGTGATGCAAGGACGATAGGACTACGGGATAATATAAGAAATTTGCCAAGTAATCGAGGGAGCTAGCACACAAAACTATTTTTTTCTTGATTTTTCTTTAGTACAATGGTTGGAAAATAAACAAAGGTAGGTCACTGAGCTGCCCAATTAGACAAGAAATAAAAAATAAAAAAAAGGAGAGAGAGAGAGTGAAAAAGGAAAAGTAACCACCAAAGTCCACCATTAAATACATGAGATGAAATGGGCGGAAATCTAAGATCGACATCTCCAGGAGCTCATCAGTATCGAGCAACTATAAGCAACAGCTTCCTCCCAATTCTATTGCTGGTGAATTAATGGCCGATACCCGGGCTGTGGCTCGGGTTTGTGGGACGAACGTCGTCTGTCGCCCCCGCAAAACCTTCGCCTTCCGTTGGAGTAATTGTGCCTTCCATCGTTCCTTTCGTTGTGGCAGTAACAGCAGCAGTAGCTGAATGCAATAGGTACCTCCTATGCGTCGTCAATGGTGTGCCATGAGAAAACATAATTCGCGAGGCAAGAATTAGCACAAGGAGAGCAACTTTGCTAACATTGTTAGATGACTTGGTAAGGGCCATTTCTCTAAGAAAAAGGGGAAATCAGAGCGAGTGCTGAGAAGAGCTGAAGAGCTAAAATGGTATTACTTGAAGTTAGCAAGCGAGCTACCAGCTACCGATGGCTGCAACCTCCTATGCAACTATGCTCCATGCATGCCCTATTTATAGGATTTAATACCCACCGCCAAAGGTACCTGAGATGCCCAGATAGGTACGTACGTCCAAAATATAAGTCGGCACATACAGTCTGTCCTGCACATGGACGAGGATTAAAAATTTTACGTAGACAGACATCTGTCTAATCTTGTAAAAAAAAGAGATGCAGTAAGAAAGAAACGTTCTATTTTGAAATAAAATGCATGCATGCGTGGCCCATGGAACTACTTGATCAATGCGTTAGAGCCGTTGATCTGTTTGTAGGTGAGGGGTTACATCTGACAAGCGGTGGACGTCGTGCCGTGCCGTGCCGGGCCATGATGGTTTGTCTTGTCGTGTCGGCTCAGCTCACCTTCAGTGAACCTAGGTATGGCCTATTTGTGTTTCGTGCCTGATTCGTGCTGTGCCGGCTCAGCTCCAGCCCCATTTGCACCACTACGACAAGGGGAAAGAAGGTGGAGATGCACGGAGCTAAGACAATGGACATAAACATTAGGGGAAAATAATTAAATTTTATTTATTCTCTCAGCCTATCTTTCAATCTCTCATTCTATCCCTCAATCTCTTAGTCTCTCTTGCTTGGTCAGTCTCTAGATCTTATCCGATCAATCTCTCTATCTAAATCTCTCTCGCTCCCCCCCAATCATTCTCTCACTCTCTCTCTCTCTCGCAATCTTTCTCGCTCTCTCTCAATCTCTCGGTTTCTCTCAGTCTCTTAGCATCTCTCGCTTGATCAGTCTCTCTCTCTCTCTCTCTCTCTCTCTCTCTCTCTCTCTCTCTCTCTCTCTCTCTCTCTCTCTCTCTCTCGAACAGTCAATGGCTTCTCCTCTGGTCCATTGCTCGGACGTCCTTCCGTCCTCGTGGCCTTCTTCATGTTGTCATAGTCTTGCTTTATTTCCTTCTCACCACCTACTTTCTCACCCTTGTGATAAGCATATTCTTCCATGTCAACCCAAAAGCTCGGGATATCTCCTTCAAAGAGGGTGTCAAACTGGTCTGCATTGGCAAGAAAAATATATCAACTATAGAAACTTTGTAGTGATTATGTGAGTACACGATCTGTAACATCACAAAATGTTTTCCCCTAATCTCTTGAACTATACCAAAAAAACATTAACTACGAAAAAAACATGAACTAGGTAGCATCACATGAACTATAGAAACTTTTCCTCCCTAATCCCTCTCTCCCCCGATCTCTCTCTCTCTCTCTCTCTCTCTCTCCAGGCAGCCCCCATGGCCTCCCTCCACACTCGTGGCCTTCCTCCATGGCTCTGCCCTAGCCCAGCCATCCTCCCTCACCATCTCGCTCCGCTCCCTAACGGCCTCCTAGCCTCCCCTGTCGACACCTTGCTTTCCCCCACTCCCCCGCCGCCCCTCCCCTTCCCCACTCAAACACCCCACAACCACCCCACCCCACATCGATCGACCCGTCCCCTTCCCCCTTCCCCTCTAGCCCCTCCACCCCTCCACGTGTCCACCCCTTCGACTCCTTGGCCCTGGATCCCTCGCCTCCCTATCCCTCCGCGTTGGATCCCCCGCCTCCCCCTCCGCATCGGATCCTCAGCCTCCCACTGCCTCCAGCCTCCCCCATCTCTTCCTCTTCCTTCCCCCTCTAGCGCTGGCGTGGGCGAGGCTAGGCGAGATGTGCCGAGCAAGGGCGTGACGTAGGGTGAGGCATGGCATGGCAAGGCAAGGGTGCGGCTCGGGGAAGGGGTGGTGTGGCGGCATGGCGGGGCCAAGGTGCGGATGAGGCGGGGCACAGCGGGGCTTGGGCACAGTGCAGGCATGGAACGGGCGCGGTGCGGGCACGACGATAGTGACAACACGGCCGCGAGCACCGCTTGGCAACGACGACAGCGCAGGTACCCCTCCGCAGTGTCCTCTCCCCAACCTCCCTACCGTGGCCACCGTGCCTTGTTGCGGGCCCGCGATAGTGCACCATGCCCCTCGTGCCTCCGTGCTGCCGTGCCAGCGGCGTGCCTCCATGTTGCCGTGCCAGCGGTGTGATGTGCCGGCACGAACATAGCCCAAATGGCAGTGTCGGGCCATGCCACCCTCCGTGCCTGGTTCCCGGGCCCGTCACGCCCCAGGCAACTGTGTCATGCTGGCATGGCATGATTTGTTTCGTGCTGGACCGCACATTGGGTCGGGTCATGCCCACCGTGCCTCAGGCTGGCCTAAAAAAACCCGGCTCGATGCCCACCTCTATATCTGACTACATATAAACGATATATATTTTGTATCACGGTTTGAAGTTTAGTAGCTAGCAAGTCGAATTCCTTGTAGAAGTTAACTGCCAACCTAGCTAGTGTGCATCACTTCATGCTTGCATGTATCTGTATATCAGCTGAAATTAAGTGTGCTCTTAATAAATAATGCATATATGACAGTTTAATCTAAAATGTAAACAAAGAGGAATCTGAAGATGTCTAATTGATAAGTTAATAACTGCCAATTGCTCCACGCGCACACACAAAAGGCCAGCTACGTTCATTATGTATAAATGAACACAGCTAGCTATACAGTACTGTACTATACTAAATAGACAAATCCTCTTAAAATATTGACAAATGTAATCTCAATACGAAGTACAGGACAAGGGGTCATGTGCTGCATGTAGAGTCAAGCTCTGCACATGCATGCTTGACCAGTTTGACCAGACTGTTAGTTACTGGACTTGAGAACTTAGTGATATATCATATATGGCACCGTACAACAGAAAAGGTTGCTTATGCTCTTTGGTATTCAAGTTTGATTCCCTAGTTTAGGTCCTTTTTAATTTGTCCCCTGGACTATCTCATCTAATTAAACTAAGAACATGAGAGAATATAACTTAAAATTTTAGTTTAATTTACACTCATATGTCCCACCTCCACTATCTTTGTCTACTTAGTTGCAAAGTACTACTGCCATGACTGCTCAATGTTTGCACTTTTCAAGGAGTACGTACTAAACTACTATATAAGTCACTTTAATTAGTTTGCAGTTGCATCAGTACTAAGTATGCCCCAGTGAGACTTTCTTAGAAAAAGGTATTTGTCATTAAGTCACTTTGCACATCAAGACCCCTTCCTTCTAGTGTCGCTACTACAGATTTGTACATCACAATCGGTTCTTTTTGGTCATCACAGCCGGTTTTGGTGGCGATAGAAAGTCCAACGATAGTGATAAGGTAGATATATCACAGTCGGTTTTTAACCAACACTAATAATATCTTATCACTATCGGTTCTTTTTCGGAACTGACTGTGATAATAAACTTATCACAATCGGTTCTATCTTAGAACCGATTGAGATAAGTATAATATCACAATCGGTTCTTTTTTAGAACCGATTCAAATGATTACATTATCACAATCGGTTTTTTATTGGAACCGATGGGGATAAGTATATTATCACAATCGGTTCTTTATTCGAACCGATTGTGATACTAAAAATATCCCAATCGGTTCCAGCAAGAACCGATTGTGATACTGTACCTATCTGTAACACCTCAATTTTTGCTTTTCATGAATTTAAATAAGATTTGTCACTTTGGTGAATTTTTGGAATTTTCTGGAATTTATTTGGATTTATTTGTAATTTATTTGAATTTATTCCCTTTTGAAATAATTAAAGAATTTAATTTTGCAAACAAAATTTTGTTGGAAATATTTTATTTGAGTCCAAAATGTTCCAAAATATTTTCTAGAATTTTTCTGGAATTTTTCTGAGTGTTTTGCTATTTTTAATGAATTAAATGAATTTCTGGGAATTAATTAGATTATTTAATCGCTGGAAAGACCCGAACCGGTTTGTACTGTTCCTCCGACCCGGACCCGACCCGAGCCCGAGTCTAACTCGAGTCCGAGTCCGACTCGAACCCAACCTAACCCTAACCCTCTCGACCGTCCGATCAAGATCGAACGGCCGAGATTGAGCCACGTCGTCGAACCCGAGCCCGACCGAGCCAGCCAGGTCGCCCGAGCCGGACCCGAGCCCAAACCTCCGTGCCGTTGGATCTTGATCCAACGGTTCACGTTGAGCCACGTCACCCCAATCCGAATCCAATTCGGATTCCGCCGCCGCAGCCGTGTGGGCCTCGGTTTTCGCAAGTTTCACGGACGCCGAGGGGCCTATTTAATGCGCCGCCGCCGCCAACGTGTTGCCGACTTCCGTGTGCATCCGTAGCCCTAGACAACGTCGCCTGAGCCGCCGCCGTTTGCCCGCACGAGCTCGCCGTAGTTGGTTTGGCGTTCCGCCGCGGTTAATCGCCGTTTCCGCCGCCGTCCGCCGTCCTCCGCCGCTGTTGAGCTCAGATCCGGAACCGCAAGGACCAACTGCGTCAGAGGGGACCTTTCACTTCGTCGGAATGGAGCCCAAGCGCCGTTGCCGTGGTCGTCGTCCTTGTCTTCGGTGAGCCAACTCCGCCGCGCGCCATCGCCGTCGTTCGAGCTCCCTCCACCGTTCGATCTAGATCCAAGGGCCCAGATTCGTCCACGTCACCCCCGGTGAGATCCCACGTGCTAATCTCCAGATCTATTTCCAACCGTTGGATTTAGATCCAGCGGTGTAGATCGCGCCACGTAGCCTTAACCGCACCGTACTAGATCCAATCTCAGCCGTTAGATCTAGAACGAACGGCTAGGGTTAGCCGCGTTGTGAACGTTAGATTGGATCTTGACCGTCCGATCAAGATCGAACGGTCCAGATCAGCCGAGTAGTTTTCCTATTGCGTCAAGCCAGATCTGATCTGGGCCGTTGATTTTCAAATTAACGGCTGAGATCATGCCACGTGGCTGGTAGACTGACCGTCGCGGTGAGCGCGGCCACGCCAGTCGCCGCTGACGTCAGCCGTGACGTCACGCGGGGCCCGCATGTCAGCGACAGAGCCAAACCGCACCATGATGTCACGCTAACGTCACGGTGGGGCCCGCGTGTCAGCCCACTCGGCTGAGCCGTGTGCTGACGTCATGCTGACGTCACCAGAGGGGCCCCACATGTCAGAGACACGAGCCGTGGACCGGGTCCACGGTGGACCGAGCCAAACCGTGCGCCGGGTCCATGGACCCGAGGCGACGTGGCGGCCTCTGATTGGACCACGTGTCATGCTGACGCAATAAATTAATTTCCGAAAAAGAAAATGATTTATTAATTCGAATTATTGATTTCAAAAATGGATTCAAACTTCAAACGCTTATAACTTTTGCGTTCAACTCCGATTTGAGTGATTCAAATTTCTAAATTTTCATAAAAATGAGACCTACTCAAATATGAATTTTAATTAATTTTTTATTATGAATATTTCTCTGTTTATATTTAATTAATGATTTCTTTAAATTTTAAACGGTTATAACTTTTGCATTTAAACTTCGAATTTGACGATTCTAGTTTCTAAAAATTCATAAAATTATGCTCTCTCTGTTTATGAACTTTATTTGGATGTTTGGACACTTTTTGTCTACTGTTTATTTATTTATTGCTATTTGCACGCTTTACGAGTAGACGTTGAAGTGCCCGAAGGCTTCGAAGGTGAAGTGTTGACCAGAGCCACCAAGACCAAGAACAAGTACTCTTTGAAGGCAAGTTGTGCTTTGACCATGTTGATCCCATTTTCAAATTAATTTGGTTTAAATTATTGCATGCTAGATTAATTAGAAAATGCTTTATTTAATTATGGGAAATTAGATAAATGCCAAATTATTGTATGACACCTTGGTTAATTAAATATGTGCCATGACCCCTTGTCACCCTAGTTGTGGATTATTGGCTGGACATAATTAAATTGCCAACATGGGTAGTTAGACCGATGTAGTATGCTTAGCCTTGCCATGTGAAATACTTTGGACAATCAAAAGCTAATATTGACTTAATGAGGTATTGAACCTGTTTTGAAAGAAGTATCATGTGTTATGATTGTTGATGGCACGTGGTGCATGGTAATCAACTAGGGGTTTGATAAATAGATTTCGACCGGGGCATGTGGCAAGAATGATCGGGTGGGCCAGTTGTGGCACCGGGATCGTTGTTTTGGTTCTTCGGGTAGTCTTGCCGTGGTCACCCTAAGGACTTAACCTTGCAAGCCTTTGAACTGAGTCAAACGTGCAACCACATGTCTGTAATGGGACAGACCTAGTTGATTAAGTTGCTAATAGCGTACCTGTGGGGCCTCGGGGTGTCAACTATACCTTTTGTGTAGTTGTACGGGGGAGCGTACCGGGGCTGCGGCCAGGTACCCATCTAACGGTGGATTGGCCTAAACTTCGCCTTCGCTAAGGGAAGGGTTGTGTGCAATCACCGGAGAGGACCACTTGTGCTGTTAGAAGCTTCTGAAAGACTTTGTTACGGACACTCGCCTTTGTGGTGTTTGGCTGTATCTTGTGGGTAAAGTGCATAACCTCTACAGAGTGTAAAATCTATTCGAATAGCCATGTCTACGGTATTGGACATCGCTCGGGAATTACAGTCAAGGGTTAGACTTTCTTGAAAATAACTTGGACTTGGAAGGTTTGGTTTGGTTAATAATGATGTTGATGGAAATGTGGATTAGGAATGGAAAAGAAGTTTATTTGATTCCTGGAAAGGTTATTGTTCCCATACTTGTTTCTATTGCTTTCGAATCTACTTATGCTACTTGTCAAATGCTGCTTTACTGCAGTTATACCCTGAGCTATCCCTTTGTACTAAGCCATGCATGTAGTATATTAGTTGCATTCTGTGCATGACTTGCTGAGTACCAAGTACTCACCCTTGCCACAATACAACACCAGTTGAAGAAGAGTCTACACCAGCTTTGGAGGAGGAGTTCCAAGAGGAAACGTCTAACTAGGGAGCGAGCCCAGTCAGTTGCCTGTGGTATACTGGATGGCGCCACGAAGTTATCTCATTTTTCGCTGCTATTATTTCTCTTTATTTAAGTTCTCGCCCTGCGTGGCGTATATTTGTAACTTGACCTTAAGGTCAAGCAACCAGCTTGGTTAACTATTTAAGGTACCTTATTATTTCGTTGAGTATGATTGTGATATTTACCAATGTTGAGACTGTGTGCACTAGCGCGTTCCTGGACTAGTGCTGAATACACAGAGGATCCGGATTTGCAAATTCGGGTCCCGACACTATCCCAATCGGTTCAAACAAAGAACCGATTGTGATGATGTTACTGTCCATTGTCCGAAAATAGCCTCGCATTCACAATATGACACATTCATCACAATCCACACTCCTCCGCTAGTCGCGCCCACTCTGCCTTCTTCCCTACATACCCATCGGAACCGAGGTGGTGCGCGTGTGTGTTACGCCTCTGTATAGCGATATTCTTCTCTCTCAGCTCCTCTGCCTCGGGCGTATTCCTCATCCTTGCGAACTCATCCCAAACCTCGGGAGTAACAAATGGATACCTGTCGGGACCCGAATTTGCAAATCCGGACCCTCTGTGTATTCAGCACTAGTCCAGGAACGCGCTAGTGCACACAGTCTTAACATCGGTAAATATCACAATCATACCACTCGATACTAATAAAGTACTTTAATTAAATAGTCAAACTGGTTGCTCGATCTTATGGTCAAGTTACAAATATACGCCTCGCAGGGCGAAACTTATTAAGAGAGAAATAATAGCAGCGGAAAAATAAGATAACTTCGTGGCGCCATCCAGTATACCACAGGCAACTGGCTGGGCTCGCTCCCTAAGTAGACGGTTCCTCGTGGAGCTCCTCCTCCAAAGCTGGTGTAGTCTCCTCTTCAACTGGTGTTGTATTGCGGCAAGGGTGAGTAGTTGGTACTCAGCAAGTCATACACAGAATGCAAGCTAATATACTATATGCATGGCTTGATACAAAGGAATAGCTCAAGGTATATTTGCAGAAAACAGCATTTGACAAGTAGCATAAGTAGATTCGAAAGCAGTAGAAACAAGTATAGCATAAATAACTTTTCAAGGAGTTTAATAAACATCTTTCCCATCCTAATCCACAGTTCCATCAACATCATTATTAAACCAAACCTAACCTTTCAAGTCCAAGTTATTTTCAAGAAAGTCTAACCCTTGACTGTAATTCCCGAGCGATGTCCAATACCGCGGACACGGCTATTCGAATAGATTGTACACTCTGCAGAGGTTATGCACTTTACCCACAAGATACAGTCAAACACCACAAAGGCGAGTTCCCGTAACAAAGTCTTTCGGAAACTTCTAACAATACAAGTGGTCCTCCCCAGTTGTTGCACACTAACCCTTCCCTTAGCTAAGGCGAAGTTTAGGCCAACCAACCGTTAGATGGGTACTGCCTCACTCCAGACGCTCCCCGCATAACTTACACAAAGGGTGTAGTTGACCTCCGAGGTCCCACAGTGCGTTATTAGCAACTTAGTCAACTAGGTCCGTCCCATTACATGCATGTGGTTGCACGTTAGACCCAGTTCAAAGGCTTGCAAGGTGAAGTCCTTAGGGTGACCAGGCAAGACTACCCAAGAACCAAACCAACATTCCCAATGCCACAACTGCCCACCTGATTATTCTTGCCACATGCCCCTGGCCGAAAAACTATTTATCAAACCCCGCTTGATTACCATGCACCACGTGCCATCAACATCACATGATACCTTTCCAAAACAGGTTCAATATATCATTAAGTCAATATTAACGCTTGATTGTCCAAAATCATGTCATGAGCACGTAGCGTGCTCTAAGCCATATACTACAACGGTCTAAAACCCATGTTGGCAATTTAATAATGTCCAACTAGTAAACCACAACTAGGGTGACAAGGGGGTCATGGCACATACTTAAGTAATCAAGGTGTCATACAGCAATTTGGCATTTATCTAATTCCCCATATTTAAATAAAGTATTTTCTAATTGAACTAGCATGCAATAGGTTAAATCAAAATAGGTTTCAAAATAGGATCGACATGGTCAAAGCACAACTTGCCTTCAAAAAGTACTTGTTCTTGGTCTTGAGTTGGATCCTGAGTCAATACTTCTCCTTCGAATCCTTCCGGCACTTCAACGTCTACTCGTAAAGCGTGCAAATAGCAACCAATGAATAAAACAGTAGACAAAAACATCCAAACATCCAAATAAAGTCCATAAACAGAGAGAGCATAATTTTATGAATTTTTAGAAACTGGAATCGTCAAATTCGGAGTTAAAATGCAAAAGTTATAGCATTTTGAAGTTTAAATAATCAATTAAATAATTTTACAGAGAAAAACTTTAGCCCAAAAATTAAATAAAATTCATAATTAGGTAGATCTCAATTTTATACAAATTTAGAAATTTGAATCACTCAAATCGGAGGTGAAACGCAAAAGTTATAAGCGTTTGAAGTTTGAATCAAAATCTGAAATCATTATTTCGAATTAATAAATCATTTTCTTTTTCGGAAATTAATTATTGCGTCAGCGAGGACACGTGACAGCCTTTGATTGGGCGGCTGACGTCAGCCGGTTCATGGACTCGGTCCACGCTCGGCTCGGGTCTACCGTGGACCCGGTCCATGGCTCACGTGAGACTGACAGGTGGGACCACTCGGGTGACGTCATTGCTGACGTCAGCGGGGCTCAGTCCACGGTGCTAACAGGTGGGACCCACTGTGATGTCATGGGTGACGTCACTGCACGGTTGGGGCAGCCGCTGACATGCGGGCCCGCCATGACGTCAGCGTGACGTCATGGTGTGGTTTGGCTGGGCCGCTGACATGTGGGCCCGGCGTGTCAGTGGCGCGCTTACACGCGCATGGTGCGGTGGCTGGGCTACGTGGCATGATCCGGGCCGTTTATTTGAAAATCAACGGTCCTGATCGGATCTGATGACGCACGTTTGGGGTGAACGTGGTCAATCTGGACCGTTGGATCTAGATCCAACGGTTGAGACTGGATCTGGGAATCACACGTGGTCCTTACCGTGGAATGACGTGGCGCAATCCGGGACGTCGGATCTTGATCGGACGGTTCACGGAGCTTGCGGGGCGGCGATGGCGCGCGGTGGAGCGGAGTGCACCGGAGACGGGGACGACGACCAAGGGCGCGGCGCTACGGGGCTCCTCCGGCGACGTGCGTGGTCACGTTCGAATCGCCCTGGCTCGGGGATCCCGGATCTGGCCTCCTTCTTCTCGGGCGACGGCGGACGGCGGCGGAAGGTGAGGAAAACCAAAGCAAGGTCCTAAGCAACTACGGCGAGCAATCCCGGGCAAGCGGCGGCGGCTAGGGTTTAGCGAGCTAGGGCAAAAGCAGCGCGGGGTCAAGGCGGTCCTCGGGGCAGGACCCGGGCTTTAAATAACCTCGGCTTCCGCGCTCAATCCGTAACCCTAACGGATGCGGCGGAGGACGCGGCGGCGCAGTCCGATCCGGACACGGGCGGAGACAAAGGCTAGCAGTCGTCCACGTGTCGCGATCGGCGGCCACGATTGCCTGGCGCGCACGGATCCGAGCCGGATCCGACCGAAACGGTGCGGTCCAATCCTGACCGTTGGATCCCGATCCAACGGTCGGGATCGAATAGGGTTAGGAGCGGGTTTGGTCGAGTCACGTGGCTCGGGTCGGACTCGAGTCCGACTCGGGTTCCGACTCGGTTGGATGAACAGTACTCGACCCGATTGATTTTTCCAGCGATTTAATATTCAAATTAATTCCCAGAAATTCATTTAATTCAAGAAAAATAGCAAAGACTCAGAAAAATTCCAGAAAAATTCTGGAAAATATTTTAGAGCATTTGGGACTCAAATAAAATATTTCCAACAAAACTTTATTTGAAAAATTAAATTCTTTAATTATTTCAAAATGGAATAAATTCAAATAAATTCCAAATAAATCCAAATAAATTCCAGAAAATTCCAAAAATTCCCAAATGTGCAAAATAGTATTTTAATTTCATGAAAAGAAAAAATTAGGGTGTTACAAACCTCTCCCCCTTAATAGAATCTCGTCCCCGAGATTTAAGGCTTACTACAGAATAGGTTTGGAAACTCTTTCTTCAAATCCTCTTCGCGCTCCCAAGTTGCCTCGCTCTCTGTATGATTGCTCCACTGAACTCTACAGAAACGGGTTGACTTGTTCCTCGTCTCTCGATCCATGGTGTCCAGAATCCTCACGGGATGCTCCTTGTAAGTCAAATCTTCCTGCAACTCAATTGACTCTAGCGGTGTCTGTTCCTCAGGTACTCGGAGACACTTCTTCAACTGGGACACGTGGAACACGTCATGTACTCCTGCTAGTGACTGCGGTAACTCTAGCTGATAAGCAACTTCACCTCTGCGGCTGAGAACCTTGAATGGTCCCACATATCTCGGCGCGAGTTTTCCTTTGGCATGGAATCTCTTTACTCCTCTGAGCGGTGTGACTCTGAGATACACGAAATCCTCTGGTTCAAAACTCAAATCCCGGCGACGATTGTCAGCATAACTCTTCTGTCGTGATTGGGCTATCTTCAACCTTTCCCTAATCATGGCAATCTGCTCTTCAGCTTCTTGAAGAATATCAGGCCCGAAGACACGGCGCTCGCCGGTCTCATTCCAGTTTAATGGCGTCCCAGGTCGACCATACAAAGGCCTCAAAGGTGACATCTCAGAACTAGCCTGGTAGCTATTGTTGTAACTGAATTCGGCATACGGCAAACTCTTATCCCAAGAGGTAGCATAAGCCAATGCACACGCTCTTAGCATATCCTCCAGATCTGATTGACTCTTTCTGGCCTGGTCCATCCGCCTGTGGATGATAGGTCAGATCTTGAAGTTCAAACGGGTTCCCATAGCTTCATGCAATTTATTCCAGAATCTTGAGGTAAATTGGGTACCTCTGTCCGATACAATCCTCTTTGGCACTCCATGCAAACAGACGATCCTGATCATGTACAGCTCTGCTAACTTATCTCCCGAGTGAGTGGTCTTCACAGGGATAAAATGGGCGACCTTGGTCAAGCGATCCACTATAACCCATATGGAGTCATAACCTCCTTGAGTTTTCGGCAAACCGGTAATGAAATCCATTCCGATTTCCTCCCACTTCCACTCAGGTATTTTCAGCGGTTGCAACAATCCTGCTGGTCTCTGATGCATTGCCTTGACTCTCTGGCATACGTCGCACAATGCAACATGCTCGGCGACTTCACGCTTCATGCTTGGCCACCAGAATCTCTCCTTCAAATCCTGATACATCTTGGCACTTCTAGGATGAATTGAATACTTGGAGCCATGGGCTTCCTCCAAAATCAGCTGTTTTATTTCCTTCTTGTCGGGCACACAAATCCGATCCTTCATCCATAACGTGCCCTGCTCATCTAGCTTGAAGTCCTTTGCCTTGCCTTCCTCCATTTTGGACTTAATCCTGCGGATCTTGTCATCATCCTTCTGTCCTTCTCGAATCTGATCTTCTAGGGTGGGCTTCACTTCCAATGCCGCCATGAACCCTTCTGGTACGACTTCAATCTGCATTCTCTAGAAATCCTCACATAGCTCATCCTGACTTGTGACCAGCAACATACTCACGGTATGGCTTTTCCGGCTCAGAGCATCGGCAACTACGTTTGCCTTTCCTGGATGGTAATGGATTCCAACATTGTAGTCCTTGATCAACTCTAACCATCTCCTCTGCCTCATGTTCAGGTCTGATTGGGTGAATATGTACTTAAGGCTCTTATGATCAGTGTACACTTCACATCTGTTCCCGATCAGATAGTGACGCCATATCTTCAAGGCATGCACTACGGCAGCTAACTCTAGGTCATGTGTTGGGTAATTCTCCTCATGCGGCCTCAACTGCCTTGATGCATAGGCAACAACCTTTCTGTTCTGCATCAGCACACATCCAAGTCCTTGACGCGATGCATCACAATAGATATCAAAGCTTTGATTAACATCCGGTAGAACTAACACCGGCGCTGATGTCAATCGCTGCTTCAGCTCCTGAAAACCTTTCTCACATTCTGGCGTCCATGCAAACTTCTTCTCCTTTTCAAAGAATTGCGTAAGAGGTCTCGCAATTGTCGAAAAGCCTTCAATGAAACGGCGATAGTAACCTGCCATTCCAAGGAAACTTCAGTGCAGGTTACGGTCTTCTACCGCTCGATGTAACACGCCTTCTACTTTACTTGGATCAACGGCAACTCCTTCATGCGGTCATTACATGTCCGAGGAACTCCACCTTGTCCTTCCAAAAATCACACTTGCCGAACTTGGCGAAGAGTTGCTGTTCCTCGGCTTTTCCAAAACTCGCCTCAAGTGCTCGCATGTTCATCCTCTGCCTTGGAGTAGATTAGGATATCATCTATGAACACGACAACAAACTTGTCCAAATATTCCATGAACACCTTATTCATCATATTCATGAAATATCTTTGGCGCATTCGTCGAGACCAAAGGACATAATCAGAACTCGTAATGTCCATATCTTGACGAGAATGCGGTCTTCGGAATATCCTCTGATCGGATCTTCAACTGATGGTATCCCGATCTCAGATCAATCTTGGAGAAAACTCCGGCTCCTCTCAGCTGGTCAAACAAATTATCAATCCTGGGTAGCGGATACTTATTCTTCACGGTGACTTCATTGAGTGCACGGTAGTCAATGCACATCCTGAAACTTCCGTCCTTCTTCTTGACAAACAAAACTGGTGCTCCCCACGGCGACGAACTCGGTCTGATAAATCCTTTCTCCATTAACTCTTCAAGCTGCTTTTTCATCTCTACCAATTCTTCGGTGGACATCCGATAAGGTCTCTTTGCTATCGGTCTTTGTACTGTACAAGCTCTATCACAAACTCTATATCCTGTCCGGTGGCATACTGTAGATCTTCGTGAAAACATCCGGGTACTCATTCACTCTTGAGACATCTTCTATGCTGATTGCCTTGGTGTCGTTAACCATCATCTGTCCATCTCTAATCGCAGTGGCTTGAAATTCCACTTTCTTTCCACACTGCTCTCAATCGAGATAGTCCTTCGTCCACAATCCAATACGGCCTTGTGCTTGGATAACCAATCCATTCCCAAAATAACATCTAAGGTCCGGTCTCCAAAATAATAAGGTTCGCTAGGAACTCTATCCCATCTATTAGTATTCTCACCCGAACATCCTACTCGTTCGGAGTTCGGAACCGTGGGTTTGAACTAAAAGCATGCATTTAAGCCTTGCAATCTCCAAATCATTTTTAGCAGCAAAGCCTTGTGAAACAAACGAATGCGAAGCTCCCGACTCAAACAAAACTGTTGCAGGTACTGAGTTGACTAGCAACTTACCCAGTACGACGTCCGTAGCATTCTGCAGTGCATCCGCGGTGACATGGTTAACTCGGCCTCTCACCACAGTCTGGGATGTGGCTCCTGGTGTTGGCGTCCTAGCTGGTGTGGATCCCAGGTTGAAGCGGACTGGGGTCACTCCTGCTGTCTTCTTTGGACAATCATGGCAAAGTGTCCTGGCTCGTTGCGATTGTAGCGTTGTCTCATCGTTTCGCCGATCGCTCGAGCGGCGTTTCTAGCCGGGGCTGGGGTCCGATAGTTCGATTGACGGGTCTTGGTGCCGTGACGGTGTCCTTGTTGCATTTTGTGGCTGGAATCTGAAAAATTGATT
Source organism: Rhipidocladum racemiflorum (assembly GCA_036346355.1). Lineage (NCBI taxonomy): Eukaryota > Viridiplantae > Streptophyta > Magnoliopsida > Poales > Poaceae > Rhipidocladum > Rhipidocladum racemiflorum. Next base: position 36,731,916 of record CM070580.1, on the reverse strand, counting down.
TGGTGCAACTCTCGACGCCGCTATGCGTTCTGGCGTGATCCTCGCTGTTGCATCCTGTGCTTCCTATTCTCATCCGGGCCTTTGCGCTTGTCCTCAAGAATAAGCGCCTTATTCACTAACTCTTGAAAATCTGAAAGGTGTGGGTGATCACCCCACTGTAGTCCTGAGTTAAGTCCCTTCATGAAGCGAGACTGCGGCTTTATCTGTCGCTACATCCTCAAAGCGTAGCGTGCAAGCTGTGTGAACTTATTCGGTATTCGCCACTGGCTGATTACCTTGCTTCAGTGCTCTGAACTCCTCCTTCTTGAGATCCATGATTCCTTCAGGCACGTGATACTGACGGAATGCAGCTGTGAACTCTTCCCAAGTGATGTCCTGAGGATTCTCTTGTGTGGCACAGAAGTTCTCCCACCATTCGGCGGTTGTTCCTTCCAACTGATGTGAAGCGTAGAGTACCTTCTCATTTCCCATGCATTGAGCGATGTGTAACTTCCTCTCAATTGACCTTAACCAATCATCGGCCTCCAATGGATTGGCATTCCTAGAGAAAGTGGGTGGGTGAGTCCTCATAAACTCTGACAGTCTTGTATTCTGGCGTTGTCCCTGATTGACTTGATTAGCAGTGGCCTGGCAAAGGACGTTTTGCATCTGTTGCATCATAGCATGCATCAACTGAGTCTGAGCAGCAAGAAATGCTCCAAAATTCTGCATATCCAGTGGCGGTGCTGGTGCTCCATCATTGGGGTTTTCTGCTGGGCGAGAACCACTCCCATTGCCTCCAAGGTTTCCACGAGTGTTCACCATCTGTCGATTTGCTCTAGGTTTTAGAGATGAGAGGGAAACAAGAATAGACAAGTAATATGGAACTTATGCGGGGCGAAAGGTGTAGCTTTAAGGTCCAACTTTATTATTTTAATCAATAGTAACTTGGTATGGTTGCTTACAATGCCTAGGGGCCTTGCAACACATACTGCACACTCAGCAAGCAATGAAAATCCAAATCGAACTAATACTGGAGTCTAACTCCTAAAGGGTGACTCTTTATTCTATGACGCGACTCGGCGAAGGAGTCTCACTATAGAACCTACGCTCACTCATCGAGAAAACCTCCACGGCCTGGGTACGGATGCTGCGGCATAGGCGCGAAACGATTGCCATGTCCAGCAACTGTGTCATCTATGGTAGTCGAAGAAGCAGTGTCCTCCTCAAGCTCTGGCTCCTCCGGGTCTGGTTCGTGTAGCTCGAGCATTGGCTCCGGCTCTGGTGCGTACAATGCTGTCTCTAACTCTCCAATCCTTTGCAGAAGGTGTGACACATACTCCTGAGCTTCCCGCCATCTGTTCTTCTCTGTCGTGGTCTCCTTGCGGGCCTTCTGTAGCTCCTTGCTTGTATCATCGAGTACATCCTCCTGGGCGACAACAAGTCGTGCCAACTATGTAACCATGGCATTCTCATCCTGAATCGCCTTCGGGTCAAGAAGGTTATCGCTGCGCGGATGATATCGGAACACCGTGCTCTCCAATTCTCTGGCGTAGATGCGGGTAATGTGTCGCATCGCTCGTCGTGACACTTCCTGGATACCCATCTGCATTGTAGACCTCCTGGCAGTGCAGTGTATCGGGCGATTGCCTGGGCCCTTCTTCCTAGCAGGTACCACAATCTTCACGTCACAAGTATGAGCACCCCCTCTTCCTATACCGCATCAGACGCCGCTTCATCAGAGCGTATAGCACCGTATAGCAACAGGAAGCCTCGACATCGAAAATCCGAATCTAAAAATTCGATCGACGGATCGAACACTTAGCCGGACCGGTGCTCAGACGCATCCGATCATCGATCCCTGGATCAAGAGCCCAAGATCGCTGTACTCCACAACCCGAGTATCAATGCACGAAAAGATAAACTAATTTAATTTACATAACTGGGTATAAATCTTGTACAAGTGTATTACGTAATCCAAAAGAAGTAAAGCGGCAAATGAAACAAAAGAAAGACAACCAGCAGCTGGCCCGACCACCCCACAAAGCATCGATCGAGGGAAGACCTCACGGCCGCAACACTCGCAGATTGGGGCTCGCCATCATCCGGACATCATCAATACCTTCCTCTCGAGGAAAAAGGGGTTAGCAAAGAACGGTGAGTACACGTATGTACTCGCAAGACTTTAGTGTATGCAAATATAATTAATATGCAGGCCGATACGATTGAAATGGCTACTACACTAAGTCTATTGCTAAAAGCAGATTTGAAACAGTTCATCGAAATGTAATACATAATTTGAAAGACAAGATTTTGAATAAAACATATTTACAATATATGTAACATTTGAGTCTCTCAACTGCCACCATCCATGATCGCAGTTGAGATACGAATTGACATCCATATATTCATAAATCCTCCAAATACCATATTCACTCATTCATAAATCCATCAAGTACCATATCGATCCATATGCTTTAGATAGACTCCGAAATAGATTTTCATTTTCAAACCGAACCAAATTTCTATACTTGATATGATTAAAGAAGATTTGCTCATAACCGTGAGCACGGCTAATCGATTAGAATTATTTGATACTCTGCAGAGTTTGCGCACTTTACCCAAACACAACTCAGACTTGCATCCCTGTCATCCAGGGTACACGCGATACACGAGGTATCCGATATACAAGAATGATCTATTCTTTCCCATCGTTGAGGTTATAGCCGCACCCCAGCACCGGTGACGGTAAAACCCATTGCTATGGCGATAAGAGGCCAACCACCACTCAGGCGGCCACGGAATATCCATCGTGACGACGGCGAATTGTTTGCCGCGGCATTATCCCATAGCAAGGCGTACACCGTTGTATCAACAAACATGAACTGGAGCGATTCCCCGCTGCAAAAGTACAAGCGCACTCACGAAGGTGCATACGGCGGGTCGTGAGGACACACACACCGCGCTTGACTGCTCAACACGAGAGAAAAGGTCCACACTTCGGCCTACCAACAGGCATGGCTATCCCCTCACACTTTAAGTACTAGAATAGGCTGCCCCATCCCAGCATTGCGCGGTTGCACGGTGTTCATTCAAAAACCGTCACAAGTTCGGTCCTTATATTTTTGCCTAATGACTCAAGCGGGGAACTCCACTTAACTCGCCAACCAATCGCCATCATGTTTAACTAGCACATATTATACCTCCCGCCAAGTCTAATTACCAACTAGACACTGCACATTTTTATCAAATTACCTTTACAAGTCACATTTCCAAAACATTTCCAAAACCAGTTACAATTATCATAAGTTTTGAGCATTTGGTAAATGACTGACTTTGCTCATTTCTATTGCAGTGTCTAAGCATATGCATTTACTAAGTCGTTTATACCCAAGTGACATTTTATTAATTGTCCAACCCTACTAAGGCTATCAATGAACTCTGGGAATTTAATTGAGGAAAAACCACCAAATCAGGGTATATCTACCATTCCCACAAACTAGCACTTTACTGAATATAAACAATGCATATAGTTTGAGAAATCAAAGTAAACATCGTGAAATATAGGTTTCAAGATGGTCAAAGGAGGTGCTTGCCTTGTTGCTCTTCCTCGATGATGTTCGGGATGAGTTCTGGCGTGTTTGAGGCGATCCCCGACCCGCTCGGCTCTATTCGAACAAAATCAGCAAAAACGGCGAAAAGAGCAATAAATTAGCAAAAAGCGACCTCAACTGCATAAACACCAACTTAACACCAAACGGAACTCATCTAGACACTAAGAAAGAAAAGAAACGATCAAAATGCGAAAAACGGCGCAATCGCGACCCGATGAGGCGATTTCGGTGAAATTCTCGCCAAAGTGAATAAAATGCATAAAATAAAGAAAAATTCAAATAAATTTAGTTAAACACCTAGAATTAGGTATAACACACCTAACAGGACTTGTCGCAACTCGTTTGGGATTACAATGATCGACCGGGAGCCAAAACAGCAAAAACCAAATCAGAAAAGCTGAAAAATTCAGAAAAAGGAAAAATGGCACTATTCACCGTAGGGCAAAAGCCATTTTTGTTCAGAACGCACAGAATCGATTTGCGATTTCTCCGCATCGTTCCACCAGGTAGTCTAGGGTATTTAGGACCTATCTGGGCCTTACCCCACCGAAATTCACTTAACCTATAACGAATTCCGATCGAAAGCGCATTTTGGGTCGCTAAATACGCTCCCGATCGCACAAGGTCCGAAAACGGCTCAAACTCGATTCCGCTTGCGCGAGGAGCACGTTTTCGACTTCACTAGGCTTATATGACCCTAAATGACTCATTCCGATAGCTAACTGGTGAATAAACCCTAAATTGTGGAATATGGCCAAAATGGCTATTTTGCTCAACGAGCAATCTCGCCCAAAAGGGCCGTTTTGAGCTGGAATGCCGCGAGACTTGTTTTAAGCCCTCAGCTAGTTGCTTAGGGATACGTACGACCTATCGGAGCTATTCCCCAGCATAGATGACTTAATCTTCTCTGACTTTTGACCAATTGCCCGCTTAACTCCGGTAATTACCCGAGAAACGGCAAAAGTCCGAAAAGTGACTTGAATGCGATCCAAAGCACGCGGGAAGCATGCTATCGACCTTAGTGACCTTAAACGAAGTTAAAGGAAGCGAAAACGCTCTAATTGGCTTTGATCACTATGATGATTAAAATAAAATGGAAGCTAGGAAAATGCAAATCTAGCTCTTCTGAGCTCATCTGCAAGCACCAGGAGGGCTAGTAGCGCTGTCCATGCATGCTATAGGTCCTAGGTATCTTATAAAAATAATTGGGACCTAGAGTAATAAAATAAAATGCGGGCTAGCAAAATGCAAATCTAGCGATTCTAACTGCTTTTCTAGCCTCTAAGAGAACTAATGGCGCAGTCATTACATGCCTCGGAGCTCTAGGATTTTATAAAAATAAAAGAGACCTAGAGCTGCAAAGTGCATTGAGAAATTGCTGAAACTGAATTTCGACTTTGCTAATCGAGGTTTCACCTCGCAAGGAGGCTATCCAGACTATCCATTTGTTCACCGGACTTCTACAAATTTCCAAAAACAAAGTGACCTAGAGCTGACAACTTGCAGCAGGATTTGACAAAATGGAATTCTGACTCTTCTGATCGCGATCAGGGCTATCAGAAGAGCTAACGGAGCTATCGTTACATGCTACAAACCTTTGGTATTTTGTAAAAATAATTAACACCTAGACGAATAAAATAAATTTCGGCTTTGTGAAATTGAATTCTGATTCCCCCGGTAGCGGCTCTAGCTACCAGAATTGCTAATGGAACAGTCTATACATGCCCTACCTCACTAGAACTCCGACAAACCGAAGACCTAGCGAGAGCATGCTCGATTTTTGAAGATGGCTAAAAGCCAGGTCGACTATAGAGTTAAACGGACCTAACGACGACCTGAGTCTAGATTTTAAAGCAGAATTGCTATGCGATGCGTTGAACACATGGTACCTAGACATGGCCTAGGCTAGGGTTTGGGAAAACTTGATGAAATGCGAAGCTACAGGAGAAAAGAGTCGTAGCTACGGCAAGAGGATCGACCCGGGAGTCAAGAAATCAGGTCAGATTGTAAAAGCACCACGGGAGCTCCGAGGAATGTCGATGAGACTCGATGGATTTCTCACCCGGAGGGGTTGAGAGGGTGAGGAACGCGATGAGGACGCCAAATCCAGCCTCCGATTCGATTTTCGTCGGTTGAATCGCCCGGAATCCGCGGATTTGGGTGGCCTTCTTCTTCTTCTCTTTCTCCTTCTCCCTTGCTTGGGACGTGAGGGATGGAGGAAATGAGGGTGGGCTGGTTTGGGGAGGCTAGCACACACTTATACACTATGCACTTAAGGAGGGGTAAAATGGTCAAAGGCCAAAACTTGAAGATTCAAACATCAAAAGTTGATTTTGAATACTTCTAAGATATTTTGGATAGTTTTTGAGCACTTTTAGACATTTAATTTCCTCAATTTCCAATTTGTCCAAAAGGACAATTACGAACCGCAACTGAACTAGATTTGATTTTGAGTGAGTTTAATTAAGTTAAAGGGTTCTTTTGGATCCCAGTCGAGTCTACTCAGCTCAAAATACAGAAATACACAAACTTGATGTATTATTGAACAACGTTTGTGTACATTGGTATAGTGCTTCGAGTATAAGAATACTCGGGATATTACAGTCTACCCCCCTTACAAAAATCTCGTCCTCGAGATTGCTAATCCTGTCGAAGAAAGTCGGGGTATTCTGCCTGAATATGGTCTTCACGCTCCCACGTGGCTTCATCTTCTGAATGGTTGCTCCACTGGACCTTGAGCATCTTGATAACCTGACTGCGAGTGTGACGCCAAATTGTCTCGAGAATACGGATCGATACTCTCGATACGAAAGATCAGCCGCAAATCAAGATGGTCCAATTGTGTAACTTCTGATGGAACCCGAAGACTCTTCTTCAATTGGGACACGTGGAACACATCGTGAACGTCCGAAAGATGTGGCGGTAGCTCAAGCCGATAAGCCACAACACCAACCTTCTCAAGAATCCGTAACGGACCGATGTATCGCGGGGCTAGCTTCCCGCGGACTTGGAATCTGCGAGTACCGCGGAGTGGTGAGACCTTGAGGTAGACAAAGTCACCCACCTCAAAGCTCAACTCGCGGCGTCGGCCGACGATCAAGATAGCTCTTCTGACGAGACTGAGCTTCTCTCAGCCGGTCCCGAATCAAGCTGACTTGCCTTTCAGCCTCTTCAATCATGGCTGGCCTGAAGAATTGCCTCTCACCAACCTCGGACCAAAACAGTGGCGTTCTACACTTCTTGCCATAAAGAGCCTCAAAAGGAGACATCTGAAGACTGACTTGATGACTGTTGTTGTAGGAGAACTCAAAGAAATGGCAAGCATTTCTCCCACGACTTGTCAGTAGCACAGCACACAAGCCCTTAGCATGTCTTCAAGGATTTGGTTTGCCCTTTCCGTCATTCGTCGCTTTGGGGATGGTAAGCGATCAAGGATAGCTTAGTGCCAAGAATGGACTGCAAACTCTCCCAAAATCTGGAGGTGAATCACAACCACGGTCAGAGACTATGACTTTTGGAACTCCATGGAGCCGAACAATATTCTGCAAATAGAGTTCCGCTAGCTTGGCTCCAGAATAGGTGGTATGAACTGGGATGAAATGAGCTACCTTGGTCAGACGGTCAATGATCACCCAAATAGAGTCGTGATCGGCGGAGGACCTCGGTAGGCCGGTAATGAAATCCATCCCAATCTCTTCCCACTTCCACTCAGGGATCTGCAATGGCTGAAGTAATCTGGCTGGCCTTTGATGTTCAGCCTTGACACGCTGGCACACAACACAATGTGCCACATGAGCCGCGATCTCCTTCTTCATACCTGGCCACCAGAATTGCCTGCGAAGGTCCTGGTACATCTTGGTGCTGCCAGGATGAACAGAGAGAGGGGTATCATGGGCTTCTGACAGGATCAACTCCTTGATCTCTATATCATCTCAGGACATACATCCGCTGCCCATGCATGATCAGCCCATTGAACCCCTCGGAGAAACCTCGAGATGCGCCATCTTGATCCAATCAAGGCGTCTAATCTCAATCACAGATCATCCTGGAGTTGAGCTGCTGAATCTGAGACTCTAGAGTGGGTTGTACGGCTAAAGCGAAATGTAACCATACTCAACCACTTCTAGATTGAGCTTCAAACTCTTCAACCACCGAGATCGCCAATGACACCCAAGGCATTCATTGTGTGCAGCTTGCGGCTGAGGGCATCTGCAACCACATTCGCCTTGCCAGGATGGTAATGAATACCCAAATCATAGTCTTTGATCAGCTCTAGCCATCGACGCTGTCTCAAATTCAGATCTGGCTGCGAAAAGAAGTACTTTAAGCTTTTGTGGTCGGTGTAGATCTCACATCTGTTTCCTATGAGATAATGTCGCCACAGCTTGAGAGCATGAACAACAGCTGCAAGCTCCAAATCATGCGTCAGTAATTGGCTTCATGAGGCTTTAGTCGTCGAGAAGCATAAGCAACCACTTTGCCCTCCTGCATCAACACACAACCAAGTCCAAGACGGATGCATCACAATAGACATCGAAGTTCTTGTGAATGTCGGGAAGGACCAACATCGGTGCAAAGTGGTGAGTCTATTCTTCAGCTCCCGAAAACTGGACTCACAACCAGGTGACCACTCGAATTTCTTCTCCTTGAGTAAGCGCTGTCATTGGCTTAGCAATCTTGGAGAAGTTCTCGATAAACCGGCGATAGTATCCGGCAAGACCGAAAACTCCGAATCTCGGGGACATTGCGGGCTGCTCCCAACCGAGTACATCCTGTACCTTGCGTGGATCAACTGCTACCCCACCTTCCTCGACAGACATGCCCCGAAACTCCACTTGCTTGAGCCGTAACTCACACTTACCGAACTTGGCATACAACCGATGCTCGCGGCTTGCTAAGCACCATATGCAAGTGAAGTGCGTGCTCATCATCATCCTTAGAGTATATGAGGATGTCATCAATGAACACAACCACAAATTTATCAAGGAACTCCATGAAGATTTTGTTCATCGATTCATGAAGGTGGTGGTGCATTGGTGAGGCCAAATGAAACAACCGTGTACTCGCATGCATCGTAGCAAGTAGTGAATGCGGTCTTCACAATATCCTCCTGACGGATCTTGAGCTGAAAATAGCCGGATCTCAAGTCTATTTTGGAGAAGACTCGAGCCCGCCTAATTGGTCAAACAAATCGTCGATCCGAGGGAGAGGATACTTGTTCTTGATAAAGGACCTCATTCAAAGACCGGTAATCAACGCACATGCGAAGAGTGCCGTCTTTCTTCTTCACAAACAGAATCGGATCGCCTCAGGGAGAAGAACTGGGACGAATGAACCCTTCTCTAATCGCTCCTTGAGCCGAGTCTTCAACTCAATCAGCCATCGGCGGGCATCCTGTCTGGACGCTTAGAAATTGGAGAAGTGCCAGGCAAGAGATCGATGATGAACTCCAAATCACGATCAGGTGGCAAACCCGCAACTCATCGAGGAACACATCGGGTACTCACATATCACCGTGACTGATCGTCCCCGAATGTAAAGAGCACCGAGCAAAGGCTGCCAGACCGCCGAATGGAAGAAAAGGTAACGAATGCCATCGTGGTTGACTAATGAAATGGATCTCCTGGTACAATCAATATGCCCTCGATGCTTGGATAGCCACCCATACCCGTAATCACATCAAGACCTGATGTCTCAATGTTGATAAGATCACCCCAAAATCTACCCCGTTGATCTCAATTCTAATCCTGGACTCACGAGCTCGGCGGTCAAAACAGATCCAGCGAGCGGATCAACAAGTACTTCTCGAGGTACAAAGAATGCACCTCATCTTTGAGCAACAAACTGTGAAGAAATAAAGGAATGCGACGCTCCAGAGTCAAATAATACCAAGGCGGGTACGGAATGAACAGACAACGTACCCAACACCACATCTGGAGCTGTTGCGTTCCCTGGCGTGATCCCTGCTGTTGCATCCTGTGCTTCCTGTTCTCATCCAGTTCCTTGCGCTTGTCCTCAAGAATAAGCGCCTTATTCACCAACTCTTGGAAGTGCCGAAGGTGTGGGTGATCACCCTACTTGTAGTCCCGAGTTAAGTCCCTTCATGAAGCGAGACTGCCTCGGCTTTATCTGTCGCTACATCCTCAAAGCGTAGCGTGCTAGCTGTGTGAACTTGTTCAGGTAGTCGGCCACTGGCTGATTACCTTGCTTCAGTGCTCTGAACTCCTCCTTCTTAAGGTCCATGATTCCTTCAGGCACGTGATACTAACGGAATGCAGCCGTGAACTCCTCCCAAGTGATATCTTGAGGGTTCTCTTGCGTGGCACAGAAGTTCTCCCACCATTCGGCGGCTGTTCCTTCCAACTGATGAGAAGCGTAAAGTACCTTCTCATTTCCTATGCATTGAGCAATGTGTAGCTTCCTCTCTATTGACCTTAACCAATCATCGGCCTCCAATGGATTGGCATTCCCAGAGAAAGTGGGTGGATGAGTCCTCATGAACTCTGATAGTCTTGTATTCTGGCGTTGTCCCTGATTAACTTGATTAGCAGTGGCCTGAGCAGTGACGTGTTGCATCTGTTGCATCATAGCATGCATCAACTGAGTCTGAGCAGCAAGAAATGCTCCAAAATTCTGCATGTCAACTGGCGGTGCTGGTGCTCCATCATTGGGGTTTTCTGCTGGGCGAGAACCACTTCCATTGCCCCCAAGGTTTCCGCGGGTGTTCACCATCTGTCGATTTATTCTAGGTTTTAGAGATGAGAGGGAAACAAGAATAGACAAGTAATATGGAACTTATGCGGGGCGAAAGGTGTAACTTTAAGGTCCAACTTTATTATTGATATTAATAACTTGGTATGGTTGCTTACAATGCCTAAGGGCCTTGCAACACATACTGCACACTCAGCAAACAATGAAAATCCAAATCGTACTAACACTGGAGTCTAACGCCTAAAGGGTGACTCTTTATTCTATGACGCGACTCGGCGAAGGAGTCTCACTATAGAACCTACGCTCACTCATCGAGAAAACCTCCACGGCCTGGTACGGATGTCGCGGCATAGGCGCCGAAACGATTGCCATGTCCAAAGAATCGTGTCATCTGTGGTAGTCGAAGAAGCGATGTCCTCATCGAGATCGACTCCTCGGATCCGCTCGTAGCTCGAGTACTGGTTCTGGTCCGTACAAAGCCATCTCCAACTCGTCAATTCTTCGCAGAAGGTGTGACACATACTCTTGAGCTTCCCGCCACCTGTTCTTCTCTGTTGTGATCTCCTTGCGGGCCTTCTGTAGCTCCTTGCTTGTATCATCGAGTACATCCTCCTGGGCGACAACAAGTCGTGCCAACTGTGTAACCATAGCATCCTCATCCTGAATCGCCTTCGGGTCAAGAAGGTTATCGCTGCGCGGGTGATAACGGAACACCGTGCTCTCCAACTCTCTGGCGTAGATACGGGTAATGTGCCGCATCGCTCGTCGTGATACTTCTTGGATACCCATCTGCATTGTAGACCTCCTGGCAGTGCAGTGTATCGGGCGATTGCCTGGGCCCTTCTTCCTAGCAGGTACCTCAATCTTCACGTCACAAACCTTGATCAATCCTGCTTGTCTGATCACTTCCACTTGGTATTGCGGCTTTTCAAAATCTCCGAGAGTCTCAGAGCATACGCCAAAGTTCTCAAGGCATGACCACCCTCCAGGTCGACGTAGTTGAACTCTCCCTCCATCTGTCACAAGAGTGCTCACGTACGAACTCAAAATTTTTAAATCGTGGCAAGGTAAGGAAAAATTCAGCAAGAGACAAGGAAAGAGAGAAGGGGATGAGTCGAGATGTCATTTCTTGTCTTGACAAACTTTTAGATTTAGAAAATAGGTTTTATCCTCACTACGACCATTCTAGCTAGGGTTGAGCCTACGGTCAGTATGGCTCTGATACCACCTCTGTCGGGACCCCGAATTTGCAAATCCGGACCCTCTGTGTATTCAGCACTAGTCCAGGAACGCGCTAGTGCAATACAGTCTTAACATCGGTAAATATCACAATCATACCACTCGATACTAATAAAGTACTTTTATTTAAGTAGTCAAATCAAGTTACTCGACCTTAAGGTCAAGTTACAAATGTACGCCTCACAGGCTAAACTTATTAAGAGAGAAATAGTAGCAATGAAAATCAAATAACTCGTGGCGCCATCCAAAGATACCACAGGCAATCGACCGGGCTCGCTCCTAAGTAGACGGTTCCTCGTGGAGCTCCTCCTCCAAAGCCGTGTAGTCTCCTCTTCAACTGGTGTTGTATTGTGGCAAGGGTGAGTACTTGGTACTCGGCAAGTCATGCAATGTAATGCAAGCTAATATACTATATGCATGGCTTGGTACAAAGGAATAGCTCAAGGTATATTTGCATAAAACAAGATTTAACAAGTATCATAAATAGATTCAAAGCGGTAGAAATAAGTAAAGCATAGATAACTTTTCAAGAAGTTTAATAAACATCTTTCCCAGCCTAATCCACATTTCCATTAACATCATTATTAATCCAACCCAACCTTTCAAATCCAAGTTATTTTTGAGAAAATCTAACCCTTGATCGTAATTCCCGAGCGATGTCCAATACCGCGGACACGGCTATTCGAATAGATTCTACACTCTGCAGAGGTTATGCACTTTACCCACAAGATACAATCAAACACCACAAAGGCGAGTTCCCGTAACAAAGTCTTTCGGAAACTTCTAACAATACAAGTGGTCCTCCCTGCTATTGCACGCTAACCCTTCCCTTAGCTAAGGCAAAGTTTAGGCCAATCAACTGTTAGATGGGTACTGCCTCAAACTCCCCGACGCTCCCCGCATAACTTACACAAAGGGTGTAGTTGACCTCCCGAGGTCCCACAGTGCACGTTATTAGCAACTTAATCAACTAGGTCCGTCCCATTACGTACATGTGGTTGCACGTTAGACCCAGTTCAAAGGCTTGCAAGGTGAAGTCCTTAGGGTGACCAGGGCAAGACTACCCAAGAACCAAATCAACATCCCCAATGCCACAACTGGCCCACCTGATTATTCTTGCCACATGCCCCTGGCCGAAAACTATTTATCAAACCCCAGTTGATTACCATGCACCACGTGCCATCAACATCACATGATACCTTTCCAAAACAGGTTCAATATATCATTAAGTCAATATTAACATTTGATTGTCCAAAATCATGTCATGAGCACGAGTGTGTCTAAGCAACATACTACAACGATCTAATTTCCCATGTTGCCAATTTAATAATGTCCAACTAGTAAACCACAACTAGGGTGACAAGGGGTCATGGCACATATTTAAGTAATCAAGGTGTCATACAGCAAATTGGTATTTATCTAATTCCCCATATTTAAATAAAGTATTTTTCTAATTGAACTAGCATGCAATAGGTTAACTCAAAATAGATTTCAAAATAGGATCAACATGGTCAAAGCACAACTTGCCTTCAAAAAGTACTTGCTCTTGGTCTTGAGTTGGATCCTGAGTCAATACTTCTCCTTCGAATCCTTCCGGCACTTCAACATCTACTCGTAAAGCGTGCAAATAGCAATACACAAATAAACAATAGACAAAAAGTGTCCAAACATCCAAATAAAATCCATAAACAGAGAGAACATAATTTTATGAATTTTTAGAAACTGGAATCGTCAAATTTGGAGTTAAAACACAAAAGTTATGATTATTTAAAGTTTAAATAATCAATTAAATAATTTTACAGAGAAAAACTTTAGTCCAAAAATTAAATAAAATTCATATTTAGGTAGATCTCAATTTTATACAAATTTAGAAATTTGAATCACTCAAATCGGAGTTGAAACGCAAAAGTTATAAGCGTTTGAAGTTTGAAAAAAAATCTGAAATCATTATTTCGAATTAATAAATCATTTTCTTTTTCGGAAATTAATTATTGCGTCAGCGAGGACACGTGTCGGCTCCTGATTGGCTGGCTGACGCCACCGCTCATGGGCTCGACCACGGCTTGGCTCGGTCCACGGTGGACTCGGTCCACGGCTCGGTCGGCCAGCGGTGGGATCCTCGGTGACGTCGGCACTAACGCCATCGCGTTTCGGTGACGCATCGACATGCGGGCCCCACCGCGGACGCCATGGTGCGGTTCGGTTGTCCCGCCGACACGCGGGCCTCAGGTCGAGACACGCCGCTCACGCGCGTGGCGCGGCTAGGCACACGTGGCACGATTTGTGCCGTTGATTTGAAATCCGACGGCACGGATCGGATCTAGGGTTCACGTTCAAAACTACACGGTGATTGCGGGCCGTTCGATCTAGATCGGACGATCCAGATCTACCCTAGGCTAACACCGTTATAAAGTACACAGTGGTCGTGGGCCGTTGGATCTAGATCCAACGGTCCCGATCTGATCTAGGTTTTAGGGTTTTGTTGCACGTGGGCTCACCTGGATCGTTGGATTTCGATCGGACGGTTGACGTGCTTCGAGGGCGACGATGGCGTTGTGGTGGCGCTGCTCCGCCGGAGTTGGGGAAGGCGACCACGGCGACGGCGCCTTGGGGCTTCTCCGACGAGATGAAAGGCACTCTCAGTGCGTCTCAAAGCGAGGAGTCCGGATCTGCGTTTCGGATTGGCGGAGACGGCTCGACGACGGCGGGCGCGGCAAAACCGGCGGAGAGAGGGAAGGAACTACGGCGAGCAATTGCAGCCACGCCGCGGCTAGAGCTCAAACTTGAGGCGAAAGATGTGCACGGCAAAGGGCTTCAACGGGGTGGCCTCAGGGCTTTAAATAGTGCCTCGGCGTGCGCGCAATCCGTGAAACCCTAACGGACACGGCGGCTACGCGGCGGCGCAGTCCGAGCCGGACTCAGGAAGACGACGAAATCGTGGCCGTCCGCGTGGCCCCGATCCACGGCCGAGATCGCGGCGCAGCGGGTCCGGCCGATCCGCTGGATCGGTCGCGGCCAATTTCCGATCATGGATTTCGATCCAACGGTTCGGATCGATCAAGGTTCGACCGGATCACGTGGCTCGGGTCGGACTCGAGTCCGACTTGGGTTCCGACTCGGTCGGATGAATAGTACTTGACCCAACTCGAATTTCCAGCGATTTAATAATTAAAGTAATTCCCAGTAATTCATTTAATTCATTAAAAATAGCAAAAGACTCAGAAAAATTCCAGAAAAATTCTGGAACATATTTTGGATCATTTTGGACTCAAATAAAATATTTCCAACAAAATTTTATTTGCAAAGTTTAATTCTTTAATTATTTCAAAATGGAATAAATTCAAATAAATTCCAAATAAATCCAAATAAATTCCAGAAAATTCCAAAAATTCACCAAAGTGCCAAATCACACATGAATTTAAGAAAAGCAAAATTTTGGGGTGTTACAAACCTCCCCCCTTAATAGAATCTCGTCCCCGAGATTCAGGGCTCACTACAGAATAGGCTTGGAAACTCTTTCCTCAAATCCTCTTCGCGCTCCCATGTCGCTTCGCTTTCTTCATGATTGCTCCACTGAACTCTACAGAAATGGGTTGACTTATTTCTGGTCTCTCGATCCATAGTGTCCAAAATCTTTACGGGATGCTCCTTGTAAGTCAAATCTTCTTGCAACTCAATTGACTCTAGCGGTGTCTGTACCTCAGGTACTCGGAGACACTTCTTCAACTGGGACACATGGAATACGCTATGCACTCGCTAACGATCGTGGCAACTCCAGCTGATAAGCAACTTCGCCTCTGCGACTCAAAATCTTAAATGGTCCAACATAACGGGGTGCAAGTTTCCCTTTGGCATGGAACCTCTTAACTCCTCTGAGCGGCGTAACTCTAAGGTATACATAGTCTTCTGGTTCAAAACTCAATTCCCGGCGACGGTTGTCAGCATAACTCTTCTATCGTGATTGGGCGATCTTCAACCTTTCCCTAATCATGGCAATCTGCTCTTCAGCCTCTTGAAGAATATCAGGCCCGAAGACACGGCGCTCGCCGGTCTCATTCCAATTCAATGGCGTCCGACAGGTCGCCCATACAAAGGCCTCAAATGGTGACATCTGTAAACTAGCCTGGTAACTATTGTTGTAACTGAACTCGGTATACGGCAAACTCTTGTCCCAAGATGTAGCATAAGCCAATGCACATGCTCTTAACATATCCTCCAGAATCTGATTGACTCTTTCGGTCTGTCCATCCGTCTATGGATGATAAGTCATCAAGTTCAAACGGGTTCCCATGGCTTCATGCAACTTATTCCGTAATCTTGAGGTAAATTGGGTACCTTCGTCTGATACAATCCTCTTTGGCACTCCGTGCAAACAGACGATCCTGATCATGTACAACTCCGCTAACTTATCTCCTGAGTAAGTGGTCTTCACGGGGATAAAATGGGCTACTTTGGTCAAGCGATCCACTATAACCCATATGGAGTCATAACCTCCTTGAGTCTTAGGCAAACCGGTAATGAAATCCATTCCGATTTCCCCCCACTTCCACTCAGGTATTTTCAGCTACCGTAGCAATCCTGCTGGTCTCTCGATGCATTGCCTTGACTCTCGGCATACGTCGCACAATGCAACATGCTCGGCAACTTCACGCTTCATGCTCGGCCACGAATCTTTCCTTCAAATCTCGATACATTTTGGCGCTCTGTGATGAATTGAGTACTTGGAGTCATGGGCTTCTTCCAAAATCGCTTGCCTTAGCTCCTTTTTGTTCGGCACACAAATGCGATCCTTCATCCATAACGTGCCTTGCTCATCCAACCTGAAGTCCTCTGCCTTGCCTTCCTCCTTGATGGACTTAATCCTGCGGATCTTGTCATCATCCTTCTTTCCTTCCCGGATCTGGTCCTCTAGGGTAGGCTTCACTTCCAATGCGGCCAAGAATCCGCTAGGTACCACCTCAATCTTCATTCTCTGAAAATCCTCACATAACTCATCCTGACTTGTGGCTAGCAACATACTCACGGTATGGCTTTTCTGACTCAAGGCATCGGCAACTACGTTGGCCTTCCCGGGATGGTAATGGATTCCAACATTGTAGTCCTTGATCAACTCTAACCATCTCCTCTGCCTCATGTTCAGATCCGACTGGGTGAATATGTATTTAAGGCTCTTATGATCCGTATACACTTCACATCTGTTCCCGATCGATAGTGACGCCATATCTTCAAGGCATGCACTACGGGCTAACTCTAGGTCATGCGTCGGATAATTTTCCTCATGCGGCCTCAATCGCCTTGATGCATAAGCGTTTACCTTTCCATTCTCGTGACAAAGACACATCCAAGTCCTTGGCGCGATGCGTCACAATAAATATCAAAGCTTTGATTAACATCCGTAGAACTAACACCGGCCGATGTCAATCGCTTCTTCAGCTCCTGAAATCCTTCCTCACATTCTGGTGTCCATGCAAACTTCTTCTCCTTTTTTAGCAATTGCGTAAGAGGTTTCGCAATTGTCGAAAAGCCTTCAATGAAACGGCGGTAGTATCCTGCCATTCCAAGGAAACTCCGGATCTGGGTCACAGTCTTGGCTGCTCCCAATGTAACACGCCTTCTACTTTTCTTGGATCTACGACGACTCCTTCATGCGGTCATTACATGTCCAAGAAACTCCACCTTGTCCTTCCAAAAATCACACTTACCGAACTTGGCGAAGAGTTGTCGTTTCCTCGCCTTTTCCAAAACTCGCCTCAAGTGTTCGGCATGTTCATCCTCCTGTCTTGGAGTAGATTAGGATATCATCTATGAACACGACAACAAACTTGTCCAAATACTCCATGAACACCTTATTCATCATATTCATGAAATATCTTTGGCGCATTCGTCGATCCAAAAGACATAATCAGAACTCAGAATGTCCATATCTTGACGAGAATGTAGTCTTCGGATATCTTCTCGATCGGATCTTCAATCGATGGTATCCCGATCTTAGGTCAATCTTGGAGAAAACTCCGGCTCCTCTCACCGATCAAACAAATCATCAATCCCGGGTAACGGGTACTTATTCTTCACGGTGACTTCATTGAGTGCTCGGTAGTCAATGCACATCCTGAAACTCCCGTCCTTCTTCTTGACAAACAAAACTGGTGCTCCCACTACGACGAACTCGGTCGATAAATCCTTTCTCCATTAACTCTTCTAGCTGTTTCTTCATCTCTACCAACTCCTCGGTGGACATCCGATAGGGTCTCTTTGCTATCGGTCTTTGTACTGTACAAGCTCTATCACAAACTCTATGTCCTGTCACGGCATACCAGGTAGATCTTCGGGAAAAACATCTGGTACTCATTCACTACCGAGACATCCTCTATGCCGATTGCCTTGGTATCAAGTTAACCATCAACTGTCCATCTCTAACGGCAGTAGCTTGAAATTCCACTTTCTTCCCACACGGGCTCTCAACTGAGATAGTTTTTCGTCCACAATCCAACACGGCTCTGTGCTTGGATAACCAATCCATTCCCAAAATAACATCTAAGGTCTGGGTCTCCAAAATAATAAGGTTCGCTAGGAACTCTATTCCATCTATTAGTATTCTCACCCCGGAACATCCTACTTTCGTTCGGAGTTCTAACCGTGGGTTTGAACTAAAAGCATGCATCTAAGTCTTGCAATCCTCAAATCGTTTCTAGCAGCAAAGCTTTGTGAAACAAACGAATGCGAAGCTCCAGAGTCAAACAAAATCAGCAGGTGCATCGAAGTTAACAAGTAACTTACCCAAGACGACGTCCGTAGCATTCTCGCAGGTGCATCTGCGGTGACATGGTTGACTCGGCCTCTCACCACGGTGCAGGATGTGGCTCCTGGTCTTTGGCGTCCTAGCTGGGTGGATCCTAGATTGAAGCGAATCGGGTCACTCCTGCTGTCTTCTTTGGGCAATCATGGCAAAGTGTCCTGGCTCGTTGCGCTTGTAGCAGCGTCTCACGGTTCCTTCTTGCCGATCGCCTCGAGCAGCGTTTCTAGAGGGGCTGGGGTCTGGTAGTTCTGATTGATGTGTCTTGGTGCCGTGACGGTGTCCTTGTTGCATTTTGTGGCTGGAATCAAGAATTGATTTGGTGCAACTCTCAGCGGCTATTGCGTTCACTGGCGTGATCCTCGGTTGCATCCTGTGCTTCCTGTTCTCATCCAGTTCCTTGCGCTTGTCCTCAAGAATAAGCGCCTTATTCACCAACTCTTGGAAGTCTGGGAAGGTGTGGGTGATCAGTCCTACTTGTAGTCCTGAGTTAAGTCCCTTCATGAAGCGAGGCACTGCCTGCTTTATCTGTCGCTACATCCTCAAAGCGTAGCGTGCTAGCTGTGTGAACTTGTTCAGTAGTCGGCCACCGGGCTGATTACCTTGCTTGATGCTCGAACTCCTCCTTCTTAAGGTCCATGATTCCTTCAGCACGTGATACTAACGGAATGCACCGTGAACTCCTCCCAAGTGATATCTTGAGGGTTCTCTTGCGTGGCACGTAAGTTCTCCCACCATTCGGCAATGTTCCTTCCAACTGATGAGAAGCGTAAAGTACCTTCTCATTTCCTATGCATTGAGCAATGTGTAGCTTCCTCTCTATTGACCTTAACCAATCATCGGCCTCCAATGGATTGGCATTCCCAGAGAAAGTGGGTGGATGAGTCCTCATGAACTCTGATAGTCTTGTATTCTCAGCGTTGTCCCCGATTAACTTGATTAGCGTGGGCCTGAGCGATGGACGTGTTGCATCTGTTGCATCATAGTATGCATCAATCGAGTCTGAGCAGCAAGAAATGCTCCAAAATTCTGCATGTCAATCAGCGGCGGTCTGGTGCTCCATCATTGGGGTTTCACTGGCGAGAACCACTTCCATTGCCCCCAAGGTTTCCGCGGGTGTTCACCATCTGTCGATTTATTCTAGGTTTTAGAGATGAGAGGGAAACAAGAATAGACAAGTAATATGGAACTTATGCGGGGCGAAAGGTGTAACTTTAAGGTCCAACTTTATTATTGATATTAATAACTTGGTATGGTTGCTTACAATGCCTAAGGGCCTTGCAACACATAATGCACACTCAAAGAAACAATGAAAATCCAAATCGTACTAACACTGGAGTCTAACGCCTAAAGGGTGACTCTTTATTCTATGACGCGACTCGGCGAAGGAGTCTCACTATAGAACCTACGCTCACTCATCGAGAAAACCTCCACGGCCTGGGTACGGATGCTGCGGCATAGGCGCGAAACGATTGCCATGTCCAAAGAATCGTGTCATCTGTGGTAGTCGGGAAGCGATGTCCTCATCGAGATCTGACTCCTCCGGATCTGGCTCGTGTAGCTCGAGTACTGGCTCTGGTTCTGGTCCGTACAAAGCCATTTCCAACTCGTCAATTCTTCGCAGAAGGTGTGACACATACTCTTGAGCTTCCCGCCACCTGTTCTTCTCTGTTGTGATCTCCTTGCGGGCCTTTTGTAGCTCCTTGCTTGTATCATCGAGTACATCCTCCTGGGCGACAACAAGTCGTGCCAACTGTGTAACCATAGCATCCTCATCCTGAATCGCCTTCGGGTCAAGAAGGTTATCGCTGCGCGGGTGATAAAGGAACACCGTGCTCTCCAACTCTCTGGCGTAGATACGGGTAATGTGTCGCATCGCTTGTCGTGATACTTCTTGGATACCCATCTGCATTGTAGACCTCCTGGCAGTGCAGTGTATCGGGCGATTGCCTGGGCCCTTCTTCCTAGCAGGTACCTCAATCTTCACGTCACAAGCCTTGATCAATCCTGCTTGTCTGATCACTTCCACTTGGTATTGCGGCTTTTCAAAATCTCCGAGAGTCTGTAGCATACGCCAAAGTTCTGCGGCATGACCACCCTCCAGGTCGACGTAGTTGAACTCTCCCTCCATCTGTCACAAGAGTGCTCACGTACGAACTCAAAATTTTTAAATCGTGGCAAGGTAAGGAAAAATTCAGCAAGAGACAAGGAAAGAGAGAAGGGGATGAGTCGAGATGTCATTTCTTGTCTTGACAAACTTTTAGATTTAGAAAATAGGTTTTATCCTCACTACGACCATTCTAGCTAGGGTTGAGCCTACGGTCAGTATGGCTCTGATACCACCTCTGTCGGGACCCCGAATTTGCAAATCCGGACCCTCTGTGTATTCAGCACTAGTCCAGGAACGCGCTAGTGCACACAGTCTTAACATCGGTAAATATCACAATCATACCACTCGATACTAATAAAGTACTTTTATTTAAGTAGTCAAACTGGTTACTCGACCTTAAGGTCAAGTTACAAATGTACGCCTCACAGTATAAACTTATTAAGAGAGAAATAGTAGCAATGAAAATCAAATAACCGTGGCGCCATCCAAGATACCACGTGCAACTGACCGGCTCGCTCCTAAGTAGACGGTTCCTCGTGGAGCTCCTCCTCCAAAGCCGTGTAGTCTCCTCTTCAACTGGTGTTGTATTGTGGCAAGGGTGAGTACTTGGTACTCGGCAAGTCATGCATGAATGCAAGCTAATATACTATATGCATGGCTTGGTACAAAGGAATAGCTCAAGGTATATTTGCGAAAACAGCATTTAACAAGTATCATAAATAGATTCAAAGCAAGAGAAATAAGTAAAGCATAGATAACTTTTCAAGAAGTTTAATAAACATCTTTCTGACCTAATCCACATTTCCATTAACATCATTATTAATCCAACCCAACCTTTCAAATCCAAGTTATTTTTGAGAAAATCTAACCCTTGATCAGTAATTCCCGAGCGATGTCCAATACCGCGGACACGGCTATTCGAATAGATTCTACACTCTGAGAGGTTATGCACTTTACCCACAAGATACAATCAAACACCACAAAGGCGAGTTCCGTAACAAAGTCTTTCTGAAACTTCTAACAATACAAGTGGTCCTCCCGGTTATTGCACGCTAACCCTTCCCTTAGCTAAGGCGAAGTTTAGGCCAATCAACTGCTAGATGGGTACTGCCTCACTCCAGACGCCTCCCGCATAACTTACACAAAGGGTGTAGTTGACCTCCGAGGTCCCACAGTGCGTTATTAGCAACTTAATCAACTAGGTCCGTCCCATTACGGACATGTGGTTGCATGTTAGACCCAGTTCAAAGGCTTGCAAGGTGAAGTCCTTAGGGTGACCAGGCAAGACTACCCAAGAACCAAATCAACATCCCCAATGCCACAACCGGCCCACCTGATTATTCTTGCCACATGCCCTGGCCGAAAACTATTTATCAAACCCCGCTTGATTACCATGCACCACGTGCCATCAACATCACATGATACCTTTCCAAAACAGGTTCAATATATCATTAAGTCAATATTAACATTTGATTGTCCAAAATCATGTCATGAGCACGAAAGTGTGTCTAAGCAACATACTACAACGATCTAATTTCCCATGTTGCCAATTTAATAATGTCCAACTAGTAAACCACAACTAGGGTGACAAGGGTCATGGCACATATTTAAGTAATCAAGGTGTCATACAGCAAATTGGTATTTATCTAATTCCCCATATTTAAATAAAGTATTTTTCTAATTGAACTAGCATGCAATAGGTTAACTCAAAATAGATTTCAAAATAGGATCAACATGGTCAAAGCACAACTTGCCTTCAAAAAGTACTTGCTCTTGGTCTTGAGTTGGATCCTGAGTCAATACTTCTCCTTCGAATCCTTCCGGCACTTCAACGTCTACTCGTAAAGCGTGCAAATAGCAATACACAAATAAACAATAGGCAAAAAGTGTCCAAACATCCAAATAAAATCCATAAACAGAGAGAACATAATTTTATGAATTTTTAGAAACTGGAATCGTCAAATTTGGAGTTAAAACACAAAAGTTATGATTATTTAAAGTTTAAATAATCAATTAAATAATTTTACAGAGAAAAAATTTGGTCCAAAAATTAAATAAAATTCATATTTAGGTAGATCTCAATTTTATACAAATTTAGAAATTTGAATCACTCAAATCAGAGTTGAAACGCAAAAGTTATAAGCGTTTGAAGTTTGAAACAAAATCTGAAATCATTATTTCGAATTAATAAATCATTTTCTTTTTCGGAAATTAATTATTGCGTCAGCGAGGACATGTGTCGGCTCCTGATTGGCTGGTGGCGTCGGTAGGCTCATGGGCTCAGTCCACGGCTTGGCTCGGTCCACGGTGGACTCGGTCCACGGCTCGGGTCGCTGACAGGTGGGATCCTCGGGTGATGTCAGCACTGACGTCATCGTGCTCGGTGATGCTACTGACATGCGGGCCCCACCATGACGTCATGGTGCGGTTCGGTTGTCCCGCTGACACGCGGGCCCCGCGTGTCAGAGACACGCGCTCACGCGCGCGTGGCGCGGCTAGGCACACGTGGCACGATCTGTGCCGTTGATTTGAAATCCGACGGCACGGATCGGATCTAGGGTTCACGTTCAAAACTACACGGTGATCGCGGGCCGTTCGATCTAGATCGGACGGTCCAGATCTACCCTAGGCTAACACCGTTATAAAGTACACAGTGATCGTGGGCCGTTGGATCTAGATCCAACGGTCCCGATCTGATCTAGGTTTTAGGGTTTTGGTTGCACGTGGGCTCACCTGGATCGTTGGATTTCGATCGGACGGTTGACGTGCTTCGAGGGCGACGATGGCGTTGTGGTGGCGCTGCTCCGCCGGAGTTGGGGAAGGCGACCACGGCGACGGCGCCTTGGGGCTTCTCCGACGAGATGAAAGGCACTCTCGGGTGCGTCTCAAAGCGAGGAGTCTGGATCTGCGTTTCGGTGACGGCGGAGACGGCTCGACGACGGCGGGCGCGGGCGAAAACCGAAGAGGAGAGAGGGAAGGAACTACGGCGAGCAATTGCAGCTACGCGGCGGCGTCTAGAGCTCTGAAACTTGAGGCGAAAGATGCGCACGGCAAAGGGCTTCAACGGGGTGGCCTCGGGGCTTTAAATAGTGCCTCGGCGTGCGCGCAATCCGTGAAACCCTAACGGACACGGCGGCTACGCGGCGGCGCAGTCCGAGCCGGACTCGGGAAGACGACGAAATCGTGGCCGTCCGCGTGGCCCCGATCCATGGCCGAGATCGCGCGGCGCAACGGGTCCGGGCCGGATCCGGTTGGATCGGTCGCGCCAATTCCGGGCTGGATTTCGATCCAACGGTTCGGATGGATCAAGGTTCGACCGGATCACGTGGCTCGGGTCGGACTCGAGTCCGACTTGGGTTCCGACTCGGTCAGATGAATAGTACTTGACCCAACTCGAATTTCCAGCGATTTAATAATTAAAGTAATTCCCAGTAATTCATTTAATTCATTAAAAATAGCAAAAGACTCAGAAAAATTCCAGAAAAATTCTGGAAAATATTTTGGATCATTTTGGACTCAAATAAAATATTTCCAACAAAATTTTATTTGCAAAGTTTAATTCTTTAATTATTTCAAAATGGAATAAATTCAAATAAATTCCAAATAAATTCCAGAAAATTCCAAAAATTCACAAAAGTGCCAAATCACACATGAATTTTAGAAAAGCAAAATTTTGGGGTGTTACAACGTGGCAGCCTTTGATTGGGCGGCTGACGTCAGCCGGTTCATGGACTCGGTCCACGCTCGGCTCGGGTCTACCGTGGACCCGGTCCACGGCTCACGTGAGACTGACAGGTGGGACCACTCGGGTGACGTCATTCTTGGCGTCGGTAGCGGCTCGGCCACAGTCGGCAGTGGGACCATCGTGACGTCATGGGTGGCGTCACTACGGTTAGGCGGCCCGACATGCGGTTCGCCATGACGTCAGCGTGACGTCATGGTGTGGTTTGGCTGGGCCGCTGACATGTGGGCCCGGCGTGTCAGTGGCGCGCTTACACGCGCATGGTGCGGTGGCTGGGTTACGTGGCATGATCCGGGCCGTTGATTTGAAAATCAACGGTCCTGATCGGATCTGATGACGCACGTTTGGGGTGAACGTGGTCAATCTGGACCGTTGGATCTAGATCCAACGGTTGAGACTGGATCTGGGAATCACACGTGGTCCTTACCGTGGAATGACGTGGCGCAATCCGGGACGTCGGATCTTGATCGGACGGTTCACGGAGCTCGCTGGGCGGCGATGGCGCGCGGTGGAGCGGAGTGCACCGGAGACGGGGACGACGACCAAGGGTGCGGCGCTACGGGGCTCCTCCGGCGACGTGCGTGGTCACGTTCGACCGCCTTCGCTCGAGATCCGGATCTGGCCTCCTTCTTCTCGAGCGACGGCGGACGGCGGCGGAAGGTGAGGAAAACCAAAGCAAGGTCCTAAGCAACTACGGCGAGCAATCCCGGGCAAGCGGCGGCGGCTAGGGTTTAGCGAGCTAGGGCAAAAGCAACGCGGGGTCAAGGCGGTCCTCGGGGCAGGACCCGGGCTTTAAATAACCTCGGCTTCCGTGCTCAATCCGTAACCGTAACGGATGCGGCGGAGGACTCGGCGGCGCAGTCCGATCCGGACACGGGCGGAGACGAAGGCTACCAGCCGTCCACGTGTCGCGATCGGCGGCCACGATTGCCTGGCGCGCACGGATCCGAGCCGGATCCGACCGAAACGGTGCGGTCCAATCCTGACCGTTGGATCCCGATCCAACGGTCGGGATCGAATAGGGTTAGGAGCGGGTTTGGTTGAGTCACGTGGCTCGGGTCGGACTCGAGTCCTACTCGGGTTCCGACTCGTTCGGATGAACAGTACTCGACCCGATTGATTTTTCCTGCAATTTAATATTCAAATTAATTCCCAGAAATTCATTTAATTCAAGAAAAATAGCAAAAGACTCAGAAAAATTCCAGAAAAATTATGGAAAATATTTTAGAGCATTTGGGACTCAAATAAAATATTTCCAACAAAACTTTATTTGAAAAATTAAATTCTTTAATTATTTCAAAATGGAATAAATTCAAATAAATTCCAAATAAATCCAAATAAATTCCAGAAAATTCCAAAAATTCCCAAATGTGCAAAATAGTATTTTAATTTCATGAAAAGCAAAAATTGGGGTGTTACAATACCTTTGGAAGGGAGTACGGTTTTTCAACACGAACTCGGCATGCATGGTAACCCTGAAATGCCTCAAAGCCACACCCATTCTCTTCAAGGCGTACCGTCTCGCATTCATTTCATCTTCCTCTGGTATAATCCATTTCCCCTTAACTTCGTCCCACAGTCGGTTCTTCTGCTCGTCGCTTACTTCCTTCCTCTAGTCCTGAACTGTGATCGGCACTCTCTCCCTCACCAATTAGCCGAGAAAAGAGGAGTACCGCCCCTTAAACTTGCTAAGACCCGTGCAAACCCCGTGGCATTGAAGTGGAGCACTTGCGGCATTCTCCCTGTGGCTCCTTTATTCGGTCCTCTACCCATTCTGACCTTCCTCGATGGGGTAGCAGGACCTTCTTCTCTCTCTAGCGTTGAGCCGGTGCTCTCTCTTTGCGACATTTTGAACTAAGTACGTATATGTCAAACCTAAACTTCATGAGAGAAAGTAATTCAAATTTCTGACATGATTATATTTCACATAAGAGAAAGCAATTCAAATTTTTGACATGATTATATTTCACATAAGAGAAAGCAATTCAAATGTCTATCTGTAGACCAACTAAGTACGTACGTACCAACGATGACTCCTAATCTCTAATTAGGTTAGGTCCTAATCCCATTCGAGGATATGAGAAAATAATCTGCACATATTACTATAGAAGGGTTGCTAAATTAATTAGCTGAGATGGATTGCTCTCAGATTGCTATAGAAGGGTTGCAAAATTAATTAGCCGTCCAACTTCTAGAAGGCCAATATATCACAGGCTATTACATCTGAAAATTTCAAGAGTACAACCCTAGAACAACACTGCTCTATCACAGAAGGAATGTAGCACTGCTCTAACCCTACCACAATGCATTAAGAGCAAGTGCCACCAAATTGTCAGCTAAGAGCATAAAGGAATAAGCACAGCACTGCTCTAACCCTAGAACAATGCATTAAGAGCAAGTGCCACCAAATTATCAGCTAAGAGCAGAACTTATCTAGGTCTAGCAAGTTCCTTTAATGATCAGATTAATCAAGCCTCAATTTTAAGCAATCATCATCGAGCTATTTACAACCAATTACAGCCTACAGTCCGATATCGTTCTTACAGTGCGCCGAAGCTAGTCGGCAATGGGGGAGGACCCCGAGGGGGCTGCCGATGGGGGAGGAGCCGGCAAGAGGGGGACGCGCCGATGGGGGTGGTGGGGGGAGGAGCCGGAGGGGGAGGCGCCGGAGGGGGAGGAGCCGGGGGGGAGGAGCCGGAGGGGGAGGCGCCCAAGGGGTACCCGCCGATGGGGGAGGCACCGGGGGGGAGGAGCCGGAGGGGGAGGCACCGGTGGGGGAGATGGTCGAGCTAGGGTTGTGGAAATGAGGATGAAACGAAATCAGTGCGCGCCGAAATGAACTGAGTGTGCGCGCCGAAATTTATATGCCCGCCATGTGGGGTTTTATCATGGTCGATTAACCAAAGAGACCGATCGCAATATGTACAATAACTGTATCGGTTCTTTAAAACAACCGATCGCAATATGTACACTATCTGTGTTGGTTCTCTAAATAAACCGATCACAATATATACACTATCTGTGTCGGTTCTCCATAACAACCGATCGCGATATAAACTATCTGTGTCGGTTTCCTAAAGAACCGATTGTGATGACTATGATCCAATTTCTATTTTTTTTAAAACAGAGTCTTCATTCAAAAGAGTCGAAAAGTCAAATCTTTTTCAAATTTGCTATACTATAAGATCCATTTGACATATATATTCTACAAAATGCTACATTATACAGGGAATTCTTACAACTTAATTTATTTACAATACAACCCTTCTTGATGATCTACACGCATGTAATGTGTTCCATGTGTGCCGACGTCACCGCTAAGACATGCCCCATCTGCAAACGGAGGTGTTTCATCAAATTGGTTGTACTCTTCTTCATCTACGACATTTTCAACTCCAACAATCCTCCTCTTGCCATGAAGTACGACGTGCAACCTCGGATTGTCCGGATCACGCACATAGAAAACTTGAGTTGCTTGCTTTGCGAGGACGAACGGTTCATCTCTGTAGGCCAGTCTATTCAGATTAACAAGAGTAAAACCTATCTTGTCGACCTTTACTCTGTGAGGAAGTCTCACCCACTTACATCGGAACAATGGAACTTGGTATATTCCGTAGTCGAGCTCCCATATTTCTTCGATCATCCCGTAGTAACAGTTCATTGCAGTTGAGGATCCTCTTTTCGAGTGATCATCGGACAAAGCATCTATGCTCACACCACTGTTTTGCTTTGTACTCTTTGCATCTTGACTTTCAGTATAAAATGTGTAGCCATTAATATCGTAACCTTGCCATGTCTGTATATTAAATCTTGGTCCGTCAGCCAACCATTTGACAGCCTCAGTACTAACGGAGACCTTCACCTTTTCTTCAACCATATGAGGAATCGATCGTTGTGTTCTCGCGTGATGGAAAGCTCATCCATAAGTAGATTCTCTTCCCGTAATATCAACTTGTGCTGTTGGATGTATGGATGAACTTCTGCGCTGTGTTGCAAGACTGTGAAATGCGCTTTACAGTACATATCAAATTGTGGACTCATTAGATTTGACCCAATGATTCCTTTGCCACCAAGTCTGCTCTCATGACGAGATATAGGAACACCAATCGGTTGTCTTTTACCTAGATAGTCCACACAGAACTCAATAACCTCTTCAGTCCCATAACCTTCAATAATACTACCCTCAGGCTTCGACCTATTCCTCACGTATGACTTTAATATACCCATGTACCTCTCGAACAGATACATGTAACGCAGGAATGCGGGTCCACAAATCTTAATCTCTCTAACAAGGTGAACAACGAGGTGGACCATGATGTCGAAGAACGACGGGGGGAAATGCATCTCAAGCTGACAAAGAGTCTGCACCACCTCACTCTGTAAGTTGTCCAGTATATCGGGATCAATAACCTTGCATGAAATCGCATTGAAGAAATAGCATAGCTTCGTGATTGCTAACCTGACGTCATCTGGTAGAATATTTCTGATTGCAACAGGGAGCATTTGGGTCATCAAGATATGACAGTCGTGGGACTTCATACCAACAACTTCAAATCATCCATAGAAACAAGCTTCTTAATGTTTGCGGAGTAGCCCGATGGAACTTTAATATCGTGGAGACACTTGCAGAGGTCTTCTTTCTCCTTCTTGGATAAGGTGTAGCATGCAGCGAAGATGTACGGCCCTTTTTCGTCCTCCTCCATCACTGCAAGCTTGGGCCTGATTCCCATGTAGGTCATATCGCGGCGAGCATTCACACCATCCTTGGTCTTCCCAGGTATGTTCAGCAGGATGCCTACCAAATTATCACAAACATTTTTCTCAACGTGCATGACATCAATACATTGACGGACATCTAACTCCTTCCAATATGGTAAGTCCCAAAATATCGACCTCTTTTTCCAATTGGTCATGGGACGAACAGATTTACGGCTCTTACCATACTCGTGATCGATATCCTCTATGCATGAATATACTTGCCTTCCACTCATAGGCAGCGGGGCTACATGAACTTCCCTCTTTCCATCAAATTTGTTATCCATTTTACGATATCGATGACTTCGGGGTAGAAACCTACGGTGACCCATGTACACCGTTTTCCTCGAATTCGGCAGCCACAAGCTATCAGTGTCCTCTTCACAAATTGGACAAGCTTTGGCCCCCTTCGTGCTGTAGCCCGCCAAATTACCAAGGGCTAGGAAATCATTTATGGTGCAAAATATCATAGCCCGTAGGGTGAAGTTCTCTCTTTTGTATGCATCCCACACCTCGACCCCCTCATTCCACAATTTTACCAAATCCTCAATTAGTGGTGCTAGGTACACATCAATATCATTACCCGGCTGTTTGGGTCCTGAGATTAGCAATGACATCATGATATACTTCCGCTTCATGCATAACCAAGGAGGCAAATTGTAGATACACAACAAAACTGGCCAAGTACTGTGTCGACTGCTCATATTACCAAACGGATTCATTCCATCTGTACTCAATCCAAATCTTATGTTCCTCATCTCGGCACCAAACTCCTCATGTTGCCAATCAATGTTTCTCCATTGAGCCGAATCAGCGGGGTGTCTCAACTTGCCATCTTCCTTTCGAGATTCATAATGCCAATGCAACAATTTTGCCTCTTTGGGATTTGCAAAGAACCGCTCTAAACGGGGAATGATGGGCAAATACCACAACACTTTGGCTGGTGCCCCTTTTTCACATCTTCACCATCGTCAGTTCGGTTCTTACGCTTCTCATTTTGTTTGTATCGGGGTACACCACAAACTGGACAAATGTGTAGTTCCTTATGGACGTTGCGGTATAGTATGCAATCATTTGGACATGCATGTATCCTTTGTATTTCCATTCCCATGGGACATAATAGCTTCTTCGCTTCATAAATACTTGCTGGCAACTCGTTTCCCTTTGGAAGCATATCCGATAGAAGTATTAAAAGTGCATTAAAACTTGTATCTGTCCAACGGTGTTTTGCCTTCAGTTCAAACAATGCAAGCACCGAACCCAACTTGGTGTATTCCCCTTTGCAACCCGAAAACAATGGTTTGGCATCATCATCCATCAAGCTTTTAAATTTTTTGAACTCTCTTTCCGTGTAATTTCCCTCCACATCTCGCAACATTTGATCTAAATTATCCTCATCAAACATATCACGCTCCAACTCGTGATCGGCTTCCAGCATGTCTTCGTTGCATATCACAGGGGTACTACCTGTCTCCCCATGATGGATCCAACACGTGTAATTCCTCACGAAGCCACGTCGAATCAAATGGCCTTCAATTTGAGCTGAGTTGTTAAATCTCTTGAGATTGGTGCAATCAATACAAGGACAATATATGAACTTTACACCCCTCATAACCATATCTACTTCTGCAATTCTTATAAACTCCTTAACTCCCCTCTGAAATTCAGCACTCACACGGCTTTTTTGATGCATCCATTCTACACGGTCCATCTACAATTAAACCACAAACAATAAATTAATAATGCCCTAATCAATGAAATAAAAGAAGGGTTGAAGCATTAACAAAGTTGAGAGATTGAATGATCTGTTGACCAACTAAGTACGTACGTACCAACGATGACTCCTAATTGCTAATTAGGTCAGGTCCTAATCCCATTCGAGGATATGTGGTTCGAGCAAGTTCCTAAGCTGTTGTATAAACTCTAGAGAAAATTTCGGCAGCATCTCCTCGCTATTCTCCGAATACACGTCTCGACAACATGTCAAGAGGATGTGTATTCGGAGAACACCAGGGAGATGCTACCGAAACTCTGTAGAGTTTGTACAACAGCTTAAGAACTTGCCCGAGCCACATATCCTCGAACTGTCCAAAAAACGTGGACAATTCAAGACTGCTTATTTATAAATATGCCATTTTAGCGTACTTATAAACAAGCACCCTCGAACGGGAGACGCATAGGTTACGCAACCTAAACTCTAGCATTGATCATATTATAGCAACAATATAATGAGTAACCCATTCACATGCTCACCTTTTAAAGGAAATTAACCACAAATGAGGGGAAATATACTCAAGGTAGGGTTTCAACTTTAACGTCAAACCGATCTCCTCGAGGATTTAATTTATAATTTCTGCAACAATATTGGTACATTTCAACCATATATAATAGCATTAATGACATACAACACATGCATTTGAAAGGATTTGAAGGAATGCTCACCATTTGAAGAAAACATCAAATGAGGGAAAATATATAGAGGAAAATCTCTTCAAGCTAGCTAGGGCTTCAACTTACCCTCTTAACACATAACCTAAAGGATTTCAGATTTTCTCCCCCAAGTCTAAGTTTAAATAAGAGTATGTTCTGTTTTTCGGGGTGGCGATGGGTTTTTTTTGGCAACAGAACTACAACAGAGGAGAGTTCATCCTGAGGGAATATATATAAAACCTAGCGAGGCTTATCACCATCGATTCTGAGAAAAAACCGATTGTCATATGAGAAACTTAATCACAATCGGTTCTAATAAAGAACCGATTGTGATAATATTTATCACCGTCGGTTTTAACTGGAACCGACACAGATAAACATGGCAGGTAGTCGAAGGTTTGAATATTATCTATGTCGGTTCTATATAGAACCCGACTGTGATAATAAAATCACAGTCGGGTTCTATATAGAACCGACACAGATAATATTCAAACCCCTTTGACTACATTGCCAAATAACCGATAAGAACGCGACTCTTCGTGTTTTGATCCCACATTTTAAACCAATCGGCTGGTCTTAGCCTCACGCGCAATCTCAGCTTCTCGTGCCTAGCTAGCTCTCATCCATTATGGCATCGCAGCCGCCTCGTCCTCCTTCTCCCTGCACCTCCGATGCCACTGTGGAGTCAAAGTAAGTTCCTGTCGGGACCCGAATCTGCAAATCCGGACCCTCTGTGTATTCTGTACTAGTCCAGGATCGCGCTAGTACACACAATCAAACAGGGTTAAATATCACATCCATACATAGCGGAAATATAAATAAAGTACTTCAAAACATTAATATAAATTGTTGCAAGACTTTAAGGTCACCTTACAATATTCAGCCACGCAGGGCCTATAAAACAAAAGTAAATAATTGTAACACCCCAATTTTTGCTTTTCATGAATTTAAATGAGATTTGGCACTTTTGTGAATTTTTGGAATTTTCTGGGATTTATTTGGATTTATTTGGAATTTATTTGAATTAATTCCCCTTTTGAAATAATTAAAGAATTTAATTCTACAAATAAAATTTTGCTGGAAATAATTTATTTGAGTCCAAAATGTTCCAAAATATTTTTTGGAATTTTTCTTAGTGTTTTGCTATTTTTAATGAATTAAATGAATTTCTGGGAATTAATTTGAATATTTAATCGCTGGAAAAATTGATCGGGTTTGCATTGTTCATCCGACCGAGCCCGAACCCGAGTCGGACTCGAGCCCAACCCGAGCCGCGTTTGAGCCTGACCCGAGCCCAGCCTAACCCTAACCGCTTGACTGTTGGATCGAAATCCAACAGCCACGATTGTTCCACGTCACCCGTACCGAACCCGACCGAGCCAGCCAGTTTGCCAAGCCGGACCCGAGCCCAAACCCCATGCCCATTGGATCTTGATCCAACGGTCCACGTTGAGCCACGTCACCGAATCCGAATTGGATTCGGATTCCGCCGCCGCACCCGGGTGGACCTCAGTCTCCGTGAGATTCACGGAAGCCGAGGCCCCTATTTAATGTGCCGCCGCCGCCATCGTGTTCTCCGTTTCATTGCTCACCCGTAGACCTAGTTCATCACGCTTGAGCCACCGTGGTTGCGCCGCAATAGCTCGCCGTAGTTGGGTTAGGCTTCCGCCGCGGTTCTCCGTTGTTTCTGCCGCCGTCCGTCGTCCTCCGTTGCCACCGAGCCCATATCCGGAACCGCAAGGACGAGATGCGTCACTACCACTCACTCCGCCGGAGGAGCCCCGCAACGCCGTTGCCGTGGTCGTCGTCCCCAACTCTGGTCTGCTAGCGCCGCCGCACGCCATCGCCGTCTCTCGAGCTCTCTCCACCGTCCGATCAAGATCCGAGGGCCCAGATTCGTCCACGTCATCCTCGGGTAATTTTCACGTTTTAGTTTTTAGATCTGTTTTCAACCGTTGGATCTAGATCCAACGGTTTAGATCGCGCCACGTAGCCGTAACTGCACCGTGCTTGGATAGATCTCAGCCGTTAGATCTAGATCGTGCGGCTAGGGTTAGCCACGTTGTCAGCTTTAGATCGGATCTTGACCGTCCGATCAAGATCGAACGGTCCAGATCGACCGTGTAGTTTCCTAACGCGTGAAACCCAGATCCGATCTGGGTCGTTGATTTCCAAATCAACGGCCGAGATCGAGCCACGTGGCCAGAAGTCTGACCGTCGCGGTCGGCCGATCACCGTGCCAGCGTCGACGACGCGTGGCGGCGTGGGACCCGCGCGTCAGTGATCGCCGAACCGCACCATGACGTCATGCTGACGTCACGGTGGGGCCTGCGTGTCAGAGCCCTCGGCCGAGCCGTGCGTTGACGTCACCCGAGGGGCCCACCTGTCAGAGGCACACGTGCCGTGGACCGGGTCCGCGGTGGACCGAGCCGAACCGTGCGCCGGGTCCATGGACCTGAGGCGACGTGGCGGCCTCTGATTGGTCCACGTGTCATGCTGACGCAATAAATCATTTTTCGAAAAAGAAATTATTTATTAAATTCGGTTTATTGATTTTAAATATAGATTCAAACTTCAAACGCTTATAACTTTTGCGTTTCAACTCCGATTTGGGTGATTCAGATTTCTAAATTTTCATAAAAATGAGGCCTACTCAAATATGAATTTTAATTAATTTTTTATTATAAATATTTCTCTGTTTATAGTTAATTAATGTTTTTTTAAACTTTAAATGGTTATAACTTTTGCATTTTAACTCCGATTTGGACGATTCCAGTTTCTAAAAATTTATAAAAATGTGCTCTCTCTGTTTATGAAGTTTAATTGAACTTTTGAACACTCTTGTGTACTGTTTTATTTATTGATTGCTATTTGCACGCATTACGAGTAGACGTTAAAGTGCCCGAAGGCTTCGAAGGTGAAGTGTTGACCCAGGAGCCATCTCAAGACCAAGAACAAGTACTCTTTGAAGGCAAGTTGTGCTTTGACCATGTTGATCCCATTTTGAAATTATTTTGATTTAATTTATTGCATGCTAGCTTAATTAGAAAATGCTCTAATTACGTTTGGGGAAATTAATTAAATGCCAACTTGCACTATGACACCTTGATTATTATTTATGTGCCATGACCCGTTGTCACCCTAGTTATGGATTATTAGTTGGGCATTACTAAATTGCCAACATGGGAAATTAGACCGATGTAGTATGCTTAGCCTTGCCACGTAGCATGTTTTTGACAATTACATGATAACCTTGGCTTAATGAGATATGGAACCTGTTTCGAGAAGTGTCTTGTGTTATTGATGATGATATTGATGGCACGTAGTGCGTGGTAAACAACTGGGGGTTTGATAAATAGTTTTCGACCGGGGCATGTGGCAAGAATGATCGGGTGGGCCAGTTGTGGCACCAGGAGCGTTGATTTGGTTCTTCGGGTAGTCTTGCCCTGGTCACCCTAAGGACTTAACCTTGCAAGCCTTTGAACTGAGTCAAACGTGCAACCACATGTCTGTAATGGGACGAACCTAGTTGATTAAGTTACTAATAACGTACCTGTGGGACCTCGGGGTGTCAACTATACCTTTTGTGTAGTTGTACGGGGGAGCGTACTGGGGCTGCGGCCAGGTACCCATCTAACGGTTGATTGGCCTAAACTTCGCCTTCTCTAAGGGAAGGGATAGTGTACAATAACCGGGGAGGCCCACTTGTGCTGTTAGAAGTTTCCGAAAGACTTTGTTACGGACACTCGCCTTTGTGGTGTTTGGCTGTATCTTGTGGGTAAAGTGCATAACCTCTGTAGAGTGTAAAATCTATTTGAATAGCCGTGTCCGCGGTATTGGACATTGCTTGGGAATTACAGTCAAGGGTTAGACTTTCTTGAAAATAACTTGGACTTGAAAGGTTTGGTCTGGTTTAATAATGACGTTGATGGAAATGTGGATTAGGATTGGGAAAGATGTTTATTTAACTCCTGGAAAAGTTATTGATCTCATACTCGTTTTTACTACTTTCAAATCTACTTATGTTACTTGTCAAATGCTGTTTTACTGCAATTATACCATGAGCTACTCCTTTGTACTAAGCCATGCATGTAGTATATTAGTTTGCATTCTGTGCATGACTTGCTGAGTACCAAGTACTCACCCTTGCCACAATACAATATCAGTTGAAGAAGAGTCTACACCAGCTTTGGAGGAGGAGCTCCAAGAGGAACCGTCTATCTAGGGAGTGAGCCCAGTCGGTTACTGTGGTATCTTTGGATGGCGCCACGAGTTATCTTATTTTCATTCTTTGTTATTTCCCTTTTAATAAGTTTTGCCCTGCGTGGCGTATATTTGTAACTTGACCTTAAGGTCGAGCAGCCAGCTTGGTTAACTAATTAAAGTACCTTATTATTTCGTTAAGTATGATTGTGATATTTACCAATGTTGAGACTGTGTGCACTAGCGTGTTCCTGGACTAGTGCTAAATACACAGATGGTCCGGATTTGTAAATTCGGGTCCCGACAATAATCAACAGCGGAATGAAGAACGTCGGTGACTCCCATCAATATGCCATAGGCATCTAACAAGGTTCAACTCCTAGATAATTGCCTCCTCATGGAACTTCTCCTCCTTCGAAGTTGTAGTCTTCTCCTCAACTGATGATTTTGTTGAAAGCAAGGGTGAGTATACAATATACTCAGCAAGTCATGCATAGAGATGCAATCCTATTACTACATGCATGGCTTCTTCCAAAGGAATGGCTTAAGTGGTTAATTTGCATCAAACAGCATTTCGCTTTGATTAAATAATCTTAATAGATTCAAAAGCAGTAAAACCATATTATCTAGTAAGTTATCAATCTCTTTTCAAACAATTTGGCACAAAGCCCTAAATCACTTTAGCGATTATCTCTGGCCTACAGCCACCCTTTCCACATTTTATTTTGGAAAATCTAACCCTTGATTGTAATCCTCGAGTGTTGTCCAGTACCGTGGACTCGGTTATTCGAATAGTTTTGACACTCTGTAGAAGTTGTACACTTTTCCCACAAGATACAATCAACTCACCACGTCAGCCGTGAATTGCCCTACAAGAGTATGCGAATGAGTGATCATAACAAAGTTTTTCGGAAACCTCGATCTCCACCTATGACCCTCTCCGGTATTGCCTTCACTACCACTTCCCCCATGAAGGATCGAAGTGTAGGACCGACAATCACCGTTGGATGGGCACCAAGCCGTAGCTCCGGTACGCTCCCCCACACAGTTACCCCGACATAACTGTCACCCTGAGGTATCAAAGGTAAGATTTTAGAATCCTACTAAACTAAGACCGTCCCACTCCAGTCATGTGGTTGTATGTAAGGCCCAGTTCAAAGGCTCGCAAGGTGAAGTCCTTAACTGTCCAGGGCAAGGCATCCTTCTCACAGTCCCTGACCCAAATCTTCTCACATCACTCATCCCATTGCCGCAAAGGCTGTTATCTCAAAATCTGTGCCATAAAGGCCCACCTGGCATAAATCCTCATACCACTTGCCCCAGACTAAATCTTTTCCCCCCTATTCCATTATTGTGCAACACATGCCAACAATAATATCAATTACCATGTAGAACCACAAAGGTACCTACACTTCACATCATCACATGGCAAGATCACACTGATTCCAAAATTCATTCCATATAACATTAGTCAATCTTATTTGCCATTTGAAACATATTTCACGTAAGCATGGCTAAGCAACTATTCACGATCTAGCCTCCCGTGTTGGCACAATCATATCAACCAACTATATAAACCCAACTTATGGGAACAATGGAATACATGGCATACAAATATTATCATGAAGGGTGGAATTAGCAATTAGGTTGGTTAACTACTTCACCCAAATTAAATTAATTCATTTTAACAACATAACATGCATAATTGAACTCAAAATATATTTCAAAAACTAGGAGCAATATGGTCAAAGCACAACTTGCCTTCATAAAACAGCGAGTCTGGGTCTTGATCCTTGAAACCCGCGTCCTCACACAGCTCGGCGTCTATGCGTAACAGGTAAAGAACTAGATAAGCACGTGAAACAACGTACAAACACACATTCGGGAAAATGCTACACATCAAATTAGCTCATACTTTCATGAAAATTTCTAGATAATTATTCTAGCATTTTCTAAGATTTATAAAATTTATTTTGGAATTTTTGGACGTGCAGTTTAAGAGCTACAAAATTCGTAAGTTTAGATCTTCCATGAATAATTTAACAGTATAAATTTAATTATAAAATTTCATAAAAATTACTATAGAAAGGTATTAATTTATAATAATTAACAAAATTTGTTGCAAGCGATTCAGACTTAGAACGAATTTTTAGCGAAAAAGACAAAATTCACAATTTGGAAAAAAATGAATTACATAACATTTTTGCATGGCACTATTCCCCCTTGTATATGTGTGTACTCCTTGGTTGCATATGGGTTCGGTTTGGGCATTTGCTACGTGAGAAAAAAAAACAGAGGCCGGCCAGACGACCAGAGTGGGACAGCGAGCGCAGTCGGCCGGAGGCAGCGACGACGGCGGCGAACACAGACAGCCGGAATCAGTCGGCGGTGACGGCGACTACGGTGCGCAGGCGGCTATGGCGACGACGCGCTTGTGCATGCAGGCTAGAGAGGGGTCGCGATCGGCTATGCCAACAAATATACGTGTAACCTAATATCTACATATACATACGGCCTAATGCCTACGTATACATGCTAACACATATATCTATATATGTACGTACATGCATTGGGTCCAATATTTACTACACCCATATAGAAGATTATACACCCTACATACTAACAAATATACATGTATACATAACTAACATATAGATACATGTG
Source organism: Rhipidocladum racemiflorum (assembly GCA_036346355.1). Lineage (NCBI taxonomy): Eukaryota > Viridiplantae > Streptophyta > Magnoliopsida > Poales > Poaceae > Rhipidocladum > Rhipidocladum racemiflorum. The sequence continues at coordinate 36,693,676 of CM070580.1, read as the reverse complement.
CAAATACAGATGACAAGATTAACTGATTAACATAGATAGAGCGCGCGCAAGAGAGACGAGGGAGTACCGATCGGCGGCGGCAGTAGTGCAGGAGACAATGAGGCCGACGAGTGCGACGGTGGTGTCAACGACGACAGCGATGGTGTCAACGGCGGCGACGGCGACAGCAGCAGCGGCGACGATGGCGGCGGCGGGGATGACGACGACAGTAGTGGCGGCAAGGGATATGACAGGAAATTGGCTGGAGATGGAATTGGCTAGAATGAAGGACATGTTTAACAGGTTCCTCTCACGCATACATGTAGGAACGATACTAGTCCATGCCACTAGCTAATGCATGAGGGAACGGCTGAAAAGGAGGCTCATGCGTGCTAGAGAAATAGAAGTGGCTGGAGATTTTTTTTGTTGAATGTGAATCAAATTAGTGGATGTCCATGCCTTAGTTGGCACTAATTAGAGATGAATGGAGAACGGCTGAAGACTGGTAACGGCTGGGAGTGGAAGACTTCAAACGTTGCTAGCAAATTGGAAACGCCCAAAATAAAGTAGCAGCTGGAAAGTAGCTTTAGAGCATGAAATGGCTTGAAAGGAAAACGTATTCTTAACTGGCATTCATTCTTAAATGGCAGGCTTCATGAAATCAGAAGGAACGGCTGGAGCTCAAACGTCCACACAAAAGTATATACACATATACGTTCCACAATGTTTTGCGGGGGAAAAAAACAGGGAGGTTCTAAAAATCTGAAAAATTCCTCTAAAATACTAGGAACCATTTGGAACCTAACAAAGTTGGTTTCGTGATTTTTCGACGTATAGATTTTTCGCAAAAAATTCTTTTAGTGAATCAGACACCTGTACAGAGTTTTATAAAATCAATGACTTAATTTACATAACATGTTTTTCAAAAATATTTGAAGAGAACACTCTCGTCTACCCATTATCTTTCTTATAAACAAAATTTTGGATTTTATGCTTATGCAAAAATGCGTGATATTTATTTAATGCGATTAGTTCAATAAACTTGAGTCCAAATAAATTCCAGAAAATTCTAAATAATCCCAGAAACACACTAAATATATTAGAGGCAAATTTTGGGATGTTACAGTTCCGTTACCGCCATCACCGCTACCGGCAGCACCGGCGCCTCAGCCCCCGGAGGAGGAGGACGAGGACACGCCGGCCTACTACACTCGTTGGGGCACCGGTGCCTCTTCTGGGTCATCGTCGGAGGAGCGGGATGAGTAGCAGCCATGCTTCGACGACAGCGACGATGATCAGCAGCCATGCTTTGACGACAGCGACGATGATCAGCAGCCCTTCTTCGACGACAACGACTCCGACGGCAGTAGCGGTGATAGCCATGGCCTTTCATTCTATAAGTAAATGCAGTAACTGTGAACAATTAATATAGATATAGATATAGATGTGTGAATAATATATATGTGTGTGGTGATAGCCATATGGGCTCATTATAATGCACTGAGTATGCATATATGTTCTGTTTTTTTCATGTGACGACGCCTTTTTTTCGCGTGTTCTATCATCACAATCGGTTCTGGAAAAGAACTGATTGTGATAACCCGTGTGCTCAGCACAATTGGTTTCGTCCCAAAACCGATTGTGATAATACCTACTCATTACAATCGGTACATTATAAACACCGATTGTGATAACAAAATGATTCTCACAATCGGTTCTTAGCTAGAACCGATTGGGATTATTATCATATCACAATCGGTTACTTCTCAGAACCGATTGTGAAAACCTGTTACCAAGATTTCCAAATGACATATACTTATCACAATCGATTTTTTAGTTAACAGTTTAGAACCGACACAGATAAAGCGATAGTGATGTGTCATTCTGTAGTAGTGTGTGGAATATCAGAGAATTTTATATGCATATCATACTAGTGTAAGGCCTCGACTCATTTTTTGTATTAAATATCAATGATGAGTTCCATGTGAATACAATTCTAGTCTCTTCATTAGTGGCTAGTACACACATTTATAATATTGGTAACACATCCATACACAATGTATTACATATAATAGTGGAAGATCTTCGTACAATAGTCTTAAAAAACAAAATGAACTGCAGCGGAAATTCAAAAGTCTTATAGTGTGCCACATAACCCTCAGGCAACTGACAAGGTATATGCCTTAGAAAAACTCATCGTAATGTTCCCCGTAACATGCATCATAGATTGTGTTGAAGGGGTTTTATAAATCTTCACCCAAAAACAACAATAACAGCAAAGTTGAGTACATTGCGTACTCAACAAGACTTGTGGTGTATGCAAATATACAGTAAATATAGGCTGTATCAAAAGAAAGGTTTATGTGATTATTTTGGATAAAGCCAATTTGAATTGTGAATACTGAAAAATAGATTTCAAACGGAATTTTGTAAAAATAATTTGACAGGTATATTAAATAACAAGTATATAAACATAAGTAAAGCAACTCACAATTTGAATCATTTCCTGCCAACACATGGTATAAAGTCAGTCTTTGCCAACACATGGTGACGAGTACCCATACCATGGGTACCCCCAGCGGCCCGAGAAGGCAAATGGGTCGCCCCGGGCCCAGCTTTGGACAAAGGCCTCGCGGGCCCACATCGTGTACACGGCCTCGACTGGATCGGACAAGTGGCGACCCGACCCCCCCGGGTCGGACGCCCCGCCACGTTCCGACCCAAGGGGCGAGTCGAGCGCCCCCGCCGTCCCAGACCGAAACAAGGCAGCCTTCGCCCTGGGGAGTTTCCGTCCTAGGGAAGCAAGGAGGTTGCCAAAGTCAAGAACACCGGTCCCAACGATCTGACCCGCACAACAGAGGGGCGCACTCCTCCCGAGACAACGCCAAAGTCAAAAGCATTAAGTCAGCTTTTGACAGATGCACAGAGGGTAGATACGCCACTTCTCAACACAAGACAGACAACCATGTGGTCCATTGTGCCTACCAACCCAGCGCAGAGGGAGCGGGCACCAGTCATCTCGTCGAAGGCCACATCTCCCGGGGCGCGGTGGACCCCCTCTTCTTTTCATTCTCCAAGACTCCCATGTCGCCTGCCCCCTCCGACTATATAAAGGGAGGCAGGACCCTAGTAAAGGGGAATCGATCAACTCTTCTTCCTCCTAAGACAAGAAACGCTTGTAACCTCAAACGAAAGCAATAAAGAACCCCACACGAACTGGAGTAGGGACATTCGGCCCGAACCAGTATATACCTAGGGCTCCCTGAGTCGACCATTCGAGGAGAGGGAGCGCGTGACCCCTAAACCAAAAAATTGTATTGCCGGTGCCCGAAACACCGACAGTTGGCGTGCCAGGTAGGGGCCTTCGTGCATCGATATCATCTCCCAGTTCATCTCCTCGATGTCTTCTTCTATCAGTGGCGGCTCACCCATGTCGAGGGGTTGGATCCGTTTCGGCGCCCTCGACTTTATCGCCACTTCAGCGGGAGAGCTCGTGCTCGTCCCCGCCGCCTTTTGGGACCAGGCATCTGTCAGGAGCCTAGATGCTGTCGTCGGTGTTCTCGGCAACCTCCGGTTCGAGGCACCCGCAAGGATCTTGATGTTGGATCACACCAGGAACTGTATAATCTCTGGTGGCCGCGCGCCTGAGCTCGGGCAGGCGGAGACGTCGCCCCCTGCGGGCTCACGACTCGTGGCGATGGCCGGTTATGTGCCGGCCTCCATCCATGACTTGCTGGAGGACTCCTCCAGCCGCGACTCTAGCTCCCACACGGAGTGTGTCGTGGGAATGTCACACTCCCGCGAGTGCAACATGGCGGGCGTGACGGACCTGCTCATGACCCCGATCACTCCCGGAACTCTCCTCCTGCGCACCGAAGCGCAAGAAGCAGAGCACCGGTGCGAAAGCACGGAGTGTAACACCCCAGCTTCTACTAAGCCCAGAATGTCACCAAACAACGTCCATAACACGAATAACACCATAATTTAAGATAAATTTCAGCAAGCACTCAATTAGAATAATTGAAAATTTTGACAGCATCTCCTTTGCTTATGCAGGAAAATTAACGACATAACAATATATCAAGAAGTAAGACAACCAAGGTATCGATAAGCAGTGATAACAATAGCTACTCATCATCTATGATTTCAATAAGTATCGCTGGCAATAGAATAAGCATCACTAAGTCTAATATGAAGAAACCATTCACTTCTCAATTCCACATGATACACATGAGGGAAAACAACCAAATAATAAGACCCTACACCAAAGATTATTGTAGACTTAATGCCGTGTCTCCATAACAAGTGAATTAGCTAAATTATGATACTACGTGGAGGAGTGTAGCTAGTTCCCTTTCCCGCGCACCGATTTCATGGTACCTAAAGAAAACAAACAACACAAAAACACAAGCGTGAGTTCATAACTCAGCAAAGTGTATTGAAAAGGTTCAACAGGGATCAAGACAACAAACCATCATTCCAGTCTCCACGGTATTATCACAACTCATCATATTTAACATTATATTCAACTTTTAAAACAACATGATAAACATCTCATGAGCATCTCATGAGTACCATCCTCATCATCTCATAAACCACTTCATTTTTATATCTCATTCATGCAATGCAATGCACATGTCTCCTGGAATACTCATACCGGTATGGTTGAGTGCACACCCGTCGGCATGCACCCTTTTCCCCCTTCCATCCCGAAGATGGAGGGTGCCTATCACTCGCTTTCAGTCACCTCGGTGATGGAATCACGAGGTAGGACTTACTCAAACGAATGGCCCCGGACTAGTCATAACGGTTCTCACCGCCCCTACCGGAATAGTTATGACTTAACTCACCGGCCAGCCATGAAAATATGCCATGCATGCAAAATGGACAGTAACGTATTCATAAATAGAATATTGCATATCAACATATGGCCTCTCAACATGTAAGACCGTGATCAACAATCAACGGTAACCTTTCAAAGACATGGCATGAATCCTTTATCAACGACAAGCATTTTAATCATAGCATGAGGACCCCATATCATCGACATTATTTCAATCATGGCCTAATGACATCCTATCCATTATAACATGTGATCCATGGCATGGCAAGACAACATGTTAACTATTCCAAGTACCATCAATCAATTCTAGCAGCACGTATAACATAAAACCCACGCCAAAACACTTGCCTTCAACCGCGGGCAACGGAGTGACGAGAGGTCGAGGGCACTCCCGGAGGCACACCACCTGCAAACATGTGCTACACACTTAATTCGACTCCTCAAAACAGTACCCACTACACCTAATACGCTATATACTCCAAAACCCCGTAATCACAGATTTTGCCCCGTTCTGGACAGCGGCTTCGAAAAATCATAACTTGAGTTCTAGAACTCCAAATTGAATAAACGAGTACACCCTCGCGTAGCTTAGGAAATTTCCAAACTCTTTCTAGTTATAGGGAAAGACTGATTCGGACTTTAAGGTTGTTTAATCTAACGTTGAACACGAACTGTCTCAATCTCGTCACAGATTTGACAGCGCTCGGTAAAACAGCCATAACTTCCTAACGGCTGGGCGGAATTTCAATTTCTTTATATGTACGGAAAGATAATGAAATTATCTATAACTTCCTAGAAGTCCGTACGGTCAGATTCAAATTCTAAATTTGCGAAAACGCCTGCCCTAGCTCGGGTTCCCAATCTGCCCGAACCAGAACGTGAATACAACTCTAGATTTCATAGATTCTACCCCATGGCAGCACAACCCTTGATCTAAAAACATGGTATTCACCCTCTACAGCAGCAAGAGGTCTACCCCAAAATATTCCCCCATTACCTTCTTGGAGAATCACAAATCGACGGCCGAATCTTCGCGATCTTCCCCGATTTCCTTCCACGCGCCGTTTCCACCAACCCTCCTCGTTGCAACTCCTCCCAACAGCTTGGACAGCACCTTGGCAGCGAGGAAGAGACCTTGGGGTGCGCCCACAAGGGAGGAGAAGGGAGGGGCAGCAGCACCTAGGGGAGGAGGCGTTTGGGAAGGGAGAGGAGAGGTGGAGGTGGAGGAGTTAGATTGGAAGGAGAGGAAGAAGTGGGTGCAAGAGGGGGCGGCGCACAGGGTGGGTAGGGCTAGGGCAGCAGGGTTTGCTGCCCTCCTCACCCCCACATGGGCCCAAACAATTCCCACCTCCGGCCCACTTAAATCCCTCAAGGCCCAAAACGTCCCGAGAGGCCCTAAACCCGAAACAGGCCGAAACGCGCTAAAACGTGATAACTCAGGGCTCTAAATGTAAAAGTTCACATATTATCTCATGTACGACGTCTTATCATATTTTATCATCACAATTTCAAATCCCGACATTTCGTGGTGTCACATTCTACCCCCCTTCAACAGGATTCGGCCTCGAATCCAAGACACACCACTATGCAACCAAAGAAACAGAAGGTAGCTAGGTATCGCAACCCATACCTGAGGTAAAGTTCGGATACTTCGCGCATGCGAGACTCCAGCTCCCAAGTTGCTTCCCTCTCGGTGATCGTGCGACCACAAAATTTTAACAAATTTGAGCGTCTTGTTCTTCAAAGACTCGCTCTGAGTTCTCCAGATTCTCACAGGTCTGGACTCAAAAGTGAGGTTCTGATCAACCGCCAGTGGTTCTAATGGAACCACCAACTCCGGATCGTGCAAGTACTTCCTCAGCATCGATACATGAAACACATTGTGAACTCCTTGCATCGAATCCGGTAGCTCCAAGCGGTAAGCCAACTTGCCGACTCGAGCCAAAATAGGAAATGGCCCAACATATCTTGGGCTAAGCTTCCTTTGGTACCAAAGCGTACCACACCCTTGGTAGGAGACACTCGCAAGAGCACACCTGTCACCCACCTCAAACTCTAAATCCCGCCTTCTCACATCAAGATAACTTTTCTGCACGCTTCTGCTGGCGAAGGTTCTGTCGCACCTCGCCACACGATCCATCTGCTGCACCCGATCTGGACCAAGAACGGCTCTCTCCCACCGCATCCCAACAAAGTGGCGATCGGCACTTCCGGCCATAAAGTACTTCATAAGGAGCAGCCGGATCTTTGGAATGGTAGCCGTTATTATAAGCAAACTCTGCAAGAGGCAAATGATCTTCCCAACTACCTTTCCAAGCCAACACACAGGCCCCGAGCATGTCCTCCAAAGTCTGGATGGTACGCCTCATCGCCCATCCGTCTGAGGGTGAAAGGCGGCACCGAGGCGGCTGCGTACTCCAAAGCACTCTGCAAACTCTCCCAGAACTTGGAGACAAACTTCGCATCCCGATCATAAATAATGGTCTTGGGCACACCATGCAGTCTCACTATCTCCCGCACATAGATGGGAGCCAACTCGCTCGCTGAGTTGGTAGTGCGGATAGGAATGAAATGCGCGGACTTGCTGAGACGATCCACCACAACCCAAACAGCATCCTTCCCTCGTGGAGAACGAGGTAAACCAACCACAAAATCCATGGAGATGTCATCCCATGGCCACACAGGGATCTCCAACGGTACCTTGAGACCGGCGGGGCGCTTTATGCTCAGCTTTGATCTTCTGACAGATCCCACAAGACGCCACATACTTGGCAATATCCACTCTCATCCTTTTCCACCAGAAGTTCTTCTTCAAGTCCCTGTACATCTTGGTCTCCCCAGGATGGACCGTGTACGGGGTGCGATGAGCCTCTTTCGTAATATCCTCTCTCACTTGGCATTTACGAGGCACGCACAAACGACCACTGAAACCTCAAAGCTCCCACATCATCAACGGCAAAGTCTCCGGACTTGCCATCCTCAAGCGTTCCTCACTCTGGAGCAACCGATCATCTTCTTTGTGCCTCCCGCACACGCTCGGGGATCGACTCAAGAATCAATTGAGTTTCCGCTTGCACGGTCCCCGCAGCGAGGGAGACTCCCAAACGCTCAAAATCAGCAACAAGACAATCCACAACAGGGGCATTGTCTTGCATCGAGAGCGTCGGCCACCACATTTGCCTTTCCGGATGATACTGGATTGTGAGATCATAATCTTTTATCAATTCTAGCCATCTCCTCTGTCTCAAGTTCAAATCTTTCTGAGTAAAGATGTACTTGAGACTCTTGTGATCGATGAAAATGTCACAAGACTCACCATACGAGTAATGCCTCCATATTTTCAATGCAAACACAACGGCTAACTCAAGATCATGAGTGGGGTAATTCTGCTCATGCTTTTTCAACTGTCTCGACGCATAAGCAATCACTTTGCCTTCTTGCATGAGCACACAACCCAATCCTGCAGGCGAAGCGTCGGAATAGACAAGTGAAACGCCTCCGGCTCGGGAAGGGTAAGAACGAGGAGCAGCCACTAACTTCTCCTTCAAAGTGCGTAAACCGCGCTCACAATCTGATCCATCAAATTTCATCTCCTTTTGAGTCAATCAGAAAGCGGCTTAGCAATGATGGAGAAATCCTGCACAAAGCGCCGATAATAGCCAGCCAACCCAAGGAAACTTCGCACCTCTTTAACGTTGGAAGGTCTCTTCCAATCCAGAGTGTCGAGACTTTGCTAGGATCTCTTGATATGCCATCTGGATTGATGATGTGGCCAAGAAAACCCACCTCTGAAATCCGAACTCGCATTTCTTCAACTTAGCAAAGAAGTGATGCTCTCTCAATGTACTCAAGATAAGCCTCAAATGTCGCTCATGTTCTTCTTCCGATTTAGAGTAAATCGAATGTCATCGATGAACACTACCACAAACTCATCAAGATATGGTGTAACATAACGCTCATCGCCTCCATAAAAACAATAGGGGCATTAGTTAGTCCAAAAGACATAACTTTAAATTCATAGTGCCCATACCTAGTGGAGAAAGCAGTCTTCTCAATATCTTGTTCCCTCACACGAATCGATTATAACTGCATCAAGATCAATCTTGGAGAACACCTTTGCTCCCTTCATTGGTCAAATAGATCCTCAATGCGGGCAACGGATACTTGTTCTTGATCGTCACTGATTGAGAGCACGATAGTCGATGCACATGCGCCAACTACCATCCTTCTTTGAAACAAAAAGGATCGGTGCTCCCCATGGCGACACATCACCGAATAAAACCCTTGGCCAACAAATCCTCCAATCGCTTTTTCAACTCGTCTTGAAAAGGACGAGCCAAGCGGTATGGAGCGATAGAAATAGGCCGAGTACCGGAACAAGGTCAATACGAAACTCCACGCTTCTCACGGGAGGCAAACCAGGCAAATCATCGGGAATACATCAACAAATTCCTTTACCACAGGAATCTCCTCAATGACTACCGAAGAAGATGGCTTTTCGTAAAGTGCCAAGAGAACACCCAAATGCCTCAAACGACGATCGGGAAACAGGATAGTCAAAGCGAAGATAGAATCGAGGGTACTCCACCTGAAAGGTCAACTCCACCCCGACGGGCCTGCAAAGTAATCGTCCTCCGAAAGCAGCAGAATCTTGGCACGATCTTTCGATGCAACCAGTCCATGCCCAAAATGACATCAAAAGGAGCTAACTGAATTACCATAAGGTTGGCAAAGAAAACCTCATCATCAATAGCAACAAGGCAACCCGGACAAACCAAAGAACTAGCAATCAAACCCCGGGAGAAGCCCGGCCGGCCTGCAGGACTCGAGAAATCGCTGAACTCCCCGGCTTTGCTCTACTAGCAAACTCCGACGACACAAAAGAATAGGATGCTCGAGAATCAAACAAAACAAGGGCATCAATCGAATCCACAAGTAGAGTACACGAAACCACCTCGGGATGCCCTACCGACTCAATTGTCGGCAAGGCGTACACTCAGTGGCACCGAGGCATCGGGGCCCGACACGCTACCGGTGTCCCAACAAGGCTGGAGGAGGCGGAAGTAGCTGAGGAGGAGCCGACGGCGGGCACCAATAAGCGGTGGTGGCGTCCACGCAAAGGGTGGCCGAGACACAGAGCAGCCATCATGTGCACCGATCCTCGAGAAGACGCCCGGAGTGGGAGGAGAAGGCACCGTCTCCCACTTGATGATGCTAGGGATTCATCCGGCAGACTCGTCCCATGTGGCCGGGCTTGCCACAGTGGTTGCAACTCCCACCCAACCACACTCGGAAGCACGGTGCTCACCACCGCACTTGAAGCACATCATGCCTGCCGGCACAGCCGAACACCGCTCGCGAGGAAGACGATCAGGCGGCTTCTTAGCCCCGAGGAAGATCCCTGTCCTCCCTTGAACTTCTTGAAGGTGGGTCGAGAAGACCCACCCTCCACCAAAAGTCCTCTTCTGCCCCCACTGGGCCGCGAGGACCTGAACCACCCGGGTTTTGCTTATCCCGGGAGAGCTCCAACTCGAGCTCCATGCCCTTCGCTGCTCCACCACGGAGCGAGAAGTCACGAGGGACGATCGCCCCATGACAAGTCTGAACTCCTGGTTGAGGCCCCTACGGAACCTCCTTGCCTTCTCCTGTCATCATTCACGCAAATACCGGGCACGAACGCACCACGCCTGTTGAACTCCGCCTCATACTCCGTTCACCGACTTCTTTCCCTGGGAAAGAGTCGTCGAGTATGCTCCATCCTCTCGAGGAAGGACTCGGGGTAGTACTTGGCTCGGAAGCGAGCCACAAAATCCTCCCAAGTGGTCGGCCCAAGAGCGGGGCTCTAGCGGCAAGAACCCTCCCACCAAATGTCGGCTTGGCCCTTCGGTGAAAGGCCACAAAGCGAGCCCTTTGAACCGAGGTCAGCTCCAAAACCTCGAATCGCCGCTCCATGTACCGCAGCCAATCTGCGGCTGGACGGCGTGCCGCTCCGTCAAAGGTGTCAAGACGGAGGGACATCCACTCTCGAAGACTCATCCTCGGCTCGGCGCGTGGGCCAACAACGAGGGCCAATGCGAGGGAGGCACAATCGGGGCCACTGCAGGGGAGGCACAACAGCGAGGCTGCCCATGGCTAGGGCGCAGCCTCTGAATCTCCTCTGCAGAGCCTGAACTAGGTCGTCATTGGCGGCGGGCACCCCCGCCGATCAGGCCGCTGGAAGCTCCTCCCGAGCTGGCCCATGAGCATTGGGCGAACGCTACCCTCGGCCCAGACTCGCAACTACCTGAGAGCCTCGCCCCTGACCTCGACGGCCACGGCGTCCACGGCCTCTACCCCTCGGCATGGCTGCTACAGTCACACAAGCAAGCATATTCACAATCATAATCACAACATCAACATAATCAAAACTTTCAACAAATAAACAGCGCGATAAAGGAAATCGAAATCCATAAACCCATCCTACTGTGCATCCAAGTGTGTCAGATTTTAATTTAGTCATACCAGTCTTGCAATTTTTTTTTTAAGGTTGCTATCCTATAACAAAGTTTTAGTTACAACCTAAGCCATGTTTCTAGATTATCCCACTTCAAAGTTTTAGTTGAACCTATGTATGACACTAAATACATAATCCAAGGACCTAATGCCCGCTCTGATACCAACTGTAACACCCCAGCTTCTACTAAGCCCAGAATGTCACCAAACAACGTCCATAACACGAATAACACCATAATTTAAGATAAATTTCAGCAAGCACTCAATTAGAATAATTGAAAATTTTGACAGCATCTCTTTTGCTTATGCAGGAAAATTAACGACATAACAATATATCAAGAAGTAAGACAACCAAGGTATCGATAAGCAGTGATAACAATAGCTACTCATCATCTATGATTTCAATAAGTATCGGCAATAGAATAAGCATCACTAAGTCTAATATGAAGAAACCATTCACTTCTCAATTCCACATGATACACATGAGGGAAAACAACCAAATAATAAGACCCTACACCAAAGATTATTGTAGACTTAATGCCGTGTCTCCATAACAAGTGAATTAGCTAAATTATGATACTACGTGGAGGAGTGTAGCTAGTTCCCTTTCCGCGCCCGATTTCATGGTACCTAAAGAAAACAAACAACACAAAAACACAAGCGTGAGTTCATAACTCAGCAAAGTGTATTGAAAAGGTTCAACAGGATCAAGACAACAAACCATCATTCCGAGTCTCCACGGTATTATCACAACTCATCATATTTAACATTATATTCAACTTTTAAAACAACATGATAAACATCTCATGAGCATCTCATGAGTACCATCCTCATCATCTCATAAACCACTTCATTTTTATATCTCATTCATGCAATGCAATGCACATGTCTCTGGAATACTCATACCGGTATGGTTGAGTGCACACCCGTCGGCATGCACCCTTTTCCCCTTCCATCCCGAAGATGGAGGGTGCCTATCACTGCTTTCAGTCACCTCGGTGATGGAATCACGAGGTAGGACTTACTCAAACGAATGGCCCCGGACTAGTCATAACGGTTCTCACCGCCCCTCTTTGGAATAGTTATGACTTAACTCACCGGCCAGCCATGAAAATATGCCATGCATGCAAAATGGACAGTAACGTATTCATAAATAGAATATTGCATATCAACATATGGCCTCTCAACATGTAAGACCGTGATCAACAATCAACGGTAACCTTTCAAAGACATGGCATGAATCCTTTATCAATGACAAGCATTTTAATCATAGCATGAGGACCCCATATCATCGACATTATTTCAATCATGGCCTAATGACATCCTATCCATTATAACATGTGATCCATGGCATGGCAAGACAACATGTTAACTATTCCAAGTACCATCAATCAATTCTAGCAGCACGTATAACATAAAACCCACGCAAAACACTTGCCTTCAACCGCGGGCAACGGAGTGACGAGAGGTCGAGGGCACTCCCGGAGGCACACCACCTGCAAACATGTGCTACACACTTAATTCGACTCCTCAAAACAGTACCCACTACACCTAATACGCTATATACTCCAAAACCCCGTAATCACAGATTTTGCCCCGTTCTGGACAGCGGCTTCGAAAAATCATAACTTGAGTTCTAGAACTCCAAATTGAATAAACGAGTACACCCTCGCGTAGCTTAGGAAATTTCCAAACTCTTTCTAGTTATAGGGAAAGACTGATTCGGACTTTAAGGTTGTTTAATCTAACGTTGAACACGAACTGTCTCAATCTCGTCACAGATTTGACAGCGCTCGGTAAAACAGCCATAACTTCCTAACGGCTGGGCGGAATTTCAATTTCTTTATATGTACGGAAATATAATGAAATTATCTATAACTTCCTAGAAGTCCGTACGGTCAGATTCAAATTCTAAATTTGCGAAAACGCCTGCCCTAGCTCGGGTTCCCAATCTGCCCGAACCAGAACGTGAATACAACTCTAGATTTCATAGATTCTACCCCATGGCAGCACAACCCTTGATCTAAAAACATGGTATTCACCCTCTACAGCAGCAAGAGGTCTACCCCAAAATATTCCCCCATTACCTTCTTGGAGAATCACAAATCGACGGCCGAATCTTCGCGATCTTCCCCGATTTCCTTCCACGCGCCGTTTCCACCAACCCTCCTCGTTGCAACTCCTCCCAACAGCTTGGACAGCACCTTGGCAGCGAGGAAGAGACCTTGGGGTGCGCCCACAAGGGAGGAGAAGGGAGGGGCAGCAGCACCTAGGGGAGGAGGCGTTTGGGAAGGGAGAGGAGAGGTGGAGGTGGAGGAGTTAGATTGGAAGGAGAGGAAGAAGTGGGGGCAAGAGGGGGGGGCGGCGCACAGGGTGGGGAGGGCTAGGGCAGCAGGGTTTGCTGCCCTCCTCACCCCCACATGGGCCCAAACAATTCCCACCTCCGGCCCACTTAAGTCCCTCAAGGCCCAAAACGTCCCGGAGAGGCCCGGAAACCCGAAAACAGGCCGAAACGCGCTAAAACGTGATAACTCAGGGCTCTAAATGTAAAAGTTCACATATTATCTCATGTACGACGTCTTATCATATTTTATCATCACAATTTCAAATCCCGACATTTCGTGGTGTCACACGGAGCGCCTCCTGGTTCGTCGCACCGAGCTCCAGCAGCAACGCGATGAGAGCTGGAGGCCCGTAGGGCTGAGCTCGACAAACTCAAGACCAACCTAGAGCAGCTTCAGCTTGTGCCCCCACTCGCATTCGGCGCGCGCACGCATGCGCACCAGGTACACCATCAACTCGCCGAGGGGTCGGACGGGCTTCCCTTCTACCCCCACGCGAGCCAAAACATCGCCACGGCTACGATGCTGCTCCGCGGGCTCCCAGAGCCGGCGGACCCAGAGGCCAAGGTCACATACCAAAATCTCTGGGGGATGTGGAACGTACTGCCACACAGCACATACAGGGCTCTGGCTCCTACCACTCAGGCGCATCCTCAAGTCGCCCGGGTTGTCCATCCTCGCGGGGTCAACAGAGCCCGGCGAGGATGGCGCCGCAACTCGAACGGCCCCAGGCATCGCGCACTCCGGTGCGCCATCGTCTGGGGAACAACTGTGACGTCCGTGCCACCCTCGAGGCGCGGAGAAGAGCGGTCGACGCGGTAGCCCAGTCACAGGCTGGGGACAGCGGACGGAGCAACGACCGCGGTCTGAGCCCCTATGGCCCAGGACAACAGGCGTCTGGCTAGAAGACTACCGGCTCGCCTGCCGGGCGGGGGCGCTGTTGATGATCTCTTCATCATCCAGTACCTCCCCATTTACCTCGCGGACTCCGCTCGAGCCTGGCTTGAGTACTTGCCCACTGACACCATCAGGAGTTGGTCGGATTTGACGAACCTCTTCGTCGGCAACTTCCAGGGGCACGTATAAACGCCCTGGCAACTCTTGGGACCTAAAGAGCTGCAAACAGCAGTTAGGGGAGACCCTCCGGGACTACATCCGGTGCTTCTCCCAGCAGTGCAACAAGCTCCCCGACGTCCGTGACTTCGACGTCGTCGGGGCGTTCATCTACAGCATCACCTGCAAGGCCTTGGTGCACAAACTGGGCTGTGCGAAACCCAAGACCACCAAGGAACTCCTTGACATCGCCACCAACCACGCCTCAGGCGAAGAGGCTGTGGGGGCCATCTTCGACGAGAAGAAGGCCAAGCAAGCACCTGGCGTCGAAGTCGGCGCCGCCTCCGATCGCTCCGACAAGCGGAAGCGGAAGGGGAAGCAAGGCCGTGAAAGACACATGGTCTCCGCCGCCGACCGACCTGCCAAGCAGCAGGCTCAGCAGACGCCCGACCACTTCGAAAAGCTGATGGATAACCCGTATCCGAACCACGGCTACCCCGTCAAGCACAAGTACCAGGACTGCGAAGTCCTGAAGCGCTTCCTCTCGGGAAACCCTAGGACGTCGCAAGGCAAAGGGAAGAAGCGTGACCCGGCACCAGATGCCGGGGGCAAAGGGGGAGGAGGCGGGCGACGAGTTCCCTTAACTCGACAATTGCCTCATGATTTTCGGCAGACCGGCGTCCTACGCCGACAAGCAGCGGCTCAAGCTCGCCTTCCGCAAGGTCCACACAGTGGCCCTCGCCGTACCCAGCTACCTCCGGTGGTCGGAGTCCCCGATCACGTTTGATCAGACCGACCACGTCCCGTAGCCAGGACGCTACCCACTCATCGTCGACCCCATCGTGGGGACAAAGAGCCTGACCAAAGTGCTCATGGACGGCGGTAGCGGCCTCAACATCCTGTATGTTGAGACCCTCGACGCCATGGGGGTCCCTCGCTCAAGTCTCTGACCGAGCAAGGCGCCTTTCCAAGGCGTCGACTTCCTTCGAGCCAATCGGGACGTCTTCGCATGGAATCCCTCCGACATGCTGGGAATCCCAAGGAAGGTCGCCGAGCACTCCTTGAATGTCCGACCTGGCTCAAGGCCGGTCATCCAGCGCCTGCGCCGCTTCAACAACGAGAAGCGCAAGGCCATAGGGGAGGAGATCGCCAAGCTTTTGGCCACGGGGTTTGTAAAAGAGGTCCGCCACCCCGAGTGGCTGGCCAACCCTGTCCTTGTAAAAAAGAAAACCGGGCAATAGAGAATGTGCGTTGACTATACGAGCCTCAACAAGGCGTGTCCCAAGGACCCGTTCCTGTTACCCCACAACGACCAAGTCGTCGACTCCACCGCAGGGTGCGAATCCCTGTCCTTTCTGGATGCCTACTTGGGCTATCACCAGATAGCAATGAAAGAGTCCGACCAGCTCGCGACTTCTTTCATCACCCCGTACAGATCGTTTTGTTATGTAACAATGCTGTTTGGTCTAAAGAACGCGGGCACTACATACCAGCAATGTATGCAAACGTGTTTTTCCGACCAAATAGGCCGTAACATCGAAGCGTACGTCGAAGACATTGTCGTCAAGACTAGGAGGGTAGACGACCTCGTCACCGACCTCGGAGAGACTTTTGTGAACCTTCGGCAGTTTCGCATAAAACTCAACCCCGAGAAGTGTGTCTTCGGGGTCCCCAAGGGAAAGCTGCTCGGTTTCATCGTCTCCGAATGCCGCACGAAGCCAACCGCGAGAAGATCTCCGCAATCATGATGATGGGTCCAGTTGGCAACCTGAAAGGGGTCCAAAGGCTAACGGGGTGCCTGGCAGCCCTGAGCCGCTTCGTATCCCGCCTCAGCGAGTGCGGAATGCCACTATACAAGCTGCTGAAGAAATCCGACCAGTTTACCTGGACGCAGGAGGCGCAGGAAGCCTTCAGTTGACTGAAGGCGTTTCTGACCTCACCCCCAGTGCTGGTCACCCCGGCAACAGGGGAAACGCTCCTCCTCTACATCGCCACCACGACCCAGGTCGTCAGCGCGGCGCTCGTTGTAGAGCGGGCGGAGGAAGGCCGCGTGCTCAAGATACAATGGCCGGTCTACTTCGTCAGCGAAGTCCTTTCCAAGACGAAGACCCGGTATCCACAGATACAGAAGCTGTTGTACGCGGTATTCATCACGAAGAGAAAGCTGGTCCACTACTTCGACCAGCATCCTGTCTCCGTGGTAACTTCCTCACCGCTCGGCGATATCATCCACAACCACGACGCCTCAGGAAGGATAGCTAAATGGGCGCTTGAGCTCAACGATCACGACATATCCTACGTCCCCAGAATGGCAATCAAGTCACAGGTTCTGGCCGACTTCGTCGCTGAGTGGACTGAGGCCCAGGCACCACCGGCCGTCGAAGACCCCGAGTACTGGACGATGTACTTCGACGGATCCTACACCAAAAACAGAGCGGGCGCTGGGGTTGTCTTAATCTCCACACTCGGCAACAGGCTCCAGTACGCCATCCGATTGCTCTTCGATGTGACACCGAGTACGAAGCCCTCGTCAACGGTCTTCGGATCGCTGTCGAGATCGGTGCGCGCTGACTCTACGTACACGGTGACTCCAAGCTCGTCGTCGACCAAGTCATGAAGGCCACGGAGCCCCGGGACGCCCGCATGGCAGCCTACTGCCGGGAGGTACGCAAGCTCAAGGAGAGGTTTAAGGGCTTCGAGCTGCACCATAGCTACAGACGCTATAACAGTGAGGCCGACTCCCTGGCCAACCTCGCTTCCAGCAAAGGACCGGTCCCGCCCGGGATCTTCGTCTGCGACCTCGACAAACCCTCCGTTCAGCTGGATTCGGCAATCAAGAGCACGTCCGACCCGTCGCAAATGACTCCCCCGATCAATGTGGAGCCGCCCAGGTCAGACCACAACGTGTTCACAGTCGGTTCCGACTGGAGGTGACTCTTCATCAACCAGCTGACGAACGAATCGCTTCCTACCGACCCGACCGAGGATCGCCGCCTCACCCGATGAGCCAAGACCTTCGCCCTGGTCGGACAAGACCTCTACAAAAGAAGCCCCTCCGGGGTCCTCCAGGAGTGCATCTTGTCCGACCAGGGAAGAGAGTTGCTACTCGACATCCATGGCGGCATCTGTGGCCACCACGCGCGCGCCCCGGACCTGTCGACGATTGGTTCCGCTGGCAATGAGATTTGTGATTCTAGGGGATTCGTGCGAGATCGAAGCTAGATGGTAACACAGGATGTGAGGGCAATCTTTTTAGACAGGTTCGGGCTCTCGCGGAGGAGATAATACCCTAGTCCTGTGTTCTTGGATATTCGGATGTGTTCTCCTTTTTTTCTCCTCCCCCTTTTAGGGTTGTTCCCTCCCCCTTATATACTAGGGGAAGGATACACTACAAATGGGCGCCACCTGGCCCTGAACATGGTGGCTTCATGAGTATGTAATTTGTCTCTATCGGCTGAGCCCCACTACGTCCAGGGGGTGTGGTCGTTCCTTTCCCGACCCACGCCTGCCACTCCGCCAGGTTCTGGAACCTGCAGGCTCTGCCGATGCCAGGCCGCAGGCTTTGCTTTTGACGGGGTTGTCTGGACGCGGCACGAAGCTTTGCCGAGGGTTCAGCCAGCTGCCTTGGGGAAGAAGTCGGGCCATTCTATGGGCCCCTCATGGCGCTTCTAGGCTCTGGGCCTACTGCACCATCGTCAGCCCAGTCGAGTGTAGGCTTCACTTGCGGGACCCCATGTCAGGCATCCCACAGCAGCCCCCAAGTGCTTTAGGATCGGATTTCCTCCTCTTATCCTGTCATAAAGATTTTGTGGGAAAAAAGATCGTAAAGAACTTGTTAAGTAAGGCCACCGTGGTTGGTTGGCTCAGGGCCGAGTGGTACCCGCACCTGTTTACGATGTGCGGCAATTGGCTCGTAGAGCTCAATTGACCCTCATGGGGCTTACCTTGAATGAGTTGGCTCGTGGCCGAGTGGTACCCGCGCCCATTTATGGTGCGCGGCAACTGGCTCGTCGAGCTCAATTGACCCTCATGGGGCGTACCATAGTCATTTGGCTCGTGGCCGAGTGGTACCTGTGCCCGTTTACGGTGCGTGGCAATCGGCTTGCAAAGCTCGATCGACCCTCATGGGGCATACCTTGAATGAGTCGGCTCGTGGCCTAGTGGCTCGTGGCCGAGTGGTACCCGCACCCGTTTACGGTGTGCGGTGATCGACTTGTGAAGCTCAATTGACCCTCATGGGGCATACCTGAAATAGGTCGGCTCGTGGCCTAGTGGCTCGTGGCCGAGTGGTACCCGCGCCCATTTACGGTGTGCGGCGATTGACTTGTAAAGCTCAATCGACCCTCATGGGGCGTACCATAGTTGGTTGGCTCGTGGCCGAGCGGTACCCGCACCCATTTACAGTGTGAGGCAACTGGCTCGTTGAGCTCAATTGACCCTCATGGGGCATACCTTGGTCATTCAGAGTAATGCCCGTGCCCGCTTACGGCGCACAGCTTCAGACTCTCATGGAGCGCATTCTCAAGACCGTGTTGGTAAAAATCCTCCCACGGTACCCAATCACGCTAAGCAGCGGTGACCAGCAATTGACCCCAAATTATGGAGTGTACCGCTGGAGGATGTTCGGAAAGTGCCCGGCCCCAATCTTCCGTGGAGGCCGGCGTTGTGGCCCATCATGGGGCGCACTTTATCCCAAACCTCGAACCAGACTTGACACCTGGTCGCGTCTTGCGCAACGCAACTTTCGGCCCAATGTGGGGCGTGCCCTAGATCTGGCCCAGAATTTAGCAGGGAGGCCCTTGCTTTTTCCCGCCGTGAGGCGAAAATTGAGACTCATTTCTTATAAATGAGGAAACCCTTGTTGGGGTAAAGACATCTTGGCCCCTCCCCCACTACGGCTGAGAAATCTTCGAATCTCCTTTGGCAATCTTGGCGACCTAGGGTTTCTGGTTTCGCGCCCAAGACTCGCGACGGTTCCCCCCACAGGGTCTTCTTCTTCGAGATGTCTTCTTCTTCATCGTCGTCGGAGGATGGCGCTGGCCCGGCGAGCACGGGATGGGAGACCTCCATTACTACGGAGTCCCGCCTGGAGGAGCTGGTCGCGGCCGGCGTTCTTCCTCCGCTGGAGTTGATCTCCGCCCGTCCCGCCGCAGGTGAACCTTACCCCCTACCCCTGGATAATGAGATCGTGGTCTTCGAGTCCTTCTTTTGGCAGGGGTTTAGCATTCCTGGGAGCGCCTTTTTCCGAGGGCTCCTTCACTTTTACGAGATTGAGCTGATCAATTTGAATCCCAATTCCATTCTTCACATTGCTCTCTTCGTTCAACTTTGCACGTCCTCATTTTGACTTGTTCCGCTCCCTCTTCCTGCTCAAGCCTCATCTGAACCGGGCTGCTCCCAGTGTTATTGGGGGCGCCGGACTTCAGCTGCGAGAGGGCTTGAAGAAACATTACTTCGCCATCCCCCTCAAGACTTCCCTCAAAGGTTGGAGGCGGGAGTGGTTCTATTGTGCGAATGTTGATCCTTTTCTCGCCCCTTTCACTGGCCGCGCCCCTAAAGCTTCTCGATGCTGGAGTGATGCCCCAGATGGCGGCGGGTTGAACCAGGTCGCCAAGCTTCTGGCGCTGATTAATGATCTGAAAAGCCGGGGGCTGTCAGGCCCTGGGATCACAATCAGCTTTGTCAAGCGCCGGGTGCAACCCTTAAAGGAAAGAATCCATTTGGGGTTCCAGTATAGCGGGACTCAGGATCCCACCCGAGAGACGAGCGCGTCCCTTCTGAGAGATGCATTGGCGGCGCGTGTGGTTGACTTCTTTGCGCCTGGCACCGAGATTACCAACAGGGGCTGCCCTCACAAGTTTTCGGCAGCGAGCCCTCCCCCTCCTGTGAGTATCCCTCTCTCTCGAGAAGTCGTTCCATAATTTTTGCCTGATTTGTGATTCTAACAATGTGCGATCGTTCACCTTTCAGGAGCGTGAATCCTTCTTTTCTGACGCTCCGGTCGTCGGCCTCTCTCGGCTGAGGAATGTTTAGGCCAAGAGAGCAGCTGACATTTCGGCCGATGAGCTGCGCCAGCAATCGGTGGAGGAGGCTGTTAATCCCTCACCGGCTGGGGCTTCGACCTCCAGCGTCCCCGGGCCACTAGGCGCAGAGCCCCGGCCCTCCGACTCAGGAGCTGCCCCGACTGCCGGTGTCGGGTCGGGCTCCCCTCCGAGCGGTGTCGGGACTCGGATGAGGCCTGGGATGAAGTTTAAGAGATCCAGGAGGTATTCTTTCGGGTAATCCTTGTCTTTTTGTTCTTACCTGTGCTGAGATGTTTCCTTTTTGTCAACTCAGGACTCCTACTATGGATGTCCTAGTGGAGGGGTCTCCGTGTCGACCTTCTTTGTGCTTCGAGGATATCAGCAGCGTCGTAACGTCGCTTCTTCTTCTGTGTCTTTAAATGGTGTCATCTCGGCTTCGGGGCCATGCATGGCCTATAAATGGGGCGTTATCGCTCTTGAGCGATCGCCCCTTTCTTCGAGTCTTCTTCCCCTTCTTCCTCCCAGCTTTCCTCCAAGTCTAACATGAGGAGATTCGTTGGCCCCTACGCGGCGTTTTTTCGCCAGCGGTGCCTCGTACTGCTCTTCAGCTGGGAGGAAGCAGAGTTCTGGGAGGAGCACGACTTCGCCGTCCTGGAGGCAGAGGAGGAGGACGGGGCCACCAGGGACGCCGCCGCCGTGGCCGCCTTGCTGGAGGTGGCACCGGGGCTCTTCGAGGTGGCCGAGATTATCACAGAGATGGTCGGGCACGAACGCCGCGATAACCTAGCCGTCACGGCCCTCGTCCGCCTTATACCACCCCTTTGGGTGGTTGAGGACGAGATCCTGGCGGCTCTGGGTCGCACGCGCCGCGTCTGACCTCGGCGATCCCGCCTCCGGCCCTCCCACAAGAAGACTGGCAGCAAGACTCAAGACCAAAGAAGAAGATCAGCAGCAGTAGCTCCAGTGTCTCCCCCTCTTCTTTTTTTTTGTTTTTGTGAGAGAAAATGAAAAAAGAAGATCAGCAATGTAAATTACTGTTATTATGGAATATAAATCGGTGCCCTTTTACTCTTCTGAGTTTGATCGTTTTTCTTTGAGTAGTTTACACTAGTCGACAGCCCCAGCCCCCGCAGCGAGGTGTTGGAGGGCCGAATTTTTATCGACTACAGTCTAGTGACCCCGATCTCTGTTCAGTAAAATTCCTGAACTATCGATCGTTATTCTCGAGTGGTTAGTACCTACTTCTAGCTTAGTCTTTTCTAACTCGTGCGCTGGTGCAGACGTTCGGATGTTGCCGCTTGAAGCGATCTCATCGCGAACGTGCATTTTCGCATATTCTGCATCGGCACGGCTCGGATCAGACGATACGCTAGTAGGGTGGTAACCACTCGGGATTGATCGGGTCACTTTAGTCAAAACTGATCAAAGAACCAGATAGTCGGGAGCTTTATTTAATGCAGGGGAGCAAGATACATAACTTATGCGTAGAAGCGATGTAGCTGTTCGGCGTTCCAAGTATTCGCCAAAACCGCGCCATCTTCGCGCCTGAGTCGATAGGCACCCGGTCGAACCGTCTCCTCTACAATGTACGGACCTTCCCAAATTGGAGAGAGCTTGTGCTCACTTTTCTGGTTCCTTCTGAGGACTAGGTCTCCTTTTGAAAAGGCTCTACTTCTGACATTGCGAGAATGGTAGCGCCGAAGTCCCTGGAGGTACTTGGCCGAGTGAATGGCTGCAACATTTAGAGCCTCCTCGAGTTGATCAAGCTCTTCCATTCAGCTTTCCTCGGACTCAGCTTCCTTGTAATTCCAAACCCTCGAGGATTCGAATTCTAGTTCGGTCGGCAGAACCGCCTCTGCACCGTAAACTAGAAAAAAGGGGGTTTGCCCAGTCGCTCGGCTGGGAGTGGTTCTGAGTCCCCAGAGTACTGACGGTAACTCTTTCACCCATCGGGCAGCATATGGTTTGAGGTGATCGAAAATCCTGGCCTTGAGGCCCTGGAGGACCAAGCCATTAGCCCGCTCGACCTGGCCATTGCTTCGTGGGTGAGCTACCGAGGCGAAGCAAATCTTAATTCCGACGCCCTTGCACCACTCTTGAAATTCTTTACTCCTGAATTGGGTACCATTGTCTGTGATGATCCGGTTGGGAACTCCGAATCTGACCATGATATCCTGGAAGAACTCCTTGGCCTTGACCGCAGTGATCGTGGCGACTGGTTTAGCTTCGATCCACTTGGTGAACTTGTCAATGGCTACGAAAAGTTAGGCGAAACCGCCTTGCGCCTTCTTGAGCGGGCCAACTAAGTCGAGCCCCCAGACCGCAAAGGGCCAAGAGATGGGGATAGTTTGCAGCTCCTGTGCCGGCAAATGTGTCTGCCTTGCATAGAACTGGTAGCCCTCGCAAGTTCGAACGATCTCCTTAGCATCCGTCACCGCCGTAGGCCAAAAGAACCCCTGGCGGTAGGCTTTCCCAACCAAGGCGCTTAACGCCACGTGATGGCCGCACATCCCCGAGTGGATTTCCTTGAGCAGGTCTCTTCCCACTTGTTCCGAAATGCACCGCTTGAGGACACCGGAGGTGCTCTTCCGAAAGAGCTCCTCCCCAATCACCACGTAGGATTTGGCTTGACGGGAGATGCGCTCAGCCAGAGTGGTTGCCTCTGGAAGCTTGTCCTTCAGGAGATAATCTAGATATGGGGCCGTCCAGTCGGGGTTAATGACCAGGACTCCGGTCTTAGGATCCTTACCTGGCTCTCGTCATTTTGCAACTGTTGGCTCGTAAAGATCCTGGACGAAGATACCACTCGGGACCTCTGCCCGAGTGGCTCCCATCTTAGCCAACTCATCGACTGCTTCGTTGTTGCGGCGGAGGACATGGACCAGCTCCAGACTGTCAAACTTGCCTTCCAATTTTCGGACTTGCTGGCAATACGCCATCATAGTCTGATCGATGCACGACCAGTCCTTTTGTACTTGGCTCACCACCAGCTGGGAGTCACCGCGGACCGCCAGTCGTCGGATTCCGAGCGATATGGCGATGCGAAGCCCATGGATGAGCGCCTCGTACTCTGCGGCGTTGTTCGAGGCCGGAATCGAATCGAAGGACGTGCCGAGTTTATCACCTCTCGGCGAGATGAGGAGAATTCCCGCCCCAGCCCCGCCGAGCATGAGAGATCCATCGAAGTGCATGGTCCAATATGCCGGCTCTTCTTCGAGGCGGGGAGTTTGGGATTCAGTCCACTCGGCTGTAAAGTCGGCCAAGGCCTGGGACTTGATGGCGGTGCGTGGCTTGAACGAGATGTCGAAGGCTCCAAGCTTAGCCGCCCATTTAGAGATTCTCCCAGTAGCTTCTCGATTATGGAGGACCTCTCCCACGGGGAAAGAAGTCACTACTGAAATCGAGTGTCCTTGGAAATAATGCTTCAGCTTCCGCGACGAGATCAGAATTGCATACAGTAGCTTCTGAACTTGAGGATATCGCGTCTTGGATTCGCCCAGTACTTCGCTAACAAAGTAGACCGGGCGTTGTACACTGTAACGGTGTCCGGACTCCTCCCGCTCCACGACTATCACGGCACTGACTACATGAGTTGTTGCCGCCATGTAAAGCAGGAGAAGTTCACCTGGCACCGGCGAGACTAGGATTGGAGGGGTGGAAAGGAACACCTTGAGTTCTTCGAAGGCTTGTTGTGCCTCAGCCGTCCATTCAAAACGGTCCTGCTTCTTGAGGAGCTTGAAGAAAGGCATCCCTCGAACCCCCAACCTAGAGATAAACCTGCCAAGCGCTACCATGCAGCCAGTAAGTTTTAGGACATCCTTCTGGCTGGTAGGTGGCGCCATCCTCATGATGGCCCCGGTTTTTTCCGGATTTGGCTCGATCCCGCGATGAGAGACTATGAATCCGAGCAGTTTCCCAGAAGAGACTCTGAAAACACACTTCTCAGGGTTCAACCTCATCTGGAACGCCCTTAGACTTTCAAACGTCTCGGCCAGATCGGAGGTGAGGCTGTCCTTAGCTTGCGTTTTAACCACCACATCATCCACATATGCCTCCACGTTGCGTCCGAGCTGATGGTGGAAGCACCGCTGTATCGCGCGCTGATAAGTTGCGCCAGCGTTTTTCAGCCCGAACGGCATCGTGACGTAGCAGTATGCTCCAAATGGGGTGATAAACGAAGTCTTCTCGCAATCCTCCTCTTGAAGCCGGATTTGGTGATAGCCTGAGTAGGCGTCCAGAAAACAGAGGAGCTGACACCCAGCAGTGGAGTCCACCACTTGATTGATGCGGGGTAGGCCAAAGGGATCTTTCGGGCAAGCCTTGTTGAGGTCGGTATAGTCAACACACATGCACCAACTTTTATTCTTCTTTTGAACAAGTACAGGGTTTGCCAACCAGTCGGCATGATACACTTCTTTGATAAAACCTGCGGCTAATAGCTTTGTGATCTCCTCCCTGATGGCTTCTCGGCGGTCTTGGGCAAACCGTCGTAACCTTTGCTTGACCAGCCTGGCCGATTCATTTACGTTCAGCGTATGCTCAATCACCTCCCTGGGGACTCCGGGCATGTCCGACGGCTTCCAGGCAAAGGCGTCTTTGTTTGCCCGTAGAAAGGTGACGAGCGCGTCCTCCTATTTCTCTCCGAGCCCTGTCCCGATCATGGCCGTCCGAGCTGAATCGGACGGGTCGAGGATAATTTTCTTGATACCTTCTTCGGGACCAATTCCGGGGTTCGGCGCTTTGCAGGTGGGGACGCTACCTTCCGGCTTGTCAGAATCCGCCTCTTGCCGAATCCTCTCCTGACCCGCTCGCGCCTCCAGCGATTCGGCCATCTCGCAGCTCTCCCTGTCACAAGAAAAAGACTGCCTGATATCACCGCGTAAAGCGATAATACCACTCGGCCCTGGCATTTTCAGCGTCAGATACGCATAGTGGGGCACTGCCATGAACTTGGCTAGCGCTGGTCTCCCCAAGATGGCATGATACGCTGTCGCGAAATCAGCCACCTCGAAGCCAAGGTTCTCTATCCGGTAATTTTCTCTTGCTCCGAAAGTGACCGGCAGAGTGATTTGTCCGAGTGGTGTCGCGGACGTTCCGGGTATGATGCCGTGAAAAGGCGACGACCCACGTTTAAGCTCCAACCGTGGAATTCCCATGTCGTCAAGAGTTTTCACGAAGAGGACATTGAGCCCACTTCCACCATCAATCAATACCCTCTTGAGCTTGATGACGCGGACAACCGGTGCCAAGACAAGCGGATATCTACCAGGGAATGGGACTCGATCTTGGTGATCCAAGCGGTCGTAAGTTATCACGACCTCGGACCACCGTACATACTGGGGGGCCTCCGGCTCTATTGCGTTGATGTCTCGGGCGGTAAGCTTTTGCTTCCGCCTGGACTCGTACGCGGCCGAACCCCCGAATATGTAATTAAGCTCGAGGTCGACTTCCTGATAGTCTTCCTCAGCTTCGGGGGGAGGTGGCTTGGCGGCGTGTCCACTCGGACCTTGTCCAGCCTGCTTCTTGCTCTCCCGGGCAAATCTTTTCAAAGTGAAGCAGTCCTTGGCGGCATGTCTCCCCTTCGGATGGAAGGGGCAAAGTGAGTTCATCACCTTGTCATACCCGTCCTCTTTGAGGGGACGAGGGTGGGCATGTTCAGCGACTGCCACTAGCTCCTCGCCTTTGCGCTTCTTCTCCTTCCGTCTGGAGGACTCGGCCTGATCCTTCTTCTCGTCATGCCGTTCCGCCAAGGCCTCGGAGGCGGAAGCGTAGCGGTCCGCTAGGGCGAACAATTCACGAACCGACATTGGTGGCTTCCGAGACATCTTCTTGATGAGATCAGGGTCGCTGACTCCCTTCTGGAAGGCAGCTATCACAACCGCATTCGTGACATCCCGAACAGTGCTTTTCCTGTGCATGAAGCGTTTGACGAACTCCCGCAGGGACTCGTTCCTCTTTTGGTGCAGCTGATACAGGTCCCAGGGGGTGCCAGGGCGCTCGTAAGTGCCTTGGAAGTTTGAAATAAATTGCTCACACAGATCTCCCCAGGAATCTATAGAGTTCGCTGGGAGTCCAGTGAGCCAAGCTTGGCCCAGGGGCGAGAGGGTAACCGGTAAGTAATTTGCCATTACTTTCTGATCCCCACCCGGCAGCCCTGACCGCCAGAGCGTACACCTGTAACCAAGCCTCCGGGTCCCTCTCACCGTCAAACCTAGTGATGCCCTTGGGATTAAACCCAGCAGGCCAAACCACTCGGTGTAGGTGAGCGGTAAACGCGCGAACCCCTTCAATGATCCCGCAGTAACCCCCGGGCAGTGACCGACGTGGAGGGGATCACGCTTGGCGTGCTTCGCGATCTCGTGGAAGGATGCCGTAACGTTTATACTCGTTCGCGGTTGAGGCTGTGTCGCAAGTCGTCTCCGCGGGGAGGAGCATAACGTCCCTGGCGGGGGGGCTTCCCGACCTGACCGGCTGCTAGCCGTCTGGGTCCACGCCAGATCGCGTGACCGCTCCTTTGCCGGCTGATCGGTCTGGGCCTGCTGGATCGCTGCCACCGTCACCATGGCCTTTACTTGGGCCACGATCGGGGCGGCTGGATCGCCAGCCCCCAGCATAGGGCTCAAGGTATCCAGGAGTGTCTTGGAGGCGACGATATTCTGCTGTGGAGTACGGAAAACCGCTTGGTCCCCCATCTTGGCTTGCAGAATGTCTTCATTGACGCCGCGAGCGCGGTCCCGCAGGGCACGCGCCCGCGCGTCCGACTCTGTTATTCGGCCACCTTCCAAGTCGGCGGCAGCCGATGTGTCGAGGCGTTGCTGCGAATCCGTCCGCGAGATCTCGATTACGCTGACTCTACAGAAATTCCAGCAACTCTCTAGGCTCTCTTCTGACTCGGCCGGTGAGCTGGGCGAGCCTGAAGAGGATAGCTCCAGGCGCTCGGAGGTGCTGATTGGTTTGGCAGTGAGGACCCCCACCATTCGTGTCTCGGTGCCCGTGGGTCCGACTCCCTGGCGGGACCGGGCCTTCAGTCCCCTACTCAGTGCTTTAGAGCCCGAGAAAGGGGGACCTCCCGATCTGCGCGGAAGTCGTAGCGATGGCTCGCCAGAGACCTCGTTGTGCTGGCACGCGGCCTCCTCCGAGAGGGAAAGGTTCCTGAGGCTGTTGGAGATGAAGGTCAGGCTTCCGAAGCGGAGAACCTGACCCGGGGAGAAAACTTCAGAGACTCCGCTCGTCGTAGCCATCAAGCTCGACGAAGATCTTGACACGGCCCCTACCTGGCGCGCCAACTGTCGACGATTGGTTCCGCCGGCAATGAGATTTGTGATTCTAGGGGATTCGTGCGAGATCGAAGCTAGATGGTAACACAGGATGCGAGGGCAATCTTTTTAGACAGGTTCGGGCTCTCGCGGAGGAGATAATACCCTAGTCCTGTGTTCTTGGATATTCGGATGTGTTCTCCTTTTTTCTCCTCCCCCCTTTTAGGGTTGTTCCCTCCCCCTTATATACTAGGGGAAGGATACACTACAAATGGGCGCCACCTGGCCCTGAACATGGTGGCTTCATGAGTACGTAATTTGTCTCTATCGGCTGAGCCCCACTACATCCAGGGGGTGTGGTCGTTCCTTTCCCAACCCACGCCTGCCACTCCGCCAGGTTCTGGTACCTGCAGGTTCTGCCGATGCCAGGCCGCAGGCTTTGCTTTTGACGGGGTTGTCTGGACGCGGCACGAAGCTTCGCCGAGGGGTCAGCCAGCTGCCTTGGGGAAGAAGTCGGGCCATGCTACGGGCCCCTCGTGGCGCTTCTAGGCTCTGGGCCTACTGCACCATCGTTGGCCCAGTGGAGTGTAGGCTTCACTTGCGGGACCCCCATCTCAGGCATCCCACAGGACCCTCATAGGGAAAGCCTTCCGACAAGGCTTCTATTGGCCGACCGCCGTGGCAGATGCCGAGCAGATTGTCCGTAGCTGCGAAGGATGCCAATTCTTCGCCCGACAAACACATCTCCCGGCTCAAGCTCTGTAGACAATCCCTATCACATGGCCGTTCACGGTTTGGGGACTCGATCTGGTCGGGCCCTTCAAGAAGGCGCCCGGAGGCTTGACCCACCTGCTTGTCGCCATCAACAAGTTCACCAAGTGGATAGAAGCCAAGCCAATTGCGACTATCACCTCGGCGCAGGCGGCAAACTTCTTCCGCGACATCGTCTACCGGTTCGGAGTCCCAAACTCCATCATCATCGACAATGGGACGCAGTTCACCGGGAAGGAATTCCTCGAGTTCTGCGATGACTTCAACATCTGTGTTGACTGGGCGGCTGTGGCTCATCCACGGGCCAACGGTCAAGCTGAGCAAGGAAATGGCATGATCCTACAAGGGCTCAAGCCATGAATCTTTAGCCGGCTGAAGAAATTCACGGGACGATGGGCAGCCGAGCTGCCCTCGTTCTTTGGAGCCTATGGACCACGCTGACCCGTTCGACCGGGTTCTCACCATTCTTCATGGTGTTCGGCGCCGAAGCAGTTCTGCCCACCGACCTGGAATACGGCGCCCCCAGACTTCAAGCTTTTGATGAAACACGAGGGCTTGAGTCACAGCAGGACGCCATCGACCAACTTGACGAGGCGCGTGACGTGGCCATCCTCCGATCGGCCAAGTATCAACAAGCTCTACGGCGGTACCACAGTCGTTAGATCCGTGGTCGATCCTTTGACATTGGCGACTTGGTCTTGCGCTAGGTCCAGTCCAGCCAAGATAGACACAAGCTTTCCCCCTCGTGGGAAGGCCCATTCACCGTTGTGGAGATCGTCCGGCCCGGCACCTTCCGACTCAAGGACGCCGACGGTAACGTCATCCCCAACGCGTGGAACATAGAGAAGCTAAGGCGGTTCTACCCCTGAGGCTTTTTCTTGACCACGCGCAAGTCAACGACTACATGTTCATAGGCTCACGCCGGTTGGGAGCGCTCCCTTCCCGCGTGAGCACAAGTGAACGTTTTTTGTACTCAGGTTCATGCTCCTTGTTCACGCTTCGCCCGAAAGTGCCAACGCTCCGACCCACGCCCGACCACCGTAGTTCCTAAAGGCAATGGTCGTCGATTGTACGACACGGCAAGCAAGCAAGAGCAGAAAAAATACGACTGCAAACTTTGCCATGAAACAGACTTTATTTCATCGCAACCTTTCTACATCACGGATGGGGAGGCGCGCATGTCATCACAGCCCCCCAACCCAACTGTCCTCATCACGCCTCCGTCCGACCGCCTCAATGAGGGCCTCTCTCACCCTGTGGAGGCAGGGGACGGCCTCGAGGAGAGCATTGACCCGCGCTGTGTCTCGTCTGACAGCGGCCGCTTCCACCTCCGCTATTATCCGCCTCCACACCTCTTCATCGAAGGCAGTCGGCTGCTAGTTGAAAGGGTTACCAAACATAAAGAAGGAGGGCAGGTGAAGCCTCGGAACAAGAAAGGGAAAGGAGCATGGCTGCATCGCAAACACCCTGCATGTCCCTTTTTATACCCCAAGGCACGGAAGACGAAGAGGATCAAGTAATTGTAGGGACGGGAAGCTAAAGCACCCTGCACCAATTCCAACCAAGGCGCGACCACCCAAAAATTTAAGGTGATTCTATCCCCTGAGCTCTTCTGTTTTTCTTACGTCTGTCCCCCCTTCCTCCAACTATAAAGCGCTGCGCGGTGACTGCCACCTAGTCCCCGCGCACCGCTCGGGGGCTACTCGTGCCTACATGGGTCGGTGACCCGACTGGCCATTCGGTCCTCCCTCGTGATAACCCTCTCAGCCCATGTACTACGGCCTATGCCCCAGTGGCTACGGTTGCTAAGTAGTGCTTCGTGGAAGAAGGTAGTGCCCGAGCGAAACGACCTACGATCGGTTTGGAACACTCCTTTCCCGAGCAAGCATAAGCGAACGCCTTGCTTATACCTTCGCCCGGACCGGTGGCCCGACCGGTCACTTGGCTCTCCCTCGCGGTTACCCTCTCGACCCGAGTGCTACAGCCTACGCCCCAGTGGCTACGGTTCCTAAGTAGCGTTTCGTGGAAGAATGAAGTACTCGTGCGGAGCGACCTTCAGCCGGTCGGAAGCACTCCTCCGCTGCGAAGCAAGCGATCTAAGCTTAAGTTGTTTTTGCGTTTCCCCCCCAAAAAAGTGTTAACACAACAACCTACTCTCTGGCTACGGTTGTCAGGTGTTCACCACGACAAAAACCAAAAACGTAAAAAACAAACAGAAGATGAACTTAAATCAGCAAAGGAATGTGTTGCACTACAAAAGGCAAAGCACTAACTCCTGTCTATTCTTGGTGGAGGACACTCCCCGGCAGAATCCTATTGGCGATCACCTGAGCATGCGGCTCGACCTAGGACTCGAACCCGTCGATCTCCTCATCGGATCGGTTCCCTATTCTTGGCGGAGGACACTCCCCGGCGGAATCCTATCGGCGATCACCCGAGCATGCGGCTCGACCTGGGACTCGAACCCGTCGATCTCCTCGTCGAATCGGTTCCCTATTCTTGGCGAAGGACACTCCCTGGCAGAATCCTATCGGCGATCACCCGAGCATGCAGCTCGACCTGGGACTCGAACCCATCGATCTCTCGTCGGATCGGTTCCCAGCGACCCCGCTGCTGACGGTCTCAAGGTCAATACCGTCGTAATGGGAGATGGCGTTGACGAGCGCCGAGGAAGCGTAGAGTACGATGGCCTCACTCACTGCGCTTTCGACGTGCCCCGGCACGCTGTTCAGCACGGTGACAAGTGAGCTCGGACCCGCCGTGAGTCCGAGTACTCGGTCGCAGACACCCTGGCCGGCCTCCCGAAGGGCCATCAGTTCGGCGGCCAGTTCGGACTGCTCACCCTCCGCCAGCTGTTGTGCCGTCACGGCCACTTCCCGCGTCGTGACCGTCGTATCACGCTCCTCCATCGCCTGCCTCCACGCCTCCGTCGTATCAGGTTCTTCTGCAACTCTGCAAGTTCAAGACTGTGTCAGAAAACTGCTCCCTCCTGACCGCGATCACGAGATCGAAGGTTTGGGCGACTTACCGGCCGCGGAAGCCTCCATGGCGCGAAGACCTTCCTTGGCCTTGGCTAGAGCCTCCCGGTCGAGCGCGGCATCTTCGACAAGTTCCTTCGCCGAAGCCAGCTCCTCTCGAGTGGTGTTCCGCTCGGCACGCAGTCGGTCGGCCTCCTCCCGGGTCGAGTCACGCTCGTCCCGATGGTGGGTCGCCTTCGACTGAGTGAACTCCTCCGCAGAAATGGCGGAGGTCTTGGCGTCGTTGGCCTCCTCTAGGGAAGATTTGGCCTCGGACGCCTCCCCCTCCAAGGTATGGTTCATCAGCCGTGCTTCTTGCAAAAGCTACGCGACCCAATCCAGCCTCTGGTGGGCAAGGCCTGTCTTCCCCCGCTCGGCGTCCAGGGCCTCCCGAGCATCATGCAGCAGCGCCCCGAGGTGGTCACAATATTCCTCGGTAGCCATCCTCAGGCCATGTAGGCGCCAGAGGAACCCGGACTTCTCCACCAACCGGGTTTGCAAACACTCGAAAGCACGATCCGATCAATCCACCGCAAGCCCATCCAAAAATTACAACAATAGGTTTATCGATCTTACCGTCCCGGTAGGATGAAGTCTTCCGGCGATGGAGTCCAGCACCTTGCTAGAGGACTCAAGGGCAAGGGCTAGATATTTGCGGATCTGGTCGACCTCAGCCTCGATGTGCTGTGCGCCCTCCCGAAGGGCCTCCCTCTCCTCGTGCTCCGCCACATCGTCCAACACGAACGACGGCCCTCCGGATGGGTCGTCGCCCGGCCAGTCAAGACAGTAAAGTGGGATCGAGCAGCCTCGACCGCCGCCCCAGCTAGCCGCTTCGAGACTCCGGGATCTAAGACGACCACCACCGATTCTTGGGCTGCCCCCGCTGGTGTAGTCCCGAGCAACGATGGTACAACCCCCTCCGGTAGCCAGCATGCGTCGGCTGGCGGCTCCCCCGGCGGCGGCGGCGGGAGCTCTTCTTCACTTTCCCGACCCCCGGGTGAGCTGTCGGCTCGGCGAAAGACGCCGAGGATTCCCCGTGCGCCGGTCCGCCCGGCAGCACCGCCTCTCCCGTTGCCTCCGCTTATGGCACGGGCAATGCCAGCGGCACCTCCGCGCAGGCCGGCCCCCCGGTCGGCGCTGACCCCAAGGGTTCGATCACTTCAGCTCCCGCCGGTAGCAGCGGAGGCACCGGGTCTCTCGCAGCCGTGGTTGGACTCACCACTGCCTCCACGGCCGCCCCCGTGTAGATCCTGCATATGACGATCAGTCGGGAGCCGCACTAAACAACTCAAATGAAGAGTGATTAGGGAGCGAACGGGACACTTACCGCGACAAACGGATGCACGGCCATCGCGCCCTCTTCGACGGTCCCCCACGTGGAGGCGAGTTGGCCCTCCGCCTCCTTAGGGACACCCCCACCGACGGTGCCTCCTCCTGAGGTGCAACAGTGCCGGCGCCCCGGCCAGTACCCCCGCTCGGACCGCCGTCCACAAGCGGCACGGGTCCAAGCGAGCGAGCGACCCGAGTCGCCCCCGCCGTCCTCACCGCTCTTACTAGAGGTCAACTCCAGACTGCCCCACACGACAGCGGTTGTGTCGGAGACTTCCTCGCCACGCGCGGCTCTAGCCGTGCGCTCTTGCTTCTTCTCCGCCACCCTCTTCTTCCTCCTCTCCTCCTTCTGCTTTCTGCGGACGAAGTCGCGCTGCTCGGAGTCCATGCGGGCCACAGCCCTTAGCTCCTTCTCCCCCGACAATAAAGCCCAGGAGACCATCCCACCGAGTCCCTACAAGAATACGTCCAGATAAGCGCCAAAAAAGCCGAGGAAAAAGGATCAGGGGAGGAAGGGATTGCTTGGCTTACCAGATTCGGCGGGTTCCACGCCGAGAACGGCTTAACAGGTTTGTAAATTGCTATCTCGTGATATTTTCTAAATACTCGCATCTACGGCTTAACAGGTTTGTAAATTGCCGAATGATGCAAAACTTAATCGCGAGAGGAGCCAGATTGGCCCCCTGACAATCTAGGGTACCTCACTGAGTGATTCACTTAGCTGACGGCAATTCTTTCTCTTTTCTATTTATTCTATCTAATTTAATGCATTTATTTTATTCTTATACTTATACATGTGCAGTTGATAATGCAGGTCTAATAAATGCAGATCAAGACAGTACAGAGGCCGTAGTTTAGGATCTTGTAATTTATTTTCTTATAATGTAATTCATAATCAAACTTGTAATCGAGCAGTTGCATGTGATGTAATCTATATAGTTGTATGCCATCATAAAGATTGTTGTACTTCCTTTTTATTATAAATGTGAACTACAATATATCAATAAAATTGAGTGTTATACTTTGTTCTCATGTAATGAATATTTTCTGATCATGAATGATTCTTGATTCACTTTATCTGTCAACGTACTATTTCCAGTATGTCTTGTTAAATAAATTTCTCATTTATAATTCTAATGTCCAATTATCTTTTAGCAAGAAGATCTCTATCTTCTACTTCTATTTCTTTACTTCCATCTTTTCCCCCAATTTTCTTTGAGTAAATCCTTTATCAACAAGGATTTGAAAGATGGTAATTCATAACATGATCTGTTAAACTTTTATTTTCTACTATCAAATTATTATTATTTTTTTCCTAAAATCTATAATTTAAATATTCTTTTAAACAAAATATCTATCAAAGACTTCTAAAGTCCAGGAAAAACAATAATAAATCAAATTTATACTTTAATATTTTATTTTTACTGTTTAGTAAATTCAGGGATGTTACAGACTACCCCCCTTAACAGGAATCTCGTCCCCGAGATTCGCAGGGTTAAAAGGGTGAATGGGAGTTGAATAATTAAGTGACCTGTACGATTATTCTGAAAGAAAAGATTATCGAGTATAACTTCAGGTCTTATGAATGATCATGAAATTCAGTTATAGGTGCAAAGGTAGATTCAAGGTAAATTTAAAGAGACAGGATGATTTAAACTGAGTTCTGGTAGAGACTGTATTTATGAGGAATGTACCTGGTATTTCATTAAGTATGCCATGGTTGATGTCTTGAGCTGAAGTAGATGCAGATCCAGGGACTTGCTGACCTTTAGGTCTTTGAAGTCGTCCTAGTGGTACAGCTTTACAAGGTTGAGGACGAGGTGGGTTTTGCTTTCTTTTTGGGCACTTATTGATATAGTGTCCACGTTCACGACAACCGAAGCATGTAACATTAGTTGCCTTATTTTGAGGACCAGGAAATTGGCCATTGATTTTGTTGGAGGGATGAATGAATGATGTTTGAGATTGAGGACAAGTTTGTACGGAATTTTTCTTAGAATTGACATCTTCGTTCAGATGCCTCCTCGTTCCATGTTTCTTCGGGAAGATAGCTTCAGATTTTGTTTTTCCTATTCTCGGGGTTATCATTTTGACTGAAGTGATTTCTGGCAGGGCTATGGTGTTAGAAGAGGTTTGGTTTCTTTGGGGGCATTGTTTAGCAATGTGATCTGTTTTGCGACAGACAAAGCACTTAGGTGCCTTTCATGTCGCTTTGCTGGGTACAAGAGGGGGTCCTATACTTTTGCTCTTCTGAGTTTTAACTTGTTGTTGCTTAGGACAATTTCTAGCCCAGTGGCCTTCTTTATCACATAAGAAACAGGCTGTTGGTGATTGCCAATTATTACTTTCTTGATGATGGCTGGTAGAATAGAAATGCTGATTTTCCAATTCTTCTTCCGTCATTTCTTGTGCAGTTTCTTTTCTACATGAAAATTTTTGGGCAATTAAGGCTCGAAGATTTTCTTGTTGAAGTCGAACTACAGTGGCAACTATTAAATCGAGAGGGCATTAAGATGGGCAATGATCTTTACTTTCACAAAGATAACAAGTAATATCGTTCATAGGACATTTTCCCGGAGAATGGTTTCCTTCACAACTGGAGCAATTTATTGCATGTTCATCAGCGGTATGTCCTATTCCTCCGCAGCGAATGCATGCGCGGTTTTCAATTTGATTTGATTGGTAACATTTCAAAGAGCAGCTTTTAGGCTTTGAATAAGATGTAAGAGTGGCTTTTTGAGCTGAATATTTTCTTTTTCTGGCGTGAGCTACGTCCATATTGGCAGCGTTCTGCCCCATCGGCTGACTAAGAGGGGTGGAATTTTGATAATGTTGTTCCATCATAGAGAGTGTTTGAATTCCGGTTTAGGATACTGGCAAAGATTTTTCTGGGTTGGTTTCTTGTGGTTTAAGGAGGGATTATAAACTATGCCTGGTTTCTTCTTCAGGTATTTTACTGAGGGATCTTGTCGTAGGTCTTCTGCAGTAATGACAATAAGACTATTTAGATAAAGATCTAGCGGGTTACAGGTCAACATTTCGTTCCCTAAAAATTTTATTAAATAGAGTTTCTACAATTTAGAAGAGATGAGGTAGTTGATTTGGGCCTACTTTCCATTTGTGAACATTGTCATTATTTATTGAGATCGCCTCGTCGTGAATTTTCAACCCGAAGGTTTAGCATTTGCGAGAGCAATCCTTACGCAAAATTTCATCACAATGAATAACAATAAAAGATTGCATTCCAAACTAGCATACAAAGAAATATTTTGGTTTCCAGTCATTATTCTATTTCCAAGCACTTTTATATGACCAAAGCTATATTTCATCTTACATGAGGTGGCTTATCATTGCGATTCCATTCTAGGGTAGGGTAATAAAGTGAACACTTTTCGGGTTCATAGGCATGGCCAGCTGTTACTTGTAGAGGTAATTGGATAGTGACTGTCCTAAAGTTTCTTAGGTATTCTCTGCAGTTACCAGTATGGCGAGGTATTAATTTCAATTCTTCTGTAGGTTGCATAGGCTCAAGCATAAATGGAGTGACGACGAAGATTGTAATATTAATTCTTTTGGAGCTGGTTCTAACAAGGTTCTTGCTGTCTTGCGTGAGTAGTATGGGAACAAAAGGCATTATTATCGATGCAGTGGAGTTTGGCATGTGCAGTAAAATATTCTTTCAACACACTTCTACGGTTAAGGAATGTTTATGGGGGTCACCAAACTTCTATCTATAAATTGGCTTTGTTTATAAGAATCAAAGGATATTAGTAACTAGAGTAATATACAGGTGAGAAGTCTTACAGAAGGAAGAGGTAAGTTATACAAGAATATTATATTCCAAAGTTGTATGTCTAAAAGTTCAGGTTACCATATTTTAGACAATATTATTTTCCTCAAAGGTTTTATTAGAATGTCTATACGAGGGAAGAAACACCTTATTAGAGGTAATTTAAATTCTAAAACTATCCTTTATTTAGTACAAGATAACATTATTGTTCAAAGTTTCTTAGTTATAATTTCTTATTAACTTTTAAAGGTTGCCACATCGTGAAGTTTTAGTTTCCTACTAAAGGATCACGAGTGCATCCCCAAAGCAATACAATAAGTTCACGATAAAAGTTCAATAGCACAAAAAGAACACATACTTAGCTAATGTACATAATGGTTCTAGGTTTCTATCTTAGCTCCCTACGTGATCTTATTACGAGAGTTTCGATACGTCACCAGAGCTACTTGTAGCTTTAGATGATACTGCCTCTCGTAATGAGCTTCCTGGCGTCGAGTTTCTTCGAACTTTCACATCACTTGTCGGGGATGATGGTCCAAAGCTTCCACGACAATGAAGAAGTTGATGGGGTGTCGCATTCGTCTTTCTGAGGTTGTTGGCGGGGATGTAGTAATCTTCCTTGGTTGTATAGGGAGAAGAATATTGATATATCACCGACATCCTAAAACTGGTGGCAGCGATGCCCTATGTGTTTTAACAATCAATAGACCATTAAATTATTTTCAAAAGGATTCATTAGCGATATTTAATAAGAACATAGATAAGAAGAAGAACTCTTTATAGGAGGGTAAGAATATAGAAGTGAGGGAAAGAAAGTCCTATTGAAAGGAAAAAGTATATAGAGATATAAATAATTTCCTATGGAAAGAAAGAATATATAGAGATTCCAATTGGAAAGGAAAGATTTTATAACAGATAAGATGAGACAAGAGAAGGTTAATAACATATATAGCAAATTTTCATTCCTAAATATAAAATTGTCTATTTCAAATTTTAAAATTTCAACTAACGGCCATTCTATCTAAGGTTTGCCTGCAGTCAGCATGGCTCTGATACCAAACTGTAAGACCCTCACTTTTATGCTACAGTGCAAACATAAAAGCAAGGTTCTAATGTGCATACTGTACCATTCCCATGATCAGTGGCTGGCACGCACAAAACACAATTTGGAATCACAACCATACAAAAGTTTCATATTTTATTACAGCGGAAGTATTGATACAATATGACCGACAAGGTCGTCTAAACATAGCCAAAAGAATCAGATGTCTTGTAGTTTGCCACATAATCCACAGGCAACTGACAAGGTAAAGCCTTAGAAAGAAACGTCGTTAATAATCCCGTTTTCCTGCGTCGCAGTACCTGTCGAGGATTCCTGTCTAAAAACAACAACAATAGCAAGGGTGAGTACGCTATGCTCAAGAAGACTTGTAGTGTTTGCAATACCTGAAATATATGCAGGCTGAATAGAAAGTGGGTTTCTATGGTTGTTTTGCATAAAGCGAAAGTTTTGAATGAAGTAATACTGAATAGTAATGGAAAGCGTAAATAAAAATTTAAGACAGTTTGATAAGTAATTGAGATAACAAGTAATAAAAAGATAATAACATTTTACTCACGGCCCTTTTGTGAGTAAAATAACGAAAAAAGACCCTCCATGGTCTTATAAGAACAAATGTAACAATAAGTGACATTTATACAGGTTTGAATCATTTCCAAAACATTTAAACAAGTTTTTGAAAATAGAAAACAATTAACTAGTGCTGGTTAACCAAGTCATCCATGACCGTGGATACGGCTATTCGAATAGTTTTAGACTCTGCAGAGCTGTACAGCTTTACCCACAAGATATGTCCTCCCTTTTTGCTAGGCCATTAACACACTTCCTTTGGTGTGCCGCCAGAGAGTTCATAACGAATCCGTTCGACTATTTGAACCTTAACTTTGCACTAGCCCAATGACGTTACCCCTGACTATGATGGAAGCAAACAAACAGTGAAGCAATAGTATTCAGGAGCCCGCGGCTCAAATGGTACAACAACAGCCCCAATTCATAGCCAGGCGTACACCGTTACAACGGCAGATGCCAACACCTCGGTGATGACACCTCCCTCGAGCAAACCAATACCCGGAATGCTCGTGCTACAACTGCCTACCAATGTGCAAAGCTAATTCCCAAATAATTTAATAAGTTAAGACTGTCCCAGTCCAGTACTTGTGGATGTACGGTTTACTTGGATCATGCAACACTACGTTCGGTCCTTAAAGTGACATGGGTGATAACTCCACCCTAGCTACGTACACGTTAAAACATGTACAACCGGCTATTGCCAATAATCACCCACGTCGAAGCAATAGTTTTATTTTCATTTTTATCAAACTACCAGTATCCTTTACTGCTTAAATAAACCATAAAAGATTTCATAAAGAATGATGTGTGGGTGCAAATGTTTATGACATTAATCTAAAGCAGTGCTAAGCATATGCAGATTAATAAGCGATTATACCCAATTTAATGAACTTAACCATTCCTAGGGTTTTTATGGATCGTATGTCCATGTGATTAAGGGAATCCATCAATTTGGGTTAATATCTACCAAGTAACAAAATAATAGTTTATCAAATTATGAGCATGCAGGGAGATTCTTAATCACATTTTAGTGGATTTATGAAATCTGGGATCAAGATGATCAAGGGGGTGCTTGCCTTGCTATCCATTGTTTTTAGTGACGAAGTCGAAGACGTGATCTTGAAGTTGTCGACGATGAAGTTCGAAACGTCGGGTTCTACACGTCGCATAACGGAAAAGAATAACAAATAGCAAATAACACTTTTAATAAGGGCAAAAGGAAATCAGATGAAGAATCAAATAACAAACACTATATTAAACAAGCACGAGTGTGGATTATGGCTTGTGAACGTATAAGTGTGTTACTTCTGTATTCTTTATCATTGATCAACAGTTTAAGGGTTGCATCGCATACGACACCTTATTTCTTATGATTTATTTTATTTTATTTTACGAATTCAGGAAGCTAAGATTGTAAGATTAAATACACTAAAATTCATTTTCAGGGTATGAAGCTGCTTGTACTAAAATTAATTAGTTCATAAAACAACAGGTGTGAAAGTAACTACGATTTATATGATTCAGCTTTTGCATATGCATCTCAGATTACAAATCTCAATTCATTTCTCGCAGGTCATGTTTTAATAGGATTCAGATGCAAAGCATATTATAATGAAAAGGTTTCTCTGATTAGGTGAGTCTTACATTAAGAAATGCCCTTGGATTTGTCTAATTGTGTTTGATTAATAGTAAGTGAAATGGTTTGGTTTAAATTAAATTAAATATTGTATAAACATATACATTTAAGATTAAGTAATGTGGATGTTGGCAACCTATCTTCAAAAAGGGTTTTTGAAGAATGGGTCTAATGAAGGAAATTTCAATCTATTGTTTCTCTGTCAGACTTTAATTGAATGGATTAGAGTTTATTGATTGACTAGGTTTTGATTTGAATCATTTAAAAGAACCATTCAAACTCAACCAGAGTAGTTCCTTTATTATTTTTATTATTATTATTTTCTTTCTCTATTCTTTTCTTTTCTCATTACCCTTTTCTTTGCCCTATTCTTTTTCTCCTCTCTCTCTCTGTCGACTGAACTCTCCTCCTT
This sequence comes from Rhipidocladum racemiflorum, assembly GCA_036346355.1. Classification (NCBI taxonomy): domain Eukaryota; kingdom Viridiplantae; phylum Streptophyta; class Magnoliopsida; order Poales; family Poaceae; genus Rhipidocladum; species Rhipidocladum racemiflorum. Next base: position 36,653,103 of record CM070580.1, on the reverse strand, counting down.
CAGTCCTTCTAGCGTCTTCCCCAATCTTCTGGTCTCTGCGATCTGGCCTCGTCGCCACCTTGGCGCCTCCGCCCGGTGGTCCCGAGTCCCCTAGCTCCGCCGGCCGTCGACGGCCGCCGACGCTGGCCCAGGCGCGCCCGACTTCCGCACTCGCCTTCTGGTTCCCGTCGAACTCGACCGCCTCCTCACGCGCGCGGGTGCGGTTCCGCCTCCAGGCTGCACCGCCCGACCGCCCCCGACACCGGTTTTCCAATTCAGCTCCCCACCGACCGATTTTGGTTGCCATCATCTCGCGCACTTGCCGCTCAGGCTCCTCAGGTCTCTGCCGCCTGGGCTGCTCCTGCGCATCACCCCTGGTTTGGTCAGGGTTGGGTAACCCTAACTTTAATCCTCCTCCTTTTCCTTATCTCCCTACCTCTAACTCTTTACTAGGGATTGGTACTCTCTGATGTTACTTCTCCTCCTACCTGTGATTAAGGTTGCATACCTGTGATTAAGGTTGCATTGTGCTGCTTGTGATCTGAGATTAGTGGGATTTATATCGAATGAGTTTAGCACTGAGATTACTTGTCTCTGATCCGTGATGTGCTTCAATGATTTATTTGGAAATAGATTATACTGAGATCACTCTCTAGTTTGTGATGCTTAAAGAATTAATTAGAGGTCCCTTGCACTGATTTGCTATATGCATGAATCCAGCAAATGATAAATAGATTGGTGCTAAATAGATTTGAGGGTATTTGAATATTCAGACACGACATGAGGACAATGGTTCCTTTAATGTTTTACTGGCATGATAGATAATAGCATGATACTATGCTACTGATTGCTTTTCTGAATACTTAATGGTTGGCAGTGGCTTAGAATAATCTGTTGCATGGTAAATGATAATGATTTGATACTAAGCAACACCAATATTTGGAATACTTAAGACCTAGTATATTACCAGTTGCTTTTACTGAGTTCTTTACATGGCAAATGATGAAATGATGCTATGCTATGGGGTTTGATTGCCTTTTCATGGTCTGTGATGATTTGCTATTTAGCAATTCCACTGGTTGGATGACGCTACGACGATGACCTTATCTCGCGATACGCCGGGGGAGTATTTGCGAATTAGGGTAACGAGTAGCGTAACCCCAGTAGGTTTCCTTCTACTGAGACCATCTCCTTTAGCCTTCTACTGTCACTTTTGATTCTAGTTCATTTTCATGCTTTACTGGGTATGAAATGATAAGTTTTAATGGAATTGAGTTCGTAGGGACTTACTTTGTGTGAAGGGGTTGGATGGAGTTTCTTGATCTTCTAGCTCCTATTTCGACGTTGAACTCTTATGGTTTGCTCTGATGTCAAGTATTCCTGGGAGCTCTATTTTGGAGTCCTTGTTCTTGGCACATGGTTTGCTTGGCCTGCTTTTGGGTGGCTTACTGAAATTGGCTGGTTGGGCTTGAAGCTTATGTGACTTTGAATGAGCCTTGGTTGGTCTTTATAGCGTGGCTATGGCGGTGTGAGCAGGGTTTGAAAGAGGGCCCCGGTCCAATGGTCTTTGCGGCCGGGATGATTGCACATATTAATTTTCCTGGTCAGTGCATTCATCTAAGTTTTGTGACCCATGCTTGGCCGGCTGGTTAGGTTGGTCTAGAGCTTTCTTATGTGGTCTGGTGATTAGCTTTGGTGGCTTAACTAGCCGGCTAGCTGTTTACCTTGGACTTGACTGGAGATTGCCCTGGAGGGTTCGGCTGGGTTGTTTAAGAATTCTTGGTCATCATCCTCTCCTTGCCTCCATAGTTATCTTTTACTGAGTGGTTTACCTGGCCGGCTGGCTTTGCCCTGTTGCTTTGCTTATTCTAGTCATGGTTGAAATGAATGCACCTACTTGTGGCTGTCGGTCTGGCCTGAGTAGCGAGGTATACTCTAGTTGCTTTCGCCCCAAGTGGATAACTCTGGAGATTTCGGCTGGACTTGATGTTGTAGTCGGTTCTGGACAGAACTGTACTGTTACTGTGGGCACTGTTGCTTGGCTTTATCCCAATTCACTGAGGTTTCACTATTTTACTGTGGTAAAATATTTCTATCTCGTGATATTTTCTAAATACTCGCATCTACGGCTTAACAGGTTTGTAAATTGCCGAATGATGCAAAACTTAATCGCGAGAGGAGCCAGATTGGCCCCCTGACAATCTAGGGTACCTCACTGAGTGATTCACTTAGCTGACGGCAATTCTTTCTCTTTTCTATTTATTGTATCTAATTTAATGCATTTATTTTATTCTTATACTTATACATGTGCAGTTGATAATGCAGGTCTAATAAATGCAGATCAAGACAGTACAGAGGCCGTAGTTTAGGATCTTGTAATTTATTTTCTTATAATGTAATTCATAATCGAACTTGTAATCGAGCAGTTGCATGTGATGTAATCTATATAGTTGTATGCCATCATAAAGATTGTTTTACTTCCTTTTTATTATAAATGTGAACTACAATATATCAATAAAATTGAGTGTTATACTTTGTTCTCATGTAATGAATATTTTCTGATCATGAATGATTCTTGATTCACTTTATCTGTCAACATACTATTTCCAGTATGTCTTGTTAAATAAATTTCTCATTTATAATTCTAATGTCCAATTATCTATTAGCAAGAAGATCTCTATCTTCTACTTCTATTTCTTTACTTCCATCTTTTCCCCCAATTTTCTTTGAGTAAATCCTTTATCAACAAGGATTTGAAAGATGGTAATTCATAACAGGATCTGTTAAACTTTTATTTTCTACTATCAAATTATTATTATTTTTTTTTCCTAAAATCTATAATTTAAATATTCTTTTAAACAAAATATCTATCAAAGACTTCTAAAGTCCAGGAAAAACAATAATAAATCAAATTTATACTTTAATATTTTATTTTTACTGTTTAGTAAATTCAGGGATGTTACAACGCCACTCGGGTTGAGGTGGTGCACCTCCACCTCGTAGAAATGCAGCAGCCCACGGACGAACGGGTGGAGGGGAAACCCAAAACCGCGCTCGTAGAAAGAGGCGGGCACCACGAACTCGTCGTCGCCCGGCCAGGGGACGGCGGCCCCTGCCAGCACCCTCACCGCGAATCGCCTCGCGCGAAAAGGATGCCCTTCTTCTCCAGGCCAACCGTGCGGCTTGACTGGATGGAGCACGCCGGCCACGACATCTTCAGAGGACTAAGTAGCAGAAAAGCGAAAGGGGGAGGAAAGCAGAAAATTTCCTGGTCTGTTCCCTTTCGTCTCTCTCGTTTTCTTTATCTTGTGGCAGGTGCAGGCAGGAAAGCAGGAAAAGCGGATGCGAATGCTTGCACCGATGCCTGCCTCTCCTAACTTATAGGTGCCGATGGAGCAAGCCGAGCGGGCGCAAGCATCATATCACCTCACACGAAACGTCCCACAGTCCGCCTTTTCGCCTGCCAGCCACTACCGAGCCGCCGGTAAGCCACGACAGTTTCCAATTTCCCCACTACGCATTAAAACCCGACAAGACAGTGCGATGCAAGGACGCCGCATCGAGCTGCGCACCCCACAGCCCCATGGTCTCTGCTAGTGGGGATGGGCCGACTACCCCAAAACAGGTGCAAAAGGCCCGCTGGGCCACACGGCCTCGAGGTAGCAAAGAGCTCATCAGCTGCAACCTCGATAACACGGCTGATAGGTCGACCGCCTGAGCCCCCACCGCGGGGAGACCGCCTTGGGCATGAGGAGGAGCACGGGGAGCATCTCCGGTGGCTCCCACTCCCCCCGCCGGGACGACCAGCGCGGGCTCCAAGGGCGGCGGGTCCTGACCCGAGCCAGGGCCGCTGAAAGAAGAAAGAAGAACAAACCACCGTCAGCCAAAAGAAGACCGAGCCCATTCCGAAGGAAAGGCAATGAGAGCTCATGCTGCGGGGGTGGAGGAGGAGCCAACACCGGCGTGAGGCCTCTTGGGGTCCAGACCCCAGGAACCCCCGGCCGTCGGCCGCTTGCCGGTCCCCCGGTCGCCAACAGAGTCGTCGCCCTCGCTCGCCATCGACGCCCCAAATACGCTTCGAGGTGGGCACGAAGGTTAAGCAACGGGAATACAGGGGAGCGAGCTGGAAACAACCAGGTGTGTCCGTACTCGCCCGCTCCCCATGATAAATATACAAGAGGTGAAAAGATGTCGCTTCGGGCAAAGCGCCGCACGGCCCCTCGGCTTCGACCTCCGGGCCGGGCCAATTACGCCGCAGCCGGCATGAACGGTTCGACAGATCGCCAAGGCCTCGAGGTAACTGAAGGCCCAGCAGCTCGCACCGAAGAGTGGAGCAAAGGACGAGAACGCCCTCGCCCAACTCCTCGCCGACAAGGGTAACCCCCCGACTGGCTCTCCGACCTACTCGGGGGCTCGGGGGATACACCCATCGGGTGCGCTCGCACGCACCCAGACCAAATGGACGAGTGAACATGCTCGCGCTCGCTCACCCAACTCCTCGCCGACAAGGGTAACCCCCCGACCGGCTCTCCCACTCGGGGGCTCGGGGGCTACACCCATCAGGTGCGCTTGCGCGCACCCGAGACAGCCGACTAGGATAACCCCCTGACCGGCTCTTCGACCTGCTCCAGGGCTCGGGGGCTACACCCACCGGGTGCGCTCGCACGCACCCAAACGAACTATCCGATCTGGCGCGTTCGCCACGATCGGTTGGTCTCCATCAGCTCGGGGCAAACCCCGACCGTCTCGGACGAGCTCGCTTGGGGGCTCGGGGGCTACTGACGAGTACCCATACCATGGGTACCCCTAGCGGCCCGAGAAGGCAAATGGGCCACCTCGGGCCCAGCTTCAGACGAAGGCCTCACGGGGCCACATCGGCTACACGGCCTCGACTGGATCGTCCAAGTGGCGACCCGACCCCCCCAGGTCAGACGCCCCACCACATTCCGACCCAAGGGGGCGGGTCGAGCGCCCCCGCCGTCCCCGACAAAAATAAGGTGGCCTTCACCCTGGGGAGTTTCCGTCCCAGGGAAGCAAGGAGGTTACCAAAGTCAAGAACGCCGGTCCCATCGATATGATCCACACAACAGATGGGCGCACTCCTCCCAAGATAACGCCGAAATCAAAAGCATTACGTCAGCTTCTGACAGATGCACAGAGGGTAGAAACGACACTTCCCAACACAATACAGACAACCATGCGGTCCATTGTGCCTACCAACATAGCGCAGAGGGAGCGGGCACCGGTCATCTCGTCGAAGGCCACAGCTCCCGGGGCGCGGTGGACCCACTCTTCTTTTCATTCTCCAAGACTCCCATGTCGCCTGCCCCCTCCGACTATATAAAGGGAGGAAGGACTCTCGTAAAGGGGGATCAATCAACTCTTCTTCCTCCTAAGACAAGAAACGCTTGTAACCTCGAACGAAAGCAATAACGAACCCCACACGAACTGGAGTAGGGACATTCGGCCTGAGCCAGTATATACCTTGGGCTCCCTGAGTCGACCATTCGAGGAGAGGGAGCGCGCGACCCCTAAACCAAAAAATCGTATTGCTGGTGTCTGAAACACCGACACATGGTATATCAGCTGAAACTAATCTTTGCCTATACATGACACAGTAATGAATCATCTGAAATGTAAACTTTCCAACACATGTTTCCAATTTACAATATATTTTTATGAAAATATGAAAACATCTAACTAAATGATGACTTTACCACGTGCCCTTGACCGCGGGTGCAGCTTTTCGAAAAGATTTTCACTTTGTTGAAGTGGACAACTTTGCCCACAAGAAATGACCATATCTTTTTGCAATGCATTTTCGACACACTTCCTTTGGTGTACCATTGAGCGATCATAAAATAATCATTACATTACCTAGACCTAACTTTGCAACAGCTCGATAACGACAAACCCTTGCTATAGCGATACAAGATATTTGTACAACTAATGTATGACTAATGGTTCCATATCTCACCGTCTCACTTCTTCCCATAGCAAGGCGTATACCGTTGTATCATCAAATATTATTCCCAACACCTCGGTGCGGGTACCCTTCTGAGCAATCTATCCTAGAAAGCCCGTACTACTACAATCTTCCAATGTGCAAAGTTAAATCTAAGTAACTTAATTGGTTAAGGCTATCTCATACTAGCACCTGTGGTTGTACGGCTATCTCATACTAGCCAGGTGGGCCTTTATGGCACAGATTTTGAGATAATAGCCTTTGCGGCAATGGGATGAGTGATGTGAGAAGATTTGGGTCATGGACTGTGAGAAGGTTGTCTTGCCCTGGACAGTTAAGGACTTCACCTTACAAGCCTTTGAACTGGGCCTTACGTACAACCACATGGCTGGAGTGGGACAGTCTTAGTTTAGTAGGATTATGAAATCTTACCTTTGATACCTCAGGGTGACAGTTACATCGGGGTAACTGTGTGGGGGAGCGTACCGGAGCTACGGCTTGGTACCCTATCCAACGGTGATTGTCGGTCCTACACTTCGATCCTTCATGGGGGAAGTAGTAGTGAAGGCAATACCGGAGGGGGTCATATGTGTAGATGGAAGTTTCTGAAAAGCTTCGTTACGGTCAATCGCCTTTGTGGTGTGCGACTGTATCATGTGGGTAAAGTGTGCAACCTCTGCAGAGTGTGTCAAAACTATTCGAATAGCCGAGTCCACGGTACTGGACAAAGCTCGGGGATTACAGTCAAGGGTTAGATTTTCCAAAATAAAAATGTGGAATGGGTGAGTGTAGGCCAGAGATAATTGCCAAAGTGATATAGGGCTTTGTGCCAAATTGTTTGAAAAGAGATTGATAACCTATTATCTAATATGGTTTCACTGTTTTTAAATTTATTAAGATTATCTGGTAAAAGAAAAATGCTGCTTGATGCAAAATAACCACTTAAGCCATTCCTTTGGAAGAAGCCATGCATATAGTAATACAAACTGCACCTCTGTGCATGACTTGCTGAGTATGTTGTATACTCACCCCTTGCTATAAACAAAATCATCAGTTCAGGAGAAGACTACAGCTTCAAAGGAGGAGAAGTTCTGCGAGGAGGCAAATATCTAGGAGTTGAACCTTGTCAGTTGCCTGTGGCATATTGATGGGGGTCACCGACGTTCTTCATTCCACTGCTGATTATTTACTTTTGGTTATTGTAAGCCCTACATGGCAGACTATTTGTAAGGTGACCTTAAGGTCTTGTAACTAGTTTATATTAATGCTTTGAAGTACTTTATTATTATTTTTGCTGTGTATGGATGTGATATTTAACCCTGTTTGACTGTGTGTACTAGCATGATCCTGGACTAGTACAGAATACACAGAGGGTTCGGATTTGCAGATTCGGGTCCCGACAGGTATAAAACCCCAAAATCAACACGTAAGCTAAACAGCTTAGCCAAAAAAAAGATTGGCACTATTCACATAACCACCATCGATCATGTTATCATAAACTCTAAACCAAGTCTATCTTATGACAATCAACAAGGAGAACCACGTTCTCACAACTTCGGCACAAATAACTTACCAATTAACTCAACATAATATGACTCATCATTCATACAACTGTCTATCCCGAGCTTAAAACACATCTCTTCATCTCTTAATTTGGCATAATCAACCAATGCCTTTCGAACAACCCCTAAGTTACTTACTATCCCTAGGAATGATGAACTTGAATTGCATGCTTCTAAGGACCCAGTCAACTCATGTGAGAGCTGCAAGCAACTAAAACTTGACAATGATGCTTTGAATGTCAAGTGTACTGAACTTGCTAAGGACTTACTAGATAAGTCACAGAATGGTTGCTTGCGATGCGCTGAGTTTGAGGGGGACTTGGACAAAATCCAAGTCAAGCTTAGAAAGAACCTAGAGGCCCAGATTGTTAGGTTTAAGAATTCCCCTTGTGTTTCTTGTGAGGCCCTCAAGGTTGAGGTAGCCGTGCTTAGGGAGAGATTTGCACATACTGATCGTTCTTCTTCTAGCTCTTCTTCTACTTCTTCCCCCTGTTCTTCATGTACCTCTTTCTTTCGAGAGTATGAGTACCTCATGAGCACTTGAGAGAGATTTGTAGGAGGCAAGAAGAAGCTCAATCTCAACCTAGACCAGTCCAAAAGTAGCCAATTTAATCAGGGTCTAGGATTTGACTACTTAGAGGATGCACGAGCGCATTTACCTATAGTTGTGCATGCCTCCATGAGTGGAGAGATTGTGGTTGCTCTACAGATGAGCACCACTATGTTTAGGTCAGCTGGAATGGTCCACAGGATCTCTAACGAGAAGGTGACACCACATGCTAATTCAGCCTCTAAGGCGAAGTATACTTGCACCTTCTGTCAGAAGGATGGACACCTTGCTGATTTCTGCTTTAGACGCACCGAGATCATTCAGCATGAGCATGTTCGTGCCCTAAAGGGTATTCAGGGTCATCGCCAGACTCTGAGTGCTCCTAAGGCACACACTACTTCTAGACAGGTTAGAGAGTTTCCTGTTTTTGGACAACGTATGGGGCTTGGTTTTCATGCTTCTGGCTCTGGTTTTCACCTTGGAGCTATCCCAAGTTAGTCCCTCCACTGTGCTCATGATATTCCTCATTCTTTCCATCGAGGTAGATATTAGCTGCGTGAGTTTGGTTCCTTCAGCAGGAGGTCTGAGCAGCAGCACCAAAATGGTATGGCCTTTGCACGTCGGTGGACCAACCCGGCTCCTACTCCCAGGCGTCCTATAGGAGCTATTTTTGAGCTTGTGAGATTTGAGCCCCAGGGAGATACTAGAGTCCAATCTTCTTCCTTTGTGACTAGTACTTCTGCTAGTCGTGTCACTCAGTATTGGGTTCCCAGATCTGCTCTTATCTGCCCCAATACTGAGTCTTTGAACTCTCGATCTCACTAGTTCCGGAGCATGATCGGCTTCCTCTTGTATCTAACTGCTTTGAGACCTGACATACACTTCGTTGTATGTCTTTGTGCTCGATTTTAGGCTGAACAATTATCCTTGCATTTGGATCATGAGTAATATTGAGCTTTTTGAGAGATTTGTTAGTTTTTGGAGCTCCTATTGAAAACTTGTTCTTTATAGTATTGAGCTCTGAAAATCTTCTAATCTATTTGGTGATGATCTTGCTTTCTCTTTTAATTGGACCAAATATGATTTTTTTGTAATAAAATTGCTTTTCTTCTTTGATTTTCAAACTCAAATTTATGCCTTTTGTGTGATTTGTAATATACTCATCAACGGGGAGGTTGAAGGACCATGTGGAGGTCCATCCATGTTTGTGATGAGTATTTGACTTTATTTGAGCAAGGTGTGCCAGGTTTGAGTTTGATTTAAATTGGAATTCAAAAGGAAGCAATTTGAATTGTGTTAGCTTCATGTGGTACTACCGGCCTATGGCTGGCGGTAGAACCGACTGATGAATGAGATATGATTAATTGTGAGCATTTGTGAAGATTATCCGACTATGCTATGTGATGTGTTTTCCTTATCGTTGATGGTTGCAGGACGACGGTGCTAGGTCATGGTGAGGCGGAGGACGGCCGAGACTGGGCGAGATGCGTCGGAGGTCCAAACGGTCGAAGATCGTTGGAAGATGATCGGAGACGGAGTTCGGGCAAGTCAAGAAGACAAAGAAAGGCGATGATACTAGCTAGATGCCGCGAGGATCGATGAGGGCCGTTGGATCGCGATCTAGTTGATAGGTTAGCGGGTCTAGGTAGTATGTTTTGAAAACCGTGCAAGAAAACCCATTATGTGTGTAGGGTTTTGGGTTGCCCTTGCATGGTTGTGTGAGTGGGTTAATCCTAGCCCTTGGTGGAGTGCTCTAGGGTTGAGGGACTCAACCAAGGGTGGTAGGTGGCCCAAGAGTAGTATTAATAGAGAGGGAGGGTGCCCTCCCTCACTTGAGGGTTTGAGTTGCTCCTTTGAGCTTTGTGTTAGTGTTATGCCCTTGAGGAAATTATATGGATGATTGTAACATGACTATGTTTATGAATAATAATATGATTATTGGTCCATTGAATGTATATCATTGTTTCGATCAACAAGTGTGTGACTTGTTTATGAAGCTCTTTACCTATTGATATAATTCGATAAATATCTCTGATCGGATATCATCGTATAGGACAACGATGAATAGATCAGCACATGTATTGTTCGATGATCATGGGATATGGAGATATCATCAATACATTGTGGACGCATGTTGAAGAACATGTGTTAGATAGACCCACAATGGGACACTGCAAGAATGTTACATTCTTATGTGTCATCAGTGTATCTCATACATAGTAGATGTATGATCCTTAGACCTGAGATTGTCATATTCCCTACATGTGTAATAGTTTACCTTGGGGTTACCAAACACTATTTCCTAACCGGATAGTTATAAAGGTAGCTTTCATGTTTACTATGAAACATGCAGAGGGAAGTGAGCAGTCAAGTTGGAATTTGCCACTCCAATGTAATGGAGATATATGTTTAGGCCACTCGTGTGATATGACTAAGGAAGTGCATGGCCATGTCATGATTGAGAAGTCAATCACAACTTATTAATATATCACAGATACGAGAGATGGATTGAACTGTCAAATGATGACATGCTTCTCGCATTGAGTTCGATCTTCATATAGTTTGGCAAAGGGATTATTACATCAGTACTTTAATCATATGCGTTTGGGAGTTGGCATGCTCTGCAAGGAGCCGCTACCGACTATTGGATTAGAAAAAGGGTTTTTTGAATCCATATCCAAATGCGCATGAACCTACAGGGTCACACACTTAACGGGTTGGGACGCATTAATTCGAATTGGATCCGTAATTAATGGACCTCGTGGGCATAGCGCGTAGATGGGCCCTGACTGCCTAGGGTTTCACCTAGTGGCTATATAAGGAGGGGAGGAGGCTAGATGCAGAATAGACTTTCGTGCGATTTAGAGGTGTTTCGCCAGAAACCCTAGCCACCTCCTGTCGTTGTCCCTGCCGAGCGACCCGGTGCTTGCACACCGACGCACGGCGTTCCATCCCCGGACATGTGGACTGCTATGGTGACGCTGCTGCTACTGCGGCGTGGAGAGGACGATCCACAGCGAGGACGATCCGTGGCAAGGACGATCCGCGGCGAGGACGATCGACTACAACGACGTGCGAAGAATTCCGCAACTACGCGTCTAGTGGTAATAGATCTATGATCCCCTTCTTGTGAGTAGCTTTTCTGGTTTGCGGTAGAAATTTTAATTTGTGCTAGTGTAGCATACCGCGTTCCCCAACACTTTGCCCACATGAAGTGAGGCTTTGTAAACCCTCCATCAAGAAAATACAAGGATTTTATTTACTATTCTTGTGAATTTAAATTGTGCATTTACATTATATCTTTACTTTACGCAATTTAAATTTAGCATTTACTTTCCCCCATTTAAATTCCCGCAATTTACTTTCTCGCGATTTGAATTTGCATCTCTTCCTTCTAAATGCTATTGATCAAGGATGTTTTGAGGGTGGTCATTTGGTTTTACATCTCTCTTGCACCGTAGGATAGACTAGAGATCAATTTTATATCATGTTGCTAATCTGTCTGGAACTTGTTCTTGGCACAGCAGTCAGTCTTTGATTTTTAGAAATATCTAGAAAAATCCTTTTTAGGGGATTCTTGTTGGAGAAGATGCGTGACTCATATATCCATCTATGAAAAAATTATGGAGTCCACTAGTTGCACCGTTTGGGCACTATGAGGTGAAAACCGAGTACCAAACTTTCTGATCGAAGTTCCTGACTATCTATAATGCTTGATTTTTCCTGATTATTTTACAAGGCTTTTTATGTGGTTTTTGGTGGAGTGTTTTATGACTCAATTTCTCATAGGGAGAAAAATTTCAAAAAATTTTAGAGCAACATAAATCCACCCTGCTCGAAGTGAGGACAATTTCTAGAAAATCTGCTTTTGCTTTTCTAAAAGAGACTTTGGTGATTTGGCTTGATCTCTTTTCGAAAAGCAATGTTTGAATTGATTCATTTTTGTTTGAACACTTGAAAATCATGATTATCATTCAGAAATCCCTCACATGTTTCATGGTTCTCATCCATGCAAGCTAGGAGTACACATAGTTGTATAGTCGTTCCGTTTTGCGGGTTGGTAAATTTGAGGAGCACCGGTCTAAAGAAAAATCTTTGGGTTTCTCAGATTTTTCTTGCAGGATTGTTTGAAGTACTTTGAGTGGGGGGAATTTTATTTGGGATCATTCACCCCCCTCTGATCGCCATCTCGATCCTTCATGGTACAATCTGAAAATGTGTGTTAATCTACTTCTCAGGCCATTCAAATTGTTGAAAACTAAGTTTTTGAAAGTTAAGATATTTTGGAGAAAAATAAAACTTAAAATATGTAGGATTAGCGTGGAGCTCTCAAATCTTATCTTACGTCAAATTGTCTCTTCGAGAGACAAAGATTTTGCGGTCTTACCTCATTCCAAAAGAGCTAGTCATGTAACGAGTAGATATACGGTTAAGGGAATTAGGGCATTGTGGTGGAATAAATAAAAATCCAAAATGCCTCTAAAATTCTGGAAAGGATCTAGGTAAACCATGACCAAACTCACTACAATTTGTCAAATTTTGAGCTCAGAAACAGGAGATTAAAAATTGATAGGGCCAACAGTAAACACGCAATAGGAATTCTGGACAGCACGCATCTAATGAAATTTTGTAGGAAAATTTTTCAGTGAAAAATTCTTAATATTCTACACTACGTAGAAAACTTCCTTAGGAAGCTACCCAAAAATTTTCATAATTTTTGCAGCTATGTAACAGCACATAAAAATTCATTGAACGTGATGTATAGAACCGCATCATTGTAGTTTCTTTTGTTTTATTGCCTTTCCTTTACCTCGCATGCTTCATCCATATTAGGCTTTGCTAACCTGAATCTTTTCTTTGTTCTTTAGATGGCAGACCACTAGGAACCATGCTACTACACCTGGACCATTGTTGAGGGCTCCATACAGGTGGCCGTATGGGACATGATGCACCGTGTTGGTTTCACTGAGCTGCTGGAATATCTCATTTCCCACACAGCTTGCATACTACGCCCTGAAGACATGGCAACTGATAAAGCAAGGTAGTCTCGTTTCATGAAGGGACTAAATTTTGGATTGCAAGTGGGTTTGATCACCCATATTTTTCCTAACTTTTAGAATTGGTAAAGAAGGCCTTAATTCTGGAAGACAGGAGCAAATAGTTGAATGACAACCAGAAGCGCAGAATGGCACAACAAGGAGCTTGCCAAGGACCACAGAGAGTGAGGATTGCACCTCATCAGTTCATTAGGTTCCAGCCTAAGAATGCATTCAAAATACCGTCACCTACACCGCTTCCATCTGGTCAAAATTCAGAGATACTTGCTCAAGCTAGTAATCAGTAAGGAGGAAATCCACATATGGTAAATAGGCATTGCTATAACTGCAATGAGCTAGGACACTATGCTAACAGTTGTCCTAAGAGAGGAGTTATGACACCTATTCACTTCAATCTTGGACCCGCACCTGCTAAGGTACCTACACCAAGAGTGAATTGTGGAACTTGTCAAATTGGAGCTACACCTCAAGCGACTGTAAGAGGACGAGTCAATCACATCACCACAGATGGCGCCCAGGATGCAACAGACATCATATTGGGTATGCTTTGTAGTTAACTCTGTGCCTGTAAATATTTTATTTGATTCTGGAGCTTCGCATTCCTTTATTTATCAAGATTTTGCTATTGGAAATGGGTTGAATATGGTGAATCTTAAACACCTGTTATTAGTCTAATCCCTTGGATCTGAACTCCGATCTAATGTAGGATATTTTGGGGTAACGATGCTTATAGATAGGGTAGTGTTCCTAGCAAACCTCATAGTGTTGGATACCCAGACCTTAGATGCCATATTGGGAATGGATTGGTTGTCCAAACACAAGACTGTTTTGGATTGTGGTCGGAGAGTAGTATCAATTAAAATCCCAATAGGTGAAAAAGTGGAGTTTCAAGCGACCGCAATTTGTGGTGGTCCATTAATATGTCAACAGTGTGAAGGCTGTTAGTTCAGAGGAAGTACCAGTGGTTAGTGAATACCCAGATGTTTCTCCTAAGTATTTACCTGGTATGCCACCAGATAGAGATATTAAGTTGTTATTGAATTGGTGACTGGTACAGCCTCGATAGCTAAGAGACCTTATCAGATACCTATCAATGAGTTTGTAGAGATGAAGAAACATAATGAAGAGCAATTAGAAAAAGATTTTGAGGCCTAGTTCATCTCCATGGGGAGCCCCTATTTTGTTTGTCGGGAAGAAAGATGGAAGTCTAAGGATGTGTATTGATTATCGTGTGCTTAATGAAGTGACGGTAAAGAACAAGTATCCGCTACCTAGGATCGATGATTTGTTTGATCAGTTAAGAGGAGCTGGAGTTTTCTCCAAGATAGATCTTCGAACAGGATATCATCAATTGAAGATTCGTGCAGATGATGTACGGAAGTTTGCTTTCTCAACCAGATATGGACATTATGAGTTCACAGTTATGTCATTCGGATTGACTAATGCTCCTGCATATTTTATGAACATGATGAATAAGGTTTTCATAAAATACTTAGATAAGTTTATTGTTATGTTCATAGATGACATTCTTGTCTACTCCAAGATGAGAGAAGAACATGCAGAACAACTGAGTTTAGTTCTTGAGAAGTTGCGAGAATAGCAACTATATGCTAAGTTTAGTAGGTGTGACTTTTGGAAGGAGAAAGTTCAATTCTTGGACATGTGATGACTGTCAAGCGAGTCGTAGTTGATCCAAGTAAAGTGGAAGTAGTGTTGCATTGGGAGCAACTGAAGTTAGTTACCCAGATCTGTAGTTTCCTTGGAATGGCAAGATATTACCGTCGATTCATTGAAGGGTTCTTGATAATTGCTAAGCCATTTACGCAATTGTTGAAAAAGGGGAAGAAGTTTGCATGGATCCTAGAGGGCAAAAAGAGTTTTCAATAATTGAAAAAGCGTTTGACATCAGCACCCATATTAGTGTTGCCAGATGTTCAAAAGAGCTTCAATATATATTGTGATGCTTCACGTCAAGGACATTGGATATGTGTTGATGCAGAGTGGAAAGGTAGTTGCATATGCCTTAAGGTAGTTAAGGCAGCATGAATAGAATTATCTGACGCATGATTTGGAGTTATCTGCTGTAGTCCATGCTTGGTGTCATTATATCATTGGGAATAGATGTGAGATATATACGGACCATAAGAGTCTAAACTATATCTTTACTCTATCAGATCTCAATATGAGACAAAGAAGATGGTTAGAATTGATCAAAGATTACAATTTAGGGATTCATTATCTTCCAGGAAAGGCAAATGTGGTAGCCAATGCCTTGAGTCGGAAGAGCCATAATGTGAACATGCTAATTGAAGAGAGTTGGATGGAATTGTGTAAAGAATTCCAGAAGCTTAAGTTGGAAGTAGTGCTTGAAGGATTTTTAGCTACTTTAGAAGTGAAGCCAACTTTAGAGGATCATATTAGAAAAGGTCAAAGAAATGATGACAAGATCAAGATAGTTAAGTCTAAGATGGATGAAAGCAAGGCCAAGGATTTTAATTTGGATGAGCAAGGTACTTTATGAATTATAGATCGTATCTATGAACTTAATAAAAAGGAGTTAAAGCAGTTGATTGTTGAGAAATCTCATGACTCTAAGTATTCTATCCATCTAGGTAGTGCTAAGATTTATCAGGATCATAAGTAGAGATTCACGTGGCCTAACATGAAACGTAGAGTTGCTGAGTATGTAGCTTTATGTGACATATGTGTAACACCTTCTGCAGAATATCCTTTGTTTTTCCATTGTTTGAAGCAACAATAATAATAAAATAACACAATAACCAAAAACACATATTTAACCATAATTACAGCAACTACGCTAATTGCTTAAATGAAAAATTCGGCAGCATATCCTTTGTTTTTCCATTGTTTGAAGCAACAATAATAATAAAATAACACAATAACATAATGGATTACATCTAAAACATGAATAACAGGAGTTATAGCATTATTTCAAGCCCAGAATATAAACTCAAACGTTTCATGAACCAATACGAAGGGAACAATAAAACCAAGCACACAATATAGCATAATCCAAGTTTAGCGCAATAAAATAACCATCACAACTACGAATGAGAGTGTGTAGTTGTCTAGATGAACGAAACTAAGTGGAGATGTGACGCTAACTCCCTTTCCCGTATGCCGAATTCATGGTACCTAAAAAAACATCATAAAACAACAAGTGTGAGTTCATCACTCAGCAAAGTGTATTGCAATGGACTAAACAATAACAATACTCATTAACAACATCATTAGCATCTCATAATGCATCATCATAAGCATCTCATAAACATCTTCATAAGCATCTTGTAAGCATTTTGATTCATGCATTGCAATGCACATGTCTCTTTGCATAGCACATACCGGTATTGCCGACTACACACCCGTCGGTGTGCACTGTAACACCCCGGCATTTAGTATGCTTGAATGCTACCAAACATAAGCTAAACGACATCTAAATACCATAATTAAACATAAATTCCAGCAAAGGCGCACATGCTAAAAACCGAGATTTCGGCAGCATCTCTTTTGTTTTAACATGAATTGAAGGAGCAACAACAGCATAGCAATATAAGGCAATATGAGAGACAGCTAAAACAGCAATAATTAAAGACTTAATGACAATATAAGTCTATTGTCAAGCACTTAATGTCTCCAAGAGTCAAACGAATAATAAAACTCTCATATAGCAAAGCTAAACCTTAAGCAATAATCATCACACGCAGTTTATTATCAAAACTAATTGAATGACTTGTGGAATCAAAATGGGTGAAGCTACGTGCGGATGTGTGACTATTTCCCTTCCCCGCATGCCGTTCTCATGGTACCTAAAACAACAAGAAAACACAAGCGTGAGTTCAAAACTCAGCAAGCATACTGCAATGGTACAACAATAACAATTACATAGCAATAATATCTCACATCATGTAAACCATCTCATTCATGGTCACATATCATCATCATCATCAATATGTATGCAGTGCAATGCGATGCTCATGTCTCCTTGGAAACTCATACCGGTATGGTTGAGTACACACCCGTCGGTGTGCACCCTCTCCCCCATTCCATCCCGAAGATGGAGGGTGCCTACTCCTCGCTTCCGTTCACCGCGGTGAATGGAATCACGATGTAGGACTTACTCTTTGGCTCTCCAGATTAGTCATAACTTTCTCACCGACCTTCCCCGGATTAGTTATGACTTTCTCACCGCCCGGGCCATGTAACATGCCATGTATGCAAATATGCCAGCATCATAATAAACTTGTACTTTTAACACATGGCATCATAGCATACTCATCATATCATAGGAAATCATTAAAGCATGGCAAGTGATCATGTCATAAAATCAAGTTCATCTAGTCTCAACTAGCAACCTACAAACCACTATCTATTACAATGCACTTGCCTCAACCACGGGCAACGGATTGGCGGGAAGTAGAAGGCACTCCCGGGGTCACACCACCTGCACATAGGTACCACACACTCACAATCATGACCACAAAATAGTACGCAAACCCTCATCTACCCCGACATGGCCAACTACTCGCAACACCCAAAAACAGAGGTTCTGTCCCGTCGGGACAGCAGCCTTCCAAAAGGCATAACTTGAGTTTTGGAACTCCGAATCGAATAAATGAGTACAGCGTCGCGTAGCTTAGGAAATTTCCCAACTTTTTCTAAGTATAAGGAAAGACTGATTCGGACTCTAAAGTGGTTTAATCTACAGAATACCGTGATCTGTTCCAATCACGTCACAGATTTTAACACGCTCGGTAAAACAGCCATAACTTTCAAACGGCTGGGCGGAATTTAAAATTATTTATACCCACTGAAAGGTATTGAAATTACCTACAACTTTTTAAACATCCGTACGACCAAATTCCGACTCTAAATTGGTGAAAAAATAAACCCTAGGTCGACTGCTCATGCTGCCCGAAACAGAGAACGTGGCAACTTCTAGATCTAATCCAATCTACTCAATTCCAGCACCACCAATTGATCTAAAAACATGATATTGATCCTTAGAACAGTACCTAGCCCAACCCCAAAGAGTCCTATGGCCATACCTTCGCCCGACGCACGAAAACTCCAATAGATCTCCTCGCTCCTCGCTCCTCGCTCCAACGGATGGATCTTTGAGGTGCAGGGGTGGGGAGGCTACCCTAGGGCAGCAAGGGGGGTGGAGGAGAGGTGGTGGAGAGATGGAGAGGCAAGGGGCAATGGGGAGGGGGCGCACGGCCACAAGGGGGGAAAAGAGGGGGGTGGCGGCTAGGGCTCAAGGGGGGATGTGGGCGCACAAGGGAAGGGGTGGGGTGCATAAGGGGTAGGGGGAGCCCCTTTTACCAGCCCCCAACAGGTTTTCTAGTCCTAAATGGACTCATACTCCATCCTACCAAAGCCCACAACCCCCTCTTTTAGGCCCAAACTCCCCCGGAAAGGCCCAAAACCCCGAAAACGCTATTAACCTCCATACCCTATGGTTTTAACCTTAATTCCACATTTCATAAAGTTTTTGTCCTCAATATTCACTTTTTATAAGGTTACGACACTCCGTGGTGTCACATTCTTCCCCCCTTCAACAGGATTCGATCTCGAATCTAATTCGCACCAAGACGCAACCCAGCAAAGCAAAAGATAGCTAGGTCTCACATCACATACCTGAGACGAAAAGCTCGGGATACTTCTCGCGCATGCGAGACTCCAGCTCCCAAGTCGCCTCTCTCTCGGTCTGATGTGACCACAGGACCTTGATAAACTTAAGCGTCCTATTCTTCATCACTCGCTCCGAAGTCCCCAGAATTTCCACAGGACGGGACTCGAAGGTGAGGTCCTGCTCAAGCACTAATGGTTCCAATGGAACCACCAACTCCGGATCATGCAAGTATTTCCTCAACATCGAGACATGGAACACATTGTGCACACCTTGCATGGATTCCGGTAACTCCAGACGATAGGCCAGCCTACCAACTCGGACGATGATAGGAAATGGCCCAACAAACCTCAGACTAAGCTTTCCTCTGGTGCCAAAACGCAACACACCCTTGGTGGGAGATACTCGCAAGAGTACGCTATCACCCACCTCAAACTCCAAATCTCGCCGCCTCACATCAGCATAGCTTTTCTGTCTGCTCTGCGCTGCGAGAAAGTTCTGCTGTACCTCCGCCACGCGATCAACAGTCTGCTGAACCCAATCCGGTCCAAGAACTGCTCTCTCGCCCACAGCATCCCAACAAAGTGGCGATCTGCACTTTCGGCCATACAGTACCTCATAAGGAGCAGCCCGGATGCTGGAATGATAGCTGTTATTGTAAGCAAACTCTACATGAGGCAAATGATCTTCCCAGCTACCTTTCCAAGCCATCACACAGGCCCTGAGCATGTCTTCCAAAGTCTGGATGGTACGCTCAGACTGCCCATTCGTCTGAGGGTGAAAAGCGGTACTAAGGCGAAGCTGCGTACCCAAAGCACTCTGCAAACTCTCCCAGAATTTGGAGACAAACTTCGCATCCCGATCAGAAATAATGGTCTTGGGCACACCATGCAGTCTCACAATCTCCCGCACATAGATAGGAGCCAACTCGCTCGCTGAATTGGTAGTGCGGATAGGAATGAAATGCGCGGACTTGCTGAGACGGTCCACCACAACCCAAATAGCATCCTTCCCTCGTGGAGTATGAGGTAGGCCAACCACAAAATCCATGGAGATGTCATCCCATGGCCACACAGGAATCTCCAATGGCTGCAACAGGCCAGCAGGACGCTTGTGTTCGGCCTTGATCTTCTGACAAATCCCACAAGACGCCACATACTTGGCAATATCCACTCTCATCCTTTCCCTTCCATCCCGTGGAGGGTGCCTACTCTTACTGACTCGCTCCCATTCACAACTGTGGATGGGACTACGAGGTAGGACTTTCGTGTTCACTACGTGTGAACACAGAGGCTCGCATCAGAATGGGTCGTCTCTTTTCATTATGAATGCACATATGCCATAACATGATATAACTTGCATAAATACTCATTATATCAACAACATAACCATTAAACTAATCATGATCATCAAATCACATGCAAGGATCAACTTGGCAAATTAGTGCATAATATAGTATTATAGCAAAGCTACGAATCTATTTGGTCACCCAAACCTAAAACCATCCCAATACACTTGCCTTCAACTATGCGAGACGGAGTGGCGGGATGTTGATGGCACTCCCAGGGTCACACCACCTGCACATAGGTTTTATACACTCAAAAACATGCCTACAAAATAACACAAGAACAATCAACTTCATCGACTTCGCAACCCGCTCCTAAACCCGAAAAACAAAGAATCTGTCCACCGGGACAGCAGGCTTACAACAAGCATAACTTGAGTTCTACAACTCCAAATCAGGTAAAAGAGTATATTTTCTCGAACCTTAGGAAATTTCTCATCTTTTTCTAAGTATTCGAGAAAACTGATTCGGCCTCTAAAATCCTCTAATATACAGTCGATCACAGACTGTACCATTCACATCACAGATTGGACAGCGTGCGGTAAAACGATCATAACTTTTAAACGGCTAAACAGAATTTAGCATTTTCAGTGCCCAATTAAAGGTAATTCAATTACCTACAACTTTCGCATCAGCCGGGCCTCCAGAAAATGCATCTAAAATTATCTAATTCGCGCCCAAAGACCGATGACCCAATCTGTTCGAGGACAGAACGCAAGACCGAATTGCAATATTCCTAAATCCTTCTAATCATAGCACCTAAACACCAGCTTTAACCATGAACTTTCCCATCTATCCAGCACCAAAACTCTACAACCAAGTTCCCCAAGGCATACCTCTTCTTGGCGAATCACCCGGTCGACGAACGTCTCCTCCTCGCGGTCTGATCTCCCATTATTTTAAACTAATGCATTCTAATTCAAATTAAAATGATTTCTAATTTGGGAATAGTTAATCAAACCATTTGATTTATATCCATCTTGCCATTAATATGTGTATGACATATTCATTTGTCACCCTAGGATTGAGGTTTATTAGTTGGTTGCTATTTTAATTGCTAACATGGGTTGCTAGATCGTGACTATTATGTTTACATATGCAACATGTTATTGATATCATTTTGGAAATACAAATTTAATATTGATTAATGGAATATGCAATGTTTTTCTAAAATGGTGCGCCATGTGTTGCCACACAATGATGTTGATATGTAGAGGCATGTGTTGTTCTACATGGATGTTGAGTTGTTGGCATGTGTTGCACAACAATCAACCAGGGTGGAAAATGATTTAGATTGGGGTAAGCGGCTAGAGACTATATGCCATGGTGGTCCTATGTGGTAATGGGATTGATGAGTGAATGTAAGGGGCTGTGTGCCATTTGAGTGCAGGCTATGTACCATACGAGTGGATGTAAGGGGCTATGTGCCATATGAGAGTTTGAAAGTCTTGCCTTGGTCAATTAAGGACTTAACCTTGCAAGTCTTTGAATTGGGATAAACATACAACCACATGTCTGGAATGGGACAGACTTAGCTAACTAATTTGTGATGTCTAAATTTTGATACTGTCGTGGCGGTGTGGGTTCTGGGTGTACGGGTAGATTCACATGGCGAAAGAGGGGGCCCTGAGTGTGCTGACCAGTCCCTTTAGTATTGAAACCTTAGCGGGTAATATTGGGTTTAGATGAAGAATTGTAAAGGTTTTGTAAATGATCACTCGCCTTTGTGGTGAGTTGATTATATCTTGTGGGTAAAGTGTATAACCTCTGCAGAGTGTCAAACATATTTGAATAGCTGTGTCCGCGGTATTGGACAATGCTTGGGAATTACAGTCAAGGATTAGATCTTGGAAAAATAAAACTTGAGAATGGGAGGTTGTGTGCCATTCAAAGTAATGAATTTGATTAGGTTGTGTGCCAGTAAATCTTAGAAAATAAATGAGGAAGTTACTTAGTGAGAGAATTTGGTTTACAATCATTCCAATCTATACATGTTAATCATTTGTAAATGTTGCTTATTCCAAAAGAACCACTTTAGCCATTCAATTAGAATAAGCCATGCATGTACGTAGTTGATAGACTTACATTCTGTGCATGACTTGCTGAGTGCTTCATGTTCTTTCCCCCTTACAACAATTCAAACACTAGGTTAGGCAGAGTTTACGCCATCTCTTGAGGAGTTCCGGGATGAGTCGAATTAGGGTATGAGCCCAGTTAGTTACCTGTGGCATACGATAGGTTACTATGAGTCTTCATTTCTGCTGCAGTTTTTTTTTTTTTGAATCTTTGTTCTACGTGGTATATTATTGTAAATTGACCATAAAGTCTTTATTTATTATTCCGCTACGTATGATTGTGATATTTCATCTATGTTAAGACTGTGTACTAGCGTGATCCTGGACTAGTGTTGAATACACAGATGGTCCGAATTTACACATTCGAATCTTGACATGGCTCGAGTAGATGTGCAATAGGATTCATGTGTCCCTTTTTACCAGCATGCCAAACCCCTTACCTTTTTCCACGATCAAATTTTTATTTCCCTAAAATCCAAAGCCCCGTGTAATCCAACCCGAAAATATGCATGTCACTTCGTAATAAATTTGCTCGAGTCGAGATCAAGCATACTCAAGGTTTAGATCGAGTCAAGATCTCAATTAGGATCTCAACTTTAAACGTGTACCAAACTCGAGCCTAGGAGGCATATTCGCTCTATTTGCTTAAAGTCCTTATTAGAGAATCTTGGAGCTCTCTCTCCAAAGGCACATACATAACTACAGTTCCAACCCTCGAATATTCCATCGGGAGTCGTGCCTCGAGAATTGGTGGACATGCACATGCAAGCTGTTCCACTCCAAACAAACGGCGCGCGCGTGATGCCCATGCACCAGTGTTCACATCCGAACGAGAGCTAGCTAGCATCGATCGACGCTGTGGGTCGCATGTTCCATCACCAGTTCATATAAGCAGCTTTGCTGGCTCAGCCCAGCTAGTTCTACAAAATTACTTGTCGTATGGCTAGGAGCTAGCTAGGCTGTGCGAGCGTGCGCGCGTGTTGGTTGGCCATGGTGTTCGGGTATTAAAATCTAAAATAGGTATTTCCTATCAATGTATTGCATGCAAACAATTTTGAAACTTTTAGTATGTTCAGTTTAACCAGTTTATTAATTAGTTTAAATAAGTTTAAACTGAAATTCAAACTAGAGTTTCTTTTTTACGATAGTTTGATTATGGGTACGTGCTGATTATATATATATATATATATATATATATATATATATATATATATATATATCAGTAAAGCATGTGATCTAAATTCATTCAAAATATTTGAATTTGAGTACATTTTTTCAATTAAATATACGTGTTTATTTGAATTGTTATATATGGGTATATACCATAAAACTGAAATTTTTGAAAAATATATCTGAATTTGTGCATTTGAAATATAGTGCATAGCACCATGGTTGCCACTCACCGAAATTCTCAATACTTCAGTCGATTTTCTCAACGTTGAATGTGCCCCAAGATTCGTGCTCTATCCCCTCGGGCGTGCCCTAATGCACGCTGCCGAATGCACACACCTAACAAATGCTCTCAGTTTTCGCAGGAGGCGACGACGCAACTGTTGGAAATGTATGCAATATTTTAATTCCAGATATTACCAGGAGACAAATATCAAAGATAAATAGTGATGCACACAGTAAATCTAACAGCAGGCTACACATTGTACTTTCAAACATATATATACTCAAGAAATAGAATATGATTGAGTCGAACGATCACGAACGACTTATAGTTGGGCTTGCAGAAGAATTGGAAGAAGCACAGTGTAGACGCGATCGTGAAAGTAGTTGACGATGAGGAAGAAGCAGAGCGGTCGCGCTGAAGCGCTACCCAGAAACCTTATTGCCGCCCCGTGCAGGTGAACTCTGCGGCAATGGCTTGGAGATAACGCTCACCTTCCATCACGGTGCACGCTTAGGAGGAAGGCCGGCGAGGTTCAAGCGCTAAACACAACAATACAGCAGTTAGAGAGGAGCAGGAAGAATGGAGGAATTCAGTGTGTCAAGCCTGGACGTCTCCAGGTGTTTTTATACACGCGCACCAGTAACTGACAGCATTATGTCAGTTGAATACGGCAGTTACTAGTAACTGACAGCATAATGTCAATTAACTCACTAGAAACTGATGGCGTTTATGACACTTATACTGAATTGAAATATATGTTTAAATCGCATTTAAACAGAAAGAATAGAGGGATAATTGCGAGATTTAGCAAAACAAAAGGTGAATTCAATGTGCCAGGGACACACTACGATGCGGTGCGGTCGCTTGTCGCGAGTCACAAGTCATGCGGATTTTCACGCGAAAATACGCGAATGCGTGTGCGTGTGCATGTGTGTGTTTAGCCACTGTCCACCTTATGCCATTCTCATGCCAAGTGTCTTATTAATCAAGTGGTGGCAAGAGCTCCACCTTTTAAGTTGTTTTTCCTCCACTTGGCTAGGCAATATGGTACTAAACCATGCATGCTTTGGAATTAAATGAAATGGGCCACCCATGGGCTAATTTCTAATAATCCCCCACCAATTCCATAGCAAACAGCAGAAAAGATAACAAAGATCGATGTACTGAAGTGTTGTTAATATACCAGTCTTTTGGTGTAAGTCCTGTACGGGTTGAACTTGCACCTAGATTAACAAGGTTCATCCTCTCACAGCTGTTGAATGGACTATTCCTTGAATTAATAGCTTTTGTGACCAAACTTCACTTGAAAATCACAATTGATACTAGGCTGCCAATAAACCACGCCTACACGGAGCGTTATATGGTCATGCTCCCA
Source organism: Rhipidocladum racemiflorum (assembly GCA_036346355.1). Lineage (NCBI taxonomy): Eukaryota > Viridiplantae > Streptophyta > Magnoliopsida > Poales > Poaceae > Rhipidocladum > Rhipidocladum racemiflorum. Next base: position 36,628,149 of record CM070580.1, on the reverse strand, counting down.
TATCGGCTCATGAGCTTTCTAGAGAATGCCCCATCCTCGTGAACTACGACCTCATATTTATGCTCAAGTAGGTGCATTCATTATAGGTATCCTATAGGCCAATACATTTTTCTCTCATTTTGACACTAGAATACATTAAGGCTTTAAGCCAACCTTCCCTACAGTCGAGAGTAATTTGTCTATTAGGACATAGGTACAATTTAATAATATGTAGTCTCTTGTTACAACATCAACTTCTTTTTCCCATTACCTAATTCACGAGATCTCCGATCAGGAAGGTATGGGTTACCATTATATTGTAACTCAAATGGGCCTCATACCCATGTCCATAGATGCAATGGAAATCGTTTTCCTTGCAAGTCCTTTTGTAAAAGGATCTGCCAAGTTTTTCTCAGTATGAATATAATTTACAGCAATTACTCCATAGTTTCTCAATTTTCTGACAGATTTAAGCCTGCGCTTCACATGTTCGGAGGACTTCATGTTATCCTTAGTACTCATAACCTTAGTTAACACTGTTTGGTTGTTGCAGTACATTAGGATCAGCGGTATTGGTTTCTCAACCAATGGCAAGTCCAACAGTAGCTCTCTAAGCCATTCAGCCTCAATAGTGGCTGTATCAAGTGCTACGAGTTCAGCTTCCATGGTCGACCTCGTTAATATGGTATGTTTGCAAGACCTCCATGAAACTGCAGCACCAGCTAAGGTAAAAACATAACCACTTGTAGCTTTGATCTCATCCACATTAGAGATCCAATTGGAATCACTATATCCTTCTAATATAGATGGATATCCAGTGTAGTTAATTCCGTAAGATGTTGTGCCTCTCAAGTAGCGCAACACTCTTTCAAGTTCCTCCCAATGATCATCTCCAAGGTTAGATATAAACCAGTTTAATTTGCTCACAGCAAATGAGATATCAGGTCTTGTGGCACCAGCTAGATACATAAGTGACCCAACAATTTGTGAATATCTCAATTGATCTTTCCCTAACCGTTGATTTTTTTCGAAGCTTAACACTCAGATCATATGGTGTTGGGGAATTCTGCAATTCTCAAAGCCGAACAAGCTCAATATTTTCTCAGCATAATGGGATTGGTGCAAAATGATCCCATCCTCATTCTTGATCAATTTAATATATATTCAGAATAACATCTGTCTCTCACAAGTTTTTCATATGAAAGCATCGAGATAAGAAAGTTTTGACCTCATCAATTACAGCAGTGTTTGTCCCAGATATAAGTATGTCATCAACATACAAACACAAAATCACACCTTGACCCCCACCATAATGATAATATACACACTTATCTGCCTCACTAACAGCAAAACCAGTAGATGTCAAAGTTTTATCAAACTTTTCGTGCCATTGTTTAGGTGCTTGCTTTAGGCCATACAAGGATTTTAATAATTTGCACACTTTATTTTCCTGTCCAGTAATCACATAACCATCTGGTTGCTCCATATAGATTTCTTCCTCCAACTCTCCATTAAGGAAAGCTGTCTTTACATCCATTTGATGAATGCGTAGACCATAGGAAGCAGCTAATGCAATGAGTACTTTAATGGTGGTTAATATGGCAACAGTAGAATAAGTATCAAAGTAATCCTCTCCTTCTTTCTTGGTATAACTTTTGGCCACAAGTCTTGCCTTGTACTTATCAACAGTACCATCATGCCTCATTTTCTTTTTGAAAACCCACTTGCATCCAACAAGTTTTCACCCACTAGGGCAATCAGTGATCTCCCAAGTTCCATTAGCCATGATGGAATCCATCTCGCTACGGACCGCCTCTTTCCAATACTCAGCATCAGGTAGTGCATAATACTCTGAAAGAGTTTTTGGCACATCATCCATGAGGTATACAATAAAGTCATCTCCAAAGGTTTTCTCAACCATTTGTCTCTTGCTCCTATGAGGAGCTTCTGTGACTAAATTGTTATCCTCCTCAGTAATATCTTCTACTACTAGTGTATCACTCATTAGTACAGAAATAGTGGTAGGTTTAACATCATCATCATCATCTTCATCATCATTGTTGTTGTTGTTGTTGGCACATGCTGCACATTCTTCAAGTTGACAATCTTCCCTGAAGTAAGCCTCAGATTCACTGTGCCAACACCAAGAACAGAAGCATGCGACCCGTTCCCCATTAGGACGGAGGAAGCCCCGACTGCCTGGTAAGAAGAAAACAAGAAAACATCAGAACACATGTGAACATTAGCACCAGTATCAACCCACCAATCAGTGGTTTGACATGCTGAAAAAACAACAGGAGAATTACCATACCCTCCTGAAGTCGAGGCTCGCCTATGGTCACATTGGCATTTTCTTGCCCTGCTCATTTATCCTGTTTTTGCGATAGCGACAGTCTTTTGCCATATGACCGTCCTTTCCGCACACGAAATAGGTGATGTTCTTCATGTCCTTTTTCTCAATTTTCTTCTTTTTAAAGCTATATGTCTTGTTTGGTTTACGAACTTTGAAGTTCTTGCCATATGATTTCTTCTCGACAATATTGGCATTATTCTGATTAGTTATGCTTGGTGCATCTTTTGCTCTTGCCTTTTCTTCCACATCAAGGGCTGCAATGAGATCCTCAACATAAATCTCTTCCCTCTTGTGCTTTAAGCTAGTGGCAAAATCCCGCCAAGATGAAGGGAGTTTGGCAACAATGCCCGCTGCCACAAACTTAGGAGGCAATGCACAACCCAAGTGCACAATCTTGCCAACCAGTAGCTGGAGGTCGCGTGCTTGTGCAATAATCAACTTAGCGTCATCCATGCTAAAATTAAAGAATTGCCCGCACACGTACAATCAGCGACCGGCTTCAGCCTCTGCATACTTCTGGTCAAGTGCATCCCACAACTCAGTGGCAGCTGTGTAGTTTATATACACATCATAGAGCTGATCTGCCAAAATGGTCAGAAGGCAGCCTAATACAGTGTTGTTCGCACTATCAAACTGCATGTACTGCTCAACAGTAAATGGATACTGCGGGAGGATCACCCACCACAGTCCCAGTGACATGAGCCAAAACATAGCCCTTATCTGCCATCTACGGAAATTTGCACCAGAAAACCTCTCAGGTTTCATAGCATCCGAAGCATTAGCCATTGTTGAATCACAAAAATATCACAAATAAGTTTTCTGGATTGTTGGCAATGTATGCAATATTTTAATTCCAGATTTTACCAGGAGACAAATATTACAGATAAATAGTGATGCACACAGTAAATCTAACAGCAGGCTACACATTGTACTTCCAAACAAATATATTCGCAAGAAACAGAATATGATTGAGTCGAACGATCACGAATGACTTACAGTTGGGCTTGATGAAGAATTGGAAGATGTGCAGTGTAGACGCGATCGTACAAGTAGTCGACGATGAGGAAGAAGTAGAGCAGTCGCGCTAAAGAGCTGACCAAAAACCTTATTGCCGCCCTGTGCAGGTGAACTCTGCGGCAATGGCTCGGAGATAGCGCTCACCTTCCTTCACGGTGCACGCCGAGGAGGAAGACCGGCGAGGTTCAAGCGCTCAACACAACAGTACAATAGTCAGAGTGGAGTAGGAAGAATGGAGGAATTCAATGTGTCAAGCCTGGACGTCTCTAGGTGTTTTTATACACGCGCACCAGTAAATGACAGCATTATGTCAGTTGAATACAGCAGTTACTAGTAACTGATAGCATAATGTCAATTAACTAACTAGAAACTGACTGCGTTTATGACACTTGTACTGAATTGAAATATATATTTAAATTGCATTTGAACAGAATGAATAGAGGGATAATTGCGAGATTCAGCAAAATAAAAGGTGAATTCAAAGTGCCAGGAGACACACTACGACACGGTGCAGTCGCTCGTCACAAGTCACGCGAATTTTCACGCGAAAATACGTGAATGCACGGCGCGTGTGTGTGTGTTTCGCCACTGTCCACCTTATGCCATTCTCATGCCAAATATCTCATTAATCAAGAGGTGGCAAGGGCTCCACCTTTTAAGTTGCCTTTTCCCCACTTGGCTAGGCAATATGGTACTAAACCATGCATGCTTTGGAATTAAATGAAATGGGCCACCAATGGGCCAATTTCTAATAATAACAAGGGCAGCGACCACTAGGGAAACATGTATAAGCATTTTTATTGTATATATAGTAGGGGTATATTATTATATTTATATATTATTTTAAATGTTGTTTTCAAAATACCATAATAGTTCTACTATGTGTATTGTCGCTACAACCAAACAGATACTGAAATGTTTTTACATTCTATATAAGATATTTTGTAAAGGCATTATATGCACCTTATAGAGAATGAGAAATATATTCGAAAATTTACATTCTATATATAAGACATTTTATAAAGGCATTATACGCACCTTCTAAGGAATGAAAAATAATATTCTAAAAATATATTGGAACCAATCCTCGAACTCTAAAAAAGAAACATCATGTAGAGATATTTTTATTATACAATAGAGGCATACTTTTATGTCTCTATATGATTTTAAAGGCATTTTGTAAAATACCACAATGATGCCTCTACGTACAGTGTCGCTAGAGCCGAATAGGCACTGCTGAAATGTCTTTACATTCTATATAAGGTATTTTGTAAATGCACTATATTGAATTTTTTTTAAAATAATCATTTTTTGCACGTGTATTACAAAAATATACCCCTAAATTTATTTTTTTGCAAAAATAATTGTCTGTCACACCTCGTGGCAACGACTGGTTGCCACTCGCACCAACATGGTGTGATTGAGATTAGTCGGCCACATGGTAGCGACTGATCCCAGTCAGTAGCGGCGGTTGTCCAAAGGAGAAGAAAAGGAGGAGAGAGGGAGCGACGGCTGTGTCCGAAGGAGAAGAAAATGGATTTTTTTTAAAAAAATAATCATTTTTTGCATGTGTATTACAAAAATATACCCTGCAATTTTTTTTTGCAAAAATAATCATCTGTCGCGCCATGTGGCAGCAATTGGGATTAGTCACGCCATGTGGCAGCGATGTAGCGACTAGCGGTCTATCGGGGGGCGGTCTGTTGGGAGGGAATAAATACGAGCGGGAATTTTTTTTGGAAATAATCATTTTTATGTAAAAAATATAGACCAGATTTTTTTGCAGAATTAATCATCATTTGCGCCACATGGGATCAGTCGTGCCAGTTGCCCAATCAGGCGTGGGTAGGTGCCTGTTTCTATGCCTCGACGGGGAAATAAATGCTTGGCTGTAGCGGCTATTTGAAAGAGTGGGAAAAAGAAAGGGAAAGATGAAAGTGAGTTGGAAAAATAGGAAAAATAGTTTCTTAAAATGACAAAATGTGAAAATAATATAGAAATATATTTAAATCATTGTTAGTTTTGTATGAAGGAAAAAACACGACGAAATATTTAGTCTAAAAAATAATGAATAGAGTGAAATGATATTATTTGATTTTTTATACTGTGGGAATAAAATGTAAATTTGTAAGATATATTGTTTCATTCTAAAATTTTCGAAAACGAATATATGCAATGGAAACTAGCACCCACCTATTTGGTGGTCACATGAAATGTCTCGTTGGTTCAGATGATGAAATATTTCAAAATGAATATATGCAATGGAATGAATTAAATTATTTTGTGAACACATATTAGGGCACATACAACGAAAGTTCAGACGATGAAATAAGTAATAGATTATATTACAAAGGCATTACATTAGTAAATAAATTGCTAAATGAACAAACTAAGGAAGGCACTGATCAACCCAGTATCAAGATCGCATAACGTGGCACTGTTTGTCATGGTGGAACAAGTGGTCGTTCTACCTATCTGGGTAGAGTGGGAATGATGTACCATATTTTTTGCACATTGCCGTATCCATGTAAGTTATGTGATGTGTTGTCGGACACCGCTCAATCCCTCTTATGAAAGAACTCCATGGGGATATGCAGTTCTCCTAGCCGTGGTCGATTGGGTGGCCTCCTATATAAGACCGAACATTTTGGTCTTTAAGTGGATTTTTTCCCTCCCATATGGTCATGTCATCCCGATTCTCGACGTCATACCACTCGAGTTCCCGGATGGTCTGCGTAAACCGTCAAGGATTTATTACTTAGTGCAGACCTCGGCCGGCTGCTTCCCCTTGTCCCTTCCTCTTCGAAAGGAGGTACCCTCTTGCACTTCTGGTGCGTTGGCCGTTGGCGGAGACTTGCTGAGACACCTACTCTATTTCAGCTCGCACTCCACCATATGGTGTAAGAGGTGTGTGTTGGGCTTGTCCTTGTACAACCAAAAGTGTACCCTACAGTCAATGCAGTATGCCCGTTGTGGTCGTTGAATAGCATGTAGGCATACTCAGGGTTTTCCTTTTCTGGGCGATAGTAGCTCCACGGAGAGGGTTCCTCCCCCCAGTTATCCCATGCGGGAAGGGTGAGATGTGGGTGGTACATGTCCAGGTCCACCCAGTTGATGTAGCGACACGATTCATCCTCGACCAAAGGGCACCGGTAGAATCTCCGGCCAGCTAGATCGTCATAGCAGGTATCAACCGCTGCTTGCAGGCCGTGTTTGCAAACATCGCGTGGCCCCTGAGGATGTTCATCACCGTCAATGAACGCTGTTCGACCTGTCACCCTTTGTGAAAGTTGCACGACCTGTCACCTAGTATGAATGCTGCTCGACCTGCATGTCACCCTCTACGAATGCTACACGACTGGTCACCCTCAACCAAAGCTGCACGACTGGTCACCCTCATTCAAAGCTGTTCGACCTATCGTCCTCTATCAATGATGTACGGCCTGTTACCCCAAGATTTGTCATGAAGCTTTCATACATGTGACATATACGGGGTGGAGTAAACATGTCGGTATTAACGAGAAATCGTATTGAACATAGAACATGAAATGCAGACGATATATGAGTAACAACATAAGATTACAATGTAGAAATACAATGTTCAATCGGATAAAATTATAGTAGTACTATTACAGATCGGCGGCCTCCCCCTCTTGTCCCTGGTGACCTCCCTCCCCTTGTGCATGAGGTCTGGTCTGCCTCGCTGGTCGACGTGCAGTGGCAAGTAGATGTCTGAGGCCTAAAGGGGTCCACCGGTCTGGGGTCCAAGTGGCACAGATGCTGCAGGAGTATGGCATGAAGAAGTCAGCTCCGTAGGGTGTGTAGGCGTGGGGGCATTTGGCTGTGACCCAAACAGGAGTTCTGGATGCATCGGACCTGCATAGTCCGTGTTGAAGTCGTCCACCCCCGTGTACATCATAGTACGGCCCTCCACATAGTAACTTAAAAGTACTACAACATGTTGGAATAAAGCATGTGTTTCAAAGTAATGTTTCATGCAGTGTTAGTTTACGATGACTGTTCGACACAGCTGGAGTCTGAACCATGACGGGAGGAGCCATCCATGGCGTTCCCCTAGGGTATCCAAACCGATTCCCCTCCATTGAGTAGCCTGTCATACACAAGTATTAGTTACCACGAAATGCAATGCATATTTAAGTGAGCAAGTAAGTTACCTGACCCAATGTACGAGGGTAGATCTACCCGATGCCACGATGAGCTCCCTGGCTACTCCTGTGGCGACACCGGAGGGTACGGCAAGGTGGGAGGTCTAAACAATCGGACAGTGGGGTCGTCCGACTATGGTGTGGGTGGTGATGGTCGTGTACTACTCTGGACCCCTTGGTGTCGTAGGCCCACCATATGCGAGGCTGTAGTCCCGATGTCGAACCTATGCTGGCACGAAGTGCCCTACACAATCCTCCTCATCTTCATGATCATTCAATCGATGAATGCCGTGAACTCCTCTTGGGAGATCTCAAAATCCTGGCACAAACAGCCTCTCATGGACCTTAAGTCCTGCCCAATCTTTGTGCCCTTGTCACCATGAAAGTGTTAACATGTTGTAAGACATATATATGCTTGCATTTCATTAAATATTTAAGTACACTGTCTAGTGGACGTACCATGAAGTACATAGCCGATGCAACGTGACTGTGATATGTATCGTCAGTACTAGCCAGTGGGATATCCTCCTAGTCAACAGCGGGCAAAAGGCGTACTCTTGTAAGTGGTATGTACCATTGCAGGTACTCCTGGTATCCCTCTATGTCGTACGCGTCCCCGTCTCCAACCACATCCTGTAGTGCACGACTCCACTGCTCCACCCAAGGAGCCATCTTCATGGCCCAATTAGTTCGGTGCCCTGCACACCTTTCCTCGAATGCATGCGGAAGTTGTCAACCCGTTAGCATGTGCAGTCAATTGCATTCAAAATGTTAGGACAAGAAAAGTTACGTACATGTGTGCCTCTACGGGGATCGGCACACCGCGCGGAACAGGGACCTCCTATCTAAGTCCGAATTGCCACATTACCTGGTGAACCGAGTAATCCTCAACATAGACATCGAAAACCAGCTTTCGCTGTGTGATACAATACGGAAGATCTCGCACGCAAAGGATGGACAAACCGTGCGGTGTGTGCTCCATGACCTCCTGTAAGCTGTAAGGTTCCCACCAGACCAGCTCTGCCAGCAAAAGGTCGAATGCCTCCGTGAAGTGTGTGTACACACTCCGTAAATGTTGACCAGCCCACTGTGGCTATAGAATATATCCAGTAAAAGTTATTACAAAAGAGGCAGGAATGCGATATTGCATAGTACAAAAAGACTCATGTACCCGTCTGTGGCACCAAAGGGAGCCCATCGTAGGGTGGTCCACCTGCGTGTTGCTATAGAACTCCGAGTCGTACACTCTATCCCCAACCCACGGTCGTCTGATTTGGAAGCGCTCGAATGACCAGAGCATGAGCAAGAGTGGGCACTCAGAGTGGTTCGAATCGACCCGCGTCCTGAGGCATGCGTCGCACAAAACCTGATAGGTGGCACAAAGTACAGCTAACCCCTAGCTGTACGGAGGGACCTCGTCGGGGGCAGTGTCAGCAATGGTCGGGGCGATCGGAACCAACCTAACGTCGACGCTGTCTCCATAGGTGCTGGTGAACATCATCCGCCCAAACAACCATAGAAGGTAAGCCTCAAGGTGCCAACTAACCTGGTACTCCACGGCATTGTAGGATCAAGGATAACCGACTAGAGGGGGGGTGAATAGGAGGTTATAAAATTTTTCAGCTCTAATTGCAATAAATAAACAATTGTAACTAGGAACAATAGAATTTGCAATCAAGGCCTAACAATTCTATGTCTCACTAATGTGCACCACCAAAGCTACATCTAAGAACTTAAATTGATTTTAGCTAGAGTACAACTTAAGAAAGCTAGTAAAGCAATTTAAACAAAATAGATGTGAATATGCAAAACACAATTTGGAGACACAAGATTTATCCTGTGGTGTTCGGAGACTTGCCGGTCTCCCCTAATCCATGTTGAGGTAGCTTGACTCACTTCAAGCTGGCTCCTTTGCGCAATTGAGCCTTCCTCGTATAATCGGGGTAGCTTTTCCTCACTCCGGGTAGGCGAGCTCCTTGCCTTCAGACCAAATTGGGCCTTCTCACAATCTTCGCTGAGAAGATCACCAATTCACCACCACCACACTGCCTAGGAGGTGGAAACCTCCAAGAGAATAGAAGGTGGATCCTCACTTAAGTGCCAAAACGATTTTCAATTGGCTCAAACTCACTCAAAGCAATCGAAAGCTTTTAAATCTTCTCACAAGAAGAATTGAATACAAATGAGAGAGAAGGTTGCTCGAGCTCAAGAGTAATCAATGAATGTCTAAGAGGCTCTAGAAATGCAATTGGGGGGGGTATTTATAGCCTCCACCAACTAAACTAGCCGTTGCAATCTCATTTCTGAAAAAATTCAGCAGGCGCGGTAGTACCGCTGGCAAAATGCCGGTACTACCGCTTGACTGCAGACTGACTAAAATGGTCGACTGTGCACATTAAATGCGCGCTAAAACCGACCGTTTATTTGAAGTCTGGTACTACTGGCGTATAATACATATAGACATATAATACACATCAGCTCCCCCTCAAGATATGCCATATGGGCTCATAATCCCAAGCTCCCCTCTCAAGGCAACAAACCTAGAGCAATCCAAAGGCTTAGTGAAAATGTCAACCAACTGGTGGTCACTCTCCACAAACTGGAGCACTATGTCACCCTTCTCCACATGGTCTGTAAGGAAGTGATATCGAATATCAATGTGCTTGGTCCAAGAGTGATGCACTGGGTTCTTAGCAATGTGAATGGCAGACGTGTTATCACAGAAAAGTGGAACACAATCTGCTGCTAACCCAAAATCCCGCAAGGTCAATCTCATCCAGAGAACCTGGCTATTGCAACTGGCTGCAGCAACATATTCGGTCTTAGCGGTGGACTGTGCAACACCGGACTGCTTTCTAGAGGACCAAGAAACAAGAGAAGTGCCAATGAATTGGCAAGTGCCAGATGTGCTCTTACTATCTATCCTAAAGACAGCAAAGTCTGCATCGGAAAAGGCTCGAAGGGGTAGACAGGTGGAGGAAGAGTACCAGATACCATAATCAATGGTAGCTCGAAGGTACATGAAGATGCGCTTCAACGCCTGGCGGTGAGAGATGCGGGGATAAGCTTGAAATCGAGCACAAATACATATGAAGAAATGTATGTCAAGTCTCGAAGCAGTGAGATACAAGTGGGAGCTGATCATGCTCCGGAACTCCTTCTGATCAACTGGCTCACCATCCTCGTCAGGCTCAAGGATAGCAGTGGTGGCCAAGGAGTCATAACTGGCTTCCTATCAGACATGTCAAAGCACTTTAAGAGGTCTCGAGTGTACTTGCCTTGATGCATGAATGTACCCTCCCGAGTCTGCTTAATCTGGAAGTCAAGGAAGTAGCTCAACTCACCCATCATGCTCATCTCGAACTCAGTACACATCACATCTGAGAACTGAGTAACGCGCGAATGCGAGGAACCACCGAAAATGATGTCGTCAACATAGATCTGGACTAGGAGAAAGTCCGAATCGGAATGTCTGATGAATAGAGTCTTGTCCACCTGATTGGTTGTTTCCACGGCTTGCTGCTGGTGCTGGTGTCTTTGTTGGCGTGGGCCCCAAATTAAAGCGAACTGGGGTCACATTGCCTCTCTTCGGGCATTGATTAGCAAAGTGTCCCGGTTCATTGCAGTTGTAGCAATGCCTCACTGTGCCTTGTTGGATCGAACCAGGTGTGTTGTTTATCTGAGCTATCGTTCTGAAACCCTAGCTCGAAGATCCTGGTGAAGAAGCTATTCTCTGGCTGGTCATCTACGGCTTGGACCTTGCGAATTGTTGAGGATTCATCCTCGACCTCATCTGATTGGGACGTCCTCCTTGGCTGGTCATCCAACGCTTACGGTCTTCGCCGATTTCTTTGCGCTTGTCCTCTAGGATCAACGCCTTGTTAACCAATTCCTAAAAATCTGGAAACGTGTGGGTGATCAGTCCCACCTGCAGCCCATAATTAAGTCCCTTCATGAACCGGGACTGCCTTGCTTTGTCCGTTGCCACATCCTCTAGCGTATAACGGGCCAGCTGAGTGAATTTGTTCAAATAATCGGCCACTGATTGGCCTCCTTGTTTCAGAGATCGGAACTCTTCCTTTTTGAGTTCCATCATTCCTTTCGGTACATGGTACTGGCGGAAGGCTACCGTAAATTCCTCCCACGTAATCTGCTGGGGATGCTCGTGGGATGCGCAATAGTTCTCCCACCACTCTGCAGCAGTCCCCTCAAGCTGGTGTGAGGCATAGGCATACAAGACCTTCTCATTGACTGCACATTGGGAGATGTGCAGTTTTATCTCAATAGTCCTCAGCCAATCATCTGCCTCTATTGGATTGGCATTCCCAGAAAATATTGGCGGCCTAGTCCTCATGAAGTCAGATAGTCGGGATTGAAACTGGTTCCCCTGGTGTATGTTCTTATGATTGTTATTGTTGGCGACAGCTTGATTCTGCATCTGATGCATCATCGTTTGCATTAGCTGGGTTTGGGCAGCGAGGAATGCTCCCAAATTCTGCATATCAACTGGCGGCAGTCCTTGTGGGGAAGCTTCTTCATTGATGTTCCTGTTCGCACGGGCTCCACTCCTGCTAGCTCCATTGTTTCCTCGCGTATTCACCATCTGAAGAACAACAAGGTTTATCGGAAAGAGGGAAACAGAGAAGACAAGTACACAAGAAACTAGTGCGGGGGGAAAGGTTTGACTCGGAACAAAACACATAACTTTATCATTATTAATATTAATGATATGGTCGCTCACAAGTGTCTACAGGCAATGCGACGCATATCTAGCACACCAGACAAACATAGCAAACTTTAACTTAATCAAGCATTCTAAGGGACAGACTCGATAAGACTGATTCAAATAACTTGACTCAACATTTTGAGTCGAATCTGAAAGGAAAAAGATCTCTCAGTCACTGAGCCAACCGGGGTGCGGTCCTCCCGGTGGGTACTAAGGTGGGTACGGTGGTATAGGGGCAAACTGGTCCTGATGCCCTACTGCGGTGGGTACTGCAGCCTAACCCTTAACTGTAATGCCCGAGTGAAGTCCAATACCGTGGACACGGCTATTCGAATAGTTTGTGCACTCTGCAGAGGTTATACACTTTACCCACAAGATACAGTCAAACACAACAAAGGCGAGTAACTGTAACAAAGCCTTTCCAAAGATCTGTCTAAACCCAGTACTACCCGATAAGGTTTCAACACTGAAGGGATACACCTCCACGATAGGGCCCCCTCTTGCGCCATGTGAGTTTTCACCCGTACACCCAGAACTCACACCACCACGACAGTACCGAAGAATAGATCTCACAATTTACTCAGCTAGGTCCGTCCCATTCCGGAACTTGTGGTTGTATGGTTAGCCCAGTTCAAATTCTTGCAAGGTTAAGTCCTTAGATGACTAGGGCAAGACTACCCAAAAACTCATCATGTCAACATGTCATAAAAACCAAATCCAAATACGACCACCCAAATGCCACATCTGGCCCACCATTGAACATCTTGCCACTTGCCACAGTCTAAACCATTTTCCCACCCAGTTGGTTACCATGCATCACGTGCCACCATCTTTTCAATAACACATGCCACATTCTTTCAAAACATGTTCTATAGTTCAATAGTCAATATTCGACTTTATTTTCAACACTGTGTCATTGGTTTGGGTAGCATGGCTAAGCAAACTAACACGTTCTAACTACCCCAATCTGGTGACTAGGATTGACCAGTATGTAAAATCCAACCTAGGGTGACAAATGATTTAGTGACATACAATATTATGGACAATGTGACAATATCAAGTGGTAATTATCTAATCCCAAATTACTTTGAACGCATTATAATTAAAGTAGCATGCATAATTTAAATCAACATAACATTTAAAAACATAGGAGCAAAATGATCAAAGCATAACTTGCCTTCGAATATCAGCTGGTCTTGGTCTAGATCTTGATCTTGAGCTTGTTCCTCGAAATCAACACCCTCACACAGTTCGACGTCTACACGTAACAGTTAAAGAACCAAATAAACACTCAAACAACGAACAAACAAACAATTCAGAAAATACCCAAATTCAAACTAATTCATAATTTCACAAAACTTCCAGATAATTAGTTTGGACTTATAGCTTTTATAAAATTTATTTTGACATTTTTGGACGTATAGTTTAAGAAGTACAAAATTCGTAAGTTTGGACTTTCCGCGAATAATTTAACAATATAAATTTATTTATAAAATTTTAGAATAACTATCGTAGATAGGTATTAATTTTCACTAGTTAACAAATTTTGTTGCATGCGATCTGGAGCTAAAACGAATTTGTAGCGAAAATGATAAATTTCGCGATTTGGGAAAAAGTTTGTGTACAAGTTAACATTTCTGAGGTTCATGCATGATGCTGTTCATCATGTATATGCGTATTCTTCTGCTGCCTATTGTTCGGCTTGGCTGGGCTACGAGAGAGAAAAACGAACAGTAGTAGTCAAGGCAATAGCCAAGCAAGTGCGCAGGTCGGCCGGAGTCAGTCGGCGGTGGCTTCTGCGGCGGCAGCGGTGGCGCGGCCAAAATGGTTATTCATATACTCAAGTTTGAGAATTAGTATCCGAATCAATACAGTTTCCATGTTTTGATTTGCCAGATGATAAGGTTAGATCATATTTGAATTAGACTAGGATTGTAAGTATAGTAGGATATTGAATCTAAATAGCGTCACCGTAAAATATATTTATAAATGGCATACAGTCCTAATATATATGTATATACGCATATATAAAGTCATTCATGCGAATCATCCTAATGTTTACATGTATACCTGTGTACAACCCTAATTTATATGTTTATATATATGCGTAGATGTCTAATATACATGTGTAAATATGCATACAGGTCCTAATATATATATGTATATACGCATGCTTCCTAATGTATGCATATACACGCATGTGAAGGCAACGAAAACTAGTATATATATACACTTGTTCGTCCTAAACTCAGCCTAATAGCATGCATCTTGATAAATACGTTCTGATATATATATGGAAACATACCTACGTACTAACATATATACTTAAATATTCATTTGAGATAGGCTTGGAATGGTGTCATCCAAGTTGGCTCACGTTCGAGTAGTGCAGCTTCCCCGTCTGCAAGTTCCTCCTTGCTGAATCGATTATGCTATTGGTGGAGTTGGGCGGCTTCCGTCTTCTGCTTGGCAGAAGCGGAAGGTTTTAGGAGTTTCTCCACGAAGACTCCTACTGGAGTAGGTGAGGGGGATGAAGCGGGCCTGGTAAGTTCGTCAGCAATGGAGTTATCACCCCGTCGGATGTGTTTTACCTCTAGGCCTTCGAACTTGTGCTCTAGCTTGCGAACCTCGCCTAAGTATGCGGCCATATTGTCATCCGTACACTAGTAGTCTTTTTGCACCTGGTTTACGACCAGCTGTGAGTCCCCTTTCACAAGTAGTCATTTTATCCCAAGCGAAGCGGCTATTCGGAGCCCATTGACCAATCCCTTGTATTCGGCAACATTATTTGAAGCTGGAAAATCGAGTTGGATGACGTACCTAAGTTTCCCACCTATCGGAGATTTGAGGAAGAAGCGGGCGCCTGAGCCTTGCAAGCTGAGTGAGCCATCGAAGAACATCATCCAGTAGTCATCGGGGGACTCGTGCTTCTTTTCTTCGACATGTGTCCACTCGTCTACGAAGTCTACCAAGATCCCTGACTTGATGCTGGTCCTTGGAGCAAAATCGACTCTGAACTCGTTGAGCTCGACCGCCCACTGTCCTACTCGTCCCGTGGCTTCCCGGTTTCGGATTACTTTATTGAGCGGGTACATCGTCATCACCGTGATCTTGTGCGCTTAGAAGTAGTGCCGTAGTTTTCTAGAGGTCATTAGGACTGCGTAGAGCATCTTCTGTTTTTGGGGATAGCGTAACTTCGCATCGTGCAGGACTTTGCTTACATAGTAGACCGGTCTTTGCACTTTAACCTTTTTGTCAAGGTCGTCTCATTCGACTACTAAGATGGTGCTCACTACTTGAGGAGTTGCTGCAACATACAAGAGGAGATCCTCTCCTTCATTAGGAGATACTAATACAAAGGGAGACGATAGGTACCTTTTCAAGTCCTGGAAAGCTTCCTCAGCCTCCATGGTCCACTCGAATTTCTCTTGTTTCTTGAGCAGCTAGAAGAAAGGCGAACCCCGTTCGCCCGTCCAGGAGATGAATCGACTGAGGCCTGTAATGCATCCTGTGAGCTTCTGTACTTCTCTCAGGGTCCGCGGTGAGCACATTTGGTTTATGGCTTCAATTTTACACGGGTTCGCCTTAATGCCTCGACTAGATACCAAGAAACCGAGGAGTTTTCCGGACGGGACGCCGAACGTGCACTTCTCGGGGTTTAGCATCATTCGATACTTCCTGAGATTATCGAATGTTTCCTTGAGGTCATTTATCAACGAGTTTCGAGTTTTCAACTTAACTACGATATCATCGACGTATGCTTCGACATTGCGCCCAATTTGGGTTTTCAAGCAATTTTGTATACATAGTTGATATGTGGCTCCTGCACATTTTAGCCAGAAGGGCATCTTTGCATAGCAAAACACACCCAACGGGGTGATAAAAGATGTTTTTTCCTCGTCCTCTACGGACATGCTAATTTGGTGATACCCCGAGTAGGCATCTAGGAAACTTAGCAGTTCGCATCCCGCTGTCGAGTCTACAATTTGATCGATCCGGGGGAGGGGAAAAGGATCTTTTGGGTATGCCTTGTTAAGGTCAGTGTAGTCTTCACACATTCTCCATTTGCCGTTGACTTTTTTGATGAGTACTGGATTCGCCAACCACGTGGGGTGTTGAACTTCTCGAATAAAGCCGGCTTGTAGGAGTTTGCTGATTTCCTCTTGGATGGCCTGCTTGTGGTCTTCCGCGAACCTGCGCTGCTTCTGCACCACCGGTTTGAAGCCTGGATCCATGGCCAATCGATGCTCAATCACCTCCCTGGGAACCCCAGGCATATCAGACAGTTGCCAGGCGAAAACGTCACGATTTGCTCGAAGGAAGGTAATGAGCTCGAATTCCTATTTGGGATCGAGGTTGGCGCCTACCTTGATCGTCTTGGACGGTTCTGATGCTTCCAAGGGTATGGTCCTGACTTCGCTATTAGCCTTCCTGCTCGACTGGTCGCTGACAGTCGAATTAACGGCAAACCTGTCTGTCGTCGTGGTGTCTTCGGGGCTCTAGGGCTTCTGACACTTGCCTTGGCTAGTGGACCCGTCAGTACGAATTTCTTCAACCATCTCCAGGCTTTTCTTGTCGCATTTGACCACCGAAGGTCGATCGCCCTTCACTATCAAAATTCCCTTGGGTGTTGGCATTTTGATGGTTTGGTAGGCGTAGTGTACCATAGCCATGAATTTCGCTAGCATTGGTCGCCCTAGGATCACGTTGTGCGCGGTCTCGAAATCCGCCACGTCAAAAAGGATCTTTTCGGTGTGGAAATTCTCGGGCGTGCCGAACGTGACGGGCAACTCGATTTGTCCAAGTTGCATTGAGGAAGAATGAGGAGTTATGCCGTGGAAAGGTTCTGCTCCGGCTTTTATTTCTGTCCGAAAAACACCCATCTTGTCCAAAGTTTTGGCAAAGATGAGATTTAACGAACTACCCCCGTCGACTAGGGCTCTCGCCACTCGGATGTTGAGTATGGTTGGCTCAACCACGACAGGGTATCGGCCAGGATTTGGGATCATGGTTGGATGATCTCGTTGGTCGAAGGTGATCGACACCTCTGACCATTTAAGATAATGGGGAAGTGATGGGGTGACTAGGCTCACCTCCCTTTCCACTGCCTTGTACTATCATTTGGATTCGTACGTGGTAGATCCCCCGAAAATATGTGCCAACTTGTGCTCGGCCCCGTGGTACTCGGGTTCATCGTCGCCAGGATTCTTATTGGCTTGCTCGATGTCGCGTTCGACGAGGGCAGCCTTGAGTTTTTCTTTGACCTTTTTGCCGATCACTTGGCACTCGTTGAAATCATGCTTGTCCGTGTGGTGGACAGGGCAATACTTCTTTCCTCCATGACTTCGACCTTTGTTATCGCCCATGTTCCGTGCCTTGCTCCTCTCGACCGCGGCGATGGTGGAGCCACTCTTCCGCTTCTTGCCATGGTTTTTGTTCTTCTTAGCCCCTTGCTTGGATGATTTTGGTTTATCGTTCTCTGGCTTTGGGTTATCGAGGAAATCGCGAGCTTTGGCGCGGACGGCATACTTATCAGCCAACTCGAATAGATCACGAGTAGTCCGAATTTTTCGGGTGGCGAGCCTGCCTTTGAGCTCGTGGTCTTTGACCCCATTTTCAAAGGCCATTATCACAGCCTCATTGGAGATATCGGGTTATCAAATTGCGCTTATTGCTGAAGCACCTGATGAAGTCGCGTAGCGATTCCGTCGGTTCCTGGATTACACGATGTAAATCGCTACGAATCCCGGGGAATTGATACGTGCCTTGGAAATTGGCGATGAACTGAGCTTGCAGCTCGGCCCAAGAGGATATGGATTGTGGTGGGAGGTTGAGTAGCCATGACCTCACTGCCCCAGTCCAAGGTAGTGAGCAGATAGTTGTCAATCACCTTCCCGTTCCCGCCAACCGCCCTCATGACCATGGTGTAAATCTAGAACCATTCGATAGGGTTGATCTTACCCGAATATTTCTCGATAGGGCCTGGTTTGAACTTGTCAGGCCATCTAATGGACCGCAGTTCGGTGGTGAAGGCTTGACATCCTTCATCGATGTCGTCAGGCACCATCTATCGTGGGTGATACCTTCGTTCTGGTTGGTGTACTCATCGGGGAGATCCAACTTGTCGGTCGTGGTGCATGAGGGTCCGACCTCTCGGGGAGGGGCTTCTCCTTTCTTGTTGCTCGCGGGCTCGCTCTTCCCGTTGGTCACGCAGTACGAGGCACAGATCTCGTCGGTTGTGGGGGATGAGCTCCCGGAGGTCTTCTGGGCGCCTCTGGTAGCCATTGGATCGGGACGTCTGGGATGTGTGGTGACTCGACGCGGCCACCATTGATTTCGACGCTGGCCGACCGTGGTGTGAAGGTCATGGTGTTCAACTTGAAGCGCCCTGCTGATGGGAGTGCCTGGGCTTCGAGTTGGACACTCGAACAGTCTGGGCATGTGCAGCATCGAGCAGAGCCTTCATCTGGATTAGCACAGGAGTCATCGGGTTATCTAGCCCCGACGGGAGTGACTTCAGTAGCATGTTAGCACATTGGATGTTTGCTTCAAGAGTACTGAAGACATCGTAGCTGCCATGCTGCAAAGAAGCTGACCCAGTGTAACATCCCAAAATTTGTGCTTTTATTCAATTTATTGAGTTATTTGAATTTTTGCAATTTTCTGGAATTGATTTGGATTTAATTTGAATTAAGTCCTTTATTGAATTATTTAAATATTTAAAAGTTTCAAATAAAGTTTTGCTGGAAATATTTTATTTGAGTCCAAAATGTCTCAAAGTATTTTTCAGAATTTTTCTGGAATTTTTCTTAGTCTTTTGCTATTTTTCTCGATTTAATTGAATTTTTGGAATTAATTTAAATAGAAAAAGAAAAGGAAATTCGGAAAACCCTAATGGGTTGCGCTGCTGGACTGAACCCAGTAACCCGCGCATCTGACCCGTTAGCCGCGAACCGACCCATGCCCGAACCCCAACCCTAATGTGATCACCGTCGGATTGAGATGCAACGGCCTGAATCGAGCCACGTTGTGTTCGCGTTTGGGCCACTGGATCGGATTTGCGTGGGCGTGCCAGATTACACCACGTCACCCCACGACGACTGGATCGAATCGGGACCCTTGATCGTGTTCGCGTGGACGGCCAAGATGCGGCCACGTAGCCTCTCCGTGTCCTCGTCGGATTACGCCGCCGCGCAACAGTTGACGCGTATTTCGCACCTGACACAGATGCCCGCGCACTATAAAATGCCTCGGCGTGTGCGTCGAACTACCCCTTTGCGTTGCCCTAGGCCTTGGAGCCCGAGTCGCCAAAGTTCGCAGGGAGCCGTCGCGGGTTTTGGGCTCTAGCGTTGCCGTTGAATCGCGTTCCGTCGTGTGGAGCACGGATTCGAGTTCCCCGTCGCGAGACGCTTCGGCAGAGACCTTCCACTTTGCCGGAGCTGCCCCGAAGCGCCGTTAGGATCGTCGTCTTCCCCAACTCCTGTGGCCTGCCTCCGTCGCGCCATCGCCGACCTCGCGAGCTCCGTGGACCGTCCGATCCGGATCCGATGCACAAGGTATGTCCACGTAGCCAACTCGTTAGTTTCATTAGATTGGATCATGACAATTAGATTTAGATCGTGCGGTTCGGATTTGATCGAGTATTACTATTTAGATCTAATTTCAGCAGTTGGATCCAAGATAGATGGTCAGGATTAAGCCACGTAGAAGACTTCTTGTGCCGTAGATTGGATCAACATAGGCCGTTAGATAAAGACTGGTCGGCCCATATTAGATCTAGAATTTGTACTTAGATCTATTTGCAGCCATTAGATCTAGATCCTACAATTTAGATTTAGCCACGTAGATCTGAACTGTTGCGCACTAGATTGGATCTAAGTTGTACGGTTCGGATTGATTCATGTAGCGTTGATTAGATCTGTTCGTAGCTATTAGATCAACTGTGAACGGTATAGATTGGGGCCACGCGTAAGTCGCTGGGTCATGCCATGTTTCCCCCAACCGCGTTGAACTCGAGCAAATCTCAACTGTTTGATCCGAATTGAACGGACCAGACTGGGCCGACTAGATCCATACACGTGAGTTAGGATTCGATCGTGACCGTCGGTTTTTGAATCAACGGACGAGATCGCGCCATGTGCAACCAATCAGGATTTGCCACGTATGCAGGGAATCCGAGGTGTCGCGCCGAGCGGCTGGTCGTCGTGACATCAGCGATGACGTCATAGCCTAGGGGCCCGCATGTCAGCGGCTCGGGCGCACGCGCGATGACGTCATGTTGATGTCACGGTGGGTCCCACCTGTCAGCCGAGTGAGCCGGGCATGAGTGACGTCAGTGATGACATCATCAAGTGGGGCCCGTGTGTCAGTGACACGTGGTCCGGTGAACCGGGTCCACCGTGGACACAAGCTGAGCATGGACTGAGTCAATGGACTGGATGACGCAAGCGTGATGCAATAAATTGATTTTCCTTTAGAAAAATAATCCGATCGAAGTTCAAATTAGGTGCTGACGCCAGCTGACGTCATAATTCAAGTTTTTCAAAAGAAAAATAAATCGAATAATTCGGTTTATTCTTTTTAATTGATTTTCAAACTTCAAACGGCTATAACTTTTGCATTTTAACTCCGATTAAGGTGATTCCAGTTTCTAAATATTTGTAAAATTTAGTTCTATTTAATGATGAATTTTATTTAATTTCTGAACATGAGTTGCTCTCTATTTTTGAAGGACCATGTGGAGGTCCATCCATATTTGTGATGAGTATTTGACTTTATGTGAGCAAGGTGTGCTCATGTTTGAGTTTGATTTGAATCAGAATTCAAAAGGAAGCAATTTGGGTTGTGTTGGTCTCTTGTGGTACTATCGGCCTTTGGTTGGCGGTAGAACCGACTGATGAATGAGACATTATAATGTGAGCATTTGTGATGTTTATTGCATATTGTTGGACAATGCTATGTGATGGTTTTCCTTATCTTTGATGGTTGCAGGATGACGGTGCTAGGTCATGGTGAGGCGGATGATGACTGGGACTAGGCAAGGTGCGTCGGAGGTCCACACGGTTGGAGATCGCCGGAAGATCATCGGAGATGGAGTCCGGGCAAGTCAAAGAAGATAAGGAAAGGGGATGGCTCTAGCTAAATGCCGCGAGAATCGATGAGGTCCGTTGGATCGCGGTCTAGTTGATAGGTTAGCGGGTATAGGTAGTATGCTTTGAAAAACATGCAAGAAACCGATTATGTGTGTAGGGTTTTGGGTTGCCCTTGCATGGTGGAGTGAGTGGGTTAATCCTAGCCCTTGGTGGAGTGCTCTAGGGTTTGGGACTCATCCAAGGGTGGTAGGTGGCCCAAGAGTAGTATAAATAGAGGGGTGCAGGGAGGCCTCCATGCCCATTCATTCTTTGAGTTGTTGTGTTGCTCATTTGAGCTTTGCTCACATGAAGTGAGGCTTTGTAATCACACATCTCTAAATGGAATAGAAGTTCCAAGAGACAAATTTATTTTCTCGCAATTTAATTCTTGCAATTTACATTATGTCTTTACTTTCGGCATTTACTTTCATGTATTAAATTCAGCATTAACATTCCCGTAATGATTGCTGGATTTTGTTCTTGACATGAGCGATTCACATTCACCTCCTTCTATATTCTATTTGGATCTTAGCTCAAGATCGAGTCCATTTGCCAAAGTTTGTATGCTGCAAGAGTTTATTTATCAAGTTTCTATCAAGATCGCAAATCTGTCCTGAACTTGTTCTTCGCGCAGCAGTCAGTCTTCGATTTTTAAAAAAGTCTAGAAAAATCTTTTTTGAGTGTTTCTTATTGAAGAATGTGCATGACTCATATATTCATCTGGGGAAAAATTTTGGAGTCCATTGGTTGCACCGTTTGAGAGCTATGAGGTGAAAACCGAGCCCCAAATTTTCTGATTGAAGTTCCTGACTGTCTGTAGTCCATGATTTTTCCTGTTTTTTCTACAAGTCTTTTGGGGTTAATTTTTGGTGGAGTGTTTCAAGACTCATCTCCTGATAGTGTGAAAAAGTTCCAAAAATTTTGGAGCAATAGAAGTCTACCAACCACCTGCTCCAAGTGGGGACAATTCCTGAAAAAAATATGCTTTTGCTTTTCTAAAAGAGGTTTTTTGTGATTTTGCTTGATCTGTTTTAGAAAAGAAGTCTTTGAATTGATTCCTATTTATTTTAGAAATTAACACCAGGATTGTGTTTACAAATCCCTCACATGATTCATGGTGTGATATTACGAAATGTGACAATATAGAATACGGCTTTCTGTACGACTTTATAGCGGGTTTTTGGCCGTTTCTGGGTGTTTGGGCCTTTCCGGGGGACTTTGGGCCTTGAGGGTTGAGTTGGGCCTCTGGTGGAAGGGTTTGGGCCCAAGGGGGGAACTTTTGGGCAGCCAACCCTTGCCCCCACCCCTTGGTGTGCCCCACCCCTCTTCCCTCAAACCCTAGCCGCCACCCTCTCTCTCCCCCACCCCATGCCATGTGCCCCTCCTTCCTCTTCCTCCCCACCACCTCTAGCTGGCCCTAGGCGAGCTCCACCCCCACCCCTTGCTGCCACGCTCTTCCACGCTGTTGCCCTCGCCATTGGGGAGCTCCATGATGAGAAGATCCTACAGGATTGGCGCTTGGAGGAAGATCGGGCGATCGAGAGGCGTGTTCGTCGGTTCTTCGTTCGTCGGGCTAAGGTATGGGGATGGGAAACCTCTGGGGTGGATTAGGTGCTGTGTTAATGGAGGATTTCATGCTATTAGATCAAAAGGTTGTGCTGCCATTGGTTAGATTTGATGAAATCTAGAGTTTGCAAGGTGTTCTGTTTCGGGCAGATTGGACGTCCGACCTAGGGCTTAAGATTTCACAATTTTAGATACGTTTTATGGTCGTCCGTATGTTGAGAAAGTTGTAGATAATTTCAATACCTTTCAGTGGACACTAAGAACGTATAATTCCGGTCAGCCGTTTGAAAGTTATGGATGTTTTACCGAACGTGTTCAAAACTGTGACGCGATTGGGACAGATCGGGTGGATATGTAGATTAGGAAATTTTAGAGGCCGAATCAGTTTTTCCCAATACTTAGAAAAAGTTAGGAAATTTCCTAAGCTATGAGAAAATGTACTCGTTTACTTAATTTGGAGTCTTAGAACTCAAGTTATGATTATTGGAAGCCCGCTGTCCCGACGGACAGATTGGTCTGTTTTTCAGGTTTTCGGGGTTTCGGGTAGAATCGTTGTGTTCTGAGTTTTGTACTTGCTTGGGTGGTATGATATTTAGTGGAAAACATGTATTTGCAGGTGGTGTGAGCCCAGGAGTGGCATCATCATCTTGCCACACCGTTCCGAAGGGTTAAGGCAAGTGTATTGGAATGGGTAGCGTGTTGTATGTTGCTAGTCTTGATTAGATACAAATTGATTACATGATATGCTGTCTTGCCATGATTAGTGTTTTCCCATGATATGATGAAAATGCCTTATTATGATGCTATGCAATGATTAGTTGAGTTATGTGCAAGTTGTTTATGTTTATGGCATAATTGCATACATGGCATGAGAACTGGCCAGGTCGGTGAGAAAGTCATAACTAGTCCGGTAAGGTCGGTGAGAAAGTTATGACTAATCCGGAGCGCCATTGAGTAAGACCTACCTCGTGATTCCATCCACCGTTGTGAATGGAAGCGAGGAGTAGGCACCCTCCATCTATGGGATGGAAGGGGAAAGAGGGTGCACGCCGACGAGTGTGCACTCGGCAATACTGGTATGTGCTTCAAAGAGACATGTGCATCACATCGCATTGCATTGCATGAATGAAGATGATTATGAGATGTTCATGGAGATGATTATGAGATGCTTATGACGATGTGTTATGATATGTAATAATGATGCTATTGATTAATGTTGATGCTCTAATCCATTGCAGTACACTTTGCTGAGTGATGAACTCACGCTTGTTGTTTGATGTTTTTTTAGGTACCTTGAGTTCGGCATGTGGGAAAGGGATCTAGATGCACATCCACACATAACTTCATTCAAATAAACACCACCCAATGTTTCCCTCAATTATGTTGGTCGTTAGGCTCAATGTTATAATGGTTAATTGCCTCGTCGATGCCCATGATTCAATGTTTATTCATAATTGGTTTATGTGATGGGTAAAGTATGTGATGGATTTGAATGGTTGATGAAATCCTTAGCTATCATGTTAGAATTCTTCTCTATTATGCTATGTTGCCATGTTATGATTATTGATGCTGAAATCTATGGAAAAAACAAAGTATATGCTGCCGAAATTTCATTTCAAGCATTTACACCCTTGCTGCAATTTATTCTTAATTGTGGTATTTAGTTCCTATTCTTGCTATGTTGGTGACATCCAGGGCATACTAGATGCCGGGGTGTTACACATGGTTCTCATCCATGCAAACTAGGGATACACATAGTTGTCGAGTCGTTCCGATTTTTGCGGGTTTCGCGAATTTGAGGAGCATTGGTTTCCTTGCGAGATTGTTTTGAGTATTTTGAGTGGGGGGAATTTTATTTAGCATCATTCACAGCCCCCTCTAATCGCCATCTCGGTCTTTCAATTGGTATCAGAGCCGGTTTTGCTCTTTTATAGATCTTGACCGGTCTCAAGAGTCATGGCGATGGACAAGTACTCCTCTAAGCCTCCAATTTTTGCTGGAGTTGATTATCCATTCTGGAAGGTTCAGATGGAGACATACATCACTGCCCAAGGCTTTTCTATATGGCAGAAGGTGAAGCTCCCGTATGAGGTTCCTGCCGATGAGAACGTCAACGCCGCAAACATGGCTGACGTTGAGGCAAACGCTAAGGCCAAGAACCTCCTCATATATATAGGGACTTAGCCGCAGTGAGTATGATCGCGTCTCTCACCTACGATCGGCTCATGAGATCTGGGTGACCCTCAATGCTTACCATGAGGGCACCACTTAGATCAAGTCCGTGAGACAGGATCAATTCAAGCGTGACTACAACAAGTTTGAGCAGCATGCTGGTGAGAGCCTCGACGAGTGCTTTGCTTGTTTTGCCAAGATCCTCAGCAATCTTCATTCAGTTAGTTGCTCATACACTGATTCGGAGAATGCGAGGCATTTTCTTAGAGCACTCGATCTGAGGATTTGGGAGATGAAGGTAACCACCATCACATACCACACGGATTTGTCAACTTTGACTCTTGATGGGTTGTATTCCCGTCTCAAGACTCATGAGCTCGACATCGTCGCTCGTAGGACGAAATCCCAATTGATGGCTTTGGTTACTGATCCCAACGGGTCTTCCTCTTCAAGACCCTCACTTGACTTATCTTCTGGTTTTTCTCTCTGTGCTCTTCGCGACGTAAGCAATGACGTTCTGGAACAATTCCCAGAAAACGAGCTTGCTCTTGTCGCTCAAAAATTTTCGAACATTTACAAAAGGGTGAGAGATAGGAAGAAGAGCGGCATGATCACTTGCTTCGAGTGTGGTGGCCCCAACCACATTCGGGCAAACTGCCCCAAGCTGGAGAAGGGCAAGAACGAACAAGGCGGTTCGAGCAAGAATGACTACACCGACAAGAACCGCAACAAGAAGCCTCCAGCTCGTGAGCCAGCGCGAGAGAAGAAGCACCGCAAGTTCACCAAGAGCAAGAAGCTCTTTCACCGCGTACTCGCCGCTCTATACAATCTGGACCTCTCCGACACAGAGACATGGAGCGACGAGGATGAGGATGAACTGCGAGAGAAGGCGAAGGGCAGCGACGACTTCTCCTGCATGTGCTTCATGGCCTCCAATGCCATGGAAGTACCCGACACCGAGTTGTACAGCGACACGGAGGAGGTACCTTCTTATGACCAGCTCAATGATGCTTATGTCAAACTAGGAAAATTTCATTCTAAGTCTAGAGCTAGGTGTTTGGATCTAGAGAAGGAACTAGGTAACTTATCTCGGGAGTTAGCTTCACCTAGATCTTGTTCCTCCTGAGATTCTGATAGTTGTACTCTTTGCGATGCTTTGCTTGTGGAGTTGGAGAACCTAAGGACCCTATATGATAGTGTGGTTTCTGATCTTGAGGCTCTTAGGTTGAAGGATGCTAGCACATGTTTTGTTGATCCTATTCATGCTGATGCTAGTTTTCTTCATGCTCACACGACTGCATCTTGTGATAATTGCCCTAAGTTGCTTGCTGAAATTGATGCCATGAGCTCACACCTTAAGAAGGTTTCTGCTAGAAATGATGAACTTGAGTCATATGCTTCTAAGCTCCCAGCCATCACCTTATGAGCACCCTCAAGAGATTTGTAGGAGGCAAAAAGAAGCTCAATCTTATCTTAGACCAATCCAAAATTAGCAGATTCAGTCAAGGTCTAGGATTTGATTCCTTGGAGCACGCACGGGGGCATCTGCCTACTGTTGTGCGCCCCTCCAAGAGTGGAGAGATCGTGGTTGCTCCACAGACGAGCACCACTATTTTTAGGTCAGCAAGTCTGGTCCACGAGATCTCTAACGAGAAGGATGCTTCTCCTGCTACTTCGGCCTCCAAGGTGAAGTATACATGCACCTTCTGTCAGAAGGATGGACACCTGGTTGACTTCTGTTTCAGACGCGCCAAGATCACTCAGTGTGAGCATGTTAGTGCCCTTAGGGGTAGTCAGGGTCATCCCCAGACTCTGAGTGCTTCTAAGGCACACACGGCTTCTAGGCAGGTTTCATAGTCGTTGGTTTTTGGACAGCGTATGGGGCTTGGTTTTCAGGCTTCTTCTTCTGGTTTTTGCCCCAGAGCTATTCCGAGTCAGTCTTTCCACTGTCCTTGTGATATTCCTCATTTTCCCCATCGAGGTGGATATCAGCGGCGTGAGCTTGCTTCCTCCAGCAGGAGGTCTGAGAAGCGTGTTGTGGATGGTGTGGCCTTTGCACGCCGGCAGACCAACCCGGCACCTGCTCCTAGATGTTCTACTAGAGCGGTCTCTGAGTTCGTGAGAGTTGAGTCTATGGGAGGTGCTAGAAAGCATTCTACTGCTCCTTTGACTGCTTCTACTTCTGCTCAGGTGACTCAGTATTGCGTTCCTAGATCAGTCTTGATATGTCCTGGTTATGAGACATCTACCTTTTGCTCTCATTGATTCAGGTTCGTTGGACAGGGAAGGGGGAGGTTTGGATCGTAGACTCCGGCTGTTCACGTCATATGACTGGAGACTCCCGTTGGTTTTCTTCCCTAGTCCGAGCTCCCGGTGATGAGGTGATCACTTTTGGGGATGCTGCGTCAGGTAGAGTCATCGCTAAAGGTATCATTTGCATTAATGATCAGTTTGTTCTTAAGGAGATTGCATTAGTGAGTAAGTTGCATTTTAATCTGCTTTCTGTTACTCAGCTTATCGATGACCATTTCGAGGTAAGCTTTAAGTTTAGTGGCTGTAGAATCCTTGATTCTTCTGGGGGTTGGTTTGCGGGATTTCTCGTTTTGGGAGATTCTTTCGTGCTGATTTTTCTTCCTCTTCTAGAGACTCTCTCCATTGCCTTATTGCTTCAGAGTCTCGTGATTTCTCCTTTTGGCATAGGAGACTCGGTCACATTGGCTTTGATCATCTGACCCGAGTTAGCAGCCAAGATCTCATTCATGGTTTGCCCAAATTCAAGATGTTCAAAGATGTTGTATGTTCTCCTTGCCGACATGGCAAGAGGGTTGCAGCTTCTCATCCCCCAGTCACCCGAGTGATGACTGATACACTAGGATAGCTTTTGCATATGGACACTGTTGGTCCAGCTAGAGTGAAGTCAGCGGGAGGGAAGTGGTACATTCTTGTCATTGTCGATGATTTTTTTAGGTATTCTTGGGTCTTCTTCATGGCCTCAAAGGATGAGTCCTTTTCTCACTTTAGGGGTTTGGTTCGTAGGTTGTCCGTTGAGCTCCCAGGTGCCTTACGAGCGATCCGTAGTGACAATGGCACAGAGTTCAAGAACTCCTACTTTAGTAGCTTCTATGAGGAGTTAGGCATAGAGCATCAGTTCTCGTCTTCATACGTCCCTCAGCAAAATGGTGTAGTGGATAGGAAGAACAGGACCCTGGTTGAGATGGACAGGATGATGCTAGATGACTACAATACTCCTAAGAAGTTTTGGGCTGAGGCTGTAGCTACGGCTTGCCATGTTGACAACAGAGTCTTTCTTAGGGCACACTTGCACTGCACATCTTATGAGTTCAGATATGGGCGAAAGCCTAGTGTATCTCATTTTTGCGTTTTTGGTTGTAAATGTTTATTCTTGAAGTCTGGGAACCTAGATAAGTTTGAGTCACACTCTGTTGACGGGATCTTTCTGGGTTACTCGACTTCTACTCGTAGCTACAGGATTTGGGCTATAGATTTGGGTAGGATCATAGAGACCTGTGAGGTGACCTTTGATGAGGCTAGCCCTGGTGCTAGACCAGACATTTCAGGCTCTTCTCTTCTTTCCCAGTCTATTTTCTCTGAGGAAGTTGATGACGGAGATGAAGGCATCATGCCTGATCCAGTCACCATTCCTGCTCCCGAGATACCTCCCATTTCCATTTTTGCACCTCAGGGAGATCAGCCCTTACCATCAGACTCTTCGACAGCTAGTGACTCTGCTCCTACTTATCCCACAAGAGTAGAGGTCACTTCTGCTTCTGGACCTCCCCGCCACATTCAGCATGCTCATCTACCTGACCAGATCATTGCATATCTATTTGATCGAGTCACTCGCTCTAAGTCAAGTCTATCCACTTTCTGCCTTCACTCTACCTTTGTTGCCTCTTTTGAGCCGAAGGATGTTTCTCATGCATTATCTGATGAATCTTGGATTATTGCCATGCATGAGGAACTTGAAAACTTCGAGAGGAACAAAGTTTGGAAGCTTGTCGAGCCCCCTGCTGGTCACAACATCATTGGGACCAAATGGGTGTTCAAAAATAAGCAGAGTGAGCATGGGGTTGTAGTTCGAAACAAGGCTAGGCTAGTCGCTCATGGTTTTACTCAGGTCGAGGGCCTCGACTTCGAGGAGACTTTTGCCCCTGTAGCTAGACTAGAATTCATCAGGATCCTGCCCGTATTCGCGGCGTCCAAGGGCTTGAAGCTTTATCAAATGGATGTCAAGAGTGCATTCCTCAATGGCTTCATTGAGGAAGAGGTGTATGTCAAACAGCCTCTAGGATTTGAGAACCCCAAGTACCCAAACCATGTCTTCAAGCTTTCCAAAGCTTTGTATGGACTTAATGTGATGCCTTAGAGCATCAGAGCGATTCTAGGGTTCCTTTTTCCTGGTTTTGTTTCGGGAGGAATGAGGGAAATTGTTGGGGAATTAAATAATTGAAGTTTATGCGGCGTATTAATATTAAATTTGGAGTATTCGGGCTAGAAACAGTGGGCCGAGGAAAACTTGGGCCTGGGCCGGGAATTCTTCTCCCACCTCCCCCTCCCCACGCCCTAAGTGGGCCGGCCCACCTCCCCCTAAAGGGGTGGCGCCTCCCCATGTGGCCGGCCACCCCACCCCAAACCCTAGGGCGCCTCCCCCTCTCCCCCTAGCAGCCGCCCCACTCCACCTCTTCCTCCCCTTGCGTGGTGGCTCAAGATCCACCGCGAAATGCGAAGGAGAAAACGAGAAGAGGATCCGTGGAGGCGAGGAGGACGAACAGATTTCCGCTCCGGGGATCGTCGCGTGTTCTTCGTGGGTTCGCAAGGGGGAACTCAAGGTAAAATTCCCAATCTTTTACCCCTGTTCTACCTAGGGATTAGGAGTGTATTAGATCTGGTGGTGAGTGGTTTAGATGAATCTTGATGGGGGAGAAGGATAGATGTTCACGTGGTGCTGTTTTTGGAAGGGGAGATTGTGCAGCGCGGATTGTTTCACGTTTTATGTGACCTAGACGATTTTTCCTGCCAAAACCTATAACTAGAAAGTTGTAGATAACGTCGAGATCTAGCTTCTGTAATTTTTTCAGAATTTTTGGGACGACGGTCTGAGAGTTATAGCTGTTGGAATTTGACGAACAGAATCTGGAAACAGATTTCGTCTACTGTGTTGGACGTCTGTTTAGGCATAATTAACAATAGAATTGAAATTTATGATCTTCATGAAAGTTGTATATCCCGTCAATATCTAGCTCCTGTAATTTTTTTATATTTTTATGATCTGTATAAAAAAAGATACGAAATTGTGAAGAGAGGGTGCTGCTGTTTGATCCGGACAGATCGGGGTTTCGGTGTTTTAAAAGGGGAACGGGTTGTAGGAAACGCGTGTTTGAATTGTGTGATCAATTGTGATGTTATTATATACTGAAAGAATGCTTGTTCAGGTGGTGCCCCTTCTGGACGCAACTAGGTTCGTCATCCACGTTGGTAAAGGCAAGTGGAAGTAGCGGTCTTGCTAAACTATAACTCGCTATTTGTTTCGTCTTCAATATAAACCTTAATTGCAGCACACCTACATGGTTTAACTACTTGTTTATGAGATTGCAATATCCTATCCTGCATTGTGATGTGGTTGTTTGGCTTTTGAATCATGAGTAAGAATGAAGAAAGATGTTGTCTCAGAAGATGAATTATTGAGATATTCTATCTCAATGATGTTCGCATTTTATCCATGTTATTTGATGGTATGCAAGCATGTGAATTCAGAGTGGGAAGTTATGAATGTATTTATGCATGAAGCATTAACTGCATAATCATGCATTGGAAGTTTGTCGACGCCAACAGGCGCGATCAAGAGCTACAACACCGTGTGTTCCTGAGAAAGGGCACGGTGAGGAGGATCATGGCATAAGCATGTGCACAATCATATGCATTCTACTGAGGTTGTGTGGACTCTGTAATGTGGTATTGGACATGACGAATTTGGTATGCTAGTTTTACTGTGGCTGTGTTATTTGTTAGAAGTTGTTCCGCTTGCTGAGATTACCCAATCTCACCCCTTGTTATTTTGTTGTTTTCAGGTAGTTCTCGCGAGTCGTAAGCTTGAAGGGTGGGCTTA
The DNA here is from genome assembly GCA_036346355.1 of Rhipidocladum racemiflorum. NCBI lineage: Eukaryota > Viridiplantae > Streptophyta > Magnoliopsida > Poales > Poaceae > Rhipidocladum > Rhipidocladum racemiflorum. Next base: position 36,596,912 of record CM070580.1, on the reverse strand, counting down.
GTAGCACAATCAACCCTCCGGGGTCATCACGAATCACATGGACTAGTGCATTTAATAATTCATTAGCTTGCTGAAATTTTATTAATCATAGACCTGTGATGTCCTCTTTGGAGCTGTTTTACGTTTATGTTTGTTTTCTGGTTGATTTAGACTTGTTATCTCTAGTATTGATGCTTTTATGTTATTCCTGTTTGTAATGTTTATTATGAATCTTGTTGTCGCTTCCGTTTTGTCCTAATTTTAGGGGAGATGCTGTCGAAATTTTCTTGTACGACAGTTTAGATTTGTAGGGTGTTACACTTAAGCAAGCCCCATGAGCTTGGTATGAGAGGATTAAGTCCTACCTCTTGAGTCATGGTTTTCATATGGGTCAAGTGGACAAGACTCTTTACATCAAACATTCCAATTAGGACTTTCTCCTAGTCCAAATTTATGTCGACGACATCATTTTCGGTGGTTCCTCGCATTCGCTCGTTACTCAGTTCTCAGATGTGATGAGTACTGAGTTTGAGATGAGCATGATGGGCGAGTTGAGCTACTTCCTTGGCTTCCAGATTAAGCAGACTCTGGAGGGTACATTCTTGCATCAAGGCAAGTGCACTTGAGACCTCCTGAAGCGCTTTGATATGTCTGATGGGAAGGCAGTCATGACTCCTATGGCCACCACTGTTGTCTTCGAGCATGACGAGGATGATGAGCCAGTTGATCAAAAGGTGTTCCGGAGCATGACCAACTCTGTCTTGTATCTCACTGCCTCGAGACATGACATACACTTCTCTGTATATATTTGTGCTCGATTTCAGGCTTCTCCACGTGCCTCTCACTACCAGGCGGTGAAGCGCATTTTCAGGTACCTTTGAGCTACCATTGATTATGGTATATGGTACTCTTCCTCCTCTTGTCTGCCCCTTCGAGCCTTTTCCGATGCAGACTTTGCTGGTTGTAGGATAGATAGGAAGAGCACTTCTGGCACTTGCCAATTTATTGGCACTTCTCTTGTTTCTTGGTCCTCTAGGAAGCAATCCGGAGTTGCTTAGTCCACAGCAGAGGCCGAGTATGCCGCTGCAGCCAGTTGCTGTAGCTAGGTGCTCTGGATGAGATCGACCCTGCGGGACTATGGGTTATCAGCAGAGTGTGGTCCACTCTTTTGTGATAACACATCTGCCATTCACATTGCTGAGAACCCAGTGCAGCATATTCGATATCACTTCCTTAGAGACCATGTGGAGAAGGGTGACATAGTACTTCAGTTTGTGGAGAGTGACCACCAGTTGGCTGACATCTTCACCAAGCTTTTGGATAGCTCTAGGTTTGTTGCCTTGAGAGGGGAGCTTGGGATTATGAGCCCATATGGCATATCTTGAGGGGGAGCTGATGTCTATTATATGTTTATATGTGTATATTCAGCATTTCCTTCTGTTCCTTCTAGGTATCTTTGGGCTTCTTTTCATTTTGTTGAGTCCACTTCACCTAGACTTCTGGCATGCTTCAGCATGGACCTCTCATCTTATGCTTTAGGATGCTATTCTCTTCTTCTTCTCGGTTGAGCTCACTGACAGTTTGTAGGTCTAGCAGGTGCTGGGCCCCCTGGATAGACAGGGTTTGTGTTTGCTCCTGAGCTGAAGTTTCAGAGTTAGTTTTCCTTTGTAAGTCATATGGGGAAGGTGAGAGCGAGTCTGAGCTTAGCGGTCTCTACCATCTTTTCTATGCTCTTAAATCACCCAGTTGTCAGTTTCTCCTTTTCCTTTTCTCATTTTTGTCTTTCTGATTTCAGTTGAGTTCTTTTTATTTCTTGGAATCAAAATTGCTAATAACTCAACTTGACTCAGATTTGTGCTTAAAATTGACTCACATGTTGAGGGGGAGTTCTTGAAACTGATTTTCTTGCATTGCATATAGATTTGTTTTCATTTTCTGAGCTTTGTCTTTTATGCAATTGCTAAAATTTAAGATATGTTGCACCTAGCTACTTTCATGAAGATCCTCGCTAGTCCAGGTCATATCTAATCTGGTGTATCATGTTTAAACTAGCCATCATTTAAATTGAGCTTTCTTGAAAACTTGATGAAACTTAGTTTTTACTTGTTGTATTTCTTTACTAGAAGCTTATGCCATGCTTAGTGAAATAGTGGGTTTCTACTAGAGTCCCTAGAGTAACTTGGGTTAGCTATATTGTTCCATTCCAACATCCTCACCAGGCTCATGAATCTATGTACTACAATGCTAAAAATTGACTTGTTTTCACTAAAATTGATTTCAACACTCTACATTCTCGAGGATGCTTCCCATTGCAATTGGGATGAACTTTGAGTGTATCGTGTATGACCAAGACCACTCTTTTAAGCCTCGTGCTTGAGATGGTCAAATAGGGCTTGAGTCAATAAATTGAAAAATGCAAAATAAACTAAAGGAAGAGAGTGACGCCTAGGAGACCTATGTCGATGGCTCCTAGTCGAGGTTGTGTTTCACTAGGATAAGCTCTCTGCACGTCAAAGGTTTGTGAATGAGAGTGAAGCTTAGGAAGCCTTTGTCGATGGCTCCTAGTCGAGGATGTGCTTCACTAGGCCTAACTCTTTGAACCGCTTTGTGAGCATTAATCTAAAAATTTGCATTTGAAGAGATGGTTGAGCATGAGGGTTCTTTAATAGTCTTGTAGCTTCCCAAAGTGTTGACTAGGTTGTACTCTAGTATATCCATTTGCTCCTTACTTTGACTTTGCTTATAGTCTTGAAGTTATGCTAAGTGTTGCTATTGTTGAAATCATGCAAAATTAGTATAATTTCTTTTGAGCTAGTTAGTAAAATTTTTTTGAAATATGCCTTTGGATATGACTTAGAATGATATATTCTGAACTTCAGTAGCTTGGTGTCAAACTTTGTCTAAATGGTCACTTGCATAATCCTCAAAGCTCTTCTAGGTTGCATTTCATTCAAAAAAAAATTTCTCTCTTGATGCCTATTGTAATATCTCAAAACTTGCTTTTAATATATTTAGTGTGTTTCTGGGATTATTTGTAATTTTCCGCGTTCTACTTGGAAGCCTCGCGAGTAATTCGGATTCAAGTTTGTTGGACTAATCGTATTAAATAAAGATCAGGCATTTTTGAATAAGCATAAAATTTAAAATTTTGTTTAAAATAAAGGTAATTGGTAGGCGAGAGTGTTATCTTCAACTATTTTCGAAAAACATGCTATATAACGTAAGTTGTTGATCTTACCGAAATCTGTACAGGTGTCTGATTCACTAAAAGATTTTTAATGAAAAATCTATACGTCAAAAAAATCGTGAAACCAACCTCGTTAAGTTCCAAATATTCCCTAGTATTATAGAGGAATTTTTCGAGATTTTTAGAGCCTTTTTGCTAATTTATCCTAAACACGCTTTGATAACGTGTATGCATATATACATGTATACATGAATACTTGGACCTTTGCATTTCTAGCCGTTCCATGCCTTTCCTGTACGTTTCTCATTTCCGGTTGCTTCCATCCCTTAGTTAATTACTAGTAACTGTTAGACAACCTCGCTATCGAATAGTCCGGGGTTGCCTAATAGATCTCAAGTGGAGAACAGAGAGAGAGGGCGAGAGACACAATATGAGGAGGAACGGGTCTGCTTTATTATTCTCTATGCTTCTGTACAATGGGGTGACCCCCTGCCTCCTATATATAGCGGTTCTGCTTAGAGATAAGGAAGAGTCCATATCGGATACGAATCCGGTTTCCTAACACTCCCCCTTGGACTCTTCACTGCGAGATGCATATGCCTCATTAAAACTCCATAAAAACCCAGTGGGAAAAATAATTGGAGAAAGAGTACATAGCACACGCTTGCTGTGTTGCACGGATTGCCTCATCAAAAACCTTATGTAAGAAAACTTCAATGAAAAACTTACTTAAGGAAAAGAGTACAATCCACCCAAACTTTAATGTTAATCTTCAAGATTTACGTTGGGTACTCAAACTTCATGTTTGAGATTTATGTAGGAGTATGTGAAAAATCTCCCCCTGAAATCTGCACTTCTCTAAGCCTCATCATCCCGATTCCTCTAATACATCTTTCAAAGGAAGATGCCGGGAGTGACTTAGTGAATAAATCTGCGAGATTTTCACACCGACTTAGTATGCAATATCCTTATCTCGTTCATCTTATGCATTTCATGAGCATAAAAGAACTTGGGGTTGATATGCTTTGTAAGGTTACTCTTCACATATCCCATTTGTACTTGTGCAACACAAGCTGCATTATCTTCATAGATAATAGTGGGGTTTGTTCCATGTTCGGACCACATGACTTGGATGTGGTGAACCATTCTTCGAAGCCATGCACATTCCCGAGAGGCTTCATACAATGCAATGATTTCTGAGTGGTTAGTCGACGTAGAGACAAGAGTCTGCTTAGACGACTTCCAAGAAATTGCCGTTCCACCGCAAAGGAAAACATACCCAGTTGTGACTTGCCGGTATGCGGGTCCGATAGGTACCCAGCATCGGCGTAGCCAACTAAATTCAATTCATTGTTTCTTCTGTAAAACAAGCCGAGGTCTTTGCTTCCTTGAAGGTAACGGAAGATGTCCTTCACCCTTTCCAATGCCTTTTGGTGGGTTCTGCCTTTGCATCTGCGCTAGCAAATTCACTGGCGACGCAATGTCCGCCTAGTGCTATTCGCAAGGTACATGAGCGCTCCAATTGCACTCAAGTATGGGAATTCCGCTCCCAGGACTTCCTCCCCTCTTCTTTAGGCCTGTGCGGGTCTAGGTCTGCTTGGAGTGACCTTCCGAGCCATTGGGGTCTTTGCGGGGTATGCCTTTTCAAAGCCAAATCTCTCCAACACTTTCTGCGTGTAGGATGCTTGGTGTACCAAGATTCCGCCTTGGACATGTTCAAGCCGCAAGCCTAAACAGAACTTGGTTTTACCCAAGTCTTTCATTTCAAACTCAGATTTCAAGTATGTGCATGCTTCTTCAATTTCCTCATCCGTCCCAATGATGTTCAAGTCATCTACATAGACGGAGATTATACAAAATCCATTCGTGGATCGTTGTATAAATACACATGGACAATCTTCATTTGTTCGTGTAGCCTTTCTTGCAGAGAAAGTCACTCAAACGATTGTACCACATTCTTCCTGACTGTTTTAGCCCATACAGTGATTTCTCCAATTTCACACTGTATAGGTTTCTGTTTGCTCTGTCTTGGTTCGGGATAGGGATACCTTCCGGTACTTTCATATAAATCTCCGAATCCAAGTTTCCATACAAATATGCTGTGACAACATCCATTAGCTTCATTTTCAACTTCAAGTTGACTGCCATTGAGATCAAGTATCTAAAGGTAATTCCACCCATGACCGGAGAATAGGTTTCTTCATAATCAACCCCAGGACGTTGAGTGAAACCTTGAGCGACAAGCCTTGCCTTGTACCTTATAACTTCATTTTTTTCATTCCTCTTCCGAACAAAAACCCATTTGTGCCCCACGGGGTTTATATGGGGAGGCGTGCGGCACACAGGCCCAAACACCTCTCTTTTGTTTAGAGAAACTAACTCTGCAGTGATTGCCTTCTTCCAATCTTCCCAATCGAGCCTTTTCTCGCACTCTGCGAGAGATGCGGGCTTGGGATCATGATTAATGATCGTGGCAATCTTCTTTGCAAAGTATGCATCGACATTGGCTGTTGCTCTATTCATCGATTCTCCCGTTATTACAAAGTTTATGGCCATTTCATCATGGGGTGCTTCGTGCACTTCTACTTGCTCTTCATTGCTATTTCCCATTCCAGGAGCAAGTTCCTTTAGTTTTTCTCCGCCAATGTGTGCGCACACATTATTTCCGGCGGCTTCTTCCAATGGAAGGTTCAGATCTGGAATTGCCTTTTCCACAGGCTTCTTTCCAGTGCCAGGTCTCAACTGGCTCCCCTTCTTGCTTTGGGGCACTTTTGTGATTGGGCTGTGGTAAGTCCTCTCGCCCGATTTTCCCAGACGTCTCAGGGTACTTTGGGTTTGAGAAGCCGGATCTCCTGTTCTTTTCTTTGAGGCCTCTGAACAGGATGAGGATACCTTCGCTTTCTTTGGTATTTCCACCCTCTCTGGTGCATTTCTTGCTGGTACATGCGACTTAACCACGCTCTTGAGATCACAAAAATGATCAGCAGTTCATTTGCTAAATTCGCAAATCAATTATCTTCCGACTTCTTGATTTGCTTCATTAGTGCGAGGGTCATGCGCTGGGATCCCAGTGGAATGCCATACTATTTCCGGCATTTTTCATCCAATGGTTGATTCTCTCCCCTAATGACGGAAACGGTCCTCGTCAAAGATGCAATCGGCCGAATCGGCTGTATGCAAGTCTCGATCATGGGTTCCAAATACCTGATTATGGATGTACTCTCATAACCAACGTATATCCCAGACTTGCGGAGAGGGCCCATTGCAGTCCATTTGTGGGGTGGTATAGGTACATATACCATACAACCAAATTTTCTAAGATGGGAAATCTTCGGGATGACCCCTTGCACTAGTTGCATAGGTGAATGGATGTTGTAGGCCGATGGTCTATAATTGATGAGTGCTGCTGCGTGCGAGATCATGCGTGTCCCCAACAAGTGTTGGGCAAGTTACAACTCTGCAAGAGCGGTCTGGCAATAAACTTAATCCTCTTTATTAGTGCTTTAGCTAGCCCATTTTGCGTATGGACGTGCGGTACAGAGTGCTCAACAGTTATTCCCGTTGCTGTGCAATAATCATCAAATGCCTTGGAAGTAAATTCCCCGGCATTGTCCATTCGAATGGACTTCACGCGATGATCAGGAAAAACATTCTTAATTCTGATGATCTGCGAGATCAGTTTTGCGAATGCATGATTCCTTGTTGACAGCAAACATGTATGCGACCATTTCGAGGAAGCATCAATAAGCACCATAAAGTATCGAAACGGCCCCGACAAGGGCTGAATCGGACCGCAAATATCCCCCTGAATGCGTTCCAGGAATGCAGGGATTTCATGTTGCACTTTCATAACAGAGGGTCTAGTTATTAATTTCCCGGTGGCACATGCATGGCACACAAAATCTTCATGATTTGGGAAATTTTTTAACATTAATGCCATGACCTTGTGAGTTATTAACTATATTTCTCATCAATCTAAGACCAGTATGACCTAATCTACAATGCCATAAAGCAAATAATTCAGAGCTTCTAAAGACAGTCTTCAGATAAGTATACACTACGTGTGCATTGATTATCGTGTAGTACAACCCAGATTCATATGAGGGATATTTTTCTAGTACCATCTTTCCATATTCCGCGTGCTTCACAATGCACAAGTGTTCTTTGCCATTTTCTTTATTGGTTTCTACGTGAAACCCATTGGCGCGGATATCCTTGAAACTTAAGAGAGTGCGGGTTGATTCAGGGTACAAGAGGGCTTCTTCAATTACCAAAGTTGTACCCATTGGCAATATAATTGTGGCTCTTCCTGAGCCTATTATATGCATATCGCTTCCTGCGATAGTCGTAATCCTTCCAGCGTTCTTCGTGATCGTCTGGAAGTATTTCGACTCTCTTAAGATGGTATTTGTTGTGCCACTATCAACAATGCATATTTCCTCCATTGGGCGCTACACGATTTCTAGATGAAAAGAAAAATAATTCTAATCATACAGTGGCTAAGTAATTCAAAAATTGCTTGTAAATAAAGAATATTGGAATAAAGAGTAAATTGCAATTCTATTCATGAGAAAAGTATGCTCTTCGAGAGCTTACTATTCATTATGCAATCTGATGTCTATGTGAGATAATTCTGACAATTCATGTCAGTTCTTCAAAAACTCACGTTAGATAATGCCACACCTTTGCACATTCATAAGGTTATTCCATTAGATTACTACGTGCAATCTAATAGGAAATGGCTGCTAGATTCAATAAAGTGCATAATTGAATTCTCATGAGTTTCCAGCAAACTAAAAGAAAGCAATAATATCAAGATTCATATATTCAAAGATGAATGCAAAATTCATAAGTACAAGATTCATAAGTACGGAATTCATAAATGCAAAATTCATAAGTGCGAGATTCATAAATGCAGGATTCATAAATACAGTATTCATAACTGCAAAATTCATATATACACAGATTCATAAATATTCATAAATACGGAAAAAAAATCCCACATAAATTAAATGCGGTGTAATGCTAATTACAACTTATATAATTCTTGTTGGCTGGGAACAAAAACAGGTAATGAATATCTCTGTCAATTTGACTCTTGGCCAGGTCAACCTGCCCCTAGGGCTCACATGAGGGAGGGAGCACTTCCCGCTTTAAGTGCCAATTAAAGAACCAAGCCTCATGTGTGTTTTCCTAGACACCAATTGTCTCATGTCTGTTTATTCATTACCTAAATCAAATCCCAACCACTCAGTTTCTCATAAAATGCCGTATGAAATATTCTGGAATTTTCCTAGCATTTTTCATAATTTCTGCTAATTTTCAAGCAATTTTCAGAATTACTGTACAACAGAAAATTTTAATTTTAGCAAATATCAACATGACTAATTCATAAATTCAGAATAAACAATAATTGCACAATTCATAAATTCATAAATGCGAAAATAAATTCTTATGAATTTTCGGTATTCTAAACAGGCAATTATTGCAAAAATTCATGCAATAATTCATAAATGCAGAAAATAAGGCTAAGATACATAAAAACAGAGCCAAGCAATTTTCTGCAATTTTCTAGGAATTTGCATATTTTTCTGTTAATTTTCAAAATTTTCTGGAATTTTCTAATCAATTCCTGAGTTACTATTCAATATTCAGAAGAAAAAAAACGGAAATAATAATAAAACCAAGGGCAAAAAGGTAATACCTTATGCTTCATGCACATACTAGTATTTCATGCACATACTAGTATTTCATACAGATATGAGTGCTTCATGCACATATACTAGTGCTTCGCTTCAGGCATTTCAATCCGGTTGATTTTTTTTTTCTTTTCAGGCCCGGTCCGACGCGGACTGATTTGACGCGGCGGACAGCCGGTCCGACGCGGCAGGCAGGCAGTGATCAGATGCGTATTGCAGACACGAGCCAATACCAGCTATGCGCATGGTGTTGACATTTGCAACAGAAGCATACATGATCGCATGTTTGATGTGCTTGATGACAATGTCATATGGGCATGGCACCCATGATGAAGCAACCAAGTCGCAAGTTGCAAGTACTACCAGGCAAACATGCATTGGCCTTTTCATATCCATCGCAGACTCGGCTAGAAGTAATTAGCATAGATTTGGTCGAGCTTGCAATTGCATTGATGGGTGGACACAGGTCAGGAACTTACGTGATCCAGTTGCCGTCGGTGGAGATAAGCGCTACAGCGGGGCGCTTGGAGTCGCTTGGTGATGTTGCGGAACCTGTCGAGGAACTTGAGGCGCGGCAGACAGGGCGCAGTGCGATGCGTCAGGGCCGGTCCGGCTTCGAGCGGCGGCGCGCCAGAGGCCGGGGTTCGAGACGGCGTAGTGACACGGCGACTACGAGTCGCGAGGTGGGCCGGGCCGGCTTCGTGTGGCAAGCGGCTGGTAGCCAAGGAACCGAGGCGGTGGATGGGCAGTCAAGGCGTCGACGCGGCGGCTAGGCCTGCAGAGCAGCGGCGTATGGCTCCGGCGGCTTTGGTGGCGCTTCGTGCGCCAGGAGGTTGGCTGGGTATGGCAGCTCGATGGCACTTCATGTGCGGCGCGCAGATGTGATGGCTTCATGCCGTAGATGCATTCGTGCCGGCTTCGTGCCAGACGATCTACTGTAGCTTCGTGTACAGTAGTTTGATGGATGCATACAGATCTTCATTGTAGCTTCGTGCCACAACCTGTAAACTCCATCGCGTACCCGCAGCTTCGTGCCACATAGATGCTGGATTAGATGCAAAATAGATTCAACACGAGTGATTAGATCAATCCTCGTATTCTCACCTTTCTCACCTTTCAATCAATTCTCCGGTAGAGCTTCGTGCTGATAACGTGTTAGACAACCTCGCTATCGAATAGTCCGGGGTTGCCTAATAGATCTCAAGTGGAGAACAGAGAGAGAGGGCGAGAGACACAATATGAGGAGGAACGGGTCTGCTTTATTATTCTCTATGCTTCTGTACAATGGGGTGACCCCCTGCCTCCTATATATAGCGGTTCTGCTTAGAGATAAGGAAGAGTCCATATCGGATACGAATCCGGTTTCCTAACAGTAACGTGAATAATTACCTCATGCATGGAAATTGATTATCTCTTGCATGTAGTAACGTGATGAGGACGTTTCCTATTTCCATGCGTTTGCATTCCATCCATTCCAGCCGTTCCATGCGTGTGGTATTTTATTTTTATCCAGCCGTTTCCTTTGCCTTCATTAACACCAGCTGTTCTCTTTCTGGTGCGATTCCTTGTATGGCTGTTTCAAATGCAAACATCTCCCATTGATGAAGCGTGTTACTAGTACTGCATGCAAACATCTTCATGAAGCCATTTTTTCCATCCTTTCACGTCATACCATTCCTTTGTTTCATTCTTCACATCTCATTTCTTTGCACCTGAAAAAGCTCAAGCACCACCTGTTACATCCACACTACTCTGCCGTTTTCCTCGACTTGGCCGCTGCCATTGACGTCGTCGCTGCTGCTGTTGCCGACTTGGTCGACCGACTACCGTGGTTGCTTGCCCGGCCGACTGCGCGCTCCTTTTATCGTCGTCATCACCGCCGCTATCGTCGTCGCAAGCACACCTTCCGGCCACGCCGCCTTCTTCCTGCGCCCAACGGTCTGCACCGCTACTTAGCCTCGTCCTGTACTTCTCTTTATTTTCTTTTACGCGCTCTGTTTCGTTGATCAATTGATCTAGTCTGTGTGTGTCTATGCTTGTAGATGTATTCGGCTGATTCACAGGTATATTTTAGGAAGGTTTGCATGTATATTAGGACGTTTATAGTGATGACGATCAGATCATGGCGCATGCAGATGGTACATATGTGCATGTATCCTATTGGAAATTAGTCTAGCTAAGGCGAATACCCGTGTCTTTGCTTCGTCTCCGCGCGCAGACCTCGTGGCGCTGCTCTCTGGCCTCCAGCCAAACAGCTTTCTGAAACCGTGAAGAGCACAAGCACGTAAAGAAAGGTTTTTGATCTGAAGCATTACTAGCTTGAAGTTTCAATTCCTAGCCTTTCACATTCACGTCCGGCCGTGCACTCAATTCAAGTCTAAGAGGGAAAGTTCCAACGGTTTCCTGGTTCGGTGTCTCCTTCCTTTCCGGCCGTCGTGCCGTTGCCTTCGTCTAGCTGACCAGCTGAGCTATTGCCATTTTGTCTCTAGCGGCACGCGTGCGCCGCCGCCGACACCAACTCGATCGTGCGTGTCCATAGCCGAATCTTCCGTTATTTTGCATCTTCCAGCCCATGCCGAGAAACACCACATGCATGAGCACACTTATACATGCAAGTAGTGGTACTAGTACTCGATCACGTCTTGGCCGTTGTTGGCCGCCGTCTGGCCGTTGCCGCTAACTGATCTGGCCGACTGCGTTCGCCACCCTGTGTTGTTCGCCTGGCCGCCGCCGACTAGTTCCGGCAGACTGCGCTCGCCTGGCCGTCGCCGCCGCCGTTGCCGCCACCGCCGTTGTGCGCGTGTCACCTGCGCCGTCGCCTGGTTCCGGCGACCTATGCTGTTCGACCTGCCGCTCACCTAGCTTTTGCCTGGGTAAAACTATTCGTTCTTCTCTTCTGTGTAGCAAAGCCCAAGCCATAGACACATGCATGCAGCCAAAGGAGTATATGCATATACGCATGAACAGTACCATGCATGAAAGCTAGAAAATTAGTTGTACATGCATTTTTCCATGAATTGCGGATTTTGTCTTTTTCGCTACAAATTCGTTTTAAGTCCAAATAGTATGCAACAAATTTTGTTAATTATTAGAAATTAATACCTTTCTACAGTAATTTTTATGAAATTTTATGATTAAATATATACTGTTAAATTATTTGCGTAAAGTCCAAATTTATGAATTTTGTAGCTCTTAAACTATACGTTCAAAAATAGCGAAATAAATTTTATAACTCTTAGAATGTGCTAAACTAATTATTTGGAAGTTTTCATCAAATTACGCATTAGTTTGATTTGCAGCATTTCCCGAATGTGTGTTTATTCGTTGTTTTTGGATGTTTATCTGCTACGCGTAGACGTTGAACTGTGCGAAGGTGCGGAAGTTGAAGACCAAGCTCAAGATCAAGTCTTAGATCAGGATCATCAGCTTTTTGGAAGGCAAGTCGTGCTTTGACCATATTGTTCCTAGCTTTTTAAATATATTTTGATTTAAATTATGCATGCTATGTGGATTAAAATGGATTAATTTAATTTGGGTGAAGTAGTTAATCAACCTAATTGTTAACTCCACCCTTGATGATAATATTTGTATGCCATGTATCTATTGTCACCTTAAGTTGGTTTATTTAGTTGGAGGTTAATATTGTGCCAATACGGGAGGCTAGACCGTGAGTAGTTGCTTAGCCATGCTTACGTGAATGTGCTTCAAATGACAAAATAATATTGACTAATGTTATATGGAATGAGTTTTGGAATTAGTGTAATCTTGCCACGTGATGATGTGAATGTGCTTCAAATGGCAAAATAATATTGACTAATGTTATATGGAATGAGTTTTGGAATTAGTGTAATCTTGCCACGTGATAATATTGACTAATGATATTATTGTTGGCATGCGTTGCACAATAATCAAACTGGGGTGATAAATAGATTTAGACCGGGGCAAGTGGAAAGAATGACAGGGTGGGCCATGAGTGGCACTGGGAGAGTCGTTTTGGTTCTTCGGGTAGTCTTGCCCTGGTCACCCTAAGGACTTAACCTTGCAAGCCTTTGAACTGGGCCAATCATGCAACCACATGTCTGTAATGGGGCAGACCTAGTTGAGTAGGTTGCTAATAACTTGCATTTGGTACCTCAGGGTGTCAACTACACCTTTTGTGTAGTTGTACGGGGGAGCGTACCGGTGCTACGGCTAGGTACCCTATCCAACGGTATGTCGGTCCCATACTTCGCCTCTGCTAAGGGAAGGGATGGTGTATGGCAAAAACCGGAGAGGTCCACTTGTATAGTTAGCAGCTTCCGAAAGTCTTTGTTACTATCACTCGCCTTCGTGGTGTTTGACTGTATCGTGTGGGTAAAGTGCATAACCTCTGCAGAGTGTGTAAAAATATATTCGAATAGCCGAGTCCACGGAACTGGACAACGCTCGGGGATTACAGTCAAGGGTTACATTTTTCTAAAATGAAATGTGGGAATGGGTGGCTGAGTGCCAGAGACAATTGCTAAAGTAAATTAGGGCTTTGAGCTGAATTGTTTTAAAAGAGATTGATAACTTACTATATAATATGGTTTTACTGCTTTTGAATCTATTAAGGTTATTTAATTAAAGCAAAATGCTGTTTGAGGCAAAACAACCACTTAAGCCATTCCTTTGGAAGAAGCCATGCATATAGTAATAGGATTGCACCTCTGTGCATGACTTGCTGAGTATGTTGTATACTCACCCTTGCTTTCAACACAATCATCAGTTGAGGAGAAGACTACAACTTCAAAGAAGGAGAAGTTCCACGAGGAGGCAATTATCTAGGAGTTGAACCTTGTTAGATGCCTGTGGCATATTGATGGGAGTCACCAACGTTCTTCATTTCGCTGCTGTTTATTTCCTTTTGTTATTGTAAGCCCTGCGTGGCAGACTATTTGTAAGGTGACCTTAAGGTCTTGTAACTAGTTTATTTAATGTTTGAAGTACTTTATTATATTCCCGCTGTGTATGATTGTGGTACTTCATCCCTGTTACGACTGTGTGTACTAGCGTGATCCTGCACTAGTACATAATACACAGAGGGTCCGAATTTGCATATTCGGGTCCCGACACCTATATTGCCAAAAGGGGGAGAAAATGTAGAAAATGCATCTTAGAGGGAAGAAAATTAAAAAAATGCTTTGTCATGATCATGTTGAACAATTGTTCTTGCATTTGGATCATGAGTAATATTGAACTTTTTGGAGGATTTCTTAGTTTTTGGAACTTTTATCTAAAATTTTTTCTTTCTTGTGTGGAGCTCTGAAAATCTTCTTATTTATTTGGTCATGAGCTTGCTTTCTCTTTTAGTTGGACCAAATATGATTTTTGCAATCAAATTGCTTTTCTTCTTTTATTTTCAAACTCAAATTATGCCTTTTGTGTGGTTTGTCAATATACTCATCAAGGGGGAGATTGAAGGACCATGTGGAGGTCCATCCATATTTGTGATGAGTATTTGACTTTATTTGAGCAAGGTGTGCTCATGTTTGAGTTTGATTTGAATCAGAATTCAAAAGGAAGCAATTTGGGTTGTGTTGGTCTCTTGTGGTACTACCGGCCTTTGGCTGGCGGTAGAACCGACTGATGAATGAGACATGATTAATTATGAGCATTTGTGATGTTTATTGCATATTATTGGATAATGCTATGTGATGGTTTTCCTTATCTTTGATGGTTGCAGGATGATGGTGCTAGGTCATGGTGAGGCGGATGATGACCGGGATTAGGCGAGGTGCGTCGGAGGTCCAAACGGTTGTAGATCGCCGGAAGATGATCGGAGATGGAGTCCGGGCAAGTCAAAGAAGATAAGGAAAAGGGATGATACTAGCTAGATGCCGTGCGAATCGATGAGGGCTGTTGGATCGCAGTCTAGTTGATAGGTTAGCAGGTATAGGTAGTATGCTTTGAAAAACGTGCAAGAAAATCCATTATGTGTGTAGGGTTTTGGGTTGCCTTTACATGGTGGAGTGAGTGGGTTAATCCTAGCCCTTGGTGGAGTGCTCTAGGGTTTGGGACTCATCCAAGGGTGGTAGGTGGCCCAAGAGTAGTATAAATAAAGGGGTGGAGGGAGGCCTCCATGCCCATTCATTCTTTGAGTTGTTGTGTTGCTCATTTGAGCTTTGCTCACATGAAGTGATGCTTTGTAATCACACATCTCTGAATAAAATAGAAGTTCCAAGAGCCAAATTTATTTTCCTGCAATTTAATTCTTGCAATTTACATTATGTCTTTACGTTCGGCATTTACTTTCATGTATTAAATTCAGCATTTACATTCCCGTATTATGATTGCTGGATTTTTTTCTTGACTTGAGCGATTCTGTGAAATCATGTGCTGAAAAATTGGCTTAAGAATTGAATTTGCAAAATGTGTTTGTGCATGTGTTTGACAAATTCTGAAAACAATGTGTTCCCTTCTGCGCTGGACCGATTTTCCCTGTTGCGCCAGACCAAAACTTTGGTCCGGCATGAACGTGTTTGGCGCCGGATAAATTGTCCTTGATATCACATGTACGCCGGACCAAAAGCTTTTTGGTCCACCGTAAAAGGAATTTTTGAGTTTATATGCGCCGGACCAAATTTGTTGAAAAACAGTAAGCTTTTATGTTACGCCGGACCATGCATGCCGGACCAAATTCTTGGTCCATCGTGAACGCATTTTTGAGCGTTGTTTTTACACGTACGCCGGACCAAAAATTTGGTCCATCATGAACGTGTTTTTGAACATGTTTTCTTTGAATTGAACCGAAACTTTCGCATGTACGCCGGACCAAATATTTGGTCCGTCGAGAGCTGCGTCGGACCGACGTTTTGTCCGACGTGAATGGTTTTTTGCTCGAGGTTGATTTTTGTGATTTTGAAAATTGTTTGGTGATTGATTTGTGGTTATGACATTTGTTTGAATTTCATAATGCATGTTTTGAACTTATGCAATGCTCGTGTGAGTATTTGCATGGACTAATGTTGAGTTAAGTCGCGAACTTGTGCTCGGAATCGTTTTGTGGTTTGTTCATGTGCAGGTGTAGCTCGAGGGCGAACGTGGTCAATGACGGGACCGGAACTAGGTTCATGGAGGAACTGAGGTTCGAGACTAGATTCAGGGAGGAATCGAGGTCTTGGTGGTCAAGGATGTCATGCGGGATGTTCGGGCTAGAGGACGGTGAACATGAAGAATGGTTAGTCACGTGAGTATGGCATAGTGGCCGTATGCGTGCAAGAGTTGTTAGTCACGTGAGTATGGCTGGGTTGCTATACGCGTGCAAGAGCTATATTTGTCCAGGTTGGGCCAAGTGGAGTTGTGTTGAATACATACTCCTTCTAGGATTAGGAGTGGGACTCCTTCTAGGTTTAGGAGTAGGAATTGTATTCAGGACTCTATGCGTTTGCTTTGTATAAATAGGGGGAGGCGCCTCCTGTTTATGCAATCCAGACATTTAGAGCTTAGAGCTTTGTTTTAGGGTTTGTACTCTTTTGATGGGAGTACTTTAGACAAAAGAAACAAAGATCAATTCTTCCATATCCTTGCGTGCTACAGTAACCACGTTGCTACAGTGTTTCTGTTTTGGTTCTTGTTTGCATGCTTGTTCTAATTCTAGATTGATTTTTGTTCCTTGAGTTTCATCATGAATTGATTCATCAAAAACCTTTCTAGGGTTTTGTTTTAGGGTTCCTCAGAATTTAGCAGATCAATCTTTTGTCGTTCTTGTTTAATATTGAAGTTTTGATTAGATCAATTCTCGTCATCTTCTGTCACAGCAAGCTTGCAAGGTTCATAACTTTTGATACGTAAGTTCGATCGATCTGATTCTTTATGGGTTCGATTCGTATTGGAATCTAGTTTCTTGTGTCCAAATTTTAGATCGATCTGACGGTTGGATCTCTGGTAATTCGCGTTTTACCGAACATCTGTCAATCTGTTTTTGTCGAATACGAGGCAATTATTTGGTTCCATTTTGGGGTGAATTTTTAATAGATCAAAATTTTGGTTTTAGCTTCCGCACAATCATTCACCCCCACTGATTGCTATATTCGTATACTTCGATCCTACAAGTGGTATCAGAGAAAGGTTCTTCTAATCTATCTTAACCGGTGATTAGATTAATGGATCGTTATTCGACAAAACCGTGTGTGTTTGATGGTATTGATTTTCAGTTTTGGAAGGCCAAGATGGAGGCGTTCATCCAAGCAGAGGGCTTTGCGATTTGGGAGAAGGTCTATGTATAATTAATCATAAAAGAGTCAATGAGCCAGGTCGGTGAGAAAGTCATATATGGATATATGACTAATCCGGAGTGCTCTTGAAAAGTTTGCATTCTTGTCATGAATCGGGATGTCCATTCTTTTCTAGTATGAAAAGAAATAATGAATAAATTATGGCATTTTGGCTATGGTGTAAGAAATTTTAGTTTTCTTTGCATTTTGGCTTAGGAAAATAAAATGAGTGCTCCTTGGATGTTGTCAAATTCTTTCCAAAGTGAATGTTAGTGCATCGGATTCAAAGTGATGCATGGGGATTAATGGGGTTCATGGTTTATAGTTGAGCTCACTCAATGATTTTACTCTTTGTCTTGGTTCTTTGAGTGGAAAGATGTGAGGGCGAGACCTTCTTAGCAAGAGAAATCTAGTGTGGCTAGTAGTTGATCGTAAATGGTCCAAAAGTGAAGAGTAAAGGAAGGTTGTGTATGACCCAATTCAAACCATCCTGGAGAATTGTTTCGTTGATGCGTTCCTCGGTAGGGTTGATTAAATTATTAGTGGACCACATGGTGGTTGCTAGTAATTGCTTTTCCTTATGAAGTGCTTTATGGCCGAAAGTGTAGATAGCTCCTTTGTTGGGATGTAGTGGGAGAGAGAGCGGTCCTTGGACCGGATTGGGTTCAGTAGACTGTTGATCGGATGGCAGAGGTGCGACAGAACCGTCTCGCAGCGTAGAGTAGATAGAAAAGCTATGTTGATGTGAGAAGGCGAGATCTAGAGTTGGCGGTGGGGTGATAGTGTACTCTTGCGAGTATCTCCCACCAAGGGTGTGATTCGTTTTGGTACCAAAGGGAAGCTTAGCCCGAAGTATTGTGACACCACGGAGTGTCGGAATCTTATAAAATGTGGATGTTGAGGTCAAAACATTATAAAATGTGTAAATGGAGGTTAAAACTTTACGTTATGCCGTTTATAGCATGTTTTTGGGCCGTTTTCGGGTGTTTGGGCCTCTCCGGGGGACTTTGGCCTTGGGGGTTGAGTTGGGCCTCCGGTGGAAGGGTTTGGGCCCAAGGGGGGACTTTTGGGCAGCCAAATCTGGCCCCCACCCCTTGATGCGCCCCCACTCCCTTTCCCAACCCTAGCCGCCACCCCCATGCGCCTCCACCCTTCCCCTTCCTCTCCATCTTCCCCAATGGCACCACCACCTCTCCCCTCCCCTCTCCACCACCCTTGCTTCCCTAGGGAAGCCTCTCCACCTCACCACCGCACAGATCCATCCATTGGAGCGCTCCGCGATGAGGAGATCCGGTGGATTTGGAGCGAGGGCGCGAACCGGGAGGAGATCCGTTGGGTTTTCGTTCGTCGGGCGAAGGTATGGCCACGGGGATCCTTGGGGTTGGTCTAGGATCTGTTATAAGGGTTAATATAATGTTTTTAGATCAATTGGTGGTGCTGTAGTTGGGTAGATTAGATGGAATCTAGAGTTTGCCACGTTCTCTGTTTCGGGCAACATGAGCAGTTGACCTAGGGTTTGGGTTGTCGCCAATTTAGAGTCGGAATTTGGTCGTCCGCCTGTTGAAGAAGTTGTAGGTAACTTCAATACCTTTCAGTGGGTATAAAGAACATCCAATTCCGCCCAGCCGTTTGAAAGTTATGATCATTTTACCGAACATAATAAAAACTGTGACGTGATTGGAACAGATCACGGTATTCTGTAGATTAAACCACTTTAGAGTCCGAATCAGTATTTCCATATACTTAGAAAAATTTAGGAAATTTCCTAAGCTACGTGAGGATGTACTCGTTTAATTGATTAGGAGTCTTAGAACCCGAGTTATGCCTTTTGGAAGGCTGCTGTCCCGACGGGACAGAACCTCTGTTTTTGGGTTTTGCGAGTAGTTTGCGATGTCGGGGTAGAAGAGTGTTTGCGTACTGTTTTGTGGACATGATTGTGAGTGTGTGGTACCTATGTGCAGGTGGTGTGACCCCGGGAGTGCCTTCTACTTCTCGCCAATCCGTCGCCCGTGGTTGAGGCAAGTGTATTGGAATGGGTAGCGGGTTGTAGATTGCTAGTTTTGTTGAGATTGAAATGGAATATATGATATGTTCACATGCCATGCTTTGATGTTTGCCATTGATATGATGAATACGTTTTATTATGTTATGATGCCATGTGTTAATGTACAAGATATTTATGATGTTGGCATGTTTGCATACATGGCATGATACATGGCCCGGGCGGTGAGAAAGTCATAACTAGTCCGGGGAAGGTCGGTGAGAAAGTTATGACTATTCCGGAGAGCCAATGAGTAAGTCCTACATCGTGATTCCATCCATCGCGGTGTATGGAAGCGAGGAGTAGGCACCCTCCATCTTCGGGATGGAAGGGGGGAGAGGGTGCACACCGACGGGTGTGTACTCAACCATACCGGTATGAGTTTCCAAGGAGACATGTGCATCGCATCGCATTGCATACATGATGATGATGATAATGATATGTGATCATGAATGAGATGATAGACATGATGTGAGTTGTTGTAGCCATGTAATTGTTCTTTTGTACCATTGCAATATACTTGCTAAGTGTTGAACTCACGCTTGTGCTTTCTTGTTGTTTTAGGTACCATGAGATCGGCATGCGGGGAAGGGAAATAGTCACACTTCTACACGTAGCTTCACTTATTTGTTCCCACAGTCATTCAATTGGAGTCTTGATAATAAATTAAGTGTGATGCTTATTTATTGATGGTTTAGTTTTGCGATATGAGAGTCTTATCGTTCGTTTGGCTCATGAAGACATTGAATGCTTGGAATTAGACTTATATTGCTGTCATGCCGTTATTTATTGCTATTTTAGATGCCTCTTATTGCCATATATTGCTATGCTGTTGTTGTTCCTTCAATTCATGTTAAAACAAAGGAGATGCTGTCAAAATTTCGGGTTTTAGCATTCGTGCCTTTGCTGTAATTTACTTGTATTTGTGGTATTTAGAGGTTGCTTAGTCTATGTTTGGTAGCATTCGGGCATATTAAATGTCGGGGTGTTACAAGTATGTTGGGCTGTTTCTGATCATAGCTCGAGTTGGTAAGTTGGCTTATCGTTTGGAGCTTCCGGAGTCGATGCTAGGAGTCCACAATGTGTTCCATGTTTTGATGCTGAGAAAATACCTGTATGACCTGGAGTTGGTGGTTCCTTTAGAGCCTTTGGTGCTTGATCAGAACCTCACATTTGAGTCCCGTCCTGTGAGAAATTCTGGGGGATTCGGAGCGAGTGTTGAAGAACAGGACACTCAAGTTTGCCAAAGTCCTGTGGTCGCATCAGACTGAGAGGGAAGCAACCTGGGAGTTGGAGTCTCGTATGCGTGAGAAGTACCCCGAGTTATTCACCTCGGGTATGAAAAGTGAAGTCTAGCTATCTTTTGTTTTGCCTGGATGCGTAGTGGTGTGTCACGGATTCGGGGTCGAATCCTGTTTAAGGGGGAGAGAATGTGACACCCCAAAATGTGACATTATAGAATTCGGCATTTCGGTACGACTTTTATGCCGAGTTTTTGGGCTTTTTCGGGTGTTTGGGCCTCTCCGGGGGAGTTTGGGCCCTGTGGGAGCTAGTTGGGCCTTGGGGGAAGCAATTGGGCCGTCGGTGGGGGGTTCTTTGGGCCCAAGAGGGGAGGGAAACCAGCAAAACACTCATGGGGGGCGCCTCCACCTCCTCCCCATGCGCCCCACTCCCCTCTCCCTAAACCCTAGCTGCACTTCTTCACGTAGCTTTATTCACCTAGACAACTACACACTCTCATTTGTAGTTGTAATGATTATCTTAATGTGCTAAACTTGGATTAGGGTATCGTATGTGCTTGGTTTTAATGTTCTCTTCATATTCGTTCATGAACATTGGAGTTTATGTGATGGGCTTGAAATGATACTTTATCTCCTGCTAGTGCTGTTTTAGATATCATCTATTATGCTATTATGATGTGATAATATTATTGTTGCCTCAAACCATGAAAAAAACAAGCGAAGTGTTGCCGAAATTTCGGTTAAAGTATTTACGCCCTTGCTGTAATTTAATCTTAATTGTGGTATTTAGTTGCTGTTATTGCTATGTTTGGTGACAATCAGGGCATACTAGATGCCGGGCTGTTACAAATTCAGTCTTCGCGAATACTTAGGAAAAGCTAGGAAATTTCCTTAGCTTCGAGAAAATGTACTCGTTTGTCTGATTTGCAGTCGTTAAGCTCTAGTTATAGTCTTCCGAAGGCTGCTATCCTGTTGGACAGATTCTTTGTTTTTGGGTATTGGGAGTAGATTGCGAAGTAGGTATAACTAAGTGTTTACGTGTAAGGCACTCCCTGGGTCACACCACGTGCCGGTTTCATGGTACCTAACAACATCATAAAACACAAGCGTGAGTTCATCACTCAGCAAGTATATTGCAATGGAACAAGAAATAGTTTTCAATGCTAACATCACTACATCTCATACTTAACAACATAATCATGGCATAATCTCATATTCAACATCATAACCATGTCATAATCTCATTGTACACATCTCATTAACATCAACATATATGCAATGCAATGCACATGTCTCCTCGAAGCACATACCGGTATTGCCGAGTGCACACCCGTCGGTGTGCACCCTCTTTTCCCCTTCCATCCCGTAGATGGAGGGTGCCTACTCTTACTGACCCGCTCCCGTACAACCACGTGTAAGGGACTGCGAGGTAGGAAGTGGTTGGATTTATTACTCTAGACTTAAGATGTTGCTATATCATCTGTTATTGCTGTTTTAGATGTCTTTCATTATGATATATCTTGTGATAATATTGCTGTTGCTTCAAATCATGGAAAAACAAAGGGGATGCTGCCGAAATTTTTGGTTTTAGCATTTGCACCCTTGCTGTAATTTATCTTTAATTATGGAATTTAGTTGCTGTATCTCCTATGTTTGGTGACATTCAGGGCATACTAGATGCCGGTGTGTTATAGTTGGTATTAGAGCGAGGTTTTAGGTCCTTGGAACATGTATTTTGGTGTCAAACTTTAGGTTCAACTAAAATATGATGTGGGATAACCTAGAGACATGGCTTAGGTTATACTTAAAATTTTGTCATAGGATAGCAACATAAAAACTTGTGTAAGTGGAATAACTAATTTAAAATTTAACACACATGGATGCACAGTAGGAAAGGGTATGGGTATCGTTGCTTTACGCTTAAATGTTGTATTTAAGTCTTGATGTTGAATGCTATATGTGATAATGTATGTTGCTATGTTATTGAGAGAATTGATTGGATTGTTCTTGTTACTGTGATAAAGTGGGGTTGTGGTGCCGAAGGATTTCGGTCACTTCTTTTTGTTCATAGTAAGGGTGTGGTTTGACGGTGTGGCCGGTTAGAGCCATCACTGAAGAACTATTAACACATGTGGGAGAAGAGTGCTTACCCTTTCTGTCGTAGATCGGGTAGTTGACTGGAGTCAAATAGAAGAGTTCGGTGGTGGATTCCTTCGGATTTTCTTTACCATTCTGATGATCGGTTTGGGTTGGTTTTTCTTGGTCTTAGTTGTTTGAAATCAAAGGAAAAGTGTTAGGTATTGGATTTTTTCGTGGATTGATCCTTCGGCGGTTTGTGGTTTTGTCTTCCTTGGTTGAAGACGAAGAACAAGAGTTTAGTGTTGCACCTTTTTTTGGTCGCCCTTTTGCTTTGACACCAGTTTTGGTTGGTTGCTTTGCAAAGAAAAGTATAGTTTTGGTTCTTGTGTGTGTCTCACTCTGAGTTTAAAGGAAGTTATTGAAGTTGCGTGCAAAAAAAAAATTAAGATGTATCGATTTATGTTTTGTGCCCTTGTCCGTAAAGGTTTACTTGATCGCTTGGTTCCCTCCTGTAGGAGTCTTTAAGATTGAAATGTGTTTTGGAGATCTTTTGCATGACCCAGTGTGAGTCATGTCCCATTGCAACTTTGACAGTCAAGATTCTTTGTGAATTTTGGTTTGAGTTTTAAAAAGAAAATGCGGCAAATAAAGTAAGTAGTCATTTGACTGAAATTATTTGTCAAAAGTGAAAATTGTTGTTTAGCATGTTATGTAGTATGTAACAATGTGGTTTATAAAAATGATGTACTCCTAAGTTAATTTGCGAGTTGAATAAATTAAATGTAATTTTTTATCTTTAGCTTAAGATTAAATGAACTTCTAATGCTGTAGATTACTCTATAGCGAGAATGATTAAATGTGTGATTGTACATGTTTAGAATTTGTAGCTTTATGTTAAAAATAAGGTAGTTGTTTAGAATTTGTAGCTTTATGTTAAAAATAAGGTACACACTGCTGTTACTTAATGGGAAAATGGTCATTGATTGTATTTAAAGTTTTAAACATTGATGCCTTGTGAGAACATTAAGATGATGTAAACTACTGTTGAAGTAATAGTAAATTGGTTGGTTATCTAAAAGACTTTTAATATAGGGTCGGTAGAACAAATTAATTGTGATGGTGATCGACCCTAGTGCATGATAGATGACTAGAACTACTATGTTGCTATTATGAACTATGGAAATAATTGGAAGGATGTAATAGTGTTCTTGAAATGCTAATACAGATGACAATTGAGAAGGTAGGAGTTGTTGTTTGATGTTGTTGTTAAGAGCATTGGGATTGTCTAACTTATTAAATTTATTTTAATAGTTGGAGTATGTTGTGTAGTGGTAATTGTGTTATAACCTATGTATAGGGTAGCTAAAAGCAATGTTGTTGTTTGATGATTATGCACATTTTTTGAGATTGATGACTAAGTAGTGGTAGTAATGAAGGGAATATGCCCGAGAGGCAATAATAAATTGTTTATTATCTTATTCTATGTTTATAATATATGTTTATTTCTCATGCTAAAATTGTATTAACCGGAAACGTTGATACATGTGTGTTTAATAAACAAAAAGGTTCCTAGTAAAGCCTCTCTTTTAAACTAGCTCGTTGATTAACTGATGATCAAGGTTTCCTGATCATGAACATTGGATGTTGTTAATAACGGGGTCACATTATTAGAAGAATGATGTGATGAACACACACCCAAGTTGGTATAGCAAATTCGATCAAGTCATGAAAGTTTGTTGCTGTACTGAACATTTACAAAATAGCTCTTTTCCTTAGACCATGAGATGATGTCAATCACTAACTCCGGAAGAGTACTTTGATGACATCAAACGTCACTCCGTAACACGGTGACTATAAAGATGGATTTGGGTACTATGAAAGTATTAGTTGAGGCTCATGCATCAAGAGTGGGATTTGTCCATCCAGATGACGGAGAGATATACTCTGGGCCCTCTCGGTGATATCACATTGACATCGCTTGCAAGCACGTGACTAGGTCACAAGAATGTCATATCACGGAACGAGTAAAGAGTACTTGTCGGTAACGGGATCGAACTAGGTATAGTTGATACCAATGATCGGATCCCGGATAAGTAATATATTGCGAGAAAAAGGAATTGGTTATGTTGTTTTTGGTTCACACGATCACTAGTTCATCGTTGAGTAAGTGGGAGTCATTATGGATCTCCAGATCCCGCTGATGATTATTGATCAGAGAGGTGTCTTGATCATGTCCATTTTATTCACGAACCGTAGGGTGACACACTTAAGGTTCATCGACGCTTTTGAGTGGGTACGGAACACCGGAGAAAAGTTTGGACAGCACCGGAATAGTTTCGGGATATCGGAATAGTTCAAGGGGGTATGTGTTAATT
This sequence comes from Rhipidocladum racemiflorum, assembly GCA_036346355.1. Taxonomy (NCBI): domain Eukaryota; kingdom Viridiplantae; phylum Streptophyta; class Magnoliopsida; order Poales; family Poaceae; genus Rhipidocladum; species Rhipidocladum racemiflorum. Next base: position 36,572,077 of record CM070580.1, on the reverse strand, counting down.
TTTGTTAATTAAAAGAATTAACAAATATTAAAATAACAGAAATAAAATTGTTTATTTATTTAATGGAGAGTCCATTCACATGAAGAGAATGGAGAGTCCATTCACATGAAGAGAATGGAGAGTCCATTCACATGGAGAGAGTGGAGAGTCCACTCACTCCTATAAAAGGAAGGGTGGAGCTCCTCTCTCAGGGACGAATCTCCATAACCCTTTGGTTGGTCCTTTCTCCCTCCTACTGCTGTTCCACCTTTCAAGCAGTAGCTTAAGCGAAGCGCTGCTGAAATAGTTTCTCCAGCACCACCACTAAGTCGTAGTGTTGTTGGAGTTTCCCGTGGATCATCTACTTCACGCCTACCTGGATCGAGGGATTGGAGGTCGTCGTTGTTCCGTACGTGTGACCAAGTACGGAGGCGCTGCCGTTTGTGGCGCTCATCTTCGCGACTTTGAAGTCGGGCGTGTACCTCTACTTCAACCACGTTTGTTTGCGGGAACGTTATTCCCGCTTTCGGTCTACGAGGGTGAGTCCTTCTGAAACCGTTTGCATGCATCTCCTAGATATGATCTTGGTGTTTGGTTGCATTCGTAGGAAATTTTTTTGTTTTCCATGCTTAGAACCCATCAAGTAATTGTTTAGATTACATGTTGAAAACCATGGTTAAAAATGGAGGAACTTGTAACATGTGGTGATGGAGTGAACAATGGATAATTATCATGATGTAAGACTCTCTCCTTAATGAGTGTATATCTTAGAATCCTACTTATGAATTTTGTTTTGTGGAGATAACATTTATGTGTTGAAGTCATTTGTTAATTGAAAAAGTTTCGATTGTTGAGATGTTGACGTATAGGGGTATAAAATGGATAGGTTAATCATGCCAAGGTATTTGTTGAAGTACTTGTTTCAAATTTAGAATATGATGTTATATGATATGTTGGTCCGTGGGGATCAAGTTGACGTAGTCTTGGATGGATGTCTCATGATAAGCATCATAAATCTTATTCATAAGTTTTGGGAAAGGTAATTACAGAAAGAATTCATTATGTGGTTTTTGTTAAGTCCTGTTGGGGCTTCTCAACGCGTAAATAGTGAATATTGAAAATGTTTAATAGAAAGCATAGTGGAACACTAGGGGTGGTTGTATCTATGTTGAGCTTGTGTTTAAAACCTTTGGACTGGTTTGGTTGTTTGCTATTTGGGTTGAATGCTTTCAGTTAAGGTGTTCCTTATGTTGTGTTTCAGAGTTTCCCCAAAACTAGTAGTGATTAGTGCCAATCTTTGGTATTGGCTAATTTGTTTAGTTTGTGCTATGAGTATGGATTTACATCCAAAAGCCTTTGAGTGTATCACCCTCCTTCGCATTCGCACTGATTTATCTTTGGAGTAAATTTTAAAGGAATCAGAAGGACATAGTGGGTTGTGTTGGAGATTCTTGAGATTCAATTTGTAACTCTATTTGGCTAGAGTTGGAGTTATTTGGAAAATGTGTGTGGTGTTTGCAAATGCTTCACAAGGTGGATTTTATGAATGTTTCATAAGTGATTTTGTTAGTGAAGTGTTTCCTTTTGAAATGAGTTTCCCTTTCTCTTTGAGAAAATTTGTGGTGGTTGTGTGCGCAGATGTTTGACTTTGGAGTTGATGTTCTTTTCCAAAATGTTGATTTTGGTTAGAATGCGAGGTTTTGCAAGGTTAGCTTTCAATTGATGGTGGGTTCTAACACGACGTGGTGTTTTGCTGTTAACGGTGTTATCGTCATAGTTATATGATTTAGCGCAATCATCGATGTTATTTGTGTTCAATCATGTGATACCGAGGAAGAAGTCTTTTGGTGAATGACTATTTGGTATTGTGGTTACATGATGAATGAATGGTGAAAAGGAAGCATGACATCGTTTATAGATGTTTTATGATAAAAGAGTCGATGAGCCAGGTCGGTGGGAAAGTCATAAATGGATATATGACTAATCCGGAGTGCTCTTGAAAAGTTTGCATTCATGTCATGAATCGAGATGTCCATTTCTTTCTAGTATGAAAAGAAACAATGAAGAATTTTTGTTATTTTGGTTGTGGTGTAGGAGATTGTGTTTCCTTTGTGTCTTGGCTCAGGAAATTAAAATGAGTGCTCTTTGGATGTTGTCGAATCATTTCCAGAGTGATTGCACTGCATTAGATTCAAATTGATGCATGGGGATCAATGGGTTTCATGGTTATGGTTGAGCTCACTCAATGATTTTACTCTTTGTCTTGGTTCTTTGAGTGGAAAGATGTCAGGGCGAGACCTTCTTAGTAGGAGAAATCTAGTGTGGCTAGTAGTTTATCGTAAATGGTCTAAAAGTGAAGAGTAAAGGAAGGTTGTGTATGACCCAATCCAAACCTTCCTAGAGAATTGTTTCGTTGATGCGTTCCTCGATAGGGTTGATTAAATTATTAGTGGACCACTTGGTGGTTGCTAGTTATTTCTTTTCCTTATGAAGTGCTTTATGGCCAAAAGTGTAGATCGTTGCTTTGTTGGGATGCAGTGGGAGAGAGAGCGGTCCTTGGACCGGATTGGGTTAAGCAGACTGTTGATCGGGTGGCATAGTTGTGATAGAACCTTCTCGCAGCGTAGAGTAGACAGAAAAGCTATGCTGATGTGAGAAGGCAAGATCTAGAGTAGGCGGTGGGGTGATAGTGTACTCTTGCGAGTATCTCCCACCAAGGGTGTGATTCATTTTGGTACCAAAGGGAAGCTTAGCCCGAAGTATGTTGGGCTGTTTCCGATCATAGCTCGTGTTGGTAAGTTGGCTTATCGTTTGGAGCTTCCGGAGTCGATGCAAGGAGTCCACAATGTGTTCCATGTTTCGATGCTGAGAAAATACCTGCATGACCCGGAGTTGGTGGTTCTTTCAGTGCCTTTGGTGCTTGATCAGAACCTCACATTTGAGTCCCGTCCTGTGAAAAAAAATTCTGGGGAATTCGGAGCGAGTGTTGAAGAACAGGACGCTCAAGTTTGTCAAAGTCCTGTGGTCGCATTAGACTGAGAGGGAAGCGACCTGGGAGTTGGAGTCTCGTATGCGCGAGAAGTACCCCGAGCTATTCACCTCAGGTATGAAATGTGAAGTCTAGCTATCTTTTGTATTGCCTGGTTCCGTAGTGGTGTGTCATGGATTCGGGGTCGAATCCTGTTTAAGGGGGGGGGAGAATGTGTGTAACACCCCGGCATTTAGTATACCTGGATGCCACCAAACATAGGAGAAACAGCTACTAAATACCACAGTTAAAGACAAATTACAGCAAGGGCGCAAATGGTAAAAATCGAAAATTTCGGCAGCATCTCCTTTGTTTTTCCATGGTTTGGAGCAACAGCATGAATATCACAAGATATATCATGAGCAAAGACATAAAAACAGCAATAACAGGTGATATAGCAACAGCTTAAGTCTAGAATAATAAATTCAACCACTTCATGAGCTAAAACGAAGTAAACGATGTAATCAAGCACACAATGAAGCCATACTCCAAGTTTCATCGCAATAAATTTATTATCACAACTATGAATGATAAAAGGATTGCTGTCTAAGTGATTGAAGTTATGTGAAGGCATGCCGCTAAGTCCCATTCCTGCATGCCAGTTTCATGGTACCTAAAACATCATAAAGCACAAGCGTGAGTTCATCACTCAGCAAGTATATTGCAATGGAATAAGCAAGCAATTTCAATACCATCATCACTACATCCCCTTTTCAACTTCATAAGAATTTCATATTCACATTGTAAACATCTCATTAACATCATTATATATGCAATGCAATGCACATGTCTCCTCGAAGCACATACCGGTATTGCCGAGTGCACACCCGTCGGTGTGCACCGTCTTTCCCCTTCCATCCCGTAGATGGAGGGTGCCTACTCTTATTGACTCGCTCCCATACACAACCGTGGATGGGACTACGAGGTAGGTCTTTCGTGTTCACTACGTGTGAACACAGAGCCCCGCATCAGAATGGGACGCCTCTTCCATTATGAATGCACATATGACATGAACAAGTATAAACTTGCATAAACATTTAATACAACAATTTCATAATCCATATGAAACTATGTTCACCATATCATAAGCAAATATCAATCATGGCAAGTTAACACATCATGTAGCCATAGGGCACCCATGCAAGTCTAATACTCATACAACACCCAATCCCATCCCAATACACTTGCCTTCAACCGTGAGCGACTGAGTGGCAAGAGGTTGAGGGCACTCCCGGTGTCACACCACCTGCACATAGGTACAACACACTCAAATCGTGCTCACAAAACAGTAAAAGAACGATCATCTACCCCGACTTCGCAAACTACTCCTAAAACCCGAAAACAAAGAATCTGTCCCGACAGGACAGCGGGCTTCCAACTAGCATAACTTGAGTTCTAAAACTCCAAATCAAGCAAACAAGTATATTTTCTCAAAGCTTAGGAAATTTCCTAACTTTTTCTAAGTATTGGCGAAGACTGAATCGGCATCCAAGATTGTCTAATCTACTGATGAACACGATCTGTCCCAAACACGTCATAGATTTGACAATGTTCGGTAAAACGGCCATAACTTTTACACAGTTGATCAGAATTTCACGTTCTTGGTGTCAAATTAAATATAATTTAATTTCCTACAACTTTCGTAACAGCCGGCCGATCATAAAATGACTCTAAAATTGCCAAAACTCAAGCCCTAGGTCGGACATCCAATCTGCCCGAAGACAGAACGTGGGACAACATTGCAAAATTCCTATTCTCATCTAGGGACAGCACCTAAACATAGATCTAAGGCATGAAATCCCCCTTCTAACCAGCATCAAAACCCTACCAAAAGATCTACCAATTCTTACCTCCCTCGAAGATCCGTTCGAACGACGAAATCTCCTCCTTCCGGTTCCCGATCTCCTTCCTCGCACCAAAACCGCCGGATCCTCTCGTCGCGAAGCTTCCCAACGGTGAAGGCAATGGATTGGAGAGGTGTGGCAGCAAGGGGTGGGGATGGATCTCTCCTAGGGCCGGCTAGGGGAGGTGGGGATGTGGAGGAGGAAGGTGGCGGCTAGGGGAGGCAATCGGGAGGCGCAAGGGGGAACTGAGGGGGCGACTAGGGTTAGGAGGGGGTGGGGTGCATGGACTAGGGGCAGCAGCCTTGCTGCCCCAAAACTCCCTCCATATGGGCATATTATCCCCCCACCTTCGGCCCACATCATCCCCCTATGGCCCAACGAGCTCCCGTTAGGCCCAAACTTCCCCGGAAGGCCCAAATTCACGGAAAAAGGCCCAAAAACATGGTACAAAAATCGTACCTTAATGCCGAAATCGAAAATGACTCATACCGTCATTCCATAGTGTCACATTCTCCTCCCCTTTAACAGGATTTGACCTTGAATCCAAGACACGCCACTACGCAAAACAAACAACACAATAAGCACTAAACTTCACGGTTCATACCTGAGGTGAAAAGCTCGGGGTACTTCTCACGCATACGAGACTCCAACTCCCAGGTCGCCTCCCTCTCGGACTGGTGCGGCCACAGGAATTTGACCAACTTGAGCGTTCTGTTCTTCAACACTCGCTCTGAATTCCCCAGAATTTTCGCCGGACGGAACTCAAACGTGAGGTTCTGATCAAGTACCAATGGCTCCAACGGAACCACTAACTCTGGGTCATGCAAGTACTTTCTCAGCATCGAAACATGAAACACATTATGGACCCCTTGCATCGATTCCGGTAGCTCCAAGTGATAAGCCAGCTTACCAACTCGAGCTAAGATAGGAAATGGCCCAACATACCTCGGACTGAGCTTCCCTTTGGTGCCAAATCGAACCACACCTTTGGTGTGAGATATCGCAAGAGTACACTATCACCCACCGCAAACTCTAAATCTCACCTTCTCACATCAGCATAGCTCTTCTGTCTACTCTGAGTTGCAAGAAGGTTCTGCCGCGCCTCTGCCACCCGATCAACAGTCTGCTGAATCCAATCCGGTCCAAGGACCGCTCTCTCTCCCACTGCATCCCAACAAAGCGACGATCTGCACTTCCGATCATAGAGCACTTCATAAGGGGCAGCCCGGATGCTGGAATGATAGCTGTTATTGTAAGCAAACTCTGCTAGTGGCAAATGATCTTCCCAGCTACCTTTCTATGCCATCACATAGGCCCTGAGCATATCCTCCAAGGTCTGAATGGTACACTCAGATTGCCCATCAGTCTGAGGGTGAAAAGCGGTGCTAAGGCGAAGCTGTGTGCCCAAAGCACTCTGTAAACTCTCCCAGAATTTGGAGACAAATTTCGCATCCTGATTAGAGATAATTGTCTTGGGTACCCCATGCAGTCTCACAATTTCCCGCACATAGATGGGAGCCAACTCGCTCGCGGAATTGGTAGTGCGGATCGGAATGAAGTGTGTGGACTTGCTAAGACGGTCCACCACAACCCAAACAGCATCCTTCCCTCGTGGAGTACGAGGTAGGCCAACCACAAAGTCCATAGAAATGTAATCCCAAGGCCACACAGGAATCTCCAATGGCTGCAACAGACCAACGGGGCGCTTGTGCTCAGCCTTAATCTTCTGACAAATCCCAAAAGATGCCACATACTTGGCAATGTCAACTCTCATCCTTTTCCACCAGAAGTTCTTTTTCAAATCCCTGTACATCTTGGTCTCCCCAGGATGGACCGTGTACGGAGTGCGATGAGCCTCTTTCAGGATATCATCTTTGACTTGGGATTTCTGAGGTACGCACAGGCGACCCTAAAACCTTAGAGCTCCTACATCATCAATGAAAAAGTCTCCAATCTTACCATCCTCAAGGCGTTTCCTCACTTGCTGGAGCAATCGATCATGCTGTTGTGCTTCCCACACACGCTCGGGGATCGCTGACTCAAGAATCAATTGAGTTTCAGCTTGCACGGTCCCCGCAAAACAATAAGAGATTCCCAACCGCTCAAAATCAGCAACAAGACAATCAATGACAGGGGGCATTATCTTGCTACTAGGAGCGTCAGCCACTACATTTGCCTTGCCTGGATGATACTGGATTGTGAGGTCATAATCCTTTATCAATTCTAGCCACCTCCTCTGCCTCAGATTCAAATCTTTCTGGGTAAAGATGTACTTTAGGCTCTTGTGATCAGTGAAGATATCACAAGACACCATACAAATAGTGCCTCCATATTTTCAATGCGAACACCACAGCGACTCGCTCAAGGTCATGAGTGGGATAGTTCTGCTCATGCTTTTTGAATTGCCTCGAAGCGTAAGCTATCACCTTGCCATCTTGCATGAGCACACAACCAAGTCCCAATTGTGAAGCATCAGAATAGACAGTGAAACGCCTCACAGGCTCAGGAAGGGTAAGAACAGGGGTAGTCACTAACTTCTCCTTCAAAGTGCCAAAGCTGTGCTCACACTCGGCAATCTACTGAAATTTCATCCCCTTCTGGGTCAACTGCGAAAGCGGCTTAGCAATGATGGAGAAGTCCTGCACAAAACGCTAGTAATACCCAGCCAACCCAAGGAAACTACGCACCTCTTTAACATTAGAAGGTCTCTTCCAGTCCAAAACCGCTGACACTTTACTAGGATCCACTGAAATGCCCTCCGAATTGATGATGTGGCCAAGAAAACCCACTTCTGAAATCCAGAACTCGCACTTCTTTAACTTAGCAAAGAACTTGTTCTCCCTCAATGTACTCAGCACAAGTCTCAGATGTTGCTCATGTTCTTCTTTTGATTTAGAGTAAACTAGAATATCATCGATGAACACTACCACAAATTCATCAAGATACTTGTGTAGCATACTGTTCATCGCCTCCATAAAGACAGCAGAGCATTGGTTAGTCCAAAAGACATAACTTTAAATTCATAGTGCCCACACCTAGTGGAGAAAGCAGTCTTCTCAATATCCTATTCCCTCACACGAATCTGATTGTAACCAGACTGAAGATCAATTTTGGAGAACACCTTTGCTCCCTTCAGTTGGTCAAGCAGATCCTCAATGCGGGGCAATGGATACTTGTTCTTGACGGTTACTTGATTAAGAGTACGATAGTCAATGCACATGCGCCAACTACCATCCTTCTTCGAAACGAAGAGGACGGGTGCTCACCATGGTGACACACTGCGCCGAATAAAGCCCTTGGACAACAGATCCTCCAATTGTTTTTTCAACTCATCTTGAAATGGACGAGCCAAGCGGTATGGAGAGATAGAAATAGATCGAGTGCTAGGGACAAGATCAATTCGAAACTCCACACTCCTCACAGGAGGCAAACCAGGCAACTCATCAGGGAACACATCAACGAATTCCTTCACCACAGAAATCTCCTCAATGGATGCTGAAGAAGATGGCTTCTCTGAGATAGCCATAAGAAAACCCAAATGCCGCAAACGGCGACCGGAAAACAGGCTAGCCAAAGCAAAGATGGAACTGGAAGGTGCATCACCCTGAAAAGTCAACTCCACCCCTGACGGGGCCTGCAAGGTAACTATCGTCAAAAAGCAACAAATCTTGGCACGGTACTGATGCAACCAGTCCATGCCCAAAATGACAACAAAAGGAGCCAACTGAATCACCATGAGATTGGCAAAGAAAACCTCATCATCAACGGCAATAGTACAACCCGGGCAAACCAAAGAACTAGCGATCAAACCCCCCGGAGAACTGACTATCACAGACTCAGAAATCCGCTGAACTCCCAACTTGGCTCTAATAGCAAACTCAGATGACACAAAAGAATAGGATGCTCTGGAATCAAACAGAACAAAGGCATCAACTGAATCCACAAGCAAAGTACCTGAAACCACCTCTGGATGCACAGCCAACTCAGCGGTCGGCAAGGCGTACACTCCCGGGGGTGCCGGGGCAGCGGGAGCCCCGACACTCGGCTGATACCCCAACAAAGCTGGGGGCGGTGGGGCGAGCTGAGGAGGAGCCAACGGCTGCAGGCACCAGTGAGCCACCGGTGGCGCCCAGACAGAGGGCTGCGGGAGAGCAAGGGCGGCAAGCATCTGCACCGACCCTCTGGACAACGCCGCTGGAGTGGGAGGAGAAGGCACCGTCTCCCACTTGATGATGCTACCGGGATTCATCTGGCAGACTCGCCCCATATGGCCGGGTTTGCCACAGTGGTTGCAATCCCCTGTCCAAACACACTTTGCAGCACGGTGTCCACCACCGTAGTTGAAACTGTGAAATCATGTGCTGAAAAATTGGCTAAGATTTGAACTTGGAAAATGTGTTTTGTGCATGAGTTCGACAATTTGACAAGAAACAGTGAAGTTCTCTTTTGTGCCGGACCAAACTTTCAAGAAACAGTAAGTTTCCCTTGTACGCCGGACCACTTTTCTTTGGTCTGCCGTGAACGTATTTTCAAACGTTTTTGAGCTAGACTGAAACTTTCAAAACCAGTAAGTTTCACGTGTACGACGGACTCTCCCCTCCACAAGCAAGGTGGATTTTTGACGGCTATTTTCACATTTGCGCCAGACCGGATTTTTGGTCCGGCGTGAATGGTTTTTTGCTCGATTAGGGTTTTGAGCAATTTTGGAATTGAATTCTGGTTTGAACTTGAGATTATGAAATTTGTGAGAATTTCATGATGCTTGTTTTCAAGCGGACTTTATGCAATGCTCGTGTGAGTATTTGCATGGACAAATGTTGAGTCAAGTCGCGGACTTGTGCTCGGAATCGTTTTGTGATTTGTTCATGTGCAGGTATTGCTCGAGGGCGAATGTGGTCGATGACGGGACCAGAACTAGGTTCATGGAAGAACTGAGGTTGGGGACTAGGTTCAGGGGGAACTGAGGTCTTGGTGGTCAAGGATGTCATGCGGGACGTTCGGGCTAAGAGAATGGTGCACATGAAGAATGGTTAGTCACGTGAGAATGGCAGGAGGTCATTCGCGTGCAAAGTGTTAGTCACGTGAGTATGGTAGGGTTGCCATACGCGTGCAAGAGTTGTACTCAGCCAGGTTGGGCCAAGAGGAGTTGTGTTGAATACATACTCTTTCTAGGATTAGGAGTGGGACTCCTTCTAGGATTAGGACTAAGAATTGTATTCATGACTCCTTGTGTTTTGCTCCTTTAAATAGGAGGGGTTGTCTCCTGTTGAAGGACATCAAGCTTTGAGCAAGCTTTAGGGTTGTACTCTTTTGTTTGGAGTACTTTAGACAAAATAAAGGAGAAATAAAGATCAAGTTCTTCAAATCTTTCGGCGAGCTACAATTCTAGTTAGATCTATTCTCGTCATCTTCTGTCACAGCAAGCTTGCGAGGTTCATAACTTTTGATCCGTAAGTCCAATCGAGCTGATTCTTTTTGGGTTCGATTCGTATTGGAATCTAGTTTCGTGTGTCCAAATTTTAGATCGTTCCGACGGTTGGATCTCCAGTAATTCGCGTTTTACCAAACCTTTGTCATTCTGTTTTTGTCGAATACGAGGCAATTATTTGGTTCTGTTTTGGGGTGAACTTTTAGTAGATCAAGAATTTGGTTTTAGCTTTCATACAATCATTCACCCCCCTCTGATTGCTATATTCGTATACTTCGATCCTACAAGTGGTATCAGAGCAAGGTTTTTTTAATCCATCTTAACTGGTGATTAGATTAATGGATCGTTATTCGACAAAACCGTGTGTGTTCGATGGTGTTGATTTTCAGTTTTGGAAGGCCAAGATGGAGGCGTTCATCCAAGCTTAGGGCTTCGCAATTTGGGAGAAGGTCTACAAGCCATACGAAGTTCCCAAGAACGACAACGTCAACGACGCCAATCGCGCACATGTTGAAGCAAATAGTAAGGTGCGCAACTTGATCATCCAAGGTTTGGGACACAGCAACTTTGATCGAGTGGTTCATCTTCGATCCGCATATGAGGTATGGAAATCTCTTTGTGATTATGTAACACCCCAAAATTTTGCTTTTCTTAAATTCATGTGTGATTTGGCACTTTGGTGAATTTTTGGAATTTTCTGGAATTTATTTGGAATTTATTGGAATTTATTCCATTTTGAAATAATTAAAGAATTAAACTTTGCAAATAAAATTTTGTTGGAAATATTTTATTAGAGTCCAAAATGATCCAAAGTATTTTCCAGAATTTTTCTGGAATTTTTCTGAGTCTTTTGCTATTTTTAATGAATTAAATGAATTTCTGGGAATTATTTTAAATATTAAATCGCTGGAAAATCAAGTCGGGTCAAGTACTGTTCATCCGACCGGACCCGAGTCCGAGTCCGACTCGAGTCCGAACCGAGCCACGTGACTCGACCGAACCAGCTCTAAACCTAATCGATCCCAACCGTTGGATCGAGATCCAACGGTCAGGAATTGGGCGCCTTTGTTTCGGCCGGTCGGCTCGGACCCGTCTTGCGCTGGCAATCGTGGCCGTTGATCGGACACGCGTGTCTGGCTGGTCGTCGTCTCGCCGAGTCCGATCCGAATCTGCGCCCGCCTCCGCCGGAGTTCGTTAGGGTTTCGGGTTACTGCGCGCATGCCTAGGCTATTTAAGGCCGGGCCGCCCCAGGGTTGCCCTCTTCCATGCACTCCGTTTGCCCTAGCTAATAGAGCTCAAGCCGCCGCCAGACCGTGCCGATTGCTCGCCGAAGTTGGGCGGAGCCGCTACGGTTTCCTCGTCTTTTCCGGCACCGATAGCCTTTGTTCGCCGTGTTGGAGCCCAGGTTCGGAACCCCCAAGACAAGGCGCACCTGCGGGACATCTCGATCACGCCGGAGAACGCCCGTAGCGCCGCGCCCGTGGTCATCTTCCCTAGCGCCGGCAACCCAGCCCTACCGTGTTGCCATCTCCGTCCACGAGCTCTGTGCACCGTTGGATCTTCATCGGACGATCACGGTGAGTCCACGTTTCCCCGAAACTTTGGAAAACCAGATCGGATCTGGACCGTTGGATCAAGATCCAACGGCCCACGATCGCCACGTGCTGGAAACTGCGTTAACTTAGGGTAGATCTAGACCGTTGGATCTAGATTCAACGGCCGTGATCATGCCACGCGTGGCGCCGCGCGTGCGTTGAGTCAGCGGCGGTGGGCCGCGCGTGCGGCCGGCCGAACTGGCGTGGCTGCGGCGTCACTGACATGCGGGGCCCGCATGTCAGTGTCTCGCCGAGAGTCGCACCGTGCACGTGACCCACTGACGGGTGGGACCCACATGTCAGTCTCACGAGGAGCCGTGGACCGAGTCCACGGTGAGACCAAGCAGCCGTGGATCGAGCCCATGAGCCGGTGGCGTCGCCAACCAATCAATCGAGGCTGCCACGTGTCCAGCCGACGCAATAATTAATTTTCGAAAAAGAAAATGATTTATTAATTCGAAATAATGATTTTAGATTTTGATTCAAACTTCAAACGCTTATAACTTTTGCGTTTCAACTCCGATTTGAGTGATTCAAATTTCTAAATTTGTATAAAATTGAGATCTACCTAAATATGAATTTTATTTAATTTTTGGACTAAATTTTTTCTCTATAAAATTATTTAATTGATTATTTAAACTTTAAATAATCATAACTTTTGCATTTTAACTCCAAATTTGACGATTCCAGTTTCTAAAAATTCATAAAATTATGTTCTCTCTGTTTATGGATTTTATTTGGATGTTTGGACACTTTTGCCTATTGTTTATTTGTGTATTGCTATTTGCACGCTTTACGAGTAGACGTTGAAGTGCCGGAAGGATTCGAAGGAGAAGTATTGACTCAGGATCCAACTCAAGACCAAGAACAAGTACTTTTTGAAGGCAAGTTGTGCTTTGACCATGTTGATCCTATTTTGAAACCTATTTTGATTTAACCTATTGCATGCTAGTTCAATTATAAAATACTTTATTTAAATATGGGGGGTTAGATAAATACCAATTTGCTGTATGACACCTTGATTATTTAAATATGTGCCATGACCCTTGTCACCCTAGTTGTGGATTACTAGTTGGACATTATTAAATTGCCAACATGGGTTTTAGACCGTTGTAGTATACTGCTTAGACACCTTTCGTGCTCATGACATGATTTTGGACAATCAAATGTTAATATTGACTTAATGATATATTGAACCTGTTTTGGAAAGGTATCATGTGATGTTGATGGCACGTGGTGCATGATAATCAAGCGGGGTTTGATAAATAGTTTTTCGGCCAGGGGCATGTGGCAAGAATAATCAGTGGGCCAGTTGTGGCATTGGGGATGTTGATTTGGTTCTTGGGTAGTCTTGCCCTGGTCACCCTAAGGACTTAACCTTGCAAGCCTTTGAACTGGTCTAACGTGCAACCACATGTCTCAGTAATGGGACGGACCTAGTTGACTAAGTTGCTAATAACGTACTGTGGGACCTCGTGAGGTCAACTACACCCTTTGTGTAAGTTGTATGCGGGGAGCGTCTGGGTGAGGCCAGGTACCCATCTAACGGTTGATTGGCCTAAACATCGCCTTAGCTAAGGGAAGGGTTAGTGTGCAATAACCGGGGAGGACCACTTGTATTGTTAGAAGTTTCCGAAAGACTTTGTTACGGGAACTCGCCTTTGTGGTGTTTGACTGTATCTTGTGGGTAAAGTGCATAACCTCTGCAGAGTGTAGAATCTATTCGAATAGCCGTGTCATGATGCATCGACATCGCTCGGGAATTACAGTCAAGGGTTAGATTTTCTCAAAAATAACTTGGATCTGAAAGGTTGGGATGGATTAATAATGATGTTGATGGAAACATGGATTAGGATGGGAAAGATGTTTATTAAACTCCTTGAAAAGTTAATTATGCTATACTTGTTTCTACTGCTTTCGAATCTACTTATGATACTTGTTAAATGCTGTTTACTGCAAAAATACCTTGAGCCACTCCTTTGTATTAAGCCATGCATGTAGTATATTAGCTGCATTCTGTGCATGACTTGCTGAGTACCAAGTACTCACCCTTGCCACAATACAACACCAGTTGAAGAGGAGACTACACCAGCTTTGGAGGAGGAGCTCCAAGAGGAGCCGTCTACTTAGGGAGCGAGCCCAGTCAGTTGCCTGTGGTATACTGGATGGCGCCACGAAGTTATTTGATTTTCCGCTGCTACTATTTCTCTCTTAAATAAGTTTCGCCCTGCGAGGCGTATATTGTAACTTGACCATAAGGTCGAGTAACCAGTTTGGTTATTTAAATAAAAGTACTTTACTAGTATCGAGTGGTATGATTGTGATATTTACAGATGTTAAGACTGTGTGCACTAGCGCGTTCCTGGACTAGTGCTGAATACACAGAGGGTCCGGATTTGCAAATTCGGGGTCCCGACAGATTACCATGAGGGTTCTAACACTGTCAAGGAGGTTCGGCAAGATATTTACAAAAAGGATTACATGCGATTTGAGATGAAACCCGGTGAGTCGTTAGATGAATTCTTTGCACGCTTCAATAAAATTCTTAGCAATCTTCGTGCTGTTGGAGTTAGCTTTGATGCTGCTGCTAATGCTAGACAATTGCTTGGTGCATTAGACATGTATATTTGGGAGATGAAAGTTACATCCATTAGAGAATCTACTGTCATGAGTACACTTACATTAGATGTTCTTTATTCCAAGTTGAAAACTCATGAATTAGATGTTCTTGCTAGAAAGAATGATCATAAATCAATTGCTTTGACATCTCAATCTAGCATATCTCATAATGGTGCTGCTTCAAGTTTTGCTCTATCTTTCTTGTCTTCACTAACCGATGAACAGATTGAGCAATTCCCAGAAGAAGACTTGTCACTATTCTCTTCTCGCTTTAACAAAGCTTTGCAAAATGTGATAAAGATAAAGAGAGGTGGTGGTGATCCTCCAAGATGCTATGAGTGTGGTGATCTCGACCATATTCGTCCAAACTGTCCAAAACTTGTAAGTAAAGCATCAAGGGAGGAGAAGGACAACGACAGAAGAAAAGAGAAGAAGAAGTACTTCATCAACAGCAAAGTTGTCCACCGAGTTTTTTTCGCTCTTGAACAAGTCATTTTAAGCGATGTGGATTCAGAGAGCAGCGAGGACGATGCAACTCCAAGCAAGCATGAGTTGACGGGGTTGTGTCTCATGGCTAAATGCAGCAACAGCTTTACTGAGGACGACCACGACAACGACTTCAATGAGGTAGATCCTTCTTACGATGAATTAGCTATTGCTGTTGCTCGACTTGGTAAATTGCTTGATAAACGTGACAAGAAAATTAAGAAATATGATTTTGTTGTGGAGTCATTGAATGCTGAAATTGCTAGACTTAAACCTTGATTCTTGATGATGATGCTTGCAAATCATGTGCCTTAATTTACAATGAGCTTACTTTGCTTAGGAAAGAACATGTTTCCTTGTTAGAGCAAATCAATGCTGAAAATGAGAAAAATGAGAAACTTGTTAAATATACTAGTTGTTCTACCATTGATTTGCATGATACAACTCCATGTTCTAAATGCTCCATACTAGAATTGAAGTTGCATGATGCAAATGCTAGGGCTTCTCAAATGACAGAAGATTTGTTTACACATGAGGTTCTTTCATGCTCAACTTGTTGCAAGCAAAAAGGAAAAGTGAACGTTCCCTGTAATAATTGTTTAACTCTTTCTCGAAAAATTGATTATTTGGAAAAGTCATTAGAACGTTTCACTAAAGGAAAGAAAAACCTAAACATGATCTTGGATCAATCAAAAGTCAGCACTTATAACAAAGGTTTAGGTTTTGATTCTTATGCTCATCATAAATCACATGCTCCCACTGTTGTTAAATCACTTGAAGGAGGAAAATTTGAAATTGTCAATGAGCCTAAGAAAATTGTCTTTAAGTCTGCTGGAGTGTTATCTTCTACTATGATGAATGCAAATGATGCTTCTACTTCTAAAGCCAAACATCCTGTTAAGTACACTTGCACTCATTGTGGTAGAGATGGACATTTAGTTGATTTTTGCTTTAGACTAGCCAAACAACAAAAGAAAGAAAGAACTAAGGCTAGGTCTAATTTCAGACAGGCACGCTTTGTTTCTCATTATGTGCCTAGGGTGATGCAAACAACTTTTGTTGGTAAGAACACAGGAAAAGACAAATCTATCTTTGTGCATAAGAATGCTCGTGTTGTGCCTACTTATGTGCGTCGTGTGTCTCAGTACTGGATTCCTAAACATCTTATTTCTAACCCCAGTACCGAGACCTCGACACTTTCTGCTTCTATGTAGGCTTCTCACGCGAGGAAGGAGAACATATGGCTAGTGGATTCCGGATGCTCACACCACATGTCCGATGATAAGAATTGGTTCTCCTCCTTCACTCGTGCATCTCGTGCTAAAAGTGTTATTTTTCAAGATGCTTCTTCCACCTCTGTTTTCGCAAAAGGCACTAGTCCAAATAATGCAGGTACAGGTGCATATGTTCAAGGGGAGAGTATCTTTGTTGATGAAGATGATGATGATGCTGTTGAGGATGAGATAATTGGAGTTTGCTGTGTGCTTATGTGCTCATTTTCAAGCTTCCCCGCGTGCTTCACATCGACAAGCTATCAAGAGGATTTTAAGGTATCTCCGTGGTACTCAAGATTTTGGCATTTGGCTTTCTACTTCCTCATGCATTAGTTTAAGAGCTTTCTCTGATGCTGAATTTGGAGGATGTAGAATTGATAGAAAAAGTACATCTAGTTCATGCCACTTCTTGAGTAATTCTCTTTCTTGGACACATTGACATCAGATTTCACTTTCTTAGAGATCATGTTGAAAAAGGCAACATTGTGCTTCACCATGTGGATACTGAACATCAATTGGCAGACATTTTCACAAAACCTTTGTCCTCTTCTCGTTTTACTTTTATTCGGGGAGAACTTGGGATTGTTCATCCAATAGGTTTGCTTTGAGGGGGAGTTTCCTTGCCAAGTTCTTTCACTTAATGAGCTCACTTTATCATATTTCTTTATATATTATGTAATTGTGCTAATATAAGATAATCTAAATTGTTCCACTTGAACTAAAAATGACATTACATAATTCTTTGGTCTGATTGCCTATAGCTAATTACTCTGTGATATCTTACTCTTCTAGGCTTGATATTGAATCTTCTTGACAAAATTTGGGCTATGAAGCAAGTGTGTTTTCAGCTTTACTCTTTCAAAAGACCTTTTAATCTCCTTGCATGTTTACAATCAAAAAATAAAGGAAAAGGGAATCAGTTAAAAAAGGGTTGTTAAAAGCAAAAACCTCAAGTTATGTGCTTTAGAATGCTTTCCCTAAAAGATAAGATGTATGCTTCAAGCATGCCATTCCCTCAAAAGACAAGATGTATGCTTCAAGCATGCCACTCCAAAGAAATAAAAGAAGTATGCTTCAAGCATGCCACATGCCGTTTACTGTTTAAAGATTAAATTGGTCTACTAGATTGGAGTTGAAACTACTTGCTCGCCCCGATTTGTTAGTTGCTTCAACTTTGAGCCTTTGTTTTTTCTACTATAGGTTTTGCTTCGTACTTGGCTATAGTTGACTGAATTGAGGTTGAGATGCATGTCATTTTCTAACTTGTTAAAATCACATCAAGATCATGTATTTTGCATATTATGTGATATATAAGGTTATATGATCGAATGAGCTCATCTTTTCCTATCTTGGCACTTCCTTGTTTCTCCTTGTGAAATCATTATTTCAGAAAAATTTTGAACATGTTCTCTCTTTTGTACTCTTGATGAATCCATTGTCAAAGGGGGAGAAATTTGGGAATCGTTGAAAAGTTTAAGAAAAAGGGGGAGAAGAAAAAGGGGGATTTGTTTCTAGAATTTTGGGAGAAGTTTGGAGATTTTTGGAATTTTTGGGCACATTGCACATTCACACACATTTTCCTTCTCAGGGGGAGATTTTGTTTTGCATTTTGGTCAAAGGGGGAATTATGTGTTTTTTCTCTTTTTGGTCATTGATCCTTTGGATTTCAAAATCTTTTGTAAAGTGAATGCCAAATGTTCAATTCTAATTGGTGTTGCCAATGTTTTCATCAAGGGGGAGATTGTGAAATCATGTGCTGAAAAATTGGCTAAGATTTGAACTTGTAAAATATGTTTTGTGCATGAGTTCGACAATTTGACAAGAAACAGTGAAGTTCTCTTTTGTGCAGGACCTAACTTTCAAGAAACAGTAAGTTTCCCTTGTACGCCGGACCGCTTTTCTTTGGTTCGCCGTGAACGTGTTTTCAAACGTTTTTGAGCAAGACTGAAACTTCCAAAACAAATAAGTTTCGCGTGTACGACGGACTCTCCCCTCCACAAGCAAGGTGGATTTTTTACGGCTGTTTTCACGTTTGCGTCGGACCGGATTTTTGGTCCGGCGTGAATGGTTTTTTGCTCGATTAGGGTTTTGAGCAATTTTGGAATTGAATTCTGGTTTGAATTTGAGATTATGAAATTTGTGAGAATTTCATGATGCTTGTTTTCAAGCGGACTTTATGCAATGCTCGTGTGAGTATTTGCATGGACTAATGTTGAGTCAAGTCACGGACTTGTGCTCGGAATCGTTTTGTGGTTTGTTCATGTGCAGGTATTGCTCGAGGGCGAACGTGGTCGATGACGGGACCGGAACTAGGTTCATGGAGGAACTGAGGTTCGGGACTAGGTTCAGGGGGAACTGAGGTCTTGGTGGTCAAGGATGTCACGCGGGACGTTCGGGCTAAGAGAATGGTGCACATGAAGAATGGTTAGTCACGTGAGAATGGCAGGAGGTCATTCGCGTGCAAAGTGTTAGTCACGTGAGTATGGTAGGGTTGCCATACGCGTGCAAGAGTTGTACTCGGCCAGGTTGGGCCAAGAGGAGTTGTGTTGAATACATACTCTTTCTAGGATTAGGAGTGGGACTCCTTCTAGGATTAGGAGTAGGAATTGTATTCATGACTCCTTGTGTTTTGCTCCTTTAAATAGGAGGGGTTGTCTCCTGTTGAAGGGCATCAAGCTTTGAGCAAGCTTTAGGGTCGTACTCTTTTGTTTGGAGTACTTTAGACAAAAGAAAGGAGAAATAAAGATCAAGTTCTTCAAATCTTTCGGTGAGCTACAATTCTAGTTAGATCTATTCTCGTCATCTTCTGTCACAGCAAGCTTGCAATATTCATAACTTTTGATCCGTAAGTCCGATCAAGCTGATTCTTTTTGGATTCGATTCGTATTGGAATCTAGTTTCTTGTGTCCAAATTTCAGATCATTCCGACAGTTGGATCTCCAAGAATTCACATTTTACCAAACCTGTCATTCTGTTTTTGTCGAATACGAGGCAATTATTTGGTTCTGTTTTGGGGTGAACTTTTAGTAGATCAAGAATTTGGTTTTAGCTTCCGCACAATCATTCACCCCCCTCTGATTGCTATATTCGTATACTTCGATCCTACAGAAATAGATCATGCCCTGCCCTGGCGCAGGATGAACAACCACCCGCGAGGAAGATGACTGGGGCAGCCTCATCTTAGCCCCTGAGGAGGAACCCTATCCCCCCTTGAACTTCTTGAAGGTGGGTCGCTGAGAAGACCCACCTCCTCCACCAAAGGTCCTCTTTTGGCTCCCGCCCGGGGCCGCTGGAACCCGTGAACCTCCAGGGTTTTGCTTATCCCTAGAGAGCTCCAACTCGAGCTCCATGCCATTCGCCTTCTCCACCACGGAGAAGAAGTCACGAGGGACAGTCGCCCCCATGACAACTTTGAACTCCTGGTTGAGGCCCCTACGGAACCTCCTCGCCTTCTCCCTGAAATCTGCTGCCACCGCCGGCACGTAGCGCACCACATTGTCAAACTCTGCCTCGTACTCTGCCACCGACTTCTTTCCCTGGGAAAGAGTTGTTAGAGTATGCTCCATCCTCTCTAGAAAGGACTCTGGGTAGAACTTTGTAGGATCGAAGTATACGAATATAGCAATCAGAGGGGGGGTGAATGATTGTGCGGAAGCTAAAACCAAATTCTTGACCTATTAAAAGTTCACTCCAAAACAGAACCAAATAATTGCCTCGTTTTCGACAAAAACAGAATGACAGAGGTTCAGTAAAACGCGAATTCCCGGAGATCCAACCGTCGAAACGATCTGAAATTTGGACACAAGAAACTAGATTCCAATACGAATCGAACCCAAAAAGAATCAGCTCGATCGGACTTACGGATCAAAAGTTATGAGCTTCGCAAGCTTGCTGATCCAGAACTTGACGAGAATCAATCTAATCAAAACTTCAAGATTAAACAAGAACGACAAAAGATTGATCAACTAGACTTTGAGAAACACTAGATCAAAACCCTAGAGAGGTTTTTGATGGATCAAATCAAGATAAAACTTGAAGAACAAAAACCAATCTAGAACTAGAACAAGCATGCAAACAAGAACCAAAACAGAAAATACTGTAGCGACGAGGTTACTGTAGCACGCAAAAATCTTGGAAGAATTGATCTTTATTTCTTGTCTAAAATACTCTCATCAAAAGAGTACAAACCCTAAAACCAAGCTCAAAGCTTGATGCGCTCAGCTCTACTTGGTGCCTTTCAACAGAGACCCCACCTATTTAAAGCACCAACCCACAAGGAGTTACGAATACGATTCCTATTCCCTAGAAGGAATCCGTGATCCAACTCAACTCTACTTGGCCCAACCAGGCCGAGTACAACTCTTATGCACGCGTATGGCAACCCTACCATACTCACGTGACTAACACTTTGCACGCGTATGGCCACCTGCCATACTCACGTGACTAACACTTTGCACGCGAATGACCTCCTGCCATTCTCACGTGACTAACCATTCTTCATGTGCACCATTCTCTTAGCCCGAACGTCTCGCATGACATCCTTGACCACCAAGACCTCAGTTCCTCCTGAACCTAGTCCCGAACCTCAGTTCCTCCATGAACCTAGTTCCGGTCCCGTCATCGACCACATTCGTCTTCGAGCAATACCTGCACATGAACAAACCACAAAACAAATCCGAGCACAAGTCCACGACTTGACTCAATGTCAATCCATGCAACTACTCACATGAGTATTGCATAAAGTCCACTTCAAAAGAAGCATCATGAAATCATTACAAATTTCAAAATCTCAAATTCAAAATTCAAATCCAAATCGTTCAAAACCCTAATTGAGCGAAAACGCATTCACGACGGACAAACAAAGTTGGTCCGTTGTATAAAGAAAAGTTTCTGTTCCAAGAAGCCAACCAAACGCGGAAAAACACGTTCACAACGGACAAACAAAGTTGGTCCGTTGTACATGCAAAAATGGCTTGGTCATGAGCTCAAAACAACTTCACAACGGACCCCAGAAGCTTGTCCGGCGCAAACGTGCCACGCTCGGTTTCACAAAAGTAAAACCCTAGAAAAAGTCCATTCACGACGGACAAAAAGAATTAGTCCGTTGTACATGTGAAAATCTTGGTTCCAAGAAATTATCCAAACCGAAAAAGCTTGTTCACAACGGACCAAGAAGAACTGTCCGTTGTACATGTGAAAATGACTTCGGTCATGGGCTCAAAAACATGTTCACAACAGACCCAAAAACACTGTCCGTCGCAGATGGGAAACTTACTGTTTCTTGAGAACTTTGTCCGGCGCTAATGCGTAACTTACTGTTTCTTGTCAAATTGTCAAAACACATGAACAAACACATTTTGCAAATTCAAATCTAAGATTATTTTTCAGTTCAAAGCCAATTTTTCAGCACATGATTTCACAATCTCCCCCTTGATGAAAACATTGGCAACACCACTTAGAATTGATCATTTGGCATTCACTTTACCAAAGATTTTGAAATCCAAAGAATCAAAGACCAAAGTAAGAAAACACAGAAATCCCTCTTTGACCAAAATGCAAAACAAAATCTCCCCCTGAGAATGAAAATGTGTGTGAATGTGCAATGCGCCCAAAAATTTCAAAAATTCTCCAAACTTCTCCCAAAATTCTCAAATTTCCAAATACAACTCTCCCTTTTTCTTTAAACTTTTCAAAGAAAGATTTCCAAATTTCTCCCCCTTTGACAATGGATTCATCAAGAGTAAAAGAGAGAACAGGTTCAAAATTTTTCCTGAAACAATGATTTCACCAAAAGAAACAAGGGAGTGCCAAGATAGGAAAAGATGAGCTCATTCGATCATATAACCTTATATATCATATAATATGCAAAATACATGATCTTGATGTGATTTTAACAAGTTAGGGAATGACATGCATCTCAACCTCAATTTAGTCAACTATAGCCAAGTACTAAGCAAGATCTTAGCAGAAAAAGCAAGACTTTAAAAATTGAAGCAACTAACAACTTAGGGCGAGCAAGTAGTTTCAACTCCAATCTAGTAGACCAATTTAATCTTTAAACAATAAGTTGCATGTGGCATGCTTGAAGCATACTTCTTTTATTTTCTAGGAGTGGCATGCTTGAAGCATACATCTTATCTTTGAGGGAATGGCATGCTTGAAGCATACATCTTATCTTTTTAGGGAAAGCACCCTGAAGCACATAACTTGAGGTTTTTTGCTTTTAACAACCCTTTTTTATTGATTCCCTTTTCTTTTCATTTTTCTTTGATTATAAACATGCAAAAGTGATTAAAAGGTCTTATGAAAGAGTAAAGTTGAAACCACACTTGCTTCATAGCCCAAATTTGTCAAGAGGATTCAATATCAAGCCTAGAAGAGTAAGATATCACAGAGTATTTAGCTATAGGTAATCAGTCCAGGGAATTCCGCAATGTCATTTTTAGTTCAAGTGAGATAATTAGATTATCATATATTAGCTCAATTACATAACATATAAAGAAATATGATAAAGTGAGCTCATCAAGTGAAAGAACTTGGCAAAGAAACTCCTCAAAACAATCCCATTGGATGAACAATTCCAAGTTCTCCCGAATAAAAGCAAAAGCGAGAAGAAGACAAAGGTTTTGTGAAAATGTCTGCCAATTGATGTTCAGTATCCACATGATGAAGCACAATGTTGCCTTTTTCAACATGATCTCTAAGAAAGTGAAATCGATGTCAATGTGTTTTGTTCTAGAGTGTTGCACGGGTTCTTAGCAATGCAAATTGCACTAGTGTTATCACACAAAAGAGGAACACTATCCAAATTAACCCCATAATCTTTTAGTGTAGCTACTATCCAAAGAATTTGAGAACAACAACTAGCAGCTGACCACATATTCAGATTCAGCAGCTTGATTGTGCAACAGAAGATTGTTTTCTAGATGACCATGCAATGAGAGAATTTCCCAAGAAGTGACATGAACCGAAGTGCTCTTCCTATCAATTCTACATCCTACAAAATCAGCATCGAAAAAGATCTCAAACTAATGCATGAGGAAGCAGAAAGCCAAATGCCAAAATCTTGAGTTCCATGAAGATACCTGAAAATCCTTTTGACAAACTTGTCGATGTGAAGCACGTGGGGAAGCTTGAAAACGAGCACACAAGCATACAAAGCAAATTGTATATCCGGCCTTGATGCGTTGAGGTACAAAAGTGAACCTATCATACTTCTATATTCCTTTTGATCAACCGGCTCACCATCTTCATCGAGGGTCAAGTGCGCAAGTGCTCTCCATGGGTGTCATGATCGGCTTGTCGCTTTCCATTCCAAAGCGATGTAGCAAGTCTTTCGTGTATTTGCTTTGATGTACAAAAGTACCATCCTTCGTTTGCTTGATTTGAAATCCCAAAAAGTATGTCAACTCACCCATCATACTCATCTCAAACTCCTTCCTCATTGTTTCGAAAACTTAGACACTAAAACATGAGATGAACCACCAAAGATAATATCATCAACATAAATCTGAACGAATAGTTGATCATTGCCTTGCTTGAGTAAAAGAGAGTTTTGTCAACCTTTCCCATTAAAAGCCTTTTCAAGTAAAAGGTTTTTAGCCTATCATACCATGCTCTAGGTGCTTGTTTCAAACCATACAAAGCTTTTGATAGTTTGAACACATGATTTGGAAACTTTGGATTTTCAAAACCAGGTGGTTGCTTGACATAAACCTCCTCATTTATGTAGCCATTAAGAAAAGCACTTTTCACATCCATTTGATACAATTTGAAACCTTTGGATGCAGCAAAAGCTAAAAGGATTCTAATGGCTTCAATTCTAGCAACAGGAGCAAAGGTTTCATCAAAATCTAAGCCTTCAATTTGAGTGTAACCTTGAGCAACCAATCTAGCCTTGTTTCTAACAACAACACCATCCTCACTTTGTTTATTTTTGAAAACCCATCTAGTTCCAATAATATTAAAATCTGGAGGAGGTGAGACAAGTTTCCAAACTTTATTTCGTTCAAAATTCTCTATTTCTTCATGCATGGCATTGATCCAAGATTCGTCAGATAATGCATGAGATATATCTTTGGATTCAAAAGAAGCAACTAAAGCGGAATGAGCATGAGTGTCAGAATGAATAAACCTGGATCGAGTGACTCTCTCATTTAGGTCTCCAATCATTTGTTTAGATGGATGCATTTTTTGAATGTACAAGGGAGCATTGGCTTTTGAGACTTCTCCTTCTCCTTCTTCATTTTCAGCATGTACAGATGATGTTGTAGCTTGAGGATGGTTAGCTGTAGGTGATGTAGTAGTAGGTGCCAAAGGTGCTACATCTTGTTGTGCATTAGGAAGAGTCAAGACCTCATCTTCAACATCATCATCATCTTCAAAGATTTTCTCCCCCTGAATATATGCTTTGTACTGCATCACTTGGACTAGTGCCTGGACTAGCCTCATCAAAAGTAACTTCACAAGTTTCCACAATTTTGTTAGTCTCCAAAACAAGCACACGATAGCCACGAGTATGAGCAGGATATCCAAGAAAAACCATCCATTGATCTAGCTTCAAATTTATCAAGATTTCCAGATTTCAAGACAAAGCATTTGCATCCAAAACTCGAAAGTGAGAAAGCAGAAGGTCTATGTCCAAACCGAAGCTCATATGGAGTCTTACCCAATTTTGATCTCAAAAACACACGGTTTGAAACATAACAAGCGATTGAAATAGCTTCAGCCCAAAAGTTCCTAGGAGTGTGATGTTCATCTAACATGGTTCTAGCCATCTCAACCAATGTTCTGCTTTTCCTTTCAACTACACCATTCTCGTTGAGGCACTCTAGGTGATGAAAATTGATGATCAATTCCTTTTTCAAGACAAAAGTGATTAAAAGAAGCATTTTTGAATTCAGTTCCATTATCACTTCTAATAGCTTTGAGAGCTCCTGGATGATCAATAGAAAGCCTAAGAACAAGACTTCTAAAATGACTAAAAGCCTCATCCTTAGATGCCATAAAGTATACCCAAGAGTATCTAGAAAAATCATCAACAATCACAAGCACATACCATTTGCCTCCAAAGGATTGAACTCGAGATGGTCCAATCAGATCAAGATGTAGAAGCTGTCTGGAGCGTTTGTCATCACCATGGTAAGAGGTGGATGTGAACCTGCAATCATCTTACCATGTCTACAAGAAGAACATACTAGATTGCTATCACTCTTAAGCTTAGGCAAGCCACGTATAAGATCTAAACCACTTATACGAGTAAGATGATCAAAACCAACATGACCAAGTCTATGATGCCAAAAGAATAAATCTTTAGAAACATTGGCGATTAGACACCTATGCTTAGAAGAAGGTGATGCATCAAAATCAGCTTTAAAGACTCTTCCAAAACGAGAAATTTTGAACACAAGATCACCTGAAGCATCTAGCACTTTGCATTCATTTTTCTTAAAGCTTATCTCAAGATCTTCATCAAGCATTTGTGAGACAGAAAGCAAGTTATATTTCAAATTTTCAACAAGAGCCACATCTTTGAACATAAACTTGTCACTTACCTTTATTGTTCCTTTTGCCACAACAGAAGAGGAAGAAGCATCTCCAAAAGTAACACTTTCAGCACGAGATGCACGAGTGAGGGAGGAGAACCAATTCTTATTACCGGACATGTGGCGTGAGCATCCGGAATCCACTAGCCATATGTTCTCCTTCCTCGCGAGAAGCCTACATAGCAACAAAACATGTCGAGGTCTCGATCGGGTTAGGAATGAGATTTTTGGGAATCGATCTTGAGACACACGACGCACAACAAGATAGGCACAACACGATAATTTTTATGCACAAAATCAGATTTGCCTTTTCCTATGTTTGTAGGAGCAGAAGGTGTTTTCATCACTCTAGGCGCATAAAAGCGTGCTTTGCTGAAATTTGACCTAGCCTTAGTTCTTTCCTTCTTTTCTTTGTTTGGCTAGTCTAAAGCAAAAATCTATTAAGTGTCCATCTCTACCACAATGAGTGCAAGTGTACTTGACATGATGTTTAGCTTTAACAAGAAAAGCACATTTTGCATTCATCATAGTAGAAGATAAAAAACCAATGATTGAAAAGCAATTTTCTTAGGCTCATTAGATAACTCAATTTTGCAAGGAGCCTGAACAACAGTGCGAGGTTTAGTTTCATATGTGGCATAAGGATCAAAACCTAAACCTCTCTTGTTTGTGCTAACCTTAGATTGATCCAAAATCATGTTCAACTTCTTCTTGCCATTAGTGAAACGTTCCAAGGAATTTTGCAAGTAATCAACTTTCTTAGCAAGAGTTAAACAATTATTGCAGGGAACATCTACTTTTCCTTTTTGTTTGCGACAAGTTGAGCATGAGAGAATTTCATGTGAAAGCAAATTATCAGTTAATTGAGAAACCCTAGCATTTGCATCTTTCAATTTTAATTCAAGAGTTGAGCATTTAGAACAAGAAGTTGAACTAGGCAAATCATCGATTGGAGAACAGCTAGCATGTACAACATGTTTCTCATTTTCTCATTTAGATGCAACAAAGAGCATGTTCTTTCCTAAGCACGGTGAGCTCATTGTAAATTAAGTCACATGATTTGCAAGTATCATCACTAGGAATCAAAGTCTTAAGTCTAGCAATTTCAGCATTCAATGATTCAATAATGAAATCATGTTTCTTAATTTTCTTATCACGTTTGTCAAGCAATTTTCCAAGACGAGCAACAGCAATAGCTAATTCATCATAAGAGGATCTACCTCATTGAAGTCATTTGTCGTGATCGTCCTCGGTGAGGCTATCCTTACTGCTTGCCATGAGACATAGTCCTATCAAATCATGCTTGCTTGGAGTTGCATCATCTTCGCTGCTCTCCGAGTCCACATCGCTCAAATTGACTTGTTCAAGAGCGGAAAGAACTCAGTGAACCACCTTGCGGTTGATGAAGCTCTTCTTCTTCCTATCATTTGACGAGAACCTTTTCTTCTCATTCCTTCATCGTTGTCCTTCTCCTCCTTTGATGTTTTTCCTGCAAGCTTAGGACAATTTGTGCGAATATGGTTGAGGTCACCACACTCATAGCATCTTGGAGGACCACCTCTCTTTCTCATTCTCACATTACGCAAAGCTTTGTTAAAGCGAGAAGAGAGTAGTGCGAGATCTTCTTCAGAAACTCTTCAAGTTGCTCATCACATTAAAGAAGACATGGAAGACAAGGCAAAGCTAGAAGAAGAATTTGCATTTGACATGTTAGGGTTAGAGATCAAAGCAATTGATTTAATGTTACCCTTCCTGGCAAGAACATCCAACTCATGAGTTTTCAACTTAGAGTAAAGAACATCTAATGTGAGTGTGCTCATGGTAGTAGATTCTTGTATAGATGTTACTTTCATCTCCCACACCGACATGTCCAAAGCACTAAGCAATTGTCGAGCATTTTCAGCATCGGTGTAGCTAACTCCAACAAAGCACGTAGATTGCTAAGAATTTTATTGAAACGGGCAAAGAAGTCATCTGATTCACTAGGTTTCATCTCAAAACGCATGTATTCTTTTTGTAAATATCTTGGCGAACCTCTTTGACAAGTGTTAGAACCCTCATGGTAATCACAAAGAGATTTCCATACCTCATATCGGATCGAAGATGAACCACGCGATCAAAGTCATTTGCGTCCCAAGCCTTGGATGATCAAATTGCGCGCCTTGCTATTTGCTTCAACATGTGTGCGATTGGTGTCGTTGGCGTTGTCGTTCTTGCGGACTTCATATGGCTTGTAGACCTTTTCCCAAATTGTGAAGCACTGTGCTTGGATGAACGCCTCCATCTTGGCCTTCCAAAACTGAAAATCAACACCATCGAACACACATGGTTTTGTCGAATAACGATCCATTGATCTAATCACCGGTTAAGATAGATTAGAGAAACCTTGCTCTGATACCACTTGTAGGATCGAAGTATACGAATATAGCAATCAGAGGGGGGGTGAATGATTGTGCGGAAGCTAAAACCAAATTCTTGACCTATTAAAAGTTCACCCCAAAACAGAACCAAATAATTGCCTCGTTTTCGACAAAAACAGAATAATAGAGGTTCAGTAAAATGCGAATTCCTGGAGATCCAACCGTCGATACGATCTGAAATTTGGACACAAGAAACTAGATTCCAATACGAATCGAACCCAAAAAGAATCAGCTCGATCGGACTTACGGATCAAAAGTTATGAGCTTCGCAAGCTTGCTGATCCAGAACTTGACGAGAATCAATCTAATCAAAACTTCAAGATTAAACAAGAACGACAAAAGATTGATCAACTAGACTTTGAGAAACACTAGATCAAAACCCTAGAGAGGTTTTTGATGGATCAAATCAAGATAAAACTTGAAGAACAAAAACCAATCTAGAACTAGAACAAGCATGCAAACAAGAACCAAAACAGAAAATACTGTAGCGACGAGGTTAATCTAGCACGCAAAAATCTTGGAAGAATTGATCTTTATTTCTTGTCTAAAATACTCTCATCAAAAGAGTACAAACCCTAAAACCAAGCTCAAAGCTTGATGCGCTCAGCTCTACTTGGTGCCTTTCAACAGGAGACCCCCCACCTATTTAAAGCACCAACCCACAAGGAGTTCTGAATACGATTCCTATTCCCTAGAAGGAATCCGTATCCAACTCAACTCTACTTGGCCCAACCAGGCCGAGTACAACTCTTGCACGCGTATGGCAACCCTACCATACTCACGTGACTAACACTTTGCACGCGTATGGCCACCTGCCATACTCACGTGACTAACACTTTGCACGCGAATGACCTCCTGCCATTCTCACGTGACTAACCATTCTTCATGTGCACCATTCTCTTAGCCCGAACGTCCCGCATGACATCCTTGACCACCAAGACCTCGGTTCCTCCTGAACCTAGTCCCGAACCTCAGTTCCTCCATGAACCTAGTTCCGGTCCGTCATCGACCACATTCGTCTTCGAGCAATACCTGCACATGAACAAACCACAAAACAAATCCGAGCACAAGTCCACGACTTGACTCAATGTCAATCCATGCAACTACTCACATGAGTATTGCATAAAGTCCACTTCAAAAGAAGCATCATGAAATCATTACAAATTTCAAAATCTCAAATTCAAAATTCAAATCCAAATCGCTCAAAACCCTAATTGAGCGAAAACGCATTCACGACGGACAAACAAAGTTGGTCCGTTGTATAAAGAAAAGTTTCTGTTCCAAGAAGCCAACCAAACGCGGAAAAACACGTTCACAACGGACAAACAAAGTTGGTCCGTTGTACATGAAAAAATGGCTTCGGTCATGAGCTCAAAACAAGTTCACAAAGGACCCGAAGCTTGTCCGCGCAAACGCGTGCCACGCCGGTTTCATAAAAGTAAAACCCTAGAAAAAGTCCATTCACGACAGACAAAAAGAATTAGTCCGTTGTACATGTGAAAATCTTGGTTCCAAGAAATTATCCAAACCGAAAAAGCTTGTTCACAACGGACCAAGAAGAACTGTCCGTTGTACATGTGAAAATGACTTCGGTCATGGGCTCAAAAACATGTTCACAACAGACCCAAAAACAACATCCGTCGCGGATGGAAACTTCTTGTTTCTTGAGAACTTTGTCCGCGCTAATCGTAACTTATCGCTTTCTTGTCAAATTGTCAAAACACATGAACAAACACATTTTGCAAATTCAAATCTAAGTTAATTTTTCAGTTCAAAGCCAATTTTTCAGCACATGATTTCACAAACTTGGCTCGGAAGCGAGCCACAAAGTACTCCCAGGTAACTGGTCCAAGAGCGGTGTTGACGATCGGTTTCGCCGGCAATGAGATTTTTTATTCTAGGGGATTTGTGTGGGATCTGAGCTTGATGGTAACACAGGATGCGAGGGAGATCTGTGTTTTAGACAGGTTCGGGCTCTCTCGGAGGAGATAATACCCTAGTCCTGTGTTCTTGGATATATGAGCCTCCTCTTTCTTGTTTCTCCCCTCTCCCCTTATATACTGGGGGAAGGATACATGATAGATGGGCGCCACCGGGCCCTGAACATGGTGGCCTGGCCGACATGTATTTTGTCCTTATTGGCTCTGGCGCACTACGTCTTGGAGAGGTGGTTATGCTTTCCCCGACCCACGCCTGCCACTCCGTCAGGTTTCGGCGCCCGCAGGCTCTGCGAATGTCAGGCTGCGTGCTTTGCCTTTGGTGGGTCATTGGGCGTGGCGCGAAGCTTCCCCGAAGGATCGGGACTTGTCTTGGGGAACAAGTCGTAAACCTCCTCCGGGCTCGTCGTGGCGCTTCTGGGCTTTGGGCCTACTACTCCGCCCGTCTAGCCCAGTCGGGTATAGGCCCCACTTGCGGGGGCCCTATCTCAGACATCCCACAGCAGCCCCCAAGTACTTTAGGATCGGATTTCCGTCTCTTATCCTGTCATAAAGATTATACGGGAAAAAAGATCGTAAAGAACTTGTTGTGTGAAGCCACCGTGGGATCATGGCCGAATGGTATCCGTGCCCATGTGCGGTGCGCGGCAACCGGCTTGTTCCTCAGCTGACTCTCATGGGGCATACCATGGTCTTTTTGGCTCATGGCCGAGTGGTACCCGCGCCCGTTTACGGTGCGCGACAACCGGCTTGTCGCTCGGCTGGCCATCATGGGGCATACCATAGTCTTTTGGCTCGTGGCCGAGTGGTACCCGCACCCATTCACGGTGCGTGGCAACCGGCTTGTCGCTCAGCTGGCCCTCATGGGGCATACCATAGTCTTTTGGCTCGTGGCCGAGTGGTACCCGCACCCGTTCACGGTGCGTGGCAACCGGCTTGTCGCTCAGCTGACCCTCATGGGGCATACCATGGTCTTTTTGGCTCGTGGCCGAGCGGTACCCGCACCCATTTGCGGCGTGCGGCGATTGGATTGTGAGGCCCAATCGACCCTCATGGGGCATACCTTGGTCATTTAGAGTAATGCCTATGCCCGCTTACGGCGCACTGCTTCAGGCTCTCATGGAGCGCATTCTCAAGACCGATTTAATGAAAAAATCCTCCCACGGTACCCAATCACGCTAAGAAGCAGTGACCAGCAATTGACCCCAAATTATGGGGCATACCGCTTGAGGATGTTCGGAAAGTGCCCGGCCCCAAGCTTCCGTGGCGGCCGGCGTTCAGGCCCATCATGGGGCGCACTTTATCCCAAACCTCGAACCAGACTTGACACCTGGTCGCGTTTTGCGCAACTCAGCTTTCGGCCCGTCATGGGGCGTGCCCTAGATCTGGCCCAGAATCGAGCGCGAAGGTCCTTGTTTTTCCCGCCGTGAGGCAAAAATTAAGGCTTATTCCTTATAAATGAGGGGAAACTTACTGGGCGAAGATATCCTTGCCTTTCGCCCACCACGGTTGAGAAATCTTTAAGTCTCCTTTGGCGATTTGGGCGACCTAGGGTTCCAAGTTTCGCGCCCAAGATCGTCGGCGGTTCCTCCCACCAGGTCTCCTTCACCAAGATGTCTTCTTCTTCGGAATCCTTATCAGCGTCGGGGGGTGACGCCGACCCTGCGACCGCGGGGTGGGAGACCTCCATCACCACGACGTCCCGCTTGGAGGAGCTGGTCGCCGCCGGCGCCCTTCCTCCGCTGGAGTTGATCTCCGCCGATCCTTGCCGTGACCCTTACCCCACACCTCTGGAGAATGAGATTGTGGTGTTCGAGTCCTTCTTCTGGCGAGGATTTAGCGTTCCTGGGAGCGCCTTCTTCCGAGGGCTCCTTCATTTTTACGAAATCGAGCTGGTCAATTTGAATCCCAATTCCATCCTTCACATTGCAATCTTCGTTCAGCTTTACGAGGCGTATCTTGGGATACGTCCTCATTTTGACTTGTTCCACTCCCTCTTCTTGCTCAAACCTCACCCGAACCGAGCTGCTCCCAGCGTCATTGGAGGCGCCGGGCTCCAGCTGCGAGAGGGCTTGAAGAAACAGTATTTCGTGATCCCCCTCAAGACCTCCCTCAAAGGTTGGAGGCGGGAGGGGAGCCCCAAGCACCGGCTTCTCCAAGGGGGACCCCCCCCCGCGTCGGCCAGGTCACCCTCCCCGTCGGCTGCTGGGGTGTCGCCACCTGGTGCCGGCGGCCCGACCGTTGAGCCATCGGGTGGCCCGGCCGTCGACGAGCTTGACCCGGCACCGTCTCCCGTAGTGGAGGAGGTGCCTCGAGAGCCACCGCCGCTCGGTCCTCTGCCGAAGCCCCTGAATCGGACCGTATGGTGGGAGGGGGGTTCCGACTGGGCCGGGATGGAAGAGGACGATGAGATGGAGAGGGCGGCTCGGACGGAGCTTTATGAGCTCACCGTCAGGTGTAGCACGCTCATGAGGGTGAGTTTCTTGTCTTCAATCTGTTGCCTGCTGGCTTCTCCCTGAGATTCTGCCCTGTTACCTAGGACATGGGGGAGCGCTCGGAGCAGCGGTCGCAATTTTTTCGGAAGGTGCTCCCGAAGCTCAAGGATCACCAGCAGTATCAGGACAAGCTCAGCGAGATCAGCAGCGACAGATGGAAGGAGGTCCACGGGCTTGAGGACCAATGTATGGCGATTCGGGAGGAGAAAGCGAAGCTTGAGTATGCGCTTGAAGGTGAGATCCTCCCCTGGACTCGGTTTGGACATCTTTTTGGACAGTTGGAAAGGATGATGACGCTCTTGTGTTTCAGAGCGCGATTCGACCATTGCTGAGCTGAGAGCCCGACTGGAGGCTTCAGAGAGTTCTGGCCTCGAAGCTCGAGTCGGTTTGGAGAGGATGCGGCGGGAGCTGAAGGGTAAATCTCTTTGACTTGGATTGAATGTACTTGGCGTCGGGTGTGTTTTTGATGGCAGTTCGGCTTTGTTGCAGAATGTAAGGAGAAGATGGCTACTGCCGAGCAGGGCGAGACTGCTGGCGTCGCCTGCGAGCCAGTTCTGCACCTTCTTCGTATTGAAGGAGTTGAGCCGGGCCAGGGGGACGACGCTGTTCCGCTTCTCTCCGGAGGAGCCGACAAGATCAGAGCTTACGCCAAGGAGTCCGCGACCATGAGTGCGAACCAGGCATTGGCAGTGGTCAAGTCTCATTATCTGAGAGTTGACCTCGAAGCTGTGAAACAAGGTTTTGCCTGTGATGAAGACAAAGCCAACGCGCTCCTCGAAGAGGTCTCCGGTACATCGCAAGCCTTGTTAGAGAATCTTGAATTATGACTTCGATGTGAACCTTGATGCCGAGTGCTGGCCCTCCCCTCCTTGTTTGAAATGTTGTGTTTTCTCACTTGAATATAATTTGTCTGTATTGTCCTCTGCTAAGTGGGCTCCAGACCTCTTTCACTCCTTCTCCTTTGTCTGAGTTGCTAGAATATAGGCCTACAGCCTTTTGGATCCCGTTGCGCCTTTCTGGGTGGGTTTCAGCCGACTGGTTTGGCTCCCAGGCGCCAGGGTCTTGGCCCGTGGCTTTCTTGCCCCAGACACGCTTTTCCGAGAGGCTGGCGTGCAGCTCTCGAGCGTCGGGACTTACATTGTGGCCACCTGGCTGAGTGGTTTAGCCCCCCAGGCTTGCGTCGTTTCCTAGCTCGCAGCCCCCGGACTTCTCGCTTAACTGGGCGAAGTGAGCGGGAAGGCCGAATTAACTTGAGCTGCTCGTGACACGTGTCTGGCGAAATGTCCCTTAATTTTGTTCAACGTGCTGATCTTCTTTGGTACTCCGAACAAATTGTCAGTCTTGCGGCGTCGCTTTGTCTTTTGCGTTTTTGAATGGCGGCGCCTCGATTCCGGAGCTAGGTACAGGTTATAAATGGGACGTCACCGCCCCCGAGCGATCGTCCCCTTCTTCTTCCTCTTCTTCCTCTTTCTTCCCTCCCAGCCTTCCTCCATGGCTAGCATGAGGAGATTCGTTGGCCCCTACGCGGCATTCTTCCGCCAGCGATTCTTCGGGCTGCTCCATAACTGGGAGGAGGCAGAGTTTTGGGAGGAGCTCGACTTCGTCACTCTAGAGGCGGAGGAGGAGGAAGGAGCCGCCAGCGACGCTGCCGCAGTGGCCGCCTTCCTGGAGGTGGCTCCGGGGCTCCACGAGGTGGCTGAGATCATCATGGAGATAATCGGGCGCGAGCGCCGCGACGACCTGGCCATCAGGACTCTCGTCCGCCTCATACCACCCCTTTGGGTGGTTGAGGACGAAATCCTAGCGGCGCTACGTCGCGTGCCGCTGCGTCGACCCGACGACCTCTCTCCCGGGCCTCCCGGCGGCGGCGGCGGCGAAGAAGAATTGGCGGCCGCCCCGCCTCCCCCTTTTTTTTAGCGCGAGAAAATGAAAAAGAAAGTTAGTAATGTAAATTACTAATACTAAGGAACAAAATGTGAAAACTTGCCCGATCTATGTCGTCATATTTATTCCGAGTTTTAGGGTTCCGCCTGATCAACTGTTCTAGTCAATTGCTCCAGTGCCAGCAACGAGGCGTTGGGGCTCGAGCTTTTGATGGCTAGAAACTCACGATCAGGCGAATCTCGATTAAATTCTGGCACTGCAAATTGTAGTCCCCGAGTGGTTAGTGCTTTCAGGCTCTACCCTTTCCGTTATGCGCGCTGGTATAAACCGCCGGAGTTTTGTGCTCATCGCGATTTTTGTTTCCGTGCGCTTTGTACAGGCGCGTCCAGGATTAGGTGCTACACCAGTCGGGTAATAACCACTCGGGACTAGCATTACACAGTAGGGCTTCAGAAAATGAAATGGATCATCGTTTTATTCAGTATGTGAGAGTCGGGTACATAACTTATGCGTAGAAGCGACGGAGCTGTTCGGCGTTCCAAGTATTCACCAAAATCTCGCCATCTTCACGCCTAAGTCGATAAGCACCCGGCCGGACTGTCTTCTGCACAATGTACGGACCTTCCCAAATTGGAGAAAGCTTGTGCTCGCTTTTCTTATTCCTCCTCAGGACCAGATCTCCTTCTGAAAAGGTTCTACTTCTGACATTGCGAGAGTGGTAGCGCCGAAGTCCCTGGAGGTACTTAGCCGACTGGATGGCTGCAACGTTCCGAGCCTCCTCGAGTTGATCAAGCTCCACCATTCGGCTTCCCTCGGACTCGGCTTCGTCGTAGTTCCGAACCCTCGTGGATTCGAACCCTAGTTCGGTCGGCAGAACCGCCTCCGCACCATAGACCAGAAAAAAGGGTGTTTGGCCAGTTGCTCGGCTGGGAGTGGTTCTGAGTCCCTAGAGTACCGACGGTAACTCCTTCACCCATCAGGCAGCGTATGGTTTGAGGCGGTCAAAGATCCTGGCCTTGAGGCCTTGGAGGACCAGACCGTTAGCCCGCTCGACCTGCCCATTGCTTCGTGGGTGAGCCACCGAGGCGAAGCAGATCTTGATCCCGACGCCTTCGCACCATTCTTGGAATTCTTCACTCCTGAATTGGATGCCGTTGTCCGTGATGATCCGGTTGGGCACTCCGAATCTGACCATGATATCCTGGAAGAACTCCTTGGCCTTAACCGCAGTGATAGTGGCGACTGGTTTGGCTTCGATCCACTTGGTGAACTTGTCAATAGCTACGAAGAGGTAGGCGAAACCACCTTGAGCCTTCTTGAGCGGGCCCACTAAATCGAGCCCCCAAACTGCGAAGGGCCAAGAGATGGGGATAGTTTGCAGCTCCTGCACCGGCAAGTGTGTCCGCCTTGCATAGAACTGGCAGCCCTCGCAGGTTCGAACGATCTCCTTGGCATCCGTTACTGCCGTTGGCCAGAAGAAGCCCTGTCGGTAGGCTTTCCCAACCAAGGCGCTTGACGCCGCATGATGGCCACACATCCCCGAGTGGATTTCTTGGAGCAGCTCTCTTCCCACTTGTCCCGAAATGCACCGCCTGAGGACACCTGAGGCACTCTTCCGGAAGAGCTCATCGCCCACCACCACATAGGATTTGGCTTGTCGGAGACGCGCTCTGCCCAGAGTGGCCGCTCGGAAGTTTGTCCTTCAGGAGGTAATCAAGGTGCAGGCAGTCGGTTGGGATCGATGAGCAAGACTCGATCCCGGAGATCCTTACTCGGCTCTTGTCGTTTTGTAACGGTTGGCTCGTAAAGATCCTGTGCAAAGATACCACTCGGGATATCTGCCCGAGTGGCTCCCATTTTAGCCAACTCTTCGGCTGACTCATTATTGCTGAGGATGACATTAACCAGCTCAAGACCATCAAAATTGCCTTCCAATTCTCGGACTTGGCCGACAAGATGCCGTCATAGTTTGGTCTCGACGACCAGTCCTTCAGACTTGGCTCACCACCAATCGAGTCGCCCAACCGCCAAACGGTAGTCGGATTCCGAGTGATGTGGCGATGCGGAGCCCATGGATGAGAGCCTCGTACTCTGCGGCATTGTTCGAGGCCGGGAAGTGAATCCGAAGGACATACTTCAACCTGTCGCCCTTAGGCGAAACAAGGAGAATTCCCGCCCCTGCTCCTCCAAGCATGAGAGATCCATCGAAGTGCATGGTCCAATATTCCAGCTCTTCTTCCGTGCGGGGGGCCTGGGATTCGGTCCACTCGGCCGCGAAGTCGGCCAAAGCCTGGGATTTGACGGCGGAGCGTGGCTTGAACGAGACGTCGAAAGCTCCAAGCTCGGCTGCCCACTTTGTGTCGGGACCCCGAATTTGCAAATCCGGACCCTCTGTGTATTCAGCACTAGTCCAGGAACGCGCTAGTGCACACAGTCTTAACATCGGTAAATATCACAATCATACCATTCGATATTATCAAAGTACTTTATTTAGATAACCAAAGTGGTTACTCGACCTTATGGCCAAGTTACAAAATGTATGCCTCGCAAGGCGAAACTTATTCAGAGAAAAATAATAATAGCAGCGGAAAAACAACGAAGGCAACATCGTGGCGCCATCCAGTATACCACGTGCAACCGACCGGCTCGCATCCCTAAGTAGACGGATCCTCTTGGAATTCCTCCTCCGGCGGCATAGTCTCCTCTTCAACTGGTGTTGTGTTGAGGCAAGGGTGAGTACTTGATACTCAGCAAGTCATGCACAGAATGCAAGCTAATATACTATATGCATGGCTTGGTACAAAGGAATAGCTTAAGGTATATTTGCGATGCTTGACATTTGACAAGTATCATAAATAGATTCGAAAGCAGTAGAAACAAGTAAAGCATAAATAACCTTTCAAGAAGTTTAATAAACATTTTCCCCATCCTAAACCACATTTCCATCATCTTCATTATTAAACCAAACCAACCTTTCAAATCCAAGTTATTTTCAGAAAGTATAACCATTGACTGTAATTCCAGAGCATAGTACAGCACCGTGGACTCGGCTATTTAAATAGATTCTACACTCTGCGAGAGGTTATGCACTTTACCCACAAGATACAGGTCAAACACCACAAAGGCGAGTTCCTCAGTAACAAAGCCTTTGGAAGCCTCAAACAACCACAGGTGGTCCTCTCCTGCTCAGGTTTCTACACCATCCCTTCCCTTAGCCAAGGCGAAGTATGGGACCAACACACCGTTAGATGGGTATCGGCCACAGCCACGATACGCTCCCCGTACAATCACACAAGCGGTGTAATTGACACCCTGAGGCTCCACAAGTGAGTCCTTAGCGACTTAGTCAACTAGGGCCGTCCCATTCCAGCCAGGTGGTTGCAAGTATGACCAGTTCAAAGGCTTGCAAGGTTAAGTCCTTAGAGTGACCAGGGCAAGACTACCGAAGAACCAAATCAACATCCCCAATGCCACAACCGCCCACTGATTACTCTTGCCACATGCCCCTGCCGAAATCAGCTTATCAAACCCGATTGATTACCATGCACCACGTGCCATCAACATCACATGATACCTTTCCAAAACAGGTTCAATATATCATTAAGTCAATATTAGCATTTGATTGTCCAAAATCATGTCATGAGCACGTAGCGTGTCTAAGCGATGTACTACATCGGTCTAAACCCATGTTGGCAATTTAATAATGTCCAACTAGTAAACCACAACTAGGGTGACAAGGGTCATGGCACATACTTAAATAATCAAGGTGTCATACGACAAATTGGTATTTATCTAACCCCATGTTTAAACAAAGTATCTTTCTAATTGAACTAGCATGCAATAGTTTAAATCAAAATAGATTTGAAATAGGATCAACATGGTCAAAGCACAACTTGCCTTCAAAAGTACTTGCTCTTGGTCTTGAGTTGGATCCTGAGTCAACACTTCTCCTTCGAATCCTTAGGCACTTCAACGTCTACTCGTAAAGCGTGCAAATAGCAAATACACGAATAAACAATAGGCAAAAAGTGTCCAAACATCCAAATAAAATCCATAAACAGAGAGAACATAATTTTATGGATTTTTAGAAACTGGAATCGTCAAATTCGGAGTTAAAACGCAAAAGTTATGATTTATTAAAGTTTAAATAATCATTTAAATAATATTACAGAGAAAAACTTTAGTCCAAAAATTAAATAAAATTCATATTTAGGTAGATCTCAATTTTATACAAATTTAGAAATTTGAATCACTCAAATCGGAGTTGAAGCATAAAAGTTATAAGCGTTTGAAGTTTGAAACAAAATCAAATCATTATTTCGAATTAATAAATCATTTTCTTTTGGAAATTAATTATTGCGTCGGCATGGACACGTGTCGGCTCTGATTGGTGGTGGCGTCGGCCGGCTCATGGGCTCGGCCCACGGCGTGGTTTGGTCCACGGTGGACCGGTCCACGGCTTCGGGTAAAGGCGACAGTGGGACCAGCGTGGCGTCATTCTTGGCGTCGGCCGCTCGGCGACCGGCCGTGACATGCGAGCCCGCCATGGCGTCGGCGTGGCGCCATGGTGCGGTGTGGCAGCGTCGGCCCGACACGCGGGCCCAGCGTGTCGATGAACCGCGCCACATCACGTGGGCCGC
This sequence comes from Rhipidocladum racemiflorum, assembly GCA_036346355.1. Lineage (NCBI taxonomy): Eukaryota > Viridiplantae > Streptophyta > Magnoliopsida > Poales > Poaceae > Rhipidocladum > Rhipidocladum racemiflorum. The sequence goes on along the minus strand of CM070580.1, from coordinate 36,532,903 downwards.
GACGGTCCAACTTCACGACACGCTGGCGGAGATCCGGCCGTCGATTTGAAAATCAACGGTCCGTCCGGATCGATGGCGACGCGTTTGGGGTGAGCGTGGTCAATCTAAACCGTTGGATCTAGATCCAACGGCTAGGATGAATCTGGAAATCGCCGCGTGGTTCTTACCGTGGAGCGGCGTGGCGCAATCCGGGGCGTCGGATCTTGATCGGACGGTCCACGAGCTTCGCGAGGACGGCGATGGCGTCGCGGCGGCTTCTTGGCCGGAACTGGGAAGACGCCGTCGAGCGGCGTTCCGACGCATCCGGCGAGATGAAGTATGAGCCCAGGTTCGTCTCGTCGCGGGGTTCCGAATCCGCCACGCCGCGGCGAACTACGGTAGTTTCTGCGAAGGTTGAAGAACTTCGCGCGGCGCTCTTTGGCTCCGGCGAAATTGCGGCGGCTCTAGGGTTTCCACTGTGGCGTGGACTAGGGCAACGAGCTCGGCATGGAAAGGCGAACCTCGGGGCGACTCCATGCATTAAATAGCCCTCGAGTCCGTGTCCGAGACGGCGGCGACGGCGACGGAGTCCGCGCGAATCCGGCCGAGACGAAGACGTGGAGCCGTACACGTGGCACGACCAACGGCCACGATCGCGCGGGCGTAACCGGGTTCGGGTCGGACGCGGCTCGAACCGGTACGGGCGGATCTCGGCCGTTGGATCCCGATCCAACGGTCGGGATCGATTAGGGTTGGGAGCTGGTTTGGTCGAGTCAACTGGCTCGGGTCGGGTTCGAACTCGAGTCTGACTCGGGCTCGGTCGGATGAACAAGATGTAGGCTTCGGTTTGATTTTCCAGCGATTTAATATTTAAAATAATTCCCAGTAATTCATTTAATTCATTAAAAATAGCAAATGACTCAGAAAAATTCCAGAAAAATTCTGGAAAATATTTTGGAACATTTTGGACTCAAATAAAATATTTCCAACAAAATTTTATTTGCAAAATTAAATTCTTTAATTATTTCAAAATGGAATAAATTCAAATAAATTCCAAATAAATTCCAAATAAATCCAAATAAATTCCAGAAAATTCCAAAAATTCACCAAAGTGCCAAATCACACATGAATTTAAGAGAAGCAAAATTTTGGGGTGTTACACTTTGAAATTCTTCCAGTAGCTTCTCGATTGTGGAGGACCTCTCCCACGGGGAAAGAAGTCACTACTGAAATCGAATGTCCTTGGAAATAATGCTTCAGCTTCCGCGACGAGATCAAAATGGCGTACAACAGCTTCTGAATTTGAGGATATCGCGTCTTGGATTCGCCCAGCACCTCGCTGACAAAATACACCGGGCGTTGCACGCCGTAGCGGTGTCCAGACTCTTCCCGCTCTACAACTATCACTACCGACTACATGAGTTGTGGCCGCTATGTAGAGCAGGAGAGGCTCACCTGGCACCGGTGAGACTAGAATTGGAGGGGAGGAGAGGAACACCTTGAGCTCTTCGAAGGCTCGCTGTGCCTCCGCCGTCCATTCAAAGCGGTCCTGTTTCTTGAGGAGCTTGAAGAAAGGCATCCCCCGAGCTCCCAACCGGGAGATAAACCTGCCCAGGGCTACCATGCACCCAGTAAGCTTTTGGACTTCTTTTTGGCTGGCGGGCGGGGCCATCCTTATGATGGCCCCGATTTTCTCCAGGTTGGGCTCGATCCCACGATGAGAGACAATGAACCCGAGTAGCTTCCCGGAGGAAACTCCGAAAACACACTTCTCAGGGTTTGGCCTCATCTGGAACGCCCTCAGACTTGTGAACGTCTCGGCTAGATCAGAGGTGAGGCTGTCTTCTGCCTTGGTTTTAACCACTATATCATCCACATAAGCTTCCACATTGCGTCCAAGCTGATGGTGAAAACACCGCCAGATCGCGCTACCGATAAGTCGCGCCAGCATTCTTCAGCCCAAACGGCATGGTGATGTAGCAATATGCTCCGAACGGGGTGATAAACGAGGTCTTCTCGCAATCCTCCTCTCGAAGCCGGATTTGATGATAGCCTGAGTAGGCATCCAAAAAACTAAGTAGTTGGGATCCAGCAGTGGAGTCTACCACCTGATCAATACGGGGGAGACCAAAAGGATCTTTTGGGCAAGCCTTGTTGAGGTCGGTGTAATCGACACACATGCGCCAGCTTTTATTCTTCTTCTGGACAAGTACAGGGTTTGCCAACCAGTCGGGATGATACACTTCTTTGATGAAGCCTGCAGCTAGCAGCTTTGTAATCTCCTCCCTGATGGCTTATCGGCGGTCTTGGGCGAATCATCGCAGCCTTTGCTTGACTGGCCTGGCCGACTGGTCTACATTTAATGCGTGCTCAATCACCTCCCTGGGAACTCCGGGCATGTCCGACGGCTTCCAGGCGAAGACGTCTCTATTTGCCCGCAGGAAAGTGATGAGCGCGTCCTCCTATTTGTCCTCGAGCCCTGTCCCGATCAAGGCGGTTAGCGACGAATCGGACGGGTCGAGGAGGATTCTTTTGGCACCTTCTTCGGGGCCGATCCCGGGGTTTCGCGCTTTGCGGGTGGGGACGCTGCCTTCCGGCTTCTCAGAATCCTCTTCTCGTCGGATCCCCTCCCGACCCACTCGCGCCTCCAGGGACTCGGCCAACTCACAGCTTTCCTTGTCACAGGAAAAAGACTGCCTCATGTCACCGCGTAGAGCGATGATACCACTCGGCCCCGGCATCTTCAAGGTCAAGTACGTGTAGTGGGGTACTGCCATGAACTTGGCCAGCGCTGGTCTCCCCAAGATGGCGTGATATGCTGTTGCGAAATCTGCCACCTCGAAGCCAAGGTTCTCTGTCCGGTAATTCTCCCTCGCGCCGAAAGTGACCGGCAGAGTGATTTGTCCGAGTGGTGTCGCTGAAGTTCCCGGTATGACACCGTGGAAAGGCGACGATCCGCGCTTTAGCTCCGACCGTGGAATCCCCATATCGTCAAGGGTTTTGACAAAGAGGACATTGAGCCCGCTCCCGCCGTCGATCAATACCCTCTTGAGCTTGATGCCGCGGACGACGGGTGCCAAGACAAGAGGATACCTGCCGGGGAACGGGACATGATCTGGGTGATCCGAGCGGTCGTAGGTTATTGCGACCTCGGACCTGCGTACATATTGGGGCGTCTCCGGCTGCACTGCGTAGATGTCCCGGGCGGTGAGCTTTTGCTTCCGCTTGGACTCATATGCAGCCGAGCCCCTGAATATGTAGTTGAGCTCGAGATCGGCTTCCTGATAGTCCTCCTCGGCTTCAGGGGGAGGTGGCTTGTTGGCGGCGTGTCCACTCGGACCTTGTCCAGCCTGCTTCTTGCTCTCGCGGGCGAACCTCTTTAGGGTGAAGCAGTCCTTGGCGGCATGCCTCCCCTTCGGATGGAAAGGGCAAAGTGAGTTCATAACCTTATCATATCCATCCTCTTTGAGGGCGCGAGGGTGAGTTGGTGCAGCGACTGCCACCGGCTCTTCACCCTTGCGCTTCTTTTCTTTCCACCGAGGGGGTTCAGCCTGATCCTTCCCCTCGTCATGCCGTTCCGCCAGAGCCTCGGAGGCTGAAGCGTAACGGTCCGCTAGGGCGAACAGCTCCCGGACCGACGTTGGTGTCTTCCGGGACATCTTCTTGATGAGGTCGGGGTCGCTGACTCCCTTCTGGAAGGCAGCTATCACAATCGCATCAGTGACATCCCGAACGGTGCTTTTCCTATGCATGAAGCGCTTGACGAACCCCCGGAGGGATTCGTTCCTCCTTTGGTGTAGCTGATACAGGTCCCAAGGGGTGCCTGGGCGCTCGTAAGTGCCTTGGAAATTTGAAATGAACTGCTCACACAGATCTCCCCAGGAATCTATAGAGTTTGCTGGAAGTCCGGTGCGCCATGCTTGGGCCAGGGGCAAGAGGGTAACCGGTAAGTAGTTTGCCATGACTTTCTGATCCCCGTGACCACATTTGCGCGAGCATATACTTGTAGCCAAGCCTCCGGGTCCCTCTCACCGTCGAACCTGGTGATGCCTTTAGGATTAAATCCATCAGGCCAAACTACTCGGCGTAGGTGAGGGGTAAACGCGCGAACCCCTTCAATGACCCCGCGACACCCTCCGGGTGGTGATCGACGCGGAGAGGATCGCGCTTGGCGTACTTCGCGATATCGTGGAAGGATGCCGTAGCGTTCATATTTGTCGGCTTGACGGCGTTGTTCCTCCCTTTCTCGGTCGCAGCGCCTGGCGTTGAGGTCTGAACGGAGGTCGCGGTTGATGCTGTGTCGCAAGTCGTCTCCGCGGGGTAGAACATGATGTGTCTGGCGGGCTTCCCAACCTGGCCATTCTTTGGCCGTCTGAGTCCTCACCGGACCACGTGGCGGCTCCTTTGCGGTGGTCGGTGCAGGCTCTTTGGATAGTTGCGCCGTCACCATGGCCTTTACTTGGGCCATGATCGGGGCAATCGATCACCCGCTCCCAGCATAGGGTCGGGGTATCCAGGAGTGTCTTGGAGGCGGCGATATTCTGGCGTAAGTGCGAAAAACAGCCTGGTCCCCATCTTGGCTTGCGAGAATGTCTTCATTGACAGCGGTAGCGGTCCGGAGATCTGCGCCCGCCGTCGAGTTCGATTGCTCGGCCACCTTCCAAGTCGGCGGCGGTCGAGGTGTCGAGGCGCCTGGCCAGGATCCGCCTCGCGAGCCCTCGATTCACGCCAGACTCTACGGAAATTCCAAAGCTCTCTAAGCTTTCTTCCGACTCTCGGCCGAGCCGGGTGAGCCTGAAGAAGATAACTCCATGCTTCGGAGGTGCCGAGTGGTTTGGCGGCGAGAACCCCACCATTCGTACCTCGGCGTCCTCGAGTCCGACTCCCAGGCGGAGCGGGCCTTCGGATCCCCACTCGGCACTTTAGAGCACGAGGCAGGGGACCCTCCGATCGGCGAGGAAGTCGTGGCGATGGCTCATTGGAAACCTCACCGCCTGCGACACGGTTCCCTTAGAGAGGAAAGGCTCCGAGGTCGTTGGAGATGAAGGTCGAGGCTTTCGAAGCGGAAGATCGACCGGGAAGAAGACTGTGGAGGCTCCGCTCGTCGTAGCCATCAAGCTTGACGAAGATCTTGACACGATCCCCTACCTGGCGCGCCAACTGTCGATGATCGGTTTCGCCGGCAATGAGATTTGTGATTCTAGGGGATTTGTGCGGGATCTGAGCTTGATGGTAACACAGGATGCGAGGGAGATCTGTCTTTTAGACAGGTTCGGGCTCTCTCGGAGGAGATAATACCCTAGTCCTGTGTTCTTGGATATATGAGCCTCCTCTTTCTTGTTTCTCCCCTCTCCCCTTATATACTGGGGGAAGGATACATGATAGATGGGCGCCACCGGGCCCTGAACATGGTGGCCTGGCCGACATGTACTTTGTCCTTATTGGCTCTGGCGCACTACGTCTTGGAGAGGTGGTTATGCTTTCCCCGACCCACGCCTGCCACTCCGTCAGGTTTCGGCGCCCGCAGGCTCTGCGAATGTCAGGCTGCGTGCTTTGCCTTTGGCGGGTCGTTGGGCGTGGCGCGAAGCTTCCCCGAAGGATCGGGAGTTGTCTTGGGGAACAAGTCGTAAACCTCCTCCGGGCCCGTCGTGGCGCTTCTGGGCTTTGGGCCTACTACTCCGCCCGTCTAGCCCAGTCGGGTATAGGCCCCACTTGCGGGGCCCCTATCTCAGACATCCCACAAGCGGGGACCCTAGCAGCAAGAACCCCCTCCCACCAGATATCCGCTTGGCCCTTCAGCTGAAAGGCCACAAAGCGAGCTCTCTGGACCGAGGTCAACTCCAGAACTTCAAACTGCCGCTCCATGTACCGCAGCTAATCTGCAGACTGGACCGGCGTGTCCGCTCCATCAAAAGTGTCTAGGCGGAGGGACATCCACTTACGAAGACTCATCCTCTGCTCTGGCACAACGGGGGCAACAACTGGGGCCGCTGCAGGGGGAGGTACAACAACAGGGGCTGCCTGCACCTGCTGGCGCAGCTCCTGGACCTCCCTCTGCAGTGCCTCCAACAAGGCCGCAGTGGCGGCTGGCACCTCAGCCCCCACTGTGCCGCCAGGATCTCCTCCTGTGCTAGCCCATGCGCATGAGGCGAAGCGTTTCCCTCAGCAATTGACTTAGCAAGTTCCTGAGATGGGTGACTCCCACCTCGACCCTGGCCTCCACGGCCACAGCGACCATGACCTCTACCCCTCGGCATGGCTGCTACAGTCACACAGCAAAGATCGAACATCAACATATACCTAGTCTCCATCAAGTAATCAAATGCGATGCAATGATCAACCAAAACCCCATCCTACTGTGCAACCCAGTGTGTCAAATTTTAAATTAATTATTCCACTTATGCAATTTTTAATGTTGCTATCCTATGGCAAAATTTTAAGTATAACCTAAGCCATATTTCTAAGTTATCCCACATCACATTTTAGTTGAACCTAAAGTTTGACACAAAAATACATGTTACAAGGACCTAATGCCCGCTCTGATACCAACTGTAACACCCCGACATCTAGTATACTTGGATGCCACCAAACATAGGAGAAATAGCAACTAAATACCACAATTAAAGACAAAATACAGTAAGTGCGCAAATGCTAAAAACCAAAAATTTCGGCAGCATCTCCTTTGTTTTTCCATGGTTTGGAGCAACAGCACGAATATCACAAGATATATCATGAGGAAAGACATAAAAACAGCAATAACAGGTGATATAGCAACAGCTTAAGTCTAGAATAATGAATTCAACCACTTCATGAGCTAAAACGAAGTAAACGATGTAATTAAGCACACAATCAAGCCATACTCCATTTTTCATCGCAATAAATTTATTATCACAACTACGAATGATAAAAGGATTGATGTCTAAGTGATTAAAGTTATGTGAAGGTGTGCCGCTAAGTCCCCTTCCCGCATGCCGGTTTCATGGTACCTAAAAACATCATAAAGCACAAGCGTGAGTTCACTCAGCAAGTATATTGCAATGGAATAAGCAAGCAATTTCAATACCATCATCACTACATCTCCTATTCAACTTCATAAGCATTTCATATTCACATTGTAAACATCTCATTAACATCATTATATATGCAATGCAATGCACATGTCTCCTCGAAGTACATACCGGTATTGCCGAGTGCACACCCGTCGGTGTGCACCCTCTTTCCCCTTCCATCCCGTAGATGGAGGGTGCCTACTCTTACTGACTCGCTCCCATACACAACCATGGATGGGACTACGAGGTAGGTCTTTCGTGTTCACTACGTGTGAACATAGAGGCCCGCATCAGAATGGGACACCTCTTCCGTTATGAATGCACATATGACATGAACATGTATAAACTTGCATAAACATTTCATACAACAATTTCATAATCCATATGTAACTATGTTCATCATATCATAAGCAAATATTAATCATGGCAAGTTAACACATCATGTAGCCATAGGGCACCCATGCAAGTCTAATACTCATACAACACCCAATCCCATCCCAATACACTTGCCTTCAACCGTGAGCGACGGAGTGGCGAGAGGTTGAGGGCACTCCCGGTGTCACACCACCTGCACATAGGTACAACACACTCAAATCGTGCCCACAAAACAGTACAAGAACGATCATCTACCCCGACTTCGCAAACTACTCATAAAACTCGAAAACAGAGAATCTGTCCCGATGGGACAGCGGGCTTCCAACTAGCATAACTTGAGTTCTAAAACTATAAATCAAGCACACGAGTACATTTTCTCGAAGCTTATGAAATTTTCTAACTTTGTCTAAGTATTGGCGAAGACTGAATCGGCCTCTAAAATTGTCTAATCTACAGATGAACACGATCTATCCCAAACACGTCACAGATTTGACAACGTTTGGTAAAACAGCCATAACTTTTAAATGGCTGATCATAATTTCGCGTTCTTGGTGTCCAATTAAATATAATTTAATTGCCTACAACTTTTGTAACAGCCGCCCAATCATAAAACGACTCTAAAATTGCCAAAACGCAAGCCCTATGTCGGACGTCCAATCTGCCAGAGGACAGAACGTGGGACAACATTGCAAAATTCCTATTCTCATCTAGGGATAGCACCTAAACATGGATCTAAGGCATGAAATCCCCTTTCTAACCAGCATCAAAACCCTACCAAAAGATCTACCAATTCTTACATCCCTCGAAGATCCGTTCGAACGACGAAATCTCCTCCTTCCGGTTCCCGATCTCCTTCCTCGCGCCAAAACCGTCGGATCCTCTCGTCGCAAAGCTTCCCAACGGTGATGGCAATGGATTGGAGAGGTGTGGCAGCAAGTGGTGGGGATGGATCTCTCCTAGGGCCGGCTAGGGGAGGTGGGGAGGTGTTGGAGGAAGGTGGCGGCTAGGGGAGGCAATGGGGGAGGCGCAAGGGGGAATTGAGGGGAAGGCTAGGGTTAGAAGGGGGGTGGGGCGCATGGACTAGGGGCAGCAGCCTTGCTGCCCCAAAACTCCCTCCATATGGGCTTATTCTCCCCCCGGCTTCGGCCCACATCATCCCCCTAAGGCCCAACTAGCTCCCGCTAGGCCCAAACTTCCCCGAAAGGCCCAAATTCACAGAAAAGGCTCAAAAACATCATACAAAAATCATACCTTAATGTCGAAATCGAAAATGACTCATACCGTCATTCCATAGTGTCACATTGTGACACTTCGGATTGACGCTGTGAGTAATTTTCGATGTCGGCATTACGGTACAACTTTGGTACCATGTTTTGGGTTTTTCCCGGGAGTTTGGGCCTTTCCGGGTAGAATTTGGGCCTTTCGGGGGAGTTTGGGCCTTGGGGGACCTTGGTGGGCCGAAGGTGGAGGAGAACGGGCCCATGTGGGGGTGTTTTTGGGCAGCAAAGCCTGCTGCCCTGCCTCCCCTTGCGCCACACCCCCCTCCCACCAACCCTAGCCGCCATCCCCCTCACCCCTTGCGCCTCCCCCTAGCCGCACCCCTCTCTTGCCCATGCGCCTCCACCTCCCCTCCCTTCCCTAGCCACCACCCTCCCCTCCCCTAGCATCCCCGCGACGTCCTCCCCCGTGGTGTTCTTCGTTTTCCCGCTCGGTGGATCGCCGGATTCGGGAATCTAAGGCGAATCGCTGCGGTTCGGAAGAAAGGAGCGGCCGAAAGGAAGGGAGGTTTCGTCATCGTTCGGTTCTTCTTGAAGAGGTAACGAATCGTGGCTTTCTTGGGGTAATGTAGGTGCTACTAGATGTGGTATTTCATGCCTATAATTCATGTTTAGGTACTGTAATTAAAGGTATATATTCGTTTAGTAGATCTGTTTCGCGCAGTAGCCTCGGCTAATCTCGGACAGTCGACTTCGGTCACGGTTTTGGGGGTTTTAGATTCGGAATTTGGTCGTCCGCCTGTTGATAAAGTTGTAGATAATCAAAGAACATTTTAATGAAGACCAAGAATGCTTAATGTTGTCCATCCGTTTAAAATTTATGGCTGTTTTACCGAATGTGTTCAAATCTGTGACGTGATTGGGACAGATCGTGTTGATCTGTAGATTAGACAATTTTAGAAGCCGATTCAGTCTTCACGAATAGTTAGGAAAAGCTAGGAAATTTCCTAAGATTCGAGAAAATGTACTCGTTTGTCTGATTTAGAGTAGTTAAGCCCTAGTTATGGTCTTCTGAAGGCTGCTATCCTGTTGGACAAATTCTCTATTTTTGGGTATTGGGAGTAGATCGCGAAGTCGGTATAACTAAGTGTTTTTGTGTGGTCTTGTGTGCATGTGGTTGAGTGTATTGAACCTTTGTGCATGTGGTGTGACCCCGGGAGTGCCATCACCGTCTCACCACGCCGTCTCACGAGGGTGAAGGCAATTGTGTTGTGATGGATTGTGATTGGTTGTTTTATGGTATTATGATTGACAGGTTATACTAGCATGATAGGAGTGAGATTTTGCTTTGCCATATGAGTAGTTGTTTGATGAATGGATTAATGCTATGAATGAGATTATGCAAATGCTATTAATGATTGAATGTGGTACATTATCATGGAATTTGCATCATTGCATTCATAAAAGGAAGAGGCGTCCCATTCTCATGCGGGCCTTCTGTGTTCACATGTAGTGAACACAAAAGTCCTACCTCGTAGTCACTTACACGTGGTTGTACGGGAGCGGGTCAGTAAGAGTAGGCACCCTCCATCTACGGGATGGAAGGGGAAAAGAAGGTGCACACCGACGGGTGTTCACTCGGCAATACCGGTATGTGCTTCGAAGAGACATGTGCATTGAATTGCATATATGTTGATGTTAATGAGATGTGTACAATGAGATTATGACATGGTTATGATGTTGAATATGAGATTATACCATGATTATGTTGTTAAGTATGAGATGTAGTGATGTTAGCATTGAAAACTATTTCTTGTTCCATTGCAATATACTTGCTGAGTGATGAACTCACGCTTGTGTTTTATGATGTTGTTAGGTACCATGAAACCGGCACGCGGGAAAGGGGCTTAGCCACACTTCTTCACATAGCTCCACACATTTAGACAGTTTTACCATTTGGAGTTATGATAATAAGACTAGTGCGAAGAAACTTAGAGTATGGCTTGATTGTGTGTTTGATTTCATCATTTACTTCGTTATAGCTTATGGAGTGGTTGGATTTATTACTCTAGACTTAAGATGTTGCTATATAATCTGTTATTGCTGTTTTAGATGTCTTTCATTATGATATATCTTGTGATAATATTGCTGTTGCTTCAAATCATGGAAAAACAAAGGGGATGCTGCCGAAATTTTCGGTTTTAGCATTTGCACCCTTGCTGTAATTTATCTTTAATTGTGGAATTTAGTTGCTGTATCTCCTATGTTTGGTGACATTCAGGGAATACTAGATGCTGGGGTGTTACAACTGATAGTGGCATCTGTCGGGACCCCGAATTTGCAAATCCGGACCCTCTGTGTATTCAGCACTAGTCCAGGAACGCGCTAGTGCACACAGTCTTAACATTGGTAAATATCACAATCATACCACTCGATACCAATAAAGTACTTTATTTAAATAACCAAACTGGTTACTTGACCTTATGGTCAAGTTACAAATGTATGCCTACTTAGGCGAAACTTATTAAAAGAGAAATAATAGCAATGAAAATCAAATAAGGTAACATCGTGGCGCCATCCAGTATACCACAGGCAATCGAGGGCTCGCTTCCCTAAGTAGACGGGTCCTCTTGGAGTTCCTCCTCCAAAGCCGTGTAGTCTCCTCTTCAACTGGTGTTGTATTGAGGCAAGGGTGAGTACTTGGTACTCAAAGCAAGTCATGCATGAGAATGCAAGCTAATATACTACATGCATGGCTTGGTACAAAGGAATAGCTCAAGGTATATTTGCAGTAAACAGCATTTGACAAGTAATATAAGTAGATTCGAAAGCAGTAAAAGTAAGTAAAGCATAAATAACTTTTCAAGAAGTTTAATAAACATTTTCCCCATCCTAAACCATATTTCCATCATCCTCATTATGAAACCAACCCAACCTTTCAAAACCCAGTTATTTTTGAGAAAATCTAACCCTTGACTGTAATCCCCGAGCGATGTCCAATACCGTGGACTCGGCTATTTAAATAGATTCTACACTCTGCAGAGGTTATGCACTTTACCCACAAGATACAGTCAAACACCACGAAGGCGAGTTCCCGTAACAAAGCCTTTCGGAAGCCTCAAACAACACATGTGGTCCTCTCCGGTTCGTGCTCTACAACATCCCTTCCCTTATCCAAGGCGAAGTATGGGACCAACACACCGTTAGATGGGTATCGGCCACACCACGATACGCTCCCCGTACAATCACACAAGCGGTGTAATTGACACCCTGAGGCTCCACAAGTGAGTCCTTAGCGACTTAGTCAACTAGGGCCGTCCCATTCCGACCATGTGGTTGCAAGTATGACCCAGTTCAAAGGCTTGCAAGGTTAAGTCCTTAGAGTGACCAGGCAAGACTACCCAAGAACCAAATCAACATCCCTGCCACAACTGGCCCACCTGATTACTCTTGCCACATGCCCCGGTCAGAAATCATTATCAAACCCCAGTTGATTACCATGCACCACGTGCCATCAACATCACATGATACTTTTCCAAAACAGGTTCAATATATCATTAAGTCAATATTAGCATTTGATTATCCAAAATCATGTTATGAGCACGTAGCAGGTCTAAGCAATATACTACAACGGTCTATAACCCATGTTGGCAATTTAATAATGTCCAACTAGTAAACCACAACTAGGGTGACAAGGGTCATGGCACATACTTAAATAATCAAGGTGTCATACAGCAAATTGGTATTTATCTAACCCCCATGTTTAAACAAAGTATCTTTCTAATTAATCTAGCATGCAATAGTTTAAATCAAAATAGATTTCGAAATAGGATCAACATGGTCAAAGCACAACTTGCCTTCAAAAAGTACTTGTCCTTGGTCTTGAGTTGGATCCTGAGTCAACACTTCTCCTTCGAATCCTTCCGGCACTTCAACGTCTACTCGTAAAGCGTGCAAATAGCAATACACAAATAAACAATAGGCAAAAACATCCCAAAACTCCAAATAAAATCCATAAACAGAGAGAACATAATTTTCTGGATTTTTAGGAACTGGAATCGTCCAAATCGGAGTTAAAATGCAAAAGTTATGATTTATTAAAGTTTAAATAATCAATTAAATAATATTACAGAGAAAAAATTTAGTCCAAAAATTAAATAAAATTCATATTTAGGTAGATCTCAATTTTATACAAATTTAGAAATTTGAATCACTCAAATCGGAGTTGAAACGCAAAAGTTATAAGCGTTTGAAGTTTGAAACAAAATCTGAAATCATTATTCAAATTAATAAATCATTTTCTTTTCTGAAATTAATTAATGCGTCAGATGGACACGTGGCAGCCTCGATTGGTTGGTGGCGTCGGCCGGTCCATGGACTCGGTCCACGCCGGCTCGGGTCCACCGTGGACTCGATCCACGACTCTCGTGAGATCGACATGTGGGCCCACTCGGGTGGCGTCATCGGCCGACGTCGGCGAGGCTCACCACGGTCGGCAGTGGGTCCCAGGATGACGTCATGGGTGACGTCCGCGGTGCTGTCGGCCCGACACGCGGGCCCGCGTGTCGGTGACCACGCCAGCGTGGCGCGGCGGCTTCGGCTTCCTGGGCGCGTGGCACAATCGTGGCCGTTGGTTTGAAATCCGGCGGTACCGATTGAGTTTGGCCTCATGTGCTTGGGGCGCGCGTGGCGATCGTGGGCCGTTGGATCTTGATCCAACGGTCGCATCCAATCTAACCTGGTGCGATTCTTGATACGCGGCGCAACCTAAGCCGTTGGATCTAGATCCAACGGTTGGGATTAGATCTAGGATTTTCAACGGAAACTCACCGAGGTGGCGTGGCACGATCTGGGCCTTTGGATCTTGATCGGACGGTTGGTGGAGCTTCGGTCGGCGATGGCTTCACGGCGGAGTTGCGGGCCGCCGGCGCCGAGGACGGCGACCACCCAAACGGCGGTTGGGGCGTGCTCGGCGAGATGGATGGTGTCTTGGTGCGCTGGCCGGGTTTCGAATCTGGGGTCAATGGCGGCGGAGGGCGGCGGGCGGCGAGGCGAGGCAAGGACCGTGGCGGCGCTTCACGCAACTACGGCGAGCGATTCGGCGAACCTCACGGCGGCTAGAGCTCGGCGGGTTAGGGCAAGAAGTGCGCGGGTCACGGCGGTCCTCGGGTGCGATCCGGCATTAAATAGCCTCGGCGTCCGTGCGGAAGACGGAGACCTAGTTCTTCACGGCGGCGCGTGCGGCGGCGAGTCCGGCTCGGACTCAGCGAAGACGACGACGCCACCGCCCACGTGGCGCGATCAACGGCCACGATCGCCTTGCGCGATCGGATCGGGCGGATACGGCTCGGCCGGTATGGCGGATCTCGGTAGTTGGATCTTGATCCAACGGTTGGGATTGATTAGGTTTAGGAGTGGGTTCGGTCGAGTCACGTGGCTCGGGTCGGACTCGAACTCGAGTCTGACTCGGGCTCGGTCGGATGAACAGTAACCGGCTCGGTTGATTTTCCAGCGATTTAATATTTAAAATAATTCCCAGTAATTCATTTAATTCATTAAAATAGCAAATGACTCGTAAAAATTCGGAAAAATTCTGGAAAATATTTTGGATCATTTTGGACTCAAATAAAATATTTCCAACAAAATTTTATTTGCAAAATTAAATTCTTTAATTATTTCAAAATGGAATAAATTCAAATAAATTCCAAATAAATCCAAATAAATTCCAGAAAATTCCAAAAATTCATCAAAGTGCCAAATCACACATGAATTCAAGGAAAGCAAAATTTTGGGGTGTTACAAACCTCCCCCCCTTAATAGAATCTCGTCCCAGAGATTCGTGGCTCACTCTGAGAATAGGTTTGGAAACTCTTTCTTCAAATCCTCTTCGCGCTCCCAAGTCGCTTCGCTTTCTTCATGGTTGCTCCACTGAACTCTACAGAAACGGGTTGACTTGTTTCTAGTTTCTCGATCCATTGTGTCCAGAATCCTCACAGGATACTCCTTATAAGTCAAGTCCTCTTGCAACTCAATTAACTCTAGCGGTGTCTGTTCCTCAGGAACTCGGAGGCACTTCTTCAACTGGGACACATGGAATACATCATGCACTCCTGCCAACGACTGCGGCAACTCCAGCTGGTAGGCAACTTCGCCTCTGCGACTCAAAATCTTAAATGGTCCAACATAACGGGGTGCAAGTTTCCCTTTGGCATGGAATCCTCTTAACTCCCCTGAGAGGCGTAACTCTGAGGTAAACAAAGTCTTCTGGTTCAAAACTCAAATCTCGGCGACGATTGTCAAGATAACTCTTACATCGAGATTGGGCTATCTTCAACCTTTCCTAATCATAGCGATCTGTTCTTCACCTCTTGAAGAATATCAGGTCCGAAGACACGGCGCTCAGGTCTCATTCCAATTCAATGGCGTTCGACAGAGTCGACCATCTGATGCCTCAAAAGGTGACATCTGTAAACTAGCCTGATAACTATTGTTGTAATCGAACTCGGCATACGGCAAACTCTTATCCCAAGAGGTAGCATAAGCCAATGCACAAGCTCTCAACATATCCTCCGAGAATCTGGTTGACTCTTTCGGTCTGTCCATCCGTGCATGGATGATAAGGTCATCTTGAAGTTCAAACGGGTTCCCATGGCTTCATGCAACTTATTCCGTAACCTTGAGGTAAATTGGGTACCTCTGTCCGATACAATCCTCTTTGGCACTCGTGCAAACAGACAATCCTGATCATGTACAATTACGCTAATTTATCTCCGAGTAAGTGGTCTTCACGGGGATAAAATGGGCTACTTTAGTCAAGCGATCCACTATAACCCATATGGAGTCATAACCTCCTTGAGTCTTCGGCAAACCGGTAATGAAATCCATTCCGATTTCCTCCCACTTCCACTCGTATTTTCAGCGGTTGTAGCAATCCTGCCGGGTCTCTCGATGCATTGCCTTGACTCTCTGGCATACGTCGCACAATGCAACATGCTCGGCAACTTCACGTTTCATACTCGGCCACCGTAATCTCTCCTTGAGATCCTGATACATCTTGGCGCTTCGGGATGAATTGAGTACTTAGAGTCATGGGCTTCTTCCAAAATCAGTTGCTTTAACTCCTTTTTGTTAGGCACACAAATGCGATCCTTCATCCACAACGTGCCTTGCTCATCCAACTTGAAGTCCTCTGCCTTGCCTTCCTCCTTGATGGACTTAATCCTGCGGATCTTGTCATCATCCTTCTGTCCTTCTCGGATCTGATCCTCTAGGGTAGGCTTTACTTCTAATACGGCCAAGAATCCGCTAGGTACCACCTCAATTTTCATTTTCTGAAAATCCTCACATAACTCATCCTGACTTGTGGCTAGCATCGTACTCACGGTATGGCTTTTCCGACTCAGGGCATCGGCTACTACGTTGGCCTTCCCGGGATGGTAATGGATTCCAACATTGTAGTCCTTGATTAACTCTAACCATCTCCTCTGCCTCATATTCAGATCCGACTGGGTGAATATGTACTTAAGGCTCTTATGATCCGTATACACTTCACATCTGTTCCCGATCAGATAGTGACGCCATATCTTCAAGGCATGCACTACGGCAGCTAACTCTAGGTCATGTGTCGGATAATTTTCCTCATGCGGCCTCAACTGCCTTGATGCATAAGCGACGACCTTTCCGTTCTGCATCGGCACACATCCGAGTCCTTGGCGCGATGCGTCACAATAAATATCAAAGCTTTGAGCAACATCCGTAGAACTAACACCGGTCTTGGCGTCAATCGCTTCTTCAGCTCTGAAATCCTTTCTCACATTCTCAAGGCGTCCATGCAAACTTCTTTTCCTTCTTCAGCGATTGCGTAAGAGGTTTCGCAATTGTCGAAGCCTTCGATGAAGCGGCGGTAGTATCCTGCCATTCCAAGGAAACTCGAATCTGGTCACGATCTTGGTGCTCCCAATGTAACACGCCTTCTACTTTACTTGGATCTACTGGCGACTCCTTCATGCGGTCATTACATGTCCAAGAAACTCCACCTTGTCCTTCCAAAAATCACACTTGCTGAACTTGGCGAAAAGTTCTTTGTTCCCTCGCTTTTCCAACACTCGCCTTAAGTGTTGGCATGTTCATCCTCTGTCTTGGAGTAGACTAGGATATCGTCTATGAACACGACGACAAACTTGTCCAAATATTCCATGAACACCTTACTCATCATATTCATGAAATAATTTGGCGCGTCATTAAATTGACCCAAAGGACATAATCAGAACTCGTAATGTCCATATCTTGACGAGAATGCGATCTTGAATATCTTCTGATCGGATCTTCAATCGATGGTATCCCGATCTCGAGATCAATCTTGGAGAAAACTCCGGCTCCTCTCAACTGATCAAACAAATCATCAATCCTGGGTAGCGGATACTTATTCTTCACGGTGACTTCATTGAGTGCACGGTAGTCAATGCACATCCTGAAACTCCCGTCCTTCTTCTTGACAAACAAAACTGGTGCTCCCCACGGCGACGAACTCGGTCTGATAAATCCTTTCTCCATTAACTCTTCTAGCTGTTTCTTCATTTCTACCAACTCCTCGGTAGACATCCGATAGGGTCTCTTTGCTATCGGTCTTTGTGCAGTACAAGCTCTATCACAAACTCTATGTCCCCTGTCGCGGCATACCGAGGTAGATCTTCGGGAAAAACATCGGGTACTCTTTCACTACTTGGGACATCCTCTATGCTGCTCGCCTTGGTACTGTTAACCATCAACTGTCCATCTCTAATCAAGTGGCTTGAAATTCCACTTTCTTCCCACACGGGCTCTCAATCGAGATAGTCCTTCGTCCACAATCCAATACGGCCTTGTGCTTGGATAACCAATCCATTCCCAATATGACGTCTAAGGTGCAGGTCTCCAAAATTATAAGGTTTGCTAGGAACTCTATTCCACCTATCAAGATTCTCACCCCGGAACATCCTACTTTCGTTCGGAGTTCTAACCGAGGGTTTGAACTAAAAGCATGCACTTAAGTCTTGCAATCCCGAGTTAAGTCCCTTCATAAAACGAGGTATGCGGATTTATCTGTCGCTACATCCTCAGTGCGTAGCGTGCTAGGCTGTGTGAACTTGTTCGGGTAGTCGGACCCGGCCGATTACCTTGCTTGATGCTCTGAACTCCTCCTTCTTAAGGTCCATGATTCCTTCAGCACGTGATCTTGTCGGAATGCAACGTGAACTCTTCCCAAGTGATATCTTGAGGGTTCTCTGCGTGGCACGTAAATTCTCCCACCATTCGTAATGTTCCCTCCGGTGATGAGAAGCGTAGAGTACCTTCTCATTCCCTATGCATTGAGCTATGTGTAGCTTCCTCTCGATTGATCTTAACCAATCATCGGCCTCCAAGGGATTGGCATTCCCAGAGAAAGTGGGTGGGTGAGTCCTCATGAACTCTGACACCTTGTATTACGGCGTGGCCCTGATTAACTTGATTAGCGATGGCCTGAGCGATGACGTGCTGCATTTGTTGCATCATAGCATGCATCAATCGAGTGCAGGCAGCAAGAAAAGCTCCAAAATTCTGCATATCCGATTGGCGGTCTTTGGTGCTCCATCATTGGGGTTTTCTGCTGGGCGAGAACCACTCCCATTGCTTCCAAAGTTTCCACGGGTATTCACCATCTGTCGATTTTCTCTAGGTTTAGAGATGAGAGGGGAACAAGAATAGACAAGTAATATGGAACTTATGCGGGGCGAAAGGTGTAGCCTTAAGGTCCAACTTTATTATTAATAACTTGGTATGGTTGCTTACAATGCCTAAGGGCCTTGCAACACATACTGCACACTCAGCAAACAAAGCAAATCCAAATCGAACTAACTCTGGAGTCTAACGCCTAAAGGGTGACTCTTTATTCTATGACGCGACTCGGCGAAGGAGTCTCACTAAAGAACCTATGCTCACTCATCGAGAAAACCTCCATCTGTCACAAGAGTGCTTTACGTAAGAACTCGGAATTTTTAAATTGTGACAAGGTAAGGGAAAATTTCAGCAAGAGGCAAGAAAAGAGAGAAGGGGATAAGTCGAGATGTCATTTCTTGTCTTCACAAATTTTTAGCTTTAGAAAATAGGTTTTATCCTCACTACGACCATTCTAGCTAGGGTTGAGCCTACAGTCAACCTGGCTCTGATACCACCTCTGTCGGGACCCGAATTTGCAAATCCGACCCTCTGTGTATTCAGCACTAGTCCAGGAAGCGCTTAGTGCACCACAGTCTTAACATTGGTAAATATCACAATCATACCACTCGATACCAATAAAGTACTTTATTTAAATAACCAATGGTTACTTGACCTTATGGTCAAGTTACAAATGTATGCCTACTTAAGGCGAAACTTATTAAAAGAGAAATAATAGCAATGAAAATCAAATAAGGTAACATCGTGGCGCCATCCAAGATACCACAGGCAATCGACCGGCTCGCTTCCCTAAGTAGACGGGTCCTCTTGGAGTTCCTCCTCCA
Organism: Rhipidocladum racemiflorum; assembly: GCA_036346355.1. Classification (NCBI taxonomy): domain Eukaryota; kingdom Viridiplantae; phylum Streptophyta; class Magnoliopsida; order Poales; family Poaceae; genus Rhipidocladum; species Rhipidocladum racemiflorum. The sequence continues at coordinate 36,513,766 of CM070580.1, read as the reverse complement.
AAGCTGGTGTAGTCTCCTCTTCAACTGGTGTTGTATTGAGGCAAGGGTGAGTACTTGGTACTCAGCAAGTCATGCACAGAATGCAAGCTAATATACTACATGCATGGCTTGGTACAAAGGAATAGCTCAAGGTATATTTGCAGTAAACAGCATTTGACAAGTAATATAAGTAGATTCGAAAGCAGTAAAAGTAAGTAAAGCATAAATAACTTTTCAAGAAGTTTAATAAACATTTTCCCCATCCTAAACCATATTTCCATCATCCTCATTATGAAACCAACCCAACCTTTCAAAACCCAGTTATTTTTGAGAAAATCTAACCCTTGACTGTAATCCCCGAGCGATGTCCAATACCGTGGACTCGGCTATTTAAATAGATTCTACACTCTGCAGAGGTTATGCACTTTACCCACAAGATACAGTCAAACACCACGAAGGCGAGTTCCCGTAACAAAGCCTTTCGGAAGCCTCAAACAACACAGGTGGTCCTCTCCGGTTCGTGCTCTACACCATCCCTTCCCTTAGCCAAGGCGAAGTATGGGACCAACACACCGTTAGATGGGTATCTGGCCACAGCCACGATACGCTCCCCCGTACAATCACACAAACGGTGTAATTGACACCCTGAGGCTCCACAAGTGAGTCCTTAGCGACTTAGTCAACTAGGGCCGTCCCATTCCAGCCATGTGGTTGCAAGTATGACCCAGTTCAAAGGCTTGCAAGGTTAAGTCCTTAGAGTGACCAGGGCAAGACTACCCGAAGAACCAAATCAACATCCCGAATGCCACAACTGGCCCACCTGATTACTCTTGCCACATGCCCCGGTCGAAAACTGTTTATCAAACCCCAGTTGATTACCATGCACCACGTGCCATCAACATCACATGATACTTTTCCAAAACAGGTTCAATATATCATTAAGTCAATATTAGCATTTGATTATCCAAAATCATGTTATGAGCACGTAGCAGGTCTAAGCAATATACTACAACGGTCTATAACCCATGTTGGCAATTTAATAATGTCCAACTAGTAAACCACAACTAGGGTGACAAGGGTCATGGCACATACTTAAATAATCAAGGTGTCATACAGCAAATTGGTATTTATCTAACCCCCATGTTTAAACAAAGTATCTTTCTAATTAATCTAGCATGCAATAGTTTAAATCAAAATAGATTTCGAAATAGGATCAACATGGTCAAAGCACAACTTGCCTTCAAAAAGTACTTGTCCTTGGTCTTGAGTTGGATCCTGAGTCAACACTTCTCCTTCGAATCCTTCCCAAGACTTCAACGTCTACTCGTAAAGCGTGCAAATAGCAATACACAAATAAACAATAGGCAAAAACATCCCAAAACTCCAAATAAAATCCATAAACAGAGAGAACATAATTTTCTGGATTTTTAGGAACTGGAATCGTCCAAATCGGAGTTAAAATGCAAAAGTTATGATTTATTAAAGTTTAAATAATCAATTAAATAATATTACAGAGAAAAAATTTAGTCCAAAAATTAAATAAAATTCATATTTAGGTAGATCTCAATTTTATACAAATTTAGAAATTTGAATCACTCAAATCGGAGTTGAAACGCAAAAGTTATAAGCGTTTGAAGTTTGAAACAAAATCTGAAATCATTATTCAAATTAATAAATCATTTTCTTTTTCGGAAATTAATTAATGCGTCAGCATGGACACGTGGCAGCCTCTGATTGGTTGGCTGACGTCAGCCGGTCCATGGACTCGGTCCACGCTCGGCTCGGGTCCACCGTGGACTCGGTCCACGACTCTACGTGAGACTGACATGTGGGCCCACTCGGGTGACGTCATCGCTGACGTCAGCGGGGCTCAGCCCACGGTGCTGACAGGTGGGTCCCACCGATGACGTCATGGGTGACGTCAGCGATGCATCGCCGACACGCGGGCCCAGCGTGTCGGTGACCACGCCCTGTAGCGTGGGCGCGACGGCTCGGCTTCCTGGACGCGTGGCACAATCGTGGCCGTTGGTTTGAAATCCGACGGCTGGGATTGAGTTTGGCCTCATGTGCTTGGGGCGCACGTGACTGATCGTGGGCCGTTGGATCTTGATCCAACGGTCCAGATCCAATCTAACCTGGTGCAGTTCTTGATACGCGGCGCAACCTAAGCCGTTGGATCTAGATCCAACGGTTGGGATTAGATCTAGGATTTTCAACAGGGAAACTCACCGAGGTGACGTGGCACGATCTGGGCCTTTGGATCTTGATCGGACGGTTGGTGGAGCTCGGTCGGCGATGGCTTCACGGCGGAGTTGCGGCGCCGGCCGAGGATCGCGACCACCCAAACGGCGGTTGGGGCGTGCTCGGCGAGATGGATGGTGTCTTCGGTGCGCCCGCTTCAGGGTTTGAATCTGGGGTCAATGGCGGCGGAGGATCGCGACGGCGCGAGGCGAGGCAAGGACCGTGGCGGCGCTTCTCGCAACTACGGCGAGCGATTCCGGCGAACCTACGGCGGCTAGAGCTCGGCGGGTTAAGGCAAGAAGTGCGCGGGGTCACGGCGGTCCTCGGGGTGCGATCCGGCATTAAATAGCCTCGGCGTCTGCGGAAGACGGAGACCTAGTTCTTCACGCGGCGGAGTGCGGCGGCGAGTCCGGCCGGACTCGGCGAAGACGACGACGCCGGCCCGCCCACGTGGCGCGATCAACGGCCACGATCGCCGCGGCGCGATCGGATCCGGGCGGATCTGGCTCGAACCGGTATGGCGGATCTCGGTAGTTGGATCTTGATCCAACGGTTGGGATTGATTAGGTTTAGGAGTGGGTTCGGTCGAGTCACGTGGCTCGGGTCGGACTCGAACTCGAGTCTGACTCGGGCTCGGTCGGATGAACAGTAACCGGCTCGGTTGATTTTCCAGCGATTTAATATTTAAAATAATTCCCAGTAATTCATTTAATTCATTAAAAATAGCAAATGACTCAGAAAAATTCCAGAAAAATTCTGGAAAATATTTTGGATCATTTTGGACTCAAATAAAATATTTCCAACAAAATTTTATTTGCAAAATTAAATTCTTTAATTATTTCAAAATGGAATAAATTCAAATAAATTCCAAATAAATCCAAATAAATTCCAGAAAATTCCAAAAATTCATCAAAGTGCCAAATCACACATGAATTCAAGGAAAGCAAAATTTTGGGGTGTTACAGCATCAGTAACGGTTCATTGGCTACAGGGTTGTAGTGGGCTTCTAGTACCAATTGGTAACACGAACCGGTATTGATGCCCTCACATTAGTACTAGTTAGTGACACAAACCGGTACTGAAGGCACGGGGCATCAGTACCAGTTGGTAACACAAACCGGCACTAATGAGAGTGCATCAGTACCGGTTCGTGTTACCAACCGGTACTAATGCCTCATTTCAGAAAAGTTCAAAAGGAATGCATGTTCTATTTATATCAGTACGCGATGGTGAGTGGGTTGGTTAGAAGGGTGAGGTTGGAGTCACGAGGTTGCGGGTTCGAATCCCGCTTCTCCCATACATCCTCGATAAATGTGCCATCAATACCGATTGGTGGAACCGGTACTGATGCCCAATGGGCATCAATCCCAGATGGCCTATACCGGTTCAAAAACCGGTACTGATGGTAGTTAGCCTATACCGGTTCAAAAACCGGTACTGATGGTAGTTACGAACTGGTACTGATGGTCAGATCTGTTATAGTGAAAAGATTAAACTGTCTTTCCTGTTCAAATATATGATGGATCATACCATGGCATATTCTCATGGATATTACAAACATATACTGCTTCAAATCACATATAACTATATATATAGCGTCATTCTTTGTGTTTCTTTCTTTGAAAATGTTAACTAAAAGCTTAATGCTATTCTAAGTTTTGCAGAGCCTCAAAATTTCGTCAAAGCTAAAGATGATATTAATCATGATAGAATAACGAGATGAGCCTCAAAATTTGCTGATCAGCCTGAAGAAACAAATACGATAACGAGATGAGCTGCTTCAGCGAATGACCAATAGGGTACAGCTGGCCGACCAGAACATTGATCCAGCAATATACATCCACGTAGTGACGTTAGTTGCAATTGCCTCCCTTAACAGTTTAGAAAGTGAGCTTTCCTCACACACTTATAGAATCCCTATAATTAATTTTTGGCATCCATGTTACTTTTCATGCGATATTCAATAATAAACCCAAAGAACTATAGGTTAAGGTAGTAGTAACATGCATGCACTGTACAGTGCCCCAGCATCTGGTACTACATTTTTTAGCCAATCTAAACAGTTAAGAAGGCCATTACATGTAATACTATCAGATCTCTGCCACAGAAGAACTAATTTTCAAACCGGCCAAAGTACAACTCTAGGTAGAAAAATAAACCTTTTAGAGGGATAGAATAATAAACTTTGGTGGTACAATAGTACAAAGCAAAAGTTCATTCACATGCATGATTATAGTCGCCACTAGTACTAACAATCTAACAGGCGCAGCCATCTCTATATATACGCGCCTATATTCTCTTCACAGATGGACACATGTGTGTAGAAAATAGCCCCAACAACAACACCAGGCCACCGGCTCGGTGCCTTTTAATACCCTATTTTACACTTTGATATCCCTTGTTATGTGTAACAACTTCATACCGGATCAAGGTTTTGCGAGAAAAGATACAAGCGTGCTCGGTCTCAAGAACTAATAAGATGAATCTTGTAGAAAGAAGCAAAATAACAATGCTGAAGCAACCACGATGAGAAAAAAAAATCGACCGCAAATTTTTGAAGTACAACCTCAAAAAAGTACAACAGATTGTTTCTCTCTTACAATCCCTAGAACCTTTTAGAAGTCTCAGATCCTTGCCCTATACAAGAATTTAGCGCTAAATAAAAATCTAGCCTCTAATCCTTTGTGCACCTTTTGCTTTGGATGAGTTGGTTTGTGGCTTCTTGGTTGCTTGGGTTCTCCATGACCAACCCCTAGGTTTGTATAGCCTCTCTAGTTCTCCTTCAAAGAAAATAGGAATTCATCTAGCACATCTTTCTAAATCCTAAAAGGCTAGATATGAATCATTATATTTAACAATCTCCATCTTGACTCTTATCATTTGAAGTCATCGTGCTCCTCAAGGAACTCGCTCCAAGTCGGCTCTGCAATTTTTTCCTCCCACCTCTAGGAGTGCCCTGACCACATGGGCTATACACATCACCACAATGTGTGTGTTAGTGTTTGGTCTTAGCCGTTCGAACCCCCCAATAAGAGACAATTTTTTTGTACAGTTTGGTTAATCACACCTTTCGTTCATATAGCCCTCCATACCATAGGTTTGTATCGCCTCTGAGCTACACCTGCTCGATGGTACTTGTGGTTGGTTCCGCTGCATCTTTCTTTTTCCAAAAGCTCGCACCTTCACTTTTGCGTCTACTAGATTTTATAACCGTCTTTGTAGTTCCTCACATAACTGCAGTTGAGATCTAATTATCTACCATTGACAACACAGTTTCCTTCTCCTAATAAATATTTTTATCAGTCCTCTTATTGATTACCCTTTCTTTAAGTATAGCCATTAATCGATGTCCTGCTTTTCTCTAGGTACTTTTCATGATCACCTGCCCTTCGCATGTAACTCGCATGACTCCACATCAAAGTGATACCTCATAACCTTCGTGTTCAAGCAACCTCACAGATATTAAAATTTCTTTAATCTAGGAACATACCGATCTTCTGTCAATTTATGGTGCACTCCATCATACATCTCAAATGTAATTGTTCCCACCTCAATAACTACATACTTGCAATCAGCCAAGTGAATAGTTCCATGCACCGAGCATAGAGATCCTTCATCAAATATCTTCCTCGCCGAATATATGTGGAAGCAACAACCTGAATCTAATATCCATCCATGAGAATTACCTAATTGACTGACAACAAGTACGTATGAGTCATCTTTTTCTAACACCATTGATCATGCACCCTTCATGTGCTTCAAACTCAGACAGACCTTTATCATATGAGCTTCCTCGTCACATAGATAGCATACACGTGTGCCCTTGATGTTTCCCTTCTTCTTCCTATAACTTTTTCTTTTGCCGCAACACCTCCTGCGAACAATGCATGATCACCCAAGAATGAAAATTTCGATGGCTTTTTCAAGAACTCTGCCTCTAATAAATTTGCAACTACCTCATTGAAGTTGAGAGTGTTTTTTCTGATGATAATATTCATCACCAATTGCTCCCAAGATGGTGGTAGAGATGATGCCAATATGACGACCTTATCGTTCTCATCAATTTGCTCATCCACACTAATTAGCTGCGTGATAAGCTTGTTGAAGACATTACGATGGTCAACAAACCATGTAGCTTCCTCCATGCACAACAAGTATAGTTGTCGCTTTAGAACCCACCGGTTTTTCAGCCACTTTGCTAGATACAATTCTTCTAAGTTCTTCCATAATTTCTTTGATGAATTCTCCTTGATCACCAAGTACTTTACCCTATCAGAGAGACATAGATGATTGTACTGATAGCCTTCTGCTCCATCATCTTCCAATCTTTAGCAAACACCTTTTTTGGTTTGTCCCTTTATAGAGCTGCGGTTAACTTTTACGTGACAAGGACATACTTCACCACACATTGCCACACGCTGAAATTTCCCTGGCGTCAAATTTCTCTACTTGATTCCATAGCATCGATATCAATCTTCATTTTGTGCCATCTGATGCTTTACTGGCCTTCTCACAAATCTAATTCATCCGGCCTGGGCTATGATACCACTTGTTATACTATGTACCTCTTGTTATGCGCAATAACCCTGGATCAAATCAAAGTTTTATGAGATAAGTCACAAGCATGCACGCTCTCAAGAATGAAGAAGATGTACCTCGTAGAGAGAACCAAAACAACAATGTTGAAACAACCAGGATGAGAGAGAAAAGGTCGATCGCAAATTCTTTAAGCACAAACTCAAAAGAGTACAAGGGATTGTTGCTCTCTCAACCATTTAAACCTTTTAGGACCCTCAGATCTTGCTCTGTACAAGAATCTAGTGCTAAAGAATAACTTAACCTCTAATCATCTCGAGCACCTCTTGCTTTAGATGAGTTGGTCTGTAGCTTCTTAGTAACTTGGATTCTTCATGACCACCCCTAGGTTTATATAGCATGTCTAGTTCTCCTCCAAAACAAATAGGAATCCTACTCCCACTAATCCATAAATCATCATTAGTGGCGGTTTTTAACTGACATCAGTGGCGGTTTTCAAACCGTCATAGATTACTCCTACATGGGGGCTCATATTAGACACCTCATCACAGACTGTTTTATATACACACTGTCTGTGATGAGTCCAAGGCACATCACAAACGGGTTTATCTACGAAGAGTCTGTGACGATTTCCTTATCACAGACGATTTGAAACACGAACCCCCTGTGATAAGGGTCCCACACTTTGACACTGCGGATTGACGGTGTGAGTAATTTTCGATGTCGGCATTAAGGTATGATTTTTGTATCATGTTTTTGGGTCTTTCCCGGAGTTTGGGCCCTTCCGGGGGGAATTGGGCCTTCCGGGGGAGTTTGGGCCTTGGGGGATCTAACTTGGGCCTTGGGGGACTAATTTGGGCCGAAGGTGGGGGGAAGATTAAACCCACGTGGAGGTGGAATTGGGCAGCAGGGCTGCTGCCCTGCCTTGTGCACCCCCCAATCAAACCCTAGCCGCCCCCCTCTATTCCCCCATGCGCCACCCCCTCCCCCACATGCGCCTCCACCCCTTCCCCTTCCTCCTCCACCTTCCCACCTCCCCTAGCCGGCCCTAGGAGAGATCCACCCACACCCCTTGCTGCCACACCCTTCCCTTCCGCTGTCCTCACCGTTTGGAAGCTCCGTGACGAGAGGATCCGGCGGAATCGGCGCGTGGTAGGAGATCAGGGGACCGGGAGGAGAAGATTCGTCGTTCGAGCGGTTCTTCGAGGGAGGTAAGGATTGGAAGATCCTTTGGTAGGGTTATGGTGCTGGTTATAAGGGGAAATTATGCTTAGAATTCATGTTTAGGTGCTGTAATTAGAAGTATAGATTCGTTTAGTAGATTTGTTTCGCGCAGTAGCCTCAGCCAATTCCAGACAATCGAGTTCGGTCGAGGTTTTGGGGTTTTTAGAATCGGAATTTGGTCAGCCGCATGTTGCAAAAGTTGTATATAATCAAAAAACCTTTCAATGAAGACCAAGAATGCTTGATTCCGTCTAGCCTTTTAAAACTTAGTGCTAATTTACCGAACATTGTCAAAACTGTGATGTGATTGGGAAAAATCATGTTGATCTGTAGATTAGACAATTTTAGAGGCCGATTCAGTCTTGGCGAATACTTAGAAAACACTAGGAAATTTCCTAAGCTTTGAGAAAATGTACTCGTTTGTCTGATTTGGAGTGGTTAAGCCCTAGTTATTGTCTTCCGAAGGCTGCTGTCCCATTGGACAGATTCTCTGTTTTTGGTTATTGGGAGTAGATCGCGAAGTCAGTATAACTAAGTGTTCTTGTGTGGTCTTGTGTGCATGTGGTTGAGTGTATAGAACCTTTGTGCAGGTGGTGTGACCCCGGGAGTGCCATCATCATCACACCACGCCGTCTCACGAGGGTGAAGGCAAGTGTGTTGTGATGGATTGTGATTGGTTGTTTTATGGTATTGTTATTGACAGGTTATACTAGCATGGTAGGAGTGAGATTTTGCTTTGCCATATGAGTAGTTGTTTGATGAATGGATTAATGTTATGAATGAGATTATGCAAATGCTATTAATGATCGAATGTGGTATATTATCATGGAATTTGCATCATTGCATTCATAAAAGGGAGAGGCGTCCCATTCTTATGCAGGCCTCTGTGTTCACACGTAGGGAACACAAAAGTCCTACCTCCCAGTCCCTTACACGTGGTTGTACGGGAGTGGGTCAGTAAGAGTAGGCACCCTCCATCTACGGGATGGAAGGGGAAAAGACGGTGCACACCGACGGGTGTGCACTCGGCAATACCGGTATATGCTTCGAGGAGACATGTGCATGTCATTGCATATATGATGATGTTAATGAGATGTATACAATGTGAATATGAAATGAGTATGTCGTTGAGTATAAGTTGTAGTGATGATGGTATTGAAACTGTTTCCTTGTTCCATTGCAATATACTTGCTGAGTGATGAACTCACGTTTGTGTTTATGATGTTTTTTGGTACCATGAAACCGGCATGCGGGAAAGGGGCTTAGTGGAACATATTCACGAAGTTTCACTCATTTAGACATCTACAATTTTGCCATTCGTAGTTGTGATAATAAGTTAATGCACTAAAAACTTGGAGTATGCCTTATTTGTGGGCTTGGCCATATTATTTGATTCGTTTAGCTCATGAAGTGGTTGAATGCATTATTCTGGTCTTAAATTGTTGCTATGTCACATGTTATTGCGGTTTTAGATGTCTTTTATTATGTTATATCTTGTGATAATATTGTTGTTGCGTCAAACCATGGAAAAACAAAGGAGATGCTGCCGAAATTTTTTGGTTTTAGCATTTACACCCTTGCTATAATTTGACTTTAATTGTGGTATTTAGTTGTTGTTTCCTCTATAATTGGTAACATCCAGGGCATACTTGATGCCGGGGTGTTACACACACATCACAGACTGTTTGATCCACGAACCGTCTGTGATGTCGGTCGACATCACAGACGGTTCATGGATAAAACAGTCTGTGATGTGTCGGTCGACATCACAGACAGTTCGTGGATAAAACAGTCTGTGATGTGTGGGACCCTTATCACTAATGGTTTGTGTTTCAAACCGTCTGTGATAACGAAATCATCACAGACTGTTCGTAGATAAACCCATCTGGGATGTGCCTTGGACTCATCACAGACGGTGTGTATATAAAACCGTCTGTGATGAACGAGGCGCTACTTACATACTAAGTAAGCTTGTCTGTGAACTTACAGCTCTTGTAAATTATCATTGCATATGTTCATAGAAAAGATCAGAGCGCTATGTACGTAGGTCGCTAGCAAGCGCTGCTCCATACATAGCACCCATTCACCTACACTAGGAAATTTCCTAAGCTTTGAGAAAATGTACTCGTTTGTCTGATTTGGAGTGGTTAAGCCCTAGTTATTGTCTTCCGAAGGCTGCTGTCCCGTTGGACAGATTCTCTGTTTTTGAGTATTGGGAGTAGATCGCAAAGTCAGTATAACTAAGTGTTCTTGTGTGGTCTTGTGTGTATGTGGTTGAGTGTATTGAACCTTTGTGCAGGTAGTGTGACCCCGGGAGTGCCGTCGTTGTCTCACCACGCCGTCTCACGAGGGTGAAGGTAAGTGTGTTGTGATGGATTGTGATTGGTTGTTTTATGGTATTGTGATTGACATGTTATACTAGCATGGTAGGAGTGAGATTTTGCTTTGCCATATGAGTAGTTGTTTGATGAATGGATTAATGCTATGAATGAGATTATGCAAATGCTATTAATGATCGAATGTGGTACATTATCATGGAATTTGCATCATTGCATTCATAAAAGGGAGAGGCGTCCCATTCTTATGCAGGCCTCTGTGTTCACACGTAGGGAACACAAAAGTCCTACCTCCCAGTCCCTTACACGTGGTTGTACGGGAGCGGGTCAGTAAGAGTAGGCACCCTCCATCTACGGGATGGAAGGGGAAAAGAGGGTGCACACCGACTGGTGTGCACTCGGCAATACCGGTATGTGCTTCGAGGAGACATGTGCATGTCATTGCATATATGATGATGTTAATGAGATGTAAACAATGTGAATATGAAATGAGTATGTCGTTGAGTATAAGTTGTAGTGATGATGGTATTGAAACTGTTTCCTTATTCCATTGCAATATACTTGCTGAGTGATGAACTCACGCTTGTGTTTATGATGTTTTTAGGTACCATGAAACCGACATGCGGGAAAGGGGCTTAGTGGCACATCTTCACAAAGTTTCACTCATTTAGACATTTACAATTTTGCCATTCGTAGTTGTGATAATAAGTTAATGCACCAAAAACTTGGAGTATGCCTTATTTGTGGGCTTGGCCATATTATTTGATTCATTTAGCTCATGAAGTGGTTGAATGCATTATTCTGGACTTAAATTGTTGCTATGTCACCTGTTATTGCTGTTTTAGATGTCTTTTATTATGTTATATCTTGTGATAATATTACTGTTGCGTCAAACCATGGAAAAACAAAGGAGATGCTGCCGAAATTTTTCGGTTTTAGCATTTACGCCCTTGCTGTAATTTGACTTTAATTGTGGTATTTAGTTGTTGTTTCCTCTATGATTGGTGACATCTAGGGCATACTAGATGCCGGAGTGTTACAGTTGGTATCAGAGCGGGCATTAGGTCCTTGGAACATGTATTTTGGTGTCAAACTTTAGGTTCAACTAAAATATGATGTGAGATAACCTAGAAACATGGCTTTGGTTATACTTAAAATTTTGTCATAGGATAGCAACATAAAAACTTGTGTAAGTGGAATAACTAATTTAAAAATTGACACACATGGATGCACAGTAGGAAAGGGTATGGGTATCGTTGCTTTACGCTTAAATGTTGTATTTAAGTCTTGATGTTGAATGCTATATGTGATAATGTATGTTGCTATGTTATTAAGAGAATTGATTGGATTGTTCTTGTTATTGTGATAAAGTGGGGTTGTGGTGCCGAAGGGTTTCGGTCACCTCTTTTTGTTCATAGTAAGGGTGTGGTTTGATGGTGTGGCCGGTTAGAGCCATCACCGAAGAACTATTAACACCTGTGGGAGAAGAGCGCTTACCGTTTCTGTCATAGATCGGGTAGTTGACTGGAGTCAAATAGATGAGTTTGGTGGTGGATTCCTTCGGATTTTCTTTACTGTTCTGACGATTGGTTTGGGTTGGTTTTCCTTGGTCTTAGTTGATTGAAATCAAAGGAAAAGTGTTTGGTACTGGATTTTCGTGGATTGATCCTTCGGCGGTTTGTGGTTTTGTCTTCCTTGGTTGAAGACGAATAAGAAGAGTTTAGTGTTACGCCTTTTTGGTCGCCTTATGCTTTGACACCGGTTTTGGTTGGTTGCTTTGCAAAGAAAAGTATAGTTTTGGCTCTTGTGTGTCTCACTCTGAGTTTAAAAGAAGTTATTGAAGTTGTGTGCAAAAAAATTTAAGATGTATCGATTTATGTTTTGTGCCCTTGTCCATAAAGGTTTACTTGATCGCTTGGTTCCCTCCTGTGGGAGTCTTTACGATTGAAATGTGTTTTGGAGATCTTTTGCATGACCCAGTGTGAGTTATGTCCCATTGCAACTTTGAGAGTCAAGTTTCTTTGTGAATTTTGGTTGAGTTTTAAAAAGAAAATGCTGCATATAAAGTAAGTAATTATTTGACTGAAATTATTTGTCAAAAGTGAAAATTGTTATTTAGCATGTTATGTAGTATGTAACAATGTGGTTTGTGGAAATGATGTACTCCTAAGTTAATTTGCGAGTTGAACCAATTAAATATAATTTTTATCTTTAGCTTAAGATTAAATGAACTTCTAGTATTGTAGATTACTCTATAGCGAGAATGGTTAAATGTGTGATTGTACATGTTTAGAATTTGTAGCTTTATGTTAAAAATGAGGTAGCACACTGCTGTTACTTAATGGGAAAATGACCATTGATAGTGTTTAAAGTTTTAAACCTTGATGCGTTGTGAGAACATTAAGATGATGTAAACTACTGTTGAAGTAATAGTAAATTGGTTGGTTATCTAAAAGACTTTTAATATAGGGTCGGTAGAACAAGTTAATTGTGATGGTGATCGACCCTAGTGCATGATAGATGACTAGAACTACTATGTTTGCTATTATGAACTATGGAAATAATTGGAAGGATGTAATTGTGTTCTTGAAATGCTAATACAGATGACAATTGAGAAGGTAGGAGTTGTTGTTTGATGTTGTTGTTAAGAGCATTGGGATTGTCTAACTTATTAAATTTATTTTAATAGTTGGAGTATGTTGTGTAGTGGCAATTGTGTTATAACCTATGTATAGGGTAGCTAAAAGCAATGTTGTTGTTTGATGATTATGCACATTTGTTGATATTGATGACTAAGTAGTGGTAGAAATTGTTTAGATTACATGTTGAAAACCATGGTTAAAAATGGAGGAACTTGTAACATGTGGTGATGGAGCGAACAATGGATAATTATCATGATGTAAGACTCTCTCCTTAATGAGTGTATATCTTTGAATCCTACTTACGAATTTTGTCTTGTGGAGATAACATTGATTTGTTGAAGTCATTTGTTGATTAAGTTTCAAATTGTCGAGAAGTTGACGTATGGATAGTGTAAAATTGATAGGTTGATCGTGCTAAAGTATTTGTTGAAGTACTATGTTTTAAAAATAGAATATGATGTTGTATGATTTGATGGTCCGTGTGGATCATGATGAGGTAGTCTTGCTTGGATGTCTTATGATAAGCACCAGAAACTTTATTTTTGAGTATTGGGAAAGGTAATTACAGAAAGAATTTGTTACGTGGTTTTTGTTAAGTCTTGTTGGGGCTTCTCAACGTGTAAAATAGTGGATTTGAAAATCTTTAATGGTAAGCGTAATTGATTACTAGGTATGGTGGGATCTATGCTGAGCTTGTGTTTAAAACATTTTGGACTGGTTGGGTTGTTTGCTATCTTGGTTGAATGCTTTCGGTCAAGGTGTCCTTTATGTTGTGTTTCAGAGTTTCCCTAAACTCGTAGTGATTGGTGTCGATCTTTGGTTTTGGCCCATTTGTTTAATTTATGCTATGGGTATGGATTTACACCCAAAAGTTTTTAAGTGGGTCGCGCTCTTTCGCGTTCACACTGAATTATCTCTGGAATAAATTTTAAAGGAAGTAGATGGACATAGTGGGTTGTATTGGAAATTCTCGAGATTTAATTTGTAACTTTATTTGGCTAGAGTTGGAGTATTTGGAAAATGTGTGTGGTGTTTGCGTGTGTTTCTAAAGGGTGGATTTTATGGATGTTTCATAAGTGGTTTTGATAGTGAAGTGTTCTCGTTTGGGAATGAGTTTCCCTTTTTCTTTGAGAAAATTGTGGCAGTTGTGGGTGCAGATGTTTGACTTTGGAGTCGATGTTCTTTTTCAAAATGTTGATATTGGTTAAAATGCGATGCTTTGCAAGTTTAGCTCGCAACTGTTGTAGGGTTGTGATGCGTTGTGGTGTTTATTGTTAACTATGTTGTCGCCCTAATCTATATGAGTTAGTACAACCATCGATGTTAATTGTGTTTCAATCATGTGATACCGAGGAAGAAGTCGTTTGGTGAATGACTATTTGGTACTGTTGTTACATGATGAATGAATGGTGAAAATTAAACATGATATTGTTTATGTATAATTAATCATAAAAGAGTCGATGAGCCAGGTCGGTGAGAAATTCATATATGGATATATAACTAATCCGAAGTGCTCTTGAAAAGTTTGCATTCCTGTCATGAATCGAGATGTCCATTTCTTTCTATTATGAAAAGAAATAATGAATAAATTATGACATTTTGGCTATGGTGTAAGAGATTTGAGTTTTCTTTGCATTTTGGCTTAGGAAAATAAAATGAGTGCTCCTTGGATGTTGTCAAATTCTTTCCAAAGTGAATGTTAGTGCATTGGATTCAATTTTATGCATGGGGATCAATGGGGTTCATGGTTTATGGTTGAGCTCCCTCAATGATTTTACTATTTGTCTTGGTTCCTTGAGTGGAAAGATGTGAGGGCGAGACCTTCTTAGTAAGAGAAATCTGGTGTGGCTAGTAGTTGATCGTAAATGGTCTAAAAGTGAAGAGTAAAGGAAGGTTGTGTATGACCCAATTCAAACCTTCCTAGAGAATTGTTTCGTTGATGCGTTCCTCGGTAGGGTTGATTAAATTATTAGTGGACCATTTGGTGGTTGCTAGTAATTGCTTTTCCTCATGAAGTGCTTTATGGCCGAAAGTGTAGATTGCCGCTTTGATTGGGATGCAGTGGGAGAGAGAGCGGTCCTTGGACCGGATTGGGTTCAACAGACTGTTGATCGGGTGGCAGAGGTGCGACAGAACCTTCTCGCAGCGTAGAGTAGACAGAAAAGCTATGCTGATGTGAGAAGGCGAGATCTAGAGTTGGCGGTGGGATGATAGTGTACTCTTGCGAGTATCTCCCACCAAGGGTGTGATTCGTTTTGGTACCAAAGGGAAGCTTAGCCCGAAGTATGCTGGGCTGCTCCGATCATAGCTCGAGTTGGTAAGTTGGCTTATCGTTTGGAGCTTCCGGAGTCGATGCAAGGAATCCACAATGTGTTCCATGTTTGGATGCTGAGAAAATACCTGCATGACCCGGAGTTGGTGGTTCCTTTAGAGCCTTTGGTGCTTGATCAGAACCTCACGTTTGAGTCCCGTCCTGTGAAAAAATTCTGGGGAATTCGGAGCGAGTGTTGAAGAACAGGACGCTCAAGTTTGTCAAAGTCCTGTGGTCGCATCAGACAGAGAGAGAAGCGACCTAGGAGCTGGAGTCTCGTATGCGTGAGAAGTACCCCGAGCTATTCACCTCAGGTATGAAATGTGAAGTCTAGCTATCTTTTGTTTTACATGGTTGCGTAGTGGTGTGTCACGGATTCGGGGTCGAATCCTATTTAAGGGGGGGAGAATGTGACACTACGGATTGACGGTGTGAGTAATTTTTGATGTCGGCATTAGGTACAATTTTTGTATCATGTTTTTGGGCCTTTCCCGGAGTTTGGGCCCTTACGGGGGAATTGGGCCTTCCGGTGGAGTTTGGGCCATGGGGGATCTAACTTGGGCCTTGGGGGACTAATTTGGGCCGAAGGTGGGGGGAGATTAAGCCCATGTGGAGGTGGAATTGGGCAGCAGGGCTGCTGCCCTGCCTTGTGCGCCCCCCACTTCAAACCCTAGCCGCCCCCCTCTATTCCCCCATGCGCCACCCCCTCCCCACATGCGCCTCCACCCCTTCCCCTTCCTCCTCCACCTTCCCACCTCCCCTAGCCGGCCCTAGGAGAGATCCACCCCCACCCCTTGCTGCCACACCCTTCCCTTCCGCTGTCCTCACCGTTGGGAAGCTCCGCGACGAGAGGATCCGGCGTAATCGGCGCGTGGTAGTAGATCGGGGGACCGGGAGGAGAAGATTCGTCGTTCGAGCGGTTCTTCGAGGGAGGTAAGGATTGGAAGATCCTTTGGTAGGGTTATGGTGCTGGTTATAAGGGGAAATTATGCTTAGAATTCATGTTTAGGTGCTGTAATTAGAAGTATAGATTCGTTTAGTAGATTTGTTTCGCGCAGTAGCCTCAGCCAATTCCAGACAGTCGAGTTCGGTCGAGGTTTTGGGGTTTTTAGAATCGGAATTTGGTCGGCCGCATGTTGCAAAAGTTGTATATAATCAAAAAACCTTTCAATGAAGACCAAGAATGCTTGATTCCGTCTAGCCTTTTAAAAGTAAGTGCTAATTTACCGAACATTGTCAAAACTGTGATGTGATTGGGAAAAATCATGTTGATCTGTAGATTAGACAATTTTAGAGGCCGATTCAGTCTTGGCGAATACTTAGAAAACACTAGGAAATTTCCTAAGCTTTGAGAAAATGTACTCGTTTGTCTGATTTGGAGTGGTTAAGCCCTAGTTATTGTCTTCCGAAGGCTGCTGTCCCGTTGGACAGATTCTCTGTTTTTGGTTATTGGGAGTAGATCGCGAAGTCAGTATAACTAAGTGTTCTTGTGTGGTCTTGTGTGCATGTGGTTGAGTGTATAGAACCTTTGTGCAGGTGGTGTGACCCCGGGAGTGCCATCATCATCACACCACGCCGTCTCACGAGGGTGAAGGCAAGTGTGTTGTGATGGATTGTGATTGGTTGTTTTATGGTATTGTTATTGACAGGTTATACTAGCATGGTAGGAGTGAGATTTTGCTTTGCCATATGAGTAGTTGTTTGATGAATGGATTAATGCTATGAATGAGATTATGCAAATGCTATTAATGATCGAATGTGGTATATTATCATGGAATTTGCATCATTGCATTCATAAAAGGGAGAGGCGTCCCATTCTTATGCAGGCCTCTGTGTTCACACGTAGGGAACACAAAAGTCCTACCTCCCAGTCCCTTACACGTGGTTGTACGGGAGTGGGTCAGTAAGAGTAGGCACCCTCCATCTACGGGATGGAAGGGGAAAAGACGGTGCACACCGACGGGTGTGCACTCGGCAATACCGGTATATGCTTCGAGGAGACATGTGCATGTCATTGCATATATGATGATGTTAATGAGATGTATACAATGTGAATATGAAATGAGTATGTCGTTGAGTATAAGTTGTAGTGATGATGGTATTGAAACTGTTTCCTTGTTCCATTGCAATATACTTGCTGAGTGATGAACTCACGTTTGTGTTTATGATGTTTTTTGGTACCATGAAACCGGCATGTAGGAAAGGGGCTTAGTGGAACATATTCACGAAGTTTCACTCATTTAGACATCTACAATTTTGCCATTCGTAGTTGTGATAATAAGTTAATGCACTAAAAACTTGGAGTATGCCTTATTTGTGGGCTTGGCCATATTATTTGATTCGTTTAGCTCATGAAGTGGTTGAATGCATTATTCTGGTCTTAAATTGTTGCTATGTCACATGTTATTGCGGTTTTAGATGTCTTTTATTATGTTATATCTTGTGATAATATTGTTGTTGCGTCAAACCATGGAAAAACAAAGGAGATGCTGCCGAAATTTTTTGGTTTTAGCATTTACGCCCTTGCTATAATTTGACTTTAATTGTGGTATTTAGTTGTTGTTTCCTCTATAATTGGTAACATCCAGGGCATACTTGATGCCGGGGTGTTACACACACATCACAGACTGTTTGATCCACGAACCGTCTGTGATGTCGACATCACAGACGGTTCATGGATAAAACAGTCTGTGATGTGTCGGTCGACATCACAGACGGTTCGTGGATAAAACAGTCTGTGATGTGTGGGACCCTTATCACTAATGGTTTGTGTTTCAAACCGTCTGTGATAACGAAATCATCACTGCATCGCTCGTAGATAAACCCATCTGGGATGTGCCTTGGACTCATCACAGACGGTGTGTATATAAAACCGTCTGTGATGAACGAGGCGCTACTTACATACTAAGTAAGCTTGTCTGTGAACTTACAGCTCTTGTAAATTATCATTGCATATGTTCATAGAAAAGATCAGAGCGCTATGTACGTAGGTCGCTAGCAAGCGCTGCTCCATACATAGCACCCATTCACCTACACAGCCTAAGTCCTATATATGTGGAGTATGTGTAGTGTGTATATATATATATATTCTTGGCAAAATGACAGAGAAAGGCAAATGAACGAATATTGACAACTGATCGAAGCTATGGCATTATAATCGATTTTCGGTGTACGGTGTGGTTTCCATGCATAACATTATAATTAACAAAAGGATAATTAAGTACATTACATAATTAATAACATAAAATACATTATATTATATAGTACTTAATTACAATACATATATATTAGTGGTGGCGTGCGCGCTCGTGCGATCACTGCCACCACTTGTCTTCGTCTTCGTCGTCGTCCTCCGGCCACCTGTAGTCCTCGGAGGAGGAGGATGTGCTCCCCCTCCTCCTCACTCTCGTCCTTGTCCTTGTCATCCTCCTCCTCCTCCTCCTTGTCCTTGTCCTGCTCCTCCTCCTCCAGGGAAAAAAGGTGGCAAATTGGGCATTGCCCGGGGAAAAGAGGTGGAGGATTGCATTGACAGATGAGCGGCGGCGGAGGGGGTGTCGATGGAGGGGCGGAGGAGGCAGAGCTCCCGGGGGAAGGAGACAGAGCTGCCATGAACTAATCAAGGAGAGAGTGATCGATCTCTGTATCGAGAGAGTACTGCGAAGAGTACTGATGCCCGGGAAGATGAATATATAGGTGGCCGGCCGAGAAGATGAAGACGAAGTTAATTGTGATGAAGACGAAGAGTTTCTGATCATTGGAAAGGCACGCGGGAAACCAAGAGACACATTTTAATCTGTGCAGGCGTCATCACAAATGGTTTTTTATTTAAAACCATCTACAAATTATATCATCAAAGACGGTTGGTGGTTAAAACCCGTCTGCAAATTATATCATCACAAATGGCTGGTGGTTAAAAACTGTCTGTAAATGTTTCCCTATCATAGACGGTTTTTTATTAATAACCGTCTGTGATGATGCTAAATAAGTAGAGACCCCCCGACCTCCTCTGTATTTTTAGGGTTTCCGAGCTATTTTTGAGGTGGCTGTGATTGAGAGGCGATCTGGTGGAAAGTGACCCTGGATTTGGAGTTGTGATTGTAGATACTTGCATTCTATGTTATCTAAGGTTCGTAATTGGTTCAAATTTGCGTTTTATTTAAGATTTAGCTTGGTAAAGCGGGAAATGAAGATGGTTTTTTTTAGATCCAGCTTGGTGTACATCCATTAATATTTGTTCTCTGTGATGTAAAGAGGGAGAAGATGGTTTTGATTTAGCTAGCTTGGTGTTCATCCATTTGTTCTCTTCAATCTAAAGTAGTAATTGGTTCTAACTGCATTATACTCATGATGTAACTAGTTATATATATATATATATATGTATGTATGTATGTAAAGAGAGAATTGAGGATACTGAGGTTAACTGTAGGTTATATATATGTGGCTAGCTATGTAAAGAGAATCCATTTGTTATTTGTCATTATTTAAGTGCACTCCAAGTGTACTTTATTCATTATTTAATTAAATAACACATATTGTTATATACGTATTAGTGTTATATTGTCATTATTTAAGTGCACTCCAAGTGTACTTCATTCATTATTTAAGTGCACTCCAAGTGTACTTCATTCATTATTTAATTAAATAACACATATTGTTATAACACATATTGGTATATACGTAGCGTAGATGGACCGAAGCTGGATGTACAAGAACCGTGCTAGCGCCGAGTACATTAATGGTGTCACCGCTTTTAGAAGAGCTGAAGAGGAAGATATGTTGAACAAGGGGGTGAAATTTATGGCTTGTCCATGCATTGACTGCGAGAATATGAGGATGTTTCGAAACCCAGCGCAGATCGAAGCACACTTGATTGTACGGGGTTTCAAAAGGGGGTATACATGTTGGACCAGTCATGGTGAATAGCAGAATATGCAGGCATCAAGTAGTCAATGCATCGTTGACGAAGTCAATAATACACCAGATGATATCGACTGTACTTTCAATAATGATATTTTTCACGATGACAACCCGGATCAGATGTTACGGGATGCAGAACGGAACCGTGATGAGCAGGAGTATATAAAATTCAGGGGTTTGATGGATGACTCAAAGAAACCTTTGTTCCCGGGCTGCAAGTCCAAATACACAAGGTTGTCATTTGTGCTGAAACTGCTGAAATAAAAGGCAAGCAACGGTTGGTCCGACTAGAGTTTCACGGCGCTGTTGGGCCTGTTAGTGGACATGATTCCGGAGAGAAATGTGCTGCCGACAACCACCTACAAACCCAAGAAGGTTCTTTGTCCCTTAGGAATGGAAGTAGAAAGAATAGCTGCATGTCCGAACGATTATATCCTCTACCGCAAAGAGTATGCAAACTTGCATGTATGTCCGGTGTGCAACGCATCCCAGTATAAGCATAAAGATAGATCAGATGCTGACGACGAGGGCATTGAGGCAAAGAAAGGACCTCCTTATAAGGTGGCGTGGTATCTGCCTATAATTCCACATTTGAAACATTTGTTTTCAAACCCAAAAGAGGCAAAACTGCTTCGGTCGCATTCGGATGAGCGCAAGAATGATCGAATGATAAGGCACCCTCCTGATTCCACCCAATGGAGAAACATCGATAGGAGGTTTGAAGATTTCGCATCAGATCCGAGAAATATAAGGTTTGGATTGAGTACGGACGGAATGAATCTTTTCGGTAACATGAGCAGTTGTCATAGCACTTGGCCTATGAATCTCTGTATATACAATCTTCCTATTTGGTTGTCTATGAAACGAAAGTATATTTTTTTGTCTATACTGATCCAATGGCCAAAGCAACCTGGAAACGATATTGATATGTACCTCGCACCATTGGTGGAAGATTTGAACACGTTGTGGGCTCCTGGGGTACAGGTATGGGATGCCCACAAACGAGAGTACTTCACTTTGCACTGCATGTTGTTCAATACCATAAATGATTATCCTGCCCTTGCTAACCTATCGAGGTAGAGTACAAAAGGAGCCAAAGCCTATACTCACTGCTTGCATGATACCGAGAGTGCGTGGCTGAATCACTCACGCAAAACCGTGTATATGCATCACCGTAGGTTCCTTCGGAGGAATCACCCGTACCGCAAGATGAAGAAACAATTTGACGAAATGAACGAAGATGGTTTAGCTCCAAAGCATTTAAGCGGGACAGACATTCATGATATGGTTAAGAACTTGGATGTTGTTCTTAGAAAGGGAACATAAACCGAGGACCCGTGAGAAGAGTATGTGGAAGAAGAGATCAATATTTTAGGACCTACTTTATTGGGAGCACCTACAAGTTCGGCACTGCATCGACGTGATGCACGTAGACAAGAATGTATGTGATAGCTTGATTGGTCTCTTACTGAACATTAAGGGCAAAACAAAGGATGTATCAACACACGGCTTGACTTGGTCGATATGGGCATTAAACCTGAGTTAGCACCGAAAGAGACTGATAAAGGCCGAACGTACTGTGAACCTGCTTGCTACACTCTATCCAAGGCCAAGAGAACTGAACTATGCCAGTGCTTGCATGGTGTTAAAGTTCCATCCGGTTACTCATCTAATATGAAGAGACTTGGTTCAATGCAAGACTTGAGTTTAACTGGCATGAAGTCTCATGATTGCCATGTGCTTATGACACAGATGCTCCATGTGGCAATTAGAAGTATATTACCGAGCAAGGTCCGAGAGACAATCACAAGGCTGTGTTATTTCTTTAACACAATTGCTCAGAAGGTCATCGATCCCGAAGGACTAGATGCTCTACAGGCCGAGGTGGTAATGACTTTATGTAATCTTGAGATGTATTTCCCTCCCTTATTTTTTGATATCATGGTCCATCTCATTGTTCACCTTGTGAGGGAGATAAAGTTGTGCGGGCTCATGTTCCTACGTAGCATGTACCCATTCAAGAGATACATGGGAATTCTCAAGTCTTACGTACGGAATCGATCTCGATCGGAGGGTAACATTGTCAAAGGTTATGCAACAGAAGAGGTCGTCGAGTTCTGCGTGGATTACATGGCACATTTCGAGCCGATAGGTGTGCCTCGATCCCACCATGAGGGGAGTCTCCAGGGTATCGGGACCATCGGAAGAAAATCAATCACGCTTGATCCAGCTATGTGCACTAAAGCCTATTTCATGGTTTTGCAACACATGGCTGTTGTGGCTCCGTATATCGACGAGCATAAGAACTGGCTATGGCAAGAGAATGCATCGCGGCAGGAGTCCTAGATCATCAGACAACATAACCTTCAATTCAATAGATGGTTGAAGGAGCGACAACCCATCATTGGAAGCTCAGCCGAAGATCCACTGACATGGTTGGCAAAAGGGTCAGCATTTACGGTAGTAACATGGAAAGGATATGACTTAAATGGGTACACATTTTACACGAGAGATCAGGACATGAAGAGCACAAACCAGAACAGTGGTATTCGCATAGATGCGCTGAATACTGCTGGGTCGACGAGGAGTTCGTACTATGGGTTAATTGAGGAAATTTGGGAGCTCAACTACATAATATTCAAGATTCCCCTATTTCAGTGCCATTGGGTGCACCTGTAGCATGTGAAGGTTGACAAGTACGGTGTCACTACTGTGGACCTCAACATGTCGGATACAAAGACTAACCATTTGTTCTCGCTAACCAAGTTGTTCAAGTCTTCTATGTAACCGACCCATCGAACAAGAAGCACCACGTGGTTCTTCAGGGAAAAAGGAGGATTGTCGGAGTCGAGAATGTGGTAGATGATGAAGAATACAATCAGTTTGATGAGTTCCCTCCTATTGATACTAGCATCATGGTCCAGGAAGAACAACCTGAGGAAGCTAGCTACACAAGCGTTGATCATCGTGAAGGGCTAATTTTTATACAAAAAGAATAAGCAAGTGGATTAATGTAACACCCCAGCATCTAGTATGCTTGAATGTTATCAAACATAGACTAGCCAACATCTAAAAACCACAAATAAAGATAAATTACAGCAAAGGAGCAAATGCTAAAACCGGAAATTTCGGCAGCATCTCCTTTGTTTTTCCATGATTCGGAGCAACAACAAAATACCACATGACATATCATAATGGAAATCATCCAAAGCAGCAATAACAGGTAATAATGCGGCAATTTAAGTCTAGCATAATGAATTTAACCACTCCATGAACCAATACGAAGTAAAGGATGTAATCAAGGACATGAACAACTCACAATCCTAGTTTCGTCACACTAGACTCATGATCACAACTCCGAAAGGTAAATATTGTCTAATTGTGTGGAAATTATGTGATGAAGTGTCGCTAAGCCCCTTTCCCGCATGTCGGTGTCAAAGTACCTAAGAAAAACAACATAAACACAAGCGTGAGTTCATCACTCAGCAAGTATATTGAAATGGAGTGAAAAGAACAATTCAATGCCAATGTCATTACATACCATGCTTAACATCATGATCAAGTCACAAATCCATATACAACATCATATCCATGTCTCAATCTCATTGTACTCAACTCACTAACATCATCATGTATGCAATGCAATGCAATGCACATGTCTCCTCGAAGCACATACCGGTATTGCTGAGTGCACACCCGTCGGCGTGCACCCTCTTCCCCCTTCCATCCCGAAGATGGAGGGTGCCTACTCCTCACTTCCATTCACCGCGGTGGATGGAATCACGAGGTAGGTCTTACTCAATGGCGCTCCGGATTAGTCATAACTTTCTCATCGACCATACCGGACTAGTTATGACGTTCTCACCGACCAGGCCAGATTTCATGTCATTAATGCAATTATGCCATAAACATAACCAACTTGCATATAACTGAACTGAGCATTAAATAGCATCGTAATAACCACTTTCATCATGTCATGGGAAATCACTCAACATGGCAAAATATCATATAATGTAATCCATTTGCATCGAGTCAAGACTAGCAACAAACAACCCGATACCCATTTCAATACACTTGCCTTAACCGGGGGCGACGGATTGGCGAGATGATGAGGGCACTCCCGGGGTCACACCACCTGCACATAGGTACCACATACTCAAAATGTGCCCACAAAACAGTACGCAATCGCTCATCTACCCCGACTTCGCAAACTACTCCCAAAACTGAAAAACAGAGAATCTGTCCAAACGGGACAGCATGCTTCAAACTAGCATAACTTGAGTTATAGTTCTCCAAATCAAGTAAACGAGTACATCATCGCGAAGCTTAGGAAATTTCCTAGCTTTTTATAAGTATTGGGAAAAGCTGATTCGGCCTCTAAAATTGTTTAATCTACAGAACAACGTGATCTGTCCCAATCACATTACAGATTTGAACACATTTGGTAAAACAGCTATAACTTTCAAACGGCTGAACGGAATTAAGCATTCTTTATGTACAATTAAAGGTATTTCAATTACCTACAACTTCTTCAACAGGCGGATGACCAAATTCTGAATCTAAAATTGCGAAAACTCAAACCCTAGGTCGTGTGCCCAATCTGCCCGAGACAGAACGTGGGACAACAATTGCAAACTCCCCAATCTCATCTAGGAACAGCGCCTATAGATCAAATTTAACCATGAATTTACCCATCTAACAGCACCTAGACCACACCGAACAAGACCCTAAATCCTTACCTCTTCTTGACGGATCACCCGGTCGACGAACGTCTCCTCCTCGCTACCCGATCTCTCCTCCAATCACCGGGAACGCCGGAAACACCGGGAACGCCGGATCTTCTTGGACGGAGAGCTCCCGGACAGTGAGATCGCAAGGAGGTGGAGGCTCTAGGGGCGGCTAGGGGAGAAGGAGAGGTGCAAGGGGATGGTGGCGCATTGGGGGGAGAGGAGAGGAGGAGGTGGCAGCTAGGTGGGAGGGGAGGGGCGCATGGAGGGGAGGAGAGGGGGTGGGGCGCATGGGGGGCTAGGGTTAGGGCGCATGGGCTGAAATTTCAGCCCCCCACTCCCCCACATGGGCCAATAGCCTCCACCAAAGGCTCAAATACATCCCCCAAGGCCCACACTAGCTTTCGCAAGGCCCAAACTCCCCCGGAGAGGCCCAAACACCCCAAAAAACCCAAAAATTTGGTAAAAAGTCGTACCTTATTGCCAAAATCTATAATGTCACAATCTGAGTTGTCCCAATTAATGATGAGATCCTCATGTATATTCCAAGTGTCTGTACACACCTGTATTAATTATAAGTAAAGAGACGTACGTTTGTTCGTATTATAAGTAATGGGATGTATATATGTCTGTATCATAATTAATGAAATGCATGTACATATTATAATTAATGAGATAATTGTCCGTATTATAATTTATGAGATGCATGTATTACAATTAATTATAATTAATGATATGTATTGTAAAAATAAACAACACTCATCGCAGACGGTTCATGGTTTAAACCGTCTGTGATCACTACTCATTACAGACGGTTCATCATGGTTTGAACCGTCTATGATGACTACTCATTACAGACGGTTCATGGTTTGAACTGTCGGTGCTACCCATTACAGACAGTTCATGGTTTGAACCGTCTGTGATGACTACTCATTACAAACGGTTCATGGTTTGAACCGTCTGTGATGACTACTCATTACAAACGGTTCATGGTTTGAACCGTCTATGATGACCTCACCCGCCCTTCGCGGCAAATTAATCCTCCCCTACGCACTCGTGTGCCTCCCCAACCCTTGGCGGCAAACCATTAATTCCCCTTGGCGTCAAACCCTAACCCCTTTAGCAATGCACATCTCGTCCCTCGTCCTCCCCCTCGGCGGTGCACATCCCCCCTCCGCCCCCATCAGCGGTGCACATCCCGGCCGGCCCTCCATCCTCCCTTTCGATGGCGCAAGTACATCCCCCCTCCGTCCCCCACCCCCTCGGCGGTGCAGATCCCGGCCGGCC
Organism: Rhipidocladum racemiflorum; assembly: GCA_036346355.1. Lineage (NCBI taxonomy): Eukaryota > Viridiplantae > Streptophyta > Magnoliopsida > Poales > Poaceae > Rhipidocladum > Rhipidocladum racemiflorum. Next base: position 36,487,566 of record CM070580.1, on the reverse strand, counting down.
CTCCGTCCACGTTGTCGGCGGTGTTGTATGTCCCCCCTCCACCCCCCACCCTCGGCGGCGCACATCCCAGCCCTCCGTCCTCCCCCTCAGCGGTGTAGTACATCCCCCCTCCATCCTCCCCCTCGGCTCATGAACTCTTCATTCTTACTGTGAATCATTCTTACTGTTTTGTTACCTGTGGTAATTACTCTGTGATGATATTGGGTAAATTGATGATAATGATAATTATTTTTGTGAACTAGGACTCGAACCAGTAGACTTTATATATATCTGCCATTGCTCATTGTCAGTGTTAATTCATTGAATCTGTGAATGTGAATCTAATAATCTGTTCAATTGGTAAAATTGCTTAGCAAATATTGAATCTGATGATTGCTTAGCAAATATGTGAGCTTGATTATCAGTGGATTAATGTGCATGTTAAGGTGGTAAGGGTTCGAGGCCTTATTCACTTAATTAATTGTTTAGCCCGTTTGTGATTAAGGTTGAAGATTTAAAATCTTCAATCCCATATTTCTAAGATCAATAATTTGTTGTATTAGATATGGTTCACTACATGAATGAGTTGTCTTAGAACATTAAGAACTTGTATAGATGCGTGTGTATGGCTATATATTTATATAATTAGCTGATTATATAAATTAGAAGAGGAGCTAAGGATTAGGAAAAGGTTCAGAAGGTCATTAAAACTTCTCACCTTATAATCTTTATAATGGCCTCTATTCACAATAACACTTCTCACCTTGCAATCTTTATATATACACAATAAGATCAACCTCTTACCTTATAATTAAATTCTAATAATGACAATTCTTAGCTTCCTTGCTCTTAACTTCTATGACCCTCTATGAGTTGTTGATCGATTTACCAACTTGCATCTTCTATATATGATCTTAATTACAAGATGACGTACCCGCATTCCTCATCGCCGAATGGATCTGATGAAGCGCCCAACATACGAAAATAGAGGTGCGTTCCAAGAGGGTTTAGTAGAAGGCCCCAGAGCCGATATACCATCATGGCGGTCGATCTGTAGGATTGGTCCCCTAACGCACCCCATAAGGCCGTGACAGCATACCGAAGATTGTGCAGGATCGTTGGGCGTGAAAGGGTCCCTATCACGTATCCATCATAGAAGATGCTGACTGGTAAGGAGCGCGACAACTTGGTGACAGAAATTTTTGGGTCGTTCGAGCTCCCACAAGACGCCATGCATGCACTGCGACGGTATGCGCTGCTAGTGGCTAGAAAGGCATGGAAGAACTTTAAGAGTATCCTTGTCACTAATTTCGTGAATAAGGAAATGACTCCATTCCAAAAGTACGGGTTCATCACTGAAGATGTGTGGGAACGATTTGTTGAAATGAAGAAGACCGAAGAGTTCGTGGTTCAAAGTACGGCGCACAAGGTTGTCCAGTCAAAAAACACCCACCCACTCAAACTTCGCTCCACTGGGTTTGAGGGCAAGATCGCGCAATGGACAAGGGAGGATGGTGAGGTAATCCAGAAGGAGGTCGCGCCACCGTTTGCCTCGATAATGGACTACCCGCGCGCTCGAAACTGGTTAAGAGCGAGGTCATGTCCCACGTCTTCAGGCCATGTGTCCTTTTGCCAACGCCACTGACGAGGAAGTGTCACAATGCTTAATATCATTGAGCGCGGAATCTTCCTAGGGCTCTTTCGCTCCAGACAGAGACAAAGATATACTCTCTATGGCCTTGGGAAACAAGGAGCACCCGGGTCGCACCCGAGGCCTAGGTGTTTTAATTCCCTGGAAAATGAGATTCCCACAAGACTCCGAGTCATACCGGAGTAGGAAGAGAAGCAAAGACGAGCGTGAGGCATGGATAGTAGCCATGATTGAGGAAAGGGTTCAGGAAAAGCTTGAGGAAAGGTTGCAAGCGCAGTTAGAGATTCAGCTAAAATGCTTTGAGGAAAGGATGGAGCAAAAGGCCGCTGCGGACAGGCAGGAACAGAACATGCAAGCCCAAGAAGCACATGCACAGTTTAGCCCAACTAACCGTCGGAGTAGCTGCGCGTCCGTCCTGAGACGGATGTGGTTGACGTCAGATTTTCTCCCGACGACAACAAGGTAATATACATTATATTTTTGCAATGCTCCTTAGATAGACATGTTTGACGTGTTAGCTAATTAATTGTGTATAGTTATATGTAGGGGGCCATGCTATGCAATCTCAATCTCCAAGTGAGGCTTGCCGACAGCTCTGTTCCTTTGCAGGCTGCTTGGGGCGCGCGTATCCATCCGGTGATGGGGCGCTCTTGCACAGTTGTTCTTTATATCCAGGCTACGCGAAGGTTCATGTCAATGGTGTACATGAAATTTGCAAGGGCATCATGCTGGAGATGCCTCCAAACAACGAGATCGTCACACTAGGGGATGCCAACGACACATTCAGCCCAAGAAGTCCATCTACTTTGATGCCCACCATGCAGCACCGAAGATACAAGCAATACCGGAGCCACATGATGCGTCGGATTAGATACGAGCACAAACAAAGCCCACCAAATCGGCTACCATGTCCCATCAGGCATAGTCGGCCAAGTCATCTCCCGTGAAGACGACATTTCATAGACGACAAGGCAGCGATAAGGGCAAATCGATACGAATGACCAGCTCAGCCTATTACAGTCCATTTGCACCGTTGGTGCAGCAATTCGAGCTGGGAAAGCCATTCGTACTGAAAGAGATCCCGGGGACGCTTTCATTAGCCTGCGTTAGATTGCAAGAATGGTGCATGGAACAAGCCAACAAGACGACGGCAGAACGGGCAACGAGTATCTCGGTCCGCTTCAAGGAGGAGCATTTTTCACACTAGTTTTTAGATGGCTTCGTCGTGGTTGGCTTCAATGACTTGTTCGATCTGTACAACCTCAACGCCCTCGATGCTTCACTCATCAGATGCTGGACATTGTAAGTGTGTGCAATCATGATATATATAATCGTGTTGTACCGACAAATGGCATATATGTAGATACATGATCATTGATTTTGTATATATATGTAGATACATGATCATGGAGGCAAAAGCAAGGAATGAACCGGTGGATTCCATTGACCCACACATGGTTTCGAAGCAAACCATGGACGAAAATATTTAAGTCGTCCATGATTACGTGGAAAAAGTAATGTTGACTCAATGGGACAAAAACTTCATAATTTTACCCCACAACCCGGGGTAAGTGCTTCATCTAGTTGCTATATTTGTTGATCTGTACTATATAACGTAGCTTGAAGTTAGGTTGAATGACCATGGCAACATACATGTGTAGGTTTCACTGGGTTATACTTGTAATTATACCAAGAAAGCATAAGGTAACTTACCTTGATTCCAAAAAGGGTAGCACCCACGACTTGGTGCCTATCAAAAATTTACTTGACACGTCATTCGATATCTACAAAGCTCGTGGAGGGCCACACAAGGACACAGCGAAGCTGAAGCATATTTATAACTTTTCGGTATTCGCTAGTACGCAATAATCCTTCACACACTCCATAATGAAACATTCGAACTAATTAACCTGTTTATATTTTGGCAGTGCCACCAGCAGCCACGGGCCACTATCCTATATGGGTTCTACGCTTGCCATAACATGCAACTCCTCATTGGTACAAAGAAGACCAATGACTTAGAGGTTTATCAATCTTTAAACATTTGTTTCCACTCATTAATTTTTATACACGCAAAGACTTTACTCTTCTCATTGACAGAGGTGGCAATACGCTGAACTTGCGTTGGAACAGCCTGACCTGCTAGGTATTTGAGGACAACTATGTGCGTTCTTGAATCGTGAGATCATTAATACAACAGGCAAATTCCACTCAAGCCTCGCCCGATGAGTTGTGAATTTGTTTGGTACCATTTGGATTAATTTGTGAACCTTGTGCTGTGAATTTGTCAGTTGTAGTTCTGAATTCAATTGGCTCTTATATATGAGTTTATTTCTGTAATGGATGCGTTGTACATTGTAATGTGTGATCAAAGTTGATTTCTAAAATGGATGCCATGTATGTTGTAATACATGATTCGATCGAGTTCATTTCTATAATATATGTCATAATAATATATTGGTGATGCTCTTTGTACTATAATTTGTTTCAGATGGCATGGCTAGCATTTCCTGAGGCTAGCCAATAAATCAAAATTGCTGTAAGAAATTTAAAATCAACATCATAGATGGTTGCCAAGATAGAACTGTCTGTGGTAACTGGGTCATCACAAACGGTTCCAAACTAGAACAGTCTGTGATAAATGGATAATCATAGACGGTTCCAAACTAGAACCGTCTGTGATAAAATGGCTTATCACAGACAGTTCACAGATATAATCGTCTGTGATAATCCATTTATCACAGACGGTTCAAAAATAGAACCGTCTATGATAAAGTGCTTATCACAGACGGTTCTAGCTTTGAACCATTTGTGATGAATTTGTTCACAGACGGTTGGAAAACCGTCTGTAATGACTGAGTCATCACTAACAATTTGATACAGACGGTTCACAAAACCGTCTGTGATGTGGTTTGTGAACCGTCTGTGATGAGGATTTGTATAGTAGTGAATGCCTCTTATAATCGGGGATTATTAGTGGCAGTTTTAAAACCACCATAGATAATACTATCAGTGGTGGTTTTCGGCTAAAACTGCCATAAATACTCATATTATTAGTGATGGTTTTAGCCAAAAACCGCCACAAATACTTATATTATTAGTGGCGGTTTTTTGGATAAAACCGCCACAAATACTCATATTATCAGTGGCAGTTTTATCCAAAAACCGCCACTAATATGCACACTATCAGTGGCGGTTTTTGCATAAAACCGCCACCAATACTCATATATCAGTGGCAGTTTTAGCCAAAAACTGCCACAGATAATTTCAGACCACAAAATAAAAAACTAACATTTCGAGCTAGCCTCAGGAAGTGCTAGCCATGACATCTGAAACAGCGTACACAATGAATATATGATTCTACAATATATGATACTACAAAAAAAGAGGGGGAAATCTAATAGGCTAACAAGCCTCAAATTTGCAGTGGAGAAAGGATGTTACAGACTAGTGAAATAAAATTCCTTCCATCAACATGCATGGCCTTTGATCCTATTAGATTATATAATATTTCAATAGCACATGCTGCCCATTCATTATAAAAAAGTAGAAGAACAATTCCACAGTTTCCCAGCAAATTTTCCAACTCATATATCTAATGTCCATTAATGACACAATTTATTTATTCATCAAAACAAGAGGAGCATAAGCAGGGAAAGATCAAGGGACTTGCCAGTCGATCGGACTGCATCTAATTCCTTCCTCTCCCATTGAGGAATTTTACCCGTGTACCCACTCGTGCCTAGTCTGTAGGGGTAAATGTTCCTCCTTGCAATGTCTATGTGGTCCTCATTGGACTTCTTTGTTGCTTCATCTTGCTTCATCTCCACAAACTCATTCAGATATAGCTCTAATTTTGGATAATCTACGATGGCTGGCCGGTTTTTCTTCACATAGTTTGTATTCAACCTCGCCTTGAAGTTCCTCCATGCCGCATCCATGGCCATCAACGCATCGCGATGCACAAGTTCTTGGGCTTCTTCGGGGAATTCGAAGGTTCCTTTGTGACACCACGGAGTGTCGTAACCTTATATAATGTGAATTTTGAGGTCAAAAACATTATGAAATATGGAATTGGAGGTTGAAACCATACGGTATGAGGTTTATTTGCATTTCCAGGACGTTTCTGGGAGTTTGGCCCTTCCCGGGGGAGTTTGGGCCTAAGGGAAAGGGTCGTGGGCCTTGGTGGGGAGGAGTTTGAGTCCTTTTGGGAGTAGGAGACCTGGTTGGAGGCCTCCCCCAGCCCCTTGTGTGCCTCCCCTGCTGTTGTGCGCCCCCCCCCCTTTCAACCCTAGCCTCCCCCCACTCTCCCCTCCACCCCTTGCCTCCACCTCTCCTAGCCGCCACCTCCAAAGCCCTTGCGCCCCTCTCCTCGCCTCTCCACCACCCCTTGCTGCCCTAGGGGAGTAATCCACCTCACCATCCCGCAGATCCATCCATTGGAGCGCTCCGCGACGAGGAGATCCGGTGGATTCAGAGCGAGGAAGGAGATCGCGCGAACCGGGAAGAGATCCGTTGGGTTTTCGTTCGTCGGGCGAAGGTATGGCCATGGGAATCCTTGGGGTTGGTCTAGGATATGTTATAAGGGTTAATATCATGTTTTTAGATCAATTGGTGGTGCTGTAGTTGGGTAGATTAGATGGAATCTTGAGTTTGCCACGTTCTCTGTTTCGGGCAGCATGAGCAGTCGACCTAGGGTTTGGGTTTTCGCCAATTTAGATTCGGAATTTGGTCGTCCGCCTGTTAAAGAAGCTGTAGGTAACTTCAATACCTTTCAGTGGGTATAAAGAATGTCCAATTCCACCCAGCCGTTTGAAAGTTATGCTCGTTTTACCGAACGTGTTAAAAACTGTGATGTGATTGGAACAGATCACGGTATTCTGTAGATTAAACCACCTTAGATTCCGAATCAGTCTTTCCATATACTTAGAAAAAGTTAGGAAATTTCCTAAGCTACGCGAGGATGTACTCGTTTATTCGATTCGGAGTCTTAGAACCCGAGTTATGCCTTTTGGAATGATGCTGTCCCGACGGGACAGAACCTCTGTTTTTGGGTTTTGCGAGTAGTTTGCGATGTCGGGGTAGAAGAGGGTTTGCGTACTGTTTTGTGGACATGATTGTGAGTGTGTGGTACCTATGTGCAGGTGGTGTGACCCCGGGAGTGCCCTCTACGTCTCGCCAATCCGTCGCCGTGGTTGAGGCAAGTGTATTGGAATGGGTAGCGAGTTGATGTTTGCTTGATTGGTTGAGATTAAAATTGAATATATGGTATGTTCACATACCATGTTTTAATGATTGCCATTGACATGATGAATATGCTTATTATGCTATGATGCCATGTGTTAATGTACAAGTTATTTATGATGTTGGCATGTTTGCATACATGGCATGATACATGGCCCGGGCTGTGAGAAAGTCATAACTAGTCCGAGGAAGGTCGGTGAGAAAGTTATGACTATTCCGGAGAGCCAATGAGTAAGTCCTACATCGTGATTCCATCCACCGCGGTGTATGGAAGCGAGGAGTAGGCACCCTCCATCTTCGGGATGGAAGGGGGGAGAGGGTGCACACCGATGGGTGTGTATTCAACCATACCGATATGAGTTTCCAGGAGATATGTGCATCGCATTGCATTGAATTGCATTGCATTATATGAGGATGTTATATGATGATGATTTATGATGATGTCAATGATATGCTTACACTATGAATATGAGATGTGTATGATGTCGTATGTGAAAAGTGGTGTTGAAGGTATTGGAATGTATTTTCTTGTTCCATTGCAATATACTTGCTGAGTGATGAACTCACGCTTGTGTTTATGTTGTTTTTCTTAGGTACCATGAAACCGGCATGCGGGAAAGGGAGCTAGTCACACGTCATCACTTAGCTTCACACATATAAACAATGACATGTTCCTTCCTTTAATTGTGATGGTTAATTCACTGAACTAAACTGTGGTGTTGATGCTTTGTTGGTTGCCATGAGTAAATGATTAGTCCATATTTGATATGAGACGAATAGGCTTATATCCTTAACTGCATGATGGCTGAAATTCCTGTTTTCTCAAGTTATTACTATCGTTCTTTATGCTATCTTGATATGTGAAGATTGTTGTTGCTCAATCCATGGAAAAACAAAGGAGATGCTGTCGAAATTTTCGGTATTAGCATTTGCTCCTTTGCTGTAATTTACTTGTAATTGTGGTATTTAGAGGTTTCTTAGTCTATGTTTGGTAGCATTCGGGCATATTAAATGCCGGGGTGTTACATCCTTTGAGCTCTGTCCATAGATCCTCTTTGGTGACGCAGGGAACTTTGTGCCAATCCAAATAGGTGATTGGCACTTTATCCCTTACGATGTACCCGCATATTAACCTGTATTTTGCTGCTGATTTTGGTGGTGCAATGGGGGCCCCAGCATCTGAGACCTCCAAGATGGTATACCGACCTTCAGGCTTCTTAGTTTTCCCTCGGCCTCGATGTCTTGCAACGGGAGCATCATATGCAGCAGCGGTGGAGGCCTCGGCATCTTTGGTGGTTGGGTGGATGTTAAGGTACCTGTAACACCCCGGCATCTAGTATGCCCTGGATGTCACCAAATATAGCATGAGAAGTATCTAAATACCACAAATTAGGATAAATTACAGCAAGGGTGCAAATGCTAAACCGAAAAATTTCGGCAGCATCTCCTTTGTTTTTCCATGGTACGGAACAACAACAAGAATATCTCAAGATATATCATAAAGGAAAGCATCTAAAACAGCAATAGCAGGTGACATAGCAGCAATTTAAGTCTAGCATAACGAATTTAACCATTCCATGAACTAAAACGAACTAATGGATGTAAACAAGCACACAAACAAATCATAAACCTAGTCTCATCACCCTAAATTTATTATCACAACTCCAGAAAAGTAAATATTGTCTAATTGTGCGGAAATTATGTGATGAAGTGCCTCTAAGCCCCCTTCCCGCATGCCGGTGTCATGGTACCTAAAAACATCATAAGCACAAGCATGAGTTCATCACCCAGCAAAGTGTATTGCAATGAATCAAAGGAACATATTTCAATAACATCATGTGTACATCTCATAATTGACATCACAAGTATTTCACATTCACATGGTATCCATCTCATAACATCATTATCCATGTATGCAATGCAATGCACATGTCTCCGTGAAGCACATACCGGTATTGCCGAGTGCACACCCGTCGGTGTGCACCCTCTTCCCCTTCCATCCCGTAGATGGAGGGTGCCTACTCTTACTGACTCGCTCCCATACACAACCGTGGATGGGACTACGAGGTAGGTCTTTCATGTTCACTACTTGTGAACACAGAGGCCCGCATCAGAATGGGTCGCCTCTTCCATAATGAATGCACATATGACATGAACATAAATAATCTCGCATAAACATTTAATACAATGATTTCATAACAAGTATATAAAACCATATTCATCATATCATAGGAAAACATCAATCATGGCAAGTTAGCATAACATGTAAACATATTGCACCAAAGCAAGTCTAGCAATCATACAACCCGAACCCATTCCAATACACTTGCCTTCAACCGTGGGCGACGGATTGGCGAGAGGTTGAGGGCACTCCCGGGACCTGCACATAGGTACCACACACTCAAAACGTGCCCACAAAACAGTACATGAACGATCCCCTAACCCGACTCCGCAAACCACACCTAAAATCCAAAAACAGAGAATCTGTCCCGATGGGACAGCGGGCTTCCAACTAGCATAACTTGAGTTCTACCACTCCAAATTAAGTAAAAGAGTACATTTGCTCGTAGCTTAGAAAATTTCCTAGCTTTTTCTAAGTATTGGGAAAAACTTATTCGTCCTCTAAAATTGACTAATCTACAGATCAACACGATCTGTCCCAATCACGTCACAGTTTTGAATACGTTCGGTAAAACAGCCATAACTTTCAAACGGCTGATCGGAATTTCACGTTCTTGGTGTCCACTGAAAGGTGTTGAAATTACCTACAACTTTCTCAACAGGCGGACGACCAAATTCCGATTCTAAAATTGCAAAAACACAAACCCTAGGTCGGACGTCTAATCTGCCCGAAACAGAACACAATGACGACTCTGGTTTTCATCAAATCTAACCAATGGCAGCACAACCTTTTGAACTAATAGCATGAAAACCTCCATTAACACAGTACCTAATCCACCCCAAAGGTTTCCCATCACCATACCTTAGCTTGACGAACGACGAACCGACGAACACCTCTCTCCCGGCCACGATCTCCCTCCAATCTTCAGATCCTCCCGATTGAAATCCTTCGCAACACGGAGATCAATGGAGGAGGATGAAGAGGCAGCAACGGAGGGGAGAGAGACCACGCTAGGGCCGGCTAGGAGGTGGTGGGGGAGGCGCAAGAGGGAGGAGGGGGCGCATGGCAAGGAGGGGGTGGGGGCGGCGGCTAGGGTGGAGAGGAGGGGGAGGCGCATGTGGGAGGGGTGGGGCACATGGGGTTGCAGGTTGCTGCCCTAATCCCTCCCCACTTGGGCCATAGGCCTCCCACCTCCGGCCCACAAGGTTTCCCCAAGCCCACAATGCTTCCCCCAGGCCCGAAATTCCCCCGAAAGGCCCAAAACATGACACCGAAAACATACCGAAATGCCAGAAACGAAAAATGACTCATTTCGTCATCCGTGGTGTTACAGTACCTGCTCGGGCTCATGTTGAAAGTCTCCTCTATTTCTAAGACAAGAGGTCTTATTATCACCTTCCTAAGATAGACATTGACCTTCAAGTTATTCACATTGTAGTTATTTGTATGTAACATGGATGTTTTTGTTGTTGCTGAAGCTGAAATATGTCATTAATTAAAAAAACAATATTAACATTGTAGTTATTTGTATGTAACATCATGTAAGATCTTCCTATAGTCTTACATAAAACCAAACGAGCTTTTTTAGGATCTTCTATAATACATAGTATTCTAGGTTTCAATTTTTTTCTAATTACATGTCATTCTACAATTTTAATGTGATATTTTTACCATTTTTCTTGTATTTCTCTCCCCTTTAGCTATTTACAATGATATTTACTAATATAAATTATAATAAGACACATCATCCAAAGAACAATAAGTGATCTAATAACGTGAGATAATGTAATCTTTTGTACATGTGTCTTAGTGGATGTATCTTATCTTAGAATAACATCTATTCAATAATGGATCGAGTAATTTTGAGAGGAAGTTTCTTGGCTCTTTTCCCGTATTCGGAAAAAGATGACAACATCATGGAGATAGATGTGGTGCATGCATGGTGAACTTCATGGTCAGTATAGAGTAAACAAAATTTAAGACCGCATCCATTTTCCGGTAGTGTAATATCTACAAAGTAGAAACACATTGGGCATTTCCAGAGCTCAATCCCAGAAATGCACCACTAACGTATAATTCAGTAGGCAACATGTACTGTTGTGTGTCTGGTTGATCCTAAACTAGTTTGCTTATTCAATTTAAGAGAGAGTGACACATCTATCCAACTTGTCATTTTAATCTAGAACGAAGCACACAGACACAAAATCCCCTACGACAAATTACTAAACTAGCAGCCCACGGAGTTGCTTAAACGATTGATTCATTGGCCATTGCTCAAAATTCCATTACTACTGAGTACTGACAAATATATCAAGCCATTAATCTTGAGTGCAATAGAGTATACAGTTGTTTAGACATACATGTATTATATCTACTTCCAATCCTAAGAGGCATACAACCTTTTTGGCTAGATACGTGTTTTTAGGCAATACATTTCCCTCTAAAAGCATGTCCGCTAAGAGATGTAGCAACGTCGTGAAACTTTTGTCGGACCAACCATTGCTTGCCTTCAATTTCAGCAGCGAAAGCACGGTGTGTAACTTTGTGTATTCCTCCTTGCAATCTGGGAACAAAGGTTTGTTCGAGTCCTCCATCAAACCCTTGAATTGATTAAACTCTCTCTGGCTAGTGTAGTTCTCTTCTGCATCGCTCAACATTTGAGCCAGATTATTATCATCATCGACGACCAACCTATCCTCATCGGATCCATAACCGATGTCAGCTGCCATATTGCCGGCTTTGTCGTCATCGACGTTATCACGTTGAAGTATTATCTCCTCTTCACCGTGCCTTGTCCAACATGTATTGCCTTGTACAAAACCCCTCTGAATCAAGTGAAAGTGGATATAATCTTTGTCCGGAAACATCTTCTCATTCTTGCAATCAATGCATGGACAATGTATGTACTCCGTCTTTTTTGGCAAGCTGTTCTCCTTGGCGGCTCTTAGAAAAAGCAGATATGCCTTTGATGTATTCTCGGCTGTAACGGTTCACATTGTACATCCATCTTCGATCCATCTACAATTAATTAATATAAACAATTATTAATATCCAATAATCTTAATTAAATAAATTATTAATCCAATATCCAACAATATCCACTAACGATACAAAATTAATGCTAATTAATTTTCTAATCTTAATTACTTAATTTTAATATATGCTCATACCTAACAAAAATTAAATTTATTTTCTAAAGGAGCTAGATAATAAATTCATCATCTTAAAATGCAAGGCAACTTCATGATCACCAACCTACCATATTAACTAAAATTTAATGCTTATTAATATCCAATAATCTTAATTAAATAAATTTAATATATGCTTGATAAAAATTAGCTAACAATAGCCACTAATGGAGAAAGATGTATATGCACGCACTAATGGTAAAAAATTTATGGTAATTAATAAAACAAATATTAATTACTTAATTTTTATATATGCTCATACCTAGTCAAAATTAAATTTATCCTCTAAAGGAGCTAGATAATAAATTCATCATCTCAAAATGCAAGGAAACTTCATGATCACCTATCTAACATATTAACTAAAATTTAATGTTTATTAATATCCAATAATCTTAATTAAATAAATTTAATATATGCTTGATCATAATTCATCATCTAAAAAAGATAGATAACTTAATCTAATGGAGCAAGATAATAAATTCATCATCTACAAAATGCTAGGTAAATAAAAACAAACTAAAACTAAACCTTGCATTTGAACTACATATAAATTAACCTTAATTAAACTAGGTCTAAACATTAAATTGCAACTACATCACTACAAATGAAGATAGGAGAGCAAATTACCCACCTTGGAACAACTACAGGAAGTAGAAGCACAAGAATCTTTGCAAACGAAATTTGAAATCTATAAATTTTGGTTTGTTCTCGGGGAGGAAGATGACCACATGGAGCTAGTACAGGGGTATTTATAGAGAATATTATTTGTGGTGGTTTTAATTTAAAACCACCATAAATAATACTATCAGTGGCGGTTTTAGCCAAAAACTGACACAAATACTTATATTATTAGTGGCTATTTGTGACGATTTTTTTTAAAACTACCACAAATAATTCTAAAAGTATTTGTGACGATTCCAAAGAAAAACCACCACAAATAATACATTATTTGTGGCGGTTCCAAACAAAAACCGCCACAAATAGTCTTCCCGCTATTTTAAATTTTAAAACCGCCACTGATAATTCTATTTGTGACATTTCCAAAAAAAACATTACAAATAGGGTGTCACCTATGTGTTGTTTTATAGTAGTGCCTTATTAGGATTAAGATTACTCATAATCCTAATATATAGGATTATAGCACAAATTTCTAAATCCTAAAAGACTAGACATATGCCATCATACTAGATTTTTAGTTAGTTAACTTCATTTCTATGCATCCATTTCACGCTTTCAGCTTTTTTCATCACAGATCTTGCGTCAGCAATCGGCCAATAATTTATGCGGCTACTATGTGTGCTAGTTTATGGACATCCGGACCGGAGGTGCTAGCCATTTGCAAGATTCATCGGATTTCTCGTCGGCGCGAGTGAGAGCAATCCAAGAATAACTCGTCGGCTGGATTTACGATGAGGTCGTAAATCCTACATGCGAGTTTCACGATCCAACATCAAATAGGTGGGGCCCTTTGATAAAAACTGATGAACTGTCGGAGTCGACATCTACGGCTATCAAGAGCTATGCACATAAAAGATCCCTGTGAACGTTCTGTAATTAAATTTGTAATGAATGTTATGTGAACTATATATGTGTACTTATATATATGTATGATTCATCATTAGTTAATTGTTCATGATTGATTATATGTACTTTAATTAATTATACTTAACACACACAGACACGTATATAATATATATTACCTCACATGCATATATAATATAGCATATATACTATATACTATATATTAAATCTCGTGTGACTGATGGCCGTTTTGAACCGGTACTGATGGCCTGATCTGTAGTAGTGCATGAGTCACCCTATTTAACAGTTTGCAAAACTTGTCTGCTCTAAATGAGTCACCCTATTTTAATTTAGGACCCCAACTAATTAGATTTAGGGCTCCAACGAAATATTCACTCCAGCAATTAGGCCCTAAAATCCAACAAAGATAGGACTCAATCACAGAGTTGCTAAATATAGCTACTCTCTTAGATGCCCTAAAACAATTTGCTAAATTTTAACAATTTAGGGCCCTTGCTGGAGTTAATCTTTTCCCCAAAAGCCCTATAATTCAAGTTAGGACCATACTTAGGGTCCCTCTTGGAGATGCTCTAAGTACATTTTAAGAGCCACTAGAGCCGTCATTGCCTTTGTTTTAGTCATAATCAATATGCAACTTGAGCCCAACATTGGCTCTTCAGGAACATGAAGGGAAAACATTGCCACAAAGCTCCACAAACTCTCCGCGATTCACATTGAGCCTCCGGCCGCCCTGGGAGGAGATTCCAACTGCATCTCAAGATTCTTTCCTCGAGTGGTAGCAGGTTGCATTGTCGTTGTTTACTTCCTAATTCATACACATGCATGCATGTACGCAAGATGCTGAAGGTACGCCCTTGTGTCCTTCCTCATTGGTCTGGAACTGATTAATAAATAAAGTTTCTGAACCTCTGGTTTAGTTCAAGCATCAACTTAGAATATCCTAAAGATCTTTTCGACAAAAACAAAACTTGTTAAAGCAACGCTACTCGCTTTCCCCAAACGCTTGTAGAAGCCACTTAAAAAGAGAAAATAATACTCGCGACAGTATCAACGCTACTCGCTTTCCCCAACTGCTTGTAGAAGTCACTTAAAAAGAGAAAATAATACTCACGACAGTATTAGAAGTGGGATTCGAACCCACGACCTCACCCTCCTCGTGGCCCACACCTCACCCATCTAACCAACCCATCCACGTGTGATCTCTGATAGAGTAGGACAAGTATTCCTTTTATTATTTCGAAAACTGGGCTTCTAACACGAACCGCTTGTAGAAACCACCTTCTACAAGCGGTTCGTGTTACCAACCGGTTGTAGAAGTCCAGAACCGGTTAGAGACACAAACCGCTTGTAAAAATTAGATTTTACAACCGGTTGGTGTCTCCAACCGGTTGTAAAAGCCCTCTCCTGGCTTATAGCTATTGAACCGCTTGTGATACACTATCATAATAGGTTTTAAATTTACCGGTTGTAGAGGTACCGCTTGTGATGCTCGTTTTTGTAGTAGTGCAAACTCCATCGTAAAATTCTTTTGGTCAAAAGATCGAGGACCATATGCATGCACATGGACTGACACAGCTGTTGTTCGGTACTTGATCTGTTTCTTTAGCTGTAAAATATACGTGCTGAATTAATGTCCTTAAAAAAGATACTACAAGTCATATTCGGGGTTTTGGTTAGTGATAGGAAAACATGCCATAGGTCACCGGTAACCGAAAATCTCGGGAAAATCTTGGTTGGCATTTCTAAACAAATTTTAATTTCTAATTTGGTTACCAACGAGGTCTCGATAAAATCTCATAAACCTCGGCCAAATTTTGTTGAATAAAAAATTATCCAAATTTTTTGGTTGGTTAAAAAAATACCGGCCCTCACTGAGAATTGTGGTACCAGCTGGTAACCGAAACCCTAGCCATACTATAAAGCATTGGTTGTACAAACAATCACTTTAACAAAAAAAAAAAAAAAGCTTAGTGTATGTCTAAAAAGGTCAACTATATGAAATTGCATGTAATTTGTCTAAGTCCAATTTTCTCCTCTTAGGAAAATATCACGAGGAATGTTTTCGGCCGAACATTATAAGATTAATTTGACAACAAATATCAGGTAGAAACTAATCACACACTACCTTCAAAACCTGTTGATTTTCGGACTTTTTCAGATATGTGAAAGCTTCTCATTAGCTTTCCAACGAGCCAAAGAACGTCCCGATCGGAGTTACGAGTCAAAAGTTATGGTCGTTTTAGCGAGACGTGGAGGCGTGGACTATTTGTGTCGTTTTTTTGCTAGAACTAGCACAAATAATATCATTTGTGTTGATTTTTGGCTAGAACCGACACAAAAAATTAGGCTATTTGTGTCGGTTCCAATTTAGAACTGTATTTGTGTCGGTTTTTAATTGAAACCGACATAAATAATATATTATTTGTGTCGGTTTCAATTAAAAACCGACACAAATAGTCTTCACGTCATTTTAAATTTTAGAACCGACACAGAAACTTTATCTGTGTCGGTTCCAAAAAAACCGACGCAGATAGTCCGTCACCTATTAGGTGTTTTGTAATAGTGACGTCGTCAGTATATTCCCGTGGTGCACTAATTAATTTATGTCACGTACTCCCAAACATGTACTGCTACTGGTTTAAAAAATATGTACTATACCGCTATTGTCAAAATCTTTTACGTGGACTATATATACATCTACGATACATGCAGCCATAGTTACACGCGCGTCCGATGCTCTCTATATATATGTGCCTCTAGGAGGGGTCATGGTGTGCATAAACCAACTCATAAGCTATAGCTTATCTCTCTAGGTTCATTGTAATTTGCAGCGCGCCTTAGCTAGCTTGCTATCTAGTGTAGTCTAGGTGTAAGTGTGAAATGGCATTTAACAAGAACATTGCTAGCACTTGCACTCGTGCACTACTACTAGTTTTTCTTGTTCTATTCTCTCAGATCAGGGCTTCTCAGGGCAGGCCGTTGCCCGATCACGGGAGATACTTGCTATCGCATAGCAATGGGGCTGTGCCCAAGGGAATGGTCGAGGGTGCTTTGTCTCCCTCGTCGGACATTCACGGCGATAAAGGCCCCATGATCGACGTCGACGACGTCCGTCCGACGAATCCGGGGCACAGCCCAGGCATTGGGCACGCCTTCGTCAACAAGAATGGGCTCGGGAGGAAGCTTTGAACCTCTCTACATTAACCGGCACGCCATTGTTATTGCATGCATTTATTGTGCTGTCGCTTGCGCTTCTTTAGTTCTCCATCGATTTCTGATTCTTTTTGGTTTGTTTGTGTTGGAGCTAGCTAGCATTCAGCATGTCAATCTGTATTAATCATGTATGCGTCCTTTGTAATTAAGTCCTGCTTGAAGTAATGCACATCATTCCATTTTGTGTCCACAGCGTTGTAGTTTTGCTTTTTGTCGCGACAAAATTGCTAGCTGTTTATCCTAGCTACGTTTAAGGACTCATATACTACTAAAACTAACAAATTAAACCTAAACTTACTCAACTATATATATATATATATAGTGATAATATTATCTTCTACCCGCCTACATGCATGCTGTGCATACTGAAGTCTTACAGCTGCTTTCATCTGCCTTTTTTTTTCCCTGAAGAATGCATGGATATGCTTTCAAGAGCTAGCTAGCGTGCTAAATTAATCTCAGCATTTCTAACCATGCATAGTGACGGCAAGTACAATAGCCGCAGATTATGGGCAGGCACTACCATGCCTTACTTTGAACTCTTCAATGCGAGCACAACGATCACACTAGGAAATGGAACAGCGCCCAGATTTTGGACTTCCAATTGGCTAGCTACACAGTGCTGTGCCGAAGAACATTGCCCCGCTGTGCTTTCAGGTTGTCAGAAGAAAGAACAGGACGGTGCGTCATGAACTGACAAATAACAATGAGCTCTACCCTCTCAGGAGAGTATCCACGGCAGAGCAGCTACATGAATTCTTCCATCTCTGGCAATTGCTTCAGGAGATACAATTGCGGGAGGATGCACCCGACACAATCACCTGGCGCTGGACAGGGGACGGTCGATACACATCAAAATCAGCTTACAAGATTCAGTTTGTCGGGTCCGTGGCGGAGCACAACTTCAATCCTATCTAGAAAGCGAAGACTCAGAGTAAATGCAAATTCTTTGTCTGGCTTCTCGTGCAAAATAGGATCTTAATGTCCGACAATCTAGCCCTCAGGGGTTGGCCACACCCGGCAGTCTGTTGCCTCTGCGACATAGGCTTTGAGACGGCACCATCTAATGCTTTTGTGCCCCTTTGCTGAGTCCTTTGGTCAGCTTATTCTCAAAGCTACTCATCCAATTGCCGCGTACGACGGAGGATGGAACCACCCTCTCCATCTCTTCTTGGTGGCAGTACCTGCGATCCTCTCGGTGTAACGGCACCTGGCCGAACATCGACGCCGTTTTGATCTACGGGTTCTGGAACCTCTGGAAAGAGCGGAACGATCGCATCTTCAATGGATCTCGCTCCACGGTGCAATGCGTGGTCCAGAAGGTGGTCGACGATCTGGCGCTTTACGCGCCCATAAGGTCAATCCTTAAAGACCCTCTTTCGTTGCCCTTTACCTGAGCTCTCTCCAGTTCAAGCCATGTACTTAATCCCTGCTTTTGTTGTAACTCATTTCCTGTACTCTCAGCATCAGCAACTGGGGGGTGTTCTGACTCCTTTGCACTGAGGCCTGGACCCCGACACCCGGAGGCCTACTGTTGTTGACTCTTATTTTTCCTTCTTAATGAATCGGCAAAGCTCCTGCCTCTCTTTCAAAAAAAAAAAAAAAAAAAAAAACTAGCTAGGAAGAATAAACAGGTAGAAAGCTTAATTCAAAATGTATATCCATATATACTCCTAGGCCAACGTATCGAGCAGCAAAAGCTAGATGCATATGTATGTGGGTCAAAGCTAGATCTCCCAGCAAAATTCTACATAAGCATACAGAATTGAAGACATGATATATATGGGATCCACCTAGCTACTGGTGTGAGTGTCCAAAAGAGTGTATGTATAAAGCGATGGTGAGTTGACGACAACAAGACCCCATCCATAGGTACATTTCAGGATGCGCCGCTTATCAGCGACTCAAAGATCGGAGTATATATGCATATCATTTCCGTATCACTTACATGGTCCACCACTTGGTCAGCTTTTGAGCCTATCATTGCACATCGTGCCTACGTTTTCTTCCCAAAAATTAATTATCATCATCGCAAGTGCGGCCTCTACTTTACCGTAAATATTTAGCCTCAACTAACCACTAAGGTTGTTAACTAATCGTTAATGTCGGGGTGCTGGCTGCCAATTTGCTCCAAATTAAGAACAGTACGTAGAGGAGACACGGTCCCTGAAAATGTTTCGAAAGCCACTTCGCACCGATTAGTTTCTTGTAGGCTCTCCAAGACATTTTGAATGCCAATATATCCCACGAATTCCGGACACAGAATTTCTATTTTTCAACCTTTTCAGAACGCATGCAGGTAGTGCATCTACTGTTGATTTCTTCACTGCACAGAAGAGGCACAAGAGAAGAAAGAAATGTTGACTGCTGTCTACAGATCAATTGGTGAAATAACCTGAGAAACAATACACCACGACTGTTAGCTAAACTTGTTTGTTTTTGCGCTTTGGTCAGTTTCAGTTCTCAGAGTTCTGTTTGTGTCGGGCGAGCTACAGTAGCCAATCCGAGATAAGTTCAGAGTTATAATTAGAGTCCGTGGTTTCCTGGTGTAATCGAGTTGGTTTCCTGTATCTTTGAGTCTTTATATATGTGGAATAAAATCAGAAAAGGTGCAATTGTTGAGCACCACAAAACTCTTTTCAATTTTGCTCTGTTCTGAAGTCATCGTATTTGTTGCTGCTCTGCTGTTTTTCGTCGCCGGTTCAGAACGTGTGAAGTTTCGTTCTGGACAATGTAAAGTCTGGAGGTTCCGACAACAAGCAAAGCTGAAGCCCATCGACAAAATTAACAGACGAGACTTCGGTATTGGAAAGAACACTGAGTTCTCGGCAGCAAGAGTTCTGAAACAGAGAAGAAACAAGCTTCAAAGTTTCAGGTTCTGGGTTCAGAATATTTCACTTGGTATCAGAGCTTCGGCTGAGGTACGATGGAGCTGCCACCTGACACGTCGGCAAACGACGGCGTGTTGCAAATCGGCCGGCGGCGTATTGCAAACCGACATCAACAGCATCAGTAAGGACGCTGTCCAGAGCAGCAGCTGTGCCGATTCAGTATCCCATGCTGAATGACACGAATTATGGCCTGTGGGCTCGGCTGTAAAGATGAAGATCATTATGCATTCTCTCGGCGTATGGGTGGTAGTAGAAAGTGCTATACCGGTCGAAGAAGAGAAGTGTTAGGGAGGCCTCGTTGCAATCTCTCAAGCAGTGCCGGATGCTGTGATGATGGTCATCACAGAAAAAGAATCGGCCAGGGAGGCTTGAGAGGCGATCAGAGAGATGCGTATTGGTGAAGACCGTGTCAAGAAAGCAAGGGTGCAATCTTTGAAAAGGCAATTGGACAGGTTGTTGATGGGGGATTCAGAGAGTATTACTGAATTCTCGCAGAAACTCACAACTCTGGTGGGTGAGATTCGTGCTCTGGGTCTAGATATACAAGATAGTGCTGTGGTAGAGAAATTATTCGGTTTCAAATCGTATTTAGTACATGTTTGAACTCATAATTTCAAAACGATACAACTTTTTGGCGTATTTACGAAAAACGCACCCTTGACCGGTTCCTGGTAACCCATACATGCATGACCGGTTTTTGGGGACCCATCCAAGGGCATGGCCGGTTTTTGGGGCACCATCCAAGGCCATGGCCGGTTTTTGGGGTTCCATACATGGCCATGGCCGGTTCCTGGTGTCCCATACATGGCCATGGCCGGTTCCTGGTGTCCCATACATGGCCATGACCAGTTCCTGGTGTCCCATACAAGCACTATATTGGAATACTGGAATACAAGGACAAATTGTCACTATACTGGAATACGAGGACTATACATATTGGGAAAAAATCGTATTTGATATAACTTGTAACTCGTATTTACAAGATGATACAACAGTTTGACGTATTTACGAAAAAATCACTCATCTCCGGTTCATTATACGAAGATGCATCTCCGGTATACCATCGATATATTTTTAAATATTTAAATTAGATACATGAAAATTATATATGTAGACTTGTCTCGAGAAGAACTTTCATAATATTATAATTTTAAAAGTTTAACCATCACTGTAATTAAAACATCAATTTTTTGAAGGCCGGAAGAAGTAGTAGTCTACTTACTTGGCTGCAGCCATGCACATACATGCATCAAGAAGATCAACATGCAGGGAGAGTGACTAGTGCCAGTATTTGCCAAGTGATAGCTTATTCAATTGGAGCCATGCTCATATCAATGCATCGTGCTTAATTTATACATTACTACCATGCTCATTACCGGCCTTCACACTGAAGGATGCATTGGATACGAATCGTTGGGGGCTTGGCCGGTGCATGGTGGGCCGCTGACGCCTTGGCCGGTTCCTGGTGAGCCGGTCAAGGTGTTGGCCGGTTCTTGGTTCGCCGGTTAAGTCTTGGTCGGTTCCTGGTATACCGGAGATGCATCTCTGGTATACCGGGAACCGGAGATGAGTGATTTTTTCGTAAATACATCAAACTATTGTATCATCTTGTAAATACGAGTTACAAGTTGTATCAAATACGATTTTTTCCTACAATTTGTCACTGTACTGGAATACAAGCACTATACTGGATTATTTTTTTCAGGCCGAATACAAGCACTATGTTGGAATACTATGCAAATTGTGACTCACTTATAGAAATCTGAAAACATAATCGTTTATTTACAGAAACCGCAGTCATATCAGACTTTTGCAAATTCGTTTGCTCTTCCCCGAAACATGAAATACCGTCTAACATGTATATCTCATGGAAACCTTTCCTTGCACGTAATACGAACTCGCGCAATACCGCTAATTATCATATTCACGGCCGAACCGTGACGACGAAGGGTTTTCGGCCGCCCGTAAAAAGTAATATCCGAAGCTATTTCTTGCGTCGGACGGAGCGGGTGTGCTCATCGATATATGGACTACCATATCGAGAAGAAATATCTCATGGAAACCTTTCCTTGCACGTAACACGAACTCGCGCAATTCCCCTAATTATCATAGTTGCGGCCGAACCGTGACGACGAAGGGTTTTCGGCCGCCCGTAAAAAGTAATATCCGAAGCTATTTCTTAGGTCGGACGGAGCGGACGTGCTCATCGATATATGGACTACCATATCCAGAAGGAATATCTCATGGAAACCTTTCCTTGCACGTAATACGAACTCGCGCAATACCGCTAATTATCATATTCACGGCCGAACCGTGACGACGAAGGGTTTTCGGCCGCCCGTAAAAAGTAATATCCGAAGCTATTTCTTGGGTCGGACGGAGCGGGTGTGCTCATCGATATATGGACTACCATATCCATAAGGAATATCTCATGGAAACCTTTCCTTGCACGTAATACGAACTCGCGCAATACCGCTAATTATCATATTCACGGCCAAACCGTGACGACGAAGGGTTTTCGGCCGCCCGTAAAAAGTAATATCCGAAGCTATTTCTTGGGTCGGACGGAGCGGACGTGCTCATCGATATTTGATACAACTTGTAGTGACAAATTGTAGGAAAAAATCGTATTTGATACAACTTGTAACTCGTATTTACAAGATGATACAATAGTTTGATGTATTTACGAAAAAATCACTCATCTCCGGTTCCCGGTATACCAGAGATGCATCTCCGGTATACCAGGAACCGACCAAGACTTAACCGGCGAACCAAGAACCGGCCAACACCTTGACCGGCTCACCAGGAACCGGCCAAGGTGTCAGCGGCCCACCATGCACCGTCCAAGCCCCCGACGATTCGTATCCAATGCATCCTTCAGTGTGAAGGCCGGTAATGAGCATGGTAGTAATGTATAAATTAAGCACGATGCATTGATATGAGCATGGCTCCAATTGAATAAGCTATCACTTGGCAAATACTGGCACTAGTCACTCTCCCTGCATGTTGATCTTCTTGATGCATGTATGTGCATGGCTGCAGCCAAGTAAGTAGACTACTACTTCTTCCGGCCTTCAAAAAATTGATGTTTTAATTACAGTGATGGTTAAACTTTTAAAATTATAATATTATGAAAGTTCTTCTCGAGACAAGTCTACATATATAATTTTCATGTATCTAATTTAAATATTTAAAAATATATCGATGGTATACCGGAGATGCATCTCTGGTATACCGGGAACCGGAGATGAGTGATTTTTTCGTAAATACGTCAAACTGTTGTATCATCTTGTAAATACGAGTTACAAGTTATATCAAATACGATTTTTTCCCAATATGTATAGTCCTCGTATTCCAGTATAGTGACAATTTGTACTTGTATTCCAGTATTCCAATATAGTGCTTGTATGGGACACCAGGAACCGGCCATGGCCATGTATGGGACACCAGGAACCGGCCATGGCCATGTATGGGACATCAGGAACCGGCCAAGCATCAATGGAACCCCAAAAACCGGCCATGGCCTTGGATGGTGCCCCAAAAACCGGCCATGCCCTTGGATGGGTACCCAAAAACCGGTCATGCATGTATGGGTTACCAGGAACCGGCCAAGGGTGCGTTTTTCGTAAATACGCCAAAAAGTTGTATCGTTTTGAAATTATGAGTTCAAACATGTACTAAATACGATTTTTTCCAAATTATTCAGCGCTGATCCTAACATATTTCTTCCAATCATTAGCACAATTGAGCAATGGGGTGACATGGCTACCATGTTCCTAACTGAAGCAATTGGGAGACTCCAGATGTTCGAGGAAAGCACAAAGGGAAGGCGACCTCGCAAAGAAGATGGAGAACAATTGCTTCTTCCAAAGAAAAGAAGAGCAAAGGTGGTGCTATTTTTGGAGCAAAAAGAGGTGGTGGTCGTAGCGGAGGCCGTGGCCTTGGTC
Source organism: Rhipidocladum racemiflorum (assembly GCA_036346355.1). Classification (NCBI taxonomy): domain Eukaryota; kingdom Viridiplantae; phylum Streptophyta; class Magnoliopsida; order Poales; family Poaceae; genus Rhipidocladum; species Rhipidocladum racemiflorum. The sequence goes on along the minus strand of CM070580.1, from coordinate 36,463,789 downwards.
GAGGTCAACGTGGCAGTCGAGGTGATGACAATGGTAAGAAACTTTACCAAAAATTTGACAATACCAAAATCAGGTGTTTCAATTGTTCGGAGATGGGAAACTTTGCCTCTGAATGCTCCAAACCGAGAAAAGAGAAGGTTCACTTTGCTGAAAAAGTGAAAGATGATGAGCCGGCCTTACTATTGATAGAAACATGCAAGATTACAGAAGTAGTACAGCATGATTCAGAGATGCTTTTGCTCAATGAAGAGAAAGTATTGCCCAAGCTGGGACGTGCAGGAGATTGCCCAAATGACCTATGGTATCTAGACACAGGGCCAAGCAACAATATGACAGGTAGGTTGCAAGTCTTCACTGAATTGGACAGCTCGGTGCAAGGGTCTGTAAAATTCAGAGATGGATCTGTGGTTGACATTAAAGGGCACGGTTCAGTACTGTTGCAAGCTCTCACGGGAGGACATAAACTGCTCACAGGTGTGTACTACATACCGAAGCTATGCAGTAATGTAATAAGTCTTGGACAGCTTAATGAAATTGGTTGCAAGATAGTATTGGAAGATGGCCAGTTGTGCATCTTTGATAGTGATGGAAATCTGCTAATTAGAGTAAAGAAGTCTTGGAATCGGTTGTATTCATATGAACTAAACCGTGCAGCTCCAATCTGTCTTTTGGCAAGATATGAGGAGAAAGAGTGGCTGTGGCATGCTCGGTATGGACATTTCAGTTTTTAGGCACTAAGGATCTGTCTCACATGAACATGGTGGAAGGATTGCCACATATTGAACATAAGGAACAGCTTTGTGAAGCTTGTCTTATGGGAAAACAAAAGTTAAGACCGTTTCCACAAGCTTCTATGTATCGAGCAGGGAAGCCATTGGAGTTGGTACATGCAGATTTGTGTGGCCCGATCAATCCTCTTCCCACTCATGGTTGATGATTATTCAAGATTCATGTGGGTAGTATTAATCAAAAGTAAAGATGAGGCACTGAATGGCTTCAAGAAACTTAAAACAGTGATTGAAGTAGAAGTGGACAGCAAGATAAAATCTCTACCCACAGATTGAGGGGGTGAATTTGTGTCACATGAATGCGAGGTTCTGTTCATCTCATGGGATAAAGAGGTATCTCACGGTGCCTTATTCTCCACAACATAATGGCGTGGCTGAATGTCGAAATCAGACAATAGCAGGTACGGCTAGATGTCTATTGAAAAACAAAAAATTGCCAGGAAGGTTTTAGGGAGAGGCAGTAGAAATAGCAGTTTATCTTTTTGAATAGAGCTCCAACTCGTAGCAATGACACAAAGACCTCGTATGATCTGTGCTGCAATAGAAAACCTAATGTGAATCACTTCCGTGTGTTTGGATGTGGCACATGTCAAAGTGACAACCCCACACCTTAAAAAGCTTGAGGACAGGAGTGTCAAAGTGGTGTTCATGGGATACGAGTAAGGATCAAAAGCATATCGATTCTATAATCCAAATACAGGAAGGTTGGTTGTCAGTACGGATGTTGTTTTTGAGGAGAGAAAAGTTTGGGATTGGATTGATGAAATTGCAGAGGAGACCGATGGAACACAGAATGGAAACTTCATGCAATTCGAGTCCAGTTCCAGTGCAGAGGCTGACACGAACAGAGAAGAAATGCAGGTGTAGTCGGCTATGCAAGGGGATTCTGGAGGTGATATGGCGGTCGGCAATGATGAAGAAGAACCCACAGTAGGTAATGAATCTCCAATAGCAGCAAATCCTTCAAATTGCTCAGCATCAAGTGCGGCATCACCTGGAATGGCAACTTCAATCTCGTCAACAGAGGTGGGAGTTCGGTTCAGAACATTGGATGAAATCTATGCTGAGACAGAGGAAGTAGAGGGAGATGGCTATGGCATGCTATTGTTAGCTCTTGAGGAACCGCAAAATTTCCAGGAAGCCATGAAAGTGAAAGACTAGCTGAAGGCAATGATGGAAGAATTGAGTTCCATACAACAGAACAGCACATGGAAGCTGATGGAGTTGCCTGCAGGACACAAGGCTATAGGGCTGAAGTTAAGTGTGGAAATCGAGCCAAATCGTCGTTTTTTCAAGCTTTTTTCGAACTTGACATAGTTTGATTTAATATAATTTTATTTACAATTTGAAAGTATTTTTATAATCGAGCCAAACGAGCTGAGCCGAGCTAGAGCTAGAGCAAAAACTAATTTCATTCAAAATTAACTCATTCAATGATTACTCAAAAAACGAGTGTAATTGGAGCAATTTTGAACCAAGCCAACGGCCCCCACAAACGAGCTTTTTTCCAGCCCTAGCTGAAGTGGTGAAGGGCAATGTGCAAAAGCAAGGTATTGATTTTGAGGAAGTGTTTGCTCCGGCAGCGAGACTTGAAACCATACGGCTATTGATTGCATTAGCTACTCATGGTGATTGGGAAGTGCACCACATGGATATAAAGTTAGTGTTTCTGAATGGAGATTTAGTAGAGGAAGTCTATGTGTCACAACCTCCTGGATTCGTTGATGAGAAGAGACTGGAATATGTCTTGAAGCTAAACAAAGCATTATATGGCTTAAGGCAAGCACCCTAGGCTTGGAATTTCAAGTTGGACAGGACTTTAGTGTCTCTCGGTTTTGAGAAGAGTCCACTTGAGCATGCGGTGTACAAGAGAGATCATGATGATCGGGTTCCATTAGTGGGTGTATGTATATGTTGATGATTTGATAATTACAGGGACAACCGTGGATGACAACATTGAGTTCAAGAACCAGGTGAAGAAGTTGTTTAGTATGAGCGATCTTCGACTCTTGTGCTATTACTTGGGAATTGAGGTGAAGCAGTCAGCTCATGGTGTGTTCCTTTGTCAAACCGGGTATGCATAGAAAATCATGGAGCACGCCGGGAAGAAGGATTGCAACCCGTGCAAAACACCTATGGAGGAAAGGCTGAAATTAAGCAAGAAAAGTAGTGAACCTGCTGTGGATGCAACCATGTAGAGAAGCTTGGTTGGGAGTGTTCGTTATTTGGTAAATACTCGTCCAGGCATTGCATATACAGTTGGTATTGTTAGTCAATTCATGGAATCTCCTACAACTCAGCATTACACTGCCGTAAACACATATATTGAGTTATGTAAAGGGCACATTGGGTTTTGGTTGCTATTACGAGAAGAAAAGTCTTGAAGATCTAAGGTTGATTGGGTATTGTGATAGCGATCTTGCTGGGGATGTGGATGATCGTAAATGTAGAATCGATATATATTAATATAGAAATCAAAGGGGAGATGAATGATTGTGCGAAAGCTAAAATCAAATTTTTGATCTACTAAAAATTCACCCCAATTCGGAATCAAATAATTGCTTTGTATTCAACAAAAACAGAATAGAAGCGTTCGCTAAATCGCGAATTCTCGGAGATCCAGCTGTCGGATTGATGTGAAATTTGAACACAAGAAACTAGATTCCAGTACAAATATAACAAAAAATGACTAAACTCGATCGGACTTATGGATCAAAAGTTATGAAGCCTGCAAGTTTACTGTGACAAATTATGCCAAGAATAAATCTAACCATAATTCCCGAAAATCCAACCGTCAGATTGATGTGAAATTTAAACTGTAGAAACTAGATTCAATTTAAAAACTAACCCAATAAAAATCAGGTCAATCTGATCTATGGATCAAAAGTTATAAGCTTCGCAAGTTAACTATATCAATAATGACGAGAATTGATTAAACCCTAATTTCGTGATTAAACGAAATCTACAAAAGATTAACCAACAAAACTTTAAGGAACATTAAATTAATACCCTAAAGAGGTTTTGGATGGATCAAATCAAAATTATCATGGTGAAAAAATGAATCAATCTAGAATCGAAATAGGCATGCAATAGCAAATCAGCTGCCTTTTTATTTGCCGGCAGACTTACATGCTACAGTACCTATGAAATCATGTGCTAAAAAATTGGCTTAATAATGAATTTTATATTGCAAAGTGGATGTGCTCATGGCATGTGTGGTGCATATGCATGTGTTGTTTCAGATAATTAATTGATATGCTTGTGATAGCATAGTTGTTGTTTTGCTTGATGCAATGCGCTCGTGTGAACGGTTGTATGGATTGATCTTGAGTCAAGTCGTGGACTTATGCTCAGAATATTGTTTTTGTGTTTGTTCATGTGCAGGTGTTGCTTGAGATCAAACGTGGTCGATGACGGGATCGAAACTAGGTTCATGGAGGAACTGGGGCTCGGAACTAAGTTCAGGGAGGAATCGAGGTCGTAATGGTCGATGATGTCATGCAGGACGTTCGGGCTAGAAAACGGTGCACATGGAAACTAGTTAGTCACGTGAGTGCAGCAGGTGGGACGTACGCGTGCAGTTGTAATCGTTTGGGGTAGTTTGAATGTATTGGACCATATTAGGCTAAGTGGACATGCATGCTAATTCCTTAGGGTTTACTTCTTATAAATAGGAGGGGTTGTCTCCTGTTTATTCGTGTGCTTAAGATTTAGGGCTTGTACTCTTTTGTTTTGGAGTATTGTAACCAGTCTAGATAAAAAAAAGATTAATTCCTTCGTAGCCGTAGACGCACGGAAAAAATCAGAGTAGCGCAACGTTTTTAATTTTAAATCGCACGGTAGATAAAAAGAATATGCGGGCGTGAAAAAGAAATCAGAGAAGACCCCTGGCGGCGCAAGAAACCGAGGCAGCAATACGGTTCATGCGCGCGTGCTTGGCTTGCCGCTTCGTCCCCCGCGTTACAGATTGGTGGTAGCATACAAAGCAACCGAGAAGTGCCAGCGACTGGTCAAGGAAAGGTAATATAACACACGTCTAAAAAAAGGCAAGTGATTTGCTATTTTGCATGTTTTGATTTTAGAGTTTTTTTATCGTGATAATTTTGATTTGATTGACTCAAAACCTTTCTAGGGTATCAAGTTGTTGATCTAAAAAGTTTGATTTGTTAATTCTTTATAGATTTTGTTTAATCTAGAAATTAGGTTTTAATCAATTCTCATCATTATTGATATAGTTAACTTGAAAAGCTTATAACTTTTGATCCGTAAGTCCGATCGAGCTGATTCGTATTTTGTTAAATGAGTATTGAAATCTAGTTTCTTGTGTTCAAATTTCAGGTCAATCCGACGGCTGGATCTCTGGGAATTCGCGATTTATCGAACTATCTAATCTGTTTTTGTTGAATACGAAGCAATTATTTGATTCCGAATTGGGGTGAATTTTTAGTAGATAAAAATTTAATTTTAGCTTCCGCGCAATCATTCACCTCCCTCTAATTGCTATATTAGTATATGCCGATCCTACAGTACCTTTTCCTGTTGCTACAGTAAATCGCGACATACTGTGATGGCATGTAGATGGAATACTTAGCTGTTTGCTTGCTTCGCTCAATCCCTTGCTCGAGCAGTGCCGACGGAAATCCTGTTCTGCCGAAGGAAATCCACACTTCTTCACAGTTCACACCAGGTTCTTGCGCCAGCCAGGCACCTTGTGAACTTTTCTTTGTCGCTTGTGAGCTGACCTTTTTACGTGCGGCCGTTATGTGCACTGCCTCCTGTCTTCGAGCGCACGATATCGCTGTGCAAGCAAAGCCGCCCAGCCGACTGACGCGCGTAGGACGGGCAAAGAACAGATGCAAGCACGCCGTCGCTGGACCTCTTTTTTCGTGTACTCTACAGCTTAGAAGAAATTAATTTTTATTTCTTTTTGTCTAGTCTGATTACAATACTCCAAAATAAAAAGAGTACAAACCCTAATGCCTAGCTCTGGCTCAATAATAAACAGAGGACACCTCCCCCTATTTATAATGAGCAAACATAAAGAGTTTGTATACAGATACATGCATGCATATCCACCTGGCCCAATTACATACGGCCCAATATATGCATACAGCCAAAAATTCACACATGCACACGTACAGCCCACCTGTCGCTACCGCGTGACTCACTCGTCTTCACGTGCACCGTTCTCTAGTCCGAACGTCCCGCATGACATCCTCGACCACTAGAACCTCGGTTCCTCCCTGAACCTAGTCCTGAACCTCAGTTCCTCCATAAACCTAGTTCTAGTTCCATCACCGACCACGTTCGACCTCAAGCAACACCTGCGCATGAACAAACCACGAAACAATATTCCGAGCATAAGTCTACAACTTGACTCAAGATCAATCCATGCAACCACTCACACGAGCGCATTGTATCAAGCAAAACAATTACCATGCTATCACAAGTGTTTGCACCAAAATTCGGTATGTATGGGAATCGGTCTAAAAGTAGAAGTATCGTACAGAAAGGAATCAGTAATCGGCTCGGAAAAGGAATCCGTTTCTAAAAAAGGAAAGGAACACTACACCATGCCACACCTTTGCCAACAATTATTAGTCGGGAAAGGTGGTCTATTTCCGTCAATTTATCTGTCGGCAAAGGTCCAACAATTGCCATCACATAAGCTGTGGGGATTAGTTTCTTATGTCGACAAGTAATCTGTCGGCGTTCATCGTTCTGACTGATAAACTGTCGGCATATATATACCCACATATTATGTGTCGGCCTTTCCATAATACTCGGTCGGCATTGATATAGACCCAAAAAAACAGCGCGCGGGCAGGAAATTTTGCGCGGGCGCAGACCAAATACACCCACGCCTCCCCGCCGCCCACGCCCTATTACTCTTCCCCGCCGCCCACGCCTCCTCAAAACCCTAAAGACACCAAGCCCCCAGCCTCCCCGCCGCGCCCCATCGACCACCTCGTCCCGCGGGCCGCTCCTCCATTTGCTGCGTCCCCCGGCACCCGCCCGCTACCTCGGCCATCTGCGCCCCGGCCGCCAGATCCCTGGCTCCGCCCTTGGTAGCCACGTCCCCCGCCACCAGCCGCCGTTCCCCCCTGCGGCCTCGTCCTGCTGCTCATGCTCCTCGCCACCCGCCCTTGCAGGAGCTGAGTCACCCACCGCCAGCCGCTGCTCCCCTCGGCCGCGACGTGCTTGCTCGTGGCCTCCGGACTCGCGCGCTGCTCCTTCTCCTCCCCTACGGTTAGCTCAGGGCCGTTCCTGGACCAGGGCAGTAGGGGTGACGGCCTAGGGCCCCCCGAGAACTAGGGCCCCCCGGTCCAAGGCCCGATGGCGGCGGACGGCTCGGCCCCGGGTCTTCTCGGTTCCCCATTCTCCAGTCGGCGCAGCTACTCTGACGTCACGCAACTCCCCATCGCCGAAGAGCTCGAACGCCATCTCTTCACCCTCCTCTGCGCAGGTGGACATCCTGGTACTGGGCGTCTCCACCGTCTTCTTCGATCACCTCCGCAAGATCGAATGCACGCACTCGTAAGGCGCTTCTGTATTCCCCGTCTTGTCCTTGTGTTTTTCTCTTGCAATCTGCCCGTGTTGTTGACTGGTGCGTCTTTCTGGATCTCGGCCTCAGCCGAGAGGACAGCCGTGTCGGCCTCCTTCTTTGAGGACCCCAACTCGCTCAACAAGGTACTGAATTGCTCGTCTCGAGTTGCTCGCGCTGTGACATGGTGTGCACGCCAGGTGTTTGTTCATTTGCTTGTGTTACCTGTTCTAGGTTCCCTGCCCGTCGATTTATGACCGTGTTGTTTTCGTTCTCCAATAGCTACCTGAGACAACGTTCAGCCGCTGAGAAGTCCTTTTCTTACGAGGTATGTACAAATTGAACATGTTAACGATCTTGTTTATTTGATATGACCAAAAGAACGATACATTTCAAAAAAAAGAATCTCGTTAAGCTACTTTAATTTGCAAGTGAAACTAACTAAGGAAAGATGAGATATTATGTATTTCAGTATCATGAGATATGTTTAGTAAGCTGGGTAAACACTTTACTGCATTGGTTATACTATGCCATGTACTGCAAACTTCCTATGCAAAATTCTGGGTACTTGATTCCCCGTTGATTTTTTTTTAAAATTCTGTCATGGAGTTTGTCCTGATTTTTAAAACAGTCATATGATCTGGAAGTGGATAGTATTATCAATGATTTTGCATGTAGAAATGTAAGAAGAAAGTGTTTATATGATTATTATACTTTGATGGGCTTGTTTGTTTGTATTTCTAGGTGAAACATAATGGTTTTCCTTGATCGTTATTGGCCGAAGTGATCTTTTCATCAAGTCTGAAGTGTGATCTTCTATACAAGTAATATTTCTTTCTTCCATAGACCATAGTTCTTGTTGTCTTTAAATTATTGAGCATGTTAAATATTTCCGGTAGGGGTTTGGATCTGGGTTTGGGGCTTAGCTGTCAAGAACAATAAAAAACGAGATCGATCTATAGACTAAATGAGCGATTCTGGTGGAAATGGATTGGGGAAAGTAGCAGAGTTCTATGGTTCTAACTAACTAGGATACGGGAGATATGATATGTGAGATTCATAATCTCTTTTCCATTGTCTTCTGGTGCTTTATACTCATTTCAGAATTACAATCAGTGAAATGAAACTTAACTTTACTAGCAGCAGTGAAAACGAAAAGAACTTTACAGCCACAGTGTTTACTATTACTGCTAATCACCATTGGATGAAAATTGTAGCTTCATTGATTAAACGATCTCAGCAAATTCTGGTTGTGTTGGTTTGCAGATCAGAGGGCAGCCATCCTCCCAGCCGCCGGGCCACCCAGTCGTCCACCCCACCGCCAGCCACCGCTCCCCCAACCACCACGTCCAGTCAGCAACTGAGGCTGTTGTACTTGGCTGTTTCGGTGAGTCAGTTCCCTTCTATTGGTGGTCTTCAGTTAATGGATAAAACATGGATGGATATGCCTAGGCAAACTGATGAGTATATAAAAGGAGTTGGCAGTTTTCTGGAGTTTGCTTTTAGTAATTCAGCTAAAGGAAACAAGATATTGTGTCCTTGCAAGGTTTGTAAGAATTGTTGTTGGAGAGTTGGCGATGTAGTACGCGAGCACTTGATATGTGAGGGATTTACTGAAGGGTACATGACCTGGCTGAATCATGGAGAACCGAGCACTAGTTTTTTTGCAAATGACCATCAGACTGATAGGGTAGAGGTAGAGAAGTCAAATGAAGAAGATGACATTTCTGATTTACTTCGGGACTTAGCAGGGGGTTTAGATGACATGGGGGACTTAGAAGGGACTGAGGGGCAGCACAATGAGGATATGGAATCCTTTTACAAGTTGGTAGATGATGCTGGCCAAGAACTCTACCCTGGTTGTAGAAACTTTTCAAAGCTACGTTTCATTATTAGATTATTGCATATCAAATTTCTTGGGGGATGGAGTAATAAAAGCTTTGACATGCTATTAGGGTTACTTAAGGATGTTTTACCTGAGGGGTCATCACTTCCTATAAACTTCAATGCAGCTAAAAATATTGTAAAATGCCTTGGTCTTGGGTACACCAATATTCATGCTTGTGAGAATGATTGTATATTGTTTTGGAAAGAGCATGAAAAGGAAAATGTTTGTCCAAAGTGTAACACTTCAAGATGGAAATCAGAAAAAAAAAGTCCTGATGGGAAACGTGTACATAGAGTTCCTATGAAAGTACTTCGGTACTTTCCTATAAAAAAAAGGTTTCAAAGGTATTTTATGTCCTCCAAAACAGCTGCTAACACAAGGTGGCATGATGAAGGACGCACGAAAGACGGCCTGCTTAGGCATCCAGCAGATGCTCCTTTCTGGAAGGATTTTGACTCTAGGTATCCGGAGTTTGCCTCTGAAAGTCGAAATCTCAGACTTGCTGTAGCTAGTGATGGCTTCAATCCTTATAGGACCTTCAATTCAACTTATAGCATATGGCACATTATTTTGATTCCATATAATCTGCCACCTTGGAAGTGTATGAAGCAACCAAATTTTGTTCTCTCTCTAGTAATTCCTGGTCCTAAAGCACTGGGCTGATATGGATGTTTATCTTGAGCCGCTTGTCGATGATATGGTAGATATGTTTGTTGATGGTGTTAGGACATATGATGCTTCTAAGGATGAGTTCTTCCAATTGCGTGCTGCCATATTATGCACCATCTCTGATTTTCCTGGTCTAGGCTATTTGCTTGGATGTGTTACCTCCGCAAAGTTGCTTGTCCTGAATGCCACTCACTTACATGTTCTCTCCAACTAAAAAAGGGAGGCAAGTATGTGTACATGTGCCATCGTAGATTCTTAGATGCCAACCACATATTTAGATTTGCTACAGAATCATTTGATGGTACTATGGAGCATAGGGCAGCCCCTACACCACTTAGTGGAGAGGAAATTTTGGAGCTGACAGCAAATATGCACACTACTTTTGGGAAGGATCCAACTACAAATAAGCCACTAAACACATGCACGCAAGGGTAGGAATGAGCCACCGCTTGTTTGGAAAAGGAAATCTATATGGTTTAAGTTGCCATATTGGAAGGACCTACTACTACGACATAATTTCGATGTTATGCACATTGAGAAAAATGTATGTGACAACATTATTAATACACTTTTAGACATTGATGGGAAATCAAAGGATAATTTAAATGCTCGCTTTGACATGCAAAATCTTGGCATTAGACATGATCTTCATCCCATCAATGTAGATGATAGGTTCTACATGCCTCCAAAGACTATATGCAATGAGTCCAATTGAGAAGAAGTTATTTTGCCAACTATTGAAGGGAGTGAGATTTCCGTGATGGTTTTGCATCCGATATACACAATAACGTGCATGTTACAGAGATGAAATTGATTGGACTAAAGAGCCATGACAACCACATTTTGTTGCAACACTTACTTCCGCTTGTCAGACGTGAGATGCCAACACGTGTAACTGCAGCACTAATTCGTGTGAGCAATTTCTTCAAGCAAATATACTCCCCTACTATTCGTGTAAGTGATATGCAGAAATTAGAGGCTGAAATAGCTGAGACATTAAGCATTTTAGAAACTATATTTGTACCAGCCTTTTGACATCATGGTACACTTGATGGTTCATCTTCCTGCTCAAGCAAGACTTGGTCGGTCCAAGATAATACCGTAGCATGTGGGCAATAGAGAGGTATTCTAAAACTATTTTCACTAACAACACATATTCTTAACTAATAGATTTGATTAAGCTTATATAGTGAAATCTGTTGCTGTAGGTTTTTGATGAGGTTAAAAGGTTATGTTCGCACTAGAAGTCATCCGGAGGGATCAATTTGTGAAGCATATAAATTTGATGAGAGTCTTACATTTTGCTCACAATTTTTACAAGGGTGTGAGACCAGATTTACTAGGCAAGTAAGAAATGGTGAGGATTTGGATAGTGCAATGTGCAATATCAATCCTTTCTTTCGAAGCCTTGGGCGAGGTTTGAGTGGCAAGTGCACTATATCGTTAGACTATAAGACTTGGCTTCAGGCACATAGATATGTGTTGTCCAACTATGACAACATAGAATCATACTTGAAGTAAGCTACTCAAACTATTTTTAATAGGTTGAATTCCTCTTCTTAGCTTTATATTTCTTAGATTTTTAACTTTACATTTGCAGCAAACATATTGAGTACCTTCGCTCAATTGGCCATCACAATCAACGAGAAATCAATCGTATTCATCATGAAATGTTTCATGAGTGGTTTAGAAAGCATGTAAGTCACAACATGACGGACCATTTGTGCTTCATATTGATGTTGTTAGGTCTGAAATCACAATAAATTAACCATAATATTCTGAATTACAGTGGAAGGGTTAGTTGAAAATGGTGTACAAGTGCCTAAGAGATACAAATTTTGGCCAATGAGCCTTTCATGATTGCTACAATGTATAGAAGCTATACTATAAATGGGTTCAATTTTCATACATACTCTAGTGATGAGGGTAGGCCAGTTCAAAGTAGTGGAGTAGCTCTAGTTGCCCAAACCTCTTGCTTTGAAAATGGAAACAGCATGAATCCAATAGTACGAAACAAGACATACTATGGTAGGATCAAAGAAATCATTGAGCTGAACTATCGCAATAAGGGAAATATAGTGCTCTTTAAATGTGATTGGGTTGACAATCGCATTCAAGATAGATGGGTGAAAACTGATCAATTTGGGATCACAACCGTTAATTTCAACCATTTATTCAATACAGGAGAAAGATTATTAGATGAACCTTTTATTTTGTCATCACAAGCCACACAAGTTTACTATGTTGAAGATCCTGTTGATAGAGATTGGTGTGCTGTTGTCCAATCAAAACCACGAGAAGTTTATGATATGGTGCAAGAGATAGTGAAAATATTGAGCATCAAAAGCGAGTTTCAGCCCGATTCCTGATTTGCATACAAATGTTGATGTGAATATTTTCCTTCAAGACGTTGTCCATATAAGGATAGATATCGATGGAACCATTGTTGCTTTGAAAAAAGAGGAAGTAAGTACCCATTGTATGTTGCAATAATATTATGATTTATATCCTGTGGCAGTCCTAAATTTTCTTGCTTTAGACTTGCATGTGCGGCAAAGATGAATTATGATTTGCTAATCCATTTTTAAATATTTTCAGGAGGAAAGATGGTGACAAAGAAGAAGAAAGAGAGGCCGTACAAATTTGTGACTATGAAAGGAGGAGGAATGCAAATGTCTTAGTCACAGAGCAGAAGATGGCTTATTTGCGACTTCGGGAGCTTGGGCAAGAAGTTACCTCGCAACAAGAACCAAAGAAAAAGAGGAAGAGAGTGGAAAGTGAAGCTACAATGCATCACAACTTACGATCAAGCGCAAGATTAAGTGCTGCACGTGCTGATGTACAACCAGGGAATGGGACTGCTGCACATGCTGATCCACAACCAAGGAGTGGGAATTCTACACGTGTTGATCTGCAGCAAGGGAGTGGGAGTGATGCACATGCTGATCCACAACCAAGTAGTGGGAGAGCTGCAAGTGATGAAGGTATGTTTGTGAGTTTATTGTAGCAGTTGGAATGAACTATTGTATTTTTGTTGCTAACTAACTCCTAATTTGCTTGTATTTATATTGATGATTTTTTAAGATACGTTCTATTTTGCAGAGCTGCGTGTACAAGAAAAGAAAAATGTTAGAGGACCAACTAAAAAGGCTGATATATTTGCAAGACAAAATAAGCCAAAACTCAAAGTAGAGATTAATGAATATGGTCAGCCTTGTGGTCCTTCAAGCACTGAATTTGCTAACTTTATTGGAGCACTTGTGAGAACAAAGGGTTTTCCGATTGCACATGATGATTGGAGGAAGGTTTGTCCACGAAAAAAATATAAGTTATGGACAGATGCTCGGAGTAGTAAAATAAGTCGCAAACATAGCTATTTAGGTTTGTGATTGATCGCTAACTTATTGCATATGTTTTGTGCAGCTCTATTGGGATATAGACACAAGTGCTTTCAAGCTGGTTTATGAGGACAGAAATTTGCAAAATGGAAGGAGTTCAAATCAGATTTAAAGAAGGTGTATGATGATGATATGGAAGATGAAGAACTGATTGCATTATGTGATGAAAGACTGCATGAGGACGATTGGAAGTGGCTAATCAATCATTGGAGGTCTCCAGAAGCAGCTGTAAGCAACAATCTGCCCTATCTCCTTAAACTATATATTGAATCAATAAACACTCGAAATACTTGATGATAGGCTCGTTCAATGAGAGGGAAAGCAAATCGGTCAAACCAGACACAAAACCACACAACCCAAGTAAGAGTCATGCACGTGTTGGTAATGAAATGGTATGCATCCTTCTTGTCCTCTTTAATCCTCTCTAGATTTTTTGTAGTTGCATAAAACTATTGAATGGAATGCAGTGTGAAGAGCTAGGGCGCCCCCCACGTAGAGATGAATTGTTTATCAAAACACACACACACAAGAATGGAGTACCTCACAAAGGAGCTGCAACAACAATTGTATGTTATAAAATGCCATAGTTTCACACATGCTATATATTATGCTAATATTTTATTTTCTGCAGAACGCAATTAAAGATGCTGTTAGAGATCATCCTGAACTCATAGAGAAGAGTATAGGGGATGGTGATGCTTTTTTCCATGTTTGTGGGCCAGAGAAGAATGGATATATTCGTGTTGTAGGTTTGGGACCAACACCTGTGACTTGGACATGCCTGGGGCCAAAAAATGCACGTCAACAAGGGTTCAAATGGAAATTGAAGCACGTCGACATTCTGATAAGAAAGTGGAAGCTCTTGAAAATCGGTTGGACACTCTTCAACAAAAGCTTGATATGTTGATTCAGCTACATCAAAGTGCTCACAGCACTCCAAATGGATCTAATAATTCAGCTCAAGTGGTAAAATGCTAATCATTGTTTATTTTGAATTTATTAATAATGAAGTAATTTTTCAATTGTTTTCCTTGTTTAGAACTAGCATAGTGGAGCTAGTCTTGCGTAAGAACAAGAAAACCATGATGATGATAATGGATCACATCTTTGGGGATGAAATGGAGAACACGCACCTAAGTGATGATGAAAACATGCTGATGACTAGGCATAGTGTGGTCTTTCCAGAGGAACAACAGGAAGAGGTAATTGTTGAACCCACAATAGTTTACCTTATATGTTGAACCCTCAATACTTTGCCTTATGTGCTGAATGTAATTACTAACTTATGCTGAACTTTAATACATAATGCTCTAGGGTGGAAGGGATGTGATACTTTATAATGTTGTAAGACCCTATAATCTCCCCGGTGGCTAAGGGAACAATTCAAACAACAAATCCATTATCTATTGTGGGGGGAACTCCTCTTGGCATTCAATATTGTGAGGTGGTTGTCAATCATGTTTTTGTGAGGGATGCCATTCTACCTCGTCAATATGGAGCCTTAAAGTCCGTTGGAGATGCTCGTGGGAGATGCATCGCGTGGCCACATGATAGAGTAAGACCTTAGCATACATCCATATTTCTAATGAATTTTTGGCCTATCACCTCAACATCATACCAACTTGTTGCAGATCAAAGATGATAACAAGTCTTCGAGGCAGTCAAAAGTACCTAGGGCTGGTATTATTATTTTTTTGCAGTCCAAATTGTATTTTCATGCTTGTTTCAGATTATTTCACATTTTCTAAAAGGCAAAATTCTTCTCTTTGTTAGGTACTTAGTTACAAAAAGAAGTTCCAAGGGTTTTGAAGTGAACTCTTTTGCACTGCAGTGCCTATGTGACCACAGGTATGGCACTAGTGTAAATGTAGTAATGTATATGGCATATGTGTTGTGTTGCATCTTTAGTAAGCATGAAATAATTCGTTTTACTAAGGTAGCACTATCAGGTGATGGTGATGAAATAATTCAGTCACCAAATTGTCTTTTAGAAAATGTGATTTTTCATGTGAACCTATCTAGGTAATTTTTATATACATAGTCAAAATTCAAACGATTTGACTATGCATTTCCCAAAACAACTTATATTTGAGAATGGAGTAGATTACTTGCCTCCATTGCTATAAGCTCAAAAGTCAAACATACAACAAGGCTTGGTCAATTAAGGAAAATCTGTGTACTAGGAGCATATGAATATTACAAGGTTCGTTGTGTTAGGTCAAAATCTGATTAGGCAACACGCTAGAGAAAACTAAAGCAAACAAAATCTGATTAGGCAACACGCTAGGAGGAAGGGGAGGGGACTCGGCGTAGTGAAGTGGGGATTCTCTGCGCCCTTCTTTTTTTTTGGCCTTTTAGCTGTTGCTTTACTCGCTTTTGTGTCTTCCGGTCTTGCGCTACTTTGTCTTTGTCAGGGTCGGCCGTCAAACTAGCTCTAGCCGTCCGAGAAAGAGGACGGACTAGAAACAAGCTACTAGCTACTAGCTAGTGTGAAAACTCAGACTTTGTTTTGGGGTGGGGGTGGGGGGGGGTGCTCTTTTGGATATTTTACTGTGGTGAAAATGCTGATGCACCTTTGCATTTGCAACAACACCTTCTCGGTGGGGTAATATGTAAAAAAAAAAACTGGGAGTTTGAACTTTTAAGAAATGGGTGTTTGAATAACAGCTTCTGTTTGCCATTGCTAGCTGAGGTTTAGTAATTTATTAGAGGAGGATAAAAATCACTAAAAAAGGTGCTTTATCTTGTCTACTTGTTACTTAGGTTGGAAAGTGACATCTGTGCAGATGGTTGAAGCAAGCTGACGAATTTAGATTCCTTAAGTTCTGTTCTAGCCTATTTTAAGTCTCTTTCAGGTTATGCAATCCTTTCTGGTCTTTCGCGGTACAAAGATTTTGGGTAGGTTAGCTAAGCAGCCGTTATCCCCTGGTACCTCCTTCAGCCTTGCGTGTCATTGAAAGAACGGGAGGACATTCATCTGTTTACATGGTTTAGTTGGGCGTTTACTTGATTGTTTTTACCTTCTTCTTTTAAAAACTCGATCTAGTTCGGTTTTTAAATGTTATAAACCTAGTTTATTTGTGAGGATAACAAACTGGCTTGCGCATTGAGACGCCCTCTATTATATGAAATGCTGGCATAGAGTTTCAGACAAAATCCAGTGACATTTCATTCTCCATCTTGGAATTGGCCTATAATATTTTGCTATCACGCTTATATATGATCGACCTGGCTTTCTACCTCGTATCTCGAAAATAAAAATAGTGGTGTTTTTTTAAAAAAAACGTTTTATCAATAGATGCAAATAATCGGACAAAAAAGTGGCCGAAGGTGCAAAATTAATGCAAACAGGAACAAAGAGCTGGTATAAACACCAAGAGAAATAAAAATGATGCACCTCAAGCTTGAAAAAGACAATAAAACCAACAAATTCTCCTTATCTGTTTCTTTTCTGAACCTAGCAAAGTTTTCTCGTTGTTTTTTTTCCCCGAGAGCAAAAAAATTTCTCATTGCTAACAAATCCTCTCTAATAAGCATTCCATTAACAACAAAACAATGCTCTATGACTGAAGCATCCTAAGCCCTGAAGATCAGAACAAACCAAAGAACCCCCATATTAAATCAACCAAAATCATGAGCTAATCAAGTGACGGACAGATTAGTGAAAGGCGTCTGCAGTGGTCGTGCAGAGTAGGGAGATCAACGTCGATCACGGGCGGGTACTGCTGGACGCCTTCGAGATAAGTTTTCACGATTTGATGGGGGAAGATAACACGAGACGAGTCCACTTCAAGGCTTTCCTGAACCGCATGAACTTGTGTGGGTCTAGTGGTGAACTCAGTAATGGCTACTTGCGATCTCAATTCTTGGGACAGATCTAGCTTTCTTGGATTAAACGCCATCGCTATTGATTACATATAATCATTAATCACGACCAACAACTGTATATAGTGTGGGACTTCTTGAGGTTACTAATTTTACTAGAATTAGTGTGTTCTTTGCTCGATATGATAGCTTATATTTGTGAAAGGTAAGATTGAAAATATTACCAAATGTTCAAAACATGAAGGTATAGCAAGGATCAAATGAGTTTGACTTGTACATTTATTGTTCGTATGTAAGAAAAGTTTTGGACTTATTGGCGTATGGATCCTGCTGCCATACAGATAGATAGGATTGCTGAGTATTCCTTCTTACTTGATCTTGTCATACATTCTAGTGATTGATATTAGAAAAGGGCATTTCTTGCATTCTTTAGCTTTGCGTTACAGTATTATTGTTGTGGATCCACAAATGTCTAATTTTGAGGTGCTACTATGGTACTGTTGGGAGCAAATTTTCAGTTAGTAAGAATTATTGTTGTGGATCCACAAATGTCCATTTGTCTGATTTTGTCACATATTTGAGATTACCTACAGCTTAGCTACCTAACACTAATTTTCTGTTGTTTTTGCTGATTATTCCTTTTCTTCATCATGGTAGGTACATAGGTACAAGGTGATCAGTTTCTGGAGTAGTAACTTTTGTGTAGTTGGGGGTGCTACAAGTTTTTGGAGGGGCAACCTTTTGTGCAGCAAGAAAGTAGTGTTGTTTATGGTTAGAAATGTTAACTAGTAGCTAGAGAAGCATATATATCCCCTCTTTTAGTAAAAATGTAAGCCATTATTTACTAGGCTGAGACTTGGCTAATGATCTCTCAATGATCGTTACTTATTTTGGACGGGCATGTATGCAACTTAACTTATTTGGAGGATCTATGTTTATCAAACCCTGTGGTGGAGATATATGTGTTGCATTATTTACATGTTGAAGTGACTATTTGAATTGTGATTGTGTATGTATATGGTTATATATGTGTTTGCCACCATTTGCATGTACAAGTGTGTATGTCAATTCAATGGTGGATAATGTGGAATTGGTTCTGTATATATTGCATATTTAATTAATTTGTATCATGTGTGCTGGCACCTTTGCCGACACAAAACTTGTGTAGAAAACTAGCTTTGGTCTATGAGGGGAAAAGTGATTAGCCAACAAGTAAAGTGTCGGCAATACATATTAACTCGGTAAAAGCGTGTAATCGGCAAAAGAACCTACTGTCGGCAAAGATTGTTCTGTCGGCAAAACTTAGATCTTTTCCGACACTTTATCTGTCGGAAAAGCTTTAATCTGTCGGCAAAGCTTAAGCCGACTGCTTCTACCGCTACTGTTCCAACACAGTCGGCTAAACTTTTGCCGACAGTTTTGGAGTTGGCGAATGTGCCTTTTGCCGACTGTACTCTGTGTTGGCAAAAATGTGGCATGTTGTAGTGGAAATCGGATAAAAGGCCGATACGGATAAATACACCGTATCCATGTACAACTCGGATCGGTCAGGCGTGTTATAAAAGGGGGAGGGCGCCAAGCGAAGAGGGGGAATCAATCCAACAACACACACATCTACTTTTACAAGTTTTTCTTTTACATTGTTTTAGCCTCATAGATCTCTCTGCAAGTCGACGGAATCAACATAGTTGCGCATCGCCGATTGTTGATTTTAGCCGATTTCACCCAGGTTTGATTTGCTTCGTTTTGTTGCGCATCGCCTTCCCGAAGCCGATTTTACCTTGTATCCGGATCAACTGTAACCAGTTGATCTAGTTATCTCCTAATCGGTTCTTGCCGACTAGCGAAAAGCCGATAGATCCTTGTTTATCGGCTTCGATCAAATTACAAATTCTACCTTGTCGATTTCAGGTCAAATCGACTGGCACGCTCTGCAAACCCGGTGTTTGTCTTGTGTGTTCGAGGCCTAAAACCCCCTTCACGTTTTTGGCGCGAACATATTTTAACACGCCGGTGGGACCCAAAAGAATGTCGCCAACCGACAAGCCCGCGATCCGCCGATATCAACACCGATGCCATAATCGCGCCCCGGATGGCCGATTTAACCCCTGAGCAACGGAAAGAACTCAAGATCGAAGGCAGCTCTGGAGGAAATGATGCTACGATGCTTCGGAAAACACGCCGTGGCGTTACTCAAAAGATTGCACTCCCAAGCATCAATCCTATCGGAGATTCAACATCTGAATCGGTAAGCCGATACGCACCGCTCAAGCTGATTTATCAAGTATGATCGAGCAATCATCCATCACGCATTGATTAACCAATCATCGGCTCTAGTATCTACTTTAAAGCCGATGATAGAAAATAGTGTGAAAACAATTGCTCAAGAATTAGCTGCGTCTGGAAGCCTGCTAGATCCACCACAAACCATCCCTACGTACTCCGGTATATTCCATAGCACCCAACACCAACACAAGATGGCGTGTCGGCTCAAGCACCTATCATGATGCCGCTCAACCTACTGTTTTGAAACCAAGCATACAGAGAGATGGGTTCACACACTACCATGGGCAATACCTGATGGAGCCAAGATAGGCGCATCAAATCAATCAAGTCCTCCATCAAATAACAACGGGTTATCCGCTTATCACCGATCGAAATGGGACAGTTCCACGATCCACGAGGGCCACAACCATGAAACAAGCACCATATAGGGTGGTGCCATACGTCGAACCTTTCGCACTCCATACCCGATGCATTAGGTTTTAATCACAATTATGACGCAGCAGCATGACCTCCTGAGGTACTAATTGTACAAAGTCCCGAGTTTGCACTCGGGGGGCATGGCGCAAACAATGAGAATTGGCCGTGTCCGGCTGCACCACAATCCGACAATGTTAATTGGGAATTACAAATTGCCAATGTTTTGAGAGAACAGTTCGGTTTACAACCCGGAGGGAGAGTGATCGGCTCTGAGGAAGCCGTACTCGATTACATAGACCGAATGCCGTACCCCCACAACTTTAGGGTACCAGACTTTGCTAAATTCTCGAGGATGATTCTATTACCACAATTGAGCATATCGGACGGTTCATGGCTCAATGTGGGGAGGCGGCACATCCGATGGGTTAAAAATTAGGTTGTTTCCTTTATCATTATCCGCATCGCATTCACTTGGTTCACAAATCTACCACCTAATTCAGTTCATATATGGAACGATTTAGAAAGCCGATTCCATGAGTACTTCTTTTCGAACTATGGAGCTTAGGATTTCTGATCTTAGTTCAATCCGGCTATACTGGCGAATCGGTCTCTGATTATATCAAGAGATTTCGGGGCGTACGGAATAGGTGCTACAGTGTAACATTACCCGACGATCAATTGGCCGACCTAGCGTTCCAAGGGTTAATCCCTCCATTAAAAGAAAAGTTGTCGTGCCAGGAGTTCCCGACTTAGGCCACCTACTCCATCGCGTATCGGCACATGAAAGCCGATATGCAGAAAGCAAAGGGTTTAAAGATAGGTTTAGGACAAACGGCAATGAAAAGGCCAAAGTAAACATGGTGGATTACGATTCGGGCGACACCTCTGACGACGAAGCAGAAGTGAACATAGCCGAGTGGGCCAAAGGTTCCAAAACCACTCGTATGCTCTCTCTCGCTTAGGCCGACAAAGAATAAAGCGGAAGTCAAGTACTCGTATGATGTGTCAAAGTGTGACAAAATATTTGATTTATTACTACAAGAAAAACTCATAAGGTTACTGAAGGGCACATCATACCATCGGCCGAAGAAGTTAAAAAGCGAAGGTATTGCAAATGGCATCATTCGTTCTCTCATAACACTAACGATTGCAATATTTTTCGACAACAGATCCAATCGGCCATCACCGATGGCAGGTTAAAGTTTGCGTAAGAATCGGCTATGCAGATAGATATGGGCCCTTTTCGTGTCAACATGGTTCAATGTTCACGAAAGAAAAGAGGCCTGCGGAAGAGGATAAGCCAACTAAGGGAATTGTATCACGAGGCGAGACAAAGGTAGATCTCTGTCGGTTCTATACAAATAGAAGCCGATAAAAATGGACAAAACTCAAGAACGGTGAAACCAAGAGGGGACTTAGAGGTCGGTAAATGGTATCGAGCTGAGAGGGCTCCAAGAAGAGCCGATTTCAAACCAAAGCCGACCTTCTCGCAACTCCTGGGGAAATATGAAAGGATAAGTCGAAGGTATAACCCTCAACAACACCAGTGTTTTCATCGATCAGGGCAAAGGAGGGACGAACGTCGACGGCCAGATATGCCACATCGGCCGATTACAGAAGAAGAGAAACATCGACAAGGTCCTTTTGGCGATTTCTTTGGGAGAGAGGATGACCTTACCAACAGCTTGTATCTTGTCCTATGCAACACTCATCTACATGTCGGCCAAACCAATCAGAAGGACAAAGGTTGTCCAGACCGATACACGATCGTCCCGTAAGTAAGGAAGCAAGGCCGATCTATGAAAGGTTGTCAACATCGAACAAGGCGAATCCTCCCAAAATCAGGAATTATCGGCTAACGCAAGAAGGATGGAATCGGCAATAAATGGGCAATTTAGCTGGAAAGATAAGAAAGCCGATAGAACCCAAACCTAGATGGTGCCCTTCGGGTCTCACCAAGTCGCAACGCAGGAGGCTTCAGCGATTAAAAACACAAGAAGAAAGGGAAGCCGAAAGGAGAGTGAGAGGATCGGACGTTTAATAAGTTAAGACCGGTACCGATTTTGAAAAAAGAGTGGAGAAAGAAGGAACAGATCGATAGTGATTCAGACCAATCGGTTCAATCCAGTTCTCCGATGATCCGAGATGATACGCCACCAATGGATATAAACATGGTATTCACTTTACTGCCGAGTTCAGAATCGAAGAATCGGTGAAGAAGTGTTCGCCCAATTGTGCCTCGGAGCACCAGGTGACGTGTTTGAAAAACCACAAGACATGCATCGGCATTTGAAACCATTGTATCTAAAAGGATACATTAATGGCCGACCAATATCCCGCATGTTGGTCGATGGCGGGCGACGGTCAATCGATGCCGTTAAGTACTTTCGTAAAATTGGGAAAAGCCGATGAAGACTTAATCAAGACCAACATGGTGCTAAATGACTTCACCAGAGACCCAACCGAGGCTAAAGGCGTAATGGTGTCGAATCGGCGATCGGTAATAAAACTTTGCCGATCGTTTTTGTGATTGAAGCTAAAGGCAATTACAGCGTACTCCTTGGCGGGATTGGATCCATGCTAATCAGTTGTATACCATCAACTATGCACCGTAAATCGTGCGGTGGAACGATGATACAAGAGAAGTCGTACCACCGACACATCGGCTCATATCGCCATGGCTAGCCACGACACCAATTGGCCACACGAAGAGGCTGAATGCATATCGTGAAAAGCCTTGGACAATTGCGATTTTATCTGTATTGAGAAATCGGGATTCGTGCCGATCAGCGTTAAACCCAATACGTTTGATCGGACGGCGAAGTGATAAGAAGATGGAGCGCGAGACACTAGCAAAACTGCAGGAAAAGGCAAGGAGCTATCGGCGGGAAGAATCTGAAGAAGTCGTTGAAGATTTTGAAGAAGAAAGAAAGGGGTTAGGATTCATACGCCGATTTCCTTGAAGAAATCGATATTGGAGAAGGGGATAGCAAAAGACCAACGTTTGTAAGTGCTAAATTAGAACCCAATTATAAAACGGTTGGTCGAAATACTCAAGGAATATAAGGATTGCTTTGCGTGGGAGTATTATGAAATGCCAGGTTTAAGCCGATGACTAGTTGAACATCGGCTACCTATAAAACCTGGATATCGGCCGTTCAAACAGTACCCTAGGCGGTTTAACCCTACGTTGTATGACGCTATAAAGGAAGAAGTAGGACGATTGCTAGAGGCGAAATTTATCCGGCCTTGCCGATACGCTGAGTGGGTCTCAAACATCGACCCTGTGAAGAAGAAAAACGGCAAACTTAGGGTATGTGTCGATTTTAGAGATTTGAACAAAGCTACGCCAAAAGACGAGTACCCGATGCCCATAGCCGATATGCTTATCGATGCTGCATCTGGGAATAAAATCATAAGCTTTTTGGACGGGAACGCCGGATACAATCAGATATTCATGGCCGAAGCCGATATACCCAAAACGGCTTTCAGATGTCCGGGGGCTTTAGGGCTATATGAATGGAAAGTTATGACCTTCGGTTTAAAAATGCCGGTGCTACTTATCAACGCCGCTTATGAACCATATTTTCCATGATTTGATCGGCAATACTGTGGAAATATACATTGACGACGTAGTGGTAAAATCCAAAGAAGACTGGCAACATTTAGCCGATCTGAGAAAAATGTTCGAAAGCACAAGGTTACATGGGTTAAAAATGAACCCTCTCAAATGTGCTTTCTGAGTATCTACCGACAATTTCTTGGGTTTACGGTGCATGAAGGAGGGATTGAAGTAAACCCAACCAAAGTGAAAGCCATAGCCGATACTAAACCACCGACAAGTAAAAAGGAGTTGCAGGTGTTGATTGGGAAAATCAATTACTTGCGACGTTTTATCTCAAACTTGTCAGGACGTATTCGGGCCTTCACACCGCTGCTGAAAATTAAAGATAACCAAGAGTTTAAGTGGGAAGCCGATCAGCAAAAGGCCTTCGACGACATAAAAGGTTATCTGATGAGTCCACCAGTATTGACCGCACCGAAACACGGTATACCTTTTAGACTATATATATCGGCTGAAGGTGATTCGATTGGAGCAGTTTTAACACAAGAAGCCGATAGGAAGGAACGAGCAATATATTACTTAAGCCGACGTCTTCTAGATGCAGAAACCAGGTATCCCTTAGTAGAAAAATTATGCTTGTCATTGTACTTTGCTTGCACCAAGTTAAGACATTATATGCTGGCGTCCAAATGCGTTATAATATGCAAAACCGATGTAGTTAAATACATATTATCGGCGCCCATCCTGCGTGGTCGGCTTGGTAAATGGGCATACGCCCTAACAGAGTTTGAGTTATCCTATGAATCGGCTAAATCTGTGAAAGGACAAGGCAGGCCGATTTTATCACAGGAGTGAAACATTAGTAGGAACAACTAGTGTAACTCCTTGGCAAATCAGATTTTGATGGGTCTGCTTGCCAAGAAGGCGAAGGCATCGGTGTGATATTAGTTTCACCTAGAAAGCGAGTATGACTTCATGTATCGGCTAAATAGCCGATGTTCAAATAATCAAGCTGAATCACGAAGCATTACTAAGGGTCTACAATCGTTAGATAGCATCGGAGTGAGAGACGTCGAAGCTTTTGGAGATTCGATGTTAATTGTACAAATAAGTCGAGGAGAATACCGATGCAATGATGATGCACTAACCCAGTACTTGCATCAATGCCTCCAGATCATCGAGATGTTCACTACATTTTCCATAGAACATATCCCCAGAGAAGCTAATGATAAAGCAAACCGATTGGCACAATGTGCATCAGGGTACAAGATTGAAAGCCGACAAGGACCAATCGAGCTAAACGTTTGGCCGGTTTTATGTGTTCACCCTGTCGACTGGAGAACAGAGATAAGGGATTATTTGTCAGATCCAACCAAGCCGACCGAGCAAAAGGTCAGGCGCAAAGCACTCAAATATGTTATACTAGAAGACGTATTGTACTTTCGGACTATGGAAGGTTTGTTATTAAGATGTCTGGGAACCGAGGAAGCCAAAGTGGCGATGGGTGAAGTTCATGAAGGCATTTGTGGGTCACATCAATCGGCTCGTAAGATGAAATGGATACTGAGACGAACAGGATATTTTTGGCCGACGATGTTAGAAGACTGCTTCAAATATTATAGAGGATGCCAAACGTGTCAAAAGTTTGGTAACATACAGTCAGCACCAGCATCGGCTTTACATCCGATCATCAAGCCATGGCCATTTAGAGGATGGGGTATAGACATAATCGGCCAGATATTTCCGTCATCCAAAGAAAGGACATAAATTCATCCTTGCGACCACGGATTATTTCTCAAAATGGGTTGAGGCTGTGCCACTCAAGAAGGTTACTAGTAAAGAACTGATCGACTTTGTAAATGAACACATCGTCCATCGGTTTGGGATTCCACAAACAATCACTACTGATCAAGGTACTGTGTTCATGTCTAACGAGTTCAAAGGGTTTGCGGAAAGTCTTGGGATAAAATTACTCAACTCCTCCCCTTACTACGCTCAGGCCAACGGACAGGCCGAATCATCAAACAAAACATTGATAAAGCTGATAAAAAGAAAAATTGAGGAAGAGCCAAGGAGATGGCATTCAACGCTATCGGAGGCTTTATGGGCTTATCGGCTATCTCATCACGGATCAACTAAATTGTCACCCTTTCAGTTGGTATACGGACAAGAAGCCGTTTTGCCCGTTGAAATCAACATCGGCTCAATAAGGCTACACGAGCAAGATAAGGTATCAGCCGATGAATACAAACAGGCGATGCTGGACAATCTAGATGATTTGGCTGAACTAAGGCTGATCACGCTAGATCGGCTTAAAAAGAACAAAGAGATGGTTGCCAGGTCGTACAATAAAAAAGTGATTTTTAAAGCATTCAATCAAGCCGATTTAGTATGGAAAACCGTGTTGCCGATTGGGTCTAGGGATAATCGATTCGGCAAATGGTCTCCAACATGGGAAGGGCCTTATAAGATCAATCGGCCGGTTGACGGGAATTCATATATACTGGAATCTTTAGAAGGGTTCGTCCTACCTAAAGCAATCAATGGAAAGTATCTGAAGGCGTATCACCCAAGCATATGGGTCGGGTCCTAACTACAGAGGTGAAGGCATCAAGATCAATGACAAGCACATGCATATAAAATCGGTCATACAGCCGACCGAGTCAGGAACAAATATTCCTTCCACCAGATTAAAGAGTTTACAAAATATTCCAGTACAGCCAATATTACACCGGAGACAACGTCGTTTTCAATGAAGCCCCGAGCCAGGCAGATGGGCTCCCAAAGCCGACAATGCTGCTGCTGCTCTACCAATAGTAGCTTGAACGCTATCTATTAATCGATCATCGGCTTCAGACGCTCGAATCATCATCTTAGCCGATTGGCTCTTGACTTTGGCAAAACTTCGCCGATTTGTCGCCTCTGAGCCGCTAGTGAAGATGTCGCATCTGCAATGCCGATTTGGCAATCTGCAAGTTCTCTTGTAACCAAGGCCACCGTTCTTCAAGTTTCTTCTTGGATGACTCCGGCTCACTGGCCTTAGCTTTGGCCGATTTCAAAGCATAGCAAAGACTGGTCAAAAGCACTCTTTCGAGATTTAGCATCTGCTATAAGTTTGTCCAAGATCTCTTGGTCGGCTTGCTGGGCCTTCCTCTGTTCAATTCTTGCTTTGGCCGATTCTACGTCTAGCCGACGATCATCCAGATGGCACACTTCTAGCAAAGCATTCATGGCTGCAGAGGGAAGATCGGCTTGCATGACCGCCATAGCATTCCTCAAGGGCTGAGTGTTGGCCAGAAGAGCTGCCTCCGGCTGCATCACCTCGTCCAAGAGACGATTAAGTCGCTCCTGCATACCCGGCGCAGCATAAAGAAATGATCTTTGGAGCAGAGGCCGCTATTATGCGTTGGATGTCGGCCGGGTAGTCATCAGTGGCCACAATCTCCGGGTCGTCAAGCTCGTCCAAGGAAAAGCCTAAAAGGTCGGCTAAATCCATCGACGGAGCCAGGCCAGGAGCAGGTTTTGGAGGTGACGAAGCGGATGGCGGAGCAGGAGCCACAGCCGGCAAGACAAGCACGTCGGTTTGAGTCTTCTCTGCATCGGCTTATAGCAATTGAACGGAGGGGGTTTCCTGAAAAATATTTTCACAATAAGATCAAGGAAGACAAATTTAAGTCAAGAACAAGGGTCGAAGCTAACCGCAGAGTCGATCCGGTTGGAGATCTTCTTTGCATCACGGCCTGCAGCTTTGGGGATCGCTTAATGACAACTCTACGGCTTTTCTTCTCTGAAAAAAAAGCGAACATGGGTTTAGCCGACAAGCATGAAACTTCATTTGGTGGAAAATGGAACTGGGCGACGTATTTGCGGCCGACGGCAAGATCGCATGCTGATGGGCTATTGACCCCTCAACGTGCGGAAGGATAAACCGCAAGAGGGTCGATGACCTTGGCCGTTTTGAAGCGATCGTCGGCCGATGCGGCTTCTTATTTGGGGTTGATCTTTTGCTAGTCTGAAAAGGGTAGAAGATATGGTTAAGCCGATGAAAATCTTATTCCAATAAAACATCAAAATGAAAATACCTCTAAAGACGAGTTAGCATCGCTCGAACTCGAGCTAGACCCAGCGACGGTCTCCGTCGGCTCTCGAAAGCCAGGAAGAAAAGAGGACAGGACCTCGGGAATAGTACGCCTCCGCAAAAGTGCCTCAGCTATGGAAGCCCACCATGTGGTAAATTGGCCCGATCGACGTGTGTTTAACACGAGGAATGGCAAGTCTACCACATGGAGTTCATCGGCTAGCTCAATAATAAGATCCGCCGCAGTAGAGTTGGTTACTTTGTTTCGTGGTTTAATCATCCTAAGCAAAGGAAAGCAAGGAATGGTTTGTCCAAAACCCAGCTGGCGTGCATAAACTGAAGGATGATAGAACTCATAGGTCGGCTGAAATGTTCTGTTTCGAGTACTTAAGCCGACGTGAAGGATGCAAGGAGAAATCAGCAGGGAAGCGGTCGAGAGTGGATTGGGGCATTAGGGAGTCATCGAGTTTAAACGAAGAAAAGAAGGCCACGGGAGATCGGCTAATTGACTTTATGAAAAGAAATCTCTACGGTTGAAAGAGGCTTGGTTAAGATGCAAGAAAAAGGACAAGTATTTATGGAAGCCGACAGGAGAGATTTTTTGTTCATCGGATGAACACATGGTAAATTTTTCTACTTTGGGATCGGCTAGGTTGGAATACAGGGCGGCACCCTCAGAAAGTCCTCTGTTGGGAAAGCCGATTCTTCCGAAGGGTCCGGGATAATGAGGCGGCCAAAACGCAAGAAAGCCAAATCTGGATAAACCAAAGAGGGCCGCCAACATTACCGACGACATAGGAACCATTGCCGAAAGCCGACTCGATGATATGCATCATATGGTATACGGCGCCAAGAAGGATTTCCTAAAGATAGCCGACGACCCATAACTAGTTGCTCGACATGAATTGATAGACCTGGGTTGGTCCTAGGAAGCGCCACGTAAGAGGAATCGGTCTAACCATAAGTTGATAAAGGCTACGTGTTCTTCATCCGATACAGGGCCGGTTACTTTGTTGTTATTTTGGATGTATCTGGACCAACCTTCTCCTTTTTTCTGGTCAATTTGTACCGAGGTTTCCCACTAAAAGCCGATATTTGTTCTCCATCGTGCCTAAGACAAGCATAATTCAGCCATATCTAAAAGGGTTGGGCCGATGGGACCGGTTGGGAAAAAGAAGGCGTTAAAAGAGTCCGACCAAAAATAGCGGTGCAGCAGCTACTAAAGATTCGTTGGGCTCCGGCAGCTAAGGACGTGGGGATACACTCAATGATGCCCATACCTTCCCACTCTGCTTTCTTTTGGGCCGATACTCTAATGTACCAGACCTCCACTCTTGAGAGTGTCGGCTAAGACCTAAAACTTTTGGACCACTCGTTGATGTTGTAACCAGGAGCCGATAAAGGAGTCTAGGATTTCATCTCCAATGACAAGATCGGGTTCTATGGTTCCTATAGGACCTAGGAAATCTTGATGATCGCTATCTCGGGATCGGAACAAGTACCGAGATGCGTCCATTTCAGCCGATGCTATGAGAAGAAGGGTTGAAGCGGAGGAAAGCCGATTTCGGGATTAACGAGCACGCCAGGGTGAAAATGACTGCAGGGGAGCCTCATATTTATACCTTGGTGAGAAGGTGAAAAGCGGGAACGATTCTTTGCATTGAAAACGCACCGAGAAGATTGCGGCGCCATTAATGGGGGAAGTTACCAAGGTGAATCCTAAACGACAAGCCGATCACGGAAAAGACAAAGGATTTTTGAAAGATAACAAGTTACCTTTCAAAAATGGGGGGCATATGTTTGCACCAAAATTCGGTATGTATTGGAATCGGTCTAAAAGTAGAAGTATCGTACAGAAAGGAATCGGTAATCGGCTCGGAAAAGGAATCCGTTTCTAAGAAAGGAAAGGAAATCGGATAAAAGGCCGATACGGATAAATACACCGTATCCATGTACAACTCGGATCGGTCAGGCGTGTTATAAAAGGGGGAGGGCGCCAAGCGAAAAAGGAATCAATCCAACAACACACACATCTACTTTTACAAGTTTTTCTTTTACATTGTTTTAGCCTCATAGATCTCTCTGCAAGTCGACGGAATCAACATAGTTGCGCATCGCCGATTGTTGATTTTAGCCGATTTCACCCCAGGTTTGATTTGCTTCGTTTTGTTGCGCATCGCCTTCCCGAAGCCGATTTTACCTTGTATCCGGATCAATCAGAATCAGTTGATCTAGTTATCTCCTAATCGGTTCTTGCCGACTAGCGAAAAGCCGATAGATCCTTGTTTATCGGCTTCGATCAAATTACAAATTCTACCTTGTCGATTTCAGGTCAAATCGACTGGCACGCTCTGCAAACCCGGTGTTTGTCTTGTGTGTTCGAGGCCTAAAACCCCCTTCACGTTTTTGGCGCGAACAACAAGCAAATCAAATAATTATTTAAAACAACACATGCACATGCACCACACATGCCATGAGCACAACCACTTTGCAATACCAAATCATCATTAAGCTAATTTTTCAGCACATGATTTCACAGCAAAACTATCACAGGTACAGTTTTCTTTCTAGGTTCAAGTTTGATTACTTGGCTATCACAAAAACAAAGGATAGTTGCATCTCTTCTTGTGAGGCTGAGTATATCGCCGCAACTATGGCAGCCTGTCAAGAGATTTGGCTATCTCGGTTGTTTGGGAATCTTCTGAAGAAAGAGCCTAGAAAGGTGTAGTTGAGAATCCACAACAAATTAGCGATTTCCTTGTGTAAGAATCTGGTATATCACTTTATTCGGGAATGTGTGGAGATAGGTCAGATTGAAGTAACTCATGTTTGCTCGGAAGAACAATGTGCTGACATTTTGACCAAGTCCCTCGGGTGCATTAGATTCCTAGAGATCGTCAAAAGTTAGGAGTTAAGAAGGTAACAAGTTTATTTTTCTGTTTGTGTCGGGCGAGCTACAGTAGCCAACCCGAGTTAAGTTCAGAGTTGTAATTAGAGTCCGTGGTTTCCTGGTGTAATCGAGTTGGTTTCCTGTATCTTTGAGTCTTTATATATGTGGAATAAAATCAGAAAAGGTGCAATTGTTGAGCACCACAATACTCTTTTCAATTTTGCTCTGTTCTGAAGTCATCGTATTTGTTGCTGCTCTGCTGTTTTTTGTCACCGGTTCAGAACGTGTGAAGTTTCGTTCTGGACAACGTAAGTCTGGAGGTTCCGACAACAAGCAAAGCTGAAGTCCATCGACAAAACTAACAAGAGGAGACTTCGGTAACAGAGTAAAAGTAGCAAAGCTGAAGTCCATTGACAAAAGTTCTCGGCAGCAAGAGTTCTGAAACAGAGAATAAACAAGCTTCAAAGTTTCAGGTTCTGGGTTCAGAATATTTCAACAACATACATAACATCTGCAGTGGGATAACCAATTAACCATAGTAAGATGGATAGCGCTTTTCCTTCTTATGGCAAAGGCACGCAATTCTTTTGCGTGTTTAAAAAAGTCATAATAATAGAAGCTATGAATATGTATTCCACAGACTGTTGGCTGTGTGTTAAATTCCGTGGTTAGAGAGCCTGAAGTGTTGCAAATATTAAATCTTATCGCATTACACACAATCACATATAACATGCAACTTAGCATTATCTCAGAGTGGCCATTTTGTAGGCAGGTGTGCACAGATTCAGTAAGAACCCAAAATTGAATTATTTGTGCACGACTGAGTTTAGTCAACTAGTACCCAGCAAGGTTGTCAAGGCGACAAGGCGAGGCGAGGCGCCAGCCCATCGCCTGGACGCCTAGGCGACAAGGCGGGCGCCTAGGCGAGGATCAGGCGAAGGTGAGCTATCAGTATAAAGTCAGCAGCCTAGTCAATTCTTCTCTCCTCAGCCCAATCTATTCTTTTTTCTCTCCTCAGCCTAGCCTTTTGGCTCAGGCCCAGCCCATCCCGAGTGCTCTTCCCCTCAAACCCTAACCCTCCCCTCCTCTCTCCATTCACTCTCCTCAGCCGCCGCCCTCTCTCCACTCGTTCTCTCCTGCCTCCCTTCCATGCCGCCGCCGACTCCTCTCCCCTCTATCGTCGGCATCAACAGCAGCAGCCGCCGAGCAAAGGAGCGGTGGCGAGCAGAGGAGCAACGGCGAGCAGAGGAGCGGCGGCCAGCGGATCTGTGTTGTTGCGGCGACGGAGCAGCAGTGGCGAGTTGGCGACGGAGCAACAGCTGATGGCGAGTTGGCGGCGCAGAGAACCAGCGAAGCAGCGGCGAGGACGTAGCGATGACGAAGCAGAGGAGCACCAGGCGACCCGCCTTGTCCATTTGAGCGACGCCTTGACGCCATGGGCGACGCCTGGACGGCCCAGGCGGGCACCTTTCCCTGCCCAGGCGCGGCGAGCTGGCACGGCGGTCCTCCTCCACCGCCTGGACGCCTAGGCGGCGCCTAGGCGACGCCTTGACAACCATGGTACCCAGTGATCGATACTGTTACATTATTTGCTTCTAATATCTTTCTTCAGATCAGTGAAACACCATTCAAGAACCTAAGCAACATCTGTACACTTTGACAATATGGGGAAAAAACAGGGCAACCATCATCCCCCAAGCTAACTTAATGAGGAAAGACATTGCAACTGCCAGAAAACCCGAAATACGGCGGCATCAAATGCACTTCTCCTGGGTGCGGATGATGAACGGCCCATGGCATCTCGAACGCTGGAAATGCTTATTCCAGAGAGAGGAGGTCGACCGCCCATGATATGAAAACGGAAATAGGAAACAGCAGGTGCTGCATTACGATTCTGGTATCCTGGCTAGTACACTGTTGATTGGTGGAAATAATACACCTGATGGGTTCAGACAAACCACTCGTGCTCTACAGACACGAAGCAGCAGTAAACTGTTGATCTCGTGCAATGGAGGTAGCCCTGGGATCATCTGACAGAAAGGCGGCTGCATTGGATTGAGAACTGGATAGTTAGTCTGTATATGGGGAACTGAAGAACTAGCACTTTGTACTTCAAATTAAGCATGGTAGCCGCCAAGAGCGATATTTTGCCCAGAAGCAACTGTTATCTGGCATGCCCAAGTATACTGTCAGAGATCACCGGAGTGTCGACCCTCCTGGTCGCCGGTGAACTGCAGCAGTGCACACACACACTCACGCGAACACACAATGAACACAATCTTGTTTTGGTGCTGCGAACAGTACAGCTTTTTCATTCTATTGAGCAACTTTAAATAAGGGGGGAAACAGAAGGAAACACAAACGTCAAAGGAAACCAAACAACTAAACTTGGCAAGTAATCTTTTCCGCCATTACAGGAACTAAACTAGGTAACTAAATCAATTATTTCCTAACAACGAGTGGTGCACAAGGATTATTCAACAAATCTCCTCCTAAGACTTGTGCACTAAAAACTTTACAAAGGTTGAAGACCAATCTTGGTGCACAGTTCTTGAAACTTGACTCTGCCGAGCGGTTTTGTCAGAACATCGCCCAACTGCTCATCAGTTCTTATGAACTTCACCTCAATCAACCCAGAATGTGCATACTCCCGAATCAAGTGAAATCTGGTATCAATATGTTTACTCCGGTCATGATGCACAGGATTCTTGATTAATGAGATGGCGGATTTGTTGTCCACCCGAAGCACTGGCCTGCTCACAACTGAATCCAAAATCTCAGCTAACAGCCGTGCAAGCCAAACAGCCTGACAAGCAGCAGTTGCAGCAGCAATGTATTCAGCTTCACAGCTTGACAGAGCTACCACCTTCTGTTTTGTTGATTGCCAACTAATTGGACTGTCCCCGAGGAAGAACAGGACTCCGGAAGTGCTCTTCCTGCTGTCTAAGTCACCAGCCATATCACTGTCACTATAGCCCAAGAGTTTTACACTCCCTCCATTCTTTCTAGAATAGAAGAGACCCCAATTGCCTGTTCCAGCTATATATCTCAGGATATGCTTCAAAGCTGCAAGATGTTCTTCATGAGGTTTTTCCATAAATCTGCTCACATACCCAACTGAGTAAGCCAAATCAGGTCGGGTGTTCACCAAGTATCTTAAACGACCAACCAAGCTTCTGTATTCAGTAGCATCTACACATGGACTGTTACTTTCCTTGCTCAGCTTCAGCTTTGCTTGCATGGGCACTTCACAGGAATTACAGTCCACCATGCCTCCCTTCTCAAGAATCTTCCTTGCATAGCTTTCCTGAGACAGAGTGATACCCGTTGCATCTTGTTTCACTTCAATGCCTAGATAGTAAGTGAGTAACCCAAGGTCACTCATCTTAAACACTTCTGCCATTTGCACTTTGAACTTCTTGATGCTGCTGTTGCTGGTGCCAGTGATCACCAAATCATCCACATAGACACCCACCACAAGCCTCTCAGCATCATCCCCGCGGCAGTAGATAGCATGTTCTGAAGGACATCTCGTGAACCCTAGAACACCCATCTTCTCATCCAATTTTTGATTCCAGGCACGAGGCGCTTGATGTAAACCATACAGAGCTTTGTGTAGTTTGAATACCATGTGTTGTTGGCCAGGTTGAACAAACCCTGGTGCTTGTTCCACGTACACCTCCTCCTGGAGGTCGCCGTTCAGGAACGCCGTCTTCACATCCATATGATGGACTTGCCACCCTTCGTGTGCTGCCAACGCCAGCAACAACCGCACCGTCTCCATGCGTGCCACTGGAGCAAATACCTCGTCGTAGTCGATCCCATGACGTTGCGCGTAACCTTTGACAACAAGCCGCGCCTTGTGCCGCACCACAGCACCGCGTTCATCCTTCTTAACCTTGTACACCCACTTGAGTCCGATGGCTCGCCGGCCAGGCGGGAGCTCAGAGAGTGTCCACTGCAGTTCTCCTCGATCGCCTGCAGCTCCTCCTCCATCGCCCGGCGCCAGCAGGGGTCTTGTTCTGCCTGAGCCAGCGACCCAGGCTCCTCCGCGCTCACCGCAAAAAGCTGCTCGCCACCCAGATCACGCATCGCATACCCAGGTGGCGAGGCAGGGCCTATAATGTTGTCCACAGTGCGGAATCGGAGTGGCGCCTCATCGTCGTGATCTGCGTCCAGCCCCTCGTCTAGCTCCGCAGGTGGTGTGGCAAACTGGATCGTCGGTGGAGCAGCGCTTGCCACCGCTGACATGGTTGGAGGTGTTCCAGACTCCATTGCAACCGGCGCTCCCGACCCAGTCGCTGAAGATGTAGCCACTGGCGACCCGGGTGCTGCCTCTGCTTCAGCAACTTGTCCTGGCATCACTCGGTACTGGACAGTGAAGGAGTCGTTGCCATCATGGTCTGCACCAGTGCCGGTCTTGCCGCCTCCAGACCAGTCCCACTGTGCAGATTCGTCGAAGATCACGTCGCGCGTCACATAGACACGCTTTGCGATCGGATCGTAGGCCCGATAGGCCTTGGAACCCCGCTCGTAGCCGACGAATATCATCTTGCGGCCGCGATCTTCCAGCTTCTTCAGGTGCGGCATCGTGTTCTTGACGTAGATGATGCAGCCGAACGTCCGCAAGTGATGGACTGCCGGCTTCTTCCCGTACCACGCCTCGAATGGTGTCATGCCCTCCACGGACTTTGTCGGCACCCGGTTCAGGAGGTATACAGCAGTCATCACCGCCTCACCCCAGAACCAGCCTGGCAGCCCCTTCGCCTTTAGCATGCTACGCGCGGTGCCGACAACTGTGGCATTCCGGCGCTCCACGACGCCGTTCTGCTGCGGGGAGTACGGAGCTGTCAGTTGCCGCTGAACGCCATCAGCTGTGCAGTACTCCATGAACTCCTTGGAAGTAAACTCTCCTCCACGATCCGTGCGAAGCGCCACCAACTTGCAGCCGGACTCCACCTCCGCCCGCGCTTGAAAGTCCTTGATGGCAGCTGCCGCACGATCCTTTGATGGTAGTACGAACGCCCACATGAAACGGCTTCGATCATCGACGAGAAGCAGGAAGTAGTTGTTCCCGCTTGGCGTTGCAGGTGCCACCGGCCCACACAGATCACCATGGACCAGCTCGAGTGCTCGCTCCGCTCGACACTGCGCCTGGTCTGGGAACGGCGTTCGTCTCTGCTTGCCAGCGAGACACGCCTCGCAGAGCTGGTCCACCTGCTCGATGACGGGCAGTCCGCGAACCAGTTCTTCGCGCGCCATCTTCCGTAGCGCCGGCATGATGAAATAGACGCCTGAGAAAGAGCGGTGTTCGCCATTCTTGCATTGGAACAAGACGGTCCCGCAGCCCTCGATCTCCGCCACCGAGTCGTCGCCGAACCGCACCGACCCGCACACCGCCGTGTCCAGATCCGCGAACGCCGCTCGGGACCCCGACATGTGATTTGTGGCCCCGGTGTCGCAGATCCACGACTTGGAATCGCGCTCCTCCTTCACTCCACGATGGATGAACACCTTCTCCTCCCGCAGGTGTACTAGGCCACCAGACCTTGCCGGCGCCTACACTATTCCGCCGACAGGAGATGCGCAGGGCAGTGGCTGCACCAGCGTCGTCTTGGACGCGCCAGGGCCCGCGACGCGGGGTGATGGAGAGCATGACCGCGCAGGGGGCGAAGCCCGCGGTATGTCTTGAGATGCCGGCGGCGGCGTAGTGAATCGTGGTTGTAGTGGAGATGAGATGCGGTGGATTTTTGGCGTTGCCCTCAACAGCATCAGGGACTCCTCCTCTTGGGCCACGTTTGCCTGCTCTCTCTTGGGCTTGGATCGGCAGTCACGGGCCCAATGGCCAAGTTTTCCACACCTCCTGCACTGGTCCTTACCAGGTTTGTTGGAGTTAGCCTGCCCATAAGAAGAAGGCGTGCTCGGGCCACCGCCGCGTCCCTTCCCGCGCTTTCCACCACGACGGCCAGAGCTGCCTCCCGCGCCACCGCTTGACTGCTTGTCTGCTTCACGCTGCTTCCACCGTGCCTCCCACGCTTCCTCCGTCAGGTACAACTGTCCGTTGTGATGAACCGTCGACGACGGCACTTCAAGTTCGGCCTCTGCTGCCTTTAGCCGCCCTGTCGCCTCCGCCAAAGTGAGCTTAGACACGTCCAGGAGTGTCTGGATGGCGACCACGATCTGCTTGAGTCGGGACGGCACACTCCTCAGGAACTTCTCCACAACCTTGGGCTCCTCAACCGGCTCGCCGAGCGTCGCAAGG
Organism: Rhipidocladum racemiflorum; assembly: GCA_036346355.1. Taxonomy (NCBI): domain Eukaryota; kingdom Viridiplantae; phylum Streptophyta; class Magnoliopsida; order Poales; family Poaceae; genus Rhipidocladum; species Rhipidocladum racemiflorum. The sequence continues at coordinate 36,427,179 of CM070580.1, read as the reverse complement.
TGTGCCACCATGCCGCTCAGGCGCATGGAGAAGTCCTCGACGCTCTCGTCCTCCTTGAACGCCGCCATGTCGAATTGCCGGCGCAGATTCTGCGCCGTCGACTTCTTCACGCGGTCATCGCCGACCCGCATGGTTTTTATCGTCTCCCACGCCTCCTTCGCCGTTGCCTTGTCCGCGACTGACGCCACCATCTCCGCGGGGACAGCGCTTGCGAGAACATCAAGCGCCATCATGTCCTCCTGCGGATCACCACCTCCTGTTTCCACCGCCGTCCAGAGTCCCCTCGCCTTCAGCTTCACCTTCATCAGCAAAGCCCAATCCGAGTAATTGGTCTTGGTGAGTGCGGGGTAGCTAGTCCCACCGCCCACCTCACGAATCACTCGCTGGACCATGACGCCGCCGCCAGAGCCGCTCGCGTTGCTGCTGCTTGGCGCAGGCTGGTGGCTTGCCATCAGTGCGTATTCCCCGGCTCGGAACAGGCTCTGATACCACTTGTCAGAGATCACCGGAGTGTCGACCCTCCTGGTCGCCGGTGAACTGCAGCAGTGCACACACACACTCACGCGAACACAGAATGAACACAATCTTGTTTTGGTGCTGTGAACAGTACAGCTTTTTCATTCTATTGAGCAACTTTAAATAAGGGGGAAACAGAAGGAAACACAAACGTCAAAGGAAACCAAACAACTAAACTTGGCAAGTAATCTTTTCCGCCATTACAGGAACTAAACTACGTAACTAAATCAATTATTTCCTAACAACGAGTGGTGCACAAGGATTATTCAACATATACTGCTAGACAAAGGCAGTTGCATCTGATTGCCTTGCATACGAGAAGATGAAGAAGTAAGACATTTCCCTTCAGGTTGAGCATGGCTGTGGCCAAGGGTGTGATTCTGTCCAGCAGTTAGTCCTTCTCTATTGCTCTCAGTCCGCTGCATGAAGCACCATTCAGTCGTTCCTTGTTGCAGCCTATATCCAAAGAACAGTTTGTCTTTGCATCACCATTACATGGACGACTGCCATCACTGGTGCAGTCATCTGTATGCTGGGTGAGGTTTGTCATTGCATCACAGTTAGGTTGAACTTTGCGACTGGCAGTACAGGTTTGTGCAGAAAATAGTATATTCGCTCCATTCCTAGACTTGTTTGTAGACAGGTAATAATCAGAAGATTCATTAACACGTTTTTTGCCTTTGGCAATCTTGTCTCCACCAAGCAACCCTCCAGGTTGAGCTCTATGCTTTCCTGTATTCCTCAAATTCTTATTCTAAACGAGTGAAAGAATAAAGAGGGAAATTTATGCAATTAGTCGTGCATTGGACTTCAAGGTGTTTGGCTTGAAACCTAAACAAAATAATTAATAATGGAAGATAACTTGCTAATAAGTTTCAAGATTAAGACAGTTTACATCAGCTCCACAATTGAATGAAACAAATGCACAAGGGATCCACAAAATTCCTAAGCTGATTGAATGTGCTAGTTATGTATATTACAATTTGGTAGGATGTTTCATTAGTCATATCATTTGCAACAAAATGTTCTCATTAAACATTATACAACATTGAAGTGTATGCATATATTGGCCCTGTTTGGCAGAGCTCCAGATCACAGCTCTACCTTGGAGCTGAAACTTGTAGATTGAAATAAAGTGACTTAAGTTTATAATTTTATTCTAAAATATAAACAAGATGAGCCACCTAAACACTCTTAATATACCCACAGCTCCAGCTCCACCAATCTGGTGAAGCTAGGAATACCCAGCTCCACCAACTCCACGAATTTGGTGGAGCTGGAGCTCTGCTAAACACCCCAATTATGAGAGCTATGACAAAGATTTATTGTCAGTTAATAGAAAAAGAGTTGTGAAGTTAATTGCAGACCATTTGGGGCTCGAGAGGAAAACCACCCCACCCAATGCCAAATTTCTCCAGGCACAAAGCTAGCAAAGATGAATGGGAGGACCATGGGCAAAGTTGTAGCCTTGTGGGTGCATCCTTGCAAAAAGCTAAAAGCCACAACCCAGGAACCCGCAAGCAACAGGGCCCAAGTGGATTAAGGTGAACTAGCACAATTCGTGTCTAGATCACATAAAAATCAGAGATAGGGGGATACACTTCACCGGTTTTTCCTTTACATTAGCCAGTTTACTATCCTATGCAAAAACGTTGAGTTCTATATACTTTGCTTTGCTTATACCGTGATGATTCAGCATCCTCATAAGGTTTTGAATTGATTACCTTTTAGAGAACTCCAATCCTACAAGGGGCCTATATAGCCTCGAAAAAATAGTTGATGAATTTGCAGTAAAAGGTGGGTTTGGATGATACTTAATGCCACTAAGTTCCGATACAAAAATTTCTGATTCCCACATTGTTTATAATATAATTTCATTATATGCCATTATTTAGAATAGCAAGGTTCAAACATCATGCGCTAATCATAAAAAACTAGCATTTAGAATAGCAAGGTTAAGACACTCAAACAGATGACATATTTAGTTCAAAAAAAGATGCTCTACAAATACAATGTATTTAAACCAATCTAGTAAGGCTCCGTTTGTCATTGTGGTAGACTGGTAGCTTTTCAAAAGCACTTATTTTATTATACTTCTGGATATCACAATTATTTAGAAGAATCTTTTTTCAGCCATAACAGAAAAATCTTACTACAATTAGTAAAGATTCCTATAACTAACTAGATTCCATGGCACAGCAACCACAAACTGGCAAATTTGTGACGATATCAATTGAGCCTTTAAGTGTTACTGGAACAACTGAGGTCCAGTTCAATTGATAACATATGAAAGGAACACATGTATTAAACCAACTTGTTAAATATAAGCAAAGGGATCTTCGGATTGGGCTTACCACTTCCTGCAGAATTAGATTTCCGCAAAGCACGGATACGCCTTGCAGCATCTCCCCTCTTGTGCTTCTCTTCTAAGATCTCCAACCTATCAGCTTCATTGTGCCAAGGCTGGATCAAAAGTTCAAAACATGTAAAATGTTTATGCATGAGAATTCGAATGCATTGTAGACCTCTTGTGACATGAACAAGAGGACGAATACAACTTGTATCCACGTTGATATGTGATCCAAGGCTTTGAGGCATATGTATGTATTCCATGATTAGCTTGGAAGCATCATGTGTGGACCAGATTATTTGAACATATGCAACAGTTTCAGCACAAACTTTGACAAATATTCAGAGTACGGATCCTAAAGATAACAATGTAATATGCATCATTGCGTGCTGCATCAATATTTCATCGCATAGACCTATCTTTGCAAAATGAACCTAGTACCTGACTGTGAGTCATTACCCTACGAAGCTCATGCCTTCTGATAATTAATTAATGCAGAGCTCGGAATTTGCTTACTTCTTTGCTCCAGATAATCTTTAGCTGGGTTTTTGGGAATCATGGGTGAGTCGGCTCTACTAGAAACTTCCTGGGCGAGTCTAGAACTGGAGGCTTCGCCTTCATTTGGCCAACGGAATGGTGGAGACATCCCCACTACTGCGATTGTGGAAGGCGCCTCAGGGGTCTCAAGGACCGATTCTTCTTGATAGTCCAAGCTCCAGAATAGCTTCTCCCGCGAAGGGGAGCTCCAATCAGGAGAAAGTGAATCCGGGCAGTGGATGCCGGTTGTCGCCGAGAATGGAGTGGCCGACGGCGAAGAGGCGACTCAGCAGGCATCGCCCCCTGGGTCCATGCTCCTCGAGAAGCCTTGCTCGTGGCCCAACTAGGCCCGTTTAGCAACTTCAAACCCGACTGTTCTATGAGAATATGAGAGAAATTTAGCTAAACGGACTAAAGTTCGGAACGATTCTCTTCAGAACGTTTCTTCTTTTTCCACGCTAGAGCCGAATCACCCTCAATCCCGTTCCACCTCGATTCACCGAATCCAGACAGCTAACCAAACGGTTTTCAGACATTAATTCTGATCCTACCTAAAATATTTCTACCAAGAATCTCGAATCGTTTCCGTTTCTACTAGAATCTAGAACCGTACCAAACAGAGCCTTAATTCGATCCAGATTCTTCCTTATTCCTACGGGAAAATCGTATCTTTTTCGTTTAGCTTCGATGTAAAACATCAGTAAACTGCTAGTAAAGTTGATCCCAAAAACCATCATCAGAACGAAAAGAAAAAGGAAAAAGAGAAAAGTTTATATCTTGTTTAAACTACACCTACTTCTACGGGATTTCTGTATTAGATCGAATTAACCCCAAACAACAAAGAGAGATGACAACCGCAGAGAACTGTACCTTTGTCGGACTCGGCCTCCATCGAATCTGCCTCCGATTCCCACCCCATCTTTCGCGGCCACGGCCGCCGCCATCGGTGGTCTGGCCTGGTCTGGTCTGAGGTGTGAGTCTTACGATCAATATCAAAGGGAGTCAAGTGAAACTAGGGTAGCGAAAAATGGCATCGGAAATGATAATTTGCAGCGCCCACGCGGGCTCGATGCCACGATCTCGCGGGCCTGATACTGTACCATTGATTATTTATCTTTATTAATATATACGTATAAGTGAGACATACGAGATAAATAATTAATTATACTAATTAAAATAAGGCAAATAATGAATTCTCTTATCAAATAGATTGTTAGTCATAGCCTTCTACAATTCGGACTCTTTGGTTATACTAGTTACATGCCCGTGCATTGCTACGAAAAACAAAATTGAAAAATAAAGATTAAAAAATAAAAAAATTATTTCACAAGATCAAACATCTATCTTTAACGCTTCGTTTCTTGCGAAAGCTGGCTAATTAAAGCAACGCTTCGTTTTTTGCGTAGAGCAATTAAACAGGGCAATTAATGACGTGGGTAGAACTCACCACTGCCATCAACTGTTGCTTTATAATAGTAGAGATAAGTCAGCCATTTGTACATATAATCTTTGAACCAATTACTAGATTGTTTCCCATGGTTTTTTCCCGAGAGGGTTTTTCCACGTTAAATCATTGTCTCCATTATTTTGCCATGCTCTAAACCTAACAAGTGATATCAGAGCCTACGTTCAAGATCAATCTGCAGCCTCGGGAGGAGGCGACTCCCGAGACGGCACCCGCATGGCACTTTCAATCTACTACGACGCCATCCGCTCCTCTGCCATCGGCGCCGTCGCCCGCCAGCAGCTTTCACGTCGCCGCACTTCGTCTGCTCGCAGCAAGTTGGCCGCCTGTCTCCCGCACCTTCACGCGCGGCCAATGGCTCCCACGTCTCTGCCGCGATGGCCACCCTCGCCCGGCCTCCGAGGCGCCTTGGCTGACCAACTGCATACGCACCGGCCACGCGTGGCTGCTCCTCCCTCCGTGCCACAGCCTCTCACCGTCTCAGCCACCGACCCATCGAGCGCACTCCCACCGGCTTGTGACTCTGTGCGCGCGCCGCCCGACTTCGCCGTCGGCCATGCCGCTCAAGCCGCATCTCCAGCGCCCCTTCAGCACCGACCACGCGCCGAACTGGCTGCTTGAGCTTCACGTCCATGCGCAAGGACTAGATAAGGATCTTTGTTCAACTCTCCAGGTGTGACACTACGGAATGACGGTTTGAGTCATTCTCGATGTCGGCATTTAGGTATGACTTTGGTATTATGTTTTTGGTCCTCTTTCGTGAGTTTGGGCCTTTCCGAGGGAGTTTGGGCCCTGTGGAAGCTAGTTGGGCCGTGGGGGAAGCAAATGGGCCGTCGGTGGGGGGTTTCTTTGGCCCATGGGGGGAAAACCTGCCACCCCTTAGGGTTTCCACCCCCATGCGCCCCAGCCCCTAGCCCCTTGTGTGGTGCACCCCCTTCCCCCCATAGCTGCCGCCACCCCTTGCCCTCTCCTCCCCCATTGCGCCACCCCTTCCCCTTCCTCCCCACCACCTATAGCCGGCCCTTGGCGTGTTCCACCCCCACCCCTTGCTGCCACACACTTCCTCTCCGTTGTCCTCGCCGTTGGGGAGCTCCGCGAAGAGAGGATCTGGCGGGATTGGCGCGTGGAAGGAGATCGGGCGACCGGGAGGAGTGTTCGTCGGGCGAAGGTATGGCTAGAGGAATCCTTGGGGTTGGTCTAGGTGCTGTGCTAGAGGTTATTTGGATGCTTTTAGATCAAGGGGTGGTGCTGTGATTGGGTAGATTAGATGAAAACTAGAGCTTGCCACGTTCTCTGCTTCGGGCAGATTGTGCAATCGACCTAGGGTTTGAGTTTTCGTGACCTTAGAGTTGGAATTTGGTCAGCCGCCTGTTGAGAAAGGTAACTTCAATACCTTTCAGTGGAAATAAAGAACGTCCAATTCCTCCCAGCCGTTTGAAAGTTATGGTTGTTTTACCGAGCGTGTTCAAATCTGTGACGTAATTGGAACAGAACGTAGTGTTTTGTAGATTAAACAATTTTAGAGGCCGAATCAGCTTTTCCCAACACTTAGAAAAAGCTAGAAAATTTCCTAAGATTCGCGATGATGTACTCGTTTAATCGATTCGAAGTCCTAGAGGTCAAGATATGATAGTTTGAAGTCTGCTGCCCGGGAGGGACAGATTCTCTGTTTTTAGGTTTTGGGAGTAGTTTTTGAAGTCGGGGTAGACGAGCTTTTGCGTACTGTTTTGGGGGCACGTTTTGAGTGTGTGGTATGTTTGTGCAGGTGGTGTGACCCCGGGAGTGCCCTCAACCTTTCGCCAATCCGTCGCCCGAGGTTAAGGCAAGTGTATTGTAATGGGTAGTGTAATGTATGTTGCTAATTGTAACTAGATGCAAATTGTTTACATGTTGTGATATCTTTCCATGATTAGTGTTTGCCAATGTTATGATGAAAATGGACTATTATGATGCTATGCCACGTTTAGTTCAGTTTGATGCAAGTTGTTTACGTTTATGGCATATGTTGCATACATGGCATGAAAGCTGGCCCGGTCGGTGAGAACGTCATAACTAGTCCAGTGAGGTCGGTGAGAAAGTTATGACTAATCCGGAGCGCCATGGTTGTAAGACCTACCTCGTGATTCCACCGACGTGGTGAGTGGAAGCGATGTGTAGGCACCCTCCATCTACGGGATGGAAGGGGGAAGAGGGTGCACGCCGACGGGTGTGCACTCAGCAATACCAGTATATGCTTCCAGGAGACATGTGCATCGCATTGCATTGCATACATGATGAGGAAAATGAGTTGTGAACAATGTGCTTTGTCATGGCTATGATGTTGTGGATGAAATCATGATTTGATCATGATGTTAAAGTATGGTATGTATTGTTGTTGGCCTTGATTTATTCTTTATGACCTATTGCGATATACTTGCTGAGTGATGAACTCACGCTTGTGTTTTATGTTGTTTTTAGGTACCATGAAACCGATATGCGGGAAAGGGGCTTAGTGGCACATCTTCACAAAGTTTCACTCATTAAGATATATACAATTTTGCCATTCGTAGTTGTGATTATAAGTTAATGCGTTGAGAACTTGGAGTTTGCCTTAACTTGTGTGCTTGTTTATATCCAATGCTTCGTTTTAAATCATAGTATGGCTAAATTTGATATGCTAGACTTAAATTGCTACTATGTCACCGGTTATCGTTGTTTAGATGCTTCCCATTGTGATATATCTTGTGATATTATTGTTGATGCTCCGTACCTTGGAAAAACAAAGGAGATGCTGCCGAAATTTTCGGTTTTAGCATTTACCCCTTTGCTGTAATTTATCTTAATTTATGGTATTTAGATGTTGTTTAGCCTATGTTTGGTAGCATTCAGGCATGCTAGATGCCGGGGTGTTACAGTTGGTATCAGAGCGGGCTGTAGGTCTTTGGAATGTGTATTTTTAGTGTCATGCTATAGGGTACAACTAAAATGTGATGTGGAATAACTTAGAAACATGGCTTAGGTTTTAACTAAAATTTTGTCATAGGATAGCAACATTAAAACTTGCATAAGTGGAATAACTAATCTAAAATTTGACACACATGGATGCACAGTAGGAAAGGGTATGGGTATCGTTGCTTTACGCTTAAATGTTATATTTAAGCCTTGATGTTGAATGCTATATGTGATAATGTATGTTGCTATGTTATTGAGAGAATTGATTGGATTGTGCTTGTTATTGTGATTAAGTGGGGTTGTGGTGTCGAAGGGTTTCGGTCACCTCTTTTTGTTCCTAGTAAGTGTGTGGTTTGATGGTATGGCCGATTAAAGCCATCACCGAAGAACTATTAACCCTTGTGGGGAAAGAGTGCTTACCTTTTCTGTCGCAGTTTGGGTAGTTGTTTGGAGTCAAAAGAAGAGTTAGTGGTGGATTCCTTTGTATGTTCTTTACCATTCTGACGGTCGGTTTTGGTTGTTTTTCTTGGTTTTAGTTGATTGAAATCAAATGAAAAGTGTTGGGTTTACGCAGATTGTTCCGTAGGCGGTTCGTGGTTTTGTCTTCCTTGGTTGAAGACAAAGAAGAAGAGTTTTGTGTTGCGCGTCTTTTGGTCGTAATTTTTGATTTGACACCCGGTTTTGCTGGTCATTGTGGACTGTATTGGGGAGGAAACTTATGTGATTGTTGTTCTCCCTATCTAAGAAAAAGTGTTGGAGTTTCCCCTTGTGCAGGCCTTGAGTCAGCGGAGCTAAGTTTGAATCTTTTATCGGAAAAGATTTAATGAACATTTGATTTTCCCTGGTGCATCCTTCTTCCTTCTTGGAATTATAGATCTTGAGATTTCTTGAAGAGTTTTGGGCTATCAAAGTTGGGCATTTGAGAGTTGAGCTCTCCTGCATTTCTGTTGGAGTTTTGTTTTTCTTCCTTGCTTGGAAAGGAGAAATTGTCTATCAGTGTTCGTTCTGGTTCTTGAGTTGTGGTTATCTTTAAAAGTTGAGTTGCATCCTATTTGTCAAAAAAGTGAAAATAGTTGTTTAGCATGTTATGTGTCGGCGTACTAGCCAACAGGCACCTCTGAGTCGGGTGCTTATAAGGTTCAAACGGGGGGGCTTTCGGGGCAATCGCCTGAGGAAGGGAGAAGATCGTAGTGCCGGTGAAGCTCAGAAGGATGGGGACGCTAAGATTTACCCAGGTTCGGGCCCTCCGAAGAGTAACAGCCCTAGTCCTGCTTCCCTTGCTATTGCTTGTCTTGTGGAATATGAACTGGAATCCTAGCTTGGGAGAATGGAGCCTAGAATCAATGGATCGAACCCCTTCTCCCATGCACCCCGGCTCCCTTTTATACTTGGGCTGACGGGGGCGCATGGGAGGCTTACACCGCAAGCCATACTCATTACACTGCCACGGGCGCATTTAATGCGCACGTCAGTGTTCTTACATCCCATTAATGCCTGCCGCAGCCATCACACCCCCGCCTCGGGCCCCACGCCCACCAACGCCGCTCGTTCCGTCAGGGGGTGAGGCGCGGCCGTGATGTCATCCGTAATTAATGCACGCCTGGGGAAGACGCGCCGCCACACTGCAACCTCCACGCTTTGCATCTAATGCGCACGACTCGCATTAAATGTCCTTGATCCAGGCACTGCGGCCTCGGGGGAGGGCGCCAGGGGAGTGGCCTGCATGCCACGTGTCTTCTGGGCGACCACCTTGCTGGGCGCCCAGTGGGGTGGCCTGATCGCCACGTGTCCACTGGGCGACCACCTTGCTGGTCGCCCAAGGGCGTGGCCTGATCGCCACGCGTCCCCTGGGCGACCACCTTGCTGGGCGCCCAGTGGCGCGGCCTGATCGCCACCCGTCCACTGGGCGACCACTTCGCCGGTCGCCCAGGGGTGTGGCCTGATCGCCACCTGTCCACTGGGCGACCACCTTGCTGGTCGCCCAGGGGTGTGGCCTGACCGCCACGTGTCCCCTGGGCGACCACCTTCCTGGGCGCCCAGTGGTGTGGCTTTGGCGCCATCTCATCCTTTGGCGACCACCTTGCCGTCGCCCAGGGTGTGGCTCGATCGCCACTCGCCCTTTGGCGACTACGCTGGGGAGTTGCTGCTCGCCGTGGCGGTGGGCCCGGACACACCCTGCCCGCCCGGCGGTCGCTTTTATTGCGGGGGAGTGGGGACCCTGGCGTAAAATACGCCGACAGTAGCCCCCGGGCCCACCTAGGAGCGCTTTTTGGTCTTCCACCTTTCTTTCTCTCCCTTTTTAATGCCCTTGGGGGAACCGCTTAGTCTCCCGGGTGGGGCCATTAAAAGCCCACGCGCCCCGCAGCTTTCAAGAGATCTTCCGGCTTCTCCAGTTCCCAAGGCGGTTTGTGCGGTTACTCCCGCCTTGTAACCGTCGTACGGCCCTCGGGATGCGCCTTCTTTATGGGGCTCTTGAATTTCCTTTTCACGAACCGCCACGCCCTTTCGGTTTTCCCGCCAAGCCTTCCCTTGCAGCCTTATAAGAGGCTAACCGAGAGGGGGAGCGGTTCTTCCTCCTTCCAACTCCCCTCGCCCTGCTTTTCCTTGCCGCCTTAGAATTCCTTGCTTCTTCTTCTTCCCCGACGCGCTCCGGTACTCTTCTGTGCCCGATGGCTCCGGTTCTCCCCCCTTCGTTCGTCGAGGAGGAGGGTGCCGTCAGGCTTTCCCGGAACATAACTGCGGGTACCCTCCGCGTTCGCGCCGGGACCATCGAGCCCCACTGCCGGCCCGGGGAAGTGATTTTCTTCGGGTGGCAGCTTATAGCCGGCCTGCTGCCACCAGTCTCTGATTTTTACCTCTCCGTCCTCAACTTCTATGCTATTCACCACATCCATCTTCCCCCCAATCCCGTCATCCTCCTTTCTGCCTTCGCCCACTTCTGCGAAATGTTCGTAGGAGTGTTACCTAATCTCCTTTTTCGCTTCTTCTACACCGTTCGCTCCGCGGGCGGCAATTCGCCCGTCTCCGGGAGCTGTCACCTGCGGCTCCGTGACGGGACCGTGTCGCGTTACATCCCACTGGACTACCGATCCAGCTGGAGGGCATGGCGCGAAGAGTGGATGTACGTCGAGGACGACAGCGGTATTGAAGTGCTGGAGCTTCCGCCCGGGCCGACGGTCAGCAACCCCAACTAGGGGGCCCAAGTGAGCGAGACGCCCGAGCTCCAGGCGATGCTGGCCCGCGTCGACCAGTTGCGGGCGGCGGGCCTGATAGGGGCCATGGTTATCCGGAACTTCATCTCCCGGAGGCTGTGCCCCCTGCGCCGTCGCGTCCGCCCGACCTGGCAGTACATGGGCCAGGGTGATGGGACCCGGAGTATCGTTGGAGGTAATCCGCTTCACTTTGGATCATCCCTTGTTCTTCTTTTTTTATTGACCAAACTTGGTCCTTACAGCACTTCCGTCCCCTGGGGTTTCCTTCTTCTTTTTGTGTTGTCAGCCGCCGGGAACTTGTCTGTCGCTGTGATCGACAGGTGGATGGGGCAGCTGGGCTTGCCCAGCTCTGTCCCGCCGTTCCCGGCGGGCGCGGTCCCGCTTTGCCGGTTATCGCCCGGGGAGCGCGCGGCGATAGTCCGTGCCATGCCGTCGATGGACGCCATGGGCACACCCGTTGTGATACGCCAGGAGACCCTGACAATCCGGGACCCTCCTCCCGCCGGGGGCTAGGGAAGAGGCGACCAAGGGAGACGCAGGCGCCCAGACGACGACGATGCCGCCGGCGGGCCTGCCCAAAGACCCCGCCTCTTGGGCTCGGCCGAGGCGGGATCTTCCACAGCGGCCGTGGGAACTTCTTCCGCTACGGCGGCGGGCTCCTCAATGGTGGCGGGGGGTTTGTCGACTGGCGGGACCTCGTCCTCCCTTGCTCCCGTTGGGGTGGTGATGATGGACCCTCCAGCGCCGATTCTTATTCCGCCTCCGCCGGCTCCAACGATGGTGCCACGGCTGCCGCCGCCGGCTTTGACGACGATGCAACGGTCGCCGCCACCGCCGCCTCCGCCGCCGCCACCAGCAGCGGTGCTTCTTCCTCCACCTCCGCCACCAGCAGCGGTGCTTCTTCCTCCGCCTCCGCCACCAGCAGCGGCGCTTCTTCCTCCACCGCCGCCTCCAGCAGCGGCGCTTCTTCCCCCGCCGCCGGCGCCGGTCCTTAAACGCCGGGGCCAGACCGGCGACCATGGGCTGGTCCTCGCTTCGAGCGTGCCCCGATTCCCGAGACCGCCACCTAGGTACTCACTCAAAAACGTACATGCAATATGAAAGTTAAGTCCCTTTGGGTCGTGTCTTACCATTGTTTCCTCCCCTTTTCCAGGGTTCCCGCTCCAGATGTCCCAATCGCCCAAGCCGGGGACGATCAAGGCATTGCGGCGCGGGCTGTCTTTGCCGGTCGCCGAGCCCAGGAGGCGAGCGGTGGAGGGGCGATCCCAGTGGTCGGCTGCCGCCGCCGCGTTCGAGACCAGGCCCGCTGGGCCCCGTGCCTACCCCGGAGCTTCCCACCGCCTCCGTTCCTTCGGCAGACGCGGACGCTCTGCTGGCGGCTCTTAGCGAGCTCTACTCCAGCACGAGCAGCCGTCTGGAGATGAGCAGGGAGCGGCTGACGGAGGCGGGAGTCGAAATCATCTGCCTCCGTAAGGAGGTGGAAGACTTGCGCGAGCAGGCGAAGTGGAGCTGCAGCTGCGGCGAGCAGGCAGCGAGGCGAGCGCCCGCCGCGTCGGGGAGCTCTCCGCGTCGCTGGAGGCGGAGAGGGTCGATCGGGCCCAGTCGGAGGTGGACACCCTAAGGATGTTGCGCCACGCCTTCAACCGGACGGTGGCCAGCCTTGCTCCACTGGGACTGGAGCAACCGGGTCCGCGGGAGGAGAAGCCGCAGCATTACGCGTTCTGCCTCAATCGAACCGCGGACTTCCTCACGCGGCTGCCCGCCGCCCTTACCGCCCGGTCCGCCCAGGAGGGGCACGTAGTTGCGGCGGCCACGGCGAAGTACGTGCTGGCTTATTGCGCCAGCCGTGACGCTAACTTTGACCCCGCGGCCACTGTCCAGGGGGTTGAAGGCGACTGGGCGCAGGCGGAGGAGCGGGTCCACGACGCCTCCGAGCGGGTTGCCGCACAGTTGGCGATGGAGAACCCCCAGATGGAGGCGGCAGCGGAAGACGTGGCGCTGAGGCTGGACGTTGGCCCAATTTCCGAAGACGTGGCGGCTGCCGAGGCGGTAGCGGAGGATGAGGAGGGCCCCCCAGTAGCGTAGCTCTTTTTGCTTTCGCCTGTAAAGACTTTAGATGCTAAACATTTTAAATGAAACGGAAGCACAAGCTTCCCACTATGTCACTTAGAGTCCGGTTTCGCCCTAATCCTTTCGGCTCCGCACGAACAAGCACATGACCGCTTAAAGACTTAAGGTCTTGTGCCAAGGAGTCACTTCCCTCGAACCCCTTGCCTTAGCAAAATTTTGCCTCCCAGATAGCCTCTAGGGAGCGAACGCTTAGTGAGTCATGGCAGGACCTTAGGTTTTTGGCAATGGTGCTCAAGTCGCCGACCCCCACGGGGACACCCGGAGTGTCATGACCGTGCCGGGGATCGTGCTGAACTAGCCGTCCAATCGCCCATTCCTGCACGCCGCTCTCACTTAGCGGTTCCGCCTTTTGCTACTGGGTTTTTGCAGGGCCGCAGGGTACCAGGGGCAAGTGCCCTGGCACTGCCCAACAGTGGGCAAGGGACCGAGACGAGGATAGGAAGAGCAATTATTTTTGGACAAAGAAAGTGAATATTTAATTTTAAACAGAAGGCCTCCCCCGACCAGTAGTGGAGAGGAAGACACACTCCGGCCGGTCGGGGAACAGGGCCTGGGACTTACAACCGATCAAGGGTAGAATTTGCGCAGGTTTTCTATGTTCTGGGAGTTCGTCAGCTCTTCGCCGTCTTCAGTGGCCAGCCTGACCGCCCCGGGACGAGAGACTGAGACCACCTTGAAGGGTCCCTCCCACTGGGGAGACAGTTTATGCGACCTAGCGTGCGACTGGATTCTCCGCAAGACCAGGTCGCTCACTGCTAGTGTTCTCTCATTGACCCGGGAGGCGTGGTACCGCCTGAGACTCTGCTGGTACCTCGCGGAGCGCAGAGCCGCCCGATCCCGCGCCTCTTCCAGGAAGTTGACGTCGTCCCGGCGCAGATCCTCCTGGTCTCCTTCCACGAACGCAGCAACGCGTGGTGATCCCAGCTCGATTCGAAGGGAGGATGTGCGCCGCGTAGACCAGGAAGAAAGGGGTTTCCCCGGTGGCCTGGCTAGGGGTAGTCCGAAGTGACCACAACACAGCCGGGAGCTCTTTAGTCCATCGGGCACCATGCTTATGGAGTCGGTCAAACGTCTGGGTCTTGAGGCCCTTCAGCACCAACGCGTTGGCCCGCTCTACTTGCCCGTTGCTCTTTGGGTGGGCAACCGAGGCAAAACAGACCTTGGTGCCCATCTCTGCGCAGAAGTCCAGGAAGGTCGCGCTGGTGAACTGTGCGCTGTTGTCGGTGATGATGCGGTTGGCGACCCCAAAGCGGGCGAAAATCCCTTGCATGAACTTGACCGCGGCTGCGGCGGTGATGGATCTTACCGCCTCGGCTTCCACCCACTTACTGAACTTGTCGATGGCGACAAACAAGTGGGTGTAGCCCCCTGTGGCTCATGAGGCAGGCCGGGATATCCAGCCCCCAGACCGCGAAGGGCCAAGAGAGCGGGATAGTTTGCAGGGCCTGGGCTGGTTGGTGGATCTGCTTAGCGTGAAACTGGCACGCTTCACATCTCCTCACCAGCTCGCAAGCATCCTGGAGGGCGGTTGGCCAATAGAACCCTTGATGGAAAGCTTTTCCCGCCATCGTTCGTCCGGACACATGGCTCCCGCACACGCCTCCATGGATATCCGAGAGCAAACCGCTCCCCTCCTCCCCGAGTGATGCATTTCAGAAGAATTCCGTTCTTACCCCGGCGGTACAGGTCCCCGCCCACCAGGGTATAGCACTTGGCTTTTCGTGCTACCTTCTCTGCTGACGCATCATTGTCGGGGCACACTTGATCCCGCAGGTAGGCCAAGATCGGATCCATCCATGTGCCTTCCTGGTCAAGTGCAGCGACCACGAGGTGGTCGCCCGGGTACTCCGCCTGGCCGGGCGTTTCCGCTGGAACCACTTTCCCTCCAGGAGCGAGGGCTGAAGCGGCATCACCATCGTCCCTACCAGGGGCGAGGGCTGCGATGGACGGTCGCGGAAGCCTTTCTTCAAAGACCCCGACCGGGACAGGAGACCTTGTTGAGGCGAGCCGAGCAAGCTCATCCGCCAAGTAGTTGTCACGCCGGGGGATATGAGTGTACCCCAACCCTTCAAAGTGCCGCTCCAATTTCCTAACCTCCGCCAGGTATGCTGCCATGACGGGGTCAGGACAGGAGAAGTCCTTTCTTGCTTGGTTGACGACCAGTAGGGAGTCACCCTTCACTTGAAGGCGCCGAACACCGACGCAGGCTGGCGGCCAAGCCCACCAAGCCCTCGTATTCGGCGATGTTGTTAGTGGCTTTGAAGTCGAGGAGGACCACGTACTTGAGGTGGTCCCCAGTCGGAGAGACCAGGAGGACCCCAGTCCCCGCGCCTTCGAGCCTGAAGGACCCGTCGAAGAAGAGTGTCCAGGGGGAGGGCGCGGGGGCCTCATCGGCTTCGGACTCGGCCGGAGTCCACTCGACGACAAAATCCGCCAGCCTTTGACTCTTTATCGTGGTACAAGGAGCAAACTTGACACCGAACTCCCCCAGATCGACGGACCACTTTGCGATGCGGCCCTCTGCTTTACGGTTGTGGAGGATCTCGTGCAGGGGGTATGAGGAGACCACCGTGATCTCCCTCCCTTGAAAATAGTGCCGCAACTTTCTTGACGCTACTACCACGGCATAGACCATCTTCTGGGCCTGAGGGTACCTTGTTTCTGCGTCGTGAAGCACCTTGCTGATATAATAGACCGGCCGTTGGACGCCTTCTCTCGCTCGCCACGGCCAGCGCTCACTACGGAGGGGCTAGCCGCCACATACAACAAGATGGCTCACCGGCTCGGGGCGACCCGACCGGGAGAGGAGAGGTACTTCTTCAAGCCTTCAAGCGCTCTTTGGGCTTCTGGGGTCCATTCAAACGAGTTGGTCTTCTTCAACAGCTTGAACAACGGCAGGCTTTTCTCCCCTAGCCGGGCTATGAACCGGCCAAGGGAGGCCAGCTGGCCAGTCAAGCATTGCAGTTGCTTGAGCCGGGTAGGCGGCTGCATCCGCTCAATCGCTTCTATCTTCTCTGGGCTGACCTCGATCCCGTGGCTGGAGACTAGGAACCCGAGTAGCTTCCCGGATGAGACGCCAAACACGCACTTTTCGGGATTCAACTTTATACAGTATTCTCTGAGGCGGGAGAAGGTCTCTTCTAGGTCCTGGACAAGCTCATCGGCCTTTTTTGTCTTTACTACTAGGTCATCCACATACACTTCGAGGTTCTTCCCTATTTGGGGCCGAAACACAATGTGCATGGCCCGCTGATAGGTGGCACCAGCATTCTTCAGCCCGAAAGGCATCTTGACATAGCAATATACTCCGAGAGGAGTCACAAAGGTAGTTTTTTCTTCGTCTTCCTGCGCCATACTGATCTGATGATAACCGGAGTAGGCGTCGAGGAAGCACAGAGCTTCACACCCCGCCGTGGAGCCGACGACGATGTCTATCTGCGGCAGGGGGTACGGGTCCTTGGGGCAGGCTTTGTTGAGGTCGGTGAAGTCGATGCACATTCGCCACTTCCCGTTGGACTTCTTTACAAGCACGGGGTTGGCCAGCCACTCCGGATAATTGGTCTCCCGCACAATCTTGGCAGACAAAAGCTTCTCTACCTCATCCCGAATGGCATCCTGCCGCTCTGGCGCCTGCCGTCGGATCTTTTGTCGAACCGGGTGCGCTCCAGGTAGCGTTGCCAATCGGTGCTCGATCACCTCCCTAGGGACCGCGGTCATTTCTGATGGTTCCCAAGCGAACACATTCAGGTTAGACTGGAGGAAGGTGACGAGCGCGCCTTCCTATATGGCGCTGAGGTCGGTGCCGATCTTGATGACCTTGCCCGAGCCGTCCTCGCCCACTGGGACCGCCTTCGCCTAAGGTGCAGGCGGCGGGTCTGATCGAGGGGGAGCCGGTCGTCTTTATCGCCTTGTGAGCATGTGGTGCCGGCAGTCCTGTTTGTTCTTTGAGACGCAGGGCTTCCAGTCTATCCACCTTCACCGTAATTGGACCCCCAGGCCCGGGAATCTTCACCAGCATGTAGGCATAGTGAGCGACTGCCATGAACTTGACCAGGGCTGGACGGCCAAGCAAGGCGTTGTAAGGGAGGTCGAAGTCGGCGACCTCGAAGTCGACCAGCTCCGTCTGGAAGTTTTCCGCACTCCCGAATGTAACAGACAGCCGGACCTGTCCCAGGGGCAAGAGGCCCACCGCGGGGGCGACTCCGTAGAAAAGTGGGGCCGGGCGCAGCTCCTCATATGGTATCTGGAGTGCTTGGTATGCCCCAACAGATAGCAAATTGATGGCGCTACCTCCATCAACAAGGACCCGCCCGAGCTTCGCGTTGCGAACCGTGGGGGAGACCACGATCGGCACATGGCTCGGGCCGGAAACGTTCTCCGGGTGGTCGGCCCGGCTGAAAGTGATTGGTTGCTCCGACCACTTCAGCAACCTGCCCGCCCCGGAGGATGATACGGTGGCACAAACCTGCCTCAGATCCCGCTTGTACTGCGAGTTCGATGAGTAGGTGGTTGAACCACCGTGAATGAACGCCACCATGTGCTCCGCCTGCTGGAAAGCCAGCAGAGCTGGGTCTTCATTATCGTCGTCTTCACAGTCGTGTTCGTGGCGCTTCTTGAGCCGCCGATCTACCAGCTTGGACACAACTTGGCAGTCCTCCAAGTCGTGCCCACTTGTCCGATGGATGGGGCAATAAGGCTTGCCCCCGTCATCTTCGCGACGGGGCGAGCGGTGGTCCCTGCGATCACCACGCCGGTCCCGACGCTCGCCCCTTTAGTCCTGATCGTTGCGACGCCGGGGCTTGGGTTCCGGCTCGGCAACCAGGACTTCTCTAGTAGCGGTCTCCTTCCACTTCTTCTTCTTCTTGCGGTCGGAGGACTTCGGGGTGCCGACATCGCTGAGGCCGGATGGCCTCGTCATGCATTCCCGGGCCTTCGCCGCCCTGGCGCACTTGTGTGCCAGGGAGAACAGCTCGGAGGTGGTTGTGATGGTGCGGGTGGCCATCTTTTCCCTCATCTTCTGGTCCCGGACCCCCCTCCGGAACGCGATGATTACTGACTGCTCAGAGATCCGGGGGATCGTGTTGCGGCAGTGGCTAAACCGCCGGATGAATTCTCTCAGGGACTCCCCCTTCGTCTGCTCCAGAGCGTGGAGGTCATCCTCCACGCCTGGTTGAGCGTAGGAGCCTTGGAAATTAGCGACGAAAATGTCGCACAGCTCCTCCCACGAGTGCACGGAGCCTCGCAGGAGGTTAAGTAGCCAGGACCGAGCCGAGCCCGTCAGCGACGTCGGGAGGTAGTTGGCCATAACCTTCTCGGACCCTCAAGCAGCACGCACCACCGTGGTGTATATTTGCAGGAACTCCTTCGGGTTGGTGGTGCCGTCGTATTTCTCGATGGAGGCAGGGCGGAATCTCTCCGGCCACGCGGCTTGCCGGAGGCGGAGAGAAAACGCCTGGAATCCAATGTTGTAGGGGGAGCAGCGTCGTTCGCCAGCCCCTCGATCCTGAGGAGGGGATGAGGAGTGTGACCCCGCGCTCTCCCCGGAATCAGAGGGGGAAGCCCCCTGCTGACCAACAGGTGCCCGGGGGTTAGCACGCTGCTGCGAACGCTCACGACGCCCCCTGAGAATGTGACGCAAGTCACCGTCGCGCTGGAGCCGCCTCTCGTCGAGGCGCGATCTGAGATCTTCGCGATTCCCCCCTGACTCGAGGGGACCGCGAGAAGAAGCGGAGTCACGTGCACGTCCCCCTGTGACGGAGGGGGCTGCAACCAGGGCTCCCTTCCCCTTGTCCCGGCCCTTGACGCCGGGGGAAGTTGTTGTGTGACGACCGAACCTCGTCGATCGCGCGCTCCTTGCCGCCACGCACCGGAAGCCCCCGGCTGGGTTGCCGCCTCAACCTGTTGTTGAGCGGCGTCGACCAGGTGGACGATATCCCGCAGCCACGGAGTGGCTGGGGTGTTGTCCCCCAGCGGTACTGGAGGGTGATCAAGGAGTAGCCGGGCCGCATGAAGGCTTCGCGCGGGGGTGTCATCCCCCAGCGCCAAGCGCCGTTGGACAGGCTGACCCCCGGGCGTGCGAGCCGCGCGCGCCCCTCCCACGGTGGAGGGACCCGGCTGGCCCGGCTCCTTCCCAGGCCGGGAGGCGCTCTGGCGCCGCTTTCCTCGTAGATTGCTGCGCTTGGAGTGCGACTCCGCCATGCAGGCAGTCGCCAGACTTCTTCGAGCTTGAACCGGAAATGGAAGGAGGAGGGCAATCTAACCACCAATAGCCCCTACCTGGCGCGCCACTGTCGGCGTACTAGCCAACAGGCACCTCCGAGTCGGGTGCTTATAAGGTTCCCGGGGGCTTTGAGGCAATCGCTCGAGGAAGGAGAAGATCGTAGTGCCGGTGAAGCTCGGAAGGATGGGGCGCTAAGATTTACCAGGTTCGGGCCCTCAGAAAATGTAACGACCCTAGTCCTGCTTCCCTTGCTATTGCTTGTCTTGTGGAATATGAACTGGAATCCTAGCTTGGGAGAATGGAGCCTAGAATCAATGGATCGAACCCCTTCTCCCATGCACCCCGGCTCCCTTTTATACTTGGGCTGACGGGGGCGCATGGGAGGCTTACACCGCAAGCCATACTCATTACACTACCACAGGCGCATTTAATGCGCACGTCACTGTTCTTACATCCCATTAATGCCTAACGCAGCCGTCACACCCCCGCCTCGGGCCCCACGCCCACCAACGCCGCTCATTCCGTCAGGGGGTGAGGCGCGGCCGTGATGTCATCCGTAATTAATGCACGCCTGGGGAAGACACGCCGCCACACTGCAACCTCCACGCTTTGCATCTAATGCGCCGCGACTACGCATTAAATGTCCTTGATCCAGGCATCGCGGCCTGAGGGCGCCAGGGAGTGGCCTGCATGCCACGTGTCTTACGCGACCACCTTCTTTGGCGCCCGGTGGGTAACTTTGATCGCCACGCGTGTCACTGGCGACCACCTTCTTTGGTCGCCCAGCGTGGCTCGACGCCACGCGTCCCTAAGCGACCACCTTCTTTGGCGCCAGTGGCGCGACCTGATCGCTACCGTCCATGGCGACCACTTGGCCGTCGCCAGGGTGTGGCTTTGATCGCCACTGTCAGCTGGCGACCACCTCGCCGTCGCCAGGGTGTGGCTTTGTCGCTACATCCCTTTGGCGACCATCTTCTTTGGTCGCCGAAGGGTGTGGCTTTGACCGCCACGTGTCCCTGGCGACCACCTTCTGGCGCCAGTGGTGTGCTTTGACCGCCATCATCCCTTTGGCGACCACCTTCTTTGGTCGCCCGGTGTGTGGCTTTGACGCCACTGTCCATTTGGGTGACCACGCTGGGGAGTTGCTGCTCGCCGTGGCGGTGGGCTCGGACGCACCCTGCCCGCCCGGCGGTCGCTTTTATTGCGGGGGAGTGGGGACCCTGGCGTAAAATACGCCGACATTATGTAGTATGTAACAATGTGGTTCATGGAAATGATTTACTCCTAAGTTAATTGGTGAGTTGAATTAGTTAAGTGTAATATTTATCTTTAGCTTAAGATTAAATGAACTTCTAGTGTTGTAGATTACTCTATAGCGAGAATGATTAAATGTGTTAATGTATATGTTTAGAATTTGTCGCTTTTCTTTAAAAGTGCTTATGATCCTCGTTAATGTTTAAAGTTTAAACCCTGATGCATAGTTAGAACATTAAGATGAGGTAAATTACTGATATTGTTAAAGAAACTTTGCTGGTTGTGTAAAGATGTTCTAATTTAATGTGTTAGTAGAGAAATTCAATCATGCTGGCTTGTGACCTTAACTTGGAAGTTGATTAGAGTTGCTATTTATGTTGTTGCAAACCATTAGTATATTTGGAAGTGTGCATAAGTGTTCCTATAATGCTAGTACCGATGTTAATTGGGAAAATATAGGTCATGTGGTTGTTTTAAGAACATTGTGCTGATCTAACTTATTAAATTTATTTTAATAGTTGGAATATATTGTGTAGTGGCAATTGTGTTATAACCTATGTATAGGGTAACTAAAAGCAATGTTGTTGTTTGATGATTATGCCCATTTATTGATATTGATGACTTAGTAGTGGTGGTGATTGTTTAGATTACTTGCTGAAAACCATGGTTAAATGGAGGAAATTGTAACATGTTGTGATGGAGTGAACCTTGGATAGTTAACATGATGTAGAATTTATCCTTAATGAATGTATATCTTAGAATCATATTTACGAACTTTGTCTTGTGGAGATAATACCCCAAACGAGTTTCAATTGTCAAGATGTTGACGTATAGATGGTGTAAAATTGATAGGTTGATCATTCTAAAGTATTTGTTGAAGTATTATGTTTTAAATTGAGAATATGATGTTTTATGATGTGTTTGTCTGTGGGGATCAGGATGAGGTAGTATTGGTTGGATGTGTTTTTGATAAGCATCATAAATCTTATTTATAAGTTTTGGGAAAGGTAATTACAGAAAGAATTTGTTATGTGGTTTTTGTTAAGTCCAGTTGGGGCTTCTCAACGCGTAAATAGTGAATATTGAAAAAAAATTAATAGAAAGCATAGTGGAACACTAGAAGTGGTTGTATTTATGTTGAGCTTGTGTTTAAAACCTTTGGACTGGTTTGGTTGTTTGCTATTTGGGTTGAATGCTTTCGGTTAAAGTATTCCTTCCGTTGTTTCAGAGTTTCCCTAAAACTCGTAGTGATTGGTGCCAATCTTTGGTTTTGGCTAATTTGGTTAGGTTGTGCTATGAGTATGGATTCACACCCAAAAGGTTTTTAAGTGGATCGCGCTCCTTCACGTTCATACGGAATGATCTTTGGAATAAACTTTAAAGAAAGCAAATAAACCTAACGGGTTATGTTGAAAGTTCATGAGTTGAAAATTCTTGTAACTCTATCTTGACTAGAGTTTGGTTTAATTGAAGAAGTGTGTGGTGTTTGCAAGTGTTTCACAAGTGTGAACTTATGATTGTTCATAAATGCTTTGTGGTTGTTCAAGAGATGTTTTGACTTAGTAAAGGCTTGGTGTTTGCATTTGTGAAAATGAGTTGCCTGAATAAAAGAGTTGTTGAGCCAGGTCGGTGAGAAAGTCATATAGGGATATATGACTAATCCGGAGTGCTCTTGAAAAGTTTGCATTCATGTCATGAATCGAGATTTCCATTGCTCTCTAGCATGAAAAGGAGTGAATAATTTCTGGCATTTGGCTATGCTGTAAGAGAATTGAGTTTCCTTTTCTCTTTGAGAGTTATTGTGGCGGTTGTGGATTCTTTTATTTGATTTGAGAATCGGTTTTCTCTTCCAAAATGCTGATTTTGGTTAAAATGAGATGTTTCGTTGTGGTGGAAGTGAGTCGAGTTGTCTTTGATTGTTCAGAACTTCTGTCAAAGATTTGTGTGGAGTCTCTCTTTTGTTTGAGTGCTCCCCAATACGAATTGAATCGCATTGAGTTGAAATTTGAGTTTTCCTTTGCGGCTTGACTTAAGAAGAGAAAAAGAGTGATCTTTGGATGTTGTTGAATTCTTTCCAAAGTGGTTTGCGACGTTTTGGGTTCCAATTAATGAATGTGGTTCAAAAGGTGGTCATGATGGAAGCTTGTGATGTCAGTTCAAATTTTGTTGAGATTATGGTTGGTTGTAAAAACAAAGTTGATGGTAATTTGAAATAAAGTGTTCTGTCGTGAACATTGTCTTAGCTAGTTGTCCCTGGGTGTGTGTTATGCCTGGGAGAGGATAGAATGAAGGTGGAACGTGGTTTGTAGTCGAAAGGAAAGTATTGTCGATGTAGGCTATGTACGTAGATGACATTAGTTAATTTTGATTCTATGTGAAAAAGGTCAAATAATTGGAAGAGATGGGATTTTGCGTAAATGTTTCTTCGGGGGTTCAAGTTTGGAACCTCGGTTGACCGTTCTAATAGTAATGAAGAAAAAGGGTTAAATGCTTGTTAAAGGGATGTGTCACACGATGATTGTGTCATTTTGAGTTTTATGAATCTTGATAGAGTGCTAGAAAGAGGAGATTAGACTTCTGTAGAGTTTAGAAATTGATACCCTCTTTTGTTGAGAAGAATAATCGAGTGAGAGGTATAGTGTGTTTTAGTCATAAAGAAAAATCTAGTCTGAGTTGTGTCATATCGATTTTGAAGATAGTGGGATGAGATATCGGGTTTAGGAAATTCATTGTAATCCAGATTGCTAGGGAATTTTTTTTTCTCTCTTGGAATTTTTTGATAGAAATTGAAGTAAATGAGGAATCGTGACAAGTTGCGCTTAGTTGAGCTAAGTCAAGATACTTTTGTCAACAGTTGGATTTGGAGAGTTGATTTGTTGGTTGTTTCTGTTTGAAGCCTTTGCGTGGGGTGTTACAGTTTCAGTTGCTAGGTTTTAGCTTCGAAGGTTGGGTCCCTTGTGGACTTGGTGTTCTCGAGTTGGCGTTCTTCGGATTCGAGGCCGAATCCTTTTTAAGGAGGGGGGGAGAATGTGACACTACGGAATGACAGTTTGAGTCATTCTCGATGTCGGCATTTAGGTATGACTTTGGTATTATGTTTTTGGTCCTCTTCCGTGAGTTTGGGCCTTTTCGGGGGAGAATTTGGGCCTTTCCGGGGGAGTTTGGGCCCTGTGGAAGCTAGTTGGGCCGTGGGGGAAGCAAATGGGCCGTCGGTGGGGGGTTTCTTTGGCCCATGTGGGGGGAAAACCTGCCACCCCTTAGGGTTTCCACCCCCATGCGCCCCAGCCCCCTAGCCCCTTGTGTGGTGCACCCCCTTCCCCCCATAGCCGCCGCCACCCCTTCCCCTCTCCTCCCCCATTGCGCCACCCCTTCCCCTTCCTCCCCACCACCTATAACCAGCCCTAGGCGTGTTCCACCCCCACCCCTTGCTGCCACACCCTTCCTCTCCGTTGTCCTCGCCGTTGGGGAGCTCCGCGAAGAGAGGATCTGGCGGGATTGGCGCGTGGAAGGAGATCGGGCGACCGGGAGGAGTGTTCGTCGGTTCGTCGTTCGTCGGACGAAGGTATGGCTAGGGGAATCCTTGGGGTTGGTCTAGGTGCTGTGCTAGAGGGTATTTGGATTCTTTTAGATCAAGTGGTGGTGCTGTGATTGGATAGATTAGATGAAAACTAGAGTTTGCCACGTTCTCTGCTTCGGGCAGATTGTGCAATCGACCTAGGGTTTGAGTTTTCGTGACCTTAGAGTCGGAATTTGGTCAGCCGCCTGTTGAGAAAGTTGTAGGTAACTTCAATACCTTTCAGTGGAAATAAAGAACGTCCAATTCCTCCCAGCCGTTTGAAAGTTATGGTCGTTTTACCGAGCGTGTTCAAATCGGTGACGTAATTGGAACAGAACGTAGTGTTTTGTAGATTAAACAATTTTAGAGGCCGAATCAGCTTTTCCCGACACTTAGAAAAAGCTAGGAAATTTCCTAAGATTCGCGATGATGTACTCGTTTAATCGATTCGGAGTCCTAGAACTCAAGATATGATAGTTTGAAGTCTGCTGCCCGGGAGGGACAGATTCTCTGTTTTTAGGTTTTGGGAGTAGTTTTTGAAGTCGGGGTAGACGAGCTTTTGCGTACTGTTTTGGGGGCACGTTTTGAGTGTGTGGTATGTTTGTGCAGGTGGTGTGACCCCGGGAGTGCCCTCAACCTCTCGCCAATCCGTCGCCCGAGGTTAAGGCAAGTGTATTGTAATGGGTAGTGTAATGTATGTTACTAATTGTGACTAGATGCAAATTGCTTACATGTTGTGATATCTTTCCATGATTAGTGTTTGCCAATGTTATGATGAAAATGGACTATTATGATGCTATGCCATGTTTAGTTCAGTTTGATGCAAGTTGTTTACGTTTATGGCATATATTGCATACGTGGCATGAAATCTGGCCCGGTCGGTGAGAACGTCATAACTAGTCCAGTGAGGTCGGTGAGAAAGTTATGACTAATCCGGAGCGCCATGGTTGTAAGACCTACCTCGTGATTCCACCGACGTGGTGAGTGGAAGCGATGCGTAGGCACCCTCCATCTACGGGATAGAAGGGGGAAGAGAGTGCACGCCGACGGGTGTGCACTCAGCAATACCGGTATATGCTTCCAGGAGACATGTGCATCGCATTGCATTGCATACATGATGAGGAAAATGAGTTGTGAACAATGTGCTTTGTCATGGCTATGATGTTGTGGATGAAATCATGATTTGATCATGATGTTAAAGTATGGTATGTATTGTTGTTGGCCTTGATTTATTCTTTATGACCTATTGCGATATACTTACTGAGTGATGAACTCACGCTTGTGTTTTATGTTGTTTTTAGGTACCATGAAACCGACATGCGGGAAAGGGGCTTAGTGGCACATCTTCACAAAGTTTCACTCATTAAGATATATACAATTTTGCCATTCGTAGTTGTGATTATAAGTTAATGCGTTGAGAACTTGGAGTTTGCCTTAACTTGTGTGCTTGTTTATATTCAATGCTTCGTTTTAAATCATAGTATGGCTAAATTTGATATGCTAGACTTAAATTGCTACTATGTCACCGGTTATCGTTGTTTAGATGCTTCCCATTGTGATATATCTTGTGATATTATTGTTGATGCTCCGTACCATGGAAAAACAAAGGAGATGCTGCCAAAATTTTCAGTTTTAGCATTTACCCCTTTGCTGTAATTTATCTTAATTTATGGTATTTAGATGTTGTTTAGCCTATGTTTGGTAGCATTCAGGCATGCTAGATGCCGGGGTGTTACACCAGGCATGAGAAGCTATCTATTATTCCTTTTGCTTTTTGACCGGTTCAAGTCCGTGAGTCCCAAGCGAAGGTTTCTAGCTTGCTCCAGATTCACGTATGGTTTAATTGCATGTGATTGGGATTTCATGCGCAGTTATTAACTAAATTTATCATTGGGGATTTCTTCGATGTTTCGTCGTCGATTTATTATTGGCGGATTCTTGGAGAATTATTTGACGTTTCATCGTCGGTTTATTTGACGTTTCATCGTCGTGAAGAAAAAAATAATGTCAGTTGAGGAGACAATTGCATTTGGGTATTTGGTGTTTCCTCACCGTTACCTTGGTGCTTCGTCACCGTTACCTTGGTGCTTCGTCACCGTTATTTGGTGTTTCATTCACCGTTTGGATACGTTGACCATTATAGAGATTTTGGCAACGTTCATTTGGAATTTTATTGACATCCTGGTGGTAACATTAAGCTCTTTGGAGTTTTTTTCTAGTGAAGGTTTTGCTCCAATTCAGATAAATGAAGTATTAAAGTGCAAGAAGGAGTTTTGCTTCTTAGTAGATACTACAACGTTGTTTTGTTGTCTTTGCTCAATATGAGGGGTCTACTGCAATTTATACTCCATTGATAGCACGTCAGTTCTCTTCATCTTGACAGTTTTTCAGGAGTAGCTTCAACCATGTTATGGATTTTCAGTAGGCAGTTTGCCAAATTTTATGTTCCACGTGGAGCATGCCAAAAGTCCATGAGATGAGTTCTTCGCTATGTATCAAGCGCCACAGGTGATGTCTTGGCTTATGCCATTTGATGATTGAGCATTTATTCAGGAGGTCAGTTGCACAGACTCAGACTTTACTGGGGTTATGAATTGAAAACCTAGATTCTTCGTCTGCTTTGTTATAGCTGTGTTGGTTTGACTGTTCCAGTCATTCTCTCGACCTACTAGTGGTTTGCTCAAATTTGGCTTCGCAAGAAGCGTTTGGATTGACTGTTCCAGTCTTTCATATCGCACTGTCCTTTGGACTTTCAGTGCTTAATTACCCTTTGGGGTTTTTCAGAGACAATTTTAGTATGGATTTTGAGTTAAGGGGAGGTTTGTTGGAGATAACTCAAATATCTCTAACTACCATATCTTTTGGTATTATCCAAATAGATTGTTAGTCCTAGTCTTCTACAACTCGGACTCTTTGGCTATATAAGCCAGCCCCTTGTACATGTAATCTTTGAACCAATTAGTAGATTGTTTCCTGTGATTTTTTCCCGAGAGGATTTTTCCATGTTAAATCATTGTCTCCATTATTTTGCCGTGCTCTAAACCTAACAAACTCAACTAATAGTGGAGTACAGCCCGAGGGAGCTACTGGCTCGAGGGAATGGCCTAACCGGAGCACATACACAAGTGAGCAGCGTTCCTTCATGCCTTCCTCATGCCCACACGGTCAAACCCTAGTGTTAGAGTTAATCTTGTAACAAGAGAGCAGTTCAAATTCTATGAGGAAAGTGTTCTTTTTCTATTTGGATGGTTGAATCCTATTCTGTTTCTTAAGTCTGTAGTTTGAGTATAAATACAGACGTAGTCCTGAGTTTTGTAAGAAAAGAAAAACAAGAACACAAGAAGTAATGCAAGAAAAATTGCTCCAAAGTTTTTTGATGTTCTATTCCAACAATTGGTATCAGAGCGAGGTTCTAATCTTTATATCGCGCTTACTCTGAGGAGGCCACTACTACTGCGCCTCGAGGTAGGTTATCATCGCATCGACAACACGGAAAAAGAAACGTCGTTCCTGCGATGTGGTGTTAAGCAACGTTTAAGTAAGGTTTCAAATTTTGTTTTAGGGTATCATCTCGGCACCCTCCGAAATCTGAAATTTCGGCGAAATCTCGTTTTTCGGATGAAATCTGAACAATATACAAAAATGAAAATTTGAATCCGGGAATTTCTGAACCAAAATTTCCGAGATTTCGGTTCAAAATACCGAAATTTCGGTCCGAAATGCCGAGATCTCGACGAAATTTTAGGTGTTGTCGCCCTTTGAATTTTTTAGGGTTATTTTAATTTCGCTAGAATTGTGATCTACCGACTGTCCTATACGTAAAATGATATGAAAAATCCAATCCGACCAAAATCCGGTCAAGTTTTGTTCAAATCTCGGTCAAAACCGAGATTTCGGTTAAATATACTAAGATCTCACCGAGATTTTAGGTTACTGTAGCACTTTGAATTTTTCTAGGATTTTCTTAATTTCGCCGGGAGTATGAAATTCAGAGGGGTCTGAGATATGAAATTTTGCCGAGATTTCGTGAAATCTCGACAAGATCTCATTCCTTGCGTTCAAGTCGACGACATGGATCGGGGGCGCTTGGGCAGATGGACCGAAGAAAACTAGCGCACGTCACGAACTATGTGGTGAAGCATCAAGAGAGGTGTTGCTCGCGTTCACAGGCATTAAGGCCTTGTTTGGCAACTTGGAACCGAACCATTTCTACTATATTCTAAAAGAAACACAACCAAACGGGCTAAAGTTCGGAACGATTCTCCTTGGATCGATTCTTTTTTTTTCCACACTGTGGCTGAATCGGTCTCAACCCAGTTCCACCCGATTCACAGAATCCAACGTGAAATGTTTCTACCAAGAATCTGAAATCGTTTCCATTTCTACTAGAATCTAGAACCATACCAAATAGGACCTAAGTCCATCGAAAGAATGAACTGCGTGAGCGTGAAGACAGGAGCTCCAGGGGTAGCGTGCCCTGGAAGGAGGTGCCGTGCAGCAAGAGAGGGCGAGAGGCTGCGTTCTGGCCCCTGGGTGGACCTGAGCAGACTCCCTCCTGGTTGCTATACGGATGCAGTGTAAAGAGTTGGAAACAATAAGCCAGGCTATAGTAGTAGTACGTCTGTGTAGGATGGCTTCCCTGGACTTTGACGGATACATGGAAAGTGAATTTTGCTTCCATCGGCTGCAGCACAAGAAAGCAATTAAAAAAAAAAAAAGAGAAGACAAAAGGTGGAGAAGTGCCTTTTTTTACACCCATTATTGGTGAGTGTCGTTGATAATCAGCGTGATAAGATGGTATTAGTTGCTATCTGCGTCTCTCAACGAGGGATATTGAGAAGTTATCGACGTTGTTCTTGATGTGTCTGTACACGAGGATTTTTGTAGGTGCATCCAAGTTTTTCATAGGTAAACTCTAATGTGAGTCTGCATGTCACCGTTAAGTTGGGTTATCGGTGAAAAGACAATTGGAGCTGGTAAATTCTAATGCGAGTCTGCATATCACCGTCAACTTGTGTTACCGGTGAAAAGACAATTGGAATGGGTATAGCTATCAAGAAGAAGATAGAACTCCTTAGAGATGCGTCAAAAGATCGGACATCGACTTGTGAAAAGGTTTGTCAAGATTATGGGGTGAGTGTTAGAATTACAAAATTAAAAGGGTGAATGTTAAATTTAATCTTGTAACAAGATAGCAGCCCAAATTCTACAAGAAAAGTGTCATTTTTTTATTTGGATTGTTGAAACCTATACCCTGTAATTTGGGTATAAATACAGGGATAGTTCTGAATATTGGCACTAAATATACTTCAACAAATATTGCTACTAAATATACTTTAAACAAATATTGGAACTAAATATAATTAAACAAATATTGGTAATAAATATAATTCAACAAATATTGGTACTAAGTATACATCAACAAATATTGCTACAAAGTATACTTCAACAAATATTGCTACTAAATATAATTGAATGTCTCAAGAACACCTCCATTCTTCATTGTTTTTCAAATAATATTCATATCAGATGTCATAAAGCTATTAATACTAATTATAGGGAAATTTTGGATAAATTTTATCAGATTTTTAATTTTTTAAATTTGAATTGAAGAGGTAAACCGAACAGTTTTATTTTTTAAACCGGAGCAGTAAACTTGAAATTAGCAAAATTCGAACAAGTTTCGTTGAAAAATGAAACCCTGAGTTGAACTTCGATCAGAAATTTACCCAATAGTGTTTGTGTTCACTGGAGTTGGAAAATGGTAATTCAACGGTTGGAGGCAATTAGGGTTTAATTGATTGAACTCAATTTGATGTAATAGAAATACATGATGTGTCTAATTTGCACGTGCAATTTCATCATTTGTAGATTCATATTTTTTGTAATATTGTTGATGAAGATATGATAGGCTCAAATGTACCAAACATTCGTTAATTAGGTATTAACTTTTATATCGCTTCACTACGCTATATTGTTTTATATTTCATTGTTTATATTTCATCCAAAAGGTACATACTATGAACACTAACACATTATTATAAACTAATTTATCGTACTTAGTGAATAAAAATAAGCTACTTTCGTGATTAAACAGAAAAAAACAGATGATTAATAGGAAAATATCCGATTATATGGTTGATTAATCGTTCAACTGCATTAATTACACTTTTATTAAATTATTCATGATGGTTTAGTCACAGTCATCGATTAATATGCTGACTAATCGATCAAGTCAGCCATTTTTCACAATAGTGCGAACAAGTCACATACTTGTTGATCGACTTTAATGATATTTATTCAAAGAATAAAATAATCATATTACTCCCTTCAGTCTTCAAAAAGATGATGCTTTGGACATCGACACGATCTTCAAACACAACTTTGACCGCTAATTTTTATTATAATATATTTATAAAACTCAATAAAATTATAGTATTATGAAATTACTTCTCAAGGCAAGTCTACATATATAATTTTCATGTATCTAATTTAAATATTTAAAAATATATCGATAGTCAAAGTTTTGGAAGTTTGACCATCACTATATCCAAACTGTCATCTTTTTGAAGACTGGAGGGAGTATTACATAAATATAGACATGATACAATCATCTTCATGATTGTCTCAAGATCATATCACTAACATTCGCTTGTTCAAAATTTGTAATTTGTGCAACAAAAGGAAAATTGGGTCAAATCTGTGCTCCAAACATCTTCAGGATTGGGGATTTGCATGATGCAGCTATGGCAAATGGCAGGGTGGACATTCGGTTTTTGTTTTTATTTTTTTAATTCTATTTTTTCAGTAGGTTAATTCAGTTTCTCGGTTCGATTTGATCAAAAAATAACCAAAAAAAATCGAACAACCAAATGCCTACATATAGCGAATTTTTTTATTAGATATCTATTTTAATTTCTTTTTCAAAAATAATCAACAGAAAAAAAAATATTACAAAAATGGGTTCCCGTCGCTCGGATATGGGGCGATCGCCCCCATACTCGGGAGATAGGGGGATGGATAACAGCTAGAAGTAACGACCGGCTAGAAGTTTTTTGCATCCAGATCCCTATCGCCTCATATTGGGGCGATATGTCCCCTTACAGTTATTGACGGTCATGGACGTCTAGAGACGGTGTTTTTTGCATCCAGATCTCTATCGCCCTATATCCGGGCGACGGGAGTTTATTTTCGTCAAAAAATTTCTGTTGATTATTTTTGAAAAAAATTAAAATAAATATTAAATAAAAAATTTCTACATATAGCACCGATCAATCAGGGTGGGGATGCCTTGGTGGGCAGCTGGGCCAGTGGGTCTGTTGGCTGTTGGGTTGGTGGCCTGCGGGCTAGGACCAAGAGAGCAAGGAATGTATATCATTATGTAACCTGTATATTACTAGGATCACGTACTTTATATTTCTGGAAATTTTTTGGTAACGCCCATGCACCTTCTTAATTTTGTATTTGATATAAGAATTAATCTATATTCATAAAATAATACAACACTTTTGTGTATTTATAGAAAAACCAATCATACCTGGAATTAATTTTAAATTCTGGTTTTTGCGTATTCGGATTTTCAAAAACCGAATATTACGTATTTGAAATATAAAAAATCAAGTATTATGTATTCAATACGTAAAAATCCAAGTATTGCATACCAGTTTCCTGAAAATCCGAGCATGGAAGGCATGCCTAGTTTCTTCAAAATCGGGTATAAGGTGCGTTGGTGACGTTTGCTAATTCATGTAGGGTGTGTTTGGTTGCCTGCATGATGTCTGAATCGCATGAGTGGATGCAACTGTATCTGTTAGACACATGTTTGGTTTCCTGTTCGTCCTGGCCAGGTGGATGCAATTGCACCCACTCATACAGGATGGAGAAAACACAGAAATTGGACTTCTCTCTAATACAGGCCCATGAGATGCACAAACAAGCAACCAAACAACTTAACTTGCATCCACCCAGTCAGGCCAAGGCTAGCCTGGATGGCTCATACGAAACAAGCTAGGATGGTGCAAGTAACCAAACACACCCGTACTGAACATCTTACAGCCATTATATCTGGGAGGTTTCCGCATGGAGGAGCCTCCCACGTGTCACCCTTGGCTTTTTGCGAAAAAAACCATCCGTTGCTCCAAATTACGTATAGGTCCCTCCGAAATTACGAATAGGTCCTTTGCGATTTCCTATGTCTCATCCGGCGTTTTGCAAAAAAAACTTCTGTTAAATACGAAAAGCGAACAAGGCCTTTTCTATACATATAAAAGAAGAATGAAGTGGTATGGCGTCTAAAATATTCAAGCCTATCTAGGGAAGTTATGATGATTTGACGTGAGTAAAGCAGCAGCAGTAACATAAACTAGTGCCACTGCCTTACGAAAACTCAGAACTATAGTACTCCTATGTTCCTTCATTTGTATATGGTTGTTCACATGGGGTTTTTAATTTCGTTTCGGACTTATTTTTCGCGCAGCCGTCGGTAGCGAAATTCGACGAAATTCGGTCAAAATTTGAGAAATTTCGAACGGTTTGAAAGTCAAATAAATTTGAAAATTGGTCAAATGCATGAGCGAAATTTCATCAAAAAGCTCGAAATTTCGACGACAGGTTAAAAAAATTAAGAAAAATTACAAAAAAATATTGTAAAATTTGTAAAATGCAATTCACATATTAAAACTTGTCACATATCAATACAAGTGCAAAAATATACCATAGCAAGATAACATTAACATATTAAATATACTATAGAAATACAAGTAAGCTTTTCAATGTTAGATAACATTAACATATTAAATATACCATACCTTTCTATATTTTAAATAATTGAAATTTGTCACATATCAATACAAGAAAAAATTTAAATATTAGATAACATTAACACATTAAATATACCATAGCAATACAAGTAAGTTTTTAATATTAGATAACATTAATATATTAAAAAATACCATACCTTTGCTATACTTTAAATAATTGAAAGTTGTCATATATCATTACAAGAAAAAATTTCAATATTAGATAACATTAACACATTAAATATACCATAGCAATACAAGTAAGTTTTTTTTCTTGTATAAAATTTCGGATCCCAGTACTGTTTTTTTTTTTTCAATTTTCAATGTTGTAAAATCGGTTATGGTGCAAAAACGTCTAAAAATTTCAATTTTTCAACCAATTTTCACCCAAGAGGTTATAAAACTATTAATACTTATTTTAGATAGTTTTTGGTTAGATTTTCTCAAATTTTTGAAATTTTTTGAATTTGAATTTGAATTTGCTCGGTTTTTCACTCGGTTTTGAATTTCGGTAGGGCTCAAAATCTCGAATTTCGTTCGAAATTCGAGAAAGCCGATCGAAAACGTGAACCCAGGTTCGCACAGACTATTTTTTCTTGTTTCTTTCTCCCGTAAAAAGCAGAGCATTACGCAGTCAGCAACGCACCCCATACCCGTTTCCAAAAAACTGGGACTGCCTTTCATACTCAGGTTTCCAGGAACCGGTATGCAACACCCGGATTTTCACATACTGAATACGTAATATCCGGTTTTTCAGATTCCAAATACGTAATATTCAGTTTTTGAAAATCCGAATACGCAAAAGCCTGAATTTGAAATTTTGGATATTCAAAACCGGAATTTTAAATTCTGGATATGATTGGTTTTTCTATAAATACGCAAAAGTATTATATCATTTTGTGAATACAATCAAATTTTGTATCAAATACAAAATTTTCCTCGGGTTCGCTGTTTACGGCTCGAATCCTCGAAAATTATAATGAAAAATTCACATAAATAATCCTACTACCATATGATAGAAACCGAACCCTAGTCATCACAGTAGAGACAAAAAGTCACACGGCTGGTGCACCGATATACGTGGAGATCGTGCGAGAGGAGCGAACAGCAAGACACGGTACAAAAAAAGATCGCGTGCAAGCCATCCATGATTAACAAGTAACTAATCACTACCATATGTACAATACTACTTTGCTCACACGTACTCATCTATCTATCTATCTATCTATCTTTATCTTTATCTTTACCCCTTTATAATTCACCAGTTCATTTTTTTCTACATGCACACACTATTCTGCCCCCACAGAGGATACATTTTCTTTGTTCACCCTAACACGTGCACCCAGAAATCCGATTTCCTCATAATCAAACGCTAAGATATATTTTCACTTCACTTCATCAAATCTGATGGATCAAATCACCTGGTTCATCCGTAAGCGCCCCCAATCGCCCGCCCGTGTGGCCCCCGATCGACCGCATCCCCTCCAAATTTTCCGCTTCCCCTCTCCGATCGCCTGCACCGCCGCGCGTGTAAACCCGAGATAGGGCCCCTTCCTCGCGATCCGCGCAGAGCCAAAACCCTAGCCGCCGCCAGATCCCGATCCCGCGAGGGGAGCCGGCGCCGCCGCGCGCCCGTTAGTCGCGATATGGAGGCCGCGGCGGCGCGCCGTCCCCGATGCCCCCCTCCGCACCAATGGCGCCGAGGTCGCACTGCTGCTTCGCGCCCTCCGCACGACAAAACCCTTAACCCCGCCACCATCCGCCTCCCGCACCGCCTCCGGCGGGCCCATCTACGTCAGCGACTCTGTCGGCAGCCACGACTTCAAGCTCCTCCGCTGCCTCGCGCTCCCCGACGGCACCATCCTCCGCTGCGACCACTGCGCGCTCCCCACCCGCGACTGCCTCTTCCGGGACCCGTTCCACGATGGGCAGACCATGCTCAAGATATGGAACCTGAACAAATTTTTGGGAGTTCTTGGCGTGTTCAATTGCCAGGGCGGCGGGTGGAGCCCCGAGGCTCGGCGGAACACGTGCGCGTCGCAGTTCTCCGTGCCCGTGACGGCGCGCGCGCGGCCGTCGGACATCGAGTGGAGGAGCGGCAAGAACCCCATCTCTGTCAAGGGTGTCTCCCAGTTCGCCGTGTACTTCGTTGAGGCCAAGAAGCTGGAGCTGCTCCTCCCGGAGGAAGGTCAGTGCTAGCATCTTTGGTAAAAAAAAATTAATCCAAAACTACCTTTTGACCTCAACTTCCATCTTTGCTCTTCTGTTGCTTGCGTAAATATATATAGAGGTAATTTGACAAACATAACTATATGAAAAAAATCCAATCTGCTTTTCGGTTCACTGGTTGAATTCTTGTTATGAGTACTAGCATTGGTGTCATTGTCAGTAAAAGCAACAATTTGTTTTTTTGGAAGCGGATGAACCTTCTGCAGAAGGTTGCAACTTGCAACATGATGTAAAACATAGGAAACTGTTCCAGAAATGGATACATATAATATTGAGCACGTAGAAGACAACCAGCAAACATATAAAAGAAAAATGACGAATTGTAATGGTTATGCATCGCCAAATCAGTGAATCTTTGGGCCATCATGCTTGTGGAAATTAGAACCAACTGTATCTAGGAAGAATACTTGTGGAATGAATTGATAGATAATGGTTTCAGTTTCGTTGTTGATCACGGTTTTCTCTTTTGTAGCTATTTTCTCAATATAAGTATTGTGTTGGCCTCATTTGGAGCTTGAACCTAGCTGTTCTTATACTAAACCGAGTCTATGAAGGCTATTCATTCTCATTGTTTGGGTGAGATTTTTTGATGCTGTTGTACTGCTTCATGCACTTTCTCTTAGCAAGATTCTTGTCCTTTAAGTTTTTTTTATGAGATTTAACTTTCTTATCTCAACAGGCAAAAACTTGCTTTTCTAGACAATTATCGGGGGTACATTTCGATGGCACATATGCTTCAATTTTGGTATGTTTCTCCTTATATTGTCATGGTTTGATTGGAATCATGTTTATACATTGAGCTGTTGATGCTTAGTTTATGACGTTTTAAATTAGTTTTCTCTTAAGATTTCTAGAAGGTCATGAAAGTACTTATATTCTAGAGTATATGTTGAATTTCCGTGATCTGTTTCCATAATCCGTTATCTGTTTCCATAATATACATGTTGTGAAGACACGCGACTTCCTGCAGCCGTTTGAGAAGCCAGCGCCACCGTCTGGCGCGGATAGGCAGCAGCAGCCGACGAAGCATCACGCGCTGCCCGGCGGCATCGGCACGTTCAGCATCAGCCACGTGCCCGGAGCACGGCCGTCCGCCGAGGCGGTGGCCAAGGCCGAACCGCTGTTCGTTCTGTGGGGCCAGCCCGCAGCGGCACACCCGGATGCTGCACGAGGTTCGTATACCCTTAACAAGAAGATCTGTAACTGGTGAGATCTGTAATTGTACAAGGGGATCGTGGAGATGGACGATTGATTCTTCACAACAAGGCTTTTGATCTTGTTGCTGCTGCTAATTTCCCCCTTTTCTTTTTCTCTCATCTCATTAGTTACTTTTACTACATTCTTTTTATTTACATTGTCCTAGGTGTTTTAGAACTGTAACTAATTAGCAACTGAATAATGGCAAGCAAACTGAAACTAAGCAACCGAACAATGGCTTATGCTTCATATGTTCCCTTTGCTATTTTGCTTAATGCTTCAAGTATGCATCTCACGTCAGATAATAGTTCATTTTTGAAAGACCAGAGCAGAGATTTACTACTCCAGAGATTGGCACTAGGTCACAGGAGTGCGGGAAGCTACTGTTTCATTTTAGGAGTAAAAAGATCCCTTTTTTTACTTGGCTCATGACATACGCATGGACTTTAGGTACCATAAGTGCTCTTGGCAACGTCATAAGTGCTCTTGGAGATGAGAAAAAGAGGAAAGAAGGTGCTCATGTCCCTTATCGGGACAGCAAACTCACTCGCCTTCTGCAGGTAAAATTCTTCTCACTCAACGGCACCATTGTGGCTTTTACAGAAATGTTATTGACTTCATAACCATGTTCAATAGAGAAGGCAGGCCAACTCATGTTTCAGCAACGGATATACTTTTAGACTTAAGTGTCTTTGCTGTTGGCATATGACTAACTAATGATTTATGTCTACTTTGTTCATTACAGGACTCCCTGGGTGGAAACAGCAAGACTGTAATGATTGGTAATTCTAATTCAGCTTGTTGGAGATCATTAATCTTATAGTCATAACGTTTAGAGTTATTTCCGAAAAAATATATAAATCCACAAAAGTTCCAGACTTGGTGGTCAAATCACTATTTAAAACGATGTGATTCATTTTATCTTCGCTTTCTTTAGTACACAATATGCATCCCATGATATGATTCAATCATTTCTTTCATTTAATTAAAAGAATGACTTAGAAATACCTTAACTGAGCTTGCATTTCCCAATCTTGCTTGCTTGAGCTTACATTCAATTGACATGTATCAACTATATTTTCTTCTGCAACCTGTATTAGTCCAGCAGATATTAATGCTGAAGAAACACTGAACACTTTGAAATATGCCAACCGAGCACGTAATATTCAGAATAAGCCTATTGTGAGTTCATTATCTTTAGTCTCAGAGAAATATCTGACATGTATCTATGTTTTTTTATTCAATAGGTTTGCTTTTTCAGGGTGCTTATTTGACATTCTCCTATTTACTTTCCTGATTTCCAGGTCAACAGAAATCCTATTGTTGATGACATGAAAAGGATGCACCAGCAGATTGAATACTTGCAAGCAGAGCTCGTTTCAGCTCGTGGAGGAGTTGGATCAGATGATGTTCAGGTAAATGTTTTTCTAAACTATTTGCCATCTTCGAAAAAGTTATATTGTATTACACATTCACTCACACTAAGAATTAGAATAACAAGAGTTGAAATTTCAGGGTCTCAGGGAAAGGATCTCATGGCTTGAGCAAACAAACGAAGACCTTTGCAGGGAACTATATGACCTTCGCAACCATTCTGGCACTGATCCATGTGAACCTGAACTGCAAGTATGTCAATGGGTTCTTATGCATTCTTTTTGATATTTTACATTTTACATGTGAAAATAAGTATACAACTTGCCCTCCACTGCTCGTTTCACAATAAATTTATGTTTCTCAGAAAAAAGGGGAAAAAGATAAAACAGTGTCCACATAGAGAAACAAATGAAGAAGGGAGTCCACATGATGTTGAATTTATTGATGCTTCAGGTGAGGAACCTAAACCATCAAACACATCACATGAAACTAAATCAGATACATCTCTATGTGTCCTTTCCACTAGAATAACACCATCGAGCAGCCCACATGAATTAATGGGTGCACTTTGCAAATATAAAATTACCATCAATTTGCACTGTGAGTACTATTATCTATTTATTATACTTTGTCTTACTGCAGCACAATTAATATTTTCTGATGATGGTCCATAATAATGCATGTATAGGATGGGAAGCTGTTGGGGGCTAAGTTTCTCATGAGCCTGTTGAACTACAATGAGAATGAATCGAAAGACAACACTCCTAAAGTTATACAGGAAATCCTAAAGCGTATCAGGGATTAGATGGTTTTTAATGATAAACTGTTGCTATGTTACTTTATGTACTTATTTCTGTAATCAACGATATAATAACTCTCTATCTTTCTTTTGTGCACATCTTACTACACTTGATTACCAAAAACATATAACATCGTTGTTTATTTGAATTGTATTATCAAATATCACCGTAGCGTTAGCACGAGCAATATACTAGTCTATACTAATTAGAGACTCTTAGAATCTCTTACGTTAATCTAAGAGAGTAAAAAAGCAAAAAATTACCATATTAATCGTACAAATATAAAACATCTAAAAATTCCAACATTAATCGAAAAAAGAAAAAAAATCTTAACCATGTAATCAACGGCTAGATGAATATTGTCAATATCTATACTAATTCGAGACTCTTCTAGAAGCTCCATTGCTAAAAAAAGGGTTATACTAGATACTTCATCACCAACTGTTTTTTTATAAAAACCGTCAAATATAAGTATTGAGCACATCATAGACGGTTTTTTTTTATTAAAACCATATGTAGAGTACATCAAAGATGATTGCAACCAAAAACCGTCTGTGATGTTTTGTCTCATCACAAACGATTTTAATCTATAATAAGAGGCGCATTACAAATAATTTTAGTAAAAAAAACCATATGAGATTTAAACCTCCCAATCAAATCCTCAAGTTAACCTTAACCCTAGCTGATCCTTATTCCTTGTCTCTCCCGAGCACCGAGCGGCCCAACCGATGGGTCTCCAGGTTTCAAATTTCGCCGAATTCAATTATTTCGGTGGGTCCCGAAATTTGTTTTATCCCGGTTGCATTTTGGTTAGTTATTTTGAATTGTATCAAAATTTTCAAATTTGGTCAAAATTTATCTAAAAATTTAAATTTTGATCAAAATTTATCCAAAAATTCAAATTTTTAGACCGTCGTTTCGTCCCAAAATTCCATCGAAATTACTGAAATTTCAGAATTTCGATGATTTGGGTGGGTGCCCAAAAATTTTTCTAATCGAAATTCGAAAACACAGCGCCGAGGCTGTTGCCATGCATCCTCACGCATTCCTCCTGCGCACTGCGCTCGCTGATCTGGTCAAAATCCCATTCCCACTAGAGTCCACACTCAAAAGGTGGCGGTGGCGAGGGAGGACGAGGAGAGGGGCGAGCACAGGCAGAGGCAACAGTTGGGATGGCCACCGTAACGATGGACGGCGGCGCTACCGTGGCCGTGCAGAGGTACTCGACGCAGCAGCAACAGCTGCACCACCAGCAGCCGCAGCTCGGGACGGTTCCCACCTCCTCGCTGGCGGCGTCGCCGGTGCCGTTAGCAAGACCTGCACTGCGCCACTCGCTCGTCTCACAATCCTCTTCCAGGTGCGTCTTAAATCCAAATAGGTCAACACTGCTTCCTCCCCTCCTTCAATCCAAATACCTTTTATGCGTTTGTCGTCACTAGAATGCTCTTGCCTCCAGTGATAACTTCGAGCTTATATATAAAAAGGGTTTTTTTATATTGCTACCCTTAGTTGGTACCCACTTCTCAGCACTACCCTTAGTTTTGCGCGGTGCTCAGTTGTACCCATCAACACACCGTAGCCATCGAAAATAGCCTCCAACGCCGTTTCCGTCAGCACCTTGGATACTTACATGTGGGGCCCATCCCTTTCCTCACCAAATTGAATAATTCATGCGTCCGCTCCTCCTCAGCCTCGGCCCCATCCGCCGCCCTCGGCTCCCTCCGCCCGACACAGGCCCTCTGTCGCGCCGTCAGGAAGGAGCAAGCCTCTCGGCGCCGAGCCTCGACCTCTGCGGCAAGGAAGCGGCGGCCGATCAGCCAGCGCCCGGCCGCCTCCGGCGTGTCGCGCCGTGCTTGGCCCGCCTCGACTGTCGTCGGCGCCAGCATCGCCAGCTGCCCCCTCCACTTAGCTCCCTCCGCCCTCGGCTCCCTCACGCCGACACAGGCCCCTCTGTGGCGCCGTCAGGAAGGAACAAGCCTCCTCGGCGCCGACCTCGGCCTCTGCGGCAAGGAAGCGGCCGGCCGGTCGGCCAGCGCTCGGCCGCCTCCAGCGATGTCCGCGCCAGTGCTCGGCGCCTCCGACTGTCGTCGGCGCCGCGCCGCCGCCAGACTTGCCCCTCGCCCCGGCCGTCTGCGCCCGTCGCGCCCTCGGCCCATCGTCCACGCCGTCGACTCTCCGCCGCCGATCTCGGCCCCCTCTGTCGCGCCCATTCAACATCGCCGTTCACCCCCTCCGCCGCCGCACTGCGCCCCCTCCACCCCCGCGCTCCACGTTCGAACGTCGTCCTCCGCTACCCGGCGTCATCCTCCTTCCGACGCACTGCGTCACCGCCATCGAGCCCGGTCTGCGCCTGTAGTCGACCACCTTTCGCCCGTCATCGGTATCTTTGTCTGATGCTGAATTAGCTGTGATTTGGTTCTTTTGTTTGTTTTCCTTCGTCAAATCAGGTAAAGAGGGAGGAATAATTGTGAATGCATTCTATCTACATTAGCTGGTGCCGTGAATTAGCTGTGATTGCAGTCTATCTACATTGACTTTACTGATAAGCTAGTGTTTTACGTCACATGTCTGCTTTGCCATGAAAAATATGTGTCCTGTAACCTGAAATATTTGATATAGTTTGTGTGTATCCTATACAAGAGGTAAAACTGAGTCCCAGCTGTAAGCAAACCTAGTCCTAGCATCCTGCCTTGAGTTAAATCCTCCAGCATGCTTACACACATAAACTGATTGTAGCCTATATTAGACAGACCCTTATGTATACCTTAAACTGTTTGTGTTTATAGCATGGATTCACACATGTCACCGGCGAGTGGCTCCTCCGATGGAGGACAAGGATGGCCTAGGTATGGTCTGGTGCCGCTAATTCGCTGCCCCAAGTGCGAAAGGTCAGAGTCGCTTGTGAGACTTAGATCAAAAAGGTGGGAGAACGGCAACTTTGGTCGAGAGTTCGTGAAGTGTGAGAGCAAGCCATACGAAGATAAGGTTCGTCCGTGTTTTTGCCCATTACAGTTGATTTCATTGTTTGTGATTATTGCTGAATTGTGAAACCCTATTTGGATTGTTTAGGTTCTCAAAAGATGCAATTTTTTCATGTTGATGGATGATTATGTCAAGATGATTGAAGGGGCTGGGTTGATGGGTGACTCGGGGGGAGATGATGGCGTCTAATATGTGGAACGAATGAGCGGCGGCAAATAGGGCAGATATGACTACAACCAGGACACATTCTTTGCCGAATCAAGAAGATGAATGACAACTTGAGCGAGTTGAAGAAGATGTTTGGAGCCTTTTATGCTTCTATGATTTTTATCGTCTTGCTTTTCTTCGTGATGAACTATAACTGTAAGCACTAAATGTGATGGTAGATCTGTGATGAACATTGGTGATGATGGTCTATGATGAAACCATGAAAATTTGTGATGATGAATGTGTGGACAAAAATGTGTGAATTCTAGTGTGATGAGGTTGTATGTGTGAATTCTATGTGTGAATTCTAGTGTGAATTCTAGTCTGATGAGGTTGATGAATGTGTGAATTCTAGTGTCATACTTGATTCAGGATTAAAAATGCTGAAAAAAGGAGCTGATCTGGTTCTGGACAAAAAAAAATCAAAAAATTTGGGCATTTACATGACGGTGTCTCGAACCTGAGACCTCCTGGTAGCCTGGGAGCACATATACCACTGCACTATGTAAAGGCGCTTGTCTAGACATAGGACACAATACTATTTGTATGTTCTCAGTTTTGACCCATCCTCAAAAGTTTATATTAGATTTTGATCTCAAATTTTTACCAAGTGCTCAAGATCAGTTTAGAAGGTTTATCAAAGTGATAATGCAATTTATCAACATAATTTACCATTTTCTAACATTTAATTGAATTACTACACACTTATTGGTAGAAAGTCTATTTTGAACTGTAAGTATGTAAAATAAGGTTCAAAAAAGTCTACAAATTTTATATTTACATTTGAAAATAGATTTAAACATTACATCCAGAAAAGTGGGCAATTTTTCAAATGTTTGCTTACAATATTCACTATTCCTTTATCGTAGGCGTTTTTAAAATAAATAAATAAATTGTAAATTTGGTCCAAAAAACCTAAAACTTGGCATGGAGTCATAATTTGGTCCTAGGAACCTAGGATAAATAGGTCATAAGGTTATACAAAAGCATGGATATAGGTGCTTCACAAATGGCCACACCTCTCACTAAGTTTCATAACATATATAGCTATAACTTCATAGTTTCGACCCATCCTCAAAAGTTTATATTAGATTTTGATCTCAAATTTTTACCAAGTGCTCAGTACAGGTTTAGAAGGTTTATCAAAGTGATAATGCAATTTATCAACCTAATTTACCATTTTCTAACATTTAATTGAATTACTCCACACTTATTGGTAGAAAGTCTATTTTGAACTGTAAGTATGTAAAATAAGGTTCAAAAAAGTCTACATGCATGACCACAGCACATGACAACACCCAGCAAGTTTCCAACAAGTTATTCATGACCAAAACAGCATACATGCATGACCACATTTCAGATGTTTCAGCAGCATACGTGCATGACCACATTTCACCAAACATTCATGACCACAATAGCTTACATTACAAAGAAGTTTCAAAGAAGACAGAGGACATCAAACTCGCTATTACATGCATGACCACAAAGACATGAGTTTCAACAAGTTTGCTACAAGTCCGCAACGAGCCTTTTCTTAATTTTTGTCTTCTTCTTTGCTGGATTGTTTTCAGTTGTATGAACAACCTCTTTTCCTCTCTTCCTTTTCTTTTCCTTCACCGGAATAGGATCCCTACACAAAACAAGAACTTAGCAAAAAACATTTGAGAAACTGGAAAATGAAGCAAATTTTAGTAGAATAGAACCTTGACGAGGCAGCAGAGGAGGGCACCACAGAGGCAGCAGAGGAGGGCACCACAGAGGCAGCAGAGGAGGGCACCACAAAGGCAGCAGAGGAGGGCACCACAGAGGCAACAGAGGAGTGTACCACAGAGAAGGGCACCACAGAGGCAGCAGAGGAGGGCACTCGTGGCTCTAGTGGCTGTTCTTCCCCAAAAGCTAGCTCTAGTGGCATTTGTGGCTCTAGTGGCTGATCACTTCCAAAAGTTGCATCTAGTTGCACTTGTGGCTCTAGTGGCTGATCGTCTTCAAAAGCTGCATCTATTGGCACTTGTGGCTGATCCTCTCCAAAAGCTGGATCCACTGCATTCTTACAATTTCTTGCAATATGTCCTAATCCTCCACATCTTTTGCATTTTCTCTTCCTTGGTCCAAGTCCCC
Source organism: Rhipidocladum racemiflorum (assembly GCA_036346355.1). Classification (NCBI taxonomy): domain Eukaryota; kingdom Viridiplantae; phylum Streptophyta; class Magnoliopsida; order Poales; family Poaceae; genus Rhipidocladum; species Rhipidocladum racemiflorum. The sequence goes on along the minus strand of CM070580.1, from coordinate 36,383,303 downwards.
TGCCCTCGACACTTGATCTTATTCTAGTTTTTCTTGGTCTTCCTGGTGCTCTAGTCTGTACTGGAGCATTGAGAACGAAACCAGGATTCACGACCTCCCACTGATGCTTTGCCTCTATAGAAGGCACATTCTCAGCATATGTTGCTTTGAACTTGGCAACAGAGTAATACTCATGTACATATTGATCAATTTCGCCGGCTACACCACGAAGGGAAGTAATGAATAACAGGGCATGAGTGCATGGTAGCCCGGTGATTTGCCACTGCCTACAAGTGCATATCCTGTTCGCTAAGTCCACTGGATATCTCCATTCCCTCTTCTCTTTGTCCAACACTGTCACCTCTGCCTCAAGCGGTCTGCGCTTGATGAAAGACATTTTCAAACCTCTAGTCTTTTCATGCAATGTCTTCATCACAACCCAGGATTAACATGTGGCCACGAAACCTCTCGAGTGCAATTCTTTGACGCAACTCAAACTTTACCATAAGCATTTGTCGAATCTTATCCAACAACTCCACCAAATGAAGCCCCTTTGTTCTTCTGATCCATGCATTGAATGACTCCGCCAAGTTATTATTCACATAGTCTACCTTGCACCCTTCACCAAATTTACTTCTAGCCCATAGATATTTGTGATGACTATCCATGTATGTCTTTAGTCTAGAGTTTGTGTATAGCTGATTCACATGATAGTTATGCTTTCTAAGGCTATATGTCAATGATGCTGGCCATAAGTTGTCATCAATCAACTTTCCTTTGAATGATTTGCTCAAATTTGTAGCCAAATGCCTCATGCATTCCCTATGCTCTACTCCAGGGAACACATAATTCATCTGCTTTCTAAACCCTTGCAAGCATCTGTATGTATAGCCAATCCATGTGGAAACCCTATAACCTGGCGCATAAGTGCAGAGGAACCATGTCCAACTTTCTGTTGACTCGCCTCGAGGACACCATATGCCACCGAAAGAGCCAACTATGTGCATCAATGGCACAAGCGACTACTAAGCGGCCTCTGAACCTTCCATAAAGAGTCATTGCATCCATCGCTAGATAAGGCACGCAACTTGACTAAGAAGCCACTCCAACATGCTTTGAATGAAACAAACACTCTTCTAAAACATTCTTTGTTCATAGTCTTGCCTCTCACTTTATAATCCACAGTATGATGGTCAATCTCAACAACACTACCGAGGCACGCCTTCTCCACTTCAGCTTTGAAAGTGAACAACAAGTTAAAACTTTCCTTCCATGGACCATAGATCTTGTCAAGAGCCATTTCTTTGCCATAATACACTCTCATATAAGGCACCTAAATGTTGTACTTCTCTTTAATCTTCTTCATCGATTCGATTGTACCAATGCATGGGTTATCATCACCCATTCCAATCTGCATTTGCACACCACCTACTTTTAGGCGCCTTATGTGACCCTTTTCTTTCACTTGGACAAGTGTGAGGACATGGGTTCACTTTGACTGAATGCTTGTACTATTCGCATACTGAAGCATGTATCCTCCACTGACACCTCTCAAATGCACAGTGAACGGTCATTCTAGTTGGCTCACTCTTGTCAATTACAAAATCATATTCACCTTTGATACAATAGGTAGCAAGTGCATTCCTAAATTCGGTCATTGATACAAATGTGCTGCCTTCTTTTAAGGATGGATTATCTCTATCATACTCAATTCTTCGTACATCCTCACCCTCTCCTTGCTCATCCACCCCCATAGCTATGTTCTCCTCCTCCTCCTCCTCTTCATCAGTCTCTTCAAATTGTGCCCCTGTAACATCTCCATCATAGTCCTCAAAGTCTAGCATATCCCACTTGTCAACAAATTCAGGATACTGCCTCTCATCATCATCAGGTGCAACAACAACTTCTATTGGTTCAACCTCATCATTGGGAATAACAGGATCCATCCTATTTCATACAAAAATTACAACGGTAAGAACTCATATATACCAAGGTAACTATTTTAGTAGCCAACATTTACAAAGAGGAGAGGAGCGGGTTCTGTTGCTTGCCTGGAGGAGGGGAGCAGGTGGTGTGAGTGCCTGGCGTGGAGGAGAGGAGCGAGTTACGATGCGCCTGCTGCTATCAAGAGGCTGGCGTGGGGGCTATTCGCATGGCCGGCCAGACGGCAGCCAGAGCCAACGTCGAGAGGTCACGCCGACGCCGAGCGATCGCCCGGCAGCAGACCAAAGCCGAGGCTGCTGGAAGCGCTGGCGAGACAGCGCGAGGCCGCCCAGTGCGCCAGCGAAGCGCGTCGGCCGGGCCGGTGCGTGCTCCTGAGACCGAGGCCAGCCGGCGCGGGCGCGACCTGACCAGCGGCAGCGCGAAGCGCGACGCTGGCCGCCGAGCGCAGGCGAGAGCAGCGCCGCCTAGCCTGGCCGCCGTGCATCCACCTCACATCTCCTGCCTGAGCCGCCGCCGGAGGGAGCACCCCTGACGAAATTTTTTTTGGTGAACTCGACGGGTGGGTGAGAGGGTTGGGGATTTTTTTGGTGGGTCCCACCTGTAAGGAACGTGAACTTGACAGAAACGGCGTGGGAGGGCACAACTGATGAAAATTTGGGCAGCAAGGGTAGACCTGAGGAAGATATAGAACTATGGGTAAAACTGAGTAGTGTGTTCAAACTAAGGGCACACATGTAAAAACCCCTAATTTTAGTGGTATTTTTAGATTTTTATTCAGTTGTTCTCAAAATGTCCTAACTTTCTTATCATCGCAACTATTAAATACATATCTAGTCTTTTGAATTGAGGAAGGCTTTAAAAGAATTTTCTCTCAAAGAGACGGTTTAGAGTAAGACAAGATTTGAGAACTCTCTACTATCCTTACATATTTTAGGTTTTAAAATTTTTCCAATGCATCTTTAACTTTCAAAACTTTCTTCCCAACTTTTGAATGGCATGAGAAGTAGCACAAAAGTCATTTTCAGATTTGCACCCTTTTTTTTGAAAGACCAATATTTGAAGTTTAAGATAAGCATAAAACCATTTTGAAAAGTAAAATGAGGGGAGATGCTATAGAGGGATGAGAGTAGCACTCTACATTTTTGCAAATAAGATTTTATAACTAAAATAGCTTTTGAGAGAAAACTTGTCCTTAATTCTATCGACTATACTAACTAGGGCTTTCCTACAGGCGTATGGGCTCTAATACCACCTCTTATGGGCACCCAGAAGCGCGATCGGGTCTTCACTTGTGCGTGGGACTAGAAGTGTATGCTCACTATCCTCAACTAGTCCCGTGCACGGATGTAAATCAAATGGCCCTCACTCAAACAAATATGAACCATCTGATTACAATCGTACACACTTATGCAACCAAGGGAGTTCTGACCACTTTCCGAAAACCATACCGGGATTGAGGTCAACCCATTCGGGCACAACACACGCCATTTGTCTCAGAACCTTAGTACCGCCCACACCCACTGTAATATCTCAGACTTTTCCCAGGTTGTGGAAATTTCCCTTTCGGGGTGTGTGCCCCTCTGGCAAGCGCTCTCAGGTGTGGGTGGACCTGCCGGTGATTGTAACACCCCAAAAATTTGCTTTTCTTAAATTCATGAGTGATTTGGCACTTTGGTGAATTTTTGGAATTTTCTGGAATTTATTTGGATTTATTTGGAATTTATTTGAATTTATTCTATTTTGAAATAATTAAAGAATTTAACTTTGCAAATAAAATTTTGTTGGAAATATTTTATTTGAGTCCAAAATGATCCAAAATATTTTCCAGACTTTTTCTGAGTATTTTACTATTTTTAATGAATTAAATGAATTTCTGGGAATTAATTGGATTATTTAATCGCTGGAAAATCGAGTTGGTTTTACTGTTCATCCGACGGACCGAACCGAAGTCGACTCGAGTCCGACCGAGCCAGTTGATCCGGTCGAACCCGCTCGTAGAAACCTAGCAGCGTGGCCAGTTGGATCGAGATCCAACGGCCACACTTGAGCCACGTCACCCGAGCCCGGCCGGCCAAGGCGGCTACGCCGAGCCAAACCGAGCCCGAACCCGGCGGCCGTTGGATCTCGACCCAACGGTGGCGCGTGCCACGCCGCTTCGCCAGTGTCGGGGCGGACTCGCCCGCCGTCAGACGCCGCCATGGATTCCATGAGGATCTCGGCCCGGCCAGATTTAATGCCCGGATGCGTGCCCGAGGATCGCCTTTTCCGTCTGCGTCGTTTGCCCCAAGTGCCATAGCCCTAGCCGCCGCCGTCGACCCGCTATTGCTCGCCGTAGTTAGCTTCCTCCTCCGCCACGGTTATTGCCTCGCCCCGCCGCCATCCGCCGTCCTCCGCCGCCGTTGAGCCCAGATCCGGAGTCTTCAGGTCAAGCCGCACCCGTGGAGCCAACTCACTTCGCCGGAGACGCCCCCAAGCGCCGTCGGGCTCGTCTTAAATCACCGCCTCCGTCCACCCCGCTCCGCCGCAACACCATCACCGCCTGCGAGCTCCGTTCACCATCGGTTCTAGATCGAACGGCCACGGTAAGCCACGTGTTCCCAAAACCGAACCCTCAGATTAGATGCGGGACCGTTGGATCAAGATCCAACGGCCCACGTTCGGCCACATCGCCGTGCGATATTTCCGTTGCAAATCCTAGATCTATTCTCAACTGTTGGATCTAGATCCAACGGCTTAGATCCAATCGTGTAGCACGCGTTGCACCGCACTAGATCCAATCTCGACCGTCCGATTTAGATCGTACGGCCCAAATTCACCGCGTTATTCCAAACGCGTAAACCTTAGATCGAATCCGCGCCGTTGATTTTCAAATCAACGGGCGAGATTGCGCCACGTGGGAGGAAGTTGGACCGCACGCGGTCGGCCAGACGCTGGCGTGCGTGACGCTGACACGCCGGGCCCGCGTGTCAGCGACGCGGCCAAACCGCACCATGACGTCACGCTAACGTCATGGGGTCCACCGGCCGGCCACCCAGTGCGGCGGCGTCGGCAATGATGTCACCGATGGGTCCCACTGTCGGTATGATCTTGGCGAGTCCCAGTGACGTCGGCGATGGCGTCACCCGTGGGGTCCCACATGTCAGAGTCACGTGAGCCATGGACCGGGTCCACGGTGGACCCAAGCCGAGCCGTGGTCGAGCAGTGGGCCGGCGACGCCACCGCCAATCGAGGTTGACACGTGTCCTTCTTGTATAATAATTAATTTCTGAAAAAGAAAATGATTTATTAATTCGATTTAATGATTTCAGAATTTGAGTCAAACTTCAAATGCTTATAACTTTTGCATTTTAACTCCGATTTGAGTGATTCAAATTTCTAAATTTGTATAAAATTGAGATCTATCTAATTATGAATTTTATTTAATTTTTGGACTAAAGTTTTTCTCTGTAATATTATTTAATTGGTTATTTTAAACTCTAAATGCTTGTATCTTTTGCATTTGAACTCCGAATTCGACGATTCCAGTTTCTAAAAATTCACAAAATTATGCTCTCTCTATTTATGAACTTTATTTGGATGTTTGGACACTTTTTGTCTACTGTTTATTTATTTATTGCTATTTGCACGCTTTACGAGTAGACGTTGAAGTGCCCGAAGGCTTAGAAGGAGAGGTGTTGACCCAGGAGCCAGCTCAGGACCAGGAACAAGTACTTTTTGAAGGCAAGTTGTGCTTTGACCATGTTGATCCCATTTTGAAATTAATTTGATTTAAAATTATTACATGCTAGTTCAATTATAAAATGCTTTAATTGATTTTGGGAGATTAGTTAATTGCCTATTTGTTGTATGCCACCTTGACATAAATAATTGTATGCCATGAACCCCTTGTCACCCTAGTTGAGGATTAAATAGTTGGACATTATTAAATTGCCAACATGGGAATTTAGATCGTCGTAGTACATTGCTTAGACCTGCTACGTGCTTATGACATGATTTTGGTCAAACAAATGTTAATATTGACTTAATGATATATTGAACCTGCTTTTGAAAAGGTATCATGTGTTGTGATGTTGATGGCACATGGTGCATGGTAATCAACTGGGGGTTTGATAAATAGATTTGGACCGGGGCATGTGGCAAGAATGATCGGGTGGGCCTGTTGTGGCACCAGGAACGTTGATTTGGTTCTTCGGGTAGTCTTGCCCTGGTCACCCTAATGACTTAACCTTGCAAGCCTTTGAACTGAGTCAAGCGTGCAACCACATGTTTGTAATGAGACAGACCTAGTTGATTAAGTTGCTAATAACGTACCTGTGGGACCTCAGGATGTCAACTACACCTTTGTGTAGTTGTACGGGAGGCGTCTGGGGCTGCGGCAGTACCCATCTAACAGTGGATTGGCCTAAACTTCACCTTCGCTAAGGGAAGGGTTAGTGTGCAATCACCGGGAGGACCACTTGTCTTGTTAGAAGTTTAGAAAGACTCATTACGGACACTCGCCTTTGTGGTGTTTGATCAGTATCTTGTGGGTAAAGTGCATAACCTCTGCAGAGAGTAAAATCTATAATAATAGACGAGTCCGCGACATTGGACATCGCTCGAGAAATACAGTCAAGAGAAAGAATTTATTGAAAATAACTTGTTATTGAAAGGTTGGTTTTGTTTTAATAATGTTGTTTATTGTTATGTTGATTAGTATTTGGGAAGATGTTTTTTTAACTCCTGGAATAGTTATTAATGATATTCTTGTTTCTACTGTTTTCTAATCTTCTTATATTATTTGTTAAATGCTCTTTCTTTGCAATTATACTGAGCTATTCCTTTGTATCAAGCCATGCATATAGTACATTAGCTTGCATTCATGCATGACTTGCCGAGTACCAAGTACTCACCCTTGCCGCAATACCACACCAGTTGAAGAGGAGACTACACCAGCTTTGGAGGAGGAGCTCCAAGAGGAACCGTCTACTTAGGGAGCGAGCCCAGTCAGTTGCTTGTGGTATACTGGATGGCGCCACGATGTTATCTTATTTTCCGCTGCTATTATTTCTCTTTTAATAAGTTTTGCCCTGCGAGGCGTATACTTGTAACTTGACCCTAAGGTCAAGCAACCAGTTTGTTTATCTAATTAAAGTACTTTATTAGTATCGAGTGGTATGATTGTGATATTTACCAATGTTGAGACTGTGTGCACTAGCGCGTTCCTGGACTAGTGCTGAATACACAGAGGGTCCGGATTTGCAGATTCGGGTCCCGACAGTGATTTGTGAGGTGTAAATAGGGATGGCAAAAATACCCGTGGGTCCGGTTACCCGCGGGTACCCGACCCGACGGGTCCGAGTCCAAATTTGGACCCACGGGTATACAAGTTCGGGTCCGGGTCCGGGTTCGGGTCTCATGTTGGACCCGTGGGTACCCAGACCCGGACCCGATTCTAAGGTAGAAGGTGAGGTGAGTTCAAAATAGATTAGCATGTACCCATGTCACAAGCCACACCATAGCTCAATGGAAGGAACCATGTGATTGAATCAAGAGGTCTTGTGTTCAAGACCCATTCTAGCTAATTTTTTTCATGTTATTTGAATACCTCATGCATGCATACTCAACTAACGGTTCGGGTCCGGTTACCCGTCGGGTCCGGGTCCGAGATTGGACCTGTGACAAAATTCAGGTCCGGGTCCGGGTCCACGGAGGTTGGACCCGAAGGGACCCGGACCCGTTGCCATCCCTAGGTGTAAAGGTTAGGTTTGTGGGAGAGAACTAAACAACCACATTTTCTTTTCCCCACCTAACTTTTTCCTCTGTAATACCGCGGCAGGTTATCCAAGTCTTGGAATTTCTAGACCGGGTGATTGGTGGCCCTATTAGTGAAATTATCAGATTAAAGGTTGTGTGTGGGAGGGTCCCAAGGATTCATTTTTCCCCCTCCTCACCTAACCTTTTCCCACCTACTCCCCCTTATATTTTCCTAGCTCCATCTTTCTTTTTCCCATGACTGGTCATTCCCTTTCTCTCTAAAGCAAAGAAAAAAGAAGAAGATAAAAGGGGAGAGAACCGAGCGCTTTGCTCAGCCCTCCCCAAACTCGATCGGCAGCTCGGCCTCCCCTGCGCCGGCCGGCTCCTCCTCAGTCGTCAGCAGCGCCAGCCTCCCCCTTGCGCCCAGCTTGCTCCTTCCCAGCCGGTCGCCTGCGCTGACCCGGCCTCCTCCTGCATTGGCCGCCCTCCCTCAGCCAGACCCAGCGCCGACCAGGCCTCCTCCTGCACCCTCCGCCCTCCCTCAGCCAGACCCGGCCTCCTCCTGCACCGGCCGCCCTCCCACAGCCAGACCCGGCGTCGGCCCGACCTCCCCTGCACCCGCCGTCCCCCCCATCCGGCATTTCCACCTCCTCCCTCTCTCCTCTAGTGGTAAGTGGAGGTGAGATTTAGCTTTGGTTGAGTTGTTGTGGTTTAGGAGGGGTTATCCTTGGTGGGGATCTAGGGTTTGGATGTGGTGTTGGGTGGAGAAAGGATGAGGGCTATGTGTTCGATGAAATGCTATAAAGGATGAGGGCTACGTGTTTGATGAAATGCCGGAAAGGATTGTAGTCCATGTGTTCGATGGAAATGACCGTGATGAGTAAGCCTATGAGGTGGTCCTTGTTTGGGCCGAAGCGAGACAATGGTTTGAGTGACCCTAATTCGTTAATGGGAATGTGAACGATACTTTAGCTAAGGTAGAAATCGATGTTGTAGCTACGATTTGGGAGAGCTAGGGTCGCCTCCCGAGGTCTTGATGGTAGAGTAGGCGTAGGTTCCTCTCCTGCGATCGTTTTGAACTCAAAAATTCTAAAAGCTGTGCAACCGATCTAAATTTATGACCTTTGGAAGTCGCTATTCAAATTCGCGAGTCTAAAGTGTGTTCAGAGTTTAGTTGAGTTTAGATTTCGTTTTGAGGTTGTTTTGAGTTGGGAGTAGAGATGTTGTCTTTGTTGCAGTTGTGAATTTACCTTATGGTTGTAGTGAGTGTGCATGTCCTTCTTTTCAGGGGGAGTAGCGTCGGGAGAAGCGTCAACCTCCCACCATTCCACTCCACGCGGTTGAAGGCAAGTGTATTGTGTGAATGCGGCCCAGTGGCCATATGCTTATTCATAATTACAATTTAATTGCATGATGGAAATGATGTGATGTGTTGCCATGTCTTTCTTTTACTTTGATGAGACTAGTATGAGTGGTAACTTAAGAATGTGAGAATTGACTATGTTTATGCATGTGGTTAGGACTATGTTGTTGTTGGAAAGGAACAGAGGTTGCCTTTTCTTATTATTCATGTTAATTGCATTGTGCATTCATAAAAGGAAGAGGCGACCCATGTTGATGCGGGCATCTGTGTTCACACGTAGTGAACATGAAAATCCTACCTCGCAGTCCCATACACGTGGATGTATGGGAGCGAGACAGTAAGAGTAGGTCCCTCCATGGGATGGAAGGGAGTGAGGGTGCACACTGACGAGTGTGCACTCGGCAATACTGGTATGCGCAAGAAAAGATGCATTCATGAGCATATTTATTGCATTGCATCCCTGATAGCAATGATTGTGATAGTTAGTAATAATGTGGATTCAGGGAAGAGTCATGGACTCCTTCCAAGAGATAATTTGTGTTAAATGCCGTGTTGGTGTTTGATTTGGATATCTTTTAACACAAGTGATACACTTGTTTCCTTGGATTTGAGAATAAGGCTGATGGTTGTTTTGATATGCATATGTTTATCACAAAGAATGAGTCAAGTTGATTATGCCTCAAGCATCGATTTAATGCATCTTGGTTGACAATACATTGTGTTCTTATTTTGCCATGCCCATTTAACTTCTTGTGCTGATGCAACCCCTTTTGGGTACCTTTTGATATAGATCTATTTTGCATTGCTTATAATTATCTATTGTATAAGAGGATTTAATGTATCCTTCCTTTGTATAGGTAAGAGCTTTGTTACATGTATGCATAGTGGTTGTTAGATCTTGTTCTCCATATCACCTTACACTTTGCTGAGTCTTTGAACTCACGCTTGTTAAATGTTTGTAGGTACAAGGAAGCCGGCATGCATGGATGGGAGTAGTGGCACGAACACGTGTTTAATCACCATAGTTTTATATCGTCATGCCACTTCTAAATTATTGAATTCATGTCTTGTAATAAACTTGTGATAGTTGTTGATATGCTTAGTTGGGTCATGGAGGTTAATTGATACCATGACCCATGTTTGTGTTTGAATGGTTATCTTAAGTTCCTTTATATTGTTGTTATGTTATTGTTGTCTTTTGTCTGCTGAGTGGATGTCCTAGTTTTAGGGGAGGTGCTGCCGAAATTTCTAGTAAATTCAGTAACTCGCTAGTATTTGGCTTGCTTTGCTAATTATTCTAGTGTCTTGTGTTAATTGTTGGTTGAGGGTGTAACATTCAGGGCATGTGCGGTGTCGGGGTGTTACACCCACTGAGGGGTATGCGTCGTAGTAGTTAAGGATCGACGGCCGCTCATGTTCATACGTCAAATGGTTGAAGACAATTCTGAGTACCCGGATATGTATCTAGTGCTAGTTCCCAAGATCAATGCCTAGCACCCACATATCCCGCATTTGAGATGATTCATCACACATACACATATGTAAATGACATAAAAGTAGACTACAAACTATTACATCTACTTAATATTACATATCCATGGCTGATTGGCCAAATATATCACATCGAGAGTAAATAGCAGTGGGAATAAACACAAGTCTAAAAGAGGGACAGCGGTGTTCCATCCATAACCCATAGGCAACCGACTGGGGAAAGACCCAGTTCATCCATCCAAGAAGTCATTCGTCCCCAGTTTGTAGTAAGTATCATCGGGAACATCTTCGTTACCTTCTTCTAAACATTTTTACATTTAGCAAACGGTGAGTACATGTATGTACTCGCAAGACTTTAATGTATGGAAGTAAATATACATGCATGGCTATTTCAATAGGAGAAAGCTTCTACACTAGGTTTAGTTTCAGTATGAAGCAGATTTTATTTGCAATAGGGTAATACGTAAAACAGTTTCGGAATTGTAAAAAACACTTTAATAAGAAAGTAATTAACAGTATATAAAGCATTTGTACAACAATCCATAACCAATCCAACACGTATATTACAACCAACTCATCACCATACCATTAATCCAACTATCGATACCAATGATCCAACTCGCCATACAAACATTTTTCAAAGTGTTTGCAAAACCAAAACCAAATACGCTATACTTGACATTATGTCCCAAGCTGCTCTTAACCGTGAGTACGACTAATTAATTACATTTGAATCTCTGTAGAGAGTGTACACTTTACCCACATGACATATTCTAGCAATCATGTCGACCATGCCACGCGATACACATGTACCTGTTTTGCTATACTATGATGAAACTATTCGATTAGTTGAAGCCTACCCTTGCATCAGCCCGGTAATGTTGTGTCCCTTGCTATGGCGACAGGAGTCACTAGCCGTACTACCTGAACTCACGATGGTCTCGTGACACATCACCCTCGTCCTCCCCATAGCAAGGCATTTACCATTGTATTGGCATACTCCGACCCCAACGTCTCGACGAGGGAGCACTTAGAATGACACCGTTTACTCGGAGCATCCATACTACTTCGGTCTACCAAAATGCAAGGTTAAACTTCAACGAATTTATTAAGTTAAGGCTATCCCATAACTAGCACATGTGGTTGAACAGTTTGACTCAGTTGATAGCATCAAATTCGATCCTTAGGTTGACTCAGGCGAGATCTCCCCATATCAACATGCAAGTCCATCCCTTGCACATCCAGTTAATATACACATCCAAGTACATCTCGCCCATGTCTAAATCATAGATTTTGTTTTCATTTTTACCAAAATATTCACAACCTTTAACCATGTCCAACATTTCTCAACTTTGATCAATTTGCATTCTTATCCTATCAACTTCTATAGCATGGCTAAGCGCATGCAATTATTACTCGATTATACCCATTTTAAATTCCATAGAATGTTTAATCCTAGCATAGGGTTCAATAAGGTTCTCATGTCAACATAATTAAGGAAATCCCACAATTCTAGGATTACAATTACCGATTCCCACAACATAGCATCTGTACGAAAATTACACGCATGCATAATACTTCGATAAAACAAAATAGACACCATAAAATGTAGGATCAACATGATCAAAGAAGGGTGCTTGCCTGTTTGCTCTTCATCGAGAAAATATTCGGGATTGAAGTCGGAACCGTTATCAACAGATTCCGAAACGTCGTCGTCTACGCGTTTGAACGACAAAACCCGTGACAAAAGCAAATAACAATATATCAAATAGGGCAAAATAAATCATATGCAAATACCAAATTAAAACTTATCAAGAAGAACATGGTGATTTTGGGGTTTTCAAATTATTACTTGCATAAAGTTTCATTCGAACTTCGATTATGTGAGGCTCTTTTACATTTATACTATTTTCTTTCTTCGGTTTCAAGAAGATAAATTTATGTATTTAAGTGTTTGTTATTTTGAATTCAAGAAGCTAAGATTGTTTGGATTAATAGAAGCAAGACTTTAGTCAAGGTGTTGGTATGAATAGTACTTAGCCTTAATTACGTTTTGCACAAAAGTTGATTTATATAAGTTGGGTTTATAGAATGAGGCTAGTGGCTGCATCTACATGATTTCACGATGATTCTAGTGACACGAACACTTCAGCTAAAGATTGCTTAATCTTTATTGTTCATATATTGTGTTGTTCGCGACCATAATACTTAGGGTTATTGCACTAGCAGGATTTAGATGCAAAGCATGATATAAATACAACATTTTTCTAGAATATGGTAGTACTATACCAAATAGTAGATCTAGACCATCCTCCCTAAATATTACATTTAAACATGATATTTTACGGGCTGCGGAAAAGGCCTAAGCGTTTCTTAAATCTACGTGATAACGGTTCGGTTTTCATTTTACGATTGCGGCTTCACCTTAAGATATTATTTAATAATTCTTTAGGCACTATTAAGGGATATCCCTAAGAGTGTTTTAAAGTTGGTTTTGCTACATTTCATTTTTATTTGTGATGTTTTTCACATAAAGAGAATTAGGGTGTAACACCCCGGCATTAAATATGCCTGAATGCTACCAAACATAAGCTAAACAACATCTAAATACCAAGAATTAAGGTAAATTACAGCAAAGGAGTAATTGCTAAAACCCGAGATTTCGGCAGCATCTCCTTTGTTTTTTACATGACTTGAAGGAGCAACAACAGCATAGCAATATAAGGCAATATGAGAGACAACTAAAACAGCAATAATTAAAAACTTAACAACAATATAAGTCTAGTTTCAAGCATTTAATGTCTCCAAGAGTCAAACGAATAATAAGACTCTCATATAGCAAAACTAAACCTTAAAGCAATAGGCATCACACGCAGTTTATTATCAAAAACTAATTGAATGACTTGTGGAATCAAATGAGTGAAGCTACGTGCGGAAGTGTGACTATTTTCCTTCCCCGCATGCCGGTCTCATGGTACCTAAAACAACAAGAAAACACAAGCGTGAGTTCAAAACTCAGCAAGCATATTGCAATGGTACAACAAGAACAATTACATGGCAATAATATCCCACATCATGTAAACCATCTCATTCATGATCACATATCATTATCACCATCATTTTGTATGCAATGCAATGCGATGCTCATGTCTCCTTGGAAACTCATACCGGTATGGTTGAGTACACACCCGTCGGTGTGCACCCTCTCCCCTGTTCCATCCTGAAGATGGAGGGTGCCTACTCCTCGCTTCTGTTCACCGCGGTGAATGGAATCAAGATGTAGGACTTACTCATTGGCTCTCCGGAATAGTCATAACTTTCTCACCGACCTTCCCCGGACTAGTTATGACTTTCTCACCGCCCAGGCCATGTAACATGCCATGTATGCAAATATGCCAACATCATAATTAACTTGTACATTAACACATGGCATCATAACATAATAAGCATACTCATCATATCATTGGCAATCATTAAAGCATGGCAAGTGATCATATCATATAATCAATTTCATCTATTCTCAACAAGCAACCTACAAACCGCTATCCATTACAATACACTTGCCTCAACCACGGGCGACGGATTGGCAGGAAGTGGAAGGCACTCCCGGGGTCACACCACCTGCACATAGGTACCACACACTCACAATAATGTCCACAAAACAGTACGCAAACCCTCATCTACCCCGACATTGCCAACTACTCGCAAAACCCAAAAACAGAGGTTCTGTCCCATCGGGACAGCAGCCTTCCAAAAGGCATAACTTGGGTTCTGGGACTCCGAATCAATTAAACGAGTACATCCTCGCGTATCTTAGGAAATTTCCTAACTTTTTCTAAGTATATGTAAAGACTGATTCGGACTCTAAAGTGGTTTAATCTACAGAATACCGTGATCTGTTCCAATCACGTCACAGATTTTAACATGCTTGGTAAAACAACCATAACTTTCAAACGGCTGATCGGAATTGGACGTTCTTTATACCCACGGAAAGATATTGAAATTACCTACAACTTCTTAAACAGCCGTACGACCAAATTCCAAATCTAAATTAACGAAAACCCAAACCCTAGGTCGACTGCTCATGCTGCCCGAAACAGAGAACGTGACAACTTCTAGATTTTATCTAATCTACTCAATTCCAGCACGACCAATTGATCTAAAAACATGATAATGATCCTTAGAACAGTACCTACCCCAAACCCAAGGAGTCCCATGGCCATACCTTCGCCCGACGCACGAAAACCCAATAGATCTCCTCCCGGATCGCTCCTCGCTCCTCGCTCCAATGGATGGATCTTCGAGGTGCAGGGGTGGAGAGGCTACCTTAGGGCAGAAATGGGGTGGAGGAGAGGTGGTGGAGAGGTGGGGAGCAATGGGGCAATGGGGGAGGGGGTGCACGGCCAAGGGGAGAGGGAGGTGGGGCGGCTAGGGCACAAGGGTGGTGGTGGGGGTGCACAAGGTTGGGTGGGGGTGCAATAAGGGCAGGGGAATCCCCTTTTTACCAGCCTACACATGACTCCTAATCCTAAATGGACTCATACTCCATCCCACCAAAGCCCACAACCCCTTCTTTTAGGCCCAAATTCCCCCGGAAAGGCCCAAACTCTCGGAAACGGCCCGGAAACGCAATTAAACCTCATACTATATGGTTTTAACCTCCAATACCATATTTCATAATGTTTTTGAGCTCAACATTCACATTTTATAAGGTTACGACACTCCGTGGTGTCACATAGGGCCT
Source organism: Rhipidocladum racemiflorum (assembly GCA_036346355.1). Classification (NCBI taxonomy): domain Eukaryota; kingdom Viridiplantae; phylum Streptophyta; class Magnoliopsida; order Poales; family Poaceae; genus Rhipidocladum; species Rhipidocladum racemiflorum. The sequence goes on along the minus strand of CM070580.1, from coordinate 36,368,046 downwards.
TTAATAGATTAAGTTCTACATTGTGTGCATGTGATTCATTTTTGCATAAACAGAAAGTGTACCATTTTTCAAAGTCCTAGGATTTAGTTTCATCAAATTTCGAATTCGTTTGCAAAAGTTTGACTATTTAAACTATTCTAGTATTGAAATTTCAGCTATAGGACAAATGGAGCATACCATGGTGAAACTTAAATATTTTTGTATATTTGGGATACTTGTGACCCTAGGAACACAACTAAACTTGATTTACCAAATTTCGTATTCATTTGATCCATATTTTAACTAGTTGAATTTGCATGCAAGAGAGGCTTCCTACAATCATTTTCTTTATTCAAAATGAGTTCATTCCTAAATATTTTTACACAAACAGGACATCTAGGACCCCAAGAGCATGTGGTATTTATTTCAAGATTTTTGGAACCATGGATTACATAGTTGCTTCATAGAACATAAAAGGGACTTTAAGCAAACTTGATTCAAATGATTTAATCTACATTGAACATGTAAGTTTTTATTGCATAATCTGAATCCTTAAGTCTTAACTCAAATTTAGAAATTTATTTCATTTCATTTGGACCTTCCTAGCAAAATATATAAAGGATTGAAAATAAATAGGCTGCATGAGGACTTGAACCCACGACCTGTTAAATCAAGTTACTGTGCTCTACCACTACGCCATTGTGTTGCTTGTGAAAAGGAAACATACCAATCTACTTGAGTTGAATACATGAGGCAACTAAGAATAAAAGGGAAAAATTGCAACAGGAATGGCTAGGGCGTGGATCAATCCCAAGACCAACGTCTTGGAGGTGAGCACTCTAATCATGTGAAGACCCTCCCCTTTATGATACAGTGTACCATAAAAAACAGGTTTTAATGTGCTTCCTGTGCTAGTCCTTAGATCAGTAGCTAGCACGCACATACAAATGAAAATCACAACCATACAAAATATTAACAGTATTATTGCAAAAGATATAATCTTACAAGTCTGAGTAATATACAGCGAAATAAATAGATGTCGTGTAATATGCCCATCCAATCCCTCAAGCAACCGACAAGGTATAAACTCTAGATAAAATCATCATCATTATCCCGTAACCTGCGTCAAGTACGATCCGTCGAGATATTATATCTGTTCACCTAAAAACAACAACGATAGCAAGAGTGAGTACGTTGCGTACTCAGCAAGACTTGAAGTATTTATAAAACCTATGATATACGTAAGCTGATTCAACAGGATGACTATCATGGTTATTTTTGCATGGAGCCAAATTGAATTGTAAATACTAAATAATAGGTTGAAAGCGATTGCGTACTCAGCAAGACTTGAAGTATTTATAAAACCTATGATATACGTAAGCTGATTCAACAGGATGACTATCATGGTTATTTTTGCATGGAGCCAAATTGAATTGTAAATACTAAATAATAGGTTGAAAGCGAAATTGAATAAAAGCAATTTGACAAATATATAAAATAATCAGTATGTAAACATAACGATAACAAATAAAAATAACATCAATGTAATAACTCAGTTCGAATCATCCAATGCCAATTCAAGGCATAAACCATGCTTTCGCCAACACATGGCACAAAATTCACTATGCTACCAACACATGGCACAACAGTTGAACTCAACCTTGTCAACACATGACAAGCATTGAATCATCTGTGGGGTAATTTCTCTATTATCAAATTTTATCTTTCCATTTTTATTAAAAATTGTCAAAAAAAAAACTAACTAGTGCAAGTTCACCAAGTTCTCTATTATCAAATTTTATCTTTCGATTAGTTTTTACTTTGCAATCGATTAGTTTTTACTCTGCAGAGTTGTACAGCTTTACTCATAAGGAATGATCATCTCTTTTTGCAATTGATAGTTAACACACTTTCTTTAGTGTGCCGCAGAGAGATCATACAAAACTGTTACATTACATAGTCCTAACTTTGCACCAGCCCGGTGACGTCAACCTTTGCTATAGAGACAAAAACACTCACCCAAAACATAATGATTCAAATTTCACACCGGCAGTCCATCCTTGCCATAATCGTTTCTCCCCATAGCAAAGCGTACACCGTTACATCGGCAGGCGTTATTCCCAACACCTGGTGAGATCACCCCTTCGAGCAACATAAATCTGGAAGCCTGTGCTACTACGGCATTCCAATGTGCAAAGCTAGTTTCAAGTAACTTAATAGGTTAAAGCCATCCCATACCAGCCCTCATGATTGTACGGTTATCCTTGGATCATACAACACGACGTTCGGTCCTCGATCGACCCGAGTGATAAATCTACCCCTATCTACGTGCTTATTATTTACACTTCCGGCTATTGCCAATAATTGCTCTCGTCTGAATCATAGTTTATTTCCAGAAAAAGAAAACATCAATAATCACAATATTCCAACATGATCGTAAATAGAGTTCATCATGTTTGACATTTGATTTCAATATGTCAAATACTTAAGTTCATTATGAATAGTAAACCATATGTTTGTATCCCAGTCTAAGCATGGCTAAGCATATGCATGTAGTAAGCGATTATACCCATCTTTCATCATCTATCCAATGTCTAGGGTTATCAAGGTTCATATGACAACATTGATTAAGGAAATCCCATAATGAAGGTAATATCTACCACACCCCAAAATAACATTTTATAAAATATAGAGCATGCATGAATAATTTGATAAAGGAATTTCTGAACATTTGGGATCAATATGATCAAATGGGCTTGCCTTGCTATTCGTTGTATACAACAAAATTGAAGTCATAGCTTGTGTTGTCAATGAAGTCGAAGTTGTCGTTGAATACCCACTTAGACTCATTAGCGGTAGCGTCGATTACATCAGGTTCTACTCGTCATACCGTGATACATAGAAAAGAGAAAACTCTAATAAGGGCAAAAAGAATACAGATAGAAAAACCAAATATAAATCCATCACATAAAGCGAGTGATTTAGGGTTAGGGTCTTGATTTTATGATTTTATGTATACATGTTATAATCTGTCTTTTCTGCTATATTTCTTACTAACAGTCTAGTCTAAACTGTTACTCACTTTTTATGAATTATTCATTTTTATTTTACGAATTCAAGAAGCTAATATTTTTAGATTAATAGAATTAAGACCTTAGCTAACGCACTTATTGTTTCCCGGTAGTGTCGACTCATGGACTGTGGTATTACCATCCTTCGGGAGTACCGTTCTCGAGCTTCGGTAGTACCGACCATAAGTATTAAAGGTGTGCTTACTGGACTAGAGCTACTGACTGAACCTTCATGGTTTTCGGATGTTTATTAAGACATAAGCACTTCAACTAAGGGCTTTCCTATGCTTATCTATTCATAGCATGCACTATGTAAGAACATAACACTTAGGGTTATTGCTCTAATAGGATTCAGATGCAAAGCATGTTGTACATTAAATATTTTTTCATAATATGGTGGTCCATATATCAAAGAATGTTTTGGAGCCATTCTATTTAATATTCTTATTTAGACGAGATGTTCTACGGGTTTTGTTTTAAGTTTGCGACTACAGGATAGGTAGCGGTTTTGTATCGTTAGTAGGTTCTAACCTTAAAAGCATCTTGAAGCCAATTTCATGTGTTTTTAACTTTTATTTATAAAAATCTTTAGCATTTTAGTTTGTATGGAAGATAAAAACTATTATGAATTTAATTCAAATTGGATATTTTTATCGATTAATATGGTCTCAATTTTAGGAATGTTTTAAGACCAATGATATTTTATTTAAATGTGTGTTTATATTTCAAATCCTTAAGCATATATGCATAAATTATTTTCCACTTAAGGTTTTAATATTGTATCCTAGAGATTAATTTGATTAATCGAGTTCATTTCAGCTTTTGATTTTTGTTCGAAGATTTAAGTACTACTTATGGAACTTTTCTGTTTCTTCACTTTTGAAATGGTCACATACCAGATGACTTCATTTGTCATGCATGTTATATTCTGATTTCGTAAACCATAAGGTGTATATGTGTATACTTAGGTCAAGGATTATTCAAGCTTTAAACCATGCTTAAGGTCAGTCCAGCTATACTTATGATTAAAAATACAAATTAAATTTGATACACTAATTAATCTAAATAGGCTCATGAACTTTTATGAACTCAAAGTTTTACTTTATTTAAGATCATGATGCTCCATCAATATATCAAGTTTATTTACTGACTTCCTTTGAATTGAAAATTTTCTAGGAAAGAATCAAGCTTTGTGCACTTACTATTCAATGGGCCCTGGACAAGTTATTTGCTCATGCCTCAGAAGCTGGTCCCATGCGCCATTGCGTGGAGGGCATTAACTGAGGATACGTTTGGTTGCTTGGATGAGGCTGGATGGGACATGGCCATCCAGCCTGGATGGGATGGATCTATCCAGGTAGCTGTTTGGTTGGGTGGATAGGGATGAATCAATTTTTTGTTTGGTTGGATGGATGAGGATGGATAGAATGAGCCAATTTTTTGTTTGGTTGGATGGATGAGAATAGATTGGCTAGTTATGATAATCTCTTGGTGAGTTTACCTCTTCATGCAACGAATTTCAGCAACATTGAATCAAAGTGCCAAATCAACCTAACAAATGACATAATTAGAAATATAATTGCGTGGAATAATACCAATGGCATAACAACCTAACAAGTGACATAACAAGTGAAAAATGTTGGAATAAAATAGCAATGAGCCTCTTGTCAACATAGACCAAATTTCAGCCCACAACATACACCAAATTTCAGCCCAACATACACCGAATTTCACCACAACATGCACCAAATTTCAGCTCTACAACATCTCTACTATTATAAAACAGCAGTTGGTGGCAGTGTTGAGTTCTACCCACGTCATTAATTGCCCTGCTTAATTGCCCTGCTTAATTGCCCTACGCAAAAAACGAAGCGTTGCTTTAATTAGCCAGCTTTCGCAAGAAACGAAGCGTTAAAGATAGATGTTTGATCTTGTGAAATAATTTTTTTATTTTTTAATATTTATTTTTCGTTATCAATTTTGTTTTTCGTAGCAATGCACAGGCATGTAACTAGTACACCATAATTCACCACAACATGAACCAAATTTCACCACAGAATACACCAAATTTTTGCCCCACAACATACACCAAGTTCAACAACAACATACACCAAGTTTCTTAAATAGACATACAAGGTTCTTTGATTCGGTCTATACCAAAAGTAAGTAGAAATAACTAGCAACCATAGTTTAATGTCTTTGGTTGGAAGCAAAAGAAGTCATATATCACCAATTTGTCATCATCCATGAAAGTGGTTGGCCACATACCTAGCAATCCAAACTACCTTATCTGACACATCAAGTGAGTTGAATGCTCTAGCAATATGAGGATGCTCGACTAAATAGGCATAATAGTGAGAAAGATGGGCGCCATCAAAACCTGGAAGGTTTTTTATGTTTTGCCACATATCTTTAGGAAGCTCATTGTCATCAGTAGCCACCTTCTCGATAGCTGTGGCAAGCCTATCAAGGCCAAATTGGAGTATTGTTTGCAACCCTATGTCCTCTTCATTTGGGATAGTCTTGGCTTTCTTTGCTTTTAGGGCAGATGACTCACCAACATATTGAGATTGTGTACCTTCTTCAGTTGTGCCAGCAGTTTCGTCGTCTTCAATTTCAGTTACTTCTGTAGCTAAAGGGTCGCTTGATCCCTTTGCATACTTCCCCGTAGCCAAAGTGTTCCCGAAGATTGTAGCCATCTCACGATAGTGCTCAATAGGCTTGTTTAGATATTCAGCATCTCCTTTGTGCGTCTAGCAAGCAAAAGAGAATATGTTAGCCACAAAACCATCAATAGCTCCAATACAATCCTATTTGGTCAAGAATATATGCCAAAAGATTAGGAACCATACAATGTTGAGCCGAAAGTCATGTAAGGAGTAATAGCTTAATCTCTTACCTTAAAGTATGGATCCCACCTTGGGTTCCCTGCTATTTTTGTTGGGGTCTCCAATGAAGGTGGTCTAATGAAATCATGTCGTAGCTCACCTATGGCATGGACGACTAGTTTGAAGTAACGGCTAACTGTTTCATTGGACCTACAATAATTAGTGCTAACTAGCCTATTTCTAAGATTATGTCCAATAGTGTTCAAGAACATCGCAACTTGCTCCTCAATACATACATGTATGGTGTCTCGAAGTAAGCCTCGATCCCTCAAAAGTGTACATAACCGGAAGAAAGATGCTCTTCTAAGCCTTAGCATATTCACAAAAGTTACATCATTCTTCTAAATTTTATTTTTTAGGTAGTCTATTCTTATCTTGTTCCTTGCATCCATTGGGCCATATGTAATTCTTTCTCTCTTTCTTTTTCTAGATTTGATACATAATGCAACCAAAGAAATAGCAACATATGCAGCAGCCACCAATATCAAGATCTTTATTTTTCTCCACTTGTCCATCTACAATGTAAAATTTGTATACGATAAATGACAAGCATATAGGAAGAACTTGGTATGCAAATTTAAAATGTATGTACCATGAATGACAAGCATACCTTTTAAGTAGTTATCTAATATAGCAAATCAATTTATACCATATTGTAGAGAAAGATATAGATTTGTAGTAAATTATGAAGAACTTGATGTATATACCATAGCTTGGAGGACAACTTGATGCAAAGAAAGCTCTTGGTTAGGTCGTCACCCTCCCTGGCTGGGTCTCGGTCGCCGCCCTCCTCTTGCTCTGGGTTGCCGCCCTCGCCGGTCTGGGTCGCCGCCCTCCGCCGCTTCGGTTGTCACCCTCCCTGGCCGGGTCTCCGCCAACCGCTCTGGGTCACCAACCTCCCCTCCTGCCTCCGTATTTGCCGCCCTCCGGATGCGCCGCCCCACGCCTTGTAACACCCCGGCATCTAGTATGCCCGATGCTACCAAACATAAACTAAACGTCACCTAAATACCACAAATTTAAAATAAATTACAGCAAAGGCGCAATTGCTAAAACCGAAATTTCGGCAGCATCTCCTTTGTTTTATCATGAATTGGAGCAACAACAACCATAACATATCAAGATAGCATAATGAACGATAGCAATAACATGATAAATCAGGAATTTCAGCCACCATACAACTAAGGATATAAGCCTATCCATCACAAGTCAAATATGGACTAATCAATTACTCATGATAAACAACGAAGCATCAAAACCACAATTTAGTTCAGTGAATTAACCATCACAATTAAAGGAGAGAACTTGTCATTGTTTAAAAGTGTGATGCTAAGTGATGACGTGTGACTAGCTCCCTTTCCCGCATGCCGGTTTTATGGTACCTAAGAAAAACAACATAAACACAAGCGTGAGTTCATCACTCAGCAAGTATATTGCAATGGATCATAAAGAACAATTCAATGTTATCATCACTACATACCATGATCAACATCATGAACAAGTCATAATCTCATATACCACATCTTACTCATGTCTCAACATCATTGTACTCATTTCATCATCATCATGTATGCAATGCAAATACCGGTATTGCCGAGTGCACACCCGTCGGCGTGCACCCCCTTCCCCTTCCATCCCGTAGATGGAGGGTGCCTACTCTTACTGACTCGCTCCCATGCACACCCATGGATGGGACTACGAGGTAGGTCTTTCGTGTTCACTATGTGTGAACACAGAGGCCCGCATCAGCATTGGACGCCTCTTCCATTATGAATGCACATATGACATAAACATGTAAATATTGGCATAAACATTAAATACCACACAATCACAATCAATATGAAATCATGTTCATCATGTCATAGGCAAACATCAATCTTAGCATCATATCATAAAGCAAGTTGTATCAAATCAAGTCTAGCAACAATCTAAACGATACCCATTCCAATACACTTGCCTTAACCTCGGGCGACGGATTGGCGAGAGGATGAGGGCACTCCCGGGGTCACACCACCTGCACATACATACCACACACTCAAAACGTGCCCACAAAATAGTACGCAAACACTCTTCTACCCTGACATCGCAAACTACTCGCAAAACCCAAAAACAGAGGTTCTGTCCCGTCGGGACAGCAGACTTCCAACGAGCATAACTTGAGTTCTAAGACTCCAAATTGATTAAACGAGTACATCCTCGCGTATCTTAGGAAATTTACTAACTTTTTCTAAGTATACAGAAAAACTGATTCGGCCTCTAAAGTGGTTTAATCTACAGAATACCGTGATATGTTCCAATCTCGTCACAGTTTTGAACATGCTCGGTAAAACGAGCATAACTTTCAAACGGCTGATCGTAATTAAGTATTCTTTACGTCCAATTAAAGGTATTTCAATTACCTACAACTTCTTCAACAGGCGGACGACCAAATTCCGAATCTACATTGGCGAAATCTCAAACCCTATGTCGACTGCTCATTCTGCCCGAAACAGAGAACGTGGCAAACTCTAGATTTCATCTAATCTACCCAATTACAGCACCACCAATTGATCTAAAAACATGATATCAACCCCTAGACAGTACCTAGACCAACCCAAAGGATTCCCGTGGCCATACCTTCATCCGACGAACGAAGAACCAACGGATCTCCTCCCGGTTCGCGCGATCTCCTTCCTCGCTCCAAATCCATCGGATCTCGTCGTCGCGGAGCACTCCAATGAACGGATCTGCGGGGTGGTGAGGTGGAGAGGCTTCCCTAGGGCAGCAAGGGTGGTGGAGAGGTGGTGGAGGGGTGGTGGCGCAAGGGGAGGGGAGGGGAGGCGCACGGCAAGGGGCAAAAGGGTGTGGCGGCTATGGGAGGGAGAGGAGGAGGTGGGGCGCATGGGGGAGGGGATGGGGGCGCCCTAGGGCAGGTTGGCAGCCCCCTCCTCCGCACATGGGCCAAGGAGGCTCCACCTAAGGCCCAAAAAGATCCCCCCAAGGCCCAAATTTCCCCGGAAAGGCCCAAACTCCTGAAATCGGCTCGGAAACGCGATTAAACGGCATAACGTAAAGTTTTAACATTCATTTTCAAATTTAAAGTCACATTCTCTAATTTCACCTTTTACGTTGTCTCGACATCCTGTAGTGTCACACGCCTGCTCTGGATCTGCCGCGACACACCTGCTCCGGATCTGCCTGCCGTTGAATCTGTCGCCGCCCTCTGGACGCGCCGCCCCACGTCTGCTCTGGATCTACTGGCGCCCTCCGGTCGCGCTGCTCTCCAGCTGTGCCGCCCTCCGGATTTGCCGCCGCCCTTTGGTCACTGCCCCTCGGTTGCCTCTGGATCTGCCGCCGCTCTCCGGTTGAGTCTCCCCGCGCTTACCTCTGGATGTGTCGTCGCCCTCCGGTCGCTGCGCGACGGCACTCCACGCCCGCCGCCTGCGATGGTTGGGGGGAGACCTAGGAGGGAGGTGAGCGCATACGCGAGTGGACAACGGGACAAGGTCATCCGGTGTTTTTCATGGGATCAATCCATCCGGTATCCATTTGGAATATTCCTTATAATTGGATATCCCCATCCAAGACATTCATGCATCCAAACAATTGGATTATACCAAATACCTGGATGGCCATATCCCATCCAGGCTTATCCAGGCAACCAAACACTACTTGAAATGGATCATTGTTGCTTTGGACCCACCGGACAGTAAACAAGGAGCTTCACAGCACAAGTTCTAGACCGAACAGGGCAAAGCTCACAGAACAGGGCATGGCACCATGGCTGGGGCTTGGGCTAGCTTCGGTTAGCAGCAGGGCAAGTGCAAGGAGGGTGAGGAGAAAGCTAAAATGTAACCCCGGGAACTTGCTCAGTCTGCAAGCTTGAGCTGTGATGGCCGGTAGAGGTGGCGCAACAGAGCCAAGCAGCGGCGCCGGCGAGCTCCTGTGGAGGTGGCAGTACAGCAAAGGAGCAACCAAATTGAGTTGGGATTATTAATCGGTGATGGAAGGTGTTGCTCTCAGGGGTAGTAATTGAAGGATGGAGTTGGGAATGGGAAGTTTGGCCACGGTGGAGAAGTTGGCCGGAATTGGGGAAGAACCCAAATTCTTCCCCAATTGCTGCTTGCTCGTGATGGAGATGGTTCAAGGAGTAGCAGGAAGCTAATTAAACTCTCTGTCAGTTCATATAGAAAGCAGTAAAGATCGGTGGTGGAGAGCATGAGCGGAGGCTGCTCAAAGCAGTGGCTCCTGTCGTGGCAGCATGGGAGCGAGGAAAGAGCTCATCGTGGCAATACCGGAGAGCGAGCCTGGCATGCATGGAGGCGCGTGTACTGCGACCGGTGGACGTGGCTTGACCGGAGACAAGGCAGCGCAGAGGGGCAGCTTCGGCGGTGAAGTTCGTCCTGCTCGCTGTGCCCTTACCGAGAGGAAGAAGAGGTCTAGTTGTGCTGACAAGTGGGTCCCGGATGTAAGAGAGAGAAAGGACCAATTTCAATTCTTCTCTTCTGACAGTAGTGATGGTGTAATATTAAAGCGGAAGAGATTGGCGAGCTCCCAGGCCCTCCACGTCGGTTTTTCCGCGGAAAAGGCCCTGCGTTATTCTGAAATGCGTCCGTGCCCCTTCGGAGCTCCACGCGCATGAGCAGTCAACGGCCACTAAAGCCGCAGCTTTGTGTAAAGGCCCTGGCGTTTCCATCGAATTGTCTCGAGGTCTTGCGAATTGCTCTCATCGGCCATGGCATCGCATCGCTGGAGGCCTTGAACATCTCACCCAGTGGCGAAGACAGTATTGGGGCGCTATGGGCCGTGCGCCCCTGCTCGGCTGGCCCAACAAGCCCATTACCCCCTTGGTCTGGCCCAGTAGTCTCCACCACTCCAACCCTTCACCACTCACCAGGCATGACGCATGAGCAGAGCAACCCTAATCCCTAACTCCTGCTCGCCCAGCTGCTCTCGCTCTCTTGCCCACGGCGTGCTCGAGCCCTCGACGGCCGACGCCACTACGCCAGTCGCCGTGGCGTCGTCGCTTCGCCGATCGTCCGACGCTTAGGCCGTGCCAGCCGCCGACCGATCGCCCGCTTGAGCCACGCCCGGCCAGCCACGCCGCGCCAGCCGCCGCCTCGAGCCCTCGGCCCGGCCGCGACCGGCTGCGCGGCACTACTGCGCCCGCCCGTTAGCCCCGAGCGCGCCCGGCCGCCTCGGCAGCCGAAAGCCACCGCTTCGCCCTGGCCGGCCCGGCCGCCTCGACGCCACCACCGCGACATCGCCCGCTGCGCCGGCCACCTCAACGACCGCGCTTGCCAGAAAAGTGATGGTCTCATCTACACTACAATCTATATAATCTCAAATTCTCAATCTTGATCTTGCTGTCAATTTGTCAAAGCCTCAATGACTTGGTATAATGGTATGAGCAATTGAGTATTTTTGTGTTGTCTGAGACCACCTATATGGCTATATAAAATCTGATTCTCTGAACTTAGCATCAGTGCATCACTAATACCATATGAATGGATGAATCGTATTAGTGTGGTGAGTGGTGTTCACTTCTGTTAGGGGCTGTGCTTGATCCGAAGGTAGAGATTTCTGTTAGAGGCAGTAGATCGAGATGGATAAAGGAACATTGTGTTCTTATTTTTCAAAAAATGCAAGTTCAAATAACCCCTCAAGTAATGAGAGCATAACTCAATCAAAGAAGCCTCGAATTGAAGATTTTAATCCAAATGATATCATTGCTGATCCAGCGTGTCGGAAACCAATTGAAGATTATCCCATTGAGATTAGAGACCAAGTGCGGAGAGCATATTTATTGAAAGGTCCAACACGTCCAATCGGATATGCTTTTCCACAAAAAATGATGGATTGTCGAAGATTCTTTCAAGAATCATGGTTTAAGAGATATGATTGGCTAGAATATAGTGTATCAAAGGATGCCCCGCATTTTGTTTCTATTGCTTTCTATTCAAGAGTTCCTCCCATCCTAAATACTTTGGTCAAGATGTCTTCACAAAAGTTGGGTTTGTAAATTGGAAAAAAGCTTTGCACATCATGGATACACATGTTGGTGGGCCTAATAGCATCCATAGCTTTTGTAGGCAAGCATGTGAGGATTTCAACAATCAAAGGTCAAGTATAGCACGCAAATTAGAGGCTCGTGGCAAGCAGGATGAAATTGAATATAAATGCTTCTCTAGATTGTGCAAGATTTCTCCTAATGCAAGGTGAAGCCTTCCGTGGGCATGATGAGTCTTCTACATCCATTAATAAAGGGAATTTTAGAGAGCTAGTGGATTGGTATAAAGATAAGAAGGAGGAAGTAAAGAAAGCATTTGATGTAGCCCCTAGAAATTGTATGATGGTGTCTCCAGATATTCAAAAAGACCTTGCAAAGGCTTGTGCAGAATCGATCACTAAGGTGATTATGGGTGAGCTTGGAGATAGGAACTTTTCCGTGTTAATTGATGAATCTCGAGATGTATTAGTCAAAGAGCAAATGGCTGTTATTGTGAGGTTAGTTCCATAGCTATTCCTATCCATAATCCATGTGTCCAACTAAGTACTAACAACATTGCTTTTTGATCTTATCTAATGCAGATTTGTTAGCGATCAAGGCAAAGTCATGGAAAGGTTTCTAAAACTTGTACATGTTAAAGAGTGTACCTCGGCTGCATTGAAGGGTGCTTTGCTTGATGTCTTGGCATCACATGATTTATCTCTGAGTAGACTTCGAGGACAAGGATATGACGGTGCTTCAAATATGAGAGGGGAATTCAATGGCTTACAAAGGCAAATTCGAGATGAGAACCCGTATGCTTTCTATGTTCATTGCTTTGCTCATCAGTTACAATTAGTAGTTGTCACCGTTTCCAGTGGTATCAAATCTATTGCTGATTTTTTCAATTATATTCCACTTATAGTTAACACTGTTAGTTCATCTTGCAAAAGAATGGATACTTTAATTGAAAAACAACGTGAGAATTTGTTGCAAAAGATAGAGAATGGCCTGGTTATAACTGGAACGGGATTGAATCAACAAACTAGCCTTACTAGACCTGGAGATACTAGATGGGGCTCACATCATAAAACCTTGCTTCGTTTATATGAAATGTGGGAGGCAACAGAGGAGGTATTAGAAATTGTAAGTGATGATAGTCGTCAACCTTCCAATTCTGGCAATGCATATGGTTTGTTGAAGAAGATGGAAAGTTTTGAATTTGTGTTCATCTTGCATTTGATGTTAGATTTGTTGGGCATCACTAATGCAATGTCAAATGAATTTCAAAGAAAGGATCTAGATATTGTTCATGCCATGGGCCTAATTATGGATGTGAAAGAGAACTTGCAAAATGTGAGGGATAATGGATGGGAGTCATTATTTGAAAGGACTAGAATCTTTTGTGAAGCATATGGCATTGTGGTTCCAAATTTGAATGAGAGCACATCAATTATGGGTCGAGTGGCACGTCGTGGCAATACAGTGACCTTTGATCACTTTTATCGGGTAGACATCTTTTATGCTGCCATGGATGCCATTAAGTCTGAACTTAATCATCGCTTTAATGAAGTTTCTACTGAGCTATTGCTATGCATGTCTTCCCTTGATCCAACAAACTCATTCTCCAAGTTCGATGTGGACAAGCTTATGCGACTTGCAGAGATTTATGATGATGATTTCTCTTTTGGTGATCGCATATTATTGAGAACCGAATTGCAAATCTATATTCTCAATGTCAGGAGAAGTGTGGAATTTCGTGAATGCAATGATGTTGCCATGCTAGCAGAAAAGATGGTTCAACTTGAAAAGCATAAAACATTTCCATTGGTCTATCGTCTTATTGAACTAACACTGATACTTCCAGTGTCAACTGCTTCTGTTGAAAGGATTTTTTCGGCAATGAAGGTTATCAAGACTGATTTGCGCAACAAAGTCTCCGATGATTGGCTCAATGACTTAATGGTGTGCTACACCGAGAAAACAATATTCAAATCTATTGATAATGAAGCAATTATGGACTGCTTTCAAAGGATGAAAACCCGTAGAATGTGCTTGCCTGTTGCCTCCAAATCCAACTCGTAGCTAGTGTGCCTAGCGACTTCATTTATGTGAGTATCTTATAAACTTGTACTTTGTTTCACTTCTTAAATCGTTATTTATGTATGAATTTGGTTTTTACTAGTAGTTGAAATGTTTAGCTTAGCCCCCCTCTAACATCGTCCTGGCTTCGCCACTGATCTCACCGATGGGGGCGGCCGAGAGCACCACACCCTAACTGTTGCCGTCCCCGTCGTTGGCCGCGCCTCCTCCTCCACCACCGCTGTGCCCCATCGTCGGCCGCGTCGCTGCCGTCCCAGTCGTTGGTCGTGCCTCCTTGTCCACCACCGTCGTGCCCCATCGTCGGTGGCGTCGCCGCCGTCCCTCCGCCACACTCTTGCCACCCGTCAGCCCTCCGCATTCCAGCATATCAAATTGGTGGGACCGTCGGCCGGTTAGGCGACGGTCCCAGCCGTCCGTTGCAAGGTTCGTCAAATTCCCCTCATGGACCCAACTCCCAAGTTAGTTGTTCCATCTCTCTTACACCTAGTTGGTTCTTGTTTCCTTATTGTTTGGTCTAGATCTGATAGCTCGACCCTGAAGGTGATATATTTTTGTGTCACGACTGGGCCAGGCCCACATGTAAGAGGGAAGGAGAGACTATTAAAGAAAGGGGCAGTACGATTGTAACGGGCAGACAAGAAAAATATGAAATGAAATTCCCCTTTGCCTGTTCTTTCTTCTTCCTCACGTTCTTCTCTGTTCTTCCCTCTCTTGTCTGTTTTTCTTAGTTTTGCTTCTTGCGATTTGAGATCTCACGCCTCGGATTCAATCCTTGGCCAAGGGACGTGACATTTGGTATCAGAGCTCGAAAATCCCGGGCTAGGGTTGGAGTATTTGGGGGCAAATCAGTGCCAAATACTTCTGTAAAATCCCCGAATCCAGTTGCTTCACCCAGATCGTCCCTACTGCTTCACCCGATCTTCGGTTCTTTGGTCGCCCGCTCGACGCCATCGACAGAGAGCCAGCAAGTTCGGTGTGAGGTTGTGGAAACATTACTCCTGATCAAATCGATCTGGGAGTTGACCCTCGTAAAATCCCACACACCGGAAGAGGGCGAACTAGGAGGATCTGCGCCGGTCGCTTTCGTTGAGGTTCTCGACGAGTTCATCCCGCTCCCGGCGCACTCCCTCGCGCTCCTCTGCCGCCTCGTCACCCACCGCTCCGTCGCCGCCGCGCGGGACCTCCTCGCTGCGTTCCCCTTCTCCTCCACACCGGATCCACGTCGGCCCTTCGCCGTTTCGCTCCGACCGTCTCCGGCCACGACGCGAGCATCTCATCGGCCAGCGTCGCCGCTCGCTCAGCCCGCCTCGGCCGGCCGACGCATCGAGCCACCGCCGCGCCGGCGCAACCATGGCGGCCTCCTTCACATCCGCCTCCTCCGCCGCCGCAACCTCCTTCCGATCTCCTTCTGGATTCGGATCCAACGGATCCTCGGTCGCTTTGTCCACCGCATCCGGCTCCTACACCAAGGGTTTCAGTTTTGGCTCATCCGCATCAGGTACTACTGCTGCCACAACCGCCTCTTTGTCACTGGCGCATACGGACTTGTTGCTGGCAAGAATGGTAGTTTTCCAGCAGCACATGGCGAAGCAAATGGAGAAGACAGCGGTAGCAGTAAGGACCATGTGTACCAATTTGGGCATCAGATATCCTGAAAGTAAGGATCATGAGAATTCTTGTGTATTAATTTCCACGGACAAACTTGGATCAAATGTTTCCGGTTGGAAAGGTTGTGAAACATCGTGCACGATGTCGGTTACGAGACATCTAACATCTCTGAAGCATTCTGGCGTCCAACCGATCTTGTAGGAAAACCATCTATGCCCAGTCGGAAAGAAGGTGCTGTCAGTGTTGATGGAACGGTGGGTGAAGTTCAGAATGAACCAGGTGGTGTTGGGGTACAGCCTGAAGAATCTGCTAACCTGACAAATGAGAAGGAGGTTGATGCATGCCCAATCAGAGAAATGAAGTTCTCTGTGTCCTCAGTTGTGCGTGTTGCGGTTCAGTGCAAGGTTGCTTGTGATCTTCCCCAGATTGTTGAAGGTTTGAAGCGTCTGGCAAAGTCTGATCCTATGGTTCTTTGTACCATGGAAGAATTTGGGGAGCACATTATTGCTGACCGCAATCTAGAAGATAAGGGTATGTCCATGAATATATGGTCTGCAATTAAGCCATGGAATCCTGGTGTGTTTAGGCTCACTTCCTCAACCAAGATAGAGATACTATTTGGTGGAGTGATTGACACACAGAACAAGCATATCAGGCGCTTCAATGTGGAGGATGCCGCTGCAATTCATATTGTGATTGGCACCATGAGCAAGAGGCCATGGGATCCCGGTGGTATCAAAAATGACAATATGAGGGTTTCGTCTGTACCAGAATCATCCAAATTTGCTTGTTGGCTTCTTGACAAAGACTTGAAACCTGCAGAAGACTTGTTGTCAAAGAGCTTGCTCCCTATGATTGTCAAAAATGAAAAGCCAGGTCCAGAAAATATAGCTCCTGGTGCTCCTTTATCTGATGGCGGTATTCAGAATCTATCACCAAGATCACCTACTGATAATGCATCAAAGCTCTTCTCATTTGCATCTCCTGCATCTGCTGGTGGAATATCTGGAACTGCTCCAATTAATAAAGATGAAGCCGTTCCTACCTTAGGCAAGAGCCTCACATTGGAAGCATTATTTAGGGCTGCTTTTATGAATGAGCTCCATTCCAAGGATGCACCAGTTTCTATTCGAGGATCTGCTACTGGTGGTTACACTATACATCCTTTTCCTGAGATTGGTGATCCTGAAGATGTTTATGACAGGGATGATTGCCTTAAGGAGCATCAGATATTGCACCTCTATGATTTTTTCTACTATCAGGAGCATCTTTTCATTGTCACTACATTACTAGGGGTGGATCTAGTTGAATTTCAGAAATATAACCAGGAGTCTGGTGATGAGGTGTACTTTTCATTGCCCAGAATACAGGCTATAGCTCGACTATGTTTAGAAGCCTTGGTGAATTTGCATCATTTAAAAATAGTTCAATGTGACTTGAGACCAGAGAATATTCTTATGAAGAGCTACAACAGATGTGAGGTTAAGGTTATTGATCTTGGAAGCAGTTGCTTCTTGACAGACAACTTGATCTTATATGTCCAGTCACGTTCTTACAGAGCTCCTGAGGTCATTTTGGATCTTCCATATGATCAGAAGATTGACATTGGGTCTCGTGGCTGCATCTTGGCTGAACTGTATAGTGGTGAAGTGCTCTTTCCTAATGAATCAGTACCAATGACTCTTGCTAGGATGATTGGGACAATTGGTCCAATTGACATGGAAATGCTTGCATTGGGACAGGAGACGCATAAATATTTTACAGAAGACTCTGACCTTTTCTACAAGAATGAGGAGACTGGCCAGTTGGAATATTTGATCCCAGAGAAATCCTCCTTGCGGCGCCCCTTGGAATACCTGGACTCCAAGTGTGCTGATAATTCTTGCCAGGGAACTTCGGATCATTCAATTGCTTGGGGACAAACAATTTCTTATTGGGGCGGTAATGTCACGACTGGGCCAGGCCCACATGTAAGAGGGAAGGAGAGACTATTAAAGAAAGGGGCAGTACGATTGTAACGGGCAGACAAGAAAAATATGAAATGAAATTCCCCTTTGCCTGTTCTTTCTTCTTCCTCACGTTCTTCTCTGTTCTTCCCTCTCTTGTCTGTTTTTCTTAGTTTTGCTTCTTGCCATTTGAGATCTCACGCCTCGGATTCAATCCTTGGCCAAGGGACGTGACATTTTGTTAATCTGGTCTTTTTGTATGTATGTGTATGTACGCATGCATTAGGACAGAGTATTGACTTAATTGGTAGCAGAATCAAATGAACTAAATCTATTGAGGTGATCTTTTGTATGTATACTATATGCGTGCATTAGTAGGGAGGATTGACTTGATTGGTATCAGAAGCTAGCTTACCGCCAGCGATCGTCATCTTAGTTACTGTGTTCTTGACTTCTGGATATCTATGGGGATTCTACTAGTAACACGATTACACTCTCTGGAAAAAAAATTATTTGGTGATGTGGTCTAACAAAGTGGTAGCAGAGATTACGAGTAACCACGAGTTGCCACCAGTGCTGCTAAGATATGTTCTTAATCAAACTCAATCATTCATTGGACTAATAATTTTTTAGTACAAGAAAGGGTTTGAACTTTGACAAATTGTTAGTACAAGAAGTAATGACAAATTTTGTAGATGGGATGTGGCTGAACTGAACAATACTTAGAAAAATATTTGGACTATATTCTGTTCTGCTAGATTGAACTCTGTATATGGTTTATCAAGTATTGTTTAGTAGTGTTTAGTGTGAATTAGGAGAGTCCTTATAAGGCCTACCCTTTACTGATTGTGGCCAAATGATATGTTTGCTATCTCATAGTGTTTGGTGATTAATTTACATATACGAAGGGATGTACTGTACATTGATGCACTGTTCAGTTGTTTAGCTTCCTTTTGAAAGATGCACAGTAGTATGCCATTTTGTTGCAAAACCTTAATTAGTTCAAACACACTTGTGAACTGATGATGCTAACTTGTGCTCTGGGTGTTGGGTTACCTTCTGGATTATTTGAACCAAAATTGATCAGGTTTGCTGTGTTGTGAGGATCACCAACAGGGGGATCTGTTAATTTAGGACTCAAATATTGTTGTTGGATTAGATATGATCCATATGGATGACTCTTTGCTGTGGAACTTTTTTTTGCCAACATTATGTATTTCATTATAGTTCATCAAGAGTTGATTTTGCATACGCGTGTGGGTATTGGAAAACTGAAATACTGAATTCTATTATATGTAACCATACGTATAAATTGAAATGTAACGTTTCATTAAAACATCCTGTATGTTCTTTTCTTTAATCTTGTTCTTTTTGCTTTGCAGACAATCTTCTACGCTTACCATCGCGCACAGGCCATCCACGTCAACCCACCCCCGGCATTTTGCAAATAAGCCCCTCGGCTTCCTTTGAATTACGAATAGGTCCTTGTAAAATTACAGAAAAAACCTCATAATTTTTTAAATTTTTATCCCCAAACCTGTGAGAGTGAGAAGCGTTTTTTTTCAAAATAGATCCTGTATTCTTTCAATTTGCGTTTGGGTTGTGATTCAACGTAAGTTGCTTGGTAGCCCATAATCACAATAGTCCTAGCTTGTGAGACCCCGGATCAGCTATCCGAAATCTCCTGTGTATTTCTGTACTAGTCCCAGATCAGTAGCTAGTACACACAGTCAACAGTGATACGTCATTGCCGAACAAAACGAAATTGTAACAAATATAAAGTATTAGCCACATGGCCACTTAATACAATACTCGGTTAAAAGACCGGAGACATGGCAGCGGAAACAAAACGAAAAAAAGCGAAAACCAAAAACACCACAGGCGACGACAAGACACGCGACTAGCTCTCCTGGCGATCTTCCTCAAACTCCTCAGCGTAGAACTCACCGTCTTCAACGGCGTCCTGATAGTTCTCTGATGACAACAGTTTATGTAGCACGTGAGTACAAGAGTACTCAGCAAGTCTGGGAAATTATGCACACGTGGGGCTTTCCAAGAAAGGCTTATCATGGTTCTTTTGCATAAAGCCAAGTTTCATCAAACCATACTTAATAATAATTTTCATACAGCATATTTTAGCAATTCTTTTTAACAATTGAATTATGTAATATTTCAGTGAAGGTTCTATCCACCATCACTAGTATAAGGGCTCTATCCGCCACAAGTTTAAAAGATCAAGATTATCCACACATGACTCTATCCGTCATGACATAAAACAGGTTCCATCTACCTGGTTGGCTCAATCCGCCAATTCAACATCCGAGAGTTCTAACCACTCCCGAATCCCAAAACACCATTGTAGGATCGAAGTATACGAAAATAGCAATCAGAGGGGGGGTGAATGATTGTGCGAAAGCTAAAACCAAATTTTCAATCTACTAAATGTTCACCCAAAAACGGAACCAAACAATTGCCTCGTATTCGACAAAACAGAATGATAGAGGTTTGATAAAACGCAAATTCCCAGAGATCCAACCGTTATATCGATCTAAAATTTCGACACAAGAAACTAGATTCCAATATGAATCGAACCCAAAAAGAATCAGCTCGATCGGATTTACGGATCAAAAGTTATGAGCTTCTCAAGCTTGCTGTTCCAGAACTTGACGAAAATCAATCTAATCAAAACTTCAAAATTAAACAAGACCTTCAAAAGATTAAACAACTAGACTTTGAGGAACTCTAAATCAATACCCTGGAAAGGTTTTTGATGGATCAAACCAAGATGAAACTCAAAGATCAAAAACCAATATAGAATTAGAACAAGCATGCAAACAAGAACAAAAACAGAAAACACTGTATCAACGCGGTTACTGTAGCACGCAAGAATCTTGGAAGAATTGATCTTTATTTCCTTTGTCTAAAATACTCTCATCAAAAGAGTACAAACCCTAAAACAAAGCTCTAAGCTTTCAATGCGCTCAGCTCTGTTTGATCGATCGATGCCCTTCAACAGGAGACAACCCCTCCTATTTAAAGGACCAACCCACAAGGAGTCCTGAATACAATTCCTAATCCTAGAAGGAGTCCCACTCCTAATCCTAGAAGGAATATGTATCCAACACAACTCTACTTGGCCCAACCTGGCCAAGTACAACACTTGCACGCGTATGACAAACCTACCATACTCACGTGACTAACAGTTTGCACGCGCATGGCCACCTGCCACACTCACGTGACTAACCATTCTTCATGTGCACCATTCTCTTAGCCCGAACGTCCCGCATGACATCCTTGACCATCAAGACCTCAGCTCCTCCTGAACCTAGTTCCGAACCTCAGTTCCTTCATGAACCTAGTTCAGGTCCCGTCATTGACCACGTTCGCCCTCGAGCAATACCTGCACATGAACAAACCACAAAACGAATCCGAGCACAAGTCCACGACTTGACTCAACATTAGTCCATGCAAATACTCACACGAGCATTGCATAAAGTCCACTTCAAAACAAGCATCATGAAATTCTCACAAATTTCATAATCTCAAAAACATATCAAACACAATTCAAATTTTGCTCAAAACCCTAATCGAGCAAAAACGCATTCACGACGGACCAAAAAATATGGTCTGGCGTACACATGAAAAAGTCACTCAAAAACCCATTCACGACGGACCAAAAAATTTGGTCCGACGTACATGTAAAACTTACTGTTTTTCAAGAATTTGGTCTAGCACAAAAGGACTCAGATTCATGTTTACGACATACCAAGAAACTTGGTTTGTCGTACATGGGAGAATGAGGTTGCCAAAAACATGTTTACGACAGACCAACAAACTTGGTTTGTTGTACATGGGAGAATGAGGTTGCCAAAAACATGTTTACGACAGACCAACAAACTTGGTTTGTTGTACATGGGAGAATGAGGTTGCCAAAAACATGTTTACGACAGACCAACAAACTTGGTTTGTTGTACATGGGAGAATGATGGTTGCCAAAGGAAGACTCAGTTTCTGAATTCAAACACGCACGAGCACTAAAGCAATATTTCGCAAATTCAAATATAAGCCAATTTTTCAGCACATGATTTCACAATCTCCCCCTTGATGAAAACATTGGCAACACCACATAGATTTGAACATTGGCATTCATTTCAAAAGAAATTGAAATCAAGAGGTTTAGAAGCAGGAGTTAAAGAAAAACACAAGATCTCCCCCTTTGAAAGACTTCTCTCTCTATTCTTTAAACTTCTCAAAGATTTCCAAACTTCTCCCCCTTTGACAATGGATTCATCAAGAATACAAAAGAGAGAACATGTTCAGAATTTTCCTTGTAGCAATGAATTCACAAGGAGAAACAAGAGAGTGCTAAGATAGGAAAAGATGAGCTCACTCGATCATATAACCTTATATATCACATAATATGCAAAATACATGATCTTAATGTGATTTTAACAGATTAGGGAATGACATGCATCTCAACCTCAATTCAGTCAACTATAGCCAAGTACTAAGCAAGACCTTTAGTAGAACAACAAAGGCTCAAAATTGAAGCAACTAACAAATCTGGGCGAACAAGTAGTTTCAACTCCAATATAGTAAACCAATTTAATCTCTAAACAGTAAACTGCATGTGGCATGCTTGAAGCATACTTCTTTTATTTCCTTAGAGTGGCATGCTTGAAGCATACATCTTGTCTTTGAGGGAATGGCATGCTTGAAGCATACATCTTATCTTTCCAGGGAAAGCATGCTCGAAGCACATAACTTGAGGCTTTTGCTTTTAACAACCCTTTTTTTTGTTGATTCCCTTTTCTTTCTTTTTTCTTTGATTGTAAACATGCAAAAGTGATTAAAAGGTCTTATGAAAGAGTAGAGTTGAAAACACACTTGCTTCATAGCCCAAATTTGTCAAGAAGATTCAATATCAAGCCTAGAAGGGTAAGATATCACAGAGTATTTAGCTATAGGCAGTCAGACCAAGGAATTCCGCAATGTCATTTTTAGTTCAAGTGAGACAATTTAGATTATCATATATTAGCTCAATTACATAATATATAAAGAAATATGATAAAGTAAGCTCATCAAGTGAAAGAACTTGGCAAGAAAACTCCCCCTCAAAATAAACCCATTGGATGAACAATCCCAAGTTCTCCCCGAATGAAAGCAAAACGAGAGGAAGACAAAGGTTTTGTGAAAATGTCTGCCAATTGATGTTCAGTATCCACATGATGAAGCACAATGTTGTCTTTTTCAACATGATCTCTAAGAAAGTGAAATCTGATGTCAATGTGTTTTGTTCTAGAGTGTTGCACGGGGTTCTTAGCAATGCAAATTGCACTAGTGTTATCACACAAAAGAGGAACACTATCCAAATTAACCCCATAATCTTTAAGTGTAGCTACTATCCAAAGAATTTGAGAACAACAACTAGCAACAGCCACATATTCAGATTCAGCAGTTGATTGTGCAACAGAAGATTGTTTTCTTGATGACCATGCAATAAGAGAGTTACCCAAGAAATGGCATGTACCAGATGTGATTTTTCTATTAATTCTACATCCTCCAAAATCAGCATCAGAAAAAGCTCTTAAACTAATGCATGAGGAAGTAGAAAGCCAAATGCCAAAAACTTGAGTACCATGGAGATACCTGAAAATTCACTTGACGGCTTGTCGATGTGAGGCACATGGGGAAGCTTGAAAATGAGCACACAGCACATTGTATATCCGGCCTTGATGCAGTGAGGTACAAGAGTGAACCTATCATGCTTCTATATTCCTTTTGATCAACCTGCTCACCATCTTCATCAGGATCAAGTGTGCAAGTGCTCTCCATAGGTGTCATGATCGGCTTGCTGTTTTTCATCCCAAATCGATGCAATAAGTCTTTTGTGTATTTGCTTTGATGCACAAAAGTACCATCCTTTGTTTGCTTGATTTGCAGTCCCAAAAAGTATGTCAACTCACCCATCATACTCATCTCAAATTCGTCCCTCATAGTTTCTGAAAACTTAGACACTAAAACATGAGAGGAACCACCAAAGATAATATCATCAACATAAATCTGAACGAACAGTTGATCATTGCCTTGCTTAAGTAAAAAGAGAGTTTTGTCAACTTTTCCCATTGAAAATCCCTTTTCAAGTAAAAAGGTTTTTAGCCTATCATACCATGCTCTAGGGGCTTGTTTCAAACCATACAAAGCTTTTGACAATTTGTATACATGGTCCGGAAACTTGGGATTTTCAAAACCAGGTGGTTGCTTGACATAAACCTCCTCATTTATGTAGCCATTGAGAAAAGCACTTTTCACATCCATTTGATACAATTTGAAACCTTTGGATGCAGCAAATGCTAAAAGGATTCTAATGGCTTCAATTCTAGCAACAGGAGCAAAGGTTTCATCAAAATCCAAGCGTTCAATTTGAGTGTAACCTTGAGCAACCAATCTAGCCTTGTTTCTAACAACAACACCATCCTCACTTTGTTTATTTTTGAAAACCCATCTAGTTCCAATGACATTAAAATCAGGAGGTGGTGAAACTAGCTTCCAGACTTGATTTCGCTCAAAATTCTCTAATTCCTCATGCATGGCATTGATCCAAGATCGTCAGATAATGCATGAGATATATCTTTGGATTCAAAAGAAGCCACTAAAGCAGAATGGGCATGAGTGTCAGAATGAATAAACCTGGACCGGATGATTCTCTCATTTAAATCTCCAATCATCTGTTCAGGTGGATGTCTCTTCTGAATGTGCAGGGGAGCTGTAGCTCAAGAAACTTCTCCTCCTCCTTCATTTTCAGCATGTACAGAAGATGATGTAGCTTGTGGATGTTCAGTTGTAGGTAGAGTAGAAGTAGGCGCAGAAGGTGCTACAACTGGTTGTGCATTGGGAAGAGTCAACATCTCATCCTCAATCTCATCATCATTGTCTTCAAAGATTTTCTCCCCCTGAATGTATGCGTCTGTACCTGCATCACTTGGACTAGTGCCTGGACTAACCTCATCAAAAGTAACTTCACAAGTTTCCACAATTTTGTTAATCTCCAAAACAAGCACACGATAGCCACGAGTATGAGCAAGATATCCAAGAAAAATGCCATCCATTGATCTAGCTTCAAATTTATCAAGATTTCCAGATTTCAAGACAAAGCATTTGCATCCAAAAACCCTAAAGTGAGAAACAGTAGGCCTATGCCCAAACCGAAGCTCATATGGAGTCTTACCCAATTTTGATCTCAAAAACACACGGTTTGAAACATAACATGCAGTTGAAATCGCTCCAGCCCAAAAGTTTCTAGAAGTGTGATGTTCATCTAGCATGGTTCTAGCTGAAGGGTTCTAAGCATGGAAAACAAAATTTTTCCTACGAATGCAACCAAACACCAAGATCATATCTAGGAGATGCATGCAAACGGTTTCAGAAGGACTCACCCTCGTAGACCGAAAGCGGGAATAACGTTCCCGCAAACAAACGTGGTTGAAGTAGAGGTACGCGCCCGACTTCAAAGTCGCGAAGATGAGCGCCACAAACGGCAGCGCCTCCGTACTTGGTCACACGTACGGAACAACGACGACCTCCAATCCCTCGATCCAGCGGGGCAGCGGAAGTAGAGGATCCACGGGAAACTCCAACAACACTACGACTTAGTGGTGGTGGTGGAGAAACTATTTCAGCAGCGCTTCGCTTAAGCTATTGCTTGAAAGGTGGAACAGCAGGAGGAGGGAGAAAGGACCAACCAAAGGGTTATAGAGATTAGTCCATGAGAGAGGAGCTCCACCCTCCCTTTTATAGGAGTGAGTGGACTCTCCATTCTCTTCATGTGAATGGACTCTCCATTCATTTCATGTGAATGGACTCTCCATTCTCTTCATGTGAATGGACTCTCCATTAAATAAATAAATAATTTTATTTCTGTTATTTTAATATTTGTTAATTCTTTTAATTAACAAAAATTAACACATACCCCCTTGAACTATTCCAATATCCCGAAACTATTCCGGTGCTGTCCAAACTTTTCTCCGGTGTTCCGTATCCACTCAAAAGCGTCGATGAACCTTAAGTGTGTCACCCTACGGTTCGTGAATAAAATGGACATGATCAAGACACCTCTCTGATCAATAATCATCAGCGGGATCTGGAGATCCATAATGACTCCCACTTACTCAACGATGAACTAGTGATCGTGTAAACCAAAAACAACATAACCAATTCCTTTTGTCTCGCGATATATTACTTATCCGGGATCCGATCATTGGTATCAACTATACCTTGTTCGATCCCGTTACCGACAAGTACTCTTTACTCGTTCCGTGATATGACATTCTTGTGACCTAGTCACGTGCTTGCAAACGATGTCAATGTGATATCACTGAGAAGGCCCAGAGTATATCTCTCCATCATTTGGATGGACAAATCCCACTCTTGATGCATGAGCCTCAACTAATACTTTCATAGTACCCAAATCCATCTTTATAGTCACCGTGTTACGGAGTGACGTTTGATGTCATCGAAGTACTCTTCCGGAGTTAGTGATTGACATCATCTCATGGTCTAAGGAAAAGAGCTATTTTGTATATGTTCAGTACAGCAACAAACTTTAATGACTTGATCGGATTTGCTATACCAACTTGGGTGTGTGTTCATCACATCATTCTTCTAATAATGTGACCCCGTTATTAACAACATCCAATGTTCATGATCAGGAAACCTTGATCATCAGTTAATCAACGAGCTAGTTTAAAAGAGAGGCTTTACTAGGAACCTTTTTGTTTATTAAACACACATGTATCAACGTTTCCGGTTAATACAATTTTAGCATGAGAAATAAACATCTATTATAAACATGGAATAAGATAATAAACAATTTATTATTGCCTCTCGGGCATATTCCCTTCACTAGCCATCTCAACCAACGTTCTATTTTTCCTTTCAACTACACCATTTTGTTGAGGCACTCTAGGTGATGAAAATTGATGATCAATTCCTTTTTCAGCACAAAAGTGATCAAAAGAAGCATTTTTGAATTCAGTTCCATTATCACTTCTAATAGCTTTGAGAGCTCCTGGATGATCAATAGAAAGCCTAAGAACAAGACTTCTAAAATGACTAAAAGCCTCATCCTTAGATGCCATAAAGTATACCCAAGAATATCTAGAAAAATCATCAACAATCACAAGCACATACCATTTGCCTCCAAAAGATTGAACTCGAGATGGTCCAACCGTGTCAAGATGTAGTAGCTGTCCTGGAGCGTTTGTCATCACCATGGTAAGAGGTGGATGTGAACCTGCAATCATCTTACCATGTCTACAAGAAGAACATACCAGATTGCTATCACCCTTAAGCTTAGGCAAGCCACGTATGAGATCTAAACCACTTACACGAGTAAGATGATCAAAACCAACATGACCAAGTCTACGATGCCAAAAGAATAGATCTTTAGAAACATTAGCAACTAGACACCTGTGCTTAGAAGAAGGTGATGCATCAAAGTCAGCTTTAAATACTCTTCCATAACGAGAAATCTTGAACACAAGATCACCTGAAGCATCTAGCACTTTGCATTCATTTTTCTTAAAGCTTATCTCAAGATCTTCATCAATCATTTGAGAGACAGAAAGCAAGTTGTATTTCAAGTTTTCAACCAAAGCCACATCCTTGAACATAAACTTGTCACTTACCTTTATTGTACCTTTTGCCACAAAAGAAGAGGAAGAAGCATCTCCAAAAGTAACACTTTCAGCACGAGATGCACGAGTGAGGGAGGAGAACCAATTCTTATCACCGGACATGTGGCGTGAGCATCCGGAATCCACTAGCCATATGTTCTCCTTCCTCGCGCGAGAAGCCTACATAGCAACAAAACATGTCGAGGTCTCGATCGGGTTAGGAATGAGATTTTTGGGAATCCAAGATCTTGAGACACACGACGCACAACAAGAGGCACAACACGAGAATTTTTATGCACAAAATCAGATTTTCCTTTTCCCATGTTTCTAGGAATGTAAGGTGTTTTCAACACTCTAGGCGCATAGTGAGAAGCAAAGTGTGCTTTTACGAAGTTAGACCTAGCCTTAGTCATTTCTTTCGTTTCTTTGTCTGGCTAGTCTAAAGCAAAAATCTACTAGATGTCCATCTCTACCACAATGAGTGCAAGTGTACTTAGCATGAGGTTTTGCTTTAACAGTAGAAACATATTTTGCATTCATCATAGTAGAAGAAAGAAAACCAGCAGATTTAAAAGCAATCTTTTTAGGCTCATTAAGAATTTCAATTTTGTCATTGCAAGGAGCATGAACAACAGTGCAAGGTTTAGTTTCAAATGAAGCATGAAGATCAAAACCTAAACCCTTCTTATTTGAGCTAACCTTTGATTTATCCAAAATCATGTTCAAATTCTTCTTGCCATTAGTGAACCGTTCCAAAGAATTTTGCAAGTAATCAACTTTCTTAGCAAGAGTTAAACAATTATTGCAGGAAGCATCCACTTTTACTTTTTGCTTGCGACAAGTTGAGCATGAAAGAATCTCATGTGTAAGCAGATTATCAGTCAATTGAGAAACCCTAGTATTTGCATCTTTCAATTTTAATTCAAGAGTTGAGCATTTAGAACAAGAATCTGAACTATGCAAATCATCAGTGGAACAGCTAGCATGTTTAACGTGTTTCTCATTTTTCTCATTTAGATGCAACAGAAGAGCATGTTCTTTCCTAAGCAATGTAAGCTCATTGTAAATTAAGTCACATGATTTGCAAGTATCATTACTAGGGATCAAAGTCTTAAGTCTAGCAATTTCAGCTTTCAATGATTCAATAATGAAATCATGTTTCTTAATTTTCTTGTCACGTCTGTTAAGCAATTTTCCAAGACGAGCAACAGCAATAGCTAATTCATCATAAGAAGGATCTACCTCATTGAAGTCGCTGTCGTGATCGTCCTCGGTGAAGCTATCCTTGCTGCTTACCATGAGACACAACCCCGTCAAGTCACGCTTGCTTGGGGTTGCATCGTCCTCGCTGCTCTTTGAATCCACGTCGCTCAAATTGACTTGTTCAAGAGCGGAAAGAACTCAGTGGACCACTTTGCGATTGATGAAGCTCTTCTTCTTTCTATCACTTGAAGGGAACTTCTTCTTCTCTGAAGGATCATTGTTTTTTGATCCATGTGTTTTTGATGATGAGTATTTGAATATTCGAAGAGATTTGAAAAGATTTGAGTTGATTTGATTTTGGCTCAGTATTTGAAAAAGATTTGAAACCAATTTGAACCGATTTATTTTTTGGTTTCTTTATTTGAAAAAGATCTGAAACCAGTTGGTTGTATGGATTAATTTGAGTCAAGTCGTGGACTTGGGCTCGGAAATTGTTTTTGTATTTTTGTTCACGTGCAGGTGTTGCTCGAGGTCGAACGTGGTCGATGACGGGACCGAGACTAGGTTCAGGGAGGAACTGAGGTCGTGAGGGTCGAGGGTGTCATGCGAGATGTTTCGGACTAGAGAAACGGTGCACGTGAGGTCGAGATCGTTGCAGCGTAGCGGCAGTGGTCGTGACGTGTATACAATTTTTAGAGTGTGTGTGTGCATATGTGTGTGCATACATGCAAGTGTGTGTGTGTACGTGCATGTGTGTGTGCATGCATGTGAGTGTGTGAGTATGCATGCATGTGTGTGTGCATACTAGTGTGTGTGTGTGTGCATGGCGTGAGTTGCATGTGTGCGTGTGTGTGTGCATACTAGTGTGTGTGTGTGCATGGCGTGAGTTGCATGTGTGCGTGTGTCTGCATGCATGTGTTGCCGTGAGTGAGTGCATCGCTGCTGTGTTGCCGTGCGTGAGTGCATCGCTGCGGTGTTGCGTGCGTGTCCGAGAAGGAGACTTGTGCACGAAGGAGATCAATACGTATCCGAGAAGGAGATTCGCAACGGAAACGTGGAGCCGCCCGGTTTCTTTGTGTCGAGAAGGAGAGCCACCGGTTTGCCGTATACAAGAAGGAATCAATCGCTATGGAGCCCTTTAAATAGGGGTTCTAGGGGCTTAGAGAATCATCCAATGCAAAAGGGCAAGAATCATAAGGTGCCTACAACAAAGAAAAGCTTTTGTGCTCTCTTTAGTTTGTTTAGGGTTTTCTAATCTTGTGAGATTAGAGATTTTGTTTAGGGTTTTCTAATCATTGAAGATTAGAAGATTTTTTTGGTGTCATCTTGTTGAAGATGGCTTTGGAATAAAAAAAATAAGTTTATGCAATATTCTCTTATTTTTTTTTGCTTTGATTCTTGATTAGAAGGTTTGTTCGATTTTTGATAGAACTAGTTTTGATTTTTGTTCGACTTGTCTCGCTAATTAATCTAGGGTTTTGATCTCTTCATTATTAGATATTCTTCCGCTATTTAGGGGTCTTTTATTTTCAGAAAGAAATAGTTGAATTTTATTCGGCATCTATTCACCCCCCCCTCTAGTTGCCTACTCGGTCCTACATTCTCTTTTCTTCTGTCGTTGTCCTTCTCCTCCCATGATGCTTTACCTGCAAGCTTTGGACAATTTGATCTCATGTGGTTGAGATAACCACACTCATAGCACCTTGGAGGACCACCTCTCTTTCTCATTCTCACATTCTGCAAAGCTTTGTTAAAGCGAGAAGAGAGTAGTGCCAAGTCTTCTTCAGGAAATTCTTCTATTTGCTCATTTGTTAAAGAAGACAAGGAGGACAAGGCAAAACTAGAAGAAGAATTTGTATTTGACATGTTAGGGTTAGAGATCAAAGCAATTGATTTAACATTACCCTTTCTGGCAAAAACATCCAACTCATGAGTTTTCAACTTAGAATACAAAACATCTAATGTAAGTGTACTCATGACAGTAGATTCTCTAATGGATGTAACTTTCATCTCCCAAATAGACATGTCTAAAGCACCAAGCAATTGTCTAGCATTAGCAGCATCATCAAAGCTAACTCCAACAGCACGAAGATTACTAAGAATTTTATTGAAACGTGCAAAGAAGTCATCTAGCGACTCACCGGGTTTCATCTCAAATCGCATATATTCTTTTTTGTAAAGATCTTGACGAACCTCTTTAATAGTGTTAGAACCCTCATGGTAATCACAAAGAGATTTCCATACCTCATATGCGGATTTGAGATGGATCACACGGTCAAAGTCGCTGCGTCCCAAACCTTGGATGATCAAGTTGCGTGCCTTGCTGTTTGTTTCAACATGTGTGCGATTGGTCTCGTTAACGTTGTCGTTTGCGGAGACTTCATATGGCTTGTAGACCTTCTCCCAAATTGTGAAGCCTTGTGCTTGGATGAACGCCTCCATCTTGGCCTTCCAAAACTGAAAATCAACACCATCGAACACACATGGTTTTGTCAAATAACGATCCATTGATCTAATCACCGGTTAAGATAGATTAGAAAAACCTTGCTCTGATACCACTTGTAGGATCGAAGTATACAAAAATAGCAATCAGAGGGGGGGTGAATGATTGTGCGGAAGCTAAAACCAAATTTTCAATCTACTAAATGTTCACCCAAAAGCGGAACCAAAAAATTGCCTCGTATTCGACAAAACAGAATGATAGAGGTTCGATAAAACGCAAATTCCAAGATATCCAACCATTAGATCGATCTGAAATTTGGACATAAGAAACTAGATTCCAATACGAATCGAACCCAAAAAGAATCAGCTCGATCGGACTTACGGATCAAAAGTTATGAGCTTCGCAAGCTTGCTGTTCCAGAACTTGACGAAAATCAATCTAATCAAAACTTCAAAATTAAACAAGACCTTCAAAAGATTAAACAACTAGACTTTGAGGAACTCTAAATCAATACCCTAGAAAGTTTTTTGATGGATCAAATCAAGATGAAACTCAAAGATCAAAAACCAATATAGAATTAGAACAAGCATGCAAACAAGAACCAAAACAAAAAACACTGTAGCAACGCGGTTACTGTAGCACGCAAGAATCTTGGAAGAATTGATCTTTATTTCCTTTGTCTAAAGTACTCTCATCAAAAGAGTACAAACCCTAAAACAAAGCTCTAAGCTTTCAATGCGCTCAGCTCTGTTTGATCGATCGATGCCCTTCAACAGGAGACAACCCCTCCTATTTAAAGGACCAACCCACAAGGAGTCCTGAATACAATTCCTAATCCTAGAAGGAGTCTCACTCCTAATCCTAGAAGGAATATGTATCCAACACAACTCTACTTGGCCCAACCTGGCCAAGTACAACACTTGCACGTATGACAACCCTACCATACTCACGTGACTAACAGTTTGCACGCGCATGGCCACCTGCCACACTCACGTGACTAACCATTCTTCATGTGCACCATTCTCTTAGCCCGAACGTCCCGCATGACATCCTTGACCATCAAGACCTCAGCTCCTCCTGAACCTAGTCCCGAACCTCAGTTCCTTCATGAACCTAGTTCCGGTCCCGTCATTGACCACGTTCGCCCTCGAGCAATACCTGCACATGAACAAACCACAAAATGAATCCGAGCACAAGTCCACGACTTGACTCAACATTAGTCCATGCAAATACTCACACGAGCATTGCATAAAGTCCACTTCAAAACAAGCATCATGAAATTCTCACAAATTTCATAATCTCAAAAACATATCAAACACAATTCAAATTTTGCTCAAAACCCTAATCGAGCAAAAACGCATTCACGACGGACCAAAAAATATGGTCCGGCGTACACATGAAAAAAGTCACTCAAAAACCCATTCACGACGGACCAAAAAATATGGTCCGGCATACACATGAAAAAGTCACTCAAAAACCCATTCACGACGGACCAAAAAATTTGGTCCGACGTACATGTAAAACTTACTATTTTTCAAGAACTTGGTCTAGCACAAAAGGACTCAGATTCATGTTTACGACAGACCAAGAAACTTGGTTTGTCGTACATGGGAAAATGAGGTTGCCAAAAACATGTTTACGACAGACCAACAAACTTGGTTTGTTGTACATGGGAGAATGAGGTTGCCAAAAACATGTTTACGACAGACCAACAAACTTGGTTTGTTGTACATGGGAGAATGATGGTTGCCAAAGGAAGACTCAGTTTCTGAATTCAAACATGCACGAGCACTAAAGCAATATTTCGCAAATTCAAATATAAGCCAATTTTTCAGCACATGATTTCACAACCATTTATTTTCAAAATCAAAACCAAAGTCTACCAGTATGAAAGCATTCTTTGCTTTGCCCTTGACCGTAGGCACGGCTATTCGAATAGTTTTAACTCTGCAGAGATGTACAGCTTTACCCACAAGACATGATCATATCTTTAACGCCATGCAATTAACACACTTCCTTTGGTGTGTCGGCAGAGAGATCATGACAAGGCCTTTACAATGTATACGCCTAACCCGACTCTCCCGCTGAGGTTTCACCGCTGTTAGGGTTCTATCTACCCAGTACAGAAGCCCCCTCTTGCGCCGTGTGGGGAGTACAACTTGCCTCTATCTGGCACCCACATTCCACCAACTGGCGAGTCTAAGTTAGGTTTCTACAAATTATTTAGCCAGGTCATACCATGCTAGACATGTGGTATTATGGTTATGCTTAGAATGGACAGTCATAAGCGTCGGTCCTTAATTGACTTGGGGCGGTACTTGCACAATGGAACTAGTGCTCAATCCGCACCCACTCGACATTCCAATCCGCCCAAGTCCAAATCCTTTTTCCTTTTTCTTTTTATTTTAGAAAAACAGTACCAAATACTTTGGAATAATTCCCAAATCACAATTTAAATCACAACTTTTGTATAATCCCACCCATGGGTCATTTTCATCAATTCGGGCACTAAGCATATCTACCGTTCTAATCAACAGATGTCACATTATAAGATAGGCATGACATAACAAAGAGTCCTAGGGTTACAATTAAGCATGGATAACAATAAGCAAGGAGGTAATCGCAATTTGGATTAACTAATCATCTATATTTGACATACGGTGATAAACATAGCAATGCAGGTTTATAAAACGTTGTAAATCATTTGTAAACATAGGATCAAAATGCGTCAAGGGACTTGCCTTCAGTTGCAGTGAGGTTGTCGAACTCGTGAAGTCCGGCGGCGGGGTCGGCGGACTCGGCAGGATCCTCGGCTACACGCAAAATGGTACAACAAATAAATAACAATAAAATAAATAAAATCCAAAAATTATAAAAGTAGTACTGGCAGGTAGATACTGATTTTAGATGAATTTAGGAATTTGAACAGAGTCAATCGGAGTTCGGACGTAAAAGTTATGAGCTTCCGAAGTTCAAAAATCCTGGAAAATAGAAAACGAGGGAATATTCGTCGGAATATTCTTTTTCTTGATTTTTCTGATTTTTGGATTGCTTGGAGTGTATGGCAAGTGGGCCTTCCACGTCATTCACACATGCCTTCTTCCTTAAGGAGCTCCATGGCAAAGAACAGAGGAGGCCAAGCTTGGGGGCGGGAGGCGCCGGCGAGGAGGCGTGGTGACCATGCCGGCGGCAATGATCGGGCAAGGGCGAAGGAAGGCATGCTGGCGGCCTGGCGGCCGGTCAAGCCCAAAAAAAACAGAGAAGCCTCAATCTTCCAAAAATTCTGAAATTTTCACAAAATTTGAATGTGACCACCACAACCAATTGGGGAATCATCTAGAGGACATCCTAAAGAGCTTAGGGACGGAAGGAATTGAACAATTGCTCACCGGAGACGAAGAAATCGACAAAAATCGACGGTCCGGCCGAAGCAACAAAACTCCGAAATTCGTCGCCCAAACTTGATGGAACCTAAAATTGATTGAAAGATTAGAATATAGACACCCATACGAACACAAGGGAACGAACGGAATTGAATTTGACCCACCGGAGAGGAAGATATGAGGATGAACACGAAGAACACGAAAAACGGCGTTCTTCGTCGGTTTTCTCGATCTCACGGACGAACGGCGAGGAGAGGCTAAATAAGAATGAGACTACCGGGAAGAGCACTCCAACACGGAGATTTGAGAGGTGGAAGTGCGCGAAACGGATTGGAAACGGCCGAGTTATTGCCATAATGGCGGATTTCGGTTTTGGAAGGATGGAGCCGTTTCCGGCGAGATTTGGGACTAATGATGGTGAGGAATGGAAAGGTCTCGTCGCTACAAATGCAACGGATCCAGCCGTTCGCGATTTGGAGCACTAATGCAAGAGATATGAGGGATTTAAAGAGGAGACCTCCATTGATGGAGAGATGAACTCATGCTCTGGACATTCCATCGGGAGGTAGAAGAACATGAATAGTGCTACCACGTGGCATCTCGTGATTGGCCGAGGTTTACGCGAAAGTGACGCCCTAGAGAAAAAGTAGCAAAAATGCTCTAAAAATTCCGGAAAAAATTCTAGAACCATTTTGGAATATTTGGAACCTACTAAAATTGGTTTCGCGGAATTTGGATGAAATTTGGAGATTTGAATATTCTTGAGCGAATAGCGGGCATTAAACAAAAGCCGCGCGAGATAAAATACCAGAGAGCCTCCAAAAACCTTGGGAAAATTCCCAAAATATTTTTAGAATATTTGGGACCTAATGCCATAGGTTCCATGATTTTTGGAGCATTATCGGACTCGGGTGAAATTTCGGGCATGGACCGGAAGCTGGAAATTTGGTTTTTCGAACGGAGGGGAATTAAATTCCAATTTTGGATGGATAAGGATGCCAGGTTAAATTAAACACCAAGGAAAAACCAAATTTTGAATTTAATTAATTTAAATTAGACTTTTCCAGAACGCCGAAACTGAGGATGTTACATAGCTTCAACAAGAATGGCTCGACCGCTCACAAGCTGAATGGTTTTGTCTTCAACATAAACTGCTCAACTGTTTGAAAGCCAATAATTAGTAAAACACTAAATAGTATGAAAAAAGGCTAACCAATATAGGTTACTTGGTGTAGCGTGTGCGTAGCCTAACCAATATTAAATTTTCTTAATACATTGCTCCAAATCTTCAAAAGTTTTCTTAGAATTTTGAACTTCTAATCAATAGCCTTCATTGCATGAAGAGAACAAAAAATTGTCTTCCCTCCTTATGTATCGGTAACCTGAGTGCTAATTTTCTTTTGTTATAAATAAAGCTCCAGTAGGGTGTAAGTTACATCTACACAATGTATATAGAGTTGATGCCGAGTGTCACTCGAGAAAGATAGAAGCTATTGTAAACATTATATTATTGATGCAACCACTGATGAAAGATCATGATATACACAATAACGCTTTGGAAGACTGAAGGGCATTCTCTAATCTCAATCATTGCTAACAAAATGAACATCCCATCTTGTGAAGTCAAGACTCTAGATATCATATTCAATGCAGTATTGTGTAAACCGTACATAAAAAAGGAAAGAATCACTTTGTGTTCAATTGTTAACCTCAATGGATAAACGATTTAACTACCCACCTAAATTGAGACATGTTTGCTACTTATTCTTCAATGGACTAAAACAGTTGATTTGTAAGTATATATAAATATAATCACATTTATAAAACTTATATTGCTAAAATCACTTATTATTTGATATGATTTTGTAATGTTGATGCAAAGAAATTTAGTAGATATACATTTTACCCTATCTGTCATCTGCCAGAGTTTAAGTGGCTCTTAAATTCAAATGGTTAGTATTAATTTTTTAAAATTTTTGGTAGCATAATTTCAATTACAAATGCTTCTATTTCTAAAAAGAAATTTCAAAATTTTATTATATGATCTTAAGGCAAACTGAACAAACGGGATTTAGTAACAATTGTTTATTTTAAAATTTATATTCAGCACTGACTAAATTTTGGTGTCCATATTATTTTAATCATAGATTTAATTTCTTTCCTATTTAACTTGGACTTTGAACTATGACAAGCTTTAATTCTTTATTATTTTTTCAAATTTAGTAGCATAATTTTAGTTAAAAATGCTGGTATTTATAAAAATTGAAATTAAAATTTTTTACATTATACATTCTGATGGCAAGCTGGACGAATAGATTTTCGTAATAATTGTTTACGTTCAAATTTTAGTATCAATATTATTTTAATCATAGATTTAATTTTGTCCCACTA
Organism: Rhipidocladum racemiflorum; assembly: GCA_036346355.1. Taxonomy (NCBI): domain Eukaryota; kingdom Viridiplantae; phylum Streptophyta; class Magnoliopsida; order Poales; family Poaceae; genus Rhipidocladum; species Rhipidocladum racemiflorum. Next base: position 36,331,389 of record CM070580.1, on the reverse strand, counting down.
CTACAGAATGGCACATTACTATCGGTTTTTTTTGTTCATCACCGTCGGTTTTGGTGGCGATACAAAGTCCAACGACAGTGATAAGGTAGATATATCACAGTCGGTTTTTAACCGACACTAATAATACATTATCACTGTCGGTTCTTTTTACGAACCGACTGTGATATTACACTTATCACAATCGGTTTTCTCTTAGAACCGATTGCGATAAGTATAATATCACAATCGGTTCTTATCTAGAACCGATACAAATGATTACATTATCACAATCGGTTCATTTGTAGAACCGATGGGGATAATAATAATATCACAATCGGTTCTTTTTTAGAACCGATTCAAATTATTACATTATCACAATCGGTTTTTTATTGAAACCGATGGGGATAATAATATTATCAAAATCGGTTCTTTATGCAAACCGATTGTGATACTGTACATATCCCAATCGGTTCCAGTAAGAACCGATTGTGATACTGTACATATCCCAATCGGTTCCAGTAAGAACCGATTGTGATACTGTACCTATCCCAATCGGTTCCAACAAATAACCGATTGTGATGATGTTACTGTCCATCGTCCGAAAATGGCCTCGCATTGACAATATGACACATTCATCACAATCCACAATATCACAGAACATATACATCACAATCTACACACATTGCATTAAAATTAATATTGTTTACACACATTGTAACAGATCACATTCACATTCAGATAAATTTTGTTTACACTTTATGGACTAGTATTTGCTTGAATGGTCTCTATATCTACCATCATCCGTTATAACTTCTGTCCAGTACCACTGGCATAAATGGTCTCGTAATTTCTTGAGATCGGCGTTGGTTAGGCTCTTAGGTTGATATCAATGTCCTGCAAAATAGATAGTAGTGCACTAATATATTTAAGTCTTAAATTGGAACTAAAACATGCCGATAGTATTATGCTTGTAAACAAATATCACATAGACAGAGTGCAAATAATCTGCTCTATACCTTAGGAAAAAGATGTGAGCGACCAACCAAAATCAGGATGTGATGCATCACGTAAAAGCCGCATAGATCATCGCACCCTTGTTGATGACATCGTGAACAAAGAAACTTAAATTAGGAGACGAATTAAAAATAGGTGTCGAAAAAAATCCTATGATAGACACTTGTACCTTGAAGCGCTTCCACTCGAGTTTGGTGCCTTGTTTATCATTGTGTCGGCCACGTTCGGCAACGTAAGACATGAAAGCCCTATACATTGGAGAGATGCCATTGAGGTTAAAAATACGTAACGTAGTTCAATATGTAAAGTGTTAGGTTAGAGGAATGTACTTACTTCGCAAAAGCAGGCTCGATCGCATATTCCATCGGTCTATTTTCGAGCGAGTTCAACGTGTAGACCTTGTTTTGACTCGAACAACCACAAGTAGAACCCAATGGTTGCTTATTAAACGGTACACAATGCAAGAGAATAAGTTAATGCAAGGTTGAAGTGTGTACATGTAATTGAATTGTATAGTAGTACATACTCCTGGTGGTATGGGAAGAGAATGAAGTCCTTTTTGCCTCCTCATGCAATGCCCGCTTGATGTATCCTGCAAGGAACTCCGATTGATACTTAGCCATGGTCGCAGACACCATCTCGGGTCGACAAACCCGACAGGTGTCGACCCGTCACGGCTCGCCGCCTCATGATCCTGCAATTCATGTCAATTGTTAAAAATATAATACAAAATCAATAAATAGTCATCTGATTGAGTATGGTGCGAGACTCACAGCGCCAGATCGTATGGTAGAAATATCGACGGCTTTCAAGTCGTACATAAAGTACAGATCCTCAAAGCGGATCGAAGGTCCCATCCTCGTTGCGGTGGAATTGGCGCTCGATACTTCACTATGAAATCGTGGCGAGGCTCGTCCTCATGTGACCTATCGATGTACCATCCATGTAGGTGGCGAGTGAACAAGCCCAAAGAATTCAATTCGTGGCTTGGGAGAAAGGGCTTTCCATGTATGTACCGCTTGTGATCATCAGTTGTTCTGTGCCCTCGACAACTTTGCCTTCTTCACGGAGGGACTCTCACGAACTCGCTTTGTATCTTTCGTCATCGTGGTAGAAGTCCTTTGCGCCCCACTGCGCACAAAGATTTGTAGCTGCAGGAGGTGCAAACGGCAGCGAGGTGCAGGAGGTGCAACAGCGAGGTGCGAGTTGTGTAGCAGCGGGCAGAGCATGTGCAGCAGGAGCAGCAGAGTAGGTGGAGCAGGAGCAGGAGCAGCAGAGGAGGAGGAGGAGCAAAGAGCAGCAGCAGCAGGAGTAGTACCAGGAGCTGCAGCAGAGTACCAAAGCAGAGCAGAATGTGAGCGGCACCAAAGAGCGCATCAAGATTAGCAAGAGCGATGAGTAGTAGCAATCAGAGCATAGCGATAGCAGCAGTGAGTGCAGAGTAGCAAAGAGCGTGCAGAGTACCAGCAAGCAGAGCGTAAGTAGTAGCAGAGTACCAGCAGATGCCAGCAGGAGGTGCTTGCACTACGACACCCGTCGCGGGCCACTTGATGAACGACATCCGTGCTTGCCCAAGAGTGGTGATATCTTCGTTAGGGGAACTCGAGGGCATGAGACATGTAAACATCGTGGACATAGTCCACCTGCACCCTCATGTAGCCCATCCCCAAAGGTATACCATGCACCGTGTCATCCTCCTTGCTTGGAAATGCAACCCCGCCAAGCCTCAATCAGCATTCCGTCGTCGATCGGGACTAGCCGGCACTTGGCAGGACCTGCAAGAAGTGATCAAGATCTTCATCATAACTGTGTTAAGCTTACTCATGTACCTTTTGGTCTCAAAACAGCTTATTACCTTGAGGTGTGGAATGCACAGCTTCCTTATTGGAAGCGCAGCTGCTAGGGCGTAGCATAGGCGATGGTTGAGGAATCTGATTCGGGAGAACATCGCCATCATCTCAGCCATCATCTCACCTTTAACTCCTCCTTCAACTCCTCCTTCATCTGCGCCTAATCCGCGCCTCACGTGCTTCCCATGATCTTGCCCTCGCACTGAAGCGCTCTCCTCTACAAAGAAGGACCTCTTCAGATACCTCCCGCACTCGCGGCAAGCACTCCGCCCCTTATGATCGGGCTTCCCGATTGCCGAACACAGGATGTCCCTTGACCCTTGGCTTTCAAATGCTCCTTGCTCTTTCTGCAGGCTTACCTCCTCCTGCAGGTCGCAAGTATAAATTATTACTAAAATACAATGGGAATATAATATGCAATGTACTATGTTAGATATCTTACGATGGTCGTGACGATCTGTGCGGTCGCGGGGTTTGGAATGACAATCTGACCGTCAGAGGTTTTCTTCGTCCTCGCTAATACCCAGTCGCGTGCCCGCTCCTCGCATATGTGGGAGTAAGGCATCGTTGTCCCAGAGGTTGCACACTCCTCTGCTAGTCGCACCCACTCTGCCTTCTTCCCTAGATACCCACCGGATCAGAGGTGGTGCGCGTTTGTGTTACGCCTCAGATAGCGATATTCTTCTCTCTCGGCTCCTCGCCTCGGCGTATTCCTCATCCTTGCAAACTCCTCCCAAACCTCGGGTGTAACAAATGGATAACTTTGGAAGGGAGTACGGTCTTTCAACACGAACCGGGCATGCATGGTCACCTGAAATGCCTCAAAGCCACACCCATTCTCTTCAAGGCGCACTGCCTCGCATTGATTTCATCTTCCTCTGGTATAATCCATTTTCCCTTAACTTCGTCCCACGGTCGGTTCTTACGCTGCCGCTTACTTCCTTCCTCCAGTCCTTAATTGTGATCGGCACTCGCTCCCTCACCAATTGGCCGAGAAAAGAGGAGTAGCGCCTTAAACGGCCAGACCCGTGCAAACCCCTGGCATTGAAGCGGAGCACTTGCGGCGTTCTCCTGTGGCTCCTTTATTCGGTCCTCTGGCCTTTCTAACCTTCCTCGATGGGGTAGCAGGACCTTCTTCTCTCTCTGGCGTTGAGCCGGTGCTCTCTCTTTGCGACATTTCGAAGTAAGTACGTATATGTCAAACCTAAACTTCATGAGAGGAAGCAATTCAAATTTCAAATAATAGAAAGCAATTCACATGTCTATTTGTAGACCGACTAAGTAATGCATGTACTCAACGATGACTCCTAATCTCTAATTAGGTTAGGTCCTAATCCCATTCGAGGATATGTGGTTCGAGCAAGTTCTAAGTCGTTGTACAACTCTAGAGAAAATTTGGCGAGATCTTCTCGCTGTTCTCCAAACACACGTCGCGACAACAGGTCACGAGGGTTTGTATCCGAAGAACACCCGGGAGATGCGCCCGAAACTTTCTCTAGAGTTTGTACAACAGCTTAGGAACTTGCCTGAGCCACATATCCTCGAACTGCCCAAAAACGTGGATACTGAGATCGCTTATTTATAAATATGCCATTTTAGCATACTTATAAACAAGCACCCTCGAACGGGAGACGCATAGGTTACGCAACTAAACTCGATAATAAAGTGCGATAATATAGCATGTGTTACAAGTTTCAAATTGCAATGATGGATTGCTCTCGATTGCTATAGAAGGGTTGCTAAATTAATTAGCCGTCCAACTTCTAGATGGCCAATATATCACCGGCTATTACATCTAAAAATTTCAGGATTACAACCCTAGAACAAAGACCTTTGCTCTAGCACAGAAAACAACAAGTACAAAGATAGCACGTAATGAATATAGCACTAATCTAACCCTACCACAATGCATTAAGAGCAAGTGCCACCAAATTGTCGACTAAGAGCATAAAGGAATAAGCACAAAGATCAGCTCGACTCCTAGAACAATGCATTAAGAGCAAGTGGCACCAAATTGTCACTAAGAGCGGTGTTGTTCTAGGTCTAGCAAGTTCCTTTAATGATCGATTAATCAAGCCTCATTCAAAAGCAATCATCATCGAGCTATTTACAACCAATTACAGCCCACAATCCAAATGCATCTTACAAGGTCGCCGAACCGAGTCGGCAATGGGGAGGAGCCGATGGGGGACGCGCCGATTGGGGAGCCGGAGGGGGAGGCGCCGGGGAGGAGCCGAGGGGGAGGCGCTGGGGAATCGCCGGAGGGGGAGGCGCTGGGAGGAGCCGGAGGGGAGGCGCCAGGGGAATCGCCGGAGGGAGGCGCCGGGGAGGACCCGAGGGGAGGCGCCGGTGGGGTAGGTGGTCGAGCTAGGGTGTGGGATCGAGGAGCCGGAGGGGGAGGCGCCCACGGGGTACCCGCCGATGGGGGAGGCGCCGGGGGGGAGGAGGCGGAGGGGGAGGCGCCGGGGGGGAGGAGGCGGAGGGGGAGGCGCCGGTGGGGGAGGTGGTCGAGCTAGGGGTGTGGAATGACTTGCAACGCAATCGGTCTTGTGAAATGAACCGAGTATGCGCGCGAAATGAAAATGCTCTGGGTTTTATCACGGTCGGTTAACCAAAGAGACCGATCGCAATATGTGGAGTATCTGTGTCGGTTCTATAGAAAAACCGATCGCAATATGTTGAGTATCTGTGTCGGTTCTATATAAAAACCGATCGCAATATTTGGAGTATCTGTGTCGGTTCTATATAAAAACCGATCGCAATATTTGGAGTATCTGTGTCGGTTCTATAGAAGAACCGATCGCAATTATACTATATGTGTCGGTTTCCTAAACGAACCGATTGTGATGACTATGATCCAATTTCTATTTTTTTAAAATGTAGTCTTCATTCAAAAGAGTCGAATAATTCAAATCTTTTTCAAATTTGCTATACTATAAGATCCATTTGACATATATATTCCACAAAATGCTACATTAATACAGGGAATTCTTACAACTTAATTTATTTAAAATACAACCCTTCTTGATGATCTACACGCATGTAATGTGTTCCATGTGTGCCGTCGTCACCGCTAAGACATGCCCCATCTCGCAAACGGAGGTGTTTCATCAAATTGGTTGTACTCTTCTTCATCTACGACATTTTCAACTCCAACAATCCTCCTCTTGCCATGAAGTACGACGTGCAACCTCGGATTGGCCGGATCACGACGTAGAAAACTTGAGTTGCTTGCTTTGCGAGGACGAACGGTTCATCTCTCAGAGGCCGATCTATTCAGATCAACAATTGTAAAACCTGTCTTGTCGACCTTAACTCCGTGAGGAAGTCTCACCCACTTACATCGAACAATGGAACTTGGTATATTCCGTAGTCGAGCTCCCATATTTCTTCGATCATCCCGTAGTAACAGCTTCATTGCGATTGACGATCCTCTAATTGAGTGATCATCGGACAAAGCATCTATGCTCACACCACTGCTTTTGCTTGTACTCTTTGCATCTTGACTTTCAAGATAAAATGTGTAGCCATTAATATCGTAACCTTGCCATGTCTCAGATATTAAATCTTGGTCCGTCACCAACCATTTGACATCCTCGGTACTAACGGAGACCTTCACCTTTTCTTTGAACCATGTGAGGAATCGATCGTTGTGTTCTCGTGTGATGGAAAGCTCATCCATAAGTGGATTCTCTTCCCGTAATATCAACTTGTGTGTTGGATGTATGGATGAACTTCTACTGTGTTGCAAGACTGTGAAATGCGCTTTACAAGACATATCAAATTGTGGGCTCATTAGATTTGACCCAACGGTTCCTTTGCCACCAAGTCTGCCCTCATGACGAGATATAGGAACACCAATCGGTTGTCTTTTACCTAGGTAGTCCACGCAGAACTCAATAACCTCTTGATCCCATAACCTTCAATAATACTACCCTCGGCTTCGACCTATTCCTCACGTATGACTTTAATATACCCATGTACCTCTCGAGCGGATACATGTAACGCAGAATGCGGGTCCACAAATCTTAATCTCTCTAACAAGGTGAACAACGAGGTGGACCATGACGTCGAAGAACGACGGGGAAATGCATCTCAAGGCGACAAAGAGTCTGCACCACCTCACTGTAAGTTGTCTAGTATATCGGGATCAAAAACCTTGCATTAAATCGCATTTAAGAAAAAGCAACGCTTCGTGATTGACAACCTGACTTCAAATGCTAGGATATTTCTGATTGCAACAGGGAGCATTTGGGTCATCAAGACATGACAAATCGTGGGACTTCATACCGATCAACTTCAAATCATCCATAGACACAAGCTTCTTCATTTTTGCGGAGTAGCCCGATGGAAGTTTTATATCGTGGAGTGTCTTGCTTAGGTGTTCGTTCTCTTTCTTGGATAAGGTGTAGCATGCAGCTGGGATGTACGGCCCTTTTCCATCCTCCTCCATCACTGCAAGCTTGGGCCTGATCCCCATGTAGGTCATATCACGGCGAGCATTCAAACCATCCTTGGTCTTCCTGTATGTTCAGCAGATGCCTACCAAATTATCACAAACATTTTTCTCAACGTGCATGACATCAATACATTGACGGACATCTAACTCCTTCCAATATGGTAAGTCCCAAAATATCGACCTCTTTTTCCAAATGGTCCTAGGACGAACAGATTTACGGCTCTTACCATACCGAACATCGATATCCTCTACACGTGAATATACTTGCCTTCCGGTCATAGGCTGCGGTCTTTGCCACGAACTTCCCTCTTTCCATCAAATTTGTCATCCATCTTACGATATCGATGACTTCGGTAGAAACCTACGGTGACCCATGTACACCGTTTTCCTCGGTCGGCGACCACAAGCTATCAGTGTCCTCTTCACAAATTGGACAAGCTTTGGCTCCTTCGTGCTATAGCCCGCCAAATTACCAAAGGCTGGAAAATCATTTATGGTGCAAAATATCATAGCCCGTAGGATGAAGTTCTCTCTTTTGTATGCATCCCACACCTCAACCCCCACATTCCACAATTTTACCAAATCCTCAATTAGTGGTGATAGGTACACATCAATATCATTACCCGGCTGTTTGGGACCTGAGATTAGCAACGACATCATGATATACTTCCGCTTCATGCATAACCAAGGAGGCAAATTGTAGATACACAACAAAACAGGCCAAGAAATCTTGTGTCGATCGCTCATATTACCAAACGGATTCATACCATCCGTACTCAATCCAAATCTTATGTTCCTCATCTCGGCACCAAACTCCTCATGTTGCCAATTAATGTTTCTCCATTGAGCCGAATCAGCGGGATGTCTCAACTTGCCATCTTCCTTTCGGGATTCATAATGCCAACGCAACAATTTTGCCTCTTTAGGATTTGCAAATAACCGCTCTAAACGGGAATGATGGGCAAATACCATAACACCTTGGCTGGTGCCCCTTTTTCACATCTTCACCGTCGTCAATTAGGTTCTTACGCTTCTTGTCATTACGCTTCTCATTTTGTTTGTATCGGGTACACCACAAACAGACAAATGCGCAGTTCCTTATGGACGTTGCGGTATAGTATGCAATCATTTGGACATGCATGTATCCTTTCTATTTCCATGCCCATGGGACATAATAGCTTCTTCGCTTCATAAATACTTGTTGGCAACTCGTTTCCCTCTGAAAGCATATCCGATAGAAGTATTAAAAGTGCATTGAAACTTGTATCTGTCCAACGGTGTTTTGCCTTCAGTTCAAACAATGCAAGGACCGAACCCAACTTGGTGTATTCCCCTTTGCAACCTGAAAACAATGGTTTGGCATCGTCATCCATCAAGCTTTTAAATTTTTCGAACTCTCTTTCCGTGTAATTTCCTCCACATCCCGCAACATTTGATCTAAATTATCGTCATCGAACATATCACGCTCCAACTCGTGATCGGCTTCCAAAGATGTCTTCGCTATGCGTAGCACGCAGGTACTACCTATCTCCCCATGATGGATCCAACACGTGTAATTCCTCACGAAGCCACGTCGAATCAAATGCCCTTCAATTTGAGCTGAGTTGTTAAATCTCCTGAGATTGGTGCAATCAATACAAGGACAATATATGAACTTTACACCTCATAACCATATCTTCTTACGCAATTATTATGAACTCCTTAACTCCCTCTCAAATTCAAAGCACTCACACGGCTTTTGTGATACATCCATTCTTCACGGTCCATCTACAAGTAAACCGCAAACAATAAATTAATAATGCCCTAATCAATGAAATAAAAGAAGGGTTGAACCCGAAAACAAAGTTTTTTTGTTGAATGATCTTAAAGAAACGTATATCTGTAGACCGACTAAGTACGTACGTACCAACGATGACTCCTAATCTCTAAGTAGGTTAGGTCCTAATCCCATTCGAGGATATGTGGTTCGAGCACGTTCCTAAGATGTTGTACAAACTTTAGAGAAAATTTCGGCAGCATCTCCCCGCTGTTCTCCAAATACACGTATCGACAACATGTCAAGAGGATGTGTATTCGGAGAACACCGCCAGGAGATGTCGAAACTTTCTAGAGTTTGTACAACAGCTTAATTAGGAACTTGCCCGAGCCACATATCCTCAAACTGTCCAAAAACGTGGACAATTCGAGACTGCTTATTTATAAATATGCCATTTTAGCATACTTATAAACAAGCACCCTCAAACGGGAGACGCATAGGTTACGCAGCCTAATTAACTACGTACTCTATCATTGATCATATTAATTATATTGACACAATTATGACATGTAATGTACACATTGACCAAATAAAAAAACTAATTTAAGTCCTACTGCAAATATTGAAGGGATTTATAAGAATTAATGCTGATCACCTTTCGAGGAAAGCCACAAACGAGGGGAAATCTAGCTCCTGATCAAGCTAGCTAGGGTTTCAATTAACTTTAACCTTCAACGCACTGATCTCCTACACCCCCTCGTTTCTCAACCATACACTCTGCTAATGACACCAAATCAAAATCGAATAATGTATGTTAATACAAAATTGAAGGGATTCGAAGGAATGGGGCCCACCTTTTGAATAAAGCCACAAGTAAGCTAGGCAGGAAAATAGAGAAATCGCCTAGCGAACCAACTCGACGAGAGTTAATAAGTTCATCCCGAGTCCAGATGGTACATATATAAACCTAGCGAACCTCATCACAATCGGTTCTATACAAGAACCGCTTGTGATTATTTATTTATCACCGCCGCTATATGTAAAACCGATCGTGATAATTTGGATCCTCAACACTGCCGGTTTCTTTATAGAACCGACACGTATAATGTATCTCAGATCGGTTCTAAAAAAGAACCGATCGCAATAACATAGGTCATCACGATCGGTTCTCGATATGAACCGACACGGATATTATCGCACCCCTCGTCTTCCCCGCCAATTTGACCGCTCAAACATATAGCTCCTTTCATATAACTCCTTTCATCGATATCGGGGTACTCTTCCAAGGTTTGATCGCGTTCCTTTCTTCTCTTTCATATAGCTCCTTTCCGATCTCTTTCATATAGCCCCTTTCTTCTCTGCAAGGTCTAACTTGATCCTTTCGCCGACCGCAGCAATGGCAGCGCCTCCTTCTCCGGCAAGGTCCGAGGAATCCGTGGAGTCACCGTGACGTTCCTCCGGGCCCTCACCGCGCCGGGCAATACGCCTCACCTCCGGCGCCTCACTCCGGCGTGGCGCCGGCGCCCCACCTGTCTCCCCTCCCTCCCCGCGCCGCACCCCATCCGAGCGCCTCCAAAGCCCGCAGGGAGCGCCGCAGAGCTGGCGAGCAAGACGCAGCACGCAGCGAGGAGGAGGAGGACGACGACGGCGGCGAGGAGGAGGAGGACGAGGAGGAGAAGAAGGAGGATGAGGAGGAGGAGGTGGAGTACTTCGCGCCGATCACCATAGGGACCGGCGCCTGCCTAGATCGGGTTCATCATCCGAGGATGAACCATCACTAGTCCGCGTAGTCTCGGTGATACCGACTCTGGCGACTCGGGTGACTCAGTGACTTCGGCTGGTAAATGTAATATATTAGCTGTAATATATGTTTAATAATTATAAACAATGGATGTGGTGATATATATTGTAATGAAAGTACAATCATGGAAGACTAATGTTATATATATTTTGCATCACTACATGTGTCTATATAAATTGTCAGAGAGTTGAACCGCGAGTTGGGATTCTAGCAGAGCGGTACTATTCATCGTCAGAAAAAACAAGTTGCACAAATATTAAAGCATGAATGAAGGGTAGATGAGGTCTCGTGTTGGGATTCTAGCAGAGCGGTCCGTGTTGGAGTTTGTTTTTCTTGTTCCCTGAAGGAAATGTGTGAGGATCTCACAATCGGTTCTGGAAAAGAAATGATTGTGATAACCCTGTGCTCATCACAATCGGTTTCTTCCCAAAACCGATTATGATAATACCTTCTCATTGCAATCGGTTCTGGAAAAGAACTGATTGTGATAACCCCTGTGCTCATCACAATCGGTTTCTTCCTCAAACCGATTGTGATAATACCTACTCATTACAATCGGTTCTATATAAAAACCGATTGTGATAAAACAATGATTATCACAATCGGTTCTTATCTAGAACCGATTGGGATTATTATCGTATCACAATCGGTTCCCTCTCAGAACCGATTGTGATAACCTGTTACCAAGATTTCCAAATGGAATATACTTATCACAATCGGTTTTTTAGTCAAAAGTTTAGAACCGACACAGATGAAGCGATAGTAATGTGTCATTCTGTAGTAGTGTCCCCATTTAACTTAGATTTTGAATTATGACATGAATTAATTCTTTCCTGTCCAATTTCAATTAGATAGCAAGTTTTGTGGATACATTTGGGTACAACATAGTCGTCTAGCAGTTGATTACATGATCAAGATTTTTTTTTCCGATTAATGCGGGAATTGTTAGATTTTTCTTTTTATGTGATTAATTAATGTGGTAATTTCTACATTTTCACTCTCCTAGGATTAACGTGAGAGCTTTTTAGAAGAGCCTCCAATTGGTATAGATATAGATAGATAACATTGTCACCTAGCCATTGATTACATAGTCAAGATTTTTTTTTCTTTTTTTGATCAATGTGGGAATTTCTAGAAGTTTTCTTTTTCTGCGATTAATATGGTAATTTTTAGCCTTTTTAGCCTCCTAGGATTAAAAAAATTGAAATGTGAAATTTTACATTATACATTCTGAAGGCAAACTAAACCAAAGATTTTAGTACCAATTGTTTATGTTCAAAATTTATATTCATAACTAACTAAATTTTGGTATCAATATTATTTAAATTCTAGATTTAAATAACTTGGATTTTGAATTATGACATGACATGCGTTAATTCTTTTCTGTCCAATTTCAATTAGATAGCAAGTTTTGTGTTTATGTTCGGTAGAACATGGTCATCTAGCCGTTGATTATATGGTAAATATTTTTTTCTTTTTCCAATTAATGTGGGAATTTCTAGATTTTTTCTTTTTCAGTGATTAATGTGGTAATTTATAGATATTCCACCAGTCCTAGACGGTTCTTCTTTAGAACCGTCTGTGATGTTGATTTTTCAGTTTTTTAGTAATTTTGATTTATTAGCTAGTCTTAAGAAATCTTTGATCTTGATGTCACTAGCAATAGCTCCTCGTGATACAGATGAAGCATCACCATTAAAACCGTCTCGAGACCAATTAAAAGGAAAACATAAATGGGAAGTGACAAAATAAAAACACTAATATCAATTACATGAGAACTCCTTAAGAACTACGAAAGAAATTTATTGTTGAACAAAAAGGAAACTCTCATTTTTGCAGATAACTTTCATATTCAGAGAATCATTTAGTCTTGTATGTTTCCTTTTTGAGAAAAACTTGTTGCATAATTAATACAGACAATATTGTTCTAATATCTAACATAATGATCCCACAAGTTACAGCTACCATTAAGGCATTGACTGCTTAGAGACTTGACACTTTAGTTTTTTCTTAAAAAAGGAAAAATACCTTTACCACTTGTAAGTGACCCAGTAGGATTATGTGAATCCGAACGGATCTACTAGATTATCAAAACCACTTCCGGTAACATAATAATAAAAACCCATTTATTTATAGATCACTTACTAGTCGATGATGCAATTCCAGAAAGACTTCCACAAGCCAAAATGATCAAGACAGGGAATCGTATGGCCTACTTTGAAGATCAAAGGTTAATATAGTTAAAGCTACTATAGAGTTGCATGGATATGACTTATAGCCCACAACTATCTTGTACAACTTACCTCTCTATTTGCCAATGGGAAAAGCTTATTGCTATGATGGACCCTACTCCCTGTGTTTTAGAGAATAATCAAATGACATATAGAAGAAAAAAGGATGCTCAATAAACTGAAAGAACAAGGACATGTACACCCTCATCTCTGTAGATCGCATAAAGAGTATGAATATGCCCTTGTAGTAAACAGTGTTCGTCTGCAATCATTCAATGAAAAACCTCATTATTGGTGCAGAAGCCTAGCCGAACAACGCAAAGTTTCATCAAAAGAGGTCTATGGTTGAAGAATGCTGAGCATAGTGAATAAATGAAATATGCCTTCAGCCTTCTACCCTGAATGCTGAACCAATAAAAAAGGCTGACGAGAGAGATGTGGGGTTATGTATATGCGTGTTGCTTGGCCAAATCTGTTTCTTTGTTTTGCAGGCAACGATTTCTCCACATCCAACAGTAAGTACACAACAAGGGAAGATCGTATAGTTTATTTGATAAGAACATGCAGGAGGTGCCCAGGGTGTTACTACTCTCTAGTGAAAATGAGAATCAAGTCATCCTCTCTATGAGGAAATTAATTTATGCATGTGCATTTTGAGTAAGCAACGATTAGTAACAAGTCAATTTATTTGACACCTGATCGTTTCAGGACAGTTTCTATGAAATTTTATGCAGAATGGTGTCAATAGCTTACTTGAGCAGCGATACGTGTCCGTACCAAGTTAAGTGGATATGTTATATATAGAAGCTGCTGTTATTCCTGACAATCCACCCCTACCAATCTGACACCAACATCTGTGCCAAATCCACCATTATTGTCAAAGACCAGGTATCATCTGAAGCATCTGCACAGCCCAAATATAATCAAACTTAATCGCATCATCTGTGGCAAAGAATAAGCAGGCAATTTTTATCCAAAGGCACATGTACTTACATTCTTGTATCTCTCATACGCATAGAAACTAATCGAGGAGTAAGGTAACCAGTGTGCAATAGTTACAAAGTTTCCTTTCCAGAAAGCTTGGAAGCCTTCTTCATAGACAATGCGGGATGCCTCACACCATATGCTAGTCTTGCGCAGGGTAGCCACATCCGAGTGCATTCCTTGCACCTGCGCATGCATAGTGTAAACGTAGCGATTTGGGGTAATCACAACTTGTTTATTATGGAAGCATGATTACAATATATATAGGCAGGCCTCTACCCGGATTATGGAAACAGATCGCCGGAGGGCAGCCAGACGCCATGCGCAATTACAGGGAGAAACCAGGGGATGCAATCCCCCTAAAATAGCCTATCTAACACCCCCCCTGCAGTGTGAATGTCGGTAGGACGGACGTTCAAACTGGACCGAAACTCCAAGAAAACAGTTGACGGAAGTCCCTTGGTGAAGATATCGGCGAACTGCGAAGTGGTGGGAACATGAAGAACTCGAACAGCGCCAGTGGCAACACGGTCCCAGACAAAGTGAAGGTCAATCTCAATGTGCTTGGTGCGCTGATGCTGCACCGGATTGCTTGAGAGGTAGACGGCACTCACGTTGTCGCAGTAAACGATGGTGGTGCGCTGGAGAGGCTGATGGAGTTCCTGGAGAAGTTGGTGTAGCCAGGTAGCCTCGGCGACACCGTTAGCGACGGCACGATACTCAGCCTCGGCACTGGAGCGAGAGACAGTCTGCTGGCGCTTGCTGGACCAGGAGACCAGGTTGTCACCAAGAAACACGTCATAGCATGAGGTGGACCTGCGCGTGTCGGGGCAGCCGGCCCAGTCAGCATCGGTGTAGACTGTGAGAGCTGATGGCGATGCACAGCCAAGGAAGAGACCAAGATCCGCAGTGCTCGGGAGATAGCGGAGGATCCGCTTCATAGCAGTGAGATGAGGCTCGCGAGGGTCGTGCATATGGAGACAGACCTGCTGAACAGCGTATGTGATGTCGGGACGGGTGAACGTCAGATACTGAAGGGCACCGACGATACTCCGATACTCAGTGGCGTCACGAACAGGAGCACCAGCAGAAGACAGTTTGGCCTGCGTGTCGACTGGTGTGCTGCAGGGCTTGCTGTCAGCCATCCCGGCACGAGCCAAAATATCTAGAGTGTACTGACGCTGAGAGAGAAGCATCCCAGTAGGTGAGCGAGTCACGGCAATCCCTAGAAAATGCTGTAGAGGCCCAATGTCCTTCATAGGGAAGGAAGTCTGGAGGAAGGTGACAATCTGGCGAAGTAAGGCGGGTGACGACGCAGTCAAGACGATGTCATCCACATACAGGAGCAGATAGGCAGTGCCAGAGTCACGACGGTAAATAAACAGAGAGGTGTCGGATTTAGCCTCCTGAAATCCGAGGGTCTGTAAGTGGGTGGCAAAACAGCTGTACCAGGCTCGGGGCGCTTGCTTCAGACCGTAGAAGGATTTGTTGAGATGGCAGACATAGTCAGGATGAGCTGAGTCAACAAACCTGGATGGCTGAGAATAATACACAGTCTCTGAGAGGGTGCCATGGAGGAAAGCATTTTTGACGTTCAGCTGATGGATGGGCCAGTCGCGGGAGAGAGCCAAACTGAGAACCGTGCGAATAGTAGCAGGCTTCACAACAGGACTGAAAGTCTCATCAAAATCAACTCCGGGTCGTTGAGTGAAACCACGAAGAACCCAACGTGCCTTGTAGCGATCAAGTGTGCCATTAGAGTGGAATTTGTGCTTATAAATCCACTTGCTGGTGACGACATTGGCGCGAGGCGGTCGAGGCACGAGAGTCCAGGTGTTGTTATCAACCAAGGCGCGGAATTATTCTTCCATAGCTCCGCGCCAGTGAACATCATTGAGGGCGCAACAATAGGAGGTGGGTACCGGGGAGAGAGTGTCCGCCTGCAAATTTAGGCGCGGTTGCCGAAACCTGTGCTTCCCACGGGTGCGCATCTCATGCATGTTGGTGACGTGGGGAACCCAGACCGCGCCTGCCGGGAGAGGCGGAGCGGGGGCTCGTGGCACATGAGCTGTGCGTTGAGGGAGAGCGCTCGGTGGGAGGCCCCAGCGCCAGTCGAGCGAGCCAGTGGGCGAACCGGGAGACGCTAAGTCTCCACCGGAGCGCCCAGTAGGCGAGCCAGGCAAACTAGCGTGGCCGGACCCAACCGGAAGCATGGGCCCATTTGGAGGTGACCCAAGGAGGCCTTGCAGCCTAGTGGAGGGACCGGGCTGGCCGGTCGACGGCCCGAGCGGCAGGTCCGCGGAGCAGCCAAGCAGGTCGGGAAGTGGCCCAGGCCGAGGCGGCCCAGAAAGTCCAGGCGGTGGCCCGACGGGGTGGTCAGGCAGGCCGGGAGGCGGTCCGGCGGAGGAAACAGGCGACCCCAGAGTCAGCCCAGGGTGCGGCGGTGGCCCGATGGGGCGGCCAGGGGCTCCAGAGGGGGGCGTGCCTGTTGCGCTGGAAGCAACAGGGAGGCCACCGAGAGCGCCCACACTCCGAGCAGGGGCACGACGTCCTATGAAACAAACTCATCCAAAAGAGATAGGTTAGTGGGAGAAGCCGAGGAGGAGGAGGCCTCGGCAAAGGGAAAAGAGGACTTGTCAAACATGACATGGCCCCTGCCCCCCTCTGCCCAGGGTGCGGCGGTGGCCCGATGGGGCGGCCAGGGGCTCCAGAGGGGGGCGTGCCTATTGCGCTGGAAGCAACAGGGAGGCCACCGAGAGCGCCCACACTCCGGGCAGGGGGCACGACGTCCTATGAAACAAACTCATCCAAAAGAGATAGGTTAGTGGGAGAAGCCGAGGAGGAGGAGGCCTCGGCGAAGGGAAAAGAGGACTCATCAAACACGACATGGCGGGAGATAAGGATGTGATTGGTGACAAGATCAAGGCATTGATATCCCTTATGATTGGACGAGTAGCCAAGAAACATGCACATGGAGGAACGAGGGGAGAGCTTGTGGAGGGCGGTGGGAGGAGTGCCGTAGAGGGCAAAGTGAGGGGTGGAAAAGGACAAAGTGGACGTGGGATGATGGTTGAGGAGGTAAGTCGCAGTGTGGAGGGCCTCAACCCAGTAGACGGGGGGAGCTGAGCTTGGAAAAGAAGGGAGCACACAATGTTGTTGGTTGTGCGCAAGACACGCTCAGCTTTGTCATTCTGCTGGGAGGTGTAGGGGCAGGACATGCGAAGAGTAACACCATGGGTGAGAAAGAAGGCACGAGCGGACGAGTTGTTGAACTCACGACCATTGTCGCACTGAAAGGATTTGATGGTGGTGCCAAACTGGGTGGCAATAAAAGAAAAAGAAACGTTCAATAGTGTGAAATGTGTTGGACTTCAAACGGAGAGGGAACATCCACAGGTAGTAAGAGCAATCATCAAGAATGGCGAGATAATATTTGAACCCGGAAACACTGGGCACAGGAGAGGTCCAAAGATCACAGTGCACGAGATCAAATTTATGCAACGCACGCGATTGCGAGGTAGGAAAAGGGAGGCGCGCATGACGACCTAGCTGACATGCATGACAAACGAAGTTGTCAGAGGCGCCCTTATTACATGAAATGAGTGAACTGCCGGCTAGGCGGAAGAGGGCGTCGTGACCAATGTGACCAAGACGACGATGGCACGGCTGGGGGGAAGCACCGGCAAGGAGGGCATGTGGCGGCGCGGCGGTAGATGGTGGTGGTAGATGAAGCGGGTAGAGGGGGCCGACGCTATTGCACCTGGCGATCACGCTCTGGGTCCTGAGGTCCTTCACAGAAAAACCATAGCGGTCAAATTCGATAATAGGAATTATCGGTGGTAAACTGACGGACGGAGACAAGGTTCTTGATTATGGAAGGGGAAACAAGAACATTGCCCAAGTGAAGATTACCAACAAGAGCTGACCAATTGGTTGTGATAGGTAACATGGTCCCATCCCCGACAATGATTGAGGAGGGAGTGGAGGAAGAAGGTGGGCGGGAATTAGAGAGTATACCAGAGTGGGATGCCATGTGAGCAGTGGCCCCCGAGTCCATGTACCAGTCACCAGCCGGGGCCGGTGGAGTGAGGGTCATGGTGCTAAAAGCACCAGCAAGGGCCTGTTGGTCCCAGGGTCCAAGACCACCAAAAACCTACTGGGGAAGGCCGACCTAGTGCTGCTGCTGGGGGAGGCGGCGGCCTGGAGCTGGAGGGGCGCAGGTGCTGGTCCATAGAAGCCACTGTAGGGGCCTACAGGTGGCGACCCGTAGAGGCCCGCGGGGGCCAGCTCAGTCATGCCGAGGGGCGGGAGGGCGCAGGCCACCAGGGCGTGTTGTGGGCGCGCTGGCCCACCGAGGGGAGGGACGCCTGGGCGAGGACCGGGCCACATTTGAATGGTCCCGATCCAGGGGTTGTACATCAGGCGATGCTTTGTGCCGCCGGAGGGTTGGCCTTGGGCGTCGGGGCAGGGGCCGGGCGTCGCTGCAGGGCGCCTCATTGAGCGATTGCGAGCTACCATGGCGCCGACGGTGATTCCCGCTGCCGGGATTTGAAGCTGGAGGAGGCGAGGGACCGCCGGAGGCCACCGAGTGCCCGGTGACGAGGGCGGAGGGCGACGCAGTGGAGGAGACCGGCGCCATGGAGAGCTCCTTGAGTTGAAGATCGGAGCGGACCTCGTTAAATGAGGGAAGGAGTCGCTGCCGCTGCAGGATCGGCCGCATGTACGCGAACCGCTCATTCAGGCCATGGAGGATGTTGATGGTCAACATTCGATCTGACACCGGCTCGCCGAGCTCGATAAGGGAGTCGGCGAGGGTCTTCATGCGACGGCAGTAGTCCGTGATGGAGAGGCTCCCTTGCATGAGGGTTCGAAACTCGGTGTCGACGAGGAGGACGCGGGTTTCACGGTTACCCACGAACTACTGCTCGAGGGCGGTCCAAGCGGCGCGGGCAGAGGGCGACGAGATGGTGACGATCTCGAACAGCTCCGGGGAGATGGATCCATACAGCCATGAGAGGACATGGAGATCCATCCGCACCCAGTGCGGAACGGCGGGGAAGGTGGCGTCGCACAGCACGTGATTAGCAAGGGCGTACTTGCCGAGGACAAGGAGAAGGAGGCAACGCCACTTGGAGAATGACGGCGTGTTGAGGTCGAGGACGACCGGAACGAGCGTGCGGATGTTGAGGATGCCGAGCGCCTGGGAGTGAAGGGCAGAGACGGTGTCAGTGTCGGCGCCATCGACGTCCTGGATTGCGTTGGTGTCCTGGAGACGACGGCGCGTGTCGGCCAGGGCCCGCTCGTGGCGAGCGACCTCCTCCTGAAGGGGGAGAAGCGCTGCAACAGCGGCGTCGGCGCGTTCCGCAGGAAGGGCTGCAGCGGCCACGTCGGCCTGGACGGCAGCGAGGATCTTTGCCTCGGTGCAACGGGTGGCGTCATCGACGGTGGCGTCGCCAGCCATGGGCGACAGGAGATGCGGAAGAGAGATGGGTTAGGAAAGGAACCCTACTGATACCATGTAAACATAGCGATTTGGGGTAATCACAACTTGTTTATTATGGAAGCATGATTACAATATATATAGGCAGGTGTTAGGTTTAGAGCACGTCAAAATAATGAAGACAATGATTTAACGTGAAAAAACCCTCTCGGGAAAAAATCACGGGAAACAATCTACTAAACTATTCAAGGATTATATGTACAGGGGTTGGCTATATATAGCCAGAGAGTCCGAGTTGTAGAAGACTAGGACCACCAATCTATTTGGATAATTCCAAAAGATATGGTAGTTAGAGATATTTGAGTTATCTCTAACAAACCTCCCCTTAACTCAAAATCCATATTGAAATTGTCTCCGGAAAACCCCAAAGGGTAATTAAGCACTGAAAGTCCAAAGGACAGTGCGGGTATGAAAGACTGGAACAGTCAATCCAAACACTTCTTGTGAAGCAAAATTGAGCAAACCACCAGTAGGTCGAGAGAACGACTGGAACAGTCAAACCAATACACAGCTATAACAAAGCAGACGAAGAATCTGGGTCTTCAATTCACAACCCAGTAAAGTCTGAGACTGTGCAACTGACCTCCTGAATAAATGCCCAATCATTAAATGGCATAAGCCAAGACATCACCTGTGGTGCCGATAAATAGCAGAGAACTCATCTCATGGACTTTTGGCATGCTCCATCTGGAACATAAAATTCGGCAAACTACCTACTGAAAATCCATAACATGGTTGAAACTGCTCCTAAAAAACTGTCAAGATGAAGAGAACTGATGTGCCGTCAATGGAGTATAAATTGCAGTAGACCCCTCATATTGAGCGAAGACAACAAAATAACGTTGTAGTATCCACTAAGAAGCAAAACTCCTTCTTGCACTTTAATACTTCATCTCTCTGAATTGGAGCAAAACCTTCACTAGAAAAAACTCCGAAGAGCTTAATGTTACCACCAGGATGTCAATAAAATTTCAAATGAACGTTGCCAAAACCTTCATAATGGTCAACGTATCCAAACGGTGAATAAACACCAAATTAACGGTGACGAAACACCAAACAAACGGTGATGAAACACCAAATCAATTGTCTCTCCTCAATTGATTTTTTTCTCCAAAGTTGACGAAGAAACGTCAAATAAACCTCCAATGATAAATCGACGACAAGACTCGAATGAATTGCCGATGATAAATACCACCGACATAAACATCGTCATGGCAAGCCGTCCGAAGGATTTGCCGAGCGTATTGAGCCCCGGGATCATGTTCAGCAACAAACAGCTAGCAGTAATTTTTGTGATATGCAATTGTAACTTGAAGGAAACGTGACCAATTAATGCAAACCTTGATAAAATAATGCCTTCATTGGAAGTCACGACTGCATGTATTAGTTGCATGTGATGCAACCTTGGTTGCTTTTCTCCCCATGCGCCAGGAGCCAAGACCGATAGACTTCATGCGTGAGCAGACCAAGGTTGGCACGCCTTCTTGTTAGCCACAAGATTACCCTTTGCATCACGCGTGTGAGGTTGTGGCGGGGGCGACGGGCCAGTGGCCAGGCGAAGCAACATAGCATCGGGCGGACGCAGATCGGAACGGCCGTGGTACTCGAAGACGGCGGGCAGAGCGGCTGAAGATGTGGGCCGGCGCAGATGCATTGGGGAGACGGGCCGGTCCGAGGACGTGATGAAGGACGGCTGGCGATAGTAGATTGGAATTGTTGCCGTGCGAGTGCCGCCCCGAGATTAGCCTCCTCCCGGGGCAACGGATTTGTCGGCGTATTCTACGCCAGGGTCCCCACTCCCCCGCAATAAAAGAGAAGGCTGGACGGGTAGGGTGTATCCAGGCACACCACCGCAAGCAAGCAGCAACTCCCCGGCGTGGTCGCCCCAGTGGACAGGTGGCGGCCAGGCCACGCCACTGAGCGCCCAAGAAGGTGGTCGCCCAAGGGACACGTGGCAGACAGGCCACGCCCCTGGGCGACCAGCGAAGTGGTCGCCCAGCGGACAGGTGGCGAACAGGCCACGCCACTGGGCGCCCAGGAGAGTGGTCGCCCAGTGGATAGGTGGCGACCAGGCCACGCCACTGGGCGCCCAGGAGAGTGGTCGCCCAGTGGATAGGTGGCGACCAGGCCACGCCACTGGGCGCCCAGGAGAGTGGTCGCCCAGTGGATAGGTGGCGACCAGGCCACGCCACTGAGCGCCCAAGAAGGTGGTCGCCCATGGGACACGTGGCGGACAGGACACGTCCCTGGGCGACCAGCGAAGTGGTCACCCAGCGGACAGGTGGCGACCAGGCCACACCACTGGGTGTCCAGGAAGGTGGTCGCCCAAGGGACACGTGGCAGACAGGCTACGCTCTTGGCGTCCACCCCCGATGCTGCAGCACCTAGATCAAGGGTATTTAATGCGAATCGTGCGCATTAAATGTATGGAGGATGCAGTATGGCGGCGCGTCTTCCCCAGGCATGCATTAACTGCTTGTGACATCACGGCAGCACCTCACCCCCTGACGGAACGGGTAGCGTTGGCGGGCGTGGGGCCCAAGGCGGGGGTGTGACGGCTGCGACAGATAATGATGGGGTGTAAGAACTGCGACGTGCGCATTAAATGCGCCCGTGCCAGTGTAATGAGTTTGACTTGCAGTAGAAGCCTCCCATGCGCCCCCGCCGGCCCAAGTATAAAAGGGAGCCGGGGTGCAAGGGAGAAGGGGTTCGACCCATCGTCGGTAGGGTTTCATATTCTCAAGCTAGAACACGAGCAATAGCAAGAAAGGCAGGACTAGGGCTATTACTCTCCGGAGGGCCTGAACCTGGGTAAACCCTAGCGTCCCCATTCCTCTGAGCTTCACCGGTACCCCGTCCATCTTCCTTCCGCCGGCGACTACCCCGAAAGCCCCCTGTCTGAACCTTATAAGCACCCGACTCGGAGGTTCCTGTTGGCTAGTACGCTGACAGGATTGATCTTGAACAAAAGCTCTGATACCACTTGTTAGGTTTAGAGCACGGCAAAATAATGAAGACAATGATTTAACGTGGAAAAACCCTCTCGGGAAAAAACCACGGGAAACAATCTACTAAACTGTTCAAAGATTACATGTACAGGGGGGTTGGCTTATATAGCCAAAGAGTCCGAGTTGTAGAAGACTAGGACTAACAATCTGTTTGGATAATACCAAAAGATATGATAGTTAGAGATATTTGAGCTATCTCCAACAGCAGGCCTCTACCCGGATTATGGAAACAGATCACGGGAGGGCAGCCAGGCGCCATGCGCAATTACAGGGAGAAACCAGGGGATGCAATCCCCCTAAAATAGCCTATCTAACACATAGAATTCATAAATTTCACTAAAATACAAACTATCATCAATCCAAAGAGCACAGCAATGTACACCTCGTTTTACCCATAGCACCAAACCGGGATTTCTTCAGGAAAATGAATATATGCATCCGGGTTTCTCTTTACAGCTAAAGAAGCTTTCCTTAGTACTAGAGCTGCTTGGCAAAACAAAATGCATCAAGCTTCCACTTTGTCCACCATTCCGAAGAAGGATCACTCCCAAGGGGAGTATCATGCTGACTCTTTCTTTTTTATATGGGGTTTTTACATGTGTGCCCTTAGTTTGAACACACTACTCAGTTTTACCCATAGTTCTATATCTTCCTCAGGTCTACCCTTGCTGCCCAAATTTTCATCAGTTGTGCCCTCCCACGCCGTTTCTGTCAAGTTCACGTTCCTTACAGGTGGGACCCACCAAAAAAATCCCCAACCCTCTCACCCACCCGTCGAGTTCACCAAAAAAAATTTCGTCAGGGGTGCTCCCTCCGGCGGCGGCTCAGGCAGGAGACGTGAGGTGGATGCACGGGCGGCGGGCTAGGCGGCGACGGCGGAAAAGCTCAGGCCCGTGCCCTGGCCCTGCACTCCGGCCGGCCGCACTCCCGCGCTCGGCGGCCTGGCTGGTCCGTGCCCCGCGCCCCGCGCCCCGGCGGCCTCCTGGTCTCAGGGAGCACGCCGCAGCCGGTCCGGCCCGCGCCCCGCGCTCCGCACTCTGGCGGCCTTCTGCTGGTCCTCGCCCCGTGCTCGGTTCGCCTCCGCTGGTTCCGCGCCCAGCGCTCCAGCAGCCTGCCGGCCTTTGCTCGTGGGCGACTGCCCGGCGTCGGCGTGACCCTCTCGACGTTGGCCCGCTGCACCGTCTGCCGGCCGCGGTAACAGCTCCCCACGCCAGCTCTTGACAGCAGCAGAAGCGCATCAGAACCCGCTCCTCTCCTCCACGCCAGGCACTCACACCACCTGCTCCCCTCCTCCAAGCAAGCAACAGAACCTGCTCCTCTCTTTGTAAATGTTGGCTACTAAAATAGTTACCTTGGTATATATGAGTTCTTACCGTTGTAATTTTTGTATGAAATAGGATGGATCCTGTTATTCCCAATGATGAGGTTGAACCAATAGGAGTTGTTGTTGCACCTGATGATGATGAGAGGCAGTATCCTGAATTTGTTGACAAGTGGGATATGCTAGACTTTGAGGACTATGATGGAGATGTTACAGGGGCACAATTTGAATAGACTGATGAAGAGGAGGAGGAGGAGAACATAGCTATGGGGGTGGATGAGCAAGGAGAGGGTGAGGATGTACGAAGAATTGAGTATGATAGAGATAATCCATCCTTAAAAGAAGGCAGCACATTTGTATCAATGACCGAATTTAGGAATGCACTTGCTACCTATTGTATCAAAGGTGAATATGATTTTGTAATTGACAAGAGTGAGCCAACTAGAATGACCGTTCACTGTGCATTTGAGAGGTGTCAGTGGAGGATACATGCTTCCCGTATGCGGAATAGTACAAGCATTCAGGTCAAAGTGAACCCATCTCCTCACACTTGTCCAAGTGAAAGAAAAGGGTCACATAAGGCAGCTAAAAGTAGGTGGTGTGCAGATGCAGTATTGGAATGGGTGACAGATAACCCATGCATTGGTACAACTGAACTGATGAAGAAGATTAAAGAGAAGTACAACATTTCGGTGCCTTATATGAGAGTGTATTATGGCAAAGAAATGGCTCTTGACAAGATCTATGGTCCATGGAAGGAAAGCTTTAACTTGTTGTTCACTTTCAAAGCTGAAGTGGAGAAGGCGTGCCCTGGTAGTGTTGTTGAGATTGACCATCATACAGTGGATTATAAAGTGAGAGGCAAGACTATGAACAAAGAATGTTTTAGAAGAGTGTTTGTTTCATTCAAAGCATGTTGGAGTGGCTTCTTAGCTGGTTGCAGGCCTTATCTAGCAGTGGATGCAACAGCTCTTTATGGAAGGTTCAGAGGCCAGTTAGTAGCTGCTTGTGCCATTGATGCACAAAATTGGCTCTTTCCAGTGGCATATGGTGTCCTCGAGGCAGAGTCAACAGAAAGTTGGACATAGTTCCTATAGTGGATTGGCTATACATACAGATGCTTGCAAGGGTTTAGAAACTGCAATGAATTATGTGTTCCCTGGAGTAGAGCATAGGGAATGCATGAGGCATTTGGCTACAAATTTGAGCAAATCATTCAAAGGAAAGTTGATTGATGACAACTTATGGCCAGCATCATTGACATATAGCCTTAGAAAGCATAACTATCATGTGAATTAGCTGTACACAAACTCTAGACTAAAGACATACATGGATAGTCATCACAAATATCTATGGGCTAGAAGTAAATTTGGTGAAGGGTGCAAGGTAGACTATGTGAACAATAACTTGGCGGGGTCATTCAATGCATGGATCAGAAGAACAAAGGGGCTTCATTTGGTGGAGTTGTTGGATAAGATTCGACAAATGCTTATGGTAAAGTTTGAGTTGCGTCAAAGAATTGCACTCGAGAGGTTTCGTGGCCACATGTTAATCCCAGCTGTGATGAAGACATTGCATGAAAAGACTAGAAGTTTGAAAATGTCTTTCATCAAGCGTAGACCGCTTGAGGCAGAGGTGACAGTGTTGGACAAAGAGAAGAGGGAATGGAGATATCCAGTGGAGTTAGCGAACAGGATATGCACTTGTAGGCAGTGGCAAATCACCGGGCTACCATGCACTCATGCCCTGTTATTCATTACTTCCCTTCGTGGTGTAGCCGGCGAAATTGATCAATATGTACATGAGTATTACTCTGTTGCCAAGTTCAAAGCAACATATGCTGAGAATGTGCCTTCTATAGAGGCAAAGCATCAGTGGGAGGTCGTGAATCCTGGTTTCATTCTCAATGCTCCAGTACAGACTAGAGCACCAGGAAGACCAAGAAAAACTAGAATAAGATCAAGTGTCGAGGGCAGGGGACTTGGACCAAGGAAGAGAAAATGCAAAAGATGTGGAGGATTAGGACATATTGCAAGAAATTGTAAGAATGCAGTGGATCCAGCTTTTGGAGAGGATCAGCCACTAGAGCCACAAGTGCCAGTAGATGCAGCTTTTGAAGACGATTAGCCACTAGAGCCACAAGTGCAACTAGATGCAACTTTTGGAAGTGATCAGCCACTAGAGCCACAAATGCCACTAGAGCTAGCTTTTGGGGAAGAACAGCCACTAGAGCCACGAGTGCCCTCCTCTGCTGCCTCTGTGGTGCCCTTCTCTGTGGTACACTCCTCTATTGCCTCTGTGGTGCCCTCCTCTGCTGCCTCTGTGGTGCCCTCCTCTGCTGCCTCGTCAAGGTTCTATTCTACTAAAATTTGCTTCATTTTCCAGTTTCTCAAATGTTTTTTGCTAAGTTCTTGTTTTGTGTAGGGATCCTATTTCGGTGAAGGAAAAGAAAAGGAAGAGAGGAAAAGAGGTTGTTCATACAACTGAAAACAATCCAGCAAAGAAGAAGACAAAAATTAAGAAAAGGCTCGTTGCGGACTTGTAGCAAACTTGTTGAAACTCATGTGCTGTGGTCATGCATGTAATAGCAGAGTTTGATGTCCTCTGTCTTTCTTGAAACTTGCTTTGTAATGTAAGCTATTGTGGTCATGAATGTTTGGTGAAATGTGGTCATGCATGTATCTTTCTTGAAACATCTGAAATGTGGTCATGCATGTATGCTGTTTTGGTCATGAATAACTTGCTGGAAACTTGCTGGGTGTTGTCATGTGCTGTGGTCATGCATGTAGACTTTTTTGAACCTTATTTTACATACTTACAGTTCAAAATAGACTTTATACCAATAAGTGTGGAGTAATTCAATTAAATGTTAGAAAATGGTAAATTATGTTGATAAATTGCATTATCACTTTGATAAACCTTCTAAACCTGTACTGAGCACTTGGTAAAAATTTGAGATCAAAATCTAATATAAACTTTTGAGGATGGGTCAAAACTATAAAGTTATAGCTATATGTTATGAAACTTAGTGAGAGGTGTGGCCATTTGTGAAGCACCTATATCCATACTTTCGTATAACCTTATGACCTATTTATCCTAGGTTCCTAGGACCAAATTATGACTCCATGCCAAGTTTTAGGTTTTTTGGACCAAATTTACAATTTATTTATTTATTTTAAAAACGCCTACGATAAAGGAATAGTGAATATTGTAAGCAAACATTTGAAAAATTGCCCACTTTTTTGGATGTAATGTTTAAATCTATTTTCAAATGTAAATATAAAATTTGTAGACTTTTTTGAACCTTATTTTACATACTTACAGTTCAAAATAGACTTTCTACCAATAAGTGTGTAGTAATTCAATTAAATGTTAGAAAATGGTAAATTATGTTGATAAATTGCATTATCACTTTGATAAACCTTCTAAACCTGTACTGAGCACTTGGTTAAAATTTGAGATCAAAATCTAATATAAACTTTTGAGGATGGGTCAAAACTATGAAGTTATAGCTATATGTTATGAAACTTAGTGAGAGGTGTGGCCATTTGTGAAGCACCTATATCCATACTTTTGTATAACCTTATGACCTATTTATCCTAGGTTCCTAGGACCAAATTATGACTCCATGCCAAGTTTTAGGTTTTTTGGACCAAATTTACAATTTATTTATTTATTTTAAAAACGCCTACGATAAAGGAATAGTGAATATTGTAAGCAAACATTTGAAAAATTGCCCACTTTTCTGGATGTAATGTTTAAATCTATTTTCAAATGTAAATATAAAATTTGTAGACTTTTTTGAACCTTATTTTACATACTTACAGTTCAAAATAGACTTTCTACCAATAAGTGTGTAGTAATTCAATTAAATGTTAGAAAATGGTAAATTATGTTGATAAATTGCATTATCACTTTGATAAACCTTCTAAACCTGTACTGAGCACTTGGTAAAAATTTGAGATCAAAATCTAATATAAACTTTTGAGGATGGGTCAAAATTGAGAACATACAAATAGTATTGTGTCCTATGTCTAGACAAGCGCCTTTACATAGTGCAGTGGTATATGTGCTCCCAGGCTACCAGGAGGTCTTAGGTTCGAGACCTGGCTGCGGTAAATGCCCAAATTTTTTGATTTTTTTTTGTCCAGAACCAGATCAGCTCCTTTTTTCAGCATTTTTAATCCTGAATCAAGTATGACACTAGAATTCACACATTCATCAACCTCATCAGACTAGAATTCACACATTCATCAACCTCATCAGACTAGAATTCACACTAGAATTCACACATAGAATTCACACATACAACCTCATCACACTAGAATTCACACATTTTTGTCCACACATTCATCATCACAAATTTTCATGGTTTCATCATAGACCATCATCACCAATGTTCATCATAGATCCACCATCACATTTAGTGCTTACAATTATAGTTCATCACGAAGAAAAGCAAGACGATAAAAATCATAGAAGCATAAAAGGCTCCAAACATCTTCTTCAACTCGCTCAAGTTGTCATTCATCTTCTTCAGTTCGGCAGCAAATGTGTCCCAGTTTGTAGTCATATCTGCCCTATTTGCCGCCGCTCGTTCGTTCCACATATTAGACGCCATCATCTCCCCCAAGTCACCCATCAACCCAGCCCCTTCAATCATCTTGACATAATCGTCCATCCACATGAAAAAATTGCATCTTTTGAGAACCTAAACAATTCAAATAGGGTTTCACAATTCAGCAATAATCACAAACAATGAAATCAACTGTAATGGGCAAAAACACGGACGAACCTTATCTTCGTATGGCTTGCTCTCACACTTCACGAACTCTCGACCAAAGTTGCCGTTCTCCCACCTTTTCGATCTAAGTCTCACGAGCGACTCTGACCTTTCGCACTTGGGGCAGCGAATTAGCGGCACCAGACCATACCTAGGCCATCCTTGTCCTCCATCGGAGGAGCCACTCGCCGTCGACATGTGTGAATCCATGCTATAAACACAAACAGTTTAAGGTATACATAAGGGTCTGTCTAATATAGGCTACAATCAGTTTATGTATGTAAGCATGCTGGAGGATTTAACTCAAGGCAGGATGCTAGGACTAGGTTTGCTTACAATTTGGGACTCGATTTACCTCTTGTGTAGGATACACACAAACTATATCAAATATTTCAGGTTACAGGACACATATATTTCATGGCAGCAGATTACAGGACAGAAAACACTAGCTGATAAGTAAAGTCAATGTAGATAGACTGCAATCACAGCTAATTCACAGCACCAGCTAATTCACGGCACCAGCTAATGTAGATAGAATGCATTCACAATTATTCCTCCCTCTTTACCTGATTCGACGAAGGAAAACAAACAAAAGAACCAAATCACAGCTAATTCAACATCAGGCAAAGATACCGACGGCGGCGAGCAGGGTCGACGGCGGGGCGCAGCACCAGTTCGATGGCGGGGACGCAGTGCGTCGGAAGGAGGATGACACCGGGTAGCGGAGGACGACGTCCGGACGTGGAAGCGAGGCGGAGGCGCGATCTGTGGCGAGGGGTGAACGGCGATGTTGAATGGGCGCGACAGAGGGGGCCGAGATCGGCGGTGGAGGGAGCTGACGGCGGCGAATGGGGCTGAGGGTGGCGGATGGGCGCAGACGGCCGGGGTGGAGGGGGCAAGGCGGCGGCGCGGGCGCCGACGACAGATGAGGCGGCCGAGCACGAGGCGCCGACACGCTGGAGGCGGCCGAGCGCTGGCCGGACGCCGGCCGCTCCTTGCCGCAGAGGGGGCCGAGGTCGGGCGCCGAGGAGGCTTGCTCCCTTCCGGACGGGTGCCACAGAGGGGGCCCAGGTCGGCGGCGGAGGGAGCTGAGGGCGGCGGAGGGAGCTGAGGGTGGAGGGGGCAGTCTGGCGGCGCGGCGCCGGATGACAAAGCCGGAGCACGGGCGCGGACACGCCGAAGGCGGCCGAGCGCTGAGCAGACCACCGCCGCTCCCTTGCCGCAGAGGGGGCCGAGGTCGAGCGCCGAGGAGGCTTGCTCCCTTCCAGACGGGCGC
This sequence comes from Rhipidocladum racemiflorum, assembly GCA_036346355.1. Classification (NCBI taxonomy): domain Eukaryota; kingdom Viridiplantae; phylum Streptophyta; class Magnoliopsida; order Poales; family Poaceae; genus Rhipidocladum; species Rhipidocladum racemiflorum. The sequence continues at coordinate 36,301,427 of CM070580.1, read as the reverse complement.
GACAGAGGGGGCCCAGGTCGGCGGCGGAGGGAGCTGAGGGCGGCGGATGGGGCTGAGGGCAGCTGAGGAGGAGTGGACGCATGAATTATTCAATTTGTTGAGGAAAAGGATGGCCCCACATGTAAGTATCCAAGGTGCTGATAGAAACGGCGTTGGAGGCTATTTTCGATGGCTACGGTGTGTTGATGGGTACAACTGAGCACCGCGCAAAACTAAGGGTAGCGCTGAGAAGTGGGTACCAACTAAGGGTAGCAATATAAAAAACCCCTAAAATTATGGGAGAGACCTAGATAAACCAGTAGCAATCATATAAAATTTTGTAGGATTTTGCGTTCGGGATCAAGGGCTAAGAATTGTTAGATCACAACTGTAGGCACTTAATAGGATTTTTGGACACACCTCACTCATGAATTTTTCTAGGGTAAACTGTTTGTGAAAAAATTCTGAAATTTTACCTAATGTAGATTACTTATTCAGAAAGCTATAAACAATTTCATAATTTTTACACCTTTATAATAGCACCTAAAAATTCATTGAAACTGCTAGACAGAACCGCTACATTATTATTTTATTGTCTTGTCACCACTCTTGTTGCAATTGTGAAATCAACCCTTGCTGTCCGCAACTTCATTAGAGCTTAGTTATTAGTTCCCAAACTCAAATCCACCTATTTATTGATCTTATCCTTACTATACTTTCCTCTCAAGTCACCATCAAGAACAAATATCCTCTGCCGCTGATTGATGACCTATTTGATCAACTGAGCGGAGCTCAAGTATTTTCCAAAATTGACTTGAGACTTGGTTATTTCCAAGTCAAAATCAGACCAGAGAACATTCCAAAAACTGCCTTCACTACTCACTACGAATTGTATGAATATACCGTAGTTTCATTTGGACTCACTAATGCACCTGTCACATTCATGAATCTTATGAACAAGGTATTCATGGAATACTTGGCTAAATTTGTGGTGGTATTCATTAACAAGATCCTCATCTATTCAAAGAATGAAAGCGATCATGAGCATCACTTACGCATGGTGCTTGACAAGCTTCGTGAGCACCAGCTGTATGCGAAATTTAGCAAATGTGAATTATGGCTCAAAGAAGTTGGTTTTCTCAGCCATGTTCTTTCTGAAGGAGGTGTTGCTGTTGACCCGAGCAAAGTGCAAGATGTGCTTGCATGGGAGCAGCCCCGGACTATTCCTGAAATCAGAAGTTTCCTTGGTCTTGCCGGATACTACCGTATATTCATCGACAATTCCTCAAAAATTGCAAAATTGATGACCAAGTTGCTCAAGAAGGAGAAGAAATTTGAGTGGTCATCCTCCTGTGAAGTAAGCTTCCAAGAGTTAAAGCAAAGACTCACAACTACCCCAATACTTGTTCTGCCTGAGGGCTTCTTCAATTACCAAAGTAGTACCCATTGGCAATATAATTGTGGCTCTTCCAAAGCATATTATATAGGAATCACTACCTATGATTGTAGTAATCTTTCCAGCGTTCTTCGTGATCGACTGAAAGTATTTAGACTCTCTTAATATGGTATTTGTTATGCCACTATCAACAATACATATCTCCTCCATTTATACGTAACACAATTTTTAGATAAAAGAAATATAATTCCAATCAAACAGTGGCAAAATAATTCAAACATTGCTTGAATATTCATTCATGAGAAAGAAAAATGTATGCTCTTCGGGAGCTTACAATTCATTATTCAAAAATTCACTAACAACCACAGTCTAAAAAAATGCTAATAATACTATGCATGCATGTGGGACCCCGGATCGGCTATCCGAAATCTCCTGTGTATTTCCGTACTAGTCCCAGATCAGTAGCTAGTACACACAATCACAGTGATACTTCATTGCCGAACATAACGAAAATTGTAACATAAATATTCAAGTAGGGGCCACATGGCCACTTATTACAATACTCGGTCGACAGACCGGCAACACGACAGCGGAAAACGAAAGCCAAAAACAAGTGAACACCAAAACGCCACAGGCGACGACTAGAAACACGGCTAGTTATCCTGGCAATCCTCCTCGAACTCTTCGGGGTAGAACTCACCATCCTCAGCTGCGTCTTGAAAATTCTCTGATGATGACAAGTTGATGTAGCACGTGAGTACAGAGGTACTCAGCAAGTCGGAAAAAGTATGATTATGTGGGGCTTTCCAAAGGAAGCTTAATAGGGTTCATTTGCATAAAGCCAAATTTTATTAAACCATACTTAAGTAATAAGTTCCACAAAGCAACCTTTAAAAATTCTTTTTAACAATTGGATTATTTAATATTGCAGTGAGGTTCTATCCACCATCACTGATATAAGGGCTCTATCTGCCAACTTTTTTTAAAGATCAAGGGTAATCATATGACTCCATCCGTCAAGTCTAAAACAGGTTCTTTCCACCTGGTTGGCTCTATCCGCTAAACAACATCCGGGAGTTCTACTCTCGAATCCCAAAACAAAATACTTTTCAGTTTTTAAAACCAAAATCAAAGTCTATCAATATGAAAGCATTCTTCGCTTTGCCCTTGACCGTAGGCACGGCTATTCCAATAGTTTTAACTCTGCAGAGGTGTACAACTTTACCCACAAGACATGATCATCTCTTGTTGCCTCCGGATTAACACACTTCCTTTGGTGTGCCGGCAGAGAGACCATGACAAGGCCGTTACAATGTATCCACCTAATTCGACCCACCCGCTGAGGTTTCACCGCTGTTAGGGTTCCATCCGCCCAGTACAGAAGCCCCCTCTTGCGCCGTGTGAGAAAAACGACATTGCCTCTATCCGGCACTCACATTCCATCGAGTGGTGGGTCTAAATTAGGTTTCTACAAATTAGTTGGCCAGGTCGTACCATTATAGACGTGTGGTAGTACGGTTATGCTTAGAATGGACAATCACAAGCATCGGTCCTTAATCGACTTGGGGCGGTACTTGCACAAGACAACTAGTGCTCCATCCACACCCACCCGACAATCCAATCCGCCCAAGTCCAAACCATTTTTCCTTTTCTTTTTATTTTAGAAAAACAGTACTAAAAACATAATAATAATTTCCAAATCATACTTGAAATCATTAACTTTGAGTAATCCCACCCATGGGTTGTTTTCTTCGATAAAGGTCCTAAGCAATTCTACCGTACTATGTCACAAAGGATACCATATAAGCATAAGCATGGTATAACAAATGCCCTAGGGTTACAAGTAACATGGATATCGATCACAAAGGAGGAAATTACAATTTGGATTATACGCGCTTACATTTGACATACGATAAACATAGCATGCAAGTTTGGAAAACAATTAAAACATGTTTATAAACGTAGGTTCAACATGCGTCAAAGAGACTTGCCTTCGGTCGCGGGAAGGTCGTCGTACGAGGGAATTCCGGCGGCGGGGTCGGCGGTCGCGTCGGAGTCCTCGGCTACGCGCAAATTGAGGCAATAAATAAATACCAAAAAATAAATAAAATCTAAAAATTACAAAAATAGTACTGGCAGGTAGATCTTGATTTTAGCTGAATTTAGAAATTTGAATGAAGTCAATCGGAGTTCGGACAGAGAAGTTATGAGCGTCCGAAGTTTGAATTTCGAAAAATTGGAAAACCGAGAATATTCCCTGGAATATTCCTTTTTCTATTTTCTGAATTTTGGAAATTGATTGTGTCTCTTTCATGTGGGGCCCACATGTCATTGGCATGGGACCTTTCTTCAAGCTTGGGCTTGCCATGGAAGCCATGGAGGATGGAGGGAGCTTGATGGGAAGTGGGGAGAGGCGGCCGGCCGTGGCTGGCGGGGCAGCGAGGCGGCAGCGTCTTGTGGCGGCGGCGCGACAAGCCATGTGGCCGGCCGGCAAGCGAGCTTCGGGCCCGCACGCATGGGCAAAACCACAGAGGCTCCCAAAAGCAAAACAGAGAACCACTTTGCCCCCAAAAATTCAATTTTTCCACCATTTTTGCATGGATTTGACCCAAATAAAATCATGGAATCACTAGATAACAACCTTAGGGACTCATAGGAGGTAGGAATTGGATTGAATATCACCGGAGGCGATGAATTCGGCGACGAACGAAGCTCCGACCGAAACGACAAAAACCCGAAATTCGTCTCCAAAACTTGATGAAACCTAAAATCGATTGTTGGGTTAGACTCTAGACTCATTCACGGTCACAAGGAACCAAGTGGCACGAAGAATAACCCACCGTGGAGAGATCTATCGCCAAGAACACGAAGAACACCAAAAAGAGAACCCGGCATCGGTTTTCTTGCTCTAGTGGATGAACGAATGGGAGAGGCCAAAGGAGGCTCATACCACCGGGACGGGGGTTCTTATACGGAGAGAATGGAAGTGGAATCACGCGGAATGGAGTTGAAACGGTCGAGTTATGAGCGTTTGAGTGCATTTTGGTTTTTCTTTAATGCGGCGGTTTCTGGCGAGATTAGCGGCGATTGATGGCGGGGAATGGCAAGAGGGCGTCGATACGGATTCAACGGAACCGGCCGTGATTGATTTGGAGTTGCGTGGAGGAAGATACGAGGATTTGAAGAATGCCCTAGCCATGAGAGGCTTTGCTTGAAGCTTCTCTGTTCTTCATGGCTAGAGGAGGAAGACGACACTGTTCATGACACGTGGCACTTCCTCATTGGCCCTCCTTTACGCGAATAAACCGCCCTAGAGAAAAATTAGGAAAAATGGTCTAAAAATTCCGAAAAAATTCCTAGAGCCATTTTAGAATATTTGGGACCCAATAAAATTGGTTCCGCTGAATTTGGATGAAATTTGTGGAATTGAATATTCGGGCGCGGATTGCGGGCATTAAACAAAAGCCACACGAGATAAAATAGGAACGGAGGTCCAAAAATCTGGGGAATGATTCCTAAAATCATTTTGGAATATTTGGGACATAATTGAAGTGTTTTTGGGATTTTTGGAGCATTTGTGGACTCGGGTGAAATTTTGGGTACCGGCGGGAACTGAAAAATCCGATTTTTCGACCGGAGGGGAATTAAATCCCGATTTTGGAGGGGAAAAGATGCCAGGTTAATATAAACACCATGGAAACTCCAAATTTTGAATTTAATTACTTTAAATTAGATTTTTCTCTAGAAAGCAAAACTGAGGATGTTACAATGCATTAAACGGAATCTGTAAAGAATGCTTTCACTTCTGCAAACCTCAGGCGAACTCAATCTTGTTGTGCTTGGGGCAAGATGGTGTACTTGAGCTTCTCAAACCGCTTCTGAAATGCAGTCTATAACTCAAGCGTACTCCCCTCAACCATATATTCATTCTTCAAAGTGGTTAAGCGGTGATGCCTGAGGAATTGCAAGGCTTGATCGTTGTGCTTGGCATTAGGTTGTTCGTCCTTCGAGGACCCTAAACCAATGGCAGCTTAGAGCTTCTGGCTCGCAAGCATGATCTTCACATCTAATGCCCATGTGAAATAGTTCTGACCATCCGGGGTCAATTCTGCAAACTCACGGTTCACAATGCCAGGCATTTGCATATTCACAAGATTATTTCATTAGATTATTCCGTGCAATCTAATAGAGAGTGGTTGCAAGATTCATAAAATGCATAATCAAATTATCATGAATTTCCAGTAAACTAATAGAAAGCAATAAATGCAAAATTCATAAAAATATTCATAAATGCACAAAAAATGCTAAGAATATTAAAAACCAGAGCCAAATAATTTTTTGGAATTTTCTAGCAAATTTTCAGAATTTTTTTGTCAATTTTTATCAATTTTTGAAAAAAAGAAAACAAGGAAAAGGGAAATAAAATTCCCTGGGGCAAAAGGGGAATTTCCCCCTCCCATTCGGACTTAACCGGATTCAATTCAGCTCGGGCCCGTCGGTCTCTTCTTTGACGTGCTTCGGCGCTTGGGGCGAGCAGAGCTGGGCGGGACACCGGCGGCCGGGCACGGTGGGGTCGGCGACTGGTGGGGTTACGGTGTGAAGCGGCCAGCGGTGCGCACGGTAGCGCGGGCCTTCGAGTCGACGAGTTTGGCTGCGTAGAGCCGGGTGGCTCGGGCCGGTGGAGGCGCAAGCATGGCCGGCGATGGAACCGTCGTGGGACTCGGCGAGGCGGCAGCGTCGGCCGCGCGGGCGATTAAGCGGTGTTACATGCGTGGGGGTGAAAGCGTCTTTGGCGCTTTGAGTGCGGGGACAATCGGCTGCACCGTGTGCGAGTGCCGAGCGGAGGCAGCCGTGGCTTCGAGCCGTGCTTGCTATTTGTCGGTGGCTTCAGTCCATGCGAGGTGGAGGAGCCGGGCTTTGAGCGTGTAGCAACGACGCTTCAGGCGAAGTAGGCTGCACTTCATGGCTAGTCTCGGTGCAGACGAGGTGACCGATCGCGGTGCGCGCAGCGGGAAGCCGAGATCCAGGCCACGCCGCTTCGAGCATGAGGCGAACGAGGCTGGTGCAGCCGGCCTGTTTGGGAGACGAGGCGTCGGCTCGAAAGGCTCGCTGCGAGCGTGGTGGCCGAGCGTGGGCCGAGCAGCGCTTTGGGTGGCGCATTGCAAGCACGGCTGTGACGGCTTCCGGTTCATGCGGGAGCGGTGACAGTGGCTTCGATACGTGCGACTAGGGAGGCGGCGGCACTTCATGCGCAGAGGCCGAGGAGCACGACCACGCTTCGGGCCAAGGCTAGCTGGCAGCTTCGTGCCGTAGGCCGAGTTCGGCGCCGGCACTTCGAGCGCCAAGGGAATTGGGTTGCTGGCGATGCGGGAGGTGGTCGGGAAACTGAGGCGTCGGAGCGACATTGCGGCAGCAGCTTCAAGCCGCACAGGTGAGTTTATCCGGCAGCCGGTGGCCGTGGGGCTGGTGGGAGTGGCCGAGGCGTCGCTACCGGTGGCTTCATGCCCGGTGGAGGCTTGCTGCAGGCACACGTTGGCGATGGCCAGCAGCTGGTTGCTGCCTTGCATGCTTGATATGTAGAACGGTGGCTTCATGCCACGGATCTATAAAATTTCCATGTACTATTGCTTCATGTAATCACCATGTAGCTTCATGTCATATAGATACGTAGATTATATGCATGCATAGACTCAAACAAGCGATTAGATTCAATCCCCGCATCTCATCTTTTTAATCTGTTCGTCGGTAGAGCTTCATGCTGATAACGTGTTACGGAACTATACGTGCTATCGAATAGTTCAGGGTTCTCAAACAGATCTAAAGTGGAGAACAGAGAGAGGGAGAGACACAGTATGAGGAGAGAATTGGTTTTTTATTTCTAATAGCATGTACATCTTGGAGGACCCCTGCCTCCTATTTAGAGTCTATTCTAGGGTTTCGATAAAAGAACATATATGCTGGGCTTTCATGGGTAGATGGTTTCCAACAAAAAGTTGTCACAAGTTGGGTTGTGAACCACCGGCGCCGCGATGCCCGAGCCTGACCCACCTCTCCTCGGAGAGTTGTCTCGCGAACCCGGCAAGCGCGTCAGCATTGCTCCCGGCCCCAGGCACCGCCTCATACCTGCCAGTCTCCACGTTCACCCTCGACACCCGCTGAGCCAGCATCCGTTCGCCGATCCCGATGAGGTCCCGCATGTTCTTCGGTGTCGCCTCGTCCACCGTGGCCGCGGCCCCCCGCAGCGAGTTGTCCTGTAGCCGGAGATAGTTGCCGTCGCTGTGCAGCGACTGGAACAGCACGGCGGCGTGGATGTCCACAAGGTCCGAACTGGCCGCCATGAAGATGTCGATGATGGGGGCCATGCCCTTGTTGCGTAGCCACCGGATGATGCCCCACCGGGAGCACTGCCTTGCCGTGTACAGCCCCTCGTCGGACGTCGACCCCGTCCCGATCGACAGCACAAGGAATTTGCCGCAGTCCGCCGGCTTCACTGGGTACAACTCCTCCTTGTCCTTCGCCATAATTTTCTTCGTGATTTGTGTCATCGCAACCATCGTCTGCTAGTGCATGCAAATGAAACAACTAATGATCAGTACTCTGGCCAAAATATCCATGTACATATCTCGGGGTAAAAGAGAACAAATTGAACGACCGATGTCCCGTTGAAAGGTGAAAACCAACCTCCCAAACACATCTGAATATCTGATGAATTAGTAATAGTACTTACCGGATTGTTGGCAGCAACACCGCCGTCGATGAGGTTGTAGTCGCGCGCCTTGCCGTTAGCGTCTTTGATCTGGAAGTAATGCGCGGGGAGGTAGGTCGGAGCGGCGGACGTGCTGATGCAGACGTCGGAGAGGAGCGCGTTCTTTAGGGGCATGCTGTTGGCCTACAACGCATGCATGCGCAACTTAATTTAGACATGTACACGTACGTATGACACAAGACATATATACGTCAAGATCGAGATGATCAGACGGTTCCAGCCAAGCCAAGAACGTACATCGTATGTGGAGAAGATGATGGGCTGGAGCAGCCTGACGTCGAAGGTGGGGATGACGACGTTGGTGAGCGTGTCACGCACCCTCGTCTCGCCGAGCATGCTCCTGATCTTGCCATGCAGGTACTTGCCGTTGTACCTCGGCCGCACCAGCGATGTCATCACAGCAGCCAGCTTGCTCCTCCTGCAACAATTAATGAACCAATCACCGATTTGATAAGACCACTCGCATTTTCCTTGAAGGAATCAAGGCCAATTGATAAATTGACCGCGCGCGCGTACGTGCATGGCCTGCAAATGATGCATGACCGAGACTCACTTTTGAGGAAAGATGTGAGGCCCATTGTCGAGGTAGAAGCGGTTGATGTCCCTGGCGGCGAAGAGCGGGCGCTTGTCCTCGCCCGGCGCTGTTAGCATCGCCGCGATGAGCCCGCCGGTGCTCGTCCCGGCGATGCAATCAAAGTAGTTCGCCAGCCTCGCGTCCGGCCCGTCCAGCTCCTGGAGCCTGGCCTCGAGGAAGGCGAGGATGGTGCCGGGTATGAGCCCCCGTATCCCACCCCCATCGATGGTCAGGACCGTCACCCTCTGCCCCGGTGGTCCAGCCGGCTCGCCGACGACACTGCCCGCCATCGCCCTGGAGCTGCAAACGTCGCAGGGACGCCGGCACGAATAGCTCGTCATCAATCTCGATCACCTGCTGCTGGCTGCTGCTGCGGCCAAAAGCCAAGAACCGATTGTTGAAATAAGCTGGTTGTGCCATATTATCATATACTATATTTAGAGTCCTAACTAGTCGATTTTTGTTAGAGATATTTTTAGCAGTATGATCTTTACTTTCCATATGTATGCAATAGCTTTCTGTCAAGTCTATCTTTAGGCTTCCTAATTTTGTAATCTTCAGAGTCTATAAAAAGGAGAGAACCTCTAGAAAACATCCCAAGTTCTGGGCGACACAAAAAAAATCTTCTCTCTGTGCATGTGTTGTTCAATCTGCTATTTTGTGTTTCTAGTCAATGTATCTAGAAGGAGAAAAGGTGTGCATTTGATCCTGGCCTAATTCCAACATTTGGTATCAGAGCACTGGGTTTGAATCTTCGGTGGCGACGTGCTGAGTAGAAGACGATGGCGTTGCAGAACGTGGAAGCAGGAACGTCGGAGCAACAGCAAGAAGTGTTGCCGTCAACGACGATCTACCCTCATCTCTCGCGAAGCTTCTACAGCTATCAAGATGCGTGTAGCTATGCAAGCCCAGGAGGTGTGGGAGGCTGTAGATCCAGGCGGCGAGGCGTATAAGAAAGGAGGCGCCAAGTTTCGCAAGGATTGATTGGCATTGTCGGCAATCCCTGAAGACCTCATGATCACTATTGCCGGAAAGGATACGGCAAAGGCGGCATGGGATGCAATCAAGATGGAGAATGTCAGACATGAGTGCGTGAAAGAACCCAATCCACAGACTCTCAAAAGGGAATTCGAGAATCTAAAGATGTTGGGCGCAGAGTCTGTGGAAGCTTTCGCTGCAAGAGTGTCATCAATTGTAAATGGCATACGTAGCATGGAAGACCAGGACCAGCAGCTTGCTAAGGTTGATGTGGTGCGTCGCTTCTTGCGAGCTGCACCTGCACGATACATACAGCTTGTCATCTCGATTGAGCAGTGTGTCAATTTGAAGATCTTGTCACTTGATGATCTTGTTGGACGCTACAAAGCGTTCGATGAGAGGATGAAGAGCAGCATGGGAGATCAGAAGTAAGGTGATCAACTATTGTTCTCATGTGCTCAGTGGGAGGCCTTGTCTACTCGAAAGAAGAAGAGTGAAGTTCCTTCAACCAGTGGATGGAAGAAATAAAGCGGCAAAGGTAACAGTCGCACATCCTGGAAGAAGGAAGACAAGCAGGGTGAGTCGAAGCCAAAATATGATAAGAAAAAAATAAAGTGTTTCAACTATGGAATTTATGGACAATTCGCTTCTGAATGTCGTAAGCCAAAGAAAGAAAGGGCATTGCTAACAGAGAAGAGCAATGATGCTCCAGCCCTGTTGATGGTTGAAACATGTGAATTGATGGAGCCCAAGGATGATGATGACCGGGAGGTGAATCTTTTGGAAGAGAACATTCAGCTGCACCTAGGAGTGGATGACAAAGATGAAGGCAATATCTGGTTTCTTGACTCAGGTGCAAGTAATCACATGTCAGGCTGCAGAAGGCAATTCACAAAACTTGATACATCTGTCAAAGGAAGTGTAAGATTTGGAGATGGATCAAGAGTAACCATTGGTGGGCATGGTACTATGTTGATTGAGGGGCGTTCAAGTGAACATAAAGCTCTAACAGATGTTTACTACATCCCACAATTGACTAGTAACATCATTAATTTGGGGCAACTAGAAGAATGAGGCTGTAAAGTTGTTCTAGAAGATGGGTTCTTGCGCGTCATTGATCGGCACGGACAGCTGCTCCTAAAGGTACAAAGTGGCAAGAATAGATTGTACGTACTCAATCTTGATCTTGCACAGCCAATATGTTTACTAGCTCGGCTTGATGATGAGGCATGGAGATGGCATGCACGCTTTGGTCATCTAAATTTCGAGCATTGCATAAGATGGGGCGAGAAGAGCTAGTTCATGGACTTCCACTCCTGGAGCACGTCGAGCAGCTTTGTGATGGATGCTTGGTGGGAAAACAACAGCTGAAATCAAAGGATGAAGCACTACAAGCCTTCAAGAAGATCAGGCTTGCAGCTGAAGTAGAAGCAAATGCTAAGCTAAAGGCATTGCACACTAATCAAGGTGGTGAATTTAAATCAAATGAGTTCACTGCTTACTGTTAGCAATTGGGCATCAAAAGGTATCTGACGCACGATATTCTCCTCAGAAGAACAATGTTGTTGTCGGTGTAAGAGCCAACAGACACCTCCGAGTCGGGTATATAGGAAGTTCAGACGGGGGGCTTTCGTGGAGATTGCTCGAGAGATGGAGAAAGGGGGATGAGCCGAAGCTTGCAAGGAGACGCTGAGGTTTTTCCAGGTTCGGGCCCTCCTGAGAGTAATAGCCCTAGTGAAAGGACCAACGATGTCGCCTAGAGGGGGGGTGAATAGGCGGATTAAAAAATCGCAGCGGAAATAAACTGGCCGAACTGGTCAATCCGGAGTCTTCGGGTATTTGGTCCGGAGTCTCCGGCTTGTCCGGAGTGTCCGGTATGTTATCCGGATACTTCGGGTTAGCTGGCTCGGGAACGCGACTAAGATTACTCTAGCAAGCACACTAGACTATAATAAAGAGATGGCAAGAGCAACTTAGATCAAAAACTAGTACGGATTTGAATTAAAGCTAAGCGAAGAGCTAGATCTAGCTTTACCAAACGACCGGGGCTCACCACACGCGTTGGTAGCTCCCGGTGATTCCTAGCCGTCTAGGAGACCTTCAACCTCCAAGAGTAATAGCACCACGGAAGTCGCTTGGAGGATGAACTAGTGCTCAACAACTTGAATTGAATGTACCTAGCACTTTACTTCTTCCTCTCCTCACCAAAATGGATCAACAACCAAATCAAATGGTGGGAGGAAGTAGAGGCTCTATTGAATGCTTTGAGAGTGTTAGGAATGGCTTGAATGCTGCAATGAATGAGCTCAATAGAGATCCTAACCGTTGGGAGAGAGTGGAGGCTTTAAATAGTCATTTCAAAAACTAGCTGTTACTCTCGTTTTTGTACAGGCCGGAGTGTCCGGACAATTAACCCGGAGACTCTGGGTTATCCGGAGACTCCGGACAAAATGTCCGGATACTCCGGACACCTGGAACTCAAAATGGCCGAGGGGTCCAACCCGGAGACTCCGGACATATTGTCCGGATACTCCGGATTGAATCCGGATACTCCAGATTGAATGTCCGGAGAGTCCGGGTTGCCCAGCTCAGTTTGAATCGAAAACTTTTCCAAACTAAATGCAGGAGGGCTAATTTGAGATGCAAGACTTGACGTTGAGCACATGCACATCCTAAAGGCGATTTCTCGTCGAACCCTATTAATAGTACGGCTATCCTTAAGACACAAATATAAAATAAAATTACAAATCTTGTCTTGATGCCGTCTTTTCAACTTTTGAGAGGTTGTGGGGGCATCCAATCCCATTCCAACTTGATATGATCTCGATATCTGCATTAATCTTAGTTGAAGCATTAGATCACTTTAATTGTGTCATCATTAATCACCAAAATAATTTGAGGGGCCTAGATGCACTTTCAATCTCCCCCTTTTTGGAGTATTGATGACAACACAATTAAATGCAAAACGGAATGTAAACAGGATATAGTCTATACAGAAGAGCTCCCCCTAAATGTGTGCATTAGAAGTATTGAGTGGAATCAAATGCACATATTTAACGAGAAATAACCAAGAGCTCCCCCTCAAACATTGCATCCGAGAGTACATCACCAATAACTGAAAGTAGCCCATGCATAAGATAAACAAAATGTCATTACATGGATAAAGTGGAATAACAGAGTTCACGATAATCAAGACGATAAGCAATAAGCAACACAAATAGTCCACACGCGACAGCAAACGACAAACGAGACAACTAAGGAACGACGCTAAAGATATCACTCCCCCTTTGGCATCAAGACACCAAAGGGAAGAGGACACGAGAAATCACTCGTCGTCGCCTTCGTCGTCGGACGCGGAGTACTCGCTGCCAGGGTCATCTCCGGTAATTTGGCGGAGTAGAGGAGGTGATGCCAAAGAGCTGATCTGCGAAGTGGCATCACTACTCTCCTCGAAGACCCGGAGGAGTCATCGGGAAAGCGCCTGCGCCATTGTGGCGGCGGATGCTGCGAATGTCCTGACCATTTTTCTTGATCTGCCTGCTCATCACCTTCTGCCTGGTGGAGATGTCGCGACAAAGGCAGAAGACGTGCTTCAACATCTTCTGGAGCGTGCTGCTCGGAATCTCTGACTGCTCAGAGGGAACGGCAGGAGGCACAGTAGGAGAAGACATGGAACTCGAGGCGCAACCCCGTCGAGTCCTAGGAGGAGCAGGACCAGGGGCTACTGGAGTAGCAGGAGTAGGAGGAGGTCGGACCTTGTAAGAAAGATGCTCCTCATCCCTGACGAACTTCAGACCACTAACAGATGTGATCAAAGCCATCACAAAAGGAGCGTAGCTACAGCTGGCCATGTTGCTCTGCGCATTCTGACTCATTGTCTCCCACAAGAAGTCGACAATGTCAAAGGGATGTGTGCGCTCAACAAGGTGGTACAGCAGGTTCCTTCCATAGGAACTGATGGCAGAAGCATCTCCCTCCTTGGGCCAAAGAGTGACCCTAAGCATCCTATTGAGGACAGCAGGCACATCCTTCAGACCTTTGATGGTCCCCACTGTGAAGCTCCTGGAGGTGTCATAAAGTGACTCGATCTGCTCAGGAGTCCTAACTACCTTGTCATGAAGCTTGGGGCTGTCATTGTAGCGAAGGCTGAGGACTCTAGCAAACCTCTTCTTGTTGGCCTTGTACCACACCCTGTCAGTCATCCACCAGATGGCATCCTCAGACTTGTCAAAGAACAGGGTGGCATAGAACTGCATAACTATCTCATTGTTCCAATCACACTTGAAAGACATGATCTCCTTAATCTCATGCAGCTCACAGATCTCAAGAATCTGAGAGAAAACAGGATGCTCAGCAGCTGCCATGTACTCCCAGTCAATAGTCTTCATTCTGACCACTGGGTGCTCAAGAGGGTAGAGGATCGTCTCATAGTAGTCTGAATGAAACCGGTTCCAGAACCAGCGGTCCACATACTCATCCTGATGGAAGTTGAGCGGATCTTTCTTTCTGTGCTCAACTATAGCCTTGCCCTTGCCAGAACCCGTCCTGTAGTCAATCACTCTCATGGGGTTAACTGACATAGAGTACCTCCACACAGGCTTGGCTTTGGCCAAGGGGCCAATGAAATGACCTGAAGCACGGAATTCCCTTCTCTTCTGATCCCTCAGCCTAGCATGAGTATCTGCAGGGTGCTCATCTGGATCAGGCTGAGGTAGAGGAGGAGACTGAGCCTGAGGCTGTGGCTGCGGCTGCTGCTGCTGAGACGGCTAAGCTTGAGGCTGGGAAGAAGACTGGACCTGAGGCTGCGGACCAGATGACGTCCCAATCCTCAGCGCACCCCTTCCCCTGGAGGTGGGCTGCTTTGCAACGGCGTGTTGCGGCCTCTTGGGCGCCGGACGACCAGATGGAGAACTGGAGGGGCTGTCCGGAGACGGAGAGTCCCTAGGAAGGTCACCACCACCACCAGCTGACGACCCCTGAGAAGGATCCATCTGACCAGACAAAGCGAGGGAAAAAGATTAGCCGCGAGGCGACTTGAAATTTTGCGGTTAAAGAATTCTGGACGAGACCCCTAACCCGGAGAGTCCGGATAAATTGTCCGGATACTCCAGATTAACCCGGAGACTCCGGACAAATTGTCCGGATACTCCGGACCAACCCGGAGACTCCGGACCAACAGTCCGGATACTCCGGATATGCCAGAACAAGCGCACGGGCGGCCCAAATTTTGGGGAATTCAATCTGCAAAATAACAAGAAATGAATCTAGATTGCCACAAGAATAGGAATGAAGTCTAGGGCACAATCTAGCAAAGAAATTCGCGGGATTAGGGCACGAAAAAAGAACTCACCTCAAGATGATTTGAGAAACGAAGAACGCGGGTGAGTTAGGATGAACGAATCTCTGATCTTGAGGGCAACGACGAGACAATCGGCACCCTAAGAGAGTTGAAGCACACGGAGAGACCCTAAGAACCGCGAGATTTGAACCAAACCCAGAAGAAAACGGTTAGGGCAAGAGGATCCTTACCACGATCTCCAATCCAAGGACGAGGATGAGTCCAAGATCCCTAGAAGATGGAGGAGGAGGAGGGAATCACGCCCTAGCCTTGAGAGGTGCATGGGAGAGGGAGAGGCGCAAGGTGGGAATAGGAAAGAAAAGAAACCGCGCGGGATTTGGGACTTAAAACCGACCGCCCCAACCCAGAGACTCCGGACTCCAGTCCGGATACTCCTGAAGGGTTTCGTAGCATGGAAAACAAAAATTTTTCCTACGATTGCAACCAAACACCAAGATCATATCTAGGAGATGCAAGTAAACGGTTTCAGAAGGACTCACCCTCGTAGACCGAAAGCGGGAATAACGTTCCCGCAAACAAACGTGGTTGATGTAGAGGTACACTCCCGACTTCAAAGTCGCGAAGATGAGCGCCACAAACGGCAGCGCCTCCGTAATTGGTCACACGTACGGATCAACGATGACCTCCAATCCCTCGTTCCAGCGGGGCAGCGGAAGTAGAGGATCCACGGGAAACTCCAGCAACACTACGACTTAGTGGTGGTGGTGGAGAAACTATCTCAAGGCGCTTAAGCAAGCTCTTTGCTTGAAAAATGGATCAACGAGGAGGAGGGAGAAAGGACCAACCAAAGGGTCAAATGGATGAACACCAAGAGAGGAGCTCCTCCTCCCTTTTATAGGAGGAGGAGGAGGCTAGGCCAAGGGGTGGCGGCGCATGGGGCTGCCCCTTGCCCTCCCTCTCTTCATGTGAGTGATCTCTCCACTCACTTTAAAACATCCCACTTTGGTTTCCATTAAAACCCCACTCAAGAAATGAAAGGTTTTCTCCCATAAATAAATAAAACATTTTTATTTCAGATATTTTAATATTTGTTAATTCTTTTAATTAACAAACATTAACATATACCCCCTTTAACTATTCCGATATCCCGAAACTATTCCGCGATACTCAAATAGTCCCTGTCTTATCCATACTTTTCTCCGGTGTTTCGTATCCACTCAAATGCATCGATGAACCTTAAGTGTGTCACCCTACGGTTCGTGAATAAAATGGACATGATTGAGACACCTCTCGGATCAATAATCATCGGCGGGATCCGAGATCCATAATGACTCCCATTCACTCAACGATGAACTAGTGATCGCGTAAACCAGAAACGACATAACCAATTCCTTTTGTCTCACGATATTTTACTTGTCCGGGATCCGATCATCAGTATCAACTATACCTAGTTCGATCCCGTTACTGACAAGTACTCTTTACTCGTTCCGTGATATAACATTCTTGTGACCTAGTCACATGCTTGCAAGCGATGTCAATGTGATATCACCGAGAGGGCCCAGAGTATATCTCTCCGTCATCTGGATGGACAAATCCCACTCTTGATGCATGAGCCTCAACTAATACTTTCATAGTACCCAAATCCATCTTTATAGTCACCGTGTTACGGAGTGGCGTTTGATGTCATCAAAGTACTCTTCCTAATTAGTGATTGACATCATCTCATGGTCTAAGGAAAAAGGGCTATTTCGTATGTGTTTGATACAGCAACAAACTAAATGACTTGATCGTATTTGCTATACCAACTTGGGTGTTTGTTCATCATATCATTCTTCTAATGACATGACCCCGTTATTAACAACATCCAATGTTCATGATCAGGAAACCTTGATCATCAGTTAATCAACGAGCTAGTTTAAAAAGAGGCTTTACTAGGAACCCTTTTGTTTATTAAACACACATGTATTAACGTTTCCGATTAATACAATTTTAGCATGAGAAATAAACATCTATTATAAACATGGAATATGATAATAAACAATTTATTATTGCCTCTCGGGCATATTCCCTTCAGCTCCGGCCCAACCCGGAGAGTCCGGACAAATAGTCCGGATACTCCGAATGATCCGGAGAGTCTGGATTAAATACCGGATACTCCGGGTTCCCCAGCTCGGTTAGGAAAGAAGGATTCCGCACGACGATTCAAGGAAATTGGCGGAACGAGAGGGAGAAAGAGACCCTATGATGTCAACTTGATACATGACCAGTGAACAATGAATCAAACAAGCTATGGTCACATAGCAATGACAAGATCGTAGGATCAAGAGCCAAAAACACAGAATAAATTCAGAGAAAAAGATGAATAAGATTTTGAAGTCCATTTTTCATTCACCAAACAATATGTGAGCACTTGTCAAGCCACGTTACGAGAATCTAAAATATTTAGACCACTTCTCAATTCACAGAACCTTTTCTCGTCAAGGGGCTTGGTAAAAATATCGGCTAATTGATCATTTGTGCTCACATGCTGGATATCAATTTCGCCTTTGGTTGCGTGATCTCTTAGGAAATGATGGCGAATATCTATGTGTTTTGTACGGGAGTGTTGGACAGGATTGTTGGCAATTTTTATGGCACTCTCATTGTCACACAATAGTGGAACACTTTTATAGGTTAGGCCATAATCACTCAAGGTTTGTCTCATCCAAAGTAATTGGGCACAACAACTCCCGGCAGCTATGTATTCGGCTTCGGCAGTGGATAGGGCTACGGAATTTTGTTTCTTGGAAGACCACGAGACTAGAGACCTACCCAAGAATTGGCAAGTCCCCGAGGTACTCTTCCTATTCACTTTACAGCCGGCATAATCCGCATCGGAATAGCCAACTAGCTCAAAGGAAGATCCTTTCGGATACCAAAGTCCAAAATGAGGAGTGTGCACTAAATATCTCAAGATTCTCTTAACGGCCACCATGTGGCACTCTTTTGGAGCGGCTTGAAAACGTGCACACATACAAACGCTAAGCATGATATCGGGCCTAGATGCACAAAGATAAAGGAGAGAATCGATCATCGAACGATATACCTTTTGGATGACCGGTTTACCTTCTTTGTTGAGGTCTAGATGCCCGTTGGCCTGCATAGGCATCCTCCATTCCGAACTTCTTGAGCATGTCCTTGATGTACTTGGTTTGACAAATGAAAGTTCCTTCCTTGAGTTGTTTGACTTGAAATCCGAGGAAGAACTTCAACTCTCCCATCATGGACATCTCAAATCTTTTGGTCATTATCTTGCTAAACTCTTTACACAAAAGTTCATTAGTAGATCCAAATATAATGTCATCGACATATATTTGGCATACAAATAAATCATTATCAATATGTTTAGTAAAGAGAGTAGGGTCGGCCTTTCCGACTACAAAACCTTGTCCGAGAAGGAAATCTCGTAAACACTCGAACCAAGCTCTTGGTCCTTGCTTAAGTCCATAGAGGGCTTTGTGTAAGTAGTAGACTTGGTCCGGGTGTTTTGGATCTTCAAAGCTGGGTGGTTGCTCGACGTAGACCATCTCGGAGAGAGGTCCATTTAAGAAGGCGCTTTTGATGTCCATTTGGTACAACTTAAAATCATGGTGAGTAGCAAAGGCAAGTAATATTCTAATAGATTCAAGCCTAGCTACTGGAGCATATGTTTCATCGAAATCCAAACCTTCGATTTGAGTGTACCTGTGGGATGTCTGAGATGGGTGTCCCGCAAGTGAGACCTACATCCAACTGGGCCGAAGGCGGAATAGTAGGCCCAGAGTCTAGAAGCGCCACTATAGGCCCGGGGGATGGCCCGACTTCTCCCCAAGGCAGCTCGCCGACCCTTCAGCGAAGCTCCGTGACACGCCCAAACAACCCGTCAAAAAGCGAAGCAGGCGGTCTGACATCGGCAGAGCCTGCAGGCGCCGGAACCTGGCGGAGTGGCAGGCGCAGGTCGGGGAAGGCACGACCGCATCCCTGGGCGTAGCGGGGCCCAGCCAATAAGAGACAAATTATGTACTCATGAAGCCACCATGTTTAGGGCCAGGTGGCGCCCATTGTGCGGCATATCTTTCCCCTAGTATAAAAAGAGAGGGGAGAAGAAAGAAAGGAAAAGAGGCTCATATATCCAAGAACACAGGACTAGGGTATTATCTCCACTGTGAGAGCCCGAACCTGTCTAAAAGGGAGGGATCGCCCTTGCATCCTATGCTACCATCTAGCTCCGATCACGCACGAATCCCCTAGAATCACAAATCTCATTGCCGGCGAAATCGATCGTCGACAGTACCCTTGAGCAACCAATCGAGCTTTGTTCCTTGTCACGATTCCATTCTCATCTTGCTTGTTCCGGAAGACCCATTTTGTCCCGATTACATTTTGATTTGGTCTTTCGACAAGCTCCCAAACTTGATTACGCTTGAAGTTGTTGAGCTCCTCTTGCATGGCCATCACCCAGTCGGATCATCAAGTGCTTCTTCTACCTTAAGAGGCTCAAGAGAAGACACAAACGAGTAAAATTCAAAAAAATTTGCAACTCGAGATCTAGTAGATACTCCCTTGTGAATGTCTCCGAGTATATTGTCGACCGGATGATCTCGTTGAATACTTTGATGAACTCTTGGGTGAGGAACGGTTGAATTTGGAGCTTGGATAGGTTCTTCATCTTGGGATGCGTTCGAACCATCTTGGGCTTGCTTGGACGAGGAGGGAATATCACCTGAGCCTGACCCATCCGGAGACTCCGGTATTTGACCCGGAGACTCCGGACCAATCCGGACACTCCGGGTTTCAGGCCGGAGACTCCGGGTTGGGGTGCTCGGGTGAGATTCCAGATTTTGAGGTCTTACCTCCCCAATTGCCATTTTCTTGATAGCTTCACATGGTGGTTCTTCCCTGTCAATCACGGCACGATCAACTTGTTCTACTTGAGAACCGTTAGTCTCATCAAAAGTCACGTCACGTGAGATTTCAATGACACCGGTGGTATTGTTGAAAACTCGGTACACATAAGCATTAGTTCCATAACCAAGTAAGAAACCTTCATCTACTTTAGGAGCAAATTTAGAAGACTTAGCCTTTTTGTTAAGGATATAGCATTTACTCCCAAAGACTCGAAAGTAGGAGACATTTGGTTTCTTGCCGGTGAGCAATTCGTACGCCGTCTTCTTCAAGATCTTGTGGAGGTAGAAGCGGTTGGAGCTGTGGCATGCGGTATTGATGGCTTCCGCCCAAAAGCTATCAAAAACCTTGGACTCGTCAAGCATCGTCCGTGCCATCTCAATGAGGGTTCGATTCTTCCTCTCGGCCACCCCATTTTGTTGAGGAGAATAGGGGGTCGAGAATTCGTGCTTGATTCCTTCCTCATCGAGAAACTCCTCCACACCAATGTTCTTGAATTCTGTGCCGTTGTCGCTTCGGATTCTCTTGACCTTCACTTCAAACTCATTTTGAGCTCTTCTCATGAACTTTTTTAGTGTTACTTGGACTTCACTTTTGTCATGCAAGAAAAACACCCAAGTGAATCGAGAAAAGTCATCAACAATAACTAAACCATACTTACTTCCCCCGATGCTTATGTAAGCTACGGGACCAAATAAATCCATGTGGAGCATTTCCAACGGTCTTGTGGTCGTCATCACATTCTTGGCGGGGTGGGAGGCACCAACTTGCTTCCCCGCTTGACAAGCGCTACAAATCCTATCTTTCTCAAAGACAACATTGGTTAGTCCAAGAATGTGGTTGCCTTTAATGAGTTTGTGAAGGTTCCTCATACCGACATGGACTAGTCGGCGATGCCATAGCCAACCCATGCTAGATTTAGCCATTAAGCACGTTTCAAGATTAAGTCTATCCGTATTGAAGTCTACGAGATAGAGCTTACCCTTCAAACGTCCTTTGAAGGCTATTGAACCATCAAGCCTCTTAATGACTTCCACACCCTTTTCATTAAACAAACAATTGTAACCCGCTTCACACAATTGTGCAACGGACAACAAATTGTAGCTTAATGATTCAACAAGTAAAACATTACTTAAGTGAAAATCATTTGAGATAGAGATTTTACCCAAACCAATTACTTCTCCTTTTCCATTGTCTCCAAAGACAATACTTTCGCTATTTGATCCATTTTCATCCAAGTGTGTGAACATTGCCTTTTCTCCGGTCATATGATGCGTGCATCCGCTATCCAAAATCCAACTTGTTCCACCGGAGATATAGGCCTACAAAAACATATTTAGTTTTTGCTCTTTGGTACCCAAACTTGGTTAGGTCCACGCACATTAGTAACAAGCGATTTAGGGACCCAAATAGAACGAACACAAGGAGTATTTTTCGGCTTACGCCCAACATGATAAGCAACTACACGACCGAGGTTAGTCTTTTTAAGCACATAAGAAGCAAAGAACTCGGAGTGAGCTTTGTGCTTGGATGTTCCTTCGCCTTTTACAAAGTGAATGGGCTTGCTTAAAGGAGCAAAAACAATGTTGCTCTTTTTGCCCTTTGGCGGAACATACCCAAGCCCTTGCCTCTTAGGATTACCTTGGCGCTTACCGAGATACTCCTCTAAACCCTTGCTTGCCTTGTAGGACTTTTAAAGTCCATCTTCAAGCATCACCTTAAGCTTCTCATTTTCATGAGCCAAGACTTTCAAAGTCTCACGATTAGTAGCACAAGTAGCAACATCAACATTATAGCATCTAGCACAACTGTTGCTCGTCGAAGGTAATGAAATATTGTTGTTGATTGAGGTAGAAGCTTTATTCGAGAGATCAACAAGCTTCACTTCAAGAGCCTTGCAAGCATCCTTTGCTTTTGCAAGTTGCTCTAAGAGTGAAGCATTGGTGATCTCAAGACTAATTGCTTCATTTTTGGTCAAATTTGAGCTTTTGACCAAATCCTCATTCTTCTTCTTTTCAAAGGCTAAGCTCTTCTCTAGCTCAAGATTCTTCTCCTTTTCAAAAATAAGGAGATCTTCTTGAGCTTCAAGAATAGCTTCCTTTTGCTCAACAACCTCCTCCAATCTTTCAATATCCTTAAGTAGAAAGTCTAATTTTTTAACATCAAAATCATCCATAGACTTAAATGCTACTTCTTCCTCATCACTAGCATCATCGCAATCATCTAAGCTATAATCAACAATGGAATGAATAGTGCTCTTAGATGATACCTTGTGCCCCTTTGCCATAAGGCACATTGGAGCATCTTCATCTCCGTTGCTCAAGTTGTCGAAGAGGCTTTTCGACTTTGTCGGTGGAGTAGCGATGGCGACGGTGGCAAGTCCTCCTTCATTGTCGGAGTCGGAGTCGGACTCGGACTCGGACTCGGAGTCGGACTCGGAGTTCCACTCCTTGCCGATGTATGCGTGACCCTTGCCCTTGTACTTCTTGCTCTTGTCCTTGTCCTTCTTGCGGTACTTGTCTTTCTTGTACGGCTTCTCTTCCTTCTTCTCTTTGTGTGGGCACTTGGCAATGAAATGACCGGGTTCCCCACACTCATAGCACTTTCTTGAAGAGTGTCTTCCTCTTGACTTGTTGCCGAAGCTCTTGGAATGGCTTCCCGGCTTGTATCCTTTCTTCTTCAAGAACTTGTTGAATCTTCTTACAAGAAGGGCCATGTCTTCATTTGTGAGCAGCCCATTTGATTCTTCTTCATCGCTTGAGCCTTCTTCCACTTCTTGAGCCACTTTGACGGCCTTCAAGGCGATGCCCTTCTTCTTGTCAGACTTGAGCTCCTCCACCACTTCCGCTTCCTTTACCATCATCTCATCCATCATTAGCCGGCCAATTACGTCATGAGGAGTGAGAGTGTCAAAGTTCGGCCGGTCGCGTATGAGTTGCACAAGGTAGCGGTTGGTGGGGGTGATCACTCGGAGGATGATCTTGACAATTGCTTTGTCGGTAAGCTCGGTGCTTCCAAGTCCTTTAGCTTGATTTACTAGCACCATCAAGCGATCAAACATCTTGGTGTAACACTCTCCTTCTTCCAATGTGAATCAGCTTAATTCTCCAATGATAAGCTCGATCTTGGATTCACGAACACTTGACACACCTTCATGTGTCACCATTAGTCTTTCCCATATATCCTTGGCATTGTCGAGGCCATCGACCCGGTTGAACTCAGAGTCGCTCAAAGCGTTGAACAAGGCATTGACGGCCAAGTCGTTGAAGTGTTGAGCCTTGTCTTCTTCGGAGGTGAGATTGTTGGGGTTTGCGGGCTTGAAACCTGTTTCAACAATCTTCCAAATGCAAGGATGAAGTGATCTCAAATGCATCTTCATCTTGTGTTTCCATGCCGCATACCGAGTGCCATCGAAATGAGGCGCTCACGGACGAGACGGAAACATAAGATGAGGAGTTTGAGACTCCAAAAGAGGAATAATCTAAAGGAATTGCAACCCCTATCTGGAACCCGTGGCCTTGTCTTGGGCATGGGTTTGATAACTTTCTATTTCCGACATCTTTGATTCTCCAAGCGGTTAAGCCAAAATAAAGGAGATTTGGCTCTGATACCAATTGAAAGGACCAACGATGTCGCCTAGAGGGGGGTGAATAGGCGGATTAAAAATTGCAATGAAATAAATCGGCGAATGGTCAATCCGGAGTCTCCGGGTATTTGGTCCGGAGTCTCCGGCTTGTCCGGAGTGTCCGGTATGTTATCCGGATACTCCGGGTTAGCTGGCTCGGGAACGCGACTAAGATTACTCTAGCAAGCACACTAGACTATAATAAAGAGATGGCAAGAGCAACTTAGATCAAAAACTAGTACAGATTTGAATTAAAGCTAAGCGAAGAGCTAGATCTAGCTTTACCAAGACAAATCCACACAAGCTCAACTAGAAGTAAAAGTGAAAGAGAGGGACATGAATTTTTCACCGAAGTTTGGATTCTTGAAGGGAATCCTACGTCTCCGTTGAGGTGGCTCGGTCACACTTGAGCCGGGGTCTCTTTCAACCCGCTTTCCTCCCGGTGTTGCACAAATGCACTCGCCGGCTTCACTTCTTGTCTCTTTCCTTTCGGAGGCAAGACACGCCTTCACAAACGACCGGGGCTCACCACACGCGTTGGTAGCTCCCGGTGACTCCTAGCCGTCTAGGAGACCTTCAACCTCCAAGAGTAATAGCACCACGGAAGTCGCTTGGAGGATGAACTAGTGCTCAACAACTTGAATTGAATGTACCTAGCACTTTACTTCTTCCTCTCCTCACCAAAATGGATCAACAACCAAATCAAATGGTGGGAGGAAGTAGAGGCTCTATTGAATGCTTTGAGAGTGTTAGGAATGGCTTGAATGCTGCAATGAATGAGCTCAATAGAGATCCTAGCCGTTGGGAGAGAGTGGAGGCTTTAAATAGTCATTTCAAAAACTAGCCGTTACTCTCATTTTTGTACAGGCCGGAGTGTCCGGACAATTAACCCGGAGACTCCGGGTTATCCGGAGACTCCGAACAAAATGTCCGGATACTCCGGACACCTGGAACTCAAAATGGCCGAGGGGTCCAACCCGGAGACTCCGGACATATTGTCCGGATACTCCGGATTGAATGTCTGGAGAGTCCGGGTTGCCCAGCTCGGTTTGAATCGAAAACTTTTCCAAACTAAATGCAGGAGGGCTAATTTGAGATGCAAGACTTGACGTTGAGCACATGCACATCCTAAAGGCAATTTCTCGTCGAACCCTCTTAATAGTACGGCTATCCTTAAGACACAAATATAAAATAAAATTACAAATCTTGTCTTGATGCCGTCTTTTCAACTTTTGAGAGGTTGTGGGGGCATCCAATCCCATTCCAACTTGATATGATCTCGATATCTGCATTAATCTTAGTTGAAGCATTAGATCACTTTAATTGTGTCATCATTAATCACCAAAATAATTTGACGGGCCTAGATGCACTTTCACCTAGTCCTGTCTGGGTGTTCTTGCTTGTGTTCTTGGGGGAGACTAAAATCATCCAACTGAAAAAATCTTCGAACCCCTTCTCCCATGCACCCTAGCTCCCTTTTATACTTGGGCTGGCTGGGGCGCATGGGAGACTTACATTGGTGTACCCCTCTTGTTACACTGCCATACCGCATTTAATGCACCTATCACTATTCCTGAATTGCACTTAATGCTTCTGACACAGCCAACTTTGCCCCGGCCTTGGGACTCGTGTGCCTACCGGCTCCGCACGCCTCGCCAGGGGGGAGATTTCGCCATGACGTCATCCGCAATAAATGCGTGCGTTGGGAACACGCGCCGTCACACTGTGGCCTTCATTACCTCAATTTAATGCGCACGATATGCATTAAATGCCCTTAACCCTTTGTGCGGCGGCACAGACCGCTAGGTGGCCTTGGGAACTGAGCGCCAGCGGCGTGGCCTGAACGCCACCTGCCCGCTGGGCGATCACCTTACTGAGCGCCGGCGGCGTGGCCTGGACGCCACCTGTCCGCTGGGCGATCGGGCGATCACCTTTACTGACCGCCAGCGGCGTGGCCTGCACGCCACCTGTCCGCTGGGCGATCACCTTTACTGACCGCCTGCGGCATGGCCTGGACGCCACCTGTCCGCTGGGCGATTACCTTTACTGTGGTGGAGTGGGCACCCTGGTGTAGAATACGCCGACAGTAGTCCCCGGGCCCACCTGGGAGCGCTTTTGACCCTTTTTGGAAAACGGTTCGGTCTTCCGGGTGGGTCCATCATAAATGCCCACGTAACGCCGCAGCTTTAAATGCCCGCAGCCGTTTCTGGGTATTAAGGCGGGACATGCAACCGCCCCTGCCTCGTAACCGACGCCGGACCTTTGGGAAACATGCCCACGCTTTGGCAGCCTTTCAGGCTTCCCACCTTCGAGCCGCCGCGATGCTTCGGGTTTCCCACCGGATCACCTTTCCACAAGCCTATATATATAAGTGCGCACGGGGGGAGTGGTTCTTTCTTTCAGCCTCACTCATCTGCTAAGCCTTCGACCGTCCTTCTTGCGAACCGCCTTCTTCAACCATCCTTCTTGCGAACTGCCTCCTTCCTGCCCAGATGGCGCCCTCGGCACCTCTGCTCCCGCCGTCGACCGTCGAAGACAGAAACACCGCGAGGATTTCCCGGTATATCTCCGGCGGTTCCCTCAACGTCCGTGCCGGGACCACAGCGCCCGGTTGCCGCCCAGGAGAAGTGATCTTCTTCGGCTGGGCGATGCTGGCGGGCCTACTCCTGCTGGTTTCTGACTTCTACATTTTCGTCCTCAACTTCTATTACATCCACAACATTCATCTTCCTCCCAACTCCGTCATCCTCCTTGCTGTCTTCGCCTACTTCTGCGAAATGTTCGTGGGAGTGGCCCCCAACCTTCCTCTTTTTCACTTTTTCTACGCCCTGCGCTTGGCCAAGGATCCTTCCACCCCGTTGGGGTGCTGCCACTTTCGCCTCCGAGATGGCGCGGCTTCGCGCTACATCCAGTTGGATCTCAGTTCCAACTGGAAGACCTGGCGCAACGAGTGGCTCTATGTCGTGGACGACAACGGCATAGAGGTCCTGGAGTTGCCGACTGGGCCGGCGGTCAGCAACCCCACCTAGGGAGCGCAGGTCGACGAGACGCCCGAGCATCGGACGATGCTGGCCCGCGTGGACCAGCTGCGGACAGCGGGCCTGACGGGAGGTATGGTTCTCCGAGACTTCATTTCTCGGAGGATCAGCCCCCTGCGCCGCCGTGCCCGCCCAGCCTGGCAGTACACGGGCCTTGATGACGTAACCCGGACGGTTTTCGGAGGTAGGCTTCTCGCCTTCCCTTCTTGGTGATTTTGGCAGCTATTGCCAAGTTGAAGACATTCTTCTTTCTTTTTTACTTTCTAACAGCTGCAGGGGATTTATCTTCTTCGAAAGTCGATGCCTGGATGGGGCAACTGGGCGCCCCCAGCGCTGTCCCACCTTTCTCGGCGGGGGCACTCCCACTTTGCCGAGTGGAGCCCCGGGAGCTCGTGGCGATCACCCGTGCCATGCCCGCTATGGACGCCACGGGGCTGGTGAACACGCCACGTCCAAGGGCCCTGACGATCCGAGGGCCTCCCCCAGCCGGCGACCAGGGAAGGGACAAACGCCATGCCGACGATGACGCCACTGGCGCCAGCCCCAAGAGGGTTCACACCTCGCCAGGGGATGCGGCGACCTCAACCGCCCCGCAGGGCTCCACTAGGGCGGGGAGTTCTACGGCGGCCGCAACTGCAACTTCAGTTGCTCCCATCGAGGTGGTTGATGTTGAGCTGCTCCGACCGTGGCTCCTCCGGCACCGGTTGTTCCTCCGCCACCGCCGCCGCCGGTCGATCCGCCGCCGCCGCCACTGATCCTTCCGCCGCCGCCAGCAGC
Organism: Rhipidocladum racemiflorum; assembly: GCA_036346355.1. Taxonomy (NCBI): domain Eukaryota; kingdom Viridiplantae; phylum Streptophyta; class Magnoliopsida; order Poales; family Poaceae; genus Rhipidocladum; species Rhipidocladum racemiflorum. The sequence continues at coordinate 36,274,072 of CM070580.1, read as the reverse complement.
GATCCTTCCTCCTTCGCAGCCAGTGCAGGTCGATCCACCGCCGCCGCCAGCACCGATCCTTCCGCCGCTGCCGCCGGCAGCTATCCTTCCTCCGCCGCCGCCGGCGCAGGTTGACCCGCCAGCTTCGGTTCTGCCGCTGGCGCCGGCTACGCAAGACCTACCACCGGCGCCGCCGGCGCCGGTGCCACAGAGGGTGCTGAACCTCCCTCCGGCTGCGCTGCGGTTCCGGAGACTTCCTGCCGGGTACTTAAACCAAAGCACAAGAAACGTTAAGTTCTTTTAATCTGGAAGGCTTACCTCCTTATTATCTTCTTTAGGGCGGCTACTTCAAGCGCCTCAACCAGAGGCGGTCAGGGGACCGCAGCGGCCGCGACAGCGCCAGTTGTGGCGGGGGAGCCTCAGGGCGACATGGGTGGCTGCCCAGCAGCAGCCACGGGGGCGATCACCGCGCCGGCCGAGGGTGAGTTGGGCTTACAGCCCACTCTGGAGGCCCCCACTACTTCAGTTCCCCCGGCGGACGCGGGCGCTCTGCTGGCCGCCCTCAGCGAGCTTCACTCCAACGTGAGCAACCGCCTTGCGACGAGCAAGGAGAAGCTAAGGGAGGCCGCCGCGGAGATCAACTGCCTCCGCAAGGAAACGCAGGACTGGCGCGGCCAGGCGGCGTGGTTGGAGCAGGAGCTACAGCAGGAGAGGGCGCAAGGAGCACTCCGCGTCGAGGCGCTCACCAGGTTGCGCGACGCGGAGAGGAGTGATCGGCTCCGCGCAGAGGCCGACACCACCTCGATGCTGCACCCTGCCTTCGACCGGATGGTGGCCAGCTTGGCACCGCTGGGGATGGAGCAGCCACCCCCTATCGAGCAGTAGGCACGGCACTATGCCTTCTGCATGAGCCGCATCGCCGACTTCCTCACCATGATGCCCGCCGCCTTAGACTCCCGGTCCAGCGAAGAAGGGCGCGCAGTCGCGGCAGCCACGGCGAAGTACGTGCTGGCGTGCTGCGCCAGCCAGGACGCAAACTTTGATCCCCTGGTCGCCATCCAGGGGGTGGAAGCGGACTGGGCCCACACAGAGGCGCAGGTCCACGACGCCGCCGAACAGATCGCTGGGCAGCTCGAGATGGTCAACCCGGCGCTGGAAGCGATGGCCGAGGACGTGGCCCTTGGGCTAGACGGCGGTCCGGCAGAGGACCAGGAGGTCGCGAAAGCCGCGGCGAGCGAGGAGTGAAGGCCCGAGACTTAGCTTTTTGTTTTTTGTTTCGTCTTTGTCTGTAAACAACTCCTGCAAACTAGCCCTTACTCTTGAATGCACATGTTTACCTTTACATGTTTTATGCCTTGATTGCTTGTCCGTGCGCCCCACTTTTGCTGGTTCTATATGAGCGATCTGGCAACCGTACACTTTAAAGGTTAGCAGGGATGCAAGGTTCTAGACCCTCGTGCTGAGATATTGCCATCCCAGGATCCTAGGACTTAGTGAAATTAACTACCCCCGCGGTCTCTTGGGACCGAAAACTTGGTGAGGCGTGGCAGGGTAGTAGGCTCTCGGTAGCGGTTTTAAGTCGCCGTTTGTCACGGGGGCACCCAGAGCGTCACGACCGTGTTGAGAACCGTGCCAAACTAGCCACCCGATCACCCATCCCTGCTCGCCGCGCTCAACCAGTGGTTCCACTTTTACTGTCGAGGTTTCAGAGAGTCGCAAGGTACTGAGGGCGACTACACGGACACGGCCCACCAGGGAGCAAACCAGAAAAAAGAGAACGAAGATGACAACTGCCTTTAACAAGAACTGAGCATTTAATTAAACAGAGCTTCCCCGACCAGCTAAAGAGAGAAAAACTCAGTCCGGTTGGTCGGGGCGTACAACCCCGCACTTACAGCCGTTTTAGGGATAGAACTTGCGCAGAAGCTCTATGTTTTGGGAGTTCGCCAGCTCCTCCCCGTCCTCAGTGGCCAACCTGACCGCCCCGGGGCGAGAGACTGAGACCACCTTGAAGGGGCCCTCCCACTGGGGAGACAGTTTGTGCAACCCGGCATGCGTCTGAATTCTGCACAAGACCAGGTCGCCCACTGCCAGCGTTCTCTCGCTGACCCGAGCGGCGTGGTACCGCCTGAGACTTTGCTGGTACCGAGCAGCGCGCAGGGCTGCACGGTCTCGCATCTCTGCCAGGAGATTGGCTTCCTCTCGGCGCAGACCCTCCTGGCCTTCCTCCGTAAATGCCGCGACGCGCGGTGACCCCAAGGCCAGCTCCGAGGGCAAGACAGCTTCCGCGCCGTAGACCAAGAAAAAGGTAGTTTCTCCGGTGGCCCGGCTGGGAGTGGTACGGAGCGACCACAAAACTGTCGGGAGCTCTTCAGTCCACCGGGTTCCGTGCTTATGGAGTCGATCAAACGCCCTGGTTTTGAGGCCCTTCAGCACCAACGCATTGGCCCGCTCGACTTGGCCATTACTTCTTGGGTGGGCCACCGAGGCAAAACAAACATTGGTGCCCATTTCTTCGCAGAAACCCAAGAAGGCAGCGCTGGTGAACTATGTGCCATTGTCGGTGATGATGTGGTTGGCGACCCCGAAGCGGCTGAAGATTCCTTGCATGAACTTGATATCAGCGGCGGCGGTAATCGCCCTTACTGCTTTGGCTTCCACCCATTTGGTAAACTTGTCGATGGCGACGAACAGATGGGTGTAGCCCCCTGTGGCCCGCGGGAACGGCCCAGGATATCCAGCCCCCAGACCGCAAAGGGCCATGAGAGCGGGATGGTTTGTAGAGCCTGGGCTGGTCGGTGGATTTGCTTGGCGTGGAACTGGCACGCCTCGCACTTCCTCACCAGCTCGCAAGCATCCTGGAGGGCGGTTGGCCAATAGAACCCTTGGCGGAAAGCTTTCCCAACCATCGTTAAACTTGACATGTGGCTCCCGCACACGCCTCCATGGATATCAGAGAGCAAACTGCTCCCCTCTTCCCGAGTGATGCACTTCAAAAGAATTCCATTTCTACCCCGGCGGTACAGGTCCCCGCCCACCAGGGTATAGCACTTGGCCTTTCGTGCTATCTTCTCTACTGACGCATCATCGTCGGGGCACACTTGATCCCGCAGGTAGGCCAGTATCGGATCCATCCATGTGCCTTCTCGGTCAAGTTGGTGATCGCCCGGGTACTCCGCCTGGCCAGGCGTTTCCGCCGGTACTACTCTCCCTTCCGGAACGAGGGCTGAAGTAGCGTCACCATCGTCATCACCAGAAACGGGGGCTACGACGGATGGTCGCGGAAGCCTTTCTTCAAAGACTCCAACCAGAACAGGGGATCTTGTCGAGGCGAGATGTGCTAGCCCGTCCGCCAAGTAGTTGTCGCGCCGGGGGATATGAGTATACCCCAAGCCGTCGAAGTGTCGCTCCATCTTTCTGACCTCTGCCAAGTACTCCGCCATGACAGGATCAGAGCAGGAGAACTCCTTTCTCGCTTGGTTGACGACTAGCAGTGAGTCGCCCTTGACATGTAGGCGTCGAACACCGATGGCTACAGCGGCGTGAAGTCCCGCCAGTAAGCCTTCGTACTTAGCAACGTTGTTGGTGGCCTTAAAGTCCAGGACGACCACATACTTGAGGAGGTCTCCGGTTGGGGAAACTAGGAGGACCCCAGCCCCCGCGCCTTCAAGCCTGAAGGAGCTATCGAAGTAAGGTGTCTAGGGGGAGGGCGTGGGGGTTTCTTCAGCTTCAGTAGGATCGAGAAACCAGAAATAAGTCAACCCGTTTCTGTAGGATTCAGTGGAGCAACCATGCAGAGAGCGAAGCGACTTGGGAGCGCGAAGAGGATTTGAAGAAAGAGTTTCCAAACCTATTCCTTTAGTAAGCCCTGAATCTCGGGGACGAGATTCTATTAAGGGGGGAGGTTTGTAACACCCCAAAATTTTGCTTTTCTTAAATTCATGTGTGATCTGGCACTTTGGTGAATTTTTGGAATTTTCTGGAATTTATTTGGATTTATTTGGAATTTATTTGAATTTATTCCATTTTGAAATAATTAAAGAATTTAATTTTGCAAATAAAATTTTGTTGGAAATATTTTATTTGAGTCCAAAATGATCCAAAGTATTTTCGTAATTTTTCTCGAATTTTTCTCGAGTCTTTTGCTATTTTTAATGAATTAAATGAATTATCGGGAATTATTTTAAATATTAAATCGCTGGAAATTCAACTCGGGTCGAGTATCGTTCATCCGATCGAAGTCGGAACCCAGTCGGACTCGAGTCCGACCGAGCCACGTGACTCGATCAAACCGGCTCAAAACCTAATCGATCCCAACCGTTGGATCAAGATCCAGCTGAGATCCGCCGCATCGCTTTGGCCGAATCCGGCCGATCCGATCGCCACGCGATCGTGGCCGTTGATCGTGCCACGTGGGCGGTGTGCGTCGTCGTCTCCGCCGAGTCCGGCCGGACTCACGCCGCCGCGCCCGCCGTGTAGAATTAGGTTTCCGCCTTCGGGCACGAACGCCGAGGCTATTTAAAGCCACAGTCACGCCCGAGGTTGCCCTCATCCTTGCGCACCCGTTTCCCGAGCCATCTACGCTGAGCCGCCGTCGTTTGCCCGTGCGAGCTCGCCGTAGTTGGAGGAGGTGACCGCCGCGGTTTACGCCGTTTTCCGCCGACGTCCGTCGTCTTCCACCGAGAAGAAGCCCAGATCCGGAGTCCCCGCTTCGAGACGCATCCGAAGAGACCATCCACTTCGCCGGAACGACCCCGGAGCGCCGTCGGGCTCGTCGTCGTCTCCATCTCCGGTGGCTGCAGCTCCGCCGCGTCGCCATCGCCCTCGCGAACTCTGAGCGCCGTCCGATCTTGATCGTGCGGTTGAGGTGAGTTCACGTGTTCCAAACCTGATTAGATCTGGACCGTTGGATCAAGATCCAACGGTTCACAATCGCCACGTCTTGTAGTAGTGATTTTTATAGGATTAGATCTGGACCGTCCGATCTAGATCGAACGGCTCACGATCATCGAGTAGATTCAACGTGTTAACCCTGGAATCTAATCGCGGCCGTTGAATCTCAAATCAACGGTCGAGATTGCGCCACGTGTCGGGAAGTTGGACCGACGCGGTCGGGCCCCGCCCAGCGTGGCAGGTGTGACGCCGACACGCGGGGCCCGCGTGTCGAGAGGGCCCGCATGTCGGCCGGCCGAGCCGATAGCGCCGACGTCACCCATGACGTCACGGTGGGTCCCACTGTCGCGACTGTGGTGAGCCCCGTGACATCGATGACGTCACCCGAGCTGGGCCCACATGTCGGGCCGACATCGTGAGAGTCGTGGGACCGAGTTCACTGTGAGACCCGAGCCGAGCGTGGACCAAGTCCATGGACCGGCTGACGTTAGCAGGCCAATCAAAGGCTGCCACGTGTCCATGTTGACGCAATAATTAATTTCCGAAAAAGAAAATGATTTATTAATTCGAAATATTGATTCAAATTTAGATTCAAACTTCAAACGCTTATAACTTTTGCGTTTCAACTCCGATTTGAGTGATTCAAATTTCTAAATTTGTATAAAATTGAGATCTACCTAAATATAAATTTTATTTAATTTTTGGACTAAAGTTTTTCTCTGTAAAATTATTTAATTGATTATTTAAACTTTAAATAATCATAACTTTTATGCTTTAACTCCAAATTTGGCGATTCCAGTTTCTAAAAATCCATAAAATTATGTTCTTTCTGTTTGTGGATTTTATTTGGATGTTTGGACACTTTTTGCCTATTGTTTATTTGCGTATTTGCTATTTGCACGCTTTACGAGTAGACGTTGAAGTGCCGGAAGGATTCGAAGGAGAAGTATTGACTCAGGATCCAACTCAAGACCAAGAGCAAGTACTTTTTGAAGGCAAGTTGTGCTTTGACCATGTTGATCCTATTTGAAATCTATTTTGATTTAAACTATTGCATGCTAGTTCAATTAGAAAGATACTTTGTTTAAACACAGGGGTTAGATAAGTACCAATTTGCTTTGTATGACACCTTGATTACTTAAGTATGTGCCATGACCCTTTGTCACCCTAGTTGTGGATTACTAGTTGGACATTATTAGGTTGCCAACATGGGTTTTTAGACCGTTGTAGTATCTTTGCTTAGACTCACTCGTGCTCATGACATAATTTTGGACAATCAAATGTTAATATTGACTTAATGATATATTGAACCTGTTTTGGAAAAGTATCATGTGATGTTGATGGCACGTGGTGCATGGTAATCAAGCGGGGTTTGATAAATGATTTTCGACCGGGGCATGTGGCAAAGAGTAATCAGGTGGGCCAGTTGTGGCATTGGGAGTGTTGTTTTGGTTCTTCGGGTAGTCTTGCCCTGGTCACCCTAAGGACTTAACCTTGCAAGCCTTTGAACTGGATCTAACGTGCAACCACATGTCTGTAATGGGACGGACCTAGTTGACTAAGTCGCTAATAACGTACCTGTGGGACCTCAGGAGGTCAACTACACCCTTTGTGTAAGTTGTGCGGGGAGCGTCTGGGTGAGGCAGTACCCATCTAACCGTTGATTGGCCTAGACTACGACTTAGAGAAGGGAAGGGTTAGTGCTTAATAACCGGGAGGACCACTTGTATTGTTAGAGGTTTAGAAAGACTTTGTTACGGGAACTCGCCTTTGTGGTGTTTGACTGTATCTTGTGGGTAAAGTGCATAACCTCTGCAGAGTTTAGAATCTATTCGAATAGCCGTGTCCGCGGTATTGGAAATCGCTCGGGAATTACAGTCAAGGGTTAGATTTTCTCAAAAATAACTTTGGTTTGAAAGGTGGGTTGGTTTAATAAGATGATGGAAATGTGGTTTAGGATGGGGAAAATGTTTATTAAACTTCTTGAAAAGTTATTTATGCTTTACTTATTTCTACTGCTTTCAAATCTACTCATATTACTTTTCAAATGCTGTTTACTGCAAAAATACCTTGAGCTATTCCTTTGTACCAAGCCATGCATGTAGTATATTAGCTTGCATTACATTGCATGACTTGGAGTACCAAGTACTCACCCTTGCCTCAACACAACATCGGTTGAAGAGGAGACTACGCCAGCTTTGGAGGAGGAACTCGGGAGGATCCGCTCTACTTAGGGAAGCGAGCCCGGTCGGTTACTGTGGTATACTGGATGGCGCCACGAAGTTATTTGATTTTCCGCTGCTATTATTTTTCTCTGAATAAGTTTCGCCTTGCGAGGCATACATTTGTAACTTGACCATAAGGTCGAGTAACCAGTTTGGTTATTTAAATAAAGTACTTTATTGGTATCGAGTGGTATGATTGTGATATTTACCGATGTTAAGACTGTGTGCACTAGCGCGTTCCTGGACTAGTGCTGAATACACAGAGGGTCCGGATTTGCAAATTCGGGGTCCCGACACCTATGCAATCTGATAATTCTAGTTATTGTAATGATAAGTAATGATCCAAACTAGAATTCACAAGCCCTAGTTGCCGATCTCAAAGATATAAGTGAATTTGAAGGCAACACACACGCAAAGATAATGGCACTTATGCAATCAAGGAATGAGCTATAAAATATAAGTGATGCACCAAAAGCTCTATTGCATAAGTCGTAGAGAGACGCTAACTTAATGCTTTGAGAATGTAAAAAGGGCACAAGATTGCTCACTAATTAATAAATTGCACCATATAAAAAGTAACAAACACAAATTAGGGTTTTGTTCAATGTAGTGCGACCGACCACAATTTTCTTTTTTTTTCCTTTTTTGGCCTTTTGGCTCTTTCTCTTTTCTTTCTTTTGGTGACTTTCGGCCAACACTAGTATGAACAAAGTTTTTGAATCCCTAACTCGGTGTCACAAGATAATATGATATGATAACTGAAGATTGTGCAATGTATCAAGTAGAGCAACCCTAAGCAATATCAACAAGCTAGTCTCAAATAGGATCAAAGTATTCACAAAGGATGAATTGGTTCCCAAAGGTAGGTGTACTGATGTTTTTCTAGGGCAGCAAACTTGTCGCCTAGATTAATGTTTCAAGATCACCGAATTTGATTGGTTGACTATGGAAGGAATTGAAGTTTATATCCTCATCTTTCAATAGAGTGCAAGAACACAAAAATCCGAGTTCGTATGTGAAAGTTATGCTTGAAATACCAAATCGACAGAATTGAAGGATTGAAGCTACGAAGGAAAGGAAAGATCAGCAACTAAAACATGGACTCTAATGGATCAAAACCTAACAAAACTCACTAAAATAACAGATTGAAACTAAAGGTTGAATTTTTGTGGAGTAGTTTTCAATTTAGGACAGAAATCAAAAACTAACCTAAGGCACTGATATTCTCACCGATCAACTCAAGCTCGATACCACTTGATGTAACATGGGTGTCCCGATCTTTCGATGAGAATGATAACCTTCGATTTGGGAGGAGACGACTTTGACGATCCGACTACAGCGTCTAACGACGATGCGCCTTAGCAATCGCTAAACCAACTCCAGAGGGTTATTGACCTTGCCGTGGGCACGATCAACCTGATCACGAAGATCAATTCCTGCAAGCAATCGAAGAACAAGCAAGAACAAGGCAAAAGCAATCTAAAATTGCAAATATAGATGAAGTATTGAAAAGTTGGGGTTAGATACAAGGAGCTTGTTAGGCGGCTATTGAGCACGTCTAAAAGACTCAAATAGTAGCAAAAGGCTAAACTATCAAATAACCAAAACCCAAGTTATTTTGGGGGACTACCTAGCTATATATAGGATAAATAAGAGGCCAAAACCATGCTTGGGGCGTCCAAAACACATCCATGGCAGAATATGACTCGTATTCCTAGTTTGTCTCGGATTTGGAAGCATGACCGAACTTGTTTTGCATATTCCCGTTGACTCGGAAGGAATTTGTAGGTGGGGCCGGATCCGTTGGAAAGAGGACGTCGAAATCTTTCAAACCAGTACTCATAGACCTCAAAGACCCTTGTGGATCAAAAGTTATGGTCGTTTTAAGTTGGTGCTGTCCCGGAGGCCGAATCCGAGTTGAACTTGTGCACCGGAAGAATTGGCTTCATGCTTGACGTTTGGGAGTCCTTCTCCTTGGTTCCTAAGGACAATAAAATCATCACAAGGATTAAATAGCATTCCATTCATTAAATTATTTGTATGCAACCCGAGGAACGCATTCACCTGGTAATTGAATTGACGTGCGCGAGCTCGAGTAATTGGCCCTTGTATTACATTGTTGGCTTCAATTGGGTTTGTAGGCATGGCCGTATGCATGATAGTGATGTCCTCATGATCCTCCCCTTCTTGCATTTGAGTCGTCCTCGACTCAAGTTCATCATCTTCTCCCAAGTTTGTCTTTAGATCTGATAATTCATTTGACAGGCTCGAGCTCGAGTCAATGGTCCTTGAACCGACGAAGATGTAGAAGGATGGCCAAGGTGGGGGTCGATAAAGCCATGCAGATGGAGCCATCGTAGTAGTTGTATCTGAAGTAGAGTATCTTTGTGAATTGTCTCCAACTTAATGATCCTGGACAAGGTGGGTGTCGATGAAACCATGCAGTTGATATAACTGTAGCAATACTTGGTGATGACCATATGTATGTAGTGTTAGTTCTGTCCATGATGAGCATGGTCTCATCATCCTCCCTTTCTTGAAGTGGAGTCGTCCTCGACTCCATCATATTGTCCTGTGAAATGTTAGTAATGACATGAAACAAAGCAATATGCACATTTGCAATGAAATCAATGGATCGAGAATTTCTATCAACCGTATCCTCCCTTTCTTGAAAACTATCATGTGACTTGTGAATGGAACCAAATGTACTTGGTTTGACATGATTAGTGATATGGCAATTATTAAATTGATGACATTGTTGCATTGCAAACGGAGGTTTAAAATCTGAACAAATGTAAACTCGATGTGCTTTATACTCTCCTTTCTCACTATTTTTGCCAATAACATAAAAGATATTTCGCAATAACCATGACAAATCAGAATGTACAAAAAGGCTCTCCTCTAAATAATTCAGATCACAAGGAACATCAAATTCAATGTAGCCTAATGTATATAAAGAAGACATCAATAACAACACATCAATTTAACTTGTGATGTGAATGACATGTTTATTTTCAGCATAAGTGTCTAGTGTGTTAACAAAAGTGACATGTCCATTTGCTAGTTGTGTCATGGATATAAGTGAAGTATTATCACACAACTCTTCTTTATCACAAGAAATAGCAAGCAAATCATCTTGTAACAAAGCAAAATCAGCAATTGGTTCCACTATTAGTTGCTCTATGATAGCATGATTTGTGGATAGTTTTAGCTCTTCAAAATTATTTTCTCCATGTGTAAAGTCCATATTGCTTATATTACCTTGTAAGTTCTCATCAATTTGTTGTAGGTGTTTCTTCAACTATTATCTCTTCACTTACACATGGGGTAGTACTGATCGTTTCTTTCTCCATATGCTCTTCTACACCATTCTGTCGATGGTGCTCACTTTTCTGCAAAATGTTAGCTACAAAAGAAGGTGCAACAATGGGCGCCTCAAATGAAGCTAATGATTCTTTCAAGGATTCGGCAAGCATATTTTCAACTCTACAAGCACATACAACCACTTCTGAAAGAGAACTATATGTTTCATCAATAAGAGCATCCTGAATTTCTCGATTAAGTCCACGTATGAACCTAAGCTCTGTTGCTTCTTCACCTTCAACTAAACCACAACGCCACAAATGATTTTGCAATTGTTCATAGTATTCCTTAACGCACTTATTTCCTTGTTTCAAGCATTGGAGTCTAGTATACAAAAATTCAGTATGATATTCAGGAACATAATCAATTCTCATAAGTCTTTTCATGGCCTTCCAATTTTCAGGTTTTCTCTCTTTTCTACAAATATGTTTCCACCATGTTAATGCATATTCATTTAGCACACTAGCAAAGCAATCCTAATCTTTTCATTTTCAGACAAATCATACTTGCCAAATTTTTTGTCTACTGCTATCTCCCAATTAATATAGGCATCAGGATCATAATGACCATTAAACGGTGGAATGGCGAATTTAACCTTATCTAGGGAATCATCATCAACATGTACCGAGCATGTAGTATGCCATTTTTGTTGCTTAGAAGATGAGGTGGAGGATTGGAAGTTAGAGGCGATACACTGCAAGCATATCAAGTCTAGACAGAATAGTAGCAAGATTAGTGTTAGCAACTCCTGAGCGGTCTCGATAGACCGAGGCGGTCTTCTTGCGGTGACATTCTAGCAACAATTCCCTTTGTGCGTGGAGAGTGATGCAATGAATCCTCATCACTGACATGGTTAGTAGAAGACAAGAAAACAATATAACAAGTATAATGTTCCTATCAACTACAAGGAGGTGGTGGCAATTCTCTTAACATTCAAGCCTATAACCAAAGCTCTTACAAGTTCTTACATGCAGCAGGTGTTGAAGGCCGTTGGCGTGGTCAAAAGTTCTCCGAAGCTTGGATAAAGCGATTGCCAAGGGACCGAACAAATGTACGAGGTTGGGTGTGGAGCTTGGATAGGCAAAATTTATTTCCTATGCAATCTGATAATTCTAGTTATTGTAATGATAAGTAATGATCCAAACTAGAATTCACAAGCCCTAGTTGCCGATCTCAAAGATATAAGTGAATTTGAAGGCAACACACACTCAAAGATAATGGCACTTATGCAATCAAGGAATGAGCTATAAAATATAAGTGATGCACCAAAAGCTCTATTGCATAAGTCGTAGAGAGACGCTAACTTAATGCTTTGAGAATGTAAAAAGGGCACAAGATTGCTCACTAATTAATAAATTGCACCATATAAAAAGTAACGAACACAAATTAGGGTTTTGCTCAATGTAGTGCGACCGACCACAATTTTCTTTTTTTTTTCCTTTTTTGGCCTTTTGGCTCTTTCTCTTTTCTTTCTTTTGGTGACTTTCGGCCAACACTAGTATGAACAAAGTTTTTGAATCCCTAACTCGGTGTAACAAGATAATATGATATGATAAGCGAAGATTGTGCAATGTATCAAGTAGAGCAACCCTAAGCAATATCAACAAGCTAGTCTCAAATAGGATCAAAGTATTCACAAAGGATGAATTGGTTCCCAAAGGTAGGTGTACTGATGTTTTTCTAGGGCAGCAAACTTGTCGCCTAGATTAATGTTTCAAGATCACCGAATTTGATTGGTTGACTATGGAAGGAATTGAAGTTTATATCCTCATCTTTCAATAGAGTGCAAGAACACAAAAATCCGAGTTCGTATGTGAAAGTTATGCTTGAAATACCAAACTGGACAGAATTGAAGGATTGAAGCTACGCGAAGGAAAGGAAAGATCAGCAACTAAAACATGGACTCTAATGGATCAAAACCTAACAAAACTCACTAAAATAATGATTGAAACTAAAGGTTGAATTTTTGTGGAGTAGTTTTCAATTTAGGACAGAAATCAAAAACTAACCTAAGGCACCGATATTCTCACCGATCAATGAAGCTCGATACCACTTGATGTAACACTGGGTGTCCCGATCTTTCGATGAGAATGATAACCTTCGATTTGGGAGGAGACGACTTTGACGATCCGACTACAACGTACAACGACGATGCGCCTTAGCAATCGCTAAACCAACTCCAGAGGGTTATTGACCTTGCCGTGGGCACGATCAACCTGATCACGAAGATCAATTCCTGCAAGCAATCGAAGAACAAGCAAGAACAAGGCAAAAGCAATCTAAAATTGCAAATATAGATGAAGTATTGAAAAGTTGGGGTTCCGATACAAGGAGCTTGTTAGGCGGCTATTGAGCACGTCTAAAAGACTCAAATAGTAGCAAAAGGCTAAACTATCAAATAACCAAAACCCAAGTTATTTTGGGGGACTACCTAGCTATATATAGGATAAATAAGAGGCCAAAACCATGCTTGGGGCGTCCAAAACACATCCATGGCAGAATATGACTCGTATTCCTAGTTTGTCTCGGATTTGGAAGCATGACCGAACTTGTTTTGCATATTCCCGTTGACTCGGAAGGAGTTTGTAGGTGGGGCCGGATCCGTTGGAAAGAGGACGTCGAAATCTTTCAAACCAGTACTCATAGACCTCAAAGACCCTTGTGGATCAAAAGTTATGGTCGTTTTAAGTTGGTGCTGTCCCGGAGGCCGAATCCGAGTTGAACTTGTGCACCGGAAGAATTGGCTTCATGCTTGACGTTTGGGAGTCCTTCTCCTTGGTTCCTAAGGACAATAAAATCATCACAAGGATTAAATAGCATTCCATTCATTAAATTATTTGTATGCAACCCGAGGAACGCATTCACCTGGTAATTGAATTGACGTGCGCGAGCTCGAGTAATTGGCCCTTGTATTACATTGTTGGCTTCAATTGGGTTTGTAGGCATGGCCGTATGCATGATAGTGATGTCCTCATCATCTCCCTTCCTTGGAAATAATGCCGCAGCTTCCTAGATGCCACCAGCATGGCGTACACCATCTTTTGGGCTTGCGGGTACCTTGTTTCCGCATCATGCAGCACTTTGCTGACGTAGTAAACTGGCCGCTGGACGCCTTCCCGCTCCGCCACCAGTGCCGCACTCACAACCGATGGACTGGCCACTACATACAGCAGCAGCGGCTCGCCTGGCTCAGGGGCGACTAGCATTGGAGGGGAGGAGATGTACTTCTTCAAATCTTCGAGTGCTTGTTGTGCTTCTGCAGTCCATTCAAAAAAGTTAGTCTTCTTTAACAGCTTGAAGAAGGGGAGGCCCCTTTCCCCCAGTTGGGCTATGAACTGGCTGAGAGAGGCCAGGCGACCAGCCAAGCACTGCACTTGCTTGAGCCGTGTGGGTGGCTGCATGCGCTCGATGGCCGCGATCTTTTCCGGATTGACCTCGATTCCACGACTGGACACGAGGAACCCAAGCAGCTTTCCAGACGACACACCGAACACACTCTTCTCAAGACTCAGCTTCAAGCAATACTGCCGGAGGTAGGAGAAAGTCTCCTCTAGATCTTCAACAAGCCCAGCAGTCTTTTTGGTCTTTACTACCAAGTCATCAACATACACTTCAAGATTTCTTCCAATCTGTGACCGAAATACAGTGTGCATAGCTCGCTGGTAGGTTGAACCAGCGTTCTTCAGCCCAAATGGCATTCGGACATAACAGTACACGCCTAGAGCGGTCACAAAAGCAGTCTTCTCTTCGTCTTCCCGCGCCATGCTGATCTGGTGGTAGCCGGAGTAGGCATCCAGGAAGCACAAGACCTCGCACCCTGCAGTGGAGTCGACGACAATGTCTATTCGCGGCAGAGGATACGGGTCCTTGGGGCAGGCTTTGTTGAGGTCGATGAAGTCGATGCACATCCGCCACTTCCCGTTCAACTTCTTGACGAGCGCAGGGTTGCCAGCCACTCGGGGTAGGCGGCCTCCCGTACAATCCTTGCCTGCAACAGTTTCTCCACCTCATCCCGAATGGCATCTTGCCGCTCTGGTGCCTGCCTTCAGAATTTTTGTCGTACTGGGTGCACTCCAGGGAGCGTTGCCAATCGGTGCTCAATCACCTCCCAGTCGAGCCATGATTCCCAAGCAGGCGATGGCAACCAGAAGGTAGTATGGAGTGCCTGTTAATGTGCAAAGTTAAAGTACCGAAATGAAGACCAGAGAGGGGTGTGAATGATCACAACGACAATAAATTTTCCCTTCTCAAAATAGAATCCATCCAAAAACACACTTAAAACAATTGAAACATAAAAGAGCAAAATCAGCGAAACCTGCTCTGGCCGGTACTAGCACAGCACAGGGGGCAGTAGTGCCCGATTTGCGGTACTACCGCTGTGTATGGGTGGTAGTGCCAGCTCCAAGAACAAAGCAAGAACACAGCAACATCTTAGAACCAAATTCGCTATAAATTGAGATCGGCTGTTCCTACACCCATGAGATTTTGTATGCACCTTTTTTGAAGGTCATGAACCTATTTCAACCTTCAATCACTAGGATTAATGTCAAAGTTTCTACCTTTATCCAATAAAAATAAGAGTGCACCAAAATCGAACAAAAACCAAATTCTTGATCTTGGATTTGCTCCAGGGGTTTTGATAATCAAGGTGATCTTGAATAATCTCCCATTTATCATAGTAAGCAAGAACACAAGAAAAGAAATCCAAGAGCACGATCTACAAGAATTGTTCTTCTCACATTCAAAAAGATTGGTTTCTTGCAAAATCAAGATATGGTTTGCCTAGATGATTGAGATATGATATGGAAAAGATTCATCCATTAATCATCCATCCTTAGCATAAAATTGACAAGCATTTTGAAAGAGGGGAGGCAAATCTAAATGTGCGGAATGTAAATTGCGAGAATGTAAATTACAAAATTTAAATTGCTAAATTTAAGACATAATGTAAATACAGAAAGTAAATTCAGAATAGTAAGGAATTAAAATTTTATTTCTTGGATGAAAGGTTTACAAAGCCTCACAACAAAGTGGGCAAAGTTCAAAGGAGCACCAAAACCCTCAAGAGGGGAGAGCTACCCCTACCCTCTATTTATACTACTCTTGAGTCATCCTTCACCATCGAATGAGTTCCTTCATCCATAAGGAACCTCATCAAGGGTTAGGATTGACCCACTCACTCAGATTTTGGCTAATCCACAACCCACTAACATAATGGGTTTTACACGCTTCTCAAAGCTAACTAATTTGACTGCTACTCCACCCACGAATTCATCATCCAATGACTCTCCTTCGCTTGAGTAGGGACAAAGTTAGCATCCCAGCCATTCACTTGTCTCCATGGCTTGCAGAAACTCCATCTCCAGTCATCCTTCGGCAATCCCTGATTGTCTGGACCTCAGCGCACCTTGCCTAGTCCCGGTCATCCCTCGCCTCACCATGACCTAGCACCATCGTCCTGCAACCATCAAAAACAAGGAAACACTTCACATAGGAATGTCCAAAATGATATACAATAATCATCAAATTGCTCAAAATAAATCATATCTAGTTTATAAAGTCGGCACTACCACCAGCCGTAGGCCAGTAGCACCACAAGTTCAGTACTACCGCGCTTTGGCCGTCGGTAATGCCAGTTGCCCTAGAACCCCTGAGATACCTTCTGTAGAACATAATCACCACCAACTAAGGGTCGTTAGTACCGCTACCCCATTATTACCACTCCAAAATCCGGTAGTGCCGCTCAGCTCAACTCAGAGGAACACTCGGTACAACCGCAGGTCGGCACTACCGCTGCCTGGGTCCTGTAGTGCCGCAGGTCGGTGCTACCACCCCTAAGACCGGTAATGCCGTCTGAGCCTGACACAACTCAAATTGCTTCAAACATAGTCAAACACTCATCACAAACATGGGTAGACCTACACATGGTCTTTCATAAGCCTATATGAACTGATCCTATCCGAACGGTTACATTCCAGCTTATTAAGTGTGTGACCCTCTAGGTTCATATGCACTCATCCGTAACACGGAAGTTCCTTTCCGATGACAAGTCAGTAGCGGTCTCTAGCAGCACATAATGACCCTCGAATACATACAAAGATCATATCGGATGAACCTATATATTGCTCATATGCTAATCCCTTACCTCGTGATACCAGATCGAATTCAAGACGAGATGTGTACATCCTATGATAGCTCGATCATTCACTAGATTATGTAGTGGACTATACACTTGCGGTTAACTCTTCAACCACATTTGGCGTGGCCATGCACTTCTCTAATCCAAGCCACATCGCGGGGCCCATAGAATACCTTTCTTGTTATATAGGATGAGCAAATTTCATCTTGATCACTCATATTCCTCCGCATTTTTCGAAGTAAAACCAAAAGCTACATTTATAACTATTTAGTTACGAAGTAGCTTTTGGTAACTTCTAAGCAAACTATTACACATTTAGGAAACCATGACGATCTCAGGTCTAGAGATATCCCACATACGTTATGTATGAGACCAACAGATGATACTTACGAATATAAACAATTTATACAGTATATATCCCAAGGTGGATCAATCTAATGTTTTCAAACATATGTAGACATAAATAATTTGATATTTCATATTCATGATCCGTGAAACATGACTATCGTTTAATACATATGTTGATATATAAGTTATAAGTACCCTACATAATTATGTATTATCAAGTATGTTAATTTACCATTAGGACCTATCACATTGAGACCCTGGTGGCTGCTGAACAAGGAATAAAGTTTAGAAATCCAAGCTGGTCCAGGATACAAGGCACATGATCCACGCAAGTTTTCTTCTCCCCAAGAAAGGGGCCATACAAAAGCAGATCCAGAGGCGAGAGGAAGATACTGACGTACAGTGCAACTCTATTTCCTTCCCCCAATAAAAGGAGCAAGCAAGAAGCAAGCACCGCTGCCGGCTGCAGAAAGAAACCGCTGGGAAAAGCAGACGAAAAACGTTTGCCTTCCCTACCGCAAAGCTCTCACCCTGTCGCCCCAAGATGCCAAGATTTTTTGTCTTTCCTACTCACTACAAAGCACGGCACAACAAGTGGCGCCCCCTCCCTCTACTACTTGTCGCCACAGGCTATCTATCTGTCTGCACATTTACACAGCTTGCCACAAGCTTACCGCCAGCAGCTAGATAACTGAATACTTCGTTGCAATTTATAAGCCACGGTACAGTGAGAGTATATACGTACGTTTACACACAAGCAGACGACGCCGGGGGTTCGGACAACAGAGAGTCCGGCCGACGGAACAATTAATGCCGCCGATGGCCGGGCGTTTTGGCATCTAATCCTCCCCCCGTTTCTTGTCCCCAGTTATCGGCATCTCATCCTATCATTTCTCGCTTTCTATTTTGGACGGAATCTTGGCCCTTGTGGTGTCGTGAGTAGGTTTTCGAATTTCCTTTTGGTTTTTTCAATTTTTGGGACGCAACTGTTGAACAAAATTTTGAATTTTTTATCGCATTTTCACCGAAATTTGAATTTTTAGATGAAATTCAAACAAACCCACTTAAATATAACCGGAACATGTATATTTCAGGACCCACCGAAAAAATCGAATTTTAGCGAAATTCAAAACCCTAGCCGTAAGCTAGCTATAACACAGGTGGTGTTGCTCTACAATACCCGAATTTTGGACCTCTGTTAACTGAGCTTATGGGTTCTTTTGGCGAGGCTTTAGCTTTAGTTTTTTGGGTTTCTTGAAGCAGAAACTAGGCTAAACGGATTAGTGCTTCACAAGGCTACTTTGTGGATGCTGTTATTGAGATATAATAGGACTCTTTATCTTCGTTGTTCAAATACGCTTGTACTCAATGTTGTTGTGGACGAATATGAATCTATCTTTAATGGATTTTTACTATAAATATAGCACCCCATGGTACAAAAAGATCAATATAATAAAAAGGAGAATTTTATCTCCCTATATTGTGTGTCCTCTTCGTGGTTGTTATGGCTATTCGATCGGTGTATTGTATTTGATCTACAGCAGTTGTCAAGCTCGCCGCTCAGCCGTGCACCTACCGCGCTAGCGGTACCTGCGACGCACCTGAAGTCGCCTGTGCGCGCGGCCACCAGACCACATCTTGCACCACGACGCGCTAGTTAAGCCCGCCAAGCTGCGCCCCCATGCATCAGCCTGCTGACGTGCGCTGCATACCTTTGCCAGTCCACTCACACGGCCCACAAGCCATATGGCCCGTTTGTTTTTCAGGAAAAAATAAAAAAGGAAATAAAATAAATGTTGTAGGCCTGAAGCACCCATTCCCTTCGGCGGACGAGGCAAGGTCCCCAACTTCACCCGAACTGTGCCGACCTACGGCGCGACAAACAGGGAAGATGACGTGGAACACAAATCAGACTGGGAGGAACGAGAAGACGATAGGGCAGACAGAAGCAACGGGGGAGGTTGCGAAGGAAGCTTCCCCCGGCGCGCTATTAGATGTGGCCGACAAGGTGAACAGCCGAACCTGCCATTCTGCCACGGGCTGCAGAAGGATGCCAGGCCGTTCCAGGCCAATTGGAGTTAAAAAATATACGTAACTCCTTTTAGATGCACTAAGGGAGCATAGGACAAAAGGGTATAGATGTAAAGAGGAAGTACAAATATTACACGTATTGGACAACCTGGCCCCTGGAAGAGGACAGGTGGAAGGAGATGCAAATAAAGCGAATGTGAAAAGACCTATCACCCCCATGTCAGCACTGGTCGGAAAAAGGCCAGCCGATGCATGCATTTGGAAGCGAATTTCTCCACCCCATCCATATAAAAGGAGGAGAGGAGCCATAACTTCACCATTAGGTAGGTCCCAAGACCCTTTACTTTTTGGTCTCTTCACAGAAGACCCATATCGCTTCTTCTTTGATCAATAAGCACTGGACTTTCCACCTTGATCGTAGTAGTATGCTGAAGCAGCTCAAGATAAAACCCCTGTTTAACCATGGTCTGATTTCGGTAGACTAACTTGGACACAGGATTAGGAAATTTAACCCTTTTTCCACCAGCTCCTGGACAAGAGGGTATCGAGGAGTATCGGCAACCCTGCACAAAATAGAACCAATAGTTTTGCTTATTTGAATTCTTCCATTATCTAGCCTCTCCTTTCACAGCCAACCAAGTTGAATACATCTGAATATAATGAGACCTTCCAGACAGAATAGATAGAATTGACCGCTGTGCGCCTTGATAGATAACACTTAAGACGCGTAATCAGCTTCAAGCATATAGAGAACTTGACTTACTCTCCTACTTTAATGCCTGCTTTTTACTACTTGAAAGTTGGCTTGGCTCTCAGACCAATTAACTTGACACCTGCTTAACGCCCTCACTGCTACTTCTCTCATTAAGCTGCTCTCTCCTTCCGGAGGTGAGGGGTGCTTTGAGTCTTAAATGCAGTTCTTTCTTTTCTTCCTTTTCTGCTTGATAGAAAGAAGGGCCCTTAGGCTTGTTCCCGTCTCAGGTATAGACAGAGAGAATCTTTTCCTTCTCTACTCTCGTAACTGAAACTGCTTCATCGAGGAGTTGATGTCTATACTCTCTTTCCCTGCTGCCAAACACATTAGGAGGATATTCTTTATCACTGCCTTCAAAGACTCAAGTTTGATCACTGGCAAGGAAATCGTTCCAATTCTATAGATATATGAAAAAAAAGAAAGAGGAAAGCGTAAATCAATTTAGTTATCTTAGCTCTTTCAGGGAATCTTCTCTAGAGCCCTACCCGGAGTACTAGGATCTTTCCTTAGTCCTCCCAGAGACTGCAAGAAAACCGTAGGGAAGAGGACAAGCTGGAAGAACACTCCCAATATAAACTAGAAATCCTTCCCCGGGGAAGGAGAAAGCTCAACTGACATCAGACATAGAAACTGGCACTGCAACTTCTGGGTTTTACCTTAGGATTGCAATTGGGCTTGCTTCCCTTTTCACTGCAATTCGCTCAAGGGGAGATTTTCTAGATAGACTAGGGAATCTTTTCTATTGTAACTATCCTCCTTTATCAAGTTTGATAACTGGTTTGACATCGTCTTTATTATTACTCAGAAACTGACGCTGGAAGGGCAGGCTTTTTCACTTTTGCTTTCTTTGTCTGTAGAGAAAGCCTCACCAAGGAAGCAAGGGCCGAGAACTGGACTCTGTCTGCGTGGTTCAATCCCGCGACAGTGGCGCCGTCCGTGGGGATCTAACAGCTTAACAAAGCTGTTGTTCTCCAGCCTGCAAAAAGGAGAGGTCTTTTGAAGCCATGCCACCAAAGAAGGGAGCGGCAACAGCATCCAGAGAGGCCGCGACGGTGGCTGGAGAAGAAGGATCAAGAAGGCCTGCCTGGAGCCAATACCGCGACCAGCCCCTGCTCCCAAGCGCTGGGAACCCACCGCAAGTCCTGGTAGGATCAGGAGGGGCGTTAGGAGCACCACCACCACAGACTCCGACCCAGCGCGGAAACGCGCCCCCAAACGGCGGCAACCAGCCGCGGGCCGAGCGGTTGCGACCCCAGAAGAGGACGTAGCGGAAGCATCAGCTCGTTCGGCCCGCCGCCGAGCAGTTCGCGGGGGCAGAAAGTCCCTCGAGGAAGAGACAAGAACTCAGGAGACGCTTGATCCTAATATGCAGGCATTGATAGAAGCTAATGCCTACAGGAACAGCAAGACCGGGGACGTGACGACTCACAAGATGAAAGTCCAAGCCGCGAAGTGTTGTCTCCAGAGTATGCGGAAGCAAAGGGGGAGGACGATGATCCAAATCCCCTCAGCACCCGGCTTCGGGAAAAAAGATGGCCCTCCCCAGGAAGTTTCAAGTTCCCCACCGTCAAACCGCACAATGGTAAGACAGACCCTAGAGAGTTCCTTCGTGTGTACGACATCACCATGGAGGCCGCCGGAGGTGATGATGATGTCAATGCTAAAGGGCTTTTACTAGCACTCGAAGGAATAGCCATGTCTTGGTACTCATCGCTAGAGCCAAGCTCAATTGCAAGCTGGCCGCAGCTTCGCGCCAAGCTGGAAGGCAACTTCGACAGAATGAAAGAGGAAAGTGACTTATTCGCAGTCAAACAACGGGAAGGCAAAACCCTCAAAAATTAATTTCAGCATTTTTCCAGGGTTAAATGCCAGATTCGAGGGGTCAGCAATACCACCATCATCAATAAGGCGCGTTGCGGGCTCCGGAGGGGACCACTAGCAGAGAGGCTCACTCGTAAAGAGGTGCGCACTGTGGAGGAGCTCTTTGCTAAGATGAGGGAGTATGCTCGAGCGGAGGGAGACAATCTCCGGAGGGAGGACAAGCCACGGTGTGAACCTCTGGGGCGAACCGCAGAAGAGGGTGGGAAAGAGAACCCCCGCCCTGGGCCAAAGCGAAGGACCGACACCCAGAATCTGGAGGAAAGGACGGAGGAAGGAGAATCCACTACATCGATGAGCGAAGTGATCGGCGAGGCGGCGGAGAGCGGTAGGTGGAGCAGCGGAGACGAAGCCCTCCCCTTGGGCATGAAAAACGAGATGATGGACCTCGGGTGGCCAGGAGGGAAGAACAAGAGCGGAAACGGTACCTCTGCGAATACCATGGAGAGAATAACTCACACGACACCGCTCATTGCAAAGTGATCGAGGGGTATCGTTGCTTTGAGGCGAAGCGGAGGGAAACTGAGACACACCTATAAACCATCTTCGCCGCATTATCAACGTCGTCGCTGAGGGCTCTTCATCACACCTTTCATCGAAGAGACAAAGAAAAGCTTATGCAAGGCAAATCAACCACGTTGGGGTCAATCCGACCACCTCCTCTCCATTCAAGTTTGAGCCAATCACTTTTACGCAGGAAGATGCGGCGGGGGTGCCTTTCCCGCACCAAGACTCCTTGGTGGTGGTTGCAATCATTGCTGACTGCGAAGTGTGTCGTGTGCTGATAGATAGGGGGAGCACGGTGGATATTTTGTCCACAGAGGCTTTTCGGCAGATGATGATCCCTCAAGACCAGTTAAAGAAATTGACGGTGCCGCTAATGCGCTTCGGGGGAAGCACGGTCAGCACCCTGGGCCAAGTGGAGTTGGAGGTCACCTTCGCGACGCCGCAAGCCAGTGTCACGAGTCGTGTCACATTTGATGTGGTGGACATGCCTTTCCAGTACAACGCCATTCTGGGCCGAGGCTTGTTGATTTCCATGGGAGCGTTAGTCCATCACGGATTTTTGTGCATGAAGATCCCCTCCACCAACGGTGTCATCACGGTGCGAGGGGACCAAGCCCTCGCAAGGAAGATAGACATGGAGAGCCCCCCCAGGTCAAGCATGTCTGCACCACGGAGCTGAACCTTATGTCGGCGCAACGCAGCAAGTGGCTCCCCAAACCACAACCTCAAGGGGAAACGAAAAGGGTGGTGCTTCGGCCAGGCGAAGATAAAACTGTGACCCTCAGCGCCATGTTGTCCCCCTACGAAGAAAGATGTTTGATGCAGCTTCTTCAAGAATATGAGGGTGTATTCGCATGGGGGCCGGGAGATCTTCCCAGGGTTCGCAGAGAGACCATCGAACACTCCCTCGCCATCTGCCCTGCCGCGAAGCCGAAGAAACAAAAGCTTCGAAAACTCGCCGTGGAAAGGCAAGTGGCCGCAAAAGCGGAAGTGACCAAGTTGCTCCAGGCGGGAATTGTGTGCGAAGCCCTCCACACAGAATGGTTGGCCAATGTGGTCCTGGTCAAAAAATCTAGCGGGGCCTGGAGAATGTGCATTGACTTCACCGACTTGAACAAGGCATGCCCCAAAGATGATTTCCCTCTACCTCGCATCGACCAGCTTGTCGACTCTACTTCCGGGATGGAAAGAATGAGCTTCCTCGACGCTTATTCAGGCTATCATCAATTTTATTTGCAAAGGGAAGATGAGGACAAGATGGCGTTTATTACACCCTTTAGCACGTACTGCTTCGTGCAGATGTCGTTTGGCCTCAATAATGCTGGTGCCACCTTTGCGCTGCTCATCACAAAAGTCTTCACCAACCAGCTGGGGAGAAACGTCGAGGCTTACATCGACGACATTATTGTAAAAAGCGGCAGGAAGGAAAACCACATTTCAGACCTCCACGAGACCTTCGACAACCTGATGGCAAAGAGGGTAAACCTTAATCCGAGCAAATGCGTTTTCGGCGTGGAGGCGGGAAAGCTGTTGGGGTTCCTGATCTCCGAGCGGGGCATCGAAGCTAACCCCGAGAAGATAATGGCCATTTAGGACATGGCCTCACTGAGAAACCTGAAGGAAGTGCAGTGATTGGCGGGCCGGCTTGCGGCACTTAGCAGATTTTTGCCAAAATCGGCGGAGCGAAGCTTGCCTTTCTTTAAAGCGTTGCGATCCAATGAAACCTTCATTTGGACAAAGGAATGTCAACTTGCTTTTGATAACCTGAAGCAAAGCCTCATGAGCATGCATACCCTCCAGAGTCCGAAGCAAGGCAAGGAGCTTTTACTTTACCTGGTTGCAAGCCCATCAGCCGTCAGTGCAGTACTGATGCGCCCACAAGGTATAAAGCAACAGCCGATCTACTTCATCTCTGAAGCGTTGCAGGGAGCAAAGCTACGATACTCAGAGATGGAAAAGCTGGCATACGCTCTGTTAATGGCTTCCAGGAAGCTCCGGCATTACTTCCAGGCTAACCGCATCAAAGTACCAACGGCGTACCCTCTTGGCTCCATGCTATCCAACAAAGAAAGCACTGGGCGCATCAGCAAATGGGCGGTCGAGCTGGCACCCTTCGAGTTAATCACCATACCGCACACCGCCGTTAAAAGCCAAGCCCTAGTCGATTTCATGGTGGAATGGACTTCTCCGGTGCCCGTAGATAATGACACTCCAGCGGTGTGGTCCATCAATTCCGATGGGTTGTGGGGAGTAAGCGGAGCGGGCATAGCCACAATAGTGATGGCTCCAGGAGGCAAAAAAGCCGAGTTTGTAGCAAAAATTGGAATTCCCCTCGACCAACAATGTAGCTAAATATGAAGTGCTCCTACTCGGGCTCCGAAAAGCGAAAACCATGGGAGCGAAAAGAGCTATCCTGCGCACCAATTCGAAGTTTATCCAGGGACACATCTCCAAGGAATACCAAGTGAAAGATGAATAGCTCCAAAAATATGTGGAGACCGTCCGAGCGATGGAGAAGAGCTTCGTAGGCTTCTCCATACATACGATACCTAAAGCCCAAAATGAGCGAGCAGATGAATTGGAGAAGATCACCGCCACTGGAGGGGCTTTACCATCGGCGGTGTTTTTTGAGGTGCTCTATACCGCTTCTATTTCCCTTCGGGTGAATCTCATTGCCCGGGCGGTCGACGAAGACTAGAGGAGTGAGATGCACGACTACCTCCTCAACGGGATACTCCCGAACGACGAGGCACAAGCAAAGCGTTTGGAGAGGCGGGCGAAGAAGTACGCCATAATCGAAGGACTCCTATTCTGTAGCGGCCTCTGCGCCCCATGGCTCTGCTGTATATCGCGCGAAGAGGGAGTGCAAGCCCTACAAGAAACGCACTAGGGAACCTGTGGGGCGCACTAGGCCCCTAGGAACCTCGTAGGGAAGGTGTTCCGGATGGGACTCTACTGGCCTTCAGTGTTGCAAGATGCAGAATAGGTGGTTCGACATTGTCACGCATGCCAGTGGATGACAAAGCAGAAAAAGGCGCCACCCGGGGGGCGAAACCCAGTGCCCCCAATTTGGCCCTTCGCCAAATGGGGGATGGACATCGTTGGAGTGCTCCCTAGGGCCCGAGCGAACCTTCAATTCATAATCGTTGCGATCGACTATTTCTCTCGGTGGATTGAGGCAGAGCCGGTGGCGAAGATCACGGCAGAAGCTACGGTCAAGTTTTTGTGGAAAATAATCATTTGCAGGTATGGAGTTCCATTCCAGATTGTCACGGACAATGAGTCCCAGTTCGACTCCAAGAAATTCCGCGACTATTGTGAAAGCATCGGGACGAGGATCTCCTTCGCTTCGGTGGGACACCCACAGTCAAACAGAGCAATCAAAAGAGCGAATGGATTGCTCCTCGATGGCGTTAAGAAGAGACTCTATGGCTCGGCGAAAGGTGCATCACCTGACGAGCTCCCCCACGTCCTATGGGCCACTCACACCTCCGTGTCCCGAGCAACCGGGTTCTCTCCTTTTCGACTCATCTTCAAAGAGGAAGCCGTTTCCCGCGGAAGTTCACGCAAAATCCCTCCGTATAATCAAAGCTCCGTCTCAAGAAAGGGTGGACATCGTGCAAGACTCGACGAAGGAGCATAGAGTTCGAGCTCATGATACAATGAAGGCATACGCGAAGGCTTTGATGCGGAGCTTTGGCAAAAAAAGTCAAAATACGTGACCTACTACATCTTGGAGACATGGTGCTTAAGAAGACAACTCTGACTTTCGCCAAGCTCGAAACCACTTGGGAGGTACCATACATCATTCAAGACTCCACGGTGAAGGGCGCACACAAACTCATCACCCTAGACGGCGAGGAAGTACCGAGGACTTGGAATACGGACACGTATAAAAAGTTTCATCCATAGTCATCTGATAGGAATGGGGATCGGACCTGTACAAACCTTTGTCAATAAAACAAAAGGGAAGTTCGCAACTGAAGATTGTCTTGTTGAGTTACGTGACTGCTCTGAGTGCCGGGTAGGACTTAACGGGATGCTTGGTTGGGCTGATGTCCCACCCATCCCTTCACTCCGAAGGCCCGTAGCCTCGCGCCGGGCAGGACTTAATGGGATGCTTGGTCGGGCTGACGTCCCACCCATCCCTTCGCTCCGAAGGCCCGTAGCCTCGCGCTGGGCAAGACTTAATGGGATGCTTGGTTGGGCTAACGTCCCACCCATCCCTTCGCTCCGTAGATCCCCAGCTTCGCGCTAGATAGGACTTAGCGGGATGCTCGGTCGGGCTAACACCCCACCCATCCCTTCATTCCGGGGGTCCGCAGCTTCTTGCCAGGCGGGAACTCGCGGAATGTCTAAATAAGCTAATGTCTTGTCCTTCCCCTCTCGGCGAAGGCCCATTATGTAAGAGACCCGTGAAAAAGCTATGAAGAAATTTGGCCAGATTAATGTCCTAAATGGCCCTCCCATGATGTGCTATCGACCGCCTCTCTCCTCCGCGTAATCAGACTAACAGACGGTACCAAATGTTATAGGCGTCAGACAAGCAAACATTTGTGTTGCCGAATTGGGGGGCTAAAGCAAGGAACGCGTCGCCTCAAAAGAAAAATACAAGAAAGACCAGAAGTGTCTCTTAGCAAGCTGAACGGTTAAACTGAAAGTCTCACAACCATTTTATTACAAACGGTGATATTGAAGAACAAAAGTCTTCACCTATGAGCTTAAGCACCATGTGAGCACCTCACCGCCTCGAGGAGGGCATCCTTTGCTTTGAAAAGCTTGGGAACCACCTTGATCAGCACGTAAACATTAGCGATGTCGCACGCGATGGCCACCTGATCGGCAAGCTCCTCCATAGCACAGTTGAACTTGATCCAAAGTTTGGCTTCGTTGATGACGACCACCGGCAGAACGTCGTCCCCAAAGCCGAAGATGAGGGGGGAGGCCTCCTCCTCTGCAGAAACCGGAGCGTCGTCGGCCATGTGATGAAAGTCCCCGAGCTCAGGAGTGGCCAAACGAAGCGAGGCTAACGCAAGGTTATCAAGAGCTCGCAAATGTTTCGGGGCCGGCGAGTAAACCAAAAATACTTTCGTCAATGCCCCCCTATATATACATCCAGGGCGAAGACGTCGAGGAGTTTAGAATAAATGTAGGCGTGAGAAATTGAAGAGTCCGTTCATCTCCCAAACCGGGCTAGACTGACACGCACCCATGGACAAAAATGGCAAAGCCAAAATGATCACACGCACGGTCATACCCCTAGTCCGACACCCGTGAATTTTAGCGGAATCAATTTCAAAAAAACGAGCAAGAAATAAGTATGTAAGAGTACAGTACATCCACTGGACAAGTTCATTTACACGCGAGGGAATAAGAAGGTAGAAGACTACGAAGGGGGCAACTTCTGGGGTGTTCATTGCAGCACAAGCTCGGCGTACAGACTCCTTCGCAGCGCTCTCACCATGTTCCCTCCAGAAATGAGAGATAAAACGAGAGGCCAGTCGAATTACAGCAGAAGAAAGTTTCCCAGTCGAGGCCATGTCGGTGAACCCCAGCTGCGTCGAAATGGCGAAGGTCGCACCGAAGTGTTCTTGCACATGCCCACAACCCCTCGCCTCGAGAAATTGGGCAATCTTCAAGGAGCCTAACTGGGCGTAGTGGTCGCCGAGGTCGTAGCGGAAGTCCCGAATATCCCAGCCGAATTTTGAAGGAATTTGATGGCTTCCAGTTCAGATGAAGGTATATGATAGGGAGTAGCATCAATTCCAAAGCAGGGGAGTTGTCGAAGGAAAATGTCAGTCGCCTCCCGAATTCCGGATATAAGAGACTCCCACGCCTTCTGCACCATCTCGCACTGCTCCTCCGCTCGCTTAGCGTTGACAAGGTGCATCTGAACTTCTCCCCTCGCCGTCACAAGCCCCCGAGAGTGCTCCTCGGCTTCCTTCCTGAGGATCTCCTTGCCTTCCTCGGTGACCTTAAAGAGATTCTTCAACTCCTCGATGGGGTCATCTTTTTTCTTCTCATTCCGCTCTGCTATGGCGCGAGCTTGCTCCGCATTGGCAACATTTTTTCTCATCAAAGACATCGCATATTCTAGCTCGGCATTTCGCGTTGCCAAATGTTGACTTTGAGCTAGCTCATTTTGCACCTTGGTCAAGGTCTCGGAGGAAGTCCGTAAAGATTTTTCCAGGCAAGTCTTCTCCGCCTCGAGTTCCTCTGCACGTTTCTGTGCTGCCTCGCATTTCTCAGCGGCTTCAGCATAATCTCTCACATGCGATCTCATCCGATGGGTCACCTCCGCCGCCGTGAAGGCCCCCTAAAACAGGAGACCGCTAGATAAGCGAGAAGTACCACAGTCAAAACCGCCATGTGGAGCAAGCAGAGAAATGAAAGAAAGATAAGAACCTTTACAGCCAAATCCCAAGAGGTTTCGCACAGCACAAAATCATGCATGCCACCAAAGATTTCATCGGATTCTTTACTGGGAGCAAAGGCGGCATGAACCTTCCTCATGGAGGGGGCCGACGTAGCTGAACTACAGAAATCAAAAGGACAAAAATTTGAAAGATCAAATTTCAAACGAGAGCCCTGTGACTGGCTCCCCAAAGCCGACGACTTTGGAGGAAGAACCCCTCTTTCCCCAAAGGGAACTCCCGCCAAAGTAACGGTTGCGATTTCATAATCCTTTTCACTGGTTGGCAACGGAGGCGAGGTGAACATTCTGATAGAAGCTGGTTCAGTTAGCGTTGTTGACCCAACCGCCCTCGTGTTGCCACCTACTGCGTGCGTCATGTAAAATCCCAAAAGATTATCATGACCTAAGGGGCTCGACACGAAGGTCTCAGGGGTCAAACCTTCGGCGCCGAGGGGGGTGTCTGGAACAGAAGTGTTTAGGTGGAGGCCGCACACCTCCTCCGCTGTAGGATCGGCCCCTTCATCGAGGAGACCCTGAACCCTCTCCGCTGCGGAGCCATTGGTCTGCTCGAGGGGGACAGACGTCTTCTCTGCTACAAGAGTAGCCACTCCTTCAAGGGGCTCCAATGTTACCTCCACTATGGGACTATCATCATCATCATCAATGTCCAAATCAACAAAATTTACTCCTGGGATGTTTAAAAATGAATACCCCAGCGATTGCTCCTCCATCGAGTGTATGCCAAAAACAGGATTGGAGACATGTGCCAGAACAGATTGCTCCGCCTCGGCAGGAACAGGCAACACTCCAGGCGGGTTACATCAAGAACGGGATTAAAGAGAGGCGCCTGGGTTGAAGATTCCACCGCAACCGCAGTTGATTGCACCTCGGAGAGGCCTACGTCTGGCGCAGCTTTGGAAGTAGAACCCGGCATGGACGATATCGCTGCCATGGAGGAGGAAGAATCGCTATCCTCGTCCGTCTCCTCGTCGTCCGAGTCATCATCGCCGTCTTCTTCACCCACGTCGTCACTGCCACCGGGAGGCGCAATCGTCTGGAGAGAGGCTACACGGGTTGTCCTGGCACGCTTGGTCAGACGAGGAGAGCCTCCCGCACCTCTGGGCCTCGGGGCTGTGCAGCGTCCCCAAGTAGCAAATCGGGCATGCCTGTCAGCCCCGATCGCTTCCATCGCGGCCTCATACTCTATGGGTTTGCAGGGCCCGAGGAGATTATGCGCCAACCTCTCGGTTGCACCGCACCCATGGTCATTGACTCCCGCCGGACGGACTACCGAAACTGTACCCCCGGATGACAATGCTAGGGTCACCACGGGGTCCCTGGCTAGGGGCTCCACTCGACACAGGCAAAACTCCTCCACTAAATCGTGCATCGTGCTTTGACAATAGAGAGCCTTCAGATATACCAGAAGCTATCATCAGCGGTGGCGGTCAGATTTGGGGAACGAATAGCTCGGACGGGGCCCATAGAGGTGCAGAGGGCCGAATCCACCCTGTCAAGTGCCTGACAATACCATCGCTGCATCCATCCGGACTCCCACTTCCCTTTCGCGGCAGCCACCGGAATCTCCTTCGCCAGCGACCTTTTAGTTTGGAAATTCAAAGAGCCGAAGCAAGATCGCAGGACCCCATCCCCAGCCCTCTGCTGTTTCGGCTGCTAGAACGCATCCTCAATAAGAGAAAATAGCTGCACAGTCAGCTTGTACCCGGCAGGGCGGAAAGCCCACTCCAGCACCGCCATTCGAACAATGGCATTGGGAGTAAGTTGCAAAAGCATAGCATGGAAGATCTGCATTACAGCCCCCACCAGCGG
The DNA here is from genome assembly GCA_036346355.1 of Rhipidocladum racemiflorum. NCBI lineage: Eukaryota > Viridiplantae > Streptophyta > Magnoliopsida > Poales > Poaceae > Rhipidocladum > Rhipidocladum racemiflorum. The sequence goes on along the minus strand of CM070580.1, from coordinate 36,243,710 downwards.
AGCAGCGGGGAACCGGAGCCCCACCTCCAGAAATGCGGCAAACACCACAGCTTCATCAGGCCGTGGCGTAGGCGTCTCCTCCTCGCCGGGAGAGCGCATAGTGGGACGCGCCACACCATACTCCCTCACCAAAAGGTCGAGATCGTTGGGACCCAGGGAAGAGCGCCCCAATACAGGGGACAACATCGTGGCATCTCTTACGCTCAGGACTGCTTTTACTTGGGGAGGGTGCCGAGGGGCCATGGGCAAGAGAACCCAAGGTGAAGAAAAATGAATAAGGCGAGCGGGAAAGGAAAACCAGAGGGAGCGATAAGAGGTAAACAACAGGGAACACCACGATCTCCTCATCCGCCATGACTAACAAAGAAAACTCAGCCTCTCCTCAGCCGTGGATCCATCCACGCGACATCTATCGCGCAAAAAGCGGAGACGAGCAGGCGCGAGTAAGTGGGTGGGAAGTTTTGGCACCAAGCCCAAGGCGTCATAAAGGGCCACGACGCCCAACTTCAAAGCACAAGACCACTTACACACAGACCAGCCCCATCCATACCTGACATGGCAGAGCGCATGGCCAAAGGCGTGGAGAAGAATCAAAGACCATTTACCCGGAGCAAGAGAAAAATGCTAAACGGGCCTTGCCTCGTGCACCCAAATGGATAAGTGGAAACTTAGGCCTTCTTATGGCATGGCCGAGGATGGTGCGAAGCCGGCCCACATCCATGAGGGGCTCCTGTCGTAGGCCTGAAGCACCCATCCCCTTCGGCGGACGAGGCAAGGTCCCCAACTCCACCCAGACTGTGCCGACCTACGGCGCGACAAACAGGGAAGATGACGTGGAACACAAATCAGACTGGGCGAAACGAGAAGGCGATAGGGTAGACCGAAGCAACGGGGGAAGTTGCGAAGGAGCTTCCCCCGGCGCGCTATTAGATGTGGCCGACAAGGTGAATAGCCGAACCTGCCATTCTGCCATGGGCTGCAGAAGGATGCCAGGCCATGCCAGGCCAATTGGAGTTAAAGAAATATACGTAACTCCTTTTAGATCCCCTAAGGGAGCATAGGACAAAAGGGTATAGATGTAAAGAGGAAGCACAAATATTACATGTATTGGACATCCTGGCCCCTGGAAGAGGACAGGTGGAAGGAGATGCAAATAAAGCGAATGTGAAAAGACCTGTCACACCCATGTCAGCACTGGTCGGAAAAAGGCCAACCGATGCATGCATTTGGAGGCGAATTTCTCCACCCCATCCATATAAAAGGAGGAAAGGATCACTCGTAAGATCCATCCTTTTCTCGGATCTTCAGACATTTCCCCTCGAAGGGTTTGCATGCAAGGGCCGAGAACTGGACTCTGTCTGCATAGTTCAATCCCGCGATAATATAAAAATACCAATTTTTTGTTTTAACCTCTGAAGTTCTTGTTATTACCAGTAGGCCATAGAATTTTGTTTTAAGGACTCTAAAGTTTTCTGTAATTCTAAAAAATGGTTAATAAAATATAAAAAAATTGTATTAAAACCTAGAAGTTGATTTTTTTTTAGTTATATGGGCTTCCATAAATTTGTTCAACCTTAGACTTAGCACACATTGAAAGCTTCATATCTCTAGGTTTATCCTTCCTGACATAATTCCATATTTGTTCATGCTAAATTTATTTTTCTATTATTTAGTAATTCTGAAATTTACTCAATAATTAGCAAAAAAAATTATGAAAAATGTTGGGAAAATTCTATGAAATTTTATATCATTATCTACGGAATAGATATAGACCAAGCTTTGCTGATTCATGAGTAAGCATGCAATATATTGATTTTAGTAGTAGTAAATTTTATTTTGCATAAATATAAATAGTAGACGTTGAACATCGCAAAAAAAAAAAAGAATTTACCAAGCTTGTCCTCAATGGCAGCAATTACTTTACCTGGGCAATGGATGCCAATATTAACCTGACAACTCGATCTCTTGGAGTTGCTATTACCTAGCCTGAAACTGGTACCCCTGCTCTTCTTGAAGCTGCCTAGTGTACAGCTTTGCACTTCCTAAGGCACCATCTCCATGTGGACCTGAAGGCCAAGTATTTGATGGAGGAGGAACCATTGACACTATGAAATTCCCTAAAGTAACACTATGACCAGCAGAGATCTATCATGTTGCATGAAGTATAGCGCGAATGGACTCCTCTAAGCTTCCAAGATTATAAAATCATGTCAACATACAACTCCACCATACACAAGTTTATATCCAAACTACTTTTCTGTAACCAGAAATTTATATATGCTATCATGATAGACAAAACATTATGCACATTCCATCCCAACATAAGGATACTGCAGCAACAGTACCATCATGCCAAATATCAAAAATATTTTAAGGTTATCTACACTTTGCTATGAGCAGAGAAGCATGATAAACTCCTCATGAAGAATCATCATGCTTTTCATAATGGGACATAGGCAATGCCCAAAGTGCATGTCAATGTCAACATGCTAGCAATAGCTATGACCGCGGAAAAGACTGAAGGCATAAAAGGGAAAAAATGGAAGAATGGTAGAATACATAAGGAAAGAGTCAAGCCCAAGTGGAGAAGTAAAGGTAAAGAAAGGGTCAGGGATACAGTAGCCATTGGTCTCGCAACTGCTGCACCCCGAAGCATTTGGCAGACCTTTATATGTAGTTCACTGAAAAATTCAAAAGATCCTAGGGGAATAATGTTAAGGCACACTTCATCATTCAAGCAGTTGTTGACACGGATGCTGAGAATTGTCATGATGTGGTTATTGATCCTACTGAGCTCGAGGAGTCCCAGAAGAACACCCACAACTCATATAGAGATCTGATTTAGTCTCCTAAATATTCCTTTGCTTTGCTAGTAGATGCCACATATTCTTTATGAGTCTCTTTATCCGTTTAGTCATAGTTACTAAATGAACATTGGCATACGCTCTTGTTGAGCGATTATCATTTACAAGTTGAATAAATGGTTATTTCTCATATACATTGATTCATTTATTATGCTATACTTGTTCTATATTTTATAATGTCTTCCTAATGCAATAATTGTTTGACTATTAAATCGTATTTCTAATATAGAACAAAGTATAATCCAATGGCAGAGGAGGAAATCTGTCTGGTAGACAGCTACGCCACAAATTTAATTCTTGGGAAAACTAAATATTTTCAGACTTTGACTAAGAAAACTGAAAATATTATGACTATCACCATTGGCACTAGAAGAGCCGTATAGTTCTTTCTTTGGGTACTGATATAAAATAGAGAATGCTCTATTGTACCCTAAGTCCAGTCATACTCTATTAAGATTCAAAGACATCCATCTGAATAGTTTTCATATGGAGACAGAAAATGAGGATGTTATAGAATATCTACTCATGGTTAAGTTTAACGGATGCCAGAAATGTGTGGTGGAAAAACATCCTTATTTCTCCTCTAGATTATACTATACATATATAAAATCTGAAGTTTACAATACTTAAAAACCCAGAAATATTTACGATCTAGTATGATCAACTGGGTCATCTTGAGTTGAAAATGATGAAAAAAATCATCACTAATTCTACTAGCCATAGCATAAAAACTACTGACTTCTCTAGACCTAAAGACTTCTTATACCCTTCTTGTGCTAAATGGAAGCTCATAATTAGACCCTCTAATCTAAAAGTTAGAGAAGAATCACCTAATTTCTTGAAGAGAATTCAAACGGGACAGCAAGCTTCCAACAAGCATATCTTAAGATCTACAACTCCAAATCAAGTAAACGAGTACATTTTATCGAATCTTGGGAAATTTCCCATCTTTTTCTAAGTATTCGCAAAAACTGATTCGGCCTCTAAAATCCTCTAATCTACAGTTGATCACAGACTGTACCAATCGCATCACAGATTGGACAGCGCTCGGTAAAACATCCATAACTTTTAAACGGTTGAACAGAATTTAACGTTTTTAGTTTCCAATTAAAGGTAATTGAATTACCTACAACTTTTGTAACAGTCGTCCAACCATAAAATGAATCTAAAATCCTCAAAAACGCGTCTGAACATCGGCTGTCAAACCTAGTCGAGAGCCACTCGCGAGACAGATCTATAATCCAACTTAACCCATCTAATCACAGCACCTAAAAGAGAGTTCTAGGCATGGATTCTCCCATCTAACAGCACCTATACCACTACAAAAAATCACAAATCGTTACCTCTTCTTGATGAATCAAAGAACCGACGAAAACGCTCCTTCTCTCGGCCTTAATCGCCCTCCAATAGCCGGAAACACCGATTTCTCCCGGTTGAAATGCTTCCCATCGGAGGAAACAATGGAGGGGAGGGTGTGGATAGCAATGGAGGGGGGAAGAACCCTTGCCAGGGTTGGCTAGGGGTGGAGGGGCGCTTGGGAGGGAGAGAGGGGAGGGGGCGGTGGCTAGGGAGGGAGAGGGGGCGGCTAGGGCAAAGGGGGGCGCACGGCCACAAAGAGGGGGTGTGGGGGCGCATGGGCTGGGGGGGCTAGGGTTAAGTAGGATTCCCCTCCCACGTGGGCCAAAATCCCCCACTGAAGGCCCAAAGCTAAAGCCCCCAAGGCCCAAACTCCCCCGGAGAGGCCCAAACACCCGGAAATAGCCAAAAATGCGCCCTAAACTCTTACCGAATGTCACACCTCCGGATGCATGGGACTCAATTCTGCAGAGACGTTCGCCGAAATATGGACTCGAATAAGTGAGAACACTACCCAAGATAGCAGAAGAAGCTCAACCTAATTTTGACAAAATCCTTGAAGTGGGCCATCCTAAAGATAATACCCGCATCTCTTACGTGATCTATTATGGAGATGATAACACTAGCAAATATTTGCGCGCGCAAGTTGACACTAGGAAGTCGGAACACCCAGACTACATCGTTGTGGAAAATCATGAGGAGTTGGAAAAAACTAATAAAGAGATTTTCACTATTTATGTGGATTTAGGAGAGTTGTAAAGAAAGACTATAATTGTTGATATATGTTTCGCCTTAAAAATTGCTAAAACTCTTGATCTGAAACCAAGACCAAAGTCCATAATAGAGTGCCAGAAGTGCTCAGATTGGGTCAAATAGAAAGAACCAATTAAAGCACAATTGTGCTTGCTTAATAAAAGAAACATATTTGGTCCTATTGATCGAATGCCTCCTAAAGTGTTCCCTGTAAGATCAAAATGTGTTTTATCTTAAAGAAAAATGAAAATAACAGGTGATGAGATATAAAGTAAGGCTTATAGCACAAGGCTTCATGTAGAGAGCCGTCATCGATTATGATGAAACTTACTCTCCTGTAATGAGTGGAATAATATTTCAATACTATATATCAATCGCAGCTAGAATGAACTTAAAAGTCCAATTGATGAATGTAGTGAGTGCATATTTATATAGGTCACTAGATATGACTATTTATATGAGAGTCCTTGAAGGAGTCAAAATTCTGGATCCTAATAAATATAACTGCAACATGTATAGCATCAAACTCTAGAGATCGCTATATAGATTAAAATAGTTATAGAGAATGTGGTACAACCGACTTAATGAGTTCCTCCTGAAGAAGGAATACTCCAATAATAATGATTGTCCATAAGTGAACATAAAGAAGTCCCAAAATGGATTTTGTATCATCTAAGGAGATAAAGGAAGCAAGTTCTTACTTTATGACAGAGTTTGAGATGAAAGATTTGGGTAAAATCAAATATTGCTTAGGTCTATAGATAGAGCATTTTTCAGAATGAAGTTTTGTACACCAGTCTACCTATACCAAGAAGGTATTAAATTTTTTTAATATGGATAAATATCATCCTTTGAAGACCCCATGGTAATAAGATCCCTTGAAGTGGATAAATACCCATTCATACTGAGGATGGAAAATGAGGAAGTTTTCGGACTTGAAGTTCGATATTTAAGTATCATTGGTACACTTATGTATTTTGCGAATTGGACAATGCATGATATTGCATTTGCAGTAAATTTACTAGTTAGACACAGTGCAGTTTCAACCAGAAGACATTTGGCTGGTGTCAAGACTTTAGTCAGATACCTCCAAGGTATTTAAGATATTGTCTTATTTTACCAAAAGGACCCGGACTTAACCATGGTGGGATATACATATGCTGGCTATCGTGCCAAATCTCAGACTGGGTTTATCTTTCTCTGTAGTGGTACAACCATTTCTTAGCGGCCTTCTAAGCATACCTTGGTAGCTACCTCTACCAACCACTTAGATATTATAGCATTATATGAGGCATCACAAAAGTGTTTGACTAAGATGTGTGGTTAGACATATCCACAAGTCATGTGGTATTAACACCATAAATACCACCCATAATTATCTATAAAGATAATGTTGTTTGTGTTGCATAAATGCAAATAGATTATGTAAAGAGTAATATCATGAAGGATGTTATCCCTAAATTTTTCTATTCTCACGAACTTCAGAAGAACGATGAGGTAAAGATTCTAAAAATTAAGTCATGTGAAAATTTGGCAGATTTATTCATGGTCTTTGAAGACATCTAGTTTTCAAAGATGTGTTTGTGGCATTGAAATATGACAACTTAGAGATATACAGAGTTCAGAGGAAATAAATCCCTAAACCATGACCCTTAGGATTATGATCCTGAAGATACTATTTTAATCTACAAGTTTTAAAGTTGCACTCTTTTTTTTCCTTAGTGAGTTTCCTGAAGTGTTCTCACATGAAGGTTTTTAATGAGGTAACAAGTGTAACACAATATGCAGATGCAATGTACTTTTTTTTCTTCATTTTTTTCACTAGATTTTTTAGAGGAATTTTTGATGAGGCATGTACATTACGCAGTATTCATCTAATGGGGAGTGGAGATATAGAAAGACTTTTCATCCTGGTTGTTAAAATATGTTTGAACACAATCTCTAATAGGCTTTTAATATGTATGTATGTATGTATGTATGTATGTATGTATGTATGTATGTATGTATGTATGTATGTATGTATATGGCACCCAATTGTAAAAAAGAACAATCCAATAAAGAAAAGATAGTTTTGTCTTCCTATATGCATGTGTTTTTTGTATCCTAGCTATTCAATCAATGCATTGTGTTTACGATTGTAGTCGTCATTTTAAAACAGCTGTGTCGTGCTACACCGTGGAGTCTAGTTATTTGGGGGTCTATTCTACCCATTCAGTAAGACTGTTTTGCAACTCTAAGAAAGAATATGTTAACTGATTGTTGTATCCAAAAGTAAAAAAAAAAAAGAAGATACTTTTTACAAAGCCACAGCAATAACATGCAGAGCCTTCTGCTTATCTTGTAAGCTTTAGTTCTTGGTTTCGTATAACTAGAAGCTCCGTGTAAGACCAAGGGACCTATGGAACTTATAAGCTGAAGCGTTAATTAAATCGGTTTATCATGAGAAGCTAAGCTTGTGCGTGGCTGAACACATCCTGTGCCCCAACCGAAAACGTTGTGGCATGCTATTTGGCATGTCTCCATGAGAAAGATTAACTTGCTAGCCATGCATTTTAAAGACTAATATGATTCCAGGCAGGGAATCATTTGCTCAAAATTAGATATTATATCTTGTAAAGCCTTGAGCAAATCCAATCGAAACTAATTGCTTCGGCGTTTTGTGTTAGTTTATACCTCAGCGTATCCCTGGGGTAACGGGCAGGATGGCGCGGCGCATATCTATATAAGGTGTTACTGGCAGTAGCAGCAAGCCACTGCATCCTCGCCATGGACAGGCCCTCCTATCCCCTTGCTCTGCTCTTCCTCCTCTGCCTCTCTCTGCTCCGCGCCAGTTCCGCCGCGCAGGTCACCTCGGGCACCCCCGACGGCACGGAGCTGTGGGGATACGTCGAAGTCCGACCAAGTATTTCTCTTGCCAATCATTGTGCATTTTCTCTTGTTGGCCATATATCTTCCGAACGAGGACTCCTTTTGAGCTCGGTTTTTTGCGCGTTTCACTGCAGAGGCTCACCTGTTCTGGTGGTACTACAAGAGCCCGCAGAGGCCGTCGACGCCGACGAAGCCATGGCCGACCGTCCTCTGGCTGCAGGGCGGCCCGGTACTGTCGTCTCTCCTCCTCCCCCTCACAGCTTCTCTCCTTCTCTGCCTCCACAACAACTCGTGCAATCGTCATCATCGTCGTCTTCGTCTTCTTCTTCTTCTTCTCGGTCAGGGAGCGTCGGGGGTCGGGCTCGGCAACTTCCTGGAGGTCGGGCCGCTGGACGTCAACCTGAAGCCGCGCAACTCGACGTGGCTGCAGAAGACCGACCTCATCTTTGTGGTGCGTCAGATACAAAGAATTCTTCTTCCACTTAATTCCATCTCCCTGTTTCTTGTTCCTGGCCTTGTATGTGTATGTCAGCTGATTTGCCGTGTTAATTAATGGCGGCAGGACAACCCGGTGGGTGTCGGGTACAGCTACGCGGAGGACCCGAGTGTGCTGGTGACGACCGACTGGCAGGCGGCCACAGACGCCACCACGCTCCTCAAGGCGCTCGCCAAGGAGGTGCCCACCCTGAAGAGTAGCCCGCTGTTCCTCGTGGCCGAGTCCTACGGCGGCAAGTATGCCGCCACGCTCGGCGTCTCCGTCGCCAGGGCCATCCACGCCGGCGACCTCAAGCTCACGCTCGGAGGTAAAGACTAGTTGATTTAGTTCCCACGCAATCAAACAAAACAGAATAATCAATTCTACTCCATCTGGTTCCAAATACATCGTTTTGGAACATTGATATGGTTTCCAATGTGGCACTTTCACCGTCAATTTCTATAAAGATATGTTTCATCGATTAAAAATAATTATACTTTATATATTTAGTGATGGACTTGGTAACACTAATTTCATGTTGTTAATCTTGGTAATTTTTTGCATATTGATGGTTGGTATAGATTCTGAAACGATTTATATTTGGAATCGGAGGTAGTATCATTCTGTGTACTGCTGCTTCTCTTTTGTTTCCCGGCAGGTGTCGCGCTCGGAGATAGCTGGATCTCGCCAGAGGATTTCACGGTGAGCAATTGGCCGCGTAGCGATCATTTCTTGGATCTTACAGTGCACAATTCAGTGGTTGAAACGGGTGCTCTGGATGCAGCTCTCGTATGCGCCGCTGCTCCTGGACGTGTCGAGGCTGGACGACAACGCCGGCGACGACGCAAAGAAGTAAGCACCGGCCTGCAGGCTAATCTGCTACTTACTATCCCTCTTTCTTGATTCTTGCTTCTCGGGCTTCAAAAGGGAAGAACTCTCCAATCACATGAGCGCGCGAAATTCTGGTGTCAGGAAGGCGGAGACGGTGAGGGAGCAGATCGCGGCGGGGCAGCTCGCCGCCTCGCAGAAGTCGTGGATTGAGCTGCTGGATCTGATCGACTCCAAGAGCGCCAGCGTTGTAAGTGTTGACTGTTGACTCCCAACACTTAGATAGCAGCCATGCGCTTCTTATTTTCCCTGCGTCATCGGATGCCTAACGAAGTGCCAGCTATTGCGGTAGGATATTTTAGTTTGAAAATAGCGGTAGAATGTAATTAACCTGACATGATACATTTTTCCTTGGAACGACTTTCTCTACGGTTTTAACGGTATAGCAACAAATTTCGTACAGTTTTAATAAGTTTCAGATAATGTTTGAAAAGTTTTATGTTTCAGTGAGTTTCGCAAATTTTTAAAAGTTTCTAGAATATTCCAAATCAAAGTTTCAAAAAGTTTCATGTTTCGGAACTGAAGTTTCGCCAAGTTTTAATCAATGATTTTGTAACAAGTTTCAGTAAACTTCAACCCAAAAGTTTCACTAGGTTTCAACTAAAGTTTCAACGTGTTTCACCCGAAAGCAAAAAGATCCCGGCATGCTCACATGCAACCGCCGTCCCACCCTTTCCACTTGCCAGCACCACCTCCTCCTCCCCTCCTCACGCAAAAGGTGAAGCCAGAGCTCGAAGTTGAGCCACGAGATAACGTGGGTAGAGTCAGCATTGTACCGCTTTGTGACCCAGATGAGGAGGCAGGCGAGAGTGACCCAAATGAGGAGGCATGTGAGGGTCATGGGATCTGGCGTACCCCGTAGCCGGCGACGAGGAAGATGACTGGATTCAGTGGATCCCATCGCCGACGTCCTCCTCCTGCCATGCTGCCTCCGCCATGCCAGTAGCCACCCTACTCTACATGCCATGCCGCCCCAGTCGCCATCCGCCAGCCTTCAATATACAACCGTTCTGTGACCTAAATTAGGAGGCAGGCGAGGGGCGCGAGATCTGCAAATCCCATCATCGACGATGAGGAAGACAATCAGATGTGGTGGATCCTGTCCCCATCGATGAGGAAGACAATCCTCCTCCCACCATATTGCCTTCACCATGGTTGTCACTCGCCAAGGTGTTCCCCACCTGATACTTCCACTAGAATGCATGCTAGGTGTTCAAGCAGGACTTGGATTTCCTCTCCTCGTAGGATGAGGTGATGCTTCAGGAGAAGTTGCCCACCAAGAAGCTCTACCTCAACCTCCGCTTGTTGGACATGTGGGTGGCAGACTTCATAGGTAGATGTCAACAAGTGGTGAATAGAGGGGATAACACTTTGGGTTGGTCTAAGTTGATTGAAAAATATGGAGTGACTTTGACTAGTATATTTAGGGTTTGAAAAATATCGGATGATCAGTATACTTAGGGTCTTGATCGGAAGGTTTTTGGTCTATAATGTTGATTTGGCGGACAACGGTATAGAGTTGCATAGTATTTCTCCTTTCCTTTGTACTCACCTTAACAATTGCTTAAATAAGAATATTTTTATACCTTAAGAGATGTTATAAATTTTTTGTGAATCGAAGAAATTATGATGTATGTGTGTATATATTAAAATAGATAACGAGGTTGATTAGTTAGCATCAGTTTGCTGGAAGAGAGAAAGTGAGTGAGTGAAACGTTCCTTTCTGATTTTTTTCAAGTTTTGACTTTTGACGAGTTAATTGTTAACTCTAGTTTTTTTAAGGTTTTTCTTTGGATTTTTGTTCTCGTTTTTTAAAGGTGGAGTACACTGTAGACGAATAAGACCTACAATTTATTTTCAAGATTTTTGCAGATTCTGCCCACCCAGTAGTCAGCACAAGTTGATGAACCATTTTGATGACTTGAGCGTTCTTCGCTTTGCAGGATATGTACAATTTCTTGCTCGACTCCGGCATGGACCCGGTGTCCACGGATTTGCCGGCGAGCTCGTCGTCACCGAGCAACGCCCAGGTGGTGAAGTACTCGACGTACCTTGGCAGCCAGGACGCCGAGTCTGGCTCCAACACCATCGACGGCATCATGAACGGTGTCATCAAGCAAAAGCTCAAGATCATCCCCAAAGACCTCAGGTGAGCGTCTCTTTCGCATTCACAATCACCGATCATTGTGTTCGCGTATCGATCACTCTCTTTCGCATCACAAACACCAATCCTCCTTGTGATGTTCTGACTCCGAATTGCAGGTGGCAAGAGCTGTCGGATGCGGTGTACAACACGCTGGTCAACGATTTCATGAAGCCAAGAATCGATGAGGCGAGCTAGATCGGCTCTACGTGCATGGATGAATCTTTAAACTCCTTAAATTGCTGTGAAAAATGATTAATTAACTCCGTGTGCTCTGCTTCAGGTTGATGAGCTGCTGTCTTATGGCGTGAATGTAACGGTGTACAATGGCCAGGTGACAAAAACTTCTTGCCCTTTTACGGTGGATTAAATTGAATATGAACCGTTCATTTTTTTCGATTTAATGGATCAGATTAACTAGAGTTTACTTATACTACACCTGGTAGTAGAGTAGTAGAAACACCCTTAACAAATCAACGGTTAGATGTGATTTCTACTACACATTTTATACTACAAGTATAATCCACCGTAAAATTTCTCTTTTTTTACTGTCCCCAGCACATACTACTCGTAACTCCTCAAAAAAAAAAAATTACTGTGGCTTGCATAACAAACTAAAAAAGAACAGAATTTATCTTCATCTAGAAACTGCATAAGTGCTGGTTGATAGCTACAAATGCGTACAGACGCTGGAACACCGACGTACTGTCAATTAAATGGAGCCATCAGATTAGCGATGCTACCTGGAAGCATCTTGAGTAAGCAACCGCGTGTATAGGAATAGAGCCTTTCTAATTAGTGGGAGGGCAAGGAACGTGACGCCGACAAGTTCTTGTTCAGAAAAGACGGCATCCTTTCTGGAATTTGGGCTAACTTTGATTCTTCAGTTTAAAGATGGTACAGAGACAACCACTCCCGGGGGTGCATACCGAGAGTATTCCATCTGAGGAGCGTTGCATGCGTGGATAATATCGCAGGTCTTTTGCTCAGATGTGACTTGTGAGCAGCACGAAATCTTCAGATCGCGACAACCATCCGCTCACATGGCTGATGGCTCACATGGTCAACAAATTGGAGAGGAACCATGCCTTAATTAAGTGATGCATGCATGTTGTTGCGATCCTTCCATATAATATTCAAAGTTAGCATAACTCGTCATTTACTTAAGGCTGAAGTTTTGAGTACTGAATTCAGTAAAATTTTCCTTCTGAAGCTCGATGTGATTTGCTCGACGATCGGCGCAGAAGCATGGGTGCAGAAGCTCAAGTAAGATTTATTTTTCCTCGGTCCCTTTTTCACATTTCTTGCGCAATTCAGATATTTGCATCTGAATTTCTTACCTGATCATACATTTGCAGATGGGATGGGCTGAAGAACTTCTTGAGCCTGCCAAGGCAGCCTCTGCACTGTGGATCTTCCAAAGTCACCAAGGCTTTCGTCAGATCCTACAAGAACCTACACTTCTACTGGATCCTTGGAGCTGGACACTTCGTAAGTCTCAACATACACGTCACTACTGGAAACAAAGTTCAGTGGTCACACCTCCTACGATCTGTTTCCCATGTGAGGTTATTAAATATTGATGTCAGCTGATTTTTTTTTTCTTGTGTTATCTATGCTTTGCAGGTGCCTGCTGACCAGCCTTGCATTGCGCTGAACATGATCAGTAGCATAACCCAATCCCCAGCCAGTTAGATAACTCTCCTGTGTAATCTGCGAACAGAAAAACAAAAGGAGGCTTGAAGCAGCTAGCACAAGGCAATGTAACATGCATGAAAACTACAGAACTTCAAAGGCAATGAAATTGATGATGACAAGAGCATCGGTGTGTAAGGAAAAGGCGATCTTGTTTGATTCTCCAGACGGAAAAAACTTTTTCTTGATTTTTCCAGTGTGAATTTATGCTTTATTTTACAAAATATCCGTGAAAAATGTGTTTTTTTTAAAAGAGTACGTATATATAGTATGACGCGTAAATGGCAATAGTTAAAAGAAAGGATCCGTCTACCTGTCATTGGCACGTTAACTTTGAAAAAATCGGTCATTTTTTTTGGACCCATCGAATTGAAATCCAACAGTAAAATCCAAATCCCCATCCCTCCTCTTTACCGACACCTGCCCCATCCCCACCGATACACACACCCGAGATCCCAATCTCTCTCGCACCTACTGCCACCCCTGCCCCCACCCCGCTTGCTATCACCCTCCACCTCGTCGACATCATCCCTAGCGCTATGGCACCCTCCACCGCCATTGCTGCCTCTCGAAGCAGCCGCTGTCGCTGAGGGGGGAGGCATTGCCCGCTTGCTCTTCCTCCGCCCCTTCTTCCCCAAGAAGATGTTGCATCCAGGGGCGGAGAGAGGGGGGCGGGCAGGGGCCTGCCCGCCCCCCCCCCCCTCCCAAAAATAAAAATTACTAGTCAGTAATTAGTAATTAGCTGGAATTAGTAAACAGTAAATAAAATTGGAGATGACTTTCTTCGACATTGCATGATAGTTTACATTGAAAAGAACTAGCAGCGAAAATTAGTTCAGATGAACTTATTGACTTGTATGATCTTCTAGGTAGTCGTAGAACTAAATTTAAGTTAATAGAGATGTAAGTTTCTTATTCTAAAAAATATGTCATATTTTACTTATGTGGACATGTGGTTATGCTATATTTAAATTTAAATGCATCTATATTGATATGATATTTTTGATGGGTGCTATGATAATTTTTTGTTAGTCCACGTGATCCCCCTAACCCGAAATCCTGGCTCCGCCCCTGGTTGCATCCACCACCCCAACCGTCTCCCGCTGCCCTTCATGAATCCTAACTTGCCATTCGCTACTCTGACAATGTTGTCACAAAATATTGGGCCAGCTAGGTTCGAGTGTCAATCTGACACCAAGTTTCTTTCCAACAGTGTGCACTTAGGAATATGAAGAAAAAAACCACATCAACCCTAACAATAAAATCTCCGACAATTGGCTGTCAGCAAAACATATAGCCGACAATCTCTGGCTGTTGGAGTTGATGCGATCTAGTGTGGTCTCCTTAGCTTCACCCACCGACCCCACCCACTGCCGGCCACCAAGGCAAGGGCTGGTGGCACCATTGTTGCTTCGTTGCACCGTCGCTACCATCCTCAACCCTAAATCTAGGGTTGGGGTTAGTTGAACCCTTACCCGCAGGAAACTAGCTGGTGCTTTGTTGCAGATGGGATGGAGATGGATCGCGCATGAATCGTGATGCATATCTAAAGGTGAGAAATTCGACTTATTTCCCCTATAAAAGTCATTCAACAAATTTTTAGCATTTGCATAGTTTAAATTACCCAACTGGATTAATATCATTTTTTTTACAATGGATGGTATTATCTGGTACTTCCATTTACAAGCTGGTAACCGGATTTCGCGTACTAAAAGCCACCTAATTTGACTCAAACAAGTCTATATTTGAATTCAAACTATTTTAGATGTGAGAAGATGATATCCTGCTTTGCTAAAGAAAAGGTGTTTTGCTATTTAGTAGATATCCGCTGGAAGAGGATCCAACCGACACCAGCTAATAGTCCAATCCATAAGCGAATAAGAGTCGTCAGATTAAGAAAAAGGGGATGCACAAGTGCACATCGTGTCCGCTACTTGCTCGGTCTGTTTCACCCTACGTTCCTTCCTCTTTCTCCCGACTGGACTTCACTGCCAGCACCATCCGTCATTTAAGGACCAAAATGATGATAAGAGGGGAGTGAATGATCAACATCAACTCTGCCCCCCCCCTAAATAACTAACCAAAATGTATCTAGATCAAAGAAGAACAGAAAAATAAATTTTCCATGAAAGTCACCCCAAGGGCGGTACTACCATGCTACAGTAGCAATAGTGCCAGTGAACAGGAAAATCAACATGACTTCACAAATAAAAATTGATATATCTTTTGATAAGCTAATTCAAAACCCGTGAAACTTTGTGTGCACCTTTTTATGGATGTCAAGAAACTATTCCAACCTTCAATCACAAGGATTGATGTCAAAGTTCTGACATTTTTCCATTTCAAAGAAGGTTACACCAAAGTCGAGTAAAATGCACTATTTCACCCTAAGTTTGCTCGTGGGGATTTGATGGTCAAGATGATCTTAAATTACCTCCCACATATCACAACAAGCATGAACACAAACAAAAATGGCCTTAAACAACCAAGAGCATGATCTATCCCTATCCCTCACTTTCAAGACAAAAACCCAGTTTCTTGCAAAGATCAAGAAGAAGCTTGTCTAGATAATTAGAATATGATCTTGAGGTGATTCATTCATCCTTGGCAACATCACCCACAAGCAAGTAGAAGGAGTGGAGGCAAATCCAAAATGCAAGAAGGCACCAAGCAAAAATGCAAGCAATAAGATAATCTCATAATATAGGAGAAAATAAAATTTGCATTGCTTTGTGAGAAAGGTTTATAAATCCACCCTATCAGGTGGGCAAAACTCAAGAGAGCACAAGGAAACCAAAATTCTTCTCACACACCACACTAAAAACCCTTTGAAAGAGGCATTCCTCTATTCCTCTATTTATAGTCTAACTAGAGCAATATCCACCCTTGAATGGCTTCCTTCATCCATAAGGAACCTCATCAAGGGCTGTGATTGACTCACTCACTTATACATGGGCTAACTCGAAACCCACATACATAAAGGGTTTTATCCACTAAGCTAACTTGACCGCTACTCCATCCGCGAAACTTGATCCAACGATCCTCCTTCGCTTGAGTAGAGCTCAAGCTGGCATCCCAGCCATCCACTTGTCTTCCAAGCTTGTAGCGACTCCGACCTCGGTCATCTTCAGCATCGCCTGACCATCTAGACCTTAGCTCTCCTAGCCAAGTCCTAGTCTCCTTTGCCTCACCATGACCTAGCTCCAAGTCCTTCAACCATCATAAACAAGCAAACCATCTCATATCACTACTAAACAAATTATGCAATCATAATCAGAAAAGTCAAAATTTAAATCTCACTTCACAGGTAAAATCGGTACTACCACCAAATAGGGGCCAGTAGTACCATCCCCTAGTAGCCGATAGTGCCACTCATGCTCTAAATCAGGCGAAGACCCTCTCTAGTAAATAACTACCACCACATAGAGGTCGGTAGTACCACTAGCAAGCACTACCGCTAACCACTGGCCGATAGTGCCACTCGGCCAGTACTACCGCGCCTAGGACCGAAAGTGATGGTCCTGACTGAAAACCAATCAAATTGCTTCAAATCAAGGCAAATCTAAATCACACTCAAATTTGAGCACCATAGGCTCAAATATAGTCAAATACTCATCACAAACATGGATAAACTACTATATGGTCTCTCATACAAAATTCTTGGTTCCATTTGGGGACTTAGTAGACTAGCCAGGGAGATGGGCCATTGTGGGTTTTGGGAACAGAAGCGATCTAAAAGGGATCTTGTTGTGTAGGAGTAGATTGAGCCCCATCATAATATATAATATTTATGGATCTGTAGATTATGTTGCTTCTTTCTAGGCTGTTGAGTATGGTTACTTACATTCTAATCATTTAGGGCATGGAATCCAACTTTTGTTTAGAGAAGAATTAAGGGGTACTATATAAAGTCACAAGGGGTGTCATAGAAAACCTATGCTACAAACTAACACATCTAAAGCTTATATGTAACATCCCAAAATTTGGGTTTTCAAAAAATTTTGGTTTAGTTTAGCTTCCCAAAAATTTCCGTTGATTTTCTCGCGTTTATAAATTGTAATTTGGAAATTTCTAAATGTAAAACAATTTAATTTGATTATTTTATATTTCAAATAAAATGAATTTAATTTTATTTGGGTTCCTTGTGCTCCAAGAAATTTTTCTGCAATTTTTGAGATTTTTCGGAGCTCATTTGCTATTTATCGGATTTATTCAAAATTGATTTGTATAAGCCCTTTTATTGAAGTTAATTAATTGTTTGGAAAATTTTATATAAAATTTGGTTTGAAATATTTTATTTGAGTTCAAAATGTCTCAAAATATTTTCTATAATTTTTCTGGTATTTTTATTGCCCTAAATGAGTTGTTTGAATTTGTGGATTTACCAAGCTAAATCTTAAATATAATGCAAATTTGAACCAATTACTAATCTCAAATAACCTAGAACATAAGGATCTACAATCATAACTCCAAATCCATGGTTACTTTCCACCAGATCGCCTCTCAATCGCAACCACCTCAAAAATAGCTCGAAAACCCTAAAAATACAGAGGTCGGGCTGGGCTGTCTGATCTTATAGCTATTACAGACGATTTTCAAACAAAATTGTCTATGATGAGGCAAGTTTACAGACGGTTTTAAACAAAATCAGATTGTGATGAGACAAGTTTACAGACGATTTTAAACAAAAACCATCTATGATGAGGCACCGGTTACAGGCGGTTTTAAAAAAACCATCTGTGATGTGTAAATTACAGACGGTTTTAACCAACAACCGTCTGTGATGAGATACAATAAATTTTCTCTTCACGAATGAGCCGTCTCTTCGTTTCCCGCGTGCCTTTCAATGAGAACTCTTCGGCTTCATCAGAACTTCGCGTCTCTTCATCTTCATCATCGGACGCCTATTAAACTGGCAGTACATCTTCATTACCGGCGCCCGTCACCTTCAGACTTCTAACACTCGTGCCCTCTCATGGCAGCTCCTCCTTCTCCCGCAAGCTATGCCTCCTTTGCCGCTCCATCACCGCCCCTAGCACTGCCGCTATGCCAATGCAATCCTACGTTCGTTCCCGGGCAATATTGCCCAACGTGCCACCCTCCGCCGCCTCAACCCCGGGTGCTTCCGCCGCCACCAGAGGAATGAAGCGCGCGCGAGAGGATATGGAGGTCGACGACGATGATGATGAGGAGGGGGAGGGTGACGAGGAGGATAATGAGGAGGAGGACGAGAAGGCTACCATCATCCGCTGGGGGAGCACATCGGAGGATAGTGACTCCTCCTCTGGCAACTACACCATCGACGACGATGATGACACCGACTCCAGCCCCTCGGGCAGCAGCGGCAAGTGGTGATCGCGCGCGCACGCCACTACATATATATATATATATTGTAATTAATATAATGTTTTATGTTATCAATTATTGCAATTAATATACTGTCGGTCCTTTGCATTACTGCTGCTAGTATATATTTTTAATGCTTTCTATTCTTCGCTTTCCCTCTATGATTTGTTCTATGGTTTTAGACCAAAACGTCATCGATCAGTTCCTCGATTCATTCCGTGGCACGATCGAAATTCATCATTGGCTAAACAATCATTTGGTTATGCCATTTTGGGCTTTGCTCTCACCGAAGCAATTGCATTATTTGCCCCAATGATGGCCTTTCTGATCTCATTCGTTTTCGATCACAGATGTGAGAATATACGTAGTTACAGATGTGAAAAAAGTCAATATCACTCTGTCTGAGTGATCACTGACGGTTTTAAACACAAACCATCTGTGATAAGTTCCATATCACAGACGATTGTAACCACGAACATCACAGACGGTTCATGGATAAAACAGTCTGTGATGTGGGGGACCTTTATCACAGACGGTTCTCGGTTACAACCGTCTGTGATATATAATTCATCACAGACGGTTTCTGGATACAACCGTTTGTGATATATCTGGGACTCATCACAGACGGTTTGTGTTTAAAACTATCAGTAAGGTGGTGTCTAATATAACCTCTTTTGTAGTAGTGATGGGACTACCTTCTTGGTATGTCACTCCAGAAGGGACAGTCTCGACATCTTGTAACTCTAATCTAATTTAGGGGTATTGTGTATAAAAAGAGATATCAAGGTATAACATAGTTAAAGTTTCCTACTTTTATTTATAAGTTTTGTTTCAACTCTGAAACTCTGTACATCTCCCTTCTCCCTCCGTCCACTGTTTCTGGTTAATTTCGATGTTGAAGATGAATACTAGACTACGTGTACACTATCGTTATGTCCAAGGTAGCATAGTGACAACGATGATATCACCCAAATTACGTGGAAGTACCTTCCCAGATTTATGTGCAGTTCCTGGAGTAACAATATTATAGTTTGCTCAAAATAAGGTAACTAACTATATCTGGGGAAACAAAGAAAATGCCAAAATGTTTTGCTTCTCCAGAATATTCTCACTGGATAACCTCTCTCTCTCTCTCTCTCTCTCTCTCTCTCTCTCATATGATCTCTGTGTGTGTTTTTCTTTTTTAACTGCTAGCCATGATGACAGAACAAGTGACACTTGATGAACCCCCACGGTGAAATCCATACACACCATGCTTGAAGCAAAGCACCAAAAACTGTTCATCTTTTCATCTTGGAATTGTTAAAACGCAGGCTACAGAAAGGAACAAGGCAGATCAAGTTGGAACGATGAAAACAGAACGAAAAGCCGGGCATTTTAATTTAATTTTCACGTACGTAGGTGATAGATACGCCTCCTATTTAATGCCACACCATCGTTGCTTGCCCAACCAAGCGTACGCTGCAAAAAAGGCACAAAGCCTGCAGAAAACGCGGCCGTCTTTCCAAATGGGCAAGCCCGCTTGTGTCGCTCTGTCCTCCTCCTCCTTCTCCCTCCTTTGTCTCTCTCTGCTGTGCACCCGCAGCATCGTCGTCTCGGCGATCACCGCCGGAACCGAGGACGGAATGGAGCGGTGGGGATACGTCGAAGTCCGGCCAAGTAACATACATACATGCATGATGCTCACCAACCATCGATCAGTTTGCTCACGCTGTCACGCATATCGCATCATCTCTCTCAGCGCACCTGTTGATGACGCGCGCTTTGCAGGGGCGCACCTGTTCTGGTGGTACTACAAGAGCCCGCAGAGGGCGAGCAGCTCGCCGGAGAAACCGTGGCCAACCGTCCTCTGGCTGCAGGGCGGCCCCGTAAGCTTAATGCCTAGCTCCTCGATCGATCATGCATCTCAATAGCGCTTGCTAAGCTAGCTAGCCGATCTCCGGCAAGAACTGTGTAGCAACTAGCAAGCAGTAGCTTCAGAAATTTATCAGATTTGCACTCGGCTAGCTCATGCGTTGTGCCTCTTCTCAGGGCTCGTCGGGGATCGGGACCGGCAACTTCGTGGAGATCGGGCCGCTGGACGCCGACATGGACCCGCGCAACTCGACGTGGCTCCAGAAGGCCGACCTCATCTTCGTGGTAACCTAGCTAACACAGAGCTACCACTTCTTAGTTCTTAATCCCGTGCGATTCTGAATTCTGATAGATCGATCTGCAGACTGCAGGTTCATATGTACTGCCCGTACTAAGTGCAACTTAATTCTTTTTGCATGCTCATGACGGCATTTATGCATGCAGGACAACCCCGTGGGCGTCGGGTACAGCTACGTGGAGGACGACAGCCTGCTCGTGACGACGGACTGGCAGGCGGCGGTGGACATGACCACCGTCCTCAAGGCGCTCGTCGGCGAGGTGCCCAGCCTGCAGAGCAGCCCGCTGTTCCTCGTCGCCGAATCCTACGGCGGCAAGTACGCTGCCACGCTCGGCGTGTCCGTCGTCAGGGCCATCAGCGCTGGCGAGCTCAACCTCACGCTCGGAGGTAGCTAGCGCCACAATTAATATTCAGCCAAGGATGTATAGAAGAACCAAGGCAACAGTTGCCGATCGATGTCAGTACTGACTTGTTCTGCATATGCAGGTGTGGCGCTCGGAGACAGCTGGATCTCGCCGGAGGATTTCACGGTAAGCTAGCGAACGATCCATACTTGCACGTACCGTGACCCTTCCTTTCTATAATCTTCGTTAAACCGGTCATTTCATTTTTTCTTGTGGTTGTTTTCGGGTGCAGCTTTCGTACGGGCCGCTTCTCCGGGACGTATCGAGGCTGGACAGCAATGGCGCCGACGACGCAAACAAGTAAGTAAGCTAGCCTTCGGCTTAAGACAATTATCTCACCCAACTTGTCATTTTGCCTAGAGCCTTGTAGGAAAGAACAAGCACTACTTCACCTAGGTAAATTCATTGTTGCTGCGGAATTAATGGTCAGGAGGGCGGAGACGGTGAAGGCGCTGATCGCGGCAGGGCAGTTCGCCAGCGCCCAGAAGGCGTGGAACGATTTGTACAATTCCATCGCCAACAGCAGTAACCATGCGGTAAGCAAAACCGCTAGCTAGCTGTAACACCCCCCGCCACCTCACCTTAACACATTTATTAATATAAATTACAGCAATTACAAAACTGATAAAAACACAGCTATAGTAATCCAAGCTTGCTTATACTATGAATTCAATTAATCAATAGATTAAAATATGTGATCGCAAGAGAAAAAAGATTAAGACCATGCATCATGCATCGTTTGGAAGCATTCAAACCTAGCTAGACCGGTCGTGAGAGACAGTTGTTGTGGAATTGAAGGTGTGAAATTGACTAACCATCTTTAATAGTTGGGCATATCTTATCAAGCTATTTAGCATAACAAAAAATAGCAAACAGCTACATCGGAGTTCAAAATTTCATATGTATTTTAACACTTCACCAAAGTGGTAGAAGATGACAGTTTGACAATCTAAACTTCGTAATGCACAATTTCACAATTCACTCAGAAATTTAATTCTGCCTCTAACTTAGGTTAAATCGCGATACAAGATTGTTCTGGAAAAGGATGTGAATGACCACAACAGCGAACTTCCAGAGAGCATAACTTTAATTCTATCGAACCAAAATTGGATTTGTAATACTCTATGGAAAGATAACACAATTATATATAAATCTCTTGTAGATATAAATCTCTAGGTTTCAGCCCACCGATCTCTAAAACTCGCATCTAACACGATTAATTGAACTATTCAATCTCTAAAATCAATCTACAACGTTAAGAGATGACGAGTCAGAATTTTAATCATTACCCTAGATACAAACGTCGAAGGAGGATATATATATCGGCGGCGTTCATCCTTCTCCCTCCTGTCTTTCTCTTCCTGTCTTTCCATGGATCCTCATCCTGCTCCTCGACTTGACGTGGCACTGTGGCAGCGGCAACACCATCGCAGCAGCAGCAACACAGCATGCGGTGGCAGCGGCACAGCATGCATGCATGCAGCGGCGGTAACTCGAATCAAATCACTTCACATTAGGCCAGTTAGGTCCAATTAGCACAAATTAATTAATTTTGTCTTATCAATTCACAAATAAAATTTGAGGATGATATGTATGCCTTAACTCAAATACGCAGCACCACTTGAGCTATAAAAAAAGCAACAGTGGTATTAATGCTCTATCGCGTGCAGGACATATACAACTTCTTGCTCGACCGTTCGATGGACCCGGTGGCCCGCTCGCCGGCGAACTCGTCGGCGAGCAATCTGCATGTGGCAAGGTACTCGGAGTACCTGGCCAGCAAGGCGTCGACGTCGGGCACCAACAGCACCGTCGAGAGCGTCCTCAACGGCGCCGTCAAGGAGAAGCTCAAGATCATCCCCAAGGACCACCAGTGAGATAAACATTTCACAGCCGCAATCTTTTTTTTTTTTTTTTTTTTGGAGAGCATCACAGCTGCAACCATCGGATTCAGAAAATGCAGCAGCAGCAGCGCCATCTCTCTTCGTATTTGTCTTTAAAATTCCTTCTTTTTCTGCGTCGACGAGGCATAATATTTCTTCCTACTGCAGGTGGCACGCGATCAACTACGCGGTCTACCGTGCCCTCATCAATGACTTCATGAAGCCAAGGATCGACGAGGCAAGCATGCACGAGCAGTTTCTGAAACCTGATACGTTGCTCTTCAAACCATTTGAGCACTTTGGCCATCTGAAACCTGATGTGATGCTGCGCGCTGTGCTTAAAACCTGTGCCTTCTGTTTCAGGTTGATGAGCTGCTGGCACACGGTGTGGACGTGACAGTGTACAACGGACAGGTGACGAGCAGATTCCAAACCTGCAGTTTCGTTCTAGTCCTTACTGCTTGGTACTGAATATTCAGTACCTTCGAGTACTAATTTCAGTAAAATTTCCTTCATCTGAATCATCAGCTCGATGTGATCTGCTCGACGATCGGCGCAGAAGCATGGGTGCAGAAGCTCAAGTAAGAGTTTTACTTTCTCTTATGCCATGGCTGTCGAAGTGTCTCACTTTCACCACATGTTCACATGTTTCAGATGGGATGGACTGAAGAAGTTCTTGAGCCTGCCAAGGCAGCCTCTGTACTGTGGCCCTACCAAAGCCACCAAGGCTTTCGTCAGATCGTACAAGAACCTGCACTTCTACTGGATCCTTGGAGCTGGACACTTTGTAAGTTGTACTCATTGTTATTACTCGTGTGAAGGTGAAAAACTGGCGTGCCAAAACTGAATTATCTTGGGATTATCAATTACTCTGCAGGTGCCAGTTGATCAGCCTTGCATTGCACTTAGCATGATCGGTAGCATAACACAATCTCCAGCCAGTTAATTCCCCTCCGTGATCTCGGAACTATGAGAGGAAGGCAAAGTTTAGTAATTCTTGGATGTAGCACGCAAATAATGTTGTAATTGCATGCCTGAACATCAGCAGAATTTGTGATAAATAGCAGTGATGTGCTTCGAAAGGATGCCTGTGATTGATCCTCCATACTGAATGCACTATCTCTGTTCACAAATAATTGCCGTAGTTGAGGACGAGCCGTAGCTCGTTGGCTCGTTGGCGGCTGCATGCGCCTAAAGCCGGTCGTGGCCTACACGCGTATGCGTTCGGTGGTATATTTAGGAGGCTCTCTCTCTCTCTCTCTCTCTCTCTCTCTCTCTCTCTCTCTCTCTCTCTCTCTCTCTCTCTCTCTCTCTCTCTCTCTCTCTCTGCTCCAATTCAAAAGTCCATAATTTTGATGAGTTCAAAAAACTTCTAGTTGAATAGTTGAATTCAAAAATCTCCGGAAGTACTTTCTTTGTAACTGGATTTTAAAACAATTTCAAACTTTCTTTGTAGTTGAATTCAAACTTCTTTGTAATTGGATTTTAAAACAATTTCCTTGGCATCAAAATCGAATTTTCAAAAACTTAAAATTAGGTTTTGTGCAACCCAAAAATATTTAAGACCTTGCGTTGCAAAACCATTTCAAATTTTAAATTCAAAATCAAACCAAAATTTTAATTGAGAATTAAAATCGCCAAACCTTTTCTTTTCTCTTATCGCTCTTGGGCGGAACCTAGCCGTTGGCCCATTTCTCTCTTCCTTTCCCTCTCTTCCCTCCCATCCCAGCCCACCAACGCCACCCTCTTCTCTCTTCTCCTCCCCTTCTTCCTCTCGCGGCCGAAGAGCCCTGAGCCCAGTAACAGAAGGCCTGCAAGTGCCTTTCCTCGCTCGCACTCACTGCCCCGTGGGCCTGGCCCTATCTGTCAGCGCCAAGGACCTGTCCATCTTTCTCCCTAAGACTTCCTCTCTCTCGTTCTCACCTCCTGTTCGCGCTCACACCTAGATGACGCGGTGGCCATCAAGCTCAGGGCCGGCCCTAGGGTGGGGCGGTCGCCCCGGGCCCCCAAATAACTAGGGCCTCCAAACCTGCAATGTTGCAATGCATGCAATGCTGCAAATAACCTAGGCCTCCAAACCTGCAATACATGCAACGAAGCGACGAAGTCTGTTATCATCTCTCGACCCTGGGCCTCATCTAGCGACGAAGTCTTTGATCTTTTAATGCCTGTAAGCCGAGACGTCGAGGGCGCTGGCGTTAGGTCTTCATGCGGTAGGGGCGCTAGCGTTTGATCTTCTGATCTCATTGGGGGTGCTGGCGCTTCTGCGTTTGATCTTTTGATCTCGTGACTCTTCGGGGGCGATGGCGTTTGATCTTTTATCTCGTGACTCTCGTCTCCATCAGGCATTGGCGGCCGATTGGCCAAACAGCCAAACAGGTATATAATCATATATTAATGTTGATCGCAGTATCGCACATATTTGCCATTCATCAATCCTATGTAAAATCTTTCATCTCTGCTAGTATATAATCATGTACTACCATGTATCAATCCTAAGATGATCTTTACAAAATGTTTGAGGTAAATAATCTCACTTTTGTATTTCTATTTATTTATCAGTAACAATTTCTATAATACGCTGAATATTATCTTTTCAGTTGATACATGATAATATAAAAATATTTTGATACTTATGTTAAGAAACCTTGTTTATAATTTCACCCGGAGCCTAAAAAAACTCAGGACCGGTTCAGATCAAGCTCCACCATAGCACGACAGTACTCGAGCCTCTCCCCCTCTCACAGTTCGACGACCATGTCACATCACCTCCGGGAGCACACGCAACGGTGCGCCCACGAGAAGTCGCGCTCGAGCCGCCGCAACCTCACGAGGAAACGTCGTCTCCTCTGCCCTTTAAGCCGAGATGAGCGTGTCATCTCCTTTGCATCATCCTCCTCTTCCTTTCCCCTCACACTCAGTCCCCACCTTCATCTGCGCTCAAGCGCTCGGAACGCCACCGAACAATGTCGTCTTCTCCAAGTCCGGCAGTGCACCGCTGAGCTCCTCCTCGTCATTCCCGTCCATCCGGTGAGCTCCTTCGAAAACTACTCGTGTCACGGCGTGTTCCAGCCCCCAAGCATCTTTTTCCCTCAATGAATTTATTGCTCCCCCCTAGCAGAGTCTCCGCATTGGAGCCACCTCTACCCGTGTCCGACTCGAGCTCCACCGCTCAATTCCTACCTACCCCGGTGAGCTCCGACCTTGTCTTTCGACCTTCGGCAACACCTCGACGTCCTCTCTTTGGTGATCCCACTCACTCTCTGTGTCTCGCCACAGCGAGGACGGAACGTCATCGCCGTCTGCAGAGCAGGCCGGCGAGCCTACACCGTTGCCGCTCCGTTCCGCTCGTTCTCGTCAGCTTTTCGACCTTGAAGCCTGCGGGCTGTTGTATCTTCCCTGTTTTTGGTCAATTGGTTTGTTCTTCTTCCTGTGGCTAAGTCTCAGTACACTGCACTGCAGTATACCCACATTGTTCAATGTAGACAATATCACAATTTTGATCTGACAAGATGTGAGCAATCACAAGGACGGTTTTTCTTTATCTTGTCATAGGAGAAAGTAATTGAGGGAGGAAAAAAAGAGAGGGAAGTTTGCTAAAAACAGGCCACTATGACAGGCAGGGTCTAATGGAAAAGACCCCGTCTTCCTCCTAGAATTTCAGCTAATTTTGTAATTTTGCAACCTGCAAAAGCCTGTTTTGTTTTTGAACGGTGGCAACAGCCTCTAGAAAAGCCTTGTTCTTTTTTCCTTGTTCTTTTTTCAGGAAAGTGCTGACTCCCTTGGCCTTGATATGGCTATACAAAGACTGCAAGCTGCAAAGTAAAAATTGTTGGGAAGTCTACAGTTGCAAACATGTAAGGAAACACCAACCATGATTTCAATATTCCTACCATATCAAGGTTAAAGCATTTCAATAATTGCCCAACATGTTTTTTCTTTATTAGTACTAAATCCAGTATAATTTCTTTTCTGAAGCTTGACGTAATGACAGCTGGAGCACATGCATGGGTGCAGAAGCTCGAGTAAGAATTCTACTCCCTCGCCATTCTTCGCGGTAGGATTTGCGAGGTATTTTTGTTTACTCGCTTGAAAATTTTCTGATGGAATGGGTTGATGAACTTCTTGAGCCTGCCAACTATATTGTGGCTCTACCAAAGTCACCAAGGGCTTTGTCAGATCCTACAAGAACCTGCACTGGATCCTTGGAGCCGGACATTTTGTAAGCAAAACCTTTAGAAGTTCATTTTTGTGGTAGAATATGGTAGCATTTTTTTTTCTAATGTCAAGATATATAACTGGGTGCTAAAACTGAAATCACCTTGCGGCCACAATCTGCGCAGGTGCCTGTTGACCACCCATGCATCGCACTCAGCATCGACCGTCGCCAACTTGTCAATCCAAGAGCTAGTGCGAGGGAATTTCCCGAAAAATCACTGCACTTCAGTTAGTGCGATAGGATTATAGTCTTTTGACTAGACAACATGGGTGCAATACCGGTTAGATTAGCCACCGACTGATTAACTGCAATGGTAGCTGTTACACTTGAAAAAAATACGTGATGGGCAAGGCCAAACAGGAATATTGCAGCAATGCTATCTTGACGTGGTTACCTTGTGAACGAAAAGATTAGGTAAATGAACCTGCACTAGTTTTTACTGCGATTCTTGGAATCCATATGCTTGGCTCGAAGCAGCAAACACAAGATTACGCACATCACATGAACTGAAATCCAAATAGCCAGGGAGGACGGGTAGACCAAATCTCATATAAACCAAACAGTCAGGCATGAACCAAAATAATACAATTGCAGCGGTCTCCAGCGGCTTCCCTTCACGAACAGATCCCAAGTGCTCCAGCGGATTCCCTTCGCGATTCCCATCGGACAGGATTTGAAGAGAGAATCTGGATAGAAAGGTCTTCTCTCTCTAATCCCTTCACAAATTCTCTTGAGGAGAAGCTGCTGGAGGTGATAGGAAATAAAGGGAATGAATATAGAGATGAGAATAGGGAAGGGAAGAGAATGAAGAGAAATTGTTGGAAATAGTCTAACGGACGAGCAAACAGTCAGGCGATGCAGTATTATGTGATAAAAGTTTGCACTTATAGTAATGAACAGTTGAACAGTAGAAATGGCACACCAAAAATACTTGCTGTATAGCAACAGAACTATGTTTCATTCGCAAGAAAAAAATTTGGTCATGCTCGATCAAAGTAAAGGCTTCCCCAGCACTGGCTGAACCCCAAAGCATGAACACTGCAAATAACATTATCATGGAATTTAAAGTGGGGCACAGCCACCAAAACCAACTAAGGACCGCTTTCAAACAGGATGGCTGGTGTTATACAACAAATCTCATCTAAATCAATTAATGGAGCCTCAATCCGCGTTGACGCCGGAATTTGTAAGGTCGATGTCACCCATTCCTGTATCTTCCTCCTCACTGTCATCGTCACCATCAACCTCCAAGTTTTGCTCCATCAGGGTGTCTATGTGCTCATTGAATAGCTTATCTTCCCTCTCACTCACCTGTTTATAAAATACAATAACACAAAGCTTCATGAGCTGGGACAAACTATTAGTTCTAAAAATAACCAGTACGTACAGCGCTAACTTTTAAAACATGCATAATGAATTTATATAATATTGAAAGAAGAGATGTAAACGAATTAGAAGCCCATGCATAAAACTTACAGCTCTTGGCTGTTCTTTCACTATCAACTTTCCCTTGTGTTTTTCAATCTCTGTTGTGCAAGCTTTAATTGCATCAGCTAGAACTGAGATGCCTTGGTCCTATTCAAAGTAGGGACACACAAAAAAAACAGCAATTGTTATTTTCTGCATATTTAAAGCACGATAACCCCTAAACCATAATACTGGGATTGAAACTTCCAAGTAACAGCTCATGAATTCGAATACATTGGGTAGAAAACTAAAAAAATCATGCAGCTGCAAGCTCAAAGCAACTTACCAGTTGTATGCTTTTACAGGTGGAATATACACAAAACAGACCAAAGACATTTCATGCAAATAACTAATGTAACCTAATGGATAATTTAGATCATAGTTATCAGAAACGCGATTCGTCCGAGTCACGGTACGGGATTCGGGTTTACGGTTCACCTTTTTTTTTCAATTTCCACTGCGAATACGAACACCATACCCTAAACCAGTTTGGGTTTGACAAATCCGATTTTACAACGAATCCAGTAACAATGATTTAGATCACTCCAGATTGCACATATACAACTGTTTAGTTAAGCACAAGCCACGATAAAAAGCATCCTTACACACAAAAGAAAGTCATTCATTCAAGATGGCCTAAGAACTAAAAACAAACATAAATTGCTGGCATAAAGTTCATGACATGCATTTATGAGAATCATGAACAATCTTGAAGCATACAGTCATGCGCTATGGAGTTAAAAGCTAACTAATCACTACACTCAACAAGAACCAGTCAATCGACCCCCTTTCCCAATGACAAGGAAAAAGACCCAAATATAAACAAAAAAATGCAAAAACATAATATGCAGCACAGTAGCGGTCAACAAAAATGGCAACTAGTTTAGCACCATATCAGCCTTACTGAGTTCAGCATATAAGATTATTCACGTCATTTCCGTCTTCCTGAATAGATGAGGATCAATGTGAAACATGCACTCTCAGCGATGTGTTTCCATATACAGATAAATTGAGGAAAGGGAATCAGTGTTTTATCACAGAGGAAGCTTCAACTGATAGTTAAGCACATGACGTGATTCTTAATCTTAAATTATCGAGCTTCTGTCTGAATGTGAATTGGTCTGTCTAATCAATTAAGCGGAGCACCATGAGCAAGAAGCCTACGTCAATCATGAAAAAAAGCTGAAGAAAATGCAAACCTTGTCAAGCGTTTGTGTGGTCAGAACATAAAGTGGAGGAGCAACTAGCTTAATCTTCACAGGACAATCAGTGTTGCCAGCAGCTTCAGCTTTCCTCATGGCTTGCTGCAATTTCAAATAGAATAAGCTACCTGAAGATGTTCTGCTAAATCTTAAGGGCAGAAACAGGGGGAACTAGAACCTTAATGTGGAGCACCCCATCAAATTGGAAACATTTCATTTCGACATCAGCACGGATCTTGAGTGGCTGCGGTGTCATCCTCCTCCTTATATTCTTGACCAGGGCGTCCTTAACCTCAGAGGTGACAGCAGGCACCACCTCAGTCACCTGCCAGTAAATTTAAGTACATTGTTATCTCAAATAATTCTTGAGATAATTATGTCAACAGTAATTACAGAATACATTACAGAGACAAATTATTCACATCACATGAAATATTATTCAAAGATTAAGCTCAATGTGCCAAATTGAGCAATTTTTAATCTATATAATAACGTGCTGACAACATTAACTACTGTTACTAAACTTCAATCTATACCATTGTTTATCTATTGCTTGCCAATCCCAACTTTGATATATTCAATTATTAGTTACCTTCAAAAGTTCATTTGTCTACCTAACATCACCTAAACTCCTAAATAACAAAACCTATAGAGCCTTTTTCTCCTCTAAACTCCACAGAGCCTAATTCAACACACATTCCTCCTTGAATTAAGCAATGTCAAAGGTATAGAAATCCCACAACCAACTATGTCTGCATGATCTATATACTACAAGCCAGATTAACATTCAGCACACAAGATTAATATGGGCCAATTCAACAAAACAAACCACGTTATGTACAAAATCTACCAAGTACTACCTGATTACCCCAGGCAGACGTCATGCACAAACGCACATAACATCAAATCAGTACCAAGACATCATCAGTCTATGACATATAAACATGGGCAAGTTACTAGTCATTACATATTTACATCTAATCAGGAATTGAAGGTCGCGTGGTGATTGGTGGGTCGAGTAGGAAAGGAAAGTAACCTCCTGGCCGTCAGGGCCGGTCTCCTTCTCCTCGTAGGTGAGTGCGTCGAGGATGGCGTCCGGGTCGGCGACGATGAGCTTGAAGGCCTCGAAGGCGTGGCCGTACTTGCGGTAGAGCGGCCAGCCGATGCGCTGGTACAGCGGCTCGAGGTCGATGCCGAGGGTCTCGGCGACGTGGCGCATGATGGAGTGGACGAGCTTGGACTTGTTGTACCTGTCCTCGCAGGCGTGCGCCTCCTCCTCGGAGACGCGGCGCTTGGAGAGGTCGATGTAGCCCTTGTCGCGGTCGACGCGGAGCACGATGGCGGGTTCCTGGCGGCCAACCTTGATGAGGGAGGAGATGGAGCGGATGCGGCGGCGGGAGAGCTCGGAGAAGAGGATCATGCCCTCGATGTTGTTGTATTCCAGGAGGGAGACGTAGGCACCCATGTCGGCGATGTGCTTGACCTGTATCATCACGGCGGCGTCCACCTCCGGGAACCGCGGCTCGTACATCCGGCACTCGAGGTTCGGCATCTTGGCCGCCGGAGTTGGAGGGAGAGGCGGCGGATCTAGGGTTTGGTTGGGTTTTGGAGCGAGGAGGCTGTGGAGTTGGGTCGTGGAGGAGAGAACAGGCAACTTCGAGGGGAGATTTGATTGTTTGCCTTCTTTTTTATTTGCTCTCTTTTCTACTGTGTAACTCATCATTTCTCATATATATATCTCTACTATATAAAGTGAGAGTTTCTTCTCACGTCACATTAATTGCCCTGCTTAATTGCTCTACTTAATTGCCCTGCTTAATTGCCCTACGCAAGAAACGAAGCGTTGCTTTAATTAGCCAGCTTTTGCAAGAAACGAAGCGTTAAAGATAGATGTTTGATATTATGAAATAGTATTTTTTTTAATCTTTATTTTTCGTTATCAATTTTGTTTTTCGTAGCAACGCACGGGCATATAACTAGTATTTTATTAATATATAGCCTTAGGTCTATATGAATGAGATATTTTTAGGATAAATAATCAATAACACATGTAAGTGAGAGCAAATCATCAATTGTTCCTAACTTTGTGGGGATGGAGCGTCGAGAATAATTGATGATTTAAAATTTCGGCAAAATCTTATTATTTGGGATGAAATCCGAATGAAATTCAAAAAGCAAAATTCGATATTTTTTGAACTGAGATTTTGGTAAAAAAAAATGAATTTTCTTTCAAAATTATCGAAATCTCGGTAAATTTCAACTGAATGAAAAATAGTTCAAACGATGTCAAAAAAATTTAAAGTTTTTTTTGGATGGTCCTGACACAAATAATATTCTCAAACAAAATTTAGATGATGATCAAGCCTGAGGAAGTTTTAAAAAATCTAACAGTGATATTGTCATAATGAAAGGTTGACTGACAAATTTCTACCGAATGGAAAATAGTGCATACCACGTTAGAAACTTTTGAAAATTTTGTGGATGGTCCCAACACATCCATAATATTATCATAAAATTTTTAGATGATGATCAATCTTTAGAAATTTTCAAAAATTCAAACAGTGCTACTGAAGACTGACCGACAAATTTCAACAGAATGAAAAATAGTTCGCACCATGTTAGAAAGTTTTGATATTTTTTTGGATGGTCCTAATGTATCACTAATATTCTCATAAAATTTTTAAATGATGATTAAGCTTGAGAAAATTTTAAAAATTCTGACAACCGAGATACTTAATTAATAACCACGAGAATTAATGTGCATAGGCTACCTGGATATCTACCGACTGTCCAACATGGGAAATGATGTGAAGAATCCAATCCGGTCAAAATTTGGTCAAATCCGATCAACTTTTGATCAAATTTCAGTCAACAAACCGAGATTTTGGTCAAATATACCGAAATTTCGCCGAGATTATAGGGTACTGTAGCATTTTGATTTTTTTTTCAAATTTTTTAATTTCATCGGGATTATGGAACTCATGGGGTCCAAAATCTGAGATTTTGTCGAGATTTCGGCGAGATTTTGATCCCTGTTTGGAACTGAATATTTGGTAACGTCTATATCTGTATATTGTTTCAAATTTAATATAATAATATATGTTTATGAGTACATATATGTTTAATAACAGGGTGATTTGATTATTTACCACAAAGTTTATAACGTGGTTTGCACCATTTTCCATTCGGTTGAAATTTGCCAGTCTGCCTTTTATCAGGACAATGGCACTGTTAGATTTTTAAAAATTCCTCATGCTTGATCATTATCTAAAATTTTTATAGGAACATTAGTGATGTGTCAGGACCATCCAAAAAATTTCCAAAGTTTTTTGATGTGTTTTGGACCATTTTTCGGTCTATTCAATGTGGGCCGAGATCTCGATGATTTCGGCCGAGATATCGGATTTCCCGGTTGAAAAAAAAACGGATTTAAAATTTGGTTTTTGAATTTTGTCCGAAATTTCCAAATCTCATCAAAATTTCAGATTTTGGTCAGTCCCAAATGGAGTCCGAAAACGAAATTTGAATCCTTGCCTTGGAGCACCGGTATGAAGAGAACATTTATTCAAAGCTGTTGGCCACGTTCTTGAGGTCGATCTTGACTGTCTCAATGGTCATGCCTACTCCTCCTCCCTTCACTTAGGTGAGTTTGGTTGGTGAGCTGAGGTTGAATGGAATAGAATGGTGTTGTATTATTTGGTTCCATTGTTTTGAGTGAATAGAATGGTTCAAAGAATATTCCTTAAATTTGTATCATACCATCCAGGATACGATAGTTCCTTTCAAGCAACCAAACACATGGATGGCTTTTTCTTAAACCATCTCATACATGTATCACTTGGTGCAAACAACCAAATACATTATTAGTTATTAGTGTGGATCATGAATTCCATCACTTCTGTGTGCCATGGAATCTTAGCGCTAGAAACCTAGACGGCTGGGTGACTGAATTCAAGGTTGAAACTCTTAGGTTTAGCCTTATTCAGATTGCCCCAACGACGATGGGAACTACATATCCCAATACCACCACCAAGCACCACAACCCTACCAACACCCCCTATACTACCAGCCTTCTTTCATCAGCATCGTCAGGAACTCGTGATCCAAATACACCAACCCAGTTCTCTGGGCATGATCCTTCCTGCTATGGTTTTGTGTAGTACCCACTTGTTTTGTTAGGGCAGCCAGTAGTTAGGCCACTACTCCATCCATGAAAGGATCCATCTAATTAGCACATTGCAAAGAAGAAATTAGGATAAGATAATCTAGATTGCAAAAGAAAAAATAAACGATTGAAGTTATTCAAAAATAAACCTAATCAATTTATCAAATAAATCACAACGAACATACACACATACATTAAATCTTCACGCATACATAAATCAATTTAGTACTCAAGGAAATTAAAAATTTTACACAAATGGGATGTCACAAATACAACCAATCAATCTCTTTCTTGATCAAAAACTTTAATTACATGAAGTTGAATTCCAACACAACAAAGTATATGCATACATCACAGTTTACCTAAATATCAATTACAACCCTGATTATTATCCATTCACAGGAGATCACTAAAATAAATTAATAACACTTATAATTAAATTAAATAGTAAAGAATAATAAACATTTTATTCATTATAAATATTGTAAAACAATACTAATTACAATACACATGAATTAATTAAATCTCAAATATACAAATTACATGGATATTCAATTACATCCCAAATTACAAAAGTACATAAATAATTAATTACATCTTCAAAAAATTACAAGAATATTAATTCCAAGCATCTGTGTTCTTATGATATTTAATTGTAAGTCCTGCATATTAGCTTGCATGCATATAAGAATAAGAATCAATGAATCAAATTAAGCATAAGAAATTAAAAATAGAATTATCGTTAGACCCGTATGAGATGGTATCGTGCACTGAGATACCAGATTCGTTAGGGGCCAAATTGGCACTTCTCACGAAATTAGGTTTTATCACTCGGTAATTTATACAAACCTTTGAGTTTATTCGTAGGTACATGAACATTTAAAAATCGTGTGGTAGAAAAATAAATTTTCCACTGTAAAAAGGTAAAGCCCACAATAGAAAGAGATAGACTTGAGTCCACCGTGCTTTAGGACAGCTTATAGTCAAAGTCATCACCAGCCGAAGCCTTCCCCTGTTCAAAGCCTTAAGGCTTAAGGTTCCAATGTCCCAAGCATATAAGACACCAAGCCTCCTAGGCAAGCCAAACTACCACTCATAAGCATTTTGGCCAAGGAAGCTCCCAGCACAAGCTTCACAAGCACATAAAAGCCAGTAGCCATCCAAAGCAAGTCACACGAGCAGCACCATCACATAAGCCACCAGCCACCAAACACATGACCAAGAAGCAAGAAAGAAGCTTCACCAAAACCAGAGCACCAAGCCCCAAGGAGAAGGAGCACCCAAACCAGAGGAGCAAGACCAGGATACCACCCCAGAGGGGCACCAAGCTAGGAGCAAGTGCAAGGAGGCAACTAACTCTTCATCACCATCACAAAACCATCACTCCACTACCTCAACATTTCATTGATCCATCCTAATCCTAGGTAAACCACATGCTTGACCAATAGTAACATAAAGTAGCAGTAGTATCAACATAGGAGTAGAATTAGTAAGAATCAACTACAAGCTTAAGGCAGTAGAGAAACTTAGTGGTCTCAGCTAGTGGTTGCAAATAGCAGTATTGTTCGTGCTCGTAGAAATTGTCAACAGTCCCCGGTGTGCGACAGAAATCATAGGTGTCAACACAATACCACTAATTTCCGTCCGACTAGTGTATTAATCATCATAGACTAGAAGAGATAATTACTAATACAAGTAATTCAATGCGTGAATCAAATAATCATCTTCAACACATAAACCGGTTGATAAAGCAAGAAGGGGGAGGATTTTACCAACATACTCCCTCCGTTGTTTTTTATAAGGCGTATTAGGTTTCGTTAGGACAAGGCTTTGACCAACAATTACTCTATTAGCATATAATTTTTATGACACAAAATTGATATTAGTAGATTTGTATTTAAAAGTACTTATATATAATTATGATTTTGTATTGCATAAATGGTATATTAATGAAGTAATCGCTGGTCAAAGTCTTGTCCTAACAAAACCTAATACGCCCTCTAAATTCCAACGGAGGGAGTATCAGATAGGGGAAGGAACCAGTAATAAGGGAGGCGGTAGAGAGCAGGTCGAGGTGGCCACGAGCGGGGCCAGCTCGGAGCAGCTCGCCGCGGGTCAATAGGCACAAGGAGCTAGGGCTGAGAGACAGCAGTTTAGAACACGGGAGACCGACGCCCAGGTGAGGAGGCCGGGTCAAGGAGTGGCGATAGGGGCTACGACCTAGGAGTATCCAGAGGCGGCATCGGTGCAGGGCTGAGCCAAGCTAAAGGTGGTCGGAGCTGAGCACGCCGATGGTCGGGCAGCGCGAGCCCAGCACAAGGGGCATGCGGGCACAAGCTGAGCATGGGAGCCAGAGGGGAGAAGAGGGGAGGAGCCACCAGTTGTGGCGGAGGGTGGCTCCGGCAGGAGGACCAACCGATGGTCAGAGATCAGGGGCCAGATGGCTAGATTGGGAGAGTAGAGAGAGAGTAAAGGGAGAAGAGAGTGGAAGGGATAAGGCTTATGAGAAGAGAAGAAAACAAAAGAGGAGAAAAAAGGAAGTAATTTCTTATGAACGTAAAAATAGATAATTAATCAAAAAAACAACATTAATGCAATGTTAACCTTAATAATAAGAATAAAATGGTTATAATTAAACGCCTTAGTAG
Source organism: Rhipidocladum racemiflorum (assembly GCA_036346355.1). NCBI lineage: Eukaryota > Viridiplantae > Streptophyta > Magnoliopsida > Poales > Poaceae > Rhipidocladum > Rhipidocladum racemiflorum. Next base: position 36,207,182 of record CM070580.1, on the reverse strand, counting down.
AAAAGGAAAGAAGAAAAGAGAAAAGAGAAAAGCAAGAAATAAATTTATATAATTAAAAAAAAGACTACAATTCACCTAAGTCAGTGCATTATTCACACTAAGTATACTTTATTAAAATTCAATAAATTAAATAATCTAAGACTTCGTGCATTTAAATAAAAGATGTTTACTTAAAAGTATCCAAAAATGTAAAGGAGGCATTTTACGTATATCAAATAATAAAACTTTTAAGAAAAAGAAAAAAAATAGAATGACACTAATAATAATTGTGACATTACGGAATGTGACAATATAGAATATGGCTTTCGGTACGACTTTTATAGCGTATTTTTGGGCCGTTTTCGGGTGTTTGGGCCTTTCCGGGGGATTTTGGGCCTTGGGGGTTGAGTTGGGCCTCCGGTGGAAGGGTTTGGGCCCAAGGGGGGAGCTTTTGGGCAGCCAACACTAGCCCCCACCCCTTGGTCAACCCCTCCACCTCCACTCCCTAGCAGCCACCCCTAAACCCCCCATGCGCCTCCCCCTTCCCCTCTCTAACCCTAGCCGCCTCTTGCCCCCACCTTGCGCCTCCACCTCTCCATCCCCTCCCCTAGCAGCCCCACACCATCTTCCTCCTCGGTGATCTTTGTTTCCTCGCTCGGCAGTTCGCCGGACAGGAAATCTCCGGCGATTTGCTGCGGTTCGGGAGGAAGGAGCGGCCAGCGGGAAGGAGGATTTCGTGGTCGTTCGGTTCTTTGAGAAGAGGTAAGGACCCGTGGCTCTTTTGGGTTGGTCTAGGTGCTGCTAGGAGGGGTAATCCATGTTTAAAGTTCATGTTTAGGCGCTGCCCCTAGATGAGATTAGGGAAATTACAATGTTGTCCCACGTTCTGTCCTCGGCAGATTTGCACCCCGACCTAGGGCTTGAGTTTTCGCAATTTTAGAGGTGTTTTATGATCGGTCGGCTGTTACGAAAGTTGTAGGTAATTAAATTATATTTAATTGGACACCAAGAACGTTAAATTATGTCTAGCCATTTAAAAGTTATGGCTGTTTTACCGAACGATGTCCAATCTGTGTCGTGATTGGGACATATCGTGTTCAACTGTAGATTAGACAATTTTAGAGGCCGATTCAGTCTTCGTGAATACTTAGAAAAAGTTGGAAAATTTCCTAAGCTTCGAGAAAATGTACTCGTTTACTTGATTTGGAGTTTTAGAACTCAAATTATGTTAGTTAGAAGCCCGCTGTCCCGACGGGACAGAATCTCTGTTTTCAGGTTTTTGGAGTGGGTTGCGAGGACGGTGTAGAAGATCATTCTTATTCTGTTTTGGGGGGCTTGTTTTGAGTGTAATGTACATTTGTGCAGGTGGTGTGACCCCGGGGGTGCCCTCAACCTCTCGCCACTCCGTCGCTCACAGTTGAAGGCAAGTGTATTGGGATGGATTGGGGTTTGGGTGGCTATTAGACTTGCATAGTTGCAATATGAGTACTTGATGTGTTAACTTGCCATGCTTGCTATTTGCTTGTGATATGATGAACATGAGAATATGTTGGCAATGAAATTGTCGTATTAAGTATTTATGCAAGTTCATACATGTTCATGACATATGTGCATTCATAATGGAAGAGGCGACCCATTCTGATGCGGGCCTCTGTGTTCACACGTAGTGAACACGAAAGACCACCTCGTAGTCCCATCCACGGTTGTGTATGGGAGCGAGTCAGTAAGAGTAGACACCCTCCATCTACGGGATGGAAGGGGAAAGAGAGTGCACACCGACGGGTGTGCACTCGGCAATACCGGTATGTACTTTCATTTCATTGCATTGCATGAATGAGGATGATTATGAGATGTTTATGAAGATGAACTATGAGATGCTTATGATGATGTGTTATGGTATGTGATATTGATGCTATTGAATAATGTTGTTGTTCTATTCCATTGCAATACACTTTTCTGAGTGATGAACTCACGCTTGTTGTTTTTAGGTACTATGAACTCGGCATGCGGGAAAGGGAGATAACGTCATGACTACACATAGATACAATCACATAGACAACTACACACTTCCATTCGTAGTTGTGTCGTTTATGTTAAATGTGCTAGGTTTGGTTCATGCTATATTTTGTGTTTGGATTTAGTATTCACTTCGTTTTAGTCATGAAACGTTTAAATCCATTAATTGGTCTTAAACTGTTACTATACCTCATGTTATTGCTATTTTAGATGACATCCACTATGTTATTGCTTGTGATATTATTACTGTTGCTTCAACCCATGGAGTTACGAAGGAGATGCTGCCGAAATTTCGGTTAAAGCATGTACGCCCTTGATGTAATTTAATCTTAATTGTGGTATTTAGTTGCTGTTATTGCTATGTTTGGTGACATCCAGGGCATACTAGATGCTGGGGTGTTAGAATAATAATAATAATAATAATAATAATAATAATAATAATAATAATAATGAAATAACATCCAAATAAGAATTAGTAAAGTGTGTAAATCAATAAGAACATATAAGGAAGAAATGAAGTAATTAACCTTAGCAACTGCTGTAATTCTCAAAATAGGAAATTAATACGCCTTCCGAGAGGGAATCATGATCCAAAATTTTAATGAACAATGCTGACTAAAATGGAACTTCTTACTGGAGTAGCCCTCAAAAAATTCAAAACTAGCCCCCATCAATTTTTTTTTTCAAATTGGGCCCCAATGTAGCGGATGGATAGTGCTGCAATGCCATGACACAACACGTGGCATTGCCACGCCTCCACTCAACTGCGTTAGAAATAAAAAAAAGTAGAGTGCAACGATACTGTAGCATTGTATTGCTATAGTACCATCGCATGTACTGTAGCGCAGCATTTTTTTATCCGCTGAGTGGAGGCGCGATATTTATCACCGGTATTTGTATTTTTCGTGCTTCCCATGCATGGGATTTGTGAAATTTTCACTGTTGTAGCCCCTAAGAAATTAATTTTTTTTAGAATTAGCCATGTGTAATTTTTTCAGGGAGCCGAATTCATAGTCAAAATAATTCTAAAAAATAATATTGACCTAAACCGCAAATAATATTTTTGCGAGACCCATATTTGTTCTAAAAATATAACACAATTGGGCCCATAGAATATATTTGAGGACCCATATTCTACTGGCCCAATTACCATCAATAATTATGCGGGTCTAATTACCGTCAATAATTCTGTGGGCCGTTAATAATATTTTTACAAGCAATATTTTTATTAGGTTTTATAAATACATTATAATAGAAATTAATGGTCAAAGATGTTTTCTTGCTCATCTTTCATGAGGCCATTTCTTGCTCATCTTTTATGAGGTCATTTCTTGCCTTTCTATATAGGGTAAAACTCTTCACTGTTGTAGCCCCCAAAAATTATTTTTTTCAAAACTAGCCGCTGCACAATTTTTTCTATTATAATGTACTTATAAAACCTAATAAAATTATAATGTATTTTTTCAGAACTAACCTCCACTCAGCGCATCGAACAAAAAAACTGCCACGCTACAGTACATGAAGTGGTACTATAACTATACAGTGCTACATTACCGTTGCACTCTATTTTTTATTTGTAATGCCGCTGAGTGGAGGCGCGATAATGCCACATGTCGCGTCATGGCATTGCAGCGCTCTCCGTCCGCTGCACTGAGGCCAAATTTTCCAAAAAAAAAAATTGATAGGGGCTAGTTTTGAAAATAATTTTGAGTGTTACAACATTGAACAATTCCTAAAATTATCCAATTTAAGGTACCGCAAGTTAAAATGTCATTAATTAAAATACGCTAAGTCAAACTGTGACAAATTAATGTATACCCAATGTAAATAAATAGTATTCAGGTATCAATTTAAATCAAGTTAGAGTAAAGCTACGGACCAGCTGGTTGAGGAAGAAAAGGAAGGAAAAAATGGTGATAATAAGAATAAATAAAGGAATAGTAGTAATAATAATAATGATACGAACAATAGGGGTAATAACTTAATAAATTAAGGTAAATCAAAACATCCATATAATAACCATAATATTGTTGTTAAAAGTTTAAATAGGATAAAGAGGTGTACGCACACGAACAGGTGAAGGAATAAAGAAGTAAATAATTCTAACAACCCCATTTCAATTAAAATCGATAGGAAACCTAGCGAATCAAATAAACACGTGACAGAATCATAATAATTGAGCCAAAATAAATTAAGCAAGTAAACGCGTAGAACCTACTCTAGTATAGAGAAAAGTGAGAAGTCGTGGAACACATAATAAATCAACAGTAAATTTAATTATATTATTCCAAAAGTTCAAGAAGCAAGATCAATCAAGCAGGAGGGGGAAATGAACTCGATCAGATAAAGAAATAAAGGAGTAACTAATTTTAGCAGCCATCACATTGATTAAAAAATTGTAAAGTCCTAATTAGGTCAAGACAAACCTTCTAAAACTAAAATGCGCCCAGTTAAAGTGTGTCAATATAAAATATCTCAAAATTGAAATACACAATATACATGCATAAATTTAACAAAAATCAGGAAAAAGGGTTGGACACTATAAAATATGTAAAAATATATTAGTCACTAAAATATGGCATATTTGTAATTTTAGGAACCAAATCCAAACAGACCACTGATCTTCAACAACAACCGTGCGAGGACAATTTCTTTTATCAAAATCCAGCCAAGCTTCCTTTGTTCATATTTGTGAAATCATTTATTTAAATGTTTTCAAATATCATTAGACACATGGAAAAATGTTATTTAGAGAAAATCTAAATCGAGTTGTTGGAAGTAGTGAAAATTGGTGCACTGCCAATGCAGTTTGTGAACTTGTGAACATGTTGAATTGACTCACCCGGTGGATGGAGTCGATGTGGTATATATTTATGAGGTGGGTAGAGGGTGCCAAGTTTGGGTGTCACCGGAGGCCTTCTACAAAGGTTATGATATAAAGCTAAATTGCTACCTTGGATAATGAGCCGTATTAAATCATATCAACTATAGTGTGTGAAAACAATAAAAAAAGGTTGTCTTATGAAGGTGTTTGATCTTCACATTGGGTAAGAGTAGATAACTAAGAGTGGTGTGAGGCTAGGATATGCTGGAGGCCTAGTGAGGGACACAATGAATAACCAGCGTAGGTTGTCAATGGATAACCAACGTAGGTTGTCCTAGGTAACTAACGTAGGTTGTCCTATTTGGCGCTATATTTAAACGCCATGAGATGAGTAACTCTAATTTCGATATTGAGTATTGTTAACCAGCGTAGGTTATCAATTGATAACCAGGTTCTTTAACTCCAATTTTGAGATAGAGTTCAACTGGGCACCCCATGTAATAGTACCATCGATTTCAAGGAGTACAACTGGTAGGTGGTCAGGGTTGGAGATCTAATATCGAAATTGTGATAAACATTTTGAGTTCTCAACTGTGGTTAGGTTCACTATGGGTAAAGTGGTACAAACCTACGCAGGGTTAAATAATGAATCCATGCCTGTTTCCTAGATTGCTAGTAGAATATTTAATAAATAAAAATCGAAAACACAGATCTTTCTAAGAAAACCTATTTTTAAAAAATGATTTGAGGAATGTGTAAGGTGATTTGAGAAAAAATTGCACTAGATGGTTATGAAAAGTACTTGAGTGGGATGTGGATGAAAACTTCATATAATGCATTTTTGCTATTAATGCTTGCTGAGTACTTTTGTACTCACTTTTACTAACTCCCCCTTTGCTAGGGAAATGCTTCGATGGTCAAGTATGTGAGAAGAGGTATTACCATGAGGGTTAGATTGTTGGGATAGGCTGTACTCTCGTTTTGGTCGGCTTTTGGGTAATTAGTATTTATGTAATGTATTTTTGTTGTACTTGCGTCGTATGTATAATTAATGTATTGAACATATAGTTTGTGTGGCAATGGAATATAATAAAGTTTTTATTTCATTCTCTAAATATTGTTTCTGTTGCAACACTCTGAACACGGTGTATTAACTGATAAAATATCAGGTGCACTCAATGTTTTGATCGGTTAGTATATCAAAATTCATGTAATTATCTTAAAATAATAGTGAAAATTACTGTTATTATCCTAAATTAATTATACAGGTCGCCACAGTCCGCCGCTGAGCTCTTGTGCCAGAGCGCTCTCGCAGCAGCAGCTAGACAAGATTAGCCTAGTTAAGAGAGTTCGTGGTGGAGATCCGCCGCACTCAACCGTTGGATATTAATCTGTCAAAAGTTGTATCTTCGTTGCGTGTTTGCTTTCTTTATTTGCATGTAGTGGTGGACATGCATTTCTTGTCTTATATAAATCATTGATGTCATTAGTAAGAAACAAGCTGAGTGATTTTGGAGCACACCAACAACTCCAGCGCATGTGCAACCAAAGCCCAAGGTAACTCGCAATAAAATTGTTGAATAAGGAATTGCAAAGGAAGTACACAGCCTAATAAGGCCATCTCCAAAAGCTTATTCATCTCATTCCCTACCTCAAATTTTAAGGACTCGATGGCACTGTACAAGCTCCAACAGAATCCCTATACCATTCCTTATTTTTAAGGATTGGAGAGAGGTTACTGAAATTACGGGAGTTTCTCCCCCTTCCCATCCGATTCCCCATCGGCTCGGCGCAACGACCGCTGCGCTCCCACACCCCTGAGGACCTCACGGTCGCAACGCTCCCACGCTGTCGCCAGGGTTCCAAATTTCGTCGAATTTCGATGGAAATTCGCGAAATTCGATCTTACCGATCCATATCGAAGAGGAATTTCGTTTGATTTTTTGCTCAAATTCAAAATCAAATTCAAAAAATGAAAAATTTGACAAAATTTATCCAAAATTTTCTATAATTAGTATTAATAGTCTTATGACCTCTTGTGTGAATAGTTTTTGAAAAAAAAGAAGTTTGGAGACGTTTTTGAAGCGTTCAAAATGTAGAAAATAGAAAAAAATAAAAAAAGAAATTAGAAGTATTTTTAGTAGCAATATTTGTTCAAGTATATCAAGTATCAATATTAGTTGAAGTACGTCAAGTAGCAATATGACGAGTACCCGTACCATGGGTACCCCCAGCGGCCCAAAAAGACGCACGGGCCGACCCGGGCCAGTCAAGGCCCGAAGTCACGACCACCGGGCAAGGTCCGAAATCGCGGCCAGGTCTCCGATATCCCAGAGAAGCGACGGCATTTATTGCGTATCGGGCGCATTAAATACCAGCCATAATAACGATGACGTAGCGGCACAAGTTCCCGACCTTTGCATTTATTGCGAGCGGCGCAGCGACTACGGCGACCTGCAGCAGGGCAGGGGGAGCCGGCGGCCAGTCCCATCAGCCCGCTACTTTCGGACGACCAAGAGCACAGTCTTTTCCTCTTTTTTCTAACCAACAGTGTAACCTTCCTCCTCGCCTATATAAAGGGGGGAGGGGCGAGCATGTAAAGGGGACGAACGATCAAGAATCAATACAATCCACCTCACACGAACTGGAGTAGGGACGTTCTGCCCGAACCAGTATAAACACCAGGCCTCTTGAGTCGACCATTCGGGGAGAGGGAGCGCGCGACCCCCTCCGACCATAAATTCGCATTGCCGGTGCACGAAACACCGACACAATATTTCTTCAATTATGTTAAGTAGCAATATTTAATATCACTTTTGCAAGAATAAATATATGCATTGTTGGACTAATTGCTAATAAAAATTAAAAAATTCGAATCTTGAAATGTATGGATGCCTTATAAAAGTCAATAGAGTAATAAAAGATTTTTTAGGGGTGAAACCGTCAAAGATTATTTGGATTATTTTGGAACGACATTTAGGTCAAACTCGTCAAGTTTCTTTAACGCCAGCTTCTCCTAGAACCAGCTTTCTATTTAGTATCAATATTTGTTCAATTATATTTAGTAGCAATATTTGTTGAAGTATATTTAGTAGTAATATTTGTTGAAGTATATTTTAACATGTTAATGTTATCCAATATTGAAAATTTTTCTTGTATTGATATGTGACAACTTTCAATTATTTAAAATATAGCAAAGGTATGGTATTTTTTTAATATATTAATGTTATCCAATATTGAAAACTTACTTGTATTGCTATGGTATATGTAATATATTAATGTTATCTTGCTATGGTATATTTTAATATTTTAATTATGTGAATGCCTATTTTTGCACTTGTATTGATATGTGATAGGTTTTAATCATGTGAATTGAGTTTTACAAATTTTACAATATTTTATTTGCAATTTTCTCTCTTTTTTTTCATTTTTTAACCTATCGTCGAAATTCGAAACTTTTTGACCGAAATTTGAGTTTTTCGTTGGAAATTCGTTCGGCTATTTGATCAATTTTTAAAAACGTATGAATTCCGAAATACTTCAATTTTTATCGGATTTTGATTAAAATTCAACGAATTTCGATATCGGTGGCTCGAAAAATGGTCCGAAACGAGATTTAGGCTGAACCCAAGGATGACCTGAAAAATCAGACCTCTATGAGTCTTGAATAGTGTGGTCTGCATTTAATTTAGGCCTTTATATTGGGTCTATTTCCAACCATAGCCTGAACTCTCCTTCACACATAGCACACGCGAGGACGGCCTTTCCATTTAGGGATGAACCCCTCCGGCCTCTTCAATAGAGGCACACATAGCACACCCCATTGAGATGACTACAGGCCTAAATAGACCTTTAAATATCCAAAAAGGCCATTTTAGAGGCCATCCTTGGAGAGAGTCTTAAAACCATGGCTGTCTCCTCCTGCTCCCGGCCTCCCCCGTCGCCCGCACACAGCTGAAGAGGAGAGGAGAGAAGAGGTGATATGGCTATGGACTCCGCCAAGTCAGTGACGCCGGACGCCGTGGCCCTCATCCCGGCCAACCCGTCGCCGGATTCGACCGCCGAAGTGCCGGAGATCGCCGTCCAGGTCGTCGACCTCAAGCCCATCGGCACTCACTTCACGTGAGCTCCCTCTCTCCCTCTCTGGATATAATCCACATCCTTACTCTGTTGCCTCGTATAAGCCTTGTGAATCTCATTTTTCTGGTGTTTCGGGCAGTGCTCCAATGGTGACAGAGAGGCCGGCGGTGGCGGGGACGGGCTTGTGGGACTTCCTGGGATTGACCTTGGTCGGCAGAGGAGCTTCTCCAGTATCTTCCAGGTGGTTGCTCTGAGGAAGATCTCATCTTTTTCTTCTTCTTTTTCAGTATATATCTTGATCCAGTGCTGTATGTTATGGGAGAAAAGTTTTGACCCTGCGTCTATGTGCTTTTGTTGCCTAGAGAAATTTGGGTTCATACTACATAGAGTACATGTCTAGTGTTGAATTAACATTTCCCACCTTGCTGCTTCTGCTATTGACTGGACTTTATTTTCATAATGGAGCAACTTATATCTCGGATTTGATAGGTTTGGAATGTATTAGATTTCTGTTATTGTACAGTGCGATTTATTGATTGGTTGAACTGTTGGAGGCAGAGGCGTAGCCACCACTGGGGCGCACTGGGGCGTGCGCCCCAGCTCCAACGTGGTGACTGGAAGGATGACATTTTACGCTCACAAGAAATTCGAGGATATCACGCTCATCCTTCCTGTCAGGCTGAAACAAGGCACGATCAGATTAGCCCAAAAAAGATAGATCATCACTAATGCAATGTCAAATGAATTTTAAAGAAAGGATCTAGATATTGTTCATCTTGCATTTGATGTTAGATTTGTTGGGCATCACTAATGCAATGTCAAATGAATTTTAAAGAAATGATCTAGATATTGTTCATGCCATGGGCCTAATTATGAATGTGAAAAGGAACTTGCAAAGTTGGATTTTTTCGGCAATGAAGGTTATCAAGACTGATTTGCGCAACAAAGTCTCCGATGATTGGCTCAATGACTTAATGGTGTGCTACATCGAGAAAACAATATTCAAATCTATTGATGATGAAGCAATTATGGACTGCTTTCAAAGGATGAAAACCCGTAGAATGTGCTTGCCTGTTGCCTCCAAATCCAACTCGTAGCTAGTGTACCTAGCAACTTCATTTATGTGAGTATCTTATAAACTTCTACTTTGTTTCACTTGTTAAATGGTTATTTATGTATGAATTTGGCTTTTACTAGTAGTTGAAATGTTTAGCTTAGCCTCTCCTCTAATTTAGTCCTGGCTTCGCCACTGGTTGGAGGCACTTCTTAATATGATCTAAGTTTTGAAGAATATACATTGGAAGATTCTGTAGTTTGAGCTTGTACATGGAACAAAAGAACGACTGCTTCAGTTTTATTGCTGGATATTAGTGAGCAATGAACTTTCAACTAGCATTTCTTGCTAGTTTGAATTGTTCTTTCAAATGTTAGATATTATCTGAATCTCAACTCTAATCATTTATGAGAAATCCTCTGATGATCAGGTTGCAGTTATTTTATTTGTTAAGAATCATCTCTGTTGATTTAATTGCACACATTGCCACCAAATCCTTCTTTCGTCATTTCTTATATTGTTATGTGAATGGCTGCTCAGTTTCCTTTTGCAATTTCAGGCTGGACCTTTTGTGTATGACATTTTCTGTGTGTTCTTCACTTCAGTTATGGTCAGTGCTGCTAAATCATTTGATGCTCCGATAAAGGTTAGTGTTCTGCCTCAACGAATTCAATTTTTTTTCACCCTCGTAATTTGGTTCCATTTTATTACAAATAGTTCAATTAATCTGGTTGTACATTTTTTTGGCATAGCTTCTATTTCCAACCACAGATGCTGCACGTCCGCTCTCTATGCTTAGCCTTGGTGACATTGTAATACCTGGTTAGTAATAAAATTGTTTGTTAGTTATCTCATATTCTAGTGATATTTGCAGTGCTAATAATTTTTTTTTAAAATTTCTGATTGAATAGTAACGTCAGCTACATTATGAGTGAGAGCTTTGTTATACCAAATGATCTATAGCAAGCTGCTAGTTAAACTGTTTTTTTTTATAAAAAAAATCGATTAAGAGAATTCAACTGGTTTGCCATATCAATTGAGCACTTTTTTTATTTAATCATTAATGTAACCGGATATCATTAACTTAATATATTGTATCTTTAGAACTGGATGGAAGATTGTACAGTTGAAAACAGAATTGGAGCAATTATCTGTTCGGACTTCAGTGTCATGCAAGGCTGCCGCTGTAATCCCACCATATAACTGGTTCCATGTTTCACTATAATTGCAACTTTCTAGGCTATCTGATTGCATGCACTGTCGAGCCATTGCCATTTGCCATTATAACAGTATAACCAATATTTGCTCCATTCCTGACACCAGGACAGTACAGTATATATGAACAGAAAGAAATTATAATTCAACTAATTCCAGTTCTGAATCTAAATTTTGGCTCTGTTGTCCAGATGGAATTAGTTAGGACTTAAGTATTGTAAATGAGGATATATTTTCGTTTTTGCGATGGTATTATTTAGCTATTGTTGAATCATAGTAAGTTAGTAACCAAAGTGAGCCAAATGCACAACTGTGAAGCCCTGACAGTTCATTTGGTAGAAAGTAGTTTGTTGATGTGGTTCTTAAGTATCTGCAATTCTGCAGAGTATATTTAAGAGTTGCTTTCAGCATCCTGAATTTGTAATTGCTATCACCTTTGTAGTATGATCTGTCTGAAATTTTCTAGCACTAGTGAACTCATTAAAAGATGCTAGGGAAAAGGAGTAAAATTCAAGACATGCTGGAATTATTTCATTCTTCATATGGATTGGCCTTTTGCTAATTCCTAGCCACTGTATTATGTACAATGATTCAGTTAGAAATTGTAAAAGAGAATGCGTCTTCCCCCCTCTATAAAGTGAAGGAACGATATAGCCGTTACAATATAGCCGTTACGATGGTCGTTATAATAAATTTTAAATTTTAGATTTTCGTATTTAAAAATAGCTGTTCGAATTTTTTCTAGTAAAAATTAAACATTGCTCATATGACGGTTATGAAATATCATTATAATATAGGAGGGAGAAGATAGAGAGTGAGATTAAGAGAATGCTGTTGGAGAGGGTAGAGATATAGGAAAGGAATTTTTTTAGAGAATTTTGTATATAAAAATATAGGGATCCAAATTTAGGAAACGCTGTTAGACATCTGCAAGTCCTAGCGTGTGGGGTAGGAATAGGATGCACGCGCATGTGTGTAGTGTGGGTGGGACATGTGTCCCTATTATACTCTTAAAAAAAACACCCTAAAGGCTCTTCAGAAATCAGTGACGATCTTTTCATTCAATATCTCACCAAAGGCTATTCAACAATCGATGAAAGTATTTTCGAGGGTAACTTCAATTTTTTTTCTCTTAATAAAGCATTATTTACTTCCAACATGTCTAGGTCTGAAGCATCAAGGTCAATTCATTCAAGAGAGGATAACGTGAATTGTCATCACAAACTTCAGACCTTCTTAGGAACAATTCCTAGATAAAAAAGGCCAGAAATATACTATTCTAGTCATGAACTAGTTAATTGGTGTTCAGCTGTGTTAAAACCTTCGAATCATATGCCTAATCCAAGCTCAAAAGGTTCCAAGTTTAACCCTAATCTAAGCCAGGTGAGCATACACATGTAGGGATTATAAGAGGGAAGTTATATATTTACAACAAAACATCCAAAAGAATTATAGACTGAGCTTTTCATAAGCTATGAATTTTCAAATAAACAGAATCAAAAGAGCTATAAAGATATAGCTTATGCTGCATATTTATGCAGTGAGGCTGTTAGAAGAGAGCTATATAGTACTTCAGCTGAAGGAAGCAAAAGTTAGCTTTCATAGCTGCGATGCGTAGTTTGCTGACCTGTATGTTAAGAAAAAACATGTCAGTCACTGTGACAACGGGATTTTGCTGTTAGATTCCTAAACAAAATTATCCATGAGGAAATTATAGAACATAAAGAGGATCCATTCTATAGCAAGCATAAAAGATTAATATTAAGTATACGAAGAACCATACGAACAAAAGTAAGTGTTGAGCTATCATTTTTTTAATTTTCATCTAATTAAGGAACACTCTAATACTCCCTCCAGCCACAAATAGTTATCGTTTTAGATATAGGTGTAGTCAAACTTTCGAATATGTAACTATCAACATCTTTTTAAATATTTAAATTGGATACATAAAAATTATATGTGTAGATTTGTATCGAAAAATACTTTCATGATATTATAATTTTATTGATTTTATAAATATATTATAATAAAATTAGTAGTGAAAGTTGTATTTTGGAGACCGTGTTAATGTATAAAACGATAAATATTTGTGACCGGAGGGAGTACTAAAGAAGCTTTTATATTTTTTGTACTAAAGAAGCTTGCATATTTTTTCTCACTTAATAACGGCCTAAACCAACAACTAAGGCCCTGTTTGGCAGAGCTCCAGATCCTAGCTCCACCTCAGAGCTGAAACTTGTAGACTGAAATAAAATGACTTAAGTTTATAATTTTATTCTAAAATGTAAATAAGATGATTCATCTAAACATTTTTAATATATCCATAGCTCCAGCTCCATAAATTTGGTGAAGCTAAGAATACTCAGCTCCATAAACTCCAAGAATTCGATGAAGCTGGAGCTTTGCCAAACACCCCCTAAGTAATACAAATGGTATAATTGTACAAAGTATTCGTGCTATTTATAGCGTTGTTGTCTGGCTTCACATTGATCTAGGGTTGAAAACGGAACGAAGAATTTCTGACAGTTCTGGTGAAAAATAGAAATGGAAACCCTTTTTTGGAAATAAAAAATGGAAAGTACCGGTATAGAAATGGAAACGAAAATTTTTTTTTGTCGAAAACGGAAACGGAAGAACCAATTTCGACTAAAACGAAAACGGAAATTCTGTATAAGTGAAACTGAAAATTAAAAATGGAAATAGTCCGGAAAGGGAAATAGGCTTAGCCCAAAAAGGAGAAGGGAGATTTTACATTTATTTTTGAATTAAAATGATTTCATAAATACAAATGGCTTTCTATAAAATATCAAATTGAGTTCAAAAAATCTGAAAAAAATTCTCAAAAAACTTTGGAACATTTTGAACCTAGAAAAATTATTATTATTTTTTGCATAATTTTACTTTTATTTTCATGAATAAATTAATTTTATAAATCTAAAAAGTAGTAAAATGGTATTTATAAACTTTAGAAAATCCAGGATAAATCTAAAAAAAAAATCATAAATGAACACGAACAATAATATACAAATTTTAGGGTGTTACACCTTTGTAGTTGGTGGAGCAAGAGGATATCGATGATAATGATATGGAGGAGGACATGATGGTTTGATATAGGGGACAAATAACGAGCCTTTAGCTTACAAATTTGATAAAAACAATGGTTTTCAACAATTAATCTAAACAATTACCACCACTACCAAGGCATCATTATCAATAAATGGGCATAATCGTAAAAACAACCGCATTGTTTTAGTTACCCTTTCCATATACTGTAACAATTTGCCACTACGCAACATACTCTAACTATTTAAGATAACTTAATAAGTCAGACCAGCCCAAGGCTCTTAACAATATCATTAACAACAAATCATATGTCTTCTCAATTGACAACTATGTTAGCAAACATAACAATTCTAGTCAGCTATCATTTGCTAGGGTCGATCACCGTCACGGTTAAATTGTTCTACCGACCCTATAATAAGAATGTTTTTAACTAACCAACCCATTTACTATTACATCAACAGTAGTTTACATCATTTTAATGTTCTAACTATGCATCAAGGTTTAAAGCTTTAAACATTATCGATGGTTATGGGCACTTTACAACAAAGCAACAGATTCTAAGCATTTACATTAACACATTTAATCATTCTCGCTATAGAGTAATCTACAACACTAGAAGTTTATTTAATCTCAAGCTAAAGATAACAATTACATTTATTTGATTCAACTCACAAATTAACTTAGAAGTACATTATTTCCATAAACCACATTGTTACATACTACATAAGATGCTAACCAACAACTTCTCACTAGTGACAAATAATTTCAGTCAAAAGACTACTTACTTTATTTGCAGCATTTTCTTTGTAAAACTCTACCAAAAATTTACAAAGAAACTTGACTTTCAAAGTTGCAATGGGACATGACTCACACTTGATCATGCAAAAGATCTCCAAAACACATTTCAATCCTAAAGACTCCCACAGGAGGGAACCAAGCAGTCAAGTAAACCTTTACTGACAAAGGCACAAAATATAAATTGACATATCTTAAGTTTTTGCACACAACTTCAATAATTTATTTTGAACTCAGAGTAAGAGACACACAAGAACAAAATGATACTTTTCTTTGCAAAGCAACCAGCAAAACCGGTGTCAAAGCCAAAAAGGCGACCCAAAAGCGCAACACTAAACTCTTCTTCTTCGTCTTCAACCAAGGAAGACAAAACCACAAACCGCCGAAGGATCAATCCGCGAAAATCCAATACCAAACACTTTTCCTTTGATTTTAATCAACTAAAACCAAGAAAACCAATCAAAACCGATCGTCAGAACGGTAAAGAAAATCCGAAGGAATCCACCACCAAGCTCTTCTATGTGACTCCAGTCACTACCTGATCTACGACAAAAAGGACAAACACTCTCCCCCACGGGAGGTTATTAGTCCTTCGGTGATGGCTCTAACCGGCCACACCGTCTGACCCCAACCTTACTATGATCAAAAGGTGACCGAAACCCTTCGGCACCACAACCTCACTTAATCACCATAATAAGAACAACTCAATCAATTATTTCATAAGCATAGCAACATACATTACCTAATGTAGTATTCAACATCAAAGCTTAAATACAACATTTAAGCGTAAGGCAACGATATCCATACCCTTTCGTACTGTGCATCCATGTGTGTCAAATTTTAAATTAATTATTCCACTTACACAAGTTTTAATGTTGCTATCCTATGGTAAAATTTTAAGTATAACCTAAGCCATGTTTCTAGGTTATCCCAAATCAATATTTTAGTTGACCTTATGGTATTTCACTAAGTTCATACACCACGGACTTGGAGCCCGCTCTGATACCAACTGTAACACCTCGGCATCTAGTATGCCCTGGATGTCACCAAACCTAAAAGAAATAGCAACAAAATACTACAATTAAGAAACAATTAAAGCAAGGGCACAAATGCTTCAACCGAAATTTCGGCAGCATCTCCTTTGCAATTCCATGGGTTGTAGCAACAGTAATAATATCACAAGCAATAACATAATGAATGACATCTAAAACAGTAATAACGGGAGGAATAGCAACCGTTTAAGTCCATAATAATAAATTCAACCATTTCATGAACTAAAATGAAGTGAACGATAGAACCAAGCACACATTAATGCGTACTCCAAGCTTTAGCGCAATAAACTTATTATCACAACTATGAATGGTAAAGTGTAGTTGTCTAAGTGAATGAAGCTACGTGAAGAGGTGCCACTAATCCCCTTTCCCGCATGTCGGTTATAACACCCCGGCATCTAGTATGCCCTAGATGCCACCAAACATAGAATAAATAGCAACTAAATACCACAATTAAGATTAAATTACAGCAAGGGCATAAATGCTTTAAACGAAAATTTCGGCAGCATCTCCTTTGTTTTTCCATGATTTGAAGCAACAACATTAATATAACATGATATAACATAATGTATGGCATCTAAAACAGCAATAACGAGAGATATAGCAACAGTTTAAGTCCAAAACAACGAATTCAACCACTTCATGAGTTATGACAAAGCCAATGACATAACCAAGCACACAGTTAAGACAATAAACTTATTTTCGCAACTATGAATGGTAAAAGGATTGCTGTCTAAGTGATTGAAGTTATGTGAAGGTGTGCCGCTAAGTCCCTTTCCCGCATGCCAGTTTCATAGTACCTAAAAACATCATAAAACACAAGCGTGAGTTCATCACTCAGCAAAGTGTATTGCAATGGAACAAGAAGACAACTTTCAATACCATCATCACTACATCTCATATTCAACATCATAAACATTTCATATTCACATTGTATTCATCTCATTAACATCATCATATATGCAATGCAATGCACATGTCTCCTTGAAGCATATACCGGTATTGCCGAGTGCACACCCGTCGGCGTGCACCCTCTTTCCCCGTCCATCCCGTAGATGGAGGGTGCCTACTCTTACTGACTCGCTCCTATAAACCACCGTGGATGGGACTACGAGGTAGGTCTTTCGTGTTCACTACGTGTGAACACAGAGGCCCGCATCAGAATGGGACGCCTCTTCCATTATGAATGCACATATAACATGAACATGTATGAACTTGCATGAATATTTAATACGACAATTTCATAGCCAATAAGTAACCTTGTTCATCATATCATAAGTAAATAACAAGCATGGCAAGTTAACACATCATGTACCCATATTGCACCTATGCAAGTCTAATAACCATCCAATACCCAAACCCATCCCAATACACTTGCCTTCAACCGTGAGCGACGGAATGACGAGAGGTTGAGGGCACTCCCAGGGTCACACCACCTGCACATAGGTTCAATACACTCAAAACTTGCCCACAAAATAGTACAAGAGCGATCATCTACCCGACTTCGCAACCCACTCCTAAAACACGAAAACAGAAAATCTGTCCCATCGGGACAGCGGCTTCCAACTAGCATAACTTAAGTTCTAAAACTCCAAATCAAGTAAAAGAGTACATTTTCTCGAAGCTTAGGAAATTTCCTAACTTTTTCTAAGTATTCGCGAAGACTGAATCAGCCTCTAAAATTGTCTAATCTACAGATGAAAACGATCTGTCCCAATCACGTCATAGATTTGACAACGTTGGGTAAAATGGCCATAACTTTTAAACAGCTGATCAGAATTTTGCGTTCTTAGTGTCCGCTGAAAGGTAATTAAATTATCTACAACTTCCGTAACATCCGGACGATCAGAAAACACATCTAAAATTGCCAAAACTCAAGCCCTATATCGGGGTGCAAATCTGCCCGAGGACAGAACGTGGGACAGCATAGCAATTTTCCTAATCCCCCCGATTTCCCCCCTCGCGCCAAATCCGTCGGATCCCCTCGTCGCGGAGCTTCCCATTGGTGAGGATAATGGGATGGAGGGGTGTGGCAGCAAGGGATGGGGGTGGATCTCTCCTAGGGCCAGCTATGGGAGGTGGGGAGGTGGAGGAGGAAGGGGGAAGGGGTGGAGGCGCATGGGAGGGGTGGCGGCTAAGAGTGGGAGGCGAGGAGGTGGGGGGCCCTAGGGTTAGGGGGGCGCATGGGCAGGCTTTGCTGCCCCCCATCTTCCCCACATGGCCCAAGAGCCTCCCCAACGGCCTAAATTGATCCCCCAAGGCCCAAACTCCCCTGAAAGGGCCCAAACACCCGGAAACGGCCCAAAAACATGATATACAGTCGTACCGTAATGCCAAAATCTATAAAGTCACATTCCATAATGTCACATCCCGTGATGTCACATCGGTTTCATGGTACCTAAAAACATCATAAAACACAAGCGTGAGTTCATCACTCAGCAAAGTGTATTTTAATGGAACAAGCAAAACAGTCTTCAATACCATCATCACTATATCTCATGTTCAACATCATAAGCATTTCATAATTCATCTTATATGCATCTCATTAACATCATCATACATGCAATGCAATGCACATGTCTCTTGTTAGCACATACCGGTATTGCCGAGTGCACACCCGTCGGTGTGCACCCTCTTTCCCCTTCCATCCTGTAGATGGAGAGTGCCTACTCTTACTGACTCGCTCCCATACACAATCGTGAATGGGACTACGAGGTAGGTCTTTCGTGTTCACAACATGTGAACACAGAGGCCTGCATCAGAATGGGTCGCCTCTTCCATTATGAATGCACATATGTCATGAATCATGTATGAACTTGCATAAATACTTAATACGACAATCTCATAGCCAATATGTAATCATGTTCATCACATCATAAGCAAATAGCGAGCATGGCAAGTTAACACATCATGTACTCATATTGCAACTATGCAAGTCTAATAGCCACCCAAACTCCAATCCATCCCAATACACTTGCCTTCAACCGTGAGCGACGGAGTGGCGAGAGGTTGAAGGCACTCCCGGGGTCACACCACCTGCACATAGGTACAATACATTCAAAACTTGCACACAAAACCGTACGAGAGCGATCATCTTCAACGACTTCGCAACCCACTCCAAAAACCCGAAAACAGAGAATCTGTCCCATCGGGACAGCAGGCTTCCAACTAGCATAACTTGAGTTCTAAAACTCCAAATCAAGTAAATAAGTACATTTTCTCGAAGCTTAGGAAATTTTTCAACTTTTTCTAGGTATTCGCGAAGACTGAATTGGCCTCTAAAATTGTCTAATCTACAGTTGAACACGATTTGTTCCAATCACGTCACAGATTTAACAGTGCTCGGTAAAACAGCCATAACTTTTAAACGACTGGATGGAATTTAGCGTTCTTGGTTTCCAATTAAAGATAATTGAATTACCTACAACTTTCATAACAGTCGGACGATCAGAAAATGCCTCTAAAATCGCCAAAACTGAGCCTAAAGCTCAGGCACCCAATCTGCCTGAGAACACAACATTGGACAATTTGCATTAACCCTAATCCCATCTAGAAACAGCATTGTAGTACCGCAGTTCGTCGCCTGGGTTTTTAGGACTCGGTAGAGAGGGTGGGCCGATGTGAGCCTCTTTTGGGCCTTAGGTGGTGCTCGGTGGGCTGTTTGTGGGGTCTGAGGGGTTCTTGGGCCTTAGTGTGAGTCTTTGGCCCATGTGGGAGGGGAAAACACCCCAAAACCCTAGCCCATTTTTCCTCTCATCCCTACTGCGCCCCTCACCCTTCCTGGCCGCCACTCGCTCTCCCTGCGCCCCCAGCCGACCACCACCACCGAAACCAGCTCCTCCTCCTCCTGGCGCCTGGCTGCTCGAGCCCTTCTCCCCAGCCAAGTGCCCCTGGATCCCTCTCTGCCGAGCACCCTGCAGCATCCTGGCCGAGTCGCCTTGGTGGCATTCCTCCTGGTTTCCCTACAGCCGACGCCCCTAGTTCCTCCCCCATCCTGGCCGGTTCATCTAGCAGCAGCAGCAAGGGCCGACGGCGCCCCCTCCCTGCTCCTTCCCGGACAGTGGCGCCTCTCCTCCGGCCACCTCTGACGTCGCCCCTAGCCAAGCTTCCTGTTCGTCGCCCCTAGCAGCAGCAGTAGGAGAGGAGCTCCACGCCGGCGCCTCCCCCTTGCAGCCAGCCGAACCCCTTCTCCATTGCTTCATCTTCCTTGTAAGTGGATCTTTCCCATGGTTGAGTGCTTGGGGAACTCAGTTTTGGGAGTTCTTGGCTGGCTAGAAGTAATTCTAGGGTTCCTAGTTCTAAAATGTTGTAGGGAAAATAGCCCTTTGATGGAGGGAAGATATGTTTGGTTCGGGCAGACTTTGTCCTGATGTTTGAGCTCCGATTCGGGGGACTTAGACCCATTTTATGTTAATCTGGATGTTGTGAATATCGTAGAAAATCAAGTTATCTTTCATTGAAGACTGGAATTGCTAAGTTTTGTTAAGCCAATAAAAAGTTATGCCTTTTTTCGTGAGATCTGTCCAAAGTGAGTCGCGTAGTCAACCGTCTCTGTTCTTCTGCGATATGGGAACAGTGGGTGCTTTGGCCGAGTGAGTGGCTGTGTTATACACGTAGGTTATCTCCTCATGGTCATTTTGAGTACAAGAACGTGAAATTCCGTTGAGCCAATCAAAAGTTACGCTATTTAGAAGTCGCGGTGTTGAAATTGGAAAATTTCAGTACGCTCCGTTTTTCGGTTGGAGTTTAGTGCTCGATTTGGAGGCCTTCGGCGTATCTCCAGCATGATTGACCTTGAGATAGATGTAGGGCATCCTCTTATGAGTAATTAGGAGCTGAGTTCACTCCATTTGGTTAAACAAATTAAAAGATTTGCTCGTTGAAAGGCTCTCGTCCCCGTTGGGTAGATTTAGGTTTTTCCGAGGTTTCGAAGTGGGTCGTTAAATCGATCTCGCGCTAAGTCTTATGGTTGTTTGGTTGGAATGTTTTGAGTGGAATTGCATCTATTTGCAGGTGGTGTACCTTCAGGTGGGGTCCCGCGCTCGCGTCCCACCTCGTTGCGTAGTAAAAAGGCAAGTGCATGGTAGAGCAGTAATATCCATGGATGGTATTTCTCCTTATTAGAAATTGATGCACTGTTTACCTTGCTTTTATGAAAATGCTTGGTTTTATATCCTTAAGTACTATGTGATGGCTAACCGATGAATACATGATGAAAGGTATTGGTGCATGTGTTGTTTTTGTCCTGTTATGAGCATATTGGTGCACGTGTTGTTCTTGTCCTATTATGAGCATGTGTCGTTCTCATGCATATGCTTATTTTTAATGCATGTGGTTGTGATGAGGTGAGCGGGTTCATAATGGAATTGCTTTGTTGACTGTGTTGTCGCAAGTCAGTTGAGCCATGAAAATAAATGTTGCATCCTTTGCATTCATAGCATTCAACGGGCTAGGTCGGTGAGTAAGTTATAACTAGTCCGGGAAGGTCGGTGAGAAAGTTATGGCTAGTCCGAAGTGCCCTGGTGTAAAACCTACTGTGGGGTAGGTACCTCCACGGGATGGAGGTAGAGGGGGAACATCGACGGGTGTTCCCCGGGCTGTACCGGTATAAGCCTTCGAGATGCATTCATGAGAAATGTAATGTGCATGGTGAGCATGGGTCATAAGTGCATTGCATAATGTTTGCGATGATGTGTGATGACAATTGATTTTGTGATTATAGTATGTGTCATGAGATGTGCATGGTGATGATGATGGGTTTTCTTATGTTTAATTGAGCTATGGAAATCTTTCTTTCTCCTTGTTATTAAGTTATGATGTTGATTCTGTTATCGCTCTTTTTTGTACTTGTTGAATCGTGGACTCACCCTTGTTTTTCTTTGTTGTTTTAGGTACCATGAGGTCAGCTCGCCGAGTTGGGACATAGCTGCACTCCCTTTCACGCTCATGACATGATAGAATTAAGTTGCTTAATTGATTTACTTTAGCAATTAGTTGAGTTCTTGTAATAATTGGTTATAGTCGTTATGATCTCTTTGATGTTGAGGTTTGATAGTTGTTAGAAGACCATGACCTTTTGTATGTGCTTAGCGGGTATGATGGTTAGTGATTCCTTGATGTTATTATTGTTGTTAATTATGTTATAAATTGTTTTTCTTGTCTGCTGAGTGGATGTCCAGTTTTTAGGGGAGGTGTTGCCGAAATTTTTAATAAGTTCGGCAACCTCCTAGTCGTTTACTAGTTTTTGCTAAAAATTTGCCTTAGTGTCGTCTTTGTTGCTACTTGAGAGTGTAACATTCGGGGCACGGGGTGCCAGGGTGTTACAAGCACCTATACAAGAATTTTAGGCATGAAAACTCCATTCTAACCAGCATCAAAACCCTACAAAATAACCTACCACCTCCCTTGAAGAACCACTCGAACGGCGAAAACCTTCTCCCGCCCTCGATCTCCCTTCGAACGCCAAATCCGCTGGTTCCTCTCGGTTGTGGAGCTTCCCAACAGAGAGATCAACGGAGGGGGAGGGTGTGGCAGCAAGGAGGGGATGAATCCCTAGCTAGGGCCGGCTAGGAGGTGGAGGAGAGGGAGGGGGTGGCGCATGGGAGGGGAGGAGGGGGCGGATAGGGCTTGGAGGGGGGGTGACTGGGAGGGGGAGGAGGAGGTGGGGCGCATGGGGGTGGGCGGGGGGGCGCCGCCATCTAAGGCCCAAAAAGATCCCCCCAAGGCCTAAGTTTCCTCGGAAAGGCCCAAACACCCGAAAACGGCCCTAGGGCTCCCCCAAGCCCTCCCCCATGTGTGTGTTTTGGTAATTAATGACAACAAATTTATTTTGACTAACTTGTCTCTTGAGCTTGTAAAGAGCAGGGTGATTTTGTTTGTGACTTGGATTGAATGAAGCAATGAAGATGAGAAAAGGAAACTAAAGACTCAAGTCAAGGTATTGGATAAGTTTTTATGTTTTTCTTTTCTTTTACCGATCTCGGTGATTGGTTGAAAAGATCGGATTTTAGAATAGTTGCCGTACTATTAAGAGGGAAAGTGGATTAGTATTTTGAAGTGTCAAATAGTTTGAAATCTGGCTCAAAGATCTCTTCAAAATGCATATTAAAAACTTGCATAAATAGTTCATGTTTTAAACTCATGCACTTTCAGCTTTTCCAGCACTACCGCAGGTAAATTTGCGGTAGTACCGCCGCTGCGGTACTACCGATATTTACTTGGTGGTAGTCTTTTTCCGGAGACAGCATCTTTTGGGTTTCATCTCCTTACGGTAGTACCAACAACAAGAGCGGTACTTAAAAACCAGAGCATACCTTTTTACCTTGTTTGGAGCTGTGTTCTATCAGCGGCACTACCGGAGTGAAATAAGCGGCACTACTGGTTTCACGGTAGTACCGATCCTAGTACAGCGGTAGGTATTCTTTTTCAGTAAGGTATGTCTTTGGGACATGCACCGGTGTTACTACCCGTGAGTAATGAGTGGTACTACCGAGTTTGCGGTAGTACCACACCTTACACAGCGGTACTCTTTTTCCAATAAGGTGCAAACTTGACCTAAGTTGGTTCGGTTCTTACTGCGGCACTACCGCAAGCATATCCGCGGTACTACCGTTATGACGGTAGTACCGACATTCCTAACAGTAGTCTTTTTCCAGTGTGTATGAATTTAGGTCCTGATCTGAGCCGATTCTCGGTACTACCGCGTTTTGAATGCCGGTAGTACCGGACATCAAAATTACGGACCGTTTTAGGGTGCATTAAATGCGCTCAATCGATCGTTACTATCATTTTATAGAGGGGCGGTAGTACCGGCTTTTTGCCTGCGGTACTACCGCTCGACCTATTTTTTTTAGAGTTTAGAGGGTAACGGCTAGATTTGTTTGGTGGGGGCATTAATACCCCCCAACTGATTTTGGACACTTCTTCTGCTCTTCATTGGTCACTCTTGAGTTATAGAAAACCTTCACTCTCACATTTGCATTCAATTCATCTTTTGAGAGAAGAAAAGCATTGATTTCCATTTGAGTGTTCTTGAGCCAAACTTCAAATCATTTTTCACTTAAGTAAGGATCCACCTTCTATTCTTTTGGAGGTTGCCGCCTCCTAGATGGCTTGGTGACGGGAATTGGTGATCTTCTCAAGAAGATTGTGAGAAGACCCAATTGCGTGTGAAGGCAAGGAGCTCGCCTACCCGGAGTGGGGAAGAGCTACTCCGATTATACGAGGAAGGCTCATTTGCACAAAGGAGTTGGCTTGAAGTGAGTCAAGCTACCTCAACGTGGACTAGGGGAGACCGGCAAGTCTCCGATCACCACGGGATAAATCGCGTGTCTCAAATTTGTGGTTTGATCATTTTTGTGCTCTTTATTTAAATTGAGTAGCTAGTTGTATTAGATTATTATCTAGCTTGAATCATTAGAGCTCATAGACTTAGTATTGTTGGTACACGTTAGTGAGACATAGAAGTTTTAGGCCTTGATTGTAAAATTCGTACTTCCTATTTTCAATTGTCTATTTATTGTAATTAGAGCCGAAAAATTTTATAATCGCCTATTCACCCCCCCTCTAGGCTCATCCTTGATCCTACAAGTGGTATCAGAGCTTGGTCTCTCGCACATACACTTTACCGTCTAGAGAGAAAAGGATGGCTAGCGAGGGTGTATCCATAGGAAAGGCATCATTCTATGATGGCACGAATTATGCGTATTGAAAAATACGCATGGCGGTTTATCTCAAGGCCATGAGCTCTAGCATATGGAGAATTGTGAGTGAAGGTTTCATTTCATCGCTTGACGATGACGAACGAAACATTCATCTCAATGCTCAAGCGATGAACGCTTTGTTTGGCGCTTTGAACGCGGATGAGTTCAATTGCGTGAGCAACCTTGAAACCGCTCACGAGATCTGGACTACTCTCTTCGATATTCATGAGGGAACATCCACGGTCAAAGAAGACAAATTGCATATGCTAAGGATCAAATATGAGAGTTTTATTATGTTGCCTCATGAAAACATCACCAAGTTGTATTCACGATTAAACAACATAGTAAATGAGCTCAAGGGCCTTGGGGGTTCACTAACAGATCTTGATATTGTTCGCAAGATGTTTAGGGCTCTTTCGGAGAAATATGAAACATTAGTGACCTTTTTTCTCAACTCACCCGAGTTGACGAAATTGACTCCAATCGGACTCTTGGGCAACCTCATCACCAATGAGTTGTACAAGAAGGACAAGGAAGAACTCTTAGAGCAAAGCACCTCAAAGAAGAAGAATATCGCCTTTAGGGCAAAGGCGGAATCAAGCAAAGACGCATTCGATGAATCCGAAAGCGACACCGAAGAAGAGATGGCGCTTCTAGTGACAAGAATGAATAGATTCATGAAGAGGCGTTCCAACTCAAGCTTTCCCCAAAAATACAAGAAGAAGGATCACTCAAGCAACTCAAGATTTGCAAATGTTAGTTGCTTTGAGTGCAATGAGAAGGGGCACTTTGCCTCTCATTGTCCTAAGAAGAAGGAAAAGGATGATAAGGGAAAATCATTCAAGAAGAAGGATGAAGGAAAGAAGAAGCTTTTCAAGCGGCTTCACAAAGACGGCAAGGGTGAAGCGCATATAGGCGAGTGGGACTTCGAAGAAGAATACTCGGATTCGGATTCTTCCGAAGAGGACACTCCATCTAAGAAGAAGAACCTTGCCGGCATTGCACTTCGGGAAGCATCATCGCCCTTCGTCACTCCACTATGCCTTATGGCAAAGGGAGATAAGGTAAACTCTATTGATAATGATGATCCCTCTTATGAAGAGCTTCTTGACATGCTTGTTGATTTAAACGATTATCTTGGTAAGGAGAAGGCAAAACATAAGGTCTTGAAAAAGGAATTCACCTCTCTCAAGGATTCTTATGATGAGCTCAAAGAAACACATGAGTCTCTCCTTCTCAAGATTGATTCTAAATCAACAAACAATGTTGGAATCTCATGTGACCTATTTGATGCTTTGCCTAGAATGAATGATTTGTCATGTTCTATATCTAAATCTAGCATTGCTACTTCTTGTGATGACTTATTATCCATGCCTTCTAGCTCTTGCTCTAATTCACATTTGATAGAAAATGACATTAACTTGGTTGTTGAGAATGATGAGTTCAAGAAGGAAGTCGCCAAGTTAAACAAGAGCTTGAACAAGTGTTTCAAAGGTAAGGAAACACTTGATAAAATCTTGGGGAGTCAACGTTGCTCATATAACAAGGAAGGACTTGGCTATGTGCCAAAGAAAGGTAAGAAGATGAGCAATAAGGCCCCAAGGTTCATCAAATCCAACGGGAAATTTTGCTACAAATGTCATGATGTTGGTCACTTAGCAAATGATTGCCCGTTGGGTAATGCTTCTAAGAACAATGTCTATGATTCTTGTTATGTGCTTAGAAAGGATTGAAATGGTAGAGTAGTAGCTAAGTTTGTAGGCACACCCATACTTGGTTCCAAAAAGAATGCCATTTGGGTGCTCAAAGCTTTAGTTACTAACCTCCAAGGACCCAAATAAATTTGGGTACCTAAAAGGGTTTGACTTTTTTTGTAGGTGAACTACGAGACCGGCGGTCGACATTGGGTGTTCGATAGTGGATGCACTCAACACATGACCGGAGACTAGAAAATGTTCACTACATTTGAAAGTGGATGTGGAGACCACGATAAGATCACATTTTGCGATAATAGCAGAGGAAAGGTATTGGGTTTGGGTAAGATTGCAATTTCCAATGACCTTTCCATTTCAAATGTTTCTTTAGTTGAGACTTTAAATTTTAATTTGCTATCCGTTGCCCAAATTTGCGATCTTGGTCTCGCATGCTCTTTCTCTAGCAATGGCGTTGAAATTCTTAAAGATAATGATAAATCTCTAGTATTTAAGGGTTTTCGATTTGGTAATCTTTATCTAGTTGATTTTTCCTCATGAGCATCGTGTCTTCAAACTTGCTTAATTGCAAAGACATCCTGGGATGGTTATGGCATAAAAGACTAGCTCATATAGGAATGATTCAACTTAAAAAGTTGTTCAAAGATGATCTAGTTGTGGGTTTGAAGGATGTGAAGTTTGAGAAAAACAAGCTTTATAGTGCTTGTCAAGTTGGTAAACAAGTTACTAGCTCTCATCCTTCCAAAAGTATCATGTCCATATCTAGACCATTAGAGCTCCTACATATGGATTTGTTTGGCCCAACTATCTATAGGAGCATTGGTGGAAACTCTTATTGCTTGGTTATTGTTGATGACTATTCGCGGTTTACTTGGGTCTTCTTTTTGCATGATAAATCCGAAGTTTCAAGTATCTTCAAAAGCTTTGCAAAAAGGGCTCAAAATGAATTTGATTTTAAAATCAAGAAAATTCGTAGTGATAATGGTTCCGAGTTCAAGAATACAAGAATTGAAGATTTTTATGGTGGACTTGGAATAAAGCACGAATTTTCCGCAACCTATACTCCGGAACAAAATGGAGTAGTTGAACAGAAAAATCAAATATTAATCGAAATGGCCAGGACAATGCTTGATGAATATCACACTTCTGACAACTTTTTGGCGGAAGCAATAAATACCGCTTGTCATGCCACAAATCGTCTTTATTTGCATCATCTTTTGAAAAAGACCTCTTATGAGCTTCTTATTGGAAGAAGGCCGAACGTGTCTTATTTCCGTGTCTTTGGTTGCAAATGTTTTATTTTGAAAAAGGGCGTTCGGCTTTCAAAATTTCAAAGTCAGTGCGATAAAGGATTTCTTCTTGGCTATTCTTCTACTAGTAAGGCCTATCGTGTTTTCAATAAGAATTCGGGTCTTGTTGAAGAAACGTGTGATGTTGAATTCGATGAGAATAATGGTTCTCAAGAAGAGCAAGAAAACTTGGATGATGTAGGTGATGAAGCATTGCAACGGGCTATGGAGAATACGACGATTAGAGAAATCAAGCCAAAGGAGGATGATCAAGATGCCGGACCATCCTCAATCCAAGTGGAACCACCTACATCGGCTACACCAAGCGAAGACAAGCAAATTCAAGTAGAAGATGAGGAGCATGATGAAGTTCAAGCCTTACATCCAAGAATTCACAACCAAATTTCCAAGGATCACCCAATAGATCAAGTCTTGGTTGACGTTAGTAAGGGAGTTCTAACCTGATCCCGTGTTGCTTTATTTTGTGAGTATTATTCTTTTGTTTCTTCTATTGAACCCTTTCATGTAGATGAAGCTTTGAGTGATCCGGATTGGGTGAATTCAATGCACGAAGAACTCAACAACTTCGCCCGAAACGACGTTTGGACGCTTGTAGAAAGACCCAATGTAACACCCTACAAATCTAAACTGTCGTACAAGAAAATTTCGACAGCATCTCCCCTAAAACTAGGACAAAACGGAAGCGACAACAAGATTCATAATAAACATTACAAACGAGAATAACATAAAAGCATCAATACTAGAGATAACAAGTCTAAATCAACCAGAAAACAAACATAAACGTAAAATAGCTCCAAATAGGACATCAACAGGTCTATGATTAATAAATTTCCGCAAGCTAATGAATTATTAAATGCACTAGTCCATGTGATTCGTGATGACCCTGGAGGGTTGATTGTGCTACTAAGCCCACCCTTCAAGCTTACGACTCGCGAGAACTACCTGAAAACAACAAAATAACAAGGGGTGAGATTGGGTAATCTCAGCAAGCGGAACAACTTCTAACAAATAACACAACCACAGTAAAACTAGCATACCAAATTCCTCATGTCCAATACCACATTACAGAGTCCACACAACCTCAGTAGAATGCATATGATTGTGCACATGCTTATGCCATGATCCTCCTCACCGTGCCCTTTCGGGAACACACGGTGTTGTACCTCTTGATCGCGCCAAGACGGCGTCGACAAACTTCCAATGCATGATTATGCAGTTAATGCTTCATGCATAAATACATTCATAACTTCCCACTCTGAATTCACATGCTTGCATACCATCAAATAGCATGGATAAAATCTGAACATCATTGAGATAGAATATCTCAACAATTCATCTTGCAAACAACATCTTTCTTCATTCTTACTCATGATTCAAAAGCCAAACAACCACATCACAATGCAGGATAGGATATTGCAATCTCATAAACAAGTAGTTAAACCATGTAGGTGTGCTGCAATTAAGGTTTATATTGAAGACGAAACAAATAGCGAGTTATAGTTTAGCAAGACCGCTACTTCCACTTGCCTTTACCGACGTTGAAGACGAATCTAGTTGCGTCCAGAAGGGGCACCACCTGAACAAGCATTATTTCAGTACATAGCGACAACACAAATGATCACGTAACTCGAACACGCGCTTCCTAACCCCGTTCCTTCTTAAACGCCAAAAACCCCAATCTGTCCGGGTTAAACAGCAGCAACCACTCTTCACAATTTCGTATCTTTTTCTATACAGATCAGAAAAATATAAAAAAATTACAGGAGCTAGATATTGACGACATCTACAACTTTTATGAAGACCATAAATTTCAATTCTATTGTTAATTATGCCTAAACAGACGTCCAACACAGGGGACGAAATCTGTTTCCAGATTCTGTTCGTCAACTTCCAACAGAGATAACTCTCATACCGTCGTCCCAAAAATTCTGAAAACATTACAGAAGCTATATCTCGACGTTATCTACAACTTTCTAGTTATAGGTTTTTGCAGGAAAAATCGTATAGGTCACGTAAAACATGAAACAAGCCGCGCTGCACAATCTTCCCTCTCAGAAACAGCACCACGTGAACAACTACCCTTCTCCCCCTTCAAATCCCATCCAATCCAATCACCACCAGATCTAAAACACTCCCAATCCTAGGTATAACAGGGGGTAAAAGATTGGGAATTTTACCTAAAGTTCTCCCTTGAGATCCCACGAAGAACACACGATGATCACCGAAAACGAAATCTGCTTGTTCCCCACGCCTCCACGGATCCTCTTCTCTCTTTCTCCTTCGCGTTTCGCGGCGGATCTTGAGCCACCACGCAGGGGAGGGAGAGGAGATGTGGTGTGGCTGCTAGAGGAGGAAGGGGAGGCACCCTAGGGTTTGGGGAGGGTGGCCGGCCACAAGGTGGGGGCGCACCCCTTGGTGGGGGAAGTGGGCCGGCCCACTAGGGGTGGGGAGGTGGAGGTGGGAAGAGGATTCGGTCCAGGCCCAGGTTTTCTTCGGCCTTTTTTCCCTAGCCCGAAACACCAAAATTAATATTAAAATGCAGCATTTTCTTCAATTGTTTCATCCCCCGACAAAACCGTCATTCCGTTTCGAAACAAAAACAAGGAAGAAAAACCCTACAATCACTCTCAAGTTCTAGGGCATCACATTCTCCCCTCCTTAAAAAGGATTCGTCCCCGAATCTTCTCCTTTTAGCTACGGAAAGAAAAAGAAAAGGAAGGCAAAAAGGTAAACAACAATTTACCTTGACATCCTCAAAGAGTGTAGGATACTTCTTCCGCATCTGGTCCTCAAGTTCCCAAGTTGCATCCCGCTCAGACTAATTGGTCCACAAATCTTTCATTGGACACTAACACGAACTATTCCCCTATTAAAAAAAAAGGACACCTATTAGGTGAATCTGGTATCGATCTGGAATCTCAACTCCCACTTCTCTCTTCAACCCGATCGCGAAACTCCGCATTCCAATCTCAACTCCTCTACCACAGTTCGTCGCATTCTGGACTACGCGAACCATGTGAGACCTGGCAGCTCTAGGTAAGTCTCTAAATCAACCCAAACACAAACTCCTATCTCCTTCAAGTGATTGATCTTTTACAAAAAGAACCAATATCCACCCTTACCAATGACAGAGATAGCCTACTTTACAACCAGGGTCCGTACATCCGCAGAAACAATAACAACCGAACACAATCACTACGGTTGACACAAACTCGCTCGAACCCAGCGACAAAAAGTTCCAAAAAAATAATGTAATTACCTGCAACTTCCAAGTTGTCCACTACTAAATTAAGCAACCCCACCGAGGAACACATCAATGAAAACAATTCTCCAAAAAGATTTGAATTGAGTCATACACAACCTTTCTTTACTCTTCACTTTTAAACTACTTACGATCAGCGACCCACACTAGTTTTCCCTTGTAAGAAGGTTTCGCCTTCACATTCTTCCACCCAAGGACCAGGGCAAGGAGTACAATCCTTGAATATACTCAACCATAACATAAAAATTCATTTTCTTACCCCAAGCTTGAACGTAAAAGAAATCTTAATTCTCACTAACACAACGAACGACAATCACCACCTTTAAACCAAAAGGCTGAAATTCACATACACGGGAACTCAACTTGGAAGAGGAACTCCATAGAACCAAAAACACCAAAAAAAATTTCTTCGGGGAGAAGCTCTATTCAAAAGAGAAACACCGCGGAAGTCTTCTGCAAATGCATTTCACTTTTACCAAAACAAATCATCTCACTTTTATCCAAGGCCAAGCAATTCAGAAAAAAGAAACCGATCAAGGAATTAAATGCTTCCACACAACCACCATCTCTTTTTCCTTAAAAGGAACCAAACTCACTTCCCAATAGAAAAAATTGTTTCAACCACGAATATCGTTCATGTCACAACCAGAAGAATCGTCTCTTAAACGAAAACTGTCAAACACCTCACACCACAACACAACTCTAGCCCAAAATAGAAATACAAATATTTCCAAATCATGAAGTTCCAAAACTTACATTGGATTAGCTACTTCTTTTAATCAACAATGCAACCGATAACTCGACCTTGAAAACTACGGACACAGTCAAAGCATACATCCTTGAGCATAAATTTCGCATTCATAACTTAAGCTAGTTTTCTTATCAAAGACGAATGAACGACGATATTTAATAGAATAACATTCCAAAATCTCCACAAATTACTTCAAGGTTAATCATTCTTTTGTCCTTGTTTTAAGCCTCGAAATTAACCCACATTTGTCAGAATCATTCTAAATTTAGGGAAACTCTGAAACACAGCACAAAGAATACTTTGACCGAAAGTATTCAACCCAAATATCAAACAGACAAACCAATCCATATGAATTTTTTAATCATAAGTTCAGCATAACTCCCGCCATCTATAGTATTCCACTACCCTTACCATTTAGATTTCAATATTCCCTATTTACTCATTGAGAAGGCCCATCTGGATTTAACAACAACTACACAACAAATTCTTACTCTTATTACCTTTTCCACAATTATAAATAAAGTTCACAGTGCTTATCAAAAACACATCCAACCAACACTACCTCATCAAGATCCCCACGGAGCAGCCTAACCTATAACATCATATTCTAAATTTGAAAGGCAGTGCTTCAACAAGTCTTTCAGCATGATGAACCTATAAATTCCATACCACATACGCGTCAACATCTCGACAATGGAAATTTATTCACCTAAAAGATGACTCAACAAGTAAATATTATCTCAACAAGGCACAAATCGTAAATAGAACTTTAAAACATACATTTATTAAGGACAAAATCACGCGTCATGCTAACTATCCATGGTTCACTCCATCACAACATGTTACAATTTCCCCCATTTTAACAAAGGTTTTCAACAATTAATCTAAACAGTTACCACCACTCTTTGAGTCATCAATATCAATAATTGGCATAATTGTAAAACAACAACATTGCTTTTAGTTACCCTATCCATAAGCTATGACAAACTGTCACTACACAACATACTCCAACTATGTAAAATAGATTGAATAATTTAAGCCATCAAAAGCTCTTAAAACAACAACGTTAAATTAAATTTAAATTTTTTTTTAGCTACCCTATACACGGGTTATAGCAAAATTGCCACTCCAAGACATACTCCAGCCTTTTTTTTAAAGTGAACTGAATAGGTTAAATCATCACAAAGCTCTTACGGCAATGGCAAAAACTTATGTCTTCCCAATTGATATCGATACTAGCATTATTGGAACACAACTGCATACTTCGAATCTACTAATAGTTTGCAACGTCATAAATATCAACTCTAATCAATTTCCAAGTTAAAGTCACTAGCCAACACGATTAAATTTCTCTACTAACACGTTAAATTAGAACATCTTTAAACAACCAAAGATGGTTTCTTTAACAATATCGGTAGTCCACCATTACAATTAAATTATTCTACCGACCTTATATTAAAATGTCTCTAAATAACCCACCAATTTTCTATTACCTTCACAGCAGTTTACATCATCTTAATGTTCTAACTACGCATCAAGATTTAAAGCTTTAAACATTGTCCATGGTCAAGGGCACATTAAAATAATGCAATAAATCCTAAGCATGCACATTAACACATTCAATCATTATCGCTATAGAGCAATCTACAATACTAGAAGTTTATTTAATCTCAAGGTAAAGATAACAATTACATCTTAATTGATTCAACTCACAAATTAACTTAGAAGTACATCATTCCATAAACCACATTGTTACATACTACGTAACACAGACATAGAATTTCTAAACACCGTCATGGGTCACCTACCCTTGACAAACAGGAGGCAATCCCAAACATTAAAAAAAACAAACACAGTTCTAGATCAAGAACAAACACCGATAAAAATTTCTTCTTTTCAGGCAAGGAAGAAAAGCAAAATCCAAACATAAATGCAAGAGAGTTCGACCCTCAAATGTTCAATCCTAGTAACCAAAACTCTTCAAGAAATCCAAAACCTACACTTTCCACAAAGGAAGACGGATGCATAAGGGAAGACCAAATGTCCAACCAAATTTTTCTGATAAAGATTCAAACTTAGCTCCATCCAGCTTGATCTGCAACAGGAGAAACTCCAACCCCCTTCTTTTTTTTAAAAAAAAATCGGGAAACAACAACCACAGTAAATTTCCTCCCAACGGCGAGTCCATAACAATAAATCAGGTGCCAAAGCAAAATTGTGACCAAAAAGCGGCATAACGTAGAACTCTTCTTCTGTGTCTTCACTCAAAGGAGACAAAACCACAAACCGCCAAAGGACAATCGTGAGTGCTCAAAACTAAGCATTTTCCTCGGTTTGAACCAACCACATACCCGAAAACCAACCAAAACCGACCGTCAACACGGTAAAGAACATCCGAAGGAATCCATCACCAACCTCTTCTATTTGACTCCAGTCACTACCCGATCTATGACAGACACGGATAAGTACTCTTTCCCTCTGAGGGGTTTAATAGTTCTTCGGTGGTGACTCTACCCGCCACACCGTCAAACCACAGCCTCACTACAAACAAAAGGTGACCGAAACCCTTCGGCACCACAACCTCCTTATCACGATAACAAGAACAACTCAATCAATCATCTCAAAATCATAGTAACATACATTATCAAGCGTAGCATTCAACAACAAAGCTTAAATTCAACCTTTAAGCATGAGGCAACGATACCCATACCCTTTCCTCTTTGTGCATCCATGTGTGTCAAATTTTAAATTAGTTATTTCACTAACACAAATTTTAATGTTGCTATCCTATGGCAAATTTTTTAAGTATAACCTAAGCCATGTTTCTAAGTTATCCCAAATCACATTTTAGTTGAACCTATGGTATTTCACTAAGTTCATACACCACGGACCTGAAGCCCGCTCTGATACCAACTGTAACACCCTACAAATCTAAACTGTCGTACAAGAAAATTTCGACAGCATCTCCCCTAAAAATAGGACAAAACGGAAGCGACAACAAGATTCATAATAAACATTACAAACAGGAATAACATAAAAGCATCAATACTAGAGATAACAAGTCTAAATCAACCAGAAAACAAACATAAACGTAAAACAACTCCAAAGAGGACATCAACAGGTCTATGTTTAATAAAATTTCCTCAATCTACTGAATTATTAAATGCACTAGTCCATGTGATTCGTGATGACCCCGGAGGGTTGATTGTGCTTCTAAGCCCACCCTTCAAGCTTACGACTCATGAGAACTACGAAAACAACAAAATAACAAGGGGTGAGATTGGGTAATCTCGGCCAAAGCGGAACGACTTCTAACAAATAACACAGCCACAGTAAAACTAGCATACCAAATTTTTCATGTCCAATACCACATTACAGAGTCCACACAACCTCAGTAGAATGCATATGATTGTGCACATGCTTATGCCATGATCCTCCTCACCGTGCCCTTTCTCGGGAACACACGGTGTTGTCTGCGTCTTGATCGCGCCTGCTAGCGTCGACAAACTTCCAATGCATGATTATGCAGTTAATTCTTCATGCATAAATACATTCATAACTTCCCACTCTGAATTCACATGCTTGCATACCATCAAATAGCATGGATAAAATGCGAACATCATTGAGATAGAATATCTCAACAATTCATCTTGCAAATAACATCTTTCTTCATTCTTACTCATGATTCAAAAGCCAAACAACCACATCACAATGCAGGATAGGATATTGCAATCTCATAAACAAGTAGTTAAACCATGTAGGTGTGCTGCAATTAAGGTTTATATTGAAGACGAAACAAATAGCGAGTTATAGTTTAGCAAGACCGCTACTTCCACTTGCCTTTACCGACGTTGAAGACGAATCTAGTTGCGTCCAGAAGGGGCACCACCTGAACAAGCATTATTTCAGTACATAGCGACAACACAAATGATCACGTAACTCGAACACGTGCTTCCTAACCCCCGTTCCCTTCTTAAACGCCAAAAACCCCAATCTGTCCGGGTTAAACAGCAGCAACCACTCTTCACAATTTCGTATCTTTTTCTATACAGATCAGAAAAATATAAAAAAATTACAGGAGCTAGATATTGACGACATCTACAACTTTCATGAAGACCATAAATTTCAATTCTATTGTTAATTATGCCTAAACAGACGTCCAACACAGGGGACGAAATCTGTTTCCAGATTCTGTTCGTCAACTTCCAACAGAGATAACTCTCATACCGTCGTCCCAAAAATTCTGAAAAAATTGCAGAAGCTATATCTCGACGTTATCTACAGCTTTCTAGTTATAGGTTTTTGCAGGAAAAATCGTATAGGTCACGTAAAACATGAAACAAGCCGCGCTGCACAATCTTCCCTCTCAGAAACAGCACCACGTGAACAACTACCCTTCTCCCCCTTCAAATCCCATCCAATCCAATCACCACCAGATCTAAAACACTCCCAATCCTAGGTATAACAGGGGGTAAAAGATTGGGAATTTTACCTAAAGTTCTCCCTTGAGATCCCACGAAGAACACGCGATGATCACCGAAAACGAAATCTGCTTGTTCCCCACGCCTCCACGGATCCTCTTCTCTCTTTCTCCTTCGCGTTTCGCGGCGGATCTTGAGCCACCACGCAGGGGAGGGAGAGGAGATGTGGTGTGGCTGCTAGGGGAGGAAGGGGAGGCACCTAGGGTTTGGGGTGGGTGGCCGGCCACAAGGTGGGGGCGCACTTGGTGGGGAAGTGGGCCGGCCCACTAGGGGTGGGGAGGTGGAGGTGGGAAGGATTCAGTCCAGGCCCAGGTTTTCTTCGGCCTTTTTCCCCTAGCCCGAAACACCAAAATTAATATTAAAATGCAGCATTTTCTTCAATTGTTTCATCCCCCGACAAAACCGTCATTCCTTTCCGAAACAAAAACAAGGAAGAAAAACCCTACAATCACTCTCAAGTTCTAGGGCATCACACCCAATGACCACAACGTCATCGGCACAAAATGGGTGTTTCGGAACAAGCAAGATGAGAATGGTATAGTGGTAAGAAACAAGGCAAGGTTAGTAGCACAAGGTTTTACCTAAATCGAAGGTTTGGATTTTGGTGAAACCTTTGCTCCCGTAGCAAGATTAGAAGCTATTCGTATCTTGCTTGCCTTTGCATCTTGTTTCGATATTAAATTATTTCAAATGGACGTGAAGAGTGCGTTCTTAAATGGTGAAATATCCGAATTAGTATTTGTAGAGCAACCTCCCAGTTTTGAAGACTCTAAGAATCCTAATCATGTTTATAAACTCTCTAAGACACTATATGGACTCAAACAAGCTCCTAGAGCATGGTATGAGCGTCTTAGAGACTTTCTAATCTCTAAAGGATTCAAAATTGGGAAGGTTGATACAACACTCTTCACTAAAGTAATCAATGATGAATTCTTCGTATGTCAAATTTATGTTGATGATATCATATTTAGCTCAACTAACGAAGATTTTTGCAAAGAATTTGGTGATATGATGTCTAGGGAATTCGAGATGTCGATGATTGGTGAATTAAGCTACTTTATCGGTTTAAAAAACAAGCAACTCAAGAATGGGACCTTCGTGAGCCAAATGAAGTATGCAAAGGATCTTCTCAAGAAATTTGGCATGGAGGATGCAAAGCCCATCAAGACACCAATGGCATCAAATGGACACTTGGACCTCAATGAGGGAGGTAAACCGGTAGATTTAAAGCTTTATCGTTCAATGATTGGTAGTTTGCTTTACATTACCCCATTTAGGCCCGACATCATGTTTAGTGTTTGTATGTGTGCTCGCTTTCAAGCTTCTCCCAAAGAATGCCATTTAGTGGCCATTAAGAGAATCTTGAGATATTTAAAACATTCCTCAAAAATAGGGCTATGGTTTCCTAAAGGTGCAAAATTTGATTTGATTGGATATTCGGATTCGGATTATGCGGGATGTAAAGTGGATAGAAAGAGCACCTCCGGGAGTTGTCAATTCCTTGGTAGATCTCTTGTTTCTTGGTTTTCTAAGAAACAAAATTCCGTTGCCCTATCCACCGCCAAAGCCGAATATATTTCCGCCGGTAGTTGTTGCGCTCAATTACTTTGGATGAGACAAACCTTGATGGATTATGGAATCATTTTTCAAACAATGCCTCTATTGTGTGACAATGAAAGCACGGTTAAGATAGCAAACAACCCGGTCCAACATTCAAGAACCAAACATATAGATATCCGCCACCACTTCCTTAGAGATCATGTGACAAAAGGAGACATAACTATTAGTCACATTCGAACCGAAGATCAATTAGCGGATATCCTTACCAAACCTTTAGATGAAACCCGCTTTTGCAAATTGAGGAATGAGTTAAATGCTATAGACTTCTCTAATGTTGCTTAAATGCATATACTTTGGTTAAGTCTTTTTGGCTTTTCATTTGCCTTCTCTTGAATTTCTTGATTCTTCAAGTTGGCAACACATTTAGGGGGAGTATTACATTTGTTCGTATGTCATACATCTCAAAATGTGAAAATATCGAGCAAAGTGCATATTAATCTTTAAAAGAGAAAAGCTAGATCATAATAGATCAAAATACTTGAAATTGCCATATTTCAATGAGTTTACAAAAATTGCTTTCAAAACTTCTTTTTGGGGTGCATCTATGCTTAAATAGTATCTCTCTTCTTTTGCAAATATTCACTATACTCTAATTCTTCCTTTTCAAGAAAAATGGCTTTAAATCAAAAATCTATTTTTTTTCTTTCGCTCAAATCTCAAATCTGATCTATATTGATCTATATAGAGTACTCTTTGAGTCTTGGGTATAGAAACTAGGTCTTCAATCTTCCTAGTTCTATAACACCTCTTTTTAACTCATATAATTTCATTTCTTTTGCTTTTTGAGCTCGCTTCTGTTTTCTCTGTGTGCTGTTTTTCTGGTCAGTGCTGGCAGTACTGGCGTGTTAATAACGGTAGTACCATAATCATGGTAGTACCGAGTACAACTCGCGGTACTACCGCACTTAAGGCCGCGGTGGGGAACGCGATACCTCTTTTCTTTTCCTCCTCTCTTCCTTCCCTTAAACCG
Source organism: Rhipidocladum racemiflorum (assembly GCA_036346355.1). Lineage (NCBI taxonomy): Eukaryota > Viridiplantae > Streptophyta > Magnoliopsida > Poales > Poaceae > Rhipidocladum > Rhipidocladum racemiflorum. Next base: position 36,168,296 of record CM070580.1, on the reverse strand, counting down.
ACCACTTGTTATGTTCTCTCCCTGCTCCAACTCTCTCTCCCGTGTGTCGGTGCCCTCATCCTCTCTGGTGATCCCCGGCGGTTCGGGTCGCGATTTCTGGTCCAATCTGCTCTCTCCTCTCTTCTCTCCTCCGCAGGTACTAAGGGTGTGTTTGGTTACTTGCACCATCCTAGCTTGTTTCGTATGAGCAATCCAGGCTAGCCTTGGCCTGACTGAGTAGATGCAAGTTAAGTTGTTTGGTTGCTTGTTTGTGCATCTCATGGGCCTGCATTAGAGAGAAGTCAAATTTCTGTGTTTTCTCCATCCTGTATGAGTGGGTGCAATTGCATCCACCTGGCTAGGATGAACAGGAAACCAAACATGTGTCTAACAGATATAGTTGCATCCACTCATGCGATTCAGACATCATGCAGGCAACCAAACACACCCTAACTTCATCCTTTTGTAAGGCATCTAGTATGCCTGAATGCTACCAAACATAGACTAAACATCACCTAAATACCATAAATAAAGATAAATTACAGCAAAGGCACAAATGCTAAAAACCGAAATTTCGGCAGCATCTCCTTTGTTTTAACATGAATTGAAACAATAGCAATATCATGGCAATATATATATATATCATAACATAAGACATCTAAAGCAGCAATATATAATAGATAAAGCATCAACATAAGCCAATAAAACCAAATCCAAGCACTCCATAATCTATAGCTAAGCAAATAAGGATCACAAGCACACTAAATTATTCCATACACCGAGTTCATGGCACTTATTATGATCATGACTAAAAAAATGGTAAATGTGACTGGAACTACGTGAAGATGTGTAGCTATTGCCCCTTCCCACATGCCGGTGTCATGGTACCTAAAAACAACATAAAACACAAGCGTGAGTTCATCACTCAGCAAGTATATTGCAATGGGCCATAAAAACAATTTAATGTTATCATCACTAAATACCATGATCAACACCATGAATACCATATCATTCTCATGTCTCATCATCATTGTACTCATTTCATCATCATCATGTATACAATGCAAATGCTCATATCTCCACGAAGCACATACCGGTATTGCCGAGTGCACACCCGTGGATGGGACTACGAGGTAGGTCTTTCGTGCTCACTACGTGTGAACACAGAGGCCCGCATCAGCATGGGACGCCTCTTCCATTATGAATGCACATATAACATAAACATGTAAATATTGGCATAAACATTAAATACCACACAATCATAATCAATATGAAATCATGTTCATCTTGTCATAGGCAAACATTAATCTTAGCATCATGTCATAAAGCAAGTTGTATCCAATCAAGTCTAGCAACAATCTAAACGATACCCATTCCAATACACTTGCCTTAACCTCAGGCGACGGATTGGCGAGAGGATGAGGGCACTCCCAGGGTCACACCACCTGCACATACATACCACACACTCAAAACGTGCACCCAAAACAGTACGCAATAGCTCGTCTACCCCGACTTCACGAACTACCCCCAACATCGAAAAACAGAGAATCTGTCCCGCCCGGACAGCAGACTTCAAACTATCATAACTTTAGTTCTAGGACTCCGAATCGATTAAATGAGTACATCCTCGTGTAGCGTAGGAATTTTTCTAACTTTTTCCAAGTATATGGAAAAGCTGATTCGGACTTTAAAGTTGTCTAATCTACAAAACTCTACGTTCTGTCCCAGCTATGTCACAGATTTGAACACGCTCGGTAAATCGAGCATAACTTTCAAACGGTTGGGCGGAATTGGACGTTCTTTATGTCCATTGAAAGGTATTGAAGTTACCTACAACTTTATCAACAGGCGCCCGACCAAATTCCGAATCTAAATTGGCGAAATCTCAAACCCTAGGTCGACTGCACAATCTGCCCGAAACAGAGAACGTGGCAAACTCTAGATTTCATCTAATATACCCAATTACAGCACCGCTAATTGATCTAAAAACATAATATCAACCCCTAGAACAGTACCTAGACCAACCCCAAGGATTCCTATGGCCATACCTTCGCCCGACGAACGAAGTACCAACGGATCTTCTCCCGGTTCGCGCGATCTCCTTCCTCGCTCCAAATCCACCGGATCTCCTTGTCGCGGAGCGCTCCAATGGACGGATCAGCAGGGTGGTGAGGTGGAGAACTCCCCTAGGGGTAGCAAGGGTGGTGGAGAGGAGAGGATGGTGGCGCAATGGGGGGAGGAGATGGGGGGTGGCGGCTAGGAGGTGGGAAGGGTGGAGAGGAGGGGAAAAGTAGGGGCTAGGGTTTCCAGGGGGGCGCACCAAGGGCTGGGGAGGCGCCCCAACCTGGCCTCCCACTCCCACATGGGCCCAAAAACTTTTCCACTAAAGCCCACGACTCAAATCCTAGGGCCCAAACTCCCCCGGAGAGGCCCAAACTCCCCCGGAGAGGCCCAAACTCCCGAAATCGGCCCGGAATCGCGATTAAACTGCATAACGTAAAGTTTTAATCTCTGATTTCACCCTTTATAATGTTTGACATCCCGTAGTGTCACACCTTTTTCCCTGTCGTTTTCATCTTCCTTCCCCTCCTTTGGAGTTACTAGGGTTTGTGAAAATGCGGCTAAATCTGAGGTTTTGGGTGATGAAATGTGATGAGAAGTGCAATGTAGCTCCTACAAAATGCTTGCCATATGTTTCCTAGGATTATTGTTGCAATCCTCAAATTCCACCAAAACCCTAGTTCATCCCCAATAAACACGGCACTACCACCGTTTTAGCCGCACCGTGTTCCGCGAGTGCAGTACTACCACGTTTTTCTCAGCGGTAGTACCTAATTTGTGGTACGTCCGGCATGACAACTGCGGTATTGCCGTTTTGTTTGTGAACTGAACAACTCAGAGTTGTTGTTACATTGTTTTTAAATCCTATTCGATCTTTCCACTCCTTGTGCTAATTCTTCCACTCATTCCCTGTTATCCAGTCCCAATGCTGAGGACTAAAGTCCCTACAAAGCTCCTCGTGGGGGTGGAGTCATTCAGAAGTCCACCTGAGGGCGTGGTTCAGCGGCACCCGTTCTCGATCCCGACTGCGACACCACGTCTACTGAGAGGAGAGCTACGGATCAGCAAGTCCGAAGGGTTGTGCACAAGGCACTTGCCCATCGTGGCTCGCCTCCTGGCAAAGGAAAGGGACCAGCAGAGTCCGAGGATGAGGAAGTGGCTTCAGAGCATGAAGTAGAGGATGAAGGAGCTACTGAGGAGACTGCTGAGGAGGATGCTGAGGAGGATATAGGACTGGATGAGACTAGGGTGTGGAGTGACCTGAGTCAGATTAAGGGGGATGTCTACTTCAAATTGAGAGATGTAAATCAGTACTCAAAGCCCCGGTCTGCTACTGAGGATAGATTTCATACAAAATTTCAGCAGAAAGTCTATTATGAAATATACAAGGACAAGGAGTTTGCTAAGAAAAAGTGGATCAGTTGGGAGCACATAGCCCAATTGTCTCTTATACCGGAGTTCCTTAGTTGTTTCAGGGTGCAGGTTTGATGGAGCTCTTGACAAGGAAGTCAGACTATGCAGATGATGTTATCAAACAGTTTTATGCCACTATCTACATTTCAGATGACTTGTCTAAGTTCACCTGGATGACCAACACCGTGAGATACACTGCGTCCAAGAGGGACATCGAGGCGGCTCTTGGGGTAAATCTCAGTGGCTACCCAAAGATTCATGACGATGCAGCTCTTGGGGTGGTAGCCCAGATCGCCTTCTATGATTCCACCGCTCGTGTGAGGAAGCCGGGTCAGCTGACAGGTTTGCTTCCCTCACCCCGGTCTAGTCAATAAGATCATCAGGGTTACCATTCACCCTAAGAGTGGTAATTTTGATGCCATTTGCGGGTACGCATGGAACATCATTAGCAAGGTCATGAACCGACAGAAGTTTGATGTAGTTGATTTTATTATGAGAGAGATAGACTCCTCTTCCATGGTTCAAGGGAAGAGAATCTATTTTGCTCCCTACATCATGGCCCTAATCCGCAGAGTGACAGACTACTCCGGGCCTCTCCCCTCCAAGCACAAGCCCTACAAGCCTCGTGAAGGTCCTCCTCAGGTGGTGGGGCATCCCTTACAGCGACAGCAGGAGGCCCAACATGAGCATGAGCAGCAGCAGCAGCAGCAATCCGTGCTTGACTCTATTCTTGAGACTCTCACTTGGATGGATGGACGTATGGATCGCATCAAGAGTCGCCTTCCTGCTGCATCGGCGACCTTCTCTCGGCACGTCCGCGCCCATGACTCCTCTCAGGATCCTCCGGCTCCTTAGGCGTCTTAGTAGTCTCTCTTTTTGGTACTTGATGCAAAAGGGGGAGAAGTTAGTGGGGTAGGAGGGTCTTTGGTTCGGGCACTTGCTTTTATGCGTTGGTTTTTGTGTTTGTTGTGCCCTCTTTTGGATGTTTTGGATGTTATTAGCTTACTTGAACTCATATTAGCTCATATCGACGCTATTTATGCTAATCATTGATCCTTTTATGAATTGTCTATCATTTTATTCATTACTGCTGCATGCATCATTGATATATCCTCGGGTCTCTCATTTATAGTCGAAACTCCGCTAAAAATTTCTCAAAAATTACTCTAAATGTGCAAAAGCCTCATTCTTACTCTCTTGCACATATTTAGGGGGAGCTCTTGACTATACATGTGCGCTTTGATAGAATTTTACTTCAATCTCTTTCCAACAAATTCCATGTAAAGTAAAATCCTAGTTAAAGCAAAAACCCTTGAGCATACATTTCATCTTATGACGAATGTGTACTCAAATCTCAAAATTCAACAAATATTTATTGAGGTTGTCATCAATTACCAAAAAGGGGGAGATTGAAGCATCTAGGCCCCCATGTGTGTGTTTTGGTAATTAATGACAACAAGTTTATTTTGACTAACTTGTCTCTTGAGCTTGTAAAGAGCAGGGTGATTTTGTTTGTGACTTGGATTGAATGAAGCAATGAAGATGAGAAAAAGAAACTAAAGACTCAAGTGAAGGTATTGGATAAGTTTTTATGTTTTTCTTTTCTTTTACCAATCTCGGTGATTGCTGGAAAAGATCGGATTTTAGAATAGTTGCCGTACTATTAAGAGGGAAAGTGGATTAGTATTTTGAAGTGTCAAATGGTTTGAAATTTGGCTTAAAGATCTCTTCAAAATGCATATTAAAAGCTTGCATAAATAGTTCAGGTTTTAAACTCATGCACTTTTAGCTTTTTCAGCACTACTCTAGTTAAATTTGCGGTAGTACCACCACTGCGGTACTACCGATATTTACCTGGTGGTAGTCTTTTTCCAGAGACGGCATCTTTTGGGTTTCATCTCCTTCTCTCTGGGCCGGTTCTACCGTAAGTGAAATTGTGGTACTACCGTCCTTACGGTAGTACCAACAACAAGAGCGGTACTTAAAAACTAAAGCATACCTTTTTACCTTGTCTGGAGCCGTGTTCTATCAGCAGCACTACCGGAGTGAAATAAGCGGTACTACCGGTTTCACGGTAGTACCGATCCTAGTACAGCGGTAGGTATTCTTTTTCAGTAAGGTATGTCTTTGGGACTTGCACCGGTGTTACTACCCATGAGTAATGAGTGGTATTACCGAGTTTGCGGTAGTACCACACCTTACGCAGCGGTACACTTTTTTCCAGTAATGTGCAAACTTACCTAAGCTGGTTCGGTTCTTACTGTGGCACTACCGCAAGCATATCCGCGGTACTACCGTTATGATGGTAGTACCGACATTCCTAACGGTAGTCTTTTTCCAGTGTGATCTGAGCCGATTCTCGGTACTACCACGTTTTGAACACCGGTAGTACCGGACATCAAAATTACAGACCATTTTAGGGTGCATTAAATGCGCTCAATCGACCGTTACTATCATTTTATAGAGGGGCGGTAGTACCGGCTTTTTGCCTGCGGTACTACCGCTCGAGCTGTTTTTTTTCCAGAGTTTAGAGGGTAATGGCTAGATTTGTTTGGTGGGGGCTTTAAATACTCCCCAACTGCTTTTGGACACTTCTTCTACTCTTGATTGATCACTCTTGAGTTATAGCAAGCCTTCACTCTCACATTTGCATTCAATTCATCTTTTGAGAGAAGAAAAGCATTGATTTTCATTTGAGTGTTCTTGAGCCAAACTTCAAATCGTTTTTCACTCAAGTAAGGATCCACCTTCTATTCTCTTGGAGGTTGCCGCCTCCTAGATAGGGCTGGACAGAAAGCTCGTGGCTCACGGCTCGGCTCGGGCTCGACCGAGCCTGGCTCGGCTCGTCCTGGCTCGTGGCTCGGACCGAGCCCGAGCCGAGCCTATTTCTCAGGCTCGTGAATGGACCGAGCCGGCTCGGCTCGAGCCACGAGCGGCTCGGCGAGCCAGGGCGGCTCGGTAACCTCGGTTGAATTGATTGGTCAATAGTCAATACCCTCAGCCCTCAACTCAACTACTCAAGTCTCAATCGCACATTCGCACCGCTGCAGGCGTCTTCCTCTTCCTCCCGAGATCTACTCCCTCCCTCCGGTACTTTGCCGCCCGACACGATCCAGCGGCCGTCGGCCGCCAGCGCCGCCCGCGCCGCCCGCCCGCCGAGGCCCGGCCGCGTCGCCGACCCGACGCCTTGCCGCCCGACACTGCGCCGCCCACAAGCCGTCGCCCCGGCCTGCCACCGACCCCGTCGGCCGTCGCCCGCCGCCCGCCGCCCCCGCCAGCGTCGCCGCCCCGCGCCCCGTCGCCCAACGCCGTCGTCGCCGCCGACCCCGCCGCCCTCGCCCACTAGCCGCCCAGCGCCCACCGGCCCCGACAGGTGATTCACGAATCGATGGTCGTCGATTGCATAGATGGATGTCTGTTTGTGATTTGCATAGATGGTATGCGATGGCTGAATAGATGATTGGCTTTTGTTTTGCATCATCTCCCGAATAGATGATTACGATTCATGATTGGAATCTGTAGAGCTAATGGCGATGGCGGTATGATTGCATTACGTCCGGTTTTAGTTTCTTGTCATTAAGAGCATGTGGAAGGAGATATCCAACTATCCAAGCATGTGGAAGGAGATACATAGTGTGGTTAAATGACTGAATAGATGGTGATAGTTTGCATGTGGAAGGATATCCAACGAGGATATACATAGATGGTCATTTGTCGAGATGGCTTCATGTAATAGAAGTTTGCTTTGAATGTTGTTAACCTATCTATATTAACTATGGTATGCTTTAAGCCTTTAAGCGGTGTTGGTATTGCTAAAGTGTGGTGGTACATATGTGTCATCCAAGTTGTATTGCTTGAAGTATGATAACCATGCCCTGTTCTTTGTTTGATAACCATCAACCATGCGTCCATGCCCTGTTCTTTGTGGTAAAATGGACAAATGGTGTCATTTTGGAGCTAATATGGAAATTCAAAGCGTAGTATTCACTTTTACGAAACTTATTTGCATTCATGACTATTTGGAACATTCATGACTCTTGACGGATATCGATGGCCCGACTAGCTAGAACATCTTCTTTGGCCTGGCTCGGCGAGCCAGCGAGCGGCTCGCGAGCGAGGACGAGCCGAGCCGAGCGCAATTTCGGCTCGTGTCTTCACCGAGCAGCTCGACTCGCTACTAGAGCCCAGTCGAGCCGAGCCGAGCCTGGCTCGGCTCGGCTCGTTTCCAGCCTTACTCCTAGACCGCTTGGTGGCGGGAATTGGTGATCTTCTCAAGAAGATTGTGAGAAGACCCAATTGCGTGTGAAGGCAAGGAGCTCGCCTACCCGGAGTGGGGAAGAGCTGCCCTGATTATACGAGGAAGGCTCATTTGCACAAATGAGCTGGCTTGAAGTGAGTCAAGCTACCTCAACGTGGATTAGGGGATACCGGCAAGTCTCCGATCACCACGGGATAAATCGCGTGTCTCAAATTTGTGGTTTGATCATTCTTGTGCTCTTTATTTAAATTGAGTAGCTAATTGTATTAGATTATTCTCTAGCTTGAATCGTTAGAGCTCATAGACTTAGTATTGTTGGTGCACGTTAGTGAGACATAGAAGTTTTAGGCCTTGATTGTAAAATTCGTACTTCCTAGTTTCAATTGTCTATTATTGTAATTAGAGCCGAAAAAATTTATAATCGCCTATTCACCCCCCTCTAGGCGCATCATTGATCCTACACTCGGGCAATGAATACTAATATTAATATGATAGCTCGATCTTTTAGAGCTGCTATTTTCCTAGCTAGAAGCTGGTATCCCTATTCTTCCCGAAGCCGCAAGTGTGCGTCTTTGTATTTCCTAATGAGACATCTTCATACGGACTTGAAGACCGTATATTTGATGAAAGAAGACCAGCTATTTTTTTATAATTCCCTGAAGGAAAATATATAACCAGCAAAAGGATTCATCCTGTTGCTAGAAGCACAATGCTCATGGATCCTCTCGTGCTTTCAGGATTTTAAAGGATGTGGCAGCACATAACTTACATTTTGTAACCAGAAAGTGACTAATGCTATAATGATTGATAAGACATTATGCACCTTTCACTCCGATATAAGGATACTGTTGTAACAGTATCATCATGGCAAGTTCCAAAAGTACTCCAAGCTTATGTGCATTTTGCTAGAAGCAGAAAAGGATGATGAACTCTTGGTGAAGAATCATCACATACTTCCAAATGGGAGTTAGATAATGCCCAAAGCACATGCAAATGCTCAATAGCCGAGACCGCGGAAAAGGCCAAAAAGGCATAAAGGGTTATCCTGAGTTGAATATTATGATCGGCTGGGTTATCCTGAGTTCAATATGATGACAAGAATAATTAATAATTCTTCTCGTCATAGCATAAAGACTTTCCTAGACATGAAGATTTATTATGTCATGTTTGTGCTATAGGAAAGCTCAAAGTTAGATCTTCTTACCTAAAAGTTAGAGAAGAATTACTGAATTTTCTACAAAAAATTCAATGTGATATATGTGGACACATTCAACCCCTGTCGGGCCCTTTAAGATACTTTATGGTACTGATAGATGCTTCTACTAGATGGTCCCATATATGTCTCTTATCTACTAGGAACCATGCTTTTGCTAAATTAATTACCCAAATTATTAATTGCCTCCTTTCTAGAAGAAAGGATCAAGTCCCTTCGAATGGACAATGCTAATGAGTTGACCTTAAAAGCATTAATAATTATAGCTCTAGGAATTAATGTAGAGCATCTTGTCCCTCATGTCCACACTTATATTGGCCTTGCAGAGTCATTAAATTAAAAAAATAAAACTTATTGCTCATCCACTCTTACAGAATAGTAGGCTTCCCACTAGTTGTTGGGGCCACGCAATGCTGGATGCTACAGTAATAATTCAACTCAAACCAATTGCATATCTTGAAATTTCTGCATTGTAGATAGTGCATGGAAAAGAATCAAGTATTTCCCATCTGTGAAAATTTAGTTGTGTTGTATACATGCTAATCTCTCCACCACAGCATACCACCATGGAACCTCACCGGAAGTTGGGAATCTATATAGGTTATGAATCTCCGTCAATTAATTAAACACTTAGAGCCTATGATAGGGGATCTGTATACAGCTCGATATGCTGATTGTATTAACCATATTTTTTGGCATTAGGGGGAGATAAGTACCATATTAAAGAATGCCTAGTCCTTAGATACACGCGTTAAAGAGACCGAACTTGAAGTTCGAACAATAATAAATATGCAACAAATAAGCTAATAATCTACCAAATGCCTTCATTGATCATAAGTGAGTAAAAAGATCTCATATACCTGCAATATATGCACTTGAAAGAGTGAAAATACCCAGAAGGATATTGAACCCACTCTTGACCCTCATGATAAAAAGAGTGCGAGGCCTCCAGGTGCACGGGACTCAATTCTGCGGAGATGTCCGCAGAAGTAGAGAACCGAATAAATGATAATACTACCCGTGACGGTGGAAGAAGCTCAAGTTGATGTTGAAAAAATCCCTGAAGTGAACCATACAGAAGATGGTAATATCCCTGAAGTGATCCATTCTGAAGATGATAACCCTTGCGTATATTTGTGCGCATAATCCAATGCTGGGAAGTCAGAACACCCAGACTGCATCATTGTGGAAAATCACGAGGAGCTGGAAGAAATTAATAAAGAGATATCCCTAAAGTGATGCAGGAGAATCGTATTAAAAAGACTACAATTTTTGACATATATTTTGCCTCTAAAATTGTTAAAAAGCTGGATCTAGAACCAAAGTCCATGGCAGAGTGCCATAAGCACTCAGATAAGGTCAAAATGAAAGAAGCAATTGAGGTATCACTCGCTTAATAAGAGGAAAGTTTTGGTCCCATTGACTAAACACCTCCTAAAATGTTCCCTGTAGAATCAAATGGGTTTTTCATCCGAAAGAGAAATGAAAATATCTAAATGATGAGATAAAAAGCGAGGCTTGCAGCACAAGGGTTCACAAAAAGACCCATCATCAATTACGATAAAACATATTTTCCTGTAGTAAGTGGACTAATGTTCCTATATTATTATATGGGTCACTGGATACATATATTTATATGAGAATCCCTGAAGGAGTTAAAATTTTGAATCCTAATAATTGCAACATGTATAGCGTCAAACTAAAGAGATCGCTATACGGATTAAAATAGTCAGGGAGAATTTGGTACAACCGACTTGTGACACTACGGAATGGTGTGACATTATTTAATGTGAATGATAAGGTCAAAAACTTTATGAAATATGGTATTGGAGGTTAAAACCATATGATAGGAGGCTTAATAGCGTTTTTGGGCCGTTTTCGGGCCGTTTCCGGGGTTTTGGGCCTTTCCGGGGGAGTTTGGGCCTAAAGGAAAGGGTCGTGGGCTTTGGTGGGATGGAGTTTGAGTCCTAATAGGAGTAGGAGACCTGGTTGGGGGCCTCCCCCAGCCCCTTTAGGCGTCCACCCCCCTGCCCTTGCGCCCCCACAAGTCCTAGCCGCCCCCACACCTCCTCCTTGTGGCGCCTCCACCTCCCCCATTGCTCCCCATTGCTCCACCACCTCTCCACCACCTCTCCTCCTCCCTTGCTGCCCCTAGGGTAGTTCTCCACCTCCACACCTCAAAGATCCATCCGTTGGAGCGCTCCGCGACGAGGAGATCCGGCGGGATTGGAGCGAGGAAGGAGATCGCGCGAACCGGGAGGAGATCTATTGGGTTTTCGTGCGTTGGGCAAAGGTATGGCCATGGGAATCCTTGGGGTTGGTCTAGGTACTGTTCTAAGGGTTTTTATCAAGTTTTTAGATCAATTGGTGGTGCTGGATTTGAGTAGATTGGATTAGATCTAGAAGTTGCTACGTTCTCTGTTTCGGGCAGCATGAGCAGTCGACCTAGGGTTCGGTTTTTTGCCAATTTAGAGTCGGAATCTGGTCGTACGGATGTTGAAGAAATTGTAGATAATTTCATTATCTTTCCGTGGATATAAAGAAATTTAAATTCCTCCCAGCCGTTTGAAAGTTATGTCTGTTTTACCGAGCGTGTTAAAATCTATGATGTGATTGGAACAGATAATGGTATTTTATAGATTAAACAACTTTAGAGTACGAATCAGTCTTTCCCTATACATAGAAAAAGTTGGGAAATTTCCTAAGCTATGCGAGGATGTACTCGTTTAATTGATTCGGAGTCCCAGAACTCAAGTTATGCCTTTTGCAAGGCTGCTGTCCCGACGGGATAGAACCTCTGTTTTTAGGTTTTGCGAGTAGTTGGCAATGTCGGGGTAGATGAGGGTTTGCGTACTGTTTTGTGGACATGATTGTGAGTGTGTGATACCTATGTGCAGGTGGTGCGACCCCGGGAGTGCCTTCTACTTCCCGCCAATCCGTTGCCCGTGGTTGAGGCAAGTGTGTTGTAATGGATAGCGATTTGTAGGTTGCTTGTTGAGAATAGATAAGATTGACTACATGATATATGATCACTTGCCATGTTTTAATGATTGCCAAGGATATGATGAGCATGTTTATTATGTTATGATGCCATGTGTTAATGTACGAGTTAAATATGATGTTGGCATAATTGCATACATGGCATGTTACATGGCCCGGGCGGTGAGAAAGTCATAACTAGTTCGGGAAGGTCGGTGAGAAAGTTATGACTAATCCGGAGAGCCAATGAGTAAGTCCTACATCGTGATTCCATTCACCGTGGTGAACGGAAGCGAGGAGTAGGCACCCTCCATCTTCGGGATGGAAGGGGGGAGAGGGTGCACACCGACGGGTGTGTACTCAACCATACCGGTATGAGTTTCCAAGGAGACATGAGCATCGCATTGCACTTCATACATATTGATGATGATGATAAGATGTGACCATGAATGAGATGGTTTACATGATGTGAGATATTATTGCTATGTAATTGTTTATGTTTGTACCATTGCAATATACTTGCTGAGTGATGAACTCATGCTTGTGTTTATGTTGTTTTCTTTTAGGTACCATGAATCCGACATGCGGGAAAGGGAGCTAGTCACACGTCATCACTTAGCATCACACATTTAAACATTGACATGTTCCTTCCCTTATGGTTATGGTTAATTCATTGAACTAAACTATGTTTTCGATGATTCGTTGGTCGTTATGAGTAATTGATTAGTCCATATTTCTCATGTGATGGATAGAATTTATATCCTTAGTGGTATGGTGGCTGTTTTTCCATTTGATCATGTTATTGCTATCGTTCGTTATGCCACATTGACATGTTAATATTGTTGTTGCTTCAATTCATGTTAAAACAAAGGAGATGCTGCCGAAATCTCGGTTTTTAGCATGTGCGCCTTTGCTGGAATTTATGTTTAATTATGGTATTTAGATGTTGTTTAGCTTTTGTTTGGTAGCATTCAGGCATAGTAAATGCCGGGGTGTTACACGACTTAGTGAGTTCCTCTTAACGAAGGAATATTGCACATGTGTGTTGATAAAGGGCTTGTTTGTTTCAGCTGGGGATTATAGAAAACATCTTTTAAAATCTAGAAGGTTAACAAACAGGCAACTTTCAATCTGGATTGTAACAATTTAGGGGGCAGATTGTAGCAATCCCACAATCCACTCTAAAGGAGCTTTCTTCAGCTTTTTCTTTGCAAAAGACCAAAATGCCTATCGAACTTCAGTCGAAATTACCCACTATTGCCACCCCCCATTGTAGAAACAACAATTCAAACACACTATAATTTGCGTTGCCAAACAGCCATTAGCTTTTCAACCTCCAGCTTTTAACAATCCAGCTTTTACAATCTAGGTTTTAAAAGCTGCTTTCTACAATCCCCAGCTGAAACAAACAGACCCAAAGAAATCCCAGAATGAATTCTATATCATCTCATTATAAATCGATGAACTAAATGTCATTGGAATTACAGAGGAAATAAAGAAAGCAAGTGCTTACCTTACAACGGAGTTTGAGATGAAAGATTTGGGTGAAACCAAATATTGCTTAAGCCTGCAGTTAGAGCATTTCCCAGAAGAAATTTTTGTACACCAGTCTACCTATATCAAGAAGGTATTAAAAGATTTAATATGGATAAATCACATCCTTTAAATACCCCATGGTTGTGAGATCTCTTGAAGCGGATAAAGACCCTTTTTAGACCAAGGATGGACAATGAGAAAGTCTTATAACATGAAGTCCCATACTTATGTATCTTGTGAATTGCACAAGGCTTGATATTGCATACGCATTAAATTTGCTAGCAAGACATAGCGTAGTCCCAACAAGAAAACATTGGGCTAGTTTCAAGACTTTACTTATATACCTCTAAGGTATTCAAGATCTTGGATTGTTTTTCCAGAAGAACCAAGACTTAACCATGGTGGAATATATGGATGTTTGCTATCTGTTTATCCAAACACTGCCAAATCTAAGACTGATTTTGTGTTCTTCTGAGGTGGTTCAGCCATATCTTGGCGGTCTTTTAAGTAGACCTTAGTAGCTACTTCTACTAACCACTCAGAGATTATAGCTTTATATGAAGCCTCATGAGAGTGTGTTTGGCTGAGACGTGTGATTAACCATATCCATAAGTCATATGGTCCTAATACTGTCGATACCCCTATAATTATCTATGAAGATAATATTACTTGTGTTACACAAATGCAAATTGGTCATGTAAAGAGCAATATCACGAAGCATATTACCCCAAAACTTTTCTATCCTCACAAACTCCAGAAGAGTGATGAGATAAATATATTACAATCTAAGTCATGTGAAAATCTAGCAGATTTGTTCACTAAGTTCTTGCTAAAATCTATTTTTCAAAAATGTGTTAATGGCATTGGAATAAGATGGCTTAGAGATTTGCAGAGTTCAAGGGGAGTAAATCCTTGAATCATGACCCTTTTTACATGAACCTGAAGATCATATTTTATATCCTGAAGATTATAAGTTGTGCTCTTTTTCCCTTGGTGAGTTTTTCTAAAGTTTTCTCACATGAAGGTTTTTAATGAGGCAACTAGTGTACACATAGCATGGGTGTAATGTACTCTTTTCTCCATCCTCTTTTTTCCATTGGATTTTTGGAGGAGTTTTTAATGAGACATGTGCATTATGCGGTATTCACCCAAGGGGAGTGTTTGATATAGATAGAATTCCATCCAAGTTTGAAAGGACTTTATCTATTGGTGTGCGAATCCAAATCTATCTCCAACCGGTTTGGCTATATATTGGGCACCCCTTGTAAAGAGAGATGGATCTAATTTAATAAAGAGAGAGCTTTGGCCCCTACTTTGTGTGTGCTCCCTGTACTTATTCTTGTGATTTTGTTGGTGTGCTAATGATTGAACGTGGGTGAACGACTATGTTTTACAATAGTGATGGCGTATTATTCAACAACACAACTTTCAATCGGGTCTGTCCGTATTGAGGTTTTTTAAACCTTTAGATGGAGATCCTACGTCCTGGATTTACCCTCCAAATCATATATACACTTCTTCTCTAACCCTAACCCTATATGCGTCCATACGCCGTCACCTCCCTAATGTTCGTTGTTGTCATCTCCAACGTCGGTGCGACCCATCGATGTGCCCTCTCTACCACTATTGCCTCATTCACCACCTCTCTTCTTCTTCCTCTCAGTGAGCTCTACATGTCTCCACCACTGCCCCCGCCCCTGCTTCCACCACCTGCGCTCGATGGTGCCCTCGCCGTCCTGCTGCGTCCCCTTCTTCCCTCGTCGCGACGCCAATCTTACCACTCTAAGTTTATCTTGGTCATTACGATGTGCCACCCATTGCCGCCACCCATCGTCCTCTCATAAACCTGCAGATAGCGACGCCATAGCCGTCGCGCCGCCTCGTCACCAATGTCGTCCACTGCTATGCCTTCGCTGCCTTGACTTCCTTCTAAATCCGAGCTTCGGTGAACCCCTAACTCGATGAACCCTATCTCTAATCTAGCGAACCACTACTGTAATTCGCCTTCGCTGCCATCGAAGAGGAAGAACCTGTCGATCGGAGTTGAGAAAAATCTTCAAATGGATTCAAAGACTAGAAGTTCGACTATTTTTTTTTCAAAAAGAATTGTCTAATATTGCCTAGCAATTCCACTTCTAATTAAGACACATGATGTTAATATAGCTACCACACTCCCAATACCAGACAAAAGTTATGGCTAAGTTAAATATAATGTGTGAGATAGCGCACTACTTCATTCAATCACAAATAGTTATGGTTTTGAACAGGTGCAGTCAAACTTTCAAAACTTTTGCTAACAATATCTTTTTAAATTTTTAAATTAGATATATGAAAATCGAATATGTAGATTTGTATCAAAAATAATTTTATAATACTATAATTTTATAGGGATTTATAAATATATTATAATAGGAATTAGTGATCACAGTTGTTTTTAAGAGATTATACAAATAACTGTGTGACTAAAAAGAGTACAAGTATAGCCAGAAACCTAACAGAGCCAACGACGTTAAACCGGAACAATTAGAACGTGCAAACCTAAAAAGGTACTCTAAAAATTGGATATAGGCTGTTTGGATGCTGCGCCGCACTCAGCCTGGCTCCACGCTTGCGTTGACAGCGCTGAAGCGCGTGTTTGGTTCCCATCTCCGCCCGCACGAGCCTGGCCCCGCCGATGCATTTCTCCGCGCGCCCTAGCCTTCACGCGCGCTCGCGCCTGCACGCACGGAAACGACGCACGCGAGCCGTTTCCCGTGGGCCAGGCTCTGCCGAGCGCAGCAACCAAACAGCCTAATAGGGATTCCAATGACACTGAACGGTTTGGGATCCACTGGTTGGGTGGGATAGATAGACATTTCTCTCTTCTATCATAAATAGATGGTATTTATTTATAAAAAATAATACTATTTTTTATTATATCTTTAGATATTATATTTTACTCTAGTTCATAGTATTAAATGTTATTGAAAATGGTTAGAGGGAAGAGGTATATGACAAAAAAATAATAGAAAATCACATTAAAATTGTAAATAATTTGTATCAAACAATAAAATTTAAAAATTAGAATGATACGTAAAAGGAGCAAAGGAATTGTAAATAATTGCGCCCCTAAAAGAGGTAATTAATTAATCTCTACTATATAAAGTGAGAGTTTCTTCCCACGTCACATTAATTATCATATTTAATTGCCGCTTAATTCCTCTGAAAGCGAGCGTTGCTTTAATTAATACTTTTGCAAGAAACGAAACGTTAAAGATAGATGTTTGATCTTATGAAATAGTATTTTTTTTATTTTTTAATCTTTATTTTTCGTTATCAATTTTGTTTTTCGTAGCAACGCACGTGTATATAACTAGTTGTATTTATTTAGTACTAATCCCTCACGAAATCACGCACCCCGTCCGACCATAACCCTCTCACTGCAGGGCGGCAGGGCCAAACGAAAACAAAACCATTTACCATTTCCCCAAAAATCATGGACTTCTCTGCCGACGTCGGCGGCCGCGGCGCCGGTGGGAGGGTGGAGGCGGAGCGGTGGCTAGAGATCGCGGGGAAGCTCCTCGCCGCGCGCGACCTCGTCGGTTGCAAGCGGTTCGCCGAGCGCGCGGTGGAGGCGGACCCGCTCCTCCCCGGCGCCGACGAGCTCCTCGCCATCGCCGACGTCCTCCTCGCCTCCCAGACGCTCCTCCCCTCCGGCCACCCAGACCCACTCGCCGTCCTCCAGATGCCCCCTAACGCCAACCCCGCCGACCACGCTGCCGTCTCCCGCGCCTTCCGCCGCCTCGCGCTCCTCCTCCACCCCCGCAACCCCCACCCCGGCTCGGACGTCGCCCTCCGCCTCGTTCATGACGCCTTCGACGTCCTCTCCGATCCCTCCCGCCGCCCACCGCCTTCCGCCGCCACCACTCCTCCCCCTGGTGCTCCCTCCCAGCTTGCTGCTGCTGCCGCTGCCGCTCCCGCTCCCGCTGCCGAGCCCCTCTCGGAGTTCTGGACGGCGTGCCCATTCTGCTGCTACGTGCACCAGTATCCGCGCGAGCTGGTCGGTCGCGCGCTCAAGTGCCCAAACGAGTCTTGCCGCCGCGGGTTCGTGGCTGCTGAGATCCCTACCCCGCCTACCGTCGTGCCGGGTACTGAGATGTACCACTGCGCCTGGGGGTTCTTCCCCCTCGGCTTCCCTAACGCGGCCGACCTGGGTAGCAACTGGAAGCCGTTTTACAAGGTATTCCCTTGGAACAATGCACCAAGTGGTGGGGGCGCCACTGGTAGGAACTATGGGAACCGTGGTGGAGGCAGCAATGCCCGGCAGCCGCAGAATGGGAGTGCTCGTGGTGGGTCATCCAGAGGTAGGGTTAAGAAGACAACCGCTCGCAAGAAGGTTGGGGCCGGGCTCAAGAAGCGTTCTTTTGGTGGTGGCGTGGAGAGCGGGATTGAGCCATCGATGCTTGGACAGGACGGGTGGGCTGGGGGTGAGGAGGGTGGAGGTGGAAGGGCGGAGGAACTGAGAGGTATTAACATAAATGAGGAGGCACAGGCTACAGATGGTACCAGCAGGGCAAATGTCACTGGCGGGGTTGAGGACATGGGCAGCTTCCATTTGGACGTCGATCCGACGGAGGATATATTAGGGAATTTGCACAACTTGCCGTTCTTGAGGGAGGACAATCTTGGGCGGATGATGTAACTGTCACGTGGTTTGTTGTGGTGCTGGAGAAGTATTGTATGATTACACGGGTCGAAACAGATGTTTGAGGACTGACCCTTATCGTTCTTGTTGTTCTTGTTCTTGTGCTTGCGCTAATATCTCATGTTGTAGTAGTAGTCTACCTTGTGCTTGTAGTTTCTTAGCTAGCAGTGGAGTCAGACCATTCAGGCATGATCTGCCATAAAAGTACTCTTTGTGACTCTGGTATCTCCAAATTAGCTGGGGATATGTACTCTTATCTTTGGCAAACAAATATGTGGAGTGTTCTTGTGATGGAAATAATGCTTCATAGATCGAGGGTGGTTTGATCAGTTATGCTTATCATGCCACTTTGGTTTCTTCAAGGGACAATGGTGATAGAAGTCACTAAAAGAAAGTAAGTGAAGCTGGCTCTTCTTTCTGAATACATAAAACCTTTTTTTTTCTTTTGTTACGAAGGCATATATTTGCTATGTGATAATGATTGACTTGGTACTAAGTTCATCATTCTACTATGAAGTTGATAATGTAATGTTTTTTGATATGCTTGATTAGGATTTTGTGTATTAGGTGATGACCTCTATTCAGTATGCCATTGAATTCTGTTCATCATGATTATATTGTTATTAGGTTCCATTCGTGTAATCTGTGTGGTCCTCCTTTAGGGTTATGTATTTTATTTCAAATAAGCTTATTGGCAGAAATCATGGTTATCGATGTTGGCAGAAATCTATCAAACGAACAAGAAGCTTTAAACTTGCTAAACTTCCTTACTACTTGGAGCATTTAGATGGTAATCATTTCCTGGTACATAGCTGACCTCAAATGGTCTGCTCTAGCACGAACTAGTGTTTCACAATCATTTAGACCTGTATGATTTGGGTTACTTCGTTTTTATTCCAATGCCTACGAGGCTGTCGACCTAGCCTTCATATTGTCGAACCTTCCTATTATACACAAGATGGTGCAAGTAGGTCTCTGGATAGTCAATTATTCTCTTATCATTCACACAAGTGCCTGAATCATTCAGCTCTACCTTCCTCTTAATCACATTCTGGATTCATCAATCAAATATGATTTCTTAAATTGCCTTTTGTTATGTCACATGGATTCATAGGTGAAATCTATGCATGGGAACAAAAATTGCTATTAAAAATATTTTATAAATGAAATTTTGTTTCAAAGCAAAAGTGTAGCTACCCTTAATGGCCTAGAGAATCACGCAACAAGCCGCTCTTTATGTTACCATCATTTCTTCAACGAATTATATGTTAACATAAGGGTTAATTTTGTAGCAATTTGTATGGTATTTGGAAATGCGTATTATATAGGTCCCTAGACAATCTCATTTTCAAGTCACATTCAGAACTTGTTGCAGAGAATCTTGGGGATTACATGGATTGGAAATTGTTGACATGGTTATTTAGAATTGCAAGTGCTTGAAGATTTCTGTCTTGCGCAGGTTCAATTTGGCAACCTGTCAGTCTGGATGCCCATATTTGATTCTGATGTCACTATTTATCACTAACAGGAAGGCTCAGAAAAATGGAATCTTTGTTAGGTTAATACAATATCTGCTTCCTGTTATATAGTCTAGATTGCCGTGAGTCACGTGTGCTGCATAAAGTTACCATGAGGATGTGCAGAATCGGTTTGTGTTCATATTCCACCTTGGTTAGCTCAGTAGTTTTTTTGGCTGCGTTTCTGTGCTATTGCAAGCAAGACTATTACAAATTGAAACAAAGATGATGTTAAGATTGCATTTAGTGAGTTTTTTTAACATAGAATTTCTGGTAGAAATGGGCAATATTGAAGGTACCCTATATAAATTCTTGTTGCCAGCTACTTTTTTATTTGCACCAACTGCTGCCATGTTTTTGGTGATGTGGTTTTGTTTACTCGTGCATTTTATATCTGTAGCTTCCCTTCGTGATTGAAGGAGACCCTCAAATTGCATGTAAAATATACTTATTGCCGAAATGAACGATTTTGAAGTTGGACTAAGTCTTATGTTTATTTCTTTCAGGTAAAAAAAACTGCTGTCTTTCTCAAACAGAGGCCGCTTGTCCCAACCACTCCATGCTGGAACCGAAGAGACTTGGTTCAGCTTTAAAGGGGATATCAGTAGCCTGTAAACAAATTTTGTTTCTTTGTATCAAATTATGAAGTTGTTTATCCCCTAGCCCGAAAGAGAAATATGGACAAAATGTAAAGCTCTGCCATTAGTTTGCCAAGGAATGCTTACTGTAGTTGTTATGCCAGCAATTTCAAGGCTCCACTGATGATTGTAGTTGTGGTCATGTCGATGGATATTTAAGCTTGAAATTTTCAGGGCACCATCTCAGCTTTTGATAATGGATCACTCGCTAGCTCCTCACTCTGATTGTTTGAGCAGCCTCTGACTGACCTCTAGCTTGTCCGTGTTGCTCGGAGCCGCTGGATTCAATCATTCAATGATTCAAGTCCTGTCGTGCTGAAGTTGCAGTGATATCCTTAAATCTCCATGTTGACAATGTGACTGACAACCCCTTGTGTTAAATATTTTGCCTTTGGAGGCCTGTCTGGAACACAAGAGGATAATTCAATTCTTGCAGAAATACAGGAAAACTCCCAATGAATTCTTTGAAATTTCTACATTTCGAACGGGCCTAAATGATGATTTGGAGTGGAAGCGTGACTCTGCTGAATGCGAGAGCACTGAATAGCCCATAGCCGACGGCAGACAAAGTGGCAGCCAAATGTTACTGTTCTGTATGAGCACGATCATAAATTTGTTAACATCAAGCATAAAATACCACATAGTTCGTCTTAGACGAACTGGGTGCATTCTTCAACCTCCGTGGCTACTTGAAGCACAGTTCTCTATAGGAATTCATAGATGGTAATATTACCGCATACTGTGAAAATTGGAGAAACACTCACCATGAGTGAGGATGATTATCCCCTCCCTGCATTCGATTTTCTTTTTAATATTTAACCCCTGCAAGTCACTGGTAAGCTGATCGACCCTCAAATCCAAGGGCCGGTAACAAATAGGATATTTCACAGCACATTGGAATTGCCAATTCCCACTTCCATATTTCATCACCCAAAAATCAAAGCCAACCATGAATTCAGCTGTAATTATAAGTTTCTAACTCCTAATCTTTTATAAGAAATTCAAGTCCACAGCCCATGCCATGGAACTCCAATTACAATGGATTCCTTCTTTTCTTTTCTTTTCCCATTCACAAAGAACACGACACAAGTACATTGCTCTTTGACCCCTCTATACTGACTTTCCACATATCAAAAGCATCATATGAACACGACACCTAAAGGGATATTAAGATACACAAGAATGCCATGCACGAAAACCAAATGAATCACCTCACTAACACCACAGCCTAAGGGTTGCAGAACACAGACAATTTGTGCAGCATTCCGAGGAATTCTGGAAGAATAAACCTTTTAATTGCCAATTGCCGCCCGTATGCATATGCATGCACAATTAATAGGAGCCCTCCGCATCAAATGCTTTGCTCTTTCACTAAAATCAATCAAATGCTTTCCTCTTTCACTAAAATCATTGATGGCAACTGCAGGTCAACATTCTAGATCTGCCCAGCTATGCCGGCCCACACCCTTAGCGCCTCAGTCCGTTTACTTCTTTCCATCTGTTCCACCAGCCAGTCTATACCAGATTTGATCCCCCTCCTGCCAGAAAAACAACAGTGTCACATTAAAACAAAAGAACAGGCGTGTAAAAGACTATGCACCCATTGACAAACGGTAGGGCCAAAGGCTTCTCGGTGTGTGTTGGACCACAGAGCAAGCTTGAGCACGAGCATAGAGCTCAAAGTAGTTACTATTTGACTATAGGTCAAATGTGCAGAAATATGCATGGCTAAATCAGAGAATTTTTTCAACTATCATTTGTTGAGGTGAACAAGTTTAGAAACCAGTGAGGTTGCTGTTCTCACCCATCATAGGCAGATACAGCCTGAAACATATATGGCCTCTCATCTAGCTCTTTGAGATGCAGGTGTTTAGTCAATTCTTCGTCAGCGATAACACCAGGTAAATCCTGCTAGAAAAAAAATCCAGAAGCACCTCCAAATATGAGAACATTAGATGAATGAAATAAGCAATTTGACATAAGGATCAGGATCCCATTCAGTACAAGTAAATATGAATTAACTCAAATGATAATATGATCCATTTATGAAAATTGTTTTTGCTATGTTAAAGCTATTAGAAAAATTGGATAAAATAAGCAACTTCAAAGAAATTGTTTGGTTAAACCAGAAGGCACAAAATTATTATATGCTCTCCACCTTCAGTTATTTTCTCAATTTGCACATGAATTGAAAACTGAGTTTCTCAAATATATCATCATTTAAAGTGTTTCAAATGATAGCAACAAGGGAAGCATACAGCATGCAAGAACAGCAAAACAAGGGCAATTCGGCTTACTGTTCCAACACATGATTATAAATAATGAGAAACTTGAAGAGCTGATTGCTACACAGATGACAATGATGTTCAGCATATAGCTAGTGTGTGTTTAGAAACCTTAATTTAAAACTTTCACTGTTAAAAAAAAGGTGATACAGATATAAATTTTGAAAAAGTTACAAAAAAATGATATTACCAGCTTTTTTGTTGAAATTCAAAAGTGATTTCATAATTTTATAGTTATTACTAACATGTTTTTATAAAATCAATTGTCATAGTTGTACCTAGAAGACCATGAAAAGCCCATAACATCACTCCTTTAGAATGGAAGGACTAGGACCCTTTTTCGCTTTTGCTATATATTCAATGGTTTAGCTTAAATGTCTACATCGTACATATGCACATTAATTTGGTGAATCATTTGATACTCTCAAGTAATAAGCATGGTTGTTACGGCGTCACCAAGACGTCGCGGCGCTATTGGGTCGACGCCGTGGGTGCTCGCCTCGCCTTGGAGATCTAGGCGGGCGCCTAGAACGGCTTGGTGTCCACGGCATCAACGGCGAGGCTCTGAGCGACCGCCTTGGCCAGCTAGTTGGGCCAGGGTCAAATAAAAAGCTTCGTACGCTTCGCGCTCGACAGAGGACGACAACCTCAGGTGCTCCTTCAACCCTAGCCACCGCCCTTGATTGCGCCGACTGTCGAGATCCCCTCCCTCCACTCCCTGCGGCGAGGAGCTCCCCTGCCTCCACTCCCTGCACTGGCCGCCGAGGAGATCCCCTCCCTGCGGCGAGGATCTCCCCTACCTCCACTTCCTGCGTCGGCCGCCGGTGAGCTCACCTGAGTCCCCATCTTCTTCCTCTACCCTCTGTTGCTGATTTACTCTGCATGCCCTCTGCCGGCTACTGCTGCTCTGTCCACTACAACTACTGATCTGTTGTTGCTCTCTGCTTCTGATCTGCTGCTGCTACTGCCCATCTTCTTCCTCTGCCCTGTCACTCGTTGTACCTCGCCTTGAGGACGCCATGGCATTCGCCTTGATGCCTAGGTGTCCTGGCGCTTAACACTCGTCGTGGTCGCCAGGTACACCTTGATTGACAACCATTAATAAGGTGAAGGCACTTCGTAATACACGGATGTAGGTGCCTCATAGCATGCAGACTTGACAAGCATCATATTTTAATAGAGGTGCTGACTTTGTTGTAAGCACCGCATTTTTTCAACCCTAAGAATACATTATGGTGGTCCAAAAGATAGAATGAAGAAAAAATAGTTTACAAGCTATTTTAGGAAAGGGGAAGTAAACCCTTCACCTGTTTGTTTGCAAATATCAGGACTGGTGCCCCTTTCAGATCCTCATGGCGAAGAACCTTTTCTGAAGTAAGAATTTATGTTAGGTTCTCTTCAATTATTTTTTCCCCTTATTTACCATAATAGGCAATATGCATCTAACAACAACAATACAGTAATAGTTCAGAACGAAATGACAATATCAGCACACCCAGAGCAGATTTGGCATCTTCAAATGATGATGCAGCAGCAGCATCGATAACATATATTATAGCATGAGCCTCTTGATAATATTTCTCCCAGATCGTACGGAGGCCAACCTACCAAGTATGTTAAGTGTGTCAGAAATATGAACCAGTAATGGTAATTAATATATGGGCAAAATTTAACTTTCCACTAGTTCTTGTTACAAAGAAAAAATAATATCTAGGAAAAAGTCCATATAACATCCCAAATTTTGCTCGAAAGTCCATCTGGCACCCCAAACTATAAAACCATACATTTGACACCCCAAACTTTACAATCCAGTTCAAATAACATCCTGATCCAGTTTCACATAGTGGTGTTGCCCGCGTGGCATCATGAGTGGGTGGTTTTGCCATATAGGATGACATGCTGGGCAAGTTTAGGTGAATAATAGGTGAGGCTTATAGGGGCTTCTCTTCCAAATTGAAATAGATGGAGGGAGCTATAGGGGCCCGACAACCATAGAAGCATGACCGGGAGCTCAGTCAGGGAGAAGCCCACGTGGGCCCCACCTATTATGACCTAACTTGGCCATGGTGTTATTCTGCATGGCAAAATCGCCCACTCATTGGCCCGCACGAGCAACACCACTGTGTGAAACCAGGTCAGGGTGTTATTCAAACCAAATTGTAAAGTTCAGAGGGTCAAATGTCTAGTTTCATAGTGAGGTGCAGGATGGATTTTCGACCACGTTCGGGGTATTATATGGACTTCTTCCTAATATCTACAAGTGAAATTCTTAACTAACACATGGAATATAAATATATATATAGGAAGGAGTACGTACTCCCACCATCAGTATACCACTTAAACTAATGTATTATACTCCTTTATCACTTTCAGTATACTCCAATAATAATTCTAAGATACTACAGTGCGTATTGTTGAAAAAAAAATTCATCGGAGCCCTTTATTTTTTGCTATATACCCTTTTCCATATGTACAAAGAGTATACAAATAAATTATGCTATAAATGATGGACTTTGATGAATTTTTTTGTGCAACTCACTTTGGAGTATCTTATAATCAGTATTAGAGTATACTCAGAAGGATAAAGAGATATAACAACATCATTTAAGCAGTATATTGAGAGTAGGAGTACATACTCCCAGGGGTATGGAACCACCATTTTCATATATATATATATATATATATATATATATATATATATATATATATATATAATAACGTAACAGATGAGTCCAACAATCGGTCATATCTCATGCTTCCCTAATCCCTCCATTATTAGGCAAAATACACACATAGTGCATGCTAGAAGACATGAAAATAATCCATAAATTCCAAAAACAAATGAGCTGACAAAGCATCCCCCTGTTTCAGATTCACAACTAAGATTCTTGATCTAGTATATATTCGATCCAAGTAAATGCTTTGATGTGCCACTTCACCAGGAATACCACATATGCTAGGAGACCAATTAAAGCTACCAGATAGTAGTCCTTCGGTCTTAAATTTTAAGTTAATACATTCCTCACATATTAATTCAAAATAACATGTAGATGTCCTTAATTCAAAATAGCATGCAGATGGCAACTCCAATAAGCTTGATAACCTAATGAAGAGATAATCAACCCCAATAGTCAGAGCTACTCCAAAACTTTTGACTATTTGGCCTTAATAAGGAATTTTTGTCCAAAATACTGCATTAGCAATCTTACCTGACCTCCCAGATCCCAGAAAGTAAGCTTTGCATTTGCATCTTCAATACGGCTAATATTAAGTCCAACAGTAGGAATAATACGATCAGGCGGAAGTCCTTCCCCTTTCAGATAAATTGATTTCAACTTTTCTAGCAAAGTCTATACCATAAATTATAGAAACATATCAATATATAGGTAAAAATGCTAGTACAGAAATATAGATAACATCACATTTTAAAACGTAAAGTGTTTTACATAGAAAATGGAGAAAATCAGCACAGGCACAAGAAAATGAACACGGCAGAAGTTAACTTGAAAGGTATAGTGGACTAGTGTACCATGTCCATGGTGAAAGAAACTAGGAAAGTTAGCATACTAGTTAATATCCGTAAGAATGCTAGTATAGAATAGAAATATAACTGCCCAAAAAGAAGTAGAGTAGCAGTTTGCATACAACACACCAATTTTTCAAATATACTAAAGTCAAGAACAACGATCAGGCCATTTTCCATCAGTGCAATCAATAAATAATCTCACCGAAGGATGTAACGCAGTATGCCAGAAATAGAACTATATTACCTTCACTTTATAGATGCTGATGAATATACCAAGTTAAGAATTGAATGATTTGATGAGCTTGACAATGTACAACCATGATTGTATTTATTTGGAAGGGCCAAAAAATTCCAAAAAATAAATTATTGGTTGATTCTGACACAAAGGTGTGGATTACGACATTATCAACTGACAATTTTATTAAAAAAAAATAAAAGCTTGAGAACAATTACCGTCTTCCCAGACTTGTCAACACCAAGAATAAGAACACGGAACTCTGTCTTGTTAAAGATGCGCTTCCATAGACCATAGACCAAGGAGAACATGTCTCTAGTCTGCTTCTCCCACCGATGAATGTTACTTTACCAACAGCCTATGACCAGTGCACCCGTCCTGAAAAAATGAACATACGTTCAACCATTCTGCAGGGAAACAAAAATTACCAAAAACAAAACCACCCCATAAATGCTAGTCATACTAAATCACCCCCAGGTCGACTCCATGATCCGCATACTTAAATGGCAACACACAATTTAGCCTCAAGACAAACATCCTCCCCATTGTTCCCAAGGGGAGTGAATTGGAGCCATACGAACCACAAGCCCACTATTCTATAATTTCTATTCATCACATCGACTAGCATGGCGCAAAATGTTGAGCTAGACGTCTTCACTAATACGACATAGGAACCGGCGTTGTTTCCGAAGCGCATAAATGTGAGGGAACTGCCTAGAAGCTCCTACTGTCGCTTGCGCCTCATCCTACAAACCAAAATGCGCAGCAAAGAACGATCAATTCACAAATGCTCCAGATCGAGCTTCACCTCAGAGCTGAAACTTTTAGACTGAAATAAAGTGACTTAAGTTTATAATTTTATTTTAAAATGTAAACAAGATGAAACACTTTTAACATACCCACAGCTCTAGCTCCACGAATCTGGTGAAGCTACCCAAGGGCATCTCAAAAAAAAAAAAATCACCCCAAGGGCAGCTCCATCATGAACACAGCACACCTGCGGTGCTCACGCAACAACGTATCATATACTCACTAAACCTCCCAAGAAATCCCCAGCTGCCAAAACTGCGTTGAAATGGCAAGACCAATTTTAGCCTCAAGAGTAGACAAACCATATGTTTCCCAAAAAAAAAAAAAAAAAATAGACAAACCACCAATTTGGCCCATAGAACATGAATTGGGGCAACAAGAATCCTCAAGATTTGAGCTACGCTTCCACACTACTACTACTACTACTACATGATAGAAACACCTAAGGTTAGGTTAAGAGAACAGATAGTTGGTGGGATCGGGGAGGGGCGGTGCAGATCTGGGTCGCTCACCGGAGAGCCGAGCGACGGCGCAGAGCTGATCCGGCGATCGGGTTGTCCCCGTTCGCGCCCTCTCTCTCCGTCGTGCTCGTCTGAGTCGCCACTGATTCCGACTCGACTCGCTGCTGCTGATACCAAACACCCGGGGACGAACGTATAAGCAGCGCGACGAAGAGCGGAAATGGTGGATCCCATCCGACTCGACTATTCGCTACTGCTGCGCCGACGAAGGCGTGCGGATGACGGGTGGGCCCCACGCGCGGCGCGGGAATGCCACGTTGGAAAGGTTGTGGGCTGGTGGGCTTGCTTTGCCACCTCCTCCACCCTCTCTGCGCGCGACACCACGGTGACAGGTGGGCTCAGCAAGCGTGGCACAGTGGGGTCTACCTAGTCAGTAGGTGAGTGTTGTTTGGGTTTTGGGAGTGTGCGGTGCCCACCACCCCACCCCATCGCTGGACCGGCGACAGCCGTGAATGACAGATGGGGCCAGAACGCTTCTCCCTCCGTTGCTCCGTCAGTGGAGTTGTACCCGACGAGGACTCGTGGTTCTACGCTGGGCATGGATACGCACACGTAATGAGATGTGGGCCCCTCGAGCATGAAATCGCATGTTAGGGCTATTTCATGCATCGCTCACTTTAGTGATTTTGTCAACATTAGATTGAGTTTTTTTCACTATCATAGATAATATTCTCATTTGTTTCATTCTCTGCTTTTACAAACGTCTCCACATAAATCGTGTCTTGTGCACCTGGAAGCCTCCTCTTCTTTTTATCAATTTGATCAAGAGTAGGTTTAATATCTTTCTAAGGTATTTTCACTCTTTCATATGCATATACTGTAGGTATATGAGATCTTCTCACTCCCTTATAATCAGTGAAGACATTTGACATGTTATTAGCTTATCTGTTGTATGTTTATTATCCTTCAAACTTCAAATTTGGTCTCTTTAGTGTGTGGATCTAAGGACTCAGCATTCTTTAATGTGGTACTTATCTTCCCCTATTGTCGAAAAAAATATCTTTAGTACTATTAGCGTACCAAGCCGTGTGCAGATCCCTTGTCATATGCACTAAGTGTTTTAATACTTAACGGAGATTCATAACCTACATAGATCTCTAACTTCCGGTGAGGTTCCCATGGTGGTATGTTGTGGTGGAGAGATTGGCATGTATACAACGCAGCCAAATTTTCGTAGATGTAAAATACTTATTCTTTTCCATGCACTAGCTGCAATGGGAAAATTTTATGGTATGCAGTTAGTCTGAGTTGAATTAATACCGCAGCATACAACACTACGTGGCCCCAACAGTTGGTCAGTAGTCTCCTATTGTACAAGAGTGACCAAAAAATAAGTTTTATTCATTTAATTAATGACTTTGCAAGACCATTTTGGGTGTACATGAGGTACGAAATGCTTTACATTAATTCTCAGAGCCATACAATAATCATTAAATACTTTTGAGGTCAATTCGCTTGCATTATCAATTCGAATAGATTTGATCCTTTCTTTTGGAAAGGAGGCTCTTAATAATTTGAGTAATTAATTTAGCAAAAGTATGGTTTCTAGTAGATAAAAGATATATGTGGGACCTTTTGGTAGAAGTATCTATCAGTACCATAAAGTATCTAAAAGGGCCCGACAAGGGCTGAATGGGTCCATGGATATCACATTGAATTTTCTCTAGAAAATTAAATGATTCTTCCCTAACTTTTAGGTAAGAAAATCTAAATATGAGCTTTCCTATAGCACAAATAGGGCACATCTTCAGGTCTAGAAAAGTCTTTATGCTATGACCAGCATAATTATTAATTATATATTCTTGTCATCATATTCAACTCAAGATAACCTAGTCGATCTGCCCGATCTTCAATATTATGGGTTTTCATCGCAACACAAACGTCTAGTTTTATATGTGCATAGTATAACCCGGAGGAGAAGAAAGAAAGTTTTTCAACCACACGTTTATTACACCCATTAAATTTAATCATGAGTAGGTATTCTGTACCATTCTCATTCTCTGTCTCCATATGGAAATGATTCAGACCAATATCTTTAAAACTTAATAGAGTACGACTGAACTCAGGGTATAATATAGCATTCTTCCAGTGCCAAATATGAGAGCATCACTTTTGGCGATAGTCATAATATTTCTGAGGGGCTGTCAGGGGAGGGGAGGGTGGCGGCTAGGGAGGGGAAACCCTAAGGGGGGCGCACCACAAAGGAGGGGGTGGCTAGGTGTGGGATGGGAGGATGTGGGGGGGCGCACCACAAAGGGGCCGGGGGGCTAGGGTTTGGGGGCATGGGGGTAGGATTTACTGCCCCCAACTCCCCCACATGGGCCAAGAGCCTCCACCCACAGCCCAATTAGATCCCCCAAGGCCCAAACTAACTCCCCCAAGGCCCAAACTCCCCTAGAAAGGCCCAAACACCCGGAAATGGCCCAAAAACACAATATAAAGTCGTACCCTAATGTCGTATTCTATATTATGACATTCCATAATGTCACAATAACTCTTACCGAAATATCACTTTCTCTAATGTCACATCCTATGATGTCACATTCTCTCCCCCTTAACAGGATTCGACCTCGAATCCGAAGAACTCCAAGAAAAAAACAAAGTCCCTATGGGACAAAAGACTTCTTTGCAACACAAAACATCCACGCAAAGACTCAAACCGAACCAAACGACAAACAAATTCCCAAAACCAACACTTAGCGAGAAAGAGTTAACTTAGCTCAACTAAGTACAGCCTCTCACGGTTCCACCTTCCTTCCAATTCCCCGACCGAAATCCTCGATTTTACCCACTAAAGGCTCAATCAAAATACTAAATACGCCCAAATCCTCACATCAAATACTTCATACTACTATCGCAAACAACCTAACTACCACATTTCATTAAGCTCAACATGACACAATCAAAGCGAGTCACATCTGCCTTTCTGATACACAATCACGCTAACAGTTCATTCCATCCTGTCCCGGGCATATCTCATACCCAAAGACAACTAGCTAAGACACTTGTTCACTACAGAACACTTAACAACAAAAATTACTATCACCTTCACTACCACCAATCGATACTCTTAATAAAAGTTGAACCCAGACATCATCAACCTCCATCATAACCCACCCTTATACCACTAATGTCGACACCTAGCCCCAAGCTAGGACAGTAAAACCTTACCAAACTACAATTGGTTCCTTTCTTAAGAGGGTCTCGCCCTCACATATTAACACTAATTAATCCAGCCCAAGAGTATACATCTTTAGCATACTCAACCATAAACCATGAACCCAATTGATCCATATACATCAATTTGAATCCAATGCGCTAACATTCACTTTGGAAAGAATTCGACAACATCCAAAGAACATTCATTTTTATTTTCCTAAGCCAAAATGCAAAGGAAACACAAATCTCCTATACCACATCCAAAATACCAAAAATTCTCCATTCTTTTTGTCAGGGATTGACTATCTGACAGAAGACCGTTGTACCCCGGGAAGATCTTGAAGCTACCAACCATACAGCACCAGCAGAAGATGCTCGGGAGACCATCCGGGCAACATAACTCACGAGCATGCGTATCTACCCATCCGCCTACGACCATACCGGACGAACAAGAGCAACCATGCTCGTGAAGGCCACACCATTGCCCGGGTGAATGGTCGGGGGACCCGGTCATGATACCAGAAAGGAAGTTGGCGATTAATCCGCCGGAAATCAAAGGCAGGTGCATCGAAAATTCAAGATAATTGCGCAGATCAAGGACCCCAGATCGTGGGCGCCACGGTTATGGAAGTGTGGCGCCAATCTACGGGTAGTTACCTTATGTACAGCGTAAGGCTCTGTATTTAATCCTCCTGAAAACACCTGTAAAGGGGACTTTTTGACTAATCATAAACACAATACACTGGAGTAGGGCTATTATCTCGACGGTGAGAGGTCCGAACCAGGATAAATACCACGTGTCTCCCGTTTGGGCACTGCTCAGACGTCCCCCCCCCCGCTCGCACGAGGGGGCCCCTGTTGATCCCTCATTCAACAAGTAAGCTCGGCAGAGAGCCCGTTCTCCAATCGTCGATAGCTGGCGCCGTCCGTGGGGACCGACAGTGTGATTCCCGTGCGAATTGGGATCCTCGAGGATGTCGAATTCGGGAGATACCAGGAGTCTTTGTGCTTTCAACGACGTTGATGATGATGACATGTACTACGCCGGCGACGGTGTAGCCGGTGTGAGCGATCCCGCAGGCCACACCGAGTACGGGAGCTTTTCCCCGGAATCTGGAGCACGAGAACGAGTTCCCTGTTCTTCGTGCATTGCCCTCGCTGACGACGAGGATGACTATGACGGACTCTATGATGGTTTGGACATACTGGACCATCTCGAGTTCGACCGCGAGACGGCATCCCAAGGAGATACGATGATGTCCCCGTCACGCTCGTCTCATTCTTGCCATGTCAATATGATTGGGAGCCGTATCGAGCCCGAGGTGCAATCCTCGGGGGCTGCTAAGCGGGATCGCTATGAAGCGGCCAGGCACCACCTGGAGGCGTCATTGGGAAAGACCCTGGCGAGCATACGCCGCCAAGAAAGAGAGATGCGGGTTTCCAGGGAAAGGAATTCCTCCCGGGGAAACTCTCGCGAGTGTCGTACTCCCGACCGCATCCCAGAACGCCGTCGGAGCTCTTCGCCGCCCGTTTGCCAAAACCGAGAACGGTTGCAGGCTTTGGCGGTGGTCGTGCGCGACCTTCGCAGCTTCCCCGATCAACTGGATTTAGAGGCCGTAGGCATGGTCGTAGCCGAGGATCTGGAGAAGCTGGCCGCTGACCTAAAGGTCCCGGATCCCCCTCGCGACCAGGATGCCCGGAGTGTTTCCCAGGACCGTCGAGGGCATACACCCATCCGCTCACACAGAGATGAATCTCGAAGCCATGCTCGGAGGATGCCCCAGACTGTTAATCCGGTCCGCGAAAAGCCTCGAAGCGACTCCCGAGCAACCTCGGAGCGACATGCTTATATCCATCCGGATTACGAGCATTCCGAACGGTCCACGACCGAGCGGTCGTCAGCACACCGTCCTCGCGAAGTCTTCTCTTGGCTTGGCCCACGCGTGGGGCGATGGACGAGGGACGCTCGCAGTGACCGTTATGGGCGGGGATACCACCGTGAGACCTCGAGCTTCGGTTGCCAAGCCTTCACGAGCTCTCTTCGGAATGTCACGTGGCTGAACAAGTTCAAGCCCGGGCATATTGAGAGATTCAACGGGACCCAGAACCCAGACGAATTCCTCTCGATCTATACCACCGCCATCCTGGCCGCCGGGGGCGATGAGGGGGTGATGGCAAACTATCTCCCAACGGTCCTGGACGGGGCCGCTCGCACTTGGCTCTTCAACCAAAAAGAAGGATCCATACGATCTTGGGGTCAGCTCAGCGCAGCGCTCCGAGCAAATTTTCAGAGCTGCTACACTCTCCCGGGAAGAGAGCGCGACCTCGAGCGCCTGATTCAGACGGAGGGTGAGACCTTGCGACAGTTTGTCCAGAGGTTCATCCAAGTCCGGAATTCGATCCCGAACATATCGGACGAGGCCGTCGTTCGGGGTGCGGGACGTGCATTTCACGCAGGACCTGGAAATCCATCCAGACCTGACGGCCAACGAGCCCTTCCGCATGGCCGACAGGTATGCCAATACCGATGAGGCCGTCCAGTGGAAGAAAATGCTGGACGAAGGAAAACTACCGCCTCAGCCTGGATTGGAAACCTCCGCCAGCAAAAAGGGCTCGAACTCTGTGGACAAGAAGATCAAGAAGAAGAAGAAAAAACCATCGCCGGCAATAGTCGCTGCGGTAGAGCAGCAACAGCCCCGAGCATCCCAGCCGCAGCGCAGGGGGTTTAATGCTCGGGGGAGAGGGCAACAGAATCGGCCCCGTGATCGAGGCGACCAAGCAGAACAACGGGGCGGCCTCTACTGTCCACTCCATCAGGCGTACGGGCATGATTTACGGAATTGCCGGACATGGACCTATCGCCTGGAGCAATTTTACAACGGCAAGGGTCCCATGCCGTTGCTCCCAGAACAGGGCGAAAATAGCAAAGGCAAACAACCCATCGAGGATAATGAAGCGGACATGGAATATCAAGAACCCCAGAACCACATCGCGGTTGTCTTCGGGGGCTCCTCTGCCTACAAATCTCGACGAGATTTGAAGGACGCTGCATGAGAGGTACACCATGTCACCCAGGGGAAGCCTCCAGTGCAAGAGCTCAAGCGGTCCGAGCTATCTCTTACCTTCTCCAAGGACGATTATCCCCTTGGAATGACCAAACCACAGAAGCTTCCGATGGTCGTAAGCCCGACCATCAGCAACACTGTCGTTGGGCGGGTCCTTATAGATTTCGGAAGCTCCTTGGATTTAATTTCCGCCAAGGTTTTGGACGAGATGCAGATCCCTCATTCCAAGATCAAAAGAATAGCGGTTCCCTTCTTTGGGATAGTCCCGGGCACCTCGATCAAGCCTTTGGGGTAGGTCATTTTGCCCGTCACCTTCGGCAGTCCGAGCAATTTTCCGTACAGAGTTGATCACCTTTGAGGTGGTTGACTTCGAGTCGGCTTACAACGCCATTCTTGGCAGGCCAGCCTTAGCCAAGTTCATGGCCGCCACGCACCACGCGTACCAATGCCTAAAGGTTCCTGGACCCAATGGGGTCATAACCGTGAGGGGGAGCCACAAGTCCACGTTAAGTTGCGACGAGAGGGCGTTGGATATGGTCGGTCAAATGCCTACACGCGGCCCCGACCAAGAGCCGAAGCACTCCCGGCCTAAAGTTGCCCTCTAGCCCGGAGGAGAGACCAAGGCTGTTCCACTCAGCGAGTCGGAACCCGCTAAGGTCGTGCATTTGGGATCCTCTTTAGATCCCAAATAGGAACTCGAGCTCATCACCTTCCTCCGAGCAAATCCGGATGCGTTCGCCTGGGAACCATCCGAGAGGTGATCGAGCACAGGCTAGTAGTTCAGCCTGACAAAAAACCAGTGCGGCAAAAACTCAGACGGTTTTCCCTGGAGAAATAGGCGATCATCAGGGAGGAACTGGATAAACTCCTTAAAGCCGGCTTCAGCAAAGAGATCGAGCACTCGGAATGGCTGGCTAACCCAGTCATAGTCAAGAAGAAAGGAGGCAAGTGGCGCATGTGTGTCGACCACACGGGCTTAAACGCAGCATGCCCAAAAGACAACTACCCGCTACCTCGCATAGACCAGTTGGTCGATGCGATGGCGGAGTCACAAGTTATGAGCTTCCTGGACGCTTATTCGGGGTATCATCAGATTAACATATCCTGTGAAGACGAGGGGAAGACCTCCTTTATCACCCCATTTGGGACATTCTGCTACACGACCATGTCCTTCGGTCTGAGAAACGCTAGCGCAACTTTTCAGCACCTCATGCAGAAAACTTTTACGGACCAAATAGGCTGTAACTTGGAGGTTTATATAGATGACATAGTCGTCAAGAGCAATCTCGCTCCAAGTCATGTCGCTGACCTAGAGGAGACATTTTGTAATCTCAATAAGCATCGAATAAAGTTGAACCTAGAGAAATGCGTTTTCGGTGTAAAGGCAGGCAAGGTGCTCGGCTACATGGTCGGTCCGCAGGGCGTTGGGGCGAATCCGGAGAAAATTGAAGCCATTTAAAATATGAGACCACCCACATGCGTGAAGGAGGTACAGGCCTTGACCGGTCGGATGGCCACTTTAAGCCGTTTTATTTCTCGGCTGGGTGAGCGAGGGTTACCTTTCTTCAAGGCCCTACGCAAACACGATGGTTTCTCTTGGACGGAGGAAGCTAATCTTTCCTTCGAGGAACTAAAGCAATACCTGTCCAAGCCACCCATCCTGGTCACTCCCAAGAAAGAAGAGAATTTGCTGTTATATCTAGCGGCCACTCCGCAAGCTGTAAGCGCGGTTTTAGCAGTCGAGAGGGAGGGGGCCCAACGACCTATCTACTATGTTAGTGAGGTGCTGCATGGACCAAAGGAGCGTTACCCCGAGATCCAGAAACTCTTGTACGCACTACTAGTGGCCTCCAGAAAGCTACGCCATTACTTCCAAGCCCACAAAATTGTGGTCCCGACCAGTTTCCCACTCAGGGAGATCCTGAGAAATCAAGATGCCAGTGGTCGTATAGCAAAGTGGGCCATGGAGCTTGCCGAGTTCGAAATAACATTTTTGGCTCGCACGGCCATCAAGTCCCAGGTCCTGGCAGACTTCGTGGCAGAAAGGTCGGCTCCACCCCAGTCAACGAGCGAGCTTGCAAGGTCTAAGGAAAATCACTGGACTATGTATTTCGACGGGTCCCGAGCGTACGAGCGCTCGGGGGCTGGTGTCGTGTTGGTCTCCCCGGATGGAGAACGACTCCAGTATGCATCCAATTGCACTTTGCCGCGACCAACAACGCGACAGAGTATGAAGGCCTCTTGGCCGGACTGCGAGCGTGCAAATCGCTATAAGTCCAACGGCTCACTGTGATGGGCGATTCACAGTTGGTCGTGAACCAGGTCAACAAGGAGTATCAGTGTTCCGATACCTCAATGGCGCTTTACCTGGTCGAAGTAAGGAAGATGGAAAAGTACTTAAAGAATTTCGAAGTACTCTACATCCCCAGGAAGGACAATGCCCTGGCCGACCAATTATCAAAGGTTGGTTCCTCTCAAACTACCGCTCCGGCGGGGCCCTCCATTCCCTCTGTAGAGGAGGCACCAGAGACAGGCAGTACAGTCTCTCTCCTCAAGCAAAGCACGAGTTGGATGATGCCATTCGTCCAGTTCCTCGCGCACGGGACATTGCCCGAGGAAGAAGCCGAGCGTTCCCGGCTTACAAGGCGGTCTTCTCAGTACAGACTGATTGAAGGCAACTTATACCGCAAGGGCGCACTAGGAGTCCTCTCCAAGTGTGTCTCCCAAGAAGAAGGCCAGTACCTTCTTCGGGATATCCATGAAGGGATGTGTGGAGCTCATTCGTCGTTCAGAACGCTTGTGAGCAAGGCATTCCGTTTGGGTTATTATTGGCCAGCGGCCTTGGTGGACGCACGGTCGATCGTGACGACTTGTCGAGCATGCCAGTTTCATGCCCGCAAGGTCCATCAGCCAATGTACGCACTACAAACCATCCCGCTTTCATGGCCGTTTTTGGCCTGGGGGCTCGATATCCTAGGGCCTTTTCCCCGAGGTCAGAAAGGCTGCAAATACTTGCTCGTGGCCATCGACACTTTCACCAAGTGGATAGAGGCCGAGCCCGTGTCGACCATCTCGGCCCAAGCGGCCAAGAGGTTCCTCCGAAGCAATGTGGTAACCCGGTTTGGGATACCCAACCGTCTTATCACAGACAATGGAACCCAATTCACCAGTGAGTTGTTCCAAAGTTACTGCGAGGAGGTCGGGACCAAAGTTTGCTTCGCCTCTGTGGCACATCCACAGAGCAATGGGGCAGCCGAACGAGCAAATGGGCAGTTAATTCAAGGCATAAAAAAGAGGGTCTTCAAGAACCTCGGCCCGGCCAAGCGAGGTGGGTGGACGAGCTACCCGCTGTTCTTTGGTCGGTTCGCACCACCACGAGTCGGGCCACGGGTGAAACCCCGTTTCAACTCGTCTACGGTGCAGAGGCCATTTTGCCTGTAGAAATTGTGTTGGGTTTCCCAAGGGTGCAACTGGTCGATTCCATCGACCAGGAAATCGAGCAACTCGTCAACCTAGACCTCGCAAAGGCAACGCGAGAATGGGCGTTACTCCAGTCCGCGGTTTACCTATAGGCACTTCGTAGGAACACGTCCAAGTCAGTTCGACCAAGGACCCTGCAAGCCGGCGACTTGGTCTTACGACGGGTTCAGGACCTGTCAAAATCCAACAAGCTAACCCTCAGATGGGAGGGACCCTACATGGTCATATCTGTAACACGCCCGGGGGCTGCTCGCCTAGCGATGGAGGATGGTCGAGTGCTCACTACCACCTGGAACATCGATCAGCTGCGTAAGTTCTATGTTTAAGCACCTTTCCAGTTAAAATTATCTGCTTTCGCTTCGTTTGTGTCCCTTTCTAGAAAAACTTATACCCCAAGCGCTTCGCTCCGAATTTTTAAATGAAGCAAACGAGCACGGCCAAACAAGGCACGTGTACCATTCCCTTTGAAGCCAAGCTCGGAAACCCGCAGGCCGTTTGCTCGTGCTGATCTCCTTTCGCAGTAGCTCTACGCTGCATGAACGATCACGCACAACGCATCCTCATCCTCGGTTCAAGCTCGGCTCCAACCTGGGCTCGGTGGTTCATCACGAGCATTGGCGACGCTGTGCCCGTTAGCTTCAAGTCACACGCGCAACTATGCTCATGAGCTAGAGACACAGCTCGGCCGCGCCACGAGCAAAACACGCTATGCGCGTGTGACCTAAGTTTTCAAAATGCATCCATTGATAGTTCCGGTCGTCTAACGAACAAGCATGAGCGCATCTCTTTATATCCTCCTATGAACAAACCCGTGCTCGCAAGTTTAGGGGCACGACCTTTGTCCATAGTGGGGGCTCATACGCGTAAGGGCTAACCACGCCTTTTTCCAAGATTTCGCTCTTGTTCTCTCCCGTGGTTGCTTTCCTTTTTTGCAGAACAACCGTCGAGCAAACATAAGAGCATCCAAAACAAGGAGGAAAGAAGACAAGATCGGCCTTTTCTATTTCGAAATTATATACAAAATTTTACAGGTTGAGGAAAAAGAAAAAAGAAAAAAGCTGTCTACGGATGGTCCCGACGACCGGCCTAGAAGGTGGTGAGCTCTTCCTTAAGGGAATCGAGCTCGGCTTCCAGGTCCAAGACCTTCCGCCGAGCCGCCCGACCTTCGGCGGCGCTCTCTCGGAGGCGCTGCACCTCCTTGAGCCGAACTTCCTCGCGCTCCCGAGCTTCTTGCACGGTGCGGCGAAGGTCGGGGGCTTCCTACCGAAGCTTCCCCAACTCCTCCTCGAGGTTGGCACACCTTAGCTACAGGGTGGCCTTCGCCGTTTCGCTTTGGGAGAGTTGAACCCGAAGCTCGGCGACGGAACCCTTCATCAACTCCAGCTCCTTTTGGTCAGCGGCGTGCACGTTGGAGACACGACGCTCAAGATCGGCGATCTTGGCGTCTTGCTCGCTGTAGTACCCCGCGAACTCCTCCGCCGAGACTGTGGAGGCGTCGATGTCCTCCATTGCCTTGGCCGCAAACTGCGAACAAAGAAGAAAAGGTCAAACCACTTTAGGGGTCTTGACGCAGAAGAAAAGGTGAATTATGACTCAGAAATAGAAAGCTCACCAGAAGAGCGCGGCTGACCAGCTTGTCTTGGAGCTTCTGGCGGTCGATCGCGCCGGCTCGGAAGAACGGATTGACCCATGCAGGGTCATCCTCGATCCGAGCAGGCGCGTCGCCCCGGCTGGGGTCTTGCTCCTCTTGAGTACCTGATGTACCCAGGAGGGCAAGAGTGGCTCCTTCCTCGATCAACCCCGGGGGACGACCGACCTCCGGGACCTACTCACCCTGAGGATGAACTTCCCCCAGGGCTTGCAGCATGTGGCGATCATCCCCCAGCTCGGCCTCCACGCTCGAGGGCTGAACATTGGCCTCGACCACCTCTTGGGCATCGGGGCATGTCTCCTGAACCTCCCCAGTACTCGGCGCCGCGCTCGTCCCCTCATAAGGGACCAAGGCCATAGCCTCCTCGGTCCCTTGCGAGTCTTGCTCCACTGGGACCGGAGGGAGCTCGGTGGCCACAGGAGATTGCTCAGAAACCCCTTGCACCACTGAGACCGGCGGGAGCTCGATGGCTTCAGAAGTTTGCTCGGAAGCCCCTGGGAGCTCAGCCCTTGGAGTTTCCTCCAAGCCCTCGCTCATCACCAGGTCGACGACGCGTTCCAGCTCGGCATCAACTGCGGAGTCAAGAATCCACTCAGCCATTTGCTAGAGATCTAAGGACAGCAGCCGAGCTATCACGCCCATGCCAAGCGGAGTGGGGTTAGCTCGGGAAATTGCAAAGAAAAACAAAAACAAGGAAGTTACGTGAGGATTACCTTCCGCCAGGCGAGCTCCCTCATCCTCAGTCTCATCGCTTTGGGCCACAGGCGCCCTGCCTGCAGCGGCCTCGTAGGCCTCGGCAACTGCCTCGGCACGTTGCGCGGCTGCGTCGCTAGCCCTGGCCATCATAGGGTCAACCTCGTCCATGTCGGCCCCCTCCAGCGCCAAGGTTGGTTGAGGCGATGACCTTCTGCTCCTCCTAACTAGGGCAAAGGCGTCTTCCTCCTCTTCCTCTTCCTCATCGGGGTCCTCGACCACCTGAGCGAGCTAAGCCTGGAGAGCCTTGATCTGCCTCTCCAGTTGCTCTTTGCTTGTAGTGGACTTGGTCGCCTCCTCGGCCTTCTTCGCTTCCTCGGCCAGCTGTTGCAAGCGATCCATCAACTCCGGCTTCTTTTGCTTGAAATCAGCAAACCACTGTCGGAGTTCCCTTACCTTCTTCCGATCGGTGTACTCCAAGTGGCGCTTGCTCGGGGGCTTGGACGTGACTTGGCGTTTTAAGCGTCGGGCGGGAGGAGGCGAGGCAGAAGGTCGACGGCTTCGACCGGCCACCTTCTTGCGAGGACCCCTGGTAGGGGTCGGGGTATCCTCTAGGAGCGTTGGAGCGGCACTCGACACGGCGAGCTCGAGGGCGACCTTCTCCTGCGAACAGAAACCGAGTAAGATAAGCTCGGAAAGTGCTTCTCGAGCAGAGAGCAAGCAGAAATACTTACCGCATCACTGCGGTCGAAGACATTCTTGGGGAACTGACGATTGGGCTTCAGTTCCTTCTCCTTCGGGGCGCCGAACATCTCGGCGACCCTTTCATCGACCCAGTCCATCCTCGGGGCTGCAATACGAACAAGGATTGAAAAGAAGAATAAGGCCAACATCCGGGCAGCGACGATGGTCGAAGGGAGGACCAAAAGGCATACCTGCGTTGTCCTCACGGGTGATGTCTTGCCACCCAGTCACCTCAAAGAACGGATGCTCGCGGCGCCGCAAGGGGGACACCCGGTTGAAGGTGAAGTCTGGGCAATGTCCCGACTAGTGAGCCCCGTCTGGGTGTGCTCGCTGATCGTCCTGAGGACCCGCTCTTCCTCGGGCTGCACGGGCGGGTGCGCCGTCTCGGCGGCCGGGGCAACCTCCCCGGTATAGATCAGTTGGCTCCCCTCCGCCTTCTTCTGATAGAACCAAAGGTCGGCCCAGCCCGACACCGAGTCCTTCAAAGAAAGAAGAGGATACTCGTATGGTCGGTTGGGCCGGACATGGAGGTAGACGCACCCGACAGGACCACCCCTGCCGGTGCGGAAAGGGGAGTAGAAGTGGAAGAAGAGGCTAGCAGTGGGCGTCACGCCCACATATGCCTCGCAAAGGTGGGAGAAGATCGTGAGGGCAAGAATGGAGTTGGGGTTGAGATGAGAGATCTCGCACCCGCAAAAGGCAAGCACAGGGACGAGAAACTCGCTCTCGGGCAGGCGAAGCCCGTTGATGACGTATAGCTCGCAGGAGACGATCTCTCCCTCCCGCGGCGCCGGTATCTCGTCACTCCCAGGCGCCCGGCTAGAGTTTGGATCGACGTAGCCGTCATCCACGAGCGCCTGGAGCCTCCTCCGATTCATTTGACTAACTCCAAAACGCGCCATTGCTGAGGAGAGAAGGAGACCGAAGAGGGCTCTAGGGCTCTTGGAGAAGTTCTGGGCAAGATCGAGCAAAGCACAAGGTGGCTCTGTCCCTCGCGACGGTTGGGGTTAAAAAAGCCCATGAAAGGGCGCATTTAACACTACCGCGACCGTTCGCGAAACGGCGTCTGTCCGTTACGGTGAAAACCGCCCAGTAAATGCATAACTCCCAAGAAACTGCTCTACCGTTACAACTAGGCTTCTTGGAGAAGGAACCATAAATAACCTAACCATGGTGTGGTTGCTCGGGCGACGAGCAAGTCGATGATCGCCCCCTGGCAACAAGCCCGTTCCCTGTCGCAAGATGGTCGTAAGTCACGAGCAAGCGTCGCTACAAAAACCTAATCCCTCCTTCGAGTCTTTTTAGGCTCAAGGGGAAGCCCGAGACAAGGCGTTCCCCAATTGAACCTTGGGGGCTAGCTGTCGGGGATTGACTATCTGACAGAAGACCGTTGTACCCCGGGAAGATATTGAAGCTACCGACCATACAGCACCAGCAGAAGATGCTCGGGAGACCATCCGAGCAACATAACTCACGAGCATGCGTATCTACCCATCCGCCTACGACCATACCGGACGAACAAGAGCAACCATGCTCGTGAAGGCCACACCGTTACCCGGGTGAATGGTCGGGGGACCCGGTCATGATACCAGAAAGGAAGTTGGCGATTAATCCGCCGGAAATCAAGGGCAGGTGCACCGAAAATTCAAGATAATTGCGCAGATCAAGGACCCCAGATCGTGGGTGCCACGGTTATGGAAGTGCGTGGCGCCAATCTAGGGGGTAGTTACCTTATGTACAACGTAAGGCTCTGTATTTAATCCTCCTGAAAACACCTGTAAAGGGGACTTTTTTGACCGATCATAAACACAATTGTCGTGACCCGAATTTGCAAATCCGGACCCTCTGTGTATTCAGCACTAGTCCAGGAACGCGCTAGTGCACACAGTCTCAACATTGGTAAATATCACAATCATACTCAACGAAATAATAAAGTACCTTAAATAGTTAACCAAACGGGTTGCTCGACCTTATGGTCAAGTTACAAATATACGCCTCGCAAGGCG
The DNA here is from genome assembly GCA_036346355.1 of Rhipidocladum racemiflorum. Taxonomy (NCBI): domain Eukaryota; kingdom Viridiplantae; phylum Streptophyta; class Magnoliopsida; order Poales; family Poaceae; genus Rhipidocladum; species Rhipidocladum racemiflorum. The sequence continues at coordinate 36,125,843 of CM070580.1, read as the reverse complement.
AAACTTATTAAAAGAGAAATAACTGCAGCGGAAAATAAGATAACTTCGTGGCGCCATCCAGTATACCACAGGCAACTAACTGGGCTCGCTCCCTAGTTAGACGGTTCCTCTGGGAGCTCCTCCTCCAAAGCTGGTGTAGACTCTTCTTCTACTGGTGTTGTATTGCGGCAAGGGTGAGTACTTGGTACTCGAGAAGTCATGCACAATGCACTAATATACTACATGCATGGCTTAATACAAAGGAATAGCTCAAGGTATATTTGCGATGCTTGACATTTAACAAGTATCATAAGTAGATTCGAAAGCAAAGAGAAACGAGTTTAACATCAATAACTTTTCCAGGAGTTACATAAACATCTTTCCCGATTCTAATCCACATTTCCATCAACATCATTATTAAACCAAACCCAACCTTTCAAGACCAATTTATTTTCAAGAAAGTCTAACCCTTAACTGTAATTCTCGAGCGATGTCCAATACCGCGGACACGGCTATTCGAATAGATTTTACACTCTGCAGAGGTTATGCACTTTACCCACAAGATACAGCCAAACACCACAAAGGCGAGTGTCCGTAATGCAGTCTTTCTAAACTTCTAACAAAGACAAGTGGTCCTCCCCGGTGATTGCACACTAACCCTTCCCTTAGCGAAGGCGAAGTTTAGGCCAATCCACCGTTAGATGGGTACCTAGCCGCAGCCCCGGTACGCTCCCCCGTACAACTACACAAAGGGTGTAGTTGACAACCTGAGGTCCCACAGGTACGTTATTAGCAACTTAATAAACTAGGTCCGTCCCATTACAGACATGTGGTTGCACGTTTGACTCAGTTCAAAGGCTTGCAAGGTTAAGTCCTTAGGGTGACCAGGGCAAGACTACCCGAAGAACCAAAACAATGTTCCCGGTGCCACAACTGGCCCACCCGATCATTCTTGCCACATGCCCCGGTCGAAAACTATTTATCAAACCCCAGTTGATTACCATGCACCACATGCCATCAACATCACAACACATGATACCTTTCCAAAACAGGTTCAATATATCATTAAGTCAATATTAACATTTGATTGTCCAAAATCATGTCATGAGCACGTAGCAGGTCTAAGCAATATGCTACAACGATCTAAATTCCCATGTTGGCAATTTAGTAATGTCCAACTATTTAATCCTCAACTAGGGTGACAAGGGGGTCATGGCACATATTTAATTAACCAAGGGGTCATACAACAATTTAGCATTTATCTAATTTCCCATAATTAAATAAAGCATTTTCTAACTAAACTAGCATGCAATAGTTTAAACCAATTTAATTTGAAAATGGGATCAACATGGTCAAAGCACAACTTTCCTTCAAAAAGTACTTGTTCTTGGTCCTGAGCTGGCTCCTGGGTCAACACTTCTCCCTCGAAGCCTTCGGGCACTTCAACGTCTACTCGTAAAGCGTGCAAATAGCAAATAATAAATAAAAAGTACACAAAAAGTGTCCAAACATCCAAATAAAGTTCATAAACAGAGAGAGCATAATTTTATGAATTTTTAGAAACTGGAATCGTCAAATTCGGAGTTTAAATGCAAAAGTTACAAGCATTTAAAGTTTAAATAATTAATTAAATAATATTACAGAGAAAAAATTTGGTCCAAAAATTAAATAAAATTCATCATTAGGTAGATCTCAATTTTATACAAATTTAGGAATTTGAATCACTCAAATCAGAGTTAAAATGCAAAAGTTATAAGCGTTTGAAGTTTGAAACAAATTCTGAAATCAATATTTCGAATTAATAAATCGTTTTCTTTTTCGGAAATTGAATTATTGTGTCAGCAGTGACACGTGGACCAATCAGGAGCCGCCACATCGCCTCGGGTCCATGGACCCGGCGCTGCAGCGGCTCGATCCAATGGACTGGCGCCGCGGCTCATATGTCTCACTAACAGGTGGGCCCGCCCTGTGAGCTGCCTGGACTCACGCCGGCGCGGCGCGACTGATAGTGGGCCCTACTGACACGCGGTCCCCGTGTGTCAGAGACACGCACCCACGCTACGTCTGATCGCTGACCGCGACGGTCGGCCTCCCGGCCACGTGGCTAGATCTCGGCCGTTGATTTGAAAATCAACGGCCCAGATTGGATCTGGCTTAACGCAGTGGAAAAACTACTCGGCTGATCTGGACCGTTCGATCTTGATCGGACGGTCAAGATCCAATCTAACATTTACAACGCGGCTAACCCTAGCCGTTCGATCTAGATCTAACGGCTGAGATCTATCCTAGCTCGGTGCGGTTTAGGCTACGTGGCACAATCTAAGCCGTTGGATCTAGATCTAACGGTTGGAAATAGATCTTGGAATTTCAACGTGGAAACACACCGGGGTGACGTGGCGTGATCTGGGCCCTTGGATCTGGATCGGACGGTTGGTGGAGCTCGAACGACGGCGATGGCTTGCGGCGGCGCTGGCTTACCGGAGACGAGGACGGCGACACGCCCGACGGCGCTGCGGGGCTCCTCCGGCGAAGTGAAAGGTCCCCTCCAACACTTCTCTTCCTTGCGGTTCCGAATCTGGGCTCAACGGCGGCGGAAACGGTGCAAAATCGCGACAGAACGCACGGCCAACTACGGCGAGCTCGCGCGGGCAAACGGCGGCCGCTCAGGCGGCGTGGGCTAGGGCTACGGGTGCGCACGGAACTCGGCAACACGACAGCGGCGGCGGCGCATTAAATAGGGCCCTCGGTGTCCGTGAAACGCGCGGAAACCGAGGCCCACTCCGTTGCGGCGGCGGAATCCGAATTGGATTCGGATTGGGTGACGTGGCTCAACGCGAGCCGTTGGATCAAGATCCAACGGTGCGAGGGTTTGGGCTCGGGTCCGGCTCGGGCGACCTGGCTGGCTCGGTCGGGCTCGGGTTCGGGCGACGTGGCTCAATCGTGGCCGTTGGATTTCGATCCAACGGTCACGCGCGTTAGGGTTTGGCGACTGGGTTTGACCGGAACGGCTGGCTCGGGTCGGACTCGAGTCTGACTCGGACTCGGGTCCGGTCGGATGAACAGTACAAACCAACTCGCATTTTCCAGCGATTAAATATTCAAAACAATTCTCAGAAATTCATTTAATTCATTAAAAATAGCAAAACACTCAGAAAAATTCCAGAAAAAAATTCTGGAAAATATTTTGGAACATTTTGGACTCAAATAAAATATTTCCAACAAAATTTTATTTGCAAAGTTAAGTTCTTTAATTATTTCAAAAGGGAATAAATTCAAATAAATTCCAAATAAATCCAAATAAATTCCAGAAAATTCCAAAAATTCACTAAAGTGCCAAATCTTGATTAAATTCATAAAAAGCAAAAATTTGGGGTGTTACAACAATACACTGGAGTAGGGCTATTATCTTGACGGTGAGAGGCCCGAACCAGGATAAACACCTCGTGTCTCCCGTTTGGGCACTGCTCGGACGTCCCCCCCCGCTCGCACGAGGGGGCCCCTGTTGATCCCTCATTCAACAAGTAAGCTCGGCGGAGAGCCCATTCTCCAATCGTCGACACTTTCTTTTCATACTAGAAAGCAATGGAAATCTTGATTCATGACATGAATGCAAACTTTTCAAGAGCACTCCGGATTAGTCATATATCCATATATGACTTTCTCACCGATCTGGCTCAACGACTCTTTTATGATTAAATATATATAAACGATGTCATGTTTCCTTTTCACCATTCATTCATCATGTAACAACAATACCGAATAATCATTCACAAAGTAACAACAATATGACTTCATTTCCTTTTCTCCATTCTTTCTTTTCATACTAGAAAGCAATGGAAATTTCGATTCATGACATGAATGCAAACTTTTCAAGAGCACTCTGGATTAGTCATATATCCATATATGACTTTCTCACCGACCTGGCTCAACGACTCTTTTATGATTAAATATATATAAACGATGTCATGTTTCCTTTTCACCATTCATTCATCATGTAACAACAATACCGAATAATCATTCACAAAGTGACTTCATTCCCTTTATCACATGATTGAAACACAAATAACATCTCTGATTGCGTTAATTCATATAAACTATGACAGCAGCACAGTTAACAATAAAACACCACATCGTATCACAACCCAACATCAATTGAAAGCTAAACTTGCAAAACATTGTATTTCAACCAAAATCAACATTTTGGAAGAGAACATCAATTCTCAAGTCAAACATCTGCACCCACAACAGCCACAAATTATCTCAAAGAGAAAGGGAAACTCATTCCCAAAAGAGAACACTTCACTAACAAAATCACTTATGAAACATTCATAAAATCCACCTTTTGAAGCACACGCAAACACCACACACATTTTCCAAATAAATCCAACTCTAGTCAAATAGAGTTACAAATTAAATGCTTAACTCAAGAGTTTCCAACACAACCCACTATGTCTATTTGCTTCCTTTAAATATTGATTCCAAAGATAAGTCAGTGTGAATGCGAAAGAGCGCGATCCACTCAAATATTTTTGGGTGTAATCCATACTCATAGCATAAACTAAACAAATTAGCCAAAACCAAATATTGGCACCAATCACTACAAGTTTAGGGAAACTCTGAAACACAACATAAGGAATACCTTGACTGAAAGCATTCAACCAAAATAGCAAACAACCAAACCAGTCCAAAAAGTTCTAAACACAAGCTCAGCATAGACCCCACCATACCTAGTAATCCACTACGCTTACCATTAAAGATTTCAAAATTCACTACTTACTCATTGAGAAGGCCCATACGAATTTAACAAAAACTACATAATAAATTCTTTCTCTAATTACCTTTCCCAATACTTATACATATAATTTATGATGTTTATCAGAAGACATCCAACCAAGACTACCTGTGACACCTCGGAGTGTCGTATCCTTAATTTTTGAACATGATAAGGTTAAATACAGTATGAGATGTGGAAATAAGGTTAAAATCATAAGGATCGGGGGTTAATAACGCTTTAGGGCCGTTTAGGGCCGCTGGTTTTGGGCCTTCCTGAGGAGTTTTGGGCCTTGGTGGGCTTTGGTGGGATGGATTAGGACTCCGTAACGGACTAGGATTGGGTTGAGGGCTGTTAAAGGGGCTTCCCCAGCCCCTTGCGCCCCCACCTCCCCTTATTGCGCCCCACCTCCCCTCTTGCGCCTCCCCAAGCCGTGCGCCTCCCCAAACCGCACCCTCCACCTCTCCACCTCCACACCATCTCCCCTCCACCCCTTGCTGCCCTAGGGTGGCTACTCCCACCCTGCACCTCGTTGATACATCCCGTGGAGCGAGGAGCGAGGAGCGAGGAGCGAGGAGCGAGGAACGTGGAGCGAGGAGCGATTCGCGAGGAGATTCGCGGAGATTGATTGGAGTTTTGCGCTTCGGGCAAAGGTATGAACAGGAGGATCCTTGGATTTGATCTAGGTACTGTTATTAGGGTGTTTATCAAGTTTTTAGTTCAATTGGAGGCGCTGGTTTGAAGTAATTTGGGTTAGATCTATACTTGTCCACGTTTCTGTTTTCGGGCAGATTGAGCAGTCGAACTAGGGTTCGAGTTTCCGTCGATTTAGAATCCGAATCAGACCGTACGGACTTCTAGGAAGTTGTAGATAATTTAATTATCTTTCCGTGGACGTAAAGCACGTTAATTTCCGATCAGCCGTTTGAAAGTTATGGCTGTTTTACCGAGCGCCTAAAAATCTGTGACGTAACTGGAACAGATTGTGGTAATCTGTAGATTAAACAATTTTAGAGTCCGAATCAGTCTTTCCCTATAACTAGAAAAAGTTGGGAAATTTCCTAAGCTTCGCGACGGTGTACTCGTTTATTCGATTTGGAGTCCCAGAACTCAAGTTATGTTTTTTGCAAGGTTGCTGTCCCGCCGGGACAGAACCTCTGTTTTTAGGTTTTGCGAGTAGTTGGCAATGTCGGGTTAGATGGGGGCGTGTGTACTGTTTTGAGGTTATGATTGTGAGTGTGTGATGCCTATGTGCAGGTGGTGTGACCCCGGGAGTTCCCTCTTCTTCCCGCCAATCCGTTGCACGTGTTTGAGGCAAGTGTGTTGTGATGGATAGCAAGTTGTAGGTTGCATGTTGAAATTAGATGGAATTGCCTACATGATATATGTTCACTTGCCATGTGTTAATAATTGATATGATATGATGAGCATGTTTAACATATTATGATGCCATGTGTTAATATGTGAATTGAATATGATAATTGGCATGGTTGCATGCATGTCATGAGATAGGGCGAGGGCGGTGAGAAAGTCTTAACTAGTCCGGCAAGGTCGGTGAGAAAGTTATGACTAATCCGAACGCCATTGAGTAAGTCCTATGTCGTGATTCCATCCACGTGGTGTTTGGAAGCGAGTAGGCACCCTCCATCTTCGGGATGGAAGGGAGGAAAGGGTGCACACCGACGGGTGTGTACTTCCCATACCGGTATGAGGTTCCAGAGGGTCGAGCAATGCATTACATCGCATACAAATTGATGATGATATTGATAAGTATTCATGAATGAGATGTTATACATGATGAAAGATGTTATTGACTTGTTGTTATGCTTGTTGTCCATTGCAGTATGCTTGCCGAAGTTTTCGAACTCACCCTTGTGTTTTCTTGTTGTTTTAGGTACCATGAGAACGGCATGCGGGAAAGGGGAATAGTCACACGCTCACACGTTGCTTCACTTTAATGTTTCCCCAAGTCAATTCATTTAGTTTGATAATAAATTGCGTGTGATGATCTTTAAAATTAAGTCCTAGCTTGGTTAATGAGAGTTCTATTGTTTGTTTGACACTTGGAACCTTAAGAGCTTAATGTTAGTCTCTTATTGTCGTTAAGACTTTATTTATTGCTGTTTTAGATGTTTCTCTTATTGCCATATAATGCTATATTGTTGCTGTTCCTTAAATTCATGATAAAACAAAGGAGGTGCTGCCGAAATCTCGGTTTTTAGTCTATGCACCTTTGCTGGAATTTGATGTTAAATGTGGTATTTAGATGTTGTTTAGCTTATGTTTGGTAACATTCTGTGCATAGTAAATGCCGGGTGTTACAATTGGTATCGAGCGGTCAGAGGTCCTTGGAATGTGAATTTTTAGTGTCATGCTATAGGGTACAACTAAAATGTGATGTGGAATAACTTAGAAACATGGCTTAGGTCTTAACTAAAACTTTGTTATAGGATAGCAACATTAAAACTTGTAAAAGTGGTATAACTAATCTAAAATTTGACACACTTGGTTGCACAGTAGGATGGGGTTTTGATTCATCATTGCATTGCGCTTAATTATTTAATGAAGGATATGCTTATGATGATGTTTGATCTATGATCTTGATTGTGTGCTTTGGTGTTTGGGTGGTTGTCTGTCTAAGCAGCCATGCCGAGGGGTAGAGGCCGTGGACGCCGTGGGTCGTGGAGGCCAGGGCGAGGCTCCCAGAGAGTTGCGAGTCCTGTCTGTATAAATGATTGGGTTGTTCTGTTGTGGTGATAAAAGTGGGGTTGTGGTGCCGAAGGGTTTCGGCCACCTCTTTTTGGTTCATAGTAACGGTGAGGTTTGACGGTGTGGCGGTTAGCGCCATCACCGAAGAACTATTAATCCTGTAGGAGAAGAATGCTTATCCTTTCTGGCCCTTGATCGGGTAGTTGACTGAGTCAAATAGAAGAGTTGATGGTGGTTCCCTTCGGTTGTTCTCTCGCTCGACGGTCGGTTTCATTGTTTTCTTGGCTTTAGTTGAGCTGAACCAAAAGAAAAGTATTTTGTATTGGATTTTCGCGGATCGCTCGGAGTGCGGTGGTGAGCACCGTGCTTCGTAGTGTGTGGTTGGACCGAATTGCAACCACCGTGGCAAGCCCGGCCATATGGGGCGAAGTCTGCCGGATGAATCCTGGTAGCATCATCAAGTGGGAGACGGTGCCTTCTCCTCCCACTCCAAATGGCGTCTTCTAGAGGATCGGTGCACCGATGGCTGCCCCTGTTTCTCAGCCACCTTATGCGTGGCGCCACCAGCGGCGTCGGTGCCCGCAAATGCCTGCTCCTCCTCGCTTGCCTCCTCCGCCCCAGCCTTGTTGGGGCATCACCGAATCGGGCTCCTTCGCCTCCGGGCGCCACCAGAGTGTACGCTTTGCCGACCGCCGAGTCACCCGGGCATCCAGAGGAGGTTTCGTACTCGCTCGTGGATTCCGTTGATGCCTTTGTTCTATTTGATTCCGAGCATCCTACTTTTGTGTCGCTGAGTTTGCTAGTAGAGCTAAGTTGGGAGTTCAGCCGGATTTTCGAGTCCGTGTTAGTCGGTTCTCCGGGGTTGATTGCTAGTTCTTTGGTTTGCCCTGGTTGCACCATTGCCATTGATGATGAGGTTTTCTTTGCCAATCTCATGGTGATCCAGTTGGCTCCTTTTGATGTCATTTTGGGCATGGACTGGCTGCATCGATCACTGCTAAGATCTGTTGTTTCGGAAGACAGCTGTTTTGCAGGCCCGTCCGGGAAGAGTTGACCTTTCAGGGTGGTATACCCTCCGGCCCGTCTTTGCTTTGACTAGTTTGTTTTCTGGTCGGCGTTTGAGGCTATTGGGTTTCCTCATGACTTTGTCTCGAGAAGCCATCTTCCTCGGCCCCATTGAGGAGATTTCTGTAGTGAAGGAGTTCGTTGATGTGTTCCCTGACGAGTTGCCTGGTCTACCTCCTGTGAGGAATGTGGAGTTTCAGATTGATCTTGCTCCGGCACTCGACCTATTTCTATCTCTCCATACCGCTTAGCTCGACCTTTTCAAGACGAGTTGAAGAAGCAGCTTGGAGGATCTCATGGCCAAGGGCTTCATTCGCGTAGCTGCCGCCATGGGGAGCACCCGCCCTCTTCGCCTCAAGAAGGATGGAAGTTGGCGATGTGCATTGATTATCGTGCTCTTAATCAAGTAATACAAAAACAAGTATCCTTTGCCTCGCATCGAGGATCTGTTTGACCAATCAAGGGAGCAAAGGTGTTCTCCAAGATTGATCTTCGCGGGTACAATCGGATCCGTGTGAGGGAGCAGGACATTGAGAAGACCGCTTTCTCCACTAGGTATGGGCATTATGAATTTAAAGTTATGTCTTTTGGACTAACTAATGCTCCCGGCCTGTCTTTATGGAGGCGATGAACAAGATGCTACACAAGTACCTTGATGAGTTTGTGGTAGTGTTCATCGATGACATTCTGATTTACTCTAAATCGAAGAGGAGCATGAGCGACACTTGAGGCGTGTCTTTGAGTACCCGAGGGAGAATCAATTCTTTGCTAAGCTGAAAAAGTGCGAGTTCGGATTTCGTAAGTGGTTTTCTTGGCCACATCATCAATCCAGAGGGCATATCGGTAGATCCTAGCAAAGTCTCAAGAGTTTTGGATTGGAAGAGGCCTTCCAATGTCAAAGAGGTGCGTAGTTTCCTTGGGTTGGCTGGATACTATCGGCGTTTTGTGCAGGATTTCTCTATCATTGCCAAGCCACTTTCACACCGACTCGTAAAGGGATGAAGTTCCAGTGGATCACAGAGTGTGAGCACACTTCCGCACTTTGAAGGAGAAGTTAGTGATCAAGCCTCGTTTCTTACCCTTCCCGAACCCGGGAAGCGCTTCAACGCTTATTCCGATGCTTCTCGGTTGGGACTTGGTTGTGTGCTCATGCAAAATGGCAAGGTGATTGCTTATGCTTCGAGGCAAATTAAAAGCATGAGCGTAACTATCCCACCCATGATCTTGAGCTAGCCGCCGTGGTGTTTGCATTGAAGATATGGAGGCATTATTTGTAATGCAGCGAATCTTGTGATATTTTTATCGATCACAAGAGCCTCAAGTACTTCTTTACTCGTAAAGATTTGAACTTGAGGCAGAGGAGGTGGCTAGAATTGATAAAGGATTATGACCTCACTATCCAAGATCATCCGGGAAGGCAAATGTGGTGGCCGACGCTCTCGATCGCAAGACAATGCCCCTGTTGTTGATTGTCTTGTTGCTGATTTTGAGCGCTTGGGAGTCTCCTCGCTTTGCCGGGACCGTGCAAGCTGAAACTCAATTGATTCTTGAGTCACGATTCTCGAGCGTGTCAGCGAGAGGCACAACAAAGATGATCGCTTGCTCCAAAGGTGAGGAACGCTTGAGGATGGCAAGTCGGGAGACTTTACCGTTGATGATGCGGGAGTTTTGAGGTTTCAGGGTCGTCAGGCGTGCCCCGTAAATCTCAAGTGAAAGAAGACATTCTGAGAGAAGCTCATCGCACCAGACACGGTCCATCCTGGAGAGACCAAGATGTACAGGGACTTGAAGAAGAATTTCTGGTGGAAAAGGATGAGAGTGGATATTGCCAAGTATGTGGCGTCTTGTGGGATCTGTCGGAAGATCAAAGTCGAGCATAAAGCGTCCCCGCCTCTGTTGCAGCCATTGGAGGTTCTGTGTGGCCATGGGATGACATCTCCATGGATTTCGTGGTTGGTTTACCTCGTTCTCCACGAGGAAGGATGCTGTTTGGGTTGTGGTGGACCGTCTCGGCAAGTCTGCGCATTTCATTCCCATCCGCACGACCAATTCAATGAGCGAGTTGGCTCCCATCTATGTGCGGGAGATTGTGAGATTGCATGGTGTACCCAAGACCATTATCTCTCGATCGGGATGCGAAGTTCGTCTCCAAGTTCGGGAGAGTTTGCAGAGTGCTTTGGAGTACGCAGCTTTGCCTTAGTACCGCTTTTCACCCTCGCTCAGACAGATGGGCGAAAGGCGTACCATCCAAACTTTGGAGGACATGCTCGTGGCCTGTGTGATGGCTTGGAAGGGTAGCTGGAAGACCATTTGCCCCTTGCGAGTTTGCTTACAATAACAGCTATCATTCCAAAGATCCTGGCCTCGCTCCTTATGAGGTGTCAGATGGCCGGAAGTGCAGACGCCGCTTTGTTGGGATGCTGTGGGCGAGAGAGCTATTCTTGGGCCGGATTGGGTTCAGCAGATCGTTGATCGCGTGTCGGAGGTTCGGCAGAACCTTCTCGCAAAGCTCTGTAACGCATGCAAAAGCTATGCCGATGTGAGGCGGCGAGACTTGGAGTTTGAGGTGGGTGATAACGTACTCTTGCGAGTATCTCCCACCAAGGGTGTGGTGCGTTTGGCACGAAAGGAAAGCTCACCCAAGGTATGTTGGGCCTTTTCCTATCCTTGCCCGAAGTTGGCAGGTTGGCCTATCGCCTAGAGCTACCTAATCCATGCAAGGTGTGCATGATGTGTTCCATGTCTCGATGTTGAAGAAATACTTGCATGATCCGGAGTTGGTGGTTCCATTGGAACCATTAGTGCTTGAGCAGACCTCACCTTCGAGTCCCGTCCCGTGGAAATTCCGGGACTTCAGAGCGAGTGATGAAGAACAGGACGCTTAAGTTTGTCAAGGTCTTGTGGTCACATCAGCATCGAGAGAGAAGCGACTTGGGAGCTGGAATCTCGCATCTTGAGAAGTATCCCGAACTTTTCGCCTCAGGTGTGTGATGTGAAAATCTGGGCTGTCTTTGGTTTCTGGCTGGTTTCGTGATTGGTGCGTTTAGATTCGAGGTCGAATCCCGCTGAAGGAAGAATGTGACACCTCGGAGTGTCGTATCCTTAATTTTTGAACATGATAAGGTTAAATACAGTATGAGATGTGGAAATAAGGTTAAAATCATAAGGATCGGGGTTAATAACGTTTCCGGCCGTTTCCGGCCGTTTCGGGTTTTGGGCCTTCCCGAGGAGTTTTGGGCCTTGGTGGGCTTTGGTGGGATGGATTAGGACTCAGTAACGGACTAGGATGGGGTTGAGGGCTGTTAAAAGGGGCCTCCCCCAGCCCCCTTGAGCCCCCACCTCCCCTTAGTGCGCCCCACCTCCCCCTCTTGCGCCCCCTCCCCAAGCCGTGCGCCCCCTCCCCCAAACCGTGCACCCTCCACCTCTCCACCTCCACACCATCTCCCCTCCACCCCTTGCTGCCCTAGGGTGGCCACCCCACCCCTGCACCTCGTGGATACATCCCGTGGAGCGAGGAGCGAGGAGCGAGGAGCGAGGAGCGAGGAACGTGGAGCGAGGAGCGATTCGCGAGGAGATTCGCGGAGATTGATTGGAGTTTTGCGCTTCGGGCAAAGGTATGAACAGGAGGATCCTTGGATTTGATCTAGGTACTGTTATTAGGGTGTTTATCAAGTTTTTAGTTCAATTGGAGGCGCTGGTTTGAAGTAATTTGGGTTAGATCTATACTTGTCCACGTTTCTGTTTTCGGGCAGATTGAGCAGTCGAACTAGGGTTCGAGTTTCCGTCGATTTAGAATCCGAATCAGACCGTACGGACTTCTAGGAAGTTGTAGATAATTTAATTATCTTTCCGTGGACGTAAAGCACGTTAATTTCCGATCAGCCGTTTGAAAGTTATGGCTGTTTTACCGAGCGCCTAAAAATCTGTGACGTAACTGGAACAGATTGTGGTAATCTGTAGATTAAACAATTTTAGAGTCCGAATCAGTCTTTCCCTATAACTAGAAAAAGTTGGGAAATTTCCTAAGCTTCGCGACGGTGTACTCGTTTATTCGATTTGGAGTCCCAGAACTCAAGTTATGTTTTTGCAAGGTTGCTGTCCCGCCGACAGAACCTCTGTTTTTAGGTTTTGCAGTAGTTGGCAATGTCGGGTTAGATGGGGCGTGTGTACTGTTTTGAGGTTATGATTGTGAGTGTGTGATGCCTATGTGCAGGTGGTGTGACCCGGGAGTTCCCTCTTCTTCCCGCCAATCCGTTACTGCACGTGTTTGAGGCAAGTGTGTTGTGATGGATAGCAAGTTGTAGGTTGCATGTTGAAATTAGATGGAATTGCCTACATGATATATGTTCACTTGCCATGTGTTAATAATTGATATGATATGATGAGCATGTTTAACATATTATGATGCCATGTGTTAATATGTGAATTGAATATGATAATTGGCATGGTTGCATGCATGTCATGAGATAGGGCGAGGCGGTGAGAAAGTCTTAACTAGTCCGCAAGGTCGGTGAGAAAGTTATGACTAATCCGAACGCCATTGAGTAAGTCCTATGTCGTGATTCCATCCACGTGGTGTTTGGAAGCGAGTAGGCACCCTCCATCTTCGGGATGGAAGGGAGGAAAGGGTGCACACCGACGGTGTGTACTTCCCATACCGGTATGAGGTTCCAGAGGGTCGAGCAATGCATTACATCGCATACAAATTGATGATGATATTGATAAGTATTCATGAATGAGATGTTATACATGATGAAAGATGTTATTGACTTGTTGTTATGCTTGTTGTCCATTGCAAGATGCTTGCTGAGTTTTCGAACTCACCCTTGTGTTTTCTTGTTGTTTTAGGTACCATGAGAACGGCATGCGGGAAAGGGAATAGTCACACGCTCACACGTTGCTTCACTTTAATGTTTCCCCAAGTCAATTCATTTAGTTTGATAATAAATTGCGTGTGATGATCTTTAAAATTAAGTCCTAGCTTGGTTAATGAGAGTTCTATTGTTTGTTTGACACTTGGAACCTTAAGAGCTTAATGTTAGTCTCTTATTGTCGTTAAGACTTTATTTATTGCTGTTTTAGATGTTTCTCTTATTGCCATATAATGCTATATTGTTGCTGTTCCTTAAATTCATGATAAAACAAAGGAGGTGCTGCCGAAATCTCGGTTTTTAGTCTATGCACCTTTGCTGGAATTTGATGTTAAATGTGGTATTTAGATGTTGTTTAGCTTATGTTTGGTAACATTCAGGCATAGTAAATGCCGGGGTGTTACACTACCTCATCATGATCCCCCCGGACCAACATGTCATATAACATCTTATTCTAAATTTACAACATAGTACTTGAACCAATCTTTCAGCATGATCAACCTATAAATTTCATACCACCTATACAACAACATCTTGACAAACGAAACTTATTCAATTAACAAATGACTTTAACATGTAAATATTATCTCCACAGGGTAGAATTCGTAAGTGAGACTCTAAGATATACACTCATTAAGAATAGAATCCTACATCATGTTAATTATCCAAGGTTCACTCCATCACAACATGTTACAATTTCCTCCATTTTAACTATGGTTTTCAACAAGTAATCTAAACAATTACCACCACTACTAAGTCATCAATATCAATTAATGGGCATAATCATAAAACAATAACATTGCTTTTAGCTACCCTATACAAAGGTTATAACAAAATTGCCAGTACACAACATACTCCAACTGTAACACCCCGGCATCTAGTATGCCCTGGATGTCACCAAACATAGAATAAATAGCAATTAAATACCACAATTAAGACTAAATTACAGCAAAGGCGTAAATGCTTTAACCGAAAAATTTCGGCAGCATCTCCTTTGTTTTTCCATGATGTGAAGCAACAACATTATTATAACATGATATAACATAATGAATAGCATCTAAAACAGCAATAACGAGAGATATAGCAATGGTTTGAGTCCAAAACAACGAGTTCAACCACTTCATGAGTTATGACGAAGCAAATGACATAACAAGCACACAGTTAAGGCAATAAACTTATTATCGCAACTATGAATGGTAAAAGGATTGTTGTCTAAGTGATTGAAGTTATGTGAAGGTGTATGTAGTTAGCATAAGAACAATTTACAGGATTTAATTAACTGTTCTTGTGCGATCAACTTACGTAGGGTTTGTAGTAGTGTAATCAAGTGTAGCAGGATGATCTTGATGCAGTGTAGATTGATGTAGGTAGATGGTCTCGATCTGCTTTGGTAGAACGTCGTGCTGATAACGCGTTGTAAAACATAGTCGTTCACCTGTGATTAATCAACAACACGCTAATGAGATTACACGAACAAAAGTAGAAGCACATACAATATAGAGGGCAAAGTTCTCTCTTTATTAGATTGATCTTTCTGTAAAAAGGGGTGTCAAATATATAACAAAGCTAACTATAGGTAGATTCGAATTTGCCCACCAATAAGATAGTCTTTCTATATTTAGACTATGATTCTACCTATATCATAACACATTCATCTACCGGATGGCTTCCACCACACCCAAACAACTGTAGTGAAATATCTTGAAGATGATAACCCCAGTGTATATTTGCACGCACAATCCAACACTGGAAAGTGGAACACCCAGACTCCATCGTTGTGAAAAATCATGAGGAGTTGGAAGAAATAAATGAAAAGTTATCCCTGAGTGATGCAGGGGAATTATATAAAGAAAGACTACAATTGTTGACATATATTTTGCCTCTAAAATTGCTATAAAAAAACTAGATCCAGAACCAAAGTTCATGACTGTAACACCCCGGCATTTAATATGCCCGAATGCTACCAAACATAAGCTAAACAACAACTAAAAACCACATTTAACATAAAATTCCAGCAAAGGCGCATAGACTAAAAAACCGAAATTTCGGCAGCACCTCCTTTGTTTTATCATGAATTTAAGGAACAGCAACAATATAGCATTATATGGCAATAAGAGAAACATCTAAAACAGCAATAAATAAAGTCTTAACGACATTAAAAGACTAACATTAAGCAATTAAAGTTCCAAGTGTCAAACGAACAATAAAACTCTCATAAACCAAGCTAAGTCTTAATTCAATGATCATCACACGCAATTTATTATAAAACTAATGGAATGATTTGTGGAATCAAAATAAGTGGAGCTACGTGTAGATGTGTGACTATTCCCCTTTCCCGTATGCCGTTCACATGGTACCTAAAAAAAAACAAGAAAACACAAGCGTGAGTTCGAAACTCAGCAAGTATATTGCAATGGACAACAAGCATAACAACATGGCAATAACATCTTCCATCATGTATATCATCTCATTCATGATTACTTAACAACATCATCATCAATTTGTATGCGATGTAATGCAATGCTCCTGACCCTCTGGAACCTC
Organism: Rhipidocladum racemiflorum; assembly: GCA_036346355.1. Taxonomy (NCBI): domain Eukaryota; kingdom Viridiplantae; phylum Streptophyta; class Magnoliopsida; order Poales; family Poaceae; genus Rhipidocladum; species Rhipidocladum racemiflorum. The sequence continues at coordinate 36,109,904 of CM070580.1, read as the reverse complement.
ATACCGCAGATGCAGGAAGTACACACCCGTCGGTGTGCACTCCTTTCCTCCCTTCCATCCTCGAAGATGGAGGGTGCCTACTCGCTTCCAAACACCACGTGGATGGAATCACGACATAGGACTTACTCAATGGCATTCCGGATTAGTCATAACTTTCTCACCGACCTTGCCGACTAGTTAAGACTTTCTCACCGCCTCACCCTATCTCATGACATGCATGCAACCATGCCAATTATCATATTTAATTCACATATTAACACATGGCATCATAATATGTTAAACATGCTCATCATATCATATCAATCATTAACACATGGCAAGTGGACATATATCATGTAAACAATTCCATCTAATCTCAACATGCAACCTACAACTCGCTATCCATCACAACACACTTGCCTCAACCACGTGCAACGGATTGGCGGGAAGAAGAGGGCACTCCCGGGTTCACACCACCTGCACATAGGCATCACACACTCACAATCATAACCTCAAAACAGTACGCAACCCCCATCTAACCCGACATTGCCAACTACTCGAAACCTAAAACAGAGGTTCTGTCCCGTCGGGACAGCAGCCTTGCGAAGGCATAACTTGAGTTCTGGGACTCAGAATGAAATAAACGAGTACACCCTCACGTAGATTAGGAAATTTCCCAACTTTCTCTAGGTATAAGGAAAGACTGATTCGGCCTCTAAAGTTGTTTAATCTACAGATTACCGAGATCTGTTCCAATCGCGTCACAGATTTTTCGGCGCTCGGTAAAACAGCCATAACTTTCAAACGGCTGATCGGAAATTAACGTGCTTTACGTCCACGGAAAGATAATAAAATTATCTACAATCGAAATCTAAATTGACGAAAACTCGAACCCTAGCTCGATCGCTCAATCTGCCTAAAACAGAAACGTGGACAAGTTTAGATCTAACCCAAATTACTTCAAACCAACGCCTCCAATTGATCTAAAAACTTCATAAACATCCTAATAACAGTAACTAGATCAATCCCAAGGATCCCCAAGATCATACCTTTGCCCGATGCACAAAACTCCAATAGATCTCCTCGCGAATCGCTCCTCGCTCCACGCTCCTCGCTCCAACGGATGGATCCACAAGGTGCAGAGGTGTGGAGACCACCCTAGGGCAGCAAGGGGGTGGAGGAGAGGTGGTGGAGAGGTGGGGCAATGGAGGAGAGCAAGGGGGAGGCGCAAGGCTCAAAGGGAAGGGGCGGCTAGGGCTTGGCAAGTGGGGGGAAGGTGAGGGGGCGCACCATGGCCTCAAGGGGCGCAAAGGCAGCAGGGTGAACGCCCCAAAGGGGCAGGGAAACCCCTTTTACCAGCCCCCACACCCAATTCTAGTCCGTTACGGAGACCTAATCCATCCCACCAAAGCCCACCAAGGCCCAAAACTCCCTGAAGGCCCAAAACCCCGAAACGGCCCTAAAAGCTATCAACCTCCAATGCCTATGGTTTTAACCTTATTTCCACATCTCATAATGTTTATAGCCTCATCATGCTCCATAATTAAGGATACGACACTCCGTGGCGCCATAACACGTCACCCGGCCCAAAAACGCGAGTAAACCTCTACCGAAGGGTTTTAACCTAAATTGACATTCCATAAGTTTTTTTGTCCTCAACATTCACATTGTATAAGATTACGACACTCAGAGGTGTCACATTCTTCCCCTTCAACAGGATTCGACCTCGAATCTAAACGCACCAACACGAAACCCAAAGAAACCAAAGATAGCTAGGTTTTCACATCACATACCCGAGGCTAAAAGCTCGGGATACTTCTCGCGCATCATGCGAGATTCCAGCTCCCAAGTCGCTTCTCTCTTGGTCTCGATGTGACCCACAGGACCTTGACAAACTTAATCGCCCTGTTCTTCATCACTCGCTCTGAAGTCCCCGAATTTCCACAGACGGGACTCGAAGGTGAGGTCTCTGCTGAAGCACTAATGGTTCCAATGGAACCACCAACTCCTGATCATGCAAGTATTTCTTCAACATCGAGACATGGAACACATTATGCACACCTTGCATGGATTCCTGTAGCTCTAGGCGATAGGCCAACCTCGCCAACTTCGAGGCGAGGATAGGAAAAGGCCCAACATACCTTGGACCGAGCTTTCCTTTGGTGCCAAAACGTACCACACCCTTGGTGGGAGATACTCGCAAGAGTACGTTATCACCCACCTCAAACTCCAAGTCTCGCCAGCCTCACATCAAGATAGCATTTGTGCGCTCTGTCTTTGCGAGAAGGTTCTCCGAACCTCCGACACACGATCAACGATCTGCTGCACCCAATCCGGTCCAAGAATAGCTCTCTCGCCCACGGCATCCCAACAAAGTGGCGATCTGCACTTCCGCCATACAAGACCTCATAAGGAGCATCGGATCTTTGGAATGATAATCGTTATTGTAAGCAAACTCTGCAAGGGGCAAATGGTCTTCCCAGCTACCCTTCCAAGCCATCACACAGGCCCTGAGCATGTCCTCCAAAGTTCGGATGGTACGCTCAGATCGCCCATCTGTCTGAGGGTGAAAAGCGGTACTAAGGCGAAGGCTGCGTACTCCAAAGCACTCTGCAAACTCTCCCGAACTTGGAGACGAACTTCGCATCCCGATCGAGATAATGGTCTTGGGTACACCATGCAATCTCACAATCTCCCGCACATAGATGGGAGCCAACTCGCTCATTGAATTGGTCGTATGCGGATGGGAATGAAATCTTGCGCAGACTTGCTGAGACGGTCCACCACAACCCAAACAGCATCCTTCCCTCGTGGAGAACGAGGTAAACCAACCACAAAATCCATGGAGATGTCATCCCATGGCCATACAGGAATCTCCAAGGGGCAACAGGCCAGCGGGACGCTTATGCTCAGCTTTGATCTTCTAGCAAATCCCACAAGACGCCACATACTTGGCAATATCCACTCTCATCCTTTTCCACCAGAAATTCTTCTTCAAGTCCCTGTACATCTTGGTCTCCCCAGGATGGACCGTGTACGGGGTGCGATGAGCTTCTTTCAGAATGTCTTCTTTCACTTGAGATTTCTGAGGCACGCACAAACGGCCCTGAAACCTCAGAACTCCCGCATCATCAATGGTAAAGTCTCCAGACTTGCCATCCTCAAGGCGTTTCTGCTTTCTTTGGAATAGCAGTCATCTTCTTTGTGCCTCCACTTTGCAGCTTTCGAGAATCGGCTGACTCAAGAATCAATTGAGTTTCAGCTTGCACGGTCCCCGCAAAGCGAGGAGACTCCCAAACGCTCAAAATCAGCAACAAGACAATCAACAACAGGGGCATTGCCTTTGCGATCGAGAGCGTCGGCCACCACATTTGCCTTCCCTGATGATCTTGGATAGTGAGGTCATAATCCTTTATCAATTCTAGCCACCTCCTCTGCCTCAAGTTCAAATCTTTCTGAGTAAAGATGTACTTGAGGCTCTTGTGATCAGTAAAAATATCACAAGATTCGCCAGATGTAATGCCTCCATATCTTCAATGCAAACACCACGGGCTAGCTCAAGATCATGCGTGGGATAGTTACTCGCTCATGCTTTTTCAGCCGCCTCGAAGCATAAGCAATCACCTTGCCCTCTTGCATGAGCACACACCCAAGTCCCAACCGAGAAGCATCGGAATAAACAAGTGAAGCGCTTCCCGGCTCGGGAAGGGTAAGAACGAGGAGCATCACTAACTTCTCCTTCAAAGTGCAGAAGCCGTGCTCACACTCTGCGATCCACTGGAACTTCATCCCTTTCGAGTCACCGTGAAAGTGGCTTGGCAATGATAGAGAAATCCTGCACAAAACGCCGATAGTAGCCAGCCAACCCAAGGAAACTACGCACCTCTTTGACATTGGAAGGCCTCTTCCAATCCAAAATCTTGAGACTTTGCTAGGATCTCTGAGATATGCCCTCCGGATTGATGATGTGGCCAAGAAAACCCACTTCGAGAATCCGTAACTCGCACTTTTTCAGCTTAGCAAAGAATTGATTCCCTCTCAGGTACTCAAAGACAAGCCTCAAGTGTCGCTCATGCTCCTCTTCCGATTTAGAGTAAATCGAATGTCATCGATGAACACTACCACAAACTCATCAAGGTACTTGTGTAGCATAATGCTCATCGCCTCTATAAAGACAAATGGGGCATTAGTTAGTCCAAAAGACATAACTTTAAATTCATAATGCCCATACCTAGTGGAGAAAGCGATCTTCTCAATGTCCTGCTCCCTCACACGGATCTCGATTATACCCCGATGAAGATCAATCTTGGAGAACACTTTTGCTCCCTTGATTGGTCAAACAGATCCTCGATGCGAGGCAAAGGATACTTGTTCTTGACTCGTCACTTGATTAAGAGCACGATAATCAATGCACATACGCCAACTTCCATCCTTCTTCGAGACGAAGAGGACGGGTGCTCCCCATGGCGAACGCTACGCCGAATGAAGCCCTTGGCCAATGTATCCTCCAATCGCTTCTTCAACTCGTCTTGAAAAGGACGAGCCAAGCGGTATGGAGAAATAGAAATAGGTCTAGTACCCTAACAAGATCAATACGAGAATTCCACATTCCTCACCGGAGGTAGACCAGGCAATTCGTCAGGGAACACATCAACGAATTCCTTCACTACAGGAATCTCCTCAATGGAAACTGAAGAAGATGGTTTCTCAGACAAAGTCATGAGGAAACCCAACAGCCTCAAACGCCGACCAGAAAACAAACTAGTCAAAGCAAAGACGGAACTGGAGGGTATACCACCCTGAAGGTCAACTCTTCACGGACGGGCCTGCAAGGAAACTGTCTTCCGAAACAACAGATCTTAGCACGGCATGCGATGCAACCAGTCCATGCCCAAAATGACATCAAAAGGAGCCAACTGGATCACCATGAGATTGGCAAAGAAAACCTCATCATCAATGGCAATGGTGCAACCAGGGCAAACCAAAGAACTAACAATCAACCCCCAGAGAACTGACTAACACGGACTTAGAAATCCATTTGAACTCCCAACTTAGCTCTACTAGCAAACTCCGACGACACAAAAGAGTAGGATGCTCCGGAATCAAATAGAACAAAGGCATCAACGGAATCCACGAGCGAGTACCTAAAACCACCTCTGGATGCCCTACCGACTCGGCGGTCGGCAAAGCGTCACACCCTGGTGGCGCCGGGACGTATGAGCCCCGACTCAGCCGATGCCCCAACAAGGTCAGCGGAGGAGGCAACCGAGGAGGAGCAGACGGCTGCGGGCACCAAGACGCCGCTGGTGGCGCCACGCAAAGGGTGGCCGAGAAAGCAGGGGCAGCCATCATGTGCACCGATCCTCTGGAAGACGCCGGGCCTGAGTGGGAGGAGAAGGCACCGTCTCCCACTTGATGATGCTACCAGGGTTCATCCGCAGACTCGCCCCATATGGCCGGGCTTGCCACGGTGGTTGCAACTCCCGGTCCAACCACACTCTCAGCACGGTGCTCGCCACCGCACTTGAAGCACTTCATGCCCTGCCCAGCACAGACGAGCAGTCGCTCGCGAAGAAGACGATCAAGTGGCCCCATCTTAGCCCACGAGGAGGAGCCCTGTCCTCCCTTGAACTTCTTGAAGGTGGGTCGAGAGGACCCACCTCCTCCACCAAAGGTCCTCTTCGGCCCCACTTTGGGGCCGAGGAACCCTTGAACCTCCCGGGTTCGCTTGTCCCGGAGAGCTCCAACTCGAGCTCCATGCCCTTCGCTTGCTCCACCACAGCGTAAGTCACGAGGACGATCGCCCCATGACAACTCAATCTCCTGGTTGAGGCCCCTCACGGAACCTCCTAGCTTTCTCCCGATCGTTTACCGCCACAATGCAGACGAAGCGCACCACGCTGTTGAACTCCTTCTCATACTCTTGCCACCGAGCCTCTTTCCTCGGGAAAGAGTGGTCGAGTAAGCTCCATCCTCTCAAGGAAAGACTCGATGGAACTTGGCTCGAAGCGAGCCACAAAGTCCTCCTGTGTCATCGACCCAGATCGGGGCTCTAGCAAGGCGAGAACCCCCTCCCACCGGATATCAGCTTGGCCCTTCAGTGAAAAGCCACAAAGCGAGTCCTCTGAACCGAGGTCAAATCTAGGACCTCAAACCGCCTCTCCATGTACCGCAGCCAATCTGCGGGATCGGATCGGGCGTGCTCACTGCGTCGAAAGTGTCAAGACGGAGGGACATCCACTCCCGGAGACTCATCCTCGGCTCCGGTGCAGCGGGGCAACAACAGGGCCATCGCAGGGGAGGAGGCACAACAGGGGCTGCCCGCAATCGCCGGGCGCAGCTCTGAATCTCCCTCTGCAGAGCCTGAACTAAATCTTCATTTGCGCGGGCACCCCGCCCCGACCGTGCAGCTGAAAGCTCCTCCCGAGCTGGCCCACGAGCATTTAGCGAACGCTACCCTCAAGCAGACTCCTCAACTCCTGGGAGCCTCGCCCTGGCCTCCACGGCCACGGCGTCCACGGCCTCTACCCCTCGGCATGGCTGCTTTAGACAGACAACCACCCAAACACGAAAGCACACAATCAAGATCATAGATCAAACATCATCATAAGCATATTCCTTATCACATAATCAAGCGCGATGCAATGACGAACCAAAACCCATCCTACTGTGCATCCAAGTGTGTCAGATTTTAGATTAATTATACCACTTTTACAAGTTTTAACGTTGCTATCCTATAACAAGGTTTTAGTTAGAACCTAAGCCATGTTTCTAAGTTATTCCACATCATATTTTAGTTGCAACTTAAGGTATGACACTAAAAATACATATTCCAAGGACCTACAGCCCGCTCTGATACCAACTGTAACACCCCGGCATTTAATATGCCCGAATGCTACCAAACATAAGCTAAACAACAACTAAAAACCACATTTAACATAAAATTCCAGCAAAGGCGCATAGACTAAAAAACCGAAATTTCGGCAGCACCTCCTTTGTTTTATCATGAATTTAAGGAACAGCAACAATATAGCATTATATGGCAATAAGAGAAACATCTAAAACAGCAATAAATAAAGTCTTAACGACATTAAAAGACTAACATTAAGCAATTAAAGTTCCAAGTGTCAAACGAACAATAAAACTCTCATAAACCAAGCTAAGTCTTAATTCAATGATCATCACACGCAATTTATTATAAAACTAATGGAATGATTTGTGGAATCAAAATAAGTGGAGCTACGTGTAGATGTGTGACTATTCCCCTTTCCCGTATGCCGTTCACATGGTACCTAAAAAAAAACAAGAAAACACAAGCGTGAGTTCGAAACTCAGCAAGTATATTGCAATGGACAACAAGCATAACAACATGGCAATAACATCTTCCATCATGTATATCATCTCATTCATGATTACTTAACAACATCATCATCAATTTGTATGCGATGTAATGCAATGCTCCTGACCCTCTGGAACCTCATACCGGTACGGGAAGTACACACCCGTCGGTGTGCACCCTTTCCTCCCTTCCATCCCGAAGATGGAGGGTGCCTACTCGCTTCCAAACACCACGTGGATGGAATCACGACATAGGACTTACTCAATGGCATTCCGGATTAGTCATAACTTTCTCACCGACCTTGCCGGACTAGTTAAGACTTTCTCACCACCCTCACCCTATCTCATGACATGCATGCAACCATGCCAATTATCATATTTAATTCACATATTAACACATGGCATCATAATATGTTAAACATGCTCATCATATCATATCAATCATTAACACATGGCAAGTGGACATATATCATGTAAACAATTCCATCTAATCTCAACATGCAACCTACAACTCGCTATCCATCACAACACACTTGCCTCAACCACGTGCAACGGATTGGCGGGAAGAAGAGGGCACTCCCGGGTTCACACCACCTGCACATAGGCATCACACACTCACAATCATAACCTCAAAACAGTACGCAACCCCCATCTAACCCGACATTGCCAACTACTCGCGAAACCTAAAAACAGAGGTTCTGTCCCGTCGGGACAGCAGCCTTGCGAAAGGCATAACTTGAGTTCTGGGACTCCGAATGAAATAAACGAGTACACCCTCACGTAGATTAGGAAATTTCCCAACTTTCTCTAGGTATAAGGAAAGACTGATTCGGCCTCTAAAGTTGTTTAATCTACAGATTACCGAGATCTGTTCCAATCGCGTCACAGATTTTTCGGCGCTCGGTAAAACAGCCATAACTTTCAAACGGCTGATCGGAAATTAACGTGCTTTACGTCCACGGAAAGATAATAAAATTATCTACAATCGAAATCTAAATTGACGAAAACTCGAACCCTAGCTCGACTGCTCAATCTGCCCGAAAACAGAAACGTGGACAAGTTTAGATCTAACCCAAATTACTTCAAACCAACGCCTCCAATTGATCTAAAAACTTCATAAACATCCTAATAACAGTAACTAGATCAATCCCAAGGATCCCCAAGATCATACCTTTGCCCGATGCACAAAACTCCAATAGATCTCCTCGCGAATCGCTCCTCGCTCCACGCTCCTCGCTCCAACGGATGGATCCACAAGGTGCAGAGGTGTGGAGACCACCCTTGGGCAGCATGGGGGTGGTGGTGTGGTGGTGGAGTGGTGGGGCATTGGTGGAGAGCATGGGGGAGGCGCACGGCTCAATGGGATGGGGCGGCTAGGGCTTGGCACGTGGGGGGAGGTGAGGGGGGCGCACCAAGGCCTCAAGGGGCGCAAAGGCAGCAGGGTGAACGCCCCAAAGGGCAGGGAAACCCCTTTACCAGCCCCTACACCCAATTCTAGTCCATTACGGAGACCTAATCCATCCCACCAAAGCCCACCAAGGCCCAAAACTCCTGAAGGCCCAAAACCCCGGTAAAACGGCTCCTAAAAGCTATCAACCTCCAATTCCTATGGTTTTAACCTTATTTCCACATCTCATAATGTTTATAGCCTCATCATGCTCCATAATTAAGGATACGACACTCCGTGGCGACATAACACTTCAACCGGCCCAAAAACGCGAGTAAACCTCTACCGAAGGGTTTTAACCTAAATTCGACATTCCATAAGTTTTTTTTGTCCTCAACATTCACATTGTATAAGATTACGACACTCCGAGGTGTCACAATGACAGAGTGCCAGAAGCGCTCAGATTGGGTAAATTGAAAAGAAGCAATTGAGGCAGCGCTCACTTAATAAGAGAAAAGTTTTTGGTCCTGTTGTCCGAACACCTCCTAAAGTGTTTCCTATAGGAGCAAAATGGGTTTTTCATTTGGAAGAGAAATGAAAATATCCAGGTGGTGAGATATAAAGTGAGGTTTGGAGCACAAGGGTCCACGTAGAAACCTAGCACCTATTATAATAAAACATATTCTCCTGTAATGAGTGTAATAATGTTCCAATATTTAATATTAATGACATCAAGCTTAAATTTAACAATACATTTGATGGATGTAGTGACCACATATTTATATAGGTCACTGGATATGGGTATTTATATGAGAATCCCTGAATGAGTTAAAATTCTGAATCCTAATAATCACAACATGTATAGCGTCAAACTGCAGAGATCGCTATATGATTTAAAACAGTCGGGGAGAATGTAGTACAACCGACTTAGTGAGTTTCTCCTGAAGAAAGGACAGTGAGTTCCTCATGAAGAAGGGATACAGAAATAATAGTTGTCCTTGTGTGTTCACAAAGAAATCCTAGAATGGATTTTGTATCATCTTAATATATGTCGATGATCTAAACGTCATCGGAACCACAAAGGAAATAAAGGAAGCAAGTTCTTACATTACGATGAAGTTTTGAGATGAAAGATTTGGGTAAAATCAAATATTGCTTAGGCCTGTAGCTGGAGCATTTCCCAGAAATTTTTTTTATACACAAGTCTACTTATACTGAGAATGTATTAGATAGATTTAAATCTTATCATTTGAAAACCCCATGGTACTAATATCCCTTGAAGTGGATAACGACCTTTTTAGACCAATAATGAAATTTAGACCAATGATGAAAAATGAGAAAGTCTTAGGACCTGAAGTCCCAAACTTATGTATCTTGCGAATTGCGTAAGGCCTAATATTGCATTCGCAGTAAATTTGCTAGCAAGACACAGTGTAGTCCTAACCAGAAGACATTGGGCTAGTGTCAAGACTTTACTCATATACCTCCAAGGTACTCAAAGATCTTGGATTGCTTTTTTCGAAAAGAACCAAGACTTAACCATGGTGGTATATATGGATGTTAGCTACATGTCTAATCCTCACAGTGCCAAATCTACGATTGATTTTGTATTTCTCTGTTGTGGTTCAACCATTTCTTAGCGGTCTTTTAAGCAGACTTTGGTAGCTACTTCTACAAGTAACTCAGAGATTATAGCTTCATATGAAGTCTCACGTGAGTGTGTTTGGCTGAGACGTGTGATTAACCATATCTAGAAGTCATATGGTCTTAATACCGTTGAGACCCCTATGATTATCTATGAAGATAATATTACTTGTGTTGCACAAATATAAATGGGTTATGTAAAAAGCAATATCACGAAGCGTATTGCCCCTAAAGATAGAGAACTTTGCCTCCTATATTGTGTGTGCTCCTACTTTTGTTTGTGTGATCTCGTTGGCATGTTGTTGATTGATCGCGGGTGAATGGCTATGTTTTACAATAGAATGTAGGTGGAGGGGAGGCTAAAAAAACTCCTTAGGAATCAAATCAAAATTGTATTGATTACAATAGTTAATGGGTTTACAATTGAAATGAGTATATTTTGGACGAAAAAAGTTAATGATGTTTGACTTGACATGATTCATTAGTTTGAATTTGAAAGAACCACCAAAATAGTAAATAAAATGACTTCATGTGTTAATGGAGGGAGATAGGCCTAGGAAGGGTATATAGGTACTAACATGGCCGTAGGATAGCATCGGTTGACTTGTTCCACCTACATGGCAGTCAGATTTCGTTTGCTAGTATGTCGCACCATCCAGCGTCCACCCTTCACCCGAAATGCACTTATCAACAGGTTCCAAATATTGTTTTCAGTTCACATCTCTGCACCCTCTGAAATCTAAAATTTTGGTGAGATCTCATTATTTCGGATGAAATCTAGACAAAATCCAAAAAAGCAAAATTCAAATCTGTTTTTTTTATCGAGATTTCCAAGATCTCGGCGAGATTTCCCGAGATCTTTTTGATTTTTAACTGAACAAAAATTAGTCCAAAACGCATCAAAAATTTTTAAAATTTTTTTATGAATAGTCATGACACATAAATAATATTCCCATAAAAATTTAAGATGATTATCAATCATAAGGAATTTTTAAACATTCTAACAATGCTACTGTCCTGATAATAGGCTTATCGGCAAATTTCAATCGAATTGAAAATGGTGCAAACCATGTTAGAAACTTTTGAAAAAATTTATATGGTCCTAATACAGCCATAATATTCCCATAAAATTTTTAGATGATTATAAAGCTTAAGGAATTTTCAAAAATTTGGATAATGCTATTGAAGGCCTGGCAAATTTCAACCGAATGAAAAATGATTCAAACCACGTTATAAATTTTTGAAAATTTTTTGTGGATAGTACTGATGCATCACTAATGTTACAATAAAATTTTTAGATGATTATAAAGCTTGAGGAATTTTTAAAAATTCTAACAGTGAGTAAAAGCTGAGTAAATGATCTGCTGAGGCTACAAAAAATTTCTATACCTCCACATGGATGAAGTTGAGCTTGCTGAGTTGGTTAAAGGATCAAGCTCTCCCCACAAGAGGTCTTGGATTCGAATCCATTACCCAACATTAATTTTTAAGATTTTTTTAGATTTTGCATGCCATCTTCTTCTAAGTCTGTACAATCTATAACTAAATTGTAATCCAAATAACGTGAAAGCACATGGTCTTTGTAATATCTCCCTTCATCTGAGAACTCAGTTGTAATGTAAACTTGAAACTATTTATGTTGTCATATAAACTATCAACAACTGATGTTTATATGTTTGTAGTATTCATGCACTTGTTGTACCAGCTCCCAATCTTAACATGTAGAATCTTATTATGCATGTAATCAGAGCTCTGTCATAGGCTCATAGCACTTTCTATGTTGTTGCAATAATTGTTCTCAGCTAAAACCCTAAATAACATATCGCTGAAAATAATTAATTGTTAGATCCACAGCAACTACAACATTCTAGACCAGATTGTATTACTGCCCATGGTAAAATGAAGCTCAAATCCACACATGGTTGTTCTACTTGTAGTACTTGTCTTATTTTGGAGATTTACTTTCTTTTTTGAATTCCTTGAAATAGTGAAGCACTTGTACAAAGCAGAGCATGAGCAAAAAAAAAAAGGAAAAAAAATAAATGTGCCCAGCTGGGATTCAAGCTAATGAAATTCAAAAAGCAAATTTGAAATCTGGTAAATTTGAAAACAAAATTTCTGAAATTTTGGCCAAATTCACCAAAATTTCGGCGAGTTTTAGCCCCTATAGAATGGTATCCTAATTCTAGAAAATAATGGAACCAACATGTTTTGTAAGGAAATTCAGGTGGCCCAGTTGGTCTATGGCATTAGTTGGTATATGGCAACATGTTCTCCAAATGGTCACGGGTTCCAAGGATCCCAACTCAACAAACAATTTTTTGGGAGGTGTTAGGAAACCGATTGACGTATCCTATATGGACTCTTCCTTATCTCTAAGCAGAACCGCTATATATAGGAGGCAGGGGGTCACCCCATTGTACACAAGCATACAGAATAATAAAGCAGACCCGTTCCTCCTCATATTGTGTCTCTCTTTCTCCCCTGTCTGTTCTCCACTTTAGATCTATTACGCAACCCCGGACTATTTGATAGCGAGGTTGTCTAACACGTTATCAGCACGAAGCTCTACCCGGTGAACAGATTGAAAGGTGAGAAAATGTGAGAATACGAGAATTGAATCTAATCGTTCATTGAATTTGTGCATGTATATAATCTTCGCATCAAGATCCTATGATCATCACGTGGCACGAAGCTGGAATATGTGATGATTGTTGAACAGATCGTAGCACGAAGCTACAGAATAAAAAGTTGCGGTACAAGTCGCTGCAGTAAAGAAGCTGGCTGATCGGTCCGGCCACGAAGTGCCGTGGAGAAGTAGCCGACGGCCCGCACACTTGAAGAAACCAAACTGGAAGTGGCCGGTTCGATCAGTGCACGAAGCACCACGACGGCTCCCACACATGCATGATGCATGGAAAAATTACGTACGCACTATGCAAGGAATTGAAACAAGTACGCATATATACATGCATATACGCCTATGCTGGAAAGAAAGCATACAAGAGAAAAAAATTCACAGCGCGTCCAGCGTCTCGGTTGCTCCGCCGGCGTCTCACCGCGCGAGCCGATGCCTTCGCCTCCTACGGGGCCGGCGGCCCTGGTCTTTCCGCAGTCGCCCGAAGCGATGTCGCCGGCTCGCGTCAGATTGCCGAGTGAAGACCAGCCGCCCCGCCCATGGCGCCGCAAGCCGCCGCCGACCGCGCACTCGAAGCGTCGCCTCGCGCAGCCCGGCTTGAAGCCGCCGGCCATCACGCGCCTCGCTGCCCGAGCATGTTGCCGTTGCCGCCGACTGGCCTCGCGCATGAAGTGCCCGAGCTCGTTGCTGCCGTCCGGCCGCCACCGTCCGGCCCAGCTCGCGCCGTTCTCGCGCCTAGCTGCCGCGCCCACGTGCTGACCCTGGGCCCGAAGCCTCGCTGCGCCTCGTCGGGCCTCGCCGTGCCCTCCTGGCCTCGGCCTCGCCGGCCTCCCGTGCCGTCTTGATCACCCACGCAGCCGCCGCCGCTCGGTTGCGAATCGCCGAGACGCCACGCCGCCCGCCGCCGGCACCTGAAACCGCGCCCGCCGGTCGCCGGCGCCCTTGGTTCGGCTGGTTCACCATCTGGGCAGCAACAAGACTTTAAGCTTTCCTTTGGAAACCAATGGACATGAAGTCCATTGGCCTTTGGACATGAAGCTCTCTATTCCAATATGGCTCTAAAATCAGTTCAGGCAGGGGGCAAAGGGAAATTACCCCTTTGCCCCCCCCCAATTTTGAGTATTATTTCTTTTTCGTTTTCTGGAAGTTGCATAGTAATTCAGAAAATTGATTAGAAATTCTAGAAAATTCCGAAAAATATGAAAAATAACTAGAAAATTGTAGAAATTTTTGTGGCTCTGTTTTAATTTATACTTAGCCTTATTTTTCTGCATTTATGAATTTTTGCATGAATTTTTGCAATAATTGCCCTGTTTAGAATATCGAAAATTTCTGAGAATTTATTTCCGCATTTATGAATTGTGCAATTATTGTCTATTCTGAATTTATGAATTGTGCAATTATTGTTCTGTTCCATGTATTTATTGCTTTAATTTAGTTCATTAGAAATTGAAGCACGCCGCACGAAGCGGCCACCGTCGTGCCAAGAAGGCCGACGTGCATGGAACTGAATGCACCGCGCGCATGAAGCCGTGCTAAACCGATCGCACGAAGCCGATCGCGCATATGAATCTGATCGCTTGCATGAAGCTAATCACCTACATGCATGAAGCTGTAGTTCTAAATATTTATGAATATTTATGAATCTCGCACTTATGAATCTTGCATTTACCTTGTATTTATGAATTCCGTACTTCTGAATCTGAATCTTGTACTTATGAATTTTGCATTTATATTGTATTTATGAATCCTGTAATTATTGCTTTCTTTTAGTTTGCTGGAAATTCATGAGAATTTTATTATGCATTTTATTGAATCTAAAATCCACTTCCTATAAGATTGCACGCAGTAATCTAATGAAAGAACCTTATGAATGTGCAAAGGTGTGGCATTGTCTAACGTGAGTTTTGAAAAACTGACATGAATGGTCAGAAGTATCTCACATAGACATCAGATTGCATAATTAATTGCAAGCTCTCAAAGAGCAATTTTTCTCAAGAATGAATATGCAGTTTATTCTTTATTTCAGTATTCTTTACTTACAAGCAATTTTTGAATTACTTAGCCACTGTCTGATTAGAATTATTTTTTTTCTTTTCATCTAGAAATCGTGTAGCGCCCAATGGAGGAAATATGCATTGTTGATAGTGGCACAACAAATACCATCTTAAGAGAGTCGAAATACTTCCAGACGATCACGAAGAACGCTGGAAGGATTACGACTATCGCAGGAAGCGATACGCATATAATAGGCTCAGGAAGAGCCATAATTATATTGCCAATGGGTACAACTTTGGTAATTGAAGAAGCCCTCTTGTACCCTGAATTAACTCGCACTCTCTTAAGTTTCAAGGATATCCGCGCCAATGGGTTTCACATAGAAACCAATGAAGAAAATGGCAAAGAACACTTGTGCATTGTGAAGCACGCGGAATATGGAATGATGGTACTAGAAAAATGTCCCTCATATGAATCTGGGTTGTACTACACGAAAATCAATGCACACGCAGTGTATACTTCTTTGAAGACTGTCTTTAGAAGCTCTGAATTATTTGCTTTATGGCATTGTAGATTAGGTCATCCTGGTCTTAGATTGATGAGAAATATAGTTAATAACTCACAAGGTCATGGCATTAATGTTAAAAATTTCCCGAATCATGAAAATTTTGTGTGCCATGCATGTGCCACCGGAAAATTAATAACTAGACCATCTGTTATGAAAGTGCAACATGAAATCCCTGCATTCCTGGAACGCATTCAGGGGGATATTTGCGGCCCGATTCAGCCCTTGTCAGGGCTGTTTCGATACTTTATGGTGCTCATTGATGCTTCCTCGAAATGGTCGCATACATGTTTGCTGTCAACAAGGAATCATGCATTCGCAAAATTGATCTCGCAGATCATCAGAATTAAGAATGCTTTTCCTGATCATCGCGTGAAGTCCATTCGATTGGACAATGCCGGCGAATTTACTTCCAAGGCATTTGATGATTACCGTGACAAAGAACGGAATAATCTGTTGAGCACTCTGCATCGCACGTCCATACGCAAAATGGGCTAGTGAAGCACTAATAAAGAGGATTAAGTTCATTGCCGCATCGCTCTTGCAGAGTTGTAACTTGCCCAACACTTGTTGGGGACACGCAGCCTCGCACGCAAAGAAGACTCATCAATTATAGACCATCGGCCTACAACATCCATTCACCAATGCAATTAGTGCAAGGGGTCATCCCGAAGATTTCCCATCTTAGAAAATTTGGTTGTATGGTATATGTACCTATACCACCCCCGCAGCGGACTGCAATGGGCCCTCTCCGCAAGTCTGGGATATACGTTGGTTATGAGAGTGCATCCATAATCAGGTATTTGGAACCCATGACTGGAGACTTGCATACAGCCCGATTCGGCCGATCAGATCTTTGACGAGGACCGTTTCCCGTCATTAGGGGGAGAGAATCAACCATTGGATGAAAAATACCGGAAAATAATATGGCATTCCACTGGGATCCCCACACATGACCCTCGCACTAATGAAGCAAATCAAGAAGTCCAGAAGATAATTGATTTGCAGAATTTAGCAAATGAACTGCCTGATCATTTTTGTGATCTGAAGAGCGTGGTTAAGTCGCATGTACCCGCAAGAAATGCACCAGAGAGGGTGGAAATACCTAAGAAAGCAGAAGGTATCCCTCATCCTGTTCAGAGGCCTCAAAGAAAAAGAACAGGAAATCTGGCTTCTCAAACCCAAAGTACCCGAAGACGTCTGGGGAAAACTGGGCAAGAGGACTTACCACAGCCAATCACAAAAGTGCCCCAAAGCAAGAAGGGGAGCCAGTTGAGACCTGGCACTGGAAAGAAGCCTGTGGAAAAGGCAATTCCAGATCTGAACCTTCCATTGGAAGAAGCCGCCGGAAATAATGTGTGCGCACACATTGGCAGAGAAAAACTAAAGGAACTTGCTCCTAGAATGGGAAATAGCAATGAAGAGCAAGTAGAAGTGCATGAAGCACACCATGACGAAATGGCCATAAATTTTGTAATATCAGGAGAATCAATGAATAGAGCAACAGCCAATGTCGATGCATACTTTGCAAAGAAGATTGCCACGATCATTAATTATGATCCCGAGCCCGCATCTCTCGCAGAGTGCAAGAAAAGGCTCGATTGGGAAGATTGGAAGAAGGCAATCACCGCAGAGTTAGTCTCTCTGAACAAAAGAGAGGTGTTTGGGCCTGTGTGCCGCACGCCTCCCCATATAAACCCCGTAGGTCACAAATGGGTTTTTGTTCGCAAGAGAAACGAAAACAATGAAGTTGTAAGGTACAAGGCAAGGCTTGTCGCTCAAGGTTTCACTCAACGTCCTGGGGTTGATTATGAAGAAACCTATTCTCCGGTCATGGGCGGAATTACCTTTAGATACTTGATCTCAATGGCAGTCAACTTGAAGTTGAAAATGAAGCTAATGGATGTTGTCACAGCATATTTGTATGGAAACTTGGATTCGGAGATTTATATGAAAGTACCGGAAGGTATCCCGATCCCGAACCAAGACAGAGCAAACAGAAACCTATACAGTGTGAAATTGGAGAAATCACTTTATGGGCTAAAACAGTCGGGAAGAATGTGGTACAATCGCTTAAGTGACTTTCTTTGCAAGAAAGGCTACACGATCAGCGAAGATTGTCCATGTGTGTTTATACAACGATCCTCGAATGGATTTTGTATAATCTCCGTCTATGTAGATGACTTGAACATCATTGGGACGAATGAAGAAATTGAAGAAGCATACACATACTTGAAGTCTGAATTTGAAATGAAAGACTTAGGTAAAACCAAGTTTTGTTTAGGCTTGCAGCTTGAACATGTCCAAGGCGAAATCTTGGTACACCAATCTTCCTACACACAGAAAGTGTTGGAGAAATTTGGTTTTGAAAAGGCATACCCCGCAAAGACCCCAATGGTCGGAAGGTCACTCCAAGCAGACCTAGACCCGTACAGGCCTAAAGAAGAGGGGGAGGAAGTCCTGGGAGCGGAATTCCCATACTTGAGTGCAATTGGAGCGCTCATGTACCTTGCGAATAGCACTAGGCCGGACATTGCGTTCACCGTGAATTTGCTAGCACGGTACAGTGAAGAACCCACCAAAAGGCATTGGAAAGGGGTTAAGGACGTCTTCCGTTACCTCCAAGGAAGCAAAGATCTTGGTTTGTTCTATAGAAGGAACAATGAATTGAATTTGGTTGGCTATGCCGATGCTGGGTACCTATCGGACCCGCATACTGGAAAGTCACAAACCGGGTATGTTTTCCTTTGCGTTGGAACAGCAATTTCGTGGAAGTCATCAAAGCAGACTCTTGTCTCGACGTCGACAAACCACTCAGAAATAATTGCCTTGTATGAAGCCTCTCGAGAATGTGCATGGCTTCGAAGAATGGTTCACCACAT
Organism: Rhipidocladum racemiflorum; assembly: GCA_036346355.1. NCBI lineage: Eukaryota > Viridiplantae > Streptophyta > Magnoliopsida > Poales > Poaceae > Rhipidocladum > Rhipidocladum racemiflorum. The sequence continues at coordinate 36,091,473 of CM070580.1, read as the reverse complement.
CCAGAAGTCATGTGGTTTGAACATGGAACAAACCCCCACCATTATCTATGAAGATAATGCAGCTTGTGTTGCTCAAGTGCAAATGGGATATGTGAAGAGTAACCTCACAAAGCATATCAACCCCAAGTTCTTTTATGCTCATGAATTGCATAAGATGAACGAGATAAAGATACTGCATACTAAGTCGTGTGAAAATCTCGCAGATTTATTCACTAAGTCACTCCCGTCATCTTCCTTTGAAAGATGTGTTAGAGGAATCGGGATGATGAGGCTTAGAGAAGTGCAGATTTCAGGGGGAGAATTTTCACATACTCCTACATAAATCTCGAACATGAAGTTTGACTACCCAACGTGAATCTTGAAGATTAACATTGAAGTTTGGGTGGATTGTACTCTTTTCCTTAAGTAAGTTTTTCATTGAAGTTTTCTTACATAAGGTTTTTGATGAGGCAATCCGTGCAACACAGCAAGCGTGTGCTATGTACTCTTTCCAATTATTTTTCCCACTGGGTTTTTATGGAGTTTTAATGAGGCATATGCATCTCGCAGTGAAGAGTCCAAGGGGGAGTGTTAGGAAATTGATTGACGTATCCTATATGGACTCTTCCTTATCTCTAAGCAGAACCGCTATATGTAGGAGGCAGGGGGTCACCCCATTGTACACAAGCATACAGAATAATAAAGGCACTGCCTCCTCATATTGTGTCTCTCTTTCTCCCTGTCTGTTCTCCACTTTAGATCTATTAGGCAACCCCGGACTATTCGATAGCGAGGTTGTCTAACAGGAGGGACAACCAAGTCATGGCTCATAGTCTCATACTATTGTCAAGCTAAAAATTCGGTGAAAAATCCTGGTCACCAGGATTCGAACTTGGGTCACAGTCGTGGGAGCAAGTAACCTAACCACCTAGACTCAAGTGGGTTTGTGACTTAGTCAGCTCTTATATATAACTTGTATATGTATAAATTCCCCCTCCAAATTCGGTGCAAAAAACAATCAATCCAGTCCAATATGTGCTTATCTCGGTTTAATTAACCAAAATATTGGTGATATTTTGCCAAATTTTTTGAAAATATTTGAAATTTTTTTATTCCACCAGGATTCTGAATCTCGAAGGCAACCGAAATACGATATTTCACCAAAATTTCATGAAATTTCGCCGAGATTTTAAACCTTGCTTGTCAAACAGCGGAGCTAGCCAATTATTTCTCTTGTCGACCAAATTAAATTTTACTTTAACTATGGTTTTATATAATCATAATTTAATTTAGATTTTGTTTGTAATATAACTTTGGTTTACATGAAAACACTTTATTTATGATTCGATGTTAGTTCAAATTTGTATTTTAATTCGTAATTTAACATATTTCCATTAAATTTATATACAAATTTAATTTAAACCGGGAAATTGTATTCCAAATTTAAGTTTATTTTGAAATAAATTTAAGATATTTAAATATTAATTTAATTTATCCCAAAATTAACTCTAGTTTTGAATTTTTTTTTAATTTGAATTTATGCATCCTAAATGTAATATCATTTTTAGAATTAATTAAATTGATAATATAATACTTTTTTTTGGTTATTCTAATTCTAAATTTGAATTTATATAGTACCAAATATTTTTTGTTTTGGATTAAGTGGGCCATTGTTGCCACAAACTTTTTGAGATGAGGGCCACTAAAGGTAATAAGAAAACTAACACGGATTCTGGGCTTTGACGACTAGAAACTGAAGGGGCCAAATGATGTCAAGGGAGAAAACTGTTGAGATATAATGGAACTGTACGGTTTGGTGGACGAATTTCGAAACTACCTTTGATAGATTTTGGCTATAAATATAGCACCCTATTGTACAGAAGAATCAATCTATACTTAATAAAGAGGGAAGAGTTGAGATACCCTATATTCGGTTTTCATCTTTGTGATTGTTCTTTGGATATTCTCAGCATTGCGTAATTGGCATTGGAGCTATTCCTTGACGACTAATTAATTCCTTAACACGTTATGAGCACGAGTCTCTCCAAAAGGCTGAACGATATGTCGTAAGGATTCCTCATCTTCCCAATCAACATACTATTAGATTAATCTTGTAGATTAACTATTGTTTGCTAGTTCCCCATATTATATTGATTTAATCATTAAATAGGCCCTATATTGGGGTCACTATTAATACCTATGTGGCATGGTGGCTGGCACGCTGACACGCAGGTCATCGTGAACCCCGACTGGTGCCGTCCTCGCTGAGCACCACACCTAGAACTCTTGCTGAGCGAGCGCATTGAGCGCATTGCTGCTGAATGCCTCTCGTTGAGCACCATGGCACTCTCGAAGCCACCATTATTGGTTGCTCGCTACACGCTCACCACATGCTACCGTTGCGTTTTGTGGCAAGGCCTAAATAGCCGCAAGACGGCTAGGGTTTTAACCCTATATGATCGGCCTTAATAGGCTACCGCAGGCTGTGTAGCTTGTGGATAGTGGCCGAGTATGGCCTGTTGGTTTTTAGCCCAAGAAAAAATGGCACTTTTGGGTTTAAGCTCTAAAGTTTTAGTTAATTACATATTATTTTGCAGCTGTTGTAAATTTTTTGCCTTTAACCCATGAAGTTAAGTTAAATTATAGAATAATATTGCGGTAGTGGCAATCTTAAATGCCAAACCCTATACTTTTTAGTAATTATGAAAAATAATTAGTAAATTTTGAAAATTTACATTAAATTCTAGAAAGTGAATTTTTAGGTATATGGGCTTCGTAGATTGTTGAACTTCAGACCTATCACACATTGGAATCTTCATATCACTAGATTTATTTTCCTAGTATAAACCCATGCTTATATATATGCTGATTTTATTTTATTTTATTGTTATGAAATTCCCTGAGGGAATGCTATAACCAGCAAAGATCCGTCATGCTACCAGAAGCACAACATGAATGGACCCTCCTACGCTTCCAGGATTTCAAAACTATGGCAACTCACAACTCCTCCATGCACAAGCATGTCTCCAAACTGCGCTTCTTTAACCAAAAAGTTACATATGCTGAGATGATAGACAAAACATTATGCACCTTCCACCCCAACATGATGATACTATAGCAACAATACTGTCATACCAAGTATTAGAAGTACTATAAGCTCATCTACACTTTGCTAAAAGCAGATAAACATAATGAACCTCTGATGAAGAATTATCATATTATTCCCAATGGGACACATGCAATACCCAAAGCGCATGTAAATGCTTAGCAGACTAGTAACAGCCATGGCTATGGAAAAGGCAAGCGGAATCAAGGGAAAATGCAAAAGGGTACAGGCAAGCCCTAGGGAAGAGGTAAAGGGTAAGGAAAGTTCCAAAAGTAAGACTCAGCCAATAAAGCTACCTACCCTCCACAAACCTACTTTAGGTGTGAATGCACCAACCATTAGTCACGCACGTGCCACACCTCGAAGCATTTGATAGACCTTTAAATGCAATCCACTGGGAAAGTCAAGAAGACCCAGGGGAAAAGGGCTGATGCACTCTTCACCACTCAACTTGTAGTTGACAAGGACACCAAGAAGAGTGATGGCATGGTTCTTGATCTCATGGAGGACACTAACACGCCATGGATCAAGATGGTCTTCTTGGAGTTGAGCTCAAGGAGTTCCATAAGGACACCAATAATTTATATGGAGACCTGCAGTAGTCTCCTAGAGACTCCTTTTTGCTAGTCGATGTCATATTTTCCTTATGAGTCTCATTAAGAGTCACTTTGTCAGTTTAGTCATAGTTCCTGATTGAACATTAGTCTACGCTCATATTGAGCAATTATCATTTAAAGTTGAATAAATTATTATTTTTAGAATATTACATTCATTCAGTGTGTTATGTTTGTTCTATATTTTACAATATGTTTTCTGAAGCAACAATTATCTTAATGCTAAAGGCATACTTTTAATATAGAACAAACTATTGTCCAATGGTGGATAAGGAAATATGACATGTATACAGTTGCACCACCAGTCCAATTCTTATGTAAACTAAATATTTTTAGACTTTGACTATGAAAAACAAAAATATTATGACCAACGTTGGAATCGATGCCCTCATTGTTGGTACTAGAAGAGCCATCATAGTTATCCGTATATGTAGTCGTCTAATAATAGAGGATGCTCTTTTGTATCCTGAGTACAGTTGTATTCTATTAAGTTTTACAGACATTCATACAAATGATTTCCACATGGAGACAAAAAAATGAGGATGATATAAAATACCTATTCATGACTAGGTTTAACAGGTGTAAGAAACGTGTGGTTGAAAAACTTCTTTCCTTCTACTCATTATTATATTATACATATATAAAATCCAAAGTTTATGTTGCGATGAAAACTATACTTAAAGACCCAAAATTCTTTAAGATCTAGCATGATCGACTGGGTCATCTTGGGTTGAATATGATGAGAAAAATCATTGATAATTTTGCTGGCCATAACATAAAAACTGTAGACTTATTTAGATCTAAAGACTTCTTATGCTCTGCTTGTGCAAAAAGGAAACTCAAACCTAGACCCTCATCAGAAAGTTAGGAAATAATCACCATGTTTCCTCGAGAGAATTCAATGTGATATTTGTGAACCTATCCGGTCCCTCTTGGGCCCTTTTGATACTTTATGGTACTAATAGATGCTACTACTAGATAGTCCCATGTATGCCTCTTATCTACTAGAAACCATGATTTTGCTAAATTATTTGCCTAAATTATTAAATTAAAAGCCTATTTTCCATATGAAAGGATCAAGTATATTTCAATGGACAATGCTGGTGAGTTTAACTCAAAGGCATTCAATGATTATGTTATAGTTCTGGGCATAAATGTAGAGCATTTAGCACCTCATGTCCACACATAAAATGGCCTTACATAGTCATTAATTAAAAGAATAAAAGTTATTGCTAGGCTGCTCTTGCGGAATTATAAGCTACCCACTAGGTGTTGGGGCCACATAGTGTTGCATGCTGCTACATTAATCCAACTCAGGCCAAATATATACCATGATATTTTTCCCGTGCAGCTAGTGGTAAGAAAGAACCAATTATTTCTTATCTGCAAAAATTTGGTTGTGTTGTATTTCACTACGATAGGCAGCATACATCCATGGGCCCTCACCTGAAGTTGGGAATATATGTAGGTGTTTGTGCTAAAAACGTGAGGTAGGGTCCTTAGCCTCGAACACACAAGACAAACGCCGGGTTTGAGCGTGCCAGTCAATTTGACCTGCAATTGACAAGGTAAAAGTCGTAAAATCAATCGGAGCTGATAACGAGCGATTATCGGCGTAACTCCGGTCGGCTAAAAGCCGATTAGGGGATAACTAGATTAACTGATTACGGCTAACCCAAGGGTAAAGGCAGATTGGCTTTGAGGGGCGATGTGCAACAACATAAAGCAAATCGAACCTGAGGCGAATATCGGCTAGATCAACAAATCGGCGATGCGCAACTCTTTATTGATCTCATCGACTTATAGAGGAATGCTTACAAAACTAGAGAAAATAACGAAAAGAACTATAAAAATAAATGTGTGATTGTGTTGGGTTGTTCTGCTCTGTGTCTCCTAGTTCGCCCTTCTTTTATATGCCTCATCCGATCCGAGTCCGTCGTCAACACGGCCACCGAGTCCATATCGGCTATGATCCGATCCTTGGTTTCCAAATCCGTTACGGTAACTGAATCTGCGTTGGTTACGATCTAATTCTCGGTCTCCGAATCCCAACCGTTCAACTCTTTCCGTACTTGGGCCGATACTTTCCTTACGTGTCAAATTTCGGTGCAAACATATGCCCCCCATTTTTGGAAGATAACTTGTTGTCTTTCTAAAATTGTATCGGCTTTTCTTCTCAATCGGCTTGTGAGAAAAACCTTTCTCGATAAATGCTCCATTAATGGCGCCGTAAAAACCTCGGTGCGCTTTTAATGCCTACGTTGTGTCAAAACTGCTCCCGCCCTTTCGATTTTTCACCACGGTATAAATATGCGGGTCCCTCCACGGTCATTCTCACGCTTTCACGCTCTTGAATTGGCAGCAATCGGCTTCCTCTCCCCTCTTCTGACCTCATCTTTCGAGTCGGCTGAATGGATTCATCTCAGGTACTCATCCCGATCCCCAATAGTGACGATCAATTCTACCTAGGGCCGGTAGGAAATATAGAAGTCGATACGGTTGTTAATCAGGAAGTACCTCGACTAGCGTTATCGGCTGCCGGCTACAACATAAAAGAGTGGGGCAAGAGTTTCAGGGCATGGTCGACGGCTCTCAAAGGATGGAGGTCCTGGTACATTAGGGTATCGGCCCAGAAGAGAATGAAGTTGGAACAGATGGGAATAGCCGAGTGTCTACCTCTAAGTCGAGTTGACCCGGAAGCCAACGAGCCCTTGGTGGCCACGGCATGTTACTTTTGGTCCGATTATTTCAATGCCTTTCTTTTCCCAACTGGACCGATCGGCCCCACCCTCCTTGATATAGCTCAGTTATGTTGCCTCTGACCCGACGGTGAGCATATATCGGCTTTTAGTGGTAAGCTAGGATAGAAACTGATCCAAACAAAAGGTGAACTGTGGCACAAGTACATTCAACATAATAACAAGGTTAATGGACCCGTGTCGGACGAGGAGCACATCGCCTTCCTTAATTTATGGCTAGACCAATTTTTATTCTGTGGTGCCTCCCTTTGTCCGACTCAGGTTTATCAATTGATAGCTGAGCGTCTGGTAGAAGGTCATCAGCTTGCCCTAGGAAAGATGCTGCTAGGCGTCGTTTATCAAATGCTACATGTTATACGGAGTCGGCTATTTTCTGGGTTCACGCAGTTTGTAGTCGGCAATGTGGGAGGACCTTTGTGGTTTGTGCAATTATGGCTACATTGCTTATTCAGCCGATCACTCCTCCCGGATTCCATAGATGATCCTGGCTTCCCTCGAGAAGATTACCCAGAAGATGTTGTCCCCTATTATACTGCCAGCCGATCTCTGGGTCAGAAATATATGGTGTGCTCTGTTGGCAAGATGAAGATAACTCCTGCTGGGCTAAAGAAATACTTGACATTCTTTTTAAATCTGGACATTGCAACATTCGGCCAACAAGATTTCTTCAGTTATAGCAACATAGCCGATTATCCATATCCCTCCTTTTTGCAACTGGATGCTGACAGTTCCTCCATGCCAGAATTGACTTTGGAACTTTTCAAATTCTTCATCTCTCCTTGTATCCTTCATGTGGGCATGAGCTCGAGGAATCGGACTTTCCAACCTTCTTATGAGTTTTATCATTCGGCGTTTTATGCCTGTCAATTGGGCTTTGGTCAAGTTATTCCAAGTTTTCCCCTTCTTGATCGGATCCAACCCAGGACCAGAGTGACAAAAAAGGTGGCTGCTAAGATCATCCTTAAGCTGGCTGATGATCTTCAGATCTCAAGGCTTCAGCATTTCGTCTTAAACACCCATCGATCAAGCCGATATACCACATGGTGGACTTCGATAGCTGAGGCTCTTCTTCTTGACAGGACACCGTCGGCTATTATTTCCCTTTTCCTACCTGATTAACATGAGCCGACGGTTGTCTCTGCTGCTTCTAGCGAGAGCACCAGTTCTTTTGGTTATACTAATTCTTCAGTAGCTATAGAGGTACTGACATTTTTATAGATCCTTATGCTTCAAACACTTTCGTTTATCGGCTTGACTGAGTTTCTTTTGTTTTTCTTGTAGGATAAGGCTAAACTGGCCAACAGGCGGCCAACCCCATCAACTTGTCTGCCCCATCTGGCAGTGGTCGTCATAAGAGGGCGAGCCAAGCAACGGGCCTAACGGGCTATTCATCGGGCAATCTGGGCATCCAAAGCCCATCCTTGTCGGACCTCGCCCAAAAGAGGCGCCCTACGAGTAAGCCTTTCTTCAGGTGAGTTCTAACTATTGTCTTTTTGGCCGATACTTATTCCAGCCGATCTTCTTTTTCAGAAAAAAAAACAAAGTCTGCAGCAAAGAGATCCCCCAAGCCCGTGGAATGTACAGGCGAAAATTCTCCGAGCCGATCGACTACCGAGGTAAAGTTTATATCTTGGCTCTCTTTTCCTTTAACTCTGAAGATAATACTAACTTATGCACTTTGAATCAGCCATCGCCGTCGGTTCAGGTGGCCGGGATTCTAGCCGAAATACAAGGCACATCGGCTGTCCCGCCTTCGCTATCCCCGACGCTTCCAGTGGTGCTACCTCCAATGACTGTTGCGCCTGCGGTCCGGCCAGCCTCCTGGGCTTCACCCTGGATGAGCTGGTCGACCCTAAAGTAATGGCGACAGATGATTATCCAGCCGACATCCGGAGGATAATCGATGCTTCCACTGTTGCGTCGTCTGCCGTGACCTCCGCGCCGGGCATGCAGGAACGACTTAACCGCCTTTTTCATGAAGTCACACAGCCTGAAGCCCAGCTCTTGGCTGATACCCAACCGCTAAGGAATGCTATGGCTGCTGTTCAAGTCTACCTTCCCACCGAGGCCATGAAAGCTTTACTGGACATTTGCCATTTAGACGACCGAAGGGGGGAGGTGGAATCTGCCAAGTCTAGGATCGCACAGCAAGAAGCACAACAAGCCGATCAGAAGATTCTGGATGAATTGGTAACCGACGCCAAGCTGAAGAGGAAAGAGTTTGACCAAGGCGCTGCTGCTCTCAAGTTGGCAAGAAACAAAATCCTCGAGCTGGAATCGGCTAGGAGGTCGCTTGAAGAATAGTTGGCTACTATCACCAAGCAACTCGCCGAGAGCCAAGTGCATGCCACAGAGTCGACTTCACTGCTAGTGGACAAGAAATGACAGATCGACGAAGTGTTTGCGAAAGTTAAGAAGCAATATGCCAAAATGGTCACTGTCCCCGGCAATGCCACAGATGATAAACAGATTGTGGATAGTGTTCAGGTGGTCATTGCAAAGGTGGCGGCGGTATTGTCGGGCCTTGGCGCCAACTTGCCCAGATCAGGGTTGTAATAGTTAGACTGAACAATACTTGCTTGCATGCCACGGGGTCTTGTTTTATGATGATGCTTGAATGTTCGAATGTCCTGCACTTAGTTGTAAATTTGCTATTATCATCGGTTATGTGGCCGATGTTTCGGATGTATGCTTCTGCATTTACATTTTAGTCAGCTTTATTCTTAATGATCTGATGTGCTTATGCTTCGATCCACACGCTAGGGTAGTATGCCTTCAGGTATTTTCCGTTGATGGCCTTCGGCAATACTGACCCTTCGAGTGTTTCTAATATATACGAATTCCCATCAACAAGCTGATTTATCTTATATGGCCCTTCCCAGGTTGGTGACCATTTGCCGAATCTGCTATCCTTAGATTCGACCGGCAATATGGTTTTCCATACTAGATCGGCTTCATTGAATGATTTTGGCATAACTTTTTTATTGTATATTCTGGCTACCTTCTCTTTATTCCTTTTAAGCCGATCTAGTGTAGTTAGTCTGATCTCTGCCAAATCGTCTAGGCTGTTGATCATGAGTTCTTTGTACTCGTTAGCCGACAAGTTATTTTGTCTGGCCACTCTTAGGGAATCGATGTTTATTTCTACGGGCAGTACGGCTTCTTGCCCATAAACCAACTGGAACGGAGACATCTTGGTCGATCTGTGGTATGATAGCCGGTATGCCCACAAAGCTTCAGACAATGTTGAGTGTCAATTCCTTGGTTTTTCATCAATCTTTCTTCTTATCAGTTTGATTAAAGTTTTGTTAGACGATTCGGCTTGTCCATTAGCCTGAGCGTAATAGGGTAAAAAATTGAGCAACTTGATGGACATGAACACGGTCCCTTGATCGGTCGTGATGGTCTGTGGAAGACCAAACCGATGTATGATGTGTTCGTTGAAAAAGCCGATTACTTCAGTGCTTGTAACCCTTTTGAGGGGTATGGCTTCTACCCATTTTGAAAAATAGTCCGTTGCTGCGAGGATAAATTTGTGCCCTTTGCTTGACGCTGGGAATATTTGGCCGATTATATCTATCCCCCATCCGCGGAAAGGCTAGGGTTTGATAATCAGATATAAAGCCGACCCTGGTGTGAGTTGTACGTTCCCAAACTTTTGGCACGTTTGACACCCTTTGTAATATCTAAAACAATCTTCCAACATTGTCGGCCAGTAATACCCAGTTCGTGTCAACATCCAACTCATTTTATGAGCCGATTGGTGAGATCCGCAAATCCCTTCATGTACTTCACCCATTGCTACCTTTGCCTCATCGGCTCTGAGGCATCTTTGGAGTAACCCTTCTATTGTCCAGAAATATAGTATCCCCTCCAACATAACATATTTTAGAGCTTGATGCCTGACCTTTTGTGGGGTCGGCTTAGATGGATCCGTCAGGTAATTCTTGATCTCCGTCCTCCAGTCGACGATGTTGGCACACAACACTGCCTTATTGATCGCTTCGATCATGTCATGTCGGCCATAACTTTTATATCCTGATGCATGCTGTGCCAATAGGTTAGCTCTATCATTCAATTCTATAAGGATATGCCCGATAGAGAACAATGTGAATGACTTGATAGCCTGAAGGCATTGTTCTAGGTATTGCGTCAAGGTTTCGTCGTTGCATCGGAATTCCCCTTTGACTTGCTGCACGACCAATAATGAATCCCCGAATGCTTCGACATGGCTTACTTTGATGCTCTCTAATAGTTGCAGGCCCTTGAGTAAAGTCTCATATTCGGCTTGATTGTTAGAGCACCGGCTATTGAGCCGATATGCGAAATCGAAGTTGTATCCTTTTGGTGAAATCAATACTAAGCCGATACCATGGCCTTCTCGGCATACCGATCCATCAAAATACAACTGCCAAGAGGCAACTTCAACTAATCCAGTCGTAGTTCTGCCACCTGTGATGAAATCGGCTATAACTTGTCCCTTAACAGCTTTAGTCGATTCGTAAGTTAGGTCAAACTCAGTTAAGTCGTATGCCCATTTACCAAGTCATCCTCGTAAAATTGGTGCGAACAAGATGTATTTAACGACATCAGTCCTACACACTACTGCGCACGTTGATGCCAAGATATAATGTCTTAGCTTTGTACAAGCAAAATAGAGGGAGAGACATAGCCTATCTATGAAAGGGTATCTCCTTTCGTTGTCCAAGAGTCGTCGGCTTAGATAAAATATCACTCGTTCTTTGCCATTGACTTCTTATGCCAGTACGGCCCCAATTGTTTCCTCTTCGCCCGATATATATAATCTAAATGGTATCCCCTTCCTTGGTGCGGCCAGAATCGGAGGTTTTACCAGATATTCCTTTATGTCGTCAAAGGCTTTCTGCTGTTCTTGTCCCCATACAAAGTTCTGATTTTCCTTCAACTTTAGCAACGGGGCGAAGGCTTTAATTCACCTAGACAAGTTTGAAATAAAGCGATGTAGATAATTGATCTTGCCGATCAGTTTCTGCAGCTCATTTTTGCTTGTCGGTGGTTTGGTATCGGTTATGGATTTTACTCTTTGCTGGTTAACTTCGATACCTCTCTCGTGCACCATGAATCCGCGGAATTGTCCAGCTTATACCCCGAACGCACACTTTAGAGGGTTCATCTTTAGCCCATGGGCCCTTGTTCTTTGAAACACCTTTTCCAAATCGGCCAGATGTTGCCAATCGTCTTTTGACTTCACAACAACGTCGTCAATGTAAATTTCGACGATGTGGCTGATTAGATCGTGAAAGACTAGGTTCATGGCGCGTTGGTACGTGGCGCCGGCATTTTTCAAGCCGAAGGTCATGACAGTCCACTCGTATAGTCCTAAGGCTCCAGGGCACCTAAAGGCTATTTTAGACACGTCGGCTTCTGCCATGAATATTTGGTTATACCCAGCATTTCCATCAAGGAAACTAATGATCTTGTTGCCCGATGCAGCATCGATGAGCATATCGGCTATTGGCATCGGGTATTCATCTTTTGGCATCGTCTTGTTTAGATCTCTAAAGTCCACGCACACCCTCAGCTTACCGTTTTTCTTTACAACAGGAATGATGTTCGAAACCCACTCAGTGTATCGGCAAGTCCTGATAAACTTGGCTTCTAATAATCGTTCTATTTATTCTTTGATGACATTATACAAGGTTGGATTAAAGCGCTGGGGAAACTGCTTAAATGGCTGATACCCCGGCTTTATAAGCAACCGATGCTCAACCAGCTGTCGGCTTAGACCAGGCATCTCGTAATATTCCCAAGCAAAGCAATCTTTATAATTTTTTTAGTATTTCGACCAACTTAGCCCTATAATCCGCGTTTAATTTTGCGCTTATAAAACTTGGTCTTTTCCTATCGTCTTCCCCTATGTCTATTTCTTCAAGCAAATTGGTTGAAGTAAAACCTTGTCACAATCTTTCTTCCTGAAAGTCCTCGATGGCTTCTCCGTTGTCCAATGTTTGCCGATAGCTTTGAAGTTCGTCTTGAAGGGTGTCTTTTACTCTTGATTCCATCTTCTTAATACTTTGTCTGCCCGATCAAATGTGCCCGGCCCGACACTGATCGGCATTAGACCTGATTTTCCAACGCAAATGAAATCGTAGTCATCCAAGACTTTGCCGGATATGCACTCGGCTTCTTGGTGCGGCCAATTTGTGTCAGGACTGGCCAATGCTATGTGAGCCGATGTATCAGCTGGTATCACTTCAACCTCGTCCCCATTCCATTGTACCAAGAGCTGGTGCATTATCGACGGGATGCAGCAATTGGCATGAATCTAATCTCGCCCGAGGAGCACGCTGTAATTCCCTTTGGCTTCGATCACAAAAAATGCAGTCGACAATGTTTTATTGCCGCAGTCAGCTCTGTGACCATTACTCCCTTTGCCTCGGTGGGATCGCCTGTGAAGTCGTTTAACACCATGTTTATCTTGATCAAATCTTCATCGGCTTTGCCCAGTTTCTTAAAGGTGCTTAGAGGCATCAGATTCACTGTGGCTCCGCCATCGACTAGCATCCTTGATATGGGTCGGCTGTTGATGTGTCCTTTCAGGTACAATGGCTTCAAATGCCAATGCATGTCTTGGGGTTTTTCAAACATGGCGTCTTGTGCACCAAGACATAACTGAGCTAAGGCTTCCTCGACCGATTTGGTTTCATTTCTGAACTCTGCGGGGGAGTATCATCCCGGACCATAGGCGACCCAGTATCGATTGACTAGTTTGAGTCCTCATCGATCGATTTTTTCCTCCATTCTTGTTTTACGACTTGCATCAGCAGCAATTTGTTAAATATCTGGTCTCATTCTTCTTCCTGTCTAGCTTATCTCATTTCTAGTGTCCTCAAGCGTTGCAGTCATCTACGCTGGGATCGACTAAGCTCAAAGGGACACCATCTTAGTTTTGGTTCAATCGGCTTACGGATTTTTCTGGCCAGATTGCTAATTTGGTCTTCGGATCCAGACGACTCAGATTGCTTTACCGGGGGCTTAATCCGCTCTGTTGTCATCACCTTCCTTTGTATAGGTTCCATGACCCGCGGTCCTAGCCGATCATGGGCCGACCTGGTCAATCTCTCCGTAATCGGTCGCCTCGGTTGATTTTGGGGGAGATGACCCATTGGGCATGTTTGCACCGATGGCAACGGCATTCTTCTTTCCTAGCAAAACTGCCAGAAGGGGCACCGTCGGTGGACTCTTTCCTCATCGTCAACCCAATACATATTATCGGGTCGACTAGGACGTTGCTCGTGTCGACGGCTCTTCTCATAATTTTCGAGGAGTTGGGAGAACGTTGGCTTGGACCTTGCAGCAGCTCGCTTTGGCAGGGTTTTTTCAGCTTTGTACCATTGTCCGATCCGTGGTTCACCCTTAATTTTAACGATCCTTGAGTTCCTGCCATCTCGATCGGCTTCTATTTGTAATGAGCCGATCATTATTTTCAGCGTCTCGCCGCCACTGGAACTTGATTGGACGTCAACCTGCTGAATCGGCTCGTTCATCGGCTCTTTTCCTTTTCGCGAGCATTGCAACATGTTGATTGGAAAAGGATTCACGTCCACCTGCATGGCTGGCTCCTCAGCAAACTTTAGCCGTCCGTCCTCGATGGCCGACTGTATCTGCTGACAAAAAATATTGCAATCGTTAGTGTTATGTAAAAAGGAGTGGTGCCACTTACAATATCTTCATTTTTTTTATTTCATCGGCGGACGGGATAACATGCCCTTCTGGCAATCGTATTAGCTTCTCCTGTAGTAGTAGATCAAATATCCGATCGCATTTGGATATGTCGAAGGCATATTTGACTTCTGACTTATTTTTGGCCGGCTTAAGCCACGAGCAAACGAGTGATTTTTTAGGACCTTTTGCCCACTCGGCTATATTTATATCTGGCTTCATCATCGTCGGAGGTCTCACTAGAGCTGCAATCGACCATGTTCACTTTGACTTTCTCGTTCCCATTTGTTTTAAATCTATCTTTAAACCCTTTACTATTGAAATATCGGCTTTCTTGTGCTGATACTCGGTGGAGAAGATGGCCTAAATCGGAGAATTCCTGTCCCGCAAATTTTTCTTTAAGTGGTGGAATTAAGCCTTGGAACGCTAAATCAGCGAGTTGATTATCTGGTAATGTGACACTGAAGCACCGATTACGTACGTCCCTAAACCTCTAGATATAATCTGACACTGGCTCACCGAAATTCTGCCGAACTGAGCTAAGTTCAGAAATTCTGAGATCAGGACTGCCAGAAAAGAAATATTCATGGAATCGGCTTTCCAAATCGTTCCAAAAATGAACTGAATTCGGGGGTAAGTTCGTGAACCATGTGAAAGCGGTTCCCGATAGAGATAAAGGAAACAGCCTGATCTTCAATCCATCGGACTGAGCGACTTTGCCGCATTGGGCAATGAACCGTCCGATGTGTTCAAGGGTGGTAACAGAATCGTCCCCCGAGAACTTGGCGAAGTCAGGGATCCTGTAGTTGTGTGGGTAGGCCATCCGGTCTATGTAATCCGAATACGGCTTTTTATAGCCGATGGCCTTGCCTTTCGGCTGCAGGCCGAATTGCTCCCTTAGTACGGTGGAGATTTGGTCGGTCCAATTAACACCCCAAGCTGACATGGCGTCGGGGTTCTGCCAGTTAGGGTAACTAGCATCATGTCCCCCGAGTGCAAACTCGGGTTGTCTGTTGAATCGGGCCGTCGGGGGAATAGGATTTTGCCAATTGTGTAGATTGGTGCCCTGCCCCCCGAGTGCGAACTCGGTCTATCAACTAGACCGAATCGGCTGCTGTTGAGGTGATTGGTCATACTCGTCGGGCATAGGGACAAAGGGTAAGTAACTATTTTATGCGGGATCGGATTCCTTGATGGAATCGGCCCTTGAAATTGCGGATTTTGGTCTGATACAATCGTTCGAGGAACCGATTGCCCAAAAGCGCCTACTGGGGTCACGTTCATTGCGGCGCACAATTTTGCGGCATCAGTGTATGCGTGGTAATGGGTGATCCCGTCTACATGGGTGCTTGGTGCCAATACAGTAGGTTGGGTCGGCATTAGTGAAGGGACCGGAGCTGACCCTTTTACGGTGCTGGTGTTTGGCGCCACTGAGTACACGGGGAATGTTGGTAGTTGCTGTAATGGGTTGTGTAGACTTCCAGATGAAGCTAGTTCTTAAGCAATCGTCTTGACACTGTTCTCAATCATCGGCTTTAAAGTTGTAACCAAAGCCGACGATTGGTTGATTAATGCGTGGTGCACAGACTGCTCGATCATAATGGATAACTCGGCTTGAGCTGGTGCGTATTGGCTTACCGAGTTTAGTGAGGTGCCATCTTCGCCGATTGGGTTCTGCGTTGGGAGTGCAGCCTTTTGCGTAACCCCTTGTCAGGTTTTTCATAGCAGCCCAATCTCTTCCAGGGCAGCTTTTCGATATTCAATCTCTTTTCATTGCTCTAGGGTCAGATCGTCCAGTGTTGGGACGATGATGGCTTCAGTGTCGACGTCGGTTGGAGGGATACTTTTTCCTGCGGCCATCTGATTTGTCCCACCGGGCGTGCCAAAATATGTTCACGCTAAAAATGTGAGGTAGGGTCCTTAGCCTCGAACACACAAGACAAACGCCGGGTTTGAGCGTGCCAGTCAATTTGACCTGCAATTGACAAGGTAAAAGTCATAAAATCAATCGGAGCCGATAACGAGCGATTATCGGCGTAACTCCGGTCGGCTAAAAGCCGATCAAGGGATAACTAGATTAACCGATTACGGCTAATCCAAGGGTAAAGGCAGATTGGTTTTGAGAGGCGATGCGCAACAACACAAAGCAAATCGAACCTGAGGCGAATATCGGCTAGATCAACAAATCGGCGATGTGCAACTCTTTATTGATCTCGTCGACTTACAGAGGAATGCTTTCAAAACTAGAGAAAATAACGAAAAGAACTGTAAAAATAAATGTGTGATTGTGTTGGGTTGTTCTGCTCTGTGTCTCCTGGTTCGCCCTTCTTTTATATGCCTCGTCCGATCCGAGTCCGTCGTCAACACGGCCACCGAGTCCATATCGGCTACGATACGATCCTTGGTTTCCAAATCCGTTATGGTAACTGAATATGTGTTGTTCACGATCTAATTCTCGGTCTCCGAATCTCAACCGTTCAACTCTTTCCGTACTTGGGCCGATACTTTCCTTACGTGTCAATTTTCGGTGCAAACAGTAGGTTAAGAATCTCTATAAATTATTAAATACCTAGAGCCTATGTCATGGGATCTGTATACGGCTCGGTACGCTGACTTTATCTTTTTGATGAGGATATTTTTTTGGCATTAGGGGGTGAAAAGTATCATACTAAAGAATGCTGGGAAATGGATTGAAATGTCATGGACATCTAGTCCTTAGACCCACACACTAAAGAACCTGAACTTGAAGTTTGAAAGATAATAAATCTGCAACAAATAGCTAATAATCTGTACTATATGAAGCTTCACATGAATGTGTTTGGCTAAGATGTGTGATTAACCATATCTAGAAGTCATGTGGCATTAACACCGTTGATACACCCATAATTATTTATGAAGATAATGGTGCTTGTGTTGCGCAAATGCAAATGGGCTATATTAAGAGCAATACCACGAAGCATATTGCCACCAAACTTTGAATATCCTCATGAACTCTAGAAGAATGGTGAGGTAAAGATCCTGCAAACCAAGTCATGAAAATTTAACTGATTTATTCACTAAGTCTTTGCTAACATCTGGTTTCAAAGAAGTGTTTGTGGCATTGGAATGAGACGACTTAGAGAGATGCATAGTTCAGGGGGAATAAATCCCTGAACTATAACCTGTAGTATGATCATGAAGATACTACCATAATCTAGAAGATTTAAAGTTGCACCCTTTTTTCCCTTAGTGAGTTTTTCTGAAGTTTTCTCACATCAAGGATTTTATGAGGCAACAAGTATAACACCATATACAGATGCAATGTACACTTTCTCCATCAATTTTTTTCCACTAGGTTTTTTGGAGGAGTTTTTATGAGGCATATGCATAATATGGTATTTGTCCAAAGGGGAGTGTTGAGATATAACCGAACTCTATGGTTTGGTGGGCAAATTCTGAAACTATCTTTAAGGAGTTTTGGCTATAAATATAGCACCCTATTTTGCAAGAGAATCAATTTACAATCAATAAAAAGGAAAAAATCGAAATCACCTATATCTGGTGTTCATCATTTTGATTGTTCTAGAGATATTCTTAATATTGGGTTATTGGCATTAGACCTATTATTTGGCGACCGATGGATTCAAGATTTATTCAATAGCTTATAAATAGTTTTGTAAATATAGAGACATGTAGCATGATTATTCTACATCGTCTTTTTTACATTTTAGTCTTCAATTTCTCCGATGCAACCTGAAACAAGAAAATTACATAAAGTGATAATGTAATAAACACATTATAAAGTCTAAAATTATAATTTGTGGACCCATGTGTGAGACGTCACGTGTCAAATGCAAGAGGACCAAACAAAGGGGAAATTTTGATATACACCACTACTTAGTGCATGTTTTAGATATATGCCACTCCTCAGTTGATTCTTTGAAATATGCCACTACCTAGTGAGGTTGTTTTGACATATGCCATTACGGAGGATTACGGCTTATTCCCTCAATACACCTATCATATTTGCCACTGTATTTCCGTATGGTCCAACATGCCCTTGCCTCCCGCTCTCCACCGCCCTCCACCTTCCATCTGTCTGCAGCCATTGTCGCACCCTCCGTCCACTTCCTTCCCGTCCGCCATCGCCGTCGGTTTGGTTTAGATGGAGGCGGCCATGGAGTTATTTATAGAGCTACATTTTTCAAAATTTTGGATAGCTAGCTACATTCTACGAACATTTTTCAGATTTTTGGATAGCTGCAAATGGTTGGCATTTTTTCATATCGTTGAATTGAATGTTGTGAAGCATCAAATTATTACTGGTTTGGTTGAACTGAATAATTAAGTGTGTGGTCTTCTGGTTGGGGGAAAAGGAGGAGAAGAACAAGTTGCTAGTGAAGTTAGTGGGTATAGCCAGTGGCGGACCTAGGAATTTTCTAGAGCCTGGGCACACTTAAAGAAGGACAACAAATTTAGAAGTCTTTTATCATTGATACAAGCGAAATTGACAATCAAAAGTGTTTTAAACTAAAAGGATGTTTGAATACAAAAGAGGCTGCAACTTGGCATTAGAACCGGTTCTCAAGGACAGGCCAACTGCATCGCTAGTTCTCAGAATTTGGAATGATGGTTGCCCTGGCGTGCTTGATTCGTATATGGCCATATGGGCTTTGTTACACATACATGGGCTGAGCCCGGGCACAGGCCCAGGTGGCCGGGCCTTGGGTCCACCACTGGGTATAGCTCTTTTCACTGAAGTTTGCATGTTTGTTTTTGTAGTACTGGAACATACGCAAGTAGCTGTAATTGATAAGTATCTTCTGAGAACATATGCGTGGCCTTCTCTCCCCTTGTTCTGCTCTGGACTTGTTGGTCTTTGTTGCAGCCTAGGGTCACCTCTACCAAGCATCCATTGTGACCAGTTGGCCACTTCCTAGTGTTTCGTGGGTGTGGAGATCTGGTGGGAGCAGCAATTTGGGTGCGAGTGCCACTGCCCTCTCGCCGTGGAGGTCGCCACCTTTGTCACGATGGAGTCTAAGGTTGAACTAAGCACGAACTAAGTCTAAGTCTAAGTCATTTAGTGTGGGCCCCCGGAACTGCTTTTCGGAATCCCTTGTGTATCTCTGTGCTAGTCCCAGATCAATGCTAGCACACATAGTTTACAGTGATGAATCACAACCAAACAGAACGAAATATTAGATTAAATATTAAGTACCAGTCACAAGGCTATTTATTACATTATGCGGTCACATGACCAAAGTTAACAGCAGCGGAACAAATAACAAAAAGGTAAAGCACGAAAGACGCTACAGGCAAACGATTGGGAACGCGCGCTCAGTTATCTTGATGTCCTTCATCGAACTCCTCGGTGAAGAACTCACCATCTTCGATGGCATCTTGGAAATTTTTTGATGACAAAGTTTGGTGTAGCATGTGAGTAAAAACGTACTCAGCAAGTCAGGAAAAACATGCATCATGTAGGGCTTTCCAAAGATGGCTTATTAGGGTTCTTTTGCACATAGCCAAGTTTCAACAAACTATAACCATACTTAGTATTAGTTTTCACAAAGCATATTTTAACAATTAATTTTACAATTGAAATTATTTATAGTTCTAGTGAAGGTTCTAACCGCCATCACTAGTATACAGGCTCTATCCGCACAGTTCAAAAGATCAATGTTATCCATCACATGACTCCATCCATCATGATTTAAAACAGATTCCAACCACCTGACTGGCTCAATCTGCCAGAAACACATCCGAGAGTTCTTACCACTCCTGGATCCCAAAACTCCAGTTTTTAAAACCAAAAACCAAGTCTACCAATATAAAAGCATTCTTCGCTTGCCCTTGACCGTAGGTACGGCTATTCAAATAGTTTTACACTCTGCAGAGGTGTACAGCTTTACCCACAAGACATGATTGTCTCTTGTTGCCATGCAATTAACACACTTCCTTTTGTGTGTTGGTAGAGAGATCATGATAAGGTCTTTACAATGCAATAATCTAACCCGACTCCACCCGCTAAGGTTTCACCACTGTTAGGGTTCCATCTACCCAGTACAGAAGCCCCCCATGCGCCGTGTGAGAAAAATAGTCTTACCTCCATCTGGCACCCACATTCCACCATCCGGCAAGTCTAAGTTAGATGTCTACAAATTATTAAGCCAGGTCATACCCATTTAGATATGTGGTTGTACGGTTATGCTTAGAATGGACAATCACAAGCGTCGGTCCTTAATTGACTTGGGGCGGTACTTGCACAAACAAGGACTAGTGCTCCATCCGCACTGTGCTCCACCCGCACCCACCTAACAAACCATTCTACCCAAGTCTAAACCATTTTTTTTTATTTTGCAAATAACAGTAGCAAATACCATGCTCTAATTCTCAAAACATATTGTAAACCATAGTTTCGAAGAATCCCAGCCATAGGCATTTTGATCAATTCTGCAACTAAGTACATCTAACGCACTAAACATCATATGTCACAATATAAATTAAACATGACATATCTCAGTATCCTTGGGTTAAAAGTGAACATGGATATTAATAACAAGGAGGTGACAACAAACTCGTAATAACTATCAATCTATATTTGACATCACATGTATAAAAATAGCAATGCAAATTGTTAAACATTGTAAAACAGTTATAAATCATGGGATCAATGTGCATCAAGGAGACTTGCCTTCACTCGCAGCAAGGGTATCGAAGACCTGAGTCTCAGCGACGACGTCGGCGACTTCGGCGGGTTCTTCAGCTACACGCAAAACGGAGCGATAAATAAATAAAATAAAATAAAATAAAATAAATTTAAAAATTATAAAATTAATACTGGCAGAAAGATCTCGAATTTAGATGAATTTAGGAATTTGAATGGATCCGATCCGAGTTCGGACGATAAAGATATGGTCTTTTGAATTCTCTAAATGTGGAAATTGGAAAACGAAGGAATATTCCAGGAATCTTTATTTTTTTCCATGAATTTCCTGATTTCTCTCTCTCCTTATGGAAGGTGGGACCCTCATGTCATTGTCCTGGTGTAACACCCCGGCATCTAGTATGCCTTGGATGTCACCAAACATGATAGACACATCATCTAAATGGCACAAATAAAGGTAAATTACAGCAAAGGTGCAAATGCTAAAACCAAAAATTTCGGCAGCATCTCCTTTGTTTTTCCATAATTTGAAGCAACAACAATAATATGGCAACGTATAGCATAATATGAGACATCTAAAACAGCAATAACAATTGACATGGCAACATCTTACGTATAAAATAATGAATCCAACCACTCCAGAATTATAACGAGGCAAAAGATGAACTTAAGCACACAATCAAGCCATACTCCAAGTTTCATGGCACTAATCTTATTATTATGTCTCCAAATGATAAAAACTGTCTATATGTGAGGAGCTACGTGTAGAAGTGTAGCTAAACCCCTTTCCTGCATGCCGGTTTCATGGTACCAAAAAACAACATAAGACACAAGCGTGAGTTCATCACTCAGCAAAGTGTATTGCAATGGGATAGAATAACAACGTTATTCAATAGCATCAGTATCACATACCATAACACATCATCATAAGCACCTCATAGTTCATCTACATAAACATCTCATAATCATTCTCATTCATGCAATGCAATGCAATGCAATGCACATGTCTCCTTGAAGCACATACCGGTATTGCCGAGTGCACACCCGTCGGCGTGCACCCTCTTTCCCCTTCCATCTCGTAGGTGGAGGGTGCCTACTCCTCGCTTCCATTCACAACTGTGGATGGAATCACGTAAATTTCCTTCTCCTTACATTTTGAATGCAACTGACTACACATGCTAACGGGTTGATAACTTCCACAAGCATTCGAGGAGAGGTTCGCAGGGCCGCCGAACTAATTGGGCCGTGAAGATGGCCCCTTGGGTAGAGCAGTGGACTGATGCACTACAGGACGTGGTTGCAGTCGAGGTCACGTACGACGTACAGGGATACCAGGAGTACCTGCAATGATACACCCCACTTACACGAGTACGCCTTTTGCCCGCTGCTGAGCCGGAGGATATCCTACCGGCTAGTGTTGAGGACACATATCCCAGTCATGTTGCATCGGCGATACACTTCGTGGTACGCCCACTAGACAGTGCACTCAAATTTTTAATGATATGTAAGCATAAATATATCTTACAACATGTTATGACTTTCAGGGCGACATGGGGACAGAGATTGGGCATGATGCGAGGTCCATGAGAGGACGTTTGTGTAGGGGTTTCGAGATCTCCCGGGAGTTCACAATGTTCATCGATCGAGTCATCATGAAGACGACAAGGATTGTGCGGGACATTTCGTGCTGGCATAGTTGTGACGCCGGTGGTGCGGCCTCGCAGGGGGTCTGGATTAGTACACGACCGCTGCCGCCGACACCACCGTCGGACGACCCCACTGTCCGGCCGTTTGACCTTCCACCTGGCCGTTCCCTGCGGTGCCGCCACAGGAGTAGCCAGGGAGCTCATCGTGGCAGCAGCCCTCGTACTTTGTACTATGTAACTTACTAACTTGCTCAGTTAAATATGCATTGCATTTTGTGGTATCTAATACTTGTGTATGACAGGCTACTCGTTCCAGTACCCTACCGGTCATGGTTCAGACCCTAGGTGTGTTCAATATGCTTTGTAAACTGACATTGTAAGAAACTTTACTTTGAAATATATGCTTTATTCCAACATGTTGTAGTACTTTCAAGTTACTATTAGGAGGGCCCCGCTACGACGTACACGCGAGCGGACGACTTCGACACGGACTATGCAGGTTCGACGCATCCAGACCTCCAGTTTGGGTCGCAGCTGAGCACCCCCACGCCTACACACCCTACGGATCCGAGTTCTTCATGCCATACTCCTGCAGCAGACGTGCCCCTTGGACCCTGGATCAGCCACGTACCGGACCGGTGGACCGCTTCAAGGCCCAGACGTCGACCTGCTGCTGCGTGTCGACCAACGAGGCGGGCCAGACCTCGTGCACAAGGGGAGGGAGGTCACCAGGGAGAGGGAGGTGACCAAGGAGAGGGAGGTGAGCAGGTAGAGGGAGATGAGTACGATGACGTCAATGGATCGTTGTATTTCTGCGTTGTAATGTTATGTTGTTACTTATATGTTTATATGTTCAATTTCTGCATTTCGTGGACTATATTCAGTATGTTTTCTCGTTACATGCTGACCTATTTCGTACAATACGCTGCAAGCAGTTTTTCACAGAGGGTGACACATCATGCAGCTTTTCACGAACCATGCATACTGAACCGTTGCATTGCATGACATAGAAAAAGATGTAAACATGTATGACGCATTGTAA
Source organism: Rhipidocladum racemiflorum (assembly GCA_036346355.1). NCBI lineage: Eukaryota > Viridiplantae > Streptophyta > Magnoliopsida > Poales > Poaceae > Rhipidocladum > Rhipidocladum racemiflorum. The sequence goes on along the minus strand of CM070580.1, from coordinate 36,067,980 downwards.
CACCCCAAAATTTTGCTTTTCTTGAATTCATGTGTGATTTGGCGCTTTGGTGAATTTTTGGAATTTTCTGGAATTTATTTGGATTTATTTGGAATTTATTTGAATTTATTCCATTTTGAAATAATTAAAGAATTTAATTTTGCAAATAAAATTTTGTGGGAAATATTTTATTTGAGTCCAAAATGTTCCAAAGTATTTTCCAGAATTTTTCTGGAATTTTTCTGAGTCATTTGCTATTTTTAATAAATTAAATGAATTACTGGGAATTATTTTAAATATTAAATCGCTGGAAAATGTGAGTGGGTTTGTACTGTTCATCCGACCGAGCCCGAGTCAGACTCGAGTTCGAGTCCGACCCGAGCCACGTGATCCGGTCGAACCTTGATCGATCCGAACCGTTGGATCGAAATCCAACGGTCGGAATTTGGCCGCACCGATCCAGCCGGATCCGGTCCGGATCCGTTGCGCCCGGGAAATCTGGGCCGTTGAGCGGGACGCGTGGACGGCCGTGATTGCGTCGTCTTCCCGTGACCGAGCCGGACTCCACCGCCGCGTAGCCGCCGCGTCCGGTTAGGTTTCCGCCTTGTGCGCGCATGCCGAGGCCATTTAAGGCGTGGGTTATCGCCCGAGGACCGCCGTTCGTGTCGCACGGTTGCCCTAGTTTCCAACGCCCAAGCGCCGCCGTCGCCTCACGATTTCGCCGGTTTGGGGTGTGCCGCGCGGTTTTCTTCGTTCGGCGCCGTTCGTCATCCTCCGCCGCGTTCAAGCCGGTCACGAGAACTTTGCGTCAAGGCGCACCTATTGGGTGCACTCACTTGGCCGAGAGCGCCCGGCGCCGTTGGTGTGGTCGCCGTCCTCGGCCGTCAGCCGCAACGCCGCCGCGTGCCATCGTCGTCCGCGAGCTCGGTGAACCGTTGGATCAAGATCCAACGCACGAGGTGAGGCCACGTCGCCCGTTACTGTTCCCGTCCCTGATTAGGTTTCCACCGTTAGATTTAGATCGTACGGTTGAGGTTAGTTGCGTTGTAGCTTTAGGGTTAGATCTGGACCGTCCGATCTAGATCGAACGGCCCAGATCGACGGTGCTGATTTGGAACACGTAAATTCTAGATCTAATCACGGCCGTTGATTTTCAAATCAACGGGCACGATCGAGCCACGTGTGCTTAGCCACGCCACGCCTGCGAGCGTGCGTTGTCTCGACGCTACGGCCCGCGCGGTCACGGACAACCAAACTGCACCATGACGTCACCCATGTCGTCATTGGTTGACCCACTTGTCGCCGACTGCGGCTGAGCCCCGGCCGACGCCGGCGATGACGTCACCCGAGTGGGCCACATGTCGGGCCTCACGTGGAGCCGTGGGACCGGTCCACCGTGGACCGAACCGCCGTGAGCTGAGTCCATGAGCCGGCTGACATCAGCCAGCCAATCAGGAGTTGACACGTGTCCATGATGACGCAATAATTAATTTCCGAAAAAGAAAATGATTTATTAATTCGAATAATGATTTCAGATTTTGTTTCAAACTTCAAACGCTTATAACTTTTGCGTTTCAACTCGATTTGAGTGATTCAAATTTCTAAATTTGTATAAAATTAAGATCTACCTAAATATAAATTTTATTTAATTTTTGGACTAAAGTTTTTCTCTGTAAAATTATTTAATTGATTATTTAAACTTTAATAAATCATAACTTTTGCATTTTAACTCCGATTTGAACGATTCCAGTTCCTAAAAATCCAGAAAATTATGTTCTCTCTGTTTATGGATTTTATTTGGAGTTTTGGGTTGTTTTTGCCTAGTGTTTATTTGTGTATTTGCTATTTGCACGCTTTACGAGTAGACGTTGAAGTGCCGGAAGGATTCAAGGAGAAGTGTTGACTCAGATCCAACTCAAGACCAAGAGCAAGTACTTTTTGAAGGCAAGTTGTGCTTTGACCATGTTGATCCTATTTGAAATCTATTTTGATTTAAACTATTGCATGCTAGTTCAATTAGAAAGATACTTTGTTTAAACATGGGGTTAGATAAATACCAATTTCTTTGTATGACACCTTGATTACTTAAGTATGTGCCATGACCCTTTGTCACCCTAGTTGTGGATTACTAGTTGGACATTATTAAATTGCCAACATGGGTTTAGATCGTTGTAGTATCTTTGCTTAGACACGCTACGTGCTCATAACATGATTTTGGACAATCAAATGTTAATATTGACTTAATGATATATTGAACCTGTTTTGGAAAAGTATCATGTGATGTTGATGGCACGTGGTGCATGGTAATCAACTGGGGTTTGATAAACAGTTTTCGACCGGGGCATGTGGCAAGAGTAATCAGGTGGGCCAGTTGTGGCACTGGGGATGTTGATTTGGTTCTTCGGGTAGTCTTGCCCTAGTCACTCTAAGGACTTAACCTTGCAAGCCTTTGAACTGGATCATACTTGCAACCACATGGCTGGAATGGGACGGCCCTAGTTGACTAAGTCGCTAAGGACTCACTTGTGGAGCCTCAGGGTGTCAGTTACACCGTTTGTGTGATTGTACGGGGGAGCGTATCGTGGCTGTGGCCAGATACCCATCTAACGGTGTGTTGGTCCCATACTTCGCCTTGGCTAAGGGAAGGGATGGTGTAGAAACCTAACCTGAGAGGACCACATGTGTTGTTTGAGGCTTCCGTAAGGCTTTGTTACTGAACTTCGCCTTTGTGGTGTTTGACTGTATCTTGTGGGTAAAGTGCATAACCTCTGCAGAGTGTAGAATCTATTTGAATAGCCGAGTCCACGGTACTGGACAATGCTCGGGAATTACAGTCAAGGGTTAGACTTTCTGAAAATAACTTTGGTTTGAAAGTTGGTTTGGTTTAATAATGAGAATGATGGAAATGTGGTTTAGGATGGGGAAAATGTTTATTAAACTTCTTGAAAAGTTATTTATGCTTTACTTATTTCTACTGCTTTCGAATCTACTTATATTACCTTTCAAATGCTGTTTACTGCAAATATACCTTGAGCTATTCCTTTGTACCAAGCCATGCATATAGTATATTAGCTTGCATTCTGTGCATGACTTGCTGAGTACCAAGTACTCACCCTTGCCTCAACACAATACCAGTTGAAGAGGAGACTACACCAGCTTTGGAGGAGGAATTCCAAGAGGATCCGTCTACTTAGGAAGCGAGCCCGGTCGGTTACTGTGGTATACTGGATGGCGCCACTGTTATTTGATTTTCCGCTGTTATTATTTTTCTCTGAATAAGTTTCGCCTTACGAGGCATACATTTGTAACTTGACCATAAGGTCAAGTAACCAGTTTGGTTATTTAAATAAAGTACTTTGATAATATCGATTGGTATGATTGTGATATTTACCAATGTTAAGACTGTGTGCACTAGCGCGTTCCTGGACTAGTGCTGAATATACAGAGGGTCCGGATTTGCAAATTCGGGGTCCCGATAGAGGTGGTATCAGAGCCATACTTGACCGTAGGCTCAACCCTAAGCTAGAATGGTCGTAGTGAGGATAAAACCTATTTTCTAAAGCTAAAAGTTTGTCAAGACAAGAAATGACATCTCAACTTATCCCCTTCTCTCTTTTCTTGTCTCTTGCTGAAATTTTCCCTTACCTTGTCACAATTTAAAAGGAATTCCGAGTTCTTACGTAAAGCACTCTTGTGACAGATGGAGGAAGAGTTTAACTACGTTGATCTGGGAGTTGGTCACGCTGCAGAACTTTGGCATATGCTACAGACTCTCGGAGATTTTGAGAAGCCCCAATACCAAGTGGAAGTAATCAGACAAGCGGGATTGATCAAGGCTTGTGACGTGAGGATTGAGGTACCTGCTAGGAAGAAGGGCCCAGGCAATCGCCCGATACACCGTGACCTTTGCCAGGAGATCTACAATGCAGATGGGTATCCAAGAAGTATCACGACGAGCAATGCGGCACATTACCCGTATCTACGCCAGAGAATTGAGAGCACGGTGTTCCGTTATCACCAGCAAGCGATAACCTTCTTGACCCGAAGGAGATTCAGGATGAGGATGCCACGGTTACCACGGCTTGGCACGATTTGTCGCCGCCAGGAGGATGTACTAGATAATACAAGCAAGGAGCTACGTAAGGCCCGCAAGGAGATCACGGCGAGAGAAGAACAGATGGCGGGAAGCTCAGAGTATGTGGCACACCTTCTACGAAGGATTGACGAGTTGGAGATGACCTTGTACGGACCAGACTCCAGAGCCAAGATTTGAGCTACACGAGCCAGATCCAGAGGAGTCAGATCTCGATGAGGACACTGCTTCTTCGACTACCATAGAGGACACAGTTGCTGGACATGGCGATCGTTTCGCGCCTATGCCACAGCACCCGTACCCAGGCCGTGGAGGTTTTCTCGATGAGTGAGCATAGGTTCTATAGTGAGACTCCTTCACCGAGTCGCGTCATAGAATAAAGAGTCACCCTTTAGGCGTTAGACTCCAGAGTTAGTTCGATTTGGATTTGTTTTGTTTGCTGAGTGTGCAGTATGTGTTGCAAGGCCCTTAGGCATTGTAAGCAGCCATACCAAGTTACTAATAATAAAGTTGGACCTTAAGGCTACACCTTTCGCCCCGCATAAGTTCCATATTACTTGTCTATTCTTGTTTCCCCCTCATCTCTAAACCTAGAGCAAATCGACAGATGGTGAACACCCGTGGGAACTTTGGAAGCAATGGGAGTGGATCTCGCCCAGCAGAAAACCCCAATGATGGAGCACCAAAGACCGCCGATTGATATGCAGAATTTGGAGCTTTTTCTTGCTGCCCAGACTCGATTGATGCATGCTATGATGCAACAAATGCAGCACGTCCTTTGCTCAGGCCACGACCAATCAAGTTAATCAGGGACCACGCCGTAATACAAGACTATCGAGTTCATGAGGACTCACCCACCCACTTTCTCACGGGAATGCCAATCCATTGGAGGCCGATGATTGGTTAAGATCAATCGAGAGGAAGCTACACATAGCTCAATGCATAGGAAATGAGAAGGTACTCTACGCTTCTCATCGGTTGGAAGGGACAAGCCGAATGGTGGGAGAATTTACGTGCCACGCAAGAGAACCCTCAAGATATCACTTGGGAAGAGTTCACAGTGCATTCCGACAAGTATCACGTGCTGAAGGAATCATGGACCTTAAGAAGGAGGAGTTCAGAGCATCAAACAAGGTAATCAGCCGGTGGCCGACTACGAACAAGTTCACACACAGCCTAGCACGCTACGCACTGAGGATGTAGCGACGAGATAAATCCAGGCAGTCTCGTTTTATGAAGGGACTTAACTCAGATTGCAAGTAGGGTTGATCACCCACACCTTTCCAGATTTCCAAGAGTTGGTGAATAAGGCACTTATTCTTGAGGACAAGCGCAAAGAACTGGATGAGAACCGGAGCGCAGGATGCAACAAAGAAGGATCACGCCAGGAACGCAATAGCGCTTTGAGAGTTGCACCAAATCAATTCTTCGATTCCAACCACGTAATGCAACAAGGACACCATCCCCAAAGACCAAGACCTGTCAATCAAAACTACTGCACCCCAGCCCCGCTAGAAACGCTACTCGTGCAACAAGAAGGAACCGTGAGACGCCGCTACAAGCGCAACGAGCCAGGACACTTCGCCAACAGCTTGTCCAAAGAAGACAGCAGAGCGACCCCGCCGCTTCAATCTAGGAACCACCCCAGCTAGGACGCCAAAGACCAGGAGCCACACCCTGCATCGTGGTGAGAGGCCGAGTCAACCATGTCACCGCAGATGCACTGCAGAATGCTACTGACGTCGTCTTGGGTAAGTTACTTGTTAACTCGATACACCTTGATTTTGTTTGACTCGAGCTTCGCATTCGTTTGTTTCGCAAGGCTTTGCTACTAGAAATGATTTGAGAACGGCAAGACTTAAGTGCATGCTTTTAGTTCAAACCCACAGTTCCGAACTCCGAGCGAAAGTAGGATGTTCCGGTGAGAATACTAATAGATGGAATAGAGTTCCTAGCGAACCTTATAATTTTGGAGACCTGCACCTAGACGTTATATTGGGAATGGATTGGTTATCCAAGCACAAGGCCGTATTGGATTGTGGACGAAGGACTATCTCGATTGAGAGCCCGTGTGGGAAGAAAGTGGAATTTCAAGCCACTTGATTAGGGATGGACAGCTTGATGGTTAACAGTACCAAGGCAATCGCATAGAGGATGTCTCAAGAGTGAATGAGTACCCGGATGTCTTTCCCGAAGATCTACAGTATGCCGCGAGGCAGGACATAGAATTTGTAATAGAGCTTGTACACAGTACAGACCGATAGCAAAGAGACCCTATCGGATGTCTACCGAGGAGTTGGTAGAGATGAAGAAACAGCTAGAAGAGTTAATGGAAAAAGGATTTATCGAGGCCAAGGCTCGTCGCCGTAGGAGCACCAGTTTTGTTTGTCAAGAAAAAGGACGGAAGTTTCGGGATGTGCATTGACTACCGTGCACTCAATGAAGTCACCGTGAAGAATAAGTATCCGCTACCCAGGATTGATGATTTGTTTGATCGATTAAGAGGAGCCGGAGTTTTCTCCAAGATTGATCTCGAGATCGGGATACCATCGCTGAAGATCCGATCGTAAGATATTCAAGATCGCATTCTCGTCAAGATATGGACATTACGAGTTCTGATTATGTCCTTTGGATCGATTTAATGCGCCAAATTTATTTCATGAATATGATGAATAAGGTGTTCATGGAATATTTGGACAAGTTTGTCGTCGTGTTCATAGACGATATCCTAGTCTACTCCAAGACAGAGGATGAACATGCCGAACACTTAAGGCGAGTTTTGGAAAAGGCGAGGAACAAAGCAACTTTTCGCCAAGTTCAGCAAGTGTGATTTTTGGAAGGACAAGGTGGAGTTTCTTGGACATGTAATGACCGCAGAAGGAGTCATTTGTAGATCCAAGCAAAGTAGAAGCTGTGTTACATTGGGAACGACCAAAGACGGTGACCCATTCGGAGTTTCCTTGGAATGGCAGGATACTACCGCCGCTTTCATCGAAGGCTTTTCGACAATTGCGAAACCTCTTACGCAATCGCTGAAGAAGGAAAAGAAGTTTGCATGGACGCCAGAATGTGAGAAAGGATTTCAGAGTCGAAGAAGCGATTGACGTCGGCACCGGTGTTAGTTCTACCGGATGTTGCTCAAAGCTTCGATATTTATTGTGACGCATCGCGCCAAGGACTTGGATGTGTCTTGATGCAGAATGGAAAGGTTCGCTTATGCATCAAGGCGATTGAGGCCGCATGAGGAAAATTATCCGACGCATGACCTAGAGTTAGCTGCCGTAGTGCATGCCTTGAAGATATGGCGTCACTATCGATTGGAAACAGATGTGAAGTGTATACGGATCATAAGAGCCTTAAGTACATATTCACCCGATCGGATCTGAATATGAGGCGAGGAGATGGTTAGAGTTGATCAAGGACTATAATGTTGGAATCCATTACCATCCGGGAAGGCCAACGTAGTAGCCGATGCTCGAGTCGGAAAAGCCATACCGTGAGTACGTTGCTAGCCACAAGTCGATGAGTTGTGTGAGGATTTTCGAAAATGAAGATTGAGGTTGTACCTAGCGGATTCTTGGCGCATTAGAAGTAAAGCCTACCCTAGAGGATCGGATCCGAGAAGGACAGAAGGATGATGACAAGATCCGCAGGATTAAGTCCATCAAGGAGGAAGGCAAGGCGAGAGGACTTCAAGTTGGATGAGCAAGGCACGTTGTGGATGAAGGATCGCATTTGTGTGCCTAACAAAAGGAGTTAAAGCAACTGATTCGGAGGAAGCCCATGACTCTAAGTACTCGATTCATCCCGAAGCGCCAAGATGTATCGAGATCTCAAGGAGAGATTCTGTGGCCAAGTATGAAACGTGAAGTTGCCGAGCATGTTGCCTTGTGCGACGTATGCCGAAGAGTCAAGGCAATGCATCGAGAGACCCAGCGAGATTGCTACAACCGCTGAAAATACCCGAGTGGAAGTGGGAGGAAATCGGAATGGATTTCATTACCGGTTTGCCGAAGACTCAAGGAGGTTATGACTCCATATGGGTTATAGTGGATCGCTTGACTAAAGTAGCCCATTTTATCCCGTGAAGACCACTTACTCGGGAGATAAATTAGCGTAATTGTACATGATCGAGATTGTCTGCTTGCACGGAGTGCCAAAGAGGATTGTATCGACGAGAGGTACCCAATTTACCTCAAGGTTCTGAATAAGTTGCATGAAGCCATGGGAACCCGCTTGAACTTCAAGATGTGCCTTATCATCCACAGACGGATGGACAGACCGAAAGAGTCAACCAGATTCTGGAGGATATGTTGAGGGCTTGTGCATTAGCTTATGCTACCTCTTGGGATAAGAGTTTGCCGTATCTTTGAGTTCGATTACAACAATAGTTATCAGGCTAGTTCTGAGATGTCACCTTTGAGGCCTTTGTATGGTCGACCTGTCGGACGCCATTGAATTGGAATGAGACCGTGGCGCCGTGTCTTCGACCTGATATTCTTCAAGAGGTCAAGAAACGGTCGCTATGATTAGGGAAAGGTTGAAGATAGCCCAATCTCGATGGAAGAGTTATCTTGACAATCGTCGCCGAGATTTGAGTTTTGAACCGTAAGACTTTGTTTACCTCGAGTTACGCCTCTCGGGGAGTTAAGAGGTTCCATGCCAAAGGGAAACTTGCACCCGTTATGTTGGACCATTTAAGATTTTGAGTCGCAGAGGCGGTTGCTTATCACCGGAGTTGCCGCAGATCGTTGGCAGGAGTGCATGACGTATTCCATGTGTCCCGATTGAAGAAGTGTCTCCGAGTTCCCGAGGAACAGCAGGCACTGAGTCAATTGAGTTGCAAGAGGATTTGACCTATAAGGAGCATCCCGTGAGGATTCTGGACACAATGGATCGAGAAACTAGAAACAAGTCAACCCGTTTTCAGAGTTCAAGGAGCAACCATGAAGAAAGCGGCGACTTGGGAGCGCGAAGAGGATTTGAAGAAAGAGTTTCCAAACCTATTCCTTTAGTAAGCCCTGAATCTCGGGGACGAGATTCTATTAAGGGGGGGAGGTTTGTAACACCCCAAAATTTTGCTTTTCTTGAATTCATGTGTGATTTGGCGCTTTGGTGAATTTTTGGAATTTTCTGGAATTTATTTGGATTTATTTGGAATTTATTTGAATTTATTCCATTTTGAAATAATTAAAGAATTTAATTTTGCAAATAAAATTTTGTGGGAAATATTTTATTTGAGTCCAAAATGTTCCAAAGTATTTTCCAGAATTTTTCTGGAATTTTTCTGAGTCATTTGCTATTTTTAATAAATTAAATGAATTACTGGGAATTATTTTAAATATTAAATCGCTGGAAAATGTGAGTGGGTTTGTACTGTTCATCCGACCGAGCCCGAGTCAGACTCGAGTTCGAGTCCGACCCGAGCCACGTGATCCGGTCGAACCTTGATCGATCCGAACCGTTGGATCGAAATCCAACGGTCGGAATTTGGTCAGACCGATCCAAATGATCCGGTCCGGATCCGTTGCGCCCGGGAAATCTGGGCCGTTGAGCGGGACGCGTGGACGGCCGTGATTGCGTCGTCTTCCCGTGACCGAGCCGGACTCCACCGCCGCGTAGCCGCCGCGTCCGGTTAGGTTTCCGCCTTGTGCGCGCATGCCGAGGCCATTTAAGGCGTGGGTTATCGCCCGAGGACCGCCGTTCGTGTGCGCACCGGTTGCCCTAGTTTCCAACGCCCAAGCCGCCGCCGTCGCCTCACGATTTCTCGCCGAAGTTTGGGGTGTGCCGCCGCGGTTTTTCTTCGTTTCCGGCGCCGTTCGTCATCCTCCGCCGCGTTCAAGCCCGGGTCTGAGAACTTTGCGTCAAGGCGCACCTATTGGGTGCACTCACTTGGCCGGAGACGCCCCGAAGCGCCGTTGGTGTGGTCGCCGTCCTCGGCCACGGCAGCGCGCCGCCGCGTGCCATCGTAGTCCGAGAGCTCGGTGAACCGTTGGATCAAGATCCAACGCACGCAGGTGAGGCCACGCCGCCTGCCATCGCTTCCGCCCTCGATTAGGTTTCCACCGCTAGATTTAGATCGCATGCGGTTGAGGTTAGTTGCGTTGTAGCTTTAGGGTTAGATCTGGACCGTCCGATCTAGATCGAACGGCCCAGATCGACGGTGCTGATTTGGAACGCGTAAATTCTAGATCTAATCACGGCCGTTGATTTTCAAATCAACGGGCACGATCGAGCCACGTGTGCTTAGCCACGCCACGCGCGCGTGAGCGCGTGTCTCTGACGCGCGGGGCCCGCGTGTCAGCGGGACAACCAAACTGCACCATGACGTCACCCATGACGTCATCGGTGGACCCACTTGTCGCCGACCGTGGCCGAGCCCCGCCGACGTCGGCCGATGACGTCACCCGAGTGGGCCCACATGTCAGTCTCACGTGGAGCTGTGGACCGGGTCCACCGTGGACCGAACCGCGCCGTGAGCTGAGTCCATGAGCCGGCTGACGTCAGCCAGCCAATCAGGAGTTGACACGTGTCCATGATGACGCAATAATTAATTTCCGAAAAAGAAAATGATTTATTAATTCGAATAATGATTTCAGATTTTGTTTCAAACTTCAAACGCTTATAACTTTTGCGTTTCAACTCCGATTTGAGTGATTCAAATTTCTAAATTTGTATAAAATTAAGATCTACCTAAATATAAATTTTATTTAATTTTTGGACTAAAGTTTTTCTCTGTAAAATTATTTAATTGATTATTTAAACTTTAATAAATCATAACTTTTGCATTTTAACTCCGATTTGAACGATTCCAGTTCCTAAAAATCCAGAAAATTATGTTCTCTCTGTTTATGGATTTTATTTGGAGTTTTGGGTTGTTTTTGCCTAGTGTTTATTTGTGTATTTGCTATTTGCACGCTTTACGAGTAGACGTTGAAGTGCCGGAAGGATTCGAAGGAGAAGTGTTGACTCAGGATCCAACTCAAGACCAAGAGCAAGTACTTTTTGAAGGCAAGTTGTGCTTTGACCATGTTGATCCTATTTCGAAATCTATTTTGATTTAAACTATTGCATGCTAGTTCAATTAGAAAGATACTTTGTTTAAACATGGGGGTTAGATAAATACCAATTTGCTGTATGACACCTTGATTACTTAAGTATGTGCCATGACCCTTTGTCACCCTAGTTGTGGATTACTAGTTGGACATTATTAAATTGCCAACATGGGTTTAGATCGTTGTAGTATACTGCTTAGACACACACGTGCTCATAACATGATTTTGGACAATCAAATGTTAATATTGACTTAATGATATATTGAACCTGTTTTGGAAAAGTATCATGTGATGTTGATGGCACGTGGTGCATGGTAATCAAGCGGGGTTTTGATAAACGCTTTCGGCCGGGCATGTGGCAAGAGTAATCAGTGGGCGGTTGTGGCATTGGGGATGTTGATTTGGTTTTTCGGGTAGTCTTGCCCTGGTCACTCTAAGGACTTAACCTTGCAAGCCTTTGAACTGGGTCATACTTGCAACCACATGGTCGAATGGGACGGCCCTAGTTGACTAAGTCGCTAAGGACTCACTTGTGGAGCCTCAGGGTGTCGATTACACCGTTTGTGTGATTATGCGGGGAGCGTATCGTGGCTGTGGCCAGATACCCATCTAACGGTGTGTTGGTCCCATACTTCGCCTTGGCTAAGGGAAGGGATGGTGTAGAGCACGAACCGGAGAGGACCACCTGTGTTGTTTGAGGCTTCCGAAAGGCTTTGTTACGGGAACTCGCCTTTGTGGTGTTTGACTGTATCTTGTGGGTAAAGTGCATAACCTCTGCAGAGTGTAGAATCTATTTGAATAGCCGAGTCCACGGTACTGGACAATGCTCGGGAATTACAGTCAAGGGTTAGACTTTCTGAAAATAACTTTGGTTTGAAAGTTGGTTTGGTTTAATAATGAGAATGATGGAAATGTGGTTTAGGATGGGGAAAATGTTTATTAAACTTCTTGAAAAGTTATTTATGCTTTACTTATTTCTACTGCTTTCGAATCTACTTATATTACCTTTCAAATGCTGTTTACTGCAAATATACCTTGAGCTATTCCTTTGTACCAAGCCATGCATATAGTATATTAGCTTGCATTCTGTGCATGACTTGCTGAGTACCAAGTACTCACCCTTGCCTCAACACAATACCAGTTGAAGAGGAGACTACACCAGCTTTGGAGGAGGAATTCCAAGAGGATCCGTCTACTTAGGGAAGCGAGCCCAGTCAGTTGCCTGTGGTATACTGGATGGCGCCACGAAGTTATTTGATTTTCCGCTGTTATTATTTTTCTCTGAATAAGTTTCGCCTTACGAGGCATACATTTGTAACTTGACCATAAGGTCAAGTAACCAGTTTGGTTATTTAAATAAAGTACTTTGATAATATCGATTGGTATGATTGTGATATTTACCAATGTTAAGACTGTGTGCACTAGCGCGTTCCTGGACTAGTGCTGAATACACAGAGGGTCCGGATTTGCAAATTCGGGGTCCCGACACGCATACATCACGAACTAGTTTGCAACTGCAGACAAAATTATCACAAGGATAACTACATACATCATCTTTTCTAACCACTTGATGTGATCTAAAATGCGCTCCACCTTAAACGTTGGCATGTTAAGTTTTTGCTTCTACATGGCAGTTAGAGCACATTAGCTTCTACATGGTAATTAGGGCAATTGACCTGCCTTGCATTGGCAAGCGCAAGGGCCCTTCGATTCACTGAGCTTGAGGTTTGAGACATGGCCTTCACAGAAGTGATGAGCACTGAAGTGGGATGACAAAGAAGAGGTTATGAGCAAGAGGAAGAAGAGGATATGAAATGCTCAGTGTGGAATGTATGTGCTGGGTGCCTCCGTATTTATAGCAAGTGTTCGGTGGCAGCGTGTTATCCAAGTGGCCTAACAAAGCTGCTACCAGCGTGTTCTCAATTCGAGCTGATAAATGTGTAGACAGCGTGTTGTCATTCTAATCATCTTTTTCAGCTTTTTATCAAATCAGTTTTTCCAACGTGTTGTCATATCAACTTTTTCAGCTTTTGTCATATCAGCTTTTGCAGCTTTTTATCATATCGCCTTTTCAGCATTTTGTCATATCAGCCTTTTGTCATTATTACAGTACGGTGGAATTAACACGAAGGTTCTACACCGCATTGCTACAGTATGGTGGAATTAAAATAGAGTACTTTATGAAGCTTCTATACTAGAATAGGGTTGAGAACGCTCGTTGTGATTGAATGAGTTGTGCTCGAACGTCGAGGTTGTTCGAGACAACTCACAGGCATTAGACAATTCACATGTAGTTGTTTCGTCAAAGCGTGACCGGTCGTAACAGGTCCTTCTGCTTTGCCAAAGCGTCATAGGTCGTGCAGCTTTGGCAAAGCGGGACAGGTCATGCAGCTTTGCCAATATGGGCCGATCGGCCTATATAAGGGCCATCCTCTCCTGCCTTCATTCTCACCGAAAGGGGGGGAGAGGGGAAAAAAAGAGGGAGGAAAAAATTTCGAGGCGTGCAAGTGGAAAGGGAAAGGGAAAAGCGAAGGAAGAGGGAGGTGCTTTAGGCTTTCCGAGCAATTTAGCGTACCAAGACCTCTTCGTACCTCTTGGGGTTTTCGCACCGATGTGTCTGTGCGGAGATCCATGCAGACTTGTCCGCTCATGGGAAGTTCCAACTTGGAAGAGGAGGCAATGGAAGTGCCGCAACTACGCCTTCGACCTGCCGGAGAAGAAGAGCCTAAAAAATCGCCAGTTGGTAATAATCATACGTCTTTCGTAATATTTCAACACTTTGCTAATTTATGTATTTTGCAGTCGCCTCCTCCACTGTGTGAATTTGAGTAGTGGTTTGACATGAAAATCAACTCCGAGGACCAAAGACTCCTAGATCAAGCTAACCGGGACGATGACCTCAGGCGGCGGATACAGGAGGATCGTGATGCCGCACGCGAGGAGGCACGTAGGAGGGAGGCAGATGAGAAGGAGGCTGAGAGAGAGAGAGAGAGGAAGCGAGAGAGGGCACGTTGTGCCAGACAAGCCCCACCGGAGGCATGGGCGAAGGGGAAATGGCCTCGATGCACTCAGTAGACGTCTAGTTGTAACTGTTATTTTCCTTGTTCGTGGATCTCCTTTCCATATAGTTGTAAATGTTATTTTTCTTGTTTGTGGATCTCCTTTCCATCTAGTTGTAACTATTATTTTCCTTATTCGTGGTACTCCTTTCCGTCTAGTTGTAACTGCTATTTGCCTTGTTCATGGTACTCCTTTTAGTTTTAAGCCATAATCAAGAGTGTGGCCTACCTTCTTTTTAGCACTAACATCTTATTTGTGAATCGTCCTCTCTCATATCTCCCTCTCCCACCCTACTTTTGCAATAAATAAAGTTGTTGTGGACTATAATACTTAGGGTTATTGCGCTAGTGTATTTTAGATGCAAAGAAATGTGTAAATAAAATATTTTTCCATAATAGGCTAGTCCATATATCAAATAGCAAATCTCATCCATTCTTACAAAAAAATTACCTTTAAACACGATATCTTACAACCTGCCGAAAAGTCTTAAGTGTTATAGTTTGTTACAGACTATAATACTTAGGGTTATTGCGCTAGTGCATTTTAGATGCAAAGAAAAGTGTAATAAAATATTTTTTCCATAATATGATAGTCCATATATCAAATAGCAAATCTCATCCATTCTTACAAAAAATTACCTTCAAACACGATATCTTACGGCCTGCCGAAAAGGCTTAAGCGTTATAGTTTGTTACATACTAATACTTAGGGTTATTGCGCTAGTGCATTTTAGATGCAAAGAAAGGTGTAAATAAAATATTTTTTCATAATATGATAGTCCATATATCAAATAGCAAATCTCATCCATTCTTACAAAAAATTACCTTCAAACACAATATCTTACGACCTGCCGAAAAGACAAGCGTTATAGTTTGTTACAGACTATAATACTTAGGGTTATTGCGCTATTACAATTTACATGTAAATCAATGTGTAAATAAAATATTTTTTCATAATATGATAGTCCATATATCAAATAGAAAATCTCATCCATTCATACACAAAATTACCTTCAAACACGATATCTTACGGGCTCCCGAAAAGGCTTAAGCATTATCGTTTGTTCTCAACTTTAATACTTAGGGTTATTGCGCTAGTGCATTTTAGATGCAAAGAAAGGTGTAAATAAAATATTTTTCCAGAATATGGTGGTCCATGTATCAAAGAGCAAATCTGCCCTATTCTTCCGGAAAAATATATTCAAAAACAATATTTTACGCGCTGCCTAAAAGCCTTATGCGTTTTACGAAATATATGCTTCTTATAGCCATTTAGTTTATTCAACTCAGTTCATTCATAATTATTTTTGCAAAAATGGGACATCTAAGACCCTAGGAATAAGTGATATTTATTTCATGATTTTTGGAGCCATGGTTTATATAGTTTCTTCAGAATTCATAAAAGGGTCTTTATGTAAACTTAATTTATATAATTTAATTTTGCATGCAACATAATACTTTTTGTGAGATATTACGAATCCTTATAGCTTACTAAAAAATTAGAAATTTATTTCGTTCGATTCAGAGCTTCAAAAATCACAAAACCCTTAAACCCTAATCCACTCGGCTGCTGTCGGGTTACAGGATTAATTTATTTATTTTCGAAAATTCTAAATAGAAAACTACTAATCAAAAATTTTGAAAAGAAAATTTCAAATATTTTTTCTTTTATTCTTCTTCTTTCTTTTTTTCCTTTTTTCCTTTCTTTCTTTTCTTCTCTTCTCCTTTCTTTTCTTTTTCTTTCTGGATTTGTTTGGCTCGGCTGTCGGCTACCCGCGCCTTCCCGGTGTGGCTGCCCAGGCCCCCCGCCTGTCGTGCCAAGGTGGCGGGAGCGCTCCCCTAGTCGCGTCTGCGTGGTGCGATCGCCGCCCCCCATCACGCCTACATGGCACGAGTGGTTGCCGTGTCGCCACGTGGCCCTCCCGACCATGCATCGCGCCGAGGTGTCGCGATTGGGACCTTTTTGTGCTGAGCTGGCGCGATTAGAGGTCATTTTTGCAAAACAAAATGTATATGTATTGTTGTAATACATGAATAAAAAATGATTATTTACAAAAAAAATTCTTATTTATGATCCTAGAATGGTTCATTCCTAGTTGGTAACTATTAATTGCCAACGGGAGTTGGTTAGACTATGTGTAGTTGCTTAGCCATGTCATGTTAACTCATGTCTTTTGGAATATCAAATTAATCTTGATTAATGGAATATGGAACATGTGTTATAAACACAGTGTGTCAGGTGTTGTCACACAATATTGTTGATATTGTTGATGGCACTTGGTGTATGATAATCAACTAGGGTGGTAAAATGATTTAGATTTGAGCATGTGGCAAGAGTTGTGAGCTATGGTGGGCTAGTATGGCATTGGGTCGATATGATAACATGATATATAAGTGATGGTGAGGTGGTTTTCTATGAGAGATGTGATGGAAGTCTTGCCTCTGTTAATTAAGGACTTAACCTTGTAAGCCTTTGAATTGGACCAAATATAGAACCACATGTTTGGAATGGGACAAACCTAACTAAGTAAGTTACCGATATCTTGATAAGTGATCCCTCAGGTGGATAGCCACACGGGAGTGTGGTTATGGGGAAGGATGTGGTGTACTGCAGTCTCACATCGGTCCAACAGTATGTCAGTCACATACTTTGCCTCTACTGAGGGAAGGGATAGTGTGGCAATCGGGAAGAGGGTCATGTGTTAGGATAAAAGTTTCTGAAAGGTTTTGTTATGATCTACTACCCACATGTCGATGGGTACGTGACATTGTATGGTAGTATAGTTTGATCATATCTTGTAGGTTAAGTGTATAACCTCTGCAGAGTGTGTCAAATCTATTCGAATAATTGTGTCCGCGGTATTAGATAATGCTCGGGAGTTACAGTCAAGGTTATATTTTGATAAAATGAACTTGGGAATGGAGGCAGTGTGCCTATGAAAGTATGAAAATTGAATTAAGGTTGTAAGTCAGTTTATTTGAGAAATAACTGAGAAATTACTACTATTATTTGTCTTACTGCTTTTAAATTTATTTTATGGTATTTATTGGTAAATGCTGCTTTATTGCAAAATAACTAATTTAGCCATTCATTTGAAATAAACCATGAATGTAGTATAATAGTCTTGCATTCTGTGCGCAACTTGTTGAGTGATTTATGTACTTATCCCTTTGCAACAAACAAATCATCGGTTGAAGAGAATCAACACCTGCGTTGGAGGAGAAGTTCCGCGAGGAGGCGAATATGTAGGAGTTGAACCTTGTCAGATCCCTGTAACATGTTGATGGGATTCACCGATATTCTTTGTTCCGCTGCTGTTTATTTATTTTGAGTTGAAGCCATCAAGACCTCATAAGTGTAAGGTTGACTTTAAGATCCTTCACAATTTTTTATTCAATAAATGAGTTTTTTTTATTATATTTTCGCTATGTATGATTGCGATAGTCATCTATGTTGAGATTGTGTGCACTAGCGTGATTCTGGACTAGCGCAGAATACACCGAGGGTTTGAATTTGCGTATTTGGGTCTCGACATGGTCTCAAATATTGTGTTTTATAAATACTGTAACATCCAAACAGGCCCTAAGGTCAATTAAAACATGGCTCTGTTTGATTTCGAAAATAAGGTGTATGTTCAATTAGGAACTGTGGTGTTTATTTTATGTTTTTAACATGATGCACTTTACAACTCCTGATCGAATTCCCTATCCATCTGGCTGTTTGGATATCTTTGGCCAATTTTTCTCTCAGTTGCTTATCTTTGTTCCTCTCGCTAAAAGCAACTTTCAAGGTGTTCCCCAAGGCTACTCAGTTGTTGAATTGCAGGTGGCAAGAATCAAGATGCGAACTTTGAATTTAAGAATTCCTCGTTTTGTGCAAGCAATCTGCTAGACTTCTTTCTTTTTTGTTCCTTTTGTTTTAGATGAACGGGACATATAGCTCATACTTTTATCTGGCAACTGGTCTTAAAAGGAGAAAGGAACTCCCTATCGCATTATCTCTCACGTTAGATATATTGGTTTGTGTTAGCCTAGGCAACTCAGAAATCCATTATGGAAACATCAGTTTTTGATGTTTAGATTGGAATGTTTGTATTCTGCGTTATCACATGGAGAATTTGTGCAGGATTTATTACAATAACCTGTATTGTTTCCCAGTGCCTTTTCTCCCTAAAATTGTATATTTGGAAGGTTAAAAACGTATGTTCTTGCTCTTGTTCGGAGCCTGTTTCCCCTTCAAACAGTATATGCAGAAGTTTTATAACTTCAAAGTTCTGACCAACTTTTTTTAGGTTTTTGTTTATGCCGTTTTTGGTCAACCACGAGCCATCAGTGCATGTGAATTGATATTATTTGTGGATTTATTCTCTTGAGAAGTTGAGGTCTGAACCAATGTCTGCTTTTCTTTCTTGCAGATGTTTGACGATCAAGACTTGGGTTTCTTCGCCAACTTCCTTGGCATCTTCATATTTGTTTTGGTCACTGCATACCACTTCGTGATGGCATATCCGAAGTTCGAAGGGAACTAATGCCCGTCAAGCGAAGGCATGCTATGATCCATGGATCCAAATAGGCACATTATCTGTTGAGATTATGCAACAGAGCACGCTAGGAATTTCGTAAGACTTATACCAGGAAAGATAGTTGTATGAGAATGCCAATTGTTTTGCACTGTGACAGATATTCTACTTATGGGATTTTGACTTCAATAACGTCTAAGTACATGAAATCAACACAATTCCATGGGATAATTCAGAATTGATTTTGGAACAGATAGTTTGGTGATGCCCAGAAATATTATACTGTTGCGGTGCTCAACTAACCTTGGATATTGTCACAACATTTCTTGCCACACGTCGCCTCCATGGAGCAAAGTTTAGATCAAAATGCCCTGGTGAGCGATTTTGGCTTCTCAAAGCTGGCTTGTTTCTCTACAGCTTATCCATTGGATGCAATGTGCACAATTCTCTAATGGGGTCTACCACCTGCAAGGCCGAAACGAGCGGAAACTGGCGGTGTGAGCTTGGTGGCGAGTGGCTTGGGAAGACGGTTAGCCGGCGAGCAGGAGCCTTTAGACTTAAGGATAGGCACGCCATGAGCAACTGAGCATCAAGCCTTGTCATTTGTCAAGTCCGGACGGTGAACTATGTACCATGAATTCATGTACGTGCATTTGTGCTGCTGCCCTGTTCAAGTGCTGGCTGTTGAGCACTGCTACGTGGAATATTAAAACCGAAATACCAAAAAAACAAAATATTTTGACTAATTAGATTTGACTTTTTATTTTAGTGTGGTTCGGTTAGCTGCTTTTGAAAACCAAAATAAATTTCTACCGAATAAATCGAACTAGAGGTGGGCATTTGGGCCGGGCTCTTTTCGGCCGGCCTGAAGCACGATGGGATGGCCCGGTGCAAAGCACGGCACGGCACGGTTCCGTGCCGGGCCGGCACGCAACTGTAGCTCGGGCCATGACGGGCTCGGGAACCGGACACGACGGGCGGCACGGCACAGCACGAACGGGCACGAAATCACGAATTAAGGCCTAAAAGTTGGCAGATATTATTGATTCACGGCATCTTCAAGCATTGAATTTATGTTTGATATTTTGTTGATGTGATTAGTCTCTTACGTAATTAAAATAGGTAGTTTAGTGGTAGTGATGTGTTTTATTTTTTTACTCGTCACAACAGTGAAAATGGGTCGGGCCTGGGCCGGCACGGCACGAAGCAGGCACGAAGCGCAAATGGATCGGGCTTGAGCTTGCCAAAGACGAGTCGGGCCGGCACGGTGGACACGATGGGCCGTCGTGACACGGCACGGTTCCGGCCCGAAGCACGATGGGCCCGGGCTGGGCCGGCACGGCACGGCACGACGCCCACCTCTAAATCGAACCGGTGAAACCGCACCAACCGAATGCCCACCTCTACAAGTATGGGTGGGGGCAAGAATGTCATTACACATGTGTTTAGTCACCAAACAGCAAAGTATAGGCTAATCCTAATCTGCAGCCATGTCACTGCATCTTGTCCTGACATCAGCAATTCTCCTCATCTGTACCAATCTAGTAGACTTCTAGCCCTTTTTGAAAGTAGGTAAAAGTGATAGATGATGTGTTTGGTTTGAGGAATGAGTTGAGTCCGAAAAATTAATTCATTCATCGTGCTTTTGTTTGGATCGACGAATTGAATGATTTTTTTTTTTTAAATTGAGGAACTAAATTAGTTGGCCTATCTTTTACCTCATCTATTGCAACTAAGTAAAAGACTTTTAGAAAAACAAGCAATTGGTTAGTCCCACAAAAAAATCACACAGGATTTTATAGTGGACCAACTCATCCAAGGATGGGGTGGTCCTCAAACCAAATACACCATAAGTATTTTATAGACTAGTAGGATTGATCAAGAATTGACGATGCGTGTGAGTACACTAAACGAATGCAGGGTCATAATTTAGAAATATTCCTACGGGAGAAGACAAGCTATTATGGTGGTGAAAGTTAATTGTTCATGGCATTGTAGAGATAAAGATGGTGCAGAATTTTGGTGTGGTGCGAAAGCATGAGATGAACTAAGATATATGAGTATGCAGATATTAGATCTATAATCTCCGCAAGAACAAAGCAAACTATCTTGACTAGAACTGCAACTGTAAATCACGAAGATAAAATAGAAATTTGTGTCTAGATATAAGAGTAGACACATTAATTTAATGATTATTATTTCATTGTCATATTCAGCTAGATTTGCAACTTCTATTCATTCAAATGTGGAGATCATTTACATCTTAGAGTTTTCCCTAAGGCATACACAAACAAAGAGACTAGCTATATACAAAATCATACACCTAACTACAGTTACACCCATTGACCGTTTCGTAATATCTTTTCTATATCTAAATTTTATGGCATCAGCCTTGATTGATCAGGAGACATAGATTTGTTACTTTGAAGACCCTACAACTTGTATTTCTAATTAACCAGGGGTAGGCTCTGCCAATTAATGAGAGAAATGATACAAAAATCTTTCAATTTATCTATGATAAATTGCTAGAAGTTGAGGACATTCACAAATTATCATAAAAATATGAAAGTAATCTTCAATATATTTAAAGATTAAGTTTGGAACAACATTAAACCTCTTTGGAGTCTATAATCACCTAAATTGTTTCCGTGGTAGCATTAATTAAAATAGCATGTTTAACCACCCTATTTAATACTCCCTCCGTTCCTAAATAGATGATGTTTTAGGATTTTGTACTTAACCAAAACACATGTATTACTCTTGGATTGTGTAAGTTATTCTATTACACAATAATCGATAATATTGGGAATAATGAATGGTAGGGGCATGTAAAGAAAAAAAACAGTTAAAAGTTGACTCAAAATTATAAAATGATATATATTTAGGAATAAAATTTGAAAGCTAGAATGACATGTATTCAGGAACTGAGGGAGTAAAGCTTACCATCAGTCAATCTAAAACCAATTTCAAGACCTCCACCCTCTGCCCATTATTAGTGAGTATAGTTGCAATAATTTTGTGAGTTCATAAATGGCTTTTTGCTAGTCTATCTGGTTGGTGTTGCGATAACTCTCTAATTATGCCTATATTACAATTCAGAGGATCTCTAGGCTCCGGCTGTGTCCACGTCAGCGATTTCTCGGAGAGACCCCCGCCGAGTTTAGGTTTGGCGTTCGGCTCTGCACACGTTCCCCCTCATTCGCTCTGCTTCTGCCGCCTCGCTTCCTTCTGGATCCATCCGTCCCCTTCCCATTCTTTCCCCTCCTCCGGCTCATCATCTGCCCGACGCTCGCCCTCCTCTTCCTACTCTCAACCCACAACGCACCGCCGCCACCCTTCCGGAGCCCTCCTAGGCCCCCACAACCGCGCTGTCCTCGCCCTCGCCCCACTCCCAGCGCGTGCACCGCCCTCGCCCTTGTTCCCGTGCCCGCACCGCCCTCGCCGCCGTCCCATGTCCGTCCGCTCTCTTGTCAGGAAGCGAGCTGGAGGTGGAAGATAAATAGTGAAGTCGGCGAGAATGATATCGCTTCATCGACTTCAGATTAGTGAAGATCTACGGCGGGAGATAATCATCAATTAAGACTTGTTCATTGGACGGCTGAAGTCCATTTTTTGTTTTACCGTTTACTGTAGCTCGTAAAAGCATTGTCGATCAGACTGTTAACTTCAGTTTACTAAAGGATGAATTGCTTAGGTAAAAGTGTGTAACGATCATGGGTATAAAACCCTGACAGGAAAGAATGGAAAAGTGACTTAATCTGTTCCAACGTCGGGTAACAAAAAATAGTCCAGAATCATCCACGGGTCCTGACATTTTGGTATCAGAGCATTCATTCCTTGAGCGATTTGGGAGAACATTTTATTGAGGTTGGATCAAACGTAAAATCCCTCAAACAGGCGATTGGAGATAGCGACATGGATTTTCAAGACGAAATCGAGAGAATCCAGGTACGGCTTCAGGATCTGGAAACTCTTAAGTCTGATGTAGCAGAGATTAAACACTTGCTGTTGAATCGATCGGGTAGTACTGCAAATCCAGTGGAATCTTTCAACTCACTAGCCACAGGAGATGGTTCACATCCTCAGAACACGGTGGAGGTGAATCAGATGGAGATAGCTAGGACTGAATCTGGTATCAATACTTATGAATCTGGACTGATTGAACCTAGAGGATTGGGTAACAGTATATCTCCTGTATTTACTCAGGCTATTCGAACTTCATCACATCCTTTGCAGCTTAGTCCTGGGAGGCAGTATGAGAATTGGAGTGGTAGTCAACTAGCAATACATATGTTCATCCAACTTTACCACAGATTTATCCTCCGGTAACTACTCATCCTGCTAATATGCCAACTCATAATTTACATTTTTCGGGAGTTCAGTTGTTTGATGCACAGAGAAATATATATTGTGGGGTCAATCTTCAGGCACATCATTATGCAGAGGCAGTGATTAAAGGGCCCAAGTTGGAGTTATCTTTGTTTTCAGGGGACAATCCCATTGGGTGGATTGATCAATGTGAGAAATTTTTTGAAATGGCTGGAACTCCTGGAGACCAGTGGGTCAATTTGGCAGTGGGTCACTTAGTGGGCAGGGCGAGCACATGGTTCAGAGGTATTGGGATTTCTTGGCATGTCTTGACATGGCATCAGTTCAGTTCATTGGTTTGTGATCGGTTTTCGGAAGCGAGTGCTCATGAAAAGGTGGAGAAACTTCAAGGAATCAAACACATGGGATCCATAAGCAAGTATATTGACTATTTTGAAAAATGTGTTGAAATGGTTAAAAAATATCACACATATTTATAGGAACAGTATTTGTTGAGCTGTTTCATTGGAGGACTTAGAGAGGAGATTAAGTATGGGGTAAGTAGCCATCAACCGAAAGGATTAATAGAGGCCTATTGGTACGCTAAGATGGAAGAGAAGTCGGTGAATGCTAAAAGAGCTATACAGGGAAATTATAAACCCCGGATGATGGTAACACAAAAAAATTGTAATCCGAAGCCAGTATTACCAGATAAGAGGGATATGCAAAGAGAGAAACCAGAGGAGAAAACAGGAAAAACATGTTGGCATTGCAAGGAACCCTGGACTCCGGGACACAATCAGCTGTGTAAGGTTAGGAATGCACTGCACACTTTGTTAATGCAAGGAGAAGAGGGAAATATGATGCCTGAAGAAGTTGAGCTTACTGGAGAAAATAATGGATTTGTGACAGCACCGGGCCGCCCGGAGGGAATTGGAAATGGAGAAGAAGCAGATCAACTGATGCAACTTTTGGTATATGCAGCTCATGGAGTATCTGGACCCATTACTTTTTCCTTGGTGATACTTATTGGAAACAAACGAGCAGTGGCACTGGTAGACAGTGGAAGCACCAATTCATTTATGGATTATGAGTTTGCTGTCAAAAATGGGTATTCCCTGCAGAATATACCTCTGAAGAGGATTATGGTGGCAGGAGGAGGAGAATTGATTTCGGATGCCAAAGTGGATAACCTGTCATATGAAATCCAAAGTGTAGCATTCCATACTACTTTCAAACTATTACAATTGGGAAACTATGATGTTATCTTTGGAGTTGATTGGATATATGATTACAATCCTATTGAGTTGGATCTTAAGGAAAAATCCTTATCCATTAACAAAGATGGACATTGGATACAATTTAATGATTGCACTCACCCAACATCCAATTATTTGATGAAGGAAGAGCAATTACAGAAGTTAGTACAGAAGAAAGGAAGTGGATTCTTGATCCAAGTTAGTTTATGCGAGTCAAAGGAAAATCTGATGGAAAACCCCATACCACTTGAAATTAATTTAATCTTAGAAAAATATTCGGATGTTTTCACAGAAAGGGAAGAGTTGCCACCTCGGAGAGAATGTGATCTTGTGATTCATTTGAAGGCAGGATCTAAACCACCAAACCTGCGACCGTATAGAGTGCCACATCATCAGAGGGATGCATTGGAAGACATAATCAGAAACTTACTGAGAACCGGGGAGATTAGACCCAGTCAAAGTCCTTACTCGTCACCGGTGGTTATGGTAAGGAAAAAAGATAGTACTTGGAGGATGTGTGTGGACTTTCGCCAATTAAACTCCATGACAGTGAAGAACAAGTTCCCGATGCCTGTAATTGAAGACCTACTGTGACACTACGGAAGGTCAAAACCTTGTAAAATGTGAAATCGGGGGTTAAAACTTTACGTTATGAAGTTTAATTGCGCTTCCGGGCTGATTTCGGGTGTTTGGGCCTTTCCGGGGCGAGTTGGGACTTAGGGGGGATCCCACGTGGGCCAAAAGTGGAACTTTTTGGCCCATGAGGGGGAGGAGGGCAGCAAGGGGTGCTGCTTGTGCCCCCTATTCCCTCATGCCCCCCCTTGGAACCCTAGCCGCACCCACCTTCCCCTCCTCTCCTTGCCTCCATCCTCCCTAGCCGCCCCCCCTTGCGCCCCACCCCTCCCCTCTCCTCTCCACCATCCTTGATGCCCTAGGGGAGTTCTCCACCTCGCCACCCCGTTGATCTATCCATCGGTGCGCTCCGCGACGAGGAGATCCGGTGGATTTGGAGCGAGGAAGGAGATTGCGTGAACCGGGAGAAGATTCGTTGGTTCATCGTTCGTCGGGCGAATGTATGGCTAGGGGTAGTTCTTGGGGTTGATCTAGGTGCTGTTCTAGAGGGTATTTGGATTCTTTTAGACCAAGTGGTGGTGCTGTGGTTGGGTAGATTGGATGAAAACTAGAGTTTGCCACGTTCTCTGCTCCGGGCAGATTGTGCACTCGACCTAGGGCTTCCGTTTTCGCGATTTTATATTCGGAATTTGGTCGTCCGCCTGTTGAAGAAGTTGTAGGTAACTTCAATACCTTTCAGTGGACATAAAGAACGTCCAATTCCGCCCAGCCGTTTGAAAGTTATGCTCGATTTACCGAACGTGTTCAAATCTGTGACGTAGCTGGGACAGAACGTAGTGTTTTGTAGATTAGACAACTTTAGAATCCGAATCTGTTTTTCCATATACTTAGAAAAAGTTAGAAAATTTCCTAAGCTACGCGAGTATGTACTCTTTTAATCGATTCGGAGTCCTAGAACTAAAGTTATGCTAGATTGAAGTCTGCTCGCCCGGGGGGGACAGATTCTCTGTTTTTCATTTTCGGGAGTAGTTTGCGAAATCGGGGTAGATGGGCGAGGGCGTACTGTTTTGTGGGCACGTTGTGATTGTTTGGCATCTATGTGCAGGTGGTGTGACCCCGGGAGTGCCCTCCTCATCCCGCCAATCCGTCGCCCGAGGTTAAGGCAAGTGTATTGGGATGAGTAACATGTGGTTTATTTGCTTGTCTTGACTAGATGCAATTGTTTCCATGTTATGCTTTCTTGCCATGCTTAGTGTTTGCCATGATATGATAGAAAGGGTATGTTAAGATGCTATGCAATGGTTTATGGTTAATGATTATGGCATATGTTGCATACATGGCATGAAACTTGGCCCGGTCGGTGAGAACGTCATAACTATTCCGGTAAGGTCGGTGAGAAAGTTATGACTAATCCGAAGCGCCATGGATGTAAGACCTACCTCGTGATTCCACCCACGTGGTGAGTGGAAGCGAGGAGTAGGCACCCTCCATCTACGGGATGGAAGGGGGACGTGGGTGCACGCCGACGGGTGTGCACTCGGCAATACCGGTATTTGCGTCGAGGAGACATGTGCATTGCATTCATGATGATGATGATGAAATGATCTCAATGAGGTTGAGACATGAATATGATGTTGCATATGAAGTATGACTTGATCATGATGTTAAGTTGTTATGTAGAGATGATAATAATTGAATTGTTCTGTATGACCCATTGCAATATACTTGCTAAGTGATGAACCCACGCTTGTGTTTTATGTTGTTTTAGGTACCATGACACTGGCATGTGGGAAGGGGCAATAGCTACACAGCTTCACGTAGTTCCAGTCACATCTACCAATTTGAGTCATGAACATAATAAGTGCCACGCACTTAGTGTGTGGAATAATTTTGGTGTGCATGTGATCCTTATTTACTTAGCTGTAGTTTATGGAGTGGTTGGATTTGGTATTATTGGTTTATGTGGATGCTTTATCCATTTATATTGCTGCTTTAGATGTCTTATGTTATGATATATCTTGCCATGTTATTGCTATTGCTTCAATTCATGTTAAAACAAAGGAGATGCTGCCGAAATTTCGGTTTTTAGCATTTGTGTCTTTCCTGTAATTTATCTTTATTTATGGTATTTAGGTGTTGTTTAGTCTATGTTTGGTAGCATTCGGACATACTAGATGCCGGGGTGTTACAGTTGGTTTCAGAGCAGGCTATAGGTCCTTGGAATGTGTATTTTTAGTGTCATACCTTAGGTTACAACTAAAATGTGATGTGGAATAACTTAGAAACATGGCTTAGGTTGTAACTAAAATTTTGTCATAGGATAGAAACATTAAAACTTGCAAAAGTGGAATAAGTAATTTAAAATTTGACACACTTGGTTGCACAGTAGGATGGGGTTTTGGTTCATCATTGCATTGCGCTTGATTATTTGATGAAGACTATTTTTATGATGATGTTTGATCTTTGTTCTTGATTATATGATGTTGTGCTTATGATTGTGTGATTGGATGGTTGCCTGACTGTAGGAGCCATGCCGAGGGGTAGAGGCCGTGGTCGCCGTGGCCGTGGAGGCCAGGGGCGAGGTTCTCAGGGAGTTGCTGAGTCTATAGCTGAAGGTAGCGCTTCGTTCAATGCTCATGGGCTAGCACAGGAGGAGCTCCCGGCGCACAGTCAGGGGCTGAGGTACCCGCCGCCACTGCGGACTTAGTTTAGGCTTTGCAGAGGGAGGTTCAGGAGCTGCGCCAGCAGTTGCGGGCAGCCCTTGCTGTTGTGCCTCCCCCTGCATCGGCCCCAGTTGCTGCCCCCGCTATGCTGGAGCCGAGGATGAGCCTCCGGGAGTGGATGTCCCTCCGTCTTAACACTTTTGACGGAGCGGGCACGCCGGTCCAGTCCGCAGATTGGCTGCGGTACATGGAGTGGCAGTTTGAGGTCCTAGAGTTGACCTCGGTCCAGAGGGCTCGCTTTGTGGCCTTTCAGCTGAAGGGCCAAGCTGATATCTGGTGGGAGGGGGTTCTTGCTGCTAGAGCCCCCGATCTTGGACCAGTCACCTGGGAGGACTTTGTGGCTCACTTCCGAGCCAAGTTCTACCCAGAGTCCTTCCTTGAGATGATGGAGCATACTCTGACGACTCTTTCCCAGGGAAAGAGGTCGGTGGCAAAGTATGAGGCAAAATTCAACAATGTGGTGCGCTTTGTGCCGGTTGTGGCAGCCGACGACAGGGAGAAGGTGAGGAGGTTCCGTAGGGGCCTCAACCAGGAGTTCAGAGTTGTCATGGGGGCGACTGTCCCTCGTGACTTCTGCTCCGTGGTGGAGCAAGCGAAGGGCATGGAGCTCGAGTTGGAGCTCTCCAGGGATAAGCAAAACCCTGGTGGTTCAGGCGTTCCAACGGCCCCAGGCAGGGGCCAGAAGAGGACTTTTGGTGGAGGAGGTGGGTCTTCTCAGCGACCCATCTTCAAGAAGTTCAAGGAAGGACAGGGCTCCTCCTCAGGGGCTAAGATGAAGCCGCCCCAGTCGTCTTCCTCGCGGGCGGCTGTTCGTCCTGTGCTCAGGCAGGGCATGATTTGTTTCAAGTGCGGTGGTGAGC
Source organism: Rhipidocladum racemiflorum (assembly GCA_036346355.1). NCBI lineage: Eukaryota > Viridiplantae > Streptophyta > Magnoliopsida > Poales > Poaceae > Rhipidocladum > Rhipidocladum racemiflorum. Next base: position 36,039,551 of record CM070580.1, on the reverse strand, counting down.
ACCGTGCTTCGGAGTGTGGTTGGACCGGGAGTTGCAACCACTATGGCAAGGCCGGCCACATGGGGCGAGTCTGCCGGATGAATCCTAGCAGCATCATCAAGTGGGAGACGGTGCCTTCTCCTCCCACTCCAGCGACGTCTTCCAGAGGGTCGGTGCACATGATGGCGGCTCCTGCTCCTCAGCCGCCCTATGCTTGGGCGCCACCAGCAGCCTACTAGTGCCCGCTGCCGTCGGCTCCTCCACAGTTACCTCCTCCGCCCCCAGCTTTGTTGGGGCATCAGCCGGGTGTCGGGGCTCCCACTGTCCCGGCACCACCAGGAGTGTACGCCTTGCTGACCGTCAAGTCAGCCGGGCATCCAGAGGTGGTTTCAGTTACTTTGCTTGTGGATTCAGTTGATGCCTTTGTTCTGTTTGATTCCAGAGCGTCTTATTCCTTTGTGTCGTCTGAGTTTGCTTGTAGAGAGAAGTTGGGAGTTCAGCGGATTTCTGAGTTTGTGATAGTCAGTTCTCCTGGGGGTTTGATTGCTAGTTCTTTGGTTTGCCCGGGTTGCACCATTGCCTTTGATGATGAGGTTTTCTTTGCCAATCTTATGGTGATTCAGTTGGCTCCTTTTGATGTCATTTTGGGCATGGACTGGTTGCATCAGTACCGTGCCAAGATCTGTTGCTTCTGGAAGACGGTTACCTTACAGGCCCCGTCAGGGGTAGAGTTGACCTTTCAGGGTGGTATACCTTCCAGTTCCATCCTTGCTTTGGCTAGTCTGTTTTCTGGTCGCCGTTTGAGGCAGTTGGGTTTCCTCATGGCTATTTCAGAAAAGCCATCTTCTTTAGTTTCCATTGAGGAGATTCCTGTAGTGAAGGAGTTTGTTGATGTGTTCCCTGATGAGTTGCCTGGTTTACCTCCTGTGAGGAAGGTAGAGTTTCGTATTGATCTTGTTCCTGGCACTCGACCTATTTCTATCTCTCCATACCGCTTTGCTCGTCCTTTTCAAGACAAGTTGAAAAAGCAGTTGGAGGATCTGCTGGCCAAGGGTTTTATTCGGCGCAGTGTGTCACCTTGGGGAGCACCCGTCCTCTTTGTTTCGAAGAAGGATGGAAGTTGGCGTATGTGCATTGATTATCGTGCTCTTAATCAAGTGACAGTCAATAACAAGTATCCTTTACCTCGCATTGAGGATTTGTTTGACCAACTAAAGGGAGCAAAGGTGTTCTCCAAGATTGATCTTCAGTCTGGGTATAATCAGATCCGTGTGAGGGAGCAGGACATTGAGAAGACTGCTTTCTCCACTAGGTATGGGCATTATGAATTTAAGGTTATGTCTTTTGGACTAACTAATGCTCCTACTATCTTTATGGAGGCGATGAACAGCATGCTACACATGTACCTTGATGAGTTTGTGGTAGTGTTCATCGATGACATTCTGGTTTACTCTAAATCAGAAGAGGAGCATGAGCGGCATTTGAGGCTTGTGTTGAGTACCTTGAGGGAGAATCAGTTCTTTGCTAAGCTGAAAAAGTGTGAGTTCTGGATTTCAGAAGTGGGTTTTCTTGGCCACATCATCAATCCAGAGGGCATATCTGTGGATCCTAGCAAAGTCTTAGCTGTTCTGGATTGGAAGAGGCCTTCCAATGTTAAAGAGGGACGTAGTTTCCTTGGGTTGGCTGGCTACTATCGGCGTTTTGTGCAGGATTCTCTATCATTGCCCAGCCACTTTCGCAGCTGACTCAGAAGGGGATGAAGTTTCAGTGGACTGCATAGTGTGAGCACAGTTTCTGCACTTTGAAGGAGAAGCTAGTGATTGTGATGACGGGAAAAATTTCTAGTCTATATAGGTTTTAAAATTCTAATGAGGTTAACCTGGTTCCACGTCATTAAATACAAACTTTTTTTTTATAATGTAATAATATCAAAGATTGCGAGTAACAAACTTCCAGAATTCATATATTTTCATATAAATTCTGTTAATTACATCCCACAAGGAAAAACCCCTGATTAAGAGTTCCAACATATAAATTACATCAGCTTGCAACATATAGAGAATTACAAAAGAATAAAAAGAAAGATCTTCTGTCTTCATGGCGTCGATGGCAGATGCTTCTCGAGATTTCCTTGATTCGATTTTGTTTTACTGGCGTGATATGGATAGCAAGTGGATTTTACTTGATTTTATTCCACTTACTAGTCCAATATAAATGGCTAGTGTTTTTAAAATGCTTGCATAAGACACCTTAATTCGATTATCTTAATTGGTGCAACATAATAGTCATTTTTAGAGAGCTATATGTACGATATGATTTGAGTTTGATTCGTTTCGTCACCTTGGTTTAGATGAGAAAATACGATTAGTGTTTTGATATCAAGGGCCAATCATTCTATCCATGATCGACCAATGCTATATTGTAAGCATTGATATTTATACAACACTAAAAGACCATATGGAGGCTTAATCATGTTGTGGTGGATATTTGACTTCTTTTGAGCAAGCTCTGCTCAAATTTACGTTTGATTTTGAGGTTTGACTTTGCACCGAACAATGTATCAATGTTTATGACAGACCAAACATTTGTGTTTGTAACGGACCAAATATTTGTGTTTATCATGGTCTAAATATTTCTGTTTGTCACGGACTAAAATTCTTTAGTCCGTTATGCACATACATTTAGGAAAATTAAAACTTGTAAGTTTCATGTTTGTCACGGACCAAATATCAACTCTATCACGTTCGTCACGGACCAAATTGAATAGCCTGCAGTAACTCAAATTTTTGGAGTTCTTACCGTTCTCGAATCATTTTTTGGTCTACATGAAAGTTGTAGAAAATTCCAAGACGCAACTTTTTCATGTTGATAAGTTTTTCATTTGAGCAACAGAAAAAATCATAGAAAATCGGAAAGGTGTGTTGTATCAGTTTCATGTTTATCACGGACCAAATATCAACTCTGTCACGTTTGTCACGGACCAAATTGAATAGCCTGCAGTAACTCAAATTTTTGGAGTTCTTACCTTTCTCGAATCATTTTTTGGTCTACATGAAAGTTGTAGATAATTCCAAGACGCAACTTTTTCATGTTGACAAGTTTTTCATTTGAGCAACAGAAAAAATCATAGAAAATCGGAAAGGTAAATGCATTTGCGCCGGACCAGAAACTGTTCGCGACGGACCTTTCGGAAATTCGCGATTTTGGAGGTCTTCCTTTTCTCGAATCATTTTTTAGTATACATGAAAATTGTAGATAATTCCAAGACGCAACTTTTTCATGTTGACAAGTTTTTCATTTGAGCAACAGAAAAAATCATAGAAAATTGGAAAGGTAAATGCATTTGCGCCAGACCAGAAACTGTTCGCGACGGACCTTTCTGAAATTCGCGATTTTGTAAATCTTCCCGTTCTCGAATCATTTTTTGGTCTACATGAAAGTTGTAGAAAATTCCAAGATGCAACTTTGTCATGTTGACAAGTTTTTCATTTGAGCAACAAAAAAAATCATAGAAAATCGGAAAGGTGTGTTGTATCAGTTTCATGTTTATCACGGACCAAATATCAACTCTGTCACGTTTGTCACGGACCAAATTGAATAGCCTGCAGTAACTCAAATTTTTGGAGTTCTTACCATTCTCGAATCATTTTTTGGTCTACATGAAAGTTGTAGATAATTCCAAGACGCAACTTTTTCATGTTGACAAGTTTTTCATTTGAGCAACAGAAAAAATCATAGAAAATCGGAAAGGTAAATGTATTTGCGCCAGACCAGAAACTGTTCGCGACGGACCTTTCTGAAATTCGCGATTTTGGAGGTCTTCCCGTTCTCGAATCATTTTTTGGTATACATGAAAATTGTAGATAATTCCAAGACGCAACTTTTTCATGTTGACAAGTTTTTCATTTGAGCAACAGAAAAAATCATAGAAAATTGGAAAGGTAAATGCATTTGCGCCAGACCAGAAACTGTTCGCGACGGACCTTTCTGAAATTCGCGATTTTGGAGGTCTTCCCATTCTCGAATCATTTTTTGGTCTACATGAAAATTGTAGAGAACATCTAGACACATATTTTTCATGTTAACAAGTTTTTCATATGAGCAACAAAAAAAATCAATAGAAATTTGGGAAGCGTCTACTGTACTGGAAATCAGTGAGTTTCATCCCACATGCATGGATGGAATATATGCATGCCATGCACAGACCGAACCCTTTTTACTCACTTTTGTTTTAATTTTTGCTTAGCCCTTCCATGGCTCTTAATATGAACCAAAAGAGGCACATCAAACATAAGAGATTTTAATTTGCTTAAAGATTTGATCCTCCTATGGCCCTTGATATGAACCAAAAGAGGCACATCAAGCATAAGAGATTTGATCCTCCCATGGCCCTTGATATGAACCAAAAGAGGCACATCAAGCATAGGAGGTTGATTTGCTTAAGAGATGAAGCAAGAAAGGAGGACCAGGATCATAGATCTCACCTTCTTACCTTCCTTACGTGATCTGAGCGGATGAATGATTTCTCTTCAAGCTCAAACTTTCTAGCCAGCACTCCCTCTCCAAAGTTCTCTCCCTCCGAGTGTTTGCCCAATCTTTTTCTACCAGCGCTTCCTCTCCCAGTCCTCCTATTTATAGAGCAAGAATGGGAGGGAGGTTTTCTTCTTCGAGGGAAGTTACAGCAATTTCCTCTTACTGGCTCTCTAACTGCTCAAACTCCAACCACGATGAGCGGTGTATCTACTTGCACGTGTGCAAAGAAGAATCGCCATTTCCCCCTCTACACACCTGTGCATGCAGTTTGGAAGAGGTTGCTGTGCATATGGCTGATGTGTGGGCCTTTGTCAATAGCTCTTAATTAATTAGTGGACAAAGTAATTATTATTTGCGAATGTTTTGACTTGATTTGTTGCAGCTCGTACAGGCCATGAGTGAGGTTGGCGTACGTGCATGCATGGCGGTTTCTATGGAGCATTACCATTTTGAAAAGGTAATTAGTCCTTCATGCGTGCACTTGGGTCTGGGAGAGATGTTATGTATGCAGTTATGGGGAGGATCGCTCAGCCTTTGCATGCAAGACTTATATATATATGTATGTGTATATATATATATGTATATATATATATTTGTATATGTATATATATATATATATTTTTAGAGGCTAATCCATGCGTGCCAAGATGTATTCAGAATTTGCTTTTGCTGAGAACGATCGCTGTGTACACGAACCACAGTCGTCCGTGCCGAAGCCATATATATACCGTATATATGAATAGTACGGCGGCGGCGGCGACGACGTTCTTCGTCAAAATCATAACCATAGATACCTATAGAGGCGTTAGGACACGAGGAATCCATTTTTGCGACTAGCTTGTGAAACGGAGGTTCCTACCGTCCGTGTCGAGGTTTCTACCATGACGTACGTGTGCATGGTAATCCCATGCATGCATGCATGCACGTCATTACGTGGTTGAGCTCATTTTCGTTCTTGTGCATGATTTTCAATATATGTCTCATTTTCTTTTTCTTTTTTTATTTGCTAATCAAGCATATAAAATTGATTTATATATATATATAAATATATGTATTTTCAACAGACTTTGTCTATCCATCTGGAAATACCGATTTGTATTTTTTTTTTAAAGATAAAATTGGTGTCAACAGATTGCTCCTGTTCTTACCCTTCCCGAGCCTGGGAAGCGCTTCACTGTTTATTCTGATGCTTCTCGTTTGGGACTTGGTTGTGTGCTCATGCAAGATGGCAAGGTGATTGCTTATGCATCGAGGCAGCTAAAAAAGCATGAGCAGAACTATCCCACACATGATCTTGAGCTAGCTGCTGTGGTGTTTGCATTGAAGATATGGAGGCACTATTTGTATGGTGAGTCTTGTGATATCTTCACTGATCACAAGAGCCTCAAGTACATCTTTACTCAAAAAGATCTGAATTTGAGGCAGAGGAGGTGACTGGAATTGATAAAGGATTATGACCTCACAATCCAGTACCATCCGGGCAAGGCAAATGTGGTGGCTGACGCTCTCAGTCGCAAGACAATGCCCCCTGTCATTGATTGTCTTGTTGCTGATTTTGAGCGATTGGGAGTCTCCTACTGTTTTGCGGGGACTGTGCAAGCTGAAACTCAATTGATTCTTGAGTCAGCGATCCCCGAGCGTGTGAGGGAAGCACAACAACATGATCGGTTGCTCCAGCAGGTGAGGAAACGCCTTGAGGTAAGACTGGAGACTTTTCCATTGATGATGTGGGAGCTCTGAGGTTTCAGGGTCGCCTGTGTGTACCTCAGAAATCCCAAGTCAAAGATGACATGTTGAGAGAGGCTCATCGCACCCCGTACACGGTCCATCCTGGGGAGACCAAGATGTACAGGGATTTGAAAAAGAACTTCTGGTGGAAAAGGATGAGAGTTGATATCGCCAAGTATGTGGTGTCTTGTGGGATTTGTCAGAAGATAAAGGCTGAGCACAAGCGTCCCGCTGGCTTGTTGCAGCCATTGGAGATTCCTGTGTGGCCTTGGGATGACATCTCCATGGACTTTGTGGTTGGCCTACCTCGTATTCCATGAGGGAAGGATGCTGTTTGGGTTGTGGTGGACCGTCTTAGCAAGTCCGCACACTTCATTCCTATCCACACTACCCATTCAGCGAGCGAGTTGGCTCCTATCTATGTGCGGGAGATTGTGAGACTGCATGGTGTGCCCAGGACGATTATCTCTGATCGGGATGCAAAGTTTGTCTCAAAGTTCTGGGAGAGTTTGCAGAATGCTTTGGGCACACAGCTTCGTCTTAGTACCGCTTTTCATCCTCAGACGGATGGGCAGTCTGAGCATACTATTCAAACACTGGAGGACATACTCAGGGCCTGTGTGATGGCATGGAAGTGTAGTTGGGAGGATCACTTGCCATTGGCAGAATTCAGTTATAATAACAGCTATCATTCCAGCATCCGGGCTGCTCCTAATGAGGTGTTGTATGGCCGAAAGTGCAGATCGCCACTTTGTTGGGATGTAGTGGGAGAGAGAGCGGTCCTTGGACCGTATTGGGTTCAGCAGACTGTTGATCACGTGGCAGAGGTACGGCAGAACCTTCTTGCAGCGCAGAGTAGACAGAAAAGCTATGCTGATGTGAGGAGGCGAGATTTGAAGTTTGAGGTGGGTGATAGGGTGCTTTTGCGAGTATCTCCCACTAAGGGTGTGGTGCGTTTTGGCACAAAAGGGAAGCTCAGTCCGAGGTATGTTGGACCGTTTCCTATCTTAGCTCGAGTCGGTAAGTTGGCTTACCGCTTGGAGCTACCGGAGTCAATGCAAGGAGTTCATAATGTGTTTCATGTTTCGATGCTGAGGAAATACTTGCATGACCCGGAGTTGGTGGTTCCGTTGGAACCGTTGATGCTTGATCAGAACCTCACATTTGAGTCTCGTCCTGTGAAAATCCTGGGGAATTCGGAGCGAGTGTTGAAGAACAGGACACTCGAGTTTGTCAAAGTCCTGTGGTCACATCAGACTGAGAGGGAAGCGACTTGGGAGCTGGAGTCTCGCATGCGCGAGAAGTACCCCGAGCTTTTCACCTCAGGTATGAGATGTGAAACCTAGCTATCTTTTGTTTTTGCTAGGTTGCATAGTGGTGTCTTGAATTCGAGGTCGAATCCCGTTGAAGGAGGGGAGAATGTGACACTACGGAAGGTCGAAACCTTGTAAAATGTGAAATCGGGGGTTAAAACTTTACGTTATGAAGTTTAATTGCGCTTCCGGGCTGATTTCGGGTGTTTGGGCCTTTCCAGGGCGAGTTGGGCCTTAGGAGGGATCCCACGTGGGCCAAAAGTGGAACTTTTTGGCCCATGAGGGGGAGGAGGGCAGCAAGGGGTGCTGCTTGTGCCCTCCTATTCCCTCATGCCCCCCCTTGGAACCCTAGCCGCACCCACCTTCCCCTCCTCTCCTTGCCTCCATCCTCCCTAGCCGCCCCCCTTGTGCCCCATCCCTCCCCTCTCCTCTCCACCATCCTTGCTGCCCTAGGGGAGTTCTTCACCTCGCCACCCCGCTGATCCATCCATTGGAGCGCTCCGCGACAAGGAGATCCGGTGGATTTGGAGCGAGGAAGGAGATCGCGTGAACCGGGAGGAGATTTGTTGGTTCATCGTGTAACACCCCTTCATCTAGTATGCCTGAATGTTACCAAACAAAGACTAAACAGCGTCTAAATACCCCAAATAAAGATAAATTACAGCAAAGGAGCAAATGCTAAAACCGAAAATTTCGGCAGCATCTCCTTTGTTTTTCCATGAATTGAAGCAACAACAATAGGATCACAGGATATAGCATAAAGAATGACATCTAAATCATCAATAATGAGGATTCTAGCAACCGTATAAGTCTAAAATAACGAATTCAACCATCTCATGAGCTAAATGAAGCAAATGAGGGAAACAAGCACACAATTTAACCATGCACCAAGTTTCATGGCACTATTCTTATTATCATAACTCAAGCTGATAAATTTGCCTAAAGGTGTGGAGCTACATGAAGATGTGTAGCTAATGTCCCTTCCCACATGCCGATGTCATGGTACCTAAAACAACATAAAACACAAGCGTGAGTTCATCACTCAGCAAGTATATTGCAATGGACCATAAAGAACAATTCAACGTTAACATCACTACTGTGCTCAACATCATGTACAAGCCATAATTTCATATACCACATCATTCTCATGTCTCAATATCATTGTACTCATTTCATCATCATCATCATCATGTATGCAATGCGATGTAAATGCTCATAACTCCTCGAAGCACATACCGGTATTGCCGAGTGCGCACCTGTCGGCGTGCACCCCCTTCCCCTTCCATCCCGTGGATGGAGGGTGCCTACTCTTAATGACTCGCTCCCATGCACACACGTGGATGGGACTACGAGGTAGGTCTTTCGTGTTCACTACGTGTGAACACAGAGGCCCGCATCAGCATGGGACGCCTCTTCCATTATGAATGCACATATGACATAAACATGTAAAGATTGGCATAAACATTTAATACCACGTAATCATGATCAATATGAAATCATGTTCATCATGTCATAGGCAAACATCAATCTTAGCATCATATCATAAATCAATTTGCATCTATTCAAGTCTAGCAACATTCACAACGATACCCATTCCAATACACTTGCCTTAACCTCGGGCGACGGATTGGCGGGAAGAGGAGGGCATTCCCGGGGTCACACCACCTGCACATAGATGCCACAAAATCACAACGTGCCCACAAAACAGTACGCCATTGCCCATCTACCCCGATATCGCAAACTACTCCCGAAAACGAAAAACAGAGAATCTGTCCCCCCCGGGACAGCAGACTTCAAACTATCATAACTTTATCTCTAGGACTCCGAATCGATTAAACGTGTACATCCTCGCGTAGCTTAGGAAATTTCCTAACTTTTTATAAGCATAAGGAAAAGCTGATTCGGAATCTAAAGTGGTTTAATCTACAGAATACCGTGATCTGTTCCAATCTCGTCACAGTTTTGAACACGTTCGGTAAATCGAGCATAACTTTCAAACGGCTGGGCAGAATTGGACGTTGTTTATATCCACTGAAAGGTATTGAAGTTACCTACAACTTCTTAAACAGGCGAGCGACCAAATTCCGAGTCTAAGGTCGCGAAAACTCAAACCCTAGGTCGACTGCACAATCTGCCCGAAGCAGAGAACGTGGCAAACTCTAGTTTTCTTCTAATCTACCTAATCACAGCACCACCACTTGATCTAAAAGTATCCAAATACCCTCTAGCACAGCACCTAGACCAACCCCAAGGATTCCCCTAGCCATACCTTCGCCCGATGAACAATGAACCAACGAATCTCCTCCCGGTTCACGCGGTCTCCTTCCTCGCTCCAAATCCACCGGATCTCCTCGTCGCGGGGCTTCCCGAAGGATGGATCAACGGGATGGTGAGGTGGGGATCTCCTCTAGGGCAGCAAGGGGGGTGGAGAGGGGAGGGGAGAGGTGGTGGCACCATGGGGGAAGATGGAAAGGAAGGGGAAGGGTGGAGGCGCATGGGGGGCTAGGGGGTGGCGGCTAGGGTTGGGAAAGGGAGTGGGGGGCACACCAAGGGGTGGGAGCCAGATTTGGCTGCCCAAAAGTCCCCCCCTTGGGCTCGAACCCTTCAACCGAAGACCCAACTCAACCCCCAATGCCCAAAGTCCCCCGGAGAGGCCCAAACACCCGAAAACGGCCCAAAAACACGCTATAAAGTCATACCAAAATGCCAAATTCTAAAATGTCATATTCTGGGGTGTCACACATCATTCGTCGAGCGAAGGTATGGCTAGGGGTAGTTCTTGGGGTTGATCTAGGTGCTGTGCTAGAGGGTATTTGGATGCTTTTAGACCAAATGGTGGTGCTGTGGTTGGGTAGATTGGATGAAAACTAGAGTTTGCCAAGTTCTCTGCTTCGGGCAAATTGTGCACTCGACCTAGGGCTTCAGTTTTCGCGATTTTATATTCAGAATTTGGTCGTCCGCCTGTTGAAGAAGTTGTAGGTAACTTCAATACCTTTCAATGTACATAAAGAACGTCCAATTCTGCCCAGCCGTTTGAAAGTTATGCTCGATTTACTGAACGTGTTCAAATCTATGACGTAGCTGGGACATAACGTAGTGTTTTGTAAATTAGACAACTTTAGAATCCGAATCAGTTTTTCCATATACTTAGAAAAAGTTAGGAAATTTCCTAAGCTACGCGAGGATGTACTCTTTTAATCGATTCGGAGTCTTAGAACTAAAGTTATGCTAGATTGAAGTCTGCTGTCCCCGGGGGGACAGATTCTCTGTTTTTCGTTTTTGGGAGTAGTTTGCGAAATTGGGGTAGATGGTGTCGGGACCCCGAATTTGCAAATCCGGACCCTCTGTGTATTCAGCACTAGTCCAGGAACACGCTAGTGCACACAGTCTTAACATCGGTAAATATCACAATCATACCACTCGATACTAAATAAGTACTTTATTTAAATAGTCAAACTGGTTACTCGACCTTATGGTCAAGTTACAAATATATGCCTCGCAAGGCGAAACTTATTCAGAGAAAAATAATAGCAATGAAAATCAAATAACTGTGGCGCCATCCAAGATACCACAGGCAATCGACCGGCTCGCTTCCTAAGTAGACGGATCCTCTTGGAGCTCCTCCTCCAAAGCTTGTGCGATCTCCTCTTCAACTGGTGTTGTATTGTGGCAAGGGTGAGTACTTGGTACTCAAGAAGTCATGCATGAGAATGCAAGCTAATATACTATATGCATGGCTTGGTACAAAGGAATAGCTCAAGGTATATTTGCGATGCTTGACATTTGACAAGTAGCATAAGTAGATTCGAAAGCGAGAAGCAAGTATAGCATAGATAACTTTTCAAGGAATTTAATAAACATCTTTCCCATCCTAATCCACATTTCCATCAACTTCATTATTAATCCAGCCCAACCTTTCAAACCAAAGTTATTTTTGAGAAAATCTAACCCTTGATTGTAATTCCGGCGATGTCCAATACCGCGGACACGGCTATTCGAATAGATTCTAAACTCTGCAGAGGTTATGCACTTTACCCACAAGATACAGTCAAACACCACAAAGGCGAGTTCAGTAACAAAGTCTTTCGGAGACTTCTAACAATACAAGTGGTCCTCCCGGTTATTAAGCACTAACCCTTCCCTTCGCTAAGGCGAAGTCTAGACCAATCAACCGTTAGATGGGTACTGGCCTCGGCCCGATGCGCTCCCCATACAACTTACACAAAGGGTGTAGTTGACCTCCGAGGTCCCACAGTGCGTTATTAGCAACTTAGTCAACTAGGTCCGTCCATTCTGAGACATGTGGTTGCACGTTAGACCCAGTTCAAATGCTTGCAAGGTTAAGTCCTTAGGGTGACCAGGCAAGACTACCCAAGAACCAAATCAACACTCCCAATGCCACAACCGGCCCACCTGATTACTCTTGCCACATGCCCCTGGCCGAAATCATTTATCAAACCCCGCTTGATTACCATGCACCACGTGCCATCAACATCACATGATACCTTTCCAAAACAGGTTCAATATATCATTAAGTCAATATTAACATTTGATTATCTAAAATCATGTTATGAGCACGTAGCAGGTCTAAGCAGTATACTACAACGGTCTAAACCCATGTTGGCGATTTAATAATGTCCAACTAGTAATCCACAACTAGGGTGACAAGGGATCATGGCACATACTTAAATAATCAAGGTGTCATACAAAGAAATTGGTATTTATCTAACCCCATGTTTAAACAAAGTATTTTTCTAATTGAACTAGCATGCAATAGTTTAAATCAAAATAGATTTCGAAATAGGATCAACATGGTCAAAGCACAACTTGCCTTCAAAAAGTACTTGTTCTTGGTCTTGAGTTGGATCCTGAGTCAATACTTCTCCTTCGAATCCTTCCGGAACTTCAACGTCTACTCGTAAAGCGTGCAAATAGCAAATACACGAATAAACAATAGGCAAAAAGTGTCCAAACATCCAAATAAAATCCATAAACAGAGAGAACATAATTTTATGAGTTTTTAGAAACTAGAATCGTCAAATTTGGAGTTAAGACGCAAAAGTTATGATTATTTAAAGTTTAAATAATCAATTAAATAATTTTGCAGAGAAAAACTTTAGTCCAAAAAATAAATAAAATTCATATTTAGGTAGATCTCAATTTTATACAAATTTAGAAATTTGAATCACTCAAATCGGAGTTGAAACGCAAAAGTTATAAGCGTTTGAAGTTTTGAAATTCAAATCAATTATTAAACCGATTTATTAAATCATTTTCTTTTTCGGAAAATCATTTATTGCGTCAGCAGGGACACGTGGCAGCACTGGATTGGTCTGCTGACGTCAGCCGGTCCATGGACTCGGTCCACGCTCGGCTCGGGTCTACCGTGGACCCGGTCCACGGCTTCACGTGAGACTGACATGTGGGACCATTCGGGTGACGTCATTGCTGACGTCAGCGCTTGGCTGGGACAGCCACTGACATGCGGGCCCGCCATGACGCCAGCGTGACGTCATGGTGCGGTTTGGTTGTCCCGCTGACACGCGGGCCCCGCGTGTCAGAGACACGCGCTCACGCGCGCGTGGATCGCGCACCGCGACGGCCGGGCCTCCCGCACACGTGGCTAGATCTCGACCGTTGATTTGAAAATCAACGGTCCAGATTGGATCTGGACTCACGCGTTTGGGGTGAACGCGGTTGATCTGGACCGTTGGATCTAGATCGGACGGTCAAGATTGGATCTGGGATTTTGGACGAAATCTCACCGTGAGATGACGTGGCGCAATCTGGGCCCTTGGATGGAGATCCGACTACCGAGAGATCTTGAAGTCCGTCGATGGCCCACTTCGCTGGCGCCGGGCTTGCCGGAGTTGGGGACGACGACCACGGCAGCGGCGCTTGGCGCGTGCTCGGCGATGTGAGAGGTCCCTCCCGACGCGGCTTGGCCTCCGGTTCGAATCGACCTCAACGGCGGAGGGCGACGGAGATGGCGTGTCGGCGAAAACTACTGGCGAACGCTACGGCAACTCCGGCGGCGATTGCGGCTAGGCAGCGGCTCGAGCGGCGTTGTCTAGGGCTACGGTGCGCCACGGAAGTCGGCGTCCACGGCAGGTGGCGGCGCATTAAATAGGGCCCTCGGCGTCAGTGAAACGCACGGAGACCGAGACTGCTCCGTTCACAGGCGCGAGTCCGGCGAGGACTCAGGATCGGGCTACGTGGCACGCAGCGCCTGGCCGTTGGATCGAGATCCAACGGTGCGTGAGTTTGGGTTCGGGTCGGACTCGGGCGAGCTGGCTGGCTCGGTCGGGCTCGGGTCCGGTGACATGGCTCAATCGTGGCCGTTGGATCTTGATCCAACGGTCGCACGGGTTTGGGTTCGGCCGAGTGGGTTCGACTCAACCACGGCTCGGGTCCGGTTCGGGTCGGACTCGAACTCGAGTCTGACTTGGGCTCGGTCGGATGAACAGTACAAACCCACTCGCATTTTCCAGCGATTTAATATTTAAAATAATTCCCAGTAATTCATTTAATTCATTAAAAATAGCAAAATACTCAGAAAAATTCCAGAAAAATTCTGGAAAATATTTTGGAACATTTTGGACTCAAATAAAATATTTCCAACAAAATTTTATTTGCAAAATTAAATTCTTTAATTATTTCAAAATGGAATAAATTCAAATAAATTCCAAATAAATCCAAATAAATTCCAGAAAATTCCAAAAATTCACCAAAGTGCCAAATCACACATGAATTTAAGAAAAGCAAAATTTTGGGGTGTTACAAACCTCCCCCCCTTAATAGAATCTCGTCCCCGAGATTCAGGGCTTACTAAAGGAATAGGTTTGGAAACTCTTTCTTCAAATCCTCTTCGCGCTCCCAAGTTGCTTCGCTTTCTTCATGGTTGCTCCACTGAACTCTACAGAAATGGGTTGACTTGTTTCTAGTTTCTCGATCCATTGTGTCTAGAATCCTCACGGGATGCTCCTTATAAGTCAAATCCTCTTGCAACTCAATTGACTCTAGCGGTGTCTGTTCCTCAGGAACTCGGAGACACTTCTTCAACTGGGACACATGGAATACGTCATGCACTCCTGCTAACGACTGCGGCAACTCCAGCTGATAAGCAACTTCACCTCTGCGGCTCAAAATCTTAAATGGTCCAACATAACGGGGTGCAAGTTTCCCTTTGGCATGGAACCTCTTAACTCCCCTGAGAGGCGTAACTCTGAGGTAAACAAAGTCTTCTGGTTCAAAACTCAAATCCCTGCGACGATTGTCAGCATAACTCTTTTGTCGTGATTGGGCTATCTTCAACCTTTCCCTAATCATGGCGATCTGCTCTTCAGCCTCTTGAAGAATATCAGGCCCAAAGACACGGCGCTCGCCGGTCTCATTCCAATTCAATGGCGTCCGACATGGTCGACCATACAGTGCCTCAAAAGGTGACATCTGTAAACTAGCCTGATAACTATTGTTGTAACTGAACTCGGCATACGGCAAACTCTTATCCCAAGAGGTAGCATAAGCTAATGCACAAGCTCTCAACATATCCTCCAGAATCTGGTTGACTCTTTCGGTCTGTCCATCCGTCTGTGGATGATAAGCTGTACTGAAGTTCAAACGGGTTCCCATGGCTTCATGCAACTTATTCCAGAACCTTGAGGTAAATTGGGTACCTCTGTCCGATACAATCCTCTTTGGCACTCCGTGCAAACAGACAATCCTGATCATGTATAATTCTGCTAATTTATCTCCCGAGTAAGTGGTCTTCACGGGGATAAAATGGGCTACTTTAGTCAAGCGATCCACTATAACCCATATGGAGTCATAACCTCCTTGAGTCTTCGGCAAACCGGTAATGAAATCCATTCCGATTTCCTCCCACTTCCACTCGGAGTATTTTCAGCACCAGAGCAATCCTGCTGGTCTCGATGCATTGCCTTGACTCTCTGGCATACGTCGCACAATGCAACATGCTCGGCAACTTCACGTTTCATACTCGGCCACCGAATCTCTCCTTGAGATCCTGATACATCTTGGCGCTTCGAGGATGAATTGAGTACTTGGAGTCATGGGCTTCTTCGAATCGATTGCTTTAACTCCTTCTTGTTAGGCACACAAATGCGATCCTTCATCCACAACGTGCCTTGCTCATCCAACTTGAAGTCCTCTGCCTTGCCTTCCTCCTTGATGAACTTAATCCTGCGGATCTTGTCATCATCCTTCTGTCCTTCTCGGATCTGATCCTCTAGGGTAGGCTTTACTTCCAATGTGGCCAAGAATCCGCTAGGTACCACCTCAATCTTCATTTTAAATCCTCACATAACTCATCCCGACTTGTGGCTAGCAACGTACTCACGGTATGGCTTTTCCGACTCGAGCATCGGCTACTCGTTGGCCTTCCCGGATGGTAATGGATTCCAACATTATAGTCCTTGATCAATTCTAACCATCTCCTCGCCTCATATTCAGATCCGACTGGGTGAATATGTACTTAAGGCTCTTATGATCCGTATACACTTCACATCTGTTCCGATCGAGATAGTGACGCCATATCTTCAAGGCATGCACTACGGCAAATAACTCTAGGTCATGTGTCGGATAATTTTCCTCATGCGGCCTCAAGCGCCTTGATGCATAAGCGGCGACCTTTCCATTACGCATCAAGACACATCCAAGTCCTTGGCGCGATGCGTCACAATAAATATCGAAGCTTTGAGCAACATCCAGGTAGAACTAACACCGGTCTTGATGTCAATCGCTTCTTCACTCCTGAAATCCTTTCTCACATTCTCAAGCGTCCATGCAAACTTCTTTTCCTTCTTCAAGAATTGCGTAAGAGGTTTCGCAATTGTCGAGAAGCCTTCGATGAAACAGCGGTAGTATCCCGCCATTCCAAGGAAACTCGAATGCTGGTCACGGTCTTTGGCTGCTCCCAATGTAACACGCCTTCTACTTTGCTTGGATCTACTGGCGACTCCTTCATGCGGTCATTACATGTCCAAGAAACTCCACCTTGTCCTTCCAAAAATCACACTTCTTGAACTTGGCGAAAAGTTGCCGTTCCTCGGCTTTTCCAAAACTCGCCTTAAGTGTCCTGGCATGTTCATCCTCCGTTTTGGAGTAGATTAGAATATCATCTATGAACACGACGACAAACTTGTCCAAATATTCCATGAACACCTTATTCATCATATTCATGAAATAATTTGGCGCATTAAATCGATCCAAAGGACATAATCAGAACTTCGTATTGTCCATATCTTGACGAGAATGCGGTCTTGAATATCTTACGATCGGATCTTCAATCGATGGTATCCCGATCTCGAGATCAATCTTGGAGAAAACTCCGGCTCCTCTCGGTGATCAAACAAATCATCAATCCTGGGTAGCGGATACTTATTCTTCACGGTGACTTCATTGAGTGCACGGTAGTCGATGCACATCCTGAAACTTCCGTCCTTCTTCTTGACAAACAAAAGCTGGTGCTCCCCACGGCGACGAGCCTCGATCTGATAAATCCTTTCTCCATTAACTCTTCTAGCTGTTTCTTCATCTCTACCAACTCCTCGGTGGACATCCGATAGGGTCTCTTTGCTATCGGTCTTTGTGCAGTACAAGCTCTATCACAAACTCTATGTCCCTGTCTGGCGGCATACCAGTAGAACTTCGGGTAAAACATCTGGGTACTCATTCACTACTGAGACATCATCTATGCCTGATTGCCTTGAATCGTTAACCATCAACTGTCCATCTCTAATCTGCAGTGGCTTGAAATTCCACTTTCTTTCCACACGGGCTCTCAACTGAGATAGTCCTTCGTCCACAATCCAATACGGCCTTGTGCTTGGATAACCAATCCATTCCCAATATGACGTCTAAGGTCTGGGTCTCCAAAATTATAAGGTTTGCTAGGAACTCTATTCCACCTATTAGTATTCTCACCCCGGAACATCCTACTTTCGTTCGGAGTTCGGAACAAGGGGTTTGAACTAAAAGCATGCACTTAAGTCTTGCAATCCTCAAATCATTTCTAGTAGCACAGCCGTGCGAAACAAACGAATCTGAAGCTCGAGTCAAACAAAGCATTGCAGTGCTTGAGTTAACAAGTAACTTACCCAAGACGACGTCCGTAGCATTCTGCAGGTGCATCTGCGGTGACATGGTTGACTCGGCCTCTCACCACGATGCAGGGTGTGGCTCCTGATCTTTGGCGTCCTAGCTGGGGTGGTTCCTAGATTGAAGCGAATCGGGTCACTCCTGCTGTCTTCTTTGGACAATCGTTGGCAAAGTGTCTGGCTCGTTGCTTGATTGTAGCAGCGTCTCACTGTTCCTTCGATTGCCTGGAGTAGCGTTTCTAGCGGGGCTGGGTGCAGTAGTTACGATTGACAGGTCTTGGTGCTTTGGGGATGGTGTCCTTGTTGCATTCTGTGGTTGGAATCAAGAATTGATTTGGTGCAACTCTCAGCGGTATGCGTTCCTGGCGTGATCCTTCTTTGTTGCATCCTGCGCTTCTGTTCTCATCCAGTTCCTTGCGCTTGTCCTCAAGAATAAGCGCCTTTTTCACCAACTCTTGGAAATGCAGGAAGGTGTGGGTGATCAATCCTACTTGCAATCCTGAGTTAAGTCCCTTCATAAAACGAGACTGCCTGGATTTATCTGTCGCTACATCCTCAGTGCGTAGCGTGCTAGCTGTGTGAACTTGTTCGTAGTCGCCACCGGTGATTACCTTGCTTGATGCTCTGAACTCCTCCTTCTTAAGGTCCATGATTCCTTCAGGCACGTGATCTCTGTCGGAATGCACCGTGAACTCTTCCCAAGTGATATCTTGAGGGTTCTCTTGCGTGTACGAAGTTCTCCCACCATTCTGGCCACGTTCCTTCCGGTGATGAGAAGCGTAGAGTACCTTCTCATTTCCTATGCATTGAGCTATGTGTAGCTTCCTCTCGATTGATCTTAACCAATCATCGGCCTCCAATGTATTGGCATTCCCAGAGAAAGTGGGTGGGTGAGTTCTCATGAACTCGATAGTCTTGTATTCTGGCGTGGTCCCCGATTAACTTGATTAGCGATGGCCTGAGCGGTGACGTGTTGCATTTGTTGCATCATAGCATGCATCAATCGAGTGCAGGCGGCGAGAAAAGCTCCAAATTCTGCACATCCAGTGGCGGTGCTGGTGCTCCCTCATTGGGGTTTTCTGTGGCGAATCGCTTCCATTGCCTCCAAAGTTTCCACGGGTGTTCACCATCCGTCGATTTGCTCTAGGTTTAGAGATGAGAGGGAAACAAGAATAGACAAGTAATATGGAACTTATGCGGGCGACAGTGTAACTTTAAGGTCCAACTTTATTATTGATTTTAATAACTTGGTATGGTTGCTTACAATGCCTAAGGGCCTTGCAACACATACTGCACACTCAGCAAACAATGAAAATCCAAATCGAACTAACTCTGGAGTCTAACGCCTAAAGAGTGACTCTTTATTCTATGACACGACTCGGCGAAGGAGTCTCACTATAGAACCTATGCTCACTCATCGAAAACCTCCACGGCCTGGTGCACGGTCTTTGCGGCATAGGCGCGAAACGATTGCCATGTCCAAAGAATCGTGTCCTCTGTGGTAGTCGAAGAAGCGGTGTCCTCATCGAGATCCGACTCCTCCGGATCTGGCTCGTGTAGCTCGATCTTGGCTCTGGGTCTGGTCCGTACAAGGTCATCTCCAACTCGTCAATCCTTCGCAGAAGGTGTGCCACATACTCTTGAGCTTCCCGCCATCTGTTCTTCTCTGTCGTGATCTCCTTGCGGGCCTTCTGTAGCTCCTTGCTTGTATTATCTAGTACATCCTCCTGGGCGACAACAAATCGTGCCAACTGTGTAACCGTGGCATCCTCATCCTGAATCGCCTTCGGGTCAAGAAGGTTATCGCTGCGCGGATGATAACGGAACACCGTGCTCTCCAACTCTCTGGCGTAGATACGGGTAACGTGCCGCATTGCTCGTCGTGATACCTCTTGGATACCCATCTGCATTGTAGATCTCCTGGCAGTGCAGTGTATCGGGCGATTGCCTGGGCCCTTTTTCCTAGCAGGTACCTCAATCTTCACGTCACAAGCCTTGATCAATCCCGCTTGTCTGATCACTTCCACTTGGTATTGCGGCTTCTCAAAATCTCCGAGAGTTTGTAGCATATGCCAAAGTTCCGCGGCGTGACCAACTCCCAGATCAACGTAGTTGAACTCTTCCTCCATCTGTCACAAGAGTGCTTTACGTAAGAACTCGGAATCTTTAAATCGTGACAAGGTAAGGAAAATTCAGCAAGAGACAAGAAAAGAAAGAATGGGATAAGTCGAGATGTCATTTCTTATCTTGACAACTTTTTAGCTTTAGAAAATAGGTTTTATCCTCACTACGACCATTCTATCTTAGGGTTGAGCCTACGGTCAAGATGGCTCGATACCACCTCCGTCGGGACCCGAATTTGCAAATCTGGACCCTCTGTGTATTCAGCACTAGTCCAGGAACACGCTAGTGCACACACAGTCTTAACATCGGTAAATATCACAATCATACCACTCGATACTAAATAAGTACTTTATTTAAATAGTCAAGCTGGTTACTCGACCTTATGGTCAAGTTACAAATATATGCCTACAAGGCGAAACTTATTCAGAGAAAAATAATAGCAGCGGAAAATCAAATAACCCGTGGCGCCATCCAGCATACCACAGGCAACTGATTGGGCTCGCTTCCCTAAGTAGACGGATCCTCTTGGAGCTCCTCCTCCAAAGCTTGTGCAGTCTCCTCTTCAACTGGTGTTGTATTGTGGCAAGGGTGAGTACTTGGTACTCAGCAAGTCATGCATGAGAATGCAAGCTAATATACTATATGCATGGCTTGGTACAAAGGAATAGCTCAAGGTATATTTGCGATGCTTGACATTTGACAAGTAGCATAAGTAGATTCGAAAGCAGTAGAAGCAAGTATAGCATAGATAACTTTTCAAGGAATTTAATAAACATCTTTCCCATCCTAATTCACATTTCCATCAACTTCATTATTAATCCAGCCCAACCTTTCAAACCAAAGTTATTTTTGAGAAAATCTAACCCTTATTTGTAATTCCCGGCGATGTCCAATACCGCGGACACGGCTATTCGAATAGATTCTAAACTCTGCAGAGGTTATGCACTTTACCCACAAGATACAGTCAAACACCACAAAGGCGAGTTCAGTAACAAAGTCTTTCGGAGACTTCTAACAATACAAGTGGTCCTCCCCGGTTATTGCGCACTAACCCTTCCCTTCGCTAAGGCGAAGTCTAGGCCAATCAACCGTTAGATGGGTACCTGGCCTCACCCGACGCGCTCCCCGTACAACTTACACAAAGGGTGTAGTTGACCTCTTGAGGTCCCACAGTGCGTTATTAGCAACTTAGTCAACTAGGTCCGTCCCATTACGACTTGTGGTTGCACGTTAGACCCAGTTCAAAGGCTTGCAAGGTTAAGTCCTTAGGGTGACCAGGGCAAGACTACCCGAAGAACCAAATCAACACTCCCAATGCCACAACTGGCCCACTGATTACTCTTGCCACATGCCCTGGCCGAAATCGTTTATCAAACCCTAGTTGATTACCATGCACCACGTGCCATCAACATCACATGATACCTTTCCAAAACAGGTTCAATATATCATTAAGTCAATATTAACATTTGATTATCTAAAATCATGTTATGAGCACGTAGTGTGTCTAAGCGATACTACAACGGTCTAAACCCATGTTGGCGATTTAATAATGTCCAACTAGTAATCCACAACTAGGGTGACAAGGGATCATGGCACATACTTAAATAATCAAGGTGTCATACAAAGAAATTGGTATTTATCTAACCCCATGTTTAAACAAAGTATTTTTCTAATTGAACTAGCATTCAATAGTTTAAATCAAAATAGATTTCAAATAGGATCAACATGGTCAAAGCACAACTTGCCTTCAAAAAGTACTTGTTCTTGGTCTTGAGTTGGATCCTGAGTCAATACTTCTCCTTGAATCCTTCCCACTTCAACGTCTACTCGTAAAAGCGTGCAAATAGCAAATACACGAATAAACAATAGGCAAAAAGTGTCCAAACATCCAAATAAAATCCATAAACAGAGAGAACATAATTTTATGAGTTTTTAGAAACTAGAATCGTCAAATTTGGAGTTAAGGACGTTAAAAGTTATGATTATTTAAAGTTTAAATAATCAATTAAATAATTTTGCAGAGAAAAACTTTAATCCAAAAATTAAATAAAATTCATATTTAGGTAGATCTCAATTTTATACAAATTTAGAAATTTGAATCACTCAAATCGGAGTTGAAACGCAAAAGTTATAAGCGTTTGAAGTTTTGAAATTCAAATCAATTATTAAACCGAGTTATTAAATCCTTTTCTTTTTCGAAAATCATTTATTGCGTCAGCGAGGACACGTGGCAGCACTGGATTGGTCTGCCGACGTCAGCCGGTCCATGGACTCGGTCCACGCTCGGCTTCAGGGTCTACTGTGGACCGGTCCACGGCTTCACGTGAAGATCGACATGTGGGACCATTCGGGTGACGTCATTCTTGGCGTCGGCGCTTGGCTGCGGCGACCATCGACATGCGGGCCCGCCATGACACCAGCGTGGCGTCATGGTGCGGTTTGGTTGTCCCGGCCGACACGCTGGCCCAGCGTGTCGAGACACGCGCCACGCCGCTGGATCGCGCCGACCGCGACGGCCGCCTCTCGCGACACGTGGCTAGATCTCGACCGCTGATTTGAAAATCAACGGTCCGTATTGAATCTGGACTCACGCGCGTTTGGGGTGAACGCGGTTGATCTGGACCGTTGGATCTAGATCGGACGGTCAAGATTGGATCTTGGATTTTGGACGAAATCTCACCGTGAGATGACGTGGCGCAATCTGGGCCCTTGGATGGAGATCCGACTACCGAGAGATCTTGAAGTCCGTCGATGGCCCACCTGGCCGGCTTCTTGCCGGAGTTGGGGGCAGCGACCACGGCAACGGCGCTTGGGCGTGCTCGGCGATGTGAGAGGTCCCTCCCGACGCGGCTTGGCCTCCGGTTCAGAATCGACCTCAACGGCGGAGGGCGACGGAGATGGCGGCAATCGGCGAAAAACTACGTTGAACGCTACGGCAACTCCGGCGAGCGATTGCGGCTAGGCGGCGGCTCGAGCGGCGTCGTCTAGGGCTACGGGTGCGCACGGAAGTCGGCGTCACGGCACGGGTGGCGGCGCATTAAATAGGGCCCTCGGCGTCCGTGAAACGCACGGAGACCGAGACCTGCTTCGTTGCGGTGGCGGAGTCCGGCGAGGACTCCTGATCGGGCTACGTGGCGCAGACGCGGCCGTTGGATCGAGATCCAACGGTGCGTGAGTTTGGGTTCGGTCGGACTCGCGAGCCGGGCCGGCTCGGTCGGGCTCGGTCCGTGGCGTGGCTCAATCGTGGCCGTTGGATCTTGATCCAACTTGGCCGCGGGGTTTGGGTTCTAAGTGGGTTCGACTCAACCACGGCTCGGTCCGGTTCGGTCGGACTCGAACTCGAGTCCGACTTCGGGCTCGGTCGGATGAACAAGACAAACCCACTCGCATTTTCCAGCGATTTAATATTTAAAATAATTCCCGATAATTCATTTAATTCATTAAAAATAGCAAAATACTCGAGAAAAATTCGGAAAAATTCTGGAAAATATTTTGGAACATTTTGGACTCAAATAAAATATTTCCAACAAAATTTTATTTGCAAAATTAAATTCTTTAATTATTTCAAAATGGAATAAATTCAAATAAATTCCAAATAAATCCAAATAAATTTCAGAAAATTCCAAAAATTCACCAAAGTGCCAAATCACACATGAATTTAAGAAAAGCAAAATTTGAAAAGCAAAATTTTGGGGTGTTACAGATGGGCGAGGGCGTACTATTTTGTGGGCACATTGTGATTGTGTGGCATCTATGTGCAGGTGGTGTGACCCCGGGAGTGCCCTCCTCATCCCGCCAATCCGTCGCCCGAGGTTAAGGCAAGTGTATTGGGATGAGTAACATGTGGTTTATTTGCTTGTCTTGACTAGATGCAATTGTTTCCATGTTATGCTTTCTTGCCATGCTTAGTGTTTGCCATGATATGATAGAAAGGGTATGTTAAGATGCTATGCAATGGTTTATGGTTAATGATTATGGCATATGTTGCATACATGGCATGAAACTTGGCCCGGTCGGTGAGAACGTCATAACTATTCTGGTAAGGTCGATGAGAAAGTTATGACTAATCCAGAGCGCCATGGATGTAAGACCTACCTCGTGATTCCACCCACGCGGTGAGTGGAAGCGAGGAGTAGGCACCCTCCATCTACGGGATGGAAGGGGGACGTGGGTGCACGCCGACGGGTGTGCACTCGGTAATACCGATATTTGCGTCGAGGAGACATGTGCATTGCATTCATGATGATGATGATTAAATGATCTCAATGAGGTTGAGACATGAATATGATGTTGCATATGAAGTATGACTTGATCATGATGTTAAGTTGTTATGTAGAGATGATAATAATTGAATTATTCTGTATGACCCATTGCAATATACTTACTGAGTGATGAACTCACGCTTGTGTTTTATGTTGTTTTAGGTACCATGACACCGGCATGTGGGAAGGGGCAATAGCTACATAGCTTCATGTAGTTCCAGTCACATCTACCAATTTGAGTCATGAACATAATAAGTGCCACGCGCTTAGTGTGTGGAATAATTTTGGTGTGCATGTGATCCTTATTTACTTAGCTATAGTTTATGGAGTGGTTGAATTTGGTATTATTGGTTTATGTGGATGCTTTATCCATTTATATTGCTGCTTTAGATGTCTTATGTTATGATATATCTCGCCATGTTATTGCTATTGCTTCAATTCTTGTTAAAACAAAGGAGATGCTGCCGAAATTTCGATTTTTAGCATTTGTGCCTTTGCTGTAATTTACCTTTATTTATGGTATTTAGGTGTTGTTTAGTCTATGTTTGGTAGCATTTGGGCATACTAGATGCCGGGGTGTTACACCTACTTGATGAGTTATATGGGTCAACGATCTTCTCAAGACTTGATTTACGATCCGGTTATCATCAAATAAGGATGAAGGAAGAAGATATTCATAAGACAACATTCAAGACCCATCTGGGCCATTACGAATACACAGTAATGCTGTTTGGTTTATCAAACGCGCCTCCAACTTTTCAGGCTCTAATGAATACTGTATTTGCAGAACATTTGCAGAAGTTCATTCTAGTCTTCTTTGATGATATACTCATATACAACAAGACGTACGAAGATCATCAATATCATTTGAAGATTTCATTGCAGCTATTAAGAGATAACCAGCTAGTGGCAAAAAGAAGCAAGTGGATTTTTGTCGTATCATCTTAGAATACCTTGGGCATATCATCAGTGCAAATGGAGTGGCAACGGATCCAAAGAAGATTGCAGACGTCTTGAATTGGCCACAACCTGATACAATTACCAAGCTGAGAGGGTTTTTGGGTTTAACCAGCTATTACAGAAGGTTTGTTTAGGGATATGGATAGATTTGTAGGCTGTTATTTGATTTGTTAAAGAAGGACAGTTTCAAATGGGGTGTTGAGCAAACTCAAGCATTTGAGAAGTTAAAGCAGATTATGACCTCTTGTCCTGTGTTGGCGTTACCTGATTTCTCCAAGCCGTTCACTTTAGAGACTGGCACTAGTGGAACGGGCATTGGTGTTGTACTCATGCAAGCTGGCAGACAGATTGCTTACTTCAGTAAAGTGCTGGGCATGAGAGCAGCGGCCAAATCAATTTACGACAAAGAAGCTATGGCTATTTTGGAAGCTTTAAAGAAGTGGAGACATTATTTGCTAGGCAATTCAGTGATCACCAAAACAGATCAGCAAAGTTTAAAATTCATAACATCACAAAGACTAGTGGAAGGAATTCAACATAAGTTAATGTTGAAGCTCCTAGAATTTGATTTCAAAATTGAGTATAAAAAGGGCAAAGAAAACAAAGTGGCTGATGCTTTATCAAGGTTATCAACACCAGAGAAAGACATCCTGTCATGCTGGGCCATTACTTGTGTGGTTCCTGAGTGGGTGAAAGACGTCCAAGCCAGCTATAAGAATGATTCTAAAGTGAACAAAATTCTGGAAGAGATCAAGCTTAATCAAGATCCTGAATTCAAGTACAAACTAGAAGCTGGTATCATCAAGTATAAAGGAAGACTATACGTTGGAGAGAAGAATGATCTCAGATCAGTATTATTAAACGCATTCCATCAATCGGCATTTGGAGGTCACTCAGGAGTGAGAGCTACTTATCACCGGCTGAAGAAGCTATTTTACTAGCCAAAAATGAAGAAGAATGTGGATTACTATGCTAAGTCATGTCCCACTTGTTAGTTGACCAAATATGAGCATGTTCATATTCCTGGATAGTTGAATCCATTAGAAGTGCCCAAAATGGAATGGACTCACATATCAATAGATTTCATTGAGGGACTTCCCAATGCAAAAGGAAAATGTAGGATCGAAGTATACGAATATAGCAATCAGAGGGGGGGTGAATGATTGTGCGGAAGCTAAAACCAAATTCTTGACCTATTAAAAGTTCACCCCAAAACAGAACCAAATAATTGCCTCGTTTTCGACAAAAACAGAATGACAGAGGTTTGGTAAAATGAGAATTCCCGGAGATCCAACCGTCGAAACGATCTGAAATTTGGACAAAAGAAACTAGATTCCAATACGAATCGAACCCAAAAAGAATCAGCTCGATCGGACTTACGGATCAAAAGTTATGAGCTTCGCAAGCTTGCTGATCCAGAACTTGACGAGAATCAATCTAATCAAAACTTCAAGATTAAACAAGAACGACAAAAGATTGATCAACTAGACTTTGAGAAACACTAGATCAATATCCTAGAGAGGTTTTTGATGGATCAAATCAAGATAAAACTTGAAGAACAAAAACCAATCTAGAACTAGATCAAGCATGCAAACAAGAACCAAAACAGAAAATACTGTAGCGACGTGGTTACTGTAGCACGCAAAAATCTTGGAAGAATTGATCTTTATTTCTTGTCTAAAATACTCTCATCAAAAGAGTACAAACCCTAAAACCAAGCTCAAAGCTTGATGCGCTCAGCTCTACTTGGTGTCTTTCAACAGGAGACCCCCCACCTATTTAAAGCACCAACCCACAAGGAGTTCTGAATACGATTCCTATTCCCTAGAAGGAATCCGTATCCAACTCAACTCTACTTGGCCCAACCAGGCCGAGTACAACTCTTTCTCTCGTTTGGCAACCCTACCATACTCACGTGACTAACACTTTGCACGCGTATGGCCACCGCCATACTCACGTGACTAACACTTTGCACGCGAATGACCTCCTGCCATTCTCACGTGACTAACCATTCTTCATGTGCACCATTCTCTTAGCCCGAACGTCCCGCATGACATCCTTGACCACCAAGACCTCGGTTCCTCCTGAACCTAGTCCCGAACCTCAGTTCCTCCATGAACCTTGTTCGGTCCGTCATCGACCACATTCGTCTTTGAGCAATACCGCACATGAACAAACCACAAAACAAATCCGAGCACAAGTCCACGACTTGACTCAATGTCAATCCATGCAACTACTCACATGAGTATTGCATAAAGTCCACTTCAAAAGAAGCATCATGAAATCATTACAAATTTCAAATTCACATTCAAAATTCAAATCCAAATCGCTCAAAACCCTAATTGAGCGAAAACGCATTCACGACGGACAAACAAAGTTGGTCCGTTGTATAAGGAAAAGTTTCTGTTCCAAGAAGCCAACCAAACGCGGAAAAACACGTTCACAACGGACAAACAAAGTTGGTCCGTTGTACATGCTAAACTTGCTTCGGTCATGAGCTCAAAACAATTTCACAACGGACCCGAAGCTTGTCCTATAAGCGTGCCACGCTCGGTTTCACAAAAGTAAAACCCTAGAAAAAGTCCATTCACGACGGACAAAAAGAATTAGTCCGTTGTACATGTGAAAATCTTGGTTCCAAGAAATTATCCAAACCGAAAAAGCTTGTTCACAACGGACCAAGAAAAACTGTCCGTTGTACATGTGAAACTTACTGTTTCTTGAGAACTTTGTCCGGCGCTAATGCGTAACTTACTGTTTCTTGTCAAATTGTCAAAACACATGAACAAACACATTTTGCAAATTCAAATCTAAGTTAATTTTTCAGTTCAAAGCCAATTTTTCAGCACATGATTTCACAATCTCCCCCTTGATGAAAACATTGGCAACACCACTTAGAATTGAATCATTTGGCATTCACTTTTCCAAAGATTTTGAAATCCAAAGGATCAAAGACCAAAGTAAGAAAACACAGAAATCCCTCTTTGACCAAAATGCAAAACAAAATCTCCCCCTGAGAATGAAAATGTGTGTGAATGTGCAATGCGCCCAAAAATTTCAAAAATTCTCCAAACTTCTCCCAAAAATTCTCAGATTTCCAAATACAACTCTCCCTTTTTCTTTAAACTTTTCAAAGAAAGATTTCCAAATTTCTCCCCCTTTGACAATGGATTCATCAAGAGTAAAAGAGAGAAACAATGATTTTTCCTGAAACAATGATTTCACCAAGAGAAACAAGGGAGTGCCAAGATAGGAAAAGATGAGCTCATTCGATCATATAACCTTATATATCACATAATATGCAAAATACATGATCTTGATGTGATTTTAACAAGTTAGGGAATGACATGCATCTCAACCTCAATTTAGTCAACTATAGCCAAGTACTAAGCAAGATCTTAGCGAAATAGCAAGACTTTAAAAATTGAAGCAACTAACAACTTAGGGCGAGCAAGTAGTTTCAACTCCAATCTAGTAGACCAATTTAATCTTTAAACAATAAGTTGCATGTGGCATGCTTGAAGCATACTTCTTTTATTTTCTAGGAGTGGCATGCTTGAAGCATACATCTTATCTTTGAGGGAATGGCATGCTTGAAGCATACATCTTATCTTTTAGGGAAAGCACCACTGAAGCACATAACTTGAGGTTTTTTGCTTTTAACAACCCCTTTTATTGATTCCCTTTTCTTTTCATTTGTCTTTGATTATAAACATGCAAAAGTGATTAAAAGGTCTTATGAAAGAGTAAAGTTGAAACCACACTTGCTTCATAGCCCAAATTTGTCAAGAGGATTCAATATCAAGCCTAGAAGAGTAAGATATCACAGAGTATTTAGCTATAGGTAATCACCCAGTGGAATTCCACAATGTCATTTTTAGTTCAAGTGAGACAATTAGATTATCATATATTAGCTCAATTACATAACATATAAAGAAATATGATAAAGTGAGCTCATCAAGTGAAAGAACTTGGCAAAGAAACTCCCTCAACACAATCCCATTGGATGAACAATTCCAAGTTCTCCCGAATAAAAGCAAAACGAGAAGAAGACAAAGGTTTTGTGAAAATGTCTGCCAATTGATGTTCAAGATCCACATGATGAAGCACAATGTTGCCTTTTTCAACATGATCTCTAAGAAAGTGAAATCGATGTCAATGTGTTTTGTTCTAGAGTGTTGCACGGGTTCTTAGCAATGCAAATTGCACTAGTGTTATCACACAAAAGAGGAACACTATCCAAATTAACCCCATAATCTTTAAGTGTAGCTACTATCCAAAGAATTTGAGAACAACAACTAGCGCAGACCACATATTCAGATTCAGCAGCTTGATTGTGCAATGTAAGATTGCTTTCTAGATGACCATGCAATGAGAGAATTTCCCAAGAAGTGACATGAACCAAGTGCTCTTCCTATCAATTCTACATCCTCCAAAATCAGCATCGTAAAAAGATCTCAAACTAATGCATGAGGAAGCAGAAAGCCAAATGCCAAAATCTTGAGTTCCATGAAGATACCTGAAAATCCTTTTGACACTTGTCGATGTGAGGCACGTGGGGAAGCTTGAAAACGAGCACACAAGCATACAAAGAAATTGTATATCCGGCCTTGATGCAGTGAGGTACAAAAGTGAACCTATCATACTTCTATATTCCTTTTGATCAACCGCTCACCATCTTCATCGTGGTCAAGTGCGCAAGTGCTCTCCATGGGTGTCATGATCGGCTTGTCGTTTTCCATTCCAAAGCGATGTAGCAAGTCTTTCGTGTATTTGCTTTGATGTACAAAAGTACCATCCTTCGTTTGCTTGATTTGAAATCCCAAAAAGTATGTCAACTCACCCATCATACTCATCTCAAACTCCTTCCTCATTGTTTCGAAAACTCAGACACTAAAACATGAGATGAACCACCAAAGATAATATCATCAACATAAATCTGACCGAATAGTTGATCATTGCCTTGCTTGAGTAAAAAGAGAGTTTTGTCAACCTTTCCCATTAAAAAGCCTTTTTCAAGTAAAAAGGTTTTTAGCCTATCATACCATGCTCTAGGTGCTTGTTTCAAACCATACAAAGCTTTTGATAGTTTGAACACATGATTTGGAAACTTTGGATTTTCAAAACCAGGTGGTTGCTTGACATAAACCTCCTCATTTATGTAGCCATTAAGAAAAGCACTTTTCACATCCATTTGATACAATTTGAAACCTTTGGATGCAGCAAAAGCTAAAAGGATTCTAATGGCTTCAATTCTAGCAACAGGAGCAAAGGTTTCATCAAAATCTAAGCCTTCAATTTGAGTGTAACCTTGAGCAACCAATCTAGCCTTGTTTCTAACAACAACACCATCCTCACTTTGTTTATTTTTGAAAACCCATCTAGTTCCAATAACATTAAAATCTGGAGGAGGTGAGACAAGTTTCCAAACTTTATTTCGTTCAAAATTCTCTATTTCTTCATGCATGGCATTGATCCAAGATTCGAGATAATGCATGAGATATATCTTTGGGTTCAAAAGAAGCAACTAAAGCGGAATGAGCATGAGTGTCGAATGAATAAACCTGGATCGAGTGACTCTCTCATTTAGGTCTCCAATCATTTGTTCAGATGGATGCATTTTTGAATGTACAAGGGAGCATTGGCTTTTGAGACTTCTCCTTCTCCTTCTTCATTTTCAGCATGTACTGAGGATGATGTTGTAGCTTGAGGATGGTTAGTCTGTAGGTGATGTAGTAGTAGGTGCCAAAGGTGCTACATCTTGTTGTGCATTAGGAAGAGTCAAGACCTCATCTTCAACATCATCATCATCTTCAAAGATTTTCTCCCCTGAATGTATGCTTTGTACTGCATCACTTGGACTAGTGCCTGGACTAGCCTCATCAAAAGTAACTTCACAAGTTTCCACAATTTTGTTAGTCTCCAAAACAAGCACACGATAGCCACGAGTATGAGCAGGATATCCAAGAAAAAACCATCCATTGATCTAGCTTCAAATTTATCAAGATTTCCAGATTTCAAGACAAAGCATTTGCATCCAAAAACTTCGAAAGTGAGAAATGAAGGTCTATGTCCAAACCGAAGCTCATATGGAGTCTTACCCAATTTTGATCTCAAAAACACACGGTTTGAAACATAACAAGCAGTTGAAATAGCTTCAGCCCAAAAGTTCCTAGGAGTGTGATGTTCATCTAACATGGTTCTAGCCATCTCAACCAATGTTCTGTTTTTCCTTTCAACTACACCATTCTGTTGAGGCACTCTAGGTGATGAAAATTGATGATCAATTCCTTTTTCAATACAAAAGTGATTAAAAGAAGCATTTTTGAATTCAGTTCCATTATCACTTCTAATAGCTTTGAGAGCTCCTGGATGATCAATAGAAAGCCTAAGAACAAGACTTCTAAAATGACTAAAAGCCTCATCCTTAGATGCCATAAAGTATACCCAAGAGTATCTAGAAAAATCATCAACAATCACAAGCACATACCATTTGCCTCCAAAGGATTGAACTCGAGATGGTCCAATCAGATCAAGATGTAGAAGCTGTCCCGAGCGTTTGTCATCACCATGGTAAGAGGTGGATGTGAACTGCAATCATCTTACCATGTCTACAAGAAGAACATACTAGATTGCTATCACTCTTAAGCTTAGGCAAGCCACGTATAAGATCTAAACCACTTATACGAGTAAGATGATCAAAACCAACATGACCAAGTCTACGATGCCAAAAGAATAAATCTTTAGAAACATTGGCGATTAGACACCTATGCTTAGAAGAAGGTGATGCATCAAAATCAGCTTTAAAGACTCTTCCAAAACGAGAAATTTTGAACACAAGATCACCTGAAGCATCTAGCACTTTGCATTCATTTTTCTTAAAGCTTATCTCAAGATCTTCATCAAGCATTTGTGAGACAGAAAGCAAGTTATATTTCAAATTTTCAACAAGAGCCACATCTTTGAACATAAACTTGTCACTTACCTTTATTGTACCTTTGCCACAACAGAAGAGGAAGAAGCATCTCCAAAAGTAACACTTTCAAAGACGAGATGCACGAGTGAGGAGGAGAACCAATTCTTATTACCGGACATGTGGCGTGAGCATCCGGAATCCACTAGCCATATGTTCTCCTTCCTCGCGAGAAGCCTACATAGCAACAAAACATGTCGAGGTCTCGATCGGGTTAGGAATGAGATTTTTGGGAATCCGATCTTGAGACACACGACGCACAACAAGAGGCACAACACGATAATTTTTATGCACAAAATCAGATTTGCCTTTTCCCATGTTTGTAGGAACAGAAGGTGTTTTCATCACTCTAGGCGCATAAAAATGTGCTTTGCTGAAATTTGACCTAGCCTTAGTTCTTTCCTTCTTTTCTTTGTTTGGCTAGTCTAAAGCAAAAATCTACTAAGTGTCCATCTCTACCACAATGAGTGCAAGTGTACTTGACATGATGCTTAGCTTTAACAAGAAAAGCACATTTTGCATTCATCATAGTAGAAGATAAAACCAAAGCAGATTGAAAAGCAATTTTCTTAGGCTCATTAGATAACTCAATTTTGCAAGGAGCCTGAACAACGATCTTGAGGTTTAGTTTCATATGTGGCATAAGGATCAAAACCTAAACCTCTCTTGTTTGTGCTAACCTTAGATTGATCCAAAATCATGTTCAATTTCTTCTTGCCATTAGTGAAACGTTCCAAAGAATTTTGCAAGTAATCAACTTTCTTAGCAAGAGTTAAACAATTATTGCGAGGAACATCTACTTTTCCTTTTGTTTGCGACAAGTTGAGCATGAGAGAATTTCATGTGAAAGCAAATTATCGATTAATTGAGAAACCCTAGCATTTGCATCTTTCAATTTTAATTCAAGAGTTGAGCATTTAGAACAAGAAGTTGAACTATGCAAATCATCAATTGGAACAGCTAGCATATACAACATGTTTCTCATTTTTCTCATTTAGATGCAACAAAAGAGCATGTTCTTTCCTAAGCAAGGTGAGCTCATTGTAAATTAAGTCACATGATTTGCAAGTATCATCACTAGGAATCAAAGTCTTAAGTCTAGATATTTCAGCATTCAATGATTCAATAATGAAATCATGTTTCTTAATTTTCTTATCACGTTTGTCAAGCAATTTTCCAAGACGAGCAACAAAGAATAGCTAATTCATCATAAGAGGGATCTACCTCATTGAAGTCATTGTCGTGATCGTCCTCGGTGAGGCTATCCTTGCCGCTTGCCATGAGACATAGTCCTATCAAATCATGCTTGCTTGGAGTTGCATCATCTTCGCTGCTCTCCGAGTCCACATCGCTCAAATTGACTTGTTCAAGAGCGGAAAGAACTCAGATGAACCACCTTGCGGTTGATGAAGCTCTTCTTCTTCCTATCATTTGACGAGAACCTTTTCTTCTCATTCCTTCCGCCGTTGTCCTTCTCCTCCTTTGATGTTTTTCCTGCAAGCTTAGGACAATTTGTGCGAATATGGTTGAGGTCACCACACTCATAGCATCTTGGAGGACCACCTCTCTTTCTCATTCTCACATTCTCGCAAAGCTTTGTTAAAGCGAGAAGAGAGTAGTGCCAGATCTTCTTCAGGAAACTCTTCAAGTTGCTCATCTGTTAAAGAAGACATGGAAGACAAGGCAAAGCTAGAAGAAGAATTTGCATTTGACATGTTAGGGTTAGAGATCAAAGCAATTGATTTAATGTTACCCTTCTGGCAAGAACATCCAACTCATGAGTTTTCAACTTAGAGTAAAGAACATCTAATGTGAGTGTGCTCATGGTAGTAGATTCTTGTATAGATGTTACTTTCATCTCCCACACGGACATGTCCAAAGCACTAAGCAATTGTCGAGCATTTTCAGCATCGGTGTAGCTAACTCCAACAAAGACGTAGATTGCTAAGAATTTTATTGAAACGTGCAAAGAAGTCATCTACTGATTCACTAGGTTTCATCTCAAAACGCATGTATTCTTTTTTGTAAATATCTTGGCGAACCTCTTTGTGATGTTATAACCCTCATGGTAATCACAAAGAGATTTCCATACCTCATATGCTTGGATCGAAGGTGAACCACACGATCAAAGTCGCTGCGTCCCAAGCCTTGGATGATCAAGTTGCGCGCTTTGCTATTTGCTTCAACGTGTGTGCGATTGGTGTCGTTGACGTTGTCGTTTGCGAGGACTTCATATGGCTTGTAGACCTTCTCCCAAATTGTGAAGCCCTGTGCTTGGATGAACGCCTCCATCTTGGCCTTCCAAAACTGAAAATCAACACCATCGAACACACATGGTTTTGTCGAATAACGATCCATTGATCTAATCACCGGTTAAGATAGATTAGAGAAACCTTGCTCTGATACCACTTGTAGGATCGAAGTATACGAATATAGCAATCAGAGGGGGGGTGAATGATTGTCGCGGAAGCTAAAACCAAATTCTTGACCTATTAAAGTTCACCCCAAAACAGAACCAAATAATTGCCTCGTTTTCGACAAAAACAGAATGACAGAGGTTTGGTAAAACGAGAATTCCCGGAGATCCAACCGTCGAAACGATCTGAAATTTGGACACAAGAAACTAGATTCCAATACGAATCGAACCCAAAAAGAATCAGCTCGATCGGACTTACGGATCAAAAGTTATGAGCTTCGCAAGATTGCTGATCCAGAACTTGACGAGAATCAATCTAATCAAAACTTCAAGATTAAACAAGAACGACAAAAGATTGATCAACTAGACTTTGAGAAACACTAGATCAATATCCTAGAGAGGTTTTTGATGGATCAAATCAAGATAAAACTTGAAGAACAAAAACCAATCTAGAACTAGATCAAGCATGCAAACAAGAACCAAAACAGAAAATACTGTAGCGATGTGGTTACTGTAGTACGCAAAAATCTTGGAAGAATTGATCTTTATTTCTTGTCTAAAATACTCTCATCAAAAGAGTACAAACCCTAAAACCAAGCTCAAAGCTTGATGCGCTCAGCTCTACTTGGTGTCTTTCAACAGGAGACCCCCCCACCTATTTAAAGCACCAACCCACAAGGAGTTCTGAATACGATTCCTATTCCCTAGAAGGAATCCGTATCCAACTCAACTCTACTTGGCCCAACCAGGCCGAGTACAACTCTTGCACGCGTATGGCAACAATACCATAAACACGTGACTAAAACTTTGCACGCGTATGGCCACCGCCATACTCACGTGACTAACACTTTGCACGCGAATGACCTCCTGCCATTCTCACGTGACTAACCATTCTTCATGTGCACCATTCTCTTAGCCCGAGCGTCCCGCATGACATCCTTGACCACCAAGACCTCGGTTCCTCCTGAACCTAGTCCCGAACCTCAGTTCCTCCATGAACCTAGTTCCGGTCCCGCCATCGACCACATTCGTCTTTGAGCAATACCTGCACATGAACAAACCACAAAACAAATCCGAGCACAAGTCCACGACTTGACTCAATGTCAATCCATGCAACTACTCACATGAGTATTGCATAAAGTCCACTTCAAAAGAAGCATCATGAAATCATTACAAATTTCAAATTCACATTCAAAATTCAAATCCAAATCGCTCAAAACCCTAATTGAGCGAACGCATTCACGACGGACAAACAAAGTTGGTCCATTGTATAAGGAAAAGTTTCTGTTCCAAGAAGCCAACCAAACGCGGAAAAACACGTTCACAACGGACAAACAAAGTTGGTCCGTTGTACATGCAAAAATGGCTTCGGTCATGAGCTCAAAACAAGTTCACAACGGACCCCAGAAGCTTGTCCGGCGCAAACGTGCCACGCTCGGTTTCACAAAAGTAAAACCCTAGAAAAAGTCCATTCACGACGGACAAAAAGAATTAGTCCGTTGTACATGTGAAAATCTTGGTTCCAAGAAATTATCCAAACCGAAAAAGCTTGTTCACAACGGACCAAGAAAAACTGTCCGTTGTACATGTGAAACTTACTGTTTCTTGAGAACTTTGTCCGGCGCACGCGTAATCTCATCGCTTTCTTGTCAAATTGTCAAAACACATGAACAAACACATTTTGCAAATTCAAATCTAAGTTAATTTTTCAGTTCAAAGCCAATTTTTCAGCACATGATTTCACAGAAAAGAAGTCATACTTGTGGTTGTTGACGGACTGACGAAGTATGCCCATTTCATAGCTTTATCTCATCCTTATTCGATACAGCAAGTGGTTCAAGTATTCATGGACAATGTATTTAAGCTCCATGGCATGCCTTTGGCCATTGTGACAGATAGAGACCGGATTTTTACCAGCAAGTTATTTCAAGAGATTTTCAAGTTGCTCAAAGTCTCTCTTCGTTTTAGCACAGCATATCATCCCTAGTCCGATGGTCAAACTGAGCGTGTCAATTAGTGCTTGGAGGCATATCTGAGAGCCATGGTTTTTCAGGAGCCTAAGAAGTGGTTGAACTGGCTCACGATGGTAGAGTGGTGGTATAATACCTCATATCATACATCATTGAAGATGACTCCATTTCAAGCACTATATGGATATCACCCTTCTTTATTAGCAGAACTCTCAATTCCATGCAATGCGACAGAAGAAGCTAAAGCTACTCTTGAAGAAAAAGATACAATGCTGAAAAAGACTGAAGGAAAACTTGAGCAATGCCTAGCATAGGATGAAAAAGTTTGCTGATAAATTAAGAACAGAAAGGAATTTTGAATTAGGGAAAATGGTGTACTTGAAAATGCAACCATACCGACATAACGCTTTTGGATTGAGAGGATCTTTGAAACTTAGGTCTAAATACTATGGACCTTTCAAAGTGATGGAGAAGATTGGAGCCGTGGCATACCGCTTACAGTTACCAGCCGAAGCTAACATACATCCAGTGTTTCATGTCAGCCAACTAAAGAAGCATGTGGGCGATAACACAATTCCCTTGCCTAGACTTCCTTCGGTTGACGCTGAAGGGCATGTCAAGACAATCCCTATTGCTATTTTGGACAGGAGAATCATACCCAGAAAAGGAACTGCAGTGGCTCAATGGCTCATTCACTGGATGAATTTGCTGGAAAAGGACGCTACTTGGGAAGACATAACATTCATTCAAAAGTCATTCCCAGATTTCAAGCCTTGAGGACAAGTGCTTGCTCAAAGGAGGGGTAATGTCAGGAAGCGAGCTGGAGGTGGAAGATAAATAGTGAAGTCGGCGAGAGTGATACCACTTCATCGACTTCAGATTAGTGAAGATCTACGGTGGGAGATAATCATCAATTAAGACTTGTTCATCGGACGGCTGAAGTCCATTTTTTGTTTTACCGTTTACTGTAGCTCGTAAAAGCATGGTCGATCAGACTGTTAACTTCAGCTTACTAAAGGATGAATTGCTTAGGTAAAAGTGTGTAACGATCATGGGTACAAAACCCTGACAGGAAAGAATGGAAAAGTGACTTTGGCTTATCTTTTTGGTACTCTAGTTTGTTAATCTGTTCCAACGTTGGGTAACAGAAAATAGTCCAGAATCATCCACGGGTCCTGACATCCCTCCCATCTCGTCCTTCCGGTGGCTTCGCATCTGTCGAAGCGAAGCCCGTCCGCTCCCTCCCATCTCACTCTCCTTGCCGTGTCGTGACCTCCGCTCTTCTGTGCTCCACTAGAAGGTCGCATCCACCGCCGACGAGGATTTCACCAGCCCCTATTCTCTCTGTCGCGCGCTCCACCAGTGCGTCGGATTTTTCGGTGCTCCAATAAAAGGTCATGACAAGCACTGACGAGGGTTCCGCCCAGCCAGATACTATCTCGATCGCACACTCCGCTGGTGCGTCAAAGTGTGAGTGCCCGTCTTGGCCCTATCGTGCTGTTGTTTGATTCCTTTCTTTGCCACGTTTTTTGTTCTAATTTTGTTTTTTTGGGGTGTTCTTCATCCGCCCACATTCCAGACGAAGGAGATTTCCTCGAAGCGCCCATCAAAATCACCACCAAAGCCAACGACCTCAGATCTTACCGTGCCTATTCTCTGCTTGTTGAAACTGACCGGATTCTTCAGCTACTGTTTTGAGGAGCGTTTTTTAGCGCTGACGACCGGTGGTTCCCAATTTGTCTAGGTATTATCTTGCACTGAAAGTATGTACTTGCAAAGATTGTATGATAGCTTCGTGCTTGAATGTGGGAGAATGCTCTAACATGGTTGTGCTGACTTTCAATGAGAGAGGACGTGCATCCTGGAGAGCCTTGTCAAGGTGACCGAGGAGGGCAGCGACCAACATCAACCAAAGAATAAATAGGTAAGCAATCCAGTGATGCAGTTTTGATTTTTTTTTTTTAGAAAAAAAGTTTATTTGTAGTCAAACATTTATGTTTTAAACTGCTGAAGTTAGAATTCTTAATCAAACAGCCTTCTAGACCAGCTTATATGCTATACCGATGATAATTCCATGATGATTGAAAATAGCAGGCTTAAATGCGGGTTCACCTTCGTGTTTTAAAATTTTTCCTCCTGTGTTGGTGTCGGAAGCAAGAACCCAATGATTGAAGTCTAATTAGAGTAACTTAAAATGTTTGCTATAAGGGAAAAATATGCAAACATAAAGCAGAATCCTGATATCGATCTCTTCATGAAAGCAAGTATAAATGAAATACACTGGAAAATTAAAACATAATGCAATATCATTGTTCTACACGAGTACCTTAAAATGTTTAAAAGTTTGAAATGCTCACCTGCCTACATTTTCCAAATTATGTCATAGTTCCAGATTGAACTGCTATGTTGGTGTGTTCAATTGGTGATGAAAGAGAGAGCATTACAAATTTCATAACTTAAGAATGTTTATGATATATACCAAATACATATAGACTTGGCAAGGCAAAATAAATGTAAGCCGCATAAGTGAAATCTGGTTTTAAAACATACAAATTTGCCATCCCTTTATTTCATTAAAAGAACTTGGTTTGTATTAATTTTGCAAGCGATACTATGACTGTTGAGTTTTATACTACATATTCATTGCTTTCAGCCTCAAGGCGGATCTCTCCTATTGTTAATCTGTGATAGAAGGTTTAAGCATGTGCATATATGTAATTTTTGGAATGTTGCGGATACCATCATTTAAATTGATGTCGCATATAGGAAGCTAGGCTGGTAAATATTGTGCCTACGCTATAGTACTATTGTATAGTTGAATTGCATTGCCAATGGGTGCTAGGTACATCTTTATAGTTAACTGTCTGTCATTCTTTTTTAATTTTGGTTCATGATGTAGAGGCTTAACTACAAGCCTACTTGTTAATTTTGTAACATATTTTTTCTTGATTACGCCAAAACAGTAGAGAATTAAATTTTATGTCGGCTGCGCTATTTTTCCCCCCCTTTCTTTTTGGACAGCACTGCTTGCCCAAGATCTTCAAGGTATTCTTACTATAGTATGCAACCGTTCATTCCACTATTTGTGCACACCAAAATGGACCGGCTCTTCATGCCCTGTAACAGCTTAAAATGATTTACTTAGTTAATGTTTTTTGTTTACTAACTGCAATGCCACACTATTTGCTTCGTACCGTCTTCCGCATTCAAACTTCACAATAGAACCATGTAGATTTTATAACAACGAGCCATACTCTCTCTTAATTAATATATAGTAGGAGATCAAGTGGTGTTTAAAAGATTTGATCTCCTCACATCTCAGTTTCAAAAATAGGCGAATGTAGGCCTATGCATTCTTGTGCTTGTCTGGTACATATTTATTACCACTAGATGCTGCTGTAGTACTTATTGTTGGTCCTCTATATTTATAATACTTTCGTGTATCAAATCATTCGCAGATAGTATTTAAGAAGGTAATCAAGTTACGTTATTACTATTTTTTTTGTTTTGCTGATAATGTATTATTATGAGCCCCTCCTGCTACAAATCAAAGAGGAGAATAAGAAGGAAATTTCAGCTGCTATCGAACAAGCTGTGAGTATAAAACAACAAAAAATTTAGCCAAACCTTGATAAACACATAGAAGGAAAAAGTTTCTCGCTCACATGAATGCTTCACTATTAGGCCCCGTTTGGTACGGTTCCAGATTCTAGTAGAAACGAAAACGATTTCAGATTCTTGGTAGAAACGTTTCAGGTAGAATTAGAATCACTTTCTGCAAACCGTTTGGTACGGTTCCAGATTCTAGTAGAAACTAGTGAAACGGGGTTGAGGGTGATTCAACCACGGTGTGGAAAAAAAAGAAACGTTCCGAGGAGAATCGTTCCGAGTTTTAGCCCGTTTGACTGGGTTTCTCCCAGATTCTAGTAGAAACAGTTCGGTTCCAAGTTGCCAAACGGGGCCTTAGTTAAAGCTAAATCTGAATATTGGAGCTTAAAACTTTCCATACTCGATGACTTTATTAAAATATGTACTCATGATTAGTTTTATTTCTCCGAGGGCCTGTATACCTTGTTGTTGTGCCGATTTAGTTTATATATGCAGGTTTTGGGCCTCAGTTCAAGAAATGGAATGCTGAAGATGTCTATTGCCATGATGATAGCAAGGTATTGACTATTTACAGTTCCCAATAAGAATATCTACAAAATAATTATCGTGTGCAGTACCTTAGCGATTATATTATTATCGTGTGCAGTACCTTGATTACAGGGAGTAAATTTTTTATGAGACATAATTATCTTTCATGATTGTAATGGCATTTGTTGTCCTTTCTTGACCTGTCAAACATATGTGATGCGTTATCTCGTGTTGCTTTTGCCTTTTTCCTGTAATATTGTGATACCTATCAAACATATATGATGCCTGCATTCCCTTTTCATGCTCCACTATAGAGATAAGGGTTGCATGCAGTGGCTCAGCCAAAACTTCAGAACATGCATACATTTCGCTTCTAACCTAAGCAAACCATGTAGCTTCAGAATCTTCAATTTTGTTTATGCTTGTGTGTGCGCAAATGGACAACGCTTTTAACCTTCTCTTTACAAAGAAATCTGTTACGATTGTTGCATGAGAAAAGAATAAAAGAGCTATTCACCACGGCCTTTAATAATGTTAATGCTACAATCTCCAGCTGTCATTAATTTCTGTTGCCTTCCAGCTCACCCTTTTTTGAATGGTACTACTTACAGAGAAATTTTCCCAGTGAAGCATAAGATCAGGTAGTTTATTTTAGCTTTCTATGTCAGTTATGTGGCTGCGCAGGCTGCTCAATGTTGTTGTACTTGTGCACATTGGAGTTGTAGGCAGAACAAATCGATTGATGCTCTACAGGATGATACAAACGAACTCAGCTACATGGCAATCATTAAGGTGCCTAATGTAGAATAAAAGGTCAGATCTCCAGAACTTCTTACGCAAAAACTTGTGCTAAGCATGCGATTTAGTAGATTTATTATATTGTTCTTACTCTCAATTGTTGTGAATCATAATTCTAACATGCGATTGCTCTTCTTATTACATTTTTCGCAATTGCCTGAAACAGATTCTTCATGCCACAAACAACAGGGAAAAAGTGTGCCTCCATCGCCCTTGCGCTTAGAGTTATTCAAGTTTACATTAACAACTATTTAATTGCGTACCCTTATGTATTTCCCTTACATAAGATTTTCCTATTTTGTTTCTGGAAGCCTAAAAGAAATAGATTCCATTGAATTTCCAACTAAAGATGGT
Source organism: Rhipidocladum racemiflorum (assembly GCA_036346355.1). Lineage (NCBI taxonomy): Eukaryota > Viridiplantae > Streptophyta > Magnoliopsida > Poales > Poaceae > Rhipidocladum > Rhipidocladum racemiflorum. The sequence goes on along the minus strand of CM070580.1, from coordinate 35,997,886 downwards.
CCTATAAATTGTCAAATCATGAATGAGTAACAGTCGATATCCCAATGATTTCCATCGGACTTATTTTTAATGTTGTGTCCTTTGCTCATTTTTTCAATCGTGTTTCTTACTTTCTTTTGCTCTAACTGTAACACTCCGACATCTAGTATGCCCGAATGCTACCAAACATAGACTAAACATCAACTAAATACCATACATGAAGACAAATTTCAGCAACGGCACAAATGCTAAAACACCGAAATTTCGGCAGCATCTTCTTTATTTTATCATGATTTGAACAATAACAATATCATAGCAAAATATTTCATAACATAAGACATCTAAAGCAGCAATATATAATGGATAAAACATCATCATAATCAATTAAACCAAAACCAACCACACAAACATCTATAGCTAAGCAAAGAGGATCAACAGCACATTAAAATTAATCTATACACCTAGTTCAGGGCACTATTATTATGATCATGACTCAAGGTTGGTAAATGTGACTGGAACTACGTGAAGATGTGTAGATAATGCCCTTTTCCACATGCTGGTGTCATGGTACCTAAAAAACAACAACATAAACACAAGCGTGAGTTCATCACTCAGTAAGTATATTACAATGGTACAAACATAAACAATTACATGGCTACAACAACTCACATCATGTATATCATCTCATTCATAATCACAAATCATTATCATCATCATTATGTATGCAATGCGATGCGATGCTCATATCTCCTTGGAAACTCATACCGGTATGGTTGAGTACACACCCGTCGGGGTGCACCCTCTCCCCCCTTCCATCCCGAAGATGGAGGGTGCCTACTCCTCGCTTCCCCACACCGCGGTGGATGGAATCACGATGTAGGACTTACTCATTGGCTCTCCGGAATAGTCATAACTTTCTCACCGACCTTCCCCGGACTAGTTATGACTTTCTCACCGTCTGGGCCATGTATGCAAATATGCCAACATCATGAATAACTTGTACATTAACACATGGCATCATCATAAATAACTTATACATTAACACATGGCATCATCACGTAATAAACATATTCATCATATCAATGGCAAACATTAAAGCATGGCATGTGAACATATTATATATTCAAATTTCAACCTCAATCAATCAAACAAACTACAACCCGCTACCCATTCCAATACACTTGCCTCAACCACGGGCGACGGATTGGCGAGATGTAGAGGGCACTCCTGGGGTCACACCACCTGCACATAGGTACCACGCACTCACAATCATGTCCACAAAACAGTACGCCAACCCTCATCTACCCCGACATTGCCAACTACTCGCAAAACCCAAAAACAGAGGTTCTGTCCCGTCGGGACAGCAGCCTTCTAAAAGGCATAACTAGGGTTCTAAGACCCCGAATCAAATAAACGAGTACATCCTCGCATAGCTTAGGAAATTTCCTAACTTTTTCTAAGTATATGGAAAGACTGATTCGGAATCTAAAATTGTTTAATCTACAAAATACCGAGATCTGTTCCAATCACGTCACAGATTTTAACACGCTCGGTAAAACAGCCATAACTTTCAAACGGCTGATCGGAATTTAACGTTCTTTATACCCACTGAAAGGTATCGAAATTACCTACAACTTCTTCAACAGGCAGACGTCCAAATTCGAACTCCAAATTGGCAAAAAACCGAACCCTAGGTCGACTGCTCATGCTGTCCAAAACAGAGAACGTGGCAACTTCTAGATCTAATCCAATCTACTCAATTCCAGCACCACCAATTGATCTAAAAACATGATAATGATCCTTAGAACAGTACCTAGCCCAACCCCAAGGAGTCCCATGGCCATACCTTCGCCCGACGCACGAAAACCCAATAGATCTCCTCTCGGATCGCTCCTCGCTCCTCGCTCCAACGGATGGACCTTCGAGGTGCAGGGGTGGGGAGGCTACCCTAGGGCAGCAAGGGGGTGGAGGAGAGGTGGTGGAGAGGTGGGGAGCAAAGGGGGCAAGGGGAGGGGGCGCACGGCCACAAGGGAGAGGGGGAGGTGGGGGGTAGCGGCTAGGGCAAGGAGGGAGGGGAAGTGGGGGCACACATGGGCTGGGTGGGGGTGCACCAAGGGGCAGGGGAGCCCCTTTTTACCAGCCCAAACGGAATCCTAATCCTAAATGGACTCGTACCTCATCCCACCAAAGCCCACAACCCCTTCTTTTAGGCCCAAACTCTCGGAAATGGCCCGGAAACGCAATTAAACATCATATCATATGGTTTTAACCTTCAATACCATATTTCATAATGTTTTTGACCTCATCATGCACATTTTATAAAGTTACGACACTTCGTGGTGTCACATTCTCCCCTCCTTCAATAGGATTCGACCTCGAATCCAAGACATGCCACTACGCCAAACCAATCAACACACGGAGATCTAATCTTCGCGGTTCAAACCTGAAGAAAAGAGCTTTGGGTAAAGCTCGCCCCCGCGAGACTTCAACTCCCAGGTCGCTTCTCTGAATAAAACCGCTGGAATTTACACTGATCGAGACTAGATGACAGGACGCCTAGGTTCGAAGACCAACGGCTCTAATGATAACTCGCAATCAAAACTTGCGAGAACATTACTCAACATTGAAACACAAAGAACTCAAACAAGGCCTCGGCATGACCCAAGCTATAGGATAAAATCCCAAACAGACCACAAAATAATACGATCTCACACTCATTCCATGCATTCCTTGGTACTAAAGTGCCCGATCCCTTTAACCAAAGCCACTCTCCAGAAGGACATGGTACCAACTTCTAGATACATCTTCCGCTCCCACGCACAAAAGTGAATCACGTCCCAACGTCTCAACTGTGGTTCGTCGTATTCGAGACGACGCAAACCAGGTGAGACACAACACTATAAGATTACTACCACCGAAAGGAGAAGCCTACTTTACATCCAGGATCCTTAAGACTCGCTCAACAGATACGACCGAACATTCCTCTGCGGTTGACACAACTCGCTTCTTGCCCAACGACAAAAGATCCAATATACTTCAAAAGGAAAAGCGATCACTAGCAACCACCAAGTGGTCCACTAACAATTTGGTCAGCCCTACCGAGGAACATCTCAACGACACAATTCTCCAAGAATGTTTGCATCGAGTCATACACAACCTTCCACTCAAAGGACCACGATAAAGAGTACAATCATTGAGTGAGCTCAACCATAATCATGAACCCAATTGGTCCACCTACAACAACTCAAACCCAAAGCGCTAAAACCACTTTGGAAAGGATTCGGCAACATCCAAAGAGCACACATTTCATTTTTTTTTCTAAGCCAAATCGCAAAGAAAACTCAAACTTCTAACACCACAGCCAAAATACCACAAATTATTCATTCTTTCCTTTCATACTAGGAAGCAAGGGAAATCTCGTTTCATGACATGAATGCACATTCTTCAAGAGCACTCCGGATTAGTCATATCTCCATATATGACTTTCTCACCGACTTGGCTCAACGACTCTTTTATCATTTAACATCTAAAAACGATGTCCTGTTTACTTTTCACCATTTCTTCATCATGTAACAACACTACCGAAAAGTCATTCACATAACGACTTCTTTCTCGGTATCACATGAATAAATCTCGAATAACATCGAGGGTTGTGCTAATTCATATAAACTATGACGGTAGCACAGATAACAGTTAAGGCACCACATCATATTAGAACCCACCAACGATAGATAGCTAAACTTGCAAAACATCGCATTTTAACCAAAATCACCATTTTGGAAAAGTACATCGACTCCAGAGTCAAACATTTGCACAAACAACCGCCATAAATTTTCTCAAAGAGAAAGGGAAACTCATTTTCAAAAGAGAACACTTCACTAACAGCATCGCCGATGAAACATCCACAAAACCACCTTTTGAAGCACTTGCAAACTCTACACAGATTTTTCCAAATAACTCCAACTCTAGCAAAGAAAAGATTACAAATTAAACCTCGTGAGTTTTCCAACATAACCCTCTATGTCCATTTGTTTCCTTTAAAATTTATTCCAAAAGATAATTCATGGTGCACGCGAACAGTGCGATCCACTCAAAAACTTTTGGGGTGTAAATCCATACTCATAGCACCAACTAAACAAATTAGCCAAAACCAAATATTTGCACCAATTTCTACGAGTTTTAGGAAAACTCTGAAACACAACATATGGAACACCTTAACCGAAAACCCTTCAACCAAAATGGCAAACAACCAAACCAGTCCAAAAGCTTTTAAACACAAGCTCAGCATAAATACCATCATCTCTAGTGTTCCACTACACTTTCCATTAAAGACTTTGAAATTCACTACTTACTCATTGAGAAAGTCCAACTGGTTTTAACAAAATTGATGTAACAATTTCTTTCTCTAGTTACCATTTCCAACACTTTTAATTAAAATTTATGGTGCTTATAAAATAAGACACCCAACCAAGACTACATCGACATGATCCCCATGGATCATCATATCATAATACATCTTATTCTACATTTGAAATATAGTACTTCATCAAATCTTTAAGCATGATAACCCTATAAATTTCATACCACCTATATGTCAACGTCTCGACAATCGAAACTTATTCAATTAACAAACGACTTCAACATGTAAATATTATCTCCACAGGGTAGAATTCGCAAGTAAGACTCTAAATTATAATTCATTAAGGATAAAATCATTCATCATGTTAATTACCCAAAGTTCACTCCATCACCACATGTTACAAATTCCTCTATTTTAACCATGGTTTTCAACAAGTAATCTAAACAATTACCACCACTACTAGGTTATTAATAACAACCAACAAGCATAGTTATCAAACGACAACATTACTTTTAGCTACCCTATAGATAGGTTACAACAAAATTGTCACTACACAACATACTCCAACTATTAAATTAAATTTAATAAGTTAGACCAGCACAAAGTTCTTGCAATATCATCAAACTACAAAACCCATATCTTTCCAATTGGCCTCGACACTAGCATTTTAGGAACACGACTGCATACTTCCAATCATGCTAATATTTTGCAACAACATGAATAACAACTCTAATCAACTTCCAAGTTAAGGTCACAAGCTAGCATGATCAAATTTCTCTACTAACATGTTTACTTTAGAACATCTTTAAACAACCAGCAAAGCTTCTTTAACAATATCAGCAGTTTACATCATCTTAATGTTCTAACTATGCAACAGGGTTTAAAACTTTAAACATTATCAAGGGTTATAAGCATTTTTAAAGCAAAACAACAGATTCTAAGCATGTACTTTAGCACATTCAATCATTCTCGCTAAGAGTAAACTACAACACTAGTAGTCTATTTATTCTCAAGCTAGAGATAACAACCGCATTGAATTGTTTCAACTCACAAATTAACTTAACAATGCATCATCCCATAAACCGCATTGGTACATGCTACATAACATGCTAAACAGCAATTCTTACTAGGGATAAACGATTTCAGTTGTGACACCACGGAGTGTCGAAACCTTATTTAATGTCCAGGATGAGGTTAAAAACATTAGGAAGTATGGTATTGGAGGTTAAAACCATATGGTATGAAGTTTAATCGCGCTTCCGGGCCGTTTCCGGGAGTTTGGGCCTTTCCGGGGGAGTTTGGGCCTAAAAGAAGGGGTTGTGGGCTTTGGTGGGATGGAGTATGAATCCATTTAGGATTAGGAATCCTGTTTGGGCTGGTAAAAAGGGCCTCCCCCTGCCCTTGCTTGCACCCCCACCACCCCTTGTGCGCCCCCACCCCCTTTGGTGCCATAGCCGCCACCTCCCTCCCTATCCCCCTTGTGGCCGTGCGCCCCCTCCGCTTGCCCCCTTTGCTCCCCACCTCTCCACCACCTCTCCTCCACCCCCTTGCTACCCTAGGGTAGCCTCCCCACCCCTGCACCTCGAGGATCCATCCGTTGGAGCGAGGAGCGATCCGGGAGGAGATCTATTGGGTTTTCGTGCGTCGGGCGAAGGTATGGACATGGGACTCCTTAGGGTTGGGCTAGGTACTGTTCTAAGGATCAATATCATGTTTTTAGATCAATTGGTGGTGCTGGAATTGAGTAGATTAGATGAATTCTAGAAGTGGTCACGTTCTCTGTTTCGGACAGCATGAGCAGTCGACCTAGGGTTCAGTTTTTCGCCAATTTAGATTCCGAATTTGGACGTCCGCCTGTTGAAGAAGTTGTAGGTAATTTCAATACCTTTCAGTGGGTATAAAGAACGTTAAATTCCGATCAGCCGTTTGAAAGTTATGGCTGTTTTACCGAGCGTGTTAAAATCTGTGACGTGATTGGAACAGATCTCGGTATTTTGTAGATTAAACAACTTTAGAGTCCGAATCAGTCTTTCCATATACTTAGAAAAAGTTAGGAAATTTCCTAAGCTACGCGAGGATGTACTCGTTTAATTGATTCGGAGTCTTAGAACCCGAGTTATGCCTTTTGGAGGGCTGCTGTCCCGGCGGGACAGAACCTCTGTTTTTGGTTATTGCGAGTAGATGGCAATGTCGGGGTAGATGAGGGTTTGCGTACTATTTTGTGGACATGATTGTGAGTGTGTGGTATCTATGTGCAGGTGGTGTGACCCCGGGAGTGCCTTCTACTTCCCGCCAATCCGTTGCCCGTGGTTGAGGCAAGTGTATTGTAATGGATAGCGATTTGTAGGTTGCTTGTTGAGACTAGATGAAAATGGATTATATGATATGATCACTTGCCATGTTTTAATGATTGCCAATGATATGATGAGTATGTTTACTATGTTATGATACAATGTGTTAATGTACAAGTTAATTATGATGTTGGCATATTTGCATAAATGGCATGTTACATGGTCCGGGCGGTGAGAAAGTCATAACTAGTCCGGGGAAGGTCGGTGATAAAGTTATGACTAATCCGGAGAGCCAATGAGTAAGTCCTACATCGTGATTCCATCCACCGCGGTGTGGGGAAGCGAGGAGTAGGCACCCTCCATCTTCGGGATGGAAGGGGGGAGAGGGTGCACACCGACGGGTGTGTACTCAACCATACCGGTATGAGTTTCCAAGGAGATATGAGCATCGCATCGCATCGCATTGCATACATAATGATGATGATAAGGATTTGTGAATATGAATGAGATGATATACATGATGTGAGTTGTTGTAGCCATGTAATTGTTTTTGTTTGAACCATTGCAATATACTTGCTGAGTTTTGAACTCATGCTTGTGTTTTCTTGTTATTTTAGGTACCATGAGACCGGCATGCGGGGAAGGGAAATAGTCACATTTCCGCACGTAGCTTCACTCATTTGATTCCACAAGTCATTAATTTAGTCTTTGATAATAAATTGCGTATGATGATTATTGCTTTAAGGTTTAACTTTGCTAAATGAGAGTCTTATTGTTCGTTTGACTCTTGGAGACATTAAATGCGTGGAACTAGACTAATATTGTTGTTAAGTCTTTAATTATTGCTGTTTTAGTTGTCTCTCATTGCCATATATTGCTATACTGTTGTTGCTCCTTCAAATCATGTTAAAACAAAGGAGATGCTGCCGAAATCTCGGGTTTTAGCATTTACTCTTTTGCTGTAATTTACCTTAATTCATGGTATTTAGATGTTGTTTAGCTTATGTTTGGTAGCATTCAGGCATACTAGATGCCGGGGTGTTACAGTTGGTATCAGAGCGGGCTGTAGGTCCTTCGAACATGTATTTTTAGTATCATACCTTAGGTTACAACTAAAATGTGATGTGGAAAAACTTAGAAACATGGCTTAGGTTTTTACTAAAATTTTGTCATAGGATAGCAACATTAAAACTTGCAAAAGTGGTATAACTAATCTAAAATTTGACACACATGGATGCACAGTAGGAAAAAGGGTATGGGTATCGTTTCCTTACGCTTAAATGTTGTATTTAAGCTTTGATGTTGAATGCTTCATTTGACAATGCGTATTGCTATGTCTATGAGATAAATGATTGAATTGTGCTTGTTGTGGTGATAAAGTGGGGTTGTGGTACCGAAGGGTTTTCGGTCACATCTTTTTGTTCATAGTAAGGGTGAGGTTTGACGGTGTGGCCAGTTAGCGCCATCACCGAAGAAATATTAACCCCTGTAGGAGAAGAGTGCTTACCCTTTCTGTCGTAGATCGGGTAGTTGACTGTAGTCAAATAGAAGAGTTTGGTGGTGGATTCCTTCGGATGTTCTTTATCGTTCGGTGGTCGGTCTTGGTTGGTTTTCTTGGTTTTAGTTGATGGAAACCAAAAAGAAAAGAGTTTGGTATTGGTTTTTCACGGATCGTTCCGCATGCGGTGTGTGGTTTTGTCTTCCTTGGTTGAAGACGAAGAAGAGGAGTTTAGTGTTGCGTTTCTTTTAGGCGCCTTTCCAGTTTTGGTGCTTAGATTGTTGATTGCTTTATGGGGAAGAAGCATTCAATTTATTTATGTGTTTGTCTTTCTCCGAGGTTAAAGGAGTTATTGAGGTGCTATGCCAGACCTGGTTGTCAGGGCTGAACTTCTGTGGCTTTGTAGGAGTAAGTGGTGTTTGATTTCGTTATTTTGCTGGTTTAAGAAATCATCTTTGAAGAACCCTTCTTGTTTCGTGAAAGTTTGGGGTTTGGTGTTAAGGTTTTATTTGCAAAGGTTTATTTGATCGCTTGGTTCCCTCCTGTGGGAGTCTTTGAGATTGAAAAGTGTTTTGGAAAATTCCTTTTGCATGACCAAGTTTGGGTTTGTCTCATTGCAATTTTGAGAGTCAAGTTTCCTTATGAATTTGGGATGAGTTTTAAAACTAAAATACTGCAAACAAAGTAAGTAGTCTTTTGACTGAAATCGTTTGTCCCTAGTAAGAATTGTTGTTTAGCATGTTAAGTAGCATGTACCAATGTGGTTTATGGGATGATGTATTGTTAAGTTAAATTGTGAGTGGAGTCAATTCAATGTGATTAATACCTCTAGCTTGAGTATAAATAGACTACTAGTGTTGTAGATTACTCTGTAGCGAGAATGATTGAATGTGTTAATGTACATGCTTAGAATCTGTTGCTTTGTTATAAAAGTGCTTATGACCCCCGATATTGTTTAAAGTTTTAAACCTTGATGCATAGTTAAAACATTAAGATGATGTAGACTGTTGTTATTGTTAAAGAAACTTTGCTGGTTGTTAAAGATGTTCTAATCTAATGGATTAATAGAGAAATTTAATCGTGTTGACTAGTGACTTTAATTTGGAAGTTGATTAGAGTTGCTATTTACGTTGTTGCAAACTACTAGTATATTTGGAAGTATGCAATTGTGTCTCTACAATGCTAGTGTTGATATCAATTGAGAAGACATAAGACTTATTCTTAATGATGTTGTTAAGGGCAGTGTTAATGCTAGTATTCAATCTATTTTAATAGTGGGAGTATGTTGTGTGGCGGTAATTTTGTTATCACCTATGTATAGGGTAGCTAAAAGTAATGTGGTTGGTTGATGATTATGCCCTTTTGTTTTTGTTGATGACTAAGTAGTGGTGGTAACTGTTTAGATTACCCGTTGGAAAACCATGGTTAAAATAGAGGAAAATTTTAACATGTTGCGATGGAGTGAGCTTTGGATAATTAACATAATAAATGATCTTATCCTTAATGAAAGTATAACTTAGAGTCTCACTTATGAATTCTTCCCTGTGGAGATAATATTTACATATTGAAGTCGTTGTTTAACTGAATAAGGTTCGGTTGTCGAGTACATGTTGTGATGGGATGAACAATGGATAATAATCACGATGCAAGATTTTAACCTTAATGAATGCATATCTTAGAATCCTATTTACGAATTTTATCTTGTTGAGATATTACTTATTTGTTGAAGTCATTTTAATGATTGAACAAGTTTCAATTGTCAAGATTTTGACATATGGATAGTATAAAATTGATAGGTTGATCATGCTCAAGTAGCTGTTGAAGTACTATGTTTGAAATATAGAATACGTTGTTTTATGATTTGGTGATCCGTGGGGATCATATCAATGTAGTCTTGGTTGGGTGCCTTTGCGATAAGCATCTTAAACCTTAATTAGAAGTGTTGGGAATGGTAACTAGAGAAAGAAATTGTTATGTAAATCTTGTTAAATCCTGCTGGACTCTCTTGATGAGTAAATAGTGATTATTGAATGCTTAAATGGTAAGTGTAGTGGAATACAAGTTATGGTGGGATTCATGCTTAGCTGGTGTTTAAAACCTTTTGAACTGGTGTGGTTGGTTGCCATTTTGGTTGAATGCCTTCGATCAAGGAATTTCTTGTGTTGTGTTTCCGAGTTTCCCTAAAACCCGTAGCTATTGGTGCCAATCTTTGGTTTTGGCTATTTTGTTTAATTTGTGTTATAAGTATGGATTTACACCCAAAAGTTTTTGAGTGGATCGCGCTCCTTCGCGTTCACCCTGAATTATCCTTGGAATAAATTTTAAAGGAAACAAATGGACATAGAGGGTTATGTTGGAAAACTCACGAGGTTTAATTTGTAATATTTTCTTTGCTAGAGTTGGAGTTATTTGGAAAAAATATGTGTTGAGTTTGCAAGTGCTTCAAAAGGTGGTTTTTTGTGGATGCTTCATCGGCGATGCTGTTAGTGAAGTGTTCTCTTTTGAAAATGAGTTTCCGTTTCTCTTTGAGAAAATTTATGGCGGTCGTTTGTGCAGATGTTTAACTTTGGAGCCGATGTTCTTTTCCAAAATGTTGATTTTGGTTAAAATGCGATGTTTTGCAAGTTTAGCTATCTATCGTTGGTGGGTTCTGATATGATGTGGTGCCTTCATCGTTAACTATCTTTGCCGTCATAGTTTATTTGGATTAGCGCAACTCTCGATGTTACTCGAGATTTATTCATGTGATACCGAGGAAGAAGTCGTCATGTGAATGACTTTTCAGTAGTGTTGTTACATGATGAAGGAATGGTGAAAAGTAAACATGACATCGTTTTTAGATGTTAAATGATAAAAGAGTCGTTGAGCCAGGTCGGTGAGAAAGTCATATATGGAGATATGACTAATCTGGAGTGCTCTTGAAGAGTGTGCATTTATGTCATGAAACGAGATTTCCCTTGCTTTCTAGTATGAAAAGAAATAGTGAAGAATTTCTGGTATTTTGGTTGTGGTGTAGGGGATTTGCGTTTCATTTGTGTCTTGGCATAGGAAATTAAAATGTGTGCTCTTTAGATGTTGCCGGATCCTTTCCAAAGTGGTTTTAGCGCTTTGGGGTTTGAGTTGTTGTAGGTGGACCAATTGGGTTCATGATTATGGTTGAGCTAAATTGATTCAACTCAAAATTTAACTTAGCAACACATCATTCCATAAACCACATTGTTACCTACTACATAGCACGGACATAAACTTTTCTAAACACCTTCATGGGGCACGGACTCTTGACAAACAGGATGCAACTCAACTTTTAAAGATAACCACAATTCAAGAACCAGAACGAACACCGATAGAAAATTTCTCCTTTCCAGGCAAGGATGAAAAACAAAACTCCAACAGAAATGCAGGAGAGCTCAACTCTCAAATTCCCAAATTTGCCCACAAAACTCTTCAAGAAATCTCAAGATCTATACTTCCAAGAAGGAAGAAGGATGCACCAGGGAAAATCAAATGTTCATTAAATCTTTTCCGATAAAAGATTCAAACTTAGCTCCACCAACTCAAGGCCTGCACAAGGGGAAACTCCAACACTTTTTCTTAGATAGGGAGAACATCAACCACAAAAGTTTTCTCCTCAAGACAGTCCGTAATGACCAACAAAACTGGTGTTAAAGCAAAAATAGCGACCAACAAAAGCACAACACTAGACTCTTCTTCTTCGTCTTCAACCAAGGAAGACAAAACCACATACCGCATACGGAACAATCCGTGAAAATCCAAGACCAAACACTTTTCTTTTGATTTCAATCAATTAGAGCCAAGAAGACCAACCGAAACCGACCATTAGAACGGTAAAGAGCATACGAAGGAATCCACCACCAAACTCTTCTATTTGACTCCAGTCAACTACCCGATCTACGATAGAAAGGGTAGGCACTCTTCTCCTACAGGGGTTAATAGTTCTTCGGTGATGGCGCTAACCGGCCACACCGTCAAACCTCACCCTTACTATGAATAAAGAGAGGTGGCCGAAAATCCTTCAGTACCACAACCCCACTTTATCACCACAACAAGCACAATTCAATTATTTATCTCATAGACATAGCAATATGCATTATCAAATGAAGCATTCAACATCAAAGCTTAAATACAACATTTAAGCGTAAGGAAACGATACCCATACCCTTTTCCTACTGTGCATCCATGTGTGTCAAATTTTAGATTAGTTATACCACTTTTGCAAGTTTTAATGTTGCTATCCTATGACAAAATTTTAGTAAAAACCTAAGCCATGTTTCTAAGTTATTCCACATCACATTTTAGTTGTACCCTATAGCATGACACTAAAAAAAATACACATTCTAGGGACCTACAATTAGCTCGATACCAATCAGAACACCCCGGCATCTAGTATGCCCGAATGCTACCAAACATAGACTAAACAACATCTAAATACCACAATTAAGCATAAATTTCAGCAAAGGCGCACATGCTAAAAACCGAAATTTCGGCAGCATCTCCTTTGTTTTATCATGATTTGAACAATAGCAATATCATAGCAAAATATTTCATAACATAAGACATCTAAAGCAGCAATATATAATGGATAAAATATCATCATAAACGATTAAACCAAAACCAACCGCACAAACATCTATAGCTAAGCAAAGAGGATCAACAACACATTAAAATTATTCCATACACCTAGTTCAGGGCACTATTATTATGATCATGACTAAAGGTTGGTAAATATGACTGGAACTACGTGAAGATGTGTAGCTAATGCCCTTTCCCACATGCCGGTGTCATGGTACCTAAAAAAAACAAGATAAACACAAGCGTGAGTTCATCACTCAGCAAGTATATTGCAATGGTACAAACTTAAACAATTACATGGCTACAACAACTCACGTCATGTATATCATCTCATTCATGTTCAAAAATCATTATCATCATCATTATGTATGCAATGCGATGCGATGCGATGCTCATATCTCCTTGGAAACTCATACCGGTATGGTTGAGTACACACCCGTCGGTGTGCACCCTCTCCCCCCTTCTCTCCCGAAGATGGAGGGTGCCTACTCCTCGCTTCCGTTCACTGCGGTGAATGGAATCACGATGTAGGACTTACTCATTGGCTCTCTGGAATAGTCATAACTTTCTCACCGACCTTCCCCGGACTAGTTATGACTTTCTCACCGCCCGGGCCATGTATCATGCCATGTATGCAAATATGCCAACATCATAGATAACTTGTACATTAACACATGGCATCATCACGTAATAAACATATTCATCATATCAATGGCAAACATTAAAGCATGGCATGTGAACATATCATATATTCAAATTTCAACCTCAATCAATCAAACAAACTACAACCCGCTACCCATTCCAATACACTTGCCTCAACCACGGGCGACGGATTGGCGAGATGTAGAGGGCACTCCCGGGGTCACACCACCTGCACATAGGTACCACACAGTCACAATCATGTCCACAAAACAGTATGCAAACCCTCATCTACCCCGACATTGCCAACTACTCGCAAAACCCAAAAACAGAGGTTCTGTCCCGTCGGGACAGCAGCCTTCCAAAAGGCATAACTTCGGTTCTGGGACTCCGAATCAATTAAACGAGTACATCCTCGCGTAGCTTAGGAAATTTCCTAACTTTTTCTAAGTATATGGAAAGACTGATTCGGACTCTAAAGTGGTTTAATCTACAGAATACCGTGATCTGTTTCAATCATGTCACAGATTTTAACACACTCGGTAAAACAGCCATAACTTTCAATCGGCTAATCGGAATTGGACGTTCTTTATACCCACGGAAAGATATTGAAATTACCGACAACTTATTCAACAGGCGGCCGTCCAAATTCGGACTCTAATTTGGCGAAAAACCAAACCCTAGGTCGACTGCTCATGCTACCCGAAACAGAGAACGTTGCAACTTCTAGATTTCATCTAATCTACTCAATTCCAGCACCACCAATTGATCTAAAAACATGATAATAACTCTTAGAACAGATCCTAGACCAACCCCAAGGATCCCCGTGGCCATACCTTTGCTCGACGAACGAAAACCCAACGGATCTCCTCCCGGTTCGCACGATCTCCTTCCTCGCTCCAAATCCCATGAGATCGGCATGCGGGGAAGGGAATTAGTCACACTTCTACACGTAGCGTCACTCAATTGTTCCCACAGTCACTCAATTGGGTCTTGATAATAAATTAAGTGTGATGCCTATTGTTTTATGGTTTAGCTTTTCAATATGAGAGTCTTATTGTTCGTTTGGCTCATGGAGACATTAAATGTTTGGAATTAGACTTTTAAGGTCGTCATACCTTTAATTATTGCTATTTTAGATGTCTCTCATATTGCCTTATATTGCTATGCTATTGTGTTTCCTTCAATTCATGTTAAAACAAAGGAGATGCTGCCGAAATTTCAGTTTTTAGCATTTACTCCTTTGCTGTAATTTATCTTTATTTATGGTATTTAGATGTTGTTTAGTCTATGTTTGGTAGCATTCGGGCATACTAGATGCCGGGGTGTTACAGCGGAGCGCTCCAACGGATGGATCTTCGGGTTGGTGAGGTGGAGAACTCCCCTAGGGGTATCAAGGGTGGTGGAGAGGAGAGGAGAGGGGTGGTGGTGCAATGGGGAGGAGGGAGGAGGAGGAGGATGGCGCACAAGGGGGAGGGTGGCGGCTATGGGAGGGAGAGGAGGAGGTGGGGCGCATGGGGGGTTTTGGGGCGCCCTAGGGCTGGTTGGCTGCCCCCTCCTCACCTCATGGGCCCAGAAGCCTCCACTTAAGGCCCGAAAAGACCCCCCAAAGGCCCAAGTTTCCCCGGAAATGCCCAAAACACCCGAAAATGGCCCGAAAACGCGAATAAACCCCATACCGTATGGTTTCAACCTCTAATTCCATATTTCATAATGTGTTTGACCTCAACATTCACATTATATAATGTTACGACACTCCGTGGTGTCACATGTATTTTATAAAATAAACTATTGGTGGAATAGGATAGTTCAGTAGAAATGCTTAGACTCGCAAACGGTCAGTGTGCACCTATGGGTGGGAATTACATTTAACTCTTGAAAACTTGTGTTGGAAATTATAGGCAAAGAGTATTGCCGTTGGTTTACAAAATAAAAATAAAATGAAAAACGATTTGGATTTGGGCGGAATGGTTTGTCTGGCGGGTGCGGATAGAGCACTAGTTTTCATAGTGCAAGTACCGCCCCAAGTCAGTTAAGTACCGATGTTTATGACTGTCTTCATTCTAAGCATTACCGTACAACCACATGTCAAAGTGGGCACGACCTGGCTAAATAATTTGTAGAAATCTAACTTAGACTCACCAGATGGTGGAATGTGAGTGCCGGATAGAGGCAAGACTGTTTTTCTCACACGGCGCAAGAGGGGGCTTCTGTATTGGGCGGCTAGAACCCTAACAGCGGTGAAACCTCAGCGGGTGGGTCAGGTTAGGCGTATACATTGTAAAGGCCTTGTCATGATATCCCTGCCGGCACACCTAAGGAAGTGTGTTAATTGTGCATGGCACTAAGGGAATATCATGTCTTGTGGGTAAAGCTGTACACCTCTGCAGAGTTAAAACTATTCGAATAGACGTGCCTACGGTCAAAGGCAAAGCGAAGAATGCTTTCATATTGGTAGACTTTTGTTTTGGTTTTCAAAACTAATCTTTTGGGATCCGGGAGCGGTTAGAACTCTCGGGTGTGCTTCTGGCGGCTAGAGCCAGGTAGGTGGAATGAATCTATTTTTGTGAACCATGGCAGACAGAGCCATGTGAATGGATTGAACCCTGATCTTGTTGAAATGTGGCAGATAGAGCCTGTATATTAGTGAATGGTGGCTAGAACCTTCACTGAACTATTACATAATTCAATTATTAAAAAGAATTGCTTAAATATGTTTTGTGAAACTTATTAACAAGTATGGTTTGATAATACATGGCTTTATGCAAAAGAACCATATTAAGCCATCCTTGGATAGCCTACATTGTGCATAATTTCCCAGACTTGCTGAGTACTTTATGTACTCACGTGCTACACTCTAATCATTTCTCAGAAGTGAAAGAAGCTGTCAAAGGAATTCCAACGACTAGGTCGCGCTCTCCACTCGATTGCCTGTGGGCATTTGAATGGGTCACTTTGGAGTTTTCATCTTCCGCTGCGGTTGTTCAAGTTGTTCTGCCTGTTTAGGCTGTAATGGTAAACCTTGACCATAAGGTCTTTGCTTTTATTTGGTGTTATTCTTATCTAGTTATATGTATTCGTGATATGGTTGTTGATTCATCACTGTTTGACTGTGTGTACTAGCTACTGATCTGGGACTAGTACAGAAATACACAGGGGATTCTGGATAGCCGATCCGGGGTCCTACAATAAACATGGGCAAAGAGAGTACTACTTTCTTCTTGAGTTGTTCACTAAACTCGGTAGCCTTTTCCCAAAGATTTACATTCACATATTTAAAGTAGTTATTGATTCCACGTGCCACATGCTCTATATCTAGTTGTAAATTCCACAAAAGAGGTACAAAACCATGTTTGGATGTATGAAATCACCCAAGAATAGAATTAAGAAGTCAATAGCATTAATCAATGATTCCAACATCAAGAGCTCTGTCCATTATTGATGATGTTGTTGAGATGATCTGTTAGGTTTACGAATGGGGCCCGGGTTTTGCTAATGCATGAATATCTGCCGGAGCGGTGGGCTGGTAGTGTAGACGGCGGTGGGGTAGCAACATGTCATTAGTGTTCACCAGCCTTAGCTCTTACTCCCTTCAACCAAGTTTATAGGACGTATTTTTTCTTGACGTATAGACTAAAGAGATATTAAAAATGACTAGACTATCCCTAATTATTATCTCTAAGCACTATATTCAATACATGCATGTAGAGAATATCAAGTAAATCTATATACTTATTTGGAGTATAAAGAAATATCATATTAATTTACATTAGAACATAAAATACACTCTATATTTATTGATAAAACCATTAAAAAAAACACACTATAAACTTACATAGAGGCCGGAGTACTTCACCGAGTGGCTCAGTATATTCACCAAAGATAACCAAGAAAGGTGAAACATAGTGGTTTTTTAGGTAACTACAATGTTGTGAACTATGCATCACCACTTACATATATGAAAAATGCAAAGAGTAAAAACTAAGAAATGAGAACAAAGATTCTCTCCTCTCTTTATGCCATGGAAACACCAACTGAAAAGTGAAGATGTAGCACTAACTGTGCTTTTTTCTCCTTTCGTTAAATTTGATGGGCTTGTTTCAATAATTGTGTCCACATATTTCAAGCAATTATTATTAATTATATTAGATGTCATATGTCAATGCTCTTTAAAAATGTTACGTAGTCAATCCTCTATCTCCAGTTATTAGCATACCACTTAATGAGGTCTGGCAAGATGAGATAACCACAAATACCCAAACTTTGTTAGAAAGAAAAATAAGGGATTTCAAGTCTAGTAGAATTTCAATGGGCTGTAAAGAAGACTCACGAATATGCTAGGAAAGCAATTACAACTTTGCACACATGTGGATAAGTTCGACGTTCTGGTCCTATTCACAATTTTTTTAGTGAAAATGGTCTTCCACCTATCCATTTTGCGAAAGTACCGGGCCCACCGCTTGCGGGGGGGGGGGGGGGTGGCTGCATGCAGCTGCCGCGCCATGGGTCCACTACATGGTATGTTGCATGCAGCGTGTCGCACCCCACGGCCGCTGCAGGCAGCGTGCTACACGGCCGGGGCCAAGGTTCAAAATCTCGGCGAAATATCGGATCTCAGAATCCCCCCGAGTTTCATAATCCCGGCAAAATTAAGAAAATTCTAAAAAAATTTAAAGTGTTACCTATAATCTCGCCGAGATCTCGGTGAATTTGACTGAAATCTCGACAAATTTGACCGAGATTTGACTAAAATTTGACCAAATTTTGACCGGATTAGATTCTTCGCGTCGTTTCCCATGTGGGACAATCGGTAGATCATAATTCCGGCGAAATTGAAAAAACCCTAAAAAATTCAAAGTGTGACGGTGCGTAAAATCTCATCGAGATCTCGATGAATGTGACTAAAATCTCGGCAAATTTGACCGAGATTTGACTAAAACTTGATTGGATTCAAATTTTGGTTTTTGTATTTCGTTCAGATTTCTTCTGAAATAACGAGATCTCGATGAATATTTGGATTTTGGTAGGTGACGAGATTTAATCCAAAAACAAAATTTGAAACCCTGGCCGGGGCACTGCAGAGTAAAACTTTTATATTTTTTTAAATGAAAACAGTTAAACTATGCGGTTGCTTTTGGCCCATGCATGGGTGTGGCAAACGCGTGTCGCACACTGCAGGCCGGCTCGAGGCTGAGCTCTCTCTCGTTTGACACATGCATGTGCGTGGTAAACGCACATCGCACACTAGAGGCTAGCTCTGGGCTGAGCTCTCTCCCATGATGATTTACGTCGTATCGTTGTATAGGCTGAATCTCTCGCGAAAGCAAGAAAGACAGCCGATTATCCTGTGTATAGGCTGAATCTCTCGCTATAAATTGCGAATGATGTGATGGTTCCGCTGTGACTATGAGAGAAACAAACCAGAGCGAGGGGGTTCCGCCGATTCTGAGCGAGTTGAGAAAAGTGACAAACTGAAGAGGAGAGACGGGAAAAAGAAGTGCAAATGGAAATTTATTTATGCAATTCCGGAGGAATTTAGCCAGTATCTATAATTTGGTGCAATGTATTTAGAGTTAATGTTTTTTTGAGTATTTGATTCATGATTCATATTTTCCAGGTATTCTTCTAGAAGGTTATATTGTACATTGATTAAGCTTTAGTGATCTGCAGCATAGCTTCCGAGAGGTTAGTTTGAAATCTTCTAGAATATTAGTATCATACTATTGTAATATTAGTATAATTAGTAGAATATTAGCATAACTGGCAAAACATAAAACCATATTATTAGTACAACAAGCAGTACATGAAACGATGGTAATTGTATAACTAGTATTACATTATATGACAGCAGTAGTGTAATGATAGTACGTAAAATGGGGGTATGATTAGTGTAATGTTTAGTGGAAGTAGTAGTATGTGAAATAACTATGTTGGTATAATAAGTTGGTCATGAAATAAGGATAGAAGGCGTAAATAATGGTGTGGACTTAGCGTGATTTTAGCGTATTTAATAGTAGATGAAATAATGATATTAGTACATGTAATGATAATAATCATGTAATTAGCAATACATGAGATAATGGCACATGGTGTAAATAATGGCATAATTTTAGTGAAACATTAGTATGTACCTTAGCTGTAGTTTCATTTCGTGGTGTACATAATTTTCATATTTACTTTATCGAAATCTCTTTTAACCTAATTTGGATCATCCTAAAAAAACTTGTGGAATCACCAAACAACCTAGTGTAGAAAATAATTTTATAAAATACTAGAATTTAAAATATGAATATGGATTTTATTAAATTTTTACTCAGCATGAAAATGCTCTAAAAATTCATTCAAACTTTAAAAGTAGTTGCCTTCCAAGAATTTTCATTTGAAATATACAAATCCAAATTGAGTGAGCCCAAGTGCATTTGAAGCTTCACGAATTGAAATTTTTGTGCAAATTTTTTTAGAAATTATTGAGTCACTTAAGAATATGAAATGACAGTACCAAAACCAAACAATAAAACCGCATTAAATGCACTAGCTACATTTTGAATAGTAGTAACTTTCGCAAAAAAATACTCAAAATTTGATGAAACCAAATCCTATGACCTTGAAAAGTGATACCATTCTTGGTTATACAAAAATAATTCATATTTACGCAATGTTGAACTAAATCCATATAAGGCCTTAATGCTCATTTACATGAAAAGCGTCGTGGTTAAAAGTGAAATATCATGGAACCAACTTTAGAACACTCTTAGAGATACCCCCCTGCTAGTGCATGAAAAATGGTTAAATAATCTTATAAGGTGCAGTCGCAAACATAAAATGAAAACTGAACCCTTATCGTGTAAACTTTAGAAACGCTTAAGCCTTTTTGACAGCCCGTAAAATATCTCATTTAAATGTAAATTTTGTTAAGATCAGCCCAGAAACACACTTTGGTATATGGACTACCATATTCTAGAAAAATATCTTATTTACATCTTGCTTTTAGGGTTATAAAAAAAAGCTCGAGCTCGGCTCGATTCAGGCTCGGTTCGAGCTCCAAATGAGCCAAACTCGAGCTTGATCTTGAGCTCGCAAGTTTCATCGAGTCGAGCTCGAATAGCTCATGCGCTTACTCTAGTTTGGACCAAGCTTCTTGAATTGAGCTTACTCGAGCTTGTTACTGAGCTTACTTGAGTTTGTTACTGAGCTTTCCGAGCTTACAAGGTTTACTGAGCTTACTTGAACTTACTGAGCTTATTCGAACTTATCACGCTTACCGAGCTTACTCAAGCCGAGCTCGAGCTTATCACACTTACCGAGTCGAGCTCGAGCCTGGATCAAGGATCGAACCCCAACTCGAGCTCGAGCCTGAGGAACCTAAGCTCGCTCGAGCTCGGCCCATTTATAGCCCTACTTGATTTGCATCTGAATCCTACTAGTACAATAACCCTAAGTATTATGGTCACCAACAACACTTTATATGAGTAGTTGAGCTTAAGAAAACTTTAACTAAAGTACTGAGCGGACTGGGATGTGTACTTAGTGTGATTAGGGATATGACAAACTATATGTTAGTATTTAATGCGTGTACGTCATTTGCTTGGTAGGTAGTACATTGCAGATATTTAAGATTTGTTTGTGTTTTATGGTGACGACATTATTCGGGAGGGTCCATATGGGGTGGACCTTTCGAACTATGAATGGAAGGTGATCTGAGCTCTGAGCCTGATGGAGATGGGTCTGGTCGAGCTCTATAGGTGCGTGAGGAGCACATTCGATGGGGAGACCGCCCGAAAGAAGCTTGTAATCAAGGCTGTACATAATAGAGTTGTCGGAGGTTCGACCGACTATTTGTGGGAGCTGTGCAAGATCACAGCAAGCGCAATGTGGGGGGGGGAATACATGCAAATTGTGATGAACCCTCAGGCGATGATACACTATCGGCCGATGGTGTATGTGCGCTTCCTGGATAGAGGATAAACTTCAAGTCCTTCTGGGGCGGTGGCATCGCCTTCAAAGCATCCTCTCAGGGCATCTGTGAGGACACTACTATGGATGAATTTCAGCCGAACGAAGATGTCGGGCGGTGGTGGTCAGCTCGTATTGACTACCACGAGCACTTAGAAGCCCTAGAGGATGAAGAAACATCTAATGATGACAAGGACGTCAACACCGATAGCAGAGGAGATGACGATGCAGCTCTCGTCAGTGGTATTGTGTCCACTGATGTGAATTTCATGTCTTCGCGCATTGATGATATAGCGATGGCTTTGCTCGTGTTGCCAAATGAAGCCAGCACTGATTTGGCCTTCGATGAGGACACTCTGTTGGTAGGCCAACACTTTCCTATAAAGAGTGCTGCCCAGCATGCAATTGCAAGATATGCGGTGAACATAAGCCGCACATACAGGGTGTACAGATCTAACCAGGATACATACGTTATGAAGTGTGTCCCAGCAAGATCCGTGCCCATGAATTTAAGGGAACGACCTCATGCTTTAGGATAACTATCCTGACGGATCACACGTGTGTGCTTGCTGAGCCACTGCAGAAGCATAGAAATGTCACGTCTTCATATGTGGCCAGCCTGATTTCTCACTTGGTCACGGCGGACGTAACCATTTCACCGAAGCTACTGATGGCTGACGTGGTTAATATGGGGGGATATCATGTTAGCTACGAGAAGGTGCGGTGAGGGAAGAAAAAAGTGATAGAGATGATGTACGATACGTACGAAGAGGCATACAACATTGTTCCACAGATGCTTCATCAGATTGCTCAAGCCAATCCTGTAACGTACATCAACAAGATGGATAGACCACATCCCACGAAGGGTTCGAACTGTTCCATCCTGGACAGTGTGTTCCGAGCATTCCGATTAGCCATCCAAGGCTTCAAGTACTGTTAGCCTGTGCTGACCATGGATGGCACTTTCATGTTCGGCAAGTACAAGGGCACCATACTGATGGTGGTCATAGCGGACGCGAATGACCAGCTACTACCAGTGGCTTATGCAATCGTGGAAAGCGAGAACACAGAGAGCTGGTTATGGTTCCTAGTAAATTTTAAGCAAGCTGTTGTCTAAGACCTCCCGAACGTATGCCTCATCACAGATAGGCATGCTGGGTTAATGTCCACCATCAGCACCATGCAAGGAGGGACACAGCCACCGTACCAATGGAATGATGTCATCAATTGCTGGTGCATGAGGCATCTTGCTGTGAACTTGCATAGGAGGTTCCACAGCAAGGAAGTCAAGAAGATGTTCAAATGGCTATGAATGCAAAACCAGAGATGAAGGTTTGAGGCAATATTGAGAGTACTAGATGAGGAGACCTCGAAGCATATGACGAAGTCTAGAGAGGACCAGGCTAACTACTTCTCACAATGGTACAGATGTGACACCCCAGAATGTGGCATTATGGAATACGACTTTATTTTGTGTTTTTGGGCTTTTTCCGGGTGTTTGGGCCTCTCCGGGGGAGTTTGGGCCTAGCGGGAGCTAGTTTGGGCCTTAGGGGGATGATACCCTAGCCGCCACACTTCCCACCTCCCCAACGTTGCGCCTCCTCTCCTCCTCTTGGTGCACCTCCACCTCCCTCCCCTCCTCTAGCTGCCCATAGAGCCACTCCCTCCACGCGATCTTGCTGTCCGGGAGCTCTCCGTCCAAGAGGATCCGGTGTTCCCGGCGATTGGAGGAGAGATCGGGTCGCAAGGAGGAGGCGTTCGTCGACCGAGTGATCCGTCAAGAAGAGGTACAGATTTGGGGTCTTGTTCGGGGTGGTCTAGGTGCTGTTAGATGGGTAATTTCATGGTTAAATTTGGTGTTTAGGTGCTGTTCCTATATGAGATTAGGGAGATTGCATTTGCTGTCCCACGTTCTGTTTCGAGCAGATTGGACGTCCGACCTAGGGTTTCAGTTTTCGTAATTTTATATTTGGAATTTGGTCATCCGCCTGTTGAGAAAGTTATAGGTAATTTCAATACCTTTTAGTGGACACCAAGAACGCGGAATTCTGATTAGCCGTTTGAAAGTAATGGCTATTTTACCGAACATGTTCAAAACTGTGACGTGATTGGGACAGATCGGGTTGATCTGTAGATTAGGCAATTTTAGAGGCCGGATCAGTTTTTCCCAATACTTATAAAAAGCTAGGAAATTTCCTAAGCTACGAGAAAATGTACTCGTTTACTTAGTTTGGAGCCTTAGAACCCAAGTTATGCTTGTTTGAAGCCTGCTGTCCCGATGGACAGTTTGATCTGTTTTTTAGGTTTTCGGGGTTTCGGGTAGAATCGTTGTGTTCTGTGTTTTGTACTTGCTTGGGTGGTATTATATTGAGTGGAAAACATGTATTTTCAGGTGGTGTGACCCCGGGAGTGGCATCATCACCTCGACACACTGTCCCCAAGGGTTTAAGGCAAGTGTATTATAGTGGTTGCGGCTTAGGGAGCCGTAATGTTTGATAATGAGATGGTTTACACATGTTTTATGATATGATGCCATGATTGACTCTTGCTTGCGACATGATGAAAATGGTTTGTTATGAGGCTATGCAATGATTAGTTGAGTTTATGTGCAAGTTGTTTATGTTTATGACATATTTGCATACATGGCATGAGAACTGGCCAGGTCGGTGAGAAAGTCATAACTAGTCCGGTAAGGTCAGTGAGAAAGTTATGACTAATCCGGAGCGCCATTGAATAAGACCTACCTCGTGATTCCATCCACAGTTGTGAATGGAAGCGAGGAGTAGGCACCCTCCATCTACGAGATGGAAGGGGAAAGAGGGTGCACGCCGACGGGTGTGCACTCGGCAATACCGGTATGTACTTCAAAGAGACATGTGCATTGCATTGCATGAATGAAGTGGTTTATGAGATGATTATGATGTTCTATGAGATGCATATGAAGATGTTATTTGAGATGTTTATGATGATGTTATATGAGAGCATAAATGAAGTTCATGAGTTGATTCTTAGGATATGTGAATGGCATTAACTATGTATGTGAGTTGTTATTGTTTTTGTATCATTGCAATACACTTTGTTGAGTGATGAACTCACGCTTGTTGTTTTATGTTGTTTTTAGGTACCATGAACTCGGCAGTCGTGGAAGGGAGATTAGCATCACATCTCCATATAGATTTGTTCACCTAGACAACTACACACTCCCACTTGTAGTTGTAATGATTATCTTATTGCGTTTATGTGCTTGCTTTTATTGTCCCCTTCGTATTTTGTTCATTAAACGTTGGAGTTTATGTTATGGACTTGAGATGATGCTTTAACTCCTGTTAGTGCCGTTTAGATGTCATCTATTATGCTATAATGATGTGATAATATTATTGTTGCTTAAAAACCATGGAAAAACAAAGGGAATGCTGCCGAATTTTCAATTAAACTATTAGCGTAGTTGCTGTAATTTATTAATAAATATGTGATATTGGTTGTGTCTAGGGCTGTTTGGGTGACATTCGCGGCAGACTAGATGCCGGGGTGTTACAGTTGGTATCAGAGCGGGCTTCAGGTCCGTGATGAATGAACTTAGTGGATTACCATAGGTTCAACTAAGTTTTTTATGTGGGATAACCTAGAAACATGGCTTAGGTTATACTTAAAATTTTGTCATAGGATAGCAACATTAAAACTTGTGTAAGTGGAATAACTAATTTAAAATTTAACACACATGGATGCACAGTAGGAAAGGGTATGGGTATCGTTGTTTACGCTTAAATGTTGTATTTAAGCTCTGATGTTGAATGCTACATTAGGTAATGTATGTTGTTATGCTTATGAAATAATTGATTCTTGTTATCGTGATAAAGTGGGGTTGTGGTGCCGAAGGGTTTCGATCACCTTTTCGTTCGTAGTAAGGCTGTGGTTTGACGGTGTGGCCGGGTAGAGCCATCACCGAAGAACTATTAAACCCCTGTGGGGAAAGAGTACCCTACGTATGAGAACTATTAAACCCCTGTGGTTCGTAGTAAGGCTCCCATGTATATGCGGCATGCGTGGTTCTCCGTTAATCATCCGCACCCTACGTATGAGAACACCGATCTTCTGTTCCAGACATGGAGTTCAGAGTTCTACTCCTATGACTTGGACATGCCTTACAGAGAGCTGTGGCTGGGGCAAGTGAATTGGTACCAGAATGACAGTTTGAAGAGGAGCGGCCGTGGACGGTGGCAATCACGACAAATCCGTAACAACATGGACGCAATTCAGCGCGGAGACATGCTAGCTCTATGGAAGTGTCGGTAATGCAGGACAGTAGGGCATACAATAAAGAACTGCCCTAATAGGGTAGGCTCGTCGACCCGTCGGTAGCGACCTTTGAAACTGTACTTGCACATGTGATGGTAGTACGCTCATGTAATTTTATTTTTGTTTTGGACCAATTTCATTGTTTTGTAGTGGTAGTATGTGTGATGACAATCACGACTTGTTACACTGTTGGACCAATTTCATGTTTTGTAATGTTATTTATTGTTATGTCTATTAATGCTATTTCTTACAATTTATTGTTTTCTTGTAGGTTATGGCTGCACACCGACAAACTCTGCTTAGCCCATCTTACGATGGCAAGCATCGTAGTAGGGCCTGGCTTACAGGCGACAATCCTCGTCTGTTTGTTCTCAGGTGCCCGTTTGTGCACTGGCTCTTGGACGCGCAGTATGTGCGCATTCTATGGCAGTTAGGTCTGTTGCCGTTGGCTCGGATGATGGACATCGGGCATTTCTCTTTGGATAGGTCTCTGTTGTCCTCGCTCATCAATCGTTGGAGGCTAGAGACCCACACGTTCCACTTCCGATGGGGGGAGATGAACGTCACCCTCCAGGTTGTTAGCATGATCACGAGTTTGCCTATCATGGGCTGGCCAATAGTTCCGCCATCGAAGAGGCCTGACTGGAGGGTCATGTTGGAGTACAGGTTTGATCATCCCATCCAAGAGAACTGTCGGGGGTTACACAATCATGGCTTTGCCGCTACATGAGATGCCCAGCAGATGCGGCAGAGTATGTTGTGAGGACTCACCTTGTCGCATACATGCTTTACTTGTTAGGATGGGTGTTGTTCCCTTCTACATAGGGAAATTATGTGCACCCGAGCTACATCCTCATCACGGAGGATTTAGCTGATGCCGACCTGAACGACGTGCCACATTTTAAATTGCCCAATTTTGTGGTACGATCTTAGCCGATGTATCAGTCAAACTCCACAATTTTCCAATCCATCAGTCAACAAAAAAATTAGTAAACTATCAATTCAAATTTCACTATTTTGTTACTCATCACTGAACCACAAAAATTCTTAAACTGTCCTATGAAATTCAATAACTTTGATATTCATGACCAAACCAAATTAATTCTAAAACGATTGATTAATTGGTACACTAATGAAGCAAATAAAATGAATGAATTAAAAAACTTCCCGCACTACACTGTTCCATTTCTCTCCGAACTATTTTATATTCTATTCATTTGTTGTGAAAAAAATTCAATTATAAAAATAACATTCAACTTAGTACCAAAAATTTTTTCACGTCATATTTTTCACTCTACTTATTTTAAAAAATCAACAAAACAAAATGGGTGAAAAACCAACAAAAAAAACCCGCAAGAGTTGCTGTGTCCGGAGGGGCTAGCCACCGTGCTGCACCTCCACCGCGCAGCAAAGGCCATTTTTAGAATAAGTAGCGAACATAGGCCATTTTCACGAAAAAATAATTGAGTATGGCTAATACAATAAAAATTTCACAGGAATGCACATATAAGGATATTCTGATACATATATTGAAAGCAACCAAAACATAGCCAAATACTAGGAACCATATAAATAATCATAACTCCAGTAAAAAAACATAATAACTAATATGACATAATAATTAATATGATCATTTACTTATATACTACCATTATATGCAAAAATAAATCAGTCTTGTGAAATCATGTGCTGAAAAATTGGCTTAGCATTGAATTTGCAAAATGTGATGTTTCAGATAATTACTTGATATGCTTGTGATAGCATAGTAATGTTTTGATCTTATGCAATGCTCGTGTGAGTAGTTGCATGGACTGATGTTGAGTCAAGTTTTGGACTTATACTCAGAATTGTTTCTTGTTTGTTCATGTGCAGGTGTTGCTCGAGGGCGAACGTGGTCGATGACGGGACTAGAACTAGGTTCATGGAGGAACTGAAGTTCGGGACTAGGTTCCGGGAGGAATAGAGGTCCTACTGGTTGAGGATGTCATGCGGGACGTTCGGGCTAGAGAACGGTGCACGTGAAGTCTAGTGAGTCACGTGAGTGCGGCAGGTGGGCCGTACGCGTGCAGTTGTAATCATTTGGGGTAGTTTGCATGTATTGGGCCATGTTGGGTGAAGTGGACATGCATGTGAACTCATCTAGGGTTTACTTATTATAAATAGGAGGGGTTGTCTCCTGTTTATGGGGTTGTTTTAGTGCTGAGAGATTGTACTCTTTTGTGGGAGTGCTGTAACCACACAAAGAAGAAATATAAAATCATATTTTCCTCAGCTAGCTGAATTACTGTTCATGCATGATTTGCTACGGTACTGATTTTCTGATTTTGGTTGCCCGGTTTTCTGTTTAGTAGATTGATTCATAGTCTATCTTGATTATTTGAGTTTATTCTTGATTTGATCTATCCAAAACCTTCCTAGGGCATTAACTTAGTGTTTCTCAAAGTTTTGTTGGTTAATTCCTTGTAGATTTTGTTTAATCACGAAATTAGGGTTTAATCAATTCTCGTCATTATTGATATAGTCAACTTGCGAAGCTTATAACTTTTGATCTGTAGATCCGATAGAGCTGATTCTTGTTGGGTTACTTTTTAAATTGAATCTAATTTCTACAATTTAAATTTCACATCAATCCAACAGTTGGATTTTTGGGAATTAAGGTTAGATCTATTCTCGGCGTAATCTAGCACAACAAGTTTGCGGAGTTCGTAACTTTTGATCCGTAGGTCCGATCAAGTTGATTCTTTTTTTATATTCGTATTGGAATATAGTTTCTTTTATTAAAATTTTAGGTTAATCTGACGGTTGGATCTCTGGGAATTCACGATTTACCGAACGCATCTATTCTGTTTTGTTGAATAAGAAGCAATTATTTGATTCCGAATTGGGGTGAATTTTTAGTAGATCAAAATTTTGACTTTTGCTTCCACGCAATCATTCACCCCCCTCTGATTGTTATACTAGTATATATCGATCCTACAAATGGTATCAAAGCACGATTTTTCTAATGTATCTTAACCGGTGATTAGATTAATGGATCGTTATTCGACAAAACCGTGTGTGTTCGATGGTGTTGATTTTCAGTTTTGGAAGGCCAAGATGGAGGCTTTCATACAGGTGCAGGGCTTCGCAATTTGGGAGAAGGTTTACAAGCCGTACGAAGTCCCTGAGAACGATAACATCAACGACGCCAATCACGCACATGTTGAAGCAAATAGCAAGGCGTGCAACTTGATCATCCAAGGCTTAGGACGCAGCGACTTTGATCGAGTGGTTCATCTTCGATCCGCATATGAGGTATGGAAATCTCTTTGTGATTACCATGAGGGTTCTAACACTGTCAAAGAGGTTCGTCAAGATATTTATAAGAAACAATATATGCGTTTTGAGATGAAGCCTGGTGAATCATTAGATGATTTCTTTGCACACTTTGATAAAATTTTTAGCAATCTACGTGTTGTTGGAGTTAACTAAATTGATGCTGCAAATGCTCAACAATTACTTGGCGCTTTAGACATGTCCATTTGGGAGATGAAAGTAACATCTATTAGAGAATCAACTGTCATGAGTACACTTACATTAGATGCTCTTTATTCTAAGATGAAAACTCATGAATTGGATGTTCTTGCTACGAAGAATGATCATAAATCAATTGCATTGACCTCCCAATCTAGCATGTCTCATAATAATGCTTCTTCAAGTTTTGCTTTATCTTTTTTGTCTTCACTAACCGATGAACAGATTGAGTAATTCCCAAAAGAAGACTTGTCACTACTCTCTTCTCGCTTTAACAAAGCTTTGCAGAATGTGAGAATGAGGAAGAGAGTTAGTGATGGTCCTCCAAGATGCTATGAGTGTGGTGATCTCGACCATATTCGTTCAAATTGTCCTAAACTTACAGGTAAAGCATCAAGGGAGGAGAAGGACAATGACAAAAGAAAAGAGAAGAAGAAGTTATCTTCAAGTGATAGAAAAAAGAAGAGCTTCATCAACCGCAAAGTTGTCCACCGGGTTCTTTCTGCTCTTGAACAAGTAAATTTGAGCGATGTGGATTCGAAGAGCAGTGAAGATGACATAACAACTCCAAGCAAGCATGAATTGACAGGGTTGTATCTCATGGCTAAAAGTGATGAAAGCTTCACTAAGGACGATCATGACAGTGACTTCAATGAGGTAGAAACTTCTTACGATGAATTAGCTATTGCTGTTGCTCGACTTGGTAAATTGCTTGATAAACATGACAAGAAAATAAAAAAAATATGATATTATTGTGGAGTCATTGAATGCTGAAATTGCTAGACTTAAAACTTTGATTCCTAATTATGATGCTTGCAAATCATGCGACTTAATTTACAATGAGTTTACCGTGCTTAGGAAAGAATATGTTACCTTGTTAGAGCAAGTTAATGCTAAAAATAAGAAAAATGAAAAACTTGTTAAACATGCTAGTTGTTCTACTGTTGATTTGCATGATCCAACTTCTTGTTCTAAATGTTCTACAGTAGAATTGAAGTTGCATAATGCTAATACTAGAGTTTCTCAAATGACCAATACTTCGCTCACACATGAGGTTCTTTCATGTTCTACTTGTCGCAAACAAAAAGGGAAAGTTGATATTCCTTGCGATAAGTGTCTCATGCTTTCTCGTAAAGTTGATTACTTACAAGATTCCTTAGAACGGTTCACTAAAGGAAAGAAAATTTTGAATATGATTTTGGATCAATCTAAGGTCAGCTCAAATAAGAAAGGTTTAGGTTTTGATTCTTATGCTCATCTTAAATCAAATGCTCCCATTGTTGTTAAGGCACTTGAGAGTGGAAAATTTGAAATTATCAATGAGCCTAAGAAGATTGCTTTTAAGTTTACTGGAATTTTATCTTCTACTATAATAAATGCAAATGATGCTTCTACTTCTAAAGCTAAACATCATGTTAAGTACAATTGCACTCATTGGGGTAGAGATGGACATTTAGTAGATTTTTGCTTTAGGCTAGCCAAGCAACAAAAGAAAAAAAAGGTAAGGCTAGGTCTAATTTCAGACAGGCACGCTTTACTTCTCATTATGTGCCTAGGGTGAAGCAAACACCTTTTGTTGCTAGAAACTTGAGAAAGGGCAAATCTGTTTTTGTGTATAAGTATACTCGTGTTGTGCCTACTCGTCGTGTTTCTCAGTATTGGATTCCTAAATTCTTTATTTCTAACCCCAGTACCGAGGCCTCAATATCTTCTAGTGCTATGTAGGTTTTTCAAATGCAGGTTGGAGAACAGAAGCTTAGAGGATCTTGGTCTTTTGCAAGATGTGACCTACTTGGATGGTTGTCATCTTTGAGATGGCTTTCAAGAGGCATGCGCGATAATTCTACACCTACTTTGTGAGCTATTTTATACACGCATGTCTTTTTTCACAGATATCTAATTATGGTATGAGATGATATGTTTGTTCATATGCTCATATGTATCCCCTGGCATGTTCAATAATGTTATACCTTATATCATGCCTTTTCACGCTTAGTATTTATTTATTATGACTCATGCTTATGCTTAACTGAATTTACCATGATAACTCAAACACATGTATATCATCTCCTCTCTTTTGATTTCATTGGTTATTTGTTTGAGGGGGAGTTAATGGATTTTTGGTGAAAATTTCTTTCGTTTGCCTATTGGGAGGTTTGTTCTTTCAGACTTTTGTTTATAAAATTAATCCTATTGGGTGACAATTTTGAAGATGGTTTTTAAGAGGTTTACTTTGAGGGGGAGTTTGTGAAAACTTTGAAATATTTTATAACATTTTTTGTGTGTTTCTTAAATGAAAAACAAAAAAATAGAAAAACAATGAAAAAGTAATGAGCATTGTATTTGATACACATATGCTATTTGAAACCATGTTTATGTTACAAGGACTTTGCAACTTCATGTTTATGCATATATGATGTAGTTTATGACATGACTATTTAATTGGAATGACAACTTAAATTAAATATTGTCATGGTTGAACTTTCTTGGCTATCTTGATCCTGCTCAAAAAGTGCTAAATATTATATTTATCAAAGTTAAAATAATAAATCTTAAAGAGTGATTGTTGATAAATGCAAGATCAAGGTTTTGTACTATCGCACTTCTTCTTTACGAGACTGCTTATCATTGCACTTTGATATGAACTTGGAAGAGGTTGTGTATGACCGAAACCATGAAACCTTAAGCTAATTGCTTGGCATGGTTGAAAAAGTAAGGCTGATGGTGCATATAATTCCTTGCAATTGTTATTGTTGCAATCAATAAATCAGTTTTTCTTTACAAAAAGTCATCAATGATTTGCACAAAAATTTTAAGTTTTGAGGTAGTTGAGGAAGGGAAATCATGCCATGCAAAAATCATTAATAGTATTTGATTTCTAGTTATGCTTACTCTACATTGTCTATGTGTAGATTTGAGGGTGCAAGTATTTTTGATAGCATGGCTTGGTGATGAATTTGCTACATTTGTGGATGATTTATAATGCTCAATACAAAAAAAAAAGATAAAACTAAAAAAAAGATTTTATTTTCTCTCTTTTGCTTTCTTGATGAATCCATTGTCAAAGGGGAGAATTTTGTCACTTGGAACTTTATATATACTTTACACATACACATGTTCTGAACAAATGGTATTCATTCATTTACTCACATTATTCTTCTTAGGAAGAGATTTTTCTTATTTTCACTTAGGGGGAGTTTTTCACTGTGCATATTTGTCAAAGGGAGAGATTTTGTGTTTTTCACCTTGACTTTTGATTTTAAACTTTTTGATTTCAAAAACTTTTCTTGTGAAGTGAATGTCAATTGCAAATGTTCAAATCTAAGTGGTGTTGCCATTGTTTTCATCAAGGGGGAGATTGTGAAATCATGTACTGAAAAATTGGCTTAGAATTGAATTCGCAAAATGTGATGTTTCAGATAATTACTTGATATGCTTGTGATAGCATGGTAATAATTTTGATCTTATCCAATGCTCGTGTGAGTAGTTGCATAGACTGATATTGAGTCCAGTCTTGGATTTGTACTCGGAATTGTTTCTTGTTTGTTCATGTGCAGGTGTTGCTCGAGGGCGAACGTGGTCGATGACGGGACTAGAACTAGGTTCATGGAGGAACTGAGGTTCGGGACTAGGTTTAAGGAGGAATTGAGGTCCTAGTGGTCGAGGATGTCATGCGGGATGTTCGAGCTAGAGAATGGTACACGTGAAATCTAGTGAGTCAGGTGAGTGCGGCAGGTGGGCCGTACGCATGCATTTGTAATTGTTTGGGGTAGTTTGCATGTATTGGGCCATGTTGGGCTAAGTGAACATGCATACAAACTCTTCTAGGGTTTACTTCTTATAAATAGGAGGGGTTGTCTCCTGTTTATGGGGTAGTTTTAGTGCCGAGAGATTGTACTCTTTTCTGGGAGTGCTACAACCAGACAAAGAAGAAATAGAAAATAAGATTTTCCTCAGCTAGCCGAATTACTGTTCATGCATGATTTGCTACTGTACTGATTTTCTGATTTTGGTTGCCCGGTTTTCGGTTTAGTAGATTGATTCATAGTCTATCTTGATTCTTTTAGTTTCTTCTTGATTTGATCTGTTCAAAACCTTCCTAGAGCATTAACTTAGTGTTTCTCAAAGTTTTGTTGGTTAATTCCTTGTAGATTTTGTTTAATCACGAAATTAGGGTTTAATTAATTCTCGTCATTATTGATATAGTAAACTTACGAAGTTTATAACTTTTGATCCATAGATCCGATTGAGCTAATTCTTATTGGGTTAGTTTTGAAATTGAATCTAGTTTCTACAGTTTAAAGTTCACATCAATCGGACGGTTGGATGTTTGGAAATTAAGGTTAGATCTATTCTCGGCATAATCTATCATTGCAAGTTTGTGGAGTTCATATCTTTTGATCCGTAGGTCCGATCTTGTTTATTCTTTTTTTGTTAGATTCGTATTGGAATTTAGTTTCTTCTGTTAAAATTTCAGGTCAATCCGACAGCTGGATCTCAAGTAGAAAATGTTCCTAAGCATAAATAAAACACCGTTTATTGTGTTTGGAGAAGAATACAATAAAGTTATATCGCCTTGGTTAATTACTTCTCAATATTTCAAGCACACGAAAAATAGAAACAATCAAGGCTAAGGCTAAGGCTAGCAAACATGTATAGCAGTCAATAAATCAAGTTAATTCCTTAAAAGGATTACATGATGTCTCAAAGGCAACACCATTAATATGCTGGCTGTAAATGGGGTTGGCTTGTGTGAACACATGGTGGAGATGAAGCACATGCACATGGCCGAAATCTCCTCCTAAAACACCCAAAACCTGTTTCCCAGCTTCTCCTCTCCAATAAATACTGCTCTTCTCCCTCTTGAGGAGAAGAGTGAAGGGAGAGAGAGGAGACAGATGAGCGTCATCAGCCCTCTCCTTGCAGTCGATTAGGCTCCATCTCCCAACACAGAGCCGAGGCAAATAACAAGTCTCAATCTTTAGCCCCAAGGTACCAATTTCCTGACCAAACAGGACCAAGGTCCAAGAATTGCCAAGAAACAATCGTTTCTTGCGGCAATCTTGCCATGGGATTCCTATGCATCGGTGCCTCCTCCTCCCTGCTGTGTGCGGAGGACAGGGACAGCATCCTTGGGTGCGATGACGATGAGGGGGAGGCGCAGGAGTTGGGAAGGAATCTTGATTTCTCGGGCTTTGTTGGATTGCCATTGCAAAGCGATGAGCTTGTGAGGTCCCTCATGGAGAAGGAGAGGGAGCAATTGATTGGAACTGCAACCGGGGATTACCTGGAGTGGCTGAACAACGGAGGATTGGAGCTTTCTTGGAGGATTGAGGCCATTGATTGGATTTGCAAGGTGAGGGGGGAAAATCATTACACAATCTGTTGCAGATTTCCCTTTAGGACATATTATTGCTGTGTGTATGTTTCAATAATATTCTTGAGAATTTAGGATTTTTCATGATTCATTTTACATGTTTCTATCTAGTTATTAGGTTGTGTGTTTTACAGCATGCTGCATTTTACTTTTACAACGCGCTAACTACCAAGATATAGCATTGACTCCTACTTTGCCCTCATTTGATCAAATTTGTATGCGTGGTAACTGATATACACTGCTTGTCTCCATCATGTGTTATTGCAGGTCCGGGCTCACTACAATTTTGGACCACTGTGTGTTTACCTCGCTGTGAACTATCTGGATAGGTTCCTCTCCTCAAAGCAACTCCCAGTAAGAAGCTAAGCCACAATTGTACATTGTTATTTCTTTATCAAGTCAATCAGCATATGTTTGTCTGGAGATCATTGCATTCTTTCCAACCGTAGCTGTTAAGAGGGTGCGCTCTTTGTTTGTGCCTTGTTGTTGTAGGATGACACCCCCTGGATGCCGCAGCTGTTGGCAGTTGCTTGCCTATGTCTTTCTGCCAAGATGAACGAGACTGAGGTTCCACAATCTCTAGACATTCAGGTGAAGAAAAAATGGAAGCCTTACATGTGATCGATAATTGTTTAACTGTTGATGATGGATTTTCTCAAGCTTGATCGTTGTGTCACAGGTTTGCGATGCGAAGTATGTGTTCGAAGCAAAGACTATTAAGAGGATGGAGATTCTTGTGCTAAGCACTCTGAAATGGAGGATGCATTCAGTTACCCCATTCTCTTACATTGATTACTTCCTAGACAAGTTCAATGAGGGAAAGCCACTAACTAATGATTTGGTCTCTCGGTGTGTCGAGCTCATAATCGGCACTCTGAAAGGTAAATTACTTGATGAATCAATCCAGACTCACCCACATTGTTAATTCAAGTATCAGATAGCAAGTGATTAGAATATTTGTTTCGTTTGCTCACAGCAACTAAGTTCCTGCAATTCAGACCTTCTGAGATTGCAGCAGCCGTGGCTCTTTCAGCAGTTGCTGAAGCCCAAGCTGTTGACTTCGGCTGTGCCCTTGCAGCTTCTAAAATCCCTGTAGATAAGGTGTGGATCCTCTAACAGAAGAATTAGGTTATGTATTACAAATATATTGTCTGAAATATCAACTAATTATGCGTTTGCAGATAAATGTGGCGAGATGCCATGTAACAATGCAAGAGATGGCGTTAGTGAAGAACTCGCACACCAGTTCAAGTCCTGGTGTGCTGGATGTCTCATGCGCTTTTAGGAATGATGACAACAGAACACCAGGATCATCACTAACAAACAACAGCAACAATGACACCAACAACCAGGCCTGCACTCCTGCTTCCAAGAGGACAAGGCTTGAGTCAGCACCAATGTCATAAGATCGCATACATAGACATACATAATTGACATTGTTTGTTGGTTGGTTTCTTGTGGGCTTGTCACCTGAATGCCCAATCCAGCAGTAGGGGTAGTTCAAAAAGAAACAGTAGGCGTGGTAAACAGTAGAGAAAAGGTGGAACTAATAAGAGCAAGTAGCAACTTGTGTTTTGTAAGAAGAGAGAAGGATGTGTGTTGAAGAGAGGAGGAAGCCTATATCCTTTCCCAATCCTGTTGTCCCCTAGCTTTCCCCCCTTGTTTATACATTTTTTTTCTTCTGAAGATGGTATATGATATCCTCTATGTGAAGACATAGCGTGAAAGAAACTGCACAAAACAGAACATTCATTTGTCTCGTTGTTCTTTGACTATATGGAAAAACAAACTTGCTCCTGTGAGAACTGTCTGTTGATTTCGCAGTATCTCCATTTCTTTTTATTAAATTCAATTTCTTGCTTCTCAAATCATTTTGCTTTTACTGATTTGACTCTTGTCAGGCTTTACATTGCCTCACTATATGAAAAGAAGAGTCAATCGTAAGTACACAAATCTGGCGCTCGATGGCTTTTCACATCAAAACAAAAGGGTACTGTTTGTTACCTGGGCTCCTTTGCCCTTTGTCACGCTTAATAATCCATGTGATCACAAAAAACTAAAAACAAATAGTTCCAATAGTCCCTATCAGCAACGGCATCCGTTTCTACTTCGGTCTTTGGTGGGTTTTGTTGAGCTTTTGTAGTATCAAACATTGCAAATGCAAGCAGTCAAAAAGCTCTAATCTCTAACACCGTAACTGTTCATCAGTTACAAAGCTAATCTCGATACATCACCTCTTATAAACCGCGATAATAGATGAACCCTTTCTTGTTCTTATTACAATTATCTCTTTGCCCCGAATTTACATCGAAACGGCACTCCACAGGGATCATACTTCAGGGTTGCAGCACTTGGTACTTGACACTGGACAATAGCGACGCATAGAGCACAGACAAAAATTAGACCTGTGGACTTGAGCAATAGAACAGTACAGTACAGCTCAAGAAAGATACCGAAGTGATCGTCAATCTTGTAATAGGATGCATCTCCTGAATCTTGATAATCAGGGTCAACACAGTCTGCTCACTTGGATCTCTGAGAACATGATCTTCGTGTAACAGTAACACAGGTGATGGGACCTAAATCTCCTTTTGCTACAGCTTAGTCAAGTAACCCCTGAGTAATGAAGTCCAGAAAGCTACTCAAGGAAATGGCTCGGGTCAGGTAACATGCCATGGTTGATGATGGCTAGCAGAGCTCCATTTTCCTCTCATGCATAGTGCCTGCGGTGTGGGCCCAGGTTAAACATGGCTGCGTGTTTCTCATGAAGTCCTGACAATGCAAGACCAAACCTGGCCATCCAATGGATTAAGGGATTGAATGCAAACCTCAAAGACCCAGAAATTTGCTGGAATTGCCTCTTATCACAATGGACACAAGTGAAGTGACTGGCTAGATTTTCTCTTGAAACTACTCCCTTTTTCTTATTTTTCCCTCTTATGTTTCCCATGATGTCGCTTGGCATCCTTGTTTATAGTCCCTTCCAGAGGGAAGCATTCTTAAATTCCAATAATCCAACTAGGTTTTCTCTATCATTTAGTTGCTGCAGTACTAATGCTTCATATGAAGATATTGACAAAAAAATTCAGTCTCAGTGTGTAGGGCACAAGGTTTCAAATTTCGTTTTGGTATAAATCTTGGAGGTAGCCGAAATCTGAAATCTCAGCAGGATTCAGAAATTTCGGACGAAATACAAAAACCAAATTTTAAATCTGTTTTTCCTTTTCAACTGGGAAATCTGAGATCTCGGCCGAAATCACCAAGATTTCGGTCCACATTAAACCGATCGAGAAAAATGGTCCAAAACACGTCAAAAAATTTTGAAATTTTTTTGGGATGGTTCTGACACATCACTAATGTTCCCATAAAAATTTCAGAAGATGATCAAGCATGAGGAATTTTTTAAAAATCAAACAGTGGTAATGTCATCATAAAAACCTTATGTAAAAT
The DNA here is from genome assembly GCA_036346355.1 of Rhipidocladum racemiflorum. NCBI lineage: Eukaryota > Viridiplantae > Streptophyta > Magnoliopsida > Poales > Poaceae > Rhipidocladum > Rhipidocladum racemiflorum. The sequence continues at coordinate 35,959,940 of CM070580.1, read as the reverse complement.
TTGTTTTTAATTTTTCAAATGCAACAAATGAAGTTCAAGTCATTTGGAAAGTTTTCTATATGTTCCTATATATTATAATACAATAAAGATAATATTTTAACAGAAAATACTCTAAAGTTAGAAATTTCGGTGCAAGGGCAGACCTTTACCTCACCCATAGAACATAAATACACATACACTAGATAGCAGATATATAGATAATACCTCATTAGGACATGTCGTTTACATTTTACATATTACACTAAACATGATTTTATTTTGGTCCTAAAGAATTAGTGCAAGTGGATGAGATAAAACCGACCTAACCTAATTAGCATCTCACATATAAAATTCAATATATTAGTAGCTCACTTTGTGCAAGGTTTGCATATCTACCAGAGGGATTTGAACATACAATTTGTTTACTACCAAATTACCAATAACGAAACAACAGCCTCCGGAATAACATGCACACATGATCATCTATACTCCGAAATGCAATTGCAACTACCCCAAAATTACCAACATGCAAAGTTAGTTTATTTAAAACCTTGGCAGATCACATGTGCTCTTCTAGCTATCTGGGTGTGACAAATCTTGGATGCACTTGACATGGCTAGTAGATCTGATCATGCTGCCTCTAGTCAACCTAGTGAAGTTAGTCACGCATTCAATTGTTGGGAAGAGTTAACTAGTACTACTGCAGTTTGTATTTGCATTTGCATATACATATTATTAGTACGGCCAGATACAATTAATTGCTGAGGTTGTACTTGTGAACCTGTCATTTTAGAAGCGCTACTATTATAAACTTCCGTACATGTGCACCTATTGGTTTCTTCAAAATCTTACCTAGTGAGTAGAGAAAGACCTGGACTTAAACTTATCTGTACAAGAACATAGCTACATGTATTTGACTAAAAATTGGATGGTCCTAATTAAATATCATTATTCTACTGTTGCACCGGCCTGGCTAGCTGCGTTTTTTTCAAATTATTCTCACCTTAATTTGTTTCTGAAGTGATCTGAAATGTGCTGTGGAACTGCAATGTTTACAGCAATTTGCTTTTGTGTTTGTTGTGCTTTTCTTCAAATTATTCTCACCTTGTGATAGCAGAGCTCAAATGAGTGCTTCTTTTTCACTCATGAAATCACATGGAAATGTAATCTACTCTAGTTCTAAACCCACATTTGATATATTTTTAGGCTCGATTACATTTGTTTTCTAAATGTATGCGGTGATATCGATTGCAAAACAAGTGATCCAACTCAACTTGTATACATTTTTGTTGGAAATCTGTGTAAACTGTAAGTTGCAACTGACATTGGTACTTGTTTGCATTTCCACTGTCAGCCCTCTCTAACAGATGATTGAGACGAGCAGTTGTATAGGTGACCAGTAGCAGTTAGATTCAGATCTCATCCAATATGTGCAACTAAAGTCTTGTACATAATTAGAATTTGGATCAGATGTACGTAGCTCTCGGGTTCAAAATCATGGCTAAAATTAAACCAACAGCTAACTCTTTTACATAAGGGTAGAGTCCCAGACATCTAATTCTTTCAAATGTCCTACAAATTAGTACAGTCACTACCTAGTAAGATTTATCCAAAATACAGTACACTGATTTATGACATCAGTGAATATAAAAAAAAAAAACACTGTGAAAACTACCGTCTAAAGCTAGATAGATGGATTATATCTACGTGAATTTTCTTAAGAGAGCCCGCCAATTTAATTTACACAACTGTGTGGTCTCAATTAAATAACTAAATAGTTAATTCCTCGAAGAAATTAATGGCTACTACTACTTATGTGCGAATATTACGACCTTCGAATCCTGGTATATATGTGTGATGTCTTTTCGTTGCAAACACATGCAGACAAATTTCTCTCTCCAGACACAAAAAAATATCGGTTCATATAGTTAAAATTTCTAAACCTTGGTTATTGATATTTTTTTTTTAGTTAAAAGTTTTGGTACTATATTTGTCCATGATGTCGAAAATATTGCGATCTGTAGTACCTACAATAATGGATCCATCGTCTCATCGGCTTGCTGACTCGTGACGTGGTTTACGTGACGTAACCAAGAGCTAGCTAGCTAGCGTACTTGCGTGCTTCATCTTGACTTTCGGTTGGAGAGACTTCAATCGATCTCTTTTTTTTTTCCAATAACCTATTCGGCGTCCTGTATATGCCATTTAATTAATTGATTGGTTGATACTTTGGTTCGGTAACTCAAGCCACTACTGTCTGTTAAGTTTAACTAGTATATTTACTGTGCAACTACACTGCTAGACGGTACGATACCGTTGTCTTCGTATACTACTCTACTTCCTACAATTAAAATATAATTGTATTTATTATATAACTATAATATTTATATATAATTGATCTGCAACCTTGTAATGTAGCCACACAAAAAAGTAGTGGAGATCCTTCCCTTTTTCTTTTAATTAATATCAGAATTTCTAGAATTTAATTTTAAAATTATCATGAGAATTTCCTACCCCAAAAACAAATGGGGTGTCTTGAATATCACCGGTTGTTTTTATTTTATGTCGAGACTTTCCTTTGGACATGGAATATCCAAGAGTCCCATGTATATACCGTACTAGCCTCACGATCAATGGCTAGCACACATATTCAACATTTGTCATTACATCCATGCTCAACATGTCATAGACATAAAAGCGTTGGTCATATATATATAAAGTATATTGTTCATACAATAAAGGGCCATTGGCCAAATAAAACGTAGCAAAAAAGGTAGTGAAATAAACATCAAAGTTGAGTGGTATGCCTCAACCAGGGTTTCACTTATCGTTTCATCAAAAATCGTGCAAAAATCGATTTTCAAAAATCAACAAAATGGTCGAAAATCATAAAAAATCGTATACTTTCAAAAATCAAAATTTTTGAAAAAAAAAATCAAAAATCAACGATTTTCATAGAAAATTGGCACAATAGTTGAACATTTTGGCGATCGATTTTTGGAGCGATTTTCATCGATTTTTGACGAAAATCAAGTGATTTCCACCGATTTTCAACCGGTTTACATCACATTTAATTTTTTTGTTTTTTTTGTGAATTGGACTGATTTATTGAGTGATTTTGTCGATTTTTTGAACCTTGGCCTCAACCCATAATATCCACAAGCAACCGACTAGATTAAGCCTATGAAAAGTCATCACCGAAATCTCCAAAACCAACAATAAAGTAGGAATCTTCAGAAACCGTGATTTCTTTATCATCTAAATATCAACAAATAAGGGTGAGAACATTTGAACTCAACAAGTCTTATAGTGCATCACAATTATAATTATGCTTGACTATATAAAAGGAAATGACTATCCTACTATGTTCTTTTGCTTAAAGTGAAATTTAGTTAACAATAACAATGTTAGATTGCAAATGGAATTCTTAAAGAGCATTTGACAGGTATGTAAATAACAAGTATATAATATAAATACGAGTAACTCACAATCCTCTATGATTGTGTTTATCAATCCATTCCCTACCATTGGCGTAACATCTGCAACATGGCTAACCACCATTTTTTCAGCAAAATTTTGTAAAAGATCCAAGACAACCTAAGTGATGACGCACTAGAGCCGCTCTTGACCATGAGCGTGGCTTTCAAAAAGATTTACACTCTACAGAGACATACAACTTTACATACAAGACATGACTAACTTTGGTTGCTAAGCTATTTTTGCACTTCCTTTGGTGTGCGACAGAGAGATCACGATAAGAATCGTTACATCATCTAAAACTAAATTTGCACCAACATGGTGATATTTGACCCTTGTTATAACTATAGAAATTAAATACACAATAGTAATGATAGTTCATCCCTGTCATAACCATTACTTCCATAGCAAGGCATGCACAGTTGTATCGGCAAGTGTTATTTCCAACACCTCGGTAAGGGCACCCCTGTGAGCAAAATAATTCAGAATGCATGTACTACTCTGGCATTAATAGATTAGAGAAACCCTATAATAGCACTTGTGGTTGCACGAATGTCGTGGTTTGCACAACACTAGGTTTGATCCTTAATCGAACCAGGAGATAACTCCCCTACACTACATGCAAATCCATCCCACACACTTCATGCTCGCCCCGCATCAAAGCTTTGTTTTTAGTTTTGATTTTATACCAAAATAATAGAGACAACCTTCTCATCAGGTCAAATTTCTACCCCTAAACAACTGATTTGACCGATTAGTTGTTCTTCACATTCCTAAGGCATGGCTAAGCATAAGAATATGTATTTGAATATTCCTAAAGTTGGCATTAGTTATTTTCTAACCCTATATTATGGATTCCAAGGCTAAGATTTGTGTATTTATCTAGGAAGTTCTATGCTAGAAATAGGAATATCTACCAATACCTACAAAATAGCCAATTTATTGAAAGTGTACGCATGCATACATAAATTTGAAAAATAACATAAATTAAGTGAAATAATATGATTAATATAGTCAAAGAAGGTGTTTTCCTAGCTCGTTGAATTCTTGGGTTGGTTGGGGTCGATGAGGAAGGTTTCTGGGACATCGATGTTTATACGCAGTATATCGTAAAGAAGTAATTAGAACCTATTGATTCCATATAGAGACTAAATTCAAATATTTCTGCTGAAACAGGAAGGGCATGATTTTAGAAAAATTTAGAAACTAGTTTCACTCAATTTTGAGTTTATTTGCAAAAGTTGTGAGCATTTGAATTCACATCAGCTGAAAAACCCTATGAATAAAAAGAGGGTGATGTCGAAGGCGTATTTTTTTTAGAGATTATATCTTCTAACAGAGAAGGCATATTCTCCTCTGAACTAAAAGTGTTTTTATCATTTTTTGAGTATTTACGTTCATTTGTACATAGACTAACATATGTGGTCCATATGTCAGGGTTTTATTATTTTTCGAAAATGATTGACATGTTCGGTCCATATATCAGTGACTCATATCTAATTACCGGTTTAAATTGCAAATCATGTCATTATTCTTACCTGGACCCACATGTCAGTAACTACGCTTTTGAATTTTGTTATTAAAAAATAACATGTGGGACCGACTTGTTAGTAACCATGTGAGAGAGAGGGAGACAAGTACCTAACAAGCGGAGCCTACTTGTCAGCGACTCAAAATAGGGCAGTGACTCGGGTAAGCCTACTAGCGGTGATTCTTGCGGTGCCGAGGCTTGGCATAGCAAGAGGGAGTGGAGGGGGTGCTTAGGAAATGGTTGGCAGTGACCGGATATGGACAGTGAGGGTGGGCGGTGGCCTTCGCTGTGATGGCCATAGCAAATGGTGGAGGAAGGGGGTGGTTACTGGGTAGATTGATGGTGGGGAAGCATTAGGGAGGTTAGGGAGTTTCGTTTTGATGGTTGGCAAAGGTAGGGGCTCACCAGGGAGGCTTGGCGATGGAAACCCGAAGTGACAGAAGGAGGTGACCACGGTAGCAACGCCCTTGTGGGGCAAAGCTGTTAAAGGGTATTAGGAGTGATTAGAGCATGCTAAGGAAGCTTTGACTCAGAGGAATTTTGCAATTGCTCACCGAAGAAGAAGAAGATTGAGCTTCACTTGCTCTGGTTGCTTCCGACGGCAATGGAGCTTCCAAGGAGAGTAATGGTGTGCCCTTTGGGGAGGGGAAGGATAGGAAGCTACTAGGGGTTGAGAACAAACTATGGATCTCCTTATATAGGCACATTAGTGAGGTCTTTGATTTGGACCGTGTGTATGGTGATGCAGCTGAGAAGAATGGACAACGGCGTAGAGCGAACGTCGGCATTTCAGTGGCCTTGCTGCGCACGCAGAGAGACATTGAATGGCGGTGATGGCAGGAGGAGGTGGCTGCTCGATGGTACCCCTGTGCAGGCAGTGAAGCAGCTAGTGGCTGACGGAACCCTCCCTTTTTGGAGTGGAATACCAAGAGGGATTCCTATGTGCAAACAGTACTAGTCCCATAATCAGTGGCTAGTACGCACATATACAACTTTGACATCACATCCATACAAGTTCATTGTAACACCCCAGCATCTAGTATGCCCTGGATGTCACCAAACATAGCAATAACAACAGCTAAATACCACAATTAAGATTAAATTGCAGCAAGGGCGTACATGCTTTAACCGAAATTTCGTCAGCATCTCCTTCGTAATTCCATGGGTTGAAGCAACAGTAATAATACCACAAGCAATAACATAGTGGATGTCATCTAAAATAGCATACTTTTTATAAGTATTGGCAAAGACTGAATTGGCCTCTAAAATTGTCTAATATACAGATGAACACGATCTGTCCCAAACACGTCACATATTTGACAATGTTCGGTAAAACGGCTGATCGGAATTTCGCGTTATTGGTGTCCAATTAAAGGTAATTCAATTACCTACAACTTTCTCAACATATGGCCGACCAGAAAACGCTTTTAAAATTGCGAAAACTCAAGCCCTAGGTCGGACGTCCAATCTGCCCGAGGACAGAACGTGGGACAGCATTGCAATTCCCTCTAAAACCATCTAACCACAACACCTAAACACCAAATTTAGCCATGAATTTACCCATCTAACAGCACCTAGACCACCCCGAACAAGACCCCAAATCCTTACCTTTTCTTGACGGATCATCCGGTCGACGAACGTCTCCTCCTCGCGACCCGATCTCTCCTCCAATCGCTGGGAACATCGGAATCACCGGGAACGCCGGATCCTCATGGACGGAGAGTTCCCGAACAACGAGATCGCGCGGAGGGAGAGGCTCTAGGGCCGGCTAGAGGAGGGGATGGAGAGGTGGAAACGCATGGTGGGGGCAAGGGGCGCCTAGGGTTAGAGAGGGGAAGGGGGAGGCGCATGGGTGGTTTGGGGGTGGTGACTAGGGAGTGGAGGGGGAGGGGGCACACCAAGGGGTGAGGGCTAGAGTTGGCTGCCCAAAAGTTCCCCCCTTAGGCCCAAACCCTTCCACCGGAGGCCCAACCCAACCCCCAAGGCCTAAAGTCCCCCAGAAAGGCCCAAACACCTGGAAACGGCCCAAAAACACGCTATAAAGTTGTACCGAAAGCCGTATTCTATATTATCACATTCCATAATGTCACATTCATAATACGATAATAGGAACTTAGTTCTTACAACATGGCCTATTAGCCGAATTTAAAAGTTTTGTAGCGGAAGATACTTAGCTTGACAGTATGCCTTTTACCCAAAATACCACAGGCAACTAACAAGGGTAAACCTTAGAAAAATTCATTAGTAAAGCCCCTGTAATCTGCATCAAGGTTGGGAACCTTGGTCTCTTCGTTCTCTGAATATCTACAATAGCAAGGTTGAGTACACGTATGTACTCGCAAGACTTGTAGTATATAATAAATGCAGGCTATATCATGAAGAAGCCTACTAAGTTCATTTGCATAAAGCAAAATTGAATTATAAATATTGAATAGTAGATTGCAAGCGCAATTTGTGAAAGCAATTGACAAGTATGCAAATAACAAGTATGAATAAATGTAACAACTCATAGTCCTCCAAGATTGTGAGTAAAACATCATCGATTGCCATTCCCTGGCACCAAATCTGAAATAAAAAGTTTCCAACAACCACATCCAATTCCAACCCATTTTATGGAAATACAAAAACTCTAACTAGTGTCAGTGCACCAAAACTCCCATAACCTCAGGAACAGCTTTTCAAAAATATTTAAACTCTACAGAGGTGTACATCTTTACCCACAAGACATGACCAACATCCTTGTGCTACAATTTCACATTTCCCTTGGCGTGTGGCCAGGAGGTCATAACATGAACCTTTACATTGCCTAAAATCTAACTTTGCACCAGTCCAGTGATGACAAACCCTTACTATGGTGGCAGAAATAAATATTCACACAAGTCCTAGAAATTTTGAGATCAATATAAACCGATAACTATTTCTCCCCATAGTAAGGCATACACCGTTGCACCGATATGCATTTACCCACACCTTAGTGTGGAAATCCCTTACAAGCAAACCTACAGGGAATTCTTATGCTACTTCAGCCTTTCAATGTGCAAAGCTAGACTAGGTAACTTAATTGGTTAAGGCTATCCCATAATAGCACTTGTGATTGTATGGTAATTCTTGGATTATACAACACTACGTTCTGTCCTTAATCCAACCCGGGCGAAAAACTCCCCCTACATTACGTGCAAGTTAACGCTCACACACCCAGCTATTGCCATATTTCACCCATGTCAAATCATAGTTTTATTTTCATTTTTATCAAAATATCGGTCTCCTTTACTGTCATATCCAACCTTTTTTAAAAAATTTCATAACAAAACATGTCCCCTCTAAGCATGTCCAAAGTTCATTATCCATCACAAATGGTATAGCCATCCATTCATGATGCCATTTCTAGAGCATACTAAGTATGTGCATATATTAATCGCGTATACCCAATCGACATTATTGTATGTGTATCCATAATATAGGGTTTTCAATGTTATCACATCAACATTTATTAAGGAAATCCCATGAGCTAGGTATATTTCTACCAACACCCATAATATAGCAAAGGTTACTAAACATAGCGCATGCATAATAGTTTTGATAAAACAAGATAACCTCACTAAAATAGTAGGATCAACATGATCAAAGGAGGGTGCGTGCCTTGCTAAGTGACTTCCTAGGTGGAGTCAGGGTCGTGGTGACAATATCTGAAACGTCGGGGTCTACATACCGTTTATCAAGAAGCAAAGCAAATAACCAATTCAATAAGGAAAACAACACAACAAATACACATCAGGCAAAAAGAAGTTAAATAAAGTCACAAATAAAATCATACAAGAAAACAAGTGTGAGTGTGTGCGTGTCGACGAGAGTTAGGGCTTTCGTCCAACTATTACATAGGGCACACAACTAAGATTTATGAAAACGTAAGTTTTATCTTACGAATTCAAGAGGTCAAAATTGTACATAAATATACATTTGTACACAAATTCAAGAAGCTAAGGCTATTTGGATTTTATGAAATTAAGCCAAGGTTAATAAGTCACACGGTTGATCGAATTTCTAAATGAAATATTAGAAATGATTAAGCGGTTAACTAAAGGACAAAAAGTGACATTTTATGTTACTATTACGGAACCTAAAATTATGATATTCCAAAAGCATAGGTACTGGATTTCAAGTTAAACAAGGTTTGTTTACACTATGTATACATGAACATCAAGATTTAAACTATACATGAAATGATACTATAGTAGCTTATGGTTAAACATGGTCTAAACCCAAATATTCTGTATAAACAGATAAAGCACCATTTTATGAAAGTATAGAGACTAGTTTCACTAAATTTGAAATTTAAATGCATTGAATTGAATCTAATCACAAATTTTTGTATAAACTAAGTCCAAATCTAAATATTTTTATATATTTTGAATCCTAATGAAATCACAAAATGCCTGAAATTAGAAATTACGCTTTATAAAAGCGAAAGCGTAATCTTGACTTTGAACTGAATCCACATATCACATTGCCAGTAAGGTCGGCTGTCAGTGGTCGTATCTGTAGCGAGAGAGAGGGAGGCTGACGGGTGGAACCCGCCCGTTAGTGGGCCAAAACAGGGCATGGTGAAGGCGGACTCGCCGACGGCGAGAAAAGGCCATAGGCGGCCAGGAGTGAACGCGATGAGCAGGAGCACAGCACGGCGAAGCTAGGGCATCACTCGGTGGAGTTCAACGGGTACTGAGGGAGTCTGGTGATGAGGGCATGCGACGGGATCGGTGGTGAGCCATGGTGGGCGCTGGAGGTCTGCTTAAGCGCAAAGCATAGGGGAAAAAGCATCTAGGTGCACCTACGTCGCTATTCGGTACCTTGGAACAAAGGGAGTGCAATTGGGAAGCTCGATCATCGTGCGTCGGCCCTGGGGACAACGGAGAAGCTGGCGGCGGCAAAATGGTCCAAGTGAGCTGCGAACAAGTGCGGTAGTAAGTTCATAGACCTACTGGGATGGTCCAAGCTCAATGAGTTGAGGTAATTACTTACCAAAATGCCCTAATTTGGTTTGGTTGGAACTTGGGGCTCGCCAACAATGGCGATTCAAAGGGGCATGATGTTTGCGTGGAGGATGCTAGAGAGGGGCGTGCGACCTTGGGGAGCAGTCATGCGAGGCTTAAATAGCCAAGGGAGGCAGATAGTCGACTTGGCTCGTGAACTCGGCTTCGGTAGCAATGGAGTGGCGGAATTGGGGGCTTTTTCAACAAATTCTGCATGGTTGGGTTGGCTTTTGGCGGTGACAAGGCCTTGGTCAGGCATGAGCTGCAGTGGATGCAATGGTTCAGTGGCCAAGTTCCGAAGTGAGGCAGCAGGACTGAGTCACAGTAGACAAAAATGGGTGGTAGAGCTGCCACGGCTGGTGCGCATGGGAGAGAATGCGTGTCATAGCAAAAGTTCCATGCAACATGGCAATGGTCATCTGAGTGAGCACGAGATGGTGCAAAGTGTTGTCGCGGTAAGGAGTCAGGGCAGGAATGCTGCCGCGACAGAGCTCGGCTGGGCGCTCACGCGAGGAGGGAAGAAGGAGGGGAGAGGGAAGAGCGACTGACAGTGGACCACGAGGGTCCACACAGCAGGGAGCAGAGAAGAAATGGATGCTGTCAAGTGGGTTTGAGTGATCTATGGACCCAAGGGGCAGTGAAACAGAAGAGAGAAAAGATTTAATCTTTTTCTGATTTTTTGTCCAGTAGCTACATTCTAGTTTAATTAGGGTACCAAAACATATTAAAAATTTATACAGATTTTTTTACAAAATTCTGAAGACAATTTTAATCTACCATAAAATTTTCAATTAAAAATAATGTACCAATAAATCTACAAAAATCTGACAAGCTCTTTGTCAGAACTTTTCTTTTTCTGAAAATGAATTTTGTAGAGCTTCAAACTAGGTCAAGTATTTTTGAAACTTTTCATGTATGATCTCAGGATTAAGGGAAAACTACCACAAAAATTTTAGACTGAGAACAGTTATACTTATTTCTACAAAATTCTATCATTGCTTTAGGTTCAAAAATTAATTTGCTATTTTTGATTTTCTAAAAGCAACAAATTAATTCAAAATTTTCTAAAAACTTTCAGGGATGATCTATCAATGATTTGGGATTCAATAAAAAAAATTTCTCAAATTTTTATTTCATTTGATTTGGAACATAGGATCAAACTCTTCCTGCTAGGTCAAATAAAAGCAATTTCTGGAAATGAATCCAAGGAAATTCACAAAGCAAATAAGATTTCAAGTTAAGACCATAATTTAGATTTAAAATTTTTAATTTCATTTCTCCTAATTTGAGGATGTTACATGGAGCGGCCTAACCAACAAGATGGGACAAGAAGTGACTCTAGCAGTCGTCGCAGTGTGGATCAAATATAAAAGATAACCGAACAGATGGGGTGAATAGGAGGTTTTTAAAATTCTCCGGCTCTAATAGAAATAAATAAACAAGTAATACTAGAAATGAGAATTTTAACAATTAAATCCTAAAACCTCTAGGTTTCACTAAAGTGCACCAACAAACTAGGTCTAAATAAATTACATAATCCTAGATAGAAGAGTAAATACTAAGTACAGGAATGTAAATTTGCATAAATAAACACAAGAGCGCAAACCACAAGAGAAGAACACAACAATTTTTCCCGTGGTCTCGGAGACTTACCAGTCCCCCCTAATCCACGTCGAGGAAGCTTGAATGAATCAAGCCAGCTCCTCGCGCAAATGAGCCTCTCTCAATCACAAGAGTAGCACTTTCGCGCTCTGGGTAGGTGAGCTCCTTGCCTTCACAAATCACCGAGCCTCCTCACAAGCTTCCTTAAGGAGATCACCAGTTTCACACCTCCAAGCCATCTAGGAGACGGAAACCTCCAATAGAATGAACAATCGACGCATGCTTGAAGATAAACAAGTGCACTAATGGCTCAAATTGAATGCTTGCACTTAATGCTCTCAACAACTCATAATTTTGAGAAATTAATGCTCTAGAGTGATGAGAGGGATGCAAGGGCTCAAGAAGTATTCAATGTAATCTCTAAACTTGCCCTTGATGAAGGTGAGAGTATTTATAGGCACCACCAAAACACTAGCCGTTTGGGGACGAATTCCCCAAAATCAGCCAAATCTGGTACTACCGCCACGTATGGGTCAGTAGTGCTGGCCTCAGAGGGCAATGATCAAAATTACATTTAATGCGGTAGGTGGCATAGCCGTTGCAATATAAGTCCGGCACTACCACCATGTATGGCCCGGTAGTGCCAGCCTTTGACATTTGAAATACCCCTCTACGCATCGTCCTATTAAAAAGCTAACGTTGTCTTGTAGGCTGTATTGCCGCACCTCCGGCAGTATCGCTCCATGTCCCCGGGAGTGCCGGCCATATAGGTGGCTCAAAAACACCCTCACTATTAATTAACTACCGTTGTCAAAGGGCCAGTACTACCGCATCTTTGACAGTACCGCTCCTTAACCTCGGTTGTGTTGAGCCCTCTATAAAATAACTACCTCCCTATGGGGGTGGTACTGCCGACTGAGTGGCAGTACCACTCCTCAGACCCGGTAGTGCTGGCTTTCATGAGAGCTCAAGAAATCAGTCCGCTACAAAAGGACTACCATTGCTAGAGGGCGGTACTGCTGACCCAGCGGCAGTACCGACCTCTAGTAGCCAGAAGTGCTGACTTTTTCTAGGCACGAGATTTTTCAAAGCATTTTAAAGGCAATGCACATGACTAAGTGTATGCATAATTTGAGCTATATATTTTATGCATTTTCAAGCTACGAGCTAATGGTCCCTCTTGATAGTACGACACCTATTCTAGCAATCCAATCTTTCCACCAAATACCAAGATCAGCAAAAGCTATGAAAAGGTCCTTAATTCTTTTATACCTTGGGCTTGAGCTTGATTTTCCTTTTGACATGACGCTCATGGATTCACTTTCTTTAGTTGCAATGATGAGGACCAACATATTCTTGTACACTCAAAAGAAATGTTAGTCCCTTAAGCATGATTGTCATTAATTACCAAAACACATAGAAATTAGGGGGCTAGATGCTTCAATCTCCCCCTTTTTGGTAATTGATGACATCCTCAATAAGAATAATGAATTGAATTTTGTTTTGAGTATACTTCAAGTCAAAAACTAGATGAATACTCAAGGGCTTTGTTTTGAGTAACATTTCACTTTCTTGAGAAGAGGTGAGATTGAAATTTTAGTGACATGCTATCAAAGCCACAATATATAGTTGAAACCCCCCTAAACATGTGCATGAAGATAGATAATAAGATTTTGCACATGTGTGGATTTTTTGAAATTTTAGTGGAGTTTCCTCTATATTTTGGATCCAAGGAACAAGATAGTATTTGAAATGAATTGACAATAAGCAATAATATGACAACTTCAAACTTTAAGGATCCAAATACCAAATAAGCAATATAACAAGAAGTTTTAAATTTCCATTACAACCATAATCATTCAAAGCACATAAATAATACCAAAAGACCATAAACATGAAGCGATGTTTAATTAGCTTTACATAGAGATAATACACTACAACTATCGAGACCCGAATATGAAAATCCGGACGCTCTGTGTATTCATCACTAATCCATGATCACGCTAATGCACACAGTCTTAACATAGATGAATATCACAATCATACATAATGAACATAATATAAAGTACTTCATCTATTAACTATAAACTTATTAAATGCCCTTATGGTCAACTTACAAAAGTATGTCAAGTAGGATTAAACTAAGAAATAGATAAACTGTAGCGGAAAAGAAGAATCGTAGTAACCTATCAATTTGCCACAGGCAACTGACAAGGTTCGCACCTTAATTGACCGTCTCCTCCTGAAACTCCTCCTCAATAGCTGGTGTAGACTCCTCAACTGGTGATTTGGGTGTTGCAAAAGGGGTGTACATAAAGCACTCCACAGGTTATGCATAGATGCAAGTTTGGCTTATTTCAAGTGAATGGCTGACATGGTTATTTTTCATAAAGCAACATTTACAAAGGATTAATGTAAGTAGATTGAAATAATTGTAAAACAATTATCATTATTAAGTAACTTTCTCATTTATTTCATAAGGTAACCTGGCAAACAACCTAACCAATTTCATCATTTCCAATGGCACACAACCACCTTCCCAAGTTTTATTTTTCAAGATCTAACCCATGATTGTAATTCCCGAGAATTGTCCAATAACATGGACATGACTATTCGAATAGGTTTGACACACTCTGCAGAGGTTATACACTTTACCTACAAGATGATCAATCTTACACTGTTGGCCATTACAAGTACCCATTGACGTACGACTAAGAAGATCATAACAAAACCTTTCAGAAACATCTATCCTAACACATGAACCTCCTGGTAAGCCATACACTATCCCTTCCCTCACTAAGAGCTGAAGTATAGGACCGATATACCATTGGACCAATGTGAGACCACAGTACACCACATACTCCCCCATAACCACACCCTCGTGTGACTATCCACCTGAGGTATCACATGTCAAGATATAGGTAACTTACTTAGTTAGGTCCGTCCCATTCCAGACATGCGGATTGCAAGGTTAAGTCCTAATTGACCAAGACAAGACTACCAAACACTCAAACAGCACACAGCCCTCACATGCACTCATCAACCCATTGCCACTCTTGCCACTTGCCTCCATCTAAATCATTTCCTACCACAGTTAATTATTGTGCAACACATGCCATCAACAAGTCAACAGCCATGTAGGACAACACATGTCTCTACAATTCAACATCATCGTGAGGCAACACATGGCACACCATTTCATAAATAAGTTCCATATTCCATTAATCAAATTACATTTATATTTCCAAATGATATCATTGACTCATTGCATCTCTAAGCACACTAGTCACATTCTAGCAACCCGTGTTGGCAATTAATAGCATCCAACTAACATTAAACTTCTTAGGGTGACAAATTAACATGGCATACAAATGACAAGGTAGACATATTGCAATTAGGTTGAATAACTAATCCCAAATTAATTGAAATCATTTTACTTTGAATTAACATGCAATAATTTAAAGCAATATAATTTTTAAAATATGGGATCAACATGGTCAAAACACAACTTGCCTTGTAAAAGTTCTTGTTCCTACTCTAGACCTTGTTCTTGAAGTAGCAATTCACCCTTGAATCCTTTAGGCACATCAACATCTACGGGCATGAATAAATACAAAATAAATACCAAAAACAAAGAGAAAATAAGACTTAAAAAATTAAATAAAATTCACCAATAAATATATCTTGATTTTACAAATTTTTAGGAACTAAAATTACCTCAATCAGAGTACGTATGAGGGAGAACGAGCTCTCTAAAGTTTAAAATAAAATAAAAAGAATAAATCCTAATTAATTAAATTATTTTTATACTAGAAAATAGGATTTAAGTTGTCATGCTAATGTCACTAGCTAAATAAGTTTCAGCTGAAATAAATTTCTATGGAAAATCTATTTATGATGCCACGCTGATGTCACTGGACACGTGGACCAACCAAGAGCTGACACACGTCATTGGTGCATAAACTCGATCCACAGCTGGCTCTGGTCCACCATGGGCTCACCTCATGGTGCTTCGGCTAACATGTTCGACACGCGGTGGCATGCGACTGGGCTACTGCACGATGTGATCGAAGCCATCAGTGTCCAATCCAATGGTGAAGACTCACGGTGCACACCGGTGGTGACGTCGCAGCATTGTGACCACTCACACAAAAACAAATGGCTAGGGTTACCGATGAGGCGGTGACTCAAGGCGAACTATGGTTGTGACACACGGCATAATCAAGACTGGCCAAAATAGATCCAAAGGCTATAGCTTGCCCACGGGCGGTGACTACACGATACGATCCGAACCACATGTTCTAGATCGAATGGCTAAGGCTGCTTTCGAAGAGGGCTACGGCACGGAGGTGAAATCCTTACAAGAGATGGAGACGATGGCTGAAGATGCAATGCTACAGCGACGGAATCAGCCTGGCTCATCACAGATCTGGTGTGGCAAGATATGGCGAACCAAGATCGGTCCAACGGCATGACGAACAACGGTGGGTGGCAGCGGAAATCGATGAAGACCACAGCGGCTCAAACGCTAAACTCCGGTGAGGAAAATCTCATGAACGGAGGTGGCTCAAACGTCGAGAAGCAGGGCAACTGAAGCGGCAGAAAATGAAGAACACTGCTCGGGGGTCGGGTTGCATTAAATAGGCCTCACCAAGCACATTTGGCAAGGATTGCATAGCGGGTATCGGGGCGATGGCGAGTCCGGCTCGAATACTCGGCAACGACACGGTGATAAATCCTGTGCGTACATGTGGTGAGATCCTGCAGCCAAAAGCACGTGATGACATGACATAATCCATGCCATCCACGTGGCTCAGATCGGGCGGCTCACAAAGCGTGGCTACACGAAACGATCACGACCGCACGATCGTGAAGAAACGGCTTACGATCTAGGGTTTGCAGCAAGTGGGCTGGAGGTGCGGGTCGGCGAGCTAAGTTGCAAGTTGGGGCGAATCAGGCGGAACCTTTAGTGGGTTTTGACCCAATAAGGTTTTAAAACATTTCCTGATTTTTCCTATTTATTATAACTCTAGAAATTAAATTAAGTCGAAATAAATAGTAAAAACACCAAAAATTCTAAAAAATATTTTAATACATTTTGAACTCAAATAAAATATTTCTAACAAAACTTTATTAAAATTTTTGAAACTTTTAAATAATTTTAGCAAAAGGCTTAATTCAAATAAATTCAAAATAATCTAAATAAATTTCAAAAAATTCTCAAATATTTAAAAGGCACAATAAATTAAGAAAAAGCATAAATTAGGATGTTATAACAGGCTAAAAAGGTAATCCTCAATTATTCTTCTAATCTTCTCCCCCGTTGGCATCGAGAACCAAAAGAGAGTCCTTCAAGAAATAATCAAGAGGGAGGAGGAGCACCATGACCACAACCACGACCACACCCATAACAATGGTATGTCACAAGAACAAGCTCATCATGTAGCCAATCAACAGTTGCTCCAATGCCATCAACTTGTTGACACACTTCTTCAATCAAGGCACAAGTCTGAGCTTGAGACTCATTCATATGAGAAAACTTGGTTGACATGGCTAAGAATTGAGTTTGTTCTTGCTCTAACTGAGCCTCATGCTGCTATTGTGCTATGTGGTGAAGCACTTGAGGAGGAGCCTCACGAGGCTTGTGAGCAGTATCATGTCCTCCATTGTATCTAGTTTTCCTCATAATCAACTTCATGATGTAGGGATCATAGTAAATAGTCTTACCCTGCTCACTACATCAAACCTCCGACACTGCATAATCTTAGCAATTATGTTCCAAGCGTAACCATGGATCTCATCAAAATTCCCACTCTTGGGATGGATAGTTACTCGCATGATTTTGTTGATGAGACTTGGTTGAGGTAACAATCCTGATAGCTTGCTAGGCGTTGCACATCTAGAGCGGCCATAAAAATCAGAGACTTAGTGAAGCCTCGGAATGGGATCATCATGAATCAGAGGATGACTGCTGTGAAACACACCAAGTGCATACTCAATCTCTTCCTTAGAGGCTATGTATCTCTCGACACCAGTCATCCAAGTAATGATGTCATAGGACTCAGGGATGTACAAGGTGGCATAGAATTACTTCACAAGATCATCTACATAGTCACAGTGTAACCCAAGCAAATGATACAGATCTGATCCAATGAAGAGTTTAGGAACCCCAACAAAGAGTGGTTGCTTCCTGATATGCTCCCAATCAACCCACCTTTGATTTGTAAATTATTTGACTTTATAAATCTCATGAAAGACCTTCTGCTGAAAAAGAGTGTGAAATCTAGATTCTATGGCATCGCAAGGCAAGAGATACTGATTCTCACCTCGAAGTGAAAAATACTTATCCCCTGTAATCTGCCTCAAATCATCTCTTGGGTTTTGAGGAAGTCAGGCATATCCTCATCTTCACTAACTTCCTTCTCTTCTTCTTTTTCAGATTCCTCTTCATAAACCATCTCAGCTGATTCTGAATCTGAGTCTAAGTCATTTACTGACTCTTTTCCTTTAGAACTCTATCCAGCAAAGAGTACTTGTTGGACTACCCTCCTCGCTTCATTGTCCCTTATGGAGGTGTGAAGGGATTCATTATTGCTTCCTCCAAGATGAGTAGTGCTAGGAGTTTGAACACACAAGCTCCTTCTTGACTTATGAATTGTTCCTCCTCCACGAGGAGCGAGAGCTTTTCCAATATTCTTGGTCCTCGGCATACAATCTAGATCACAAAGACAGAGATAGATTGAGATTTTAAGCAAAGGAGAAAGTCAAGCTTTGATTTGGAATATGAGGTGATGCAATATGTTTTAAAGATTCAAAAGAATTTGTCCACTAGCAGCACTCACATGTACTAACTGTACTGGGGTGACACTACCACAGTGGAGCACAGTAGTGTCGACCTAGTACAGTTGACCCATGGGTGGTACTGCCGAGCACAATTTTGGATCTCCAAAAATATCTAATTTCTTATTGAACAATGGATCAAGCAATTGAATTGCATATAATGATCTCAAATATCACGATCCATATAATTAACAAGAAATTTGAGCATTAATTCATCCATATTAACCCACATTCTCAATCAAAACCTAACTTTAGCAAAAGATGACCAAGGGCAAAAGAATAGAGAAGAAAAGAAGGAATAAAGGTCACCTTTTGGAGGAGCACGAGAGCACATGGATTTAAGATCAAGCCGAAGGATTTTGTGGAGATTTGATGATCCTTGGAGTTTAGGGTTTGGAAGGAGAGAGAGAAAGAGAAGGAGAGGAAAGAACTTAATCAAAAGAAGGAGATGATAGGAGTGAGGGGCATGTGACCGACTACAGGAGAAAAGAGAAAACGTTGGCCCCTCAAGGAAACTATCCCATTTTGGTCTCACTCGACAAACCCGGTACTACCGCTCATAATGGGCGGTAGTGCCGGTTGGGCGGTACTACCGGGTTCAACCACCTGTAGTGCTGACCCTAGCCTGACTAGCCTGAAACATTGGAAAATGGCTCAAATGAAATCATACTTAGTGAGAGACATATATGAGCATTTCCAACTAGTTAAACTGTAACACCCCGGCATTTAATATGCCCGAATGCTACCAAACATAAGCTAAACAACGTCTAAATACCACATTTAAACATAAATTCCAGCAAAGGTACACACTACAGAAATCAGGGGAAAATTCGTGGGCCAGAAACCCACGAATTTAGGCCAAAACCCACGAATTTACTATAAATTCGTGCGCAAACCGTCGAATTTAGGCCACGAATTTAACTCGACGAAATTAATCAATTAAATTCGTGGGTGCCCACGAATTTAAGTTAAATTCGTGGGTTTCTGCCTGGCCCACGAATTTAACTGATAAATTCGTGGGTTTCTCTAGCCCCACGAATTTAATTATTAAATTCGTGGGGCCAGAGAAACCCACGAATTTAACTTAAATTCGTGGGCCAGGAAAACCCACGAATTTAACTGATAAATTCGTGGGTTTCTCTGGCCCCACGAATTTAAGTTAAATTCGTGGGCCAGGAAAACCCACGAATTTAACTGATAAATTCGTGGGTTTCTCTGGCCCCACGAATTTAAGTTAAATTCGTGGGCCAAGAAAACCCACGAATTTATCAGTTAAATTCGTGGGCCAGGCAGAAACCCACGAATTTAACTTAAATTCGTGGGCCAGGCAGAAACCCACGAATTTAACTGACACTTAATATATATATATCCATATGCATCACACTCAATACATTCAATCAAACTTATTCAACATTCAATCAAACACTCAATATATCGACCACGCATATATATGGATCGATATGCATGTCATTCAACACAAGCATCTTCACATTCAATCTTATTCAACACATCACAATAAGTCCATCACAAGATTCAAATATATATCGATCAAATATATATACTGGAATATATATCGATCAAACATTCAATCAAACTTATTCAACATTCAATCAAACACTCAATATCTATATCGATCAAACACTCAATATATATCGATCGGTATGCATCTCAACATTCAATCAAACACTCAATATCAATATCTATACATTCAATCAAACATTCAATCAAACAATCAATATATATCTATCGGTATGCATCTCATTCAACATTCAATCAAACACTCAATATCAATATCTATACATTCAATCAAAACTCAATATATATCGACAACTCAAGATTCAAGAGTATTACGAACAATTCAAGAGTATTACCAACATGATTCAAGAATCAAACTCCACAACGAATAACTAAGTCACCGAAATGTACAAAATTTCGGCATGACCTCTCTAGTAAATAGGACATCCACTCGTGAGACAAAAAAAAACATTTGCAGTGATAATATATATATCAATCTCTCAAACCAGAAGGAGACATTCTAGCAGATCCTTAGATAACCAATCACACATCCAACGACAATTTGTAAACTACGCATTACAATCCACATTACAATCTATCCATCACAATACAAATCCGATGACGAAGTCATAAAGTCCAACAGTAATACACCAATCCAGCTCACAATGCAATTCATGTCTCGGGGTTGTTGGACTTGTGAGCGCTACCACCACCGCCGGAGGGCGAGACTATGACGTCTTCTATGATGTCGTCGTTAGTACGTGCTGGACGGCGTGACCCAGAAACCTGCAAGTTCAAGACTAGGTTGTGTTACAAGTAACATATCGTCAAACTTAGCAAATATCGAAATGATTTGTGCTAAATGTCCTAGGATCAAATCAGTTTTGCACGAATAAGCCAATTTCGTCAAGTTGACTAAGTTTGGATCACAATTGATAGAATTACCTTGTTTCGCAAACTTAGCAACCACTTAGATGAATTTGATAAGATTTAAGCTATATTTGGCTAAATGTGGTAGAATCGACTCAGTTTTGAACGAATGCCTCAATTTGACTAGGGTTTACATGTTAATTATCAATTTGATAAGAATCGAATAATTATTGCATAAATACCTCAATTTGCAGGATTTGACTAGTCTTGACTCACAAATAACAAAGTTAACTCAATTCGCAAACTTAGCAAACATTGAGATGATTTGTGCAAGGTTTAAGCATGAGTTGCCTAAGTGTCGTAAAATCGACTAAGTTTTGCACGTATAGCTGAATTTGCTCAAGTTGACTAAGTCTGGCTCAACTTTGACAGAATTGAGTTTTATTTGCCTAAATGTGATATAATTGACTAAGTTTTGTGAAGGTAGCTCAATTTACTCAATTTGACTTGGTTTAGCTCACAATTGACAAACTTAGCTCGTTTCGTAAACTTAGAATGTTTTTGACATCCATACCGTGGTGTCGTGCAGAGGTGGCTGCATGGCCCAATGGTTGAAGTACATAGGCATTCCTTGGCCTGGCATAGGTGGTGGGTACATGTAGAACGGGTTTGGAGGCTGGGAGCCCTGTAAGGCATAGTTAGGTACATTATGCCACATTTAAATCTTTCGTTCAAATTTTGAATATCGAATTGAACCGGTCCATCTTTACCTGTGGTGCCTCTCTTACAGAAGGTAGCTGCATTTGTGGGGTGAACATGTAGAAAGGACGAGGAGGCTGGGAGCCCTATGGATCATAGTTTGTGATATCAATATACATAATAGAGTTTTTTAAAAATAAAGAATGCATGAGAATTTCATATAACCTGAGGTGCATCTCCTAGGGGTGGTGCCTGCATCCCAGTAGGGTTTATGAAGGACGCCGGGGGAGGTTGAGCACCCTGTGATGCTTCTCCTTGTGGTGGTGGATGCATGTGAGGAGAAAACATGCAGAAAGGAGGTGGCTGGGAGGCCTATGACATAATAGTCAAGTTTGTCAGAAACACGATTTTATGAGCTAAGTGAGTTAGAGAGTAATGAACTCAAGTATCTTTACCTGGGGCATAATAGGAGTGCGAAACACTGGCACGTTAGGTCCAAGAGATTGTGACATTCTTTGCATATAGATTGTTTGTTAGATTTTAATCACAGATGTACAAATGATCGATTTGTTCAAAGTTGAGATTGTACCTGCAGATACATTTTCATGTATTCTGAGTCTTCTCGGCTTCTGCGAGCTTCCTCTCGTGCTTGACGAGACTCTTCTCGCGCTTGACGAGCCTCCTCTCGCGCTTCACGAGCCTCCTCTTGCGCTTGTGCTTCCCGTGCGGACCTCGACGAGTGAGCACTCCCCTGTGAGGAAACCGAGCCTCGTGGAAGACGATCGCATTCGACAACTCCGTCCCCCATGGCCCACCTACAAACGATATGTACTGAAATGTGGCCATGCAACATTTTTTAATTCATAGAGCAAAAACAATTAAAATCAGTTTTATTAACGAACCTCCCATGCTTTAGGCCCCCTCCAACGTGGTACAAGGCTTCCACATCGACCGGCGCGGCCCTCCAATCAAACTCCGTCCCATGACGTTGTGTCATTTGTTCTGCATATGACGCCTGCAAAACAGCATGTTGGTGCTCCCGGATTTAAAATTGCACAAAACATATTGTTTCATTTATACTTACCATCCTCTCACTAGCCCCGTCGTCGCACAAAACATCCGGATTCTGTGGATCCTCGCCTTTGTGCCCCCGGATGTAAACTTCCACAAAAGAGGGAGTACTCCCACTTTCAGCCTCCTACGGTGCAAAGTTAGAAACATAGTGACAAATGAAACTAACAATTATAATACCGATACTTACCATTCGTTGCTCTAGGCCAATGTGTCCGTCTGCGCCGTATTTGTGCTTCCCCAATCTACTTCTTCTGTTCCCTCGATTTCTATTTGATTTTTCTTGAAAATCCTCCGACGCCTTGATCTGCACATCCACTTCCAAGCCTCCATGTCCTTCATTATCCAATCGACCGAGCTCTTGAGATACTCTTGTTACATCAAGTGTATACTCCTCGCCTCAGTCCTCTTCTCATGTTCACCTTCTTCACCCTCTTGTAAAAATTGATGACAGCTTGAATCGTGCATTCTTTGAGCAGATCTCCGACAACCTTTTGTGCCGCCCTGTTGAAGACGCTTTTGGCCTTCTTCAAAAGGCTATAATCGTCTTCGTTCTCAAGCCGAAACCTCTCCTACATATAATCACACATTGTCAAATTGTATTTACATTTAAAGCAATACTCAAATAGAGTAAATACATAACGCAAACTCACCCAGAAGCCAGCCCACACTGCGCCCTGACATGTATGGGTGTTACAAGACATGTCGCTAGTTCCCTTTCCCATATGCCGATCTTGAGGTACCTAAAGGAAACATCAAATAACAAGCGTGAGTTCATCACTCAGCAAAGTGTATTGCAATGGAGTAGACATTAACAACATTCATAACATTTTCGTTATCCTTTCATAAAACATCATCATAATCATTTTCATAAACATCTCATGGAACATTATGAGCATCTCATTAAACATCATCATACATGCAATGCAATGCACATGTCTCTTTGAAACACATACCGGTATTGCCGAGTGCACACCCGTCGGTGTGCACCCTCTTTCCCCTTCCATCCCGTAGATGGAGGGTGCCTACTCTTACTGACCCGTTCCCGTACAACCACGTGTAAGGGACTGCGAGGTAGGACTTTTGTGTTCACTACGTGTGAACACAGAGGGTCGCATCAGAATGAGACGCCTCTTCCTTTCATGAATGCAATGATGCAAATTCCATGATAATGTACCACATTCAATCATTAATAGCATTTGCATAATCTCATTCATAGCATTAATCCATTCATCAAACAACTACTCATATGGCAAAGAAAAATCCCACTCTTACCATGCTAGTATAACCAATCAATCACAATACCATAAAACAACCAATCACAATCCATCACAACACACTTGCCTTCACCCTCGTGAGACGGCGTGGTGAGATGACGACGGCACTCCCGGGGTCACACCACCTGCACAAAGGTTCAATATACTCAACCACATGCACACAAGACCACACATGAGCACTTAGTTATACCGACTTCGCGATCTACTCCTAATACCCAAAAATAGAGAATCTGTCCAACGGGACAGCAGCCTTCGGAAAACCATAACTAGGGCTTAACGACTCCAAATCAGACAAACGAGTACATTTTATCGAAGCTGAGGAAATTTTCCAACTTTTTCTAAGTATTTGCGAAGATTTATTCGGCCTCTAAAATTGTCTAATCTACAATTGAACACGATCTGTCCCAATCTCGTCACAGATTTGACAGTGTTCGGTAAAACAGCCATAACTTTTAAACGGCTAGATGAAATTAAGCGTTCTTGGTATTCAGTGAAAGGTTTTTCGATTATCTACAACTTTCTCAACAGGCGGCCGACCAAATTCCGACTCTAAAAAACCCAAAACTGTGACCGAAGTTGACTGTTCGGAATTGGCCGAGGCTACTGCGTGAAACAGATCTACTAAATGAATCTATACCTCTAATTACAGCACCTAAACATGAATTCTAGGCATGAATTTACCCATCTAACAGCACCTAGACCACCCCGAACAAGACTCCAAGTCCTTACCTCTTCTTGACGGATCACCCGGTCGACGAACGTCTCCTCCTCGCTGAAAAGATGAGAAAGTTGCCTAGAGGGGAGGGGTGAATAGGCAATTTAAATTTAAAACTAAATTCGTCGCAGCGGAAAGAGTATCGGAACTTCCGATATTGTATCGGAACTTCCGACTAGATCGGAACTTCCGGTATATGTTCGGAATGTCCGATAGACTTCAACTTAGAGAATAAACTACTTGAAGAAATAAGCTTTAGGAACAATCTAAGAAGTAATGATAAACAATACGACAAGTAGGAAAATAGGATTTGTTCCTGGAGTTCAGATTCTTGAGGAAATCCTACGTCTCCGTTGAGGAAGCTCCAAAGAGCCGGGTCTTTTCCAACCCTTTCCTCCCAAACCTCGGTCGCACTTGAAGCTTGGTTTCACTATTGGTTCCTTTCCTTTCGGAGGCGGAGCCGGCCTTCACAAACTTCCCACGGCTTCCCACAAACGTAGGGAGCTCGTAAGCGATGCCTAGCCGTCTAGGAGTCCCTCAACCTCCAAGAGAAATGAGTGCGTTTGACTCTTGATCTTGGAGATGCTCTTTGGTGCTCAAGATGAATGAATCTTTCTTTTTCTTTAGCTCACAACCACACTAGATTTCCTCACACACTAGATGATCACTAAGATCAAGGAGGAGGGCTCAAGAAAGCTCTAGGGTGTGCTCAAGGTGCTCAAGTGTTCAGCCAAAATGAATTGAGTAACCCTCTAAAGGGAGAGGAGTGGGGTATTTATAGTTTTGGTTCAAAACTAGCCGTTATCCCCGCACTCAGCCACACATCGGACTATCCGATCCTAACATCGGAATGTCCGATGAGTGCAAACAACCAGAACTGGGACAGCTTCCAACGGTCGAAAACCACAAGCATCGGAATATCCGAATACCACTTCGGAACTTCCGATGACACTCAGAAAGAGAGCTCAACAAAACTTTCTAAGTCCAAATCGGAATGTCCGATGTGAATATCGGAATGTCCGAACCAAACAGAGAGTTCCCAACCTGAGAAACAGCCACTTCGGAACTTCCGAAGTTAAACTTCGGACTATCCGAACTAAACAGAGAGAACCCTTTTCGAGATCCAACAGGCATCGGAATATCCGATACAAGATATCGGAAAGTCCGACCCTAACAACGAACTACGGACTGAAGTGCAACCACACATCGGAATGTCTGAATCTTCGGAACTTCCGATCTAACATCGGAACATCCGACTAGAACTTTGCAACCACAAAATTCCAATGCATGGGAGACTACTTAAACGCTCTCAAGAGACTAAAATCATTCATTTGAGCATATAGACCATCTCTAGACCAATTTTAACGCACCCCTCTTAATAGTACGGCAAACCTATGACTCAACAAATGAAAATTACATCCGCAGTTGCCGTTTTTCTTACTCAATGACGTCTGAGGATGCCCGATGATCGTAGATGATCTCTATTCAAAACATTCACATGTTCATAAACTAGTTGAA
The DNA here is from genome assembly GCA_036346355.1 of Rhipidocladum racemiflorum. Lineage (NCBI taxonomy): Eukaryota > Viridiplantae > Streptophyta > Magnoliopsida > Poales > Poaceae > Rhipidocladum > Rhipidocladum racemiflorum. The sequence goes on along the minus strand of CM070580.1, from coordinate 35,933,819 downwards.
CACGTTAGATTCTTTAATCGTTTGTCATTAATCAACCAAAACAACATTAGGGGGCCTAGATGCACTTTCTCGCGACCCGATCTCTCCTCCAATCGTCGGGATCGTCGGGAACGCCGGATCCTCTTGGACGGAGAGTTCCCGGACAGAGAGATCGCACGGAGGGAGAGACTCTAGGGCCGACTAGGGGTGGGGAGGAGGGGAAGGGGTGGCGCATGGGAGGGGGGAAGAGGTGGGCGGCTAGGGCAATGGGGGTGGCGACTATGGGGAGGAGGAGGAGGGAGGGAGGCGCAAGGGCTAGGGTTGGGGCACATGGGCTTTGTGCTGCCCCCCTCCAACCCTCCCACATGGGCCAAGAGTACCCACCTACGACCCAACTAGGTCCCCCAAGGCCCAACTGACTCCCCCAAGGCCCAAAACTCCCCCGAAAGGGCCCAAGCACCCGGAAACGGCCCAAAAACATGATATAAAGTCATATCGTAATGCCGAAATCTATAATGTCACATTCTCTATTGTCACATCCTATGATGTCACAGAGGTTTTCAAAAACCGATGCAAATAAATATGGTTTGTGGCATGATAAGCGGTATTAATAACTTCTGCCCAAAAATTATCAAAAGTATTATACTCATCAAGCATTGTCCTTGCCACTTCAATCAATGTTCGATTTTTCCTCTCTATAACTCCATTTTGCTTTGGAGTGTATATGGCAGAAAATTCGTACTTTATTCCATGTTCAACAAAAAAATCTTCAATTTTTGTATTCTTGAACTCAGAACCATTATCACTACGGATTTTTTGATTTTGAAATCAAATTCATTTTGAGCCCTTTTGCAAAACTTTTGAAAACGTCGGGGGCTTTGGATTTTTCATGTAGAAAGAAAACCCAAGTGTATCTTGAGTAGTCATCCACAATCACCAAACAATAATAATTGCCTCCGATGCTCTTATAAGTTGTTGGGCCAAACAAATCCATATGTAAGAACTCCAATGATCTAGAAGTGGACATGATACTCTTGGATGGATGAGAGTTAGCTACTTGCTTCCCGGCTTGGCAAGCACTACATAGCTTAGTTTTCTCAACCTTCACATCTTTCGAGCCCACAACTAAGTCATGTTTAAAAAGCTTTTTAAGTTGAACCATCCCAACATAAGCTAGTCTTCTATATCAAAGCCAACCCAAAGAGGTTTTTGCAATTAGACAAGCTTGAAAACAAGACTCGTTGAGGAGAAATCAACCAAATAAAGACTTCCATATCTAAAGACTTTGAACACCAAAGATTTGTCATTTTGTTTTTAAATTTCAACACCATTTTAAGAGAAAGTGAAAATAAGGCCAAGATCACAATTTTGAGCAACAGATGGCGAATTAAAATTCAAAATTTTCAACTAATAAAACATTGGAAATAGAAAGGTCGCTAGAGATAACAATTTTACCCAAGCCTAATACCTTTTCTTTGCTATTGTCGCCAAAGGTGGTCTTGTCATCGTGTCCACCTCCAACCTCAAATGTGGTGAATATCTTTCAGTCTCCTATCATGTGTTGAGTGCAACCACTATCCAATACCCAATACTGTCCATCGGTTTTATAGTTCACCTATAAAAGAAAATCAAACCTTTTTAGGTACCCTATTTGTTTGGGTCCTTGGAGGTTAGTAACCAAGGTTTTGGGTACTCAAATGGCGTTCTTTTTGTGACCAAGTATAGGAGTGCCAACAAATTTAGCAACTACTCTACCATTGCTAGATCTCCTAAAAACATAGCATAAATCATAAACATTATTTTTAGGAGCTATGACAATCATTTGCTATATGTCCCATGTCGTGACACTTATAGCAAAACTTGCCATTGGACCTCACAAACACTAAAGCTTTGTTGCTCAACTTCTTACCATTATTGGGAATGAAACCAAGTCCTTCCTTGTTGTAGGAGCACCATTAATCATTTAAGATCTCGTCAAGGGTTGCTTTACCCTTGAAACATCGATCCAAACTCTTACTTAGCTTGCTCACTTGCCCTTTGAGCTCATTGTTCCCGATAATTAAAGTGTTGCTACCATGAATAGAAATTAAATTAGAGCATGATCTAGAAAGCATATCTAGAAGATCATCACATGAAGTTGCTCTGCTAGTTTTTAAGATATTGCATGAAAAAACCTCTACTCTGGGCATAGCATCAAGAATATTGCAAGAGACTCCTATATCAATTTTGGACTTAGAATGTTCCTTGAGAAGGAGAGTCTCGAGAGAATCTTTGAGCTCGTCCTAAGAGTCATTGAGAGAGATATTCTTTTCTCAAGGCCTTATGTTTGGACTTCTCTTTGCCAAGGTACTCATTCAAGTCCTCAAGCATATCCATGAGTTCATTATAGGAAGGCTCATCATCGTCATTAGATTTTACCTAATGGTCACCTTTTGCCATGAGACAAAAAGGAGTGACGAATGGTGAAGTAGTTTCCCTGATAGCAACTTTGGCAGGGGTGTCATCATTGAAGGAGTTAGAATCTGAATACTCCTCTGTGGAGTCCCACTCCCCAATGTGTGCCTCGCCTTTGCCATCCTTGTGAAGCTTTTTGAAAAACTTCTTCTTACCATTGAATGGCTTCTTCTTGGATGACTTGGCCTTATCATCCTTCTTCTTGGGGCAATGAGAGGCGATCTGCCCCTTCTCATCACACTCATAGCACCAAATGTTGGCATAGCAGTTGTTGCTAGTGTGTTGCCACTTCTTGAATTTATGAGGGGCACATGAGCTTGAGTGCCTCTTCATAAACATCCTCATCCTCCTCACAAGGAGTGCCATCTCCTCTTTGGAGTCATCAAGCGTTTCATTGCTTAACTCCACCTTGGCTTTGAATGTGATGTTCTTCTTCTTTGAAGAACTTTGCTCCAATAGCTCCTGTAACACCCCGACACCTAGTATGCCGCGAATATCACCACAAAGGATACTAGCAGCAACCGAAACACATATTTAACAATAAATTACAGCAACTACATTAATAGCTTAAACGAAATTTCGGCAGCATATACTTTGTTTTTCCATGGTTTGAAGCATCAATAATAACCTCCTAACACAATATCATAATAGAGGACATATATAACATAAATAACAGGGATTTCAGCAACAGTTCAAGCCAAGATTATAAATTTAAACGTCTCAAGAACCAATATGAGGTGAACAATTAAACATAGCAAACGATATAATATAAACCACATTTAGTTCAGGAAGATAAACCATCACAACTATGAAAAGGGGTATGTAATTGTCTAATTAAGTGAAGCTAAGTGAAGACGTGCATCTAGCTCCCCTTCCCACATGTCGAATTCAAGGTACCTAAAAACAACATCAAACAATAAGCGTGAGTTCATCACTCAGCAAAGTGTATTGCAATGGAAACAATTTAACAACAGATAACATGCACCAAGGGAAACAATTCATAAACTTCTTCATCATACTCTCATTTATGCAATGCAATGCATCATGCCTCGTTGCTTAGCACATACCGGTATTGCCGAGTGCACCCCCGTCGGTGTGCACCCTCTTTCCCTTCCATCCCGTGGAGGGTGCCTACTCTTACTGACTCGCTCACATTCACAACTATGGATGGGACTACGAGGTAGGTCTTTCATGTTCACTACGTGTGAACACAGAGGCCCGCGTCAGAATGGGTTCTCTTCCATTATGAATGCACATATGCCATAACATGAATGAACTTGCATAAATACTCAATTTAGAAATTGCATAACCAATTAACCATTCATATTCATCATATCACATGCAAGGATCAAGAACATGGCAAATTAACATATCATATGGTTATATTGCAACACTACAAATCTAAATGGCCACCCAAGCCACAACCATCCCAATACACTTGCCTTCAACCTCGGGAGACGGAGTGGTGAGATGTTGATGGCACTCCCGGGGTCACACCACCTGCATATAGGTATAATACACTCAAAAAATGCCCACAAAACAACACAAGACCAATCAACTACATCAACTTCGCAAACCACTCCTAAAACCCGAAAAACAGTAATCTGTCCAAACGGGATAGCAGACTTCTAATGTTCATAACTTGAGTTTAACTACTCCAAATAAAGTAAACGAATACATTTTCTCAAACTACAGGAAATTTCCCATCTTTTTCTAAGTATTCAAAAAGTCTCATTCGGCATCTAAGTCCCTCTAATCTACAGATGAACACAGACTGTTCCAATCGCGACATAGTTTGGACAGTGTTCGGTAAAATGGCCATAAATTTTAAACGGTTGAACGAAACTTAGTGATTTTAGTGCCCAATTAAATTTAATTCGATTATCTACAACTCTCGCAATAGCCGGCCCCCCAAAAAATGCCTCTAACAATTTCACAATCAAGCCCTAAACATGGGTACCCAATCTGCCCGAGGTGACAACGCAGGACAGATTTGCAATCTCCCTAAATTCATCTAACCACAACACCTGAACACCAATTTTAGACATGATCTCCCCCATCTAACTAGTGCCAAAACTTTACAAAAGAATCCCCCAAAGAATACCTATTCTTGATGAATCACCCAAACAACGAACGTCTCCTCCTCTCGACCCGATCTTCCTTCCAATCGCCGAAGTCACCGGATCGCCGGATCCCCTTGGATGGTGGCCTCCCAAACGGCGAGATCGAGAGAAGGGAGGGGCTGTGTGGGGGCGTTAGGGCCGGCTAGAGGTGGGGAGGGGAGGCGCAAAGGTGGGGGAGGCGTGCGGCTAGGGAGGGGAAAGGGGGAGGGGGCGCACATGGGAGGGGGTGGCGGCTTGGTGAGGGGAGAAGGGGGAAGGGGGGCGCACCAAGGGGGAGTGGAGCTAGGGTTGGCTGCCAAAAACTCCCCCCATGGGCACAAACCCTTTCACTTAGGCCCAAACCTTTCCACCGGAAGCCCAAAATTCCCCCGGAAAAGCCCGAACACCCTGAAGGGCCCAAAAACACGATATAAATTCATACTGTAATGTCACATTCTCCCCCCCCCTCCCCTTAAAAGGATTCGACCCCGAATCCTAGACACGCCACTACGCACAACCAAAACAAAAGGAGATAAGTTTCATTGTTCATACCTGATGAGAATAGCTCTGGGTATTGCTCGCGTATGCGAGACTCCAACTCCCAGGTCGCTTCTCTCTCAGACTGGTGCGACCTCAGGACTTTGACAAACTTGAGCATTTTATTATTCAACACTCGCTCCGAATTTCCCAGAATTTTCACAGGCCGGAACTCAAAAGTGAGGTTCTGATCAAGCACCAATGGCTCTAAAGGAACCACCAACTCTGGGTCATGCAAGTACTTTCTCAGCATAGAAACATAGAACACATTGTGGACCCCTTGCATTGACTCAGGAAGCTCCAAGCGGTATGCCAACTTACCAACTCGAGCTGTAATAGGGAATGGGCCGACATACCTCAGGCTAAGCTTCCCTTTGGTGCCAAAACGGACCACACCTTTGGTGGGAGACACTCGCAAGAGTACGCTATCACCCACCTCAAATTCTAACTCTCGCCTTCTCACATCAGCATAGCTTTTCTGTCTACTCTGAGCTGCAAGAAGGTTCTGTCGCACCTCTGCCACCCGATCAATAGTTTGCTGAACCCAATTTGGTCCAAGGACCGCTCTCTCTCCCACTGCATCCCAACAAAGCAATGATCTACACTTCTGGCCATACAGTACTTCATAAGGAGCGTCCTGAATGCTGGAATGGAAGCTATTATTATAAGCAAACTCTGCTAGTGGCAAATGATCTTCCTAGCTACTTTTCCATGCCATCACACAAGCCCTGAGCATATCCTCCAAGGTCTGAATGGTACATTCAAATTGGCCATCAATTTGAGGATGGAAAGCGATGCTAAGACGAAGCTGTGTGCCTAAAGCACTTTGCAAACTCTCCCAGAATTTAGAGACAAACTTCGCATCCCGATTAGAGATAATCGTCTTGGGCACACCATGCAGTCTCACAATTTCCCGCACATAGATGGAAACCAACTCGCTCGCTGAATTTGTAGTGCGGATAGGAATGAAGTAAGTGGACTTGCCAAGACGGCCCACCACAACCCAAACAGCATCCTTCCCTTGTGGAGTACGAGATAGGCCAACTACAAAGTCCATAGAAATATCATCCCAAGGCCAGACAGGAATCTCCAGTGGCTACAACAGACCGGTAGGACGCTTGTGTTTAGCCTTAACCTTCTGGCAAATCCTACAAGATGCCACATACTTAGCAATATCAACTCTCATCCTTTTCCACAAGAAGTTCTTTTTCAAATCCCTGTACATCTTAGTCTCCCCAGGATGGACCGTGTATGGGGTTCAATGAGCCTCTTTCAGGATATCTTCTTTGACTTGGGATTTCTGAGGTACGCAAGTGCGACCCTGAAACCGCAGAGCTCCCGCATCATCAATAGAAAAATCTCCAATCTTACCATTCTCTAGGCGTTTCCTCACCTGCGGGAGCAATCGGTCATGCTGTTGTGCTTCTCGCACCCGCTCTGGAATTGCTGACTCAACAATCAATTGGGTTTCAACTTGCATGGTTCTCGCAAGACAATAAGAGATCCCCAGCCGCTCAAAATCAGCAACAAGACAATCCATAACAGGAGGCATTGTCTTGCGACTGAGCGCGTCAGCCACCACATTCGCCTTGCCTGGATGGTACTGATTGTGAGGTCATAATCCTTTATCAACTCTAGCAACCTCCTCTGCCTCAAATTCAAATCTTTTTGGGTAAAGATGTACTTGAGGCTCTTGTGATCAGTGAAGATATCACAAGATTCTCCATACAAATAATGCCTCTAAATTTTCAAGGCGAAGACCACAGCGGCTAGCTCAAGATCATGGGTGGGGTAATTCTGCTCATGCTTTTTCAACTGCCTCGATGCATAAGCAATCACTTTGCCATCTTGCATGAGCACACAACCAAGTCCCATTCGAGAGGCATCCGAATAGACTGTGAAGTGCTTCCCAGTCTCGGGGAGGGTAGGAACAAGAGCAGTCACTAACTTCTCCTTCAAAGTGCAAAAATTGTGCTCACACTCAGCAGTCCACTGAAATTTCACTCCTTTCTAGGTCAACTGCGAAAGTGGCTTAGCGATGATGGAGAAGTCCCGCACAAAATGCTGGTAATACCTAGCCAACCCAAGAAAGTTGTGCACCTCTTTAACATTAGAGGGTCTCTTCCAGTCCAAAACTGCTGAGACTTTACTAGGATCCACAGAAATGCCCTCTGGATTGATGATATGGCCAAGGAAACCCACCTCTGAAATCCAGAACTCACACTTCTTTAATTTAGTGTAGAACTGAATCTCCCTTAATGTACCCAGCACAAGCCTCAGATGCTGCTCATATTCTTCTTATGATTTAGAGTAAACCAGAATATCATCAATGAACACTACCACAAAATCATCAAGATACTTGTGTAGCATACTGTTCATCGCCTCCATAAAAACAGCAAGAGTATTGGTTAGTCCAAAAGACATTGAATTCATAGTGCCCATACCTAGTTGAGAAAGCAGTCTTCTCGATATCATGTTCCCTCACACGGATCTGATTGTAACCAGATTGAAGATCAATTTTTTTAGAACACCTTGGCTCCCTTCAGCTAATCAAAGAGATCCTCAATACGAGGCAATGGATACTTGTTTTTGATAGTCACTTGATTGAGAGCACGATAGGCAATGCACATGCGCCAACTACCATCCTTCTTAGAAACGAAAAGGATGGGTGCTCCCTATGGTGACACACTGCACCGAATAAAACCCTTGGCCAACAAATCCTCCAATTGCTTTTTTAACTCATCTTGAAAAGGACGAGCCAAGCGGTATGGAGAAATAGAAATAAGCCGAGTGCTAGGAAGAAGATCAATTCTAAACTCTACACTCCTCTTAGGAGGCAAACCAGGCAGCTCATCAGGGAACACATCAACAAATTCCTTCACCACAGGAATCTCCTCAATTGATGCTGAAGAAGATGGCTTTTCTGAAATAGCCATTAGAAAACCCAACTGCCGCATACGGCAACCAGGAAACAGACTAGCCAAAACAAAGATGGAACTTGATGGTATGCCACCCTGGAAAGTCAATTCCATTCCTGATGGAGCCTGTAAGGTAACAGTCTTCCAAAAGCAACAAATCTTGGCATGGTACTGATGCAATCAGTCCATACCCAAGATGACATCAAAAGGGGCCAACTTAATCACCATAAGATTAGCAAAGAAAACCTCATCATTAATGGTAATAGTGCATCCCAGGCAAACCATGGAACTAGCAATAAGACCCCCCGGAGAACTGACTATCACAAACTCAGAAATCCACTGCATTCCCAACTTAGCTCTACTAGCAAACTCAGAGGATACAAAAGAATAGGATGCTCCGGAATCAAAAAGAACAAAGGCATCAACTGAATCCACAAGCAAAGTACCTGATACCACCTCCAGATGCCCAGCTGACTCAGCAGTCGGCAAGGCGTACACTCCTGGTGGCGCCGGGGCAGCAGGAGCCCTGACACCCGGCTAATGCCCCAGCATAACTAGGGGCGGTGGGGCGAGCTAGGGAGGAGCCGACGGCTGTGGGCACCAAAAAGTCATAGGGGGCGCCCAGGAAGAGGGCTGCACGGAGTAGTAGCCGCCAACATCTGCACTGACCCTCTAGAAGACACAGCTGGAGTGGGAGCAGGAGGCACGGGCTCCCACTTGATGATGCTACCGGGATTCATTCGACAGACTCGCCCCATATGGCCAGGTCATCCACAATGGTTGCACTCTCCGGTCCAAGCACACTCCGCAGCACAGTGTCCACCACCGCACTTGAAACAGATCATGCCCTGCCCTGGAGCAGGACGAACGGCCACCCACGAAGAAGACGATTGAGGTTGCTTCTACTTAGCCCCTGAGGAGGAACTCTGTCCCCCTCTTCTTGAAGGTAGGTCGCTGATTCGAAAAGTCTCATTCAGCCTCTAAGTCCCTCTAATCTACATATGAACACAGACTATTCCAATCGCGACACAGTTTGGATAGCGTTCGGTAAAATGGCCATAACTTTTAAACGGCTGAACGAAACTTAGTGATTTCAGTGCCCAATTAAAGTTAATTCAATTATATACAACATTCGCAATGGCTGGCCCCCAGAAAACACCTCTAACAATTTCAAAATCAAGCCCTAAACACGGGTACCCAATCTGCCTAAGGTGACAACGCATGACAGATTTGCAATCTCCCTAAATTCATCTAACCACAGCACCTAAACTTCAAATTTAGGCATGATCTCCCCCATCTAACCAGCGTCAAAACTCTACAAAAGAATTCCCCAAAGCACACCTCTTATTGACGAATCACCCGAACAACGAATGTCTCCTCCTCTCGGCTCGATATTCCCTCCAATCGCCGAAGTCGCCGGATCCCCTTGGAGGGTGGGCTCCCAAACGACGAGATCGAGAGAAGGGAGGGCTTGCGTGGGGGCACTAGGTCCAGCTAGAGGTGGGGAGGGAGGCGCAAAGGTGGGGGAGGCGTGCGGCTAGGGAGGGAAAAGGGGGAGGGGGCGCACAAGGGAGGGGGTGGCGGCTTGGTGGGGGGAGAAGGGGGAAGGGGGGCGCACCAAGGGGGGTGGAGCTAGGGTTGGATGCCAACCCCCCCCCCCCCCCGTGGGCCCAAACCCTTCCACTTAGGCACAAAACTTCACACTTGGGCCCAAACCTTTTCACCGGAAGCCCAAAATTCCCCCGAAAAAGCCCGAACACCCTGAAGGGCCCAAAAACACGATATAAATTCATACCGTAATGTTACAGCTCCTCCTCGTCATTCTTGTACAGCTCATTCATGATGAGGTTACCCAAGAGTCCGATTGGCGTCATTTTTGCCAACTCGGGAGAGTTGAGAAAGAGTGTCACCAACGTCTCGTACTTATTCAGTAAAGCCCTAAGCATCTCGGTAAACCCCCGAGACCCTTGAACTTATTCACAATGTTGTTCAACCTCTAGTACATCTTAGCGATATTCTCAAGGGGCAACATAATGAAACTCTCATATTTGATCCGTAGCATATGCAACTTGGCCTCCTTGACAGCGAATATACCCTCATGGATTTTGGAGAGGGTTGTCCATATCTCATGAGCCGTCTCAAGATTGCTCATGAGATTGAACTCATCCGCGTTCAAGGCTCCAAATAGAGAGTTCATCGCTTGAGCATTGAGATGAGAGTTACCCTTGTCATGATTAATTGATGATGTGGGATCAAATGACATAGCGAGACTCTCACCTACAATCCTCCATATACAAGGACTCATTGCCTTGAGATAAATGGTCATGGAAATTTTCTAATACGCATAGTTTGTGCCATCAAAAAAAGGTGTCTTGCCTATAGAAACCCCATCGCTAGCCATCCTTTACACTCTATACGGTAAAGCCCCAAAAGAGAGTCCAATATCCTATACCACTTGTACGATCAAAGTAACCGACTAGACGGGTTGAGTATGAAGTTTTAAAATTCTCAGCTCTAATAGTAATAAATAAATAAGTAATACTAGAAATGAGAATTTTAACAATTAAGGCCTAAAATTTCTAGGTTTCACTAAAGTGCACCAACAAACTAGGTCTAAGCAAATTACATAATCCTAGATAGAAGAGTAAACACTAAGTACACCAGGAATGTAAATTTGCAAAAATGAACACAAGAGAGCAAACAACAAGAGAAGAACACAACGATTTTTCTCGTGGTCTCAGAGACTTGCCGATCCCTTCTAATCCATGTTGAGAAAGCTTGAAAGAATCAAATTGGCTCCTTACGCAAATGAGCCTCCCTCGATCACTAGAGGTAGCTCTTTCCCGCTACGGGTAGGCGAGCTCCTTGCCTTCACAAACCACCGGGCATCCTCACAATATTCCTTGAGGATATCACCGATTCCACACCTCCAAGCCATCTAGGAGGCGGCAACCTCCAAGAGAATGAACAATCGACGCATGCTTGAAGATAAACAAGTGCACTAATTGCTCAAATTGAATGCTTGCACTTAATGCTCTCAACAACTCACAATTTTGATAAATAAATGCTCTAGAGTGGTGAGAGGGATGCAAGAGCTCAAGAAGTATTCAATGTAGTCTCTAAACTTGCCCTTGATGCAGGTAGGAGGTATTTATAACCTCCACCAAAAAAACTAGCCGTTTGTGGACGAATTCCCCAAAATTAGCCAAATCTGGCACTACCGCCATGTATGGGCCGGTAGTGCCAGCCTCAGATGGCAATGATCAAACTTGCATTTAATGCAGTAGGTGGCATAGCTGCTGCAATATAAGTCCGGCACTACCGCCATTTATGGCCCAGTAGTGCCGGACTTTGAAATTTGAAATACCCCTCTCAGCATCATACTGTTAAAAAGCTATCGCTATCTTGGAGGAGGTACTATCGCACCTCCGTCATTACCGCTCCAAGTCCCCCTGAGAAGGAAAATGTGTGTGAATGTGCAATGTGCCCAAGAATTTCAAAATTCTCCAAACTTCTCCCAAAATTCTCAAACAACTCCCCCTTTTTCTTCTCCCCCCTTTTTCCTTAAACTTTTCAACGATTCCCAAATTTCTCCCCCTTTGACAATGGATTCATCAAGAGTACAAAAGAGAGAATTTGTTCAAAATTTTTCCTGTAGCAAAGATTTCACAAGGAGAAACAAGGGAGTGCCAAGATAGGAAAAGATGAGCTCATTCGATCATATAACCTTATATATCACATAATATGCAAAAGACATGATCTTGATGTAATTTTAACAAGTTAGGGAATGACATGCATCTCAACCTCAATTCAGTCAACTATAGCCAAGTACTAAGCAAAACCTTTAGTAGAAAAACAAAGGCTCAAAGTTGAAGCAAATAACAAATCGTAGGCGAGCAAGTAGTTTCAACTCCAATCTAGTGGACCAATTTAATCTTTAAACAAGAACTGCATGTGGCATGCTTGAAGCATACTTCTTTTATTTCCTTGAGTGGCATGCTTGAAGCATGCATCTTGTCTTTGAGGAAATGACATGCTTGAAGCATACATCTTATCTTTTAGGAAAGCATCCTGAAGCTCATAACTTGAGGCTTTTGCTTTTAACAACCCTTTTATTGATTCCCTTTTCTTTTCATTTTTCTTTGATTATAAACATGCAAAAGTGATTAAAAGGTCTTATGAAAGAGTAAAGCTAAAACACACTTGCTTCATAGCCCAAATTTGTCAAGAAGATTCAATATCAAGCCTAGAAGAGTAAGATATCACAGAGTATTTAACTATAGACAATCACCCAGGAATTCGCAATGTCATTTTTAGTTCAAGTGAGACAATTAGATTATCATATATTAGCTCAATTACATAACATATAAAGAAATATGATAAAGTGAACTCATCAAGTGAAAGAACTTGGCAAGGAAACTCCCCCTCAAAACAAACCCATTGGAAGAACAATCCCAAGTTCTCCCCGAATAAAAGCAAAACGAGAAGAAGACAAAGGTTTTGTAAAAATGTCTGCCAATTGATGTTCAGTATCCACATGGTGAAGCACAATATTTTCTTTTTCAACATGATCTCTAAGAAAGTGAAATCCAATATCAATATGCTCAAGAAAGGGGATTACTCAAGAGGTGGCACGAACCAAATCAATTCAACATCCTCCAAAGTCAACACTAGAATAAGCTCTTAAACTAATGCATAAGGAAGCAGAAAGCCAAATGCCAAAATCTTGAGTACCATGGAGATACCTGAAAGTTCACTTGAACGCTTGTCGATGTGAAGCACGTGGGAAGCTTGAAAATAAGCACACAAGCACGTGGGAAGAGTCTCTCATGTAAACCTCCAATTATCTCATCCTCAACAGCATCATCATCATCTTTTATGAATAAAGACACTCTCCCCCTGAACATATGCACTTGTACTTGCATCATTTGGACTAGTGCCTTTTGCGAAAACAGAAGTGGAAGAAGTATCTCCAAAGGCAACACTTTTAGCATGAGATGCACGAGTGAAGAAGAACCAAAACTTATCACTGAACATATGAAGTGAGCATCTGAAATTCACTAGCCACATGTTCTCCTTCCTCGCGTGAGAAGCCTACATAGAAGCAGAAATTGTCGAGGCCTTGGTACTGGGGTTAGAAATAAGATGTTTAGGAATCCGATCTTGACACACGACGCAACAAAAGAGGGCACAACACGAGTATTCTTATGCACAAAAATAGATTTGCATTTTTCCGTGTTTTTAGAAACAAAAGGTGTTTGTTTCACCCTAGGCACATAATGAGAAGTAGAGTGTGCCTTTCTGAAATTAGACCTAGCATTAAACCTTTCTCTCTTTTGTTGTTTAGCTAGTCTAAAGCAAAAGTCTACTAAATGTCCATCTCTACCACAATGAGTGCAAGTGTACTTAACATGATGTTTTGCTTTAACAGTAGAAGCACATTTTGCATTCATCATAGTAGAAGATAAAAGACCAGCAGATTTAAAGATAGTTTTCTTAGGCTCATTGATAATTTCAAATTTTCCACTTTCAAGTGTTTTGACAACAGTGGGAGCATGTGATTTATGATGAGCATAAGAATCAAAACCTAAACCTTTGTTATGAGTGCTGACTTTTGATTGATCCAAGATCATGTTTAGGTTTTTCTTTCCTTTAGTGAAACGTTCTAATGACTTTTCGAAGTAATCAATTTTTCGAGAAAGAGTTAAACAATTATTACAGGAACGCCCACTTTTCCTTTGCTTGCGACAAGTTGAGCATGAAAGAACCTCATGTGTAAGCAAATCTTCTGTCATTTGAGAAACCCTAGCATTTGCATCATGCAACTTCAATTCTAGTATGGAGCATATAGAACATGGAGTTGTATCATGTAAATCAATGGTAGAACAACTAGCATGTTTAACAAGTTTCTCATTTTTCTCATTTTCAGCATTGATTTGCTCTAACAAGGTAACATGTTCTTTCCTAAGCAAAGTAAGCTCATTGTAAATTAAGTCACATGATTTGCAAGCATCATCATCAGGAATCAAGGTTTTAAGTCTAGCAATTTCAGCATTCAATGACTCAACAACAAAATCATGTTTCTTAATTTTCTTGTCACGTTTATCAAGCAATTTACCAAGTTGAGCAACAGCAATAGCTAATTCATCGTAAGAAGGATCTACCTCATTGAAGTCGTTGTCATGATCGCCCTCGGTGAAGCTGTCGCTGCTTTTAGCCATGAGACACAACCCCGTCAACTCATGCTTGCTTGGAGTTGCATCGTCCTCACTGCTCCCTGAATCCACATTGCTCAAATTGACTTGTTCAAGAGCGGAAAGAACTCGGTGGACAACTTTGCTGTTGATGAAGCTCTTCTTCTTTCTATTACTTGAAGAGAACTTCTTTTCTTTTCTTCTGTCGTTGTCCTTCTCCTCCCTTGATGCTTTACACCAAGTTTAGGACAGTTTGGACGAATATGGTCGAGATCACCACACTCATAGCATCTTGGAGGGCCACCACCACCTCTCTTTCTCATTCTCACATTTTGTAAAGCTTTGTTAAAGCGAGAAGAGAGTAGTGACAAGTCTTCTTCTGGGAATTGCTCAATCTGTTCATCGGTTAGTGAAGACAAGAAAGATAGAGCAAAACTTGAAGCAGCACTATTATGAGATATGCTAGATTGAGATGTCAAAGCAATTGATTTATGATCATTCTTTCTAGCAAGAACATCTAATTCATGTGTTTTCAGTTTAGAATAAAGAACATCTAATATAAGTGTGCTCATGACAGTAGATTCCTGTATAGATGTTACTTTCATCTCCCACACGGACATGTCCAAAGCACTAAGCAATTGTCGAGTATTTGCAGTATCAGTGTAGCTAACTCCAACAGCACGTAGATTGCTAAGAATTTTATTGAAACGTGCAAAGAAGTCATCTACAGATTCACTAGGTTTCATCTCAAAACGCATATATTCTTTTTTGTAAATATCTTGACGAACCTCTTTGACAGTGTTAGAACCCTCATGATAATCAAAAAGAGATTTCCATACCTCATATGCAGATCGAAGATGAACCACACGATCAAAGTCGCTGCGTCCCAAGCCTTGGATGATCAAGTTTCGTGCCTTGCTATTTGCTTCAACATGTGCACGATTTGCATCATTGACGTTGTCGTTTTCAGAGACTTGATATGGCTTGTAAACCTTCTCCCATATTGCGAAGCCCTGTGCTTGGATGAACGCCTCCATCTTGGCCTTCCAAAACTGAAAATCAACACCATCGAACACACATGGTTTTGTCGAATAACGATCCATTGATCTAATCACCGGTTAAGATAGATTAGAAAGACCTCGCTCTGATACCACTTGTAGGATCGAAGTATACGAATATAGCAATCAGAGGGGGGTGAATGATTGTGCGGAAGCTAAAACCAAATTCTTGATCTACTAAAAGTTCACCCCAAAACAGAACCAAATAATTGCCTCGTTTTCGACAAAAACAGAATGACAGAGGTTCGGTAAAATGAGAATTCCTGGAGATCCAACCGTCAAAACGATCTGAAATTTGGACACAAGAAACTAGATTCCAATACGAATCAAACCCAAAAAGAATCAGCTCGATCGGACTTACGGATCAAAAGTTATAAGCTTTGCAAGCTTGCTGTTCCAGAACTTGACGAAAATCAATCTAATCGAAACTTGTAGATTGATCAAGAACAACAAAAGATTTATCAACAAAACTTTGAGGAACACTAGATCAATACCATAGAGAGGTTTTTGATGGATCAAATCAAGATGAAACTCAAAAAACAAAAACCAATCTAGAACTAGAACAAGTATGCAAACAAGAACCAAAAGAAAATATTGTAGCACACAAGGAACTAGAAGAATTGATCTTTATTTCTTTTGTCTAAAGTACGTACTCCCATCAAAAGAGTACAAACCCTAAAACCAAGCTCAAGCTCCCTTGCGCCTACTTGGTTCGATTGATGCCCTTTAACAGGAGACACCCCTCTTATTTAAAGGACCAACCCACAAGGAGTTCTGAATACGATTCCTATTCCCTAGAAGGAATCTGTATCCAACACAACTCTACTTGGCCCAACCTGGCCGAGTACAACTCTTGCACGCGTATGGCAACCCTACCATACTCACGTGACTAACACTTTGCACGCGTATGGCCACCTGCCATACTCACGTGACTAACACTTTGCACGCGAATGACCTCCTGCCATTCTCACGTGACTAACCATTCTTCATGTGCACCATTCTCTTAGCCCGAACGTCCCGCATGACATCCTTGACCACCAAGACCTCAGTTCCTCCTGAACCTAGTCCCGAACCTCAGTTCCTCCATGAACCTAGTTCCGGTCCCGTCATCGACCACGTTCGTCTTCGAGCAATACACCGCACATGAACAAACCACAAACAAATCCGAGCACAAGTCCACGACTTGACTCAATGTCAATCCATGCAACTACTCACATGAGCATTGCATAAAGTCCACTTCAAGCATCATGAAATTCTCACAAATTTCATAATCTCAAAAACAAATCAAAATTCAAAGTCCAAATTTGCACAAACCCTAATCGAGCAAAAAGCCATTCACGACGGACCAAAAAATTTGGTCTGGCGTACATGTAAAACTTACTGTCTTTTAAGAACTTGGTCCCGCGCGTAAAAACGAAACTTACTGTTTCTTGTCAAATTGTCAAACACATGCACAAGCATATTTTGCAAAACCAATTCTAAGTTAATTTTTCAGTTCAAAGCTAATTTTTCAGCACATGATTTCACAACTACCGTTGTCAAAGGACCGGTACTGCCAAATCTGCGACAGTACCGCTTCTTAACCCCAGTAGTGCTGGCCTCTTCTCAGAGGCACAAAACAGAGCCCTATGTAAACTGAGCGGCAACATCGCTCCTCAGACCCGGTAGTACCAGCTTTCCTGAGAGCTTGAGAAATCAGCCCGCTGTAAAAGGACTACCGCTGCTAGAGAGCGATACTACCGACCCAGCGGTAGTACCAACCTCTAGTAGCAGTAGTGCTGACTTTTTCTGAGCACGAGATTTATCAAAGCCTTTTAAAGGCAATACACATGACTAAGTGTATGCATAATTTGAGCCAAGCTACTAGCCAATGGTCTCTCTTGATAGTATAGCACCTATTCGCGCAATCCAATCTTTCCACCAAACACCTAGATCAGCAAAAGCTATAAAAAGGTCCAAGCTATAAAAAGGTCATTAATTCTTTTATACCCTAATATTGAGTTTGATTTTCCTTTTGACATGGTGCTCATGAATTCACTTTCTTTAGTTGCAACGATGAGAACCAACCTATTCTTGTACACTCAAAAGAAATGTTAATCCCTTAAGTATGATTATCATTAATTACCAAAACACATAGAAATTTGGGGTCTAGATGCTTCACTGGTGCTTGAGCTGGCGCCTTTGCAATGGTAATATGCGTGAACGGCGCAAGGCTGGCACAGTCTAGGCGCAAACTAGCCAGGGGGAGAGGCTGACGTGCGATAACTAATGTTTCTGTAAAGTTTATAAAAAAAAAAATTGGGTGTTTCTAACATGGCAATGGTGTTTCTGTAAAAATTTTAGAATTTTATTGTCCCTAGATTTTCGTCAGAAATTCCGTTAGTACCTTAGTTTTGCTAATAATTTTGACTTTGCAAAAATAGCAACCTAACTCCAAAATTCATCAAAAAAATTTGGAGTGGCTCTCCAAACTATTTTGAACCTAAATAAAATACTTTCGAACTTTCTACCATTTTGAATTTAAAATATAAAATTCAGAAACAACAGTTTGAGAAAGAAAAATGTATTTTCTTTAAATGCAGAAAATTCCAGAAAAACTAGAAAATTCTGAACATCCACAGAAAGTGCAACAAAACTCGTTATTTAATTTATAGCAGAATTTAGGATGCTAGTACAATTTATTCAATAGATCGATCGTCTCACCGGCTTGTTTACTCGTGACGTGGTTAACGTGAAGCAACCAAGAGCTAGGTAGCGTACGTACTTGTGCGTGCTTCATCTTGACTTGCAATTGGAGAGAATTCAATCGAATCCCTTTTTTTGCCAATAACTTCAATCGAATCCTTTATATGCCATTCAATTAATTATTTGATTGATACGTTTGTTCGGTAACTCAAGCCACTACTCTGGGGGTGTTTGGCAGAGCTCCAGCTCCACTAAATTCTTGGAGTTGGTGGAGCTGGGTACTCCTAGCTTCACCAAATTTGTGGAGCTGGAGCTGCGGGTATATTAAGAATGTTTAGGTGGGTCATCTTGTTTACATTTTTGAATAAAATTATAAACTTAAGTCACTTTATTTCAGTCTACAAGTTTCAGCTCTGATGTGGAGTTGGGATCTGGAGCTCTGCCAAACAGGGCCTCTGTTTGACTTAAATAGCAAATTTACTCACGGAACTGTACAACTAAATGTTACAATACAGTTGACTTTGATATACTACTCTATTTCTCATAATTGAAATACAACTAGTCCAACTACCACCTTGTCCACTACTAGTTACATGCCCGTGTGTTGCTAACAAAAACAAAATTGATAACGAAAAATAAAGATTAAAAAATAAAAAAAATTATTTCACAAGATCAAACATCTATCTTTAACGCTTCGTTTCTTGCGAAAGCTAGCTAATTAAAGCAACGCTTCGTTTCTTGCGTAGGGCAATTAAGCGGCAATTAATGACGTGGAAAGAACGGACCGCTGCCACCAAGTGCTGCTTTAGAATAGTAGAGATTATATTTATTATATAGCTATAAATTTATATAGGACTAATTTGCGAATTACAATTGCTCCTAGCTGCCAAAAAAAGTGGTGGAGATTCTTCTCTCTCTTTTTATTAACGTGAAAATTTCTAAATTTTTCTTTTTAGATTATCCTGTGATTATTTTGCCCTAAAAACGAATGGGTCTACTTGAATATCACCGATTGTTTTTATTTACATATATTTTAAGTTTACAAGACACAAGCTGGCTCGTCGTCGATTCACGATCTCTACTCGATGGCAAACAGTTCAGAATAGTCCGAATTAAGTATACTGTTATATAGTATTGTTGGGTTCGCTGCTGTACAAGAGGAGGAATAGCACTGCTTTTACAGTTTACAAACGCTGGCAATTAAGCAGTACCAGGTTGGGTTTATATCTACGTTTTAGTACAGCCAAATTTGGCGTTAATTAGTTCTTGAATCATCGCATAGTCGGTGGATTAATACTAACTAGTCTAGTCTGATATATAAATCAAAGGGTGAGACGCAGCACGTACGTACGTACGTACGTTTGATACTGCTAGTGAAAAGGCATAGCTGTGATGGAAGAACCAACCTGGCCAGCGACCAAAACAAAATGAGCTTTTAACATGCAATCTTCCTTGTGTGCTACGCGATATCGACAAGTATGCATGGTTAATGGATTCCTTGAAGCAGCAGCTGGAATTACGCGATATCGACAAGTATGCATGGTTAATTGCTAGTGAGATGCTTAACGCGATTCAACCGCCAACCTGCTGGCTTCGATTTGATCCAGCCCGTTCGTTTGCTTCATGTACGCTTTTGCTCCCCAGAATTTCGAGACTTGGAATCAGACACAAGACACTATGGCTCGTGAGTCGTGACGCTCTTGGCTTGATGCGGCCACCACCACAGCAGCCTTAGCTGCCTTGATTTTAAGTTCTGCAAGCGCCAGTAGACTAGCACTAGTAACCTGCATGTGCCTGCTTCCTTGTTTTGCGAACGATGTGGATTCCTAGTTGCTGCTGCAGTTTTGAAGCTCGGCATTTACAGTATTCTCGTTGCTTATTTTTACCTGGACTATCCGTGTCTTCTTAGATAAACTCTTGGTTGTAGTTAGATTTGTCCAGACTCTCAAAATTTTCTGATTCGCCACTGGCTGGCTAGGACTGTGCTGGTGCTTGAAGAAGCAACACCACAGCGTAACTTATTGTGTGTTTGGTTGGAGAGTGAGGTGGAATGGAATGATTCTCAGACAGGGCCCAGATTTCAGGGATGGAATGGCTTCATCCCAGATTTCAGGGATAGAATGGTTACATCCTAGATTCTCAGACAGGGCCCACTGTCACTCTCACATTCCAAGTGGGATGGCTGCGTTCCAGAAAATTTTTAGAACCTGACCGTCTCGAATCTAGAGAGAATATTCTTTTTTCTGGAACCAAGTCATCCTCAGCTCTCCAACCAAACACTAGACTTGGTGGGATGAGATGGTTCTATTCCACTCCATCCCACTAACCAAACACACAATTAGTGAAGAAGGGGAGGAGGAGGAGGAAGAAGTGAAGAAGTCCAGCGAGAAATGTGAAACGGTGGCAATGCCTAAGCATGAGCAACAAAGGCTTCACAGTATAAAACATGAGATCGACTGTATGGGCTGAGGTGTATTAGGCCTGTAATTTCGGCCCAAGCTGTGTAATTATGAGAGGAAAAGAAGCCCGCGAAAGCCGCCCTGGTGTTTGATTTCGTGGGCCGAGATTAACAGATAGTCGGAGCCCCACTAACGGCATATGATCAGGAGGCCTGTCTACTGCTTGTATGCTATTTAATTCCATCTCGCCATTAACCTAAGAAAAAAAAAACAGGTCGCCAGCTAGATGGTGAGAAATTTTCGTTCAGTTTTTTTTTAAAAGGACATGTAGATGTAGCTAACTTGGAAGCTATTATTTGCGGCCAGCTACTGTGCTCTGAAATCTCATTTCGAGCTCGAGATTTTTATATGCACTACAAAATTTATATTTTTCTCGTATAGAGGTGACGGTGTTTCGAGTGTAATCGAATTCTTCCTCAGCGGTAAAGGTGAACCGTCTACAACAAAATTGCCGACAATGCAATGCAGGACTTGAAAAATATATCTATTATATCTTAAAAGCTCATAGCATATCTTTTAAATTTAGAGTTGCTAAGAAAAAAATAAATAGGCTAGAAATTGTCACAAAAAATAAAAATATCTAGCTCTTAATTTGGTGAACCCTAACTAAGTAGAACTATAGTAGCCATTGAATTTTATTATTTAAAGGAAAATATCTAACTGTCTATTTAGTGGAACCAGATTATAACAGTTTAGATTAAAAGAAATAGTCCATGCAAGTAAAAAATAACAGAAATTCAGAATAAAAAACGTTAGCCATTTGATTTTCATATGAACTTTAAATTAAAATCCAAACATAACTTAAATTTAGAATAAAAATTTGTATTTAGATTTGTATATAAATTTCTTGCCTAAAACTAATAGTCAAAAGTAAATAAAAAATAACAAGAAAATTAATTGCTTAGATTAGGTGGAAGAGTCCATACCAAGAACAATAAAAATAACAGAAATTCAGAATAAAAAAATTATAACTTTCATACGAACTCAATATTAGATAAAATGTAACCATAGGATTTATATATGAATTCTAACCTAAAACTAATATGCGAAATTAAATAAAAATAGCATTAATTTGAAATAAAAATTAAAAGAAAATTAGCCATTTAATTTTCATACAAACTCTAAATTAAAACATATACATGACTAAAATTTAAAATAAAAAAATCAGCAGTTGGATTTGTATATAAATTCTAACCGAAAACTGAAATTCAAAATTAAATAAAAGCATAAGAATAAAATAAAAGGAAATTAGGAAATGTTTTTTAATTATATATTAAGTGAAAAATATAAATTTTGGTTTTATTTATAATTAAAATTCCAAAAATATGCTAATTCGAAAAAACTAAGGTATGGAAGTTTATTTGTATATATATATAAATTGTTAACTATTATGTAATAAAAGTTGATGATAGGTTTTTTACTATCGCTAAGAAAATATAAAATATGCTAAAATGGAGGGATTAAGAAGGTGATACATCGACGTGTGTTCACCCAGTTATACCGGTATAAGCAATGTGACGTGCATTAAAAGAAGTATTGAAAGAAAGATATAGTATTGCAATGATGAAATTAAAAGATGATGATATAAATGGAAACGTTATGTTATGCTACGTTTATTTTTTTTGCTATGCAACTATTTGGGGAATAAAGGTTCGCTCACATGTGACAAGTATTAGGAAACGGAACGAATATATTCTCTCCTATAATATATAATATTAAAATACCAAAAATAGAATTTTGCAACGATCTATTTTTCTAAAAACAAACCAGATATACATTGCCAAACCAACTTACTTCTTATTACAAAAGAGCCGTCAAATTAATAATGTTAGAGATCTAGTATTGATAGGAAGTTTGGTATTATGTTACATGGAAACAGTACTTTCAACAAAAGTAAAGATTGAGCAGCGCAACAAAAATTTGTCCAATCATAACCTTAATTTCCACCGTAGCTTCTCATGTGAATTAACTTTACTTTTACCATTCAAGACCCGGAGACGCATGAGCGTGAGATGAGTCCCGTCCCAATCACGAATTTTGGGGAGGGAAGTTTAATTTAAGCTACGTGCCATTCAAACTCCGTACAGCATGATGCATGGCTTTAAGTTCTCTTATCGATCGAGCTGGAGGCTGGAGCACAGCCCCAGCTTTTCCATGGAAGAAGCTAACTCGAGCTAGGCCAATCATAGTCTATACTATATCTCCAAGGTAGGTACGATATGTAGTAGCATATTTTTGGAGCAAAAAAAAAAAAAAAAGAAGAATCTTACGCTGAGGCCCTTTAGGACTCATCCCGTAGGCGCCCGCGCGTGTCGTCGTTCGATCTAGCTTCTCCTCTGCGTGCTCTAATCTTCGCCGTCTAATCGTTTTTTTTTCCTTACCTTCAAAAACAAAGCCTCTTTTCTTCCATATTCGCACACACGATCTACTGCTTTCTTCTCCATACACAAGCAGGAACAACCAGTAAAATTTATTGGATCGAAAAGAATAAACGATCCATACTGAATTTATAGTGTACCGTAAAAGAACTCTCTCTCTCTCTCTTAAATATAACCGTGCACGTTTGGATTATTCCAAGTTTTTCCACTACGAAGCTATAACATATGCTGCTAATAGTGGTATCATATATGCAGACAAATCATTAGAAGGTATGGCATGTACACGAGATCATAGAGGACTAGGCAGGTAGATACAATAATTGGCGTGGTTTGAGTAGACTTGGAATGAAGAAGGAAGGGGGCGCCCTAGACCGCAGCTAGCCAAAGGCACCAGCCGCGATCGATCGAATCCGCTCTGTCCGCTCGTGCGCCACCCCCCCCCCCCCACCCCCACCCCCCACCCCCTGCGGGTGGTGGCACGGGCGATGAGAGAGCTAGCTAGCCCGTGGCGCGTGTGCGTGCATGCATGCGCGCGCTGCTCCATGATGCCGCCGCGGCCTGCCGTGATCTTCTCCGGGACAGCTCCCTGTGGCCCGCTCTGTTCTCGATCACCGTCCTAGGCTAGGCGATGGCCGGCCGATCTCAAGCAGAATTAACCTCGATCTCCACTGTGCTGGTGGCGAGCATGAGCACGGTTTCGTACGTCCCTCAAAATGCATCGACTTTTTAGCGAGCTGACGAGGCCAACCATCTGCATTGCCGACCTGCACCAAGAATTTTGTTTTTGCGTCGCGATACGTGACCTTTTCTTAGAGACGTTTCGGTGTCAGACAAAGCCCATGGTCGTATTGACAAGTAACGATGGTCCTTTTGGAAACGGTGGGCATGTCGACACTACCAAGTCTCCAAAGTAGAAGGAAGGGGGAAAAAATGGAAGGTGTGAGCCGCCGCAAATGCTAACATGCATGCATGTAGCAGCAGGTGAGAATGAGTACGGGAGCATATATTGTACACCATGCACCGGCGGGTCTAGCTCTCGGGCAGGGTGAGCGACTATCCGGACTCCCCTGTGACAAGCTATATGGTGCATTGTAGCTCAACCGTCTCAAACACCACGAAAACAGAGCTTTTCGGGCAAATATTCGTCCTGGGCCATCAAGTACTCCCTCTGCTGATAAATATAAGGCGTATTTTTACTTTGCACAAGGATTAAGGCTACGATAAAATTGAGAAAGACATGACAGGAAATGACTTACATATCACTCTTAAGTATTTTTTGAAAGATGATAGATAATACTTTATATGAGTGTTAATAAAAAAAATACATATGGTTCAAAGAAAATAAATAATAGTACAGTAGGAAATGCTCCTTAAATCTATATGCAAGCCTTATATTTTTTTAAATAAGATTATTTAAACTATAAACCTTATGTTTATCAACACACGGAGTAATTAGGTTTATCCGGACTTCTAAAATATCCTGGCTCCGCCACGGGCACTATGCACGGCGACATGAAGAAAGAAACCCTAGCCAGTCTTTGAAGCAAGGTGCAGAGGATCAGAGCCGCTGCAGTGCATGATGGGAAACAAAGGGAGCGGAAAGGTTGGTGGCACATTATTCTGATGTTACATGACTAATTAGGGTTTAGCGCCTTTAAGGTACTTTGGCAGCTGCCCTTAGGTGGGGTTGCCGCAATACATTGCGCATGGATTCCTTTTGTCACCTGTCAAATTACATTGCCTTTTTTTAAGCCTTTTTCTCGAGTGTGTTTCGAGTGGAGACATGCTCGCAAATCTTTAACACATCTCCATCTCTGCCCCCCCTTTTTTTTCTCCCTTTTTTCTTTCTTTATTTTGTCGCGATGTTCATCTCTGTCCCTGCTTTTCCTTCGTGTGCATTAGTTAGAGTAGTGTTTTTCCTTTTCCTTCTTGCAGAATGGATGCTCATACATCACAAGGTTTAGTATGTCATTGGTTCTATCATCTCAACTATCGGGGCATGCATGATTTGTGTGTCACATAGGAAATGAATAGCGATGGCAACAAAAACTGATATATATACCAGTACGATTAGTCAATGAGCCAACTGATAGCCATCAAGATATACATATATCCAAGCAGTACACTCAAGTACTTGGTGTATATATTTCAGAAAGAAAGAAAAAAGCGCTGACGAACACCAAAATTCACACTTCGTAATTAATCAATCCACAACAAAAGTTTATAAACTAACCAACATAATTTCCACTGCATGCATAGTTTACTTTGATCACAGGTTTGCTACCTGCTTGATCGAAAAATCATGCTACCGTATATTGGAAGCTGCTTCTATACATCTTTTAAAATCATTTTTTAAAAGTTAGATCAATATTAAAATAAAAATAAAAATTAGTTGATAATTATCTATTTTTTATTTATTTTAATATTTACCTAACTTGTATTGGAGGGTAACTTATAGAAAGCGTAGCATGCGTTTGCATTTACATTTTCAGGAAAAGCTAAGTGTGCAGTAGAACGGTGTGGGGCCGGAAATCGGTGGGCACGAATCACGATGCAGCTTTTCCCGTTGGAGAAGTGCGCGCAACGAGTGTTTCGAGCGTCGGGAGACTCGGGACTCGGCTGTCGACGGGGAGTGAGCGAGTGCGATCCAACGATGTACTCAAAGTCCACGCAGGAATAGCGCGCGTATACTGTTGGGGTGCGTTTGGTTGGGTGGATGAGGGTGGATGGGATATGGTCATTCATGGATTTGAAGTCATCTAATTGTTTAGATGGGTGGATGGATAGGATATGGTCATCCAGTTTTTGAGAATATTCTCTCAAGATGCTGGATAAAGCCATCCAAATAAAAAGGCCGGATGTGCTCATCCAGTTTGCTGCACGAAGAAGTGTACACGATCAAATTCAAATTTCGGCAAAGTTTTCTTGGCCAAAATTAAACTTCGCTCAAAATATGGTCAAATTTTGTTTGAAAATTCAAATTTTAATAAAAAATTGTCCAAAAATAAAAATTTGTTTGAAAATGCAAATTTTATTAAAAAAATTCAAAATGTGTCCAAAAAAATCAAATGTTGGTCAAATTTTATCCAAAAAGTCAACTTTTGTCAGAAAATTTAAATTATGATCAAATTTTGTTCAAAATTCAATTTTTTTAAAAAAATTTTGTCCAAAAAAATTCAAACCAAAATTCGAAACCTTGATTACAACTAGCTCATCCCATCCATCCTCATCCATCCAACCAAACAAAAAATTGGCTCATCCTTATCCACCAAACCAAACAACTACCTGGATGGCTCCATCCCATCCAAGTTGGATGGCCACATCCCATCCACCTCATCCAGGCAACCAAACGCACCCTTGATTCAGCTGCACGCACGCCGATTAATTATCGGTGGTCAAACTAGACGGCTGATGATCGTATTACTGGACGTGAACAGTTAGGCTATTCTAGTATAGAATTAAAAAAATTATTATGTAATTAAAGAATCACTGCAAGTTATAATTCACAAAATCACCATTCGACACGCAGATCCATAGTGCGCTGGTACGGTTGTAGTCATACTAGACTAGCATCTCCATTAAAAGCTCCTCCTGACCGTCACAGGTTACGGATCGTCCTCGATCGTTACTATCACAGGTTGCGGATCGTCCTGGCATTGAAGCCTCACAGCAATACATCTAAGAGGTATCCACACGTATGGAGCAGAAACACCGCGCGCGGTAGTGCTGGCGCCGGCTGCGCTGTTTTGGGTGGAGAGGTGGCGGCTAGGTTTTCAGAAATTCCGAATTCCTTTGGTGTCTCGTAACCCTAAAGCCAACACACCCTCTCTTTAAATAGATGCTCCACAATATGTCTCTACATTAGAGACCTATTAAGAACTAGCATCCCATTAGAATTCGAATTACCATTCGAATTGTATCCCAACTTTTTAAGTGTGCGACCCTATAAGTTCACGTATACGTTTACTCAACCATTAATTGGTAGCAGTCTCTAGCAGAACGTGCCGACTCCCGAGTATATGTAAAGATCACATTGGACGAACCTTAACAATGCTTAGTTATATGTATTTCCCTTTGCCTTATAATATCGGTCAAACTCAAGACGAGTATGTATAACCTTGTTTAATTAGCTCGACTAGTCTTTCTCGATTACATGACTCGAAATTTTCAACTACGGTTAACTATTTTGTGAAAACCTACCCAAACTACAACTCCCTAAACCTTGCTTCATATCCCAATGTTCCCCCTTAGCATGTACGACTTAAGGCTTGACCACATCACATGCACGTGCTTACTTAAATACACCATCAACAGCATGGCAGAAAGGCATATAAGTATCTAGGTGTATTATGTCAATCAAGTTGCACTTACACACAACGTAAGATTTATCAGCGTGCACATAAACAAAGCCCACTAATGAAGGTGTGTACTAGCATCTGCACACATACACCAAGGCTTTACAATTAGGTTATGCAACCAAGACAGTAATAATAAGCCTCAACCATACACAAAAATTTTATCATTCAATGAAAACATCACAACTTCAATGTGACGACCCGCCTTTTTAGGGACAAGTCAGGACATCACAACAGCTACCCAGGAAGACTAGTTGTTGGAAAAGACAAGAGTATTTTGCCAGACAAAAGCGAGTTCAACTCTTTTTATTCAATATAGGGCCTAACGGCCAAGTTTTTACAAAAGAGAGCGCAGCAGGGCCCGAATATAATATAGTCAAAACACCGCACAGGCAGGGCCTGAGCGAAAGACTAAGACCTTAAAACCAAACAAGATCGCCATCTATGTATTCCTGATACGCTCCAGCTTCTTCAAACTCTGAAAGGGTCGGGGGTTTGCAAGGGTGAGTACGAGAGTACTCAACAAGTCGTACATGGATTTTGCTGAATACTATATGTAAGGGATAACAAAGGAAGGCAATAGGGTCTAAGTATCTGGATGCAGTTTTATTTTTAACATCATTTTACATTTGAAGCACAGATCATAAAATAAGTAGTAGAGGGGGTTTCCAAAGTTCAACAACACTTAACCATATTCACCAAATTCCAAAAACATTATTTGAGCTTGGTTAATCACCCCAAATCAAACTTAACTTCATTTACCGGAAGTACGGCGTATTCGAATACCATCATGATTAACTCTGTAGAGATGCTCAACTTTACCCACAAGATATCTACGACCGTTAATGCCAAGCGCTAACAACATGTAACTTAAATACATGCGGCCGGGTCGAGATGATCACAGCATTTCGTTAATTATTCCTGTGTTTAGTTGTTCCCGATAGGCCTGACGCTAAACTGGACTCCAAGTCACTATTAGCACCTACCGTTGTGAGAGCAGTGAATGACACTCCGGTCCATTCTTGTTCCACCCCTTCGGTATACTCCCCTGCCAGGGAGGCCGATCCCTATTCTCCTCAGAGAATAGTACCACCAGTTTAATCCATTTTTAATTCAGGAATGACTAACTTACTGAGCTATGTCAGAGGTAGGCCTACTGACCAGTCCGACCTGTGGTTGAGTGGGAACTTAAGTTATTTACTTTGCTCAAGGGGGTTTATTATCCTTACATTGCCAAAGACCAAGCCTTTCAATCCACAAGTCCATTCCGGTATCTTTTCACAAACCAACCGAACCAGCGGTTCGACAGCACTTTATTTCCATTTTTAAAAGCATTTGACTAGCTAACAGGAATAACAATAACTAACTTATCAAGGCAATAGTAAAATCTAGGGTTACAAAGGATGTAATAAGGTTCAATATTTTTCAAGGAAGTTTCAAGAGCAAATCGGCATTATCTAGGTATCATGTCATTCTAAAATAACGGGTTTCCAATATTTGAACATACAGTAAAATAATGCGATAGAAAATAGTTAATAACTATAGTGTCGGTGTTTCGTGCACCGGCAATACGGATTTTTGGTTAGTGGGGGTCGCGCACTCCCATGCCAGGTTGGTAGTCTTGTGGCGGGGGTCCTCGGCCGGGCTGGCGAGGTGACGCACTACTTCGTACCGTCAGTCCCGGCAATTAATTGTACCTGACCTCAGCGTGGCCTCGGGAGGGGGCGCTCTCCTCCGTGATGTGTCAGGATGACGGGACCGGGGCTTGACTTCTTGGCGAGTCCTCTGACATCCTCGGGAAGGGATTGCCTACCTTGGTACGGACGTCATGGGACGTCGCGGGCACAGGGCAGTTGGTCAGATGTCAGTGCGGGGCTTGACCCCCCGACTGCTGGTGAAGCCGACCAGGCGGGTACGAAGTCGGCCGCGTGCTCCGACCTAAGGGGTCGGAGCCTGTTGAACGCCCAGAGTTGGTGCGAATCTTTATGGCCCACGGACCCTTGGCCAGAGCTGGGCTTCTAAAGAGGGCAGCCCGTTCATGGTTCCGGGCTGATGGGGGTACCCATGGTATGTGTACTCGTCATATAGCATGGCATGATTCGGATCAACATGATCAACGGTGTACGGCTTGCCTTGCTCAGCGATCGGATCGGCTGAACCGCGTAGTCGACGTAGTCGTAATTGGCTTCTGTCGGGTCCGGCTCCTGTTCCGGGTACTGTGGCTGCTCCTCGAACTGTCCAACGACCGGATCTAGCGCGAAAAGGACGAATGACAATAAATAAACGAAAAACGAAAAGAAACAGAAACGAAAACCAAAAATGAAAACCGGAACCGGGCCGAGAGAGAGAACGGAGGGCAAAATGGTCATTTTGGAATTTTAGAGACTCCGAATTGCAGAGCGGAGGTCATCTTTGGACTCAGTAGATCGAAACGGTCAAGAATATGTACTTGTGGAGTTTCTGGGTTTTCTGGAATTTTTTGGGAATTTCTGGGATTTTTCTGGATTTTTAAACGGATTTATCGAAATTAATCGAATTAATTAATCCAAAAATTGAAAAAGGAAAAGACAAATGGGTTGCACAGTGCTTGGGTCATTCGGCCCACAAGCGAGGCGCACGGCCCGGCATGGATTGGGCCGGCCGGCCTGGCCCGGCGCGAGCAGGAGAGGGGGAGGGTTAGGGTTCCTCCCCCAGAACCGGCGATAGTGGCGGCGGCGGCTTGCGAGGCGGTGGCGCGGGCGGCGGCCGGAGCCGGGGATGGCGAGGCGAGGGAGGAGAGGATCTCACCGGCTCAAGGCGGGGAAGCGGGGCGAGGAAAGCAGGGCGAGCTCGCGCGGCTTTTATAGCCGACGCGGGAGGAGCGAGGGGACGAGCTCGCGGCGGCGCAGACTGCGGCGACGAAGCGGGCATGGCGCGGCATGGCGACGGGCGCTGGCGCGACGGCGCTGGGTAGCGGGCGGGGCACGGACGACGGCGCGGCAAAGAAGTGGGGTCACTGACGACGTGCGGGTGGTTACGGGCAAGCGCGACGCGGCGCTGGTGCGCGACGCAGCGCTGGCGGCGGCGCGGGCTCACGCGGGAGACGGCATTGGCCAACCAGGCCGAAAGGCCGAGGGGAATTGGGCCGGACGGCCCAAACGCAAAAAGGATTTGGCCCAAAGCAAGAAAACAAAAATCCAAATTCGATTTTAAATTCCAAATTCAAATAAAAAGCAAATGAAGTTTCAATTCAATTATTTTGAATTTTAGGGTCGTTTCATTCAACAAGAGAAAATTTTCCAACTTGAGTTTAAACTCTGAGGGGCATCTGGTTCTATTAAGTTACAAGCGTGATTAGGGCAAAGGTCAAGATTTCAACCCTACTGTCACTTACTCTAAACTTAGATGTTACTCTTATATCACATACAACTGCATACAAGCACCTACTAAAAGTCACAATAAAAAATCAAAAGACACTGCTGCTGCCCTCCAAACCGACTTGCACACCGACTTCAATCTCAGTCAGCTGCCCACTTTCTCTCTATGCCCATTTCTACTCAGCCAAGTGGAGGAGGCAGGGGTTGCATGTACTCCACATAACCTCCAGCACATGGTTTCCCTATTACAGCCAACTCGTTTCAACCTGCTCAGATTAGAAAATAAAGCAATATAAAAGATGTGACTATAGGGCATTGAATCTTTACTACCCCACCATTACTCACCTAAGCAGTAGCTGCCCTTCTCCTTTATCTCTTGCAGCTGGAAGAAGAAGGAACTTGCTAGGAAGGATAAAAAGGACAACAACCACCATCCCTTTCCTCTCCCTGCCATATTTCCACCTTTTTCTACAGTAATAGGTGCCAAACTTTAGTTCAAATGTATATATTGCCCTCCTTACCATTCAATAGCAGTAAAGGTTGAGCATCGACATGCATTGAAAAGCATTCACCCCCCCCCCCAAATGAAGTAGCAGAAGGATTTATTGAGCCTAAAGCTAAAAGATTTGATTGATAGCATGATTGCATATCCTCGTGTTTGCATTTCTTATGCATGCGAAGTTTAGTAGCAAGTATTCAATGGTTGCATTTTTTTCCAACTAGGCAGTGTAGTGATTAAGATGTATCAAACATAGCAACATTACTCTAGTGCCCTTACTCCCTATATAGCATGCACAAGTAGTAGATGGTATCTATTCGTAACATGTTAGATCATGAATGTCTTTACAAAAAAATTATTGTAAGCAACCTAAGCATCAAGGCATGTATGCACCAATTTAATATGGTAAAACTATTGAGATAATGTTACATTGATGCCAAACTAAAATGGTAATAATGTTGAATGAGTGACTCCAT
This sequence comes from Rhipidocladum racemiflorum, assembly GCA_036346355.1. NCBI lineage: Eukaryota > Viridiplantae > Streptophyta > Magnoliopsida > Poales > Poaceae > Rhipidocladum > Rhipidocladum racemiflorum. The sequence continues at coordinate 35,902,369 of CM070580.1, read as the reverse complement.
AGAATAAATTTTAGAAAGATTAATACTACAATTTAAAGAACATTTCCTTTTTTGACTTGAACCTCAAAGCATCCAAAAATCTACATAGCTGATAACCACCTTACACTACGGATTTTTCCTAAATATCATCCTTCTCAATCAAGTAAGAGCACCAAACACAATATACATATGCCTTTCCAACCAACAACAATACACCACTACAAAGCTTGTGAGCAAGCACACATGCATCACTATCTGTTTTTGAAATACCAATCAGCAGCTAGCATATCATCATCCAAACATATATACCTTACTAATCATTCTGTACAAAAGGCCAAATCAATTGATCACTACCCCTTAATTACATGAATCAAGAACCCCAAATGTTGAGCTTACAATTTTATAGAAAATGGCCCAAGCATGATTAAAAAGTGGGGGGAATGATCCCTTAGCTTGTGCATAGAGGACGGTGATGACACCAGATCCGAAGGGGATGGCCGGCACAGGCAGCCGCCATGCCTCGTGATGCGGCCTCGTGGACCGGGTCCACCCCATCGGCGTCGAGAGCACCGGGCAGGCAACAATCACATGGTAGAAATCTAGAACAAGGGAGAAGAACGTGAGAATGATGATCGTATTACTGGACGTGAACAGTTAGGCTATTCTAGTATAGAATTAAAAAAATTATTATGTAATTAAAGAATCACTGCAAGTTATAATTCACAAAATCACCATTCGACACGCAGATCCATAGTACGCTGGTACGGTTTAACGGTTGTAGTCATACTAGACTAGCATCTCCATTAAAAGCTCCTCCTGACCGTCACAAGTTACGGATCGTTCTCGATCGTTACTATCACAGGTTGCGGATCGTCCTAACATTGAAGCCTCACAGCAATACATCTAAGAGGTATCCACACGTATGGAGCGTATACTGCACACAAGCAGGCCGGGCGCCGGCACAGACTGTTTTGGGTGGAGGGGTGGCGGCTAGGTTTTCAAAAATTCCGAATTCCTATGGTGTCTCGTAACCCTAAAGCCAACACACCCTCTCTTTAAATAGATGCTCCACAATATGTCTCTGCATTAGAGACCTATTAAGAACTTGCATCCCATTAGAATTCGAATTACCATTCGAATTGCATCCCAACTTTTTAAGTGTGCGACCCTATAAGTTCACGTATACTTTTACTCAACCATTAATTGGTAGCAGTCCCTAGCAGAACGTGCCGACTCCCGAGTATATGTAAAGATCACATTGGGCGAACATTAACAATGCTTAGTTATATGTATTTTCCTTTGCTTTATAATATCGGTCAAACCCAAGACGAGTATGTGTCACCTTGTTTAATTAGCTCGACTAGTCTTTCTCGATTACATGACTCGAAATTTTCAACTACGGTTAACTATTTTGTGAAAACCTACAAATTAAGAATTCTCTTTATCAAGCTTGAGTTTGTCTATAATCCTGCTTAAAAGAATGGAACTCATACAAATTAAGAATTCTAAAGTTCTTCAATTTCCTTTTTGCAAGTTCACAATGACTCGGTGATTAACAGTGGGTTTTCCATCTCACGAGACCACTCTTGCTCGAGACGCATTCACGACAGACTAAAGAAAGTCGATCCGCTGTAAATGTCCTTCTTGCAAACTGGTCCCAGTAAATAGAAAACTTCTTGCTTTTTCTCGCAAATGAGTCCTGTGTGCTCTTGCAATTGCCAGTAAAGTGAGGAAGTTGTCTTTTTCACCTGTCAACCAAACTCTTAAAGTCTCTCTCACTTCCGTTGCAGTTACTATTACTCGAAATAGTAACTTTTGGTCTCTCCTCCAAACACTCCCTTGTCCTCAAATCCATCTCAGAAAATTACCACTCTCTCGGTACTTCATCTCGAGCAACTTTCCCTATCTACATCGAAGCAAAACCCTATCCGGTGGCTGCGACTTGCTCGATTTGCTCGGAGAAGCACCTTTAGGACTTGGTAAGTTTCCTCCTTCAATTTTCTTCAGTTCTAGACTTACTTTTCTTGTTCTTAGGGTCATTCTTTTCTTTCCTGTAGACTGCGTTAGTTCTTGCGCTTGTATGTGGTTCTAAGGGCAAAGTTGGTCTGTTAGGTGTTTGACGAAATGCCTAGGAGAAAAGACACAGATAAAAGAAGTTTGATGGATAGACTTGGTGAGATAGTGTCAAAGAAGAAACATAAATCCACCCAGTCTTCACAAGGGACAGTACATCTAGAGGATACTCGCACCCCTGGCTTGGTTACAAAGGTCACAACATCAAAGCCTCCTAGAAAAGATAAGCAACTCAGATTCGATCCAGTTTATGAGTCTGAATCATGATGATCTTGATTATGAGCCAAGTAGGGATCTCGCTCAAGAAGAGAATCTTATTCTGAGATTGATATGTTAAGTGGAAATGAGCTAGCTACCCTTGGAGGAAAAAAGGCCGAGGTCAATCAGGCTAGTAAATGAAAGAAGTTGGTTTCCTTTTGATAAACCCCCTCTAGATGAGAAGTTCATCACACTTCTTGAAAAACATCTTTTGGGATATAAGAATAGACATGACAAAAGGGAATGAAGATATCTGCCTTGAGTAAACATCAATTTGTAGATTGGAATCAAATTTGCTCCATAACTAGATCATACCACATACTTGATTGTGTTAGATCTACCCCGAGATTCTTTGGAAATGGTGTCGAGCAATATTTCCTCATGGAATGAAGATAGAATCCTAGAATTCTATTCATCTTTGGCTGTAAACAAAAGAAGACACTATATTCTATTCTCTATAGATGGAAAAATAAGAAAAGTAAGGTCACCACACTTTGAATCAGCAATTGGAGCCGTAGGACCTCAAGTTAACAGAACAAGGATTCATGACAAAATGTTTCTCGAAATAGATGGAGACAAATTGGAGATATGCCTGATCTTCAGCTTTCACTCATATTTATAGAGATATCACAGAAGAAAACTTCAATGCAAATCGAGCTAGTTGTTTGTCCGAGAAGCTAAAACACCGCTCTTGATCTTAAGGCATACGCTTTTCCAAAATCAAGTTATAAAGAAGGTGTCACTCCAGTTGTTGGCTTGGCTACTTCATCTAATCCTCTCAAAGCAACCCATTGACTGATAGATTACATTTTTGGAGAAATGGAGGAAGCAATTTATAGAAGAATGGGAGTCCACTACCTTTGCTCAAGAAATATCCGAATCTGCTAGCCCAAGGGATAATTTCACAAAGAAGAAAGTAGTAGATCCTTTACCTGTAAACCAAAGAAATACAGGTTGCTTAAACTACCCACTGAAGTTGCTGCCCAAGTGCCTTGTGTAACGCTCGCATCAATTGATCCAAGTGATCATGAGGGAGACAGATGACAAACTCATGATGGAGATGATCAACCTGCTTCAAGCCATCACAGTTCGAGATCATCACATTAGTCATCATACTCCAAGACTCAATACTCCTAGCTATCATAGCAATCATACTCGAGTCTTTTGCACCTCCTCACTGAAAACTTTGAGAATACAGAAATTCTTGGAGGAAGTTCTCAGAGAACTTTGCAACAATCGATGCACAAGATGAAGCAACTCAGATTTTCCTCGTTCTCAATCCAATCATGAAGCAGATGTTGCACACAGCCAAGGTGGACATTTCAGTCCTAGTCACATTTCTCCGATTTCAAGTCATCGCACCCTACCTCCAGTAACTTTCAAGAATGGGTTTTCCTTCTCAAAGATGATGAAAATGCTCAAGGAGATGAACTTGGAGAAATTGATAAGCTAAGAAAGCTTGTCTTTGCATCAAGATTTGTTCAAGATCAGGAATTCAGACTGCAAAGACATAATCATGAAGCAGAGGCTCTAGAGTTCCTCAAAATTTTTCAAGACCACAGACTTCCATCACTCTGCTTCATGAAAATATAGGAGAAAATCCAGATGATAGACAACATCATGCTTGGAATGAGGAATGTACCGCTTGGTTCAACCTTTTGAAACAAGATACAACTCGTAATTGAAGGATGTCCAAGAAAAAGTTGTCAAGAACGAGAGGTTAGTCAAGTTAAGGCACACTGAGCACATGGCTGCTCTTCAGCAATATCATGATCAAGTTCAGAAAACTCATGAGTTGATGAGTAAAATGTATCAAGAACAAGGCAGATTAAAGGATGAGACTTCAAAGAATTTTGATATGCTCAAGAGTAATCAATGGGATCTAAGGACTTGGCTTACTCAAGTAAATTCAAATCAAAACTTGCTCAAAGATAGGCTGTATGACCTCAATATCAAGGTGAATACTCAAGACACCAAGTTTCATCAGTTTGCTGATTTTTCAGAACGAATGTTTAAAACCAATGATGACACAATCCATGGTGTAGAACACACTCTTCGAGGCTATATTGATCACTTTGATACCTCAATAACAACTTTGGTATCAAATCAAGAACAGCTTGGTGACATCATCTTTGATCAGACAAATCCAATCATTGACTCAGTTCATGATCTTCAAGAAAACTTTCAGAACTGGACAGTTGAGTCACAGCCAGGAGATCCAGATTATCCAAGTTGGCATGATCAAGCTATGGTTTCAAGAAGACAACAATCGTAACAAGCTACTCCATTTCAGTCTTCTCCGAGGCGCAGTGTCGGCCAAAGAGCTTCGACTTTGTTCAAAAGAACTTTCTCCAGCGCAAGAAGTGATATTCTTTTGGAGAGTTGATGCCAAAGGGGAGAAATTAGTCTAGAGAGTAGTAGAAGTAAACGTGTGAACTTGTGTATGCTTAACTTTGGTCCTGTTGAAGTCCTGTGCTTTTTTCCGCTTCTTCCGCTGTTTAGACTACTTGCCGAGTTTCTCTTAATCATAATTACTCTATTGTGTGTGCTTAAACTCTTTGAAAAATAGTTCTTGTTAAATTTAAGCACGGTTTTAGGGGAGCTCATTCTTTTAAATTATACTTTTGTTCATCGGACTAACATTCTTTTGCGTAAGAAGGAAAGTTTTATCTGAAAACAAGAAGGTTGTCATCAATCACCAAAAGGGAGATTGAAAGCATCTAGGCCCCTAATAATTTGTTTAAATTATTTGTTGGGTTTTGGTGCTTGATGATCAACTAAATCAGTCTTATCGATTTCATCGTAAAAGAGGATCAAGATTAAGGTTTCATTATTCTTAGTCCTTTAGCTCATAAGTCTTTTCAAGTCTTTTAGATAAGTTTTTTCCGGTTTCAACTGCATTTATAAAGAGGGACTAGGCACAAGTTCAAGTCTTGGGTCCTAGGATTTCTCTTTAAAAACACCTTGGGGCTTAAGCTAAATCATTTCAGATTCCGTTATTAAACCTTGTGTGAGTTCAGATCCTTTTCAAATCAAATTCTAACAGAACTCAAACCGAAGCGTTTCCCATTTACAACGGACCAAGTTTTTGGGTCTCATTGCAGTTGTGTTTTCCTTAAAAATCTCTCAAGTGCTTTTAAGCTACAACGGACCAAAAGCTTCCATTTACAAATGCACCACCTTTTGGGTCCGTTGTAAACATAAAACTTAATGGTTTCTCGTGTTCAATCCAATTCCTTTGTTGATGTATAACCAAGAAGCTCTCCTTCGCGACGGACCAAGTTTTTGGGTCCGTTGTAAACTTGTTCTTAAAACTCTCCCAACGGACCAAAGCATTTGCTCAAAGCATGTGTACGACGGACCAACTTTCTTGGTCCGACGTAGATGCCTTTTTTCGCTGGTTTGGGTCCGTAGTTCATTGAGCCTCTTGCATATTTTTATCAACCCTTGTCGATACAATCATTTCGCTTTTGTCACTTGATCGACATTGGCAAACGGCTACCTGTTGCCAATAACGGCTATTTGCTTCCTCGTAGCCTATTTAAACAGTTCAGAGGCTCTCCCAAAATGTAACTTTGCCATCTCTTTGACATCTAGCATCCGAAAGCCAAAATTCCAAAAGAGATCAAGCTCCACTGAAAAACAAAATCCTACACTCTTACAGCTCCTAGTAAAGTCTAGTTTCAGCTTGTTTCTAGTGAACCAAGAGACAGGGCTTGTGGATGGTCTATTACTCTTGGAACTAGCTGTTCCTAGACGGTTTCTTGTCGGGTGATTTTAGTGCGACTGCCTAACCGTGTTTGTGGAAGGCCACTATTATTGTGAAGAGGTTTTGACTCACCTCACCAAAGTGGTAAAAAGAGTTACAATAGTGAAAAATCCAAGATCGCCTCGTGAGTTACTGGAGGAGCAATACTTGAGGAAGTGCTCTAACGGGGACGTAGGAGATTTCTCTCTGAACCTCGGTGAAAAATCTCTTGTCTCTCGTGTGATAGTTTGTCTTTTCTTGTTCTCACTATTGCTTAAGTTGTTCTTAGTCTGTTGGTGCTTATTCTGCTTATCCGCTTAGATCTTATCTTTAAACTGCTTAGTTTGTCTTGTTTAAATTGTTTAAAATTGCCTATTCACCCCCTCTAGGCCTTACCGATCCTTTCAAGTGGTATCGAGCAGGTTTTACCCTGTTCAAGCTTAATCACCTTGGGTAATGGCCGAGGAAATGGGTCTCACATCGTTAGTGTAGGAAGGGTTCCTGCTTTCGATGGCTCAAATTATGCTTATTGGAAAATTCGCATGAGATGTTATCTTGAGGTCAGCCGGCTATGACGCTTGGAGAGTGACAGAAAAACCTTTACCTCCACGTCATACACGATGGACAGTCCTCTTCCTCGTAACCCACTCCTGGAGAAATTAAAAACATGCAATATGATGCTCAGGCTAGAAATGCTATATTCTCCTGTCTTAGCATAGAAGTTTTTGATAGAGTGAGTAATTTGTCTATCGCTTACGATATTTGGACCACTCTACAAGAAATTCATGAAGGTACCTCTGATGTGAAAGAAGAAAAATATTTTGTTGTTAGAGAAAAGTTTGATCAGTTCAAAATGCTTCCTCAGGAAAATGCCAATGATATGTTTTCTAGACTTAATCCTATTGTCAATGAACTTAAAGGTCTTGGTACTAAGGTTGATGATGTGGAAGTTTGCAGGAAAATGATAAGGGTGCTGCCTCGTGCTTATCACAGCTTGATAACTTATCTATCAAACAAGTGGAGATCTAAAAATTGACACCTACCGAAAGTTACTAGGAAAGATTTACGCATTACCTAACTTACTTTGGTCAAGAAGATGCACCCAAGAAGAAATCTATTGCTCTCAAAGCCAAAGATAAGGTGGAAGAGTCATCGAGTGAAGAAGATGATGTTTCAAGCTGTAATGAAGACGAAGACGTCAGAAACCGGCCTTGCTTATGAGATCTGCAAACAAAATCATGAGAAGAGTTAATGCCAGAGACAGAGGGAAGGTATATAATCAGTTTTCAAAGAAAAACCCCTTTTCGAATATTACCTGTTTTGAATGCAATGAAAAGGGACACATAGCTGCACGATGTCCAAACAAGAGCAAGAAGAAGGGCAAGGGCAAGGGCAAAGATGAAGAAACCAAGAAAATGCCTACAACAATGCAAAAAGTTTCATCACGAAAGAAGTTCTCCAAGAAACATTGGAGAAAGGGAAAGAAGGAGGCACATATTGGTGAATGGGTCTCAGATGAAGAAAGTTCAAGTGATGAATCCTCTTCTTCCTCCTCGATGATGAAGATGGTTCAAGGTCTAAGGGGTTACTGGATCGGGCGTTGGATGAATCTACTCCACCTTCACCTTCTCTCGCCTGCTTGTCTTATGGCAAGAGGTGATGAGGACAAGGTAAATGATTCTCCTTCTTATGATGAGCTAGTGGAGATCATTAAAGAGCTTAATGATGCCTTGTGTGCTAAAACTTCTAAGGATAAATCTCTTAAGAAAACTATTGCCAGTTTAAATGATGATAATGACTTGCTTGTCTCTAAGGTCAAGATTCTTGAATCTAAGTATGAAGAAGTGAAAGACAAGTTTTACTGTTTGGAGACTAGTCATAATGAGCTCAATGTTGTTCATGATAATCTTACTTTTGCTCATGATGCTCTAGTCATCAATCATGATTTACTTACCGCTGCTCATGATTCCTTGAATGCAACTCATGTATTACTTATTAAGACTCATGATGATTTGCTTGTCAAACACTGTGAACTAGAAATGAGTAAGGAATTAACTACAAGCAAATCAAAGAATGTTTCCGCTCATGATAGATCTATTACCTGTGATTTGACTTGTGATGAAATTCCTATTGCTAGCTCTTCCTGCATGCTTAATGACAATCATAGAAATGCTTTGTGTACTGAAAGTCTCATGTTGGAAAATCAAGAGCTAAGGTCAAAAATTGCTAAATTTGACAAAGGTCTTGAAAAATGCTTTCTCGGAAGTGTCACTCTTGATAAAATTCTTGGAGAGCAAAAAGTCACCTTGGGCAAAAGAGGCATTGGATATAAAACAGATAATGTGCCCAAGAAGGATTATTTGCCAAAATCCAAGATAAATTTTGTCAAGAAAAGAACTAAGTGTCACTATCATCATAGATTTGACCACAGTTCAAATGTATGCATGTATGCAAGCACGCTAAACAAAGGCTAAAAGAAACTGCATGGTTGATGCTCACTACATGTTGTTTAAAGATTTCAGGGAAAAATGAATGTGAAATTTGTCGGCCCCTCTAATCTTGATAGAAAGCTTAAAGTCGCTTGGGTGCCCAAATCTTTGCTTATTAATCCTTTTGGCCCCAAAATTGTTGAAACTAACATCCATGGACCCAAAAGCATTTGGGTACCTAAAATCAAGAAATGATTCTGCTTATTCAGTGAACTACAAGAGTGGTGGTCATCACTGGGTAATTGACGGTGGATGTACTCAACACATGACCTACTCATCAAGAATGTTCACCTCAGTTGAAAAAGAAAGTAATTCAAGTCACAAAATTACTTTTGGTGATAATAGTAGAAGAAAGGTAAAGGGAAATGGTAAGATTGCCATCTCTAATGATTATTCAATTGATAATGTGCTTCTTGTTGATTCCTTGAATTTCAATCTTTTATCGGTTGCTCAGCTGTGTGATCTTGGTTTCCATTGTACCTTTTCTCTTGATGGAGTAACTGTTTTTGACAAAAATGAAAAGCTTATCTTCAAAGGTTTTAGATTTCAAAATCTTTATCTAGTTGATTTCAACTCTAACTCCTCATGCATCTCGACTTGTCTGTTGGCAAAAGCCTCTCTTGGTTGGCTTTGGCATAGACGTCTTGGGCATGTAGGCATGTCTAATTTGAATAAACTTTTTAAAAATGAGTTAGTGGTGGGCTTGAAAGATGTAAAATTCGAAAAGGATAGATTGTGCAGTGCTTGTCAAGCCGGTAAGCAAGTTGCAAATTCTCATCCTACTAAAAATATCTTGTCCACCACTAGACCTCTAGAGCTGCTGCATATGGATGTGTTTGGCCCAACCTCTTATGCCAGTCTAGGTGGTAACTCATACTGTTTAGTCATTGTGGATGACTTCTCTCGGTTCACTTGGGTATTCTTTTTACCTAATAAAAGTGAAGTTGGAAAAATCTTTAAAAATTTTGCAAAAAGGGCTCAAAATGAATTTGATTGCCCCATCAAGAAAATCAGGAGTGACAAGGGAATTGAGTTTGTTAATACTAATGTCATTGATTTTTGTGTTGAGCTAGGAATAAAACATGAGCTGTCAGCTACTTATACTCCTCAACAAAATGGTGTAGTAGAAAGAAAAAACAGAACACTTATTGAAATGGCAAGAACCATGTTGGATGAATATGGAACACCAGACGCTTTTTGGGCTGAAGCAATCAACACAATTGTCATGCAATCAATAGACTCTATCTACATCGACTACTCAAGAAAACCTCTTACGAGCTGCTGGTTGGAAGAAAACCAAATGTTACTTACTTTCGTGTGTTCGGGTGCAAGGTCTACATCTACAAAAAGAGGACACACCTAGGTAAATTTCAGAAAAGGTGTGACTCAGGTATTATGCTAGGTTATTCTTCCAAATCTAAAGCCTATAGAGTTTTTAATAATTCAACTGGTTTGGTTGAAGAAACCTATGATGTAAAATTCGATGAATCTAATGGCTCACAAGGTGAGCATGAGAATTTAGCTGATGCAGGTGAAGATGCCTTGATGGAAGCAATGAAGAAAATGGAAGTTGGTGAAGTAAAACCTAGAGAAGATAATGATGAGAAACCAACAACTTCCATGATGCCTCAAAATGGATCACTACAAGAAGAAGATGAGAAGAATCAAGAAGGATTAAACTTGATTAAGAGTCATCATACTATTGCCAAAGACCACCACGTGGATCAAATAATTGGGGATTTCAGTAAGGGTGTTCAAACTCGATCTAGACAAGCTTCCTTTTGTGAACATTACTCTTTTGTTTCTTGTGTTGAACCCAGAACTATAGATGAAGTTTTGGATGATGCTGACTGGATTATTGCCATGGAAGAAGAGCTTAATAGCTTCAAGAGAAACAAAGTATGGGATTTGGTGGAACGTCCAAAAGATCAAAATGTCATAGGAACAAAGTGGGTTTTCAGAAACAAGCAAGATGAAAATGGAATTGTCACTCGAAACAAAGCAAGATTAGTGGCACAAGGTTTTACTCAAGTAGAAGGACTGGATTATGGAGAAACTTATGCTCCTGTTGCTCGACTTGAAGCTATACGGTTCCTTCTAGCTTTTGCATGTCATTTTAATATAACTTTATTTCAAATGGATGTAAAGAGTGCTTTTCTTAATGGAATCATTGAAGAAACTGATTTTGTTGAGCAACCTCCTGGTTTTGAAGACTTAAAATATCCAAATCATGTATTTAAGTTATCTAAGGCTCTCTATGGTTTAAAACAAGCCCCAAGGGCATGGTATGAGAGACTTAGGAACTTTCTACTAGAAAAGAATTTCAAAATTGGGAAAGTTGACCCAACACTCTTTTTAAAAGACTTCAATGGTGCATTAATGATTTGCCAAATCTATGTTGATGATATAATCTTTGGTTGTATTAATCACTCTCTTTGCAAGGAATTCAAAGTGATTTGATGGCAAAGGAATTCGAGATGTCAATGATAGGGGAACTTACATTCTTCCTTGGATTTCAAATCAAGCAATTAAAAAGGGGAACTTTCATATCACAAGAAAAATACATCAAGGATCTCCTTAAACGCTTCAAATTGGATGAATGCAAGCCACTCAAGACTCCTATGGCAACAAACACACATCTTGATCAAGATATAGGAGGTAAGTCTGTTGACCAAAAACTCTTTAGATCCATGATTGGATCTTTACTCTACTTGACAGCATCTAGGCCTGATATCATGTTTAGTGTCTCAGATGTGTGCTAGATTTCAGTCTGCTCCTAAAGAAGTACATCTTAGTGCCGTAAAAAGAATTTTCAGATATTTAAAGCACACTTCAACTATAGGCTTGTGGTACCCTAAGGGTGCTTCTTTCAATCTAATTGGCTACTCAGATTCTGATTATGCCGGATGCAAAATAGATCGAAAAAGCACCTCTGGGGGTTGTCACTTGCTTGGAAGGTCTTTAGTATCTTGGTGCTCTAAAAAGCAAAACTCAGAGCTGCCTTCATCACGAGGCTGAATATGTGGCTGCCGGTAGTTGTTGTGCTCAGATTTTATTTATCAAGCAAACTTTTCTTGACTATGGCATTAAGTTTGAAAATGTACCTCTTCTTTGTGATAATGAAAGTGCAGTGAAAATAGCAAACAATCCGGTCCAGCACTCACGAACTAAGCATATTGAGATCCGACATCACTTCATCAGAGATCATGTTGGCAAAAAGGACATTATGCTTAGTTATGTTAGAACTGATGACCAATTGGCTGATATTTTCACCAAACCTTTAGATGAAGCCAGATTTTCAAGACTGAGAAATGAATTGAATATTATTGATCTTTCAAATGTTGTTTAAAGCTTGACTTCTTATTTGAACTATTTGCTTGTTGATTTATCTTGCAAGTTTTCGGAGTTTTCAACATTAAGGGGGAGTCAAGAATGTCCCTCAATGCATCTCTTGTTACCCACTCATGTTAACAAAAATTAGCTGTGCTGATGCAAGTAAATTTTTTTTTTGGAAAATGAAAATAGTTTCTTTCTCAAAGAATTTCACGCAAATTTTTTATTAATTTTTTTTTTGCCACTCAGCACATGAGTTCTCTTTATCAAGCTTGAGTTTGTCTATAATCCTGCTTAAAAGAATGGAACTCATACAAATTAAGAATTCTAAAGTTCTTCAATTTCCTTTTTGCAAGTTCACAACGGACTCAGTGACAACAGTGGGTTTTCCATCTACGACAGACCACTCTTGCTCAGAACGCATTCACGACAGACTAAAGAAAGTCAGTCCGTTGTAAATGTCCTTCTTGCAAAACTGGTCCGGCGTAAATAGAAAACTTACTGTTTTTCTCGCAAATGAGTCCTGTGTGCTCTTGCAATTGCCAGTAAAGTGAGGAAGTTGTCTTTTTCACCTGTCAACCAAACTCTTAAAGTCTCTCTCACTTCCGTTGCAGTTACTATTACTCGAAATAGTAACTTTTGGTCTGTCTCCTCCCAACACTCCCTTGTCCTCAAATCCATCTCAAAATTACCACTCTCTCTGCATTTCATCTCCCGAGCAACTTTCCCTATCTACATCGAAGCAAAACCCTATCCGGGTGGCTGCGACGGTGCTCCAGTTTGCTCGGAGAAGCACCTTTAGGACTTGGTAAGTTTCCTCCTTCAATTTTCTTCAGTTCTAGACTTACTTTTCTTGTTCTTAGGGTCATTCTTTTCTTTCCTGTAGACTGCGTTAGTTCTTGCGCTTGTCTGTGGTTCTAAGGGCAAAGTTGGTCTGTTAGGTGTTTGACGAAATGCCTAGGAGAAAAGACACAGATAAAAGAAGTTTGATGGATAGACTTGGTGAGATAGTGTCAAAGAAGAAACATAAATCCACCCAGTCTTCACAAGGGACAGTACATCTAGAGGATACTCGCACCCCTGGCTTGGTTACAAAGGTCACAACATCAAAGCCTCCTAGAAAAGATAAGCAACCTGCTGTATCTGATCCAGTTTATGAGTCTGAATCTGATGATGCTGATTATGAGCCAAGTAGGGATCTCAGTTCTGAAGAAGAGAATCTTATTCCTGAGATTGATATGTTAAGTGGAAATGAGCTAGCTACCCTTGGAGGAAAAAGGCTGAGGTCAATCAGGCTAGTAAATGAAAGAAGTTGGTTTCCTTTTGATAAACCCCCTCTAGATGAGAAGTTCATCACACTTCTTCAGAAAAACATCTTTTTGGGATATAAGAATAGACATGACAAAAAGGGAATGAAGATATCTGCCTTGAGTAAACATCAATTTGTAGATTGGAATCAAATTTGCTCCATAACTAGATCATACCACATACTTGATTGTGTTAGATCTACCCCAGGATTGCTGGAAATGGTGTCAGGCAATATTTCCTCATGGAATGAAGATAGAATCCTAGAATTCTATTCATCTTTGCTGGTAAACAAAAGAAGACACTATATTCTATTCTCTATAGATGGAAAAATAAGAAAAGTAAGGTCACCACACTTTGAATCAGAATTGGAGCCGCAGGACCTCAAGTTAACGAGAACAAGGATTCATGACAAAATGTTTCTGGAAATAGATGGAGACAAATTGGAGATATGCTCGATCTTCAGCTTTCACTCATATTTATAGAGATATCACAGAAGAAAACTTCAATGCAAATCGAGCTAGTTGTTTGTCCGAGAAGCTAAAACACCGCTTCTTGATCTTAAGGCATACAGCTTTTTCCAAAATCAAGTTATAAAGAAGGTGTCACTCCAGTGTTGGCTTGGCTACTTCATCTAATCCTCTCAAAGCAACCCATTGACCTGATAGATTACATTTTTGGAGAAATGGAGGAAGCAATTTATAGAAGAATGGGGAGTCCACTACCTTTTGCTCAAAGAAATATCCGAATCTTTGCTAGCCCAAGGGATAATTTCACAAAGAAGAAAGTAGTAGATCCTTTACCTGTAAACCAAAGAAATACAAAGTTGCTTAAACTACCCACCGGGTTGCTGCCCAAGTGCCTTGTGTCTTGCTCGCATCAATTGATCCAAGTGATCATGAGGGAGACAGTGATGACAAATTTCACTCATGATGGAGATGATCAACCTGTTTCAAGCCATCACAGTTCAGATCATCACAGCATTAGTCATCATACTCCAAGACTCAATACTCCTAGCTATCATAGCAATCATACTCAGTCTTTTGCACCTCCTCAGCCTGAAAACTTTGAGAATACAGAAATTCTTGGAGGAAGTTCTCAGAGAACTTTGCAACAATCTGATGCACAAGATGAAGCAACTCAGATTTTCCTCAGTTCTCAATCCAATCATGAAGCAGATGTTGCACACAGCCAAGGTGGACATTTCAGTCCTAGTCACATTTCTCCAGTTTCAAGTCATCGCACCCTACCTCCAGCAGAACTTTCAGTAATGGGTTTTCCTTCTCAGCATGATGAAAATGCTGAAGGAGATGAACTTGGAGAAATTGATAAGCTAAGAAAGCTTGCTGCTGCATCAAGATTTGTTCAAGATCAGGAATTCAGACCTGCAGCACATAATCATGAAGCAGGAGGCTCTAGAGTTCCTCAAAAATTTTCAGTACCACAGCACTTCCATCACTCTGCTCATGAAAATATAGGAGAAAATCCAGATGATAGACAACATCATGCTTGGAATGAGGAACAGCCTGCTTGGTTCAACCTTTTTGAAACAAGATACAACTCAGAATTGAAGGATGTCCAAGAAAAAGTTCTTTGAAGAAACAGAGGTTAGTCTGCGTTAAGGCACACCGAGCACATGGTCGCTCTTCAAAGAATATCATGATCAAGTTCGTAAAACTCATGAGTTGATGAGTAAAAGGTATCAAGAACAAGGCAGATTAAAGGATGAGACTTCAAAGAATTTTGATATGCTCAAGAGTAATCAATGGGATCTAAGGACTTGGCTTACTCAAGTAAATTCAAATCAAAACTTGCTCAAAGATAGGTCAGATGACCTCAATATCAAGGTGAATACTCAAGACACCAAGTTTCATCAGTTTCTTTGATTTTTCGTAATCTAATGTTTAAAACCAATGATGACACAATCCATGGTGTAGAACACACTCTTCGAGGCTATATTGATCACTTTGATACCTCAATAACAACTTTGGTATCAAATCAAGAACAGCTTGGTGACATCATCTTTGATCAGACAAATCCAATCATTGACTCGATTCATGATCTTCAAGAAAACTTTCGTGAATCGACAGCTTGAGTCACGGCCAGGAGATCCAGATTATCCAAGTTGGCATGATCAAGCTATGGTTTCAAGAAAGACAACAATCGTAACAAGCTACTCCACTCGATCTTCTCCGAGGCGCAGTGTCAGTCAAAGAGCTTCGACTTTGTTCAAAAGAACTTTCTCCAGGCGCAAGAAGTGATATTCTTTTTGGAGAGTTGATGCCAAAGGGGGAGAAATTAGTCTAGAGAGTAGTAGAAGTAAACGTGTGAACTTGTGTATGCTTAACTTTGGTCTGTTGAAGTCTGTTGCTTCTTCTGCTTCTTCTGCCTGTTTAGACTACTTGCTGAGTTTCTCTTAATCATAATTACTCTATTGTGTGTGCTTAAACTCTTTGAAAAATAGTTCTTGTTAAATTTAAGCACGGTTTTAGGGGGAGCTCATTCTTTTAAATTATACTTTTGTTCTCAGGACTAACATTCTTTTTCAGAAGAAGGAAAGTTTTTATCTGAAAACAAGAAGGTTGTCATCAATCACCAAAAAGGGGGAGATTGAAAGCATCTAGGCCCCCTAATAATTTGTTTAAATTATTTGTTGGGTTTTGGTGCTTGATGATCAACTAAATCAGTCTTATCAGATTTCATCAGAAAAGAGGATCAAGATTAAGGTTTCATTATTCTTAGTCCTTTAGCTCATAAGTCTTTTCAAGTCTTTTTAGATAAGTTTTTTCCGGTTTCAACTGCATTACTATAAAGAGGGACTATGCACAAGTTCAATTCTTGGTTCCTAGGATTTCTCTTTAAAAACAACTTGGGGCTTAAGCTAAATCATTTCAGATTCCTTTATTAAACCTTGTTTGAGTTCATATCCTTTTCAAATCAAATTCTAACAGAACTCAAACCGAAGCGTTTCCCATTTACAACGGACCAAGTTTTTGGGTCTCATTGCAGTTGTGTTTTCCTTAAAAATCTCTCAAGTGCTTTTAAGCTACAACGGACCAAAAGCTTCCATTTACAACAGACCACCTTTTGGGTCCGTTGTAAACATAAAACTTACTTGGTTTACGGTGTTCAATCCAATTCCTTTGTTGATGTATAACCAGTAAGCTCTCCTTCCGACGGACCAAGTTTTTGGGTCCGTTGTAAACTTGTTCTTAAAACTCTCCCAACGGACAAAGATTTGCTCAAAGCATGTGTACGACGGACCAACTTTCTTGGTCCGACGTAGATGCCTTTTCGCTGGTTTGGGTCCGTAGTTCATTGAGCCTCTTGCATATTTTTATCAACCCTTGTCGATACAATCATTTCGCTTTTGTCACTTCGATCGACATTGGCAAACGGCTACCTGTTGCCAATAACGGCTATTTGCTTCCTGTAGCCTATTTAAACAGTTCGTAGGCTCTCCCAAAACAGAACTTTTGCCATCTCTTTGACATCTAGCATCCGGAAGCCAAAATTCCAAAAGAGATCAAGCTCCACTCAAAAACAAAATCCTACACTCTTACAGCTCCTAGTAAAGTCTAGTTTCAGATTGTTTCTAGTGAACCAAGAGACAGGGCTTGTGGATGGTCTATTACTCTTGGAACTAGCTGTTCCTAGACGGTTTCTTTGGTGATTTTAGTGCGACTGTCCAACCGTGTTTGTGGAAGGCCACTATTATTGTGAAGAGGTTTTGACTCACCTCACCAAAGTGGTAAAAAGAGTTACAATAGTGAAAAATCCAAGATCGCCCTCGTGAGTTCTTTGGAGGAGCAATACTTCTGAGGAAGTGCTCTAACGGGGACGTAGGAGATTTCTCTCTGAACCTCGGTGAAAAATCTCTTGTCTCTGTGTGATAGTTTGTCTTTTTCTTGTTCTCACTATTGCTTAAGTTGTTCTTAGTCTGTTGGTGCTTATTCTGTTTATCTGCTTAGATCTTATCTTTAAACTGTTTAGTTTGTCTTGTTTAAATTGTTTAAAATTGCCTATTCACCCCCCCCTCTAGGCCTTACCGATCCTTTCAAGCTACGTAGGAAGACTAGCTGTTCGAAAAGACAAGAGTATTTTGCCAGACAAAAGCTAGTTCAACTCTTTTTATTCAATATAGGGCTTAACGGCCAAGTTTTTACAAAAGAGGACGCAGCAGGGTCCGAATATAATACAGTCAAAACACCGCACAGGCAGGGCCTGAGCAAAAGACTAAGACCTTAAAACCAGACAAGATCGCCATCTATGTATTCCTGATACGCTCCAGCTTCTCCAAACTCTGAAAGGGTCGGGGGTTTGCAAGGGTGAGTACGAGAGTACTCAACAAGTCGTACAGGGATTTTACTGAATACTATATGTAAGGGATAACAAAGGAAGGCAATAGGGTCTAAGTATCTGGATGCAGTTTTATTTTTAACATCATTTTACATTTGAAGCACAGATCATAAAATAAGTAGTAAAGGGGGTTTCCAAAGTTCAACAACACTTAACCATATTCACCAAATTCCAAAAACATTATTTGAGCTTGGTTACGGGTAATCACCCCAAATCAAACTTAACTTCATTTACCGGAAGTACGGCGTATTCGAATACCATCATGATTAACTCTGCAGAGATGCTCAACTTTACCCACAAGATATCTACGATCGTTAATGCTAAGCGCTAACAACATGTAACTTAAATACATGCGGCCGAGTCGAGATGATCACAGCATTTCGTTAATCATTCATGTGTTTAGTTGTTCCCGATAGGCCTGACGCTAATCTGGACTCCAAGTCACTATTAGCACCTACCGTTGTGAGAGCAGTGAATGACACTCCGGTCCATTCCTGTTCCACCCCTTCGGTATACTCCCCTGCCAGGGAGGCCGATCCCTATTCTCCTCAGAGAATAGTACCACCAGTTTAATCCATTTTTAATTCAGGAATGACTAACTTACTGAGCTATGTCGGAGGTAGGCCTACTGACCAGTTCGACCTGTGGTTGAGTGGGAACTTAAGTTATTTACTTTGCTCAAGGGGGTTTATTATCATTACATTGCCAAAGACCAAGCCTTTCAATCCACAAGTCCATTTCAGTATCTTTTCACAAACCAACCGAACCAGCGGTTCGACAGCACTTTATTTCCATTTTTAAAAGCATTTGACTAGCTAACAGGAATAACAGTAACTAACTTATCAAGGCAATAGTAAAATCTAGGGTTACAAAGGATTTAATAAGGTTCAATATTTTTCAAGGAAGTTTCAAGAGCAAATCGGCATTATCTAGGTATCATGTCATTCTAAAATAACGGGTTTCCAATATTTCAACATACAGTAAAATAATACAATAGAAAATAGTTAATAACTATAGCATGGCATGATTCGGATCAACATGATCAACGGTGTACGGCTTGCCTTGCTCAGCGATCGGATCGGCTGAACCATAGTCGACGTAGTCGTAATTGGCTTCTGTCGAGTCCGGCTCCTATTCCGGGTACTGCGGCTGCTCCTCGAACTGTCCAACGACCGGATCTAGCGCGAAAAGGACGAACAACAATAAATAAACAAAAAACGAAAAGAAACAGAAACGAAAACGAAAACCGAAAATGAAAATCGGAACCGGACCGAGAGAGAGAACGGAGGGCAAAATGGTCATTTTGGAATTTTAGAGACTCCGAATTGCAGAGCGGAGGTCATCTTTGGACTCAGTGGATCGAAACGGTCAAGAATATGTACTTGTGGAGTTTCTGGGTCTTCTAGAATTTTTTGGGAATTTCTGGGATTTTTAAACGAATTTATCGAAATTAATCGAATTAATTAATCCGAAAATTGAAAAAGGAAAAGACAAATGGGCTGCACAGTGCTTGGGACATTCGGCCCACGAGCGAGGCGCACGGCCCGGCATGGATTGGGCCGGCCGGCCTGGCCCGGCGCGAGCAGGAGAGGGGGAGGGTTAGGGTTCCTCCCCCAGAACCGGCGATAGTGGCAGCGGCGGCGCTATAGGCGGTCATGCGGCGGGCCGAGCCGGGATGGCGAGGAGAGGGAGGAGCGAGGGGCGAGCTCGTGGCGGCGCGGCACTGCGCGGCGACGCGGCGGCATGGCGTCGGCGGCGACGCGCGCGGGTAATGGGCACGGACGACGTGCGCGGCAGCAGTGGGATCACGGACGACGTGCGGGGTGGCTACGGGGGTGGCGCGACGTGCGCGACGCAGGCGCGGCGGCGGCGGCGGGGCCTGCGCCGGGGGAGACGGGCGGCTGGGCCAACCAGGCCGAAAGGCCGAGGGGAATTGGGCCGGACGGCCCAAACGCAAAAAGGATTTGGCCCAAAGCAAGAAAACGAAAATCCAAATTCGATTTTAAATTCCAAATTCAAATAAAAACAAATGAAGTTTCAATTCAATTATTTTGAATTTTAGGGTCGTTTCATTCAACAAGAGAAAATTTTCCAACTTGAGTTTAATCTCTGAGGGGCATCTGGTTCTATTAAGTTACAAGCGTGATTAGGACAAAGGTCAAGATTTCAACCCTACTGTCACTTACTCTAAACTTAGATGTTACTCTCATATCACATACAACTGCATACAAGCACCTACTAAAAATCACAATAAAAAATCAAAAGACACTGCTGCTGCCCTCCAAACCGACTTGCACACCGACTTCAATCTCAGTCAGCTGCCCACTTTCTCTCTATGCCCATTTCTGCTCAGCCAAGTGGAGGAGGCAGGGGGTTGCATGTACTCCACATAACCTCCAGCCCATGGTGCCCATGGTTTCCCTATTACAGCCAACTCGTTTCAACCTGCTCAGATTAGAAAATAAAGCAGTATAAAAGATGTGACTATAGGGCATTGAATCTTTACTACCCCACCATTACTCACCTAAGCAGTAGCTGCCCTTCTCCTTTATCTCTCGCAGCTGGAAGAAGAAGGAACTGGCTAGGAAGGAGAAAAGGGTCAGCAACCACCATCCCTTTCCTCTCCCTGCCATATTTCCACCTTTTTCTACAGTAATAGGTGCCAAACTTTAGTTCAAATGTATATATTGCCCTCCTTACCATTCAATAGCAGTAAAGGTTGAGCATCGACATGCATTGAAAAGCATTCACCCCCCCAAATGAAGTAGCAGAAGGATTTATTGAGCCTAAAGCTAAAAGATTTGATTGATAGCATGATTGCATATCCTCGTGTTTGCATTTCTTATGCATGCGAAGTTTAGTAGCAAGTATTCAATGGTTGCATTTTTTTTCCAACTAGGCAGTGCAGTGATTAAGATGTATCAAACATAGCAACATTACTCTAGTGCCCTTACTCCCTATATAGCATGCACAAGTAGTCGATGGTATCTATTCGTAACATGTTAGATCATGAATGTCTTTACAAAAAAATTATTGTAAGCAACCTAAGCATCAAGGCATGCATGCACCAATTTAATATGGTAAAACTATTGAGATATTGTTACATTGATGCCAAACTAAAATGGTAATAATGTTGAATGAGTGACTCCATAGAATAAATTTTAGAAAGATTAATACTACGATTTAAAGCACATTTCCTTTTTTGGCTTGAACCTCAAAGCATCCAAAAATCTACATAGCTGATAACCACCTTACACTACGGATTTTTCCTAAATATCATCCTTCTCAATCAAGTAAGAGCACCAAACACAATATACATATGCCTTTCCAACCAACAACAATACACCACTACAAAGCTTGTGAGCAAGCACACATGCATCACTATCTGTTTTTGAAATACCAATCAGCAGCTAGCATATCATCATCCAAACATATATACCTTACTAATCATTCTGTACAAAAGGCCAAATCAATTGATCACTACCCCTTAATTACATGAATCAAGAACCCCAAATGTTGAGCTTACAATTTTATAGAAAATGGCCCAAGCATGGTTAAAAAGTGGGGGGAATGATCCCTTAGCTTGTGCATAGAGGACAGTGGTGACACCAGATCCGAAGGGGATGGCCGGCACAGGCAGCTGCCATGCCTCGTGATGCGGCCTCGTGGACCGGGTCCACCCCATCGACGTCGAGAGCACCGGGCAGGCAACAATCACATGGTAGAAATCTAGAACAAGGGAGAAGAAGGTGAGATTGAGGGAGGAAGTAAGAGGAGGTAAAGTGAGGGAGAGAGGAGAAGGCTACTTAGCTCGGGGAATTCGGGTCACCAACGGCAAAGGAGCGTCGAATTTGATGGGGATCCGATCGGAGGCGGAGGGGAACCGGAGGGGTGTTTACCTAGCTTGGTAGGAAAGGGGGGAGTGGGAAGGAGCCCGGTGGCGGTGGCCACCGCCGGAACTAGAAGGCCCAGGCAGCGGCGCGGCGCAGTGGGGCGACGGGAGGCGGCGCTCGGCCCGGTGCAGGCATCGGAGAGGAGGAAGGAGAGCACAAGGGGAGGCAGTGGCTGGATCCGAAGGGAGGCGTATGGTGAGGTGTGCGATCAAGTTTGGGATCGGGTAGGTTAGGTTAGGGGAAAATGGGAGTTGGATGGGCCGGCCTGGGCTGAGAACAATATGTGTGTATACACACACACACTCAATGGTAGTAATAATAGTAATATTTGATAAAATAAATTAAATAAATATTGTATAGCAATATATAATGATTAGGCTGAAAATAGTTAAAAAGAAAAAAGATTAAAACCTGTTCTTTCTTTCCAACTGTTTTTCACTTTTCTTTTCTCTAAATTAATTCAAACCTTGATCATTAAAATATTTGTGTAAATCAACAACTTCAATGCTAAAACAGCAAAAAGATTTAACATAAAACCTTAAATGATAAAACAATAATCACTCACACTTAAATAAAATTAGAATTTTTTTTATAACTAATAAAAGTTCAAGTATATGAAAAATCTCCACTTTGCCACTAGGAAACTACTCTGAAATTAACCTAGAGCAAATAGACCGTTCATGCTGGGTTTTGGGTAACACGGAGTGCGAGTACAATGTACTCTTTTCTCTATCTATTTTTTTCACATTGGGTTTTGGGAGGAGTTTTTAATGAGACATGTGCATTACGGGGTATTCACCCAAGGGAGAGTGTTATGATATGGATAGAATCCATATTCCAGTATAGAAGGACTCTATCCATTGGTGGGCAAATCCGAATTGATCGTCAGGGGCTTTCTACTATATATTGGGCATTACCTTGTACAAAAAAATTAATCTAATAAAAATAGAGTACTTTACCCCCTTACATTGTGTGTGCTTCTACTTTGTTCGTGTGATTGCATTGGCGCGCTGTCAATTGATCGTGAGTGAATAACTACGTTTTACAACACACCAATCCCATTCATGGCCACTCACCCAGCCCCCAACCATTGTGCGAACGAGACAAGGATGACAACGTTGAGGAAGACGATGATGGTAATGAGGAAGATGACGGCAGCCACAACCTTCGGGCGGCGGGTGTTCTATAGCGGCAGTGCTAGGATCTAACGGCTATAGCGACACCTGAGTAGAGAAAGCAGCTCGCAGCGGCCAGTGTTGGTGAAGAAGCGGCATCGTGGCGGGAGGAAGGAGGGCAGCGACGATGGCACTAGGATCTAGCGGTGACAGTGATGGACAAGTGGTGGAAGTGGTGAATCATGGTGGCAGGTGTTGGCAAAGAAGTGCCATTGCGGTGGAGGAGGAGGGTGGTGACAAGGGCGAGAGGGGCTACTACGGCGGAGCTGAGGCCTGTCAGCAAAGGCGATGTCTGATTGGAGGAAGCAGCAAATTGTCCAATGATGAGGAAGCACCGTTGTGGCGGTGGAGATCTGACAGGAAGATAGGAGGATGGGGAACGGTGGCAGAACTAGAAAAATTTCGTTGGAGGTGCATACTTCACAAGTACATCTCTGTAGTCTTGTACAATAATTTCGTAGCATCATAAATCCAACACATATATTTAAAATTTACTTAAAATACAGTATAAATAGTTCTAAGGTCTTAAAAAAATTTAAACTACTAAAAACTTTTCAAATTTTTAGGGATGCCGAGACATACCCGATGCCCCACCTAGTACCTCCCTTAGTCCCTTGGTGGGGAAAGTGAGTGGGAAGGAGAGTAGGGAAAGCAGGGGGAGGGAGAGGTGGGTGGGAAAAAAGATAGAGGTTGACAGATACACCTAGCGTTTTTTTGTAATATGGTTTTTGGGCGTAAGGTTACTAGCGTAAACTTTTGAATAAAAAGTAGAATTCAAGGATTGATATACGAAATTTTGTTGGCTAAAATGAAAGTTTACCATGGATCCAGTAAAACCATCATGCATTAAATGAGTCTGAACTTAGATAGTGTCTTCAGCACCTTATGCCTAGATAGAGAATACTATGCGTTGCGCGTGTCCTTGCGACGGAACCGGCAGGCGCTCATAGAACAGGAGCCCGTACAAAAACACTAGTATGAAAAGACAGGCAGGTGGTATGAATTTCTTACTCCACTAGTATTAAGAAGAGAAAAGAGTGAGCTGGAAAAAAGATAGCAATAGGCACGGGTAAGTGATTAACATTATACTAACTAGTTACATGCCCGTGCGTTGCTACGAAAAACAAAATTGATAACGAAAAATAAAGATTAAAAAATAAAAAAATATTTCACAAGATCAAACATCTATCTTTAACGCTTCGTTTCTTGCGAAAGCTGGCTAATTAAAGCAACGCTTCGTTTTTTGCGTAGGGCAATTAAGCAGGGCAATTAATGACGTGGGTAGAACTCACCACTGCCACCAAGTGCTGCTTTAGAATAGTAGAGATTTATATTGGAATATAAAATACACCTATATTTATAGATAAGATCGTTAAAAAGTATGTCATGTAAATTTGAACAAAACGGGTAATTAACAAAGAACTATGCATACTACTATATCTGTTGATAAATATAAAGTCTATACTTTGAATGGTATTGTTTAGAAATGTAAAACTTGCATGTATATTTAATGAGCATTTTCTACTATACCTTTATTTATTTTATCTCAACCATATATATCTATTCATTCACGATGTATTATCTTTCATCTTCTAAGACAACTAAGAGTGTATGTAAGCTATTTTCTCTCATATCATTTTTAGTTTTACTATAATCTTAATTCTCGTATAAAATTAAAACATGTCTTATATTTATCGACGAAGAGTGTACTGGGTTTAATTATGTATGCACAAACTGAATGCGCGCGGCATCTGATCCCCTTGCGTCCACAACCAGAAAAGTGAAAAACTAGTCAGCACGCGGGGTTAAACTAATGTGCACGCGACACGTACGTCGCTTCAAGGAGCTATACGTGATCGACCAACCAGTGGGCTAAAGACAAAGCTTAATTGTACCAGGCAGAGCTAGCCCGCCCTTGTAGCTCGCTAGTACTTTCCTTTCAAGTACTCTCTCGGTTTAATTTTTTTCGTCGTAAATAATTATCATTTTAGACAACAATACAATCTCTAAAATGCAATTTTAATAGCTAATTTTTATTATAATGTATTTATAAAATTGAATAAATTATAATATTATAAAGTACTTTTCGAGAAAAATTTATGCATATAATTTTTATGTATCTAATTTAAATATTTAAAATGGTATTATTTTTGTGTATTTAATTTAAATATTTAAAAATATATTAACAGTTAAAGCTTTGCAAGTTTGATTGCACGTACTTCCAAAATGACAACTATTTGTAACCGGATAGAGTATCTTTTAAATTTTATTCGTAAATTCATGTCATTTACAATTTTATGATGACTTTTTATTTTTGAGTAGTACTTCTATGTTTTTCCCCATTACAAATTACACAAATAATAAAACAAGCGAAAGGGTAAATAATCACCAAATACCCCATTCATTCATGCTTTAATATTTGTGTAACTTTCAAGTAGAAAAGCATAGAAGCACATCTCTTTTTTTTTCTTTTATATCTCTCCCCTTTAGCTATTACCAATTATCTTTATTACTATTGACTAGATTAAGACACATCATCTAAAAAATAATAAATGATCTAATGAAGATGAATAATGTTGTTTTTTTACATAGTCCATGCTATCACAAATAGTAGTCCTTTTGGACATTGGCACGGTCTTCAAAACTTAACTTTTATCATTAATTTCTATTGTAATATATTTAAAAAATAAAATAAAATTATAATATTATGATAATACGTTTCGAGACGAGTCTACACATATGATTTTCATCCATCCAATCTAAATATTTAAAAAGATACCGATAGCTAAACTTTAAAAAGTTTGACTGTGCGTATCTCAAACCAATTATTATTTGTGACCGGAGGAAGTATGACGTAGTGGAGGCGTAATATCGGAGAACGACATATATTCAGTAACGGAGGAAGTACGCTGTGAATATGGACGCAATTAAATCGCAGGCTTTATTAAAGCTAAAAAAGGAGAAGCCCTCTGGCTCACTCATGCTTGCTTAGCTTTGCGCTGCTGATGGAGTTAATTAGTGGAGTAATACTAGCCGTATTAGAAAAAGAGGCGGGCTTTATGTGGTGCCACCGAAAGAGTAGACCTCCACATATTGACTCGCCGCTGCCTTTGCTTCCTCCACTCCTAGCAAACCGGTTAGTTTAATCGACGATTAGCTAAAGGGGCCAACCACACGGTCACTTTAGCACTGCTAGCTAGTAGTTACCTTTAATCCTTCCTTTTAATCATCTCCCCCTCTCCCTCTCCCTCTCCCTCTCCCTCTCTCTCTCTCTCTCTCTCTCTCTCTCTCTCTCTAGGTTAAAGTGGAAAAGGTGATTAGAGGGAGAGGAGTCAGGACGGACTCAGGAGTAGTAATGTAAATATGTAAATGTGGGTGAGAGGGAATAAACAACTGGTGGCCAAATCTTGCACTTTGGGGCTCTTAAGATTTGGTCGCATAGGCATGCGTGGCCTGCTCTCATTCTTGTTTTCTTTTATATGTGCTCCATGGAAGACGATCGACTGCGTAGGCTGATCAACGACTAAGAAGTCGTAGGATTAAATCCTAGAAAACTCGTACTTCATGGGGTTTTAACCGTGACCGTTAGCCATAAAACACCGGTACGATACCGGTTGAAGTACCATTCATTTTCCCAATGCATTTTCTGCGAAGAATCCTTCGATTCATTACCAAGGGTTAACCTGGATATTCCTCCGATTGGTGTTGCAGGGAATCAAATCCCTAAAAATCTCTCTCGTGGCAGCAAAGCCTCCATCGATTCGCATTTTCTTGGGGATTGGATTAGGATTTATGTAGCTTAGCCATAGGTCAGAGTAGGACGGTAGGCTTAGCCCCCCTCCCTAATTCCTTGGGCTTGCAAACAAGATTAAGTAAAGCCGGGGGAGCTCAGAGCTAATCATGTGGACATAGGAGTATTTTGTTTCGCTCGATCGGCTGTCCGCGCCCATGGACTTGGTGCACCGCTGTCTCGGCAGCAGCCAGCCATCATCGAACCGAACGCGGGGGTTCGCAGGGAACGGAGGGTGCGTATGCGTGCTTGGGATACGCGTGCAAGTACCGCACGATTCACGATGGGATAGCGGGGCGCTCCTGTGCTACACTGCTACGCTATGGTGTGGTGCTAGCGCAGCAGCAGCAGCAGCAGCAGCAGGAGGGGCGGATCCAGGCCCCGGGCAGAGTAGGCTGTAGCCCGGGGCCTGGTATCAAAAGCCCATTAAAATTCTACGAAAAAGTATTGAAAAATCATTGAAAACAGATATTTAATCTAAGATCAGCTGGTCCAGCCCCGGGTTTGGGCCTGGGCTAGCTCCGCCCCTGAGCAGCAGCTAATAAAGTTGCCACGAGTTCGTACGTGCACTCCTCGCTCTGTTCGCGGCACGGGCAATCGTTAACCGGCCGCATCGCCTTAGGGCATGGATAATAAGTCACATCAGTTGGCCTTTTTTATATATATGTTAATTTTAGTCTATATGAAAAAAAAATAAGAAAAAAAAGCAAGTACTATAATAGTAAAGTCCACTGCTGACTAATAAGTAAGTTAAAAGTCAGCTAACTGCCTTTAAAAGTTGTCTCTATATATCGCGCAATAACTATCTCTTCTCTTTTGTACGTAAATAATCTACCTATGCTTTCGTGCAAAGCTAGCTACTAAATAAGAGACAGTTATTCCCTCTCTCCTCTTTTTCTTACTCTTTCACATAGATCAAAACTAATATGTACAAACTAAAAACCAGTTGATGCGATCTTATTATACATGCCATGAGTGCTACCCCTACTTTGTGGTTTTGTCAGAAACAAGCACAGGACAAAGAAAACCAAGAGGCCCGTATACTTAGTAGTTAGTATACTAACTGCTTATAGTACCTGCTTATATAATTCCCCTAGAGAATCCTTTTGGTGCAACAAGGAAGTACCTTTACCACATCCAAATAACTATTCTCTTTATCTAAATTTATAAGGCATATTGTTTGAATGATTTTATTCATAAATATAGGGTGTATTTCATATTTTGATGTAAAGTTAATGTGATATTCTCTCTATACCCCTAATAAATATTCACATTTACTTTATATTCTTTACGCACATGTATTAAATATAATGTTTAGTGATAATAATTAGGGGTAATCTAATTATTTTTAATATCTTCTTGGTATATGTGACAAGATGAAATACGCCTTATAAACTTGGACAAGAGAAGTATATACTTGTTGGAGAGTTTAGTTTATTGGCCTTGGCCCATGTAATATTCTCTAGAAATTATAATAAATCCTAAAAGCTCGTTCATGCAACGTGGAAGGTGAGAAGTTTAGTACTCCTTCTGTCCCACAAAGAGTGTATTTTTAATGTTCAAAATTTGTCCCACAAAGAGTGCATCTTTAGTCTGTAGGGCCCCGCTGTAAGTGTATGTATGCTCATTTAAGTACCTGTGAAAACCGAAGCACCAGCATGCTTATGTATAGAGTAATGAGGGTCACATAGTCATTTACCTTGCACACTAATCTGTCTTAAAAAACCTAGAAATGCACTCTTTGTGGGACAGAGGGAGTACCATATTACTACTCGAGGTGGAGGAACACCTATTTATAAGAGCATGTCCATGCCTAGTTGAAGCGAGCAAAAAAGAAAAAAGTGCATGCACTCGCGAATGGTCCGACGATTTTGCCTCTGATTGTGTGCAAAGTTGTAGCTTCTTTTTGCGCCTCATAGGCCTCCTTCGGCATAGTTGGAGCTTGTGTAGAAGTCTGCTTTTGGCTAGTTGCCCTGAGAAATACCTGGCTAGAGAAGCTGTTGCCTGAAAAAACCTGTCGTTTGGTAATTTGGCCTCTGTAAGGTTAAATGATTGTTTTGAGTTGTGTATAATGATTGAAATATCTGAAATACTTATATTGTTGTTTTGCAGATACGAACCACATGATGATTGCAAAAATAACAGCGAACCTTGTCCTAAATTGAACTCCCTTGTCCATACAAAACTTTAATGAGTTAACAATCCTCCTTATGATCTTGCTTACTAGGTCAATAAGCGCAGCGCACGTCGTGTGCATGAACGAAAAATGAACTTGCGTTTTTTTGGAGAAAAAATGGATCGAGATGTATTTTACAAATTTTTCGGAGTGTTATTTTTGAATAAAAAAATTATTTTTGGGAAAAATGGACGGGGATGAAAAAACGGACTAAGACGCATTTTTTAAATGTTCGGAGGGTTTTTTTCATGTTTTTTTCTGAGGAAAAATGGACTGGGACGAAAAAATGAACCAAAACGCGCTTTCCAAATCCTCGGAGGGCCTCTTCGCATTTTTTTAAACAGTGACACGTGGAGGCCTTCTCCAATCCTCAAAGCTCCCAATTTTAATATATTACTCGAAAAAATTTTCTTCCCCTCACAAGAAATCGCGAAGGACCTTTTTGTAACTTGGAGAGATCTATCCGTGATTCGAAGAAACGGAGGAGGGTTTTCGCAAAACCAGCAAGGAGGTGAGGTGGAGCTTTGAGGAAGCTCCAAACCTCCCATCTTTAATAGGTTGGATATATATTATATATGAGCAAACTCCAGAGAGTGAGGAAAAAGAGCTTGTTGATGACAAACAACTTTGTAACAGCAAGGCTTATCAATAAAAAAAACTAACAAAAACTAACAAATGCATTAGAGATGCTAAGCTTGGACAATGAACTTTTCTTGAAAACGCTTCAAAAGCTAAATTCACATATTTTGGAGAACATCCAAAAGCATCAAAACAGACATGTAGAGGCTGTTTTGTTACCGTCTCGCAGGAGCCTAGCCATGGGAGCCTGCACCGCCCCAGCCTGGCTCCGAAGAAACGGTTATGGAGCTCGTTTCTCACGAGCCTGGCTGTGAGTGCTTTGTGCATCGTGCTGGTCTGGCTCTCGTACCGCACGCAGACAACCAAACAGTCATCTTGCATGCGTGAATACAAGCTCATACGATACAAAGAGTAACCAAACACTGGTTCCTGGCTCCTGCGAGTTTGGCCGCGTAGAACCTGGCAACCAAACAGCCCCGTAGGAACCAAGTTTGAGCCTAGGAATATGCATGAAAAGTCCGACATTGTTGAAGATACTACGAGCTCAAATCAGCACGACAAAAGAGTAAAGAGAGCAGGCATAACTTTTTCTGAAAGAAATATAAATCAAGCAGAAGGCATGCATTAGAAGGAACTAATAGTTCTCAGCCTTCTCAGCCTGTTAACAAAATAGTTATACTAAAGCCAAATCAAATAAGGTGGATTGATCCTGCAGTAGCTGCTACACCAACACGCGTACAGCAACAATCTTGCACGATTCAAACCCCAGAATACAGCGCAACTGAGAATTCAAAATTTTCAATCAAGGAAGTCAGGAGGAGATTCAAAATCGTGACTGGTGAAACTAGAAAAAGGAAGACCCTCAGCAGGGGCGGAGCTAGCCCAGGCCCAAACCCGGGGCTGGACCAGCTGATCTTAGATTAAATATCTGTTTTCAATGATTTTTCAATACTTTTTCGTAGAATTTTAATGGGCTTTTGATACCAGGCCCCGGGCTACAGCCTACTCTGCCCGGGGCCTGGATCCGCCCCTGACCCTCAGTGTATGGAGATGACCTTCAAAGAGATCCACGTTGGTTCAAAGATTCAACTTTTACAATTAAAAGGGATTGTGTACATGATTCTCAACAGACCTTGGCACAGAAACCTTCGGCACTGCTAACGGCGATTTTAGACCTTCGAACAGTAGTAAGCAGAAGCAAAGAAAAGATGGACTAGGTGAAACCAACAGTAAAATAAGAGCTCTTTTACGGTGGATTAAATTGAATATGAACCGTTCATTCTTTTCGATCCAATTGATCAGATTAACTAGAGTTTACTTATACTATACCTGGTAGTAAAGTAGTAGAAACACCCTTAACAAATCAACGGTTAGATGTGATTTCTACTACACATTTTATACTACAAGTATAATCCACTGTAAAATTTCTCTTAAAATAATTACATCAAAGGGTGCATTCATCTTCTATGAAGAAGAAAAAAAAAACATTTAACAGAAATTCTACAGGACAAAAGTCAAACTGCTAAGTATCCAACAGTTCAGATCTCAATGCAGCACATCATCACCGAGGAGTAGCCCGAGAGTAGAAGACCGCATTGAGAAAAATATTGGTGCCATACACAAGGCTGAGAGGGAAGAATCTGCAAAAGAAAGATGTAAACCACAGGGAGATTCAGGGAGTGTTACATGAAAGAAGAAACCACACATCATGATAAGTGCGGATTACAATAGACGCTAAAATGATCAAATAATGCATGGTTATTCTGAAAAACATTAGGATAACTCACAGTAGCATATGGAGATATCAGACAGCCTGTGGTGGTTTTAGCAACTACAGATACGCCATAGCCTGTGTTGCAGTGCTGCTAGCCGTGAGACAATTTGGCCTTGAATGCATTTACCAGAAAATTATTTAGCTTCTGCCAAAATAGTTATGAAACAATTGGGCCTTGAATATCAAGGTATCCTATCTACCTCATGTTCTACCTTGTGTAATGTGATGGACCACTTTTTCATGGACACGACTAAATACCTCGATAGCTACCCAGGAAGATTAGCTGTCGGTAACTAAGTATTCATTGCTAGACAAAAGATAAATACCAACTCTTTTATTGAATATAAGGCATAATGACCAGTTTTACAAAAAGTGCGCAGCGGGGCCCGATAGATTACAACCAAAACACCGCACAGGAAGGCCGGAGCAAAAGACTAAGACCTTAAAATCAAACCAAATCGCCATCTACGAGTTCTTGATAAGCTCTAGCTTCTTGAAACTCTAAAAAGGTCAGGTTTAAGCAAGGGTGAGTACAACAGTACTCAACAAGTCGCACGGGACAATACTGAATACTACATGCAAGGGATTACAATGAATGGCATAAGGTTTAAGTATTGTGAATGCAATTTTATTTGTGACATCATTTTACACCACTTAGTCATATTCACAAAATTCTCTAAAATTACTTGAGTGAGGTTACAGGTGTCACCCCAAATCAAACTTAGCTCTATTAATCGGAAGCACGGCGTATTCGAATACCATTTAAATATGACTCTGCAGAGCTGCTCAGCTTTACCCACAAGAGACATACCAAATACATTTTTCGAACCGTTTCGCGCCACTGAGTCCAAAAATGCCCTCCGCTCTGCAATCCGAAGCTCCGAAAATTCCCAAAATGACCAAATTGCCCTCCGTTCTCTTCTAGCCCGGTTTTCGATTTCCGTTTCAAATTCCGTTTTCATTTGCAGTTGTTGTTTTTCGTTTTTTATGTTATTCGCCTCTTCCACGCTAGATACGACTGTCAAGCCGCCGTTGGAGCAGGAGCAGTACCCGGAGCAGGATCTAGACCAGACGGACGCCGGGAACGACTGCTTCCCCTACGATTCAGCCAATCCAACCGCCGAGCAAGACAAGCCGTACACCATTGATCATGTTGAACCTATTCATGCCATGTTATAATTAGTACTTAATTTCTATAGCATTATTTTGCTGTATGTTGAAATATCGAAAAACGTTATTTTAGAATGACATGATACCTAGATAATGCCAAATTGCTTATGGAACTTCCTTGAAAAATATTGAACCATATTAAATCCTTATAACCCTAGATTATTAACTTATGCCGTGTTAACTAGCTTATTAAATCTTGTTAGTTAGTTCAAATACTGTTAAAATAAAAATGAAATGCTGTCGAGCCGCTGGCTCAGGTATTTATAAAAGTAACGAGGTTTCCTTCCGAACAATTGGGCGTGTCTATACGAGAGATAACCTCTCTGTCCAGAATATACCGAAGAGAAACGCCGGCGCTAAAAAGCATACTAGGGACGTTGGTACGAAAGGTCGACTTGGAATTTGGTTAGCATTTAGGTGCAAGCAAAACTCGACACTTTTCTTGAGGGAGATTTCGCCTAAAGGAAGGCACACACTACCCTCTTAATTCGGCCCCAACGAAGCTCTCAGCCGCTCGTCAACCGATCCAAACAGGCATGGAACCCATTTCTAAGCATCTTCTTCTCTTGTGAAGCGAGTACTGTTGGAAAATTACGTATTTTATTGACTAATTCGTTCCTTCCTATGCTAACTCCAAGCTTACGATGAAAATATAGCTGTGTTTTGTATACAATCTTAATAGCTTCAATATATATTTGATTCATCTGCACCGCTGCAATATGGACCAATCACAATCGACATTATCGATCATTACCATTTTTGTTGGAATTGGCCCATGAGTCTGGCCCACTTCCTTTAATTCCAAAGATTGCATGGTTAATACTATATTGCTTAGGCAAGTGGAAGGAAGGCAATTTATAAGGTGGAGTCCTTGCCACTCCTTGAGTTATGAGGAGTATGACATAGGGATGGTATGAGAAGGACTTTGGAGAAACACACACGCGCGCACGCACGCACGCGCCCGTATTCGCGTATTTTCCAATAGACCGCGTCGTAGTGTGTCTCCCGGCACTACGAATTCACCTTTTATTTTGCTTAATCATGTAATTGCTTAACTTTCTGTACTGGTCAGGAGACTGCATAATGACCATTATTTGTGTTTGAATTGGCAGTTACCAGTGCATTAAGTCTGTTTAATTCAATCGATTACTGCTTAACGCCGCTGTCGATTACGATGAGTAATGGAGGCGATTCTTGGTGAGAGGCTATATAAGACACAGACGCCCGTCCAGGCTAAGTAACTGAGTTTTTCCAATTCCACACTTTCTTATTCATCCTGCGAGAGCTGTACTGAGGTGTTGAGCAGTTGGACCACGCCAGCCTTCTTACTCGGCGTGCACCGTGAAGGAGGGTGAGCGGTATCTCCGAGCCGTTGCCGCAGAGTTCACCTGCACGGGGCGGCAATAAGGTTTCTGGGCAGCGCATCTGCGCGACCGCTCCTGCGCTGCTTGCTCAACGACATCTTCTGTGCATCGTTCAGTTCTTCATCAAGCTCGACTGTAAGTCGTTGGTGTTCATTCAACTTGGTCATATTCTGTTTCATGAGTATATATATGTTGGGAAGTACAATGTGTAGCCTGCTGTTAAATTTACTGTGTGCATCACTATTTATCTGTGATATTTGTCTCCTGGTAAAATCTGGAATTAAAATATTGCGCATACCAACAATTTTTTCCCCTCCTATTAACGTATTAATTTCCAATCCTTTAGAGCTAATCCGACGTACTTTTCTATCATTTTAATAATAAAATAGATCGAAACAGGAGGAATTACGGAGAAGAAGAAGGAAAAAAAAAAGACCCTGTCATTGTCTAGCTCCATTTTTTTTTTAAAAAAATGTTTAAAGAGAAATAACGTACGGACACCACTTTGCATGCATAGAACAGAAGTGACTTACCATCCACCACGAAATGCTTTCAGATTTACAAGGGTCCATGTACAACAAACATGGATCGGTGCAAGCGTCTCTGTCACCAAAGCAATTCAACCACGCCTCCACACAGCGAGAAGAGGAAAAAAAAGAGGGGTGTATATACTCCCTCCGGTTTGGTAATACCTGTCGTTTTGGATATAGTGATGATCAAACTTCTAAAACTTTGACTAACAATATATTTTTAAATATTTAAATTGGATACATAAAAATTATATGTGTAAACTTGTCTCGAGAAGTACTTTCATAATATTATAATTTTATTGGGTTTTATACATATATTATAATAAAAATTAGCGGTCAAAGTTGTGTTTTGAAGACCGTATCGATGTCCAAAACGACAGATATTACCAGACCGGAGGGAGTACATCTTTCGGATGTTTTTTCTTAAATGACATCCAAATTTTAGACCGTACAATTAAAAATCCAACCGTTAGATCAAATCATAGCATCGGACGTAATCGATACTCCCGAATCTCAACAATGATCCAATACTCTCAGATTTGGATGATTTCAGCAAACAAAACATCTGAAAGATGTTTATCAAATCTAAAAAAAAAAGTTGCTACTTACTCGCCACCAGCCTTACATGGACACAGGGATGGAATGAATTTTTTTTTAAAATAATACTTTTTTTAAATCAAATTGCGTTTTTAATATACGGAATAAAAAAATTGCAAAAATAATATGCCGTCGCCAAACGGTATGGTGAACACCCTATTTTCGCCGTACCGTCTGGCGAATACCCTATTTTCGCCACACGGTTCGGCGAAAATATGCTAATTGCGCTATTGATTGTTCAGAAACATGGGTTAGGGTATTTTCGCCGTACGTTGTGGCGAAAATAGGGTATTCGCCACACCGTTCGGCGAAAATAGGTAGTCGCCATGGTATACGGCGAAAATATATAGTTCGCCAAGCCATATGGCGAAAATAGGTAGTCGCCAAGCCGTACGGCGAAAATGTATAAAATATGGAATAAAATAATTATACCATATGCATATAGTGTTGGATGTTCCATTTATGCAAAAATATGTAGGTATCGTACCATATTATGGAAAAATATTTCATCTACGCCTTTGTTCACTGTAAAAATATACTGCAATTGTAAAATGTCACGTTCGAATGTATTTTTGGCACGAATACCGCAGATTTGCTCTTTGATATATGGAGTACCATATTATGGGAAAATTTTTCATCTACGCCTTTGTTCACTACAAAAATATACCGCCACAATAACCCTAAGTACTATTGTCAACAATAACTTTTAAGCATTTTAGTGACTGTAAAATGTCTCGCTCGAATGTATTTTTCGGACGAATACCGCAGATTTGCTCTTTGATATATGGACTACCATATTATGGGAAAATATTTCATCTACGCCTTTGTCCACTACAAAAATATACCGCCACAATAACCCTAAGTACTATTGTCAACAATAACTTTTAAGCCTTTTCGGCAGCCTGTAAAATGTCTCGTTCGAATGTATTTTCCAGCACGAATACCGCAGATTTGCTCTTTGATATATGGAGTACCATATTATGGGAAAATTTTTCATCTACGCCTTTGTCCACTACAAAAATATACCGCCACAATAACCCTAAGTACTATTGTCAACAATAACTTTTAAGCATTTTCGGCAGCCTGTAAAATGTCTCGTTCGAATGTATTTTCCGGCACGAATACCGCAGATTTGCTCTTTGATATATGGAGTACCATATTATGGGAAAATTTTTCATCTACGCCGTTGTTTACGCTGATAGAATTAAATGGTAAGACATAATATGATAAAGGACAATAACAAAAGCATGTAGATGCAGCCAGCAACCTTAGTACGCAAACTCAACCTTAGTACGGCAGATACAACGGATATTAAACAGTGACGGCATTGCTAGGAGAAGTGCCAATAACACTGATTGTAATGGTGGAACAAGTGATCGTTCCGCCTATGTTCGTAGAGTGGGAATGATGCCATACATTTTCTACATATTACATCACCTGTCAATCTTGTGCGATTTGTTCTCGGACACCGCTCAATCTCTCTTATGAAAGAGCTCCATGGCCGTGCGCAGTGCTCCCAGCTGTCGCCGAATGGGTAGCCTATGCCATACGCCTCCGGGGTGTAAGAAGTAACTTTTTGTGTGCATTCAGGAGTCCTGCCCTCCCATATGGGCATGCCTTCCCGATTTCGGCGCCCCTATGTTAATACCACCGGGGTTGCCGGATGGCCTTTGTAATGCGTCAAGGATTTGTTGCGTCTTCGCGGACCTCGGCCGGCTTCCCCTTATCCAGTACCATTCGAGAGGACGAACCCTCTTGCCCTTCCAGAGACTTGCCGAGACGCCTCCTCTGTTTTGGCTCGCACTCCACGATATGGTCCAGGAGGTGTGTGTTGGGCTTCTTGTTGTACAACCGAAACGTGCCCTGCAGTCAATGCAGATGCCCGTTGTGGTGGTTGGAGAATACCGCTTATGCACTCGGGTCCGGCTTTTCGGGAGGTAGTAGCACCACGGCGAGGGTTGCTCTCCCGCTTATCAAATACGGGAAGTTTGAGATGTGGGTGGTACGCCTCCGGTCCACCTGGGCTTGAAGTACCAAAGACCATGCATCCTCGGACAAAGGGCACCGGTAGAATCTTCTATCCGCTAGATCCTCGTCGCCGGTATCAACCACTGCCTGGAGGCCGTGGTCGCACAGTTCCTGGCTTTGCGTTGGCCCCTGAGGAGGATTTTCTTGCCTTGACTTGAGCCATTTTGCAAACTTCTTTTTGAAGTCCTGTATGCGATGAATTGATTTAGAATGGGTACATTGTAGCTGAAACATGAGGCACGTGAAATTGACCGATTGGTTCGTCCCTTGCCCACCGGCCCTTAACTCCTGGTCGATCTAGGTAGGGGACATATCCCGGCGGCCTCTCCCACCGTGTGAAGTTCTCTGGCGAAGTGGGGTAGGCGTCGTGGCAGTTGTAGAGAAATTCGTAATCACGTCGTTCCGGCCCGTCGATCCATTGGAAAAAGCAACAACGGTCGTCGTCCTAAAAACAAATAACGATGCATGAAATGGTACTGCTATCGTAATTAGGGTATGGACAACATTTGGTTTACCCCGAAGCCGCGCACAACAAGAGTGAGCGCGGAGGCCGTATCTCCGTCGTGATCAAGCGTAACCTTCGCCACCAGGTTGCGCCACATTTCGGGCGTGGCAACTCCGGCAGAATCAAGCGCCAACGCTACTCTCATCCGGTATTGGGGTTAGCCTTCGCTTGCTAAAGAGGCGACGGTAGAACGCCATCGTGGCCTTCTGTGTGTGTGGGAACAACAGACTACAGTTTATGGTGCTTCTGGCTGTGTGATGCACATATCCCTCCCTCGGTGGGTTTATAAAGAGTCGCGAAGGGGCAACCAAAGGAGAGTCTCGCGGACTTCAGAGTATTTCAAATCCGCGAGCATCGGATGCTTCTGCAGCTCATGATGACACGAGCGTGGCTATGCCCACAGCTTTAAACAGGGAATCTCTGCCATAGCCGGCCTTTGGCAGCATTATGCAGCTGAAATGACAAAGGCTGGAAAAGTTGATATGACAAAAGCTGAAAAAGCAATAATGACACGCGGTTGATATGACTAAAGATGACAGAAATATATAATAGACCACGTATATGAGGAAGTACACAAAATAGATAGTAAAGCATAATAGGACAAAGTACCCAAAAATAACGCACATCCTAAGCCTGATCACCCCCCGGTGGTGGACCCTGACCCTGGCCCTGACCCCTAGCTCTCCTTCGCGGACGCGCCGAAGGGGGTGCATCGTCGAGAGGTCGTGGCGGCACCGCGATGGTCCCGCCGCCGTAGTCCGAAGGGCTGTACCGAACCGGCGGGACACGCAGCGGGAGGCAACGGGTCTGGCAGGAGGCTGCGTGATCTGCGTGGTCGAGGAGGCGGCGTGTCTTTGCGTGGGCTGGAGGCTGCGTGAACGAAGCCCCTGCGAAGAACTGATCGGGCCAGTAGTCAGGGACGCCGTGCCCTGACTGGGTGTCCGAAGTAGAGGCATGTCCTACGAGGCCTACAGTACAGACATTAATATTTAATTATATTGAGAAGATTAGATTCAAACGGATCAATCAATGTTTATCGGCTTACCGGGTGTGGGGACCATGGTAGGCCCGCGTGGTGGCGTCGCCAGCTGGATCCTCCAAATGCTCTGGAGCCGAGGCACCTGGGTGTGGAAGCCGGACCCTGGGCCGTAGCGGTGGTCGAAGGTGGTGTCTGTGAGCCGAGACCGGTGGCGGCCTAGACGAGGTGCCGGTAGCTTGATCGGGGCTCGCCAAACAAAGCACCAAGCTCCACGATCCGTCGGGAGTGCAGCTCGACATGCCCCATGGCCTCGATAGGCTGCCCACAGGAAAGTGGTCCCCTGCCGTAGCCTAGACAGAAAGTCACATCTTCGCCGCAAGCCCTCGCCTCGCCCACCTATCACGTACAAACAAACATTAAACATAACGACATAGCATTGAAATTACAATTGCATTAATGAGTAAAAATACAACGAGACTTACCATCAGTGCGGTGCAGGCTGCGTGGCTCGAGTACAAGTCTGCGATGCCGGAAGAAACACTGGGCCTACCGCTTCCTCGCGTGGAGACGAGCACGGTCCGGCACGCATGCAGACAAGTACTCCTGGTAGGAGGAGGGGTCGTAGGGCGCGACCTCCTCGACAACGTCCTCCAGCGCCCCCTCCCACAGCGCAAGCCACGGCGCCATCCTCTGCAGCAAGGTCACCATGGCCTTCTTGGGTCCCTGGGTGGAGTACCTGCACAAAAGACCTCATTACTACAAATATGTCGTAAGCACTTAGCATTCCTGTAGTGGCGAGTAACTCACGAGTGCACTTTCGCTGGCACGCGTTCCCCCAAAGGAGCAGGGACCAGCTGGCAAAGTCCGAACTGCTTGAGGACTCGGTGCGGCGCGTAGTCCTTTACGAAGACGTCGAAGACGAGCTTCCTCCTCGTCTTCCAAGAAGGCCGGGTCCTCGCCGCAGTCGCATGGACAGCTCCCCGCAGCTCTCTCTCCTACACGCTGTCAGCCGTAGGGGTCCTGCACGACATTTACATTCCCGTCCCTCGGTGGTCGAAGGCCTCCGTGAAGGCGAGGTACGCCGCACGTGCACGGACACCGCCCACCGTGGTCGCAATAGAGTAGAAATAATCAGAAACAGATGGCATTGAAATTACAATTGCATTAATGAGTAAGAACATGTACCCGTCGCCTGGTCCGTAGCGAGCCCATCGTCGGTCGATCCGGTAGATCACCGCCGTACATGTCGGCGGGGTAGTCGAGGGTCGACCAGGGTCGACCCACTGAGAAGCGCCGAATGACCAAAGCTGAAGAAGAAGCGGCATCCCGGTCAGATTGGAGTTCCTGCCTTTCTTCACGCACGCGTCGCAAAGGGCGCGGTACGTGGAAGCAAGAACCGCCGAACCCCAGGATACCACCGATACATCGTCAGGCTCTGAGTCCGCAATAGCCCGTGCGTAGGCTATCCAACGCGCGTCCACGGTGTCGCCGTGACTCGACGTGAACATCACCCAGCCGAACAACCAAAGCAGATAGGCCTCGAGGTGCCTAGCAACCTGGTAGTCCGTGGGCTCGGCCGCCATCTGCTGCACCTGCAACAATTGAAATAGTGTGATATCACGTTAATGCTATGCAAAGCTGGAGTAACATAGTAATATGTACAATCACTAACCTCGAATCAGGCTAACCACCTCCTCGATGGCCCGTGCTTCACGCCTACCGGTATCTGTGGGTCGACCTCCGCGACCCCGGCGAAGCGCAGCAGTAAGTCCGCGTCCCACCCAGCAGGAGCCACCGAGGGGCCGATCGCTGCCCCGACGATCGGCAATCCAGTGAGCATGGCGACGTCCTGCAAAGATCACCGCCATCTCCCGACAGGCGGTGAAAAGTGTGCGTCTCCGGCCTCGGCGGTCGACCAAACACGCTAACAAATGAGTGGTCGTGACGGAAACGCCACATCACGCTGCGGGTCGTCACCCTGTGCCTGGGGGTCGTCACCCTGTGCCTGGTCGGCAGCTGAACCCTCCACCATGCGGACTAGCGGAAGCAGCCCGGCACGTGCAAGCCTAACGAGGAACCATAGAGTTGAATGAATTGAATGTGATGAACACTAATTGTACGAACAATGGAACATGTACATGTACTGCAACTAACCTGGTGTGGAAGCGAGCGTCAACGCACCATGCCTTGTTAGGCACACGAATCCGCAGTAAGGGCAACTTGTCATTCCCCTCTGTCGTGTGGACGTGCGCACGGTGCCGCGCATCCAAGACAGGGTCCAGGAGTGAGTCGACCTGCTCCATCCCTGCACATAGAAATGTTTCAACATAAATCATACTACACAACTTACGGCAAGCACGGCATATGTGAATAAAAGTACACAACGTATAATAATAAAAGACATCAGGGTTGAACATAAATAAAGGTACACAACATGTGACAAACACAACATATCTGAATAAAAGACACAACATATATGAATAAAAGACAACCAATCACGTCAATATTACAATACATATATGTATAAAAGACATAAGGGGTGAACATAAATAAAAGTACACAACATGTGAGAGACACAACATATATCAATAAAAGACACCAAATCGCGTCAATATTACAATAAAAGACATCCAACGTGCATATAATAACATATTTCGATACATAGCCACCACCACTTTCGTAACCTACACCCTACGCGGCAATCGGGTTTGCCTTGTGGCCATACTCGCCGCACTCGTAACACCTCCTAAGAGGGCCACCCACTTCAGATTCATCCATGTCGCTGCGAATGCGCCTAGTCTGTGGATCGACCAGATCGCCCTTGCGCACACCTCCGTAAGGTTGGATCCGCAAACAGATGCCCTCATCTCTCGTTAATCGCAGTTGAAATCACCGTGTGCACGAAAACCACGAAACTCACCCGACCAGATATGGACAACATGATCCTTCAAGTAGAAAGGGGACATGTATCGCGACGTGTTCATCCCAATTTGCCCACAAGCGGCCATCACGTGTGAGCAAGGAATATGGAGAAGTCTTGGCTTATTGCATTGCATTCACACCATCCAGATGCCCCTTGGCCTAGATTAACCTCGTATGCGTAATAACCGTGTGTCCGCTCCCAATCCCCTTTGCACCGAAGAGTTACCTCGGCGGTATTCGCGACCCCGTAGCTACGCACCATATGTCTTGAGCTTTCATGGTTCGTTCCTCCATGTAGGTCATCATCCGAACAATACGGGCGTTTGCAATGTGGAGGCATGAAGTACCGCTCGCATGCCTTTTGGTAGTAGCTAACGATGCCGTGCAACATGCCTTCAAGGATGGCCACAAGCGGAAGCGGACGGAGGCCTCGGATGACCCAATTGTAAACCTCGGCTATGTTCGTTGTCATCACGCCAAACCTGCTCAACGCATAAAGCAGTTTAGAACAACAGGCCAAATTGTTTAGCTGCTGTTTTGATATTTTAATGTACCAT
This sequence comes from Rhipidocladum racemiflorum, assembly GCA_036346355.1. Classification (NCBI taxonomy): domain Eukaryota; kingdom Viridiplantae; phylum Streptophyta; class Magnoliopsida; order Poales; family Poaceae; genus Rhipidocladum; species Rhipidocladum racemiflorum. The sequence goes on along the minus strand of CM070580.1, from coordinate 35,860,786 downwards.
ACTAACCTGGCGCCTCCGGTGTCATGGAGCAAAGCCCACTTCTCTAGAGGCTCAGCCTCTATCCAGTGCGAGAAACACTTAATGTTCCTTGACGTTCGTCTCCTCATATTAGGAGGATCGAGCTCCCCAAGGGGTGTTAGCCTTTTGGGTGGACATTCGTTCGGCGTAGGTGGTTGCTTCTTCATCTCTTCGATATGCGCACTGGTGTGCTTATCCAACTCGGCAAATAGCGCGTTGAACTTACGTGTCTGATTCTGCTTGCATAACCTCTTAAACAGATTCATCAGTTTCTTGCTTTTGAACCGCTCAAGAAATTGGCACCCAAATGTCTTATGCACCACCTGCTCGCAGTCGTGCCACTAAAATGGTTCATCTCGGTCCTCTGTAGAGTCTTGATTGCCGAGAGGATACCTTTGTGACAATCATGAATGATGCATATCTTTGGGCCGATCACCAACTACCCCCACCTTCAGATGTCCGAAACCACACCAACTATCCCGATTCTCACCCTCAACAAAAGCAAAGGCCAATGGAAGTATGTGGTTGTTCGCATCAATTGCAATGGTCATTAGAATCTACCCCTTGTATTTTCCAGTCAAAAATGTGCCATCAACACAAAGCAATGGACGACAAGACTGAATGACGCAATGCAAGGCCCCAATGAAAAGAAAGCACAACGAAATGTACAGATCCTATTTGCATCTGCTTCGTTTTCTTTGAAAGCGGTGTATGTGCCAGGATTGGTTTGCTTCAGTACTTCAAACACACGAGGTAGGTTGCAATACGATGCCTCGTATGTGCCAAACCTCTTCTCTAATGCTTTCGCCCATGACGCCAGGCCATGGAGTAGCTTATCGATACTTAAATGTTCGTGAACATTGCTTTCTGAATATACGAACACTCGATATCCCGCTTCTCAATTATTTCATTAAACATCACGCCGCTATTACAAACGCATTCAAGTTACGGTGTTTGACAAGAACATTTTCTAGTCTCGCATGTGTGCTCGCCCACTCTTGATGCAATCCAATATGTCTCACACTTCGCTTGTATGCATGTACTTTAAATTCACAACCATCGATTACGCACTTCACCGTGTACTTATCTGGGCTAGACAGACAACCGAAACTCTCTTTGCAGCCGATAGTGCCCACAAGCTCACCGCCAACTTCAATTCGTAATTGTTCGAACATTTGATTCAACCGAATGGCACCGCAACATACTCACAATGCGAGTCATGGCCCCACAAAGCTTCCATACCCGCTTTGTTCTGCTGCTCCATTCATCGGGATGGGTACCTCCGCCGAGCGAGTGCTACCATGCATTTCATCATCTTCTTCCGGTCATCATCTTCGCCGATGGTATCGATCGGGTCCAACATTTCGGCTTCCTCTTCGCCGCCATGCGGTCCACCCAATCCAATTGATCTACAAGTTGATCGATATCCTCCCCTTCATCAGCCCGACCTTCTGCGCTTGCTGCATCCATGTGATCATCCCCCGCTGCTGCTACCTCAACCGACACCGCTGGCTGAACTTGTTCAGCTGTAGCCGATGTGCTGCTCTCGCTCACACCAGTAGTACTCACCTCTTCCCTAGGGCAAGCTTGCACCAGCATCACACAATCGAGGCTAGATCCCTTGCACCATCTTAACCATTTCTGCCACAACTGTGTTCGATCTACTGTCTTCAACTCCCACACAGCCGGGTCACCCTTGCTACGCGTGTATACGATTTGGATGCTAACAGAATAAACACTTGGATCCAGGGAAAAAAATTGGGTCAACCAAAGTTTTATATCACGAATGCTAACAGTATCGGGGGACATGTGCTCGGCCATGGTGACCGCAGCGACTTAAATCCACTCCATTACGCCCATTTTTACTTCACCATCGCCATAATATACCCTGAATTTCACCGGTTCCGACATCAACTGCTGATTTACATAGACATAGACATAATTAATTTTTCCTTCCCTACTTAAAATGTAATATCAGAACCGTAATTTCAACCACGCTAATTAACTACCCCGCTATCGATACTATATTCTTATAATATTATAGCGCATGTGTAATATGTCTATTTGCTAAATGTTCGAAAAAATGGTCCAATTAGCCGATTAACTGTCCGATTGGCTCGTGATCGAAGAAGATTCTATTTTTTATGTTTACGGTGATAAAGCGTGGCCGACCAATCGATAAAACAGGATTAATCACTTTTTCAATATTTTTGTAATTACATCGATATATTGCCCTTGCGGACCTACCGACTAATGATTGACCGATTACTTCAGTTAAACCTAGGTCGACCAATTAGTTACCGATTAATGATTTCTTCAACAATGCTAATAAGTAAATTTCATTATCAGAATTTAAAAACGTTTACATATGCAAACTAATCTCACCACTGTAAATTAAATAACTAAAACTGCTACTCTAAATTAAAGAACTAGAATCACTACTCTAAATTGCACTGATCTAGATCGCTACTATAGATTGCACTGATCTATATCGCTACTCTAGATTGCACTGATCTATATCGCTACTCTAGATTGCACTACTCTAAATTGCACTACTCTAAATTAAAAAACACGAAATTAAACGAAAATGCGATGCGAGGTTACCTCCTCCTCCTCTTCTTCTTCTTTCTTCTCCTTCTCCTCTTCTTCTTCTTCTTTTCCTTCTCCTCTTCTTCTTCTCCTCTTCCTCTCTCTCCCTCTCTCCTTCCCTTCCTCTCTCTCCCTCTCTTCCGGCCGGCGGCGCCCTCCCTCTCCCTCTCTTCTCTGGTTTCGGCGGCAGAGAACAGAACGATCGATCGATCGATCGATCTGGCGTGGGCCAATTTTTACCGGGCTATTTTCGCCACACCGTGCGGCGACAACCTATTTTCGCCGTACGGTTTGGCGAAAACTATGTATTCGCCACACGGTTTGGCGAAAACTGGGTGTTCGCCGTACCGTGTGGCGAAAATACCCTTGATTCCCGTGCGGCCGGTTAATAGCGCAATTAACCTATTTTCGCCGAACCGTGTGGCGAAAATAGGGTGTTCGCCGCACGGTTCGGCGAAAATAGGGTATTCGCCGTACGGTTTGGCGACCACATATTATTTTTGCAAATTTTTTATTCCGTATATTAAAAACGCAATTTGGTTTAAAAAAAGTATTATTTAAAAAAAAATTCGGGATGGAATGCAAGACTAGCGCAACTTTGCAATTGCAGTCTGTCAGAACTCAGAAGGGTAGCCCGCAGCTAGAGCCTCACAGAGGGGCCGGGCGCTGTCACTGATGCCACCATCCATGCCGCCACTGCCACTCTCGCCTCCAAAAGCGGCCGGCCATGGCTCAGCGGCAGCACTGGACGACGTACGTGCGTACATACATGGGGGCAAGAATACAAAATGCATGCTCATGACTTTATTGGCCGGCATGGAGCATTTCTTTTCACCCCTCATCTCTCCTCTTTTCTTTTGCTCAGTGCATGCAGAGAGAGAGAGAAAGAGAAAGAGAGAGAGAGAGAGAGAGAGAGAGAGAGAGAGAGAGATGTGGAAAAGAGTGCACAGGCATGCATTGCAATTACATGGATGCATGCCGCCGGCAGTGGTCAGGCGTGGGGAAGGATAAAAGAAGGGAGGTGTTTCCAATACCAGTCTTTTCTTTTCTTTTCTTTTATAAAAATAATCTTCGAGTGCAAATATTTTTTAAAAATTACCTCTTGACCGGTATCTATTGTGTCTGAGGAGCACAGAAGTAAGCTCGCTCAGCCACGTAGCAAGGCGCCATCACCTGTCCGCACGCGCCTGCCTGTGCGTGCCCGCTTGCTGCCCTCGCGAGTGCTTGCCCGTTGCCCTCGCACGCTCTTCGTGATCGCCCTCGTGCGCCCACCCGCTGTGCGTGTGCCTACCCGTGTGTCGCGCTTGCCGTGCGCGGAAACAAAAAGCTTCCGCGCTACCAGACCGCCGGAGCTTGCTTCCGCGTTCCGCAGACGTCATCGGGGTGATAATGGGCTTGGACCGATCTAACTTTTGGTTTAGATCGGTCCAAAACTATAAACAAATTGGATTGGATCACAGAAACAAAAATTTAAACTTGGATCAGACTTGTGCTGGACTTCAGCCCATTATCACCCTTAAGACGTCGCAGGTGCGGATCAGAGATCATTTTTAAAAATTATTTTACACAAAGTCTATTTTTGTATTAAAAAAAACGCGGGCTAGTAAGTACAGTAAACATCCAAGGAAGGGGAGGCCGGTTCGTTGGCGACGTGACGTGAGCCGGGGCCGAGCAGGGCACACACCTCTTTGGCTTTCAGGCTTTGCGCTGATGGTTCGATGCATGGGTTGTTGAATGGTGCCTTGAGGTATGTGATTGTTTTTCTTGTTGCCGGCCGCGGCCAGCATCTCCGGCTCCAGCCGGGACAAGGCACAGCGTATCGATTCAATACTACACAGGCGGCATGCGGATGGTCCTGGGAGGGACGACGTACTGCACGCGTGCTTCTTTCCGGGATCTTTCCACTCCACTCTCGCTCTCTCTTAGCCCTCCCAGGCTCCCACACCCCCACACACCAACAGTTTTCCTTTCGTTTTCTTATGTCACAGCTTCTAGATGGGAGCTGTGCCCTCATAATTTCATCTGTCTTGAAAGTGACATGGAACTGTGGATAGAATATCAAGATTGAATAAAATGTCGTTTCAACAAAAGGTTGAATGAAAGAAGAATGCAGGGCATGTTTTGTCGAGTGAACCTAGAGGTTGACACTTGGGCCGGGCTTCTTTGGGCCGATCCGAGGCACGACGGGCACAATCTAGTCTGGTATGTTGTGGGCTATACCATACTGGCATGTAGGGGTGGGTATTTTTAAACCGAAACCAAATTACCGAACCGAACCAAGTTAAATTAATCGATTATTTTGGGTTTTTTTTCCGGTTTACGATTTTTGGTTCGGCTTTTATTTGGGTATAATTCGGTTTTTGTAGTTGGTTCGGTTTTTGCTTCCAAAAATCGAAATAACCAAATAGCCCATGTGCAATACGCCAATACCACTTTTATAATGTTCTTCCTAATGGTACCAAACAATTCTCATGTTCTAACATCTTTATGCATACGTATGGTATGTTTATATGTTCTACTATGCTTATATTATAACAACCTAGGAATATTGTGTGGATTTATCTCTACTTTGTGTTGTGACATGAGAAAAATAAAATCTAACATACCTAGTGTTTATTCATATTTCAGTTATCCGAAAAACCGAATTAACCGAACCGAAATATTTCGGTTAATTCGGTTCAGTTTTCATTTTGGCATGAGAAATTCGGTAGCCAGTTTCTAAAAACAAAAAAAAACGAACCTATTAAATCGAAAAAACGGAATGCCCACCCCTACCGACATGGCACTATAGCTCGGGCCGTGCTCGGCTTAAGAATCGAGCACGATGGGTGGCATGGCACGATGGCAACATGACAGCACTGGGGTGGCAAGCAGGCATGATGGCACAGCGCCACTACCGCGGGCCCACAGCAGGGAGGTGGCCAGGCTGGTCATGGGGGAGCGGAGCCTCGCCGCCCTCGCCGCGTCGCGATCACCTAGCCTCTCTCGCGCATTACAGCAACCTCGTCGAGCCGCTACTGTTGCCTTGCCTCGCCAACCATGGCCACGCGCCTGTCATGGCCGCCCACCCGCCGTTGCTGTTGTGTGATGGGGAGACGAGGGGGCAGTCGTCCGGAGGGGAGAGAGGGGGGGAAAGGGAAGGGAGGTGGCGACACGATGGGGAGGCGACGGGCGGATGGTTGGAGGGAGAGAGAGGGAGAAAGGGAAGGGAGGCAGCGACTCGATAGAGAAGCGAGGGGCGGCCGGTTGGAGGGGAGGGATGGAAGGGAGGCGACGACGCGAAGGGGGAAGGGAGGCGATCGATTGGACTGCCGGAGGGGAGAGAGGGGGGAGAGAAGCTGGGCCTGGGGCGATCAACCCGAGAGAGAAAAAAAAGAGAGGGAGGGGGAGAGAGATGAGAGTGAGGGAGGGCAATCGGCCCTAGAAAAAAAGAGCGGGAGGAGGAGAGAGGGGGAAAAGAAGCAGCCTAGGGTGCACGCTGGGGAAAAAGAAGAGGAAGAGATACAATGACCGCAAAAATTTCTCCCAACGAGCAGAATCAGAATGTGTAAAAACTTCAACGTCTCTCTCCAAAGAGCGACGTGACACATTGAAAGATGTAAAGTGATGCAATATGATTGAAATGGACCCGAGCGCAAGCCGATGGCTTTGTACTGATGGCTATAAAATTCCCTCAGGCGATCATTTGTTTAGCACCAGAAACTTGCTCTTTCTCTCCTTAGCTCAACGCACACATTGTCTCATTTGTTTAGCTCCTGAAATCCACTCATTCTCTTATTTGCTCTCTGTGTTCAGTCCAAATTTGCTCTCTTTTTGCTCTTCCTCCATAAAACAAAATATTTGGCAAGAGCAAGAGCAGGAGAACACACCATCGCTCTCCAAGTCCCCCTCGCGCAGCATTAAGAGATCGATCTGTACCAACTCTCCCAGTATGGGAGACTATGTCATGGATGACCATTATCTGGATGGTACGCACAACATCGAGGATGCCTCATACATTCCGGATGCACTGAGCTCTGATGTCGATACATCAGTGCATCTGGGACGGGCGTCGGTATCCACACCGAGCTCGAATATTGCTACATCGATGCATCCAGAATGGGCGTCCATATCCGGTAGTCGATGGGTGTAGTGCTGGCAATATATGGACAGAACCATCGAAATTGTAGACGGACGTGAGGTAGTGCATGCTATTTGCAAATACTATCAAGCAAAATTATCTATACGTGCATGTGGTGAAACATGCCATTCCAAGCGATACGCAGAGACATGCTTAAAGAAGATATCGGTTGGACAGAGACCGGGCGAGGGTGTCCAAACACAACTCAACTTCAATACCAACGGTTCGGTAAGTACGTGGGTATACAATACTAATGTAACTAGAGACGAAATTGTACGTTATATAATTACTGAGGATCTTCCACTTATATTGGGTAAGAGCTCTAATTTCGAAAGAATGGTGCAACATAGTTTTTGCTTACAATACCAACATGTTAGTAGAAGAACAATTACACATAATATTATAAAATATTTACAAGTACACTAGAAATGGTGAAACGGACTTTCATGACAGTTTTTCTTTGTCTTAACATAAGATATATGGACTTCCTCCAATCAAAGAGAATCCTATATTAGTGTTGTTGTGCATTACTTAGACTTCCATTTTTGTTATTTTTTAGATTTTTCTACAATGCAACTACAAATTTATCTGATGTATACTACCCAACTTTTTCCTTAGTCGTCGAGTGGTTTTGGACTATTGCTAATGCTTTTAAAGAATACAGAGATAATTATATTTTACAGTCCATTATAGAACCAATGAAATTTTTTTTAAAAAATATTTTCAAGCTATTCCACATCTCTACTATTTTGGATTCTTGGAGAAAATTATGTGACTTGCAAGGTGCCTTCGAGGAAATAGGTGAGGCATTTAAGTTTGATTTCTCCTATGCCTATACTCATGTTTGTAACGAGTTTTTTAGAGTTTTCGACAAATATTATTACAAGTTTGGCATCACAAGTGAAGCAAGAAAATCTACCTCAACAACGCAATAAGCACGGGTCAGTTTGACAGCTTCAAACATATGAACAAAGCTGAAAGGTAAGGCGTCTGGCCCGTCTTCCTATCACCAAGCAAGTCACCATAGAATCCACGAGTACAGATCAACCACTACCTTGACACGTCTTTTCGTGAAGACTGAGTTTGACATAAACAAGCAAAATCAACTAAGCTTGCTCTTGTGGTGAAAGAATAACCAATGTATTTACCCTGTGCTATCATATTTTGCACGAGACGTATTTATGGTTTCAGAGTCTACTGTCTTGTCGGAATCCACTTCCAATTTGGTGGGGAGGATACTTGAGCCGAGAAGGTTGTCTCTCAGACCGGAGAAGGTTAAGACAATTACATGCCTTAAAGACAGAGAGTGTGTAGATGATAGGACACAACATCAACCCAAGGATCCAGAGATCACGAATGCGGTAGACGATTTTAACAATATCAACCTTTAGTCTATGTATATATACGTAGTTATTGTACTCTTTTTCTAAAGGGGTACCCACACCGGGGTGTAAGGGTTTTAACGAGGTAGTAACTCTGTATATGTTCAAGATTAAAAAATTTACTTCTTTTTTTTTCTCAATTTTTGTGTGCGTCTCCAGATCCTTTCGTCTCGTCGTAATTATACAAATGGGTCGGATTTGAACCGATACAACATGAAATTGGTACGAAGCGTAAATAGGATGTGCCTGGGTTCACCGAAGACGAGTCTAACCGGCATAGCACAACGGGTACGATGGGTCGTCTCGGCCTAGCATAATTCAGACACGAAGCACGATAAATCTGTACCGAACTGACCTGACTCAACATGACGCCCGCCTCTAAGTGAAACATTAAGGCCGTGTTTGTTTCAGTTGGGGATTGTAGAAAACAGTTTTTAAAATCTGGATTGTTAAAAGCTGGAGGTTGAAAAAATGATGGCTGTTTGGCAACCCAGATTATAGTGTGTTTGGATTGCTATTTCTGCTTGGTAAAAGTCTGTGGTACCCTCGATTATAGGTTGAAAAGTCTGTGTGAACAGTGGGGACAATGATGGGTAATTTTCACTCAAGTTGGATGGGTATTGTGGTCTTTTGCAAAAAAAAAAAGCTGAGGAAAGCTCCTCCGGAGTAGATTGTGGGATTGCTACAATCTGGCCTCCAAATTATTACAATCCAGATTGAAAGTTTCCTGTTTGTTGACCTTCTAGTTTTTAAAAACTGCTTTCTACAATCCCCAATTAAAATAAACAGGGCCTAAAAGCTCTATGCCCCTGTATCTTTTTTATAGTCGAGCGAAGACCGCGTGCATATATATTACCGATGAAAATCAGTTGAAATCGAACTTAAAACACATGCCCAAACACTGTCATCATCGTGTATGATAGCAATGGCAAATAATCAACCGATCGAAAATAGTTTATCGAACCATTCTTGCACAAGATTCTACTACGTACCATGCATCATGAGATTGTGTGGTACCTTGGTTGAGAAAAAGAAAAAAATTACGTGGTACCACTTACAGTTTTGAAAGATATTCTCGCGACAAAAAAAAGGTGTTTTTATGTTTTCTCTTGTAATATAAGTTACATCAATTTTATAGTAAATAAATGTATAAATAATTACTATCGGTTTTTTTATTCATACTTTAATAGTTATGTATTTTTTGAAAAACAAAAAATACCTCTAAAAGAAATATCCCGAAAGAGAACGCAAATGGTGCTGACCATGGATTCAAATTTCGGCGAAATTTCGAAAATCTCGGCCGAGAATTCGGACTCTCCGAGATCCAAAATCTCTATTGGGTAAAAAAAATTAAAAAAATTCAAAATGCTACAGTGTCAATACCGATTTCGGCAAGATCTCGGTGATTTCGGCCGAAACCTCGGTGATTTCTGCCGAAATCTCACTATTTTTTTTACCAGTTTTTTATTTTTCTTAGCCGGTTTTGATTAGATTTAGGGTTAAGACCATCCATTTCAAAATTTTTTGATGTGTTTTGACTATTTTTCGGTCGGTTCAAAGTATACCAAAATATCGAAAATTTCGGCTGAAGTCTCGGTGATTTCAGCCGAAGTTTCGGATTTTCCGGTGAGAAGAAAACCATATTTTAAATTTTAATTTCAGATTTTATTTAAAATTCTAAAATTTCATTGACATTTCGGATTTCAGCCGCCTCTCCGAGTTATGCTAGAAGAAATTTGAATCGAGTAAAGACCAGGGTTCACCTTACCGTTGCATGCGATTTTCGGATGAACAGTGATTTTCGGTAATCGCAAAAATCGAGCCGAAAATCGGTCGAAAATCGCAAAAAATCGCATAAATTCAAAATTCAGATTTTTTTCAAAAAAATTCAAAAAACGTGGAAAATCGACGATTATCGGTGGAAAATCGACAGTCATGTTGAATTTTTTTGTGCGGTCGACTTTTGTAGCGATTTTCGACGATTTTTGGCGAAAATCGACCGATTTTCACCGATTTTCGATCGGCTTTTGACACGTAATTTTTTTCGAATTTTCGAATTTTTTTGAATTATTTTTTGAATCGGATCGATTTATCGACCGGTTTTTGATATCGAGCCGCAGCGATACGTGCGAAAATCACGAAAATCGAGCGATTTTCGTCGATTTTTTGAACCTTGGTAAAGACTAACCATTAAAGGCTCGAATGAACTCCTGCTCGGACAGTCCGAACGAGTACAAGCGTAAATACCCTCACGCTTCAGGGGCATTTCGGTCAGAGGGCGCCAATAAGAGACCACACGCTTGCCGTCCTGCCTCCCTCGACTCCTCTCCTGTCTCTGCCTTTCTCGTGAGCACGCACCCTCCGAGGCGCACAAGCCTCTCTCCCTCCCTCTCTCTCGCAGCCCGATCTCCTCCCCTTCCCCTCTCGCCTCCCAATTCGCGCGAGCTCTTCTTCGGTCGCCTCCCTTCTCTCCTCCCGCGTGGGGTCGCCGGGCGTGCTCCGCTCCTTCTCTTCTCCGCGCCGCTCGATCTGGTGAGTGCCCGGCGGGTGGGTTTCCGGGGGGGCCTTTGTTTCTTGGTTTGATGTCGTCAAGTGGTGAAGGTTTTTAAGTCAAAAATGCGTAGATACCGTGGTTAGAACGGTGTGAGATTGGTTGTTGTATAGTGATTTTAGGAGGTTCGTGGGCGCGTGGAGTTGAGAAACCGGGTTCGTTTCTTCACCTGAGTTTTCGGAATCCTTTGGAGTTGTTATCCGCCCTGTGCAGATTTCTTGTGCTAGGTTGGTGTGTCTTGTTGAACGGCCGGGTTGATCCGCGTTCTAGTGTCAGAATCACGCTTTGATTGGGAGCCTTCTGGGCTTTGATTGAAGTGGCGGCTCATTTGGGACCTTCTTGTGTAATCTTGTTATATTTCTCTCTAGATCGCGATGCGTGTAAGAATCTATGGCTTAACCGCTAAAATGGTAGTGTCCAGTGCAAGCTAACATGCTAGAGCCTCAACATTTCATTTCTTTTTCCTGCTGCTCTCCTGTAAACTTCGTTCCAGCTAATCTTTTTCTTTTCTTTTTTGTTACATGGGTTGTTTTACTAGATGCTTATAAAATGCTATTAAGCTCAAGAGGCTCCTAGATGTTGGACCTGCCTGTCAATTTCGTTCCAGTAATTGATGTTAAGCGTTAAAAGTTCAATCAACTAGCCTTGGGCGTGCAGTGCGGTATTTTCTTTTTCCTGAAATGGCTGATATATCGATTACCTAGTTGAGCAGAAACCTGATCCAGAAACGCTTTGCAGTTTTCCATATGAAGATTTTTGCATCATTCTGCATAAAGCAACTCACCAAAGAACCTGATCCCCCCATGAATGCAGGAAATTCTGCTGCGGACAATCTGAAGGATTGAAGAATTGAAACTAGCACGGTGCCCTGGCAGCATGCGGTGGCTGAGTCCCTCGGTTGGCGTGTTCCGCAAAGGGATCTCCATGAACCTTTACTGCCGGGTTATTCTGTAAATCACCTCCGTGGTTATCGTAGACCTTTGCACACTTAAAAGGTCCGTGAAGGCAGTTTAGAATTCCCGATCTGGTTGTTGGCGTTTCTGTTTGGGCGCTGTGGTTGTTCGGTTAGACCTTCTAAGGAGAACGGAGAGGAGTACTAATGGTGTGGCAAGCGGCGGCTCAGACGAGATTCCGCGTGTTTAAACATGAAAATGGAATCGCCGTGAGAGTTATAGCTTGCTTCCAGCCATTGCAAAATTGCCAGGTAAAGAGGAAGAATGTTACCATGTGTTAGTACTGCCTTTCTTCACTGTGAATAATGCTGACATTGATTTGGTATTTTTGCTGTAGGCCGAGTATTTCCGCCACCTCCTCAAGCCCGTCACGTAGTCTTGACCCTACTTTCTCGTTTGCTGTTCTAAGTTTTTCTCGAACACAATTCAGGTGGAAGAACTTTCCGTTCATCTGAATTTTCTGCTGGTAAGATTATCTTTAATTCATGTTGTAGCTATTTGTTTTTTATTTGATATGGGCAGACTAAAACTCAATTTGCGTTTTGGCAATTTCAGGTGGTTCTGTTTGGTGGTGGTTTGTTGATGGGAGAGAACGCTAATCCTTGGTGCCATTGGCCAAATCCTCCATGGAAGTTCAATATCGACAGCTCTGCATGCAACCCCTACCCACCTGGTGTTGGGCTTCATAACACCAATTCGATTACATTGCATAACACCAATTCGATTACATTGCCGGCATATCTGAACAATGATGCCTACATTTATTCTGGAGTTGCTGCACCTATGCCGTTTTTCACAGCATCTGTTGCTGACGGACCCCTTACAATGTCTACGAGATTTGTCACAACATTGGCACCCGGTGTGGAATTGCCCGCAGAGGATCCTCCACAAAAGAGATCTCTGGTTATCTATCAGAATGAGAAGCATACTCCTCTTGCAGGTCCTTTCCTAAGAAAGGGGGCCTTGGATCCTGTGCCAGAGCTCCAAGGTAGCAATGAAACCAATGTAACTGATGCTGGAGCACAAGACACGGAGGATACTCATGAGAACACTGAGGAGATTGATGCACTCCTGGATTCTGACTCGGATGAAGGGTACGAGAAAGCGCGTGAATTCAGCAAAGCCAGGAAATGTCCTGTAGAGAATGACACCGAGTCAGTAGCCAGTGCTGGTGCTAGCGCAAGTGCTGCCCGACCAGCCAAGAAGAGAAGACTCAGCTCTGCTACCGACAGGTCTGTTATTGACACAGCCAGCTCAGCAAGGCCTGACCGTTCCATTGAACGGAAGTGTCTTGGCAATGACGATGATGCACAGTCCTGTTGCATTGGTGAAGTGGAAAGCGACCACAATTTTGCTCTGGCTCTGAGGGCAGGAGAAGCAGCAGAAGGTGACAGCCCCGACGATCGGAAGCGGAGAAGAGAGAGGATCCAAGAGACTGTTGCCGCTCTCAGAAAGATCGTCCCCGGAGGCATTGCCAAAGATGCCACAGCTGTTCTTGACGAAGCAATCTGCTACTTGCAGTATCTAAAACTCAAGGTCAAGACGCTGGGAGCCGTCTCCCTCTAGCTGCTCGGCGGTTCTAAGCTCGTTCTTGAATCTATGCCTTTCTATATATATATATATATATGAGCTACAACAGGTAGTTATAGTAATAAGCTGAAGAGGCGGAGTTAGTTCCGCCTGGTGCTTGTGAGGCTCACTGGAGGGAAAAGAAGGTAAACCCGATGGGGATTGCTTGCTAGCTAAAGCCTTGTTCCCACAAGCCTCCAATGATTGAGTTGTTACAATGGGTATGTAGTATTGCAGTACTTCAGTTGAGGCTGGCATTCGTGCGTTCCTTCCTCCGAGTGTGGAGCACCGAGCAACTCCTGGCGGCGGCCCAGATCTACCTAGCTCGCTGCTTTCCGGCAAACCAGCACCATCTTTTTCCATCTCTGCGCGCCTTCTCTGTGTCGGCGCCTGTTCTAGCTCCTCCCTCAAAAGGCCCTCATGGCGTTGATGGAGCAATAAGTCATGCGAAGCTGTAAAGATCTTTGGCCGAGTATGATCCAAAGCAAAGGAGGTAGGCAAGAAAGAAAAGAAGGAAGAAAGAAGTCCATGCAGAGTGCAGTGCTGTGCTGTGTCCATTGGCTTTTAACCCAAAGGGTGATGGCGCGAGGGGAAGGTGTCGTGTGTGTCAGTGTGTGTGTGTGTGCATGGTGTGTTCCTGGGGTCCAACAAAGTGTGTGTGTGTGTGCCTGATGTGGAGTTGAATGCCGGTCCGCTTTTATCCCCTCCTTTCTCTTACATACTATATATGTTTTGTGTATCGATGGTCTCCTACTTTATACGCTTTATACGCGTTTGTAATGATACGTGTTCTGCCGGTACCTAAATAATTTGCCCTTTTATGTATCATTGTATTGTACACGCCGGTGTGGTGTGGTTCTCTTCCCTAGCTGCATGTATGCCACTGGAAGCCCGTACAAGAAATTTGAGGGTGCGGTTTTCTGCTGTTGGGAGTGTTCTTGGGCTGGGCGAGCCATGAGCTGTGTGCCCATCTCCTCCTGTCCTGTCTCTCATGGTGCTCTGGATGCTGGAGGCTGCATGACGATCTTGCCTTGCCGAATGGCATGAGCCTGCAGCGCCGTTTAGTCAGGAATCGACGCTCCGGAGGCTATCCTCCGCCATGATCTCGACCTTGGTGGCTCGATGGGAGATGTCCAGGTGTATGGGCGGGCGCGTGTCGTTTCGCCTTTTCCGAGCGAGCAAGCGTCCCCCGGCCTGTTGGAACGGAGCGGTAGAGGATCCGATCCCAAAGGGCTTGACACTATAATTAGGCACGCGTGAGCATGAGTAAAGGTGTAGCCATAGGATGGGTGTTGGCGTTTGCTTTTGGTAGTGAGTGGGTTGGGCTGGGGCCCAAAGCGCAAGCATGGAAGGCCATGGTAGACGAGGCTCGATGGCTCGTGCCTGACATTATGGAAGACGAGCGATGGCGCCTGCCCGAGATCTGGATTGTCTGCACCTTTGTGTCAAACATGGCATAATATCCGCTCGATGCTTAGCCTATCCATAAGGTAGAGCACATCTTTACACTTTCGTTCTCGCTTTATGTAAAAGGATTAGTCCGAAGATATCTAACAAATATTATATACCGTTATAATGCACTTCCCCTCCAGCCGCGTCTGACATGTCCCCCCATCTGTCAAATGTTTGTCGGTTCCTTGTGCGAGCTTTTCATAAGGGCACTACGTGTTATCACTGTAGGAACGGTGCTGAAATCTGTCGAGCTAGTTCTCGCTTCAGTTCCAACTGTTTTAGTTACCGAGAGACAGTCGCCACTGGTCTTACAATTGTTCCGGTTCCATTGGCAAACACTAGCAATGCTTAGGCATAATTTGACAGGTTTTCAGCATATATTGGGTGCGCGCGGGTGGCGTTGTAGAAGATCCTGTCACCGTAAGTAAGGCTGCAGGAAGTGAGGCGTGTGATTTCATTGCACCGCACCGCACCCAAAGTATTGGGACGGGAAGTGTGTAGCTGAAAGGACCGGGATGTCGGCCTAGGAGGGGTGAATAGACGATTACAAAATTATACCCAATTTAAACTAAACTATCAGAGATAATGCGTAAGCAATGGGTATAATTAAATTCTGCAAATTAGACAATTCAGCCCGAGCCAGTCAACTCGGATACTCCGGATATTTGGTTCGGATATTCCGGTATATCCGGATACTCCGGATCAAAGTACCGGATACTCCGGGTTGACTGGTTCGGCCAAAACAGAGTAAGAGCAATAAAATTAGGCACTTCTTCGATTCTAGAGATACAAATTACTCTACTGCAACAAAGTAAGAATACAAGCAAGAATATATGCAGTAGATGCAATCTAATCAATCTAATCACAAGAATCGAGAGCAAATTAAGCGGATGAACAAAGAGGATAAAACCGAATATAAAGAAGGAGACACGAAGATTTTATCCTGAAGTTCGGATCCTTGAGGGGATCCTACGTCTTCGTTGAGGCGGCACCAAGCCGGGGTCTCTTTCAACCCTTGTCCTCCTGGTGTTGCACTTTGTACTCGCCGATGGCCAGGTCACTCAAGACACAGGGGTCTCTTTCAACCCGCTAGCCGCCCGGTGTTGCACCTTGCACTCGCCGGCTTCACTTCTTGATCCTTTTCCTTTCGGAGGCGGAAATCAACCTTTACAAACTTCCTACGGCACACCAAAGAAACGGTGGCTCGTAGGCGACCTCCTAGCCGTCTAGGAGTCCTCAACCTCCAAGAGCAACCAATGCTCCCAAAGAACTCACTTAGAGTCCACCTCAAGTGCTCAACCACACTAATCACACTCAACCCGAGCACTACTCACTCTCACACCCAACCCTTCACTCAAAAGGGGATCACTAAGAATACACCTCAAAGCACCAAGAATACACCTCAAAGCACCAATAAAACAGTCTCCCAACCATCCTCCAACGGCTACCCAAGAGGGGGCTTTAAATAGCCAACCTAAAAAACTAGCCGTTGGAACTGCGCTAGGTCTGGATACTCCGGACATATAGTCCGGATACTCTGGCGATCCGGATACTCCAGAGTCACCTGGATACTCCGGATTGACCTAACCGAGAGGATGAACCCGGATACTCCGGATTGGACTGAACAGTCCGATGAAAACAGGCATAACTTTTGACTCCGGACTCCGATTTCAGTGAATTTCGACTCTACGGAAAGCTAAGAACGAGGGCTACACAACTAACAAGGTCTCACTACCCAAATCTCAAAGGATAAAAATAGATTTCATAAGGAATCCAAGAGATACCTACAACTCTCACTTTCCGGCACCACCAATACCACTCTCTCTCTAAGTTTCACAAGGAGGGAGCACTTGAGCACTCGAGACTTGTCTAAGTAATTTCAATGATTGCATCCCTCTTTATAGTACAGGAATCCTTAGAGTCAAATTTAAATCAAAGATAATACAAGTTTAGATATAGTCACTTGCCGTCTTCCATCTTAATGCCGGTGCATGAAGACCTTCACCATATAATTGATGACATCTTCGCCTTGTCCAACTTGACTCGATTCACCTCATGAGACTCTCGTCCTATCAACCTTGACTTGATCATCCTCTCCGACGATCTCCACGCCAAGTCGATCTTGACTTAGTCCTCAACTCTTGATGACACCGCTGTCTCATTGACCTTGGCTTAACGGTCATCCTTCAAGATACCTTGGTCATCATACACACATGGGACCTAATTCTTTCCAAACCACTCATGAAAGACATTAGTCCCAAAAGCTCAATAGATATATAAGCAAGTTGATATTTGTGAGCAGTTGATTACCACAAGTGTTTCATATAAAGAAGCACAATAGAAATGGAAACACTTGACATAAGAAATGTTCTCTACTAAGTACATCATGATGAATATGTAATTGATCTATATGCACTAGAGAGATAATTGCCAATATGATGAATCAATTAAATTATGGCAAGGATCACATACTTTACTTAAATGAAACACATGATAGAATATACATGAAGTGTACATGTGCAAATAATATTTGGAGAGAGAGTAAATATGTGATCTAATTCTAGATTAAACTTCACTAAGAGAAGTGCATGAGAAGATATGCAACTAAGACAAGTATGCACCATGTCAATCTATAGCAATGTGAAGTTTAACTCAAGTAAATACATGCATACTAAAATCAAAGCACATAATGAACTCAAATGAATATGCAATTTATCAATATGCACTTGACAATTGATGAAAGAATTTAACCAAAGATATACCAAACTCCTCTCATTAAGGTGAGACTTAGAGTAATCTTAAACAATGATCATCTTAGTCTCATATTAACACGCAACCTAGAGGATTGGCATGAATTAATTACTTAACAGACTAATGACCTTAACAAGATTGCTATCAATACGTGCTTGTTATTAAGCACAAAACATATTTCATTGATATTAATATGATTATCATCAAAATACGTTTGTCATTAATCACTAAAATCATTGCAAGAGTCACTTGCACTTTCAGTAGCTGGCCAGCTTTCTGCGACGAGCAGCATCAGCAATGGCATGGTAGGCGTCATGTGCTGTGAGGGGATCCAATCCCTGAATAGCCAGCGTGATGTGCAAAAAACTGGGGAAGAGAATTGAGAGAAATCATGAAGAAACAGAGGAGCAAGCGAGCCATCCATTCTCTTGTCTTCTCTCGTCTTTTCTTCTCCCCTGCCTGTGCGCCCCACTAGCGCGCCCCCCTCCCGCACACCGCCATGCCACGCTCGCTACACAGTAGTCACCAGGTCCAATGGTTTACCAATATGAACCTCCTTCAAACCATGACAAGCAACAACATAAATCTTGAAGTATCCATCCCATTAACTCTCCCAGTAGGGGTGGGTGATTTGAGACTGAAATCAAATTAACAAACTTAATCGAACCGAACCAATAGATTTTTTTCTTCCAATTTTTGATTTCTGGTTCGGTTTTTATTGTGACGCTGTTTGGTTATCGGTTTACAGTTCAATTTTATGATTTTGGGCACCGAATTGACCCAATCGTCTGCCTATTCCCCAACTTCCCGATCCCACATCCCACGACCAATCGAGGGCCAGACTAGACGTGGTCACGCTCATGCAGACGCGGAGATGCCTCCGCTCTTCCCCTAGTTGCTGTAACACCCCGGCACCAAGTATGCCGCGAATGTCACCACAACCAATACTAGTAACACCCAAATCACATATTTTACATTAAATTACAGCAACTACGCTAAATGCTTAACCGAAATTTCGGCAGCATATCCTTTGTTTTTCCATGATTTGAAGCAACAACAATATCAACATAATACGATAGCATTATAGAGGACATCTAAAACAGGTATTTAACAACAGTTCAAGCCAAGAATAATAAGCTTAAGCGTCCCATGAGCCAATAGGGTGAACAATTAATCATAGCCAACAATACGACATAAACCAAGTCTAGATTAGTAAAGTAAACCATCACAACTGTAACACCCCAAAATTTTGCTTTTCTTAAATTCATGTGTGATTTGGCGCTTTGGTGAATTTTTGGAATTTTCTGGAATTTATTTGGAATTTATTTGAATTTATTCCATTTTGAAATAATTAAAGAATTAAACTTTGCAAATAAAAATTTGTTGGAAATATTTTATTTGAGTCCAAAATGTTCCAAAATATTTTCTAGAATTTTTCTGGAATTTTTCTGAGTCTTTTGCTATTTTTAATGATTTAATTGAATTTTTGAGAATTTAATTGGATTAATTAAATCGAGTTGGTTTAACTGTTCATCCGACCAGACCCGAACGCGAGTCAGACTCGAGTTCGACCCGAGCCACGTGATCCGGTCAAACCCTGATTGATCCGGACCGTTGGATCGAAATCCAACGGTCGGAATTGGGCCGCACCGATCAAACCAGATCCGGCCCGGACCCGTTGCGCCGTGCGATCTCAGCCGTGGATCGGGGCCACGTGGACGGCCACGATTTTGTCGTCTTCCCGAGTCCCGCCGGATCGCGCGCCGCCAGAGTCGCCGTGTCCGTTAGGGTTTCGCGATTTGCGCTCACGTCGAGGCACTATTTAAAGCCCCGAGGCCACCCCGTTGAAGCTCTTTGCCGTGTGCACCTTTCCCCTCAAGTTTCTGAGCCCTAGCCGCCGCCGTCTAGCCGCAAAAGCTCACCGTAGTTGCTTCTCTCTTCCACTGCGTTCCTTTGCCGATTCCGCCGACGCCCGCCGTTCTCCGCCGCACCCGAAGGCAGATTTGGAATCCCGGCGACGAGGCGCACCCGTGCATATCACCCATCTCGCCAGAGAAGCCCTCGAGCGCCGTTGGTCGTGTCATCTTCCCCAGCTCCGGTCCGCTCCCTCCGCTGCATGGCCATCGACGTCTTCGAGCACCCTCAACCGTCCGATCAAGATCCGACGGCTACGGTAAGCCACGTGCATCTCAAACCCGTCAACCTAGATCAGATCTGGACCGTTGGATCTAGATCCAACGGCTCACGATCACCGTGTAGTTTGTAACGGTGTTAGCCTAGGGTAGATCTGGACCGTCCGATCTAGATCGAACGGCCCAGATCGACCGTGTAGTTTTCAACGCGTCAACCTTAGATCTAATCACGGCCGTTGATTTTCAAATCAACGGACACGATTGTGCCACGTGTGCCCTGGCCGCGCTGCGGCGCACACGAAGCGTGTCTCGACACGCGCCCGCGTGTCGGGCCGGTCACCGAATCAAGACCGCGGACGCCACCCCGACGCCACGATGGGGCCCGCTTGTCGATGGCGCTGCCGAAGCGTGGTGACGCTGATCTTTGGCGTCATCCAATGGGTCCCACTGCCGCTGGCACACGCGCCGTGGACCGAGTCCACCGTGGACCGAGCCAAGCCGTGGGCTGAGCCCATGAGCCGGCTGACGTCAGCCAGCCAATCAGGAGCCGACACGTGTCACCCATGACGCAATAAATAATTTCCGAAAAAGAAAATGATTTAATAATTCGGTTTAATAATTGATTTGAATTTCAAAACTTCAAACGCTTATAACTTTTGCGTTTCAACTCCGATTTGAACGATTCAAATTTCTAAAAATTCATAAAATTTAGATCTACTCAAATATGAATTTTATTTAATTTTTTGGACTAAAGTTTTTCTCTGTAATATTATTTAATTGATTATTTAAACTTTAACTAATCATAACTTTTGTGTTTTAACTCCGATTTGAGCGATTCCAGTTCCTAAAAATTCATAAAATTATGTTCTCTCTGTTTATAAACTTTATTTGGATGTTTGGACACTTTTTGTCTACTGTTTTGTTCATTTGTTGCTATTTGCACGCGTTACGAGTAGACGTTGAAGTGCCGGAAGGATTCGAAGGAGAAATATTGACCCAGGAGCCAGCTCAGGGCCAAGAACAAGTGCTATTTGAAGGCAAGTTGTGCTTTGACCATGTTGATCCTAGTTTGAAACCTATTTTGATTTAATTTATTGCATGCTAGTTCAATTAGAAAATACTTTATTTAAATATGTGAAATTAGATAAATGCCAAATTGCTGTATGACACCTTGGTTAATTATATATATGTGCCATGACCCTTGTCACCCTAGTTGTGGTTTACTAGTTGGACATTATTAAATTGCCAACATGGGAGTTTAGACCGTTGTAGTATATTGCTTAGACCTGCTACGTGCTCATGACATGATTTCGGACAATCAAATGTTAACGTTGACTTAATGATATATTGAACCTGTTTTGGAAAGGTATCATGTGTTGTGATGTTGATGGCACGTGGTGCATGGTAATCAACTGGGGTTTGATAAATAGCTTTTGACCGGGGCATGTGGCAAGAATGATCAGTGGGCCAGATGTGGCACCGGGAATGTTGGTTTGGTTCTTCGGGTAGTCTTGCCCTGGTCACCCTAAGGACTTAACCTTGCAAGCCTTTGAACTGAGTCAAGCGTGCAACCACATGTCCGTAATGGGACGGACCTAGTTGACTAAGTTGCTAATAACGTACCTGTGGGACCTATTGGTGTCAACTACACCCGTTGTGTATGTTGTACGGGAGCGCATCGGGTCAGCGCCAGTACCCATCTAACGGTGGCTTGACCTAAACTTCGCCTTTGCTAAGGGAAGGGTTAGTGTGCAACACCGAGAGGACCACTTGTGTCGTTAGAAGTTTCCGAAAGACTTTGTTACTGAACTCGCCTTTGTGGTGTTTGACTGTATCTTGTGGGTAAAGTGCATAACCTCTGCAGAGTGTAAAATCTATTCGAATAGCCGTGTCTGCGGTATTGGACATCGCTCGGGAATTACAGTCAAGGGTTAGACTTTCTTGAAAATAACTTGGACTTGAAAGGTTGGGTTTGGTTTATTAATGATGTTGATGGAAATGTGTATTAGGAATGGGAAAGATGTTGATTAAACTCCTGGAAAAGTTATTGATGTTATACTTGTTTCTACTGCTTTCGAATCTACTTATGATACTTGTTAAATGATCTTACTGCAAATATACCTTGAGCCACTCCTTTGTATTAAGCCATGCATGTAGTATATTAGCTGCATTCTCAGGCATGACTTGCCGAGTACCAAGTACTCACCCTTGCCGCAATACAACACCAGTTGAGGAGGAGACTACACCGGCTTTGGAGGAGGAGCTCCAAGAGGAACCGTCTACTTAGGGAGCGAGCCTCACTGGCTGCCTGGTATCTTGGATGGCGCCACGATGTTATCTTATTTTCCGCTGCTATTATTTCTCTCTTAATAAGTTTCGCCTGCGTGTATGATATTTGTAACTTGACCATAAGGTCGAGCAACCAGTTTGACTATTTAATTAAAGTACTTTATTAGTATCGAGTGGTATGATTTGTGATATTTACCGATGTTAAGACTGTGTGCACTAGCGCGTTCCTGGACTAGTGCTGAATACACAGAGTGTCCGGATTTGCACATTCGGGTCCCGACAGAGGTGGTATCGAGCCATCGATCGTAGGCTCACCCATAGATAGAATGGTCGTAGTGAGGATAAAACCTATTTTCTAAAGTTAAAAGTGGTCAAGATAATGAATGAATTCTCGACTTACCCCTTTTCTTTCTTGTTCATACCCCTGCTGAGTTCTTTTCGTCTTCCACATTGATTTTTAAAAAGTGTTGCGTTCTTACGCAAGTATCCTTTGACAGATGGAAGGAGAAATCAACTACGTCGATCTTGAGGTTGGTCACGCCGCAGAACTTTGGTGTATGCTGCAGACTCTCGGAGGTTTTGAGAAGCCAAAATACCAAGTGGATGTGATCAGACAAGCAGGATTGATCAAGGCTTGTGACGTGAAGATTGTGGTACCTGCCAGGAGGAAGGGCCCGGGCAATCGCCCGATACATTGCACTGCCAGGAGGTCTACAATGCAGATGGGTATCCAGGAGGTGTCGCGACGAGCAATGCGGCACATTGCCCGCATCTACGCCAGAGAGTTAGAGGGCATGGTGTTCCGTTACCATCCGCGCAGCAATAACCTTCTCGACCCGAAGATGATCCAGGATGAGAACGCCGTGATCACACAATTGGCACGACTTGTGGTCGCCCAGGAGGATGTACTTGATGATACGAGCAAGGAGCTACAGAAGGCCCGCAAGGAGATCACCGCAGAGAAGAACAGATGGCGGGAGACTCAGGAGTATGTGTCACATCTTCTGCACAGGATTGGAGAGTTAGAGACGGCATTGTACGCACCAGAACCGAGCCGATGAGCTACATGAGCCAGATCCTAAGAGCCAGAGCTTGAGGAGGACACCGCTTCTTCGACTACCATAGTTGACACAGTTGCAGGGCATGGCGATTGTTTCGCGCCTATGTCGCAGCACCCGTACCCAGGCAGTGGAGGTTTTCTCGATGAGTGAGCGTAGGCGTTGAGGTTGGGACTCCTTCGTCGAGTCGCGTTATACAATAAGAGTCACCCTTAGAGTCGATTTGGATTTTCATTGTTTGCTGAGTGTGCAGTATGTGTTGCAGGCCTTTAGGCATTGTACGCAGCCATACCAAGTTATTAATATTATTAATAATAAAGTTGGATTTTGAGTTACACTTTTCCCCCGCATAGGTTTTTCCTATTACTTGTCTATTCTTGTTCCCTCTCATCTCTAAGCCTTGGAGCAACCG
Organism: Rhipidocladum racemiflorum; assembly: GCA_036346355.1. Lineage (NCBI taxonomy): Eukaryota > Viridiplantae > Streptophyta > Magnoliopsida > Poales > Poaceae > Rhipidocladum > Rhipidocladum racemiflorum. The sequence goes on along the minus strand of CM070580.1, from coordinate 35,837,510 downwards.
ACAGATGGTGAACACCTGCGGAAACCTTGGAGGCAATGGAAGTGGTTCTCGCCCAGCTGGGAACCGCAATGATGGAGCACCAGCACCGCCAGTTGATATGCAGAATTTCGGAGCTTTTCTCGCTGCTCAGACTCAGTTGATGCATGCCATGATGCAACAGATGCAGCACGTCACCGCTCAGGCCACTGCTAATCAAGTCAATCAGGGACAATGCCAGAATACAAGACTGTCAGAGTTCATGAGGACTCATCCACCCGCTTTCTCCGGGAATGCTAACCCGTTGGAGGCCGATGATTGGTTAAGGTCAATTGAGAGGAAGCTACACATTGCTCAATGCATGAGAAATAAGAAGGTACTCTACGCTTCTCATCAGTTGGAAGGAACAAACACGAATGGTGGGAGAACTTACGTGCCCGCAAGAGAACCCTCAAGACATCACTTGGGAGGAGTTCACTGCTGCGTTTAAAGATTATCATGTGCCGAAGGAATTATGGACCTCAAGAAGGAGGAGTTCAGAGCATCAAGCAAGGTAATCACCCGGTGGCCGAATACCTGAACAAGTTCACACAGCCTTGCACGCTACGCACTGAGGATGTAGCGACAGATAAAGCCAGCGCCTCGCTTCATGAAGGGACTTAACTCAGACTACAGTGGGACTGATCACCAACACCTTTCCGCATTTTCAGAGCTTGTGAATAAGGCGCTTATTCTTGAGGACAAGCGCAAAGGAATCGGATGAGAACAGAAGCGCAGGATGCGGCATCGTGGATCGCGTCAGGGAGCACAAAGAACGCTTGAGGTTGTGCCAAATCAGTTTTCAGATTCCAGCCACGAATGCAACCAGACACCGGCACCGGCACCAAGACCCGTCAATCGTAACTATCGGACTCACCCACCGTAAACGCCGCTCAGCAAATAACAAGGGACAAAGTGAGACGCCGCTACAATTACAATGAGCCAAGGCACTTTGCCAACAGCTTGTCCTAAGAAGACAAAGCAGAAGCGACCCCTCGCTTCAATCTGGGATCCACACCAGCCAGGACGCCAGCACCAGGAGCAAACCGAGGGACAGCACAGCCAGGGGCAGCACCCCAGACCGTGGTGAGAGGCCGAGTCAACCATGTCACCGCAGATGCACTTCAGAATGCCACGGATGTCGTACTGGGTAAGTTACTTGTCAACTCAGTACCTGCAACAGTTTTGTTTGATTCTGGAGCTTCGCATTCGTTTGTTTCACAAGGCTTTGCTGCTAAAAATGATTTGGAGATTGCAAGACTTAAATGCATGCTTTTAGTTCAAACCCCTGGTTCCGAACTCCGAATGAAAGTAGGATGTTCTGGGGTGAGAATACTAATAGATGGGATAGAGTTCCTAGCGAACCTTATTATTTTGGAGACCCAGACCTTAGATGTTATTTTGGGAATGGATTGGTTATCCAAGCACAAGGCCGTATTGGATTGTGGACGAAGGACTATCTCAGTTGAGAGCCCGTGTGGAAAGAAAGTGGAATTTCAAGCTACCGCCGTTAGAGATGGACAGTTGATGGTTAACAGCACCAAGGCAATCAGCATAGAAGATGTCTCAGTAGTGAATGAGTACCCAGATGTTTTTCCTGAAGATCTACGGTATGCCGCCGACAGGGACATAGAGTTTGTGATAGAGCTTGTACTGCACAAAGACCGATAGCAAAGAGACCTTATCGGATGTCCACCGAGGAGTTGGTAGAGATGAAGAAGCAGCTTGAAGAGTTAATGGAGAAAGGATTTATCAGACCGAGTTCGTCGCCGTGGGGAGCGCTAGTTCTGTTTGTCAAGAAGAAGGATGGGAGTTTCAGGATGTGCATTGACTACCGTGCACTCAATGAAGTCACCGTGAAGAATAAGTATCCGCTACCCAGGATCGATGATTTGTTTGATCAGCTGAGAGGAGCCGGAGTTTTCTCCAAGATTGATCTGAGATCGGGATACCATCAGTTGAAGATCCGATCAGAAGATATTCCGAAGACCGCATTCTTGTCAAGATATGGACACTACGAGTTTACAGTTATGTCCTTTGGTCTGACAAATGCGCCAACATATTTCATGAATATGATGAATAAGGTGTTCATGGAATATTTGGACAAGTTTGTTGTTGTGTTCATAGATGATATCTTAGTCTACTCCAAGACAGAGGATGAACATGCAGAGCACTTAAGGCGAGTTTTGGAAAAACTAAGGGAACAACAACTCTTCGCCAAGTTCAGTAAGTGTGATTTTTGGAAGGACAAGGTGGAGTTCCTCGGACATGTAATGACCGCAGAAGGAGTCGCCGTAGATACAAGCAAGGTAGAAGCTGTGTTACATTGGGAACAGCCGAAGACCGTGACCCAGATCCGGAGTTTCCTTGGAATGGCAGGTTACTATCGCCGTTTCATTGAAGGCTTTTCAACAATTGCGAAACCTCTCACGCAATTGCTGAAAAAGGAGAAGAAGTTTGCATGGACGCCAGAGTGCGAGAAAGGTTTTCAAGAGCTGAAGGAACGATTGACATCAGCGCCGGTATTGGTTCTACCAGACGTCAATCAAAGCTTTGATATATATTGTGACGCGTCGCGTCAAGGACTTGGATGCGTGCTGATGCAGAATGGAAAGGTCGTAAACACGCGTCAAGGCAGTTGAGGCCGCATGAGGAGAATTATCCGACGCATGACTTAGAGCTAGCTGCCGTAGTGCATGCTTTGAAGTTATGGCGTCACTATTTAATTGGAAACAGATGTGAAGTATACACGGACCATAAGAGTCTTAAGTATATCTTCACCCAATCAGACCTGAACATGAGGCAGAGGAGATGGTTAGAGTTGATCAAAGATTATAATGTTGGAATCCATTACCATCCAGGAAAGGCTAACGTAGTTGCCGATGCTATGAGTCGGAAAAGCCATACGGTGAACATGTTGCTTGCCACAAGTCAGGATGAGCTATGTGAGGATTTCCAAAGAATGCAGATTGAAGTGGTACCGTATGATTCTTAGCCGCATTGGAAGTGAAGCCTACCTGGAGGATCGATCCGAGAAGGACAAGAGGATGATGACAGATCCGCAGGATTAAGTCCAACATGGATGAAGGCAAGGCAGAGGACTTCAAGTTGGATGAGCAAGGCACGTTGTGGATGAAGGATCGCATTTGTGTACCGAACAAGAAGGAGCTGAAGCAGTTGATTTTAGAAGAAGCTCATGACTCAAAGTATTCCATTCATCCTGGAAGCGCCAAGATGTATCAAGATTTAAAAGAAAGATTCTAGTGGCCGAACATGAAGCGTGAAGTTGCCGAGCATGTTGCGTTGTGCGACATATGCCAGAGAGTTAAGGCAATGCATCAGAGACCAGCAGGATTGCTCTGGTAGTTGAAGATACCTGAGTGGAAGTGGGAGGAAATCGGAATGGACTTCATTACCGGTTTGCCGAAAACTCAAGGAGGATATGATTCTATATGGGTTATAGTGGATCGCTTGACCAAGGTCGCCCATTTTATCCCTATGAAGACCACTTACTCGGGAGATAAGTTAGCAGAGTTGTACATGATCAGGATCGTCTGTTTGCACAGAGTGCCAAAGAAGATCAGATCGGATAGAGGTACCCGATTTACCTCGAGGTTCTGGAATAAGCTGCATGAAACCATGGGAACCCGTTTGAACTTCAGTACAGCTTATCATCCACAGACGGATGGTCAGACTGAAAGAGTCAATCAGATTCTGGAGGATATGTTAAGAGCGTGTGCATTGGCTTATGCTACCTCTTGGGATAAAAAGTCTGCCGTCAGACGAGTTCAGCTACAACAACAAGCCAAGCAAGTTTGCAAATGTCAAGATTTGAAGCACTATATGGTCGACTTCGCTTGACACCATTGAACTGGAATGAGACAGGTGAACACCGTGTCTTTGGGCCGGATATTCTTCAAGAAGCCGAAGAACAGATTGCCATGATTAGGGAGAGATTAAAGATAGCCCAATCGCGATGTAAGAGTTATCTTGACAACCGTCGCGAGACTTGAGTTTTGAACCAAAAGATTTCGTGTATCTCAGGGTCACACCGCTCGAGAGGAGTAAAGAGATTCCGTACAAAGGAAAACTCGCGCCGAGATATGTTGGACCATTCAAGGTTCTCAGCCGCAGAGGTGAAGTTGCTTATCAGCTAGAGTTACCGCAATCACTAGCAGGAGTGCATGACGTGTTCCATGTGTCCCAGCTGAAGAAGTGTCTCCGAGTGCCTGAGGAGCAGACACCGCTAGAGTCAATTGAGCTACAAGAAGATCTGACTTAGAAGGAGCATCCCGTGAAGATTCTGGACACCATGGATCGAGAGACGAGAAACAAGTCAATCCGTTTCTGCAGAGTTCAATGGAGCAACCACGCGGAGAGTGAAGCAACTTGGGAGCACGAAGAGGATTTGAAGAAAGAGTTTCCGAACCTATTCTGTAGAGGGCCCTGAATCTCGGGGACGAGATTCTGTTAAGGGGGGAGGTTTGTAACACCCCAAAATTTTGCTTTTCTTAAATTCATGTGTGATTTGGCGCTTTGGTGAATTTTTGGAATTTTCTGGAATTTATTTGGATTTATTTGGAATTTATTTGAATTTATTCCATTTTGAAATAATTAAAGAATTAAACTTTGCAAATAAAAATTTGTTGGAAATATTTTATTTGAGTACAAAATGTTCTAAAATATTTTCCAGAATTTTTCTGGAATTTTTCTGAGTCTTTTGCTATTTTTAATGATTTAATTGAATTTCTGAGAATTTAATTGGATTAATTAAATCGAGTTGGTTTCACTGTTCATCCGACCGGACCCGAACCCGAGTCAGACTCGAGTCCGACCCGAGCCACGTGATCCCGTCAAACCCGGATTGATCCGGACCGTTGGATCGAAATCCAACGGTTGGAATTGGGCCGCACCGATCAAACTAGATCCGGCCCGGACCCGTTGCACCGTGCGATCTCGGCCGTGGATCGGGGCCACGTGGACGGCCACGATTTCGTCGTCTTCCCGAGTCCCGCTCGGACTGCGCCGCCGCGTAGCCGCCATGTCCGTTAGGGTTTCGCGATTTGCGCGCACGTCGAGGCACTATTTAAAGCCCCGAGGCCACCCCGTTGAAGCTCTTTGCCGTGCGCACCTTTCCCCTCAAGTTTCCGAGCCCTAGCCGCCGCCGTCTAGCCGCAAAAGCTCGCCGTAGTTGCTTCTCTCTTCCACTGCGTTCCTTTGCTGATTCCACCGACGCCCGCCGTTCTCCGCCGCACCCGAAGGCAGATTTGGAATCCCCGCGACGAGGCGCACCCGTGCATATCACCCATCTCGCCGGAGAAGCCCTCAAGCGCCGTTGGTCGTGTCGTCTTCCCCAGCTCCGGTCAGCTCCCTCCGCCGTGTGGCCATCGACGTCTTCGAGCACTCTCAACCGTCCGATCAAGATCCGACGGCTACGGTAAGCCACGTGCATCTCAAACCCGTCAACTTAGATCAGATCTGGACCGTTGGATCTAGATCCAACGGCCCACGATCACCGTGTGGTTTGTAACGGTGTTAGCCTAGGGTAGATCTGGACCGTCTGATCTAGATCGAACGGCCCAGATCGACCATGTAGTTTTCAACGCGTCAACCTTAGATCTAATCACGGCCGTTGATTTTCAAATCAACGGACACGATTGTGCCACGTGTGCCCTGGCCGCGCCGGGCGCACACGAGCGCGTGTCTCTAACACGCGGGGCCCACGTGTCAGCGGGTCAGCCGAACCGTACCGTGACGCCACCCCTGACGTGACGGTGGGGCCCACTTGTCAGTAGCGTCGTCGAGCGTGGTGACGTCAGTGCTGACGTCATCCAATGGGTCCCACCTGTCAGTGGCACACGCGCCGTGGACCGAGTCCACCGTGGACCGAGCCAAGCCGTGGGCTGAGCCCATGAGCCGGCTGACATCAGCCAGCCAATCAGGAGCCGACGCGTGTCACCCATGACGCAATAAATAATTTCCGAAAAAGAAAATGATTTAATAATTCGGTTTAATAATTGATTTGAATTTCAAAACTTCAAACGCTTATAACTTTTGCATTTCAACTCCGATTTGAACGATTCAAATTTCTAAAAATTCACAAAATTCAGATCTACTCAAATATGAATTTTATTTAATTTTTTGGACTAAAGTTTTTCTCTGTAATATTATTTAATTGATTATTTAAACTTTAACTAATCATAACTTTTGTGTTTTAACTCCGATTTGAGCGATTCCAGTTCCTAAAAATTCATAAAATTATGTTCTCTCTGTTTATAAACTTTATTTGGATGTTTGGACACTTTTTGTCTACTGTTTTGTTCATTTGTTGCTATTTGCACGCGTTACGAGTAGACGTTGAAGTGCCGGAAGGATTCGAAGGAGAAATATTGACCCAGGAGCCAGCTCAGGGCCAAGAACAAGTGCTATTTGAAGGCAAGTTGTGCTTTGACCATGTTGATCCTAGTTTGAAACCTATTTTGATTTAATTTATTGCATGCTAGTTCAATTAGAAAATACTTTATTTAAATATGGGAAATTAGATAAATGCCAAATTGCTGTATGACACCTTGGTTAATTATATATATGTGCCATGACCCTTGTCACCCTAGTTGTGGTTTACTAGTTGGACATTATTAAATTGCCAACATGGGAGTTTAGACCGTTGTAGTATATTGCTTAGACCTGCTACGTGCTCATGACATGATTTCGGACAATCAAATGTTAACGTTGACTTAATGATATATTGAACCTGTTTTGGAAAGGTATCATGTGTTGTGATGTTGATGGCACGTGGTGCATGGTAATCAACTGGGGTTTGATAAATAGCTTTTGACCGGGGCATGTGGCAAGAATGATCAGGTGGGCCAGATGTGGCACCGGGAATGTTGGTTTGGTTCTTCGGGTAGTCTTGCCCTGGTCACCCTAAGGACTTAACCTTGCAAGCCTTTGAACTGAGTCAAGCGTGCAACCACATGTCCGTAATGGGACGGACCTAGTTGACTAAGTTGCTAATAACGCACTGTGGGACCTCTGGTGTCAACTACACCCTTTGTGTATGTTGTACGGGGAGCGTCACGGCTGCGGCAGTACCCATCTAACGGTGGCTTGACCTAAACTTCGCCTTTGCTAAGGGAAGGGTTAGTGTGCAACACCGGAGAGGACCACTTGTGCTGTTAGAAGTTTCCGAAAGACTTTGTTACGGGAACTCGCCTTTGTGGTGTTTGACTGTATCTTGTGGGTAAAGTGCATAACCTCTGCAGAGTGTAAAATCTATTCGAATAGCCGTGTCCGCGGTATTGGACATCGCTCGGGAATTACAGTCAAGGGTTAGACTTTCTTGAAAATAACTTGGACTTGAAAGGTTGGGTTTGGTTTATTAATGATGTTGATGGAAATGTGTATTAGGAATGGGAAAGATGTTGATTAAACTCCTGGAAAAGTTATTGATGTTATACTTGTTTCTACTGCTTTCGAATCTACTTATGATACTTGTGAAATGCTCTTACTGCAAATATACCTTGAGCCACACCTTTGTATTAAGCCATGCATGTAGTATATTAGCTGCATTCTGTGCATGACTTGCTGAGTACCAAGTACTCACCCTTGCCGCAATACAACACCAATTGAGGAGGAGACTACACCAGCTTTGGAGGAGGAGCTCCAAGAGGAACCGTCTACTTAGGGAGCGAGCCCAGTCAGTTGCCTGTGGTATACTGGATGGCGCCACGATGTTATCTTATTTTCCGCTGCTATTATTTCTCTCTTAATAAGTTTCCCTGCGTGTATATATTTGTAACTTGACCATAAGGTCGAGCAACCAGTTTGACTATTTAATTAAAGTACTTTATTAGTATCGAGTGGTATGATTTGTGATATTTACCGATGTTAAGACTGTGTGCACTAGCGCGTTCCTGGACTAGTGCTGAATACACAGAGTGTCCGGATTTGCAAATTCGGGTCCCGACAGAGGTGGTATCAGAGCCATACTGACTGTAGGCTCACCCATAGATAGAATGGTCGTAGTGAGGATAAAACCTATTTTCTAAAGTTAAAAGTGGTCAAGATAATGAATGAATTCTCGACTTACCCCTTTTCTTTCTTGTTCATACCCCTGCTGAGTTCTTTTCGTCTTCCACATTGATTTTTAAAAAGTGTTGCGTTCTTACGCAAGTATCCTTTGACAGATGGAAGGAGAAATCAACTACGTCGATCTTGAGGTTGGTCACGCCGCAGAACTTTGGTGTATGCTGCAGACTCTCGGAGGTTTTGAGAAGCCAAAATACCAAGTGGATGTGATCAGACAAGCAGGATTGATCAAGGCTTGTGACGTGAAGATTGTGGTACCTGCCAGGAGGAAGGGCCCGGGCAATCGCCCGATACATTGCACTGCCAGGAGGTCTACAATGCAGATGGGTATCCAGGAGGTGTCGCGACGAGCAATGCGGCACATTGCCCGCATCTACGCCAGAGAGTTAGAGGGCATGGTGTTCCGTTACCATCCGCGCAGCAATAACCTTCTCGACCCGAAGATGATTCAGGATGAGAACGCCGTGATCACACAATTGGCACGACTTGTGGTCGCCCAGGAGGATGTACTTGATGATACGAGCAAGGAGCTACAGAAGGCCCGCAAGGAGATCACCGCAGAGAAGAACAGATGGCGGGAGACTCAGGAGTATGTGTCACATCTTCTGCACAGGATTGGAGAGTTAGAGACGGCATTGTACGCACCAGAACCGGAGCCAGTACTTGAGCTACACGAGCCAGATCCGGAAGAGCCAGAGCTTGAGGAGGACACCGCTTCTTCGACTACCATAGTTGACACAGTTGCAGGGCATGGCGATTGTTTCGCGCCTATGTCGCAGCACCCGTACCCAGGCAGTGGAGGTTTTCTCGATGAGTGAGCGTAGGCGTTGAGGTTGGGACTCCTTCGTCGAGTCGCGTTATAGAATAAGAGTCACCCTTAGAGTCGATTTGGATTTTCATTGTTTGCTGAGTGTGCAGTATGTGTTGCAGGCCTTTAGGCATTGTACGCAGCCATACCAAGTTATTAATATTATTAATAATAAAGTTGGATTTTGAGTTACACTTTTCCCCCGCATAGGTTTTTCCTATTACTTGTCTATTCTTGTTCCCTCTCATCTCTAAGCCTTGGAGCAACCGACAGATGGTGAACACCTGCGGAAACCTTGGAGGCAATGGAAGTGGTTCTCGCCCAGCTGGGAACCGCAATGATGGAGCACCAGCACCGCCAGTTGATATGCAGAATTTCGGAGCTTTTCGCCGCCAGACTCAGTTGATGCATGCCATGATGCAACAGATGCAGCACGTCACCGCTCAGGCCACTGCTAATCAAGTCAATCAGGGACAATGCCAGAATACAAGACTGTCAGAGTTCATGAGGACTCATCCACCCGCTTTCTCCGGGAATGCTAACCCGTTGGAGGCCGATGATTGGTTAAGGTCAATTGAGAGGAAGCTACACATTGCTCAATGCATGAGAAATAAGAAGGTACTCTACGCTTCTCATCAGTTGGAAGGAACAGCCGCTGAATGGTGGGAGAACTTCTGTGCCACGCAAGAGAACCCTCAAGACATCACTTGGGAGGAGTTCACTGCTGCGTTTCGTCAGTATCATGTGCCAGAAGGAATTATGGACCTCAAGAAGGAGGAGTTCAGAGCACTGAAGCAAGGTAATCAGCCAGTGGCCGAATACCTGAACAAGTTCACACAGCTTGCACGCTACGCACCTGAGGATGTAGCGACAGATAAAGCCAGGCAGTCTCGCTTCATGAAGGGACTTAACTCAGGACTACAGGTGGGACTGATCACCAACACCTTTCCAGATTTTCAGGAGCTTGTGAATAAGGCGCTTATTCTTGAGGACAAGCGCAAGGAACTGGATGAGAACAGGAAGCGCAGGATGCAAGATCGAGGATCGCGTCGGGAGCACAAAGAACGCTTGAGGGTTGCGCCAAATCGCTTTTCAGATTCCACCGCAGAATGCAACCAGGACACCGTCACCAAAGCACCAAGACCCGTCAATCGTAACTATCGGACCCACCCCAGCCGTAAACGCCGCTTCAGCAATCAACAAGGGACAGTGAGACGCTGCTACAATTACAACGAGCCAGGGCACTTTGCCAACAGTTGTCCTAAGAAGACAGCAGGAGTGACCCCAGTCCGCTTCAATCTGGGATCCACACCACCAGACGCCAAAGACCAGGAGCAAACCGAGGGACAAAGACAACCAGGCAGCACCCTGCACCGTGGTGAGGCCGAGTCAACCATGTCACCGCAGATGCACTTCGTAATGCCACGGATGTCGTGATCGGGTAAGTTACTTGTCAACTCGCACTGCAATGCTTTGTTTGATTCCGGAGCTTCGCATTCGTTTGTTTCACAAGGCTTTGCTGCTAAAAATGATTTGGAGATTGCAAGACTTAAATGCATGCTTTTAGTTCAAACCCCTGGTTCCGAACTCCGAACGAAAGTAGGATGTTCTGGGGTGAGAATACTAATAGATGGGATAGAGTTCCTAGCTTAACCTTATTGTTTTGGAGACCTGCACCTTAGATGTTATTTTGGGAATGGATTGGTTATCCAAGCACAAGGCCGTATTGGATTGTGGACGAAGGACTATCTCAGTTGAGAGCCCGTGTGGAAAGAAAGTGGAATTTCAAGCTACTGCCGTTAGAGATGGACAGTTGATGGTTAACAGCGCCAAGACAATCAGCATAGAAGATGTCTCAAGAGTGAATGAGTACCCAGATGTTTTTCCCGAAGATGTACCCGGTATGCCGCTGCACAGGACATAGAGTTTGTGATAGAGCTTGTACTGCACAAGACCGATAGCAAAGAGACCTTATCGGATGTCCACCGAGGAGTTGGTAGAGATGAAGAAGCGACTTGAAGAGTTAATGGAGAAAGGATTTATCGAGGACCGAGTTCGTCGCCGTGGGGAGCGCCAGTTCTGTTTGTCAAGAAGAAGGATGGGAGTTTCAGGATGTGCATTGACTATCGTGCACTCAATGAAGTCACCATGAAGAATAAGTATCCGCTACCCAGGATCGATGATTTGTTTGATCACCGAGAGGAGCCGGAGTTTTCTCCAAGATTGATCTCGAGATCGGGATACCATCGCTGAAGATCCGATCGTAAGATATTCAAGACCGCATTCTTGTCAAGATATGGACACTACGAGTTCTGATTATGTCCTTTGGTCTGACAAATGCGCCAGCATATTTCATGAATATGATGAATAAGGTGTTCATGGAATATTTGGACAAGTTTGTTGTTGTGTTCATAGATGATATCTTAGTCTACTCCAAGACAGAGGATGAACATGCAGAGCACTTAAGGCGAGTTTTGGAAAAACTAAGGGAACAACAACTCTTAGCCAAGTTCAAGAAGTGTGATTTTTGGAAGGACAAGGTGGAGTTCCTCGGACATGTAATGACCGCAGAAGGAGTCGCCAGAGATCCAAGCAAGGTAGAAGTGTGTTACATTGGGAATACCAAGACCGTGACCAGCATCCGAGTTTCCTTGGAATGGCAGGTTACTATCGCCGTTTCATTGAAGGCTTTTCAACAATTGCGAAACCTCTCACGCAATTGCTGAAAAAGGAGAAGAAGTTTGCATGGACGCCAGAGTGCGAGAAAGGTTTTCAAGAGCTGAAGGAACGATTGACATCAGCGCCGGTATTGGTTCTACCAGACGTCAATCAAAGCTTTGATATATATTGTGACGCGTCGCGTCAAGGACTTGGATGCGTGCTGATGCAGAATGGAAAGGTCGTCGCTTACGCGTCAAGGCAGTTGAGGCCGCATGAGGAGAATTATCCGACGCATGACTTAGAGCTAGCTGCCGTAGTGCATGCTTTGAAGTTATGGCGTCACTATTTAATTGGAAACAGATGTGAAGTATACACGGACCATAAGAGTCTTAAGTATATCTTCACCCAATCAGACCTGAACATGAGGCAGAGGAGATGGTTAGAGTTGATCAAAGATTATAATGTTGGAATCCATTACCATCCAGGAAAGGCTAACGTACTTGCCGATGCTTTGAGTCGGAAAAGCCATACGGTGAACATGTTTGTAGGATCGAAGTATACGAATATAGCAATCAGAGGGGGGGTGAATGATTGTGCGGAAGCTAAAACCAAATTCTTGACCTATTAAAAGTTCACCCCTAAAACAGAACCAAATAATTGCCTCGTTTTCGACAAAAATAGAATGACAGAGGTTCGGTAAAATGCGAATTCTCAGAGATCAAACCGTTAGATTGATCTGAAATTTGGACACAAGAAACTAGATTCCAATACGAATCGAACCCAAAAAGAATCAGCTCGATCGGACTTACGGATCAAAAGTTATGAGCTTCGCAAGCTTGCTGATCCAGAACTTGACGAGAATCAATCTAATCAAAACTTCAAGATTAAACAAGAACGACAAAAGATTGATCAACTAGACTTTGAGAAACACTAGATCAATACCCTAGAGAGGTTTTTGATGGATCAAATCAAGATAAAACTTAAAGAACAAAAACCAATCTAGAACTAGAACAAGCATGCAAACAAGAACCAAAAAGAGAACGTTGAAGCAATGCGGGAACTAGAAGAATTGATCTTTATTTCTTTTGTCTAAAGTACTCTCATCAAAAGAGTACAAACTCTAAAACCAAGCTCAAGGCTTGATGCGCTTAGCTCTGCTTGGTGCCTTTCAACAGGAGACCCTCCACCTATTTAAAGCACCAACCCACAAGGAGTTTTGAATACGATTCCTATTCCCTAGAAGGAATCCGTATCCAACACAACTCTACTTGGCCCAACCTGGCCGAGTACAACTCTTGCACGCGTATGGCAACCCTACCATACTCACGTGACTAACACTTTGCACGCGTATGGCCACCTGCCATACTCACGTGACTAACACTTTGCACGCGAATGACCTCCTGCCAGTCTCACGTGACTAACCATTCTTCATGTGCACCATTCTCTTAGCCCGAACGTCCCTCATGACATCCTTGACCACCAAGACCTCAGTTCCTCCTGAACCTAGTCCCGAACCTCAGTTCCACCATGAACCTAGTTCCGGTCCCGTCATCGACACATTCGTCTTGAGCAATACCGCACATGAACAAACCACAAAACACATCCGAGCACAAGTCCACGACTTGACTCAATGTCAACCCATGCAACTACTCACATGAGCATTGCATAAAGTCCACTTCAAAAGAAGCATCATGAAATCATCACAAATTTCATAATCTCAAATTCAAATTATTTCAATTCTGCTCAAAACCCTAATTCAAAGAAAACGCATTCACGACGGACAAGGAAATATGGTCCGGCGTACACAAGAAAAATCACTCAAAAAAACCATTCACAACGGACAGACAAAATCGGTCCGTTGTACAAGTGAAAGTTTCGGTTCCAAGAAGAAATCATTCGCGAAAACATCGTTCACGACGGACAAACAAAATCGGTCCGTCGTACATGCGAATCAAACCTCAAAAGCCATTCACGATCGACCAAAGAAGTTTGTCTGCCAGTACATGCAAAACTTACTGGTTTCTTGGAAGATTGAGTTCGACTCATGAGCTCAAAAACACGTTCACGACGGACCCAAAACTTTGTCTGCGTACATGCACAACTTCTTGGTTTTTGAGGAAAATTGAGTTTGGCTCAATGAGTTCAAAAGCATGTCCACGCATGCACCAACAAAGTTTGTCCGTCGTAGATGGGAAACTTCTTGTTTCTTGAGATCTTGGTCCCGCAAAGCGAAACTTCTTGCTTCTTGTCAAATTGACAAAACACATGAACAAACATATTTGCAAATTCAATTCTAAGCCAATTTTTCAGCACATGATTTCACAATCTCCCCTTGATGAAAACATTGGCAACACCACTTAGAATTGAACATTTGGCATTCACTTTACAAAAGATTTTGAAATCCAAAGGATCAAGGACCAAAAAGAAAACACAGAATTCCCCCTTTGACCAAAATGCAAAACAAAATCTCCCCCTGAGAAGGAAAATGTGTGTGAATGTGCAATGTGCCCAAAAATTCCAAAAATCTCCAAACTTCTCCAAAAAAAAATAAAATAATAATAATAATAATAATCTCAAAAATCCAAAAACAATTCTCCCTTTTTCTTCTCCCCCTTTTTCCTTAAACTCTTCAATGATTTCCAAATTTCTCCCCCTTTGACAATGGATTCATCAAGAGTAAAAGAGAGAACAGGTTCAAAATTTTTCCTGTAGCAAAGATTTCACAAGGAGAAACAAGGGAGTGCCAAGATAGGAAAAGATGAGCTCATTCGATCATATAACCTTATATATCACATAATATGCAAAATACATGATCTTGAAGTGATTTTAACAAGTTAGGGAATGACATGCATCTCAACCTCAATTTAGTCAACTATAGCCAAGTACTAAGCAAGATCTTAGCAGAAAAAGCAAGGCTTTTAAAAAATTGAAGCAACTAACAACTTAGGGCGAGCAAGTAGTTTCAACTCCAATCTAGTAGACCAATTTAATCTTTAAACAATAAATCGCATGTGGCATGCTTGAAGCATACTTCTTTTATTTTCTAGGAGTGGCATGCTTGAAGCATACATCTTATCTTTGAGGGAATGGCATGCTTGAAGCATACATCTTATTTTTTAAGGAAAGCATACCAAGCATACAACTTGAAGCTTTTGCTTTTAACACCCCTTTTTATTCCCTTTTCTTTTTCTTTTCTTTGATTATAAACATGCAAAAATGATTAAATGGTCTTATGAAAGAGTAAAGTTGAAACCACACTTGCTTCATAGCCCAAATTTGTCAAGAGGATTCAATATCAAGCCTAGAAGAGTAAGATATCACAGAGTATTTAGCTATAGGCAATCGATCAGGGAATTCCGCAATGTCCTTCTTAGTTCCCGTGCGACAATGTAGATTAACAGATAGTAGCTCAACTATATAGTTTATAAACAAATATGATAAAGTGAGCTCATCAAGTGAAAGAACTTGGCAAAGAAACTCCCTCAAAACAATCCCATTGGATGAACAATCCCAAGTTCTCCCGAATAAAAGCAAAACGAGAAGAAGACAAAGGTTTTGTGAAAATGTCTGCCAATTGATGTTCGATCCACATGATGAAGCACAATGTTGCCTTTTTCAACATGATCTCTAAGAAAGTGAAATCTGATGTCAATATGTTTTGTTCTTGAATGTTGCACAGGGTTCTTAGCAATGCAAATTGCACTAGTGTTATCACACAGAAGAGGAACACTATCCAAAATAACCCCATAATCTTTAAGTGTAGCTACTATCCAAAGAATTTGAGAACAATAGCTAGCAAACACATATTTAGATTCAAAGCAGCTTGATTGTGCAAATGTAAGATTGTTTTCTAGATGACCATGCAATAAGAGAATTGCCCAAGAAATGACATGTACCAGATGTACTTTTTCTATCAATTCTACATCCTCCAAAATCAGCATCAGAAAAGGCTCTTAAACTAATGCATGAGGAAGCAGAAAGCCAAATGCCAAAATCTTGAGTTCCATGAAGATACTTGAAAATCCTTTTGACAGCTTGTCGATGTGAAGCACGTGGGGAAGCTTGAAAACGAGCACACAAGCACACAGCAAATTGTATATCCGGTCTTGATGCAGTGAGGTACAAAAGTGAACCTATCATGCTTCTATATTCCTTTTGATCAACCTGCTCACCATCTTCATCAGGGTCAAGTGCGCAAGTGCTCTCCATGGGTGTCATGATCGGCTTGTCGCTTTCCATTCCAAAGCGATGTAGCAAGTCTTTCATGTATTTGCTTTGATGTACAAAAGTACCATCCTTCGTTTGCTTGATTTGAAATCCCAAAAAGTATGTCAACTCACCCATCATACTCATCTCAAACTCCTTCCTCATTGTTTCAAAACTCGGACACTAAAACATGAGATGAACCACCAAAGATAATATCATCAACATAAATCAACGAATAGTTGATCATTGCCTTGCTTGAGTAAAAGAGAGTTTTGTCAACCTTTCCCATTAAAAAGCCTTTTCAAGTAAAAGGTTTTTAGCCTATCATACCATGCTCTAGGGGCTTGTTTCAAACCATACAAAGCTTTTGATAGTTTGAACACATGATTTGGAAACTTTGGATTTTCAAAACCAGGTGATTGCTTGACATAAACCTCCTCATTTATGTAGCCATTAAGAAAAGCACTTTTCACATCCATTTGATACAATTTGAAACCTTTGGATGCAGCAAAAGCTAAAAGGATTCTAATGGCTTCAATTCTAGCAACAGGAGCAAAGGTTTCATCAAAATCTAAGCCTTCAATTTGAGTGTAACCTTGAGCAACCAATCTAGCCTTGTTTCTAACAACACCATCCTCACTTTGTTTATTTTTGAAAACCCATCTTGTTCCAATAACATTAAAATCTGGAGGAGGTGAGACAAGTTTCCAAACTTTATTTCGTTCAAAATTCTCTATTTCTTCATGCATGGCATTGATCCAAGATTCGTCAGATAATGCATGAGATATATCTTTGGGTTCAAAAGAAGCAACTAAAGCGGAATGAGCATGAGTGTCAGAATGAATAAACCTGGATCGAGTGACTCTCTCATTTAGGTCTCCAATCATTTGTTCAGATGGATGCATTTTTGAATGTACAAGGAGCATTGGCTTTTGAGACTTCTCCTTCTCCTTCTTCATTTTCAGCATGTACAGATGATGTTGTAGCTTGAGGATGGTTAGTCAGAGGTGATGTAGTAGTAGGTGCCAAAGGTGCTACATCTTGTTGTGCATTAGGAAGAGTCAAGACCTCATCTTCAACATCATCATCATCTTCAAAGATTTTCTCCCCTGAATGTATGCGCTGTGCATCACTTGGACTAGTGCCTGGACTAGCCTCATCAAAAGTAACTTCACAAGTTTCCACAATTTTGTTAGTCTCCAAAACAAGCACCACGATAGCCACGAGTATGAGCAGGATATCCAAGAAAAATGCCATCAGTTGATCTAGCTTCAAATTTATCAAGATTTCCAGATTTCAAGACAAAACATTTGCATCCAAAAACCCTAAAGTGAGAAAGCTTGATAGGCCTGTGTCCAAACCAAGCTCAAATGGAGTCTTACCCAATTTTGATCTCAAAAACACATGGTTTGAAACATAACAAGCGGTTGAAATCGCTTAGCCCAAAAATTTCTAGGAGTGTGATGTTCATCTAACATGGTTCTAGCCATCTCAACCAACGCTCTGTTTTCCTTTCGACTACACCGCTTTGTTGAGGCACTCTAGGTGATGAAAATTGATGATCAATTCCTTTTTCAAAGCACAAAAGAGATCAAAGGAAGCATTTTTGAATTCAGTTCCATTATCACTTCTAATAGCTTTGAGAGCTCCTGGATGGTCAACAGAAGCCTAAGAACAAGACTTCTAAAATGACTAAAAGCCTCATCCTTAGATGCCATAAAATACACCCAAGAGTATCTAGAAAAATCATCAACAATCACAAGCACATACCGCTTGCCTCCAAAGGATTGAACTCGAGATGGTCCAATCAGATCAAGATGTAGAAGCTGTCCTGGGCGTTTGTCATCATCATGGTAAGAGGTGGATGTGAAACCTGCAATCATCTTACCATGTCTACAAGAAGAACATACTAGATTGCTATCACCCTTAAGCTTAGGCAGCCACGTATAAGATCTAAACCACTTACACGAGTAAGATGATCAAAACCAACATGACCAAGTCTACGATGCCAAAAGAATAAATCTTTAGAAACATTGGCAATTAGACACCTATGCTTAGAAGAAGGTGATGCATCAAAATCAGCTTTAAAGACTCTTCCAAAACGAGAAATTTTGAACACAAGATCACTGAAGCATCTAGCACTTTGCATTCATTTTTCTTAAAGCTTATCTCAAGATCTTCATCAAGCATTTGTGAGACAGAAAGCAAGTTATATTTCAAATTTTCAACAAGAGCCACATCTTTGAACATAAACTTGTCACTTACCTTTATTGTACCTTTTGCCACAACAGAAGAGGAAGAAGCATCTCCAAAAGTAACACTTTCAGCACGAGATGCACGAGTGAGGGAGGAGAACCAATTCTTATCACCGGACATGTGGCGTGAGCATCCGGAATCCACTAGCCATATGTTCTCCTTCCTTGCGCGAGAAGCCTCATTGAAGTCGCTGCCGTGGTCGTCCTCGGTGAAGCTATCCTTGCTGCTTGCCATGAGACATAATCCTATCAAATCATGCTTGCTTGGAGTTGCATCATCTTCGCTGCTCTCCGAGTCCACATCGCTCAAATTGACTTGTTCAAGAGCGGAAATAACTCGGTGAACCACCTTGCGGTTGATGAAGCTCTTCTTATTCCTATCATTTGACGAGAACCTTTTCTTCTCATTCCTTCTGTCGTTGTCCTTCTCCTCCTTTGATGTTTTTCCTGCAAGCTTAGGACAATTTGTGCGAATATGGTTGAGGTCACCACACTCATAGCATCTTGGAGGACCACCTCTCTTTCTCATTCTCACATTCTGCAAAGCTTTGTTAAAGCGAGAAGAGAGTAGTGCCAGATCTTCTTCAGGAAACTCTTCAAGTTGCTCATCTGTTAAAGAAGACATGGAAGACAAGGCAAAGCTAGAAGAAGAATTTGCATTTGACATGTTAGGGTTAGAGATCAAAGCAATTGATTTAATGTTACCCTTCCTGGCAAGAACATCCAACTCATGAGTTTTCAACTTAGAGTAAAGAACATCTAATGTGAGTGTGCTCATGGTAGTAGATTCTTGTATAGATGTTACTTTCATCTCCCACACCTGACATGTCCAAAGCACTAAGCAATTGTCGAGCATTTTCAGCATCGGTGTAGCTAACTCCAACAAAGACGTAGATTGCTAAGAATTTTATTGAAACGCAAAGAAGTCATCTACAGATTCACTAGGTTTCATCTCAAAACGCATGTATTCTTTTTGTAAATATCTTGGCGAACCTCTTTGACAAGTTAGAACCCTCATGGTAATCACAAAGAGATTTCCATACCTCATATCTTGGATCGAAGATGAACCACACGATCAAAGTCGCTGCGTCCCAAGCCTTGGATGATCAAGTTGCGCGCCTTGCTATTTGCTTCAACATGTGTGCGATTGGTGTCGTTGGCGTTGTCGTTTGCGTGACTTCATATGGCTTGTAGACCTTCTCCCAAATTGTGAAGCCCCTGTGCTTGGATGAACGCCTCCATCTTGGCCTTCCAAAACTGAAAATCAACACCATCGAACACACATGGTTTTGTCGAATAACGATCCATTGATCTAATCACCGGTTAAGATAGATTAGAGAAACCTTGCTCGATACCACTTGTAGGATCGAAGTATACGAATATAGCAATCAGAGGGGGGGTGAATGATTGTGCGGAAGCTAAAACCAAATTCTTGACCTATTAAAAGTTCACCCCTAAAACAGAACCAAATAATTGCCTCGTTTTCGATAAAAACAGAATGACAGAGGTTCGGTAAAACGCGAATTCTCAGAGATCCAACCGTTAGATTGATCTGAAATTTGGACACAAGAAACTAGATTCCAATACGAATCGAACCCAAAAAGAATCAGCTCGATCGGACTTACGGATCAAAAGTTATGTGCTTCGCAAGCTTGCTGATCCAGAACTTGACGAGAATCAATCTAATCAAAACTTCAAGATTAAACAAGAACGACAAAAGATTGATCTACTAGACTTTGAGAAACACTAGATCAATACCTAGAGAGGTTTTTGATGGATCAAATCAAGATAAAACTTAAAGAACAAAAACCAATCTAGAACTAGAACAAGCATGCAAACAAGAACCAAAAAAGAGAACGTTGAAGCAATGCGGAACTAGAAGAATTGATCTTTATTTCTTTTGTCTAAAGTACTCTCATCAAAAGAGTACAAACTCTAAAACCAAGCTCAAGGCTTGATGCGCTTAGCTACGCTTGGTGCCTTTCAACAGAGACCCCACCTATTTAAAGCACCAACCCACAAGGAGTTTTGAATACGATTCCTATTCCCTAGAAGGAATCAGTGATTCAACACAACTCTACTTGGCCCAACCTGGCCGAGTACAACTCTTGCACGCCAGATGGCAACCCTACCATACTCACGTGACTAACACTTTGCACGCCGTATGGCCACCTGCCATACTCACGTGACTAACACTTTGCACGCGAATGACCTCCTGCCATTCTCACGTGACTAACCATTCTTCATGTGCACCATTCTCTTAGCCCGAACGTCCCGCATGACATCCTTGACCACCAAGACCTCAGTTCCTCCTGAACCTAGTCCCGAACCTCAGTTCCTCCATGAACCTAGTTCCGGTCACGTCATCGACCACATTCGTCTTCGAGCAATACCTGCACATGAACAAACCACAAAACAAATCCGAGCACAAGTCCACGACTTGACTCAATGTCAATCCATGCAACTACTCACATGAGCATTGCATAAAGTCCACTTCAAAAGAAGCATCATGAAATCATCACAAATTTCATAATCTCAAATTCAAATTATTTCAATTCTGCTCAAAGCCCTAATTCAGCAAAAACGCATTCACGACGGACAAGGAAATATGGTCCGGCGTACACAAGAAAAATCACTCAAAAAAAAAACCATTCACAACGGACAGACAAAATCGGTCCGTTGTACAAGTGAAAGTTTCGGTTCCAAGAAGAAATCATTCTGGCGAAAACACGTTCACTAATCACAAACAAAATCGTCCGTCGTACATGCGAAATCAAACCTCAAAAGCCATTCACGATCGACCAAAGAAGTTTGTCTGCCGTACATGCAAAACTTCTTGGTTTCTTGGAAGATTGAGTTCGACTCATGAGCTCAAAAACACGTTCACGACGCATCTAAAACTTTGTCTCATCGTGACATGCACAACTTAATCGGGTTTTTGAGGAAAATTGAGTTTGGCTCAATGAGTTCAAAGCATGTCCACGCATGCACCAACAAAGTTTGTCCGTCGTAGATGGGAAACTTACTGTTTCTTGAGATCTTGGTCCGGCGCAAAAGCGAAACTTACTGCTTCTTGTCAAATTGACAAAACACATGAACAAACATATTTGCAAATTCAATTCTAAGCCAATTTTTCAGCACATGATTTCACAATGTTGCTTGCCACAAGTCAGGATGAGCTATGTGAGGATTTCCAGAGAATGCAGATTGAAGTGGTACCAGAAGGATTCTTAGCCGCATTGGAAGTGAAGCCTACCCTGGAGGATCAGATCCGAGAAGGACAGGAGGATGATGACAGGATCCGCAGGATTAAGTCCAACATGGATGAAGGCAAGGCAGAGGACTTCAAGTTGGATGAGCAAGGCACGTTGTGGATGAAGGATCGCATTTGTGTACCGAACAAGAAGGAGCTGAAGCAGTTGATTTTAGAAGAAGCTCATGACTCAAAGTATTCCATTCATCCTGGAAGCGCCAAGATGTATCAAGATTTAAAAGAAAGATTCTAGTGGCCGAACATGAAGCGTGAAGTTGCCGAGCATGTTGCGTTGTGCGACATATGCCAGAGAGTTAAGGCAATGCATCAGAGACCAGCAGGATTGCTACAGCCGTTGAAGATACCTGAGTGGAAGTGGGAGGAAATCGGAATGGACTTCATTACCGGTTTGCCGAAAACTCAAGGAGGATATGATTCTATATGGGTTATAGTGGATCGCTTGACCAAGGTCGCCCATTTTATCCCTATGAAGACCACTTACTCGGGAGATAAGTTAGCAGAGTTGTACATGATCAGGATCGTCTGTTTGCACGGAGTGCCAAAGAAGATCGTATCGGATAGAGGTACCCAGTTTACCTCGAGGTTCTGGAATAAGCTGCATGAAACCATGGGAACCCGTTTGAACTTCAAGATGCCTTATCATCCACAGACGGATGGTCGACCGAAAGAGTCAATCAGATTCGAGGATATGTTAAGAGCGTGTGCATTGGCTTATGCTACCTCTTGGGATAAAAGTCCGCCGTATGCCGAAGTTCGGCTACAACAACATTGCAAGCAAGTTTGCAAATGTCACCATTTGAAGCACTATATGGTCGACCTGTCGGACACCATTGAATCGAATGAGACAGTGAACACCGTGTCTTTGGGCCGAATATTCTTCGAAGCCTCGACTGCCGTCGCGGCCGGCCCACGCCACAGCAGTGCAGGTGACGCTGACACGCCGGGCCCGCGTGTCAGCGACGTGGCCAAACTGCACCATGACGTCACGCTGATGTCATGGCGGGCTCAAGATGTCGGGCCGTCTCAGCGAGCGCCGACGCCGCAAGAATGACGCTACCCGAGGGGACCCACTGTCATTCTCACGTGAGCCGTGGGACCGGTCCACTAGACTCCAAACCGAAGCGTGGACCGAGTCCATGGACCTACCGACGCCAGCCAACCAATCGTAGATCGCCACGTGTCCAGGCTGACGCAATAAATGATTTTCCGACAAAGAAAATGATTTAATACTTCGGTTTAATAATTGATTTGAATTTCAAAACTTCAAACGCTTTATAACTTTTAAGTGCTTTCAACTCCGATTTGAGTGATTCAAATTTCTAAATTTGTATAAAATTGAGATCTACCTAAATATGAATTTTATTTAATTTTTGGACTAAAGTTTTTCTCTGTAAAATTATTTAATTGATTATTTAAACTTTAAATAATCACAACTTTTGCATTTTTACTCCAAATTTGACGATTCCAGTTTCTGAAAATTCATAAAATTATTTTCTCTCTGTTTATGGATTTTATTTGGATGTTTGGACACTTTTTGCCTATTGTTTATTCGTGTATTTGCTATTTGCACGCTTTACGAGTAGACGTTGAAGTGCCGGAAGGATTCCAAGGAGGAGTATTGACTCAGGATCCAACTCAAGACCAAGAGCAAAGTACTTTTTGAAGACAAGTTATGCTTTGACCATGTTGATCCTATTTCGAAATCTATTTTGATTTAACCTATTGCATGCTAGTTCAATTAGAAAATACTTTATTTAAATTTGGGGAATTAGATAAGTACCAAATTGCTGTACGACACCTTGATTATTTAAATATGTGCCATGACCCCTTGTCACCCTAGTTGTGGTTTACTAGTGGGACATTATTAACTTGCCAACATGGGTTTTAGACCGTTGTAGTATACTGCTTAGACCTGCTACGTGCTCATGACATGATTTTGGACAATCAAATGTTAATATTGACTTAATGATATATTGAACCTGTTTTGGAAAGGTATCATGTGATGTTGATGGCACGTGGTGCATGGTAATCAACTGGGGTTTGATAAATAGTTTTTCGACCGGGGCATGTGGCAAGAATAATCAGGTGGGCCAGTTGAGGCATTGGGGATGTTGATTTGGTTCTTCGGGTAGTCTTGCCCTGGTCACCCTAAGGACTTAACCTTGCAAGCCTTTGAACTGGGTCTAACGTGCAACCACATGTCTGTAATGGGACGGACCTAGTTGACTAAGTTGCTAATAACGCACTGTGGGACCTCGGGAGGTCAACTACACCCTTTGTGTAAGTTGTACGGAGGGGCGTCGGCTGAGGCCAGGTACCCATCTAACGGTTGATTGGCCTAGACTTCGCCTTAGCTAAGGGAAGGGTTAGTGCGCAATAACCGGGGAGGACCACTTGTATTGTTAGAGGTTCCCGAAAGACTTTGTTACGGGAACTCGCCTTTGTGGTGTTTGACTGTATCTTGTGGGTAAAGTGCATAACCTCTGCAGAGTGTAGAATCTATTCGAATAGCCGTGTCCGCGGTATTGGACATCACTCGGGAATTACAGTCAAGGGTTAGATTTTCTCAAAAATAACTTGGATTTGAAAGGTTGGGTTGGATTAATAATGATGTTGATAGAAATGTGGATTAGGATGGGAAAGATGGTTGTTAAACTTCTTGAAAAGTTATCTATGCTTTACTTGTTTCTACTGCTTTCGAATCTACTTATATTACTTGTCAAATGTCAAGCATCGCAAATATACCTTGAGCTATTCCTTTGTACCAAGCCATGCATATAGTATATTAGCCTGCATTCTATGCATGACTTGCTGAGTACCAAGTACTCACCCTTGCCACCCTACAACACCAGTTGAAGAGGAGATTACACCAGCTTTGGAGGAGGAGCTCCACGAGGAACCGTCTACTTAGGAAGCGAGCCCAGTCAGTTGCCTGTGGTATACTGGATGGCGCCACGAAGTTATTTGATTTTCCGCTGCTATTATTTCTCTCTGAATAAGTTTCGCCCTGCGAGGCATATATTTGTAACTTGCGAGGCATATAGTATATTATTGGCTTATGCTACCTCTTGGGATAAAAGTCTGCCGTACGCCGAGTTCAGCTACAACAACAGTTACCAAGCAAGTTTGCAAATGTCAGCATTTGAAGCACTATATGGTCGACCCTGTCGGACACCATTGAACTGGAATGAGACAGGTGAACACCGTGTCTTTGGGCCGGATATTCTTCAAGAAGCCGAAGAACAGATTGCCATGATTAGGGAGAGATTAAAGATAGCCCAATCGCGACAGAAGAGTTATGCTGACAACCGTCGCCGAGACTTGAGTTTTGAACCAAAAGATTTCGTGTATCTCAGGGTCACACCGCTCAGAGGAGTAAAGAGATTCCGTGCCAAAGGAAAACTCGCGCCGAGATATGTTGGACCATTCAAGGTTCTCAGCCGCAGAGGTGAAGTTGCTTATCAGCTAGAGTTACCGCAATCACTAGCAGGAGTGCATGACGTGTTCCATGTGTCCCAGCTGAAGAAGTGTCTCCGAGTGCCTGAGGAGCAGACACCGCTAGAGTCAATTGAGCTACAAGAAGATCTGACTTACAAGGAGCATCCCGTGAAGATTCTGGACACCATGGATCGAGAGACGAGAAACAAGTCAACCCGTTTCTGCAGAGTTCAATGGAGCAACCACGCGGAGAGTGAAGCAACTTGGGAGCGCGAAGAGGATTTGAAGAAAGAGTTTCCGAACCTATTCTGTAGAGGGCCCTGAATCTCGGGGACAAGATTCTGTTAAGGGGGGGAGGTTTGTAACACCCCAAAATTTTGCTTTTCTTAAATTCATGTGTGATTTGGCGCTTTGGTGAATTTTTGGAATTTTCTGGAATTTATTTGGATTTATTTGGAATTTATTTGAATTTATTCCATTTTGAAATAATTAAAGAATTAAACTTTGCAAATAAAAATTTGTTGGAAATATTTTATTTGAGTACAAAATGTTCCAAAATATTTTCCAGAATTTTTCTGGAATTTTTCTGAGTCTTTTGCTATTTTTAATGATTTAATTGAATTTCTGAGAATTTAATTGGATTAATTAAATCGAGTTGGTTTCACTGTTCATCCGACCGGACCCGAACCCGAGTCAGACTCGAGTCCGACCTGAGCCACGTGATCCTGTCAAACCCGGATTGATCCGGACCGTTGGATCGAAATCCAACGGTTGGAATTGGGCCGCACCGATCAAACTAGATCCGGCCCGGACCCGTTGCACCGTGCGATCTCGGCCGTGGATCGGGGCCACGTGGATGGCCACGATTTCGTCGTCTTCCCGAGTCCCGCTCGGACTGCGCCGCCGCGTAGCCGCCGTGTCCGTTAGGGTTTCGCGATTTGCGCGCACGATGAGGCACTATTTAAAGCCCCGAGGCCACCCCGTTGAAGCTCTTTGCCGTGCGCACCTTTCCCCTCAAGTTTCCGAGCCCTAGCCGCCGCCGTCTAGCCGCAAAAGCTCGCCGTAGTTGCTTCTCTCTTCCACTGCGTTCCTTTGCCGATTCCACCGACGCCCGCCATTCTCCGCCGCACCCGAAGGCAGATTTGGAATCTCCGCGACGAGGCGCACCCGTGCATATCACCCATCTCGCCGGAGAAGCCCTCGAGCGCCGTTGGTCGTGTCGTCTTCCCCAGCTCCGGTCTGCTCCCTCCGCCGCGTGGCCATCGACATCTTCGAGCACCCTCAACCGTCCGATCAAGATCCGACGGCTACGGTAAGCCACATGCATCTCAAACCCGTCAACCTAGATCAGATCTGGACCGTTGGATCTAGATCCAACGGCCCACGATCACCGTGTAGTTTGTAACGGTGTTAGCCTAGGGTAGATCTGGACCGTCCGATCTAGATCGAACGGCCCAGATCGACCATGTAGTTTTCAACGCGTCAACCTTAGATCTAATCACGGCCGTTGATTTTCAAATCAACGGACACGATTGTGCCACGTGTGCCCTGGCCGCGCTGCGGCGCACACGAAGCGCGTGTCTCTCGACACGCGGGCCCGCGTGTCGGGTCACCGAACCGCATCAGCGGACGCCACCCCGACGCCACGGTGGGGCCCGCTTGTCGCAGAGCATCGCCGAGCGTGGTGGACGCTGCCGACGCCATCCAATGGGTCCCACCGCCGCTGGCACACGCCGTGGGACCGAGTCCACCGTGGACCGAGCCAAGCCGTGGTCGAGCCCATGAGCCTACCGACGCCACCAGCCAATCAGAGCCGACGCTGTCACCCATGACGCAATAAATAATTTCCGAAAAAGAAAATGATTTAATAATTCGGTTTAATAATTGATTTGAATTTCAAAACTTCAAACGCTTATAACTTTTGCGTTTCAACTCCGATTTGAACGATTCAAATTTCTAAAAATTCATAAAATTCAGATCTACTCAAATATGAATTTTATTTAATTTTTTGGAATAAAGTTTTTCTCTGTAATATTATTTAATTGATTATTTAAACTTTAACTAATCATAACTTTTGTGTTTTAACTCCGATTTGAGCGATTCCAGTTCCTAAAAATTCATAAAATTATGTTCTCTCTGTTTATAAACTTTATTTGGATGTTTGGACACTTTTTGTCTACTGTTTTGTTCATTTGTTGCTATTTGCACGCCAAGCATGAGTAGACGTTGAAGTGCCGGAAGGATTCGAAGGAGAAATATTGACCCAGGAGCCAGCTCAGGGCCAAGAACAAGTGCTATTTGAAGGCAAGTTGTGCTTTGACCATGTTGATCCTAGTTTGAAACCTATTTTGATTTAATTTATTGCATGCTAGTTCAATTAGAAAATACTTTATTTAAATATGGGAAATTAGATAAATGCCAAATTGCTGTATGACACCTTGGTTAATTATATATATGTGCCATGACCCTTGTCACCCTAGTTGTGGTTTACTAGTTGGACATTATTAAATTGCCAACATGGGAGTTTAGACCGTTGTAGTATATTGCTTAGACTCGCACGTGCTCATGACATGATTTCTGACAATCAAATGTTAACGTTGACTTAATGATATATTGAACCTGTTTTGGAAAGGTATCATGTGTTGTGATGTTGATGGCACGTGGTGCATGGTAATCAAGCTGGGTTTGATAAATAGCTTTTGACCGGGCATGTGGCAAGAATGATCAGTGGGCCGATGTGGCACCGAATGTTGGTTTGGTTCTTCGTAGTCTTGCCCTGGTCACCCTAAGGACTTAACCTTGCAAGCCTTTGAACTGAGTCAAGCGTGCAACCACATGTCCGTAATGGGACGGACCTAGTTGACTAAGTTGCTAATAACGCACTGTGGGACCTCAGGTGTCAACTACACCCTTTGTGTATGTTGTACGGGGGAGCGTACCGGGGCTGCGGCCAGGTACCCATCTAACGGTGGCTTGACCTAAACTTCGCCTTTGCTAAGGGAAGGGTTAGTGTGCAACACCGGAGAGGACCACTTGTGCTGTTAGAAGTTTTCGAAAGACTTTGTTACGGGAACTCGCCTTTGTGGTGTTTGACTGTATCTTGTGGGTAAAGTGCATAACCTCTGCAGAGTGTAAAATCTATTCGAATAGCCGTGTCCGCGGTATTGGACATCGCTCGGGAATTACAGTCAAGGGTTAGACTTTCTTGAATATAACTTGGACTTGAAAGGTTGGGTTTGGTTTATTAATGATGTTGATGGAAATGTGTATTAGGAATGGGAAAGATGTTGATTAAACTCCTGGAAAAGTTATTGATGTTATACTTGTTTCTACTGCTTTCGAATCTACTTATGATACTTGTTAAATGCTCTTACTGCAAATATACCTTGAGCCACTCCTTTGTATTAAGCCATGCATGTAGTATATTAGCTGCATTCTCAGGCATGACTTGCTGAGTACCAAGTACTCACCCTTGCCGCAATACAACAAAAGTTGAGGAGGAGACTACACCAGCTTTGGAGGAGGAGCTCCAAGAGGAACCGTCTACTTAGGGAGCGAGCCCAGTCAGTTGCCTGTGGTATACTGGATGGCGCCACGATGTTATCTTATTTTCCGCTGCTATTATTTCTCTCTTAATAAGTTTCGCCCTGCGTGGCGTATATTTGTAACTTGACCATAAGGTCGAGCAACCAGTTTGACTATTTAATTAAAGTACTTTATTAGTATCGAGTGGTATGATTTGTGATATTTACCGATGTTAAGACTGTGTGCACTAGCGCGTTCCTGGACTAGTGCTGAATACACAGAGTGTCCGGATTTGCAAATTCGGGTCCCGACAGAGGTGGTATCAGAGCCATACTGACTGTAGGCTCACCCATAGATAGAATGGTCGTAGTGAGGATAAAACCTATTTTCTAAAGTTAAAAGTGGTCAAGATAATGAATGAATTCGCGACTTACCCCTTTTCTTTCTTGTTCATACCCCTGCTGAGTTCTTTTCGTCTTCCACATTGATTTTTAAAAAGTGTTGCGTTCTTACGCAAGTATCCTTTGACAGATGGAAGGAGAAATCAACTACGTCGATCTTGAGGTTGGTCACGCCGCAGAACTTTGGTGTATGCTGCAGACTCTCGGAGGTTTTGAGAAGCCAAAATACCAAGTGGATGTGATCAGACAAGCAGGATTGATCAAGGCTTGTGACGTGAAGATTGTGGTACCTGCCAGGAGGAAGGGCCCGGGCAATCGCCCTATACATTGCACTGCCAGGAGGTCTACAATGCAGATGGGTATCCAGGAGGTGTCGCGACGAGCAATGCGGCACATTGCCCGCATCTACGCCAGAGAGTTAGAGGGCATGGTGTTCCGTTACCATCCGTGCAGCAATAACCTTCTCGACCCGAAGATGATTCAGGATGAGAACGCCGTGATCACACAATTGGCACGACTTGTGGTCGCCCAGGAGGATGTACTTGATGATACGAGCAAGGAGCTACAGAAGGCCCGCAAGGAGATCACCGCAGAGAAGAACAGATGGCGGGAGACTCAGGAGTATGTGTCACATCTTCTGCACAGGATTGGAGAGTTAGAGACGGCATTGTACGCACCAGAACCGGAGCCAGTACTTGAGCTACACGAGCCAGATCCGGAAGAGCCAGAGCTTGAGGAGGACACCGCTTCTTCGACTACCATAGTTGACACAGTTGCAGGGCATGGCGATTGTTTCACGCCTATGTCGCAGCACCCGTACCCAGGCAGTGGAGGTTTTCTCGATGAGTGAGCGTAGGTGTTGAGGTTGGGACTCCTTCGTCGAGTCGCGTTATATAATAAGAGTCACCCTTAGAGTCGATTTGGATTTTCATTGTTTGCTGAGTGTGCAGTATGTGTTGTAGGCCTTTAGGCATTGTACGCAGCCATACCAAGTTATTAATATTATTAATAATAAAGTTGGATTTTGAGTTACACTTTTCCCCCGCATAGGTTTTTCCTATTACTTGTCTATTCTTGTTCCCTCTCATCTCTAAGCCTTGGAGCAACCGACAGATGGTGAACACCCGCGGAAACCTTGGAGGCAATGGAAGTGGTTCTCACCCAGCTGAGAACCCCAATGATGGAGCACCAGCACCGCCAGTTGATATGCAGAATTTCGGAGCTTTTCTCGCTGCTCAGACTCAGTTGATGCATGCCATGATGCAACAGATGCAGCACGTCACCGCTCAGGCCACTGCTAATCAAGTCAATCAGGGACAACACCAGAATACAAGACTGTCAGAGTTCATGAGGACTCATCCACCCGCTTTCTCCGGGAATGCTAACCCGTTGGAGGCCGATGATTGGTTAAGGTCAATTGAGAGGAAGCTACACATTGCTCAATGCATGGGAAATAAGAAGGTACTCTACGCTTCTCATCAGTTGGAAGGAACAGCCGCTGAATGGTGGGAGAACTTCTGTGCCACGCAAGAGAACCCTCAAGACATCACTTGGGAGGAGTTCACTGCTGCGTTTTAAAGATTATCATGTGCCAGAAGGAATTATGGACCTCAAGAAAGAGGAGTTCAGAGCACTGAAGCAAGGTAATCAGCCAGTGGCCGAATACCTGAACAAGTTCACATAGCTTGCACGCTACGCACCTGAGGATGTAGCGACAGATAAAGCCAGGCAGTCTCGCTTCATGAAGGGACTTAACTCAGGACTACAGGTGGGACTGATCACCAACACCTTTCCAGATTTTCAGGAGCTTGTGAATAAGGCGCTTATTCTTGAGGACAAGCGCAAGGAACTGGATGAGAACAGGAAGCGCAGGATGCAAAGATCGTGGATCGCTGGCCAGTGAGCACAAAGAACGCTTGAGGGTTGCACCAAATCAGTTTTTCGATTCCAAATTAGACGCAACCAGACACCGCCACCAAAGACCAAGACCCGTTAATCGTAACTATCAGACCCACCCCGGCCCGTAAACGCCGCTTGAGCAGTCAACAAGGGACAGTGAGATGCTGCTACAATTACAACGAGCCAGGGCACTTTGCCAACAGTTGTCCTAAGAAGACAGCAGGAGTGACCCCAGTCCGCTTCAATCTGGGATCCACACCAGCCAGACGCCAAAGACCAGAGCAAACCGAGGGACAAGACAACCAGGCAGCACCCTGCATCGTGGTGAGAGGCCGAGTCAACCATGTCACCGCAGATGCACTTCAGAATGCCACGGATGTCGTACTGGGTAAGTTACTTGTCAACTCAGTACCTGCAACAGTTTTGTTTGATTCTGGAGCTTCGCATTCGTTTGTTTCACAAGGCTTTGCTGCTAAAAATGATTTGGAGATTGCAAGACTTAAATGCATGCTTTTAGTTCAAACCCCTGGTTCCGAACTCCGAACGAAAGTAGGATGTTCTGGGGTGAGAATACTAATAGATGGGATAGAGTTCCTAGCGAACCTTATTGTTTTGGAGACCCAGACCTTAGATGTTATTTTGGGAATGGATTGGTTATCCAAGCACAAGGCCGCATTGGATTGTGGACGAAGGACTATCTCAGTTGAGAGCCCGTGTGGAAAGAAAGTGGAATTTCAAGCTACCGCCGTTAGAGATGGACAGTTGATGGTTAACAGCACCAAGGCAATCAGCATAGAAGATGTCTCAGTAGTGAATGAGTACCCAGATGTTTTTCCTGAAGATCTACCTGGTATGCCGCGCACAGGACATAGAGTTTGTGATAGAGCTTGTACTGCACAAAGACCGATAGCAAAGAGACCTTATCGGATGTCCACCGAGGAGTTGGTAGAGATGAAGAAGCAGCTTGAAGAGTTAATGGAGAAAGGATTTATCAGACCGAGTTAAATCGCCGTGGGGGAGCGCCAGTTCTATTTGTCAAGAAGAAGGATGGGAGTTTCAGGATGTGCATTGACTACCGTGCACTCAATGAAGTCACCGTGAAGAATAAGTATCCGCTACCCAGGATCGATGATTTGTTTGATCAGCTGAGAGGAGCCGGAGTTTTCTCCAAGATTGATCTGAGATCGGGATACCATCAGTTGAAGATCCGATCAGAAGATATTCCGAAGACCGCATTCTCGTCAAGATATGGACACTACGAGTTTACAGTTATGTCCTTTGGTCTGACAAATGCGCCAGCATATTTCATGAATATGATGAATAAGGTGTTCATGGAATATTTGGACAAGTTTGTTGTTGTGTTCATAGATGATATCTTAGTCTACTCCAAGACAGAGGATGAACATGCAGAGCACTTAAGGCGAGTTTTGGAAAAACTAAGGGAACAACAACTCTTCGCCAAGTTCAGTAAGTGTGATTTTTGGAAGGACAAGGTGGAGTTCCTCGGACATGTAATGACCGCAGAAGGAGTCGCCGTAGATCCAAGCAAGGTAGAAGCTGTGTTACATTGGGAACAGCCGAAGACCGTGACCCAGATCCGGAGTTTCCTTGGAATGGCAGGTTACTATCGCCGTTTCATTGAAGGCTTTTCAACAATTGCGAAACCTCTCACCCAATTGCTGAAAAAGGAGAAGAAGTTTGCATGGACGCCAGAGTGCGAGAAAGGTTTTCAAGAGCTGAAGGAACGATTGACATCAGCGTCGGTATTGGTTCTACCAGACGTCAATCAAAGCTTTGATATATATTGTGACGCGTCGCGTCAAGGACTTGGATGCGTGCTGATGCAGAATGGAAAGGTCGTCGCTTACGCGTCAAGGCAGTTGAGGCCGCATGAGGAGAATTATCCGACGCATGACTTAGAGCTAGCTGCTGTAGTGCATGCTTTGAAGTTATGGCGTCACTATTTAATTGAAAACAGATGTGAAGTATACACGGACCATAAGAGTCTTAAGTATATCTTCACCCAATCAGACCTGAACATGAGGCAGAGGAGATGGTTAGAGTTGATCAAAGATTATAATGTTGGAATCCATTACCATCCAGGAAAGGCTAACGTAGTTGCCGATGCTCTGAGTCGGAAAAGCCATACGGTGAACATGTTGCTTGCCACAAGTCAGGATGAGCTATGTGAGGATTTCCAGAGAATGCAGATTGAAGTGGTACCAGAAGGATTCTTAGCCGCATTGGAAGTGAAGCCTACCCTGGAGGATCAGATCCGAGAAGGACAGGAGGATGATGACAGGATCCGCAGGATTAAGTCCAACATGGATGAAGGCAAGGCAGAGGACTTCAAGTTGGATGAGCAAGGCACGTTGTGGATGAAGGGTCGCATTTGTGTACCGAACAAGAAGGAGCTGAAGCAGTTGATTTTAGAAGAAGCTCATGACTCAAAGTATTCCATTCATCCTGGAAGCGCCAAGATGTATCAAGATTTAAAAGAAAGATTCTGGTGGCCGAACATGAAGCGTGAAGTTGCCGAGCATGTTGCGCTATGCGACATATGCCAGAGAGTTAAGGCAATGCATCAGAGACCAGCAGGATTGCTACAGCCGTTGAAGATATCTGAGTGGAAGTGGGAGGAAATCGGAATGGACTTCATTACCGGTTTGCCGAAAACTCAAGGAGGATATGATTCTATATGGGTTATAGTGGATCGCTTGACCAAGGTCGCCCATTTTATCCCTATGAAGACCACTTACTCGGGAGATAAGTTAGCAGAGTTGTACATGATCAGGATCGTCTGTTTGCACGGAGTGCCAAAGAAGATCGTATCGGATAGAGGTACCCAGTTTACCTCGAGGTTCTGGAATAAGCTGCATGAAACCATGGGAACCCGTTTGAACTTCAGTACAGCTTATCATCCACAGACGGATGGTCAGACTGAAAGAGTCAATCAGATTCTGGAGGATATGTTAAGAGCGTGTGCATTGGCTTATGCTACCTCTTGGGATAAAAAAGTATCTGTGTCTGTAGAGTTCAGCTACAATAACAGTTACCAAGCAAGTTTGCAAATGTCACCATTTGAAGCACTATATGGTCGACCCTGTCGGACACCATTGAACTGAAATGAGACAGGTGAACACCGTGTCTTTGGGCCGGATATTCTTCAAGAAGCCGAAGAACAGATTGCCATGATTAGGGAGAGATTAAAGATAGCCCAATCGCGACAGAAGAGTTATAATGACAACCGTCGCCGAGACTTGAGTTTTGAACCAAAAGATTTCGTGTATCTCAGGGTCACACCGCTCAGAGGAGTAAAGAGATTCCGTGCCAAAGGAAAACTCGCGCCGAGATATGTTGGACCATTCAAGGTTCTCAGCCGCAGAGGTGAAGTTGCTTATCAGCTAGAGTTACCGCAATCACTAGCAGGAGTGCATGACGTGTTCCATGTGTCCCAGCTGAAGAAGTGTCTCCGAGTGCCTGAGGAGCAGACACCGCTAGAGTCAATTGAGCTACAAGAAGATCTGACTTACAAGGAGCATCCCGTGAAGATTCTGGACACCATGGATCGAGAGACGAGAAACAAGTCAACCCGTTTCTGCAGAGTTCAATGGAGCAACCACGCGGAGAGTGAAGCAACTTGGGAGCGCGAAGAGGATTTGAAGAAAGAGTTTCCGAACCTATTCTGTAGAGGGCCCTGAATCTCGGGGACGAGATTCTGTTAAGGGGGGGAGGTTTGTAACACCCCAAAATTTTGCTTTTCTTAAATTCATGTGTGATTTGGCGCTTTGGTGAATTTTTGGAATTTTCTGGAATTTATTTGGATTTATTTGGAATTTATTTGAATTTATTCCATTTTGAAATAATTAAAGAATTAAACTTTGCAAATAAAAATTTGTTGGAAATATTTTATTTGAGTACAAAATGTTCCAAAATATTTTCCAGAATTTTTCTGGAATTTTTCTGAGTCTTTTGCTATTTTTAATGATTTAATTGAATTTCTGAGAATTTAATTGGATTAATTAAATCGAGTTGGTTTCACTGTTCATCCGACCGGACCCGAACCCGAGTCAGACTCGAGTCCGACCCGAGCCACGTGATCCCGTCAAACCCGGATTGATCCGGACCGTTGGATCGAAATCCAACGGTTGGAATTGGGCCGCACCGATCAAACTAGATCCGGCCCGGACTCGTTGCACCGTGCGATCTCGGCCGTGGATCGGGGCCACGTGGACGGCCACAATTTCGTCGTCTTCCCGAGTCCCGCTCGGACTGCGCCGCCGCGTAGCCGCCGTGTCCGTTAGGGTTTCGCGATTTGCGCGCACGTCGAGGCACTATTTAAAGCCCCGAGGCCACCCCGTTGAAGCTCTTTGCCGCGGCGCACCTTTCCTCAAGTTTCGAGCCCTAGCCGCCGTCTAGCCGCAAAAGCTCGCCGTAGTTGCTTCTCTCTTCCACTGCGTTCCTTTGCCGATTCCACCGACGCCCGCCATTCTCCGCCGCACCCGAAGGCAGATTTGGAATCTCCGCGACGAGGCGCACCCGTGCATATCACCCATCTCGCCGGAGAAGCCCTCGAGCGCCGTTGGTCGTGTCGTCTTCCCCGACTCGGCCTGCTTCCCTCCGCCAGCGTGGCCATCGACGTCTTCGAGCACCCTCAACCGTCCGATCAAGATCCGACGGCTACGGTAAGCCACGTGCATCTCAAACCGTCAACCTAGATCAGATCTGGACCGTTGGATCTAGATCCAACGTCCCACGATCACCGTGTAGTTTGTAACGGTGTTAGCCTAGGGTAGATCTGGACCGTCCGATCTAGATCGAATGGCCCAGATCGACCGTGTAGTTTTCAACGCGTCAACCATAGATCTAATCACGGCCGTTGATTTTCAAATCAACGGACACGATTGTGCCACGTGTGCCCTGGTCGCGCCGCGGCGCCACGAAGCGCGTGTCTCGACACGCGGGCCCGCGCGGTCACGGTCACCGAACTGCATCGCGTGATGTCACCCCTGACGTCACGGTGGGGCCCGCTTGTCAGTAGCGTCGTCGAGCGTGGTGACGTCAGT
Organism: Rhipidocladum racemiflorum; assembly: GCA_036346355.1. NCBI lineage: Eukaryota > Viridiplantae > Streptophyta > Magnoliopsida > Poales > Poaceae > Rhipidocladum > Rhipidocladum racemiflorum. Next base: position 35,801,874 of record CM070580.1, on the reverse strand, counting down.
GCTGACGTCATCCAATGGGTCCCACCTGTCAGTGGCACACGCGCCGTGGACCGAGTCCACCGTGAACCGAGCCCGTGGCCGAGCCCATGAGCCTACCGACGCCACCAGCCAATCAGGAGCCGACGCGTGTCACCCATGACGCAATAAATAATTTCCGAAAAAGAAAATGATTTAATAATTCGGTTTAATAATTGATTTGAATTTCAAAACTTCAAACGCTTATAACTTTTGCGTTTCAACTCCGATTTGAACGATTCAAATTTCTAAAAATTCATAAAATTCAGATCTACTCAAATATGAATTTTATTTAATTTTTTGGAATAAAGTTTTTCTCTGTAATATTATTTAATTGATTATTTAAACTTTAACTAATCATAACTTTTGTGTTTTAACTCCGATTTGAGCGATTCCAGTTCCTAAAAATTCATAAAATTATGTTCTCTCTGTTTATAAACTTTATTTGGATGTTTGGACACTTTTTGTCTACTGTTTTGTTCATTTGTTGCTATTTGCACGCGTTACGAGTAGACGTTGAAGTGCCTTAGGATTCGAAGGAGAAATATTGACCCAGAGCCATTTCGGGGCCAAGAACAAGTGCTATTTGAAGGCAAGTTGTGCTTTGACCATGTTGATCCTAGTTTGAAACCTATTTTGATTTAATTTATTGCATGCTAGTTCAATTAGAAAATACTTTATTTAAATATGTGAAATTAGATAAATGCCAAATTGTCAGATGACACCTTGGTTAATTATATATATGTGCCATGACCCTTGTCACCCTAGTTGTGGTTTACTAGTTGGACATTATTAAATTGCCAACATGGGAGTTTAGACCGTTGTAGTATATTGCTTAGACCTGCTACGTGCTCATGACATGATTTCGGACAATCAAATGTTAACGTTGACTTAATGATATATTGAACCTGTTTTGGAAAGGTATCATGTGTTGTGATGTTGATGGCACGTGGTGCATGGTAATCAACTGGGGTTTGATAAATAGCTTTTGACCGGGGCATGTGGCAAGAATGATCAGGTGGGCCAGATGTGGCACCGGGAATGTTGGTTTGGTTCTTCGGGTAGTCTTGCCCTGGTCACCCTAAGGACTTAACCTTGCAAGCCTTTGAACTGAGTCAAGCGTGCAACCACATGTCCGTAATGGGACGGACCTAGTTGACTAAGTTGCTAATAACGTACCTGTGGGACCTCTGGGTGTCAACTACACCCTTTGTGTATGTTGTACGGGGGAGCGTACCGGGGCTGCGGCCAGGTACCCATCTCACGGTGGCTTGACCTAAACTTCGCCTTTGCTAAGGGAAGGGTTAGTGTGCAACACCGGAGAGGACCACTTGTGCTGTTAGAAGTTTTCGAAAGACTTTGTTACGGGAACTCGCCTTTTTGGTGTTTGACTGTATCTTGTGGGTAAAGTGCATAACCTCTGCAGAGTGTAAAATCTATTCGAATAGCCGTGTCCGCGGTATTGGACATCGCTCGGGAATTACAGTCAAGGGTTAGACTTTCTTGAATATAACTTGGACTTGAAAGGTTGGGTTTGGTTTATTAATGATGTTGATGGAAATGTGTATTAGGAATGGGAAAGATGTTGATTAAACTCCTGGAAAAGTTATTGATGTTATACTTGTTTCTACTGCTTTCGAATCTACTTATGATACTTGTTAAATGCTCTTACTGCAAATATACCTTGAGCCACTCCTTTGTATTAAGCCATGCATGTAGTATATTAGCTGCATTCTGTGCATGACTTGCTGAGTACCAAGTACTCACCCTTGCCGCAATACAACAAAAGTTGAGGAGGAGACTACACCAGCTTTGGAGGAGGAGCTCCAAGAGGAACCGTCTACTTAGGGAGCGAGCCCAGTCAGTTGCCTGTGGTATACTGGATGGCGCCACGATGTTATCTTATTTTCCGCTGCTATTATTTCTCTCTTAATAAGTTTCGCCCTGCGTGGCGTATATTTGTAACTTGACCATAAGGTCGAGCAACCAGTTTGACTATTTAATTAAAGTACTTTATTAGTATCGAGTGGTATGATTTGTGATATTTACCGATGTTAAGACTGTGTGCACTAGCGCGTTCCTGGACTAGTGCTGAATACACAGAGTGTCCGGATTTGCAAATTCGGGTCCCGACAGAGGTGGTATCAGAGCCATACTGACTGTAGGCTCACCCATAGATAGAATGGTCGTAGTGAGGATAAAACCTATTTTCTAAAGTTAAAAGTGGTCAAGATAATGAATGAATTCTCGACTTACCCCTTTTCTTTCTTGTTCATACCCCTGCTGAGTTCTTTTCGTCTTCCACATTGATTTTTAAAAAGTGTTGCGTTCTTACGCAAGTATCCTTTGACAGATGGAAGGAGAAATCAACTACGTCGATCTTGAGGTTGGTCACGCCGCAGAACTTTGGTGTATGCTGCAGACTCTCGGAGGTTTTGAGAAGCCAAAATACCAAGTGGATGTGATCAGACAAGCAGGATTGATCAAGGCTTGTGACGTGAAGATTGTGGTACCTGCCAGGAGGAAGGGCCCGGGCAATCGCCCGATACATTGCACTGCCAGGAGGTCTACAATGCAGATGGGTATCCAGGAGGTGTCGCGACGAGCAATGCGGCACATTGCCCGCATCTACTCCAGAGAGTTAGAGGGCATGGTGTTCCGTTACCATCCGCGCAGCAATAACCTTCTCGACCCGAAGATGATTCAGGATGAGAACGCCGTGATCACACAATTGGCACGACTTGTGGTCGCCCAGGAGGATGTACTTGATGATACGAGCAAGGAGCTACAGAAGGCCCGCAAGGAGATCACCGCAGAGAAGAACAGATGGCGGGAGACTCAGGAGTATGTGTCACATCTTCTGCACAGGATTGGAGAGTTAGAGACGGCATTGTACGCACCAGAACCGGAGCCAGTACTTGAGCTACACGAGCCAGATCCGGAAGAGCCAGAGCTTGAGGAGGACACCGCTTCTTCGACTACCATAAGATGAATATGATGTAACACCCTGGCATCTAGTCTGCCGCGAATGTCACTCAAACAGCTCTAGACACAACCAATATCACATATTTGTCAATAAATTACAGCAACTACGCTATTAGTTTAATTGAAAATTCGGCAGCGTTCCCTTTGTTTTTCCATGGTTTTTAAGCAACAATAATATTATCACATCATTATAGCATAATAGATGACATCTAAACGGCACTAACAGGAGTTAAAGCATCATCTCAAGTCCATAACATAAACTCCAACGTTTCATGAACAAATACGAAGGGAACAATAAAACCAAGCACATAAGCTAGCATAATCCAAGTTTTTAACGCAATAAGATAATCATTACAAATACAAGTGGGAGTGTGTAGTTGTCTAGGTGAACAAATCTACGTGGAGATGTGATGCTAATCTCCCTTCCCCGACTGCCGAGCTCATGGTACCTAAAAACAACATAACACAACAAGCGTGAGTTCATCACTCAACAAAGTGTATTGCAATGATACCAAAAACAGTAATCAACTCACATCCATACTGAATGCCATTCACATATCCTGAGAGTCAACTCATGAACTATGCTCTCATACAATATCATCATAAACATCTCAAAAAAACACTTCATATGCATCTCATAGAACATCATTATCATCTCATAAACCACTTCATTCATGCAATGCAATGCAATGCATATGTCTCTTTGAAGCACATACCGGTATTGCTGAGTGCACACCCGTCGGCGTGCACCCTCTTTCCCCTTCCATCCCGTAGATAGAGGGTGCCTACTCCTCGCTTCCATTCACAACTGTGGATGGAATCACGAGGTAGGTCTTACTCAATGGCGCTCTAGATTAGTCATAACTTTCTCACCGACCTTACCGGACTAGTTATGACTTTCTCACCGACCTGGCCAGTTCTCATGCCATGTATGCAAGTATGTCATAAATAGAAACAACTTGCACATAAACTCAACCAAACATTGCATAGCCTCATTATAAACCATTTTCATCATATCGCAAGTAAGAGTCAATCATGGCATCATATCATAAAGCATGTGTAGACCATCTCATTTTCAAACATTACACCTCCCTAAGCCGCAACCACTACAATACACTTGCCTTCAACCGTGGGCGACGAATTGGCGAGAGGTTGAGGGCACTCCCGGGGTCACACCACCTGCACAAAGGTACCACACACTCAAAACGTGCCCACAAAACAGTACATGAACGATCCTCTACCCCGACTTCGCAAACTACCCCCAAAACCCGAAAACAGAGAATCTGTCCCGACGGGACAGCGAGCTTCGAAAGGCCATAACTTGGGCTTAACAACTCCAAATCAGACAAACGAGTACATTTTATCTAATCTTAGGAAATTTACTAGCTTTTTCTAAGTATTGGGAAAAACTGATTCGGCCTCTACAATTGACTAATCTACAGATCATCACGATCTGTCCCAATCACGTCACAGTTTTGAACACGTTCGGTAAAACAGCGATAACTTTCAAACGGCTGATCATAATTTCACGTTCTTGGTGTCCACTGAAATGTATTGAAATTACCTAAAACTTTCTCAACAGGAGGATGACCAAATTCCGATCCTAAAATCCCCGAAACTGCGACCGAAGTCGACTGTATAGAATTGGCCGAGGCTACCGCGCGAGACAGATCTAATAAACGACTTCATACCTCTAATGGCAGCACCTAAAGACCAAAATTAATCATGTTAATCCCCACCTAACCAGCACCACAACCCTACAAATCAAATCCCCATTGCTTACCTTCCCTTGATGAACTTCCGGATCGACGCACGTCTCCTCCTTGTGACCCGATCCTCCGTCCCCTCGCCGGAACCGCCGGAAACGCCGAATCCCCGCGGATGGAGCACACCCGGACAGCACCATGGGGGCTACGAGAGGTGGAGATGAGGTGGGGAGACGTGGGAGGGGTGCAAAGGGAGAGGGAGAGGTGCGGCTAGGGGAGACAAAGGGGCGCATGGGGGAGGCAAGGGGGCGCATGGGGGGAAGCCCTAGGGTTTTATTGCAAAAAATTTCCCCACATGGGCCAAGAAAACCCCCACACCTACGGCCCAATTAAGTCCCCCAAGGCCCGAACCCCCGGAAACGGCCTAAAACGCGATAAAACACCATACCGTAATGCCGTATTCCCTAAAGTCACATTCTGAGATGCCACATATGATGAGTTTATATGCAAGTTATTCATGTTTATGGAATTTATGCATTCATGGCATGAGGACTGGCCAGGACGGTGAGAAAGTCATAACTAGTCCGGTGAGGTCGGTGAGAAAGTTATGACTAATCCGGAGCGCCATTGAGAAAGACCTACCTCGTGATTCCATCCACAGCTGTGAATGGAAGCGATGAGTAGACACCCTCCACGGGATGGAAGGGAAAAGGGGGTGCACACCGACGGGTGTGCACTCGGCAATACCGGTATGTGCCAAGAAAAGAGACATGGTGCATTGCATTGCATGAATAAGAATATGAATGAGGAAGCATATGAGAATGTGCGTAAGTATATGAGATTGTGAACAAAGAAGTCTTCAAAAATTATTTTCCATGATTGGTGATCGGTATGATGTATATATGTGAATTGTTATTGTTTGTTCCATTGCAATACACTTTGCTGAGTGATGAACTAACGCTTGTTGTTTAATGTTTTTTTAGGTACATTGAATGCGGCTTATGGGAAAGGGAGCTAGATACATGCCTTCACTTGGCATCACTCGAACAAACAATTCATACCATTCTATAGTTATGATGGTTTACTTTACTAATCTAGACTTGGAATATGTCGTATTGTTGGCTATGATTAATTGTTTACCCCTATTGTTTCATGAGACGCTTAAGCTTATATTCTTGGCATGAACTGTTATTGAATACCGTTTTAGATGTCCTCTATCATGCTATCATGTTATGCTGATATTGTTGTTGCTTCAAATCATGGAAAAACAAAGGTTATGCTGCCGAATTTTCGGTTAAGCATTTAGCGTAGCTGCTGTAATTTAATGTAAAATACGTGATTTGGGTGTTGCTAGTATCGGTTGTGGTGACATTCGCGGCATACTAGGTGCCGGGGTGTTACAGTTGTGCTGCCCCCCAACTCCCCCACATGGGCCGGGGACTCCCACCTACGGCCCAATAAGGTCCCCCAAGGCCCAAACTCCCCCGGAGAGGCCCAAGCACCCGGAAACGGCCCAAAAACACAATAAAAAAGTCGTACTGTAAAGCCGAAACCTATATTGTCACATTCCGTAGTGTCACTTCGTATAATGTTGCATCCCATGATGTCACAGTTGCCTCTGCCATCCCCCCATCTGCCAACATCCCCCATCCCCCATCTTGCTTAGCTCGTGATTACGCAGCGGCGCACGACCAGATCTTGTGGCCGCTTGCCATCGTATTCTTCCACCATCGCCCCTCCAGATATGGATGCTTCTATGTAGTCCTAACTGGTGATGAGATGACGAAGTGGCCTGCTCAACTATCCTAGCCTTCTTCCCTATCGTGGGCAACACTTTGTCTGCATATATTGGGTGCAGACGGCCAGATCTTGTGGCCGCTTGCCATCGTCTTCTTCCACCATCGCCCCTCCAGATATGGACGCTTCTATGTAGTCCTAACTGGTGACGAGATGACGAAGTGGCCTGCTCAACTATCCTAGACTTCTTCCCTATCGTGGGCAACACTTCGTCTCCATTGCCAACTTTGCGTTCCCGTTGTTTGCAGCTGCACTACGGTTGCCGGTGGCCACTCTTCACAGGAGAAACATGAGCAGCTACAGGAGGAGGTGGCTCAGTTCAGCACGTGCGAGCTCAGATGGCTCTTATAGTGCAGTTGCTGACGCAGTAGTGGCCGGGGAGTTCGCCGTGGGAGAGAGCAAGGAAGGGGAGGAAGGCGCCGGTGATGGCCTGGGCAATACTTCGGCCCAGTCGTCGGCAGAGAAGCAGCCACCCCCTCCCCCGCTAATCTCAGATGGAGAAGGAGCTCAAGAAGGTTGGTTGTTTTTCTTTAAATTGGTTGTAGTCTTCCACAAGCAATCAAAAAATGTATGAATTTGACAGCAACTGACTTCGCTATAATGACTATGAATTTCATAATAAGGCAACTGACTATTTCAGTTTACTGAAAAACCAAAATAACTAAGCCAAATTTTTTCAACTGATTCGGTTTGGCTTTCGAATTTGAACCAAAAATTTTAGTACCTTGTTTCCAAAAACCAAAATATTTTTAAACCAAAAAAACCGAATGACCATCCGATCCTCCAATAACCTAGGAATTCCAATAACAACCCCTCATTAATTTCCTGATTCAATCGGTTTTAATTATAGGGATTCGTGTCTAGTCTTTTAGGAATTGGAAATATGTGCTAGATGAATCCTAATAGGATTATTATTTCTAATTTTGTTTCAGAGTGAGATTCCTGCTTGTTTTGGAGGACTAAGGGGGCTATATAAACCCATGGGTGGTCATGAAGAACGTAAGCAATCAATAAGCTACAAACCAACTCATCCAAAGTAAGAGGTGCACAAGAGGATTAGAGGCTAGGTTATTATTTAACATAAGATTCTTGTATAGGGCAATGATCCAATAATCTTAAAAGGTTTGAGTGGGTTGTGAGAGAGCAACAATGTCTTACTATTTTGAGTGTACTTAAAGAATTTGTGGTTGGCTTTACTAATCTTTTCTCTCTTGTAGTGGTTGCTTCATCACTATTACTTTGGTTTTCTATGAGATTCTTCTTCTTCGTTCTTGAGACCGTGCACACTTATGCCATATCTCATAAAACTTTGATCCAATTTGGGGACTGTTGTGTATAAAAAGGGGTATCAGAGTGTAACAAGCAATATCAGAGCCAAGGCCAGATTAATCTGATTTGTGAGAAGATTGGTAAAGTGTCAGATGGCACAAAATCAAGATTGATGTCGACAATGTGAAATCAAGTAGAGAAATTTGACGGTGGAGGAAATTTCAGCGTGTGTTAATATGGTGAAGGATGTCCTTATCCAACAAGAGTTAATTGCTGCTTTTAAAGGGGATAATTCAGAAAAGATGCCTGCTGAAGACTAGAAGGTGATGGAATGGAAGGCTATCAGTACAATCCGTCTATATCTCTCCAATGACATAAAGTACCTGATGATCAAGGAGAATTCACCAAAGAAATTACAAAAGAACTTAGAAGAATTGTATATGATGAAGTCGCTGATAAACTAGTAGGTGCTGAAGTGACAACTATATAGGTTGCGTATAGAGGAAGATACATAGTACGTTTACCATCTCAATGTTTTCAACAAGATGTCACACAACTGACTAGTGTGGATGAGAAAATTGAGGAGAATGACATGGTTGTTGTGCTGGCATCATCTCTATCACCAACTATGGGAGCAATCGATGATGAATATTCTCGTCAAGAAAACTACTCTCAACTTCAATGAGGTAGCTGCATATCTATTGGAGGCAAAGTTTTTTGAAAAATTCATTGGAATCTTCATCCTCGAGTGATCACACATTGGCGGCAGTAGGTGTTGCAAACAAATGCAAGAGTAACATAAAGAATAAGAGCAAGAATGAGGGCACACATGTATGCTATGTGACGAAAAAGGTCATATGATAAAGGACTGTCTAGTTTGAAGCAAATGAAGGGTGTGAAAGTGCATCTAGGCCCCTAAAGAAGTTTTGGATGATTAATGACAAACGATTAAAGGGACTAATGCGTTCAATGAGCTTGTGAACAGGTAATAGTCCCGAAGTGAGATCATCTACGGACGATGGATACCCTCAAAAAGAAATGATAATGAAAACGACATTATTTCAATGTATTTTACATTTTTGAGTCATATGATTGCCGTACTATTGTCGGGACCCCGAATTTGCAAATCCGGACCCTCTGTGTATTCAGCACTAGTCCAGGAACGCGCTAGTGCACACAGTCTTAACATTGGTAAATATCACAATCATACCACTCGATACCAATAAAGTACTTTATTTAAATAACCAAACTGGTTACTCGACCTTATGACCAAGTTACAAATATATGCCTCGCAAGGCGAAACTTATTCAGAGAGAAAGAATAGCAGCGGAAAATCAAATAACTTCGTGGCGCCATCCAGTAGACCACAGCAATCGACCGGGCTCGCATCCCTAAGTAGACGGATCCTCTTGGAATTCCTCCTCCAGAAAATTTGGCGTAGTCTCCTCTTCAACTGGTGTTGTGTTGAGGCAAGGGTGAGTACTTGGTACTCAGCAAGTCATGCACGGAATGCAAGCTAATATACTATATGCATGGCTTGGTACAAAGGAATAGTTTAAGGTATATTTGCAAGTGACATTTGACAAGTATCATAAATAGATTCAAGGCGGTAGAAACAAGTAAAGCATAAATAACTGTTCAAGGAGTTTAGTAAACATCTTTTTCCTGTCTTTAATCCACATATCTATCAACATCATTATTTAACCCAAACCAACCTTTCAAATCCAAGTTATTTTCAGAAAGTCTAACCCTTGACTGTAATCCCCGAGCATTGTCCAGTACCGTGGACACGGCTATTTAAATAGATTCTAAACTCTGCAGAGGTTATGCACTTTACCCACAAGATACAGTCAAACACCACAAAGGCGAGTTCCCGTAACAAAGCCTTTCGGAAGCCTCAAACAACACAGGTGGTCCTCTCCGGTTCGTGCTCTACACCATCCCTTCCCTTAGCCACGGCGAAGTATGGGACCAACACACCGTTAGATGGGTATCTGGCCACAGCCACGATACGCTCCCCCGTACAATCACACAAACGGTGTAATTGACACCCTGAGGCTCCACAAGTGAGTCCTTAGCGACTTAGTCAACTAGGGCCGTCCCATTCCAGCCATGTGGTTGCAAGTATGACCAGTTCAAAGGCTTGCAAGGTTAAGTCCTTAGAGTGACCAGGGCAAGACTACCCAAGAACCAAATCAACATCCCGATTGCCACACCGCCCACCTGATCATTCTTGCCACATGCCCTGGCCGAAAACTATTTATCAAAACCCAGCTTGATTACCAAGCACCACGTGCTATCAACATCACATGATACCTTTCCAAAACAGGTTCAATATATCATTAAGTCAATATTAGTATTTGATTGTCCAAAATCATGTCATGAGCACGTAGCGAGGTCTAAGCAAAGATACTACAACGGTCTAAACCCATGTTGGCAATTTAATAATGTCCAACTAGTAAACCACAACTAGGGTGACAAAGGGTCATGGCACATACTTAGATAATCAAGGTGTCATACAAATGAAATTGGTACTTATCTAACCCCCATGTTTAAACAAAGTATTTTTCTAATTGAACTAGCATGCAATAGTTTAAATCAAAATAGATTTCGAAATAGGATCAACATGGTCAAAGCACAACTTGCCTTCAAAAAGTACTTGCTCTTGGTCTGGAGTTGGATCCTGAGTCAATACTTCTCCTTCGAATCCTTCCGGCACTTCAACGTCTACTCGTAAAGCGTGCAAATAGCAAATACACGAATAAACAATAGGCAAAAAGTGCCCAAACACCCAAATAAAATCCACAAACAGAAAGAACATAATTTTATGGATTTTTAGAAACTGGAATCGTTCAAATCGGAGTTAAAATGCAAAAGTTATGATTTATTAAAGTTTAAATAATCAATTAAATAATATTACAGAGAAAAACTTTAGTCCAAAAATTAAATAAAATTCATATTTGAGTAGATCTGAATTTTATACAAATTTAGAAATTTGAATCACTCAAATCGGAGTTGAAACGCAAAAGTTATAAGCGTTTGAAATTTGAAACAAAATCTGAAATCATTATTCGAATTAATAAATCATTTTCTTTTTCGGAAATTAATTATTGCGTCAGCCTAGACACGTGGCAGCCTCTGATTGGGCGGTGGCGTCGTCACCGGTCCATGGGCGTGGTCCACGGTTTGGCTCGGTCCACCGTGGACTCGGTCCATGGCTCACGGTCGGCCGACAGTGGGGCCTCTGAGATGACGTCATTCTTGGCGTCGGCCTGCTCTTTGGGCAGCTGGCGACAAGCGGGCCCCACCGTGACGTCGGCGATGACGTCATGGTGCGGTTCATTTGTCCGCCGACGCCGCGGGCCGGGCCGTGTCGGCGTCTCACGGGTAGCCGACCGCGGCGGTCAAGCTTCCCGACGCGTGGCACAATCTCGGCCGTTGATTCGAAAATCAACGGCCCCGGTGATCGGGTGACGACGCGTTACGGGGTGAACGTGGCCAATCTGGACCGTTGGATCTAGATCCAACGGCCGGGATTAGATCCGAGGATCTAAACGTGATCTCACCGTGACGGCCGAGATCTTGATCGGACGGCCGTCCGAAGTTCGCGAGGGTCGATGCGGCGGCGGCGTTGGCTTGACCGGAGATTTAAGACGACGACCTCCCGTGCGGCGTTTCCGTGCAACTCCGGCGTGAAGGCTGGCACTCCCAGGCGCGGCGCGACACGGCGATCTCAGTTCTGGGCTTGGTGGCGTCGGAGAACGGCGGAGATCAACGAAAAACCGCGGCGGAAGACTTCCTCTACTCCGGCGAGCAATTGCGGGACGACGGCGGCGGCTCAGGCGAGGTGAGAAGGGGGCTCGGGTGCGTACGGTTGTGCGCTTCCCGATGGCGGTGGCGGCGTATTTAAAGGGGCCTCGGCTTAGTGTAGAGCGCGAAACCGAGGTTGACACGGTGACGGGCGGAGAACTCCGGCCGGATCCGGCGGAGACGACGAAATCGCGCCGCCCACGTGGCGCGATCGACGCGAGGATGGCTCGGCGCCGCCGTTATCCGCAGCGAAATGATCTGGCCGTTGGATCTGGATCCAACGGTTGGGATCGATTGGGGTTGAACGGGTTCGGTTGAGTCAAGCGGCTCGGTCGGGTTCGGTCGGACTCGAACTCGAGTCCGACTCGGGCTCGATCGGATGAACAAGACAAACCCACTCGCATTTTCCAGCGATTTAATAATTAAAATAATTCCCAGTAATTCATTTAATTCATTTAAAAATAGCAAATGACTCAGAAAAATTCCAGAAAAATTCTGGAAAATATTTTGGATCATTTTGGACTCAAATAAAATATTTCCAACAAAATTTTATTTGCAAAATTAAATTCTTTAATTATTTCAGAATGGAATAAATGAAATAAATTCCAAATAAATCCAAATAAATTCCAGAAAATTCCAAAAATTCACCAGAGTGCCAAATCACACATGAATTTAAGAAAAGCAAAATTTTGGGGTGTTACAACTATTAAGAGGGATGCATTGTAGTTGATCTAGAGAAAGTCTCTATGCTCAGATGAATGATAGCTAGTTGCATTTGAGAGACACGAAGTCACTACACTTGCACCGGAATGGTTTCCTTTGAAGTTCAGGTCGGATATTCCGATCTTAGGTCGGAAGTTCTGATACATTCAGACATTCCTATGCATAGTTGTGCCTGAGTCCGAAGCCCCTACAACAGATCGGACTTTCCGATTTTTCAAGTCGGAAGTTCCGATGCGTGTTGAGATCCCAAAGGGTGCTCTCTGTTGAGTTCGGACGTTCCAATCTTTTGGATCGAAAGTTCCAATTAGTATTAGAATGAGAAAAGGGTGCTCTCTGTCAAGTTCAGAAGTTCCGATTAATTCAATCGAAAGTTCCAATGCGTTTAAGTTCTAATATGGGAACTCTCTATGCGCTTCGGATATTCCGATCTAGGAATTGGACATTCCGATTCGGACTTGGTGAAATTTCTTGAGAAAGTTTCTTAGAGTTGACTCTCTGTGAGATTCGGAAGTTCCAATCGTGTAATCGGAACTTCCGATGTGTAGTCTTTTCGACCGTTGGAGTGTGCCAATTTCAGGAAGTTTACACACATCGGAAGTTCTGATGTTGGGATCGGAAGTTCCGATATGTGGCAAAGTGCGGGTATAACAGCTAGTTTTTGTCCAAATCTATAAATACCCACCTCCACCTCCTTTGAGAGGTTACACACTTTGTTGGGCTGAACTTGTGAGCTTGTAGAGCACATTCCAAAGCATTCCAAAGTCCTCCTCTTTGATCTTAGTGATCATCTAGAGAGTGAGAGATAGAAGTGAGTTCTAATGCGAGAGCAAAAGCGAAATCATTCATCTTGAGCATTAGAGAGCATCTCCAAGATCACACCACTTTGCATTTGTTACTCTTGGAGGTTGAAGGACTCGTAGACGGCTAGGCGTCGCTCATGAGCTCCCGAAGAGTGTGGGACGCCGTGAGAAGTTTGTGAAGGTTGATTTCACCTCCGAAAGGGGAGAAATCAAGAGTGAAACCGAATCTCAAGTGTGACCGAGGTTTGGGAGGAAGGGGTTGAAAGAGACCCGGCTCTTTGTGAGCCTCCTCAACGGAGACGTAAGATCCCCTCAAGGATCCGAACTCCAGAAAACAAATTCTTGTCTCTGTAGTTTGATTTATCTTGAATTACTTGTGTTTAATCTTTCTATTTGAACTCCTCTATTGTTACTACTCTAGTCTAGATCGTTCAATCATTATTGCACTCAACTAGAGTAGAAGAAGTTTGTAGATTGCTAGATGTGCTGCTTGTTCTCGAATTTCATTACTGATCGGACATTCCGATAATATACCGGAAGTTCCGATCCAGTCGAAAGTTCCGATATTATACCAGAATCTCCGATACCTTTTCTGCTACGATTAATTTCATTTGAAATTTTAAATATCCTATTCACCCCCTCTAGGCAATTATCTCATCTTTTCAATTGGTACCAGAGCTAAACCTTCTCGAAGGCTTAACCGCTTGAAGGAAACGAGATGGCCGGCACGGGATTGAAGGTTGTCTTCTCGGGTGACCCGGATAGCCCAAAGTCCAGAGATGGTGGTTTCGACAAGAAGAAAGAAGGTGGAACCTCTACATCGAATCAGGGAGTTGAAATTCCTCTCAACTATGATAAATTGAACACTCCTCTTCGCATTCATATATTACTGTGCCATCCGGGCGTGCACCATTCTTCGATGGTACACACTATTCCGCTTGGAGGCACAAAATGAAAATGCATCTTATGTCTCTTCATCCAAGTGTTTGGAAGATTTTTTGTACATGTTTAGATATGCCGAATGAAGACATGGAGCTTACACCAGAACAAGAACAAAATATTCACAGGAATACACAAGCTGTAAGTGTGTTGCTTGGAGCCTTGAGTCCCGAGGAATTCAACAAGGTTGATGGTCTCGAAGAGGCTAAAGAAATATGAGACATGCTCCAAGTTGCTCATGAAGGGACATCAAGCGTGAGAGAGTCAAAAATCGAGTTGCTTGAAGGGAAGTTGGGGAGGTTCGTCATGAATGATGATGAGACTCCGCAACAAATGTATAATCGCTTGATGATCCTGTCAACAAGATCCGTGGATTAGGAAGCAAGGACATGACGGATCATGTAGTTGTGAAAAGGATGTTGAGAGCCTTCACTCCAAGGAATTCGACTCTCGTAACCCTCATTCGAGAGCGAAAAGATTTCAAGAGACTCACTCATAATGATGTGCTTGGAAGAATCCTCTCACATGAGCTCATGGAAGAGGAAGCAAAAGAGGTGAAGAACCTTGCCAAGCAAAGCCAAGCTCCAAATCAAAGGAGATCACATTGAAAGCAAGTAAGAAGGATGACTTGAGCTCGAGTGACGATGATGATGATGAGAGCAAAGACGAGGAAGACATGGCCCTATTTGTGAGAAAATTCAAAAAGTTTCTCAAGTATGACAGGTCAAGCAAATACAAGAAGAGCTACAATGACAAATCAAGAAGAAGAAGAAACACGAAGAGGGCTTGCTATGAGTGAAGTGAAGTGGGACACTTCATCGCAGAGTGTCCAAAGAAGAAGAGCAATCCCAATGAGCACAACAAGAGTGAGCCATACAAGAAGAACAAGGCTCCCAAGAAGTACTCGGGGCGAGCTCACATTGGCGAGGAGTGGGACTCCAATGACTCTGACTCGGACTCCGACGATGAATGAGTCGCCACCTTCGCCATTGAGTCCGTTCCTCCAACCAAGTCACTCTTCGGCGACATGAGCGACAATGACACCGACAACGACACACCCATTTGCTTAATGGCAAAAGGGCGCAAGATAATGGCCAAATCAAAACCTCCAAGTAGCGATAGTGAAATATAGAGTAGTGATGATGAAGATGATGCTTTATTTAGTGACTTGAACAAGTCAATCATTGCTAAAATAAATAAGCTAATCAAAAGAATAGATAGCCAAGAGGAAACTCTTGAGAAGCAAGAAGATTTGCTAATACTCGAAAAGAAGAAAAATCTTGTTCTCGAGAAGCTTCTTGCTAAAGAGAAGGAGAAAATTGAATTGTTCACCAAAAATCTTAATTTGGCTAACAACTCAATCACATTGCTTACGATTTCAAATGAGTCGCTTCAAGAAAATGTATTTAGTCTTGAAAACAATCTCAAAGCTCTTGAAGTGCAATTTGAGTCTCTTAATGATCTTAATTCTCCTCAAAATGATGCTTCCACGGCTTCTATTCCTTCCACTAGCAATGGTTGCTCTCGTTGCTATAATGTTGATATTAATGCTTGTGCTACTAACTCTCAATTTATGCAAGTATTAAAAAGCGAAAATGAGAGACTAAGTGCCTTGGTAAGATACAGTTGCATCAAGACTTATCAAAGGATGCCCTATATAAGACCATCAACGGCTGAGGAAACAACAACAAAGAAGGGCTACGATATGATAAGTATGAGAGCAAAGGAAATGACCGTATGGTGGTAAAAGGTAAGGAATGTATTAAGTTTGTCAAAGGAAATGGCAAGCTACCGTTGACCACCACACGAGTCAACAAGGCCGCGTAAGAACCAAAGAAGCATCCTCAACATCATGCATCTCATTCTATTCATTATGCCTCTTATATTTTGAAGAGGAACCACCGTGGTAAAGTGGTTGCTCTCTTTGTCGGTGCCCACAACTCAAATGAGATGGCTAAGAAAAAGGTGTGGGTACCGAAAGTCTTAATCACTAACATGCAAGGACCCAAAAGGATTTGTGTACCTAAAGTGAAGACCTAACTCATTCTTGTAGGACTATCTCTCCGGAGGATCAAGTTGGGTGCTTGATAGTGGTTGCACAAACCACATGACCGGAGAGAAGGGTATATTCTCATCTTTTGATGAGAGAGGGTCACAATATGAGAATATTGTGTTTGGTGATAATGGTAAAGGTGAGGTCATGGGCTTAGGTAAAATTGCAATTTCGAATGATCATTCAATCTCTAATGTCTTGCTGGTTAGATCTTTGAATTACAATCTATTATCCGTATCACAACTTTACGAAATGGGTTACAATTGCTTATTCACTAATGTGGATGTGACCGTCTTTAAAAGAGAAGATTCATCAATTGCCTTCAAGGGATATTTGAAGGGTAAGCTCTATTTGGTTGATTTCAACTCAAGTAGCGCTAAACTTCGAACATGCTTGATGGCAAAGTATAGCATAGGTTGGTTATGGCATCGCCGACTAGCCCATGTCGGCATGAGGAATCTTGATAAGCTTCTAAAGGGGGAACATATCATCGGACTAACAAATATTGAATTTGAGAAGAATAGGATTTGTAGCACTTGTCAAGCCGGAAAACAAGTTGGAGCGCGTCATCTCGCCAAGAACATCATGACAACGACGAGACCATTAGAGCTTCTACACATGGATCTCTTCGGACCCGTTGCTTATATAAGCATCGGAGGTAACAAATATGGTTTAGTTATTGTCGATGATTTTTCTTGCTTCACTTGGGTTTTATTTTTGCAAGAGAAAAGTGAAACACAAGGCATAATGAAGGACCATGTGGAGGTCCATCCATATTTGTGATGAGTATTTGACTTTATTTGAGCAAGGTGTGCTCAGGTTTGAGTTTGATTTGACTTGGCATTGCATGTTTGAATTAATGATAATTGTGGACTAACATGTAGGAAGAAAAAGGTAAGTGTATTGTGGAATGTGAAAAATGGTTTGGTCCTTGTGGTACAGGTTCTTGAGGCAACTATGGTCGTTGGTGAGTACCGGGACTAGGTTGGGAGAACCGAGGTCCGGAGCGGTCGAGGATGCTGACGAGATGGTTGGGCTCAAACCAGGATCACTTAGACGTCATGGAAATGGACTTGATGTGGCTCAAGATTTTCTGTTTGGGTTGGAGGCTCGAAGAGGCAGAAACTGAGCGGTCAAGTCCGGCGGATGAAGGCCCGTTGCATCGGGTTGACCGGGTTTTGTTTAAAACCCATGTATGGCCAATGTGGCCCATATAAAGCCCATGTGTGGGGTGAAATGAGTGGGTTAATTCTAGCCCTTGGTGGAGTGCCCTAGGGTTTGGGACTCATCCAAGGGTGGTAGGTGGCCCAAGAGTAGTATAAATAGAGGGGGAGGGGTGCCCTCCCTCACTTGAAGGTTTGAATTGCTCCTTTGAGCTTTGCCTACATGAAGTGAGGCTTTGTAAACCTTCCAACCAGAAAATAGAAAGATTTTATTTACATTCTTGTGAATTTAAATTACGCATTTACATTATGCATTTACTTTACGCAATTTAAATTTAGCATTTACTTTCCCGCATGTAAATTCTCGCAATTTACTTACTCGCAATTTGGATTTGCCTCCTCTCCTTCTAAATGCTGTTGATCAAGGATGTCTTGAGGGTGCTCATTTGGTTTTACATCTTTCTTGCACCCTAGGATAGACTAGAGATCAAGTTTCTATCAAGATTGCAAATCTGTCCTTAACTTGTTCTTCGCGTAGTAGTAAGTCTTCGATTTTTAGAAAAATATAGATAAATCCTTTTTGATTGATTCTTCTTGGAGAAGGTGCGTTACTCATATATCCATCTGTGGAAAACTTTTGGAGTCCACTGGTTGCACCATTTGGTATCTATGAGGTGAAAACCAAGCCCCAAAATTCCTGATTGAAGATCCTGACTTTTCGTAGTCCTTGATTTTTCCTGATATTTGTAGAAGGCTTTTGGTGGTGATTTTTGGTCGCGTGCTTCACGACTCATCTTCCCACAGGGTGAAAATTTCCTAAAAATTTTTAGAGCAACATAAGTCCACCATCCACATACTCTAAGTGAGGACAATTCCTGAAAAATCTGCTTTTGCTTTTCTAAAAGAGACTTTTGTGTTTTGGCTTGATCTCTTTTAGAAAAGAAGTATTTGAATTGATTCCTCTTTGCTTTGGACACTTTACAACCAGGATTGTGATTCAAAAATCCCTCACATGATTCATGGTTCTCATCCATATAAGCTAGGGATACACATAGTTGTCTTGTCGTTCCGGTTTTGCGGGTTTTTATGAGTTTGAGGAGCACCATTTTCTTTGCGAGATTGTCTTGAGTACTTTGAGTGGGGGAAATTTTATTTGGGATCATTCACCCCCCCTTTGATCGCCATATCGGTCTTTCACATAATCAAGAAGTTTGCAAGAAGAGCACAAAATGAGTTCGAGATGAAGATCAAGAAGATTCAAAGTAACAACGGAAGCGATTTCAAGAACACTCAAGTTGAAGACTTTCTTGATGAAGAGGGGATAAAGCACGAATTCTCAGCTCCCTACTCCCCTCAACAAAATGGAGTTGTAGAGAGAAAGATTCGGACATTAATAGAGATGGCAAGAACGATGCTTGACGAGTACAAGATCTCCGACCAATTTTGGGCTGAAGCTGTCAACACCGCATGCCACGGGATCAACCGATTGTACCTCCACAAGATCTTGAAGAAAATGGCATATGAACTCCTCACCAGTAACAAGCCTAACGTCTATTACTTTAGAGTTTTTGGCAGTAAATGTTTTATTCTCAACAAGAAGCCAAAGAACTCCAAATTTGCTCCTAAGATTGATGAAGGCTTCTTGCTTGGGTATGGATCAAATGGCTACGCCTATCGCGTTTTCAACAAAACAACCGGTTGTGTTGAAATAGTGAGAGACACGACATTTGGTGAATCTAATGGCTCTCAAGTAGAGCAAGTTGACATAAATGTTCTAGGAAATGAAGAAGTTCCAAGCATTGCGATTAAAAGAATGGCGATTGGAGAGGTAAGGCCTCAAGAGGTGGAACATCAAGATATTACGTCAACTCAAGTGGAACCGCCAACTTCAAATCAAGGTCAAGACATACCCCAAGATAGCTCAAACAAACTCATGGAGGATAATGAAGTGGAAGATGTTGAACCGATACAACAAACATCACAAACGCCGCATCCAAGAGTGCATCAAAGCATACAACGAGATCATCCTGTTGACAATCTACTTGGTGATATCCAAAAGGGAGTAACAACTCGCTCTAGAGTAGCTAATTTTTTGTGAATTTTACTCTTTTGTATCTACTCTAGAACCTTTGAAGGTAGATGATGCATTAAAGGATCCGGATTGGGTAATGGCGATGCATGAAGAATTGAACAACTTCGTGAGGAATAAGGTATGGTCCTTGGTGGAAAAACCTAATCAAAATGTGATTGGAACCAAATGGGTCTTCCGCAACAAATAAGACGAAAATGGGATCGTCACAAGAAACAAAACAAGGTTGGTTGCTCAAGGATGCACTCAAATTGAATGTTTGGATTTTGGTGAGACTTATGCTCCCGTTGATAGATTAGAGTCAATTTGTATATTGGTTGCATTCGCTACTCACCATAATTTCAAGCTTTTTCAAATGGACGTCAAGAGTGCATTCCTAAACGGTCCAATCTCCGAATTAGTCTATGTTGAGCAACCGCCGGGAATGGAGGACCACAATAACCCTTCGCACGTTTATAAACTCCATAAGGCGCTCTACGGGATTAAGCAAGCACCTAAAGCATGGTATGAATGCCTTAAGGACTTTCTCATTAAAAAGGGTTTCGCTATCTGTAAAGCCGACCCTACTCTCTTCACTAAGAATGTTGATGATGATTTATTTGTGTACCAAATATATATCGATGACATTATATTTGGTTCTACTAATAAAAACTTTTGTGAAGAGTTTAGTAGGTTGATAACTAAAAGGTCTGAGATGTCAATGATGGGTGAATTGAAGTTCTTCCTCGGATTTCAAATCAAACAACTCAAGGAAAGGATGTTCTTGTGCCAAACAAAGTACATCAAGGACATGCTTAAGAAGTTTGACATGGAGAACGCCAAGCCAATTCATACACCTATGGCGACAAACGGACATCTCGGCCTAAATGAGGAAGGTAATCTGGTGGATCAAAAGGTATATCGGTCCATGATTGGTTCATTGCTTTATTTTTGTGCATCTAGGCCCGATATTATGCTAAGTGTGTGCATGTGTGCAAGATTTCAAGCCACTCCGAAAGAGTGTCACCTAGTAGCCGTGGAAAGAATCCTTAGGTTTCTAGTTTACACACCAAGTCTAGGGCTTTGGTATCTTAAAAGATCAAAATTCGATTTGATTGGGTATTCGGATGCTGATTATGCGGGTTGCAAAGTTAATAGAAAAAGTACTTCGGGGACATGTCAATTCTTAGGTAGATCACTAGTATCTTTGTCCTCAAAGAAACAAAATTCGGTAGCTCTATCCACCGCCGAAGCCGAATACATTGCCGTGAAAAGTTGTTGTGCACAATTATTATGGATGAGGCAAACTTTGAGGGATTTTGGACTTAATATGGATAGAGTTCCACTCTTATGTGACAATGAGAGTGCCATTAGGATAGCCAACAATCCCGTTCAATAGTCTCGCACCAAGCACATAGACATCCGTCATCACTTCCTTAGAGATCACTCACTAAAAGGGGATACCAGCATTACTTATGTGAGAACCGAGAAATAACTAGCCGATATCTTCACCAAACCCCTTGATGAAAGTCGTTTTTGCGAGCTAAGGAGTGAGCTAATTGTCCTAGACCATCGGAATGTAACTTGATACCTTGCACGCATCGATTGTTATTTATCATATTGATTTTGAAAAAAAATGTTTGCAAAATCACTTGATTAATCTTCAAAAATGTTTTATTTTGATCTTTATCTTGAGTCAATCCACTCGTGATCATTGCTTTGATTGTTGAATGCTTGCTGATCATAAGTGGAATGACTCCCAAGTTCACTTGACTTAGAGTCTCAGCCCTCTCTCAGAGATTCAATCTTTTTCTTTCCTTCAGCTGGAAAAATCAACTGTTCGGAACTTCCGATCAAGTCATCAGAACTTCCAATTTCTGTGAATCTGAACTCATCGGAACATCCGAAATCTCATATCAGAATATCTGATTCCTACACAACCATCATTCCGCTGGAAACTTGAACTCATCGGAATATCCGATTGGCTCATCGGAACTTCCAATGTTCTGGGTTTTCTGCCAGCTCGAAATATCCGAACGGGACTTCAGAACTTCTGAGCTCTCCACTTCTGCGCATACATTGGAACATCCGATGTCAGATTGGAACTTCTGATATGTGCGTAACCCTTGAAAGTGACCGGTTCACTTGGTCTTTTCTTTATTCGTTTTGTCCTCAAAACCCTCCGTACGGTCTCCACTTTTCATCCCTTGCCGCTTCCGGAGTCTCCGACCATTCGGAACCTCCGATCTTCTCCAAGGGAAGTTCTACCATAGAAAGGACTTCATCTTCTTCGTGAATCTTGATTCTCTTCATTCTCAGGTAACCCTAGAACCCTAGAATCGAATCTTAAGTCTTTTGCATTTGTTGCTCAAATTCCTTTGGTAGAATTGTTGTTCTACCCATCAACACTCTCGATCTTCAATTTCATCCTTTTCCTCTGGTCGATCTTGAAGAAATCTTGTTTTTAGTGCTATACTGAAAATTTCGGAACATCCGATATCTTGGATCGAAACTTCCGATATAGCATCGGAACTTCCGATCATAAATCGGAATATCCGATGTTGACAGTACAGCACCAAAACCTGTTTTCTTTCTCATTCCAATTGTCTCATCGAGTTCTCCTCTTGTCAAATCATCTCAATGGATCCCAGACAGGGTGATCAGCACCCAACGGGCTCGTCTGATATCCTTCCAGGTCGCAAGAGGAAAACTCCAACCGGGACGAGAACTAAGAGAGTTGCTTCCAGAGGACGTCCGACCGGTGGTATATCAATCAATGAACCCTCTCAGGCCGCACAGACTGTCAACGTGCCTCGTGGAGCACCTTTGCCTACCAGGAAAGGTAAAGGGATCGCAGGTGCATCTCAGTCCCAATCTTCTCAAGCCAGGAGCATGCCTAGGCTTAGGATGCCTGATAAGAATCCTCGGCTGGTGAGGAGACCTGTAAATTACAAAGGGAAAGAAGCTCAAGTTCGAAAGGCAAGAGAAGAGAATCCCAAGAGGGCAGATCGTTTCTCCACTGACTCCCGCTTCTGGACCTTCTTTCAGTAGGATTTTTATGATTTAGTCATTCTACCAAGAAAGAATCCTGTAATCTTGATGCAATGGGTGGACTGGGAATATATGGCAGAGGCAGATGATGCCACCTTCAAAGAGATCATTGCAGCGTGTGAAAGGACTGGCACCAAGAGAATCATGGGCTTTCAGCATGATTGGAATGTGGAGATCATCGCCCAGTTCTATGCCACGATGTATGTCTCTAGGGACATAGTCTCTACCCTGCACTGGATGACAGAGGGACAATGGTTTGAAGTCACTTATGCTCAGTTTGCCAGGTTGCTCTAGTTCACTGAAGCTGATTCTAGAGATAAGGATCAGATCCACAATGAGAGCTCCTTGTCTGCATCCAGTCTGAACTTTCTGTATGAGGAAGACACTGAGTCTAAGGCTAGCAACACCAAGGGTATGAAGCCCTTCTTTGCTGCTCTAAACAGACTTTTCAGGAAGACATTGGCTCCCAAGAAAGGTGATGCCTCTCATGTTCTCTCCTACACAAGGAATCTTTTGAGTAGGATGCAGGACAAGCAACGACCTTTTGATGTCTTTGATTTCATCTGGAATGAGATTAGGCTCATGACTCAGGAGCCCAGGAGGAGCTGTGGGTATGCTCCTTATATCATGCACATGATAGAACAGGTGACCCAGCAATAGTTTGAGTGTGATATTAAGCACACTGGCATGCAGGTCAGGGCAGTGAAAGCCCCAGCTCAGAGAACTACAAGGACTACCAACAGAGGCGCATCTTCTTTTGCTACCATTTCTGCAGCCTCAGCTCCTAGTGGATTGTAACACCCCATTTTTTTTGCTTTTCATGAAATTAAATATTATTTTGCACTTTTGTAAATTTTTGGAATTTTCTGGAATTTATTTGGAATTAATTTGAATTTATCCCATATTAAAATAATTAAAGAAATTAAATTTTCAAATAAATTTTTGTTGGAAATATTTTATTTGAGTCCCAAATGCCCTAAAATATTTTCTAGAATTTTTCTGGAATTTTTCTGAGTATTTTGCTATTTTTCTTGAATTAAATGAATTTCTGGAAATTATTTTAAATATTAAATCGCTGGAAAATGCGAATCGGTTTGTACTGTTCATCCGACCGAGCCCGAGTCGGACTCAAGTCCGAGTCCGACCCGAACCCGACCGCGCCCGTGGTTGAGCCGAACCAGCTCGTAGAACCCTACACGCGTGACCGTTGGATCAAGATCCAACGGCCACGATTGAGCCACATCGCCGGACCCGAGCCCGACCGAGCCAGCCAGCTCACCGAACCGGACCCGAGTCCAAACCCACGCGACCGTTGGATCGAGATCCAACGGCTCACGTTGAGCCACGTCACCTAATCCGTGTCGCCGCCGGACTCCGCCGCCGCCCGTGCGTGGGACTTCGTTTTCCGCGCGTATCACGGACGTCGAGGGCCTATTTAATGCGCCGCCACCCGTGTCGGGGCTGCCACTTCATTGCGCACCCGTAGCCCTAGCTCACCTACTTTGGCGCCGCGTGGTTGCGTCGCTAGAGCTTCGGCCCCGGAGTAAGGAGAAGAGCCACCGCGGTTTTAAATCCGAATTTCGCCGTCGTCGCCGTCCTCCGTCGCCGTCGACCCCGATCCGGACTCCTGCGTCGGCGCACCCGTGGGTAGACTTCACGTCGCCAGAGCGCGCCCGAAACGCCGTCGGCTTGGTCGTCGTCCTCGCCTCCGGTCAGCCGCGCCGCCGCACGACCATCGCCGGACCTCGAAGCTTCTCAGCCGTCGGATCTCCATCGCACGGCTAGGATCGCGCCACGTCGCCCGCCGGTGAGATCCCGTTCCAAACCCCAGATCTAATCCCAACCGTTGGATCTAGATCCAACGGTCCAGATTAAACGCGTTCACCCCAAACGCGTGAGTCCAGATCCAATCTGGGCCGTTGATTTTCAAATCAACGGCCGAGATCACGCCACGTGGCTGGAAGCTTGACGCCGCATCGGCGGTCGGCGCCGTAGCGTGAGCGTGTCTCGACCGCCGGGGCCAGCGTGTCGAGGCCCACCTGTCAGCCACGCCATGCGCACGTGAACCCCAGCCGCTGACAAGGCGGGCCCACATGTCAGTGACCGCACCGTGACGTCACCAGTGGGTCCCACCTGTCAGCAGTGGGTTGAGTCCCCGCTGACGTCAGCAATGACGTCACCCCCGTGGGTCCCACCTGTCAATCACACGTGAGCCGTGGATCGGGTCCACGGTGGACCCGAGCCGAGCCGTGGGCTGAGCCCGTGGTCCGGCTGACGTCAGCCGCCCAATCAGAGGCTGCCACGTGTCATGCTGACGCAATAAATGAATTTCCGAAAAAGAAAATGATTTATTAATTCGAATAATTGATTTCAGAATTTGTTTCAAACTTCAAACGCTTATAACTTTTGCGTTTTAACTCCGATTTAAGTGATTCAAATTTCTAAATTTATATAAAATGGAGATATAACTAATGATGAATTTTATTTAATTTTTGGACTAAAGTTTTTCTCTGTAATATTATTTAATTGATTAATTAAACTTTAAATGCTTGTAACTTTTGCAGTTTAACTCCGAATTTGACGATTCCAGTTTCTAAAAATTTATAAAATTATGCTCTCTCTGTTTGTGAACTTTATTTGGATGTTTGGACACTTTTTGTCTACTGTTTATTTATTTATTGCTATTTACACGCTTTACGAGTAGACGTTGAAGTGCCTGAAGGCTTCGAAGGAGAAGTGTTGACCCAGGAGCCAGCTCAGGACCAATAGCAAGTACTTTTTGAAGGAAAGTTGTGCTTTGACCATGTTCATCCCAATTTCCAAATGAATTCGATTTAAACTATTGCATGCTAGTTTAATTAGAAAATACTTTGTTTAAAGTATGGGAAATTAGATAAATGCCAAATTGCTGTATGACACCTTGGTTAATTAAATATGTGCCATGATCCCTTGTCACCCTAGTTGGGGATTACTAGTTGGACATTATTAAATTGCCAACATGGGAATTTAGATCGTTGTAGTATATTGCTTAGACCTGCTACGTGCACATGACACGATTTTGGACAATCAAAATGTTAATATTGACTTAATGATATATTGAATCTGTTTTGGAAAGGCATCATGTGTTGTGTTGTTGATGGCACGTGGTGCATGGTAATCAACTGGGGTTTGATAAATAGTTTCGACCGGGGCATGTGGCAAGAATGATCGGGTGGGCCAGTTGTGGCACCGGGAACGATGTGTTGGTTCTTCGGGTAGTCTTGCCCTGGTCACCCTAAGGACTTAAATGCTGTTTACTGCAAATAAACTTTGAGCTATTCCTTTGTATCAAGCCATGCATATAGTATATTAGTTGCATTCTGTGCATGACTTGCTGAGTACCAAGTACTCACCCTTGCCGCAATACAACACCAGTTGAAGAGGAGACTACACCAGCTTTGGAGGAGGAGCTCCAAGAGGAACCGTCTACTTAGGGAGCGAGCCCAGTCAGTTGCCTGTGGTATACTTGATGACGCCACGATGTTATCTTATTTTTCCGCTGCTATTATTTCTCTCTTATTAAGTTTCGCCCTGCGTGGCGTATATTTGTAACTTGACCTTAAGGTCAAGCAACCAGTTTGATTATCTATTTAAAGTACTTTATTAGTATCGAGTGGTATGATTGTGATATTTACCAATGTTGAGACTGTGTGCACTAGCGCGTTCCTGGACTAGTGCTGAATACACAGAGGGTCCGGATTTGCAAATTCGGGTCCCGACAGAGGTGGTATCAGAGCCATATTGACTGTAGGCTCACCCATAGTTAGAATGGTCGTAGTAAGGATAAAACCTATTTTCTAAAGATAAAATTTGTCAAGATAACGAATGAATTCTCGACTTACCCCTTTCTTCTTCTTCATACCCTTGCTGAATTTTCTCCTTACCCCCATCACAATTTGAAATCTGTTCTTACGTAAGCATTTTGTGATAGATGGAGGGAGAGATCAACTACGTCGATCTTAAGGTTGGCCACGTCGCAGAACTTTGGCGTATGATGCGGTTTCTCGAAGGATTTGAGAAGCCGCAATACCAAGTGAACGTCATCAGACAAGCGGGACTGATAAAGGCTTGTGACGTGAAGATCACGGTACATGCCAAGAAGAAGGGCAAGGGCAATCGTCCAATATACTGCACCGCCAGGAGGTCGACAATGCAGATGGGAATTCAGGAGGTATCACGACGAGCAATGAGACACATCGCCCGCATCTACGCCAGCGAGCTGGAGGGAGCAGAGTACCGCTACCATCCACGCAACAACGACCTTCTTGACCCGAAGATGATTCAGGACAAGAATACCACGGTCACACAGCTGGCACGACTTGTCATCGCTCAGGAGGATGCGCTCGATGATACGAACCGGGAGCTACAGAAAGCTCGAGAGGAGGCCACGGTGGAGAAGAAACGATGGAGGGAGGCTCAAGAGTATGTGTCCCACCTTCTGTGAAGGATTGACGAGTTGGAGATGTCTTTGTACGGACCAGGACTAGAGCCAGTACTCGAGCTACATGAGCCGGACCCGGAGGAGTCAGATCTCGATGAGGACACCGCTTCGTCGACTACTACAGTTGCAGGGCATGGCGATTGTTTCGCGCCTATGCCGTCGCACCCCCACCCAGGCAGTGGAGGATTTCTAGACGAGTGAGCATAAGTTTTGAAGTTGAGACTCCTTCGTCGAGTCGCGTTATAGAATAAGAGTCACCCTTTAGAGGCGTTGGTTTTTCATTGTTTGCTGAGTGTGCAGTATGTGTTGCAAGGCCCTTAGGTATTGTGAGCAACCATACTGAGTTATTATTATTAATAATAAAGTTGGATTTTGAGTTACACTTTTCCCCCGCATAAGTTTCTCTATTACTTGTCTATTCTTGTTCCCTCTCATCTCTAAACCTTGGAGCAATCGACAGATGGTGAACACCCGCGGAAACCTTGGAGGCAATGGCAGTGGTTCTCGCCCAGCTGGAAACCCCAATGATGGAGCACCTGCACCCCACCTAGCACCGCCAGTGGACATGCAGAATTTTGGAGCTTTTTCTTGCTGCTCAGACTCAGTTGATGCATGCCATGATGCAACAGATGCAACACGTCACTGCTCAGGCCACAGCTAATCAAGTCAATCAGGGACAACGCCAGAATACAAGACTGTCAGAGTTCATGAGGACTCATCCACCCACTTTTTCTGGGAATGCCAATCCGTTGGAGGCCGATGATTGGTTAAGGTCAATAGAGAGGAAGCTACACATTGCACAATGCATGGGAAATGAGAAGGTACTTTACGCTTCTCATTAGTTAGAAGGGACCGCCGCCGAATGGTGGGAGAACTTCTGTGCCACGCAAGAGTACCCTCAAGACATCACTTGGAAGGAGTTCACAGCTGCATTTCGTTAGTATCATGTGCCGGAAGGAATCATGGACCTCAAGAAGGAGGAGTTTAGAGCACTGAAGCAAGGTAATCAGCCAGTGGCCGAATACCTGAACAAGTTCACACAGCTTGCACGCTACACACCTGAGGATGTAGCGACAGATAAAGCCAGACAGTCTCGCTTTATGAAGGGACTTAACTCAGGACTGCAAGTGGGACTGATCACCCACACCTTTCGAGATTTCCAGGAACTTGTGAACAAGGCGCTCATTCTTGAGGACAAGCGCAAGGAACTGGATGAGAACCGGAAGCGCAAGATGCAACAGCAGGGATCGCGTCAGGGAGTGCAGCAACGTTTGAGAGTTGCGCCAAATCAGTTTTTCAGATTCCAGCCACAGAATGCAACCAGGACACCGTCACCAGCACCAAGACCCGTCAATCAGAATTTTCAGACCCCAGCTCCCACCGAACGCCGCCAGAAGTCAACAGGGGCAGTGAGACGCTGCTACAATCGCAACGAGCCGTGACACTTTGCCAACAATTGCCCTAAGAAGACAGCGAGGAGTGACCCGATCAGCTTCAATCTGGGATCCACACCACCAGGACGCCCGGCCAACCGGAATCGCACCCCAGACCGTGGTGAGAGGCCGAGTCAACCATGTCACCGCAGAGGCACTTCAGAATGCCACGGACGTTGTACTGGGTAAGTTACTTGTTAACTCAGTACACCTGCATGATTTTGTTTGATTCTGGAGCTTCGCATTCGTTTGTTTCTCAAGGCTTTGCTGCTAAAAATGATTTGGAGATTGCAAGACTTAAATGCATGCTTTTAGTTCAAACCCCTGGTTCCGAACTCCGAACTAAAGTAGGATGTTCTGGGGTAAGAATACTAATAGATGGGATAGAGTTCCTAGCGAACCTTATTATTTTGGAAACCCAGACTCCGAACTAAAGTAGGATATGCAGATTGGGCGGCTGACCTAGGGCTTAAGTTTTCGCAATTTTAGAGATGTTTTATGATCAGCCGGATGTTACAAACATTGTAGATAATGTCAATACCTTTCAGTGGACACCAAGAACGCGAAATTCCGATCAGCCGTTTGAAAGTTATGGCTGTTTTACCGAACATGGTCAAAACTGTGACGTGATTGGGACAGATCGTGTTGATCTGTAGATTAGACAATTTTAGAGGCTGAATCAGTCTTCGTGGATACTTAGAAAAAGCTAGGAAATTTCCTAAGCTTCGAGAAAATATACTTGTTTACTCGATTTGGAGTCTTGGAACTCAAGTTATGCCATTTGGAAGCCCGCTGTCCCATCAGGACAGATTCTCTGTTTTCGGGTTTTAGGAGTAGTTTACAAAGTCAAGTTAGATGTTCGTTCTTGGATGGTTTTGTGGGAAAGTTTTGAGTGTGTTGATCCTATGTGCAGGTGGTGTGACCCCGGGAGTGCCCTCAACCTCTCGCAACTCCGTCGCTCATGGTTGAAGGCAAGTGTATTGGGATGGGTTTGGGTGTTGGATGACTGTTAGACCTGCATAGGTGCATTATGGGTACATAATGTGTTAACTTGCCATGCTTGTTATTTGCTTATGATATGATGAATATGGTTACATATTGGCTACGAAATTTGTCGTATTAAATATTTATGCAAGTTTATACATGTTCATGTCACATGTGCATTCATAATGGAAGAGGCGTCCCATTCTGATGCGGGCCTCTGTGGTCACACGTAGTGAACACGACGGAGGTTGTAAGAAGCCCTAGCAAAGTTTGTGAAGGCCGAAACACGCCTACCCGGAGGAGTGAAGGTGCTACTACAAGTGGAATCGAGACGGGTGCTCAAGTGACGTGCTGGTCCAAAGAGTTGGGTTTGCCTCAACATGGATTAGGGGAGACCACGAAAAAAAATAACTTGTCTTTTTTACTTTCTAGCATTTACTTTATTGTATTATTATCTTTAATTGCTTGATTTTGTTTAGAATTGCTTGTTCATGCTTGCTTGATTAGTATTGCAATTCATATTTAGTTAGTGCACTAGTGAGCCTAGTTTCAAATTTAAATGAAACTTAGAATATGGCCAAATTTAAAGCTTCTGCAAATGAACCCCAAAATTTATGAAATAAACTTTGAAATACTTCTGTGTATTCAGCACTAGTCCAGGAACGCGCTAGTGCACACAGTCTTAACATCGGTAAATATCACAATCATACCACTCGATACTAATAGAGTACTTTATTTAAATAGTCAAACTGGTTACTTGACCTTATGGTCAAGTCACAAATGTACGCCTCGCAGGGCGATACTTATTAAGAGAGAAATAGTAGCAGCGGAAAATCAAATAACTTCGTGGCGCCATCCAGTATACCACAGGCAACTGACTGGGCTCGCTTCCCTAAGTAGACGGATCCTCTTGGAGCTCCTCTTCCAAAGCTGGTGTAGTCCCCTCTTCAACTGGTGTTGTATTGTGGCAAGGGTGAGTACTTGGTACTCAGCAAGTCATGCACAGAATGCAAGCTAATATACTATATGCATGGCTTGGTACAAAGGAATAGCTCAAGGTATATTTGCAGTAAACAGCATTTGACAAGTAATATAAGTAGATTCGAAAGCAGTAGAAACAAGTAAAGCATAGATAACTTTTCAAGAAGTTTAACAACCATCTTTCCCATCCTAATCCATATTTCCATCAACATCATTATTAATTCAACCCAACCTTTCAAATCCAAGTTATTTTTGAGAAAATCTAACCCTTGACTGTAATTCCCGAGCGATGTCCAATACCGCGGACACGGCTATTCGAATAGATTCTACACTCTGCAGAGGTTATGCACTTTACCCACAAGATACAGTCAAACACCACAAAGGCGAGTTCCCGTAACAAAGTCTTTCGGAAACTTCTAACAATACAAGTGGTCCTCCCCGGTTATTGCGCACTAACCCTTCCCTTAGCTAAGGCGAAGTCTAGGCCAATCAACCGTTAGATGGGTACCTGGCCTCAGCCCGATGCGGCTCCCTCGTACAACTTACACAAAGGGTGTAGTTGACCTCCTGAGGTCCCACAGGTACGTTATTAGCAACTTAGTCAACTAGGTCCGTCCCATTACAGACATGTGGTTGCACGTTAGACCCAGTTCAAAGGCTTGCAAGGTGAAGTCCTTAGGGTGACCAGGGCAAGACTACCCGAAGAACCAAATCAACATCCCCAATGCCACAACTGGCCCACCCGATTATTCTTGCCACATGCCCCGGTCGAAAACTGTTTATCAAACCCCAGTTGATTACCATGCACCACGTGCCATCAACATCACATGATACCTTTCAAAAACAGGTTCAATATATCATTAAGTCAACATTAGCATTTGATTGTCCAAAATCATGTCATGAGCACGTGAGTCTAAGCGTATACTACAGCGGTCTAAAACCCATGTTGGCAATTTAATAATGTCCAACTAGTAAACCACAACTAGGGTGACAAGGGGTCATGGCACATACTTAAATAATCAAGGTGTCATACAAAGAATTGGTACTTATCTAATCCCCCATATTTAAATAAAGTATTTTTCTATTGGAACTTAGCATGCAATAGGTTAAATCAAAATAAGTTTCAAAATAGGATCAACATGGTCAAAGCATAACTTGCCTTCAAAAAGTACTTGCTCTTGGTCTTGAGTTGGATCCTGAGTCAATACTTCTCCTTCGAATCCTTCCGGCACTTCAACGTCTACTCGTAAAGCGTGCAAATAGCAAATACACAAATAAACAATAGGCAAAAAGTGTCCAAACATCCAAATAAAATCCATAAACAGAGAGAACATAATTTTATGAATTTTTAGAAACTGGAATCGTCAAATTTGGAGTTAAAATGCAAAAGTTATGATTATTTAAAGTTTAAATAATCAATTAAATAATTTTACAGAGAAAAACTTTAGTCCAAAAATTAAATAAAATTCATATTTAGGTAGGTCTCAATTTTATACAAATTTAGAAATTTGAATCACTCAAATCGGAGTTGAAACGCAAAAGTTATAAGCGTTTGAAGTTTGAATCAAAATCTGAAATCATTATTTCGAATTAATAAATCATTTTCTTTTTCGGAAATTAATTATTGCGTCAGCCTGGACACGTGTACCAATCACGAAGCGACACGCGTACCGAATGACGTCAGCCACGCCCGGCCAACAATGCTGACAGGCGGGCCCCGTCATGACGTCATCATGATGTCATGATGCGGTTTAGATGACCCGCTGACACGCGGGCCCGGCGTGTCAGCGACATGCACGCACGGCGCGGCTTGGTGCTACGTGGCATGATCATGGCCCTCGGTTTACGATCTAACGGCTGCGAACCAATCGGGTTGGATCTAAGCGACTTAATCTCGACCGCACAAGTTTGGATGGACGGCTAAGATTCGCCCGAGACTACCCTAAGCAATAACCCAGATCTAATCGGTGCCCTACGATCTTGATCCTACGGTTGGGATCTAATACGCCGAGACAGAGAGGTGGACTCACCTCAAGCGTCAGATGATGATCCAACGGCCGGTGGAGCTCCAAGGTCGCGGTCGCGGTCTTGGCGCGCGTGACCGAGCAGGAAGACGACACCGGCAGCGTCTGGCGTGTCCCGGCGAGAAGGAGAGCACGTTCAGGGGTGCCTCAACGTGGGGGTTTCAGACCCAGCCTCAGGCGCGGCGGAGGACGGCTAACGGCGGCGGAATCGCTCTCAAACCCGTAGCCAACCCTCGACTACTCCGGTGAGGGATTCCTTGGCGGCGGCGGCGGCTTGAGCGCGGAAACCTAGAGCAAACGGTGCGGGACGAGCAGGCGATCCTCGGACGAGGGGCGGGGCTTTAAATAGCCTTGGCGTTCGCGCGGAACCCGGAGGTCAAGACCCACACGGCGGAGCCGTTCGTGCCCGAGTCGGAATCGGAGACGAAGCGGACGTGGCCGCATCTGAGCCGTCCACGTGCGCTGGATCCGGTGGCCCTCACGCGCGAGCGACGTCGACGTTACCCGGCCGTTGGATCAAGATCCAACGGTCGCGGTCTTAGGGTTAGGTCTTTTTAGGCGACGCGTTCGACCAGAGTCAAGAAGCGCGAGTCGGCTCGGGTCGGACTTCAGTCCGCTCGAGTCCGAGGAACAGTACTAGACCCGACTAATTTTCAGCGATTAAATATTCAAATTAATTCCCAGAAATTTATTTAATTCATTAAAAATAGCAAAAGACTCAGAAAAATTCCAGAAAAATTCTGGAAAATATTTTAGGGTATTTGGGACTCAAATAAAATATTTCCAACAAAATTTTATTTGCAAAGTTTAATTCTTTAATTATTTCAAAATGGAATAAATTCAAATAAATTCCAAATAAATCCAAATAAATTCCAAATAAATCCAAATAAATTCCAGAATATTCCAAAAATTCACCAAAGTGCCAAATCACACATGAATTTAAGAAAAGCAAAATTTTGGGGTGTTACAAACCTCCCCCCTTAATAGAATCTCGTCCCCGAGATTCGGGGCTTACTACAGAATAGGTTTGGGAACTCTTTCCTCAAATCCTCTTCGCGCCCCCATGTCGCTTCGCTTTCTTCATGATTGCTCCACTGAACTCTACAGAAACGGGTTGACTTATTTCTGGTCTCTCGATCCATTGTGTCTAGAATCCTCACGGGATGTTCCTTATAAGTCAAATCCTCCTGCAACTCAATTGACTCTAGCGGAGTCTGTTCCTCAGGTACTCGGAGACACTTCTTCAACTGGGACACATGGAATACGTCATGTACTCCTGTTAACGACTGTGGCAACTCCAGCTGATAAGCAACTTCGCCTCTGCGGCTCAAAATCTTAAATGGTCCAACATAACGGGGTGCGAGTTTCCCTTTGGCATGGAACCTCTTAACTCCCGAGAGGCGTAACTCACGAGGTATACAAAGTCTTCTGGTTCAAAACTCAAATCTCGGCGACGGTTGTCAGCATAACTCTTCTGTCGCGATTGGGCTATCTTCAACCTTTCCCTAATCACGGCAATCTGCTCCTCAGCCTCTTGAAGAATATCAGGCCTGAAGACACGGCACTCGCCGGTCTCATTCCAATTCAATGGCGTCAGGCGAGGTCGACCATCTGATTGCCTCAAAAGGTGACATCTCAGAAACTAGCTTGGTAACTATTATTGTAATCGAACTCGGCATACGGCAAACTCTTATCCCAAGAGGTAGCATAAGCCAATGCACAAGCTCTTAACATATCCTCCAGAATCTGGTTGACTCTTTCTGATCTGTCCATCCGTCGCATGGATGATAAGGCATCTTGAAGTTCAAACGGGTTCCCATGGCTTCATGCAACTTATTCCAAAACCTTGAGGTAAATTGGGTACCTCTGTCCGATACAATCCTCTTTGGCACTCCGTGCAAACAGACAATCCTGATCATGTACAACTCTGCCAATTTATCCCCTGAGTAAGTGGTTTTCACGGGGATAAAATGGGCTACTTTGGTCAAGCGATCCACTATAACCCATATGGAGTCATAACCTCCTTGAGTTTTAGGCAGACCGGTAATGAAATCCATTCCGATTTCCTCCCACTTCCACTCAGGTATTTTCAGCGGCTGTAGTAATCCTGCTGGTCTCTGATGCATTGCCTTGACTCTCTGGCATACATCGCACAATGCAACATGCTCGGCAACTTCACGCTTCATGCTCGGCCACCAGAATCTTTCCTTCAAATCCTGATACATCTTGGCGCTTCCAGGATGAATTGAATACTTGGAGTCATGGGCTTCCTCCAAAATCAGTTGCTTTAATTCCTTCTTGTTGGGCACACAAATGCGATCCTTCATCCATAACGTGCCTTGCTCATCCAACTTGAAGTCCTCTGCCTTGCCTTCTTCCTTGATGGACTTAATCCTGCGGATCTTGTCATCATCCTTCTGTCCTTCCCGGATCTGATCCTCTAGGGTAGGCTTTACTTCTAATGTGGCCAAGAATCCGCTAGGTACCACCTCAATCTTCATTTTCTGAAAATCCTCACATAACTCATCCTGATTTGTGGCTAGCAACATACTCACGGTATGGCTTTTCCGACTCAAGGCGTCGGCAACTACGTTGGCCTTCCTGGGATGGTAATGGATTCCAACATTGTAGTCCTTAATCAACTCTAACCATCTCCTTTGCCTCATATTCAGATCCGACTGGGTGAATATGTACTTAAGGCTCTTATGATCCGTGTATACTTCACATCTGTTTCCAATCAGATAGTGACGCCATATCTTCAAGGCATGCACTACGGCAGCTAACTCTAGGTCATGCGTCGGATAATTTTCCTCATGCGGCCTCAACTGCCTTGATGCATAAGCGACGACCTTTCCATTCTGCATCAGCACACATCCAAGTCCTTGGCGCGATGCGTCACAATAAATATCAAAGCTTTGAGCAACATCCGGTAGAACTAATACCGGTGCTGATGTCAATCGCTTTTCAGCTCCTGAAATCCTTTCTCACATTCGACGTCCATGCAAACTTCTTCTCCTTTTTCAGCAATTGCGTAAGAGGTTTCGCAATTGTCGAAAAGCCTTCAATGAAACGGCGGTAGTAACTGCCATTCCAAGGAAACTCCGGATCTGGGTCACAGTCTTCAGCTGTTCCCAATGTAACACCGCTTCTACTTTGCTTGGATCTACTGGCGACTCCTCATACTGCGGTCATTACATGTCCGAGGAATTCTACCTTATCCTTCCAAAAATCACACTTGCTGAACTTGGCGAAAAGTTGTCGTTCCTCGGCTTTTCCAAAACTCGCCTTAAGTGTTCGGCATGTTCATCCTCCGTCTTGGAGTAGATTAGGATATCATCTATGAACACGACGACAAACTTGTCCAAATATTCCATGAACACCTTATTCATCATATTCATGAAATATCTTTGGCGCATTCGTCGATCCAAAAGACATAATCAGTAAACTCGTAATGTCCATATCTTGGCGAGAATGCGATCTTCGGGATATCTTCGATCGGATCTTCAACTGATGGTATCCCGATCTCAGATCAATCTTGGAGAAAACTCCGGCTCCTCTCAGCTGATCAAACAAATCATCAATCCTGGGTAGCGGATACTTATTTTTCACGGTGACTTCATTGAGTGCACGGTAGTCGATGCACATCCTGAAACTCCCGTCCTTTTTCTTGACAAACAAAACTGGTGCTCCCCACGGCGACGAACTCGGTCTGATAAATCCTTTCTCCATTAACTCCTCTAGCTGTTTCTTCATCTCTACCAACTCCTCGGTGGACATCCGATAAGGTCTCTTTGCTATCGGTCTTTGTGCAGTACAAGCTCTATCACAAACTCTATGTCCCTGTCTGGCGGCATACCAGGTAGATCTTCAGGGAAAACATCTGGGTACTCATTCACTACTGAGACATCTTCTATGCTGTTTGCCTTGGTACTGTTAACCATCAACTGTCCATCTCTAACGGCAGTAGCTTGAAATTCCACTTTCTTTCCACACGAGCTCTCGACTGAGATAGTCCTTCGTCCAGAATCCAATACGGCCTTGTGCTTGGATAACCAGTCCATTCCCAAAATAACGTCTAAGGTCTGGGTCTCCAAAATTATAAGGTTCGCTAGGAACTCTATTCCATCTATTAGTATTCTCACCCCGGAACATCCTACTTTCGTTCGGAGTTCGGATCCAGGGGTTTGAACTAAAAGCATGCATCTAAGTCTTGCAATCCTCAAATCATTTCTAGTAGCAAAGCCTTGCGAAACAAACGAATCACGAAGCTCGAGTCAAACAAAAGCTGTTGCAGTGCGAGTTAACAAGTAACTTACCCGATCTGACGTCCATAGCATTCTCGCGGTGCATCTACGGTGACATGGTTGACTCGGCCTCTAACCACGATGCAGGATGTGGTTCCTGGTCTGGCGTCCTAGTTGGGGTGGTTCCTAGATTGAAGCGAATCGGGTCACTCCTGCTGTCTTCTTGGGACAACTGTTGGCAAAGTGTCCTGGCTCGTTGCGATTGTAGCGGCGTCTCATTGTTCCTTCTTGTACTGGAGGCGGCGTTTCTAGCGGGGCTGGGTGCAGTAGTTCTGATTCTGGTCTTGGTGCCGGTGACGGTGTCCTTGTAGCATTCTCGTGGCTGAAATCTGAAAAATTGATTTGGTGCAACTCTCGGGCCAGTTGCGTTCCCTGGCGTGATCCCTCTTTGTTGCATCCTGCGCTTCTGTTCTCATCCAGTTCCTTGCGCTTGTCCTCAAGAATAAGCGCCTTATTCACCAACTCTTGGAAATGCAGGAAGGTGTGGGTGATCAATCCTACTTGTAGTCCTGAGTTAAGTCCCTTCATAAAACGAGACTGCCTGGCTTTATCTGTCGCTACATCCTCGAAGCGTAGCGTGCTAGCTGTGTGAACTTGTTCGGGTAGTCGACCACCGGCTGATTACCTTGCTTGATGCTCTGAACTCCTCCTTCTTAAGGTCCATGATTCCTTCAGGCACGTGATAATCTTGTGAACGCAGCTGTGAACTCTTCCCAAGTGATGTCTTGAGGGTTCTCTTGCGTGGCACGAAGTTCTCCCACCATTCGTGGTGTTCCTTCCAACTGATGAGAAGCGTAGAGTACCTTCTCATTTCCTATACATTGAGCTATGTGTAGCTTCCTCTCAATTGACCTTAACCAATCATCGGCCTCCAATGGATTGGCATTCCCGGAGAAAGTGGGTGGATGAGTCCTCATGAACTCTGACAGTCTTGTATTCTGGCGTTGTCCCTGATTGACTTGATTAGCTGTGGCCTGAGCGGTGACGTGTTGCATTTGTTGCATCATAGCATGCATCAACTGAGTCTGAGCAGCAAGAAATGCTCCAAAATTCTGCATATCAACTGGCGGTGCTGGTGCTCCATCATTGAGGTTTTCTGCTGGGCGAGAACCACTTCCATTGCTTCCAAGGTTTCCACGGGTATTCACCATCTGTCGATTTGCTCTAGGTTTTAGAGATGAGAGGGAAACAAGAATAGACAAGTAATATGGAACTTATGCGGGGCGAAAGGTGTACTTTAAGGTCCAACTTTATTAACTAATGATATCAATAACTTGGTATGGTTGCTTACAATGCCTAAGGGCCTTGCAGCACATACTGCACACTCAGCAAACAATGAAAATCCAATTCGAACTAACACTGGAGTCTGACGCCTAAAGGGTGACTCTTTATTCTATAACGCGACTCGGCGAAGGAGTCTCACTATAGAACCTATGCTCACTCATCGAGAAAACCTCCACGGCCTGGGTACGGGTGCTGCGGCATAGGCGCGAAACGATTGCCATGTCCAGCAACTGTGTCATCTGTGGTAGTCGAAGAAGCAGTGTCCTCTTCGAGATCTGACTCCTCCGGATCTGGCTCGTGTAGCTCGAGTACTGGCTCTGGTTCTGGTCCTTAATATATATTATCATGCCGTCTTTGAAAACCATAAGTTAAGTGATTCGGCAATATCTAATGTCACTTGGGTATATTCAAATAATTATTCAACTGCTTAGCCATGCCATAGAATTGGGAGAGAAAATGGTCGGCTATGCTATTTGTTCAAGGGTAAATTTTTTGGTTATATGGAGAAATTGGGCTATGGTATTTTGTTATAAAAATCAAAACTGAAAAACTATTGTTTGACGCAAGTGAGATATGGAAATAGCTGAATCAACAAGGGATGGACTTGCACGTAGTGTAGGGGGAGTATTCTCGCCTGAGTAGGATTAATGATCGAATGTAGTGTTGCATAATTCAAGATAATCAGTGCAACCACAAGTGTTAAACCAATTAAGTTATCTAGTTTAACTTTGCACATTGAAAGGCTGAAGTAGTACGAGCTTTCTCAGATGAATTGCTCGAATGGGCGTCTACACTGAGGTGTTGGAACAAACATCTACTGATACAATGGTGTACACCTTGCTATGGAGGGAAATGGTTTTTAGCAGGAGTGAACTTCTATGGTTGTGATGAGAATGATAGGAGTGAATTGTCATGGTTTTGATGGGTGCGAATATTTATTTCTACCGCCATAGCAAGGGTTTATCATCACCGGGCTAGTGCATAGTTAGGCTAGATAATGTAAAGGTTTTCATCATGACCTCCTGGCGACACACCAAAAGAAGCATGAAAATAAAGGCGAAAGGATGATGGTCATGTCTTGTAGGTAAAGATGCGCACCTCTGCAAAGTGTAAAACTTTTCGAAAAACCATATCTGTGGTCATGGGAGACTCGGTGCATGACACTAGTTAGATGATTTTGATACTTTCTTAAAAAAGGATTGAATTGGGAATATTTCTTGGAAAAGTCTTTGTTTCATATTTGGTGCCAAGGATTGGCAAAGGGATGAATTATTGCTCACAATCATGGAGGACTGTGAGATAATGTTTATGATACTAGTTATGCTCGTTATTTATATATCAGTCAAAACTGCTCTTACAAATTCCATTTTCAATCTGTTACATGATATTTATGTTCAATTTCTCTTTATGCAAATAAATCGGTTAGCCTTCCTTTGACACAGCTTGCATATACCTATATAACGTTGCAAAACACTACAAGTCTTGTTGAGTACGAAAATACGCAACCTTGCTGTTGTTGTCGTTCAGTAGGTGAAGAAACCAAGAACTTCGATAATGCTTTTTATGCCACAGGACCCAGGGACTTTACTGATGACTTTTTCTAGGGTCTATCCTTGTCAGTTTCCTCAGATTGTATGGGCATACTACTGAACTTTTGTATCTTCCACTGCACTCCATTTGGCTCTTGTAGGCCATATTGTATAAATACATTCCTCTATTATATGTATGATGTTGTGTATAGATGTGATGGCAATATTGTAAATGTGTTTACTAACCACTGATCATGAAGCAAGTACTTTGTGCACATGGAACCTTCTCGGTATTCCAAGCCAGAAGGGAGGGTTCCCACACAAAACACTTTGATTGCTTTCAAAATTATACAATAAATATGAAAGACCATGTGGAGGTCTACGCATATGTGTGATGAGTAATTGACTGTATTTGAACTTATGGTACTCATATTTGAGTTTGAATTGAGTTTGCCTTGGTTTTGAGCAATTCGAGTTGCTGTGAGTTGTCCCAGGACCTGAGCTCAGAGTCATAAGAGGTTAGGCCTTGACAGGTCGAAACTTTAAGTGGTCATTGACTTGACTGGTTGTGAGCTAAGGTGGGATTCTTAGATGTGTGATTGTTCAGCTGATTACTTATTGCATATCATTTTGAGCAATGCTATGTGATGTGTTTCCCTTGTCTGTGATGGTTGCAGGACTTTGGAGTTATGTCATGGTGAGGAAGAGAAGATTGAGACTAGGCTAGAAGAACTGAGATCCAGATGGTCAAGATGTCACCGGAGGATGACTAAGGCTAGGAGTGGCTGTAAGCTGAAAGGACAAGTGAATGGTTGAGATACTAACTTAAGCCTTACTCAAGCGAAGGAGGATCATTGGATCAAGGGTTCGCGGGTGGAGTGATGGCTAAGTTAGTGTGTGTGTGTGTGTGTGTGTGTGTGTGTGTGTGTGTGTGTGTGTGTGTGTGTGTGGATAAAACCCGTTACATTGTTGGGTTGTGGGTTAGCCCATGTATATATGAGGGAGTGAATCTGAACCCTTGATGAGGTTTCTTGAGGGTCAAGAAGGTCAACTAAGGGTGGGGATTGCTCTTAGTGTGCTATAAGTAGAGGGGTGGAAGGATGTCTCACCCCTAAATCTTTAGAGAGGATTTTTGGTTTTCTTTGTGCTCATGTGAGCTTTGCCCACCTGGTAGTGTGGCTTTGTAAACCTTTCTCCCAAAACAATGCAAGATTAAATTTCTTCTATATCATGAAATTTCTTTTACTTCTTGCATTTTCGCTTATTGCACTTTGGATTTGCCTCCCTTCCTTCTAAGTGCTTTTGGATCTTGTGCCAAGGATGAAAGATTGTTGGATGAATCTTCTATAGATTATATCCCAATCATCTATGCAATTTACAACTTCTCATTTTTTGCAAGAAACCGGTCTTTGTGTTTGAAAGAAGAAAGATCCTTGTAGATCACATTCTTGTTTGTTTGTAGAGTTGTTCTCTGGTGTTCTTACTTGCTGTGACTTATGGGAGGTTACTCAAGATCATCTTGATCATCAAAACCAGGAGAAAACACAAGGTGAAGTTTCTGTATTTGACCTAGTTTTGATGCAACCTTCACTAAACTGGAAAAAGGTCAGAACTTTACATCAATCCTTGAGATTGAAGGTTGGAATAGGTTCCTGACACCTATAGAAAGGTGCACACAAAGCTTCACGGGTTTTGGATCAGCCGATCAAAAATTACATTGATTCTTGTTTTGAGATCGTGCTGATTTACTATTCACTTGAATACTATTCATACAAACACTGTTCATCCGATCAGTTCTCCTGCCACTTTGGACTTACTGTTCATCCACCAGTGTGCCGATTAGTTTGGAGTTATGTTCATCCGAACATCGTTCACTGCTGCCGGCCAGGTCAGAGTCCTCACTGTTGAGATATAACTGAGCTCTAGGGTTTGATGATGCATATGTATTATGCGGTTTTCACCCAAATGGGAGCGTTGAGGTATAATTAAAATCTAGGGTTTAGTGGATGAATTCCGAAACTACCATTGAGGGGTTTTTGCTATGAATATAGCCTCCATTGTACAAGAGAATCAACCTACAATCAATAAAGATATAAAATAGTTGATATCCCCTATATCATATATATTCATCTAATGTGATTGTACTTCGGGTATTTTTTTATTAGCAGTAAAATTAATCTACATCGATCAGTTTATTATTCAACACTTACATCTTACTAACACGCTAAAGGAGTAGGAAAATCATGTCCTATAAGGTAACAAAGTCCACTGACGCTCCAACCCCCACTCCCCACTACCACCTCGGTATCACAACTGTGACACTACGGATTGTCGTGACATTATAAAATATGAAATTGGAGATTAAAACTTCGCGGTATGAGGTTCATTCGTGTTTTGGGCCTTCCGGGAGGGAAATTGGGCCGTCCGGGGGAAGTTTTGGGCTTGAGGAATTCTCATGGGCCGGAGGTGGGAGGCCTTTGGCCCAAGTGGGAGGGGGATTAGGGCAGCAAGGCTGCTGCCCCATGCGCCCCACCCTCCCCATGCGCCTCCACCCCCACCTCTCCACCCTAGCCGCCACCTCTCCACCCCCCCTTGCGCCTCCCCCTAGCCACCCCCTCTTCCCTCCCCTCTCACCCTCCTTGCTGCCCTAGGGGAGCTCTCCACCTCGCCATCCCGCTGATCTTCCCCTCGGAAAGCTCCGCGACGAGGAGATCCGGCGGTTCCGGCGCGAGGAAGGCGATCGGGGAGCCCGGGAGGAAGGAGTTCGGCGTTCGTTGTTCTTCGGGCTGAGGTATGGCATGGGTGATCCTTGGGGATGGTCTAGGTACTGTTCTAGAGGTTTTTTTGATGCTTTTAGATCAAGGGGTGGTGCTGTGATTGGGTAGATTGGAGGAAATCTAGATGTTTCTTATTTCTCTGTTTCGGGCAGATTGTGCAGTCGATCTAGGGTTTGAGTTTTTGCGATTTTAGAGTTGGAATTTGGTCAGCCGCCTGTTGAAAAAGTTGTAGGTAACTTCAATAACTTTAATTGTACATAAAGAATGTCCAATTCCGCCCAGCCGTCCAATACCTTTAATTGTGATTAGATGCAAATTGCTTTCATGTTGTGATATCTTGCCATGATTAGTGCTTACCAATGTTATGATGAAAATGGACTATTATGATGCTATGCCATGTTTAGTTCAGTTTGATGCAAGTTGTTTATGTTTATGGCATATGTTGCATACATGGCATGAAAGCTGGCCCGGTCGGTGAGAACGTCATAACTAGTCCGGTAAGGTCGGTGAGAAAGTTATGACTAATCCGGAGCGCCATGGTTGTAAGACCTACCTCGTGATTCCACCCACGTGGTGAGTGGAAGCGATGCGTAGGCA
This sequence comes from Rhipidocladum racemiflorum, assembly GCA_036346355.1. Classification (NCBI taxonomy): domain Eukaryota; kingdom Viridiplantae; phylum Streptophyta; class Magnoliopsida; order Poales; family Poaceae; genus Rhipidocladum; species Rhipidocladum racemiflorum. The sequence continues at coordinate 35,759,102 of CM070580.1, read as the reverse complement.
CCCTCCATCTACGGGATGGAAGGGGGAAGAGGGTGCACGCCGACGGGTGTGCACTCAGCAATACCGGTATATGCTTCCAGGAGACATGTGCATCGCATTGCATTGCATACATGATGATGAAAATGAGTTGTGAACAATGTGCTTTGTCATGGCTATGATGTTGTGGATGAAATTATGATTTGATCATCATGTTAAAGTATGGTATGTGTTGTTATTGGCCTTGATTTATTCTTTATGACCTATTGCGATATACTTGCTGAGTGATGAACTCACGCTTGTGTTTTATGTTGTTTTTAGGTACCATGAAACCGAATTGCGGGAAAGGGCTTAGTGGCACATCTTCACAAAGTTTCACTCATTAAGTTATATACAATTTTGCCATTCATAGTTGTGATTATAAGTTAATGCGTTGAGAACTTGCAATATGACTTATTTGTGTGCTTGGTCATATTATTTACTTCGTCTTAGATCATGGAGTGGTTAAATTCATTATGCTAGACTTAAATAGTTGCTATGTCACCTGTTATTGCTGCTTTAGATGCTTCCCATTATGATATAACTTGTGATATTATTGTTGATGCTCCGTACCATGGAAAAACAAAGGAGATGATGCCGAAATTTTCGGTTTTTTGTATGTACTCCTTTGCTGTAATTTACCTTTAGATGTGGTATTTAGATGTTGTTTAGTCTATGTTTGGTGACATCCAGGGCATTCTAGATGCCGGGGTGTTACAGTTCGTATCAGAACGGGCTGTAGGTCCTTGGAATGTGTATTTTTAGTGTCATGCTATAGGGTACAACTAAAATGTGATGTGGAATAACTTAGAAACATGGCTTAGGTTTTAAATAAAATTTTGTCATAGGATAGCAACATTAAAACTTGCAAAAGTGGAATAACTAATCTAAAATTTGACACACATGGATGCACAGTAGGAAAGGGTATGGGTATCGTTTCTTTACGCTTAAATGTTGTATTTAAGCTTTGATGTTGAATGCTTCATTTGATAATGCATGTTGCTATGTCTATGAGATAAATGATTGAATTGTTCTTGTTGTTGTGATAAAGTGGGGTTGTGGTGCCGAAGGGTTTCGGTCACCTCTTTTTGTTCATAGTAAGGGTGTGGTTTGACGATGTGGCCGGTTAGCGCCATCACCGAAGAACTATTAACCCCTGTGGGAGAAGAGTGCTTATCCTTTCTGTCGTAGACCGGGTAGTTGGCTGGAGTCGAATAGAAGAGTTCGTGGTGGATTCTTTCAGTTGCTCTTTACCGTTCTAACGGTCGGTTTCGGTTGGTTTTCTTGGCTCTGGTTGATTGAAATCAAAAGAAAAGTGTTTAGAATTGGATTTTCACGGAGTGTCCCTTTGGTGTTTCTTGGTTTTGTCTTCTTTGGGTGAAGACAAAGAAGAAGAGTTTTGTGTTGCGCGTCTTTTGGTCGCCTTTTGGCTTCGATACCGGTTTTGTTGGTTGCCTTGCAAAGAAAAGTATAGTTTTGGTTCTTGTGTGTCTTACTCTGAGTTTAAAAGAAGTTATTGAAGCGTGTGCAAAAAGTTAAGTTGTGTCGATTTATGTTTTGTGCCTTTGTCCGTAAAGGTTTACTTGATCGCTTGGTTCCCTCCTGTGGGAGTCTTTAAGATTGAAATGTGTTTTGGAGTCATGTCCCATTGCAACTTTGAGAGTCAAGCTTCTTTGTGAGTTTTGGTTGAGTATTAAAAAGAAAATGTTGCAAATAAAGTAAGTATTCGTTTGACTGAAATTACTTGTCAAAAGTGAAAATTGTTGTTTAGCATGTTATGTAGTATGTAACAATGTGGTTTATGGAAATGATGTACTCCTTAGTTAATTTGTGAGTTGAATCAATTAAATGTAATTGTTACCTTTAGCTTAAGATTAAATGAACCTCTAGTGATGTAGAGTACCTCATAGTGGGAATGATTAAATGTGTTAATGTACAGGCTTGAAATATGTTGCTTTGCTGTAAAAGTGCCTATGACCCCCTATAATATTTAAAGTTTTAAACCCTGGTGCGTAGTGAGAACATTAAGATGATGTAAACCATTAACATTGTTATAGAAACTTGATTGGTTGTTTAAAGATGTTTTAAATTAACGTGTTAGTAGGGAAATTTAATCATGATGGCTTGTGACCTTAACTTGGAAGTTGATTAGAGTGCTATTTATGTTTGCAAACCATTAGTATTTGGAAGCACGCAGTTGTGTTCTTGAAATGCTAATACAGTTGTCATTTGAGAAGACATAGGACTTGTTGTTTGATGATGTTGTTAAGAGCTATGGGATGGTCTAACTTACTAAGCAATTTTAAATAGTCAGAGTATGTTGAGTAGTGGCAATCTGTTATAATTTATGGAAAGGGTAACTAAACAATGTGTTGTTTGTATGCTAACGCAAATTAATGATATGGATGAATTAGTAGTGTTGATAATTATTGGAAACCATTGATCCAATAGAGAAAAGTGTAAAACTGTGGTATTATTGTCTAGTGCATGTTGTGATGGGATGAACAATGGATACTTATCGTGACGTATGACTTTATCCTTAATGAATGTATGTCATAAAGACCTACTTACGAATCTTTACTTGTGGAGATAATATTTATTTGTCGAAGACATTGATTAATTGAATCAGTTCCGATTGTCGAAAAAGTTGATGTAAGGATGGTATAAATTTGATAGGTTGATCATGCTAAAGTAATTGTTGAAGTATTATGTTTTAAATTGAGAATATGATGTTATATGATGTGTATGTCTGTGGGGATCAGGGTGAGATAGTATTGGTTGGATGCCTTTTTGATAAGCATCATAAACTTTATTTATAAGTGTTGGGAAAGGTAACTAGAGGAAGAATTTGTTGTGAAGCTTTTGGTTGATTTGTGTTGGGGCTCCTCAAGGAGTAAGTACTGATTATTGAAGTTTTAATGGAAAGCGTAGTGGAACACTAGAGGTGGTTGTATCTATGTTGAGCTGGTGTTTAAAACTTTTGGACTGGTTTGGTTGTTGGCTCTTGGATGAATGCTTTTGGTCAAAGTGTTTCCCCTGTTGTGTTTCAGAGTTTCCCTAAAACTCATGGTGATTGGTGCAAATCTTTGGTTTTGGCTAATTTGCTTAGTTTATGATATGATTATGGATTTACACCCAAAAGTTTTTGAGTGGATCACACTCCTTCGCGTTCACACTGAGTTATCCTTGGAATAGATTTGAAAGGAAGCAGATTGACATAGAGGGTTGTGTTGGAAAACTCACAAGGATTAATTTGTAACTTTTTTTTTTGCTAGAGTTGGAGTTATTTGGAAAAATAAATATGTGTGGTGTTTGCAAGTGCTTTAAAAGGTGGTTTTTGTGGATGTTTCATCGGTAATGCTGTTAATGAAGTGTTCTCTTTTGGAAGTGAGTCTCCCTTTCTCTTTGAGAAAATTTGTGGCGGTTGTATGTGCAGATGTTTAACTTTGGAGCCGATGTTCTTTTCCAAATGTTGATTGTGGTTAAAATGCGAGGTTTTGCAATTTTAGTTTTTCAATTGACGTGAGTTCTTTTACGACATGGTGTTTCCCTGTTAACGGTGTTGCCGTCATAGTTTATATGAATTTCGCAGCCATCGATGTTAATTGTGTTTCAATCATGTGATACCGAGGAAGAAGTCTTTTTTTGTGAATGACTATTCGGTATTGTTGTTATATGAAGAATGAATGGTGAAAAGGAAGAATGACATTGTTTATAGATGTTTAATGATGAAAGAGTCGATGAGCCAGGTCGGTGAGAAAGTCATATATGGATATATGACTAATCCGGAGTGCTCTTGAAAAGTGTGCATTCATGTCACAAATCGAGATTTCTATTTCTTTCTGGTATGAAAAGAAACGATGAAGAATTTCTGGTATGTTGATTGTGGTGTAGGAGATTTGTGTTTCCTTTGCGTCTTGACTTAGGAAATTAAAATGAATACTCTTTGGTTGTTGTCGAATCCTTTCCAAAGTGATTGTAGTGCATTGGACTCAAAGTTATGCATGGGGATCAATTGGGTTGATGACTTATGGTTGAGCTTACTAAACGATTGTACCCTTTGTTCTGATCCTTTGAGTGGAAGAATGTGAGGGCGAGATCTTCTAAGAAAAAAAGAAATCTAGTGTGGGTTGGTAATGACCTAAGATATTAGGCGTTGCTAGTGGTTGATCGTAACTAGTTTGGAAGTGGAGAGTAAAGGAAGGTTGGGTATGACCCAAATTCAAACTTTCCTAGAGAATTGCTACGTTGATGCGTCCCTCGGTAGGGGTCTTTTCCTTGTTGATTAAATTATTAGTGGACCACTTGTGGTTGCTAGCTGTTACTTTTCCTTTTCGAAGCGTATTGGATCTTTTTGTCACCGATCTCTGAGCGAGTTGTGTCAACCGATGTGGATTGCTCGATTGATAATGTTTTGTGGGTTTTAAGGACCCTGGTTATAAAGTAGGTTTTTCCTTCGGTGGTAGTAGTGGGTATTGGTCTTTTGTAAAAGATCAATCTTTTGCAAGGTTTTAGCCGATTATACAAGCAGTTGATAGTCTTGGAGTGTTGTGTCTCACTTGGGTCGCGTCGTTTAGAATACGATGAACCACAGTTGAGAGGTTGAGGTGTGAAAGCACTTTTGTGCGTGGGAGATGAAGATGGTTCTAGAGGTTGGTGCCGTGTTCTTCTAGGGAGAAACATCGGTTAAAGGGATCGGGCACTTTAGTGCTAAGGAATGCAGAGAAATGAGGAGTATGAGACCGTTTTCCTTCGTTGTCTATTTATAAAGTTATCCTTTTGCATGGGACGTTTTGAGTCCTTATGTTTGTACTCTGTGTTTCAAAGTTGGGTAAGTTTCTGGCAAGTTTTGAATGTGAGTGATCTTTAGAGCCGTCAGTCTTCGAGCCTTAGCTCCTTGCTTCTGAGTGCTGGCTGGTGCAAATCGTAGGGCTTCTAAGCGGGTTCTGAGACGTGAACCTTAGCTCCCTTCGATTTGGTTGATTGCGAGGTGGCGTGTCTCGGATTCGAGGTCGAATCCTGTTGAAGGGGGAAGAATGTGACACTACGTATTGTCGTGACATTATAAAATGTGAAATTGGAGATTAAAACTTCGCGGTATGAGGTTCATTCGTGTTTTGGGCCTTCCGAGAGGGAAATTGGGCCGTAAGGGGGAAGTCTCGTGGGCTTGGGGAATTCTCATGGGCCGGAGGTGGGAGGCCTTTGGCCCAAGTGGGAGGGGGATTAGGGCAGCAAGTTGCTGCCCCATGCGCCCCACCCTCCCCATGCGCCTCCACCCCCACCTCTCCACCCTAGCCGCCACCTCTCCACCCCCCTTGCGCCTCCCCCAAGCCACCCCCTCTTCCCTCCCCTCTCCACCCTCCTTGCTGCCCTAGTGAAGCTCTCCACCTCGCCATCCCGTTGATCTTCCCCTCAAAAAGCTCTGCGACGAGGAGATTCGGCGGTTCCGGCGCGAGGAAGGCGATCGGGGAGCCCGGGAGGAAGGAGTTCAACGTTCGTCGTTCTTCGGGCTGAGGTATGGCATGGGTGATATTTGGGGATGGTCTAGGTACTATTCTAGGGGTTTTTTTATGCTTTTAGATCAAGGGGTGGTGCTGTGATTGGGTAGATTGGAGGAAATCTAGATGTTTCTTAATTCTCTGTTTCGGGCAGATTGTGCAGTCAACCTAGGATTTGAGTTTTCACGATTTTAGATTTGGAATTTGGTCAGCAGCCTGTTGAGAAAGTTCTAGGTAACTTCAATACCTTTAATTGGACATAAAGAACGTCCAATACCGCCTACCCGTTTGAAAGTTACGGTTGTTTCACCGAGCGTGTTCAAAATTGTGACGTAATTGGGACAGAACGTAGTGTTTTGTAGATTAAACAATTTTAGATGCCGAATCAGCTTTTTCCAATACTTAGAAAAAGCTAGAAAATTTCCTAAGATTCGCGATGATGTAACCGTTTAATCGATTCGGAGTCATAGAACTCAAGATATGATAGTTTGAAGTCTGTTGTCTGGGAGGGACGAATTCTCTGTTTTTAGGTTTTGGGAGTAGTTTCTGAAGTCGGGGTAGACGAGCTTTTGCGTATTGTTTTGGGGGCACGTTTTGAGTGTGTGGTATGTTTGTGCAGGTGGTGTGACCCCGGGAGTGCCCTCAACCTCTCGCCAATCCGTCGCCCGAGGTTAAGGCAAGTGTATTGTAATGGGTAGTGTAATGTATGTTGCTAATTGTGATTAGATGCAAATTGCTTTCATGTTGTGATATCTTGCCATGATTAGTGCTTACCAATGTTATGATGAAAATGGACTATTATGATGCTATGCTATGTTTAGTTCAGTTTGATGCAAGTTGTTTATGTTTATGGCATATGTTGCATACATGGCATGAAAGCTGGCCCGGTCGGTGAGAACGTCATAACTAGTCCGGTAAGGTTGGTGAGAAAGTTATGACTAATCCGGAGCGCCATGGTTGTAAGACCTACCTCGTGATTCCACCCACGTGGTGAGTGGAAGCGATGCGTAGGCACCCTCCATCTACGGGATGGAAGGGGGAAGAGGGTGCACGCCGACGGGTGTGCACTCAACAATACCGGTATATGCTTCCAGGAGACATGTGCATCGCATTGCATTGCATACATGATGATGAAAATGAGTTGTGAACAATGTGCTTTGCCATGGCTATGATGTTGTGGATGAAATTATGATTTGATCATCATGTTAAAGTATGGTATGTGTTGTTATTGGCCTTGATTTATTCTTTATGACCTATTGCGATATACTTGCTGAGTGATGAACTCACGTTTGTGTTTTATGTTGTTTTTAGGTACCATGAAACCGAATTGCGGGAAAGGGGCTTAGTGGCACATCTTCACAAAGTTTCACTCATTAAGTTATATACAATTTTGCAATTCGTAGTTGTGATTATAAGTTAATGCGTTGAGAACTTGTAGTATGACTTATTTGTGTGCTTGGTCATATTATTTACTTCGTCTTAGATCATGGAGTGGTTAAATTCATTATGCTAGACTTAAATAGTTGCTATGTCACCTGTTATTGCTGCTTTAGATGCTTCCCATTATGATATAACTTGTGATATTATTGTTGATGCTCCGTACCATGGAAAAACAAAGGAGATGATGCTGAAATTTTCGGTTTTTTGCATGTACTCCTTTGCTGTAATTTACCTTTAGATGTGGTATTTAGATGTTGTTTAGTCTATGTTTGGTGACATCCAGGGCATTCTAGATGCCGGGGTGTTACAACAACACAACAAAGTTTAAAGCACATTAAGGGTGTGACTTGTGATCACTCACTACTAGCGTGCATTAATGTTTCAGGATTTATGTAACATTTAGTTTGGGTACCATTAGTTTGTGGTTATCCTCAAACAAAAAAATATAAGAATATCTTTCTAATATGTCTTATGTTATCTTCTCCATCCATTTCTTCCCTACTCATTGCCCCTACCTCCCAACATTCCTCTATAACCCAAAATTTTCAAATTAGAAAAATTTAACTTTGAAAATTTTAAATTTGAAGTTTCAACTCAAAATTTTCAACTCAAAAAATTTCAACTTAGAAATTTTAAACTCAAAACAATCTTATAATATAAAATTTCAAATTCGAAAGTTTTGGCTTCAAAAGTTTCAAATTAGAAAGTTTCAACTCAAAAAACTTTTAATTGAAAGTTCTCAAATTAGAAAGTTTCAACTCCAAAAACATTCAATTGAAAAACTTTTGGTTCGAAAAGTTTCAACTAAAAAACTTTTGAAACTAGTTAAAAAATATGTATTATTCAAAAACTTAGAAAAAAATTTAAAAAAAACTATTTTGAGTTTGAGGGGAAGGGAATGGGTAGGAAAAGGAGATGAAGGGGGATGACATCAAGTGTCGCGACGTGAGAGACTTTGAGGGGGAAGGAATGGTGCTGCCATTTATTACAACGAGAGTGCTTCCTCACCAAAAACTATTTATTTAGTTTGAGGTTACCCTTAAACTAAAAAAATTTAAGAACACCCTCCTAGGATGCCATATGTTATCTTCTCAATCCATCTCCACCATTCCTCCTTCCCTCTACATTTCCTCTCTAACACAAAATTTTCAAATTAGAACAATTTAACTTTGAAAATTTGAAACAGTAAGTTTCAACTCGAAATTATCAACTCAAAAATTCTTAACTCAAAATATTTGTAAATTTTAAATAAAAAATTTCAAATTAGTAAGTTTCAACTAAAAAAATTTCAAATTAGAAAGCTTTAACTCAAAATTTTTCAACACAAAAAAATTTAAATCAAAAAATTTATGTCAGGGATTGACTATCTGGTAAAAGACCACGGTACCCCCGGGTGATTTTGAGGCTCGCCGACCATACAATGCCGACAGAAGATGCTCGGGAATACGAAACGAGCATCACGCCTCTCGAGCATACACGACCGCCCCTTCACTCACGGCCATTCCAAACGACCACGAGCAGGCATGCTCGTGGAGATCGCGTCCTACTCGGGTACTTGGTCGGTGGACCCGGTCAATGCCCGGGGAAGGAAGGCGGCAACCAATCAGCCGAAGATCAAGGGGAATCATACCCGAAGTTCAAATAACGCGCAGATCAAGCGCAGCAGATTACGGACATAGTTGCATTGCGTAAATCCAGGGGTAGTTACCTTCTATGTATCTCTAGGCCTAGTATTTAAACCCCCCTGATATCTGTAACAAAAGGCCCCCCGATACAGAACTCAATACACTGGAGTAGGGCTATTATCTCGGCAGTGAGAGGCTCGAACTAGGATAAACACTGCGTCCCTCTTCTCCCGACCCGGCGTCGCTCGGACGACCTTCCCGGTTCGTACGACGGGGCACTGTTGATCCCCCATTCAACAAGTAAGCTCGACGGGAGCCCGTTCTCCAATCGTCGACAGCTGGCGCCGTCCGTGGGGAACGACAGCTTAATTCCCGTACGGATCAGGATCCTCGGGGATGCCGAACTCGGGGGATACTAGGAATCTATGCGCTTTTGACGACGTTGAAGACGACGACATGTACTACGCCGGCGACGGCATGGCCAATGTGACCGATCCTATCGGTCACACCGAGTCCGGGAGCTCTTCCTCGGACCCTGGGATGCGAGGACAGGTCCTCCGTTCCCTAGACGTTACCCTCGGAGATCACGAGGATGACTATGGCGGACTCTACGATGGCCTGGATATACCAGACGACCTGGAGTCTGACCGAGAGACTGCATCTCAAGGGGATACTATGATGTCTCCATCGCATTCATCCCACTCTCGCCACGTCAACATGGCTGGGAGCCGTGCCGAGCCCGAGGTACGATCCTCGGACGCTGCTAAGCGCGACCACTATGAGGCGGCCAGACTCCACCTAGAGGCGTCTTTGGGGAAGACCCTTGCGAGCATACGCCGCCAAGCGAAAGAGAGGCGGGTGTCTGGAGAAAGAAACTCTCGCGGGTATCGAACCCCCGATCGCGTCCCGGAACGCCGCCGAAGCTCACCGCCGCCTGTTCGCCAGAACCGAGAGCGGCTGCAGGCCTTGGCGGTGGTCGTACGCGACCTTCGCAGCTTCCCCGAACAAGCAGACCTGGATGCCGTAGGCAAGGTCGTAGCCGAAGATCTGGAGAGGCTGGCTGCCGAGCTGAAAGTCCTGGACCCCCCTCATGGCCAGGATACCCGGAGTGTTTCCCGGGACCGCCGTGAACGCACACCCGAGCGTTCGCACAGGGGCGAATCTCGGAGCCATGCTCGGAGATCACCCCAGGCCACTAACCTGGTCTGGGAGAGGCCTCGGAATAGCTCCCGAGCAACCTCGGGACGACATACCTACAACCATCCGGATTACGAGCGTTCTGAATGCTCCACGACCGAACGGTCGTCGGCACGAGCTCCGCACGAAGTCTTCTCTCGACTTGGCCCACGCACGAGACGTTGGGCGGGGGACACGCACAGAGACTACTATGGTCGGGGATTTCGTCGTGAAACTCCCAGCTTCGGCTGCCAGGCTTTCACGAGCTCTCTTCGGAATGTCACTTGGCCGAGCAGGTTCAAGCCCGGCCACATCGAGAGGTTCAACGGGACCCAGAACCCGGACAGATTCCTCTCGATATATACCACCGCCATCTTGGCCGCTGGGGGTGATGAAGGGGTGATGGCGAATTATTTGCCAACGGTCTTAGACAGAGCTGCTCGTACATGGCTCTTCAACCAAAAGGAAGGGTCCATACGATCTTGGGGGCAGCTCAGCGCTGCGCTCCGAGCAAATTTCCAGAGCTGTTACATTCGCCCAGGAAAGGAGCGCGACCTTGAGCGCTTGATTCAGATGGATGGGGAAACCCTGCGACAGTTCGTCCAGAGATTCATCCAAGTCCGAAACTCGATCCCAAACATATCGGATGAGGCTGTCGTCCGGGCTTTCAAGTTCGGGGTGCGAGATGTGCGCTTCACGCAGGATCTAGAGATCCATCCGGATCTAACGGCGAACGAGCTTTTCCGAATGGCCGATCGATAAGCCAACGCAAATGAGGCCGTCCAGTGGAAGAAAATGCTGGACGAAGGGAAGCTACCACCTCAACCCATGCTAGAAACCTCCGCTAGCAAAAAGGGCTCGAACTCCGTGGATAAGAAGATCAAGAAAAAGAAGAAAAAACAGCTCCCACCAGGCATGGTGGCCGCAGATAAACGACAACGACCCGAGCGACCCGGTAGCGGTCGGGGTTTAACGCTCGGGGAAGAGGCCAGCCACACAGGCCCCGCGATCGAGGCGACCAAGTGGATCAATGGGGTGACCTCTACTGTCCGCTCCACCAGGCACACGGGCATGACCTACGGAATTGCCGAACGTGGGCTTACCGCCTGGAGCAGTTTTACAACGGCAGGGGTCCCATGCCATCGCTCCCAGAGCAGGGCGAGAATGGCAAGGGCAACAGGCCGCCGAAGAAAACGAAGATGACATGGAATATCAAGAACCCCAGAAGCACATTGTGGTTATCTTCGAGGGCTCCTCCGCCTACAAATCCCGCCGGGATTTAAAGGACGCTGCGAGGGAAGTACACCATGTTGCCCAAGGTAAGCCTCCAATGCAGCAACTCAAATGGTCCGAGCTGTCCCTCACTTTCTCCAAGGACAACTGTCCCCTTGGAATGACAAAACCACAGAAGCTTCCGATGGTCGTGAGCCCCACTATCAGCAACACTGTCATTGGTCGGGTCCTTATAGACTCCAAGAGCTCCTTGGACCTGATCTCGGCTAAGGTTTTGGACGAGATGCAGATTCCTCGCTCCAAGATCAAAAGTATAGCTGTACCCTTCTTCGGGATAGTCCCGGGCACCTCGATCAAGCCTTTGGGCCAGGTTGTTCTGCCCGTGACCTTTGGCGGCCCGAATAACTTCAGAACGGAGCTAATCACCTTCGAGGTAGTAGACTTCGAATCGGCCTACAATGCCATCCTTGGCAGGCCGGCTCTGGCTAAGTTTATGGCTGCCTCGCATCACGCATATCAGTGCCTGAAGGTTCCCGGGCCAAGCGGGGTCATAACCGTGAAGGGGAACCACAAGTCCGCGCTGAATTGCGACGAAAGGGCGTTGGATATGGTCGGGCAGTTGCCCACTCGCGGTCCCGATGAAGAGCCGAAGCACTCCTGGCCTAAACTTGCCCTCCAACCTGGAGGAGAGACCAAGGCTGTTCCGCTCAACGAATCGGAACCCGCCAAGGTCGTGCATTTGGGATCTTCCTTAGATCCCAAATAGGAACTCGAGCTCATCACCTTCCTCCGAGCAAGCTCGGATGCGTTCGCCTGGGAACCATCCGACATGCCTGGGGTCCCAAGGGGGGTGATCGAGCACAAAGCTATGATTCACCGACAAAAAACCAGTGCGACAAAAACTTAGACGCTTTTCCCCGGAAAAACAGGCGATCATCCGGGAGGAGCTCGACAAGCTCCTAAAGGCTGGCTTCATCAGGGAGGTCAAACACTCTGAATGGCTAGACAATCCAGTCTTGGTCAGAAAGAAAGGGGGCAAGTGGCGCATGTGCGTCGATCACACGGGTCTAAACGCGGCATGCCCGAAGGACAACTACCCGCTGCCTCGCATAGACCAATTGGTCGACACAACGGCGAGATCACAAACCATGAGCTTCCTAGACGCTTATTCGGGCTATCATCAGATCAGCCTGTCGCGTGAAGACGAAGAAAAGACCTCCTTCATCACCCCATTCGGTACTTTCTGCTATACGACCATGTCTTTCGGTCTGAGAAACGCGGGAGCAACCTTTCAGCGCCTCATGCAGAAAACATTCGCAGACCAAGTGGGTCGAAACTTGGAGGTCTATGTTGACGACATAGTGGTAAAAAGCAAGTGCGCCTCGGGTCATGTCGCCGATTTGGAAGAAACGTTTTGTAACCTCAATAAGCATCAAATAAAGTTAAATCCAGAGAAATGCGTGTTCGGTGTGAAAGCTGGCAAGGTGCTCGGCTACATGGTCGGACCACAAGGCGTTGGGGCAAACCCAGAGAAAATCGAAGCCATTGAGAATATGAGGCCGCCCACATGCGTAAAGGAAGTGCAAGCTTTGACCGGGCGAATGGCCGCTTTAAGCCGGTTCATTTCCCAGCTGGGGGAGCGAGGACTACCTTTCTTTAAAGCCCTCCGCAAGCACTCTTTCAAAGAGCTGAAACAGTACATTTCCAAACCACCCGTCCTCGTCACACCTGCAACGGGGGAAGGATTGCTACTATACCTAGCGGCAACCCCACAAGCTGTAAGTGCAGTACTAACGGTGGAGAGAGACGGTGTCCAACGACCCATCTATTATGTCAGCGAAGTACTGCACGGACCAAAGGAGCGTTATCCTGAAGTTCAAAAGCTCATGTATTCGTTGCTGATGGCTTCCAGGAAGTTACGACACTACTTTCAAGCCCATAGGATCATGATACCAACCAATTTCCCGCTCAGAGAAATCCTGAAAAACCAGGACGCCAGTGGTCGTATAGCCAAAGTGGGCCATGGAGCTCGCGGAATTCGAAATAATATTTTCAGCCCGCACGGCAATCAAATCACAAGTTCTGGCTGACTTCGTGGCAGAATGGTCGGCTCCAGCACCACCAGCCAGCGAAACCACCGGATCAAGGGAAAACCGTTGGACCTTGTATTTCGACGGATCCCGAGCATACGAGCGCTCGGGGGCTGGCGTCGTTTTGGTCTCCCCGGATGGAGAACAACTCCAGTACGCCATCCAACTGCATTTCGCCGCGACCAACAACGCGGCGGAATACGAAGGTCTCTTGGCCGGACTTGGAGCGTGTAAATTGTTAGGAGTCCAATGGCTCACTGTGATGGGCGATTCACAGTTGGTCGTGGACCAGGTCAATAAGGAGTATCAGTGTTCCGATACCTCAATGGCGCTTTACCTGGCCGAAGTAAGGAAGATGGAGAAATACTTCAGGAATTTCAAAGTAATCTACATCCCCAGGAAGGACAATTCCCTGGCCGACCAAATGTCTAAGGTCGGTTCCTCTCAAACTACCGCTCCGGCGGGGGTGCTCGTCGAGCACCTATACAAGCCCTCCATTCCCTCTGAAGAGGAGGCATCAGAGGCCGACGGTAGGGTCTCCTTCCTCGAGCAAAGTGCAAGTTGGATGACGCCATTCGTCCAATACCTTGCGCATGGGACATTGCCCGAGGAAGAAGCCAAGCGTTCTCGGCTAACAAGGCGATCTTCTCAGTACAAACTGATCGAAGGCGACCTATACCGAAAAGGCGCATTAGGAATCCTTTCCAAGTGCGTCTCTCAGGAGGAAGGCCAGTATCTTCTTCGTGACATCCATGAAGGAATGTGCGGAGCTCACTCGTCGTTCAGAACGCTTGTAAGCAAGGCCTTCTGATTGGGATACTACTAGCCTATGGCCTTGGCGGATGCACGGTCGATCGTAACGACCTATCGGGCATGCTAGTTTCATGCTCGCAAAGTCCGTCAACCGGCCTATGCCCTGCAAACCATACCGCTCTCGTGGCCGTTCTCGACCTGGGGACTCGACGTCCTCGGACCTTTCCCTCGGGGACAGAAAGGCTGCAAATACTTGCTTGTGGCCATCGACACTTTCACCAAGTGGATAGAGGCCGAGCCCGTATCAACCATCTCGGCCCAGGCGGCCAAGAGGTTCCTCCGCAGCAATGTGATAACTCGGTTCGGGATACCCAACCGTCTCATCACAGACAATGGGACCCAATTCACCAGTGAATTGTTCCAAAGTTACTGCGAGGAGGTCGGGACCAAGATCTGTTTCGCCTCTGTGGCACATCCACAGAGCAATGGAGCAGCCGAACGAGCAAATGGGCAGTTAATTCAGGGCATAAAAAAGAGGGTTTTCGAGAGCCTCAACCAGCACAGACAGCAGTGGGTGGACGAGCTTCCCGCCGTTCTTTGGTCCGTCCGCACCACGATAAGTCGGGCCACAGGCGAAACGCCTTTCCAACTCGTCTATGGTGCGGAAACCATTTTGCCTGCTGAAATTGTGCTGGGTTCCCCAAGGGTGCAACTGATCGATTCCATCGATCAGGAAGTCAAGCGCCTCATCGACCTGGACCTCGTCGAGCTAACACGCCGAGCGGTGCCGCTCGGTCTACGGTTTACCTACAAGCTCTTCGTAGGCACGCAGCCAAGTCAGTCCGACCAAGGGCCCTGCAAGTTGGTGACATGGTCTTACGAAGAGTTCAAGACCTGTCAAAAGCCAATAAGCTGACCCCTAGGTGGGAGGGACCCTACACGGTCGTGTCCACAGCACGCCCGGGGGCTATTCGCCTCGCGATGGAAGACGGTCGGGAGCTCGCCAGCACCTGGAACATCGACCAACTACGTAAATTCTACGTTTAGACGCATATCTCTATCTCACGACCTTTACGTTCCTTCCGATAAGATATTTTCCTTTTTACTTCTGACTTTGTCCTCGCTTTATCAAACAAGCATCGTCGACTACCGGCACCGCAGGTGAGCTTAACGGACAAATATGTACGCACCATCCCCCTTGGGCACCGACCGGATACTCGCCCATCCGACCACTTTCCACGGTAGCTCTTCGCTGTATGAATGGTCAGTCGCGAGCATCCCCTAAAAGCCCGGTACAGCGCCTACTCGGGTATGGTGACCCTACGTATTGTCGGCCTAAGCCCGTCTGCTCTACGAGCGTAACAATGCTCGCGCGCATCTCTTTTTCGGCCCAACCGACCATACGACCTGTTTGATCGTTCAAAAACAAGCTACGCTCAAAGATTCCCTCAACTCTCCCATGAACAAACTCGTGCTCGCAACATTAGGGGCACGACCTTTATCCATGGCGGGGGCTCCGTACGATAGGGACGTTGCATCCTTTTCTCCGAGTTTTTTGACTAGGGACTCTTTGCTCGTATTATCTTTTTTACCTGGTTGCTCGTGTTCGTATTGTCTGTCCCTGTGCAGGAACCTGATCTTTTCTCTACAGGGCCGATTTCGAGCAGGCACGCATCAGGAGCAAAGTGGGCAAGGTGCGACATTCGTAATTTTGCTCATTAAACCAAAAGATTGTTTTTTACAGGTTTTTCACGAGCTAAAGGAAAAAAGAAGAAAAGCTAAGTCCTATGCCCGGCCTGGAGGGCAGCAAACTCCTCCTTAAGGGAGTTGACCTCTGCCTCCAGGTCCAAAACCTTCCGCCGGGCCGCGCGACCTTCGGCCGCGCTTTCCCGGAGACGCTGCGCCTCTTTAAGCTGGGCCTCCTCGCGCTCCCGAGCTCGCTGAAGGTCGCGGCGCAGGTTGGGGACCTCCTGTCGTAGCTTCACCAGCTCCTCCTCAAGCTCGGCACACGTCAGCGCTGAAGTGCTTTTCGCCGTCTCGCTCTGGAAAAGTTGGTCTCGAAGCCCGACGATGAGGCCCCTCGCCGACTCCAGCTCCTTCAGGTCGGCCTCATGCACCTCGGAGACCCGACGCTCAAGACCAGCGATCTTGGCGTCTTGCTCGCGATGGTACGCCCAGTACTCTTCTGCTGGAACCGCGGAGGCGTCAATGTCCTCCATGGCCTTCGCAGCGAACTTCAGACGAAAAAGAAGAAGAGTCAAAGAGGCCTCTAGAAGATTGCTCGCCTTATGAAAAAAGAAAAGCAAAGGACTTACCAGAAGAGCCCGGCTGACCAGCTTGTCCTGAAGCCGCTGGCGGTCGGTCGCGCCAGCTCGGAAAAAGGGATTGACCCACACGGGATCGTCCTGGTCCCGAGCTGGCCGTCAAGATCTTGCCCCTCCTGGGCACCCGGTGCCCCCATGAGGGCAACGGCGTCTCCGCCCTCGACCAACCCCAAGTCACCCTGAGGTTGATCTTCCTCGGCGAAGAGCGGCTCATGGCCGCCTTCCTCCTGCTCGGCCGCTGCACTCGGGGGCTAGACGCCAAGTACAAGCGCACCCGCCCCTTGCTCCGCGGCCGGAGGCGATTGGACGTCGACGACCATCTCCTCTCCTTGCTCTGCGGCCGGAGGCAATTGTTCATTAACGACCATCTCCTCTCCTTGCTCCACGGCCGGAGACGATTGGTCGACAACGACCACCTCCTGTCCTTGGTCCGCGGCCGAAGGCAACTGGTCGACGGCGACCACCTCCTGTCCTTGGTCCGCGGCCGGAGGCAACTGGTCGACGGCGACAGCCTCCTCTCCTTGGTCCACGGCCAGGGGCAGCTGGTCGACGACGACCACTTCTTCCCCTTGGCCCGCGGCTGGAGGCAGCTGGACGGCAGCGGCCGACGCCTCCTCTCCTTGCTCCGCGGCCAAAGGCAACTGGTTGACGACGACCACCTCCTGTCCATGGTCCACGGCCAGGGGCAGCTGGTCGGCGATGACCGCTTCTTCCCCCTAGCCCTCGGAGCCCGTCGTCTGGGCCTCGCTCGCGCTTGCCCCTTCACAAGGGACCAAGGCCATAGTTCCTTGGTCCTCGGCCCTTTGCGGGTCTCGCTCCTCCTCGGCTGGAGTCGGCTCCGCATCCGCGGGAGAAGCTCGGGTTCCTCCGGAAGTGCGGCCGGCACCGACTCCTCCTTGGCCTCGGCCATCACTTGGTCGAAGACGCGGTCGAGCTCGGCGTCAACTGCAGAGTCGAGAATCTCCTCAGCCATCTGACAGAAGTCCAAGGATAACATCCGAGCTATCACGCCCACACCAAGCGGAGTGGGGTTAGCCTGGAGAAACCGCAACAAAAAAAAAGAGGGGGAACAAAGAAACTTAGCAGAGGAACCACACGAGACTTACCTTCCGCCCGGCGAGCAGCGTCCTCTCCCTCGGCTTCCTCGCTTTGGGCCACGGGCGTCCTGCCCGCGGCGGCCTCGTAGGCCTCAGCAATGGCCACGACGCGCTCTTCTGCAGCGTCACTAGCTCGTGCCATCGTCGGGTCGACATCGTCCATGTTGACCCCTTCCAGCGCCGAGGTCGATCGAGAAGATGACCTCCTGCTCCTCCTAACCAGAGCATAGGCGTCTTCCTACTCTTCCTCCTCCTTAGGGTCCTCGACCACCTAAGCGAGCTGGTCCTGGAGGGCCTTGATTTTCCTCTCCAGCTGCTCCTTGCTCAGCTTTCTTCGCCTGCTCGGCAAGCTGTTCCAATCGGCCCATCAGCTCCGGCTTCTTCCGCTTGAATTCAGCATACCAGGTGCGAAGCTCTCTTACCTCCCTCCGGTCGGCGTACTCGAGATGCTGCGTGGAGGGAGCCCTGGTCGAAGCCCGGCGCTTCGACCGCTTGGCACGAGGAGGCGAGGCAGATGCTTGCCGGCCCCGACCCGCCGACCTCTTGCGGGCACCCCGGGCTGGGGTGCCGGCTTGCGGCAGCGGCTCCGCGCTCGACACGGCGAGATCGAGGGCAGCCTTCTCCTGCGAACAGAAACAGGGAGAGATGAGCTCGGGAGACATGCCCCCGGGCAGGAAGCAGTCGGAAGTACTTACCGTGTCGCTGCGGTCGAAGACGTTCTTGGGGATCTGATGATTGGGCGTCAGCTCCTTCTCCTTCGGGGCGCCGAACATCTCGGTGACCCTCTCCTCGACCCAGTCCGCCCTCGGGGCTGCAACACGACCGAGTGTTAGAAGAAAGAGTAGTGCCAATCACCAGGAAGCAATGATATTTGAAAAAGTGCTCGAGGAACGTACCTGCGTTGTCCTCGCGGGTGAAGTCCTGCCACCCGATCACCTCGAAGAAAGGATGCTCGCGGCGCCGCAGGGGGGGACACCCGGTTGAAGGAAAAGTCCCGGGCAACGTCCAGACCAGTGAGCCCCACTTGGGCGAGCTCGCTGATCGTCCTGAGCAGCCGCTCTTCCTCAGGATGCACAGGCGGGCGCGCCGTCTCAGTAGGCGGAGCGGCCTCCCCAGTATAGACCAACTGGGACCCCTCCGCCTTCTTCTGGTAGAACCAAAGGTCGGCCCAACCCGACACCGAGTCCTTCAAAGAAACGATAGGATACTCGTATGGTCGGTTGGGCCGAAGACGAAGATAGACACAGCCGGCGGGACCATCCCGGCCGGTGCGGAAAGGAGAGTAGAAGTGGAAGAAAAGACTGACAGTGGGGATCACACCCACGAACGCCTCGCAGAGGTGGGAGAAGATCATGAGGGCGAGAATGGAGTTAGGGTGGAAATGAGAGATCTCGCACCCGCAAAAGGCGACTACGGAGACAAGGAACTCGCTCTCGGGCAAGCGAAGCCCGTTGACGGCGTACAGCTCGGAGGAGACGATCTCTCCCTCCCGCGGTGCCGGCGCCGCATCGCCTCCAGGCACTCGACCCGAGCTTGGGTCGACATACCCCTCGTCCGTGAGCACCTGGAGCCTCCTCCGGGTCATCTGGCTAACCCCGAAACGTGCCATGGCCAGAGGAAGAAGAAGGGTGAAGAAGTTTTCTTGGGCTCTGAGGCTCTTGGAAAATTCTGGCCGAGGACGAGCAAGTGCGCAATAGCCCCGTCCTTTCCCAGCGAGCGGAGTTAAAAAGGCTGCGAAGGGGCGCGTTAAAAGCCGCCACCTATCGCATAGCGACACCTGTCCAGTACGGCGGAAAACTGCCCAGTAAAAGCACACTTTCCAAGAAACTGCTTTACCGTTACAGGGAGGCTTCTCGGAGAAGGAATCGAAAAAACAACCAAACGTCGCGCCAACACAGAATGAACATGCGGCGGGCAAAAAGATCGCCTCCCGACATAAAATGGTCGTAAGCCACGACCAAAGGAAATTCAATCCCTCCTTCAGGTCTTCTTAGGCTCAAGGGGAAGCCCGAGCAAAGATGGTTCCCCGCTTGAACCTCGGGGGCTAGCTGTCGGGGATTGACTATCTGGTAAAAGACCACAGTACCCCCGGGTGATTCTGAGGCTCGCCGACCATACAATGCCGACAGAAGATGCTCGGGAATACGAAACGAGCATCACGCCTCTCGAGCATACACGACCGCCCCTTCACTCACGGCCATTCCAAACGACCACGAGCAGGCATGCTCGTGGAGATCGCGTCCTACTCGGGTACTTGGTCGGTGGACCCGGTCAATGCCCGGGGAAGGAAGGCGGCAATCAATCAGCCGAAGATCAAGGGGAATCATACCCAAGTTCAAATAACGCGCAGATCAAGCGCAGCAGATTACGGACATAGTTGCATTGCGTAAATCTAGAGGGTAGTTACCTTCTATGTATCTCTAGGCCTAGTATTTAAACCCCCCTGATATCTATAACAAAAGGCCCACCGATACAGAACTCAATACACTGGAGTAGGGCTATTATCTTGGCAGTGAGAGGCCCGAACCAGGATAAACACCGCGTCCCTCTTCTCCCGACCCGGCGTCGCTCGGACGACCTTCCCGGTTCGTATGACGGGGCACTGTTGATCCCCCATTCAACAAGTAAGCTCGACGGGAGCCCGTTCTCCTATCGTCGACAATTTCAAATTAGAAAGTTTCAACTTGAAAAAACTTAAATAAAAAATTCTCAAATTAGAGAGTTTCAACTCAAAAAATTTCAAATGGAAAATTTTCAACTCTGAAAACTTTTAATTAACAAACTTTCGATTTGAAAACTTTAGATTCAAATAACATTCAACTCAAAAAGTTTTGATCTAAAAATTTTGAAAGTGGTTAAAAAATAATTCTTATTAAAAAACTTGGGGGAATTTGGAAAATATAAACTATTTTGAATTTGAGGGGAAGGGAAAGTGGGAGGACACGGGATGATGCCAAAGTATCACCACGAAAGAGCCTTTTAGGGGAAGTGAACTTTGGAAAGAATGAAAATATTGTCACTTATTACATCGAGAGAGTATCATCATCAAAAATATGGTGAGTGGCCGTCATATTAGTAAGCCCCATTTAGTTTGCACTAGAACAAAGAGTATCAACAGTGCACTCGCGTATTCAACATATTGGTCCGTTTCCTTTATTCTTTTATTCACACACCATCATGTTATATTTACAAATGTAACAATCCCAATTCTCACACATGCGTATTTACAGTTTGCAACGTGTATACAACTCGCGTGTGTTGTAGTTGGTACAGTATTCTACCGTGTAGCTCATGATCGATCATGTGGTGAGGATCGGTGGGAGGTAGGTGGACTTGTTGCCGAACACCCTCGCCTTGGTGTCCGGGAAGCACGCCGTCGTCTCCTGGAGCTCGCCGCCGTCCGTCACGCCGATCGGGTACGCCATGAGGTGGCCCGGCAGGTCGCCCTGGGGCGCGTCGCTCGCGAACATCTCCCAGTGCTGCTGCGCCACCTGGTTCACCCTGCGCACGCACGCCAGGCTCGACGGCTGGAGGAGGACGTCGCGCGCGCCGGCAGCCGCCGCGGCACGGCCCAGGTGCTCCTGCCACAGCGCGAGGCGGAAGCCGTGCACCTGCCCCCTCGCAGGACGGTTCCCGGACGCCAGGTAGCTCGTCTGGTACGCGCCCATCGCTATCTCCGTGTCCCGGCCGCCGTCCATGGAGCGCTGGTTGATGTTCGCCGATCCCAAGATGATGTACTCATCGTCGACTGCAAATGCGAGCAAACGGTCAGCAAGAAGAAACCATTAACGATCGATTTAGTCCGTTTCAGCTTCA
Source organism: Rhipidocladum racemiflorum (assembly GCA_036346355.1). Taxonomy (NCBI): domain Eukaryota; kingdom Viridiplantae; phylum Streptophyta; class Magnoliopsida; order Poales; family Poaceae; genus Rhipidocladum; species Rhipidocladum racemiflorum. Next base: position 35,738,035 of record CM070580.1, on the reverse strand, counting down.
ACATGACACGCATGTTCTTGAAATGGCTATAGAATTAAGATACCTATCATCATCTTGGCGTGGACGTAGATCATGAAGCGCCTGGCCTGCTGCGCCCTCATGTAGTCGCTGTCGCTGTCCGGCCGCTCCGGCGGCACGTACTCTCCGGGGCTCAACACCTCGCGATTACCGAGGCAGAAGAAGCTGAGGTAGTCCTTGGGGTTGGCCTGGATGCCCTTGGCTTGGATCGCCAGCGCGACGTCCTTGTACATCATCTCCATGGTGCGGCGCTGCCAATCCAGGATGGCCTGCACGGAGCCGCTCTCCGGCACGCCCTCCGGCCACATGGGCACTACCACGTACACGACGAACCGCTCTCCGGCCTCGATCTTGCTGACGATCTTGAGCGACAGCTCCTTGGGGATGAGGTGGAGCGCGTTGATGTCATCCACCGGGACGCCGTCGTCGCGCCGCCACGCGTAGGAGCTCCCCAGGAAGTACTGGTTCTCGATGTAGATGAAGTCCCGCGCGCGGCGGATGGCATGGATGTACGCGTCCTGGATGCTGCGCTCGATGACGTTGTCTTTACCCGTCACGAGCCCGATCCCCGCAGCCTCGTCGGGGTTCTCCGGGAACCCGTTCGCCGCGCCGCCGTCGATGGACCGGAATACCTGCACTTTCCACGACTCGGCGTCCTGGGTGGCCTCGCGCTCCTGCCAGGTCTTGTCGAGGGTGATCAGGTGCCTTACGCCGTCGCCCTGCTTCCGCCACCGCTGCTCGAAGTTGTTGAGCACGTCCCACGCCGCCGGGCCCTCGATGCGGCAGTGGATATCGTGCCACGGCTCCCTAGGGCCGCCTTTTTTGATGGACGCGCCGGGGAAGTTGGGCTGGTGGAAGTCGTCGCGGTGCGTGGTGCCGAGCGTCCGAAACAGCGGGTGCTCCTGCGTGTCGTACCTCCCGTCGCAGAGGTCGATGCCGCCGAGGAAGCTCACGAGGCCCGGCCGAGCGTTCGGCGCGGGGCTGCCACCGCCGTCGACGATCACCGTCTTCTGGTGGTGCGTGAACATGGTGGCCGTCTCGGCGTCCTGCACGTAGCTCCGGCCCTGGTCGGGATTCCTGGGGCACAGGACGCAGTGCACGTTCGTGCCGTGGAAGTAGCTCGCCGTGTCCTCGTCGTGCGTGGCCATCAGTCCGTCGCGCCGGATCGGGCCGAGCCCCACGGATGTGCGGTCGTCCCACACCAGCATCAGCACCGTGACGCCGTCTGCCGCCTTCTTCTTGAGCAGCTCGCCGAGCGTTCCCGACGATGGCTTCCGCGGGTCGCGCACCAGCGCGACGTTGGTGTTCACGGACCACCCGGCGATGTACACCATCCTCCGGGCGTTGGTGATCGCCTCGAACACGTCCTCCCAGCACCGGCGCGGCTCGTAGGTCCTGCGGCCGGCGAGCTGGATCCGCGGCGCGAAGCCGTCGGCGATGTGCGCGTCCTGGTACAGCCTCACCTGGCAGCCGCCGCGCTGCCGAAAGAAGGTGCGCGGCACGCCCTGGTACCCCGGGCTACCGACGCCGGCGCCCCAGCCGGCCTCCCGGTCCTTTGCCACGTCGGTGAACCGGAGCTGGATGTGTATCCTGTCCCCGCCGTCCAGCGGGCGGCGCTTCTCGTCGCAGATGGGGAGCCACTGGTCCACCTGCTGGCCATTGACGACGCCGTCGGTGGGGAGGTAGGCGCGGCCGATGAGCGTGGCGCTGACGGGGTTGTCGACCTTGACGGTGAAGATGACGTCCTTGGCGTCGTGTGCGCAGTAGATGTGGAACGACTCCTTCCACTGCGGAGCGTTGGTTGGGTCCAGCAAGCGCGTCCGACCGACGCGCGCCTTGTCGATGTCCACCGTCGCGTACAGCTTGCCCGCCGTCGGGTCTTGGCCAATGGCTTTATCCACCTGCTGCGTTCGCGCTCGCAAACTTACAGTGCGTTAGGGTTGTTAATGTGACAAGAATTGATGGATGGTTTAGGGTTCGTTAAGCTACCGGGCAGTTGCAGAAGGGCAGCTTCTTGATCCACGAGAAGATCTTCCTCTTCACCATAGTCTGGTCGCACAAAATTATTATTATTTTTATTGTGGTTAATTAGTGGATTGCATTCGCAAGTTGTAATGAGAATTGCAGCTTTCAAACATATATAGAACTGGCCGGTGCAAATAAAGACCTCAACACTGTATATCAACTATTTCATATACAGATCAACATATAGTTCATTGCCATAGCTCACGGTAGGGATTCAAAAATCGTCGAAAATCGATTGTCTCGTTAGGGTTCGACATCAAAATCCGGTCGATAAATCGGTCCGATTAAAAAAAATTCGAAAATTCGAAAAAATTTACGTGTCAAAAAACGGTCGAAAATCGATGGAAATCGGTCGATTTTTGTCAAAAATCGTCGAAAATCACTACAAAAAGTCGACCGCACAAAAAGTTTAACATGGCTGTCGATTCTCCACGATTTTTGAATTTTTTTCAAAAAAAATCTGGTTTTTAAATTTATGCGATTTTTATGATTTTCGACTCGATTTTAGCGATTATCTAATTTCACTGTCCATTCGATAATCACAGGAACGAAAAGGTGTACCCTAGCTCACAGTATAGAGCTACCCTGCTTAGATGCCTAGCACCCTAACAATCCGTTCATGCGTCACAACAAATAGCTAGCAATCTGTATGCGCAAATTCGTTTATATGTAGCAATTTCTTTAGCGGTGATCGACTTATTAAAGGCACCGACAAAACTTTACTCCCTCCGATTTGCTGTATTTGCGCGTAGCCCACCATACATAGATCAAGAAAGCACTGGGGTGTGTTTTAGAAGAATCTGGGTTTTTTCTTACTAAATATCATTCAAATTTTGAGCTTTCCCATCTAGATGCAACGGATGAAATCAATTTACCTTCTTTCCTCTTATTTGAGTACTATTTTATCAAAGAGTACTCAATTTTTTACGTATTAGATGAGGAACATTATTCGTTTCTGCATAACCTTTTTACATTAATTATATACTAGTTTTACACAAATTAAATTATGCAAAATGATGTGACAATTTGTAAAATAAAAAAAAATTCTTTTCTACATGGTCTTTTTAACATCAATTATATGCTAGTTTTAAGCATATTAAATGATGTAAATTTTATATATATATATATATATATATATATATATATATATATATATATATGGCAACATATCCAGTGAAAACCCTTCTTACCGTGAAAACTCCGTGAAACCCACGTATAAAAGTTTTGAAAAATTCTCAAAAAATTATCATAGGTAGAGGAGGTGAGGTTCTACAACCCTGTGAAATTTGAAGATCAAACTCAATTGCATTTGAAAGATATGAAAAAGACAAATTGCAAAATGAATAGTGCTAAATAGTGAAAAATCACTATTCATACTAAATTTGTCTTTTTTATATCTTTCAAATGCAATTGAGTTTGGTCTTCAAATTTTACAGGGTTGTAGAACCTCATCTCCCCTACATATGATAATTTTTTGAGAATTTTTCAAAACTTTTACACGTGGGTTTCACGGAGTTTTCACGGTAAAAGGGGTTTGCACTAGATATCTCCCCTATATATATATATATATATATATATATATGTGTGTGTGTGTGTGTGTGTGTGTGTGCGCGCGCGCGCGCGCGCGCAAAAAAAAGAGACAAAACGAACCATAAGGATCAAAACAAATAAATGTGGAACACAAAGTAAAAATGATAAAGTACAACGTGGAACACAAAACAATATCTAATAGGCAAAAAAATTATTGTTCACAAACAAAAAAAAAAACACAAATATCTAATAGACAAAAAAAATTAAGTGCTTACAAATAAAAAAAAACACTCCAGTGCCATTTAGCTATTCCCAAAATAGTTAATGTGAAATGATCATACATGCCCCTATTAAATGGCACACTACAAACATATTTCCAAAACATTTAAGTAGCTAGAGGTAGAGAGTGAAAAACTATAATAACTATACTTTAGATTATCTCGATAGATAAATATATTGAAGCAATACTCTTGAGACTAAAAGTTTATAGCGAAATGGGGGGAGTAGAAGACAAAAGAGTCACATACAGCAAGGAGCTAGGAGGAACGTAGTCATACCTTCCGGGACGTCGCGGACAGGTCCGCCTCCAGAATCTTGGCCTCAATCACCCCGTGCAGCAACTGCTGTGCCATGGCGGCGCTTCTTCTTCCTCTTCCTCTTCTTCTTCTTCTAGTGCTTGCACTTGATGCCTAGCCTTAGATGTTCAGACTTCAGAGCCGACCAGGTCGACACATACATGTGCAATATATACTAGTCTCTGATCAAACACAGATGCAAAAGCATGGTGCGGCTGCAAGGATTATCAATTGGTAAAAGGGTCGACGAATAGGTGCTGTGGGTCAGCTAAACTCTCCTCCTTTCTTTCTTTCTTTCTCCTTTTGTCCTACCTTCCTTGAGGAACAATTCAGAAGACAGCTAGAGGATGCTACTGAAAGGTATCGCAGCAAGGGATCTTGAGCAGTGGAAGAAAAGTAAAGGACAAGTTCGTTGCTACCAGATTTTACTAGCTTTTGCAGGATGCACGCACTGTAGTTCAGGTACGTGTAAAGATAAGTAAAAAAGGAATGGAGATTCGAGTGCATGTATCGTTTTACTTTTACCGATCCAGAAAAGCCTGTATGTTTTTTCCTTTCTTTCCTAAACGTTGCATAACACCGAAGCTGAGTGAAATTGATGCAGTTTTGTTCAGTTAAAAAGACTTGCTGTAGTTCAGTTTTCCTTCCATTAAGAAACAGAGGCATGCTTTGATTAGTTGCTTTGATTAGTGCACCCATGTATATATGTACATATGGGGTATGCATTTAGCACCACTTGTTTCAGGCAGTGAAGGTGTAGTCTGTTACACCATGGGCAAAAAAGTAAACAGGAGCTGACTAAACAATTAGGCTTTTGTACTTGACGGTTGAACTTCTTAGTAGATACTACCCAGAGAAATATTGGTTCTTACTTTATTGTTCAGAGAATGCGTTGGATCTTCTTGCCCGCTGTGTTAACCAGGGGAGGCTTTCTATTTACCACTTGGATTTATAAAACATAAATAGATTTGGTTGCATCCTGCTGTACAGATACTTAAATCTAAGACTGCTTGACTTCTCTTTGTTATCTAATTCATTGATGCGGTGATGTCCATTCTTGACTCGAGAAATCAGTTGGTTGTTTTCGTACTTGATACAGTGATCAATTCTTATTTTGCAGCTACTTCAAAACTTAAATACTTAATATTAACATGTTAGTGCGTGGCATTTATAATTTATTATGATGCAACTATTAGTTACCTTCCTCCTGATTTCTAGAGGGTTTTATACCCTATCTTGAATTGTGGAATATCCAACAGCTGTGGCCGGTCAGTGTGCACTATCATTTCTAAAATAAAAAATTGAACGATCTTCCTCTAAACTATGAAGTAATTTTTTTTAATGAAAATCTAGCTTGTGACATGCTATTTCAGAGTCAGAGTGATACCATACTTTCTTTAAAAAAAAAGGTCTCTGTCGGTATGGTGAAAAAGAAAAAAATTTGAATCTGCATCTTGATTCTTGAGAATGTTCCTTTCTATTATTTCTATTCACCACCACACAATCTGCATAACAAAGTATGAAGCTTACTTGCATCAGAATTTCGAGAGACCTCCTCCTTTCTTGCCTTGTTATGGGGGGAAATGGACCTATTCATGGACTACAGCAAGTCAATTGCCAATTAGCTGCGTAAATAACATTGCCATGGCAATTGCTCCTAGTGTCAAAGCTTTGTGAAGCACAGTTCTGTCCTGATTTCTGAATGTTGGTGCTGCTGCTGGCTTCCAATCATGGATCTGCCATGATTGAGCCCTTGTACTTTACTGGAGAAGTGTAAGCAACCTTGTGCTTCTTAGAGAGCTGGTGCATTGCATGCGCTGGAACTGTATGGAGTAAGGACAGACAGAAAGCCCTATGCTTCAGGAAGTATATCTTGACCTTGGTGATGGTGATACACGAACTAGAATGGAGGCTCTGATGAACATTACATCTCAAATGATGATGATGATGTATACTTATTTATATAAAGGATCAGGGAAAATTCGTAATCGATTTGTCATGCCAGAAAGATTTCCACGAGATTCTGAATTTCGCCATATCCCACAGTTTATTCAAAGATTAGTATGTACACATGCAGAGCACTTCCCATCGACAAACTAACTCTAAAATGTACATTTCACGCCAAATTCATCAAACAACATCGAGTCTCCTCTCCTGTGATTCTAAAGGATTGCTCGAATGAACAACATCAATAGCGTTTTCTTGGCTTCACCGCTAGGACGCCGCCGCAACCGGAACAGCGGTCGAGACCTGGAAGACCTCCGGGTTCCAGTCGCCGGCAGCAACGTCGCCGTCAATGACGAACCCGGCGAACGTGAGGCTGTGCGCGAAGTATTTCTCCATGTGCGTCCCTACGTCGTCCTGCACCACCACCACCTCCACGTCCCCTTCGCCATTGCTCGCCCCGGCGGCGTGGGTTGTCAACGGCGTTACCCTCCGACTCCCATCAAACTCGGTCCAACGCGGTCCCGACAATGCCGACCATCGCCGGCTAGGACGCGCGGCCGACATTGTCCGTAACGCCGCCGACGCCCACCGCCCGATTGGTGCGCTCGCTGCCGCGGTCGCCGAGGTCACCGCGCTCACGGCCCTGCGGAGCCGCTTCGCCTCCTCGATTTCCCTCCTGAGCCTCTCCGGCAGCCGCAGCGTGTACCGATCCACGCGCTCCTCCGCCGTCTCTATTTGCTGATCTGGCGTTGACTCCGATGTCTCGACGTTGACCAACGTGTGATTGGGCGTTTCTGCCTGTGCAGCGAGATCAGCGGCAAGGACGTGGCCGGCGGCGGCCACGGCCGGGTCCGCGAGGTCAGCGCGGCACACGGGGCAGGTGACGTGCTCCGCAAGCCACACGTCGATACAGGCGGCGTGGAACACGTGGCAGCACCCGGGGAGGAGCCGGAGCTTCTCGCCGTCTTCGGCGAACTCGGCGAGGCAGATCGCGCACGCTAGCGCTCCGCGCCCGGCCTTCACCGCCTTCGCCGTCGCGTACGTCAGCACCGGCAGTGCCTCCATCGCGGCGACGTCGAGCCCCGCGCGTCTCCTCCTGCCGCCGTTCGCCGCCGACGCGAACGCGGCCGCCGCGGCAGCGGCGACGGCAGCATTGGCGTTCACGGCGCCCCCGCGGCGCGCGGCCGTGGAAGCGTCGGCGAGGCGCCGGAGGTACGAGGACAAGAAGCCAAACAAGAGGAGCGCGATGACCAGACCGACGAAAAGAAGCGAAGTGGTGACGTTAAAGCTCCCACCGCCGCCGCCGCCACCCCCATCAGCGGGCGGTGACGGCGGCGAGAACTCCCCAGCGAAGGTGGCGCCGGGTGGCTGCTGAAAGTGCTGCGACGAGGCCGGCCGGACAATGGCGAAGACGAGGACTAGAGGTAGGAGGAACGGACGGTGGCGGTGAGGCCACGTGGTGGTCTGCGGCGCAGGCGCCATGGATGTGGTGCGCGGTGTGGTGGGATGCGCGCGTGATGTGGGAGAGAAAAATGCGAAGGGGTGGCGACGTGCGAGGAGTGACGTGAAACGAGTAGTAGTAGTCGAAGTTTCCGTCTGCAGCCAAGGAGGCATGGGGTACTTGCGTTTGACATTGTTAATAGAGGAGCCCAAGTGTGTGTTTAATGTTAAAGTGAGTGGTTAGGCAAAGTCAAACTCATTTTGTGGTTGGTGATTAGCCGTGCTGTGGATAGGAGCCCTTTTTTGTCAACACCAAACTCTCTCATTATATTTTGTAAGAATTGCTAAGTGGCACTTGAGTATTTTTTTGGTTTGTGAGCACTCAATTTTTCTTGCCTATAGAGTACTCAAAATGTGAGGAGAGATGCTAAATTGATTCTATTAGTTGAATCTAGATTTAAAGGTTCAAAATTTGAGTGCTATTTAACAAAAAAAAAAAAAACACTCAGGTGCTCCCTAGACACCCCCATATTTTTTTCTCCTTTGAGGGTGGATGCCCTGGAATTCAGATTAATTGAACCGCCCTGCAGGTGGTTTCTCTCAGCATCTGTTCGATCAGAGTTCAACGCATCGGATTAGAGATGATGATCCAAGATAGCTTTAGTTGAAGCTTGCTCTCATCAGTTGATAGGGTACAGCTCTGCTGAAAACCATCGTCCACGCGTAATCACTTCCTGTGGCCTCGGTCAGATCAGTCGGTGAAGATGGGCTGCATAACGAGTCACAACATAGGTTGATGCTTAGCCGATGGGTCCAACCAAAGGTGGGCACTCGGGCCGAACTTTTTTGGGCCAGTATGAGGCACGGTAGGCATGGCCCGATCAAAAGCCCGGACCGACATATTACGGGCCGTGCCGTGCGGTATGGCATTGTAGCCTGGGCCGTACCAGGCCCAAGAATTGCGCACGATAGGCGGTATGGCCCGGCACAGCCGTTTGACGTGGGTTTGTGCCAGCATGTCGGCACAAACCACTGCCGCTGGACCGCGGCAGGGAGGTGGCCAGGGTGTTGCCAGCTCACCGTGTCATCTCTGCGTCAGCACCTATCGTGGCCACCGTGTCTCCAGTTGTGCACCCGTTGTCTCCAACGTCGCGCGCCCACCGAGCCGCCTCGCTCACCCGCCACCTCGTGCCGCCTCGCCCACCACCTCGAGCCGCCTGCCGTGGCCGCCGGGCCACCTCGTGTGGCCGGTGGCTAGCGGGGAGGGAGGAGGGACCGAGGGAGGGGAGGCCCGGGGTGGCCTGCGGGGAGGGAGTAGGGAGTGGGAGGAGAGAGGACACCAGCTCGGTGGGGAGGGAGGCAAGGGGATGTTGGTAATGGAGTGGATAGGGAGGGAGGGAGGCGAGGGGGCGCCATGGGGGAATGGAAAAAGAGAGGGAGGCAAGGGGCAGCATGGGAACCAAAGGGGCGGAACGGGAACCAAAGGGACGCCGTGTGGGAGTGGAAAAAGAGAGGGGGAAAAGAGAGATGGATAGGAGAGGGAGGCGGAAAAAGAGAGGGAGGGAGAGGGATGAGACAATTTTTTGTTATTGGAGGGATGAGAGTGATAGGATTAGCCAATTTTTTATTTGGTTGGAGAAATGAGGCATAAGCCAAGGTACTCGGCATTTGTTGTGAGCTATCCCCTTCATTCAGAACACACCACACAAGAACAGTTTAAATTCAGAATTCGAGTTTTCTTTATATCCAGAGACAATTGTTTCACATCCAGGAAACAAAACATAATGTTACAGTAGTGCTATGAAATGGCAACAATGACAAGAAAGAAAAGGGTAAGGAATTTGGGAGACTTAACAGGTGAGGTGAGGGAAGTGTAGAGCACACAAAAGTAAAATCCTAAAATCTGTGGTAGAGCAGTAGTGAAATATAGGAAACAAAATGTCATTATTTGTGAAACAAATATAAGTGCTAAAAAACCTTTAAAATAATCATGCTTACATAGGCAGTAAAAGCCTACATCATAGCAATGCTGTGTGTTGTTATACATTATGAAACATCAGATATTTACAGGTACATTTGTATGGTATCAACATCATCCATACAATGTACACACATAGGCAGTAAAAAAACTGTGAGGGGCAAATGAAACAGCCTTGTCTGTCTTGTATATTGAGGTCAGGTTATTGTGTCATCTCACTGATTCTGCTTTTTGTTTGGATGCTCCCTTGGTCCAAAAATAGTTGACCCAATCATCACATTTGTGCTGCCCATCTCTATCTATATAAAGCCAACAAAACCATAGATGTCAAAGTCATGTTTACACCTAATTTTGTGATTTTGATTGCTATTGCCCTGTAGGCATGAATGACAAATATTTATTACCGCTTGCTCAAAGTCGGCAGACATTCCCATGGAGAGCTCGAACTGTTCTGTCGGTATCCCAAGGACCTTGCAAACTTCAAGCTTAAAACTGTGAAATCGTGTGCTGAAAAATTGGGTTAGAATTGAATTTGCAAAATGTGTCGTTTCAAATAATTAATTGGTATGCTTGTGGTAGCATGGTAATTATTTCGCTTGATGCAATGCGCTCGTGTGAGTGGTTGCATGGACTGATCTTGAGTCAAGTTGGAAGAACTTGTGCTCGGAAAATTGTTTTGTGTTTGTTCACGTGCAGGTGTTGCTTGAGGTTGAACGTTGTCGATGACGAGGATCGGAACTAGGTTCTGGGATGAATCGAGGTTCAGATGATCGGGGATGTCATGCGAGGTGTTCAGACTAGAGAACAGTGCACGTGAGAGATAGTGAGTCACGTGGTAGCGGCAGGTGGCCCGTATGCGTGCATGCGAGATTTTTTGAGTTGTATCCATATATTGGGCCATGTGTTATTGGACCAAATAAATATGCATGTGTTTAATTAGAGATGAAAGGTTAGAAAGTTTAGTTCGGTTGTCACTTGCGTAAGAAGTCCTTTATGGACACGGTCGCGTGGAGCTGCCGGCCAGCGCGTTGCTCGTGGACTCGGACGCGGCGTCCGGCCTCCGGTCATGAGGATGTGCACTACTCGGATACGGCGTGTGTGCAAGATAAAAGGACAGACCAGCCGCAAGGAACCAGACACCGAGGCGAGGCAGAGCGATATGGGAAAAAGAGCGAGGCGTGTACACTGGAAAAAGAAGTCGCTGCTGTGGGACTCGACGTATTGAAGCGTGGCTGTGCGCGTGGAAGCGGAGTTCGGCGATAGCAGGCAGAGCTGATTCCTTGTCTCAGCAAGTGCAACACGCAAGGTCAAAGAAAGAAAAAAGTGACGTGTATAGTACTTCTCTGGTTATTGTTTATACTTGTCTAGAATATACACTCACTTTGTGATTGAATGCATACTACTTATTGTCTAAAAAGGTTCACTTCTGTTGAAGTTCTCTTTTGTTCTCCTACTGGTAACAGAGCAACTTATCAAGTAACTGCCATACTCCTTGGTCAAAAACGAGTTAACTAGTACTACATGCTACTGCTTTACTACGTGCTATTAATATCAAGTTAACTAGTACTGTTATTACTTTAGGTGTTCTCCTACATATTAAGAAGTATGATTTGTGTGCAGGATTGATTAATTATTTCATTGAGATAATTTTTGTTTGATTCATCCAAAAAAATTTTAGGGCTTCAAGTTAATGATCTAAAAGGTTTTGTCAATTCTTCATAGATTTTGATAATCATTAAAAATTTTAATTTAGCTTCCGCGCAATCATTCACCCCCCTCTGATTGCTATACTAGTATATATCGATCCTACAAAAACAACATCTTATAAAATTCAACAAAGAGCATGTAATTGTGATATTCTGGTACTGTAAATCCACCTTAAAATTTCCCGGTGTTGAGCAGTAGTCTATCGTTCCTATTGTTACGAGACCTGAAAATATTAGGTGGGGGCATGCTAGTTTCATATCCTTAGCAAGCTCAATGCATCTGGAGGGATCGATGCCAGATTTTGCTGAATCAATGGAAGTATTTCACTCGTGAATTCACTGTTGCCAAGAAAATCGGCTATAACTTGATCACGTGAAAGAAAAACCAACGTCAAAGTCAATATCACAGCATGATATATAGTGAATTGAATTATACTTTAGCTATGCCTTCTGGAGTAATGATCTGAATATAGTGATATCAGGGTAGTTTAAAAATTGAGAGTGACTAGGCAACGGTATACCGTTGCAACGGTATAGCCATGAAACTTATGAAACTTATCAGTTTCAGTGCTGGTTTCATGAGTTTCAGTGTTTAGTTTCATCAGTTTCATGTTTTATTAGTTTTTAGTGCTAAGTTTCATGAGTTTCAGTGCAAAAAATCATAAGTTTCATGAGTTTCAGAGGTATACCGTTGCAACGTATACCGTTTTTTAGTTTTTCTGTTAAAAATTTTCTGTACTCACATTCTTCTCCACTAGTGTTTACTTGCACCAAAACTTTCAAAGGCTCCCTTCCCAAGCTGTTGACAGCACGATCAAGGTGATTACCAATCTGAAAGTACGTCGACGTTATGTGTCAATTGACAGATCCATATTCCATTCTCAAGGGGAGCAGATAATGATCTAATTCTTGTAAAAAAAAACATGCAGTAATTAGTCTAATCCTCTTTTTAGAAGTTGCACAAATATTAAAGTACGAATGCAGTAATTAGTCTAATAGTGATTTCGCTTTGTTACTGTTCGCGCGAAAAACGTGAAGGGGGTTTTAGGCCTCGAACACACAAGACAAACACCGGGTTTGCAGAGCGTGCCAGTCGATTTGACCTGAAATCGACAAGGTAGGATTTGTAATTCGATCAAAGCCGATAAACAAAGATCTATCGGCTTTTCGCTAGTCGGCAAGAACCGATTAGGAGATAACTAGATCAACCAGTTACAGTTAATCCGGATATAAGGTAAAATCGGCTTCGGGAAGGCGATGCGCAACAAAACGAAGCAAATCAAACCTGGGTGAAATCGGCAAAAATCAACAATCGGCGATGCGCAGCTATGTTGATTCCGTCGACTTGCAGAGGAATCTATGAAGCTAAAGCAATGTAAAAGAAAAGGCTGTAAAAAGTAGGTGTTGTTGGAATCTTTTTCTTCTTTGCTTGGCGTCCACCCCCTTTTATAACACGCCTGGCCGATCCGAGTCGCATATGGATACGGTGTATTTACCCGTATCGGCCTCTTATCCAATTTCCTTTCCTTTTTTAGAAACGGATTCCTTTTCCGAGTCGTTTACCGATTCCTTTCTGCATTTAATACTTCTTCTCTATTTTTAGACCGATTTCAATTCATGCCGAATTTTGGTGCAAACATATGCCCCCCATTTTTGAAAGGTAACTTGTTATCTTTCAAAAATCCCTTCGTCTTTTCCGTGATCGGCTTGTCGCTTAGGATTCACCTCGGTAACTTCCCCATTAATGGCGCCGCAATGCTCTCGGTGCGTTTTCAATGCAGCAACTGTTCCCGCCTTTTCACCTTTTTCACCGAGGTATAAATATGAGACCCCCCTGCAGTCATTTTCACCCTGGCGTGCTCTCGTTAATCCTGAAATCGGCTTTCCTCCGCTTCAACCCTTCTTCTCATAGCATCGGCTGAAATGGACGCATCTCAGGTACTTGTTCCAATCCCAGATAGCGATCATCAGTACTTCCTAGGTCCTATAGGAACCATAGAACCTGATACTGTCATCGGAGACGAAATCCCCAGACTCCCTTTATCGGCTCCCGGTTACAACATCAACGAGTGGTCCAAAAGTTTTAGGGCTTGGCCGACAGCTCTCAAGGGCTGGAGGTCCTGGTACATTAGAGTATCGGCCCAAAAGAGAGCAGAGTGGGAAGGTATGGGCATTGCTGAGTGTATCCCCATGTCCTTAGTTGCTCCGGAGCCCAACGAATCTTTAGTAGCTGCTGCCTGCTATTTCTGGTCGGACTCTTTTAACGCCTTCTTTTTCCCAACCGGTCCCATCGGCCCAACCCTTTTAGACATGGCTGAATTATGCTGTCTTAGGCCTGATGGAGAACAAATATCGGCTTTTAGTGGGAAACCTCAGTATAAATTGACCAGAAAAAAGGGAGAAGGTTGGTCCAAATACATCCAAAATAACAACAAAGTAACCGGCCCTGTATCGGATGAAGAACACGTAGCCTTTATCAACTTATGGTTAGACCGATTCCTCTTCTGTGGCGCTTCCCTAGGACCAACCCAGGTCTATCAATTTATGTCAGAGCAACTAGTTATGGGTCGTCGGCTAGCTTTAGGGAAATCCTTGCTGGGCGCCGTATACCATATGATGCATATCATCAGGAGTCGGCTTTTTACTGGCAATGGTTCCTATGTCGTCGGTAATGTTGGCGGCCCTCTTTGGTTTATCCAGATTTGGCTTTACTGCGTTTTCGGCCGCCTCATTATTCCGGACCCTTCGGAAGAATCGGCTTTCCCACCGGAAGACTTTCCGAGGGTGCCGTCCTCAGATTCCAACCTAGCCGATCCCCAGGCGAAAAATTTACCATGTGTTCATCCGATGAACAAAAAATCTCTCCTGCCGGCTTCCATAAATACTTGTCCTTTTTCTTGCATCTTAACCAAGCCTCTTTCAACCGTAGAGATTTCTTTTCGTATAGCCAATTAGCCGATCTCCCGTGGCCTTCTTTTCTTCGTTTAAACTCTGACAGCTCCCTAATGCCCCAATCCACTCTCGATCTGCTTCCCCTGCTGATTTCTCCTTGCATCCTTCACGTTGGCTTAAGTACTCGAAACAGAACATTTCAGCCGACCTATGAATTCTATCATCCTTCAGTTTATGCACGCCAGCTGGGTTTTGGACAAACCATTCCTTGCTTTCCTTTGCTTAGGATGATTAAACCACGAAACAAAGTAACCAACTCTACTGCGGCGGATCTTATTATTGAGCTAGCCGATGAACTCCATGTGGTAGACTTGCCCTTCCTTGTGTTAAACACGCGTCGATCGGGCCAATTTACCACATGGTGGGCTTCTATAGCTGAGGCACTCTTGCGGAGGCGCACTATTCCCGAGGTCCTGTCCTCTTTTCTTCCTGGTTTTCGAGAGCCGACAGAGACCGTTGCTGGGTCTAGCTCGAGTTCGAGCGATGCTAACTCGTCTCTAGAGGTATTTTCATTTTGATGTTTTATTAGAATAAGATTTTCATCGGCTTAACCATATCTTCTACCTTTTTCAGACTAGCAAAAGATCAACCCCAGCGCAAGCCGCATCGGCCGACGATCGCTCAAAACGGCCAAGGTCATCGACCCCTCTTGCCGGTTTATCCTCTGGCACGTTGGGGGTCAATAGCCCATCATCGCCTGGGATCTTGCCGCCCAAATGCACTGGCACGTCCAGTTCCATTTTCCACCAAATGAAGTTTCATGCTTGCTGTCGGCTAAACCCATGTTCGCTTTTTCAGAGAAGAAAAGCCGTAGAGTTGTCATTAAGCGATCCCCAAAGCCTACAGGCCGTGATGCAGCAGCATCTCCAACCGGATCGGCTACTGCGGTTAGCTTCGACCCTTGTTTTTGACTTAAATTTGTCTTCCTTGATCTTATCGTGAAAATATTTTTCAGGAAACCCCCTCCGTTCAATTGCTAGAAGCCGATGCAGAGAAGACTCAAACCGACGTGCTTGTCTTGCCGGCTGTGGCTCCTGCTCCGCCATCCGCTTCGTCACCTCCAAAACCTGCTCCTGGCCTGGCTCCGTCGATGGACTTAGCCGACCTTTTAGGCTTTTCCTTGGACGAGCTTGACGACCCGGAGATTGTGGCCACTGATGACTACCCGGCCGATATCCAACGCATAATAGCGGCCTCTGCTCCAGCATCGGCTGCTGTTACCGCTGCGCCGGGTATGCAGGAGCGACTTAATCGTCTCTTGGACGAGGTGATGCAACCAGAGGCAGCTCTACTGGCTAACACGCAACCACTGAGGGATGCTATGGCGGCCATGCAAGCCGATCTCCCTTCTGCCGCCATGAATGCACTGCTTGAGGTCTGCCACTTGGACGCTCGTCGGCGAGACGTGGAGTCAGCCAAGCTAAGAGTTGAACAGAGGAAGGCCCAACAAGCCGACCAAGAGATCTTGGACAAACTCATAGCTGATGCCAAATCTCGAAAGAGCACATTTGACCAAGGCACAGCTACACTTAAAATGACTAAGAGCAAGGCTCAAGAGCTGAGTCGCCCAAGGCCACTTGAAGAACAGTGGCTCTTGTTACAAAAGAACTTATGGAATGTCGACTTAGCATCACCAACTCCACGTCTTCACTAGCCGTCGAGGCGGCAAATCGGCGAGATTTTTGCCCAAGTCAAGAACGATCGGCCAAGATAGTTTCGATCCGGGTGATGCAAAGAAATGACCAACAATTGATAGACAGCATTCAAGCTACCATTGGTAGGGCGGCAGCGGCACTATCGGCTTTGGGAGCCCATTTGCCCGGGTCGGGACTACACTAGACTTTGATTTATGGCCGATCCTTGTAATATTGCTTTAAACCTGAGGTCTTTTGAACTCTTGCTTAATCGGCTGTGCGTCCGATTTTGTAAACTTTGATGTGGATGGGTTTAAACTGGCTCGGTCGGCTGTATGACCGATTTTATGCATATGTGCTTGTCATTGATCCTGATGTCTCTCCCGTAGTTAGGACCCGACCCATATGCTTGGGTGATATGCCTTCAGATATTTTCCATTGATCGCTTTAGGTAGGACGAACCCTTCTAAGGATTCCAGTATATACGAATTCCCGTCAGCCGGCCGATTGATCTTATAAGGCCCTTCCCATGTTGGAGACCATTTGCCGAATCGGTTATCCTTAGACCCAATCGGCAACACTGTTTTCCATACTAAATCGGCTTGATTGAATGATTTAAAAATCACTTTTTTATTGTACGACCTGGCAACCATCTCTTTATTCTTTTTAAGCCGATCTAGCGTGATCAGCCTTAGTTCAGCCAAATCATCTAGATTGTCCAAAGATCGCTGTTTGTATTCATCTACCGATATCTTATCTTGTTCGTAGCCTTATTGAGCCGATGTTGATTTCAACGGGCAAAACGGCTTCTTGTCCGTATACCAACTGAAAAGGTGACAATTTAGTTGATCCGTGATGAGATAGCCGATAAGCCCATAAAGCCTCCGATAGCGTTGAATGCCATCTCCTTGGCTCCTCCTCAACTTTTCTTTTTATCAGCTTTATCAATATCTTGTTTGATGATTCGGCCTGTCCGTTGGCCTGAGCGTAGTAAGGGGAAGAGTTGAGTAATTTTATCCCAAGACTTTCCGCAAACCCTTTGAAACCGTTGGACATGAACACAGTACCCTGATCAGTAGTGATTGTCTGTGGAATCCCAAACCGATGGACGATGTGTTCATTTACAAAGTCGATTAGCTCTTTACTAGTAACCTTCTTGAGTGGTACAGCCTCAACCCATTTTGAGAAATAATCCGTGGCTGCAAGGATGAATTTATGTCCTTTGCTAGATGACGGAAATATTTGTCCGATTATGTCTATACCCCATCCTCTAAATGGCCATGGTTTGACGATCGGATGCAAAGCCGATGCTGGTGCTGACTGTATGTTACCAAACTTTTGGCACGTTTGGCATCCTTTATAATATTTGAAGCAGTCTTCTAACATCGTCGGCCAAAAATACCCTGTTCGCCTCAGCATCCATTTCATCTTATGGGCCGATTGATGTGATCCACAAATGCCTTCATGGACTTCACCCATCGCCACTTTGGCTTCTTCGGTTCCCAGACATCTTAACAACAGACCTTCCATAGTCCAAAAGTACAATACATCTTCTAGTAGAACATATTTGAGTGCTTTGCGCCTGACCTTTTGCTCGGTCGGCTTGGCTGGATCTGACAAATAATCCCTTATCTCTGTTCTCCAGTCGACAGGGTGAACACATAAAACCGGCCAAACGTTTAGCTCGATTGGTCCCTGTCGGCTTTCAATCTTGTACCCTGATGCACATTGTGCCAATCGGTTTGCTTTATCATTAGCTTCTCTGGGGATATGTTCTATGGAAAATGTGGTGAACATCTCGATGATCTGGAGGCATTGATGCAAGTATTGGGTTAGTGCATCATCATTGCATCGGTATTCTCCTCTGACTTGCTGTACAATTAACATCGAATCTCCAAAAGCTTCGACGTCTCTCACTCCGATGCTATCTAACAGTTGTAGACCCCTTAGTAATGCTTCGTATTCTGCTTGATTATTTGAACATCGGCTATTTAGCCGATACATGAAGCCATACTCTTGTTCCCTAGGTGAAACTAATATCACACCGATGCCTTCGCCTTCTTGGCACACAGATCCATCAAAATACAGCTGCCAAGGAGTTACACTAGTTGTTCCCACTAATGTTTCACTTCCTGTGATAAAATCGGCCACAGCTTGTCCTTTCACAGATTTAGCCGACTCATAAGATAACTCGAACTCTGTTAAGGCATATGCCCACTTACCAAGCCGACCCCGCAGGATTGGCGCTGATAATATGTATTTAACTACATCGGTTTTGCATATTATGACGCATTTGGAAGCTAGCATATAATGTCTTAACTTGGTACAAGCAAAATACAATGATAAGCATAATTTTTCTACTAGGGGATACCTGGTTTCTGCATCCAGAAGACGTCGGCTTAAGTAAAATATTGCTCGTTCCTTCCTATCGGCTTCTTGTGTTAAAACTGCTCCAATCGAATCTCCTTCAGCCGATATATATAGTCTAAAAGGTATACCGTGTTTTGGCGCGGTCAATACTGGTGGACTCATCAGATAACCTTTTATGTCGTCGAAGGCTCTTTGCTGATCGGCTCCCCATTTGAACTCTAGGTTGTCTTTAATTTTCAGCAGCGGTGTGAAAGCACGAATACGCCCTGATAAGTTTGAGATGAAACGTCGCAAGTAGTTGATTTTTCCAATCAATACCTGCAACTCCTTTTTGCTTGTTGGCGGTTTAGTATCGGCTATGGCTTTTACTTTGGCTTCGTTTACTTCAATTCCTCCTTCATGCACCGTAAACCCAAGAAATTGCCCAGCCGATACCCCGAAAGCACATTTGAGAGGGTTCATTTTTAACCCATGCAACCTTGTGCTTTCGAACATCTTTTCCAAATCGGCTAAATGTTGCCAGTCTTCTTTGGACTTTACTACTACATCGTCAATGTATATTTCCACAGTATTGCCGATCAAATCGTGGAAAATATGGTTCATGGCACGCTGATAAGTAGCACCGGCATTTTTAAACCGAAGGTCATAACTTTCCACTCGTATAGCCCTAAAGCTCCCAGACATCTGAAAGCCGTCTTGGGTATATCGGCTTCGGCCATGAATATCTGATTGTATCCGGCGTTCCCGTCCAAAAAGCTTATGATTTTATTCCCAGATGCAGCATCGATAAGCATATCGGCTATAGGCATTGGGTACTCATCTTTCGGTGTAGCTTTGTTTAAATCTCTAAAATCGACACATACCCTAAGTTTGCCATTTTTCTTCTTCACAGGGACGATGTTTGAGACCCACTCAGCGTATCGGCAAGGCCGGATAAACTTTGCCTCCAGTAATCGTCCTACTTCTTCCTTTATAGCGTCATACAGCGTAGGATTAAACCGCCTAGGGTACTGTTTGAATGGCCGATACCCAGGTTTTATAGGCAGCCGATGTTCGACTAGCTGTCGGCTTAAACCTGGCATTTCGTAATATTCCCATGCAAAGCAATCTTTGTATTTCTTGAGTATTTCGACCAACTTTGCTTTATAACTGGGTTCTAACTTAGCACTTACAAACGTTGGTCTTTTATTATCACCCTCATTATCTTCCCCAATGTTGACTTCTTCGAGCAAATCGGCAGAGGTAAATCCTAACCCTTTTCTTTCTTCTTCAAAATCCTCAACAGCTTCTTCGTATTCTTCTTGCCGATAACTCCTGGCCTTTTCCTGCAGCTTTGCTAGTGTCTCGTGCTCCATCTTCTTACTACTTAAATGGTCCGATCAAACGTGTTGGGTTTAACGCTGATCGGCTTGAATCTCGACTTCTCAACGCAGATAAAATCGCAATTGTCCAAGGCTTTTCCTGATATACACTCGGCTTCTTCGTGTGGCCAATTGGTGTCAGGGCTAGCCATGGCGATATGAGCCGATGTATCGGCCGGGCACGACTTCTCTTGTATCATCGTTCCTTGCACCAATTTTTGGTGCATAGTTGATGGAATACAGCAATTGGCATGGATCGATCCGCCCAAGGAGCACGCTGTAATTGCCTTTGGCTTCAATAACAAAAAATGCAGTTGGCAAAGTTTTATTACCGACTGTCAGCTCCGACACCATTACGCCTTTAGCCTCGGTTGGGTCTCCTGTGAAGTCATTTAGCACCATATTGGTTTTGATTAAATCTTCATCGGCTTTGCCCAATTTTCTGAAAGTACTTAATGGCATGAGATTGATCGTCGCCCGCCATCGACCAACATACGAGATATTGGTCGGCCATTAATATACCCTTTCGGATATAATGGTTTCAGATGCCGATGCATGTCTTGTGGCTTTTCGAACACAACGGCCTGGTGCTCCGAGGCATAATCAAGCGAATACTTCTTCAGCCGATTCTTCGGTTTTGAACTCGGCAGGTAGAGCGAATACCATGTTTATATCCATCGGTGGCGTATCATCCCGTATCATTGGAGAACTGGATTCGATCGATTGGTCTGAATCACTATCGATCTGTTCCTTCTTTCTCCACTCCTTTCTCAAAATTGGTACCGGCCTCAACTCATTGAACATCCGATCCCTCTCACTCTCCTTTTCGGCTTCCCTTTCTTCTTGTGTTTTCAATCGCTGAAGCCTTCTGCGTTGTGATTTGCTGAGACCTGGAGGGCACCACCTAGGTTTAGGTTCTATCGGCTTTCGTATTTTTCCAGCTAAATTGCTCATCTTGCTGTCAGATTCCATTCTACCTGAATTAGCCGATAGTTCTTGATCTTGGGAGGGCTCGCCTTGCCCTGATGTTGACAACCTTTCATGGATCGGCCTACTGCTTCTCATATCTGTATGATTATATATCGGTCTAGACAACCTATCTTTTACAGACCGGTTTGGCCGATATGCAGATGAGTGTTGCATAGGACAAGACACAACTGTTGGTAAGGTCATCCCTTTCTCCCAGCAAAACTGCCAAAAGGGACATTGTCGATGTTTCTCTTCCTCAGTAGTTGGCCGACATGACATATCTGGCCGCCAATGCTCGTCTCTCTTTTGCCTTAGTCGATGAGGATTCTGGTGGTGTTGAGTGTCACACCTCCGACCTATCCTTTCATATTTCCCCAGGAGTTGTGAGAAGGTCGGCTTTGGTTTGAAATCGGCTTTTCTTGGAGCCCTCTCAGCCCGATACCATTTACCGACCTCCAAGTCCCCTCTTGGTTTTACCGTTCTTGAGTTTTGTCCATTCCTATCGGCTTCTATTTGTATAGAACCGATAGTAATCTGCACCATCTCATCTCGTGATACAGTTCCTTTAGTCGGCTTATCTTCCTCCGTAGGCCTCCTTTCTTTTCGTGAACATTGAACCATGTTGACTTGAAAAGGGCTCATATCTATTTGCATAGCCGATTCTTCCGCAAATTTTAGCCTACCATCGGTGATGGCCGATTGAATCTGTTGTCGAAAAATATTGCAATCGTTAGTGTTATGGGAGAATGAATGATGCCACTTGCAATACCTTCGCTTTTTAATTTCCTCGGCCGATGGTATGATGTGCCCTTCTGGTAACCTTATGAGTTTTTCTTGTAGTAATAAATCAAATATCTTGTCACACTTTGACACATCATACGAGTACTTGATTTCCGCCTTATTCTTTGTCGGCTTAAGTAGAGAGCATACGAGTGGCTTTTTAGAACCTTTGGCCCACTTCGGCTATGTTCACTTCGCTTCGTCCTCGAAGTGTCGCTCAATTGTACTCTATCATGTTTATTTTGGCCTTTTCGTTGCTGTTTGATTTAAATCTATCTTTAAACCCTTTGATTTCTGCATACCGGCTTTCATGTGCCGATACGCGATGGAGTAGGTGGCCTAAGTCGGGGAATTCTTGGCCCGATAATTTCTCTTTCAATGGAGGGATTAATCCTGGAACGCTAGATCGGCCAATCGATCATCGGGTAATGCTACCTCAGAGCACCTATTTCAATGACGCTCCAAACCTTTTGATATAATCGAGACCGATTCGCCAGTATTTACGTCGGACTGAACTAAGATCAAATCCTAAGCTCCATAGTTCCCGAAAGAAGTACTCATGGAATCGGCTTTCTAAATCGCTCCATATATGAACCGAATTAGGTGGTAGATTTGTGAACCAAGTGAATGCAAAGGCCAGACAATGATAAAGGGAACAATCTAATTTTTAACCCATCGGATCGCAAACTTCCCCACATTGAGCCATGAACCGTCCGATATGCTCAATTGTGGTAACAGAATCATCACCTGAGAATTTAGCAAAGTCTGGTATCCTAAAGTTGTGGGGGTATGGCATTCGGTCTATGTAATCGGGATACGGCTTCCTATAGCCGATTACCCTTCCTCTGGGCTGTAAACCGAACTGTTCCCTCAAAACATTGGCGATTTGTTCTGCCCAATTAACATTGTCGGCTTGTGGTGCAGCCGGACATTGCCAATTTTCATTGTTCGTGCCCTGCCCCCCGAGTGCAAACTCGGGTCTTTGTCCAAATCGCACCTCAGGAGGTCTTGGCACCGTGTCATAATCATGTTTAAAACCTAATGCATCGGGTATAGGTGCGTACGGCACTACTCTATATGGTGCTTGTTTCATGGTCGTGGCTCCCCGTGACTGCGGGACCTGACCTGTTTCGATCGGCTGATAAGCCGATATCCCGATGCTATTGGAGGGCCCATCTGACTGATTTGATGCGCTTATCTTGGCCCCATCCGTGTGCCCATGGTAGTGTGTGAATCCATCTCTCTGTATGCTTGGTTTCAAAACAGTAGGTTGAGTTGGCATCATAATAGGTGCATGAGCTGACACGTTTACTGTGTTGGTGTTAGGCGTTATAGAATATACTGGGTATGTAGGGATGGTTTGTGGTGGATCTAGCAGGTTTCCAGACGCAGCTAATTCCTGAGCAATCGTTTTCACACTATTTTCTATCATCGGCTTTAATGTGGATACCAGAGCCGATGACTGGTTAATCAATGCGTGATGGACAGATTGCTCGATCATACTTGATAAATCGGCTTGAGCGGGTGCGTATCGGCTTACCGATTCAGATGTTGAATCTCCGATAGGATTGATGCTTGGGAGTGCAATCTTTTGAGTAACGCCACGGCGTGTTTTCTGGAAGCATCGTAGCATCATTTCCTCCAGAGCCGCCTTTCGGTCTTCGATTTCTTTCCGTTGCTCAGGGGTTAAATCGGCCATCTGAGGCGCGATTATGGCATCGGTGTTGATATCGGCGGTGACCGCGGGCTTGTCGGTTGACGACATTCTTTTTGGTCCCACTGGGCGTGCCAAAATATGTTCGCGCGAAAAACGTGAAGGGGGTTTTAGGCCTCGAACACACAAGACAAACACCGGGTTTGCAGAGCGTGCCAGTCGATTTGACCTGAAATCGACAAGGTAGGATTTGTAATTCGATCAAAGCCGATAAACAAAGATCTATCGGCTTTTCGCTAGTCGGCAAGAACCGATTAGGAGATAACTAGATCAACCGATTCTGATTAATCCGGATATAAGGTAAAATCGGCTTCGGGAAGGCGATGCGCAACAAAACGAAGCAAATCAAACCTGGGTGAAATCGGCAAAAATCAACAATCGGCGATGCGCAGCTATGTTGATTCCGTCGACTTGCAGAGGAATCTATGAAGCTAAAGCAATGTAAAAGAAAAGGCTGTAAAAAGTAGGTGTTGTTGGAATCTTTTTCTTCTTTGCTTGGCGTCCACCCCCTTTTATAACACGCCTGGCCGATCCGAGTTGCATATGGATACGGTGTATTTACCCGTATCGGCCTCTTATCCAATTTCCTTTCCTTTTTTAGAAACGGATTCCTTTTCCGAGTCGTTTACCGATTCCTTTCTGTACGAATACTTCTTCTCTATTTTTAGACCGATTTCAATTCATGCCGAATTTTGGTGCAAACAGTTACTCTGCAAGTGCCCAATGAAATGCCACTCGATACGGAAGCTGCAAAGACGGTGGAAGCAATTAATCAGCCAAAACCATCATTTCTATACGATATATACACAGATCGAAGCAATTAAGCAGCGGTGGCCCGCGTCGTAGCGCTGCCGCAACATGGACACCGGCTTGGTCTCCCCCACCGCCACCACCCTGTCGACCCGATTTCAATCCGAGTCGAACAAGGATACTGACGAGTATAGATTAAGCAGAGGAAAGGAAAACAAGAACCATCTAGGGCTACTTCTAACGTAACATAACTAAGGAATGAGAGGTGCTTCTATGCTCTTCCTTCTAGTACAAGTTGCACAAATCTTGAAACAAGCGAAGGGGTAAGTAATCTTGATCTACCATTTATTCATGCTTTAATAGCTGTGCAACTTTTAAAATGAAGAGCATAGAAGCACCTCTCCTAAGGAATAGGGATGCAAATGGGCCGGCCCTAGGGTCATCTTTGACCCACTCTAGTTCATTTGTTTGCACTAAAACTTAAAAGGTGAACTAAAAATTAAGTTTTTAGTTCAAACAAATAAACTAGAATGGGTCAAAGAAGACCCTAGGATCAACCCATTTGCATCCCTACTAAGGAAACATAATTTCATTCCAGATGCCCTTCCATTCCTCCATCACCTGAGTTTTATACCCAGTCTTTACATTCACTTTACCCATAACAGAAAAGATTCACTGTAAAAGATTAAAAGTAAGCAGTGAAAGTAAATATAGATGTCGACACTATTCCTTCATCTATTGCAGGTAATCTGGCTGACAGCCTCTAGGTTCTTGGATGATCTCTCCCTTGCGATGATTAACATCCAGCCGTTGATGTTCATTAAACGAGCTCGCCGAAACGGTATCCAGTTCTGCTGAATTCTCGGTTTCTCTTCATTTCCTCTTAGCAGCTCTGACACACCCGCACCACCTCTGGCGCCCGCCCCGATCGCTCTGCCGCCCGCCCCACCTGCGCCAGCACCGTCCGAACCGCCACCGACGCCGACACGACCGCCCCCTCCGCCGCAGGCGCTGCCATCTCTCCCCCACCGCTCCTTTTCCTCGTCGTCGTTGGTTTCCTCTATCCACACAAACATCGCCTGTGCCGAGCGGTCGAGCCGTCGTGCCCTCCTTGGCCCCATGCGTTGTGCCCTCCTCGTCCGTGCCGAGCCGCCGTGCCCTCCTCGCTGGTGGCGTGCCCTTCTCAGCTCTCGTGCGCTTAGGGATAGCAATCTGATCGGATTACCCATATACTCACAGTAAAAAACGTAATAGAGATAGATATATTTCTCTTTCATTGCCTGTGGATATATTTATGGAGGTCAAATTTTATCTGATAAGCAAACGGGTATGAGTATAGATGAGTTCTACCCGTATGTGTTCCGCCCGATTATTCGCCATCTTTTACTTACATATGAACCAGAACAAGCGCCTAGTTGGCCTCGATTCCCAATTTGTGTTATCTTATTTTTTTGAAACATTTGGTACCTCATATTAGTAATTTGTGATTGGTGATACCGTGATAAGTTAATTGTAATGTGTGTGATGACTGATGAATTGTTTCTCTTTTAATTGTTGAATTTAAGCATTTGTGATGACTAATGAACTATTTTATTTTTAATTATTGAACTAGAGCATCTGTGCGTCATTTTTCTATATATGTTATTTAATTCTGTCGGAACCCGAATTTGCAAATCCGGACCCTCTGTGTATTCAGCACTAGTCCAAGATCACGCTAGTGCACACAGTCTCAACATCGGTAAATATCACAATCATACACATCGATAGTAATAAAGTATTTTAATTAAAATAACCAAACTGGTTGCTCGACCTTATGGTCAAGTTACAAGAGTACGCCACACAGGGCGAAAACTTATTAAGGAAATAAATTGCAGCGGAATAAAGCATCAACATGGCGCCATTCAGTATACCACAGGCAACTGACTGGTCTCGCTCCCTAGATAGACGGTTCCTCCTGAAGTTCTTCCTCCAAAGCTGGCGTTGCTTCTTCTTCAACTGGTGTTGTATTGTTGCAAGGGGTGAGTACTTGGTACTCAGCAAGTCATGCACAGAATGCAAACTAATATTCTACATGCAGAGTTTAGTACAAGGAATGTTCCATGGTTCGTTTGTAGTAAACAGCAATTAACAGAATTTTTTACTGTTCTAACCCCTCTGAACATCTTTTTTACAGATCTAGCCGCTTATCCTACAAAATTTCAAATGTAGCCCCTAAACAGTGTATCCTCGCGCATTCCGGGCGCTGAATTTTTTTTCCTATTATTTTATTCGGAATGCCGCGACGCCCGACCGCTGGAAATGCCGAAACACAAAAAAAAAAATTTTCATAATATTTCCGCGGTGCCCGTTAGCGGTAAAATAATTAAAAAAAAAAAAAAATTTTAGGTGTTTTCCCGCGGTGCCCGACCGCTGAATTCGCTGGAAAGAAAAATTTTTTTTTTGCCAAATTCCATGAGTCTGACACGAGAAGAAAAAAATTTTTAGAAACTAAAACTGTGAGCTGAAAATTTTCGAATTTTTTTTTTTGTTTTTTTTTTTAAATTGCAGCTCAAGATTTTAAATAGCAGTGAAAAAAAAATATTTTGCAAATTTCCCCACGGCGCCCGAGAGCGGGATTTAAGCTCGAAAATTTTAAATTTTTTAAAAATTTAAATTATTATTTTTAAATAACCGGTGCTTTGGATGCTTTGGATGGATGCTATGCTATCGTAGCCTGCACTTTGATTCCAAAATTCGATTCTTTGCATGGGAGAAAAATAAGGGACGTGACGGCGAATAGATTGATATGACGGGGAATAATTGATTTGTCTCTTGATTTGCCTTCCTAATTAATTGCCTCCCTAATTAATTGCCTCAGCTTGCGGTCTATATAAACCGAAGCGGAGCTCAGCCTCAGCCTGCGAGGTCGATGAAAAACGAAGCTGTGTTGTGAAGAGAGGAGTGATTCCTAGAGAGCAGAACGGAGAGATTTCGCAATAGCAGAGGGGTGTGAGTTCACCACAGGAGACAACAGTGCGGTGTTAATCTTTGTTGATCTACGGTGGTAATCTTTGTTAATCTATGTTGCCTTCCTCTCGAATTTCTTATGGATCTGACCTCCTTCATTTTATTTTTAAAAAAACTTTGCAGGCATTGATCTGGAGTTTTGTTGATCTTCGGTACAACTTCGATAAGGTTAGTTAGAAATCTTCATGAGTATTAGTATATTATGGACAATGCAGTAGTAGAGTTCAGTGCAATAGTGGTTGTTGTAAGGATGTATTGTTGTGCACAATATAGTAGTAGTGACCAGTGTAGTAGTAGTCTTAATGATCTACATGTGTCACCAATGTAGTTTTAGTGACCATTGTAGTCCTATCATTAGCTCTAATGATAGTTTCAATGTAGTAGTAGTTTTAATGGCCAGTGTAGTAGTAGTTTTAATGGCCAGTGTAGTAGTAGTTTTAATGACCAGTGTAGTAGTAGTTTTAATGACCAATGTAGTTGTTGAAAGTGGATTGGAGTGACTAGTGTACTAGTACCAGTTTCAATGATCTAATCTAGTAGTGTCAAGTGTAGTAGTAGCAAGTTTTACTGATGTACTATTGTTGAGTGTGTAGTATTAGTGCAGTATATTGTTAGGCTAGGGTTAATTGGTCGTTTAGAGTAAGTTAGTGCAATTAATAATATGCTGGTAAAATTGCATGCCATGGTCAATTATTTAATTATTTTGCCAGTGTCACATGCAAAAAGCAAAGCAAGTAGTGATTATTTTCGATGATTCGTGACATGCATGAGATTCCTGACATGCAAAGCCTTTGGCTTCATTGCATGTAGCCAAAAAAGGAGCATGCATGAGATTCCTGCCATGCAAAGCAGCCAGCTTCATTATATTTTCGATGAACTGATGAGGGATCATTTTTTGCAGGTATTCTCCAGAAATAAAATATCTACGTGGATATTTAATCTTGAGGCTCAATTTCTGGGAGGATAATCTGATCGTTACGCCGGCTATTGCAATCATCAGTTTTGCTTCATAAAGGTTAGTGTAAATATGTGTGAACTGTAGATGTACATGATTAGTATAAATGTGACACCTCGGAGTGTCGTATCCTTAATTTTTGAGCATGATAAGGTTAAATACAGTATGAGATGTGGAAATAAGGTTAAGATCATAAGGATCGGGGGTTAATAACGTTTCCGGGCCGTTTTCGGGGTTTTGGGCCTTCCCGGGGGAGTTTTGGGCCTTGGTGGGCTTTGGTGGGATGGATTAGGACTCCGTAACGGACTAGGATTGGGTTGAGGGCTGTTAAAAGGGCTCCCTGCCCCCTTGCGCCCCATCTCAGCCCCTTGCGCCCCCACCTTCCCCTCTTGCGCCTCTCTCCTCCCCCCTCCCTAAGCCCTAGCCCCCATAACCGTGCGCATCCCCCTCCCTTTCCTCCACCTCCACACCACCTCCCCTCCACCCCTTGCTGCCCTAGGGTGGTCTCCCCACCCCTGCACCTCGCGGAGTCATCCCGTGGAGCGAGGAGCAAGGAGCGAGGAGCGAGGAACGTGGAGCGAGGAGCGATTCGCGAGGAGATTCGCGGAGATTGATTGGAGTTTTGCGCTTCGGGCAAAGGTATGATCTTGGGGATCCTTGGGGATGATCTAGGTACTGTTATTAGGGTGTTTATCAAGTTTTTAGATCAATTGGAGGCGCTGGTTTGAAGTAATTTGGGTTAGATCTAAACTTGTCCACGTTTCTGTTTTCGGGCAGATTGAGCAGTCGAACTAGGGTTCGAGTTTCCGTCGATTTAGAATCCGAATCAGACCGTACGGACTTCTAGGAAGTTGTAGATAATTTAATTATCTTTCCGTGGACGTAAAGCACGTTAAATTCCGATCAGCCGTTTGAAAGTTATGGCTGTTTTACCGAGCGCCTAAAAATCTGTAACGTAATTGGAACAGATCTCGGTAATCTGTAGATTAAACAATTTTAGAGTCCGAATCAGTCTTTCCTATAACTAGAAAAAGTTGGGAAATTTCCTAAGCTTCGCGACGGTGTACTCGTTTATTCGATTTGGAGTCCCAGAACTCAAGTTATGCCTTTTGCAAGGCTGCTGTCCCGCCGGGACAGAACCTCTGTTTTTAGGTTTTGCGAGTAGTTGGCAATGTCGGGTTAGATGGGGCGTGTGTACTGTTTTGAGGTTATGATTGTGAGTGTGTGATGCCTATGTGCAGGTGGTGTGACCCCGGGAGTTCCCTCTTCTTCCCGCCAATCCGTTGCACGTGGTTGAGGCAAGTGTGTTGTGATGGATAGCGAGTTGTAGGTTGCATGTTGTGATTAGATGGAATTGTTTACATGATATATGTTCACTTGCCATGTGTTAATAATTGATATGATATGATGAGCATGTTTAACATATTATGATGCCATGTGTTAATATGTGAATTGAATATGATAATTGGCATGGTTGCATGCATGTCATGAGATAGGGCGAGGGCGGTGAGAAAGTCTTAACTAGTCCGGCAAGGTCGGTGAGAAAGTTATGACTAATCCGGAACGCCATTGAGTAAGTCCTATGTCGTGATTCCATCCACGTGGTGTTTGGAAGCGAGTAGGCACCCTCCATCTTCGGGATGGAAGGGAGGAAAGGGTGCACACCGACGGGTGTGTACTTCCCATACCGGTATGAGGTTCCAGAGGGTCAGGAGCAATGCATTACATCGCATACAAATTGATGATGATATTGATAAGTATTCATGAATGAGATGTTATACATGATGAAAGATGTTATTGACTTGTTGTTATGCTTGTTGTCCATTGCGGTATGCTTGCCGAAGTTTTCGAACTCACCCTTGTGTTTTCTTGTTGTTTTAGGTACCATGAGAACGGCATGCGGAAAGGGGAATAGTCACACGCTCACACGTTGCTTCACCTTAATGTTTCCCCAAGTCAATTCATTTAGTTGGATAATAAATTGCGTGTGATGGCCTTTAAATTAAGTCTTAGCTTGGTTAATGAGAGTTCTATTGTTTGTTTGACACTTGGAACCTTAAGAGCTTAATGTTAGTCTCTTATTGTCGTTAAGACTTTATTTATTGCTGTTTTAGATGGTTCTCTTATTGCCATATAATGCTATATTGTTGCTGTTCCTTAAATTCATGATAAAACAAAGGAGGTGTCACGAAATCTCGGTTTTAGCCTATGCACCTTTGCTGGAATTTGATGTTAAATGTGGTATTTAGATGTTGTTTAGCTTATGTTTGGTAACATTCAGGCATAGTAAATGCCTGGTGTTACAATTTGGTATCGAGAGCGGTGTAGGTCCTTGGAATGTGAATTTTTAGTGTCATGCTATAGGGTACAACTAAAATGTGATGTGGAATAACTTAGAAACATGGCTTAGGTCTTAACTAAAACTTTGTTATAGGATAGCAACATTAAAACTTGTAAAAGTGGTATAACTAATCTAAAATTTGACACACCTGGTTGCACAGTAGGATGGGGTTTTGGTTCATCATTGCATTGCGCTTAATTATTTAATGAAGGATATGCTTATGATGATGTTTGATCTATGATCTTGATTGTGTGATTTTGTGTTTATGTTTTCGTGTTTGGATGGTTGTCTGCCTAAGCAGCCATGCCAAGGGTAGAGGCCGTGGACGCCGTGGCCGTGGAGGCCAGGCGAGGCTCCCAGAGTTGCGGAGTCTGCTGTATAAATGATTGGATTGTTCCTGTTGTGGTGATAAAAGTGGGGTTGTGGTGCCAAGGGTTTCGGTCACCTCTTTGGTTCATAGTAACGGTGAGGTTTGACGGTGTGGCGGTTAGCGCCATCACCGAAGAACTATTAACCCCTGTAGGAGAAGAATGCTTATCCTTTCTGTCCTTGATCGGGTAGTTGACTGAGTCAAATAGAAGAGTTGATGGTGGTTCCCTTCGGATGTTCTCTGCCGCTCGACGGCCGGTTTATTTGTTTTTCTTGGCTTTAGTTGAGCTGAACCAAAAGAAAAGTGTTTTGTATTGGATTTTCGCGGATCGTTAGTGCGGTGGTGAGCACCGTGCTCAGAGTGTGGTTGGACCGGGAGTTGCAACCACCGCGGGCAAGCCTGGCCATACGGACGAGTCTGCCGGATGAATCCGGTAGCATCATCAAGTGGGAGACGGTGTCTTCTCCTCCCACTCCAGCCAGCGTCTTCCGGAGGATCGGTGCACATGATGGCTGCCCTGTTTCTCACCCACCCTTTGCGTGGGCGCCACCAGCGGCGTCTTGGTGCCCGCGCGGCCGTCTGCTCCTCCTCGATTGCCTCCTCCGCCCCCTTGATGGGGCATCACCGAGTCGGGGCTTTACGTCCCGGCGCCACCAGAGTGTACGCTTTGCCGACCGCCGAGTCACCGGGCATCCAGAGGTGGTTTGGTACTCTGCTCGTGGATTCCGTTGATGCCTTTGTTCTATTTGATTCCTGAGCATCCTACTCTTTTGTGTCGTCGGAGTTTGCTAGTAGAGCTAAGTTGGGAGTTCAGCGGATTTACGAGTCCGTGTTAGTCGATTCTCCTGGGGTTGATTGCTAGTTCTTTGGTTTGCCACTGGTTGCACCATTGCCATTGATGATGAGGTTTTCTTTGCCAATCTCATGGTGATCCAATGGCTCCTTTTGATGTCATTTTGGGCATGGACTGGCTGCATCGATGCACTGCTAAGATCTGTTGTTTCGGAAGACAGCTTTCCTTGCGAGGCCCGTCCGGGAAGAGTTGACCTTTCAGGGTGGTATACCCTCCGGCCGTCTTTGCTTTGACTAGTTTGTTTTACTGGTCGGCTTGAGGCTATTGGGTTTCCTCATGACTTTGTCTCGAGAAGCCATCTTCCTCGATTCCCATTGAGGAGATTTCTGTAGTGAAGGAGTTCGTTGATGTGTTCCCTGACGAGTTGCCTGGTCTACCTCTGTGAGGAATGTGGAGTTTCAGTATTGATCTTGCTCCTGCACTCGACCTATTTCTATCTCTCCATACCGCTTGGCTCGACCTTTTCAAGACGAGTTGAAGAAGCGATTGGAGGATCTGCATGGCCAAAGGCTTCATTCGGCGTAAGCGTATCGCCATGGGGAGCACCCGCCCTCTTCGCCTCAAGAAGGATGGAAGTTGGCGTATGTGCATTGATTATCGTGCTCTTAACCAAGTGACACCAAAACAAGTATCCTTTGCTCGCATCGAGGATCTGTTTGACCAATCAAGGGAGCAAAGGTGTTCTCCAAAATTGATCTTCATCGAGGTATAATCGGATCCGTGTAAGGGAGCAGGACATTGAGAAGACTGCTTTCTCCACTAGGTATGGGCATTATGAATTTAAAGTTATGTCTTTTGGACTAACTAATGCTCCTATTTGTCTTTATGGAGGCGATGAACAGTATGCTACACAAGTACCTTGATGAGTTTGTGGTATTGTTCATCGATGACATTCTCGATTTACTCTAAATCGAAGAGGAGCATGAGCGACACTTGAGGCTTGTCTTTGAGTACCCTGAGGAGAATCAATTCTTTGCTAAAATTTGAAAAAGTCACGAGTTACGGATTTGAAGTGGGTTTTCTTGGCCACATCATCAATCCAGAGGGCATATCGGTAGATCCTAGCAAAGTCTCAAGAGCTTTGGATTGGAAGAGGCCTTCCAATGTCAAAGAGGTGCGTAGCTTCCTTGGGTTGGTGGCTACTATCGGCGTTTTGTGCAGGATTTCTCTATCATTGCCAAGCCACTTTCACACCGACTCACAAAGGGATGAAGTTCCAGTGGATCGCAGAGTGTGAGCACAGCTTACGCACTTTGAAGGAGAAGTTAGTGATCGCTCCTGTTCTTACCCTTCCCGAACCAGAAGCGTTTCACTGCTTATTCGATGCTTCTCGATTGGGACTTGGGTGTGTGCTCATGCAAGAGGGCAAGGTGATTGCTTATGCTTCGAGGCGCTTGAAAAGCATGAGCGTAATTATCCCACGCATGATCTTGAGCTAGCCGCCGTGGTGTTTGCATTGAAGATATGGAGGCATTACTCAGACGGTGAGTCTTGTGATATTTTCACTGATCACAAGAGCCTCAAGTACATCTTTACTCGTAAAGATTTGAACTTGAGGCGGAGGAGGTGGCTAGAATTGATAAAGGATTATGACCTCACTATCCAAAGTATCATCCGGGAAGGCAAATGTGGTGGCGACGCTCTCGATGCCAAGACAATGCCCCTGTTGTTGATTGTCTTGTTGCTGATTTTGAGCGTTTGGGAGTCTCCTATCGCTGCGGGGACCGTGCAAGCTGAAACTCAATTGATTCTTGAGTCGATTCCCAGCGTGTCGCGGAGGCACAAAGAAGATGATCGTTTGCTCCAGCAGTGAGGAACGCCTTGAGGATGGCAAGTCGGGAGACTTTACCGCTGATGATGCGGGAGTTTTGAGGTTTCAGGGCCGTGCGTGCGTGCCCCGTAAATCTCAAGTGAAAGAAGACATTCTCGAGAGAAGCTCATCGCACCAGACACGGTCCATCCTGGAGAGACCAAGATGTACAGGGACTTGAAGAAGAATTTCTCGTGGAAAAGGATGAGAGTGGATATTGCCAAGTATGTGGCGTCTTGTGGGATCTATCAAGATCAAAGCTGAGCATAAGCGTCCACGGTCTCATGCAGCCATTGGAGGTTCTCGTGTGGCCATGGGATGACATCTCCATGGATTTTGTGGTTGGTTTACCTCGTTCTCCACGAGGAAGGATGCTGTTTGGGTTGTGGTGGACCGTCTCAAAGAAGTCTGCGCATTTCATTCCCATCCGCACGACCAATTCGGCGGCGAGTTGGCTCCCATCTATGTGCGGGAGATTGTGAGATTGCATGGTGTACCCAAGACCATTATCTCTCGATCGGGATGCGAAGTTCGTCTCCAAGTTCTGGAGAGTTTGCAGAGTGCTTTGGGTGCGGCTTTGCCTTAGTACCGCTTTTCACCCTCAGACAGATGGGCGATCTGAGCGTACCATCCAAACTTTGGAGGACATGCTCGGGGCCTGTGTGATGGCTTGGAAGGGTAGCTGGGAAGACCATTTGCCCCTTGCGTAGTTTGCTTACAATAACGACTACCATTCCAAAGATCCGGCCGCTCCTTATGAGGTAATCGTATGGTCGGAAGTGCAGATCGCCACTTTGTTGGGATGTCGGCGAGAGAGCTATTCTTGGGCCGGATTGGGTTCAGCAGACCGTTGATCGCGTGTCGGAGGTACTGCAGAACCTTCTCGCAAAGCAGAGCGCATGTAAGAGCTATGCTGATGTGAGGCGGCGAGACTTGGAGTTTGAGGTCGGTGATAGCGTACTCTTGCGAGTATCTCCCACCAAGGGTGTGGTGCGTTTTGGCACCAAAGGAAAGCTCACCCAAGGTATGTTGGGCCTTTTCCTATCCTCGCCCGAGTTGGCGGGTTGGCCTATCGCCTAGAGCTACCTAATCCATGCAAGGTGTGCATGATGTGTTCCATGTCTCGATGTTGAAGAAATACTTGCACGATCCGGAGTTGGTGGTTCCATTGGAACCATTAGTGCTTGAGCAGGACCTCACCTTCGAGTCCCGTCTGTGGAAATTCCGGGGACTTCAGAGCGAGTGATGAAGAACAGACGCTTAAGTTTGTCAAGGTCTTGTGGTCACATCGCATCGAGAGAGAAGCGACTTGGGAGCTGGAATCTACGCATGCTGAGAAGTATCCCGAGCTTTTCACCTCAGGTGTGTGATGTGAAAATCTGGTGTCTTTGGTTTCTTTGGGTTTCGTGATTGGTGCGTTTAGATTCGAGGTCGAATCCGTTGAAGGGGAAGAATGTGACACCTGAGTGTCGTATCCTTAATTTTTGAGCATGATAAGGTTAAATACAGTATGAGATGTGGAAATAAGGTTAAGATCATAAGGATCGGGGTTAATAACGTTTCCGGCCGTTTAGGGCCGCTGGGTTTTGGGCCTTCCCGGGAGTTTTTGGGCCTTGGTGGGCTTTGGTGGGATGGATTAGGACTCGTAACGGACTAGGATTGGGTTGAGGGCTGTTAAAAGGCTCCCCTGCCCCTTGCGCCCCATCTCAGCCCCTTGCGCCCCACCTCCCCTCTTGCGCCTCTCCTCCCTCCCTCCCCTAAGCCCTAGCCCCCATAACCGTGCGCATCCCCTCCCTTTCCTCCACCTCCACACCACCTCCTCCACCCCTTGCTGCCCTAGGGTGGTCTCCCACCCCTGCACCTCGCGGAGTCATCCCGTGGAGCGAGGAGCGAGGAGCAAGGAGCGAGGAGCGAGGAACGTGGAGCGAGGAGCGATTCGCGAGGAGATTCGCGGAGATTGATTGGAGTTTTGCGCTTCGGGCAAAGGTATGATCTTGGGGATCCTTGGGGATGATCTAGGTACTGTTATTAGGGTGTTTATCAAGTTTTTAGATCAATTGGAGGCGCTGGTTTGAAGTAATTTGGGTTAGATCTAAACTTGTCCACGTTTCTGTTTTCGGGCAGATTGAGCAGTCGAACTAGGGTTCGAGTTTCCGTCAATTTAGAATCCGAATCAGACCGTACGGACTTCTAGGAAGTTGTAGATAATTTAATTATCTTTCCGTGGACGTAAAGCACGTTAAATTCCGATCAGCCGTTTGAAAGTTATGGCTGTTTTACCGAGCGCCTAAAAATCTGTAACGTAATTGGAACAGATCTCGGTAATCTGTAGATTAAACAATTTTAGAGTCCGAATCAGTCTTTCCCTATAACTAGAAAAAGTTGGGAAATTTCCTAAGCTTCGCGACGGTGTACTCGTTTATTCGATTTGGAGTCCCAGAACTCAAGTTATGCCTTTTGCAAGGCTGCTGTCCCGCCGGGACAGAACCTCTGTTTTTAGGTTTTGCGAGTAGTTGGCAATGTCGGGTTAGATGGGGCGTGTGTACTGTTTTGAGGTTATGATTGTGAGTGTGTGATGCCTATGTGCAGGTGGTGTGACCCCGGGAGTTCCCTCTTCTTCCCGCCAATCCGTTGCACGTGGTTGAGGCAAGTGTGTTGTGATGGATAGCGAGTTGTAGGTTGCATGTTGTGATTAGATGGAATTGTTTACATGATATATGTTCACTTGCCATGTGTTAATAATTGATATGATATGATGAGCATGTTTAACATATTATGATGCCATGTGTTAATATGTGAATTGAATATGATAATTGGCATGGTTGCATGCATGTCATGAGATAGGGCGAGGCGGTGAGAAAGTCTTAACTAGTCCGGCAAGGTCGGTGAGAAAGTTATGACTAATCCGAACGCCATTGAGTAAGTCCTATGTCGTGATTCCATCCACGTGGTGTTTGGAAGCGAGTAGGCACCCTCCATCTTCGGGATGGAAGGGAGGAAAGGAGTGCACACCGACGGGTGTGTACTTCCCATACCGGTATGAGGTTCCAGAGGGTCGAGCAATGCATTACATCGCATACAAATTGATGATGATATTGATAAGTATTCATGAATGAGATGTTATACATGATGAAAGATGTTATTGACTTGTTGTTATGCTTGTTGTCCATTGCAGTATGCTTGCTGAGTTTTCGAACTCACCCTTGTGTTTTCTTGTTGTTTTAGGTACCATGAGAACGGCATGCGGAAAGGGGAATAGTCACACGCTCACACGTTGCTTCACCTTAATGTTTCCCCAAGTCAATTCATTTAGTTGGATAATAAATTGCGTGTGATGGCCTTTAAATTAAGTCTTAGCTTGGTTAATGAGAGTTCTATTGTTTGTTTGACACTTGGAACCTTAAGAGCTTAATGTTAGTCTCTTATTGTCGTTAAGACTTTATTTATTGCTATTTTAGATGGTTCTCTTATTGCCATATAATGCTATATTGTTGCTGTTCCTTAAATTCATGATAAAACAAAGGAGGTGCTGCCGAAATCTCGGTTTTTAGCCTATGCACCTTTGCTGGAATTTGATGTTAAATGTGGTATTTAGATGTTGTTTAGCTTATGTTTGGTAACATTCAGGCATAGTAAATGCCGGGGTGTTACAATAAATTAACACGGTCAATGTATAAATTAACACGGTAAATGTAGTAGTAGTGGCTGTTTTAATGATGTATTGTTGTCGAGTGTAGTAGTGAGGAGTGTAGACATTGTAGTAGTGACGAGTGTAGTAGTGGCTTCAATGTCGACAATGTAGTACTGACGAGTGTAGTAGTAGTTTTAATGATGTACATGTGTAATGTCGTCGTATTGACCATTTTAATAGTAGCAGAAGTTTTAATGTTGTACGATTGTAGACATTGAAGTTGTAGTGACAAGTGCAGTGGTAGTAGTAGTTTTAATGATCTATGGTTGTGGAAAGTGGATTGGAGTGAACAGTGTAGTAGTAGCAGTTCGATTGATCTAATGTTCTCGATAGTGTAGTAGTAGTGTCTAGTTTAGTACTACCAGTTTTATTGATGTACTGTTGTTGAGAGTGTAGTACCAGTGTAGTGTATTGTTAGGCTATGATTAATTGATCGTTTACAGTTAATTATTTACTTTTACGCTATTAAGTACTCGTATTTTCTTCAATTTGCTTTTTTGTATTTTAGTGCAAGTAATAATAAACTGGTAAAATTATTCTGACGTGGACTAGAGACTGGTTCCATGTTTAATTAGGCACGCTATTGGGAACTATCAATTTTAATAGAATCCGTCAGGATAATTGATTCCATGTTTGAAATGCGAAGTGTAGCAGATCGATAATTGTAATACGATAAGCTCTTTGGGCACTTGAAGACATGGAAAAATTTCATGGTCACGAAATTGGATTTAATGCCTAAAAATTATGTAGGACTGAAGGGAAAAGAAAAGAAGAGAAAAGAAAAGACGAAAACTATAAAAACATTTATTTTGGCATTTTATTGGAAACTATCAATGTTAGTCCTATAAATCGCAGTAAAGAACATGATTTTTTAGAAATACTTATGTCTTTTCGCTATGGTAGGTACTACATGGAAGAAATTTTAGAGTTGTGCGTGTTTTATGGTGACAATGTTGTTCGAGAGGGTCCATATGGGGTGGACCTTTCGAACTGCGAAAGGAAGATGATCCGGGCTCCGGGTCTAACGGAGATGAGTCTGAGCGACCTCCGTACGTGCGTGAGAAGCGCATTTGATCCATTGACTGCCCGGAAAAAGCTCGTAATCGAGGCAATACATGCTAGAGTTGTGGCAGGGTCCACCAACTGCGGGTGGGAGCTTTGTAAGATTGTGGGAAGCGCATTGTGGGGGGAATACATGCAAGTTGTGATGAACCCTAAAGCGTTGATACACCGTCGCCCGATGGTGTATGTGCGCTTCCTGGATAGAGAACAAACCTCTAGTCCCCTTGGTGGCGGTGGCGGTGGCGGTGGCGTCGAAGATTCATCTGGCGCCATCGGTACCGATGAATTTCGGGCGAATGAAGACATCGGCCAGTGGTGGTCCGCTCGCATTGACTGCCACGAGCACCTAGAAGGCATGGCGGAGGAAGAAATATCTGATGAAGATGACGAAGTCAACACGGATAGCAGTGAAGACGACGATGGAGCTCCAATCGGTGGCATTGTGTCCACTGATGTGGAGCATGTGTCTTCTCGATTGGACGAACTGGCGATGACATCTCTCGTCCTGCCGCCAGAGTCGGACGGAGTGGGCCTTCGATCAGACACTCGCTTGTTTCCGCAACGCTTCCCTACGAAGAGTGCCGTCCAGCAGGCAATTGCTAGATATGCGGTGAACATCAGCCGCACATACCGGGTGTATAAGTCGAACCAGGAGACCTACATTGTGAAGTGCATGGATCCTCAGTGTCCTGGCAAGATTCGTGCCCATAAGTCCAAGGGCGCGAGTTTGGGCTTCAAGATAACCGTATTGACGAACCACACTTGTGTGCTTGATGAGCCACTGGCGAAGCACAAAAATGTCACATCCTCATATGTGGCGAGCCTGATTTCTCACTTGGTCACGGCGGACTTTACCGTTTCACCGAAGATATTGAGGGCGACGTGATAAACAAGCAGGGATATCCTGTTAGCTACAAAGCAAGGTCTCGGCGAGCGAAGAGGAAAGTTATAGAGATGATGTACGGCACGTATGAAGAGGGTACAACCTTGTTCCTCGCATGCTTCACCGCATTGCTGAAACCAATCCGGGACCTACATCAACAAGATGGATAGGCCGCACTCGCGAAGGGTCCGAATCGCTTCATCCTCGATCGTGTCTTCTCGGGCATTCGGACCAGCTATTCGGGATTCAAGCATCGCTGCCTGTGCTTACCATGGATGGTACTTTCCTGGCCGGCAAGTACAAGGGCACCATTCTGATGGCGGTTGCGGCGGACGGCAACGATCAGCTACTCCCGGTGGCCTATGCAATCGTGGAAAGCGAGAACACGGAGAGCTGGTTGTGGTTCCTAGCAAATGTGAAACAAGCTGTTGTCCAAGATCGCCCCAACGTGTGCCTCATCACTGACAGGCATGCTGGTTTAATGTCCGCCATCAGCACCATGCAAGGAGGGACACAGGCGCCTTACCAATGGAATGATGTCGTGAACCGATGGTGCATGAGGCATCTTGCGGCGAACCTACATAGGAGGTTCCGCAGCAAGGAAGTCATGAAGACATTTAAAAGACTCTGCATGCAAAATCAGAGGCGGAAATTTGAGGCCATATGGAGAGTGCTCGATGAGGAGACCGCAAAACTTACGACGCAGTCAAACTCCGAGGTCAGCAACTTCTCTCAGTGGGTGCAGTTGCATGCCCCGGATCTGGATAAATGGTCCTTGTTGCATGACACAGACGGTGCTAGATATGGCATAATGACAACTAACATGTCGGAGGTTTACAACGGTGTTTTGAAGGGTGTTCGGTCCCTCTCAGTTAGTGCCGTCGTGGAGGAAACCTGGAACAGATCATGGATACTTCGTGAACAGGGAGGAATGCAAAGAATCATATAGATTCAGAAAGCAGTTCTCGAACGTATGCATGCATACATGGAGAAGAAAATAGAAAAGGCTCGCTCGCACGACGCCCGCACCATGGATGGAATCAGGCAAAAGTTTGAAGTGCATCTGCGGGAGAAGTTCGTCGGTGGGCATTGCAGAGGGTACCGTAAACAGGTGTGCACAATAGGTGATGTCGCGAAATGCACATGCAACAAGCCACAACTGTTGCACAAGCCATGCTCGCATGTATATGCAGCATGCGCAGCTTTACGCTCGATCCTCGTGGCGTACATCTCTCGAGTACTTCAGACCGCCATCTGTTCGGGACATGGAGTTCGGAGTTCAACTCTTATGGCTTGGACA
Organism: Rhipidocladum racemiflorum; assembly: GCA_036346355.1. Classification (NCBI taxonomy): domain Eukaryota; kingdom Viridiplantae; phylum Streptophyta; class Magnoliopsida; order Poales; family Poaceae; genus Rhipidocladum; species Rhipidocladum racemiflorum. The sequence continues at coordinate 35,698,015 of CM070580.1, read as the reverse complement.
TGCATCACAGGGAGCTATGGCCGGGCCAAGTGACTTGGTATCAGAACGATGCCTTAAAGCGGAGCGGCCGTGGACGGTGGCAGTCAAGGCGAATCCGCAACGATATGGATGCAAGTCAAAGGGGGGACAGGCCAGCCGCACGAAAGTGCCGTATATGTAGGACAGTCGGGCATACAATGAAGAACTGCCCTAATAGGGCCGGCTCGTCAGCCCATCCCTAGCAACCATGACAATGTACCTCGATGTAATTTCTTTATGTTCATGTGGGAGTAGTACTTTCATTTGGTGTTATGTAATATCATGGACCGTGCTGCCTATGTCAAGTTAGCTGATGTAATGTCCTCCCATTTCATGTATTGCCAAATCGTGTACTGTCATGTAATTTTAATTTGAATTGTGCGGTTAGTACTTTCCCAGAATTGCATTACTATATTACGTTATGTAATGTCATGTCATCACATTTTATTTGTTGTTATGGTATGAAATGTTATTTATTTTCGTACCTGTATTAAATTTTGTTTATTCTCGCAGGACATGGCTGGAGACCCGCAGTCTTTGCTTGACTCACACTACGATGCCAAGCATCGTGCCAGGGTCTGGCTTGCAGGTGGCACCCCACCGTCTTTCGCTCTCAGGCCCGCGAGGGAGCACTGGCCCTTGGACGAGCGGTACGTGCCCACTCTACGGGAGTCAGGGCTTCTGCCGCTAGCCCGGATGTTGGACATCGGGCAGTCCTTCCCGTTGGATGGGGCTCTTTTGTCTCAGACCGTTGATCGTTGGAGGCCAGAGACCCACACTTTTCACTTCCGCTGGGGGAGATGACCGTCACCCTCCAGGACGTTGCCTATATTACCGGCTTACCTATAAGGGGCAAGCCGATAGTTCCGCCACCTCGGAGGCCTGACTGGAAAATCAGGTTGTTTGACAGGTTTGGCCATGTTGTCCCTGAGCATAGTTCGGGGGTTCCGCTATCATGGCTTCGTCGCTACATGGAATGCCCCGATGATGCGCCGCAGCACACGGTGAGGACTCATCTCGTTGCATACCTGCTCTTCCTATTTGGTTGGGTGTTGTTCCCTACATCACAGGAGATCTTTGTGGATCCGAGCTACATCCACATCGCGGAGGCTTTGGCCGATGCCCACCTCGACGATGTCCCTCAGTTTAGTTTCGGATCGGCGGTGCTCTGCTCGTCATACAGAGGATTGTGCGCGGCCAGCATGAAGACAACGGGGGAGGAGCCCATTCTTGCGGTTTGCTATCCACTGCTACAGATCTGGTCGTGGGAGCACTTTCCGGTCGGTCGCCCATACTTCCAGGAGCCCGTTCACCCATACAAGTTGTTGCCTCAGTTCTATGGTGAGCACCCGAATGATGGTCCCACTATGGGTTCTCGCTGGACCCACTCCATGCTGCGATGGGCAAGGGATAGGCCTCGGAGGGTCTATCCTGAGTTTCATAACTATTTTGAGACCCTCCATGAAAATGAAATAATATGGCAACCCTGGACTTCTGATGCGTTGGCGACTACGGCGCCGCACGGATTGTCACACCAGTGCGGGCAGGATCAGGCATACTGGTTCACGAGGTGCCACCTCGTGTTTTGTCACATGGTGGAGGCGTACTCCCCAGCCAGAGTTATGCGCCAATTCGGACTTCATCAGCAAATTCCCCCTCAAGTTGGCCGGCCTTTGCCACGAAGAGTGCATATGTACGTTCATTTTGTAAATATGCTACGTATTACGTAATTACAATGTGTAAGTTACAACTTTCTTTTCCACAGGCAATCTCGAAGGGGCCAAAAGAGCGACGAATGGCGTGACACACAAATGCCATGGACAAGGGCATGGGAGGAGGGCGCCACGGAGGACGTCATAGTGGAGGGTCGACCGTACGACCTTGAGTCGTACGTCGCGTACTTGGAGTGGTTTGTCCCACGTACACATGCACGACTTACTACGACAGCTCCGTCGAGGGCCGAGGAGGTCACCCACGCCGAGCGACTGGCTCTCGGCCACCCTCTGCACCGCGCAGCACGGCAGGATGACGCGGTACGAACGTACATTATTTTTCAATTAACATTTCGTTTACTAATAATATTGTCGTGCAGTTCGATCGCGCATCCCGCATCATCGAAGAGGGTTCGAGCATACTACAGCCTGGGAAGAGGACCACTATTTCCGACTTCAAAGCGGCTGTAAGCTCTATGGTGGACCAAGCGAAGGGAATCGTGCAAGCATTGACATGCGGACGTCACGCTGATGGCGTTGTCGCGGCGTCTTCGAGGGAGGCGCTCGTCCTCCATCTCCCAGGTCTTCACGGCCCAGCATGGTCGAAAGACAATCGAGCTTTGCACGAGCGTCTTCATCCCATGCGGGCATTCAGGACATGCAGGTACAAAGCATATATTTAGTTTTCATACTTCGTAGTGCTTACTCATTGTGACTTCTTTGGCAACGCCATGTCCTATTATAGCACGCACGCAGGGATCGCTCTCTCCTTCCATCATCGTCTAGACGGCAGCATGAAGCACCAGCTCCCCCGCCAGCACGTCCAAATCCCGACGCCGACTCAGATTCGGAGATGGACTCGCCCGTTCGGGGCTTCGGGCCTACACGCTTACCGCAGGAGTTCGGTTTCGGGCAGACCTACACCACCCTTCCGCCGTCATCGTCTAGGCGCGAACATACTCCCCCGGTCGACCCATACGACGACATTGACTCAGACGATCACGACTTGCAAGCAAGAGGTCACCGTGGGGGGGCCTTTGCGCCGCCAGCTTTACCGACGGGATCATCATGGCAGGTATGTTGTTTGGAGATTAAGTGTTTCGCAGGGCTAGAATGAGCTAACACTTTTCTGCTGCAGGTTTCTAGGGGCCAATTCAGCGAGTGGGCACAACAGTCCACATCACTGCAACCTTCATCGGTAATTACTTGTAATTTTGTTAACTAATTGCGATCTCTTATGTCCAATGTACGAACATTAATTTGAAATGCAGACTGCGTGGGTGGATGAAATGTTCCGCAATCAAAACGTAGCAACTTCCCAACATGATGAGGGCCCCAGCGCTGCACAGGACACCCAGGTTGACGGACGCCGTGGCAGGCGCTCACCTGATCGGTGGACGTATTCACGAGGACAAGTCCGCCATCAACGGAAGAGGTGACCGGGTTAGAGCCAAAGACGCGAGCGATTGTATTGCTGTAATGAATCTGTTATGTGCAATGTCGTACGTAGTTCAATATTATGATGATTCTCTTTTATGAGTAATGTTGCTTTATGTTGTTTTCTTAAATTATGCGATGCTGGTATTTTGAGCCCATTTGCAGTATTGAAGACAAACCGAAATTGGGGATTTTGAGCTTCTCTTTTTTTTTTGAAATCTGGGCACTACTTCAAACCGGCATAAATTACTCCAAATTAATCCAAAATAAGCAAACAAATACATTTTTGAAATCTACTCGAAATTCCCTACAAGTTCTCAGGCAAATTTTTTTCCAAATTCGGCCTCCAATTAATTCAAATTCGCAGCTCAATATCCAATTCACCAATTTCGTCCATTCCGGACAGTCGAAACTGAAAATGGCATAACTTTCTAATGGAATGTCCAAATGGATTGCTTCCAGTTGGACATGCTAGATAATTTCACCCTCTACAACTTCCTAAGCAAATGTAAACTCCAATTCGGCCTCTAAGTAGCTCGAATTCGCAGAAAACTAAGAGCCAAAAATCTGCCCGACCAAGCAAACTTTCATCTCGCTGTTGTGTGGTGGAGGGAGGAAGAAGAGGGAGCAGCTCACGGTTTGGGAATGAAGTGGCTGCCACCCACACCACATAACCCACACTTTCATCTCCCCAAAATACCCCCCAAGCAAACCAACCAAATTGCCTAAGTCCTCCCACAGAAAACAGCGCTAGATTCAATTTTTGAGCCAAGTTTAAAATCAGTGTTTGACACCGGATTGGCGATATGACTCCACCACTATATAGAGAAATGTTTTTACTTCGCAACCATGTAACCCGCACACTCTAGGTCATTATAGATTGCCAGTTACAAGGCTCCAAAGTTGGTTGAAAGTCACAAGTGCGGACTGAAATTTTTGGCTCTAAACTTTTGGTTAAGCTTGGGATACTCCTAAGTGCCAGTTTAGGACATTAACTGAAGCCGGGAATTGACCTTAAGAGCGGCTAAAACTTAATTGATGCGAAACTTAGCCGCTATAATCGAATTAGAATTCGGGACCGTGACAGCCTGCAGGACATATCATGTCGTAAGCATGGCTTCAGAACCTGTCCGAAATGTCATTTCAAATGCATGTGTGGTACAGACTGCCTGAGTCGTCTCGTCGAAGCATAGCTGCCAAAGCCTGACTGGCACCTCTCTACCAGCTAGAAAGCTGTATGCATATGTCGGTAGCAAGCATAGGCACAGATGCAAAGGAATCCGTAGCTTTCGCCCTGTGCCCTCGCCTCGACGCTAATGTGCCGCCACCGTTGCCCATCGCCACCGCAGCTAAGCTATAGCCAGGCCCCACACCGCGACAAACGATGCCTCGCCACCGATTCCTCCCACCGCACGCTTTGGCGGCTTTTGGTGGGTGAAACAACATCGATGCGTGATAATGAACGCATCGCTCACGCAATGCCACATAGTGTGCATGAATGCTGTGGAGGTGTACTCACCAGAGCGTGTTAACTTTTTCAACCCCAAGGCTGCGACTAAGGTTGGACTGGGCCGGGCGTGCGCTTCGCCTAAATACCGCGGGTAGCCGCGTTTTGCAATGTTATCGGCACCAGGTTCCCACCTCGCGCTTAATGCTCCGAATCGTGGCTACTCCTAAGCCATCGCCACCTGCAGCCAGACCCCATCGAGCGATCGCAAACGCTGCCACGTGCCGATTTTTCTGCCTTGGCCCATCGCCCAAGACGGTGAGGTGCCGCCACCGTCTCGCTTTCTCCTCGCTTCCCTGCCTATAAATTGCAAGGCCTTTGCACTTCTATCAGGCAAACGCGATACACTGCTCTGAGTTCATAAAGTTTGGATTGAGTTGAGAAAACCCAAAGCGCATAGAGGAGAACTGGTAGTTTTGCTTTCCTTTTTTCCAATATTTCATTTCAGCTTCTTGTTCCATTGTATTATTTACAAAAGTTATTTTGTACGGTGAGTCACATTGTTGTGTTGTTGGGTCACCCACATTATTTTGTACTTATTATGCTTCTTATTGATATTTTTCCTTCGTGTAGATACCGACTTAAGTGTTCGTCAGTTCTGTCCAAGCCATGTCGAAGGCGTCGAGCTCAGTGGTTGCCAATGCAGTATGGTAATTTGCCCTAATCGCCATGTGGATGCTCAAACCTGCTACTCCACCACTGCGCCAAATAACGGACGGGCGTTCTATAGATGCCCAAATTTCTCTGTACGTCTAAATGTATTTCGATATCTTCATATTTCGATGATTATTCTATTGCTCCAGTTTTAAATATCCATGCTCACATTGTTGTGTAGTCTACCAGATGCCAATATCAGCAGTGGGCAGACGATATAAATACACCGACAGCTTTAAACAGGACGCTTCCAATGGCACACCAGAGGAAGGATCTAGCGCAGGAACTTAATAGGGTAACGGTACGAGAATTACCGCAAAGAGAGGGAGTTCGGCCTGAACAAGAAGAAAACCGTGAAGCGTATGATCGCTTCCTTGAGCGCGCCGTAGAAGATAACCACGAAGCTGTAAGCCCTGATTTGGTTGTTCCTCTTGACGGCCATAGCGCTGAAGACTACAAACGTGACCGTTGGGAGTTTTTCGAAGAAGAGGGTGTGGATTTCTATGATAGTGATGATTCTGGAAAGTTCTAAAGCCGCTCTACCCTGCATCCATTTGTATGTTAGTTCTTGTTCACAAGAAATGCTGTTGTAGTTGTTCTCCCTATTGTACTTTGTTCTAATGCTGTTATGTGTTTCTGTTGTATCGTAATGCAGTTTGTACTATTATGAAGCTTTCTGTTATGTTCACCAAGTTATTCGAAGTTATTTTTTCTGGCTGAATGGAGCATATTTTTTATTACATGTATGTAATATCATATTCACCGACAACAGTCATTCAACCTTGTGTTCTTTCGTATATTAGCTGATATGCGACAAAGCTGAATATGATGATATGACAGAAGGATGAAAAAGCGATATGACAAATGAACGTATTAAAAATAAACAACAATGGCAAATAGTCCAAATGATGATATGACAAATGGGTAATATGCATCCATTTGTATGTTAGTTCTTGTTCACAAGACATGCTATTGTAGTTGTTCTCCTATTGTACTTTGTAATATGAATGTCAGGCTTCTTTATAACTCACAAGATCAGTATTCCCTCGTTATTTCTTTTATGCGTTGTAATTTTATGTGCTAACTTATACATTGCTACGTTGTATTCCATGTCAGTGCCATTGAAAGCTGCACGATGTGTCAACCTCAAACAAAGCTGCATGGTCGGGCGCTAATAAACAAAGCTGTCTAAAGCTGTCAACCGCTATCAAGCTGAAACGCTTGATATGACCACTCACTATCTAAAGCTGTCTAAAGCTGCATGCTGTGGCCATAGCCAGGCTCATGTCCCATCACATGAAAAGCTGTAGAAGCATCCGATGCTCGCGGATTTGAATTTCTTTGAAGTCCGCCACTCTCTCCTTTGGCTGGCCCCTCACGAGCACTATAAAAACCGACCGATGGGGTGATATGTGCATCACACTACCAAAACTGCAATAAACTTTAGCCTATTTTCACTACACACAGTAGGCCACGATGTCGTTCTATCGTCGCCTGTTCAGCAAGCGAAGGTTAACCCCCCCCGAAAACCCGGATGCGAGTAGCGTAGACGCCCCAGTTCTGCCGGAGCTGCCACGCCCAAAATGTGACTGCAACCTTCTAGCAAAGATTATGCAGTCTACCCACGGAGATACGGCCGCCCGCGCTCACTACTGTTGTGCCCGCGACTTCGGGGTAAACCAATTGTTGTCCATACAAATTAGGGTGACACTACCATTTCATGCATCGTTCTTTGTTTTTTTAGCACGAGGGCCGGTGTTGCTTCTTCCAATGGATCGACGGGCCGGAACGACGTGACTACGAATTTGTCTACAACTGCCATGACGCCTACCCCACTTCGCCTCAGAACTTCACACGGTGGGAGAGGCCGCCGGGATATGTCCCCTATCTAGATCGACCGGAGTTAAGGGCCGGTGGGCAAGGGACCAACCAATCGGTGAGTTTCATGCGACATGCTCATGTTTCACCCACAAAGTACTCATTCTAAACCTGTTCATCGCATACAGGACTTAAAAAAGAAGCTTGCAAAATGGCTCAAGTCAAGGCAGGAACATCCTCCTCAAGGGCCACCCCAAAGCCCCGAACTGTGCGACCACGGCCTGCAGGCAGTGGTTGATACCTGCCATGAGGATCTAGCGGACCGAAAATTCTACCGGTGCCTTTGCCGAGGATGAATGGTGCCGGTACTTCAACCTGGTGGACCCGAGATGTACCACCCACATCTCAATCTTCCAATCTATGATAACTGGGGACAGCTACCCTCGCCGTGGTGCTACTACCTACCAGAAAAGCCGGACCCCGAGTATGCATACGGTATTCTTCAACCACCACAATGGCATATTGTATTGACTGCAGGGCACACTTTCGGTTGTATAACAAGAAGCCCAACACACACCTCCTGGACCATATAGTGGAGTGCGAGCCAAAACAGAGGAGGCGTCTCGGCAAGTCTCCGGAAGGGCAAGAGGGTTCGTCCTCTCGAAGAGAAAGGGATAAGGGGAAGCAGCCGGCCGAGCTCAAAGACGCAACAAATCCTTGACGCATTACAAAGACCATCTGGGAACCCAGGTGGTATTAACATAGGGGGCGCCGGAAATCGGGATGGCATGCCCATATGGGAGGGCAGGACTCCACAGAATGCACACAAACAAGTTACTTCTTATACCCCAGAGACGTATGGCATAGGCTACCCATTGGTCAAGACTGGGAGCATCACAGACGCCCATGGAGCTCTTTCATAAGAGAGATTGAGCGGTGTCCGAGAACAAATCGCACAAGATTGACGGGTGATGTAATATGTAGAAAATGTATGGCATCATTCCCACTGTACGAACATAGGCGGAACGATCACTTGTTTCACCATTACAATCAGTGTTATTGGCACTTCTCCTAGCAATGTCGTCACTGTTGTAATATCCGTGTAATATCATCTAAACTTTCGTTGTATCTGCCCCGAACCTCGTGTCATTATTGCTTTTTCAGCTTTTGTCATATCAACTATTTTCAGCTTTAGTCATATCAACTTAGGGTCATTGCGACAGTCTATTTGTGTAGCAAAGAAAGGTGTAAATGACATATTTTTCCAGAATATGCTACTCCATATGTCAAACAGCATATCTGCAGTTCTGTTGCAAAAAATTACATTTAAATGTGATATTTTACGGTCATTTAAAAGGGTTAAAACCTATCGTTCACAATAATACTTAGGGTCATTGCGACAGTCTATTTGTGTAGCAAAGAAAGGTGTAAATGACATATTTTTCCAGAATATGCTACTCCATATGTCAAACAGCATATCTGCAGTTCTGTTGCAAAAAATTACATTTAAATGTGATATTTTACGGGCTGCCGAAAAGGGTTAAAACCTATCGTTCACAATAATACTTAGGGTCATTGCGACAGTCTATTTGTGTAGCAAAGAAAGGTGTAAATGACATATTTTTCCAGAATATGCTACTCCATATGTCAAATAGCATATCTCATAGTTCATTGCAAAATATTATATTTAAATGTGATATTTTACTGGTCATTAAAAGGGTTAAAAGTTATCGTTCACAATAATAATAAACAAATTTTGAAATTTATTTCAGCGACAATTGGAAAATAAAAACGAAAATAATATATGTAAAAACTAAAAGGGTTTTAAATACAAACCACCACCGTGGAATTTTTTAAAAAATTATCCAAATTTACACAGAATATGCTACTCCAGAGAGCGTAAAAGAATTACGTAAAAGTAAATTAACACCTTTGCCGTTGTCTCCTTTCGTGAACTCACACCCCTCAGCTATCGCGAAATCACTCCTCTCTGCTCTCCAGGAATCAGCACTCGCATGCAGGCTGAGCTCTCCGGCTTTATGCATGCAGGCTAAAAGAATCAAAGCATCCTATATAGGCTAGGTATGCAGGCTAAGGGAATCAAAGCACGAAAGCATCCAAAGGGGCACCATGCATCCACAGGAGGCTTTGGTTCCTATCAATTATTTCCCATCATATCGGTTGGCAGATGCATGCATGCGAAGCGCAGTGAACAAATCAGCTAACAAACAACCATTAAATAAATAATATTCAACCTGGGAACAAAAAGAAAAAAAAACACCTGCGAAAATAACTAAACAAATCAAAATATGAAAATTTTTAAATCTTAAAAAATTCAAAAAATTTCACTGCTATTTAAAATCCTGAGCTGCAATTTAAAAAAAAAACAAAAAAAAAATTTCGAAAATTTTCCAATACCCTCGAATGGTTTTGCAAAATTTTTTTTTCTTCTCAATGATCGGGCTCATGAATTTGGCAAAAAAAAATTTCTTTCCAATGACCAATGGTCGGGCACCGCGGGAAAACACCTAAAAAAAAATTTTTTTTTTTATTATTTTACCGCTAACGGGCACCGCGGAAATATTATGAATTTTTTTTTTTTTTTGGTGTTTCGGCATTTCCAGCGGTCGGGCGTCGCGGCATTCCGAATAAAATAATAGGAAAAAAAATTCAGCCTTAATGCGAGGATACACTGTTTAGGGGCTACATTTGAAATTTTGTAGGATAAGCGGCTAGATCTGTAAAAAGGATGTTCAGAGGGGTTAGAACAGTAAAAAATTCCAATTAACAAGTAGCATAAGTAGATTCGAAAACAGTAAAAGTAAAGATAGTATCAATAACTTTTCCAGGAGTTAAGTAAACACTTTTCCTTTTCTAATCCACATTTCCATCAACGTCATCAATAAACCTAACCAAACTTTTCAAATCCAAACTGTTTTCATGAAAGTCTAACCCTTGATTGTAATCCCCGAGCAGTGTCCAGTGCCGTGGACTCGGCTATTCGAATAGGTTGTACACTCTGCAGAGGTTATGCACTTTACCCACAAGATACAGTCAAACACCACAAAGGCGTGTGATCGTAACAAAGTATTTCAGATACCGCAAACTATACAAGTGAACCTCTCTGGTTTTTGACATACACCATCCCTTCCCTTAACAGAGGCGAAGTATGGGACCGACATACCGTTGGACGGGTACCATACCATAGCACTGGTACGCTCCCCTTTCAAGTTACACAAAAGGTGTAGTTGACACCCCGGGTACCACACGCAAGTTATTAGTAACTTACTCAACTAGGTACGTCCCATTACGGACATGTGGTTGCACGTTTGACTCAGATCAAAGGCTTGCAAGGTTGTCCTTAGGGTGACCAGGGCAAGACTACCCGAATAACCAAAACGACATCCCCGGTGCCACTCATGACCCACCATATCATTCTTGCCACTTGCCCCGGTCTAAATCTATTTATCAAACCCAGTTGATTACCATGCACCGCGTGCCATCAATAATCACAATACATGATACTTCTCCAAAACAGGTTCAATATCTCATTAAGTCAATATTAACATTTGATTGTCCAAAATCATGTCATGTGCACGTAGCATGTCTAAGCAATATACTACAACGATCTAAATACCCAATGTTGGCAATTCACTAATGTCCAACTATATATTCCACAATTAGGGTGACAAGGGTTCATGGCACATAATTAAATAGTCAAGGTGTCATACTGCAATTTGGCATTTATCTAATTCCCAGAAATAATTTAAACCATTTTCTAATTAAATTAGCATGCAATAGTTTAAATTAAATTAATTTCAAAAGTGGGATCAAAATGGTCAAAGCATAACTTGCCTTCAAAAAGTACTTGTTCTTGGTCTTGAGCTAGCTCCTGGGTCAAAACTTCACCTTCGAAGCCTTCGGGCACTTCAACGTCTACTCGTAACACGTGCAAATAGCAATAAATAATTAAACAGTAGACAAAAAGTGTCCAATAATTTAAATAAAGTTCATAAACAGAGAGAGCACATTTTTAAAAAAATTTAAAAATTTGAAACGTCCAAATCGGAGTTAAAACGCAAAAGTTATACCCGTTTAAAGTTTGGAAAATTAATTAAATACATATAATTTGAGAAAACTTATGTCCAAAAATTAAATAAAATTCACCATTATGTAGAGCTCAATTTTATAAAAATTTAGAAATTGGAACCACCCAAATCAGAGTTAAAATGCAAAAGTTATAAGCATTTGAAGTTTGAAAATTCAAATAAAAGAATAAACCGAATTAATTCATTTATTTTTCTATTGAAAAATCCAATTTATGACGTCAGCGTGAAAATTGAATTTCCACCGAATTATTTTTCTATTGAAAAATCGGATTATGACGTCAGCTTGCGTCATCCGGTCCATGGACTCAGTCCACGGTTCGGCTTCGGTCCACCGTGGACCCGACCCACGGTTCGGCTTCAGTCCACCGTGGACCCAACCCACGGATGCACGTGTCACTAACACGCGGGACCCACTCGGGTGACGACAGCGCTGACGTCAGCACGGCTCGGCCGAGCGGACTGACACGCGGGCCCCATCGTGACGTCATCATGATGTCACGGATGACGTCATGGTGCCGTTGGCTGACACGCGGACACGCGAGCCCCACGCTAACGTAACGCGTGACGTCAGCGGTGACCGGGCGCGCCCGCGTGGACCACGCCGATTTGGCTCCCGCACACGTGGCGCGATCTGAGCCGTTGGTTTGAAATCCAACGGTCCAGATCAGATCTAACCTCACGCGTTTCAAACTAACACGATCAATCTGGACCATTCGATTTGAATCGGACGGCTGAGATCCGATAGGGTTTCACCGCGTCACTAGGGGGTGATGATGTGGCATGACCCGGCGTGCGACGCGTGGCTCAATCTACACCGTTCGATCTTGATCGAACGGTTGAGAACGCATCTAACGCAACAACGCGGGTTAATCTTAACCGTACGATCTAGATCTAACGGCGGAGATCTAACCCTAGCTCAGTGCGGTTTTAAGGCTACGTGGCTCAATCTAGAGTGTTGGATCTAGATCTAACGACTGATAACAGATCTAAAAATTAAAACGTGGAACTTACCCACGGGTGACGTGGACGAATCCTGGCCGTGCGATGAAGATCCAACGGCTGAGGAAGCTCGCGGTTCCGGTGATGGCGCGGCGGAGCAAAGGACACCGGAGCTAGGGACGACGACCTAGCCAACGGCGCTTCGGGCACGCTCCGGTGAAGTGAGAGGTACCCCCAGACGCGCCTCGTCGCGATGGTTCCGGATCTGGGCTCGATCACGGCGGAGGATAGCGGAAATGACGGCAAACGGCAGAAAACCGCTGCGGGGCAGAGATCCAACTACGGTGAGCTCTCGCGGGCGAACAGCGGCAGCTTGAGCTCGGAGACTTAGGGCTACGGGTGCGCACGGAAGAGGAGACCACGACACGAGTGGCGACGCATTAAATAGTGGCCTCGGCGTCCGTGAAATCCGCTGAAACCGAGGCCCACTCGGCTGCGACGGCGGAATCCGACGGGGATTCGGATTGGGCGACGTGGCGCATCGCTGGCCGCTAGATCTCGATCCAACGGTCACACGCGTTAGGGTTCGGTCCGGCACGAGTCGGGCTTGAGTCCGGTTCGAGTCAGACTTGGGTCCGACCCGGTCGGATGAACAGTAAAACCCGCTCGGGTATTTTCCAGCGATTTAATATTCAAAATAATTTCTAGAAATTCAATTAATTCAAGAAAAATAGCAAAATAATCAGAACAATTCCAGAAAAATTCTGGAAAATACTTTGAGACATTTTGGATTCAAATAAAATATTTCCAACAAAAATTTATTTGAAATGTTTAATTATTTAATTATCTCAAAAGGGAATAAATTCAAATTAAATCCAAATAAATTCCAGAAAATTTCAAAAATTCTCAAAAATGCAAAATAACATTTAAATACATGAAAAGCAAAAAATTGGGGTGTTAAAAATTCTTATTCTCATGGTCACTTGAGATTTTAAATCATTGATAATCATTCTTCAATTTACAGAATGTAGTTTGAAGGATTGTGACGGGTAAACGGGTATACCCGCAGGCGATGGGTATGAACGAGATTCTTCGCCTGTGACCCTTCGCGGGTATATCTGTGGGAGAGATTTTGGCTAGTGGGCATGGGTATGGACGAGCATTACTCGTGCCCACCGCACTTGATTGCCATCCCTACGTGCGCTCCTAGCGGAGAGCAAAGAGAACGGGAGGCAAGGAGGCGAGTGACGAGTTCATGGGGGTGAGTGCGAGTGGTGGGATGGCCTCATCCGGCCGAGGGACTCACGGGCGAGTGGGATGGCATTGTCTAGCCAAATTCCTTGGATCTGTCCATTTAGCGTCTTCAAAGAATATTCTTGCTTGTTGTATGCCTCCATCTTATTTCTACGTAGTTCATCTACTTCCGTCTAGGTACCGTGCATATTTGTACTGTATCTCACAACTCTGATCAAATCTGAGGGCTACTACCCATAAGAAGTGGGTATCAAAGTAAAGTATAACAAGTGTTATCAGAGCCAAAGCCAGATTAATCGGATTTCTAAGGAGGTTGGCAAAGCATCAGGTGGCACAGGATCAAGGTTGATGTCTATGATGTGGAATCAAGTAGAGAAATTTGATAGCGAAGGAAATTTACGTATGTGGCAATGTACGGTGGAGGATGTCATTGTCTAGCAAGTGTTAATCGATGCTCTTGAAGGGAATTGACCAGAATCCGTTGAAGAATGGAAGGTGATGGAGCGAAAAGCTGTCAGTACAATATGTCTATGTCTCTTTGACGAGGTAAAGTACATGATGATTTGCAATAACTTAGAAGAATTGTGTTTGTCCAAGTGACAAACTAGTGGGTGTTGAAACGGCAATTGTATAGGCTGTGCATAGAAGAGGGCACAAGGTTTGATGATCATTTCAATGTTTTCAACAAACTAATCACACAACTAAATTGTTGGATTAAAAAAGGGAACGACAAAGTTGTCGTATTAGTGTTATTTCTACCACCATCATGAGAATAATTGGTGATGAATATTCTCATCGGGACAAGCACTCTCAATGTCAATGACGCAATTGTATTTCTATTGGAGACAGAGTCCTCGAAGAAGCTATCGGAATCTTCATCATTGGGTGATTAAACATTGACCGCCATAAGTGTTGCAGGTAAAAAATTAAGCAAAAGTTACGTGAAGAAGGAAAAGAGCAAGGGCAAACATCTATGCTATTATGTGATGAGGAAGATCATATGATAAAGATTGTTCGTGTTTGAAATAAATGAGATGTGAAATAAATGAGATGTGTATGCTCAATCGCGGTAGTGAAATTAAGATGATTTTGGTATACTAGTGCGGTGCACAAATCTCGGGACAATATGAGGGATTAAAACAGTACTGATTTTTTTCTGGAAGGGAAAACAACATGAAGTCGAATTGACTGGGCTGGTTACGAAAACTATTATGGATCTTATTTTGCATCTGAAAATGTGTACTTATAAATTTGATCAGCTACTCTTGTCATACAAGCCCCATTTTGCGTTTAACTGAAGCTTCACGAGTATCTGCACGTTGTGTTCCTAGATAATGCAAAACAAAAATGAAATAATGGACGGATGCCTGGATGGAATAATCACAGTTTTATCCTCTGCCAACATCAGATTTTGCATCTGATATCAGTGGCGGAGCCAGCCCAGGTCCAAGCCCCGGGCTGGACCAACTGATCTTAAATTAAGTCTCTGTTTTTAATCATTTTTTAATAATTTTTAAAAAAAATTTAATGGGCTTTCGGTACTAGGCCCCGGGCTGCAGCACGGGCAGCCCGGGGCCTGTATCCGCCCCTGTCTGATATACATCTCTGGTAAAGTACTTGGTATATCAAACCTAACAGTGAAGAAAACATCAAGTAGCAAGTGATAAAACTATAAAAAGAAACTGTTCCTTTGCCTATGCAAGCTTCATTACATGGACCAAATTTATTCAATTCGTAACGCCAGTGTCAAGTAAACGACTAAACCCTTTACGACCATTACAAACTTGTTTTTGCAACATTTCCCTTACCATAGGTAATTACACACAAATCGACAACTTAGCTGCCACGGTAAGTGGTGAACGAATAAGGAGAGTGCAACAGAGGAACATGGAAATGCTCGGCCGTCTGGCTCTCTTTGATCTCAAATATAATGCTCACATAAGGGAAGAACCCCGACGGTGCATACTTGGCAGTGTTGAAACTTATGCGGTAGAAACCAGGGGCGACATTGTCAACGATGTCCATCAGTTGACCACTGCGTCCATCGTTGTTTGTAACCGAAGAGCCTACAGTTGCCCATCCATTGAAACCTTTGTTGTTGAAAGACGGAGGACTGGAAGCATTCTTCCACACCTCCAGGTGAACTTCGATTCCAGATGCTGGTGATCCACGAGCAACGTCCAGCACATGGGTTGTGATGGGAGGGCGAGTTCGGTTGGAGCTACCTGTAATTTCAGGAGCTTTATTGGCAGAAGGCTGGGAGTGAGCTCCAAGATGTGCTCCAATAATCCGTATGCGATCTTTTGAACATTCAAATGATAAGAAAGCAGAATAGACAAAAATGGCACAGATATATAAAATTACTATCAGAATACTACACTTCCACAACAGCTCGAGCAAAGTGCATACAACAATGAGGATAATTATGAAAGTACAGAGGGAGAAAGACGATGGCCAGGAGTTGCCTTCCCGGCATATGGTCATTCAGTGATGTATTGTTAGAGCATCTCCAGCAAGGGCCCCTAAAACAGGGTCCCTATTTTGGATTTAGGGACTCCCCCTATTTTTTGAGGCCCTGTTTTCAGAGCACAAGTCCAGCAACAGCCCCTAAATCTCAGCCCCTATTTTACTTTTTCTCCTATTTTGACATATCCGCTATGTATAATCTTCATTTGACACCACTAAAATTCAATCAAAAATATTTGTAATACATAAAACATAAGCATATTAACATTTACAATTTAAAAACATGAAATTTCAAATTTCAAATTAAAATTTTCAAAACATGATAAAATTTTCGAAGCCTCTCATGTATTTCCCTATCTTCAATAATATGGATTGTACTCGTGTCCCTGGGAATTGGGGCTGAGGAGGCAAATTTAGGGACCTCCTAATTTTAGGGGTTTGAGTTGGGGCCCCCTGGGAATTGGGGCTGATGAGGCAAATTTAGGGGCCCCTTAATTTTAGGGGCTTGAGTTGGGGCCCTGCTGGATCTGTTTTTTTTACTACACTCCCTATTTTAAGGTTTAGGGGCTGGTTTAGGGGCTCTGCTGGAGATGCTCTTAGCTCAATAGTTGTACCTCAGAGATGAACTATTTTCTTCTTGCTTCAACACAGTTCTTGTCAATATAATGTTTAGCTTTCGGAGTTGCATTATTTTCTTCTTGTTTTGGCTGAAGTACTTTTCTATCCTCATTTTGGCTACAGTTTTTATTTGTGAAGGCAGAGTTTATCAAGGTTAAGTTTAACAAGAAGAGAAACAACAGTAAGCAAAGTCCTTGCATGTAATAATTCCAAGGGTAGATCTCTCTTTAGCATCAGACAAAATTTTGCAGATACTAATTTCTTACAATCCCCTTTTATGCTCACAAATCAGATTTTTTACCAAACTACCATGTGCAACTGATTATAAGGGGGGATCTCTATTTAGCATCAAAGGAAAAATTGCGAATACTAGTACAGTACTCTTTTATGTTTGCAAATCAGAATTACAAATTGCATAACATAAAAAAAAAGAGGCTTTGCCATGCAAAGAAGACTTCTATATGTAAAAACCAAAAATGCACAGTAGAACTGCTCACTCAACAATTAATTCAATTGACCGTCGGAATGAAACAACAGAAAATCCAGAATTGGTAGCATCAAACAGATAGAACAGTAGCAAAATGCAATCTTGTGAGGGCAGCATGGCTAACATACAGATATAGGCTAGATACCAAAAAAACCCAAACATGTGGAGCAAAGAGCAGACTGTTTTTGTACAAACGGACCTAACAGATAGAATTGTTTCAATACCTGCTGCTTTATCCGATTGGCTAGTAGGACCTTCTGTTGAAGTATGGGGAGCAGTAGCCTCTGATGAGAAAAGTTTTGCAAGACGCAGTTCAGTTATCTTCAACTCTTCCTGTGCTGCAGCCTCAAGTTCAACAATTGGCCTGTTTCCGTAACGCCTCTGAAAACAGCAGCAGGATGATAAGATAATTTCAAGGCCATTGCAACAGTGTAAAGGAAGGCATCATATCAAGCTTTGTGGTAATATGATTTGGTAATCAAGCCATAGTATGCACGATGCACTGTATCAGGGATAAACTCAACTCTCAACATATGTGTCCCCAATGGTGTCAAAAGCCAAAGAAACAACTGAATTTAGTTTCAATATCAAGATTCCTGATTCATGGAGGAAGGGTCCTATTATCATTAATAAAACAGCAATACTTCTATGGTTCTGGTTTTACTAGCATTCCATGTATCAAAATACCTCATTACTCAACAGAGAGGACTATAGCAAACTTTTAAATATAATTGGGTAACTGCCACACGAATTGTTGAGATGAGCCAACCAGGCACAAATGTCAATTACAGGAAACAAAAACTGGAGTTTCTAAGGTGGACACATGCAGACCTTAAGCTCAGCTAAGACCTCAGCGGCAGTCCTCCCAGATGCACATATCATAAAAACAAACCCAAACTTGTCCCTGTACTTGGCATTCCACTCGGCCAACTCCTACAGCAGGTGAAGAAACCAAATTGAGTCCACAAATCAGATCACAGATGCAAGGAACACGGTGAACAAGATGAGGCACCTGCGCTTTCGAATCAGTCGCAGTCGAGAGCGCTGCCGATTGCTCCTCCTTGCTCCACCTACAAATCAAATCAAACAAAAGTTTTCGACGCATGAACCAGTGACCCGTGCGGCCTCTTTGTAAACAGTAATTTCTTTTGGTTGGACCACTCAAACGTGCGTGCGCCTGGTGTCCAGTTGCTTGCCCAAACTATCTAGGTCGAGTAGAGTGAATTCACTTCAGTTGTTTAATTCACTGTGATGCGCAAGTACACACTGAAATGGCTTCCATGCGGTGGTTGTAACTTGTACTCTTCTATAGGTGGTAGCAGCTACACAATTCACACACGCCTACGGTGCCTCCGTGCCTGCCGATCGGCGGCAGCAAGAAGCGAACCGAAACGAGTGAGCGAGAAAAGAGAGGAAGAATTGACCAAAGTAAAAGAGACCTGGAGACGGAGGGGGAGGTGGTGCCGATGGCCGGGTGCGCGGCGAAGGCCTCCAGCCATCCGCTCACGTCCACCTAGGTTCGTTCCCAATCGCGCGCGCGCATGAGCAGCAAGGATCAGTACGGGGAGCCGAAGGGGCTCAAAAGAGAGGAAAGGAAGCGCGGGGGAAGAGGGATCGGGCAAGCTACCTCGTCGATCCAGATGCGGCGGGCGGCGATGACGGCCTCGGCGAGGGAGGCGAAGGGGGAGGCGGCGGCCAGCGCGGCGGCGAAGCGGCGGCTGCCGTTTACCCGCAGCACGTCCTCCACGGCAAGAGACCCTCGCGTCGCCATCTCGCCAAGGGATCGGTTCTTCTTGCTCGGGGCTCTAGGTATCCTGATACGATGATTGAGGAGTGAGAGGACTAGTCGGGACTCTTACGATCAGCAAGGGCTGGACTTACGATCAGCAAACGTCTGCACTGAACAGACGTGGGCCCTGTTCGGTACGTGACGGCTGGACATGAGTTAAAGATCCTGTTTGGTGATTTGGAACTGAACTATTTCTTCTAAATTCTGAAAGACATCTGATCAAACGGGCTAAAATTTAGAATGATTCTTTTTGATCGTGTTGACGCAAAAAACTTAACGAAAGATTAATCGCCACCAACACACGAGAACGCCGGATTCAATTCTAGGTGCAGGCGTGCCAGCCGATTTGATCCTGCAATCGGTAAGAGGATGATATGTAATCTAATCGGCTATTAAGCCGATCTAATACTTCGTTGAAGATCTTGCAAATCGGCAAGCGCCAAGAGTATGATATGTAATTCAATCGGCTATTAAGCCGATCAAATACTTCGTTGAAGATCTAGTCTGATCGGTTTGTTCAAGCCGATTTGGACCCAAAAGGTAATCGATAAATCTAATCAACTTGATTGAGTTGATTAGATGAAGTAAAGGTCGTTTTTCCCGAAGAAGGCGATGCGCAACAAAATCGGAGAAAAGCGAACTTGAGTTGGTGTAAATCGATAATGATCAAAATCGGCGATGCGCAACTTTATTGATCAAAACGAATTACAGAGGAAAGATTCTAAAACTAAAAGACTACTCGTAGTTGACAGAAAGTAAATAAAGTAGATGCGAGTTGATTGTTTGGCTCTGGGCCATTTTTCTTCTCGCCTCTGCTCCTCTTTGGTTTCCTCAATCACCCGTATCGGTCTCAATCTCTCTTTACCATGTTAAGTCCGATCATATCATTCTCAATCTCTTATCCTACCCGTATCGGACTAAGTTTCCTTTGAATCGTAACCCTCCAGTCCAAAACCCCGAAACCGTATCATCTTGCTATAACCGGCATATCCCTTATCAAAACCGATCTCCTCAAGATCAGCCTTGCCAAATTTGGGTGTCAACAGATTGTTTCTTCTTTTTCCACACCGTGGCTGAATCGGTCTCAACCCAGTTCTACCCGATTCACAGAATCCAACGTGAAACGTTTCTATCAAGAATCTGGAACAATTTCCGTTTCTACTAGAACCTGGAATCGTACCAAAAAGGGCAACTAACGAGTCGAGACAGGGCAAAATCCAATTTCATTCGAAATTAACTCATTTCAATGTTTAACCAATGAATGAGTATAATTAGAGCAATTTTAAATCGAGCCAACGAGCCCTACCAATGAGCTTTTTTTTCCACCCCATACGTCCAAGCTCTTTCGAGAACTAGTTTTAGGCTAAATTGCTTGGGGTAGCTTTTTGAGAAGTAGTTTTTGGCTGAACTGTTTGGTATATCTGTAGCTTTTCTAAGATATAGTTTTCAGATGGGCTGTATAAGTAAAGAGTTGTATGGCTGCGCTGAAGAGTTTTAGTATTTGATAACATAACTTTTATGTGTATGATTGGATATCTGACCTAGGAGGCTGGGATCATGCTTAACGATTTGCTCATCCCCTACCATCTCCTCCGTTCGTCTCCAATGAGGCCAATCAAGCACTAGTGCCGTTGCAACTAGCACCTCTAGATACAAAGAAGTCGCCTGGCCACCAAATGCACCTCTTCCTTTTCATCATTATATTAAAGAGAGATGCGCAGGAGACGCAAGGAAAGATGGATCGGCAGGTGTAGGGGAAGATGCTGACGAGGCAGCCGCACGGTACAGGAAAAAAGGCATTGTGGATCCAGACGTAAAAGAAGGGGATAGCGGAGGAGGAAGTGGTGCCTGCTGGCTGCTGCCTGTTCCCAACGAAACAAAACGAGCACCAAACTGATCATGCTTTCTCTTCTAATACATGTTGCTTAAATTTCAAAGCAAACGAAGGAGTAAGTGATCATTTACCTTTTATTCGTGCTTTAATATTTATACAGTTTTCAAAAAGAAAAGCAGAGAAGCACCTCTCACATCATAAATGCATGGACTCGAAAGATCCGTGTCAACACATATTTTTCCAAGAGAGCAACCGCATCATCCATAGAGACCAGCGGGAGGAAAATTATAACCGTAGTGTGAGTTTTCCCAGCAATGCGTGAAATGATGGTTCGGACGAGTGACAAGGCATTATCCAAGTCAAAAAAAATTCTTTTATTTGTAAGCTCTCCAAAAAGACAATCCCTCCGCTCCGACCCTGACAACTCGGCGCCAGTTATCAACGAGGGGCCGGCCGAGTTCAACCTTTGCACACAATTATAGAGGTCCAGGGAAGGTGCCGTTTTCCCGTTGCTCGTTCCAACGCTCAACCTGCAGATTAAACACAAATACGTCATCAATGTCAGCAGGACAAGATTGTCGCACAATGAACTCTCAGGGCCTAAACATTATTAGGCACACATTTACTCCATCCATATCTTTTGAATGATCTTGTCCATAAATATAAGATTTGTATGTAGATTTAATGAGGCATATCCTTTCATACCCCTATTTATTCTCTCTCAACCATACCCATTTATTCATTACTACCCATACAAAGGGGTGTTTGGCAGAGCTCCAGCTTCACCAGATTCGTGACTCTGATAAAGCTAGGTATTCCTAGCTCTACCAAATCTATGGAGCTAGAGCTGTAGATATATTAAGAATGTTTAGATGGATCATATTGTTTACATTTTAAAATAAAAATATAAACTTAATTCACTTTATTTTAACTCACAAATTTCAGATTTAAGGTGAAACTAGGATCTGAAGCTCTGCCAAACAGGACCAAAGTATATATTTTATCTTCCAAAATAATTAAGTGAGGGCATATAAATCATTTTCTCACACCTTTTCTCAATTTCAACATAACCATAATTCTTATGCAAAGTCAAAACACGTCTTATATTTTTAGACGGAGGGAGTAGTTTCTAGTGCATCGGTGCGATACTACCAAGAAATGGCAGATTCAATTATGCTTATATGTGCAAATGTGCAACTGCTAATGAAATATTTTTAAATAATTAATATTAATGTGTTCAAAAGATGTCATATAGAACAACGTCAACAGTTCACTATGCATTGTTGTAGTATCAATTCACTTCTATCTCTAGCTCATGCATAAAATGATTTATAGCTCATTCACACTCAAATGCCAGCAGTGCCCAGCATACGACAGTAGAAGTAAGTGTCGAGACGATTACGACTTCATGCAGCTATATGAGCTAAATTATCAGAAGCAAGAGTAAGCAGGAGATATTATTCAAGAAAATAGAGGTATCGGATAGTCTTCGCCAGACAAACAGACTTAATACTTCAATCCGAATTACCAAGTTAATGCATCCACGGGTAGTAAACCTTTCTCGGAAGAAAGAACTAATACATCCAGCTTATCAAACCTACAGTACAAGGTAACCCAAGGTCGTGGAATATTTTTATATCAACAGTTATCCTTAATGAAGTGCGGGTTAATAGCTAAAGCACTACAGAAGCAGGATTTGGACTCCTCAAATTTCATGTACTTTAAAAAATATAAACAGTTTTACTGCAAAGTGCAGGAGTTATCACCAAGTTAGAAGTACATACACAATGGGCTAATGGAGAGATCTCCACATGCCACAGCTTTACTAATCTTCAACACGACGACATGGACAGAAGGAATAAAAGACTTCATAAAAAGTGTGGAAGCAAGGAATACATACCCATTCACCAGGGCAAAGAGATCGATAGTACTTTGCAAACTTATCGCACTCAGGAGCAGCCTCTCCTTTCGCAGCTACACACCTGATTAAATAACCACAGTTATTGAGAACGGTTGCAAGTAAACAAGAGCAGAACTAGGCAACGGTATACCGTCGCAACTGTATACATGAGTTTCATTAGTTTCAGTGATGAGTTTCACTTGGTTTCATGAGTTCCAGTGTTTAGTTCCATGAGTTTTATGTTTTATCAGTTTTAGTGCTAAGTTTTATGAGTTTCAGTGTAAAAATTTCACGAGTTTCATAAGTTTCAGTGCTATACTGTTGCAACGGTATACTGTAGAATAATATTTCTAAGTAAACAAATATCACCTATTTACCACAACTTTATGAAAGAGCTTAGTCCTACCTGTGATACTCAACATAACGTGTGAAACAGTGCCTTGTTTGATTTGTTGTTGGGAAACGAAAATCTGCTGGAGCTGTTTCAATCTGTATATTGAAACATGCTTAGTAGTTAGAACGTATCAACATGAACTTATATTTCACCATCAGCTTTTCGTGGTACCAAACCTTAATCTCTGGTTTTTCCTCAGCCTCTTCTTCCCCAGCTGTCTCACTTGTTTCCTCTGTTGCAGGGTTGGTTTCGTCAGCATCTGGCACTTCAGAAGTTTCACTCTTGTCTTCTACAGCAGTTGTGGTCTCATCAACTGGAGGGGTTTCATCATTTGTTCCAATGGCAGCTTCGGTCTCCGTGCCAATAGAAGGCTTCTCCTCAGCTGCTTTTTCCACAAGAACCTCCTGTGGCGGAAGTGAATATTCCTACAGATGAAAGCAGAATTCAAAAACACTAGTTCTGGATCATAAAAGACCAACATTGAAAGGAACAACACATCACAGAGGAATCAACTTACATGACAAAAAACTTAATAGATCTGTTGGAGAAAATCCCATGGCCTCCTCGCTGGGGGCCTTTCCTACACTAAGCACGCAGAAGAGGATACCCCGCGGCCCCTGGGGGACTGCATCTCCTCCCTGGCTCATAGGGCGCTTCGCCATGTCCCCGTCCACGATGCATATGGCCAAGGTTTGCGAGTCGCAAAGTCGAGTCGAGTCGCTAGGGTACCGACTTGTAGACTAGTCGTGACTAGGTCAGACTAGTCGCTGACTAGTCGATACAAGTCGATGACTATACTTTATAATTTTCTATAAATATACCAACATACTGCATACCTTTTTTTGCCATAAGAAATCATCATCAAAGGAGATCAGTAGAGCACAACTGCAGAAGAGTAGAAGAAAAAGCAGAGTGGGAGGCTGTGAGACACAATGCTTGAGAGCAGAGGCAGAGTAGGTCCAGCAGGAGTAGACGGCAGATCAGCTGTGACCGGAGATGCAGAGGTGGAGCAGTGAGGGGAGATTAAGGAGTATTGGAGTAGGGCGGGAGAGCCGCACAGCAAAAGCAATGAGGGAGCGGAAGGAGTCCGGCAGAGAGGAAGAGAAGAGACACCTGTGTGGTGGCATCCGGCGGCAGCTGCTTCCACTGTGCAAGCGGTAGTGACATACCGGCGATGACACTACTTCAACTGGGCGGCGGTGGTATTAGAGGGAGGCTAGGGTTTGCAGCACGTGAAGTAATGAATTGTATTTGGACCGAACTAGCAGAAGGCAGGCTCAAGTATTGGCTGCGCGGGCCATTTTTCTAGTCGAGCGACTTGCCAGCCTTGGCTAGTCGAGACTCGAGACTAGTCACCTAGTCGCTCGATTAGTGTGGCAAGTCGAGTCAGTAGCAGCGACTAGGTTTGCTGGACCGACTTGTCGGCTAGTCGATGACTAGTCGTGACTAGTCGCCCGACTTTAAAACAGAGCATATGGCTCAACCCCGGTCCATTGGGGTGCTCTCGTGGGCACCCAAGGAGGCGGAGCATAGCTACCTGATTCGTTGTAAACCCCGACGAATCACGAACTGGATTCATTGATCCCGAGCTGATTTAGGGTACATGGTTCGTGTTCATGGTGGAAATTGGGAGAAAAAGTGGTGAACTCCAAACCCGAATCCCGTACCGCGACTCGAACGAACTGCATTTTCTGGTAACTATGGACGGAGGGGCACTCTCGCCTCGCTTGGTATTGACTGTCAGATAGGGCCCTCGGACCCTACAGCACACGTGGGGTGGGCCCTTGGAGCAAGGCAGTTCCTCGGAGCCCCTGTGGACCCCGAGAGCGAAGACTTACCCTAAGGGAACCATGACGTGGAATGCACTACCACCTCCCAGGAAAGACGGATATGCCCCCGCGTAAGTTGCCTCATTGAGCATAGGATAGTCTTTGGTGTACTAGGTTGGGAGCCTATCAGAAGTCACTGTAATCCCGCTTGAAACCTAGACTCTCATTGAATACAAGATATACCACAACTGGTGTGCCCTTATGGAAGAACCCAAACAGGAATATGACGTTTTACCTTAGCGTCGAAACCTATGTAAATCCTCGTATTTACTATTTCTCTCGTGGATGGCAGCCCATGAAACGGTCAGCGTCCACCCTCTCCCACGTTTCTCGTTTCTAAACATACGGCAAGATCACGTAAGCTAATCTCAGTAAAAAAAACATAAAGGCATGTGTTCAATTCAAAGGAATCAGGTTTGCAACTAACATGAACCAAGTGATTCTTATATCCATGGTTATTAAAACGTCGTGTAAACGACGTTTAAACGTCGTTTACACGAGAAAACGCCCGAGAGCTCCAGAACGTCCGGTTGTTCTGCCGCGAGGGTGCAGAACGTCCTTGAACGTCGTTCAAACGACGGGAAAACGTCCGGAACGTCCGATTCGGACGTTCTGCACGTTCTATGGAGTCTCATTTGGAGGGGAAACGACTCGGGAGAAAAGGATCGAGAGGAATCGAGAAGGAAGCTAGCCCTAAGCCGTTCTTTGCCATGTATGATGCCGATCTTGCGCCATTGGCATGCGCCAGATCCGGATCCGCGCCTTCGTCGCCGCGCCCGCGCCGTCGCCAGGTCGGGAACCCTCTCTCTATCTCTCTTCTCTCTACCGAGGCGACGCCCGATTGCCCCCTCTCGGCTCTCGCCCTCTGTCTCTATTTCGGCTGAGGGGGGAATGGGCTTCGGTCTCTTCGGCTGAATCGGGGCTCCCCCCTCTCTGTTCTCTTTCAAGTCCAGCCGAGCCGGAATCGGGGCTCCCCCCCCCCTCTATTCTCTTTCCTCTGACAAAGAGCCGAGCCGGAATCGTTGGTTCTTACCCCTTTACCAAGCTGCCAAATGACATTCTTACCCCCGGCCTTTACTGGTTATGCAAGGGATACATGGGAGAGATGCATGGCATATGGCCTCAAATTATATGGAAAAAGACTACAAAATTAAGGTACATATGTGATATATATTTGCTCTCATATTCGTTTTACAATGGTGCCTAAAACTACGTTTCAACGTCCGTTTAAACGTTTAAAAGTTAAAAAGGGGGTGGGTCGTTTCGTTCTCGTTTTACGTTTTAATAACCTTGCTTATATCATCACACAATAAATGCCTAAGTACATATATAACATTGAGAAAGGAACATTTTTTACACAAACATCTAACTATTCTATGTTGCTCCAGGTTCCTTACAAATTCTCGCAATTCTCAACTACCAGAACCACTTGAACTAAGCAAAAATATATATTCAAGAAGGAAAACTCACACAAAAACCTTACTCTATAACCTTCACCTGCGCTAAACTGCTGTGTTGTGTGCTACTTACCAATCTAAAAATTCATTTGTATACATTTGTTTCCAATCATTCCTATACAACTAGTGCAGGGTAGTGGTTACTATGTAAGTGGTACATGCAAACCCATATAACCAACCATAGTTGTCACGGCAGTCCATCTAGGCACGGCGAGTCCGAAGCGCCAGGACGCCTAAGGCCTAGATGGTGATTAGATGATGACAGAGCAATACTAAAAGGGAAGGGAGAGCAGCAGCAGACGATGGAGAGCAGTAGCAACAGACAGCAGTAGTAGACGAGGGGGATCAGGATCTTACTGTAGCGAGGGGGGGGGGCAGTGCGGCACTCAGCAACGGGGACAAGATGCGGTGTTGCCGCCACCATGCCCTAACTCGCCCATCCGCATGGGGAGGTGGCCTAGGGGCCGCCGGATCTGCGTGGGGAGGCGTCACCAGATCTGCATGGGGAGGCAGCAACGGATCCGCAGGGGGAGGTGGCCTAGGGGGTGATGGATCCGCACGGGGAGGCAGCCTAGGGGCCGTCGGATCCGCGTGGGTAGGCGTCACCAGATCTAGGTGGGGAGGCAGCGACGGATCCGCAAGGGAAGGTGGCCTTGGGGGCGATGGATCTGCACGGGGAGGCATCGAGGTGGATTCCTCCAGTTGAGGCGAGCTGCCCTGGCGTCCCCCTTCAGCCGCCACGAGATACCGTGACAACTATGTAACCAACTTAATCACACTAACATCTATAACATTGCAAACAGTTTGCAAAAATGATACAAAAACATCATACAAAAACGGCAAAATCAAAATAAAACAATTGCATTCAAGTTCCCTACAGTAGTTGTCTCCCACCAACATAAGCACGTCAGAAACCATATTATAATTTTCATACAGAACCTTGGGTCCATGCTAGTGCCATAAGGAAAAACATGAATATGCATGAGATGCATTCTATCCAAACATATTGACAGACATGACATATATTGTCCAAATTTGGTTACAAAAAGAGCTCTTTTACAATACACTAAATTGAATATGAACCGTTCATTCTTTTCGATCCAATGAATCAGATTAACTAAAGTTTACTTACACTTCATCTGGTAGTAGAGTAATAAAAACATCCTTAACAAATCAACGGTTAGATGTGATTTCTACTGCATATTATATACTACCAGTATAATGCACCGTAAAATTTCTCTACAAAAAAGGGTTCACTCTGTGCTCGGGATGCTTACATATGAGCAGTGCTGACAAAAACCTATATAAATTGGACTATCCCAATTCACATTCACAGTGCCACTGCCTCGGGTTTTG
The DNA here is from genome assembly GCA_036346355.1 of Rhipidocladum racemiflorum. Classification (NCBI taxonomy): domain Eukaryota; kingdom Viridiplantae; phylum Streptophyta; class Magnoliopsida; order Poales; family Poaceae; genus Rhipidocladum; species Rhipidocladum racemiflorum. The sequence goes on along the minus strand of CM070580.1, from coordinate 35,670,437 downwards.
TTTGAACCAGCTACATCATCTTCTCTTCTGCTACGGCAATTGATGAGTTATTCATGAGATAAGCTAATAAATTTTTTTACATTCCAACTACAAACACGGAATCTGGATATTCAAACTCCTTAGTCTAAAATTACTGTTGAGAAGTAGCAATTCGTAATTCTAGAACATTCTAGAAGAATTGGGAATTTGCAATAGTAGATCCTTTGCTAAAAAATCCTAGAATATCCGTATAAAAGAATTAGAAAAATTTCTAGAGACTAGATATTTTCGAAGAAGTTTCACTCGTAATTGGAAAGTTACGGAAGGAGATCCATCATTTTGCAATGAAAACACCATAAAAAACTATGGACAATTTCGAAATCAGGCCAAGTATACAGCTTCCTTGTAAGACAAGGATCTTGGCACATGGCAAGGATCCAATGGTTGGGCTAATTTATTCGCCCTATTTATGGATTTGGCCGACCGATTAGACTAACAGTTGGAACTTTGCCAAGTGGCAAAATCCTAACCTTCCAAAGAAAATATCGTAATACCTAGAAACTTCACCTAAAATATCTAACCTCTAGAAAAATTCCTAATGATTTTTCGATATTTTAGAACCCAAGTAGCAAAATGTATACTTTTGCAAAGCCCTCAACTCTTCTAGAATATTTTTTTTAAATGTGTGCATTACTACTTCTCATTGGCACTTCTCGATTACAACAAATCCTTATGCTGCCATCGGACTTCAGGTTTTTCAGCTTGAGACCTACGACATTACTCAAACCTCCACTCATACAGATGCCAATTCGCTCCAAACTTCACCAGAAACAACTAAATTACACCAAATACAGCATATCGGGTGCAAAATTCGATCCATCAGTACTCAGCACGAGCTGATCACTACCAGCACCGAACCAAATTCAAACCAAGAGCAGCTCACCAGAAATTCCTCCATTCACAATCTTGATACCCTACACATACAGCACTCCAGTCCCATCAATTTCTCAACCAAACAAATGAACCACTCGTAATTTCGGATTCTACTGAAACAAACAGAAAATACCTAGTACCGAACTAAAACCCGAACGCTAAACAGCACCCGCATCCCGCAAGAGGCGATCAGCGACACTCTAATCTGGAGGCGCTCGCTAGATCTACCGGGTCGAAAATTTCAGATCGGGGGCAGTGGGTAAAAGAGGAGGACGAGGGGAGTTAGGGTTCCGCTTACCTCGGCGAGGGACGGAGCCTTGGCTTCGGCGGCCATGGACGCGGTAGTTTAGAAGCTTCTAGAAGTGGCGGCTGTCGAAAGAGTGGGAGAGGGAGACCAGGAAGGGGATAAAAGACGAGTTGGATATTGCGAGGCCGAGCTTAGTGGGCCGGGCTGTAAAGCTGGACATTGGGTGCAAAAGTTTATTTGGGCTAAAAATTTGGTCCAAAAGTTTAGCATGGGAATTATTTCCAACGGAATAGCTCCTCACCGTTCGATTGTTCTCTCACAGCCACGCATCCCACGCACGTGATCCGGAGCAAACTCAGTTAAGTCCCGTTCGGAAGGGCTCCCGTTCCTGACTTCTCGGCTGGAGCAGCGGAAGCCTAGTCGAACACAGCAGCTTCGGCATAAATGAATTTTTTACACAACCTCGCTATCGAATAGTTCGGAGTTGTCTAATAGATTAAATATGGAGAATAGAGAGGGGGGAGAGAGAGACAATATGAGGAGGGACTGCTCTGATTTATTATTCTAATTGCTTGTGTACACGGGGTGACCCCTTGCCTCTTATTTATAACCTACAGCTAGGGTTTCGAGAGAGTCCACATGGGCCACGAACGGGCTGAGTTTCCTAACACTCGCCCCTGGACTCTTCACCGCGAGATGCATATGCCTCATCAAAACTCCAGAAAAACCCAATGAAAAAAATACTTCGAGAAAGAGTACATAGAATACGCTTGCTGTGTTGCACGGATTGCCTCATCAAAAACCTTATGTAAAAAAACTTCAATGAAAAACTTACTTAAGGAAAAGAGTACAATCCATCCAAATTTCAAAGTTAATCTTCTAGATTCACGTTGGGTACTCAAACTTCATGTTCGAGATTTATATAAGAGTATATGAAAATTCCCCCCTGAAATCTGCACTTCTCTAAGCATCATCATCCCGATTCATATAACACATCTTTCAAAGGAAGATGCCGGGAGTGATTTAGTGAATAAATCTGCGAGATTTTCACACGACTTAGTATGCAGTATCTTTATCTCGTTCATCTTATGCATTTCATGGGCATAAAAGAACTTGGGGTTGATATGCTTCGTGAGATTACTTTTCACATATCCTATTTGCATTTGAGCAACACAAACTGCATTATCTTCATATATAATAGTGGGAGTTTGTTCCATGTTCAGACCACATGACTTCTGGATGTGGTGGACCATTCTTCGAAGCCATACACATTCTTGAGAGGCTTCATACAAGGCAATTATTTTTGAGTGGTTTCTCGACATTGAGACAAGAGTCTGCTTAGACGACTTCCAAGAAATTGTTGTTCCACCGCAAAGGAAAACATACCTGGTTTGTAACTTGCCAGTATGCGGGTCCGATAGGTATCCGACATCGGCATAGCCAACTAAATTCAATTCATTATTTCTTCTATAGAACAAGCCGAGATCTTTGCTTCCTTGGAGGTAACGGAAGATGTCCTTCACCCCTTTCCAATGCTTTTTGGTGGGTTACGCCTTTGCATGAGTGCTAGCAAATTCACAATGACATAATGTCCAGGCCTAGTGCTATTCACAAGGTACATGAGTGCTCCAATTGCACTCAAATATGAGAATTTCGTTCACAGGACTTCCTCCCCCTCTTCTCTAGGCCTGTATGGGTCTAGGTCTGCTTGGAGTGACCTTCCGACCATAGGGGTCTTTGCGGGGTATGCCTTTTCAAAACCAAATCTCTCCAACACTTTCTGCGTGTAGGATGATTGGTGTACCAAGATTCCGCCTTGGACATGTTCAAGCTGCAAGCCTAAACAGAACTTGGTTTTACCCAAGTCTTTCATTTCAAACTCAGACTTCAAGTATGAGCATGCTTCTTCAATTTCTTCATCTATCCCATGATGTTCAAGTCATCTACATAGACGTAGATTATACAAAATCCATTCGGGGATCGTTGTATAAATACACATAGACAATCTTCGCTGTTCGTGTAGCCTTTCTTGCAGAGAAAGTCACTCAAGCGATTGTACCATATTCTTCCAGACTGCTTCAGTCCATACAGTGATTTCTCAAATTTCACACTGTATAGGTTTCTGTTTGCTCTGTCTTGGTTCGGGATAGGGATACCTTTCGGTACTTTCATGCATATCTCCGAATCCAAGTTTCCATACAAATATGCTGTGACAACATCCATTAGTTTCATTCTCAACTTCAAGTTGACTGCCATTGAGACAAGTATCTAAAGGTAATTCCTCCCATAACCGGAGAATAGGTTTCTTCATAATCAACCCCAGGATGTTGAGTGAAACCTTGAGTGATAAGCCTTGCCTTATACCTTACAACTTCATTGTTTTCATTTCTCTTCCGAACAAAAACCCATTTGTGACCTACGGGGTTTATATGGGGAGGCGTGCGGCACACATGCTCAAACACCTCTCTTTTGTTCAGAGAGACTAACTACGAGGTGATTGCCTTCTTCCAATCTTCCCAATCGAGCCTTTTCTTGCACTCTGCAAGAGATGTAGGCTCGGGATCATAATTAATGATCGTGGCAATCTTCTTTGCAAAGTATGCATCGACATTGGTAGTTGCTCTATTAATTGATTCTCCTGTTATTACAAAATTTATGTCCATTTCATCATGGTGTGCTTCATGCACTTCTACTTGCTCTTCACTGCTATTTCTCATTCCAGGAGCAAGTTCCTTTAGTTTTTCTCCGCCAATGTGTGCGCACACATTATTTCCGGTGACTTCTTCCAATGGAAGGTTCAGATCTGGAATTGCCTTTTCCACAGGCTTCTTTCCAGTGCCAGGTCTCAACTGGCTCCCCTTCTTGCTTTGGGGCACTTTTGTGATTGGTTGTGGTAAGTCCTCTTGCCCAGTTTTCCCTAGACGTCTCCGGGTACTTTGGGTTTGAGAAGCCAGATTTTCTGTTCTTTTTCTTTGAGGCCTCTGAATAGGATGAGTGATACCTTCTGCTTTCTTTGGTATTTCCACCCTCTCTGGTGCATTTCTTGCTGGTACATGCGACTTAACCACGCTCTTCAGATCACAAAAATGATCAGGCAGTTCATTTGCTAGATTCTGCAAATCAATTATCTTCTGGACTTTTTGATTTGCTTCATTAGTGCAAGGGTCATGCGCGGGGATCCCAGTGGAATGCCATATTATTTCCCGACATTTTTCATCCAATGGTTGATTCTCTCCCCCTAATGACGGGAAACAGTCCTCGTCAAAGATACAGTCAACGAATCGGGCTGTATGCAAGTCTCCAATCATGGGTTCCAAATACCTGATTATGGATGCACTCTCATAACCAACGTATATCCCAGACTTGCGGAGAGGGCCCATTGCAGTCCGCTGTGGGGGTGGTATATGTACATATACCATACAACCAAATTTTCTAAGATGGGAAATCTTCGGGATGACCCCTTGCACTAGTTGCATATGTGAATGGATGTTGTAGGCCGATGGTCTATAATTGATGAGTGTTGCTGCGTGCAGGACTGCGTGTCCCCAACAAGTGTTGGGCAAGTCACAACTCTACAAGAGGGGTCGGGCTATGAACTTAATCCTCTTTATTTATGCTTCAACTAGTCCATTTTGCGTGTGGACGTGCGGTACAGAGTGCTCAACAGCTATTCCAGTCGCTGTGCAATAATCATCAAATGTCTTGGAAGTAAATTCGCCGGCATTGTCCATTCGAATGGACTTCATGCGATGATCATGAAAAGCATTCTTAATTATGATGATCTGCGAGATCAGCTTTGCAAATGCATTATTCCTTATTGACAGCAAACACACATGCGACCATTTCGAGGAAGCATCAATGAGCATCATGAAGTATCGAAATGGCCCCGACAAGGGCTGGATCGGGCCGCAAATATCCCCCTGAATACGTTCCAAGAATGCAGGGATTTCATGTTGCACTTTCATAACAGAGAGTCTAGTTATTAATTTCCCGGTGGTACATGCATGGCACACAACATTTTCATGATTCGGGAAATTTTTAACATTAATGCCATGACCTTGTGAGTTGTTAACTATGTTTCTCATCAATCTAAGGCCAGGATGACCTAATCTACAATGCCATAAAGAAAATAATTCAGAGCTTCTAAAGACAGTCTTCAAAGAAGTATATACTGCGGGTACATTGATTTTCGTGTAGTACAACCCAGATTCATATGAGAAACATTTTTCTAATACCATTTTTTCATATTCCACGTGCTTCACAATGCACAAGTGTTCTTTGCCATTTTCTTTATTGGTTTCTACGTGAAACCCATTGGCGCGAATATCTTTAAAACTTAAGAGAGTATGTGTTGATTCAGGGTACAAGAGGGCTCCTTCAATTACCAAAGTTGTACCCATTGGCAATATAATTGTGGCTTTTCCAGAGCATTTTATATGCGTATCGCTTCCTGCGATTGTCATAATCCTTCCAGCGTTCTTCGTGATCGTCTGGAAGTATTTCGACTCTCTTAAGATGGTATTTGTTGTGCCACTATCAACAATGCATATTTCTTCCATTGGGCGCTACACGATTTCTAGAAAAGAAATATAATTCTAATCAGAAAGTGGCAAAGTAATTCAAACATTGCTTGCAAATAAAGAATATTGGAATAAAGAATAAACTGCATACTCATTCCTGAGAAAGAAAAAAAATGCTCTTCTAGAGCTTGCAATTCATTATGCAATCTGATGTCTATGTGAGATAGTTCTGACCATTCGGGGCCAGTTTTTAAAGGATCACGTTTGACAATGCCAAACCTTTTCACATTCACAAGGTTCTTTCATTATATTACTGCGTGCAATCTAATAGGAAGTAGCTGCTAGATTCAATAAAATGCATAATTAAATTCTCCTGAATTTCCAACAAACTAAAGGAAAGCAATAATTGCAAAATTCATAAATACAAGATTCATAAGTACAGGATTCATAAATTCATGATAAATGCAAGATTCATAAATACAGCTTCGTGCATGTATGTGATCGGTTTCGTGCATGCGATCGGAATCATGCGCGCGATCAGCTTCGTGCGATCGTATTAATGCGCACGATCGGCTTCATGTGCGCGATCGGCTTCGTGCGTGTCACACGGCGCTACTTCGTGCGCGCGATCGGCTTCGTGCGATTGATTTCGTGCGTGCCGCACGGCGCTGCTTCGTGTGCGCTGCAATTTATGGAACAAAACAATAATTGCACAATTCATAAATTCATAAATGCGGAAAATAAATTCTCATGAATTTCCAGTATTCTAAACAGGGAAATTATTGCAAAACTACATGCAAATATTCATAAATACAGAAAATAAGGCCAAGAAAAATTAAAAACAGAACCATACAATTTTTTGGAATTTTCTAGGTATTTTTCATATTTTTCTGGAAATTTACAGAATTGTTAATCAATTTTCTGAATTAACTAACGGATTTTTGGAAAAGAAAAATAAATAGAAAAACAAGAGGGCAAAGAAGTAAAATTGCCATTCCTGCCTTTCTATCCGGACTCCACCGGATTCAACCCGATTTCATAGGTTCTGTTGCGGCCCTCCCTCCGCCGGGGCGGAGGCCGGGCCTTCGGCCGGGCGACGTGCGCCGCCCGGCGGGGCAGATGACGCGTGCGTAGTCTCGGAAAAAGCCTGGCCGCTGCTACTTCATGTCGTCCCAAAACAAAATTAAATATGACTTTCTACGTGGTGCATCTTCATGTGCACAGCCGGCTTCATGCGTGGCACGGCCGGTGAGGGTTAGCCGGCCGCTTCGGGCGTTCGACAATGTAGCAGCGGCGGGCAAGGCGACGATTGGTGGCGCTTCGTGCGCTGCGTCACGTGCTGTGCGTAGCTGCGTTCATGCAATGGATGCATATGTAAAGCAAGCTAGCAAGCATGTACTACAATTCGTGTCCAGTAAAGCAAGTAAGCAAGTACTACAATTCATGCCCAGTAAAGCAAGTAATATACTTCAATTCGTGTCCATCAGCATGCATGCATATACGTGCCTCACTTGTATGCTTTCTTTCCGTGCATGTGCATATGTGTATATGCATGCATATATACGTACGACTAAGCATGCATGTGTATATGCACCTGCGGGACCGAAAAAGTGTGCTTCGTGCGACGCGACAGCCGGCCAGCTTGGCGCTTCAGTCTGCTGTCGTCGTTGCGGCAGCGGCGGCAGCACGCTTTGTGCAATACGGCAGCCGGGGCGCGGCGATGCGGCTTGGCGGCTCGCGCAACGTCCGGCGCTGCGTGGCCGGGGAGTAGCGGCTCGTCTGCGTGCGGCCGGGGCGGCAGTGCTTCATGCAAGTCTTTACGTAAGTCATGCAAGTCAAGTGCTTCATGCAAATCAAGTGCAAGTACTTCATGTAAGTCATGTAAGCCAAATGCATCGTGACTATAGATGCACGATCACATCATGCAAGTCAAGTGCTTCATGCGAGTGGCTTCGAACCGAGGCTTTGTATGCATGCAAATTTTGGCCTCGCTCGCATATTCATATACATACGTATGTGCAGGCTGCATGCATGCAAGCTTTGGCGACAGGCGGCTTCGAGCCAACTACGACTGCGATCCGTTGCGGGTGGAGGCGAGCCGGACGCCGGCAACGGAGAGGCCGGCTACTTCGGTTGGCCATGCTATCGGGAACGACTTCGAGCCGTGCGAGCGGGGCCGTCCGATCGTCTTATTTGTCGCGAAGAAGCGGTCATTGCGTGCACGATGCTTGATCCGACGCACTGCAGTTAGATGGATTCGTGCCATGTACTGTAAAATTGTCGTGTATTGTAGCTTCATCTTTTGTAGCTTCGTGTACAGTAGATACATGCATCAAATTCATACGAGATTAGATTAATCTCACGAATCTCACCTTTTCTCACATTTCAATTTGATCACCGGTAGAGCTTCATGCTGATAACGTGTTAGACAACCTCGCTATCGAATAGTCTGGGGTTGTCTAATAGATTGAATATGGAGAACAGAGAGAGAGGGAGAGAGACACAATATGAGGAGGGACTGCTCTGCTTTATTATTCTGATTGCTTGTGTACACGGGGTGACCCCCTGCCTCCTATTTATAACCTACAGCTAGGGTTTCAGGAGAGTCAACATGGGCCACGAACGGGCCGAGTTTCCTAACAGCATTCATGGATCTGGGCGGAGCGCTCCAAGCAAATGAACTAGACGACTAGAAAAATACGGAGCGACCTTCATGCAACTCCCCGCAAGGAGCAGGTCTCTAGTTACCAAAATAACCACGAAGTTGAGGGTTATTTACCCACCAAATGCCACTGAATAAAAGACCCATCCACCTCAACTGTGCGCTCCTCTCCCCTCATTTCACTGCTCTTGACTCGACCGCTCTGTCTCGCCCGCATGGAGAGCAGCGAACCCTAGCACCAGAGCTCGCCTCCGCCAGCCCCGGAGCTCCTTGACATGGCGTTCCCAAGAGCCCCTCGACGGTTCGATGCCAAGGTCCCCGAAGTGTCGGGCCCTTCTATGCCACAAGTCCTGGAGGCCCTTGACGCTGCCAACCCAGCAGTTTGCCGGTGCTAGCCTTATCGACAACCCCGGAGTTCACCACTGCAGGTCCTAGAGCAACCTCAAATACGAGCATGATGATGGACTGATGGTTAGCTCGCCGTCGGTCACTAACCCTTGGCCTCCCTCCTCACTGGTTGCCTCTCCCTCTTTCTTCATCTTCTTATTTTGTTACGGATTTTATCTGAAAGTTCCAGATCTGAGACTAACTTAGGAGTGGCTTGGACATAACTATGGGAATGTTTACATGCCAAGAAAATACATATGTAGGATTGTGTAGAATTTGGCTAGATCTGGGATTTTTTTTAAATATATGATAGTGCATTTCTGCGTGAACCCAATTGATGATTATTTGCTACTGCTACTACTATTGTTGCTTGCTCATCTGTGTGAACTGATTGATCATCGTACACCGTACAGGGATACATCTGAATTAGCCTTTCTTTTGCACTTGAGATATGTAGTTTTTTAGATTTTTGTAAATGTTCAGATCTGTAATTGCATAGAGATGTATTTTTTTTTCTAAAATGTCAAACCAAGAGTTTTTTAAGATTTTGTAACAAGCTCAAAGTTCAAAAATATATAAATTGTCAGAGATGTGTCATTGTGCAAATTGGCTGAAAGCTCAAAGTTCAGAGATGTCGAATTGGTTGAACTGCATCTATCATTGTGCAAATTCTGAAACTAGTTCATACTTTTCAATCTTTTGCTATCAATTTCTGGGTTTCGTTTCTTGTAGTGATTTTGTTATGCTAAAATATGCAGACATCAAGGAATGCAGAATGGAATGAGAACACTAGACTTTAGACGAACATGTGTTCATATTGAAGTCCGAGTTCAAACTGGACCCTAGTGCTTTAGTATAAACTGGAGTCCCAGTTCTTCCTTTGCTATCTTCTGTACTTTGGACTTATTAGTAAATCTGGGTGATCCTTTTTTTTATAAAAATAGTAGTAATTTGCCCTCTGTAACTATTCTGTTACAAAAGGATTGAGTTGTCTGAACCATATGGTGGTTTAGTATGTATTGTTTGGTTCCTCATCATCACTAACTGAAGATTGGTTCCTTGTTCTTTATTGACTGAATATTGTTTTTTAACTGTCTAGGTTTTGAACTGATTGGCAGAGAGGTCCTCCTCTAACTGGTGAGCAAGAACTATTCAACCAATTGCATTCAAGTATTCGCAATGTAAACATTCCGTGATGATCACAGTCCAATATGTCATATCTCAAAATGCTTCGGATTCATCAACATCACAGTCCAATGATAGGTCAATGGATCAATTTCGTGATGATCTTGCAAAGGCAATTAGTCAATCTAGGATGATCTAATGAGTGTATCTTTACTTAGGCCCTGTTTGGCAGAGCTCCAGATCCCAGCTCCACCTCAAAGCTGAAACTTGTACACTGAAATAAAGTGACTTAGGTTTATAATTTTATTCTAAAATATAAACAAGATGACCCACCTAAACACTCTTAATATACCCACAGCTCCAGCTCCACGAATTTGGTGAAGCTACGAATACCCAGCTCCACCAACTCCAAGAATTTAGTGGAGCTGGAGCTCTGCCAAACACCCCCTTATTTTGTTATCTTTTGTAATCACTAATATACCATTATGAGACTTCTATGTAATTTTTGGACTTTATTACCATGCTAATTACTCAGATGTTCAATATATTGCATCATTCTAGTTTTTATTTTCTCATATCTCACAAATAATCCACACAAATACAATGGATTAAGTTACAAATACAAGTCAGGTATTACAGACAAGGGCAAACTGGACAATTCCTCTAGAATCCCCTCTTTCAAGAATCTGGAGCTAACCAGCTAGCTGAACACTTTCAGAAACTACTCTTAATTCTTCAGAAGATCAAAATAAGGAGGAGTCGGAGCAGAATCAAAAAGGAATGGGCCCTTGTTACTGCTAGGTCTTACTGCCTTGTTCCAACTTCCATTCCCCGTTGCTCTCTGTATCTGCAATGGAGGTACTGGCTACATCCCAGCTGAGCTGCCAAGCTGCGAGCAGCCATAGCAAGCGGTTGGGCGCAACTATGGGCTCATGCAGCTGCAGCGGATGGCGAGCTGTCGAGCATAGTAGCCGCGGTTGTGAATGCACTTAACTACGAGTGACCATCGCGTGCAGTCGAGCGGGCTCGTGCAGAGATGGCAAGTCCAACGGCGACCTATACGAGCAGCCATGGAGAGCGGTTGAACATGCATATATAACTCGTGCGGTGACAAGGAAGACGAGCTGCCGTCAGCTTATGTGGCATCCATGCATGGGCTCGCTGCAGTGCGACGATAGACGGCGAGAGGCCACGAGGTTTGCTCGATGGCGGCGGCCACACGGATCGAGCAGTGGTGACACGGAATGGGCCAGCGGCATATGTGTCCAACGACGATGGTGCGGTGAACAACGACAAGATCCAGCAGCCGTGTTCCCTGGTCAGCGCGACACGCGAAGTGCAGTAGCTTACCATAGTGGCCACGAGCGACTGTAAGGCAAACCTGGGTGTTGGGCCGGGCCGGGCACGGTGGGCTCCGGGCCGGCCCAGAAAGGCAGATAGGCCAGGCCGGACCGGCCCGAGAGACGTTTTGCACGACGCGGCCCAAAAGCACGGTGGGCCAGAGTCAGACTGGGCTAGCCCGAGCCTGGCCCTGAACCTACTACAAGCGTTCGGACTGCATAATCAGTAGAATGGATTGATGGATAGTAAAAATGACAATGAGTATTTGGAAAGAATGAAAAATTTTATTGATATTTACATATACAAAGTTACTGCCTCGTTAAAAACCTAACGCCCAGTGTGGGGTTCCCCTGTAAGGAAAAGAGTACAGTAACTTTAAACATGCATACATATCGCATGCTCTATATTTATATCAGCTAATGCTTGGGCGATTTCGGATCCTCCAATTGATGTTGTTGTCGTTCGTCTGCGCGTTGCCAATCCTTGAGGCAGGTGATGGCCTCCACTATTTCGGGCGTGAGCAACGATCTTCTTTCTTCAATTATTCTCCCGACCAATCTGATTTAGTAAGTACAATATCATTTTCTGGTGCATTAGCATTAGCATTGACAAAGATGGTTAAAATCTGTTCATACCCTTTTAACTTTTTTAGCATGATATATGTTGAATTCCAACGAACCTTCATGTCAAGGCCAAATTTCCTTAGCTCCATATTGTTTGCCCTACAGTACTCTTTAAACCTAGCAAACATTTGGGGGGTACCTGAGACAAATTGAATAGCGGAGCGAATGTTGTTTAGATATGCACCTATTACCTCCATAACATCCTGGACAACGAGATTGATTATGTGGCACACACATATTTGGTGCAGAACATACCCTTGCATGTAAGACTGCAGATGGGGGGTGAGATACTCCATTGCAGTTGTGTTCGCGGAAGCATTATCAAGAGGAGTAATGGATAAAATCTTGTTGTCTATTTGAAAATCTCGAATTACTTCTAATATACAGTTCGCAATAGCTTGTCCTGTGTGTGCTTCATCCATTGACTTAAAACCTATGACTCTTTTATTTAGGTTGTATTGCTCATCTAAATAATGAGCAACAACACTGAGGTAACAACTTCTCAGGTGCGAGGAAGTCCAAATATCCAATGTTAAAGCAAAGGAAAAGCTAACATGTATGAATTTTTCCTTCAATGCAGCTAGCTCTTTATTATAAATTGCTAGAATATCAGATTTAGTTGTTCTTCTCCTAACATATTGGTATTGTGGGCAGAACCCGCGTTGAATCATTTTTTCAAAATTATGGCTCTCGCCCATCATAATAGGTAAATCTTTCGAAACTATAAATCTAGCAATTTCATCGCGTGTAGATTGGGGGTTATACATCCAAGTACTTACAGTGCCGTCAGCTGAAAAATTGAGCTGTGTCTGTACGCCTCCTCCATGCATTTACCCTAGCTTTTGCAAACATGTTTTCTAGTGCTGGTTCAGATGCCCGTCCCTATCGTCGAACCTGCAGCTAATTCATGTCCACAATAATTGCATTTAGCGAATACCTTCCGTTGGCCGTCGATGATTTCAACCCTTTTCATCATGTGCTTCCAGCACTCTACTTTGCCGGTGGTGGGTTTTTGGGTAGTTGATGAGCCACCCGGTGATTTGACGACCAGAGGCGAGTAGTTGGTGCTGGCATCCTCGAAGCCTTGCGAGCCATCCATATGACGGTCCTCCATGCTGTAGTCCCTCATACTTGGGGATAGTTGCCGAACGTCGATAGTATCATCATCAACAGGATCTCTATGTGTGCGCGGTGCCCTCTATGCTAGTTGTTTTCTATTTCTACAAGACATGTTGACTGTTGAGAATGAGTGCTACAGAGTGGTAGAGGAAATGTTGCTTTGGTTTTGTGATGAAACAATGAAAGTGGAGGGTGATGAATTTATAGAAAATCCGTCCGTTGTGATGTTTGGAAATTTTAATTTTTTCAAAATCCCGCACTGGCGCCCTGGCCACCCAACCACCCTGGGACCCTGGCCCTGGGGCCATGGCCCATGCACATCGGACGCGCCAGGCGCCAGGCCATGCCCGCCTGGCCAGTGGCCCCCCACGAGCAGCGCAAGCCGCCAGCCCGCCACGCACCCCGCTCGCCGAGGCGTTCAGCTAGCCAATGCCCAAGCGCCACGGGCTCACGCGCCCGCGGCAGCTGAAAAGATGTGATAATTGCTTAGAGGGGGGGTGAATAGGCTATTTAAAATTTCAAATGAAATTTGTTGCAGCAGAAATGCTATTGGAATTTCCGATGTAATATCGGAACTTCTGATTTTATCAGAACTTCCGGTATAGTATCGGTATGTCCGATCTGAACTGAAATTCGAGTACAAGCAATAAAGTCTAGCAATTCACTAGGTACTTTTACTCTAGATGGGTGCTAGAATAAGTAGGCTATCTAGAATTGAGTAGCAACAAAAAAGAAGCTCAAGTAAAGGATTGCATGCAATCAAATAAAGAGAGACAATAGATTATTTCCCGGAGTTCAGATCATTGAGGGGAATCTTACGTCTCTGTTGAGGAGGCTCACAAAGAGCAGGGCCTTTTTCAACCCTTTCCTCCCAAACCTTGGTCACACTTGAGATTTGGCTTCACTATTGATTTCTTTCCTTTCGGAAGCGAAACCAACCTTCACAAACTTCTCACGGCTTCCCACAATCGCCGGGAGCTCGCAAGCGACGCCTAGCCGTCTAGGAGTCCTTCAACCTCCAAGAGTAACAAATGCACCGTAGAATGATCTTGGAGAAGCTCTCTAGTGCTCAAGATGAATGAACTTCGCTTTTGCTCTAGCCGTGCAATTCACTCTTGTTCCTCACTCTCTAGATGACCACTAGGATCAAAGAGGAGGGCTCAATAATGCTTTGGAATGTGCTCTACAAGCTCACAAGTTTAGCCCAACAAAGTGTGTAACCCTCAAAAGGAGAGGGTGAGTGGTATTTATAATTTTGGCTCAAAACTAGCCATTATACCCTAACTTAGCCACAGATCGGAATATCCGAACACAACATCAAAACTTTCGATATGTGTAAACTTCCAGAACTTGGAAAGTCTCAACGATCGAAAACAAGACGCATCAGAACTTCCGATTGCACGATCGGAACTTTCGAAGCTCACAGAGAGAGACCTCAAAAAAACTTTCTAAGTCAACATCGGAATGTCTGACTCCTGGATCGGAACATCCGAAGCGCACAGAGAGTTCCCAAAATGGAATTTAAGTGCATCGAAACTTCCGACTTGGAAGTTCGGACAGTCCGATCTCAACAAAGAGCACCCTTTTCGAAAACAACAAGCATCAGAACTTCTAACTTGCAATTTTGAAATGTCCGAACTGTTATACGGGCTTCGGACTAAGGCAATACTAAGCATCGGAATGTCTGATAGTTTCGGAACTTCCGATCCAAGATCGGAATGTCCGACATGAACTTCAAAGCAAAACATTCTGAAGCAAGTGCAGTTACTCTATGTCTCTCAAATGCAGCTAGCTATCATTCATCTGAGCATAGAGACTAATTCTAGATCAACTACAATGCATCCATCTTAATAGTACGGCGTTCCTATGACTCAAAATGTAAAATACATTGAAATAAAGCCGTTTTCATTATCAATTCCTTTTTGAGGGTATCCATCGTTCGTAGATGATCTCACATCAGGACTATTACCTGTTCACAAACTCATTGAACGCATTAGTCCCCTTAATCGTTTGTCATTAATCATCCAAAACTCCTTTAGGGGCCTAGATGCACTTTCAATCTCCCCTTTTTTGGTGATTGATGACAGTCCGATTAAAGCTTACAAATCATATCAATAAAATGGATATAAGATGAGCCCCCCTCAAAGTATGCATTTAAGCTAGGACTTAAGAACAAATGCACATTTTGAAGGACAAAGAATTGAAAGAGCCCCCCTATATCTTTGCATAGGAGAATAACATGCATATATGACATGATGAGCATGATAAGACGTATAAATAGCATGATATGCAAATATTGAGCATTAATAGCAAATTGACATCCAACAGTGCAATATAAATCATGCAACAACGACAAAAGTCTAACAGACAGCATTCAATAGACACAAAGTTCAAACAATCAAACACCAAGTTCACAAGACACAAAGTAGCAACATCCAACGGACTCTCAAGGATGGAAAGTGATTTGTGAGCCTTTCTGAGCCTTTCTCTCCCCCTTTTGGCATCAAGCACCACAAAGGTAGGAAAGAAGGGGAGGAGAAGATCTAATGAGACTCCTTTGATCCAGACTCCTCGGCGTCGTCCTCAGACTCAGACTCATCAGGCACCAGAGCAAAAGGGTCCTCAACCTCTTCCTCGCTCTCTTCATCATTTGAACACTAAAGGTTCAGGTGTCTCTAGATGTCCTTTATGGGCTGTTTGGTTGGCTGCATCTGGAGGGAATTGGCTCTGAGGATGCAACATTGCACTGTTTGGTTGGCTTCTCAGGTTCCTGGGCCAGGCTCCCACGATGCAGCTTGCCCCCTGGAGCCAGGCTCCGGAGAAACGAAAAAATCGGCCGTTTCCGGGCTGCTCGCCGGGTGCAAACCTCTCGCTCCGCGAGGCCTAGTCTCCCAGTAGCCTCGCACGGTCTCCCCAGGACCCCACGCAGAGTTTCTCCCCAGCCTCACACGCAAGGGTTCCTCGCCGCGCCTCCATCCGCCTCCGTGTGTGGATCTGCGCCGCCGCGCCTCCATCCGCCCGTCTTCGCTCCTCGCCGCGCCTCCAGCCGGCCGTCTCCTCCCCGCCGCGCCTCTCGACGACTGTCTCTGACCTCCGCGCACGCCTCCAGCCGGCCGTCTCCGACCTCCTCGCGCAGCTCCAGCCGGCCGTCTTCGATCTCCGCGCGCACCTCCAGCCGCCCCTCTCCGACCCCCTTGCGCACCTCCAGCCACCCTACTCCGACCCTACTCCAGCGCGCCTCAGTCTCTCAGAAGAGTGGTATGTGTTCAACAAGATTGGATATCCATTTCCTTTTTGCATCTATTGCTCTGTAAATCGTCTCTGTAGGTCTTATCTGAGCAATACATCCGTCGTGGCTCTCAGTGGCGTGGTGAAATCGTCTCTGTAGGTCATAAGAATATGTTGATTGCTTCCACCATGTAGGATGCCTTGTAGATCTGTGGTGAACCTTTGTAGGTGTCCCATAATAGAAGCTTCCGCATGTAGCAAGAATCAACTTTGCTATTTCCTTAATCTGAAGCCAATTTGCTTAATTGATAACTTATAAGAACTTTTATCCAATTTAGTTTGTCTTTGTACATTAGATTAGAGAGTAAAGGATTTGGTTCATTCTTTTACGTGTTCGAGTGTTTAGCATTAGACAAAGCAATTTAGCATTCACGCCATTCTGTCATTCTGTCACTTGTGCAACCACGATGTGCTCCACAATTTAGTCTTTGTCTTGAGAGCATTACTAAGTTCTTTATCTTGAGAGCATTACTGAGTTTATTAGCCTATTTGTGTCTATTAGCAAGAACTTGTATCCAATCTATTGTTCACTGGCAGTTCACTAGCAATTCATCTCTATTTGGATATGCTTGCTTGTATTGATTGTCAATGTCTTAATTAGTGCTCGTGTTTATTGTCTTAATTTGTGCTCGTGTTTAATTAGTACTTGTGCTTGCTTCTATATATGTGTGTAGGTTTGTCTTCTAGAGCTGAATAATTTCAACAAGCTTTTGTACATATATTTGTCATTAACATATTTAGTTGTGCACTAGTTATTTGTTAGATGGATATGCGAAGCCGACGAAGGAAGCTTATTATCAAATTTCATAGTTTGGAGGACTTCCATTTTGCAATTACTGTTTTTGAACAAACCTTAGATCTAGGGTTTGGTAAACCCTAATATAATTCCCCCCTTACCTTCTTCTATCTGATAATGAGTCCTCCTTTCCTTCTAATCTATGTGTGATGGTTGCATTATAATGTTGATGATCGGGAATGGTGGATTGATGATGAATAATTGATCGAGATCATCCTATGATCTGTGATGTGGCCGAGGGGTTAATTGATTTGGTTGAGTTCAGTGCTCGAAGAGATCGTTTAGCGAGATGATGATTTGATCTTTGGACTACAATCTATGATGCTAAAAGCTTGTCTAGATCACATGGTAGATGATGGAAACTGATACTATGTTTTGAGGTGAGCTACTTGTTCTTTTGGTCTGTGATGCAAAATCTATCTATGTTACATGCAAGTTGGATGGCATCGGTGTATCTCCTAACTATGATTGTATGCAGAAACATGTTTAATAGGGATTTCGATGCAACCCTTGCATTTTGTTTTACTAAAGTAATCTGAGACCATGAATCCTTTTTCTATTCTCATTTTAGACCTTCTCTTTGTCACATTTCATATTTAGTTTATTCTGGTCTCTATTGGGAAATGAGTCGCATGACTTACTTGATTGATGAAGCTGAAAGCGGATTGGAGGGAAGAGGAAGGGTGCTCTGTGGTTGATTCCCCTTTTTCCTTCCTGCTCCCGGGGCTGGCTCTGGTTCCCCTTGCACCTGGTTCTTGGACAGGGCTTTGGCTCTACCTTTGCACTGAGGTCTTCCACTGTTCTATTGAGGTAAATTGATTTCTATGGTGTGCAAGGTTGGATACATCGTCTGATCCGAACGAGGTTTGTATCTTGTCGAATGATGCAAAATTAATCGCTAGAGGGGCCAGATTGGCCCCTCGGACAATCTTGGGTACCTCAATTAGTGATAATTAATTAAAGGCCGACGATTCTAGCTCAATTTCCTATTTCAATTCATTTACTTATTCTATTCTAATGCATGGTTGTTTTCTTACAATGCAAGTTATGCAGATGAAGATGAAAGATTATTATATTAGGGTTTTATCCTTCGATATTCTTGTACAATTGAATTGTAATCGTTTGACAGATTTGTAATTTAATTTTTATTAATCACGGTTCAATACTTGTAATTTAACTAATGATTCAGTATTGTAATGATTCAATCGTATTAATAAAGTATAATGATTAATTTTGTTTAATCTCTTTGTTAATTGATTGTTAATTATTTATTGATTGGGCGGGATATTTCAACAACATTGTTGTCACAACAAAAGGGGAGGTATACTCATTTAGGGCTAATTTGTAAATACTACAATAAATGTAATTTAAATACGGTGATATACAGGAGATGATATATATAAAAATTCATGCAATCAACCAAACATGTTCTCTTGTTAGCCTGCACCAGCTCATACAATCAACCAAACAACATCTCTTACCAGCCTGCACCAGCTCATACAATCAACCAAACAACATCTCTTGCCAGCCTGCATCAGCTCATGCAAGCAACCAAACAGCATCTCATTGCATCCACTCAGCCTGGCTCCCACCAGCCTGGCTCCACTCATACAGCCTGGCTGAGTTGAGAAGGCAACCAAACAGCCCATTAGTCTCTTGGTATTCTTCTTGTGCGCTGCTGCATTGCTCTTGCATAGGCAGGAAATAGACTTTAAAGCACGAAGCATTGGCGAGGAGGATCCACTTGGAGCTGAAACTGCAGGAGTGGTAGCAAAAGACGATGCACCTCTGGTGGAAATCCTTGTAGTTCTCTAAGTTGGGGCTTTCATTGCCCTGACTTGCAATCAAGTGTGCTTGACATCATACTCAAACTGCTGCTATGTCACCTGCTCTATCATATGCATGATATAAGGAGCATATCCACAGCTCCTCCTGGTCTCCTGAGCCGTGACCCTGATCTCATTCTAGATGAAATCGAAGACATCGAAAGGTCGCTGGTTGTCCTGCATCCTACTCAGAAGATTCCTTATGTAGGAGAGAACATGAGAGGCATCACCTTCCTTTGGAGCCAAGGTCTTTCTAAAAAGCCTGTTCAGGATAACAAAGAAGGGCTTCATGCCCTTGGTGTCGCCAGCTTCAAAATCAGCGTCCTCCTCATAAAGAAAGTTGAGACTGGATGCAGATAGAGAATTTTCATTGTGGATCTGATCCTTATCTCTGGAATTAGCTTTAGTGAACTCAAGCAATCTGGCAAACTGAGCATACGTCACTTCATACCATTGACCTTCTGTCATCTAGTGGAGAGTGGAGACTCTGTCCCTAGAAACATACATCGTGGGATAGAAGTGAGCAATGATCTCCACATTCCAGTTATGCTGATAGCCCATAATTCTCTTGGTTCCTGTCATCTCACAAGCTGCAATGATCTGATTGAATGTAGCATCATCTGCCTCTACCATGTACTCCCAATCCACCCATTGCATCAAGATCACATGATTTTTCCTTAGAAGGATGACTGACTCATAGAAGTCCTGTTGAAAGAACGTCCAGAAGCGGGAGTCAGTGGAGAAGCGATCTGATCTCTTTCGGACCCGAGCAGCTTTTCCTTTTGTAATTCACGGGCTTCCTTAGCAATTTGGGATTATTGTCATGAATCCTTAGCCTCGGCATGTCTCTGGCTTGAGAAGACTGAGACTAGGAAGCGCCTGCGATCCCTTTGCCTTTCCTGGAGGGCAAGGGTGCTCCACGAGGAACGTTGATAGTCTGAGCGGCTTGAGATGGTTCGTTGATTGAAATGCCACCGGTCGGACGTCCATGGGAAGCAACTCGCTTAGTCCTCGTCCCGGTTGGAGTTTTTCATTTGCGACCAGGGAGGACATCAGACGACCCTGTAGGGGGCTGATCACCCTATCCGGGATCCATCGATAAAATCTGATAGGAGGAAAATTCGATAAGATAGCTGGAACTAGATAGAAAACTGGTTTTGGGGCTGTACTGTTACCATCGGAAGTTCCGATCTCATATCGAAAGTTCCGATTCTATATCGAAAGTTCTGATACAAGATATCGGAAGTTTCGAAGTTTTCGGCATAGCCCTGAAACCAAGATTTCTTCAAGATCAACCAACGAAAATAGATGAAATTGAAGATCCAAAGAATTGAGGGATAGACTAACAGTTCCACCGAAGGAAATCTAACAACGAATGCGAAAGGACAATAGACTTGAATCTAGGGTTCTAGGTTTACCTGAGAACGAATAGAGTCAAGAAATCATGAGGAGGAAGATGTCCTTTCCAAGGAGGAGCTTTCCTTGGAGAAGATCGGAGGTTCCGTAAGGTCGGAGACTCCGGAGACGGCAAAAGATGAAAAGGGGAGACCATACGGTGGTTTGAGGATAAAGGAATAAAGAAAAGGAGGGGCCAACCGAACGGTTCTTTTCAGGCAGTTACGCACATATCGGAAGTTCTGAAACCCAGTTCGGATATTCCGAACAGGCATAAACCCCAGAATATCAGATGTTCCGATAATTCAATCGGAAGTTCCGAAGAGTTCAAGTTTCCAGCGAAATAAAAACCGAGCAAGTATCGGATATTCCAACAAGATATTTCGGATGTTCTGATGAATTATAATCCACAGAATTCAGAAGTTCCGATGCGTGGATCGGAAGTTTCGAAGCGTTGATTTTTCCAGCAGATGGACATGAAAGATTGAATTTCTGAGAGAGAGAGAGAGGATTGAGACTGCGAGTCAAGTGAACTTGGGAGTCACTCCACTTGTGATCAGCAAGCACTCAACAGTCAAAACTATTAGTGTTATGCCCTTGAGGCAATCATATGGATGATTGTAACATGACTATATTTATGAATAATAATATATTTATTGGTCCAATGAATGTATATCATTGTTTTGATCAACAAGTGTGTGACTTGTTTATAAAGCTCTTTACTTATTGATATAATTCGATAAATATCTCTGATCGGATATCATCGTATAGGAGAACGATGAATAGATCAGCACATATATTGTTCGATTATCATGTTTCATAGATAATGGGATATGGAGATATCATCAATACATTGTGGACGCATGTTGAAGAACATGGGTTAGATAGACCCACAATGGGACACTGCGAGAATGTTACATTCTTTTGTGTCATCAGTGTATCTCATACATAGTAGATGTATGATCCTTAGACCTGAGATTGTCATATTCCCTACATGTGTAATAGTTTACCTTGGGGTTACCAAACACTATTTCCTAACTGGATAGTTATAAAGGTAGCTTTCATGTTTACTATGAAACATGCAGAGGTAAGTGAACAGTCAAGATGGAATTTGCCACTCCAATGTAACGGAGATATATGTCTAGGCCACTCGTGTGATATGATTAAGGAAGTGCATGGCCATGCTGTGATTGAAAAGTCAATCACAACTTATTAATATATCACGGATACGAGAGATGGATTGAACTGTCAAAGGATGACATGCTTCTCGCCTTGAGTTCTGTCGGGACCCGAATTTGCAAATCCGGACCCTCTGTGTATTCAGCACTAGTCCAGGAACGCGCTAGTGCACACAGTCTTAACATCGGTAAATATCACAATCATACCACTCGATACTAAATAAGTACTTTAATTAGATAGTCAAACTGGTTGCTCGACCTTATGGTCAAGTTACAAATATACGCCTCGCAGGGCGAAACTTATTAAGAGAGAAATAATAGCAGCGAAAAATAAGATAACATCGTGGCGCCATCCAGTATACCACAGGCAACCGATCGGGCTCGCTCCTAAGTAGACGGTTCCTCTTGGAGCTCCCCTCCACAGTGGTGTAGTCTCCTCTTCAAGCGGTGTTGTATTGCGGCAAGGGTGAGTACTTGGTACTCGACAAGTCATGCACAGAATGCAAACTAATATACTATATGCATGGCTTGATACAAAGGAATAGCTCAAGGTATATTTGCAGAAATAGCATTTGACAAGTAGCATAAGTAGATTCGGAAGCAAGAGAAACAAGTATAACATCAATAACTTTTTCCAGGAGTTTAATCAACATTTTTCCCATTCCTAATCCACATTTCCATTGACAACATTATTTTAACCAAACCAACCTTTCAAGTCCAAGTTATTTTCAAGAAAATCTAACCCTTGACTGTAATTCCCGAGCGATGTCCAATACCGCGGACACGGCTATTCGAATAGATTCTACACTCTGCAGAGGTTATGCACTTTACCCACAAGATACAGTCAAACACCACAAAAGCGAGTTCCCGTAACAAAGTCTTTCGGAAACTTCTAACAATACAAGTGAGCCTCCCCGGTTATTGCACACTAACCCTTCCCTTAGCTAAGGCAAAGTTTAGGCCAATCAACCGTTAGATGGGTACCTGGCCTCAGCCCCGGTACGCTCCCCCGTACAACTTACACAAAGGGTGTAGTTGACCTCCTGAGGTCCCACAGGTATGTTATTAGCAACTTAGTCAACTAGGTCCGTCCCATTACAGACAAGTGGTTGCACGCTTGACTCAGTTCAAAGGCTTGCAAGGTTAAGTCCTTAGGGTAACCAGGGCAAGACTACCCGAAGAACCAAAACAACATTCCCAGTGCCACAACTGGCCCACCTGATCATTCTTGCCACATGCCCCGGTCAAAAGCTATTTATCAAACCCCAGTTGATTACCATGCACCACGTGCCATCAACATCACATGATACCTTTCCAAAACAGGTTCAATATATCATTAAGTCAATATTAACATTTGATTGTCCAAAATCATGTCATGAGTAATGTGAGGTCTAAGCCATATACTACAACGATCTACAAACCCATGTTGGCAATTTAGTAATGTCCAACTAATAATCCACAACTAGGGTGACAAGGGGTCATGGCACATATTTAAGTAATCAAGGTGTCATACAGCAATTAGGCATTTATCTAATTTCCCATAATTAAGTAAAGCATTTTCTATTTGAACTAGCATGCAATACATTAAATCAAAATAGGTTTCAAAATAGGATCAATATGGTCAAAGCATAGCTTGCCTTCAAAAAGTACTTGTTCTTGGTCTTGAGTTGGATCCTGAGTCAATACTTCTCCTTCGAATCCTTCCGGCACTTCAACGTCTACTCGTAAAGCGTGCAAATAGCAACCAATGAATAAAACAGTAGACAAAAACATCCAAACATCCAAATAAAGTCCATAAACAGAGAGAGCATAATTTTATGAATTTTTAGAAACTGGAATCGTCAAATTCGGAGTTAAAATGCAAAAGTTATAGCATTTTGAAGT
The DNA here is from genome assembly GCA_036346355.1 of Rhipidocladum racemiflorum. Taxonomy (NCBI): domain Eukaryota; kingdom Viridiplantae; phylum Streptophyta; class Magnoliopsida; order Poales; family Poaceae; genus Rhipidocladum; species Rhipidocladum racemiflorum. Next base: position 35,647,134 of record CM070580.1, on the reverse strand, counting down.
TTAAATAATCAATTAAATAATATTACAGAGGAAAACTTTAGTCCAAAAATTAAATAAAATTCATAATTAGGTATATCTCAATTTTATACAAATTTAGAAATTTGAATCACTCAAATCGGAGTTGAAACGCAAAAGTTATAAGCGTTTGAAGTTTGAATCAAAATCTGAAATCATTATTTCGAATTAATAAATCATTTTCTTTTTCGAAAATTAATTATTGCGTCAGCGAGGACACGTGGCAGCCTCTGATTGGTCTGCTGTCGTCAGTCGGTTCATGGACGTGGTCCATGGTTTGGCTCGGTCCACGGTGGATACGGTCCATAGCGCACGGTCGCTGACAGGTGGGACCCACGGGGGTGACGTCGTCGCTGACGTCAGCGGGGCTCGGCCGCACGGGCTGACAGGTGGGACCCACCGATGACGTCGTGGGTGACGTCCGCGGTGCGTCGGCCCGACACACGGGCCCGGCGTGTCGCTGACCCACGCAGCCGCTGCGGCAGTTCGGCTTCCCGGGCACGTGGCACGATCCGGGCCGTCGGTTTGAAATTCGACGTCTCGGATTGGATCTAGGTTCACGTGTTGGAGCGGACGTGGCCGATCGTGGGCCGTTGGATCTTAATCCAACGGTCCAGATCCGATCTGGGTTCTAAGGTTTTGGTTGCACGTGGGCTCACCTGGATCGTTGGATTTCGATCGGACGGTTGACGTGCTTGAGTCGGCGATGGCGTTGCGGTGGCGCTGCTCGCCGAGTCGGGAAGGCGACCTTCCACACGGCGTTGAGCGCGTCTCGGCGAGATGAGCGTGTCGCCGGCGCGCCTTGACTCAGCGGTTCCAGATCCGGCACGGAGGGCGGATCGCGGCGACGGCGGCAGGCGAAGACAAAAACCGTGGCGGGCCTAATGTACTACGGCGAGCAATCACGGCGTGCCGGTGGCGGCTCAGCGGCTAAAACCTTGGGCAAAATACTTGCGGGGTGGCAGCGGTCCTCGGGGAACGTCCTGGGATTTAAATAGCCCTGGAAGGCGCGCTTAGGGCGGAGCCCTAGTCGAACGCGACGGCGCTCTCCGAGCCCGGTTCGGACGAGGACGACGACCGGATGCCATCCACGCGTCCCGCATCGGACGGTCCACGTGCACACGCGACGCGGCACACGCACGGCCGTTGGATTGAGATCCAACGGTCGGCGGCTAGCGTTAGAGTTGGGCTCGGCGACACTGCGTTCGACCGAATCAAGTCGGTCGGGTTCGGGTCGGACTCGAGTCCGACTCGGACCCGAGGAACAGTACTAGACCCGAAACGATTTAATAATTCATTTAATTCGCAGAAAATTCATTTTAATCCGGAAAAATAGCAAAATACTTGGAAAAATTCCAGGAAAATTCTGGAAAATATTTTAGGGTATTTGGGACTCAAATAAAATATTTCCAACAAAACTTTATTTGAAAATTTAATTTCTTTAATTATTTCAATATGGAATAAATTCAAATTAAATCCAAATAAATCCAAATAAATTCCAGAAAATTCCAAAAATCCACAAATGTGCAAAATAATATTTTAATTTCATGAAAAGCAAAAATTGGGGTGTTACAAGTTCGATCTTTATATAGTTTGGCAAAGGGATTATTACATCAGTAATTTAATCATATGCGTTTGGGAGTTGGCATGCTCTGCAAGGAGCCGCTACCGACTATTGGATTAGAAAAGGGTTTTCCGAGTCCATGTCCAAATGCGCATGAACCTACAGGGTCACACACTTAATGTGCTGGGACTCATTTATTCGGATTGGATCCGTAATTAATGGACCTTGTGGGCTTAGCGCGTAGATGAGCCCTTACTGCCTAGGGTTTCACCTCGTGGCTATATAAGGAGGGGAGGAGGCTGGACGCAGAACAGACTTTCGTGCGGTTTAGAGGTGTTTCGCCAGAAACCCTAGCCACTTCCTCTTGTTGCCCCTGCCGAGCGACCTGGTGCTTGCACACCGACGCACGGCGTTCCATCCTCGGACGTGTGGACTGCTGTGGTGATGCTGCTGCTACTGTGGCATGGAGAGGACGATCCGCAGCGAGGACAATCTGTGGCGAGGACGATCCGCAGCGAGGACGATCCACGCCGAAAACGATCCACTACAACGACGTGCGAAGGATTCCGCAACTGCGCGTCTAGTGGTAATAGATCTATGATCCCCTTCTTGCGAGTAGCTTTTCTGGTTTGCGGTAGAAATTTTAATTTGTGCTAGAGTAGCATACCGCGTTCCCCAACAAAAACAATGATCACGATTATAGATTGACTCAAGATAGAGATCAACAAAAGAACATTTTCGAAGATCAATCAAGTGATTTTGCAAACATTTTATTTTGAACTCAGTAAGATAAATAACAATCAATGCGTGCAAGGCATCAAGTCACATTCCGATGGTCTAGGACATTTAGCTTACTTCTTAATTCGCAAAAGCGACTCTCATCTAGAGGTTTGGTGAAAATATCGGCTAATTGTTTCTCGGTTCTCACATAGGTAATGTCAATGTCCCCTTTTAGTGAGTGATCTCTAAGAAAGTGATGACGGATGTCTATGTGTTTGGTGCGGGAGTGTTGGACGGGATTGTTGGCTATCTTAATGGCACTCTCATTGTCACATAAGAGTGGAACTCTATCCAAATTATGTCCAAAATCCCTCAAGGTTTGCCTCATCCATAATAATTGTGCACAACAACTTCCCGCGGTAATGTATTCGGCTTCGGCGGTGGATAGAGCTACTGAGTTTTGTTTCTTTGAGGACCAAGATACTAGTGATCTACTTAAGAATTGGCAAGTCCCCGAGGTACTTTTTCTATCCACTTTGCAACCCGCATAATCAGCATCCGAATATCCAATCAAATCGAATTTTGATCATTTAGGATACCAAAGCCCTAGACTTGGTGTGTGAACTAGATACCTAAGGATTCTTTTCACGGCTACTAGGTGACACTCTTTAGGAGCAGCTTGAAATCTTGCACACACTTAGCATGATATCAGGCCTAGATGCACAAAGATAAAGAAGTGAACCTATCATGGACCGATATAACTTTTGATCAACTGGATTACCTTCCTCATTTAGACCGAGATGTCCATTTGTCGCCATGGGTGGTATGAATTGGCTTGGCGTTTTCCATGTCAAACTTCTTAAGCGTATCCTTGATGTACTTGGTTTGGCATAGGAACGTCCCTTCCTTGAGTTGTTTGATTTGAAATTCGAGGAAGAACTTCAATTCACCCATCATCGACATCTCGAACCTTTTTGTCATTAACTTGCTAAACTCTTCACAGAAGTTTTTATTAGTAGAACCAAATATAATGTCATCGACATGTATTTGGCATACAAATAAATCATCATCAACATATTTAGTGAAGAGAGTAGGATCGGCTTTACCGATAGCAAAACCCTTTTTAATGAGAAAGTCCTTAAGGCATTCATACCATGCTCTAGGTGCTTGCTTAAGCCCGTAGAGCGCCTTATGGAGTTTATAAACATGCGAAGGGTTCTCGTGATCTTCCATTCCCGGCGGTTGCTCGACATAGACTAATTCGGAGATTGGACCGTTTAGGAATGCACTCTTGACGTCCATATGAAAAAGCTTGAAATCATGGTGAGTAGCAAATGCAACCAATATACGAATTGACTCTAATCTAGCAACGGGAGCATAAGTCTCACCAAAATCCAAACCTTCAACTTGAGTGTATCCTTGAGCAACCAACCTTGCTTTGTTTCTTGTGACGATCCCATTTTCGTCTTGTTTGTTGCGGAAGACCCATTTAGTTCCAATCACATTTTGATTGGGTCTTTCCACCAAGGATCATACTTTGTTCCTAACGAAGTTGTTCAACTCTTCATGCATTGCCATCACCCAATCCTCATCATTTAGTGCATCTTCCACCCTAAGAGGTTCCAAAGAGGATACAAAGGAGTAAAATTCACAAAAGTTTGATACTCTAGAGCGTGTCGTTACCCCCTTTTGGATATCACCGAGGATATTGTTGACGGGATGGTCTCTTTGGATGCTTTGATGGACTCTTGGATGTGGCGCTTGGGATGTTTATTGAATTGGTTCAACATCTTCGACTTGATCATCCTCCATGAGTTTACTTGAGCCATCTTGTGACTTGTCTTGACTTCAAATGGAAGTTGGCGGTTCCACTTGAGTTGACGTAATATCTTGATGTTCCACCTCTTGAGGGCTTACCTCTCCAATTGCCATTCTTTTAATCGCAATGCTCGGAACTTCTTCATTTTCTAGCACATTTAAATCAACTTGCTCTACTTGAGAGCCGTTAGATTCATCAAATGTCACGTCTCTCGCTATTTCAACACAATCGGTGGTTTTGTTGAAAACGCGATAGGCGTAGGCATTTGATCCATACCCAAGCAAGAAGCCTTCATCAATCTTAGGTGCAAATTTGGAGTTCTTTGGCTTCTTGTTGAGAATAAAACATTTACTACCAAAGACTCTAAAGTAGGAGACATTCGGCTTGTTACCGGTGAGGAGTTCGTATGCCGTTTTCTTCAAGATCTTGTGGAGGTACAACCAGTTGATCGCGTGGCATGCAGTGTTGGCGGTTTTTGCCCAAAATTGACCGAAAACTTTGTACTCATCAAGCATCGTTGTTGCCATCTCTATCAACGTCCATTTCTTCCCTTCTACAACTCCATTTTGTTGAGGGGAGTAGGGAGCAGAGAACTCGTGTTTTATCCCTTCTTCATCTAGAAATTCTTCAACTTGTGTATTCTTGAATTCAGTCCTGTTGTCACTTCAAATTTTCTTGATCTTCATCTCGAACTCATTTTGGGCTCTTCTTGCAAACTTCTTGATTATTCTTTGAGTCTCACTGTTCTCTTGCAAGAAGAAAACCCAAGTGAAGCGAGAAAAATCATCAACAATAACTAAACCATATTTGTTACCTCTAATGCTTATGTAAGCAATGGGTCCGAAAAGATCCATGTGTAGAAGCTCCAATGGTCTCGTTGTTGTCATGATATTCTTGGCGGGATGACGCGCTCCAACTTGCTTTCCGGCTTGACATGCGCTACAAATCCTATTTTTCTCAAACTCAACATTTGTTAGTCCGATGATGTGTTCCCCCTTTAGAAGCTTATCGAGGTTTCTCATGCCAACATGGGCTAGTCGGCGATGCCATAGCCAACCCATGCTAGACTTTGCCATCAAACATGTTTGAAGTTTAGCGCTATTTGAGTTGAAATCAACCAAATAGAGCTTACCCTTCAAATATCCTTTAAAGGCAATTGATGAATCTCCTCTTCTAAAGACGGTCACATCCACATCAGTGAATAAGCAATTGTAACCCATTTCGCAAAGTTGCGATACGGATAGCAAATTGTAATTCAAAGATTTAACTAGCAAGAGATTTGAAATGGAATGGTCATTAGAAATTGCAATTTTACCTAATCCCATTACCTCACCTTTACCATTATCACCAAACTCAATATTTTCATATTGTGACCCTCTCTCATCAAAAGATGAGAACATACTCTTCTCTTCGGTCATGTGGTTTGTGCAACCACAATCAAGCACCCAACTTGATCCACCGGAGGTATAGTCCTACAAAAGGACATTATGTCATGTTTTTAGGTACCCAAATCCTTTTGGGTCCTTGCATGTTAGTGATTAAAACCTTCGGTACCCACACCTTTTTCTTAGCCATCTCATTAGAGTTGTGGGCACCGACAAAGAGAGCAACCACTTTACCACGGTGGTTCCTCTTCAAAACATAAGAAGCATAATGAATAGAGTGAGATGCATAATGTTGAGGATGCTTCTTTGGTTCTTGCACGGCCTTGATGACTTGTGTGGTGGTCAATGGTAGCTTGCCATTTCCTTTGACAAACTTGATACATTCCTTACCTTTTACCACCACACGGTCATTTCCTTTGCTTTCATACTTATCAAATCCTAGCCCTTCCTTGTTCTTGTTTCATCGACCATTGATGGTCTTATATAGGGCATCCTTGGATTGATAAGTCTTGATGCAACCATATCTAACCAAGGCACTTAATCTCTCGTTTTCGCTCTTTAATACTTGCACAAATTGAGAGTTAGTAGCGCAAGCATTAACATTAACATTATAGCAACGAGAGCAACCATTGCTAGTGGAAGGAATAGACGCCGTGGAGATATCATTTTGAGAAGAGTTAATGTCATTAAGAGACTCAAATTGCACTTCAAGAGCTTTAAGATTGTTTTCTAGACTGAAGACATTTTCTTGAAGTGACTCATTTGAACTCTTAAGCAATGTGATTGAGTTGTTAGCCAAATCAAGATTTTTGGTTAACAATTCAATTTTTTTCTTTCTCTTTAGCAAAAAGTTCTCGAGAGCAAGATTTTTCTTCTTTTTCGAGTTTAGCAAGTCTTCTTGCTTCTCAAGAGTTTCCTCTTGGCTATCTATTCTTTTCATTAGCTTGTTTATTTTGGTAATGATTGACTTGTTGAAGTCGCTAAACAAAGCATCATCTTCATCATCACTACTCTCTATTTCACTATCGCTACTTGGATGTTTTGGTTTAGTCATTACCTTGCGCCCTTTTGCCATGAGACAAACGGGTGTGTCGTTGTCACTCATGTTGCCAAAGAGTGACTTGGTTGGAGGAGCGGCTTCAATGGCGATGGTGGCAACTCCTTCATCATCGGAGTCGGAGTCGTTGGAGTCCCATTCTTCGCTAATGTGGGCTCGCCCCGAGTACTTCTTGTGAGCCTTGTCCTTCTTGTAGGGCTCACTCTTTTTGTGCTCATTGGGATTGCTCCTTTTCTTTGGACAATCGGCGATGAAGTGTCCCACTTCACCGCACTCATAGCAAGCCCTCTTGACATTTCTTCTTCTTCTTGATTTGTCGTTGTAGTTCTTCTTGTATTTGCTTGACCCGTCATATTTGACGAATTTCTTGAATTTCCTAACAAATAGAGCCAAGTCTTCTTCGTCTTCACTATCATCTTCGTCGTCGTCGCTTGAGCTTACATCATCCTTCTTGCTTGCCTTCAATGCGATCTCCTTTGACTTGGAGCTTGAGCTTTGCTTGGCAAGGTTCTTCACTTCTTTTGCTTCCTCTTCCATGAGCTCATGTGAGAGAATTCTTCCAAGCACATCATTTTGGAGTGAGTCTCTTGAAGTCTTTTCGCTCTCGAATAAGTGTTACAAGAGTCGAATTCCTTGGAGCGAAGGCTCTCAACATCCTTTTCACCACTACATGATCTGTCATGTCCTTGCTTCCTAGTCCACGAATCTTGTTGACAAGGATCATCAAGCAGTCATACATTTGTTGTGGAGTCTCGTCATCATTCATGATGAACCTGTCCAACTTCCCTTCAAGCAACTCAATTTTTGACTCTCTCACGCTTGATGTTCCTTCATGAGCAACTTGAAGTGTGTCCCATATTTCTTTAGCCTCTTCAAGACCATCAATCTTGTTGAATTCCTCAGGACTCAAGGCTCCAAGCAACACACTTGCGACTTGTGCATTACAGTGAATATTTTGAGAGGAGCCGCCCAGATCGTCCTCGAGTTGTTGGATGAACGGTTACTCCCCTCGGATTTGGATCCTAGCAACAGATCACCGGAGGTGACCTCGGTGCTAACACCCAAGCCCAATCGAGACAACTCCAAGACATCCAAACAATTCGACAACCATCCCGGTATTCCCCCGGTATGCGATCCGAACTCGCCCAGGATCCCCACATACCGGTTCCCATTGCCATATCAAAACTCAATTCGCACAAAGGGGCATCGAGCCCCAAGCTCGCTACCAGAGACGCAAAAACGTGGAAGCAAACGAACACACAGCACGGCACAAAGAGGCCCGACGAAAACAACCAACAACACGACCAAGTGAAAGTAGACGATTCCATTGCAGAAGCAAAAGTATAACTGAACACAAAAGTATTATCAACTATCCTATACAACAAAAGTAAAACACCCCGGGAGTGTCATGCCCTGAACACTTCCAGGCGCACGCGCGTCGACCGCGGCCTCTACTCGGTGCCCCACCCGGTCACCGATAGGTAGTAGGGGCAAAACTCGCACCCCGCTGGATCCTCACCTGCAAAGCCACAAGCAGAAGCCTGAGTACAAAAGGTACTCGCAAGTCTTACCCGTGGTCCATATACGACCGACTCTGAAAGGATATGCATTTGGAAGTAGCACGGAATAAGCTGAAGGTAAAATAGTTGCAAAATGCTTACCATTGTTATTTAGTTACTTAAACTACTCAATTCACAATTTTAATGCGGTTGTTACTGCACCTACTTCTAATGTGAAGTCAACAGTTAATCACATTTATGTCGAGCTCAAGCCCAAAGGCGAACTTTTGTTCAAGTTATTACTATGTTGAGTAACATCTGACCAAGCTTGCTCATATCCGAGAGCGCGGCAATTCGAATCGCTTAATTAACCCTGCAGGGAAGCATTGATCACATGACATGTGTCACAAAGGAGCCTCATGTCAACCCCCTCCCATCCATACCAATTCGTTGGGGCATCTTCATGCGGTCCGGAAACCTAGCACCCCCTCGAGCAGCCCCAAGCCCGGCTTGGCGCTCGAGAGCCGGCCTAGGCCCCGCCCTCAACCACGTCCAACCACATGAGGGCATGGCCCATCGAACGGCATGCGATGAAAGAGTGGCTTACCGTACCATAATCAGGCATGCGATCAACCAAAAAGGTGCTTTAGCCACGTTACACCCGATCGGTCCTTAATCGACACGGACGAGACTACCTCACTTGAGTCTCCTTACCCAAGTAATCCAACTCTCTCGCCCGATCTCATTTCATAATTTCGTTTTCACAAAAACTCCCATTCCAAACCACATGTGCAAGATAAATAAAGAATCGCAAGCGATGGAACCGTCCACCGCTTGGCCCAAACCGACTTCTAAGCAATCTAAGCGTAACTCAATATATTACCCATATTAGCTCCAAGGAAGATTCAACAAAAATCAAGGGGTGTATGTGCAACAATTAGGGTCTAGTCCTATCCCACAATTTTCAACTCCTAATGCAACATTTAATCCAATAAGCAATTGATTCACCAAAGTAAAAGTACATAGGGTTGAATATGCTTAGGTGCTTGCCTTGTTCTTCTGCTTGCAGGTCGGTAATAGTCGGCTCTCCGACAGTGCCCTCAGTCGCCGCGGAGTCAAGTCCCGCGGGATCGCTCTCTACACGAATACAATGCATAATAAGATGCATGCCATGCAAATGAAACGAATAACAATTGAAAAATCCCGACGAAAAACAACGCAGCCGGACAGATCAGCCAACCCGGACAGTCCGGGTATTTCATCCGGACAGTCCGGATAACCCGGATACTCCGGACCAATTGCGTCCGGACACTCCGGCCTAGGGCGGACACTCCGGACCCGGCGCATCTCGCCCAACTAATACGAGGGATCGAAGTGTTACCAAGCTCTACGGCACCATGAGAACCCGATCTAGCACTTTCCTAACACGTGGTCGAGCCGGAGAGGCTCCGAGCTAGCCTAAACCACGACAATTGAGGCTCATTCTTAACATCTCCAACCAAAACCCAATCCAAAACTGGAGAGAGCCTCACCCACCCCCGATCTCCAACCCTAGCATCCAACATTGCCTAAACCAACCTCAAACCAAAGCCCCGCCAAGAACCCTAACATTGCAAAAGTTCAACCCCAACCCCAAATCTACAAACCTAACCCTACATCCAACCCCATGGAAGCCCTAGAACCAAGAATCCCATGAATAGACTCCAAGAGAGGGCTTTACCCCAAGGGAAGGGAAGGAGAAAGAGGGGAAGCCGGGTAGGAGGAGGAAGACGCCGGCTTGGGGAGGATCTTGAGAGTGCCAAGGAGGAGTTCACCGGGGAAGGAGCCACCGGAGGTCGCCGGCCGGTGGGGAGCTCGCCGAAGATGAGGACGGGGTGGAGGAGAGCTCACACGGTAGTGGGGAGCAATGGGTGGGAGGACAAATGAGTGGGGAGCCACGAAATGAAGTTTTATACAAAACACCCGCACAGTCCGGACTCTCCGGACGCTCAACCCGGAGACTCTGGGTTGGGGTCCTCGGTAGCACTAACCTGGACACTCCGGACATTTAGTCCGGACACTCCGGGTTGGGGGGGTTCGGCCACTTCAACTCGGATACTCCGGACCTTTTGTCCGGACATTCCGGGTCTGATCCGGATACTCCGGATGTTTAATCCGGACACTCCGGATGTCCTAGAATTTTCGAAAGTGGGGTCTTGACATATTTTGCTCTTGTTCCGGTGTAAGCTCCATATCTTCATCCGGCAAATCCAAACATGTACAAACAATCTTCCACACACTTGGATGAAGAGACATTAGATGCATTTTCATTTTGTGCCTCCAAGCGAAGTAGTGTGTACCATCGAAGAATGGTGCACACCTGGATGGCATAGTAATATAAGAATGCGAAGAAGATGTGTTCAATTTATCATAGTTGAAAGGAATTTCAACTCCTTGATTTGATGTAGAGGTTCCACCTTCTTTCTTCTTGCCGGAACCACCATCTCTGGACTTTGGGCTTTCCGGGTCACCTGGGAAAACAACCTTCAACCCCGTGCCGGCCATCACGTTTCCTTCAAGCGGTTAAGCCTTCAGAAGGTTAGGCTCTGATACCAATTGAAAAGATGTGATAATTGCCTAGAGGGGGGGTGAATAGGCTATTTAAAATTTCAAATGAAATTTGTTGCAGCAGAAATGCTATCGGAATTTTCGATGTAATATCGGAACTTCCGGTATAGTATCGGAATGTCCGATTTGAACTGAAATTCGAGTACAAGCAATAAAGTTTAGCAATTCACAAGGTACTTTTACTGTAGATGGGTGCTAGAATAAGTAGGCTATCTAGACTTGAGTAGCAACAAAAAGGAAGCTCAAGTAAAGGATTGTATGCAATCAAATAAAGAGAGACAAGAGATTGTTTCCTGGAGTTCGGATCCTTGAGAGGATCTTACATCTCCATTGAGGAGGTGTCGGGACCCGAATTTGCAAATTCGGACCCTTTGTGTATTCAGCACTAGTCCAGGAACACGCTAGTGCACACAGTCTCAACATTGGTAAATATCACAATCATACTCAACGAAATAATAAGGTACCTTAAATAGTTAACCAAGCTGGTTGCTCGACCTTAAGGTCAAGTTACAAATATACGCCACGCAGGGTGAAACTTATTAAAAGAGAAATAATAGCAGCGGAAAAAATAGAATAACTTCGTGGCGCCATCCAGTATACCACAGGCAACTGACTGGGCTCGCTCCCTAGCTAAACGGTTCTTCTGGGAGCTCCTCCTCCAAAGCTGGTGTAGACTCCTCTTCAACTGGTGTTGTATTGTGGCAAGGGTGAGTACTTGGTACTCAGCAAGTCAACCACAGAATGCAACTAATATACTACATGCATGGCTTAGTACAAAGGAATAGCTCAGGGTATATTTGCAGTAAAACAACATTTGACAAGTAGCATAAGTAGATTCAAAAGCATTAGAAACAAGTTCAAGATCAATAACTTTTCCAGGAGTTAAATAAACATCTTTTCCATTCCTAGTCCACATTTCCATCAACATCATTATTAAACCAAACCCAACCTTTCAAGTTCAAGTTATTTTCAAGAAAGTCTAACCCTTGACTGTAATTCCCGAGCAATGTCCAATACCGCGGACACGGCTATTCGAATAGATTTTACACTCTACAGAGGTTATGCACTTTACCCACAAGATACAGTCAAACACCACAAAGGCGAGTGCTCGTAACAAAGTCTTTCGGAAACTTCTAACAACACAAGTGGTCCTCCCCGATTATTGCACACTAACCTTTCCCTTAGCTAAGGCGAAGTTTAGGCCAATCAACCGTTAGATGGGTACCTGGCCGCAGCCCCGGTACGCTCCCCCGTACAACTACACAAAAGGTATAGTTGACACCCCGAGGTCCCACAGGTACGTTATTAGCAACTAATTCAACTAGGTCCGTCCCATTACGGACATGTGGTTGCACGTTTGACTCAGTTCAAAGGCTTGCAAGGTTAAGTCCTTATGGTGACCAGGGCAAGACTACTCGAAGAACCAAACCAACGTTCCCGGTGCCACAACTGGCCCACCCGATCATTCTTGCCACATGCCCCGGTCGAAATCTATTTATCAAACCCCCAATTGATTACCATGCACCACGTGCCATCAACAATCATAACACATGATACTTCTTCAAAACAAGTTCAATATCTCATTAAGTCAATATTAGCATTTGATTGTCCAAAGCATTTCACGTGGCAAGGCTAAGCATACTACATCGGTCTAACTACCCATGTTGGCAATTTAATAATGTCCAACTAATAACTCAGAACTAGGGTGACAAGGGGTCATGGCACATATTTAATTAACCAAGGTGTCATACAGCAATTTGGCATTTATCTAGTTTCCCATAATTAAATAAAGCATTTTCTATTAAAACTAGCATGCAATAATTTAAACCAAAATAATTTGAAAATGGGCTCAACATGGTCAAAGCACAACTTGCCTTCAAAGAGTACTTGTTCTTGATCCTGAGCTGGCTCCTGGGTCAACACTTCACCTTCGAAGCCTTCGGGCACTTTAACGTCTACTCGTAAAGCGTGCAAATAGCAATAAATAAATAAATAGTAGACAAAAAGTGTCCAAACATCCAAATAAAGTTCTTAAACAGAGAGAGCATAATTTTATGAATTTTTAGAAACTGGAACCGTCAAATTCGGAGTTTAAAAGCAAAAGTTATAGCCGTTTAAAGTTTAAATAATTAATTAATTAATATTACAGAGAAAAACTTTGGTCCAAAAATTAAATAAAATTCACCATTAGGTAGATCTCAATTTTATAAAAATTTAGAAATTTGAATCACTCAAATCGGAGTTGAAACGCAAAAGTTATAAGCGTTTGAAGTTTGAATCTAAATTTGAAATCAATAATTCGAATTAATAAATCATTTTCTTTTTCGGAAATCAAATTATTGCGTCAGCATGACACGTGGACCAATCAGGGGCCGCCACGTCGCCTCGGGTCCATGGATCCGGCGCACGGTTTGGCTCGGTCCACCGTGGACCCGGTCCACTACGCCGCGTGTCTCAGCGACAGTGGGCCCCTCGGATGACGTCGGCCGATGCCGTCATCACGCCGCGGTGAGGCGGTGACAGCTGGGCCCCACCATGATGTCAGCGGTGATGTCATGGTGCGGTTGGCTGAGCCGCTGACGCGTGGGTCCCACGCTGACATCACGCGTGACGTCAGCGATGACCGGGCGGCGACCGCGCTGACCGCGACAGTCAGACTACCGCCCACGTGGCTAGATCTCGGCCGTTGATTTGAAAATCAACGGCCAAGATTGGATCTGGTTTCACGCGTATAGGAAACTACTCGGCTGATCTGGACCATTCGATCTTGATCGGACGGTCAAGATCAAATCTAGAGTTTACAACGTGGCTAACCCTAGCCGTTCGATCTAGATCTAACGGCTGAGATATATCCTAGCACGGTGCAGTTCTAGCTGCGTGGCACGATCTGAACCGTTGGATCTAGATCCAACGATTGGAAATAGATCTAGAGATTACAACGTGGAAAATACCTCCGGGCGACGTGGCGCAATCTCAGCCGTGCGATGAAGATCTGACGGCTGAAAAGCTTCGAGGCCACGACGGAGCTCGTTGGCCGGAGATGGAGATGACAACGATGGCAACGGCGCTGCGGGCGTGCTCCGGCGAAGTGGAAGGTCCCCTCCGACGCGGCTGGTCCTTGCGGTTCCGGATCTGGGCTCAACGACGGCGGAGGACGGCGGACGGCGGCGGAAACGACGAATAACCGCGGCGGAGCGCAAGACCAACTACAGCGAGCGATTGCGGCGCAACCACGGCGACTCGGGCGACGTGGTCTAGGGCTACGGGTGCGCACGGAAGTCGGCAACACGCTGGCGGCGGCGCATTAAATAGGCCCCTCGGCGTCCGTGAAACTCGCGGAAACCGAGGCCCACACGGCTGCGGCGGCGGAATCCGAGTTGGATTCGGATTGGGGTGACATGGCTCAACGCGAGCCGTTGGATCAAGATCCAACGGTGCGGGGGTTTGGGCTCGGGTCCGGTTCGGACGACTTGGTTGGCTCGGTCGGGCTCGGGTTCGGTGACGTGGCGCGATTGTGGCCGTTGGATCTCGATCCAACGGTCAAACGCGTTGGGGTTTGGCGACTGGGTTCAACCGGATCGGCTGGCTCGGGTCGGACTCGAGTCTGACTCGGACTTGGGTCCGGTCGGATGAACAGTAAAACCAAATCGATTTTCCAACGATTTAAATATTCAAATTAATTCCCAGAAATTCATTTAATTCATTAAAAATAGCAAAACACTTAGAAAAATTCCAGAAAAATTCTAGAAAATATTTTGAAACATTTTGGACTCAAATAAAATATTTCCAACAAAATTTTATATGCAAAGTTAAATTCTTTAATTATTTCAAAAGGGAATAAATTCCAATAAATTCCAAATAAATCCAAATAAATTCCAGAAAATTCCAAAAATTCACAAAAATGCCAAACCACCTTTGAATTTAAGAAAAGCAAAATTTTGGGGTGTTACAGGAGGCTCACAAAGAGCAGGGTCTTTTTCAACCCTTTCCTCCCAAACCTCGGTCACACTTGAGATTTGGTTTCACTCTTGATTTCTTTCCTTTCGAAGGCAAAACCGGCCTTCACAAACTTATCACAGTTTCCCACAATCGCCGGGAGCTCGCAAGCGACGCTTAGCCGTCTAGGAGTCCTTCAACCTCTAAGAGTAACAAATGCATCGTAGAATGATCTTGGAGAAGCTCTCTAGTGCTCAAGATGAATGAACTTCGCTTTTGCTCTAGCCGTGCAATTCATTCTTGTTCCTCACTCTCTAGATGATTACTAGGATCAAAGAGGAGGGCTCAATAATGCTTTGGAATGTGCTCTACAAGCTCACAAGTTTAGCCCAACAAAGTGTGTAACCCTCAAAAGGAGAGGGTGAGTGGTATTTATAATTTTGGCTCAAAACTAGCCGTTATACCCTAACTCAGCCATAGATCGGAATATCCGAACACAACATCGGAACTTCCGATATGTGTAAACTTCCAGAACTTGGAAAGTCTCAACTGTCGAAAACAAGACGCATCGGAACTTCCGATTACACGATCGGAACTTCCGAAGCTCACAAAGAGAGACCTCAAAAAAACTTTCTAAGTCAACATCGGAATGTCCGACTCCTGGATCGGAACATCTGAAGTGCACAGAGAGTTCCCAAACTGGAATTTATGTGCATCAGAACTTCCGACTTGCAAGTTCGGACAATCCGATCTCAACAGAGAGCACCCTTTTCGAAAACAACAAGCATCGGAACTTCCGATTTGCAATTTTGGAATGTCCGATCTCAACAGAGAGCACCCTTTTCGAAAACAACAAGCATCGGAACTTCCGACTTGCCATTTCGGAATGTCTGAACTGTTGTACGGGCTTCGAACTAAGGCAATACTAAGCATTGGAATATCTGATAGTTTCGGAACTTCCGATCCAAGATCGGAATGTCCGACATGAACTTCAAAGCAAAACATTTCGAAGCAAGTGCAGTGACTCTGTGTCTCTCAAATGCAGCTAGCTATCATTCATCTGAGCATATAGACTAATTCTAGATCAACTACAATGCATCCCTCTTAATAGTACGGCGTTCCTATGACTCAAAATGTAAAATACATTGAAATAAAGCCGTTTTCATTATCAATTCCTTTTTTAGGGTATCCATCGTTCGTAGATGATCTCACATCGGGACTATTACCTATTCACAAACTCATTGAATGCATTAGTCCCCTTAATCGTTTGTCATTAATCATCCAAAACTCCTTTAGGGGCCTAGATGCACTTTCAGCAGCGCGGCCCCCAGCCACGCCTGGCTGGCCCGGTCCCCAGTGGCCCCCGCCCCCCACACGCCGCTCGGGCCCCCTGCGCGTTGGCTTGCGCCCCAGCCTCCCGCACGCCGCGACGCGCCCAGCGCTACCACGCCCGCACAGGGCTCCGTGCCCCCGGGCCTTCGTGCCCCCGGTTGGGCCTTCGTGCCGAGCCCTCGCTCGGGCTTTCGTGTTGGGCCGGCCCGAACACGGCCCATGTAGTCGGGCTGGGCCGGGCCACCCAACGGGCCTCATTTCTGGGCCCGGCCCGGTCCGGTAGTTCGTGCCGTGCTTGGGCCGTGCCGCGCCGGCTGAGCCTTGGGCCGCCCGGCAAAAGCCCGGCCCATCGCCCAGGTCTACTGTAAGCCAAGGATTGCAACATGAAGCCACATGTAGCTAGCTTGCAACTGCGTGTGACCTCGGCGGTGTGCAGCCTGCCGACGAGACCCCGGTAGTCCCTAACTTTTTTGAAATTTTGAATTTTTTTCTTTTAAAACTTGAATAAAACTTTTAATTTTTCTTGGAACTTGTTAAAACTTTCTGAAACTATCGGGAATCTAGTGAAACTTAACAAACAAGGATAGAACTTTTGCTAGAATTTTTTAAACTTACTTGAATCCTTTTGAAACTTTTTTTGAAATTTTGTTAACCTTGTTGAAATCTACAAAAAATTTCTATTGAAACCTTCCTGAAACTACAACTTTTTGAACTTAAAACTTCCAGAAAACCCACTTTTCAACCAAGTTTCATTTTTTTAGACCCGTCGAAACTCTTCGAAACCTAGTAAAATTTAATGAAACAAGGATGAACGTTTTGCTTGATATTTTTGAAACCTTTTAAAACTTGTTCAAATTTGTGAAACTTGTTGAAATCTACTCAAAAGTCATGTTGAAACCTTCTTGGAACTTCAATTTTTTAAAACCCAAAACTTCCACGAAACTTATTGCATCGTTGAAACTTATATGAAACTTGCTGCAACTTTGAAACTTCATAAAACTTTGCTATATCGTTGATAGCACCTTCAACGCTATATCGTTGGCTAGCTTCTCCCAAAGTTTAAATTGGTGACCCAGCATTATATTTAAAAAACAATAATACAATGGCTATGGCTATGGCTATGGCTTTGTATACTACTTAGTTTTTATTAGTGTATGTACAAGAAAATCAGTATTATAGAAAATTATGTGTTTACCGTGTATTATAAAAGTTGGATGATTTTTGGCGTGTGACATTGCATGCACACAGGAGCCGGTTGGCAATGGATGAACAAATCTGTATAGGCTTGGAAAATTTGGGTCTTTGGTTGTTTTGCAGTTTTGAATTTTGCCACTGCTTTTTAGTTAAGTTGTTCCAGACCACTATAATCATAAACTTCTTTGGTAAAATGGCATTTCATTTTGACAATGTCGATGCGCATTCATTGAGCGAAAAGGGCTATTTTGCCCTTCCAAATATGTTGGACGTCCTTCAGTGAGATGCCATCACAAAATATGAAGAGAGATAATTTTGGAAGAAAGAGAGGGAGGAAGAAAAGAAAGAGTACGAGCAATTCTGTAATTTTTAGAAAAAGTGGGTTAATAATGGCAAAATTCTAAGAAGCTTATGATTTGAGTGGCATGAATCCAATTAGAAGAAAAAAAAAGTAGTAAATCCAAAACTGCAACACAACTAGTGGTACAGGCCAAAATTTCTCCGTACAATAGGTGTGTTTGGTTGTCTATACCAATGGTATATGTATGAGATGGTTCAAGAAAAAAATCATTCATGTGTTTGGTTGCTTGAATGGAACCATTCCATCCTGGACCAAGTGATACAAATTTGAGAAATTTTCCCTCTAGATGCTGAACCATTCCATTCAACTAAAATAATGAAACCAAATGGTACAGTACCATCTCATCTCATTCAACCTCATCCCATCAATCAAACGCACACTAACAGTCGAAGCAAGAAATGGGAACGGAATAACAAGAACACAACAATTGTTTCTCCGAAAACCCCATGGAGTACGAACACAATTCTAAAGCCGAAACACCTTCTACTTCCAACCGGGATAAATCTGGCCTCCTCTCAATATTTGGACTCAACAGTTCGCTCGACTTAGGCCCTGTTTGTTTGCCCTATGGATTATATAATCCAGCTTATATAAGTTAATGGGGAAACAAACAGCCTAGATTATAATCTAGATTATATAATCTAAAGCATGAGATTATAATAATCTATAAGCAGCCATTAGGGTGCTTATATAATCTCAAACTAATAATCCAACACAGTAATAATCCAGGAAAACAAACAACCCACCGGCTTATTTAAAGGTAGCTTATATAATCCAGCTTATATAATCCAACACCAAAAAGCTGGATTATATAAGCTGGAGAAGGAAACAAACAAGGCCTTACATTACATACAGTTGTTGTCCGAAAAGAGTAAGTAATGTCGACACTGCTAACTAATTTGTCGCACCAAATAAAGCGCACATTTTTCCAGTTCGGTCATAGACTCACAGTGCACAGTAGAGGAAGTAGAAAAGTTTTGACGTGGTGCATATTTTACACTATAACTTTATATTTTTGTATAATAATTTTGTAACATCGTAGATCCAACATATATATTTAAAATTTGCTAAAAGTACAATACAAATAGTTTTAAGGTCTTGAAAACTACAAACCACCGAAATCAAAATCAATTCAATCAATAAATTTGATTGTGCACATCTCTTGTAACAAATTGTATGGGATTTGTGCATATCGGTAGTGGATTCAGGATTTTCAGAATGGGTATTCGGAGTTACAAAAATATTATTTGATATAAGACATAGGTTCATAATAGCAAAAATACAAAGTATAAAGTGTTCTTACTAGAGATAACACCTGAAATAATTTAAAGATTTGTGAATTGAGGAGTTAAAATTTACATGCTTTCTCTTCAATTTTTAATGCTCAACATGCTATATTTAAAAAATTATGATTCACCATTACAAAATGACATAACGATGATAGATTTATGGATTGGAGATTTCGTATTAGGGAATCAAGAAAGAAATTCAACTATGTGGTTGTCAATGCTAAATGCTGCCTATTGTTTTAGCACCGCTTACTGCCCCGCAGGGTGACGCCACCCTGACTCGCTTGTCACTGCTGGAGTCAGACTTTCCATCCATGGCTCATGCTCGCCACACCCATAGGGTTGCCTTGCAACACGTCGTGTGCCTCTGCCTACCCCACCGAACACTGCCGCCCTGATCTACAAGCTACGGCCACAGGGGCCAGAGCTCCCTACCACGCGCCACTCCTTGTGCTAGCGCCTGCCCTGCAGTCTCCACCCGTTCATCGATGTCGGCGGCTGCTCGGCACTCGTCCGCTGCCTTGCTCCCTACCGGCTTACACCTATCCCATGGTTGCGCCGCTGCCAAAGAGAGCGTGGAAGAGGGAATGGGTGGAATGGGTTAAAATGAACTTAGAGGCTGAAATATGTATTTTTGAGTTAATTTACTAATATATACACATAACACATTTATTATATACTAGATTTTCTGTATTGGGTGCACATATGTACACCCTTAATTGCCCATATGCTGGATCCGCCACTAGTGCATATCTCTTATATATGATTGTATTCTCCTATATTTGGACCCTAACACATATATATACAAGGAACCTAACAATCCTATTGATTTCATGAGGCATTTCCCAAATTCTCTCCAACACTATGTCGATGTTTAAGACCCAAGGGTCCTTAGATTGAGTTTACGAATGTGATTCTGGTTGCCTTTGTGTATAAAATGAAGATTGAAAGGAGTAGAAAATAGGATTGCTTCTTTATTGAGTCATGAGTAGTTTACAAAAAACAAACTTGAGTGGAAAACTAAAGACTAATATTATCTCTATCTTCATCCAGCCTCCCTCTCTCTGAATCCTTACGGAAGCGTCCTATTTATAGCCAATGAAGGGATGAGAGTTTGTCATATTCTGAGAGGTGTCTTTCCGTAAAAAGGTGTCTTCTCGTCAAAAAACATCTTCTCGTCAAAAGGTGTCTTTTAATAAACAACAATTTCTTTGTAGAGAGTAACTTTTGTAATATCCCGAGTATTTCTATACTCGAGTCACTGTACATTTGTACTCAAACACTGTTCAATAATACACTGATCTTGTGTACTTCTGCAATTTGGGCTGTGTGTACTTAAATGGGAATTAAAAAGAACCCTTCAACTTAAGTAACCTAGCTAAAAAATAATTGCAAATTTATTTGGATAAGTGTTAAAGCGACCTAAGAACCTTCTAGAATATATAAGAATCGATAAAAGTCAGTTTTGGAAGTTTAATTCTTCAAAACTTGACACTTGACCAAAATGCCCTTGAGTAAGTGCATAGTGTTTTGCATGTGTTATAACCTCTCCAAAGCCAACCCAACAGCCAACTCACTCCCTCTCCTCTCCCTCTCACGACCAAGCATAGGAGAAGCCTCCCAAAACCCTAGCTCACCCAATCCACCCATTTGGAGGCGATCCGACCGGTGGAAATTGATCTAGAGGCGGGAATCGACCTCTCCATCACGATCCCCATCTCCTAGACCCTCTCATGTGAGTTTTCCTTCATTTCCCATGGATGTTTATTTGAGTTCCCGTGGGCTTTTTGAGTTCTAGCTCGATTTCTCGGCTCCCGGGACTTCCCTCTTGCCATAGCTACGACTTCCCCCTTCGTAGCTTCGCATTTCGTTAAGTTATCTCAAACCCTAGCCTAGGTCAAAACTAGGTTCCATGTGTTAGACACGTCACATGGCAATTGTGCTTTAGAATCTAGACTCAGATCATCGTTAGGCTCATTTAATCCTATAGCCAACCTAGCTTTTAGTCACCCTCGTATTCGCTCAAGTCCATCGCTAGGTCTTTGATTTATCGGAGGTCTAGTGGTGCATAGCATGTATAGATTTTTCCCATAGCAGTTCTGGTGGCTAGAGTCGCTACCGGAGGAATCGGAATTCAATTTAGCTAAGCCGAAATTTATTTTATTCATTTAGGTGTTAACTATTTTTAAAATGGACCGAAGGTCCATAGCGTATAACGATAGCTCCATTAGCTCTTCTGATAGCCCTGGTTGCGATCAGAAGAGTCGAAATTAAGTTTCGTCAAAACCTGCTACAAGTTGTTAGCTCTAGGTCTCTTTTAATTTATTTTTATTTCATAAAATCCTAGAGCTCCGAGGCATGTATTGACTTTACCATTAGTCCCCTTAGAGGCTAGAAAAGCAGTTAGAATCGCTAGATTTGCATTTTAGCACTTTGCATTTTATTTTAGTAATTATAGGCCTCACAAGCCGTTTAAGGCATTTAGCTTTGTTTAGCTTCGTTTAAGGTCACTAAGGTCGATAGCATGCTTCCCGCGTGTTTTGGATCGCATTCAAGTCACTTTTCGGACTTTTGCCGCTTTCTCGGGTAATTACCGGAGTTAAGCGGGCAATTGATCAAAAGTCGAGAAGATTAAGTCATCCATGCTGGGAATGGCTCCGATAGGTCGTAAGTATCCTAAGCAACTAGCCGAGGGCTTAAAACAAGTCTCGCGGCATTTCAGCTCAAACGGCCCTTTTGGGCGAGATTGCTCGTTTTGAGCAAAATAGCCATTTGGCCATATTCCACATTTAGGGGTTTCTTCGCCGATTAGCTGTCGGAATGAGTCATTTAGGGTCATTTAGACTTAGTAGAGTCGAAAACGTGCTCCTCGTGCAAGTGGAATCGAGTTTGAGCCGCTGACCTTGTGCGAATCGAGGCGTAAACCTCGGCTTAATTTGCGCTTTCGATCGGATTGATGCAAATTAAGTGAATTTTCAAGGGCAAGGTCCAGATAGGTCCTAGACATCCTAAAGTACCTAGTGGAGTCGCTGGAATCGGTCGCAAGTCGTTCGAATGGATTCTGGACAGAAATGGCTCTTGCGTTACGGTGAATAGTCTTGTTTTTCTTTTTCTGATTTTTCAAAGATTTTGTGTATTGATTTTCACTGTTTTGGCTTCCGTTTGTTCGTTTTAAATCCAAACGAAGTTCCCGTAAGTTCCATTAGGTGTATTATACCTAATTCTAAGTGTTTAACAAAATTTAGTTGAATTTTAAATTATTTTATGCATTTTGTTCAAGTTGGCGAGAAATTACCGAAATCGCCGTTCGAATCGCGATTTCGCCATTTTTCTCGCTTGTTTCGCTTTCTTTGCTTTCTTAGTGTCTAGATGAGTTCTATTTGATGTTAAGTTGGTGTTTATGCTTCTAAAGTCACTTTTGCTAATTTATTTCTCTGTCATTGCTTTTGATGTTTTTATTCGATTAGAGGCGAGTGAGTCCTAGTCGCCTCGAACAATCCTGAGTTCGTCCCAGATCCATCGTGAGCAGCAGCAGACAGGCAAGCACCTCCTTTGATCATCTTGATCCAATATTTTACGATGTTTACTTTGATTTATCCAACTATATGCATGCGTTTAATTTCAGTAAATGTGCTAGTTTGTGGGAATGGTAGATATAACCCAAATTGGTGGTTTTCCTTAATCTATTTCCCATGGTCACATTGATAGCCCTAGTAGAGGTTAGGCAACTTAATAAATGTCACTTGGGTATAAAATGTTAATAAATGCATATGCTTAGTCAATACAATAGATTTGAGTCTAGTCCTTGGCGATTACACTCATCAATCAAAATATGATTTCAAAATGAATTGAGTCAAAATGGTTAATGGTTAATTGATAAAAATGAGTGGTGTAAATGACTCGGGAGGAGGTATAGAATGTGAAGGTGATGGTGTGGTTAGGATTGGAGTCCTTGCCCGAGTCAACAAAAATATAAGGACCGAACTCAAAGTTAATCTTTGGGTGAGTCTCGCGCAACCACATGAACTGAATCGGGTAGAATGCCTATGTACACGACTTCGGGATAGCCAGATTTGTTGGTAGGCCGAAGAGCAAGATGAGAACTTCTTGCGCAGCTTGATGTGTCTGCAGAATCGCGGGGTTCTCGGAAGGGACTTCGTCATCCATTGGACGAAGAAGGGTGTTGTGGGTTCCCGCTGCAACAATAGTGCCACTCGTGGGGTAATGGGGCCCGGCAAGGGATACCCGTGTTGCGCGGCGTCTGGCCGCCTAAATCCGCCAGGTGGGATCACGCTATTGTCTTTGATGTCTGGTGACACCGATGATGGGAACGGCATGGTCAATCTGCAAGAGTCGGCATCGAAAAGTATCGCGGCGTCGTGGCAACACGCTTGCTAGATAGACCCATGTGGGGAATGTGTGCAACTTCTGCGAAGTGTTAAGTAAAACTAATCGATTAGCCGTGCTCACTGTTAAGAGCATCTAGCCCAGATAAGTATGGAGAGTATAGAAGTTTGGTTTTGTGTCTTCTTACGAAAAAGTGTGAGTCTCGAGCGGAAAGGAAGTGTTTGATGGATAGAGTCGACAATCTAGCCCATCGGTTGCATTCGAAAGGAATGGCGAACCGGTTGGGATAATATACATTATACATATACTGTGAAATATGTTTTATGTCAAATGCTCTTTCAATTACTAATGCTATCGGTTGTTAAATGTTGTTTACAAATAAATGCTGCTTTATGCAATCAACCTAGTATAGAAGCTTATTCCTGTTGAAATAGCCTGCATTTAACTATATTTCCATACACTAAAGACTTGCGAGTACATACGTGTACTCACCGTTGCTTTGCTGTTGTTTACTAACCTTGTCTCAGAGGATGGTTCCGATGGTGATCCGGATGGCTCGAGATGGTCCTCTCTGCTCGCGAGCTGTGCGGCGGTTGTGGTCCTTCCTCCAGTCAGTAGCATGTGGGGTTGTCAGGCCAGCTGCGCTGGTTTAGTGTTTCTTTTGCTTCCGCTATTATTCTACTTTTGGATTTTGTAATGTGTATGTACAAGATTTACACCCAGTTATGTAATTTAACTTTAGTTCATTACTTTGTGCATTGATACTCGTGTTGTTGGTACGCGATACTGGGCTACTGATCCAGGGAACCGGTATCGGATGCGTACAGGCACCGGGTCTGAAGCTAAGGGTTCGATCCCGTCGATCGAATTTTTTTTAGATTCAGATTTTCGGTGTCGAGGCTTCTGTTGCTATACGGTGCTATACGCCACAGTAGACGGCGTACAGTACGGTATAGGAAGAGGGGTCCTCACAACTTTCAAATGTCCATCTGTACCTATCAAGGAGAACGTCTCCTGCACGCAAGCTTTATGTAGAGGTAACTTCTTCCTAAAGGAGCAAAAAGGCGACTAGAGGGGGGTGAATAGGAGCCAAATAAAATTCCCACTTAACAATTCAAACCACCAAGAAAACATATCAAATAAACTGTAAAATCCGAACAGTTGAGATCGGATGAATAGTACCACCAACCAGAAAGTCGGATGAATAGTACTCTAGCCAAGTTGATGTCAGATGGACAGTTCTCGATGAACAATACCACCGACTTGAAGGCCGAATGAACAATACTCCGACCAAGTTGAGATCAGATGAACAATGTTCGGATTGAACTGTGCTCGGTGAACAGTACCACCGACCTAGAGGTCAGATGAACAGTACTCCATCCAAGTTGACGTCAGATCAACAGTGTTTTGGTGAATAGTAAAAATAGTAAGATATCAGAAACAAAAATCAAGTACTCTCACCAAAGTCCCGTGGACAATCCTGGTTGATCTAAACATACTGGTGCTCTTTTGCGGAGCAACCACAATTTTTTCACCCTCAGAGGCATGCACAACTTTAGGCGGATGAGCCTGTGCATGCTTGAGGTAGTCGAATCTTAGACCCTGATTGAATCAAGTAATCTTGGATTGGTCTAGGATGAGTTTAAGCTTCTTCTTGCCTCCTATAAATTTCTCGAGGGTGCTCATGAGGTACTCACACTCCCGAAAAAGCAAGACACATGAAGAACAGGGGAAGGGGTGAAAGAAGAGCCAGAAGAGGAAGAACGAACAATGCGTGCATATTTCTTCTTATGCATAGCTACCTCAATCTTGAGGGCCTCACAAGAAAAGCAATGGGCATTTCTAATCCTAGTAACTTGGGCTTCTAATTTTGTCCTAACCTCAACATGGATTTTATACATGTCCTCCTTAACCCCAACACACAGCAAGCAGCTATTTTATGACTTAGCTAGTAAGTCCTTAGCAAGTTTAGCATACTTGATATTCAAAGCATCATTGTCAAATTTTAGTTGCTTACAACCCTCACATGAGTCGACTAGGTCCTTAGAAGCAAAGGAAATTTGTGTGATGCTTTAGCTTGGGGCCGGTCATGACGAGGCAATAAGTGCCAACGCGAGGGAGGGCGGTTTTGGTAGAGAGACACGTGTAACTAGAGGGCCGGGAGTAGTGCGAGTGCAGTACCCTCCAAGCGTTGCTTTTGCCGGGCGGGAGCGGCTTCTGGTGGGTGGGCAGGTGCAGCGCTTGGGGCTGCTACCTTCGAGTAGTGCAGTGCCCCTAGGGCGCTGCATTAGCACGGTGTAGCGTGAAGGCGCAACCTGAGGTGGTGCAGCGGCATGAAGGCGTGAGCCGGGTTTGAAGCGATGCAGTGGTGTGAAGGCGCGATATAAGATCATTTTTACTATTTTATCACTACGAAAGCTATTTTCATAATGTCTCAGGGAGCTAGTAGAGTAAAAATTTCTCTAATCGCTGGCTCCACCACCGAGCGAGACCCACGAGCCAGCTCTGCGCTGGCCACTAACTGAGCGTCGACCTCCGTGAGCTCAGCCACGGGTAGGCTCTTCGCGGGCTAGGAAAGGACCCCACCTGCGTTCGTGTCACCAAAAAGACTACTTTTTATCGGTGTGCGTGAATAAGGCACTATGTCCGCAGAGTCATGTAACTCCGTAAGTACAATTGCTACGCTTCCATCGGTGACACCATCGTGCATCCAGTAGGCCGTAGCTTTGACCATATCGCGTGTAGACCAGATCCGCCACATCCGAGCCTGGAGATTCGTGCTGCCCACTCGCTGATGTGTGCAGGTTCTCTCCTTTCATCAAAGCGATTACCGTATCCTCCGACTGCGGCCGGGAAAAAAAAAACTGAGCTGGAATAAAAGTCGCTACGGTTACTGTAGATAATAGCTTCAAAATTAAAACGAGTCAATTTTAATAGAAAAAAATTAATGAAGCTCAGTCTGGTTAGTTAGTTCGAATTTAAAATAATTATTTAATTAGTAAATAAAATAATTTTATGTTAACTTATATTAATTTTAAAGAAACTCGATAATAATAATTCGTTAGCCGTCACTAACTCCTATGTCAGCGCCGCCATCTGTGCACTGTGGATGGAAACACGGGGACACCCCGCGTTCAAAACTTCAACCGAACCATTATCGCGGATCTTTTCTTCTTGTTTTTCCCTTGTGACGCATTGCATTGCGTTGCGTTGCACGCGCCGCTACGCACCAAAAAAATGCGTACGAATAAAAGGAAGTTTCTGGATTAGACCTGTCAAGCGCCCAGCAAATCTTGGTTGCTTCCACGCGAGCGAGCACGCAAAAAAAGCTTGCATCAACGTCGTAAACATGATGCATCGATGCTCCGGACTAACAAAGTGTAGCAAGTCACAGTTGCATCCGTTGCCATTGATGCATCGATGCTCCGTTGCCATTGTAAGGCTTTCCACTCCAGACTGTCTACTTCGTTGTTTATGCATGAACTGGGGTATGGTTTGGAGTGATCGGAATTGGATGGCATAAATTAACCGGTTCCCTATGTAGGCACATTCTCCCAACGACTAAACAAATATTTCCATCATTTTCTTTATAGGGGAGCTTGCAATTCCCAAGTTAGTGTACATACCCGTTTCCTAGAACATCTAAGGGCATCTGCAATGGTGTAGTCAAAAACTAGCTATAAAAAATATACATGTCATCTATAAATAGCTAATAGACAGCCTTTTCAATGGATTAGCTATAGCATTGTCTATAAAATTAAATATGGACCCATATGTAAGAGGTGATAAATGCCTTCGAATCAGCTATAGCCTGACTATAAGTTAGTAGTAAGTCTATATCTCTCTCTTCTTTTTCTCTCATCTACCTAAGCAAAATGCTGAGTTAGCACCCTTATAGTAAGCTGAAGTGGCACCATTGCAGATGCCTAAGAGGGTGTTAGGCTCAAAATCATAATTTTGCAAAAAAAAAAAAAAAGAAAGAAAAGTGGTGAACTATTTGTCTACCACTACAGTACCAATAACTGGCGAACAATTTGGCCAAACACCAGCCATAGATGACCAAACTTGCCTAACCTTGTGGTAGCAAATGTGGTAGACTAAAGGTAGGTTTGGTTTGAAGGTAATTTTGATATAACTAACTTTGGACAAGCGTGAATTGCCATACTTTTTGTGGCAACAAAATTCAATGCCACAAATTTGATAAAAAAACCTGAGTCTATAACGCGCGAGACATGAGACTAACAAAGTGTAGCAAGTCACAGTTATGACATCGCACTAAACATTTATCTAGGAATCCGTAGCATATCTAAACTTAGATCTGAGCAAAATCAGCTTCAAACCAAACATACCCTAAATCACACACACCCTCAATCCGACCGGAACAAAAAATAGATCTTATAAATAGCATCCTACGTACACTCGAGTATACTAATTAGTCAGTGTTACTAAATCTCCCAATGACCAACGATCATTCCTTCCAGAAATTAGCTATACATATTTCCAGAATAAAAACCAGAGCAAAGAAATCAGAAAGGCATTGCGTAGTACCCAACTAACATCCTTTTTGCTGCACGCCGCGTGTGCGTTGTCTAGCCATCCGTCATCTCCGAAGTTTTTCCGTGCGAGCACTTGGGAGGGGATATGCCTCTATCTGCGAGAAAGAAACTAAGAAAGAAAGAAAGAACGAAAGAAAGAAAGGCCTATTTTTCAAGGGAGTGTATATGTATTATTCGGATGTTTTTGTTTTAGCTAACATCTAAATTTTGAACTGTTGGATACCTCATCCAGATATCACCAGGCCGTTAGATCAAATCATAAGATCAGATGTAATCGATACTCCCGAATCTTAACAATGATCTGATGGTCCTAAATTTAGGTGATTTCAACAATAAAAATATCCAAATGATGTTTATCAGATCCCTTTTTCAAACCCAAAAGTGAGATAAGCGCTCAACCGTTTTTCCTCTTTTGCTTCATACGGTCTGGAGCGACGCATGTGGTCTATATGCACACTCCATATTCTTTTGCAATTCCAAAATCCGGTGACGCGTCTCCTTTCGGTCCAATAATCTATAGCTTTTTTTTAGGCAGGGAATTTAGGTGAGTGTACTTTATGTCCAAGATTGCACGCTTTGCAAGCCTGTGGCCGGTGGCATCATAAAACATCAACAGAGGTGTTTTTATGCTCTTCCTTTTAAAAGTTGCATAACTATTAAAGCATGAATGAAGGATAGATGATGATTACTTACTCCTTCGCTAATCACCCCTTCGCTTGCTTCAAGATTTGTGCAACTTGTACTAAAAGGAAAAGCATAGAAGCACTTCTCAAACATCAAACTTCGCCTAACTTATATATCTCGACAAGCGTAAAACAATATCTCAAATTTAGAAAATACATATATTTTTTTAGAAAATCAATAAAACGATGTACCATCCAAAGCATCTCTAATGGAATAACAACCAGCTATCTAACCCTATGTTATCCAGCACCTCTTATGTCCTCGCGTCGTGACTCCTTGCCAGCAACCAAGCAACTTTCCAAATTCTCTGGAGCCTACATAAGATCCCGTTTGTTTTAGCTTCTGGACAGCTTCTGCTTTAGAAAAAAAAATAGATTATTTGCCGAACATGAGGATTCTGGATAGCTTTTCTGAGAATCAGAAGCTGATTTCTGTATATAATCAGAATCTGATTGAAACATGATTCTCACTTATTCTTGCTGATTTTTATCGGCTCGGTCCGAAACCTAGAAGCTGTAGCCGGCTAGACCCGGTTCTCCCATAATCAGAAGTAGCTTCTTCCATAATCTCGAATTCATAATCCAGAAGTTGAAGTGGGAATGGCTGTGGCCAGCGGTAGCAACCTGCACAGAAGTGGGTATGGTCATGGCCAGTGGGCAGCAACCTACAGATTTTGCAGTGGGGAGTGAGGTGGCGCGATGGCAGTGAGTGGTGATCAAGCTCAGCAGTGGGGTGTGCACCGGCGGCATGTGATGTGAGGAGGCTCGCCAGTGATGAGTGGCTAGGTGGCGATATGCCATCTGAGATTCTGAATCTTGCTTGAAACTCTATTTTTGGTGAAACTTTGGGAAACACTAGTTATATGTCCGTGCGTTGCTACGAAAAACAAAATTGATAATAAAAAATAAAGATTAAAAAATAAAAAAATTATTTCACAAAATCAAACATCTATCTTTAACGATTCGTTTCTTGCGAAAGCTGGCTAATTAAAGCAACGCTTCGTTTCTTGCGTAGGGCAATTAAGCAGGGCAATTAATGACGTGAGAAGAACGGACCACTGCCACCAAGTGCTGCTTTAGAATAGTAGAGATATTTGCAACTTGCTTGAGATGTATTCGAATTTCGAAACCTTTGGTGAAACTTTTGTTGAAGCCCTCTGAAATCTTTCTAAGACATGTTGAAACTTTTTCGAGATTTCTTGGAATGTGTTGAAACTTACTTAAAAATATTTCTAAAACTTCTTGAAATATCAGGCTTGAAGCTTGAAACATTTTTGACATTTTCACGAATCATACCACTGCTTTTGTAACTTCAAACTCGAAACCTGGAACCCTCATGAAATTTTTGTGCAAATGAAATCTTATGAGACTATATGAAATTGCTACACTGTATAGAGTGGGGAAATAACCTATTTTTTTTACGCAATATTAAAAGCACGACACAAATAGGCTTTTTAAATTTAATCCTATTTGATCCATCGAGGAATTTAACATTTCGACGAAGAGGACTCCCGTTGCCTCTGAGATTTGAATAAAATATCTAATTTCATTTTAAAAAAAATAAAAGATTTCCCTTAATAATTTCCTTTTGAGATATGTTGGAGTCTAGGAAATAATCTTGTATTGGCAGCTCGGAATCCCAGCGAATTCAACCGGTTCATTTCGGCCCAGCTGGAGCAAACTGGTGACAGCTAGGGTGAAAACGGATCGGAGATAATTTTCAAATACTGATTTTATTAGCTCGGATATTTATCAGGTCGAAAATGAATATGTAATCTCTCTATTGAATATGAATACAAATTCGATAACTCACTATCCGTCAAATATGAATACAAATCTAAATTATCTGGATATTCAGGGCCTTATTATCCGGATATTCAAGTGCATGGGCTAGGTCAAAACTACTGTTTCAACCCAAAAAGGTTTATGAATTTCAAATCATTTTTTAATTTAATTAATCTAGAAGTAAACTTTTAATTTTTAAAATTGGCAAACCAGCTCGGACAATTATGAACATTTTTTGGAACGTTACTAACACAGTCTAGTATTTAACAAAATTATTTTCAAGATTGTTGCAGATTTTAATTTTCTCAAAAATATCAAACACTGCTATGTTTAATAGGAAAACATTTTAAATAGAGAAAATTTCTTATTTGCCACTAAAAATTGTATGGATCCCTAAAATACTATCGCGAAATTGCTCTTCCCTTTATTGCCATCGGATCTCAATTTTTATCCCATTTTTATCACTTCCGTTAGTGGCCCGTGAATTGGGCGTTAATTTGTATGTAAAAAAGCGACTCTACCCATTTCATCCTCACCAATTATCTCTATCAACTATTGACTATGTTCTCTACGCACGCTGAAAGAAAAATCCCCAACCACGCTGCCACTACTCTCCCCAATTGCCATAGAGCATCCATGCAGCACCCACCACTGTTGTTGTCATCGCTGCTGCCGTTCTCCTCCAGCATGTCCTCGACCTCGCCCACTTCGCCATCGCCGAGCACAACAAGAAGGCTGTAATCCTCCTACCCCTCCCCTCTCCCTTACCCTCCTCTTTTTTGTAAGGTCATTGAATCTATGTTCTACTGTTAGAAACATACTTAATATTTTTATTTCAAATTTTATATTGAGACAAATATAAAAAAACCCAGAGATGCATAAAACAACCGGTAACAAATTGTACTTCAAAATATGCTCAAGTATTGTAAATTAACAATGTCGAACAACCACACGAACGACAATTGGGCTTATTGAAGAATAGGAAGCAGCGCAACGCAGACGCGGCCGTGGCAGTAGTCAACGTCGAGGAAGAAGCAAAGCGGTCGCACTGAAGCGCTGCCCAGAAACCTTATTACTCCCCCCGTGCAGGTGAACTCTGTGGCAATGGCTTGGAGATACCGCTCACCCTCCTTCATGGTGCACGCCGAGGAGGAAGGCCGATGAAGTTCAACCGTTCAATAAAACAATACAGATTTCAGAGAGGAGCAGGAAGAATGAAGGAGAAATTCAACGTGTCTTGCCTGGACGTCTCCAGGTGTTTTTATATACACGCATCAGTAACTGACAACATTATGTCAGTTGAATGCGGCAGTTACTAGTAACTGATTACATAATGTCAATTAACTCACTAGAAACTGACGACGTTTATGACACTAACACTGAATTGAAATATATGTTTAAATCGCATTTAAACAGAATGAATAGAGAGATAATTGCAAAATTTAGCAAAATAAAAAGGTGAATTCAAAGTGCCAGGAGACACCTTACGATTTTCGTCGCAAGGCACAAGTCACGCGATTATCACGCAAAAATACGCAAAGGCGCGCGCGTGTTTAGCCACTATTCACCCTATGCCATCCTCATGCCTAGTGTCACATTAAACAAGAGGTGACAAGTACTCCACCTTTTAAATTGCCTTTCCTCCACTTGGCTAGGCAATATAGTACTAAATCATGCATGCTTTGGAATTAAAGGAAATGGGCCACCTATGGGCCAATTTATAACAATTCCCCACCAATTCCATAGCAAAAAGTAGAAAAGATAACAAAGATCGATGTACTGAAGTGTTGTTAATATACCAATCTTTTGGTGTAAGTCCCGTACTAGTTGAACTTGCACCTAGATTAGTAAGGTTCATCCTCTCATAACTGATGAATGAACTATGCTTTGAATTCATAGCTTTTTGTGATCAGACTTCACTTGAAAATCATAACTGATATTAGTCAGGCACTAAACCAAACCTAAACAAAGCGTTATATGGTCATGCTCCCTTATCTGCTCATGAGCTTTCTAGAGAATGCCCCCATCCTTGTGAACTGCGAACTCACAGTTATGTTCAAGTAGGTGTATTCATTATAGTTATCCGTAGGCCAATACATTTTTCTCCCATTTTGACACTAGAATACATTAAGGCTTTAAGCCAACCTTCCATACAGTCGAGAGTACTTTGTCTATTAGGACACATGTACAATTTAATAATATGTACTCTCTTGTTACAACATCAACTTGTTTTTCCCATTACCTAATTCACGGGATCTTTGATCAGGATGGTATGGGTTACCATTATGTTGTAACTCAAATGGGCCTCATACCCATGTCCATAGACGCAATGAAAATCGTTTTCCTTCCAAGTCCTTTTGTAAAAGGATCTGCCAGATTTTTCTCAATACGAATATAATTCACAGTAAATACTCTGAAAACTTCTCAATTTTCTAACAGGTTTGATCCTACGCTTCACATGTCTAGAGGACTTCATATCATCCTTAGTACTCATAACCTTAATCAACATTGCTTGATTGTCGCAGTACATTAGGATCGCCGGTATTGGTTTCTCAACCAATGGCAAGTCCAACAGTAGCTCTCCCAG
Organism: Rhipidocladum racemiflorum; assembly: GCA_036346355.1. Taxonomy (NCBI): domain Eukaryota; kingdom Viridiplantae; phylum Streptophyta; class Magnoliopsida; order Poales; family Poaceae; genus Rhipidocladum; species Rhipidocladum racemiflorum. The sequence continues at coordinate 35,614,398 of CM070580.1, read as the reverse complement.
CTATTCAGCCTCAACAGTGGCTGTATCAAATGCTACTAGTTCAGCTTCCATGGTTGACCTTGTTAAAATGGTATGTTTGCAAGACCTCCATGAAACTACAGCACCGGCTAAAGTAAAAACATAACCACTTGTAGCTTTGATCTCATCCGCATCAGAGATCCAATTGGAATCACTATCCTTCTAATACAGATGGATACCCAGTATATTGAATTCCGTATGATGTTGTGCCTCTTAAGTAGCACAACACTCTTTCAAGTGTCTCCCAATGATCATCTCCTAGGTTAGATGTAAACCGACTTAATTTGCTCACAACAAACGAGATATCAAGTTTTGTGGCACCAACTAGATACATAAGGGACCCAATAATTTGTGAATATCTCAATTGATATTTCCCTAACCCTTGATTTTTTTTGAAGCTTAACACTCGGATCATATGGTGTTGGGGAAATTCTGCAATTCTCAAAGCCGAACAGGCCCAATATTTTCTCAGCATAATGGGATTGGTGCAAAATGATCCCATCCTCATTGTTGATCAATTTAATATTCAGAATAACATCTGCTTCTCCTAAGTCTTTCATATCAAAGCATCGAGATAAGAAAGTTTTGACCTTGTCAATTACAGGAGTGTTCGTCCTAAATATAAGTATGTCATCAATATACAGACACAAGATCACACATTGACCCCCACCATAATGATAATACACACACTTATCTGACTCATTAACAACAAAACCAGCAGATGTCAAAGTTTTATCAAACTTTTCATGTTATTGCTTAGGTGCTTGCTTTAGGCCATACAAGGATTTTAATAATTTGCACAATTTATTGTCCTATCCAGTAATCACATAACCATCTGGTTGCTCTATATAGATTTCTTCCTCCAACTCTCCATTAAGAAAAGTTGTCTTTACATCCATTTGATGGACGTGTAGACCATAGGAAGCAGCTAATGCAATGAGCACTCTAATGGTGGTTAATCTGGCAATAGGAGAATAAGTACCAAAATAATCCTCTCCTTCTTTCTGAGTATAACCCTTGGCTATAAGTCTTGCCTTATACTTATCAACAGTACCATCAGGCCTAATTTTCTTTTTGAAAATCCACTTGCATCCAACAGGTTTGCACCCACTAGGACGATCACTGATCTCCCAAGTCCCATTAACTATGATGGAATCCATCTCACTACGGACCGCCTCTTTCCAATACTCAGCATCAGGTAGTGCATATGCCTTTGAAAGAGTTTTTGACACATCATCCATGAGGTATACAATAAAGTCATCGCCAAAGGTTTTCTTAACCCTTTATCTCTTGCTCCTACGAGGAGCCTCTGCGACTAAATTGTTATCCTCCTCAATAATATTTTCTACTACTAGTGTATTACTTAATGGTGCAGAAACTGTGGTAGGTTCAGCATTATTATTGTTATTATTTTCAGTTTGAGTATTCTCAGTTCGTGAAGTACTACATGCTAGTCTCATAGGATAAATATCCTCAAAGAATGAAACATCTCTAGACTCCATTATTATGTTAGCAATAATCTTAGGAGTTTCTAATTTTACTACTAAAAATCTATATGCCATACTATTATGTGCATATCCCAGAAAAGTGCAATTGACTGTTTTTGGTCCAAGCTTTCTCTTTTTCTGTAATGGTATATTGATTTTTGCCAAACACCCCCCATGTTCGCAAAAAATTGACATTGAGCTTTCTCCCCTTCCATCCCTCGTACGGAGTAATATCACGCTTTTTAATGATTACTCTATTTAGGACAAAAATTGCTGTCAATATAGCTTCCCCCACTACATTTTAGGCATACCAACACTCCAACATGGCATTTATCAAGTATGTGAGTGTTCAGTTTTTCCTCTCAGCTACCCCATTCGATTGAGGAGAATATGGTGGTGTAACTTCATGGATTATACTATGCTTAGAACATAATTGGGAGAATTCATGAGAGATATACTCTCCTCCACGATCAGACCTTAGTCTTTTAATTTTCTTTTCTAGTTAGTTCTCAACCTCGACCTTATAAATTTTGAAGTAGTTTAAAGCATCATCATTTGTTTTTAGCAAATACACATAATAATAACATGTTGCATCATTTATAAAAGTTAGAAAGTATCTTTTGCCTCCTTTTGTCAACAATCCATTCATCTCACATAGGTCAGAATGTACAAGATATAATTGTACCAAGTTCTTTTCTTCCTCTAATCCTTTAAAGTGTTTTCTAGGCTGCTTTGTTGCACACAAGATTGGCACTTCAATCTTTTGACAATATCACATTTTACAATTAATTCTAATCTGAACATCGAGCAATGCTATCAAAACCAATATAACAGAAGCGAGAATGTCAAATATTGGCCTCACATTTATTCAAACCAGTTGCAATATTCATATTATAACAGGACTCTAGAGTACTTAGGCAGAACAAGCATCCACTCTCATAGCATTTACCAACAAAGTTCTAAAACTTAGATATTACAACTTTATTTGACTCAAATACTAGCTTATAACCATCCCTGCATAGGAGAGAACCATTAACAATATTCTTTTTTATTGTTGGCGCATGTTGCATGTTCTTCAAGTGGACAATCTTTCCTGAAGTAAGCCTCAGATCCACCATGCCAACACTAAGAATAGAAGCATGTTACCCATCTCCCATTAGGACAGAGGAAGCTCTGACTGCCTGGTAAGAAGAAAATAAGGAAATATCAGAAAACACGTGACATTAGCACCAGTATCAACCCACCAATCAGTAGATTAACATGTTAAAAAAACAACAAGAGAATTACCATACCCTCCTGAGGTCGAGGCCTCGCCTATGGTCACATTGGCATTTTTCTTGCCCGGTTCATTTGTCCTATTTTTGCGATAGCAACAGTCTTTTGCCAAATGACTATCCTTTCCGCACATGAAATATGTGATGTCCTTCATGTCCTTCTTCTCAATTTTCTTCTTTTTAAAGCTAGTTCTCTTATTTGGTTTAGAGCCTTTGAAGTTCTTGCCATATGATTTCTTCTCAACAACATTAGCATTATTCTGATTAGTGGTGCTTGGTGAATCTTTTGCTCTTGCCTTTTCTTCCACATCAAGGGCTACAATGATATCCTCAACAGAAATCTCTTTCCTCTTGTACTTTAAGCTAGTGGCAAAATCCTACCAAGATAAGGGGAGCTTGGCAACAATGCCTCTGCCACAAACTTAGGAGGCAATGCACAATCCAAGTGTAAAATCTCGCCAACCAGTAGCTAGTGGTCGTGTGCTTGTGCAACAATCGACTTAGCATCATCCATGCTAAAATCGAAGAATTGCTCACACACGTACAACTAGTGACCATCTTCAGCCTCTGCATACTTTTGGTCAAGTGCATCCCCACAACTCAGTAGCAGATGTGTAGTTCATGTACACATCACAGAGTTGATCTGCCAGAATGATCAGAAGGCAACCTAGTGCAGTGTTGTTCGCACTGTCAAACTGCATGTACTGGTCAATAGTAAATGGATACTGCGGGTGGTTCACCCACCACAACCCCAATGACATGAGCCAAAACTTAGCCCTTGTCTGCCATCTACGGAAATTTACACCAGAAAACCTCTCATGTTTCATAGCATCCGAAACACTAGCCATTGTTGAATCATAGAATATCGCGAATAAGGTTTCTGGATTGTTAGAAGCATACGCAATATTTTTATTCCAGATTTTATATTGAGGCAAATATAACAATAGACTAGAGATGCATAAAACAACAGGTAACACATTGTACTTTAAAATATGCTCAAGTATTGTAAATTAATAGAGTCGAACAATCACACGAACGACTTACAGTTGGGCTTATTGAAGAATAGGAAGCAGCGCAGCGCAGACGCGGTTGTGGAATTAGTCGGCGTCGAGGAAAAAGCAAAGCGGTCGCGCTGAAGCGCTGCCCAAAAACCTTATTGCCGCCCGTGCAAGTGAAATTTGTGGCAATGGCTTGGAGATACCGCTCACCCTCCTTCATGGTGCACGCCGATGTAGAAGACCGGCAAGGTTCAACCACTCAACACAACAATACAGATTTCAGAGAGAAGCAGGAAGAATGAAGGGAAAAATTCAATGTGTCTTGCCTGGACGTCTCCAGGTGTTTTTATATACGCGCATCAGTAACTGACAGCATTATGTCAGTTGAATGCGGCAGTTACTAGTAACTGCCGCATAATGTCAATTAACTCACTAGAAACTGACGGCGTTTATGACACGCTGAATTGAAATATATGTTTAAATCACATTTAAACAGAATGAATAGAGAGATAATTGCAAGATTCAGTAAAACAAAAAGTGAATTCAAAGTGCTTGGAGACACATTACGACGCGGTGCGATCGCTCGTCGCAAGACACAAGTCACACGATTTTCACGTGAAAATACGCTAATGCGCGCGTGCGCGTGTGTGTTTAGCCACTATTCACCCTATGATATCCTCATGCCTAGTATCACATTAATCAAGAAGTGGCAAGGACTCCACCTTTTAAATTGCCTTTTCTTCATTTGGCTAAACAATATGGTACTAAATCATGCATGCTTTAGTATTAAAGGAAATGGGCCACCCATAGGATAATTCCTAACATCTACAGTCTGATTATGCCATGAACACAGCTTTGATCACAAATCCTTTGTTAGAAACAAATCGATCTAAGTCAAATTCGATTTTGTTTTTAAAAAAATCGGTTTTCATTTCGTAAATTAGGGCTTATTTGTTTTTTTTTTGCCTTGGATTATCTAAAAGCTAATTTCTGGATTGTAGTTATAGAGAATCTGATTCTCCAAAAGCATGAATTCAAAAGCATATATGAAGTGGATTGTGGATTCTAGTGTATATATGTGTGTGCTGGATTGTGAGAATCGATTCCTAAAATCAGATTATTTTTTTATTCAGTTTTTGTGGTCAAAATCTAGAATCAAAAGTAAAAATAAACAGGACCTTATGTAGATATGCAATTTGATGGGAAACATGACTTACTAGCCAGAATGTGCGGCGCACACCGCACCGTGTAAAATTTAATCTATTTTTTTCTAAAAAAAAACTGTATGAGGACCTAAATATTTTTTTTTTCGGAGCGATTTTAACACTCTATATGTCCACCGGCGAATAGAAATTTTTTCGAAAAATATTATAGATCGAGTTACAAAAAAAAAAACTACAGAGATACAGTTTTATACATATATTTCTTATTCCGGAAAATATCAGAAATCGATTTACAAAAAAATAGAGAGATTGAGTTGCACACATATTTCTTTTGACGAATTTAGTTAACACTTTATTATTACCCGTCAACCTTCTTTTGTCGAGTTTAACACTATGCGTTAACCGGGTAATAATACATGTTCCGAAAAATATTAGAGATGCCAACCTTCTTTTGTCGAGTTTAACAATCCATGTGTTCACCGAGTAATAATACATATTTCAAAAAATATTAGAAATCGAGTTTGGAAAAAAGTCTAGAGATTAAAGATCGAGTTGGGAGAAAAAAATCTAGAGATAGAGCCGTACACATATATCTGTTGATGAAAATATTTTTTCCGGAAAAAACGAAGAAAGAACCTAGACATATATTTCTTTTGACGAATTTGGTTAACACTTTATCATTACCCGACTAACCTCATTATGTCGAGTTTAATACTCTATGTGTTAACAGGGTGATAATGCATGTTCCGGAAAATATTAGAGATATCAACCTTCTTTTATCGAGTTTAACACTATGCGTTCACCGAGTATTAATACATGTTTCAAAAAATATTAGAGATTGAGTTGGGAAAATGTACACATATTTCTATTGACGAAAATATTTTTTTTCGGGGAAAACGAAGAAAGGATCTGGACGTAAGGGCCGGGTACCTGTTTGTTATATTTTCGGATCTAATCGCTATTATGAAAAATTAGAAAAGGGCTCGTTCGAGATTCGTATTTAGCGGGCGGCTTTGCTGTAAAGTAACGAACCAGGGACCTAAATGTAATTTGAAAAACTTTTTTTTATACTCATAAAAAATCGCAAAAGATCTATTTGTAATTTACAGGGACCTATCCGTAATTTAAATAACATAGAGGGTTTTTTTGCAAAATGGCATGGGGGTGAGGTGGATGGCTTGAGAGGGCTCCAATTCTTTCCAACATAATAGATTACATACTCACAAAAAATCACAAAAGATCTATTTGTAATTTACAGGGACATATCCGTAATTTAAATAACATAGAGGTTTTTTTTGCAAAATGGTATGGGGGGTGAGATGGATGGCTTGAGAGGGCTCCAATTCTTTCCAACATAATAGATTACATATTGGGGTAGATGGCCCAATTACAGCGCTCTTCTTACGAATGCCCTGTTTCTAATTCTCTATGTCTAGCTGTTTGTCACTTTGCCGAAATATATTAGATTACGTAGAATAGTAAGAGCTATATGCAAACTGTTACTTTGTGATAGTAGAACATAGTTTATTGCCAGTGCCTTATCACTCATAAGTGGAAATTGAAATACGGCTCGAAATCACTGATTAGCTTTGTTTTCGGTGAAGGTAAGTTCTGACTTAAAAAAGTAAATTTGGAAAAGGGTGTGGTGTTGAGTGTTGACTGTTATGTTTTATGCCGACATAGGTTCATAACTTTTGTGCTAGAGAACAGAGTCGTACGAGTGAGGTGAAAGAAAAAGGGTTTTGGTCAAGGAGTAGAACCGTCATTTTCTAAAAAATCTGATAAAGTTAAGTGAGCAAATGATAGTTGACTTATAGCAAAGTGACCAAAATGGTAAAAATAGGATGAAAGTTAAGATTCGATGGCAATGAAAGAAGAGCAGTTTCGTGAGGGTATTTTAGGAATCCAGCCAACTTTCAGTAGCAAATAAGAGATTTTCTCTTTTAAATAAATAGTTAGAAATGTAAAAAAAGCTCATAATTGCATAATTTATTATTTTTTAACACAATTCAATAGAGAATAGAAATCTTGAGCCATCGTATGTTCTTCATGAATGTTTGGATCAAATAAACAACTTATATTTTTTGTTCATTTTGTACGTATAATTTAAATGGTTTTTATGTTCCAATAAATATTTGTGATATATTTATTTTGATTTATATTCGCTCTATATTTATATTCGATATTATTTATATTATATTCATATTGCATCCAAAAATATATAAAAATAAATAGAGCGGAGCATTATTCCATCATATTCGATGCGTTTTCACTGTGACAGTAAGGCCCAGTTCGTTTCAGCTTCTGGATTCTGGATTATAGGAGAAGCTGCTTCTAATTATGGGAGAATCGGGTCAAGCCAGCTATAACTTCTAGATTTCGGACCAACTCGGTGAGAATCAGCAATAATCAGTGAGAATCAAGTTTCAGACAGCTTCTGATTCTATATAGAAATCAGTTTCTGATTCTCAGAGAAGCTATCCAGAATCCTTTCGTTCGACAAATAATCCGTTTTTTTAAAACATAAGCTGTTCAGAAGCTGAAACAAACGTGACTAAGATCTATGTATACGGAGAAGATTTTTCTTCTTCTTTTGCGGCTCTGTTTAATAATGAGCTCGACGGTGACCACACACACGGTAGCCCCGGACGGCACCCACGGCGACACATGGTCGGGCTGCAAGGAGACGTCTCCCTCCTCCCCACCTCAACCTCAGCTCGGCTCCCCAGTTAGCAAGGCCAACCCCATCCCCATCCCCAAGGGGCCCGAGTACCGACCTCCCCAATCCCCATCCACACCTTCTCCCTCCTCCTCGTCGTGTGCGTGCATCTTCAATTCCACAAGCTGCTCTGCTTGGTCGCTTCATGTTCTCGGCTTGTCCTGTCTGCGGCTCCTGTTCTTGATTGATCGTGGGTGAGGGATCAAGGGGCGGCGGGGGCGTATGGAGCGGTACGAGGTGATCAGGGACATAGGTTCTGGGAACTTCGGGGTGGCCAAGCTGGTGCGGGACGTCAGGACCAAGGAGCTCTTCGCCGTCAAGTTCATCGAGCGAGGCCAGAAGGTAAACAATCAATCGGCAGTCCGGTTCCTGCCTCCTGATTTTGTATTTTTAAGGGGCTTGATGCATACAGCAGCTTTGTTTCCTTGATGGAAGATTCCTGTTTTGGTTGGATAACTTGTTATTCATGGGGTATTGACTTGCTCAAGCGGATAATCCAGTTGCTAGTCTAAAATTGTTTGCCCTCCTCTTGTGTATTCTCTTACTGGGAATCTCTCCAAAATGAAGAGCCTCAAATTTTTCAGCCTATTTTTGTACGCAAAACTTGGAGATCGCTTGACTTTGGAACATGGCGTGGCTGGCAAATGCAGGTGTTAGCACTCTGCCGATGAGTGCTTCCAATTAAATGGATGATTTTTCACATCCGGGAGTTGAATATCTTTCATTATCGGATTTGGTATATGTCGCTTATTTGTAGAGTTGATTGGTTGGAGCTTGTGCTTTTCTTTTTAATTTAGTCTTAGTTATAGGTGCTTGCAGAAAAATTTCTGTCGGATGGAGTCTCTTCCTCATAGTTTTCTCAAAAAGAGAGAAAGATTTCCCAACAGTTTTGTCCATTTTGTCAGCTAAATAGTTGATTGGTTGGAGCTTGTACCTTTTTTTAGTCGTAGTCATAAGTGTTTCCAGAAAAATTTCAGTTGGATGATATCTCTTGCTCATAGTTTTCGCAAAAAAAGAGAGAGAGAGAGAGAGAGAGAGAGAGAGAGAGAGAGAGAGAGAGAGGGAGAGGGAGAGGAAGAGGGAGAGGGAGAGGGAGAGGGAGAGGGAGAGGGAGAGGGAGAGGGAGAGGGAGAGGGAGAGGAGAGGGAGAGGAGAGGGAGAGGAGAGGGAGAGGGAGAGGAGAGGGAGAGGGAGAGGGAGAGGGAGAGGAGGAGAGAGGAGAGCGAGGGAGAGGGCGAGGGAGAGGGCGAGGGAGAGGGCGAGGAGAGGGAGAGGGAGAGGGAGAGGGAGAGGATGGGGAGAAGGGGAGGAGAGGGAGAGGGAGAGGAGAGGGAGAGGGAGAGGGAGAGGGAGAGGGAGAGAGGAGAGGGAGAGGAGAGGGAGAGGGAGAGGGAGAGGAGAGGGAGAGGGAGAGGGAGAGGGAGGGAGAGGGAGGGAGAGGGAGAGAGAGGGAGAGGGAGAGGGAGAGGGAGAGGGAGAGAGAGGGAGAGGGAGAGGGAGAGGGAGAGGGAGAGGGAGGGAGAGGGAGAGGGAGAGGGAGGGAGAGGGAGAGGGAGGGAGGGAGGGAGGGAGGGAGGGAGGGAGGGAGATTTCCCAACAAATTTGTCCATTTTGTCTGCTAAATTGGAACCTGTTTGATCGGTCAATTATATATTGTTTGACTTGGAGGCTGCCTGAATTTCTTTGCACGTGATTAAATAGCTCGTACTCTTATCTATAGCATTAGTCTCAAGGAAGGTAGCAGAGCCAAACTGTTCTAAAAATTGTAAAGTTTTGTCAGGGTAAGTCTTCTAAATATTAGAAAGTTATTAGCGTGAAGCGTTGGCTATTGGTACATATATTTCCATAAAGTCTATTATTTAACAAATTTTCTTTAACTTTTTTCAACTAGTTTTTTAGTATATACTCCATTTCTTTAGTTTCTTTCATGGCCTCTTCTAAGTTCACTTCAGCTTTTGGTGGATGTTTCTAACGTCTGTATTAGCTGTTCATACATCTCAGCGAGTATGTTCCGGTTCATTAATTGATGCTACTGTTTTAGTGTGCTATGCTGTCCATTTCTATCTTTTTCATCTTTTGAGAGGCGTTGTCCATTATCTGACAGCTCTGGCTCTATACTAGCTGCTGTTATTACGTTCATAAGCCTGTTTTTGGCATTTTCTCTAGGTTTTTTCCTTGAAGGACCTTTTCTTTTAGACCTTAAGTATCTTGGGTTCATTAATTAACTCCACATGTTTCTTCTTGTTGCATAGATTGATGAACATGTTCAAAGGGAGATTATGAACCACCGGTCACTGAAGCATCCAAACATAATTAGATTCAAGGAGGTAATTTCTCGGGCTTCTAGAACAGTATTTATCCCTAATATAAACTTAAAGTTGAACTAGTGTTGTGTTTTAGTTCTTTGCCACTTAAGATCACCCTTTGTTGAAATTTAACTAGAGTAACTGATCGCATAGTCTACTTATTATTTATTGGTTCAAAAATATATGTGCATTTTTTAAACAGAAGTTACAGAGCTGTTGTTGCTCTTATGGTTGCAAGTTGTTGATCGAGGTGATTGATTTCAGGGACTGACAAATAGAAACATTCTTATGTAACTCTCAATTGTTTCTGCTCTTTTCCAGGGAAGACCTTTTCTAGATAGAAAGTGATGGTTATCTTAGTCCTCTATTTTTTATAGGAGGGCAAATGGAATATGTAAATTGAAAATTTAGTTGCACATTTTGAAGAACTCTTTTGATGGTGACTCTTATCTTTTGAATTTCATTATTTTCACCCTTGGTGTTTTCTTTTCTATTTTTAGTATGTTGTTTAACTTTAAACATGCTGACCACTTTAGTGTGTAGTCTTTGCGTGAACCTAGATACTTTTTTCCCTAGTATGACTAGTAGGCTACTTGCATTGAACTTTTGAATGCTTATCAGCTTAACTTTGTCTTGCTCCTGGCAGTGTTCCTGACTACTCAGGGAAGTTGATTTGTTATTTACATTGCCAGGGCATTGATCAGCACATCATGATTATTTACAGCCAGTAATCTAAATAGTCAAAAAAAAGAAAAATAAATGACTATTCCAATTGATACCTGTCAGGCTTGCTGCCTCTTGTTCTTCTGCTGCAGCTTGTTGGGTGTTCTGTTAAATTTTTTCGTTTGCACCCCATACTTTCCATTGTGGTTCTACATACCTGATTTAATACTTTAAATGTTCTTATCGAACTAGGCTATTGAGGGTACTTAAATACTAGTGAGGTTGGCCACATGCTTTTGGATAATCTTTGGTGTGAGCATTTCCTCTGGGTTGGAACAATTTGATTTTCCAAAACTGTTTGAAATGGAAAAAAAATCTCATATGGTATCGTCTTGTAGGAAGAAGCATCTTTACCTTTTTTGGGCCCTTTTTTTTTTTTACTTATGCACAGTTGTGATCAGGGGTACTTTAGATTCTTTGTCTGTTTCCTTTCGAGAATATATATATTCTTTGCCTGTTGAGCAGGGAGTTTAGAAACATGGGAGCTTTGTGTGTGTTGCTGGTAGTTTCCGCAGCTGTTTCTTTCCATTCATCATGAAACATCATCTATGTTTGTCTGATTATCAAGGTTTAATATTCAAAACTGTATCTGGGCTTAAAAATTAAAATATTACTTAGCTTTTCAGGTCGTGCTAACTCCCACACATTTGGCGATAGTTATGGAATATGCCTCTGGCGGTGAGCTATTTGAAAGGATTTGCAATGCAGGGAGATTTAGTGAGGATGAGGTAGAGAATATTTGCAACAATCTTTGGAATATTCTTGTGAGGGCACATGTCATTACATTGACTATTTACTCATTATTCTCATCAGGCAAGGTTCTTTTTCCAACAACTGATTTCTGGAGTGAGCTATTGTCATTCTATGGTACCAATTCTATCGTCGACTTGCAAATAGCAACTTAAGTGAAGCACTCCTCACACTATACCATCTTTTTCCTTTTTTGCCTGCAGCAAGTATGTCATAGAGATCTGAAACTAGAAAATACTCTCTTGGATGGTAGTGTTGCACCTCGGCTTAAGATTTGTGACTTTGGTTACTCCAAGGTACGCCTGTGCAGATTTTAGCCTCTGACAATCACATTTTCATCGCCTAAACCAGTACCCTCCCTTTGGCTCTCTTTCATTTTCAGTCTTCTGTCTTGCACTCTCAACCAAAATCAACTGTTGGCACGCCGGCATACATTGCCCCAGAGGTCCTGTCTAGAAAAGAATATGATGGAAAGGTAAAGTCTCTTTTGGTACCGCATAATTTCAATGTTCTAAGTACTGCATCTGAAGCCTTCAGACACCACCACGTGCAATCTTAGGTCGCTGATGTTTGGTCTTGTGGAGTAACACTTTATGTGATGCTTGTCGGTGCATATCCTTTTGAGGACCCTGATGACCCAAGGAACTTCCGCAAGACAATCACTGTGAGTGCACCCATTCCTATCTTTCCTTTATGATATTTTTTGAATTATTTATGTCTAATCACTGTCTTAATATGAAACTTATTGGTGTTTTTCACAGAGGATACTCAGTGTACAGTACTCAATTCCGGACTATGTTCGAGTTTCAATTGAGTGCAGACATCTGCTGTCCCGAATTTTCGTTGGAAATCCTGAACAGGTAATTCTTGTCCTGAAATAATTCAGATCTTAAGCATCAAGCAGCATCAGTTTTGCAAGTGTTAATAGTCACCTTTTGATTCATGCAGCGGATAACCATCCCAGAGATCAAGAACCACCCATGGTTCCTAAAAAACCTGCCCATTGAGATGACTGATGAGTACCAAAAGAGCATGCAGTTGGCAGACATGAACACACCATCGCAGAGCCTGGAGGAAGTCATGGAGATCATTCAAGAAGCACGGAAACCAGGCGATGCCCTTAAGCTTGCTGGGCAGGTAGCCTGTCTGGGAAGCCTGGATCTTGATGACATTGATATCGATGATATCGACGACATTGACATTGAGAACAGTGGGGATTTTGTATGCGCATTGTGATGCTCATGCGTGGTTCAAGTAGCAGCGAGCTTTCTTGGTGTTCCATCTGTATGTGGAATCCTGTTGTATCATTTTTCGCTTTGCTTCTGGATCATATATTTTCTGTAACTGAGAGACTGGCATTGCTGTGTATAAATAAGATGAATTTACATGCTGGTATTCTTGGCAAAATCCTCGGTGTTTTCAGTTCTGTATTTAGCCGGCCCATAGTTCCCTGCAATTTCTACCGTCTTTTGCAACATTGTAGCTTGCATTGTGTTCTATCGCAGTATGCATATATTGCTGTACAATATGATATTGCGCTCACGTTTCTTAGCATCTAATCGTAAAAATCGTATTTGAGAGCTGACGTCAAACTCTGGTGTATCATGCATGTATGGTAAATACTAGTTAAACTTTACATGCCTAATTTTGGAACATGAAGTTGTGCAAACATATTGAAACAAACCGAAGCTAACAAAGCAAATTTATTATTTAGACGTTTTAATGATCCAGATGAATTTGGATACCCTCTCACAAGTCAAAGCAAGCTAGAACACACAAGGAGCAATCTCAAAACGCGATCTACAAAGAACTAATCATGAAGATTAAAAAGATCGGTTTCTTGCAGGAGTAAAGATAAGATTATCTAGAGGATTGCAGAAGACTCATCCAATCATTCACTTATCTTCGACAAGAAGATCCAGAAGCAATTAGAAGGAGGGGAGGCAAAATCCAGATTGCATACATGTAAATTGCAAGAAAGTAAATGCGTAATGTAAATACTGAATTTAAATCGCGTAAAGTAAAGATATAATGTAAATGCGGAATTTAAATTCAGAACATAGATGCTGGAAACTTTCTTTTCTTTGGAAAATTTTACAAAGCCTCACTTCATATGGGTAAAGCTCAAAGGAGCAACCAAAATCTTCAAGAGAGGAGGCTACCCCTACCCCCTCTATTTATAGTGTCTATGGGTCATTCTCAATCCTTGGATGAGTTGCTTCTATCCTAAGCTACCCTCCAATGGCCAGGATAAAATACCACACTCATACCTCTTAGGCTAACCTGAAACCTAATAACATAACGGGTTTTGCACACTTCTCAAAACAAACAAGACTCAACCACTACTCTATCCTCTAGAACCGCGATCCAACAGCTCTCCTTGATCCGAGCAGTGTCAAGCTAGCATCTCCACCGTTCCCTTGCCTCCGTGACTTGCTCTAGCTTCATGTCAAGCCATCTTTCGGCGATCCCCGGCCATCCAGACCTCCGGCTTCTCTTGCCTAGTCCTGGCCATTCTTCGCTTCACCATGATCACAAATTGAAGACCTGCAATCATCAAAGATAAGAAAACCCATCACATAGCATTACCCAATAATAATATTCAATAATCATTCAAAAACACAAATCAAAATTATCTTGGAAGCTCAAAGTCGGCACTACCGCCTTCTTGGGGCTGGTAGTACTGCTTGGTCGGCACTACCGCTCCCCAGAAGCCGGTAGTGCCACTTCCCGTGCAAGAACCCTGTATCTGGAAAATAACTACCGCAGTAATTGGGCCGGTAATGCCGCTCGACTGGCAGTATCGCCAATACAAGGCCTGTAGTGCCGCCTCAGACTGAACACACCTCACATTGCTTCATTTTGAAATACAATTCAAATCCAAACTCAAAAGAGCAAACCTAGCTCAAATAAAGTCAAATACTGATCACAAACATGGATGGACCTCCACAGAGTATATTGACAAATCCACAAAAAGGCATTATTTGAGTTCAAAAATAAAAGAAAGAAGCAATTTGATTGTAAAATCAGACTTGATCTGATTAAAAGAGAAAGTAAGCCCATGACCAAGTAGATGAAGAGAAGTTTTAGAGTTCAAATAAGAAAAGAACAAGCTTTCCTCAAAAATTCTAAAATCCATAAAATCTTTCAAAAGCTCCAAATAAACAATTTTGCTCATGATCCAAAAGCAAGGATAATTGGTCAACATGATCATGATAATGCATTTTTTTAATTTTAACCTCTCTCTTTGCCTTTTTCAATTTGCTCCCCCTTTTAGCAATATAGGCATCAAGAGAGCAATTAGGGATGAAATGCAACCTAGAAGAGCTTTGAAGATTATGCAAGTGACCACTTAGACAAGGTATAACACCAAGCTACTTAAGTTCATATTATGTCATCCTAAGTCATATCCAAAGGCATGTAGCAATTTTTGCTAGCTAGCTCAAAAGAAGTTATACTAATTTTGCATGATTTCAGCAATAGCATCACTTAGCATAATTTCAAGACTAGAAGCAAAGCCTAACTAAGATCCAATGGATATACTAGAGTTCAACCTAGTCAACACCTTCGGAAGCTACTAGTCCATTAGAGAAGCCTCTTACTCAATCATCTTTTAGATGCAAATTTTGAGATCAACGCACACAAAACGGTTTAGAGAGTTAGGTACAGTGAAGCACATCCTCGACTAGGAGCCATCGACAAAGGCCTCCTAGGTTTCACTCGCCTCGCAAACCTTGAGGTGTAGAGAGTTTATCCTAGTGAAACACAACCTCGACTAGGAGCCATCCACATAGGTCTCCTAGGCTTCACTCTTTTCCTCTAGTTCATTTTGTATTTTTCAATTTTATTGACTCAAGCCAAATGCGGCCATCTTAATAAAGGAGTTTAAAAGAGTGGTCTTGGTCATACACAATACATTCCAAGTTTATCCCAAGTGTAATGGGAAGCAGTCTCGTGAATGTAAAGTGGTGAGTCCAGTTTGAATGCACACAAGTCAATTTTCATTATTTTAGCACTTAGATTCATGAGCATTTAAAGGATTCTAGAATGAAACAATACAGCTAACCGAAGTTGCTCTAGGGACTCTAATAGAAACCCAAAATATCACTAATCATGGCATAAGCTCCTAATGAGGAAATCTAGCAAGTAAAAGCTAAGTTTCATCAAGTTTTCAAAAATGATCAATTCTAAATGTTGGCTAGCTTAACATGAGGAACCAAATTGGATATGACCTAGACTAGCAGGAATCTTCAGAAGAGTAGCTCGGTGCAACTTATCACAATTTCATCAATTGCATAATAGACAAAGCTCAGTAATGAAAAATAAGACTATATGCAATGCAAGAATATTATTCTCAAGAACTCCCATCAACATGTGAGTCAATTTTAAGCACAAATCTGATTCAAGTTGAGTTATTAGTAATTTTAATTCAAAAATACACAAATGAACTCAACTGGAACTGGAAAAACAGAATGAGAAGAGGAAATCGAAAAACTGACACCTGGGTAATCTAGGAACATAGAAAAGATGGTAGAGATACTACAGCTCAGACTCACTCTCACCTTCCTCATATGACTTACATAGGAAAGCTAACTCAACAGACCTTAACTAGGGAGTACACACATACCCTGTTTACCCAGGGGACCTAACACCTGCTAGACCTACAAGTCTGTGAGGGAACTCAACCTAGAGAGAAGAGAGAAAGCTAATTGTGCATGATAGCAACCTATAGCATAAGGTGAGAGGTCCATGCTGAAGCATGCCAGAAGTCTAGGTGAAGTGAACTCTGAAGCTAAGAACCAACCCAAAAACACCTAGAGCATGCAGAAAGGAATGCTAAAAATAAACATATAATACATATAATATAGATCAACTCCCCCTCAAGATATGCCATATGGACTCATAATCCCAAGCTCCCCCCTCAAGGCAACGAATCTAGAGCTATCCAAAGGCTTAGTAAAGATATCAGCTAATTAGTGGTCACTCTCTCCAAACTAGAGCACTATGTCACCCTTTTTCACATGATCTCTAAGGAAGTGATATCGAATATCAATATGCCTGGTCCGAGAATGCTGCACTGGGTTCTTAGCAATGTGAATGGCCGATGTGTTATCACAGAGAAGTGGAACACAATTTGCTGCTAACCCATAGTCCCGTAAGGTCGATCTCATCCAGAGAACCTGGCTACAGCAGCTGGCTGTAGCAACATACTCGGCCTCAGCGGTAGACTGTACAACTCCAAACAGCTTCCTAGAAGACCAAGAAACAAGAGAAGTGCCAATGAATTGGCAAGTACCAGATGTGCTCTTCATATCTATCCTACAACCGGCAAAGTCTACATCAGGAAAGGCTCTAAGGGACATACAGGAGGAGGAAGAATAGCAGATACCATAGTCAATGGTAGCTCTAAGGTACCTGAAGATACGCTTCACCGCCTGGTAGTGAGAAGCGCAAGGAGAAGCCCGAAATCGAGCACAAAGACACACAGAAAAGTGTATGTTAGGTTTCGAAACAGTGAGATACAAGAGGGACCATATCATACAACGATACTCCTTCTGATCAACTGGCTCACCATCCTCATTAGGATCGAGGATAGTAGTGGTGGCCATGGGAGTCATCACTGGCTTCCTGTCAGACATATCAAAGCGTTTCAGGAGGTCTCGAGTGTACTTGCCTTGATGCAAGAATGTACCCTTTTGAGTCTGCTTGATCTCAAAATTGAGTAAGTAGCTTAACTCGCCCATCATGCTCATCTCAAACTCAATGCTCATCACCCCTGAGAACTAAGTAATAAGTGAATGCGAGGAGCCACCGTAGATGATATCGTTGAGATAGGTCTGGACTTGGAGAAAATCCGAATCAGAATGTCTGACGAACAGAGTCTTGTCCACTTGACCCATATGAAAATCATGACTCATGAGGTAGGACTTAAGCCTCTCATACCAAGCCCGTGAAGCTTGCTTAAGTCCATACAAGGATTTGGAAAGCTTGAATACATGGTTAGGATACTTAGGGTTCTCAAATCCTGGAGGCTGTTTGACATACATATCTTCCTCAATGAAGCCATTGAGGAATGCACTGTTAACATCCATTTGAAAAAGCTTGAAGCCCTTGGATGCCGCGAATGCGAGCAGGATCCTGATGGCCTCTAGTCTAGCTACATGGGCAAAGGTCTCCTCGAAGTCAAGCCCCTCGACATAAGAAAAACCTTGAGCTACTAGCCTAGCCTTGTTCCTAAAGACAACACCATTCTCACTCTGCTTGTTTTTGAATACCCACTTGGTCCCGATGATGTTGTGACTAGATGGGGGCTCGACAAGCTGTCAAACTTTGTTTCTCTCCAAGTTTTCAAGTTCCTCATGCATAGCATTAATTCAAGATTCATCAGATAATGCATGAGAAACATACTTTGGCTCAAATGAGGCAACAAAGGCAGAATGAAGGCAGAATATGGACAAACCTGACTTAGAGCGAGTAACTCACTCAAACAGATCTTTGATGATCTAGTCAGGTGTATGAGCCCGCTGAATGTGCCAGGGAGATCCAGAAGCAGAAGTGGCCTCCACAGCTCCACTCCTCATGTGGGAGAAGTAGGAACAAAGCCACTTGCTGCTGAAGAGTCTGAGGGTAAGGGCTGGTCTGCCTGATGTGCAGAGATGGAGACTGGAGGCACCTCAGGTGCATGAATAGAGACTGGATCAGGCAAGATACCTTCATCTTCGTCATCATCATCCTCTATAAAGATAGACTGGGAAAGAGGAGAAGAGCTTGAAATGTCTGGTCAAGCACCTGGACTAACCTCATCGAAGGTCACCTCACAGGTTTCTATCATCCTACCCAAGTCTATAGCCCAAATCCTATAGCTACGGGAATAAGTCAAGTTACCCAGAAAGATCCCATCAGTAGAACGTGACTCGAGTTTATCTAGGTTTTTAGACTTTAATAAGAAGCACTTGGAACCAAAAACACGGAAATGAAACACACTAGGCTTTCGCCCATATCTCAACTCATAAGAAGTGTGGTGCAAGTGTGCCCTAAGAAAAACTCTGGTGGCAACATGACAAGCCGTAGCTACAGCCTCAACCCAAAACTTCCTAGGAGTGTTGTATTCATCTAGCATCATCGTGGCCATCTCTACCAGGGTTTTGTTCTTCCTCTCCACTACGCCATTCTGCTAAGGGATGTATGGAGAAGAGAACTGATGCTTTATGCCTAACTCCTCACAGAAGCTACTAAAATTAGGAGTTCTTGAACTCCGTACTACTATCACTGTGAATCGCTCGTAAGGCATCTGGGAGCTCAATGGACAACCTACGGACTAAACCCCTAAAGTGTGAAAAAGACTCATCCTTTGAGGCCATGAAGAACATCCAAGAGTACCTCGAAAAATCATCAACAATGACAAGGATATACCACTTCCCTCCCGCTAATTGCACTCTAGCCGGACCAACAGTGTCCATGTGCAAGAGCTATCCTGGTGCATCAGTCATCATTCGGGTGACTGGGGGATGAGAAGTAGCAAACAACACCCTTACCGATGACTTTACCTGATGAAGCATCCCCAAAGGTGATCAACTCATCACCGGGAGCTCGGACTAGGGAAGAAAACCAGCGGGAGTCTCCGGTCATATGGCGAGAATAGCCAGAGTCTACGATCCAAACATCCCCCTTCCCCATCCTATGGACTTGAATCAAAGAGAGCAAAAGACAGATGACTCAGTACCAGGACAGATCAGTGCAGATCTAGGAACCCAAAACTGAGTCACCCGAGTAGAAGAACCAGTCAACGAAGCAGAAGAATGCAATATAGTGCCTCTCTATGACTCTACTCTCACCAAATTAGAAATCGCTCCCATAGGACGTCTGTGAGCAGGTGCTAGGTTGGTCCACCGGTGTTCAAAGGCTGGACCATCCCAGTGCTGCTGCCCAGTCCTCTTGCTAGAGGGAGCAAACTCACGTCGCTGATATCCACCTCGATGAGAAGAATGAGGAATATCATGAGGGCGGCGAACTAACTGACTATGAATAGTTCCAGGGTGAAAATCAGAGGTAGAAGCCTAAAAACTAAACCCCGTATGCTATCCAAAAATAGGAGACCCTCTAGACTGTCTATCCTATCTAATAGCCATGGGTGCCTTAGGAGCACTTAGAGTCTGGGGATGACCTTGAATACCTCTAAGGGCACACGCACGCTCGCACCATGTGATCTTGGCGCGTCTAAAGAAGAAATCAGCAATATGTCCATCTTTCTGACAGAAGGCACAAGTATACTTCGCCTTGGAGGCTGAAGTAGCAGGAGAAGCATCCTTCTCGTCAGAAGTCCCGTGGACAATCCCGGCTAATCTAAACACTGTGGTGCTCTTTTGTGGTGCACCCATAATCTCTCCACCCTCAGAAGCACACACAACTGTAGGTGGATGCGCCCGTGCAGACTCGAGGAATATGATTTAATTAAAGCTAACTCCTGAGACGGGGTACCTACTTCCTTCTCCAACTCGGCAAATCTAGCTTTAGCTCTAGCATGGAATTTTTCTAGCTTGCAGAAAGCATCATTCAGCTGGTCATAGTAGGGTACCTCATCCGTGTCACTCTACAGCTCGGAGTCGCTGATGCCATTGACATTCGCCATAAAGACATTTTGGAGAAGTCATCGCCGTCCTTCTTCTCTCGTGGATCATCCTCTCCATCGTCGCTCCATGTCTTCGTATCGGACATTTCAATGTCGTTGAGCGGGGAGAGGACGCAATGGAAGAGTTTTTTGTTCTTCGAGAAGTTACGATACTTCTCACACGCTGGCTAGCGAGCTGGAGTCTTCTTGTTGCGGTTCTTATTGGTATAATCGTTCTTTCCCATACCGCCTTGCCCGTTCATGCCCTTCTCCAGCTTGGGGTAGTTTGCTCGAATGTGGTTGGGGCCACCACACTTGAAGCAGGTGACTATGCCACCTCTCTTCATCTCCCTCACATTTTTGTATGCACGAGAGAATTTTCTGTCTAGGAGGGCAAGGTCACTCTATGTAAATCTCTCAAATTGGTCATTGCTCATCTCACAAAGAGCGGAAAGTGAAAACCAAGAGATCCCTCAGATCAGGGTCCAGTGGGATCGGTGACTAAGGTCATCGAATGTGATTTCATCTTGCGAGAGATGACATCAATATCATGAGTCTTGAGATGGTGATAAAGCCCGTCAAGAGTCCAAGTAGACAAGTCGATAGTGTCCTTGATAGTGGTCACTTTCATCTCCCAAACTCTCAAATTAAGTGCAGTTAGAAAATGTCTAGCATTATCCGAATCAGAGTATGTGCAACCAACTGATCGGACATCACTAAGGATCTTTGTGAAACGCCCAAAGCACTCATCGAGACCCTCACCAGCGTGCTATTCAAATTTGTTGTAATCACGCTTGTATTGATCCTATCTCACAGTTGTGATCTAAGTGGTGCCCCATGGTAGCATCGAGGGTCACCTAGATCTGATGAGCAGATCTCAGGTGAGAAATCTGTTCATATTCACTACGGCTGCGTTCCTGTATGAGGATGTTCCTTACCTTAGCGTTTGCCTCAACGTTAGCCATATTAGTGGTATTAGCGTTCTCATCGGCAGGAACTTCATAAGGGAGCTTCACTTTCTTCCAAATTAGGAAGCCCTGGGCAAGGATGTATGACTCCATCCTCAACTTCCAAAAAGGATAGTCGATTCCCGAGAAGATTGGAGGCTTGGTGGAATACTTGTCCGTCACCAGTGCTCTTGAGACCGGTCAAGATCTAAAAAAAGCAAAACCGGTTCTGATACCAATTGAAAGATGGAGATGAAACCAACCAAATTAAAAATCCCCCCACCTACTGGACAAGAAGAAACCAACCAAGAAACACACACAAAATAAAGGCAGCAAATTCTCAAAACCTGGCAGAAGGCGGTCTTACCGCAGGTACAGGGGTGGTAGTGCCGGGGTCAAGAACAGGGCACAAAAATAGCATGACCTTGAAAGCAAAATCGATGGAATTTTAGATCAATTGATCCAATGCCTATGCAACTTGGTAGATGTCTTCCATAAGATGTCAGGAACTTATTCCACTCATCGATTCGAAAAATCGATGTCAAAGTTCCAACCTTTTTCAATTAGAAGGAAGATTGCACCAAGAGGAGGCAAAAATGCAAATCTGTGATCAAGGCTTGCTCGTGAGGTTTTGATGATCAAGATGAACTTGGATACCCTCTCACAAGTCAAATCAAGCTAGAACACACAAGGAGCAATCTCAAAACGCAATCTACAAAGAACTAATCATGAAGATCAAAAAGATCGGTTTCTTGCAGGAGTAAAGATAAGATTGCATAGAGGATTGAGATATGATCTAAGAGAAGACTCGTCCAACCAATCACTTATCCTCGGCAAGAAGATCCACAAGCAATTAGAAGGAGGGGAGGCAAAATCCAAATTGCGTAAATGTAAATTGCAAGAAAGTAAATGCGTAATGTAAGTACTAAATTTAAATCGCCTAAAGTAAAGACATAATGTAAATGCAGAATTTAAATCCAGAACATAGATGGTGGAAACTTTCTTTTCTTTGTAAGATTTTACAAAGCCTCACTTCATGTGGGCAAAGCTCAAAGGAGCAACCAAAATCTTCAAGAGAGGAGGCTATCCCTACCCCCCCTTTTTATAGTGTCCATGGGTTATCCTCAACCCTTGGATAAGTTGTTTCTATCCTAAGCTACCCTCCAATGGCCAAGATGCAATCCCATGTTTATACCTCTTGGGCTAACCCGAAACCTAATAACATAACGGGTCTTGCAAACTTCTCAAAGCAAACTAGATTTAACCACTACTCTATCCTCTAGAACCGCAATCCAACGGCTCTCCTTGATCCAAGCAGTGTCAAGCTAGCATCTCCACTGTTCCCTTATCTCCATGAATTGCTCTGGCTTCATCTTAGGCCATCTTCCGGTGATCCCCGGCCATCTGAACCTTCGACTTCTTTCGCCTAGTCCCGGCCATTCTTCGCCTCAACATGACCACAAATTGAAGCCCTTCAGTCATCAAAGACAAGAAAACCCATCACATAGCATTACCCAATAATAATATTCAATAATCATTCAAAAACTCAAATCAAAATTATCTTGGAAGTTCAAAGTCGGCACTATCGCCCTCTATTGACCGGTAGTACCGCTTGGTCGGCACTACCGCTCCTTAGAGGCCGGTAGTGCCACTTCCATTCAACCCGTGTGAGAACCCTATCTCTGGAAAATAACTACCATAGGGGCTGGTAGTGCCGCTCAGCCGGCAGTATTGTCAATACAAGGCCGATAGTGCCGCCTCAGACTGAACACACCTCAAATTGCCTCATTTTGAAATACAATTCAAATCCAAACTCAACCCTGAGCAAACCTAGCTCAAATAAAGTCAAATACTCATCACAAACATGGATGAACCTCCACATGGTCCTTCATAGACTTACTTGGATGGACCGATAATTGGTCCAATCCTAATCCATCCAAACGAGGCCTCAATGCATTAGTACTATATGTCCCTACTACTTTAAAAAGCGAGTTGGTGATTGGTACGTTCGCACCTCCTCCCCTCCCCTCTCAGATGTGTCGCACGTCTGACTCCAACAAAATCCTCCATTCAATGCTTATCTCGCTACCTGCTACACCTCACACCGGCGCCATCATCGTCACTTCTCCTCGCATCTCGCTCTACTCCCTCGCACATCCGTGCTGCCACCAGCTGGATCGATCTAGCCCGATCTAGTTGGATCCAATCGCTAGCGAGTCGAATCTGGCCAGATTGACAGTGTTGCCTTGGAGAAAGTTGCGACGGCAGCGAGCTCGGAGCTATGTTGATGGTGGAGGGGGCACGATGTGATCGAGAGGGCAATGACTAGCGGTGGGGAGGGACAGGCGGCTATGATGGCTTCATTGCCGCTGGTGTTGAAGAACCAGAAGGCACGGGGGAGGTCCTCCTGGACCGCTACCATGTCACCGACCGCGGTGGTGTTGAGTGCGGTGAACATGTCGAGGCTGATGAAGTCATCGCCATCAAAGTCCACCTCCACCATCATGCACATTAGCTCATTGTCAAAGGCCATAAGGCCTAGGCTCTTGAACACCGGGTCAGCCTGCGGCAGTGGCAACAACAACAATGACTTGGTATAAGGACATGGAGGAGTTGCTCCTCTTTAGCTGCATCGGGCTTGGCTCCTGTGGCTACGACGCCGTCCATAGCCTCCTACTGGGGCTCAATTTTACCGTGCCATTATGGAGGACGAGGCCAGGTACCTCACCGGCTCCTACAAGCTCTCCTGCATCATCCTAGTTGCCGGTTGCGGTTGCAAACCTACGACATCGATGATCATAAGTACCTCAACATGGCCACCGACATCGTTGTTAATGCCCTCCACCATGCCGAACCCGACTCGGTTGCCCCTATACCTGCCTAGCCTGACACCCTTATCCATGCTAGCAATGTCCCCTATACCTTCCCCCAGGTACCACACTCTCCTCCATCCACTCACACTCATTCACCCCACTTGATTCTACATTGTCCATAAGGTAAGGGCCGATCGCAAGCTAGGGCCCACGAACTTAATGCAAAGTGCAGCCTAATGGTGAACCTCTTGTCATGGCCTCCTTCGGCCTCCCTCCTCGGCTACATCGTCGGATCTGGCCTCCAACGCCGTGATGCATGCCACCACCCACTGCCAGCCACCATCATAGAGAAGAGCGAGAGATGTTGAGTGTGATACGAATTCGTTTCCTATCTATCTCAAATCTACTCCTACACGGAGTCTATTATATATCACTATAAATATGTCCATAAAGTCTATAGGAAAAGCAATAGCTTCATTGTAAACATCTCCTCATATAGTGATATAGCCATTGTGCTTCCGTGATTTTCCCGAAAGAGTTTTCCACATAAAATTTGTATATCTTATTTCTATTTTTCTATGCATTATTTACAACAAATGATATCAGTGCACAGGAGAATAAAAAATATTATAGGGTCGTTGGGATCCTTCGAGTCAGCAATTTTTTCCCTAGGTCAAGTTCGTAAGGATTTTTGAATCCGAAGCCGACGCATATTGGGACTCGAAAGCCAAATTAATTGGAGCAACAGGCAACATCGGTTCTGAGGTAAACTCACATTGCAAACAAGAGTAGCCACCTGTAGCAGTCATGGAACAATTATTCTAAGGAGAAACACAAGGAGCCATCGCGTAAAAAAGAGAAAAAAATAGAACTATAGCAGAAATATCGAGAAGAGAAGAGAAGAACACTTGCAACGAAGGAGGAAAACAAAAATTTCAGAAGCTGTCCTATTTGAAACCTTTTTTTTTGGTGAAATTGCTAAATGCACACCGAAAGTTACCAAGCAAGCAATTAGCCCTTCACTGCTTTGTGTACACAAAAGTTTCATAATTTTTGCTAGGTTCACACATATTTGCATTAGCAAGTTCCGGGTTTCTTCCATATGGCGATTCTAAAGTATGACCTTTCACTGTTGGATCGAGATATGAGGTTTTCTCTATGGCAAGTCAAGATGTGGTCTATTCTTGCACAGCTTGATTTAGATAATGCTCTTGTTGGGATTGATAAGATGCCCACTGCATGGTCCCGTGAGGAGAAGCAACATAAAGATCGTAAGGGCTTATCTCAGATTCATCTTCATCTATAAAATAATATTCTACATGAGGTTTTGAAGACTATCGCCATTGTTGACACCAAAATTTGGCACTCTTAGCCGATCGGGAAATTGTACCCGATTTGGAAAGATGAGGACAAATATGGATACAAAATTGAAGCTAACAATCTATTTAGGCAAAAGTTTATTTTTGGAGATTGCGGTTAATACGTATTTCTATAAAAGTTGGAAAAGGATACAATCGTTCTAGACGCTATAAAAAGGGCTGATGGGCAAGATAGAAGGACATCCAATGATCAACCAATCGTTTTACTTTTATCTACTTTTTCGTTCACTAGGAGTAGCTTATAAATTTAGGGGGTGTTTGGCAAAGCTCCAGCTCTACTAAATTCTTGGAGTTGGTGGAGCTAGGTACTCCTAGCTTCACCAAATTCGTGGAGCTAGAACTGTGGGTATATTAAGAATGTTTAGGTGGGTCATCTTGTTTATATTTTAGAATAAAATTATAAACTTAAGTCACTTTATTTCAGTCTACAAGTTTCAGCTCTGAGGTGGAGCTGGGATCTGGAGCTCTGCCAAACAGGGCCTTAGAATCTTTCCCCTGTAATTTGTTTTGATCAATAAAGTTGCACATCACCGATTTTGATCAACTGTAGACTTACATCACCCAGGTTTGCTTTTTCTTCGATCGTGTTGCGCATCACCTTTTTCGGGAAAAATTTACCTTTATCATCTACTTAGCTCAATCAGGCGGTTTAGATTTATCATTACTTGTGGTCTAATCGGCTTGGATGGATGTTTAGATCTGATCATCTTTGATAGACTAATCTGTTGAGGTAGCTGTTTAGATTATATATATTTTCTTGCCGATTATAGATCAAATCGGCTGGCACGCCTGCACCAAAATTAAACCTGGTGTTTGCGTGTGTTGACTGATCAATCCATCATCACATTTTTCTGCATCAACACACTTTTGGCACACCCGGTGGGACCAACATTGTCTTGGCAAAACATTAGCTATGAACAACCTCATCAACTATAGCCACCTAATTATGCACTACGCCAACCTGAGTTTGCACTTGGAGGACAGTATGCCAATATGATCAAGTTGGCAAACACCACAACTACAAGTGTCATCGGCCAAAGAAGCCGATTGGGCTGAAGCGATTATCGCAGTGTCACGAGATCAGTTTTGCATACAACCAAAGGGACGGAGTGTCGGCTATCGAAAGCTGTATCCTAATTACATCAATCGAATCCCATACCCTAATGGTTATAGTCCCTGATTTCACGAAGTTCTTAGGGGATGATTCCACTACAACCCTAGAGCATATCGGATGTTTTGTTGCATAGTGTAGTGAGGCATCGCAGTCCGATGGGTTAAGGGTGAAATTATTCCCATTATCTCTATCAGGGTTAGCTTTCACTTGGTTTACAACTTTACCTCCAAATTTAGTCAATGCTTGGACCGGTTTGGAAGCCTATTTCATGAATACTTTTTCTTTGAGAGTTTAGAACTAAGAATATTTAATTTAAGTTATGTCCAACAAAAATTTGGGGAATTGGTCAATGATTATGTTAGGAGGTTTAGGGAGGTTAGAAATTGTTGTTTTAGAGTTACATTACCCGATAATTAGTTGGCCGGTTTAGCTTTTTAGGGATTAATCCATCCGCTTAAGGAGAAGTTTGATGGTCAAGAATTTACTGATTTAAGCCATCTCCTCTATAAAGTATCACTCAGGACATCCGATTCTTTGATAACAAGGGCTTCAAAGATTGATTTGAAAATAATAATAAAAAAGAGAAGTCCAAGGCTAATCTCGTCGAGTATGAATCGGGTAGTTCATCTGATGATGAAGAAGACGAAGTAAATATATCCAAGTGGGTTAAGGGAAATAAGAAGTCTTTAATTTGCTCATGGCTTAAGCCGACTAAAAGCAAGTTGGAAGTAAGATATGCTTTTGACGTGACCAAATGCGATCGTATTTTTGACTTACTATTACAAGAAAAGATAATACGATTGCCTAAGGGTCATGTACTACCGTCGGTTGAAGAGATCAAAAGCGAAGGAATTGCAAGTGGCATTATTCATTTTCTCATAATACTAACGATTGCAATATTTTTCGTCAGCAGATACAGTCAGCTATAAAGGATGACCGATTGAAATTTGCAGAAGAGCCGACGATGCAGTTAGACGCCAAACCTTTCCCTATCAATATTTTTCAATTATTATACAAAGGGAAAGAGCCGATGAAAGATGATCAATCTAACAGAATGCAATTGTCATCATCAGAGAAAGTGGCAAGAAAAGTAGATAGGAAAGCTGGCGTCAATGGTAATGGCACGCATAAGATCATGATCAGCTCTATTCATATTGACGCCAATTGTGAAGGGAAGAACTTAAGAACTATCAAGCCAAAGGGCGAGCTACAGGTCGGCAAGTGGTAAAAGACTGAAAAGTCATTGCTACCATGAAAGCTGATATGGAAGCAGAAGCCTACTTTCTCTCAGTTATTGGCAAAGTATGAGAGAAGGAGTCCTCCTTGAAGACCGATGAGTTCATATAAGACAAATGGTGCCGAGAGAGCTCGTCGTCATTGCCCATTCTGGTAGTTTTGCTGGGAGAGCGTGTTAGCTTTACAGTCACCATATATCCGTCTGATGCAACATTACTCGGGTTAGAGGGATGAGCATCATCGATCAGCTAAGGACAAGATCTCTGAGTTGATATGAAATCATCAAGAAAGGCGTAGTAAAAAGTTGATCCACGAAAGAATTTCTAGGCTGATAAAATAACAAATCCAGGCGGAACAAAATGCATCTAGTTCGGCTGGTATGGATCTGGCTGGCAAAATAAGAAAGCCAATCAAACTCGATGGTGTTCGATGGGGATAAGTAAGTCCCAGAGGAGGTGACTTTAGTGCCTAAGGACCCAAGAGCTAGGGAAGCCTAGCAAAAGAAACAACGGGACAAAGATTTCAACGTGCTTCATCTAATCAAGCCCACTAAAAAAGAATGGAGGAAGAAAGAAGTCATTCAAGATGAATTCAATTTAACTGATGACTTAAACTCCTCCATAATCTGCAATGATTCTCCGCATCAACATGGTGTTCATACTGCCTGCAGAATTCAAGGTATGTATTGCATTGGCTAAATAATTATTTGTGCAGTTGTGCTTTGGATCACAGGATGACATCTTCGAGAAGCCACAAGATGATCATTGGTATTTAATGCTATTGTTACTAAAAGGACATATCAATGGTAAGCCAATCTCAAGAATGCTGGTGGACGGAGGAGCAACTGTCAATTTGATGCCTTACTCTACTTGCAAAAAGCTGGGTAAGTCCGATGAAGACCTCATCAAAACCAACATCGTTTTGAATGATTTCATTGGAGATCCCACTGAAGCAAAAGGGGTCATAGTCAAAGTTCCAAATCTCATTTTGAGTGAAATCTCGGAGGTGCCTGAAATCCGAAATTTCGGATAAAATTCGGACGAATTGCAAAAACCAAATTTCAAATCCGGTTTTTTTCAACCGGGAAATCCGAGATCTCGGTCGAAATCATCGAGATCTCGGCCGAAGTCACCGAGATCTCGGTCCACATTGAAATGACCCAAAAATGGTCCAAAACACGTCAGCAATTTTTGAATTTTTTTTAGGTGGTATTGACATATCACTAATGTTTCTATAAAATTTTCAGATGATAATCAAGCATGAGGAATTTTTAAAAAATTTAACAGTGCCATTCTCCTGATAAAAGGGTTGACCACCAAATTTCAAACAAATTGGAAATGGTGCAAACCACATTAGAAACTTCTGAAAATTTTTGTGAATGGTCCTAACATATTCATAATATTCTCATAAAATTTTTAGATGATGATCAAGCTTTAGCAATTTAAAAAATTCAAATAGTGCTACTAAAGATGAATCGACAAAATTCACCTGAATGAAAAATAGTACAAATCACTTTAGAAAATTTTTGTGAATAGTCCTAATACATCCAAAATATTCCCATAAAATTTTCAGATGATGATAAATCTTGAAAATTTTTAAAAAAATTCGGACAGTCCTAACTGACAAAGTGAGCCGACCAAAAAATGGTCAAAAACATGTCAAAATTTTTTGAATTTTTTGTGGATGATCTTGACCCTAAATACAATCAAATCCAATGCACAAAATTTAAAATCCGACAAAAAAAATCATGAAATTTTGGTCAAAATCACCGAGATTTCGGCCGAAATCGCCAAGAAATCCGAAATTTATTTATTTATTTAATTTTTTTCGAATTGTTTTTATCTGGACGGGATTTTGAATCTCGAAGGGGTCCGAAATCTGAAATATTGGCCGAGATTTCGGATTTCGGGCCGAGA
Source organism: Rhipidocladum racemiflorum (assembly GCA_036346355.1). Classification (NCBI taxonomy): domain Eukaryota; kingdom Viridiplantae; phylum Streptophyta; class Magnoliopsida; order Poales; family Poaceae; genus Rhipidocladum; species Rhipidocladum racemiflorum. The sequence continues at coordinate 35,584,947 of CM070580.1, read as the reverse complement.
TTGTGACAGAACTCATAGTCAGTAGCAAAACATTACCGACACTTTCTTTGCTGTGGATGCTACAGAAAGTTACAGTGTGCTACTAGGGTGAGAATGGATACATGTGAATTGTTGCATCCCATCGACTATGCACTAGAAGCTGGTATAGTGAAATGGGGATGAGATCAAAGTGATTCAAGTTGATACATCGATTCATATCGCTATGCCCAGTATAGATGCAAATTGGTAGCATGATGGATCTATGTGCATATCGGGCAAAATACTCAAGATTGTGGCTTCATATGCATCAGCCAAACAGGGTTCGTTCTGATTAGCATAAGGCTGAGCACATTTGATTAGAAAAACGAGATATTACGTTGATGGAATCCAAGTCGGTAGTAAAGATCCTAAAAGACATAATGCGAAGTTATCGGCAAAAAACAGACAGCCACGAAGCCATTAAAGACTTTGAAGACACTGAGAGATAGGTCAAGGTTTCATGTCTTTAAGGAATAGACCAACTTTTATTAGTTCAAATTTAACAAGTATAAAGAAAAGTTGGTCAAGTTGTTAAAGAATTATAAAAATTGCTTTGCTTAGGAATACTATGAAATGCCTGGTTTAAGCTGACAACTTGTTTAACATTGGCTACCAATAAAACCAGGCTATATGCTGTTTGAATAGTTGTAAGGATGAGTATGCCGACTAGACGGGGGGGGGTGAATAAGTGGGTTTAAAAATTCTTCGCTCTAATGATCGCCTTAGTCAAAACCTAAATAATATGTGAAAATATAAATATAAAGTTTTAACAATTAAAGCCTAAATTCTTTAGACTCACTATGTGCACCAACAATCTAAGTCTCTAACAATGATTTGCAATACTAAGAGACAAGTAATCAATTATATTCTATGAATATAAATTGCTTGAATGTAAATAAGGAATATAAAGCAAACAAAAAATTGACACAATTTTTTTACCATGGTGTTTAGAGACTTGCTGGTCTCCCCTAATCTACATTGAGGTTAGCCCAAACACATTGGACTGGCTCCACGAATTGAGCACCCACCTTGAATCCACTAGTGGTAGCTCTTTCCCCCTCCAAGTAGGTGAGCTCCAACCTTCACAACTTGTTGAGTCTTCTTACACTCTTCTTAAGAGTGCAACACACGCACAAGGCTTCCCGCCACGATGCCTCCCAGCCATCTAGGTGTCTGCAAAAACACCAAGAGAATATGTCAAGCCTCCTAGCTTGAATCTCACTTCGATTCAAAGATTTCCCCAAGAAGAAACTGTGTTATTAATAAAGAATAACTAGATTGGTTTCATTTCATGCATCGTTTTCGTACGGATGATCCTTGTATTACTCGTTCGTGCTCGTCGTGGAGGAATGTTTCACAATGACTCGGACGGATTCAACAAGCTTGACAAAATGAGTCACGACACATATGAAGTCCATACGGTGTGTTTCACACTAGGTTTCATTTCGTTCATCATTTTCGTACGGACGCTACTTATAGTATGTGTCCGTGCTCGTCGTGGAGAAATATTTCACAACGACTCGGATGTATTCAAAAGGCATGCCAAAATATGCCATGGCATAAATGAAATTCAATCGGCATGTTTCGAACAATGTTTACTTTCGTGCACCGTTCTGGTTCTTATGTAGTTTGCGGTACCATTTGGGACCTGTGAGTGCATGAATGTTTCACACCGACTCGAGTGTACTCAAAATGTCTGCTGAAATGAGTTGGGGCACATATGATGTCCAGTCGGTGTGTTTGACACTTAGTTTCAATTCCTGCATCATTTCTGTCGGGACCCCGAATTTGCAAATCCGGACCCTCTGTGTATTCAGCACTAGTCCAGGAACGCGCTAGTGCACACAGTCTTAACATCGGTAAATATCACAATCATACCATTCGATATTATCAAAGTACTTTATTTAAATAACCAAACTGGTTACTCGACCTTATGGTCAAGCTACAAATATATGCCTCGCAAGGCAAAACTTATTAAAGAGAAATAATAGCAGCGGAAAATCAAATAACTTCGTGGCGCCATCCAGTATACCACGAGGCAATGAGGCTCGCTTCCTAAGTAGACGGATCCTCTTGGAGTTCCTCCTCCAAAGTCAGTGCGATCTCTTCTTCAACTGATATTGTGTTGAGGCAAGGGTGAGTACTTGGTACTCAGCAAGTCATGCACAGAATGCAGGCTAATATACTATATGCATGGCTTGGTACAAAGGAATAGCTCAAGGTATATTTGCAGTAAACAGCTTTTGACAAGTAATATAAGTAGATTTGAGAGCAGTAGAAATAAGTAAAGCATAAATAACTTTCCAAGAAATTTAATAAACATTTTCCCCATCCTAAACCATATTTCCATCATCTTCATTACTAAACCAACCCACCTTTCAAACCAAAGTTATTTTTGAGAAAATCTAACCCTTGACTGTAATTCCTGAGCATTGTCCAGTACCGTGGACTCGGCTATTTAAATAGATTCTAAACTCTGCAGAGGTTATGCACTTTACCCACAAGATACAGTCAAACACCACAAAGGCGAGTTCCCGTAACAAAGCCTTTCTAAGCCTCAAACAACACGAGGTGGTCCTCTCAGGTTCGTGCTCTACACCATCCCTTCCCTTAGCCAAGGCGAAGTATGGGACCAACACACCGTTAGATGGGTATCACGGCCACGACCACGATCGCTCCCCGCATAATCACACAAGCGGTGTAATTGACACCCTGAGGCTCCACAAGTGAGTCCTTAGCGACTTAGTCAACTAGGGCCGTCCCATTCGACCATGTGGTTGCAAGTATGACCAGTTCAAAGGCTTGCAAGGTTAAGTCCTTAGAGTGACCGGGGGCAAGATTACCCGAAGAACCAAATCAACACTCCCAATGCCACAACTGGCCCACCTGATTACTCTTGCCACATGCCCGGTCAGCTGTTTATCAAACCCAGTTGATTACCATGCACCACGTGCCATCAACATCACATGATACTTTTCCAAAACAGGTTCAATATATCATTAAGTCAATATTAACATTTGATTGTCCAAAATCATGTTATGAGCACGTAAGCGAGTCTAAGCAGATACTACAAGCGGTCTAAACCCATGTTGGCAATTTAATAATGTCCAACTAGTAAACCACAACTAGGGTGACAAGGGTCATGGCACATACTTAAATAATCAAGGTGTCATACAAAGAAATTGGTATTTATCTAACCCCCATGTTTAAACAAAGTATCTTTCTAATTGAACTAGCATGCAATAGTTTAAATCAAAATAGATTTCGAAATAGGATCAACATGGTCAAAGCACAACTTGCCTTCAAAAAGTACTCGTTCTTGGTCTTGAGTTGGATCACGAGTCAACACTTCTCCTTGAATCCTTAGGCACTTCAACGTCTACTCGTAAAGCGTGCAAATATCAAAACACAAAAAAACAAAAGCCAAAAACATCCCAAAACTCCAAATAAAATCCATAAACAGAAACAACATAATTTTCTGGATTTTTAGGAACTGAATCGTTCAAATCGGAGTTAAAATGCATAAGTTATGATTTATTAAAGTTTAAATAATAAATTATATAATATTACAGAGAAAAACTTTAGTCCAAAAATTAAATAAAATTCATATTTGAGTAGATCTGATTTTTATACAAATTTATATATTTGAATCTCTCAAATCGGAGTTGAAGCATAAAAGTTATAAGCGTTTGAAATTTGGAACAAAATCAAATCTTTATTTCGAATTAATAAATCATTTTCTTTTCTGAAATTAATTATTGCGTCGGCATAGACACGTGGCAGCCTCGATTGGTTGGTGGCGTCGGTAGGTCCATGGACTTGGTCCACGCTCGGCTTGGGTCCACTGCAGTGGACTCGGTCCACGACTCACGTGTCGGCGACATGTGGGCCCACTCGGGTGGCGTCATGGTCGGCGTCGGCGGGACTCAGCCACGGTCGACATGTGGGACCCACCGGCGTCATGGGTGGCGTCGGCGCTTGGCTGGATTAGCCAGCGACATGCGGGCCTCGACACGCGGGCCGCGTGTCGGCGTCTACACTGCACGAGCGTGGGCCGGCCCGACCGCGTCGGTCCAACTTCCAAGGCAGCGTGGCACAATCTCGGCCGTTGATTCGAAAATCAGCGGCCCGGTTGATCGGGTGGCGACGCTTAGGGTGAACGTGGCCAATCCGGGACCGTTGGATCTAGATCCAACGGCCGGGATTAGATCCAAGGATCTAAACGTGATCTCACCGTGACGCCAGATCTTGATCGGACGGTATCAGTTCAGCGAGTTGATAGCGGCAGCGGCGTTGGCTTGACCGGAGAGCGAGCGACCTCCGTCTTGGCGTTCCGTGCAACTCCGGCGTGAAGGTGACACTCGAGCGCGGCGCGACACGGCGATCTCGATTCTGGGCTTGGTGTCGTCGGAGAAACGGCGCGAGGCGGCGAGATCAACGAAAAACCGCGGCGGAAGACTTCCTTTACTCCGGCGAGCAATAGCGAAGCGGCGGCTCGGCGAGGTGAGAAGGGGCTCGGAGTGCGTGATTGTGCGCTTCCCGATGGCGGCGGCGGCGTATTTAAAGGGCCTCGGCTTCGTGTAAGCGCGAACCGAGGTTGACACTGACGGCGGAGGACTCGGCTCGGATTCGGCGGAGCAACGAAATCGCGGCCCGTCACGTGGCGATCAACGGCCACGATGGCTTGGCGCGAAGCAGTCCGGTCCGACACGGCTCGGGTCGGTCGATCATGACCGTTGGATCTCGATCCGACGGTCCACGTGGGTTAAGGTTCAACGTGGTTCTGGCCGAGTGGCTCGTCGGACTCGAGTCCGACTCCGGGTTACGACTTCGGTCGGAGGAATAGTACTTGACCCGAGTTGAATTTCCAGCGATTTAATATTTAAATTAATTCCCGATGAATTCATTTAATTCATTAAAAATAGCAAAAGACTTCGGAAAAATTCGGAAAAATTCTGGAAAATATTTTGGAACATTTTGGACTCAAATAAAATATTTCCAACGAAATTTTATTTGCAAAATTAAATTCTTTAATTATTTCAAAATGGAATAAATTCAAATAAATTCCAAATAAATCCAAATAAATTCAGAAAATTCCAAAAATTCACCAAAGTGCCAAACCACACATGAATTTAAGGAAAGCAAAATTTTGGGGTGTTACAAACCTCCCCCTTAATAGAATCTCGTCCCTAGATTCAGGGCTCACTCTGAGAATAGGTTTGGAAACTCTTTCTTCAAATCCTCTTCAAGGCCCCAAGTCGCTTCGCTTTCTTCATGGTTGCTCCACCGAACTCTCTGAAGCGGGTTGACTTGTTTCTAGTTTCTCGATCCATTGTGTCTAGAATCCTTACGGGATACTCCTTATAAGTCAAATCCTCTTGCAACTCAATTGACTCTAGCGGTGTCTGTTCCTCAGGAACTCGAAGACACTTCTTCAACTGGGACACATGGAATACATCATGCACTCCTGCCAACGACTGTGGCAACTCCAGTTGATAAGCAACTTCGCCTCTGCGACTCAAAATCTTAAATGGTCCAACATAGCAGAGTGCGAGTTTCCCTTTGGCATGGAACCTCTTAACTCCCACGAGGCGTAACTCGAGGTATCACGAAGTCTTAAGTTCAAAACTCAAATCTCGGCGACGATTATCGGATAACTCTTTTGTCGTGATTGGGCTATCTTCAACCTTTCCCTAATCATGGCGATCTGTTCTTGACCTCTTGAAGAATATCAGGCCCAAAGACACGCGCTCGCCGGTCTCATTCCAATTCAATGGCGTCCGACAGTCGACCATCTGATTGCCTCAAAAGGTGACATCTGTAAACTAGCTCGATAACTATTGTTGTAATCGAACTCGGCATACGGTAAACTCTTATCCCAAGAGGTAGCATAAGCTAATGCACACGCTCTTAACATATCCTCCAGTGAATCTGGTTGACTCTTTCTGGCCTGTCCATCCGTCTGTGGATGATAAGTCATCTTGAAGTTCAAGCGGGTTCCCATGGCTTCATGCAACTTATTCCGAACCTTGAGGTAAATTGGGTACCTCTGTCCGACATCTGATCCTCTTTGGCACTCGTGCAAACAGACAATCCTGATCATGTACAATTACGCTAATTTATCTCCGAGTAAGTGGTCTTCACGGGGATAAAATGGGCTACTTTAGTCAAGCGATCCACTATAACCCATATGGAGTCATAACCTCCTTGAGTCTTTGGCAAACCGGTAATGAAATCCATTCCGATTTCCTCCCACTTCCACTCTGTATTTTCACGGTTGTAGCAATCCTGCTGGTCTCTGAAGCATTGCCTTGACTCTCGGCATCGTCGCACAATGCAACATGCTCGGCAACTTCACGTTTCATACTCGGCCACCAGAATCTCTCCTTCAGATCCTGATACATCTTGGCGCTTCCAGATGAATTGAGTACTTGGAGTCATGGGCTTCTTCCAGAATCAGTTGCTTTAACTCCTTTTTGTTAGGCACACAAATGCGATCCTTCATCCACAACGTGCCTTGCTCATCCAACTTGAAGTCCTCTGCCTTGCCTTCCTCCTTGATGGACTTAATCCTGCGGATCTTGTCATCATCCTTCGTCCTTCTCGGATCGATCCTCTAGGGTAGGCTTTACTTCTAATGTGGCCAAGAATCCATAGGTACAACCTCAATCTTCATTTTCTCGAAAATCCTCACATAACTCATCCTGACTTGTGGCTAGCAACGTACTCACGGTATGGCTTTTCCGGCTCAGAGCATCAGCTACTACGTTGGCCTTCCCGGGATGGTAATGGATTCCAACATTGTAGTCCTTGATTAACTCTAACCATCTCCTCTGCCTCATATTCAGATCCGACTGGGTGAATATGTACTTAAAACTCTTATGATCCGTATACACTTCACATCTGTTTCCAATCGAGATAGTGACGTCATATCTTCAAGGCATGCACTACGGCAATAACTCTAGGTCATGTGTCGGATAATTTTCCTCATGCGGCCTCAAGCGCCTTGATGCATAAGCGGCGACCTTTCCATTCATCGGCACACATCCAAGTCCTTGGCGCGATGCGTCACAATAAATATCGAAGCTTTGAGCAACGTCAGGTAGAACTAACACCGGTCTTGATGTCAATCGCTTCTTGACTCTGAAATCCTTTCTCACATTCGCGTCCATGCAAACTTCTTCTCCTTCTTCAGCAATTGCGTAAGAGGTTTCGCAATTGTCGAAGCCTTCAATGAAAGCGGCGGTAGTATCCTCGCCATTCCAAGGAAACTCGAATCTGGGTCACGCCTTGGTACTCCCAATGTAACACCGCTTCTACTTTGCTTGGATCTACTCTCCTTCAAGCGGTCATTACATGTCCAAGAAACTCCACCTTGTCCTTCCAAAATCACACTTGCTGAACTTGGCGAAAAGTTCTTTGTTCTCGGCTTTTCCAAAACTCGCCTTAAGTGTTCGGCATGTTCACTCTGTCTTGGAGTAGATTAGGATATCGTCTATGAACACGACGACAAACTTGTCCAAATATTCCATGAACACCTTATTCATCATATTCATGAAATAAGTGGCGCATTCGTCGACCCAAAGGACATAATCAGAACTCGTAATGTCCATATCTTGACGAGAATGCGATCTTGAATATCTTACGATCGGATCTTCAATCGATGGTATCCCGATCTCGGATCGATCTTGGAGAAAACTCCGGCTCCTCTCAACCGATCAAACAAATCATCAATCTGGGTAGCGGATACTTATTCTTCACGGTGACTTCATTGAGTGCACGGTAGTCAATGCACATCCCGAAACTCCCGTCCTTCTTCTTGACAAACAAAGCTGGTGCTCCCCATGGCGTGAACTCGGCCTCGATAAATCCTTTCTCCATTAACTCTTCTAGCTGTTTCTTCATCTCTACCAACTCCTCGGTGGACATCCGATAGGGTCTCTTTGCTATCGGTCTTTGTGCAGTACAAGCTCTATCACAAACTCTATGTCCTGTCTGGTGGCATACCAGGTAGATCTTCTGGAAAAACATCGGGTACTCATTCACTCTTGAGACATCCTCTATGCTGATTGCCTTGGTACTGTTAACCATCAATCGCCCATCTCTAACGGCGGTGGCTTGAAATTCCACTTTCTTCCCACGGGCTCTCAACTAAGATAGTCCTTAGTCCACAATCCAATACGGCCTTGTGCTTGGATAACCAATCCATTCCCAATATGACGTCTAAGGTCCTGGGTCTCCAAAATTATAAGGTTTGCTAGGAACTCTATTCCACCTATCAAGATTCTCACCGGAACATCCTACTTTCGTTCGGAGTTCGAACCAGGGTTTGAACTAAAAGCATGCACTTAAGCCTTGCAATCCTCAAATCATTTCTAGTAGCAAAGCCTTGCGAAACAAGCGAATCTGAAGCTCGAGTCAAACAAAATCAAGCAGTGTATCGAGTTAACAAGTAACTTACCCGACGACATCCGTAGCATTCTGCAGTGCATCCTGCGGTGACATGGTTGACTCGGCCTCTCACCACGATGCAGGGTGTGGCTCACTGTGTCTTTGGCGTCCTAGGCTGGGTGGTTCCTAGGTTGAAGCGAATCGGGGTCACTCTGCTGTCTTCTTTGGACAACTGTTGGCAAAGTGTCCTGGCTCGTTGCTGATTGTAGCAGCGTCTCACGGTTCCTTCTTGCCGACGGGGTAGCGTTTCTAGCGGGGGTGGGTCCGTAGTTCGATTGGCAGGTCTTGGTGCGATGGTGTCCTTGTTGCATTACGTGGTTGGAATCAAGAATTGATTTGGTGCAACTCTCGGTATTGTTGCGTTCCCTGGCGTGATCCTTCTTTGTTGCATCCTGCGCTTCTGTTCTCATCCAGTTCCTTGCGCTTGTCCTCAAGAATAAGCGCCTTATTCACCAACTCTTGGAAATCTGGAAAGGTGTGGGTGATCAACCCTACTTGCAATCCCGAGTTAAGTCCCTTCATAAAACGAGTATGCGGATTTATCCGTCGCTACATCCTCAAAGTGCGTAGCGTGCCGGTGTGTGAACTTGTTCGTAGTCGGCCATCGGGTGATTACCTTGTTTCAGTGCTCAACTCCTCCTTCTTAAGGTCCATGATTCCTTCAGCACGTGATCTTGTCGGAATGCATGAACTCTTCCCAAGTGATATCTTGAGGGTTCTCTTGCGTGGCACAGGTTCTCCCACCATTCGGCCAATGTTCCTTCCAAATGATGAGAAGCGTAGAGTACCTTCTCATTTCCTATGCATTGAGCTATGTGTAGCTTCCTCTCGATTGATCTTAACCAATCATCGGCCTCCAATGGGTTGGCATTCCCGAGAGAAAGTGGGTGGGTGAGTCCTCATGAACTCGGCGACCTTGTATTCAAGCGTGGTCCCCGATTAACTTGATTAGCGATGGCCTGGCGATGGCGTGCTGCATTTGTTGCATCATAGCATGCATCAATCGAGTGCAGGCAGCAAGAAAAGCTCCAAATTCTGCATATCCGGTGGCGGTGCTAGTGCTCCATCATTGGGGTTTTCTGGCGAGAACCACTCCCATTGCTTCCAAAGTTTCCACGGGTATTCACCATCTGTCGATTTGCTCTAGGTTTAGAGATGAGAGGGAAACAAGAATAGACAAGTAATATGGAACTTATGCGGGGCGAAAGGTGTAGCCTTAAGGTCCAACTTTATTATTAGTAACTTGGTATGGTCGCTTACAATGCCTAAGGGCCTTGCAACACATAATGCACACTCGAGAAACAAAGCAAATCCAAATCGAACTAACTCTGAGTCTAACGCCTAAAGGGTGACTCTTTATTCTATGACGCGACTCGGCGAAGGGGCCTCACTACAGAACCTATACTCACTCATCGAGAAAACCTCCATCTGTCACAAGAGTGCTTTACGTAAGAACTCGGAATTTTTAAATTGTGATAAGGTAAGGAAAATTTCAGCAAGAGACAAGAAAAGAGAGAAGGGGATAAGTCGAGATGTCATTTCTTGTCTTCACAAATTTTTAGCTTTAGAAAATAGGTTTTATCCTCACTACGACCATTCTAGCGAGGGTTGAGCCTACAGTCAAGTATGGCTCTGATACCACCTCTGTCGGGACCCCGAATTTGCAAATCCGACCCTCTGTGTATTCAAGCACTAGTCCAGAACGCGCTAGTGCACACGATCTTAACATCGGTAAATATCACAATCATACCATTCGATATTATCAAAGTACTTTATTTAAATAACCAAATCGTTACTCGACCTTATGGTCAAGCTACAAATATATGCCTGCAAGGCAAAACTTATTAAAGAGAAATAATAGCGGCGAAAAATCAAATAACCCATTGGCGCCATCCAGTATACCACAGGCAACTGACTGGGCTCGCTTCCCTAAGTAGACGGATCCTCTTGGAGTTCCTCCTCCAAAGCTGGTGCAGTCTCTTCTTCAACTGATATTGTGTTGAGGCAAGGGTGAGTACTTGGTACTCAGCAAGTCATGCACGTAATGCAGCTAATATACTATATGCATGGCTTGGTACAAAGGAATAGCTCAAGGTATATTTGCGATGTGACTTTTGACAAGTAATATAAGTAGATTTGAGAGCAGTAGAAATAAGTAAAGCATAAATAACTTTCCAAGAAATTTAATAAACATTTTCCCCATCCTAAACCATATTTCCATCATCTTCATTACTAAACCAACCCACCTTTCAAACCAAAGTTATTTTTGAGAAAATCTAACCCTTGACTGTAATTCCCGAGCATTGTCCAGTACCGTGGACTCGGCTATTTAAATAGATTCTAAACTCTGCAGAGGTTATGCACTTTACCCACAAGATACAGTCAAACACCACAAAGGCGAAGTTCAGTAACAAAGCCTTTCTAAGCCTCAAACAACACAGTGGTCCTCTCAGGTTCGTGCTCTACACCATCCCTTCCCTTAGCCAAGGCGAAGTATGGGACCAACACACCGTTAGATGGGTATCTGGCCACAGCCACGATACGCTCCCCCGTACAATCACACAAACGGTGTAATTGACACCCTGAGGCTCCACAAGTGAGTCCTTAGCGACTTAGTCAACTAGGGCCGTCCCATTCCAGCCATGTGGTTGCAAGTATGACCCAGTTCAAAGGCTTGCAAGGTTAAGTCCTTAGAGTGACCAGGGCAAGACTACCCGAAGAACCAAATCAACACTCCCAATGCCACAACCGCCCACTGATTACTCTTGCCACATGCCCCTGGCCGAAAAGCTTATCAAACCCCGCTTGATTACCATGCACCACGTGCCATCAACATCACATGATACTTTTCCAAAACAGGTTCAATATATCATTAAGTCAATATTAACATTTGATTGTCCAAAATCATGTTATGAGCACGAGTGTGTCTAAGCAAAGATACTACAAACGGCCTAAACCCATGTTGGCAATTTAATAATGTCCAACTAGTAAACCACAACTAGGGTGACAAGGGTCATGGCACATACTTAAATAATCAAGGTGTCATCAAAGAAATTGGTATTTATCTAACCCCCATGTTTAAACAAAGTATCTTTCTAATTGAACTAGCATGCAATAGTTTAAATCAAAATAGATTTCGAAATAGGATCAACATGGTCAAAGCACAACTTGCCTTCAAAAAGTACTCGTTCTTGGTCTTGAGTTGGATCCTGAGTCAACACTTCTCCTTCGAATCCTTCCCAGACTTCAACGTCTACTCGTAGCGTGCAAATAGCAATACACAAATAAACAATAGGCAAAAACATCCCAAAACTCCAAATAAAATCCATAAACAGAAAGAACATAATTTTCTGGATTTTTAGGAACTGGAATCGTTCAAATCGGAGTTAAAATGCAAAAGTTATGATTTATTAAAGTTTAAATAATCAATTAAATAATATTACAGAGAAAAACTTTAGTCCAAAAATTAAATAAAATTCATATTTGAGTAGATCTGAATTTTATACAAATTTATAAATTTGAATCACTCAAATCGGAGTTGAAACGCAAAAGTTATAAGCGTTTGAAATTTGGAACAAAATCTGAAATCTTTATTTCGAATTAATAAATCATTTTCTTTTTCGGAAATTAATTATTGCGTCAGCATAGACACGTGGCAGCCTCTGATTGGTTGGTGGCGTCGGCCCATGGACTTGGTCCACGCTTCGGCTTGGGTCCACGTGGACTCGGTCCCACGACTCACGTGTCGACATGTGGGCTCACTCGGTGACGCCATGGTCGACGTCGGGGACTCGGCCACTGCCGACATGTAGGACCCACCGTGACGCCATAGGTGACGCCGGCGCTTGGCTGGATTAGCCATCGACATGCGGGCCCTCGACACGCCGGGCCCTCGTGTCGGCGTCTACACGAGCGCTGCGTGGGCCGCCGCGCTTGGCCCAACTTCCAAGGCGCGTGGCACAATCTCGGCCGTTGATTCGAAAATCAACGGCCCAGATTGATCGGGTGGACGCCGCTCGGGTGAACGCGGGTTATCCGACCGTTGGATCTAGATCCAACGGCCGATTAGATCCAAGGATCTAAACGTGATCTCACCGTGACGCCAGATCTTGATCGGACCGGCCCGAAGTTCGCGAGGTTGATGGCAACGCGCGGCGTTAGCTTGACCGAGACGAAGCAGCGACCTCCGTCGCGGCGTTTCCGTGCAACTCGGCGTGAAGGTGACACTCCCAGCGCGCGCGCGACACTCGATCTCGGGCCTGGCTTGGTGTCGTCGGAGAACTACGGAGGCGGCGGGGATCAACGAAAAACCGCGGAAGACTTCCTTTACTCCGGCGAGCAATAAGCGGCGACGGCGGCTCGAGCGAGGTGAGAAGGGGGCTCGGTGCGTCACGGTTGTGCGCTTCCGATGGCGGCGCGGCGTATTTAAAGGGGCCTCGGCCTGTGTAGAGCGCGAAACCGAGGTTGACACTGATGACGGCGGCGGAGGACTCGGCCGGATTCGGCGGAGACGCAGCGAAATCGCGGCCGTCCCACGTGGCGCGATCAACGGCCACGATGGCTTAGCGCGAATCGGTCCCGGCCCGGACACTCGGCCGGTCGGGTCGATCATGACCGTTGGATCTCGATCCGACGGCCCACGCGGGTTAAGGTTCAACGTGGTTCGGTCGAGTACTGCTCGGTCGGACTCGAGTCCGACTCGGGTTCGACTCTCGGAGGAATAGTACTTGACCCGAGTTGAATTTCAATGATTTAATATTTAAATTAATTCCCAGTAATTCATTTAATTCATTAAAAATAGCAAAAGACTCGGAAAAATTCCAGAAAAATTCTGGAAAATATTTTGGAACATTTTGGACTCAAATAAAATATTTCCAACGAAATTTTATTTGCAAAATTAAATTCTTTAATTATTTCAAAATGGAATAAATTCAAATAAATTCCAAATAAATCCAAATAAATTCCAGAAAATTCCAAAAATTCACCAAAGTGCCAAACCACACATGAATTTAAGGAAAGCAAAATTTTGGGGTGTTACAATTTCCTTGCACGGTTTTCAAAGCATACTACCTAGACCTGCTATCCTATCAACTAGACCACGATCCAACGGCCCTCATCGATCCTCGCGACATCTAGCTAGTATCATCGCCTTTCCTTGTCTTCTTGACTTTCCTGGACTCCATCTCCGATCGTCTTCCGGCGATCTTCGACCGTTTGGACCTTCGACGCTTGTCATACTCACTACGGTTAAGTCCCTGTATGAGAATGTTCCTTGTCATAGCGTTTGCCAAAACATCAGCCATATTTGCGGCATTGACGTTCTCATCGGTAGGAACCTCCTAAGGGAGCTTCACCTTCTGCTAAATCACGAAGTAGATGCCTTGCTATTTGAAGGATTATTGACGATCGATGAATAAAATGTAAATAGCTCATTGATGACATTCATAAATTCTACCTTTTCCAACTCGGCCATCTCATGGTGATACATTTTAGATAAGTATAATTCAAGCATCTTGTGTTTGTACCTAGGATCAAGAATTTTTTTGACCCGAATGGACTAGCCTGGACCATTTTGGCCCGACGGCTTGTGAGGCATCGGGTCGGCACGACACGGCCCGTTTGGCCACCGGGCCATACTTAGACTAGTACTCTAACATATGGGCCAGTATGATACATCCATTTATCAAGGTTCAAAAAAGCGCTAGGCGGTAGGCGGATGGAGGCCCACTGCCTAGCGCCTAGCCCGTCTAGGCGCCGCCTAGGCGAAAATCGCAAAACATAGCCCAAAATATCAATTTTCACACATAATATAGTCACAAAACATATAATATAGTCACAAAACCAAGTCTCACACTCACACATAAGTCATAACATAGTCACAAAAATAAGTTCCACACATAATATAGTCACAACTCACAAATGACAAAACATAGTCCCACATATAACTATGTTCCACAAAAGAGTGAATGACAGACATAAAAGATAGAATATGATAAATGAGCCAATGATCATGAAATGATCAATCCTCTAAAGGATAGAGCTTTCGTGGCAACACTTCATCTTCGTCATCCTCGAACTCAACAGCCACCTCTTCCTCCTCATTGCCCTCCTCTTCTTCAGATTGGAAATTATCATTATGAAGCTCTCTCACTCTTGCACTCCTATGAAGTTCAAGTTGTTCACTAGTACCCATAGCTTCATCAAGTACTCCCCATGGTATACCAGGCACTACCTCTTCCTCATCCTCATCCCTAAAAACAACCAATGCATGATTATCCCCTCCCTCCAATCGATGAAATATTCACATCTTCTCTAACTTCATCATCACGGTCTTGCTTTTGCTTCTTCTTTCATTTTGTTTCTTCAAGAGATTTCTTGCACTTGTCTTGAGCTTCTTTCTAAAGCTATTTTGCATTTAGCAACATTATTTTCAATTTTGCCAATGTGTTCCTTAAGACGATAAATCCCTCCCGAGCTCACATAGACACAGAAAATGCACTTTACTCTATCCAAGTTGGACAGATCGACTAGAACCCCATAAGCCCATCCTACGTCATCCGACTTCCTCTTAAGAGTCGTCGTGGTCTCATTAGTTGTTGACGCTGATCCAGTTGATGACACTCTAGTGTAGGAAATGCAACTAGTGTAGGATTCAATTATCAATAGATTCAACACCACTTCTACAGAAAGAATAGATCCAATAATCAATAATCGATGATCAATCAACTAGTGTAGGAAATGTAAAACAGTGTACTGTACGACTGTGTAGTGTATCACATACATTGATGTTCAATGTTCAATAGATTCATTGATTCAACACTCTACAGTCTACACTTCTACAGAGAATCAAAGAATCGGATAGAGACAGAGAGAGTCGGTCACATTTACCCTTATCGAGTCCATCGACCACAGAGACAGAGAGAGTCGAAGAGGAGAGGAGAATGTCTCGGTGACCAGAGGGTGTCTCGGCGTCGGCGGCCAGAGCGCGACGGTGAGGAGCGCGGGGAGCAGCGCGGCGGGGCAGCTTCGGGGGTGGGGAGGAGCACGTCTCGACAACCAGCGCGGTGGGGAGGAGGCACGGGGAGCAGCGCGACGGAGAGGAGGCGGAAGCTTCGGCGGCGGGGAGGAAGCGCGTGGAGTAGCGCGGCGGAGAGGAGGCGGCAACTTCAGCGGCGGGGAGGAGGCGCGGGGAGCAGCGCGGTGGAGAGGAGGCGCGGGGAGCAGTGCGGCGCAGGGGGCGACGTGGGGACTCGGAGGCGGGCGACAGCTTCGGCTTCTTTTCTCCTCTCAAGTAACCCTAGCTCCCCCCTCTCTTCCGTTTTCCCACCTTTTCTCCTCTCACTGACTGCCTAGGCGCCGCCTCCTCCGCCCAGACGCCGCCTAGCATCGCCTCCGCCCGACTGGGCGTCCGTCGAGCGCCGCCTAGGCGTCGGCTCCGCCTAGAGCACGATTAAGTGCCTAGGCGAGGCGGAAGCTCGCCGCCGACCGCCTAGGCGGCGCTGAAAACCGCTTTTTTGAACCTTGCCATTTATTAATCGAACATACCATTCGATAAACAGACCGGGCTAATTAACCAAGAACATGGATTTTAGGAGAAAAAGAGATATAAACATCTCTCCTTAATACAAATTATATAAATCTTAAATAAATAAAGAGATAAGTAATCATCTTTAAAAAAAAGAGAAATGAATTACTGAGCTTTCCAGGCCAGGATGGAATCCAACAAAATTTGATTCCATTTTTTTGGGTGAATGGAATGGTTCAGCATCTAGAATACATTTTAAAACTTTTTATTTTCGTTTGTGAAATTATTGATTTTCTAGTATTTTTAAAATTTGTTTCATCCCTCTTTTGAATTTGCCTGTCACACTTCCATTCCATTGCAGCCAACCAAACAACATCTCTGTGCAGCCTGTCCAACCTCATACGACCAACCAAACAACATCTTCTTGCATCCACTCAGCCTGACTCCCACCAGCCTGGCTGAGGTCATGCAGCCTGGCTGAACTGAGAAGGCAACCAAACAGACTCAATTTTTAACCCCATGACTCCCAAGGTTTGGTAGATATGTACATATGCACAATCATACATGGATTCACACCAAAGAATCCGTCCTTTATGTGTACATGCCATTATTCTATAAGTATATCTGTTTCCTAACAAATAATATTTCTATCTATAAGCACATAAGTTTCCTAACAAATCACTCCCTAAACTTAGGCCCTGTTTGTTTCAGCTAGGGATTATAGAAAGCAGCTTTTAAAAGCTGGATTGTAAAAGCTGGATTGTTGAAAGCTGGATTGTTAAAAGCTGATGACTGTTTGGTAACCCAGATTATAGTGTATTTGGATTGTTGTTTCTGTGTGGCAAAAGTCTATGGTACCCTCGGCCTGTTTTGTTGCCTTATTTTCATGTTTTCACACTTGTAGCTGATTTAAAAAATACAAAAATGCATAATTAAATAGCAAAAAATGTATCATTCATACAATCTTGAATTCTTGCCCATACAAAATATTTTCCTACACATGATCTACTCTCTCATAGCAATCAAAGCATTGGCAAGGTTATCACGAAAGACATTCATATCTCCATCTTCATCTCCTAATTCACCATTGACATTGCTTTTTTGAGATGAAGATGCTTCATGCATTGGCATATAGTTTTCATCTTGATCACACATGTCGAAATCTTCATCACTCATGGCACTATCTCGAATGAAGTTATGAAGAGCCATACATGCAAGTATTATTCTTGTTTGCTTCAGCATAGGATAACTTGGTAAGTCCAATAAAATTCTCCACTTCATCTTTAAGACACCAAATGAGCGCTCAATCACATTGCGAAGAGATGAATGCAAATGGTTGAATACCTCCTTCTTTCCAGTAGGACGTGGGCCTAGACGAAACTCTGGTAAATGGTACTTCGTCCCTTTGTATGGAGCTAGAAAACCCACTCTATTAGGATAGCCAGAGTCGACAAGATAAAATTTTCCTAGAAACAATAAAACATGATATGAGAAATAGCTTCGATAAATAAGCAACATATATGGTACAAAGGGAATATGTGAATATACCATGTGGAGGAAATGGGAACTTATCGGCATATTTATTTATAGCCTCATTGAACACCCTCATGTCATGTACCGATCCGGGCCATCCCGCGACCACAAAAGTGAACCTCATGTCAAAGTCACATATTGCCAACACATTTTGAGTGGAATATCCATGACGTCCGACATGTTGAACCATCTTTGTCGAAGGCACAACAACAGGTATATGAGTACCATCTATTGCACCTATGTTGTCATAACTCCAATGGGCCTATTACCAGCAGCTATTTCCTCAACACAAATTTTACAAAACGCTGCATTGTTGCAAGAATTCCAATCTGGTTTGTCAAATTCATCCATCTATTGCATACAAAAAAGTATTGACAAATGAGCATACTGTTCAAGAAAGTAGTTTTATATCCTGTCAATGAACATCCAATCTGCTTTGTAAATTTTGATATGCTGTGAATCAACAAGTAGCAGTAAATAACATAGGTTTCACATAGGTTTCTCACAACACTAGACTTCTGTGTCAGGTGGAAGCCAAATAAGCAGAAATCTGTGTGTGTGATGAATCCATGAATCCTTCATTGTTGTGTCAGTGTTTGTTTTATGTGTACACTGGAAACACGCCACTATGAATGGATGATGTTTACAATAATGACAACAACTAAACCTTTAGTTTTGTTTCAACAAGTTGAGATAGAAGTGTGTCAGGTGGAAGCCAAATAAAGCAAGTCTTGATCAACAGCAAGTAATGGAAGCCATAATCAGGACGGTTGGAACATAAGAATGCAACAAGGGGACAATATTGAGTCCTACCGAATTCTAATCGCAAATTATACAGTTGGAGAATTGAAAGGTTCAACCACTACATTTAATCTGTCTAGCTGTAATGTTGAAGGCAAACCAAAGCTGTAATGTTGCAAATTATACAGTTGGAGAATTGAAAGGACTTCAACCAAAGCTGTAATGAACAAGTAGCAAATTATACAGTTGGAGTCTCTTTTGTACCTGTGAATCCAGTTTGGGGAATCCAGATCCGCCCGCCGCGCCGGGGAAGGAGGCGCCCGCCGCGCCGGGGAAGGAGCCGCCAGCCGCGCCGGGGAAGGTGCAGGCCGCCGCGCCATGGAAGGAGCCGCCAGCCGCGCCGGGCCGCGGGGGATCGATGGCGTGTCGTCGGGCCGCCGCACCAGGGTTCGATGGTGCTTCGTTGACAGGGAAGGAGGCCGCTGCGCCGGGGATCGACGATGCCGCGTCGGGCGGCGGGGGAAACAGGGCGTCGCGTCGGGCCAGTGCACCGAGGATGGAGGGTGACGCGCCGCCGGGGAAGGATGTCGCCGAAGGAGCCGCCAAGCCGCCGGGGAAGGTGGGCGTCGCGCCGCCGGGGAGGTCCTCCATGGCGGCTAGGGTTGTTGACGATTGTTCTGTTGGTTGGAAGGGGAGGCGTGAACACATGAGGGCAAATGTTGGTAATTTTGATTGAAGGTGGAAGGGTATTATGGACTTTTGTAAAAAAAAGCTGAGGAAAGCTGTTCCAAGGTGGATTGTGGGATTCTAACAATCTAGCTTCCAGATTGTTACAATCCAAAATAAAAGCTGCCTGTTTGTTAACCTTCCAACTTTTAAAAGCTGCTTTTTATAATCCCTAGCTGAAACAAACAGCCTCTTAATGCTTCTTGACTTTAACTAAGTCAATCTTTGCGCACAACTCCTAAAACAAGAACCACCTGATGAAAAAATTTAGGAATCAAGATGTGATGTTTTCTACTTTTGGCTGTCATATGTTCATCAAGTGGGGGTTCAGTTTGGTTCTGCTCTTCGTGTATTGCATTTTGGCTATTTTATTTGAAGTATTCTCTCATGTTAGAGATGAAGCAACAAGGTTTGTTGTTTCTTGATCCATCTTATGATCATGAATGTGAGTGTTTTGTTCTTTTCATTGGTTTCTGAACTAGAGTCCATCAAGGCAACGAGAGCTTTCGGCTCTCACTGTTGATTTTCTTTTACGTCTTGTTGTTAACAATCGTAGATGTCACGAAAATGATAGAATAATTGTAAACCCGTAGAATATTGCATCATACCAAACGAAAAATTCATATATGTGCGTGCGCTGATGGTATTTTCCCTTTTTATACAAGTCATCTTGCCAAAATGATGGTGGTGCAGGTTAGAGCATGGCAGCAGGACCAAGGGTGAGGTGGAGGTATGGCATAAGTTGCAGCGGAGCTCAGTCGGGCGCGGTAGTGGAGCCGAGGGCACAATGTAAACCGAGTGCAATGGTGGAGGGGCAACACGTGCCGTAATCATTGATGATATCATCCTTACCTATTCCTCTTACTTTGCTATCTTATTATTATTCCTAAAACATAATTTATTCCATCTTGTTGCTCATGTAATCATTGATGGTATTTTTTGTTTATATATTCTTGTCACTTGACTCCTTTATAATTGTTGTTTTCTATTACAACGCACGGACACTTAACTAGTTCAAACGTAAGTACAAACCCACACCCAACTAAAAACTTTGTGCGTCCACAATCCTCCTATGGCTTAAATGAACACGAGCGGTGAAGACCCACCTACGGCAAAGTAACTTTGGATCCGACTCAGCAGCGCTGTTTGTCGGACCCCGGAATAACACCTCCGAAATCCTCTGTGTATTCTGTACTAGTCCAGGAAATGCTAGTACACACAGTAGAAATGAAACCATAGCATATCCCACGCTCTTTATTAATAATAAATATTCAAGGTTACATAGGAAATGGCGCGCAGGCTAACGAATAAATAAAGCAGCGGAAATGAAGACAAATAGATATAACCCAATTAATTTGCCACAGGCAATCGACTGGGGACGCGGCCTAGTCCAACTGTTCCTCACCATCGTGGTACTCCTCCTCTGAAGTGGTAAATTAAGCAAGGGTGAGTACATACGTACTCAGCAAACCACACCGGAAATGCAATATAAATGTACGGGCAATCAAAGATGGCAATATGGTTTATTTGAGCATAAAGCAACAGTTTAATAATGACGAGTACCCATGCCATGGGTACCCCCATCAGCCCGGAAGCACGAACGGGCTGACCAACCTCAGTAAAGGCCCAGCACCGCCGAAAGGTACTTGGGCCGCGGGGAGCGAACCCGACCGGTGCAGGGCCGACCCTGAACGGTCGGCGGACTCCGATTCCGGGCGGTCGGTGGGCTCCGACCACCTAACATTGGAGCTCGCGGTCAGCAAGCTCCACCGCCAAGAGCGCCAGGCTCACGCCCGATGTCAGCGGCCGCCTTGTGCGCGCAGCGTCCTCGACGTCCGTGCCAGGGTAGGCGGCTCCTTCCCGAGACTGTCAGAAGAGCCACCGAAGAAGTCAAGCCCCCGTCCCGTCGCCTGGCACACCGCAGAGGAGTACGCCCACTCCCGAGGCCAAGGCAAAGTCAAGCGCCATTAAAGCCACCAAGGCTGACAGGAGCACCACGCGACACGCCACCCAGACAGCACTACGCAAGGCTGCTCATCACAGAACCACCAACCCTGCCTCGGGACGGGCTGGGGTCGGTCGGACAAGACAGGAACCGGACTTCAAGACGTGCAGGCCCCTTTCCTCGTAGTTTTCCCAACTCCCGTGTAACCTGCCTCCTCCGTCTATATAAGGAGAGGCAGGGCCCGAGAGGGAGGGGGGCGGAGAAAACAGTCTTCTAGGTAGCCTCAACTCCCTAGCAAAAAACATCAAGGGGATCGAGCAGCCGACCCTCCGCCTCGCTTGTACACCCCTTGTCCATCTCCCAAAGATCAATACATTCACACCGCACGAACTGGAGTAGGGACATTCGGCCCGAACCAGTATACATCTTCTGACTCCTTGAGTCGACCATTCGGGGAGAGGGAGCGCGCGACCCCTTCCGACCATAAATTTGTATTGCCGGTGCACGAAACACCGACAGTTGGCGCGCCAGGTAGGGGCCTTTCGCGCGTCTTCACCGACATCCTCATCTTCGGGTTCCCATTCTCCTCCCTGATGGCCTCCCACTACGATTCGCCGATGTCGAGGGGCTGGATCCGCTTCGGCGCCCTCGATTTCATCGTCACTACGGCGGGGGAGCTTGTCCTCGTCCCCGCTGCCGTCCGGGACCGGACGCCCTCCGCAAGCCTGGATGCGATTGCTGACGTCCTCAGCAACCTCAGCCTCGAGGCCCGGCCGGCGGGCGTCATACGCTGGCCGCCTTCTCGGCGACATCGCCTACGGACTGCGGTGAGCGCCGGAGCCACCCTCCACGAGCTCGCAACTCGTGGCCATGGCCGGCTACGCACCGGCTTCCCTCCACGACCTACTGGCGGATTCCTCCAGCCACGGCTCCAGCTCCGACAAGGAGTACCCCCCTCGCAGGGCGTACCCCCGTGAGTGCAACATGACGGGTGCGACGGAGCCATCCTCCACCCCCGTTACCCTCGGGACCCTCCTCCCTCGCGACGAAGCGCGGCAGGAGGAATCCCGGCGGGAAGACGACGCACAGCACCTACAACGCTTCGCTGACCTCCAGCGACAGCGCGAGGAGTTAGTGGCCCGAAAGGCCGAGCTCGACAAGCTCCAGGCCGAGCTGGAGCACCGTCAGCCTACCCCACCACTCGCCTCCGTAGCGCGCCTGGCGTCAGGTGCATCAGCAATTGGCTGAGGAAGCGAACGACCTTCCGTTCTTCCCTCACGCCAACCAGAACATTGCCACAGCGGCAATGCTGCTCTGAGGGCTGCCTGAGCCAACGGAGCCTGAAGCCAAGGCCACCTATCAGAACCTCCGGATCGGTAGAGCGTCTTTGTCGTTCAAGACGCCCAAGGTTCCGGCTCCGTGACGGGCGCCACTTGGCCGCTGGGCCACTCCCCTCACAGGGTCGACGGAGCCAGCCTAAGACGGTCCGCTCTGCGAGCTCCCCAGGCATCCTACACCCGGTGCGACACCGCTGGGGACAAATGCGATCTTCGCACCACCCTCGAGGCGCGAAGGAGAGCTACCGAGGCGGCGCCCTCGCAGTCGCTGCCGATAGCGAGCGACGAACCGCCCGACCGGGATTCGACGGTCCGGACGCGTCGTTCACCGCCTCATCCGCAACGCCGACTTCCCGGCCGATTCCGGCTCCGACCAACATAGCCAAGTACACGGGGCTACCAACCCGATGTCTGGTTAGAAGACTATCGGCTCGCTGTCGAGTGGGGAGCGACAGACGACTCCTTCGTTATCCAAGTACCTCCCCATCTATCTTGCGGACTCGGCTCGAGCATGGCTCGAGTACACCCGCCATGAATACCATCGGCGGTGGGCCGACTGGCGAACCTTTTAAGTCGGAAACTTCCAGGGCACGCGTACAAGCGCCCGCAACTCTGAGATCTCAAGAGCTGCAAGCGGCGGGGAAACCCTCAGGGACTACATCCCCCGCTTCTCCCAGCCGTGCAACGAGCTCCCGACATCCAGCGATGCCGGCGTCGTCGGGGCGTTCATATCTGGCACCACGTGCGAGGCCACAGTCCACAAGTTGGGGTGTCTGAAGCCCGGACCACCAAGGAGCTCCTCGACATCGCCACCAACCACGCCTCGGCGAGGAAGGCCGTGGGGGCCATCTTCGAAAGGAAGACGGCCCACAAGAAAGCTTGACCTCAGCCGGGCGCCCCCTCCGACCGCCACGACAAAAGGAAGCGGAAGGGGAAGCGAGAGCCGCTGAAGGCGAATAATTACGCCATTGCCGACCGCTGCCAAACAAGAGTTCGGCGGACACCGACCGATTCGAGAAATTGATGGATAGTCCGTGCCAGAACCACGACTATCCCGTCAAACACAAGTATCGGATCTGCGAAGTCCTGGCGTTCCTCTCCGGAACCCCACGACGTCGCGGGAAAGGGAAGAAGCGCGACCGGCGCCCGACGCCAGGGCAAAGGGCGATGAGCCGACCGACGAGTTCCCGCAGTCCGACGGTTGCCTCATGATCTTGAAGCGAGTGCTACGCCGACAAGCGGCGGCTGAAGCTCGCCCACCGAGAGGTCCACACGACGACCCCGGCCGTGCCTTTCTACCTAAGGTGGTCGGAATGCCCGATCGCCTTCGATCGGACCGACCACCCCGACCACATCCCACACCCGGGACGCTACCCGCTCGTCGTTGACCCCATCGTGGGGACGAAGCGCCTGACCAAGGTGCTCATGGACGGCGGCAGCAGTCTCAACATCATGTATGTTGAGACCCTCGATGCCCTGGGAGTCCCTCGCTCCGCCCTCCGGCCGAGCAAGGCGCCCTTCCACGGCGTCGTACCAGGCCAACAGGCCCACCCCCTCGGGCAGGTCGGCCTGCCCATCACCTTTGGGAGCCCGGACAACTTCCGCACCGAGAGCCTCACTTTCGAGGTTGTGGACTTTCCCGGCTCCTACCACGCCATTCTGGGACGACCATGCTACGCGAAGTTCATGGCGGTCCCCAATTACACCTACCTCAAGCTGAAGATGCCAGGGCCGCAAGGTGTCATCACCGTGGCCACATCTTTCCAGCTCGCCTACAAGCTATGGCGAAGCGTGCGAGCTGGCCTCAGCAGTCGTCGCTTCCGCCGAGCTCGCCCAGCTCCAGGAGAAGGTCTCCGGATCCGCCCCCGACTCCAGCAAGTCGGGGCCTAGCTCTTTCAAGTCCGCGAAGGACACGAAGGAGGTCGCAGTGGATCCCGAGGACCCCACCAAGACCGTGCGGATCGGGTCCGCCCTCACCACCAAATAGGAAAGCGCGCTCGTCGACTTCCTCCAAGCAAACTGAGACGTCTTCGCTTGGAGACCCTCGGACATGCCAGGAGTCCCGAAGGAGGTCGCCCAGCACTCCCTGAACATTCGACCGGGATCTAGACCGGTCGCCCAGCGCCTGCGCCATTTCGACGAAGAAAAGCGTCGGGCCATTGGGGAAGAAATCGCCAAACTTTTGGCCGCCGGCTTTGTAAGGGAGGTGCGTCACCCCGAGTGGCTCGCCAATCCCGTCCTTGTAAAGAAAAAGTCGGGGCAATGGAGAATGTGTGTTGACTACACGAGCCTCAACAAGGCCTGTCCAAAAGATCCATTCCCATTACCTCGCATCGACCAGGTCATGGACTCCACCGCCGGGTGCGAGTCCCTTTCTTTTTTGGATGCCTACTCGGGCTATCACCAGATTGTGATGAAGGAGTCCGATCAGCTCGCGACCTCCTTCATCACCCCGTACGGCTCGTACTGTTACGTCACGATGCCTTTTGGTCTGAAAAACGCAGGCACCACGTACCAGCGGTGTATGCAGGCATGTTTCTCAGACCAAATTGGCCGTAACATCGAGGCCTACGTCGACGACATCGTTGTCAAAACCAGGAAGGCCGATGACCTCATCGCCGACCTAGAAGAGACTTTTGCGAACCTCCGACGGTTTCGCATAAAGCTCAACCCCGAGAAATGCGTCTTCGGGGTCCCCAAGGGCAAGTTGCTGGGATTCATCGTCTCCGAAGGCATCGAAGCCAACCGAGATAAGATCTCGCTATCGCGAGGATGGGGCCAATCAACGACCAAGGGAGTTCAAAGGCTGATGGGATGCCTCGCGGCACTAAGTCGCTTCGTATCCCGCCTCGGCGAACGCGGGATGCCACTCTACAAGCTGATGAAGAAGTCCGACCGTTTTACCTGGACCAACGAAGCTCAGGAAGCCTTTAGTCGACTAAAGGCCTTTCTGACCTCACCTCCGGTCCTGGTCGCCCCGGAGCCACGAGAGCCTTTGCTCCTCTACATCGCCGCCACGACTCGGTCGTCGGTAGCGGCACTTGTTGTGGAGCGAGCGGAGGAAGGCCGCGTTTTCAAGGTGCAGAGGCCGGTCTACTTCGTCAGCGAGGTGCTCTCCGAAACAAAGGTCCGATATCCCCAGATACAGAAGTTACTGTACTCGGTGCTCATCACCAAGAGGAAGCTTGCCCATTACTTCGATCGACACCCCATCTCCGTGGTTACCTCCTCACCGCTCGGAGAAGTCGTCCACAACCGCGACGCTACCGGAAGGATCGCCAAATGGGCCCTCGAGCTCAACGGCCTCGACATATCATACGTCCCCAGGACGGCGATCAAGTCTCAGGTCTTGGCGGACTTTGTCGCCGAGTGGACCGAGGCGCAAGTCCCTGCGGCGGTCGAGGACCCGGAGTACTGGACGATGTACTTCGATGGGTCTTACACCAAGAACGGGGCCGGCGCGGGGGTCGTCATCATCTCCCCACTCGGCAACAGACTCCGGTATGCCATACGACTACTCTTCGACGCCACCAACAATGTCGCCGAATACGAAGCCCTCGTCAATGGCCTTCGGATCGCCGCCGACCTGGGCGCACGACGGCTCAACGTTCACGGCGACTCCAAGTTGGTCGTCGACCAAGTGATGAAAGCCACCGAGCCCCGTGACACTCGGATGGCCGCCTACTGCCTGGAGGTCCGCAAGCTCGAGGAGAAGTTCAAGGGTTTCGAGCTCCATCACAGCTACCGACGCTACAACGGTGAAGCCGACTCCCTCGCTAACCTCGCCTCCGGGAAGGGCCGGTTCCCCACTGGAATCTTCGTCTCCGACCTCAGCTGACCCTTCAATCCGGTTGGACCCGAAGCGCCGAGGCGCCGCCGACTTCCCAAAGGCGCGGCCCCACTAATCTTCGCCAGATGCCCACTCGCTGGAGTCGGACTTAGGCGTCTGGCGTCCGAAACCGACGGAGGCAACCGATTGTCGATCGGTTGACGAGCAGGTCGCTCCCCACCGATACCACCGAGGCTCGGCGCCTCGCTCGGCGAGCTAAGTCTTTCGCCCCTGATCGAGGGCGCCCTATACAAGAGGAGCCCGTCCGAATCCTTCGAAGTGCGTTCCGGCCGACCAAGGAGCACCTTCGTTGGACATCCAAGGCGGGTGTGCGGGCACCATGCGCGCGCGTCCCTGGTAGGAAAGGCCTTCCGACAAGGTTTCTTACCGCCGACCGCCGTAGCGATGCGACCCAAATCGTCCGCACTGCGAAGGATGCCAATTCTTCGCCTACAGACGCATCTTCCTGCGCAAGCCTGCGCAGACGATCCCCATCACGTGGCCCTTCGCGGTTTGGGGGCTCGACCTGGTCGGACCCTTCAAAAAGGCGTCCGGGGGCTTCACTCACTTGCTTGTCGCCGTAGACAAGTTCACAAAGTGGATCGAAGCAAAGCCATTGGCAAAGATCACATCGGCGAGCAAAGCAAGTTTCTTCCGCGATATTGTCTACGGTTCGGGTGCCCAACTCCATCATCACCGACAACGGACGCGATTCACGGAATGGAATTCCTCGAGTTCTGCGACAACTTCAATATCCGAAGTCGATTGGCGGCGATGGCACACCCGAGCCAACGGACAGCCGAAGCGAGCCAACGGCATGATTCTCCAAGGACTCAAGCCGCGAATCTTCAGCCGATCAAGAAATTCGCGGAGACGGTGGGCCGCCGAGCTACCACCGTGCTTTGGAGTCTGCGAACCACGCCGACCGGCCGACCGGGTTCACTCCTTTTTCTTGGTGTTCGGCGAGGCTGTCCTCCCGACCGACCTTGAGTACTGGCGCCAAAGTGCGAGAACTACAACAACAAGACGGCAATCGAGGAACAAGATGACCTCGACCGACTCGACGAAGCTCGAGACGTCGCGATCTTCTTGATCGGCTAAATATCGCCAGGGCGCTGTCGCTACCATTACCGACGGTCCGCGCGGCCGCTCGCTCAAGTCGGCGACTTAGTGCTGCGTCAAGTCCGATCCGCGAAGGGACAGGCACAAGCTCTCCCGCCTTGGGAGGGCCCTTTCACCATCACGGAAGTCCTCCGACCCGGCACTTTCCGCCTCAAGGACAGAAGGGAATCTCGTGACAAACGCCTGGAACATAGAGAAGCCGAGAAGGTTCTATCCATAGTCGGCCTCTCTCCTCTTTTTGTACCATGCGAAAAACACTTGAGCAAAGAAAGGCTGCAGCGGTCGGACGACCGACCAAGTGGTTTTTCTCTCCTCGAACCTCTCGTTTTGTTGATCCTGAGCACTACGACCTCCGCCCCAAAGCGAGAGGTCCCGAAGCTGTCCTCCTTTGATCACGTCTTGAAAGAACGAGGCTAGATCTCAACACCAAAAGAGAATAAGGAGCGAAAAGAGACGAAAGAGAAACACGGCCACTTTATTTATTCACGGGAGGAACATCAGCCCAACCCAAAAGGAACCACCCGCCAAGGTCCCTTTACTCGGCAAAGGCGTGATACTCCTCCTGGTGTGCGCCACCACCGAGCAACGACGTGGCGTCGCTCGATCACCGCCCGGATCGTGGCGCCCTCACCTCCACCGGGAATGCCCGCAACAAGTATGTCGACTCGCCGCGCATCCCCGCGCACGGCTTCGGCCTCGACCTCCGCCACAATCCGCAGCCAGGCTTGCTCGTCGCCCACCTCCTCTCGAAGTTGTGTGTAACGGTCCGCCATAGCACGCGAAGCAAGTTCGTTTCGCGGCAGTCTTGGCGAAGTAACAAGCACTCTGGCGCCTCTCCTTTTATAACCTGCGGTACAGAAGACGAAGCGCCCCAAGTCGCCAGGAAGCGGAAGACGGCGCTTGGGTCACGCAACTGCCGCGAAGACGGCGCGCCCAAAGACGGCTCCGAAATCAGACGATCCCCCAGGCGAGTTAAGTCCACACTTATCTCCAAAGAAAAAATTAAATCCTTCTGCGGACTCAAGCGGTGCGTGGCGACTGTACCCCCAGTCCCCACGCACCACTCGGGGGCTACTTCCCCGACCTCGAGGGTCGACCTAGATCGATGACCAGAACCACTCCGGCCAACTACCCCTCATAGTAACCTCTTCAAACCCAAAACGCTACAGCCCACGCCCCGGCTACGGCCCGAGGTAGCACTTTGAGCGAAAGGGAGGTTACTTGAGCAAAGGCCAAGCGGCGCGGATGGAGCCTTCGATTTAGGTCGGCAAGCCGACCGATCAAACAAATCTCCTCGCGGCAACCTCCTCGAACCGAATGCTACAACCTAAGCCCCAGCGGCTACGGTTCCCGAGTAGCATTCCACGCAGAAAGGAAGCCGCCCGAGCAGACGATAGTTTGATCGACCAGGCGAACCAACCCGTGGCCGTTAGAAAGCGTTAAGTCGCTAACGAGCCGTACTCCGACCGACCGAGCTATCTACCTCATGACTTGTTTCCCCGGCCCAAAAGTACTCGGCCCTCGCCTCGCGGCTCACGGCCAGTGGCACTCATGCGGAAACGAGTCCTCTGAGCAAGAGAAGCTAGGGACGGTCGAAGCACCTCCGCTCGGGTCAGCGATCTAACCTATCAAGCGCAAGCTTCGCAAAGAGGGCGGTCCGACCTAGGCACCCCTCCGCAAAGCTATCGCTCGAGATAGCTCGTCCTACCCCGTGATCCCTCCGAACGGGATTGAGGCAACACCTACGCTCTCAGGGCACCCCCGTGGGCCCTACAGCTATGGTCGTAAGATTGCCCAATTTCGTAGAAGAAGCACGGGATAGACGAGCAAAATAGCTTAAAGCAACCCGACACTTCGAACTCGGTCAGGGTAATCATGTTCATTACATACACTGCCAAAAAAGCAAAAAATAAGGATACTAATCGTCTCCCTCCCTCCGACGGAGGATTTCTCGCGGCGAGATCCGGCCGGCAATCTCTTGGGCGCACGGATCGACCCGGGTCATGAAAGCGTCGACTTCTTCGTCGCTTTGCCGCCAGCCGACGCCGCTCCCAACCGCCTCAAGGTCGACGCCGTCATAGTAAGAGACGGTGTTGACCAGGGCCGAGGAAGCGCCGAGCACCGCCGCTTCCCGCACCGACGCCTCGACGTGGATCCTTCCCATCTCCTCCTCCAGAACGTCCCAATCGCTGCGTTACGCCCGTAATGAACGCAGGACCCCGGCCGTGGTCGGCCGGGCCAAGTCAAGACGGGCGACGGCCGATCGCTTCGACTTGATTTCCCCGACCGCCGGAACGCCTGTGGCGGCCGGCTGCGCGCCCTTCGGCGACACTCGGACCGCCGAATCGGCGGCGGCTCGGCGGGCGGCGGATCTCGTCCGCCGGCGTTGCGACGCCAAGAACCCAGTGCTTCCCGGCGACAGGCTCGCGCTGACCTCCACGGCCGGCAAAGACGGGGAAGGCAGGCGGCAGACTTCGACGGTCTCAGTCGGCGGCGACGGCACGCCCGGCAAGCTTCGCCGCACGGTCGCATCCGGCGGCGGCAGATCGTCCCCTCCGGCGTCTTCTCACCGACGGGCCCTACCGCGAGAGCGCATCCGGGCGATCCCGCCCCGACGACCACCGCACGCCCGCGACAGACTGGAGGGGCGATTCCTCACCGCCGTAGGACTCAGCGCCCTCAGCGGTGAGGCCCTCGCGCATGATCGGTCAGAATTACGTAAGAAGACAAGACCGGAGGAATTGCGTAAGTCACTTACCGAGGAGCGAACAACCGGCACTGACGTGCCCTCTTTGCCGGACCGCGAGGAGGCGACAGGATCTGGCGCTCGCAGGATAAACCCTGCGCCCGCGGTTTCTTCGGAGGAGCCGTGGTCGCCGGCCCCGCGACTGGAACCCGCGTCGCGGCCGCCAGAATCGCCTCCGGCAACTTCTTCTCCCTCGCTCGGCAACGACTCCTCGTCATCCTCACTCGAGGTCTCCTCCGAGACCTCCTCGCCACGCACGGCCTGGTCCGCGCGCTCTTTCCTCTTCCGCGTCTTGGTGGCCACCTTTTTCGCTAGCAGGGCGGCGTCCTGCTTCTCCTTTTCGCGGCGCGCGGCCGCTCTCAACTCCTTTTCCCCCGGCAGCAAGGGGCGGGAGATCAGTCCACCAAGCCCCTGCGAGAACACGCTCGGATGAGGGGGCGAGGGAGCATAACAAAACAAAAGCAAACAGAAGCCACCGGACGTACCAAGTCCGGAGGATTCTCAAGGCCGAGAACCAGCAGCGCCTCGCCCGGGCTCTCGGTATCTCCCGCGATGGAGATCAAGTGACACGCGCGCAAGGATCTCCGACGGAGGGAGCTCCCGCTCCGACGACCTTGCAGGGTCGGTCGGCCCAATGTACTCAAACATGGGACGCGACCGGTCCTTGAGGGGTTGGATGCGCCTCTCCATAAACGTGCTGAGGACCACCTTGCCTGTCGAGGCCCGCCGCTTCAAGTCCGCAAACTTCCGAGAATCAAATCCACCTTCGGCCAGGTCCTTGGCGTCGGGACCCGAATCAGTCCGAGGATGCGACTTGGTGGATTCTCCGAAAGGCCGGGCGCTGTCGCCGATGTTCCGACATAGAACCACTCGCCGTGCCACCCGGTTGGGCGTCGGTAGCTTCACGCCGATGTAGGACGACCGCGGTGGTTGCGCAGCTTGGATCGCGAGGGCGCCGAGGAGGTCGGCGGCATCCGATGGCGGCCTCGCGTAGAAGAAGTGGCGCCAGAGCCCCGGTGGGGTTCGATCCCGTAGGCCTCGCACGGCGTCATAAAGACCGCGATGTGGAGGACTCGTTCGAGTTCAGGTGGTGAACTTCCCCACCATAGAAGTGCAAGAGCTCCCCTGACGAACTGATGGAGTGGGAGGC
The DNA here is from genome assembly GCA_036346355.1 of Rhipidocladum racemiflorum. Taxonomy (NCBI): domain Eukaryota; kingdom Viridiplantae; phylum Streptophyta; class Magnoliopsida; order Poales; family Poaceae; genus Rhipidocladum; species Rhipidocladum racemiflorum. The sequence goes on along the minus strand of CM070580.1, from coordinate 35,553,824 downwards.
CGAAGCCCGCTCGTAGAAGGACGCCAATGAGACTATCTCGCCGTCTTCCGGTCGGGGACCTCGGTCGGCCGGCCACTCCGCCAGCCGGATCGAGGCCGAGGAAGGAGCTCCTTCCTCTCCAAGCCGAGGTAGCGACCCGCCACGGCGAAGTGCGGGTTCAGCCGACATTTCCAGATGAGCGCTGGGAGCGGAGGGCGACTGCGACAAAGCGAGAAGTTCTTTCTTCTTCCCCTTGTGTTCTCTCTCCTTTTCTTTTTTGAGGACACGAGCAGTGAGGATTTGCTGCCTCCGCCGCCTCTCTCCTTCCTTTATAGACGCTGGCGGGAACGGACGCGCCTCGCGCTTCAACCGACGCCACTCGCTGACCGACGCGATGCCAGCCGTCACCGCCGCCACGCCCACTACTCCTGAACGCGTGCGCAGCCCAATTAAACCCCACTAAGCATTAATCGCTCGACAGACGGCCGCCTCGCCGCACGCCGCGCCGCATCGCAGCCCTGCCGGGCTACAACGCCAGGGCGCCCCCATGCCAAGAAAGGTAAGAAAACGGCCCACTGGGCCGCCCGGCCTCGGGAAAGCAAGCGGCCAGCGGGCTCGCGCCCGAGGCCCGGCACCGTGCTGAGGGTTACGAAGGCCGAATCCAGCCCGCTGGAATGAAAGCCGCCCCAACACGTAAAATAGAGCGAGGGGCGGGTCGCAGTGAGCCCCCAGAGGGCCACTAGTTAGGGTCGGCGGACGACCCAATCGCTGTGGCCCGCGTCCGAGACCATACCTCACACTCTCCCGCGGAGCTCATCGATGAGTGGCGGCCAGCCGCGCTCCGGGTTGGCGGACGACCCGGCAGCCCGATGCGGGACGAGTAAGGAAAGGTTTTTATGGAACGCCCCCGAAGCGGGTCGGACGCCCACGACGGGAGCTACGTCCGCTTGGATACGATCCCCCTCGAGGGAGATCGCCAAGGTTCCACTCGGATTACCCGATAGTAGCTCGCACGAGCACGACGTTCAAGCCGACGAAGGCAAACGTGCGTTCGCTCACCCGACTCTGAAAAAACCCACGAACGGCGTGGCTTGCCAGGGTCCGACTGGGCTAAACCCCCGACCGGCTCTCCGACCTGCTCGAGGGGCTCGAAGACTACACCCAGGTCTGCCAGCACTTGCCGGCTCTTTCTAGTGGCGCGGCTCCCCAAGCGATCGGCGAGCCTAGGCGCCACCGACCTCCGGTCGACGAATCCCACTGGCCGGGCTAAACCCCGACCAGGCTCTCCGAGCTCGGGGCTCGAGCTACACCCAGTGCTCGCCTTGCCGGCTCTTTCTAGGTCGGGCGGCTCCCCAGCGATCGCGCCGACCTAAGCGCCGCCGACCTCGGTCGACGACTACCACTGAGCTAAACCCCGGCCAAGCTCTCCGACCCGGGGCTCAGAGCTACACTGCCAAGGTGCGCTCGCCTTGCCCCCTTCTAGGTCGCGGCTCCCGGCGATCCACGGCGACCTAGCATCACCGACCTCGCCGACGGCTACCACCGCCAGTTAAACCCCGAAGCGGTTCTCCGACCCGCTCGGGCTCGAGGGTTATCGACGAGTACCCATGCCATGGGTACCCCATCACCGGAAGCACGAACGGGCCGACCAACCTCAAGAAAGGCCCAAAGACCGCCGAAGGTACTTGGGCCGGGGAGCGAACCCGATCGGTCTGGGCCGACTCGAGCGGTCGGCGGACTCGATTCGCGGTCGGTGGGCTCGACCACCTAACATTGGAGCTCATGTCAGCAAGCTCCACCGCCAAGACGAAGCCAGGCCACGCTGTCAGCGGCCGCCTTGTGCGCAGCGTCCCCTCGACGTCCGTGCAGGTAGGCGGCTCCTTCCGAGACTGCCGGAAGAGCCACCAAGAAGTCAAGCCTCGCCCCGCCGCTGGCACACCGCAGAGGAGTACGCCCACTCCGAGGCCAAGGCAAAGTCAAGCGCCATTAAAGCCACCAAGGCCGACAGAGCACCACGCGACACGCCACCTGCATAAAGACTACGCAAGGCCGCTCATCACGTAACCACCAACCCTGCCTCGGGGCCGGGGGTCGGTCGGACAAGACAGGAACCGACTTCAAGACGTGCAGGCCCCTTTCCTCGTAGTTTTCCCAACTCCGTGTAACTCGCCTCCTCCGTCTATATAAGGAGAGGCAGGCCCGAGAGGGAGGGGGCGGAGAAAAATGGGCCTTCTAGGTAGCCTCAACTCCCTAGCAAAAAACATCAAGGGGATCGAGCAGCCGACCCTCCGCCTCGCTTGTACACCCCTTGTCCATCTCCCAAAGATCAATACATTCACACCGCACGAACTGGAGTAGGGACATTCGGCCCGAACCAGTATACATCTTCTGACTCCTTGAGTCGACCATTCGGGGAGAGGGAGCGCGCGACCCCTTCCGACCATAAATTCGTATTGCCGGTGCACGAAACACCGACAAATAACATTTTCAATAATTGTAAAAGGCATACTTTATTTCCAAAAATCAAATCTATGCAATTTAACTCAGGAATCTCTCCTGGAATTGGCTAAGTTATACCCATGATGGACTCCCTCCATCCAACATCATTTCAGAAAACCAAATTTTAATTTACTAAAGTCTAATCTGAAAATGGCTTGCTCGGCATGCCCATAACCGCGGGCGCGGCTAATCGATTAGTTTGACACTCTGCAGAGGTTGTACAACTTTACCCACAAGACATAATATTTCCCTTTTTTGTCAACACACTTCCTTTGGTGAGTGACAGAGAAAATTATGACATGGCCCCTGTATTAAAATCATACACGTAGTCATGCCCGCTAAGGTTTCACCGCTGAAAGACTCCCTCTATTCAGAAGCCCCCTCTTGCGCCGAAGTGGCAGCATCTCGCTTTCACCACACCACTACCCCCATATGGCATGACTGTCCATGAAATGATTTAATAAGGATAGCCAGGTCTGTCCCATTCCAGACTCGTGGTAGTACGGTTAGGCTTTACATTCAACGAGACTCAGACCGGTCCTTAATTGACTAGGCGAGACTGTCTACAAACCCAGAACCATGACCTCACCACTTTCCAACCAATTCTCGCCCGGTCTAAGTCATTTTCATTTTAACCATACTAATCTCCACATTGATACTAACATTGATCACTATAAGTTTCCAAATGAACATGATATTATTTTGGCATAAAGTTCTCCAAAATTCCCTAAGTTAAGTCCTATGCATGGCTAAGCAATGTCTAACTATTACCATAGTCATAAATCATATTTTTACTAAGGCTACAAGGGTATCGGAATTCAAATGTCAAAGGTCGCATGTTGAAATTGGGTATAACTATCATTTAAAACTAGGTCAGAAATTAATGTCTATAATAAATAAGCATGCAATAATTGTGTCGGTGTTTCGTGCACCGGCAATACGAATTTATGGTCGGATGGGGTCGCGCGCTCCTCTCCCCGAATGGTCGACTCAAGGAGTCAGAAGATGTATACTGGTTCGGGCCGAATGTCCCTACTCCAGTTCGTGCGGTGTGGATGTATTGATCTTTGGGAGATGGACAAGGGGTGTACAAGCGAGGCGGACGGTCGGCTGTCCGATCCCCTTGACGTTTTCGCTAGGGAGTCGAGGCTACCTAGAAGACTGTTTTTTCTTCGTCCCCCTTCTCGGGCCCTGCCCCTCCTTATATAGACGGAGGGGGCAGGTTACACGGGAGTTAGGAAGACTACGAGGAAAGGGGTCTGCACGTCTTGAGGTCTGGCTTCTGTCTTGTCCGGCCAACCCCTGCCCGTCCCGAGGTAGGGTTGGTGGCTCTGGCGCATGGGCCTTGCGTAGTGCTGTCTGGGTGGCGTGTCGCGTGGTGCTCCTGTCACCCTCGCGGCTTTAATGGCGCTGACTTTGCCTTGGCCTCGGAGTGGGCGTATCTCCTGCGGCGTGCCAAAGCGACGGATCGGGCTTGACTTCTTCGTGGCCCTTCCGACAGCCTCGGAAGGAGCCGCCACCCCTGACGGATGTTGGGACGCCAAGATAGCAAGGCACCACTGACATCGGGCGTGGCCTCGCTAGCCCGTAGTGCAGTGGAGCTTGAGCTTTCAATGTTAGCGTCCTGGCCAAGATGCCGACCGCCTGAATCGAGTCCGCCGACCGTCTGGTCGGCCCCGCACGTGCTCTGGCTGCCTCGCGCCCAAGTACCTTTCGTGGTGCTGGGCCTTCGCTGGATATGTCACCCGCTCGTGCTTCCGGCCGATGGGGGTACCCATGGCATGGGTACTCGTCAAGAGTTTCGAGCCCCGAGCGGCCTGAGAGCCGCCGGGGTTTAACTCGCGGTGGTAGCCGTCGGCCGGAGGTCGGTGATGCTAGGTCGCCGTGGTCGCTCGGGAGCCGTGCCACCTTAGAAAGAGCCCGGTGCAAGGCGAAGCGCACCGGCAGTGTAGCTCTGAGCCCTCGAAATGAGTCTGAGAGCCGGCCGGGGTTTAGCCCCATTGGTAGTCGCCGACCCGAGGTCGGTGGTGTCTAGGTTTGCCGCGATCGCTGGGAGCCGCGCCACTTAGAAAGAGCCCGGTGCAAGGCGAGCGCACCTCCGGTGTAGCCTTGAGCCCCCGAGCTGCCTGAGAGCCTGGCCGGGTTTAGCCCGGCCGGAAGTGGTCATGACCTCGAGGTCGGCGACGCCTTTGGTCGGCCGCCGCTTGTCGGTCATGCCCGCTTAAAGAGCCCGGTGCAAGACGAGCGCACCTGGTGTAGTCCTCGAGCCCTCGAGCGTCGTGGAGCCGGCCGGGGTTTACCTTGCCGGTGCTGGCCATGACTCGAGGTCGGCGACGCTTTGGTCTGGTCAGCGTGTCGGCCATGCCCGCCCAAAGAGCCCGGGTGGCGAAGCGCACTGGCAGTGTAGCTCTGAGCCCCGAGCGGTCGGAGAGCCTGGCCGGGTTTACTGGCCGACTCTCGCAGCCACGGTGTACGGGTCCTCAGAGTCGTGAGCGAACGCGCTTACCTTCGTCGGTTTGAACGCCGTGCTCGTCACGAAGCTACTATCGGGTAATCCGAGTGGAACCTTGGCGATCCTCTTGAGGGGGTTCGCTTTCTGCGACGTAGCTCCCGCGTGGCGTCCGACTACCGGGGCGTTCCATAAAAACCTTTCCTTACTCGATCCGTGTCGGATCGCCGGTCGTCCGCCGACCGGAAGGCTGGCCGCTACTCATCGATGAGTTCCGCGGAGAGTGTGAGGTATGGTCTCGACGCGAAGTCACAGTGATTGGGTCGTCCGCCGACCCATCTCGAGGCCCTCTGGGGCTCACCGCGACTCGCCGCTCTTTTTTACGTCTTTGGCGGCTTTGCTCACTGGTTGATTCGGCCTTCAGAACCCACAAAGACGGTGCCGGCCTCGAGCGAGCCTATAGCGGCTTGCCCTCCCGAGGTCGGGGCGCCCAATGGGCCGCTTGCATACCTTTCGGCATGGGCGCCCGCCCATCGTAATCGGGCGAGGCCCGCGATGTCAGATGGCGCGCCGAGGCGGCCGTCTGTCGAGCTTAATGCGCAGCTGATTTAAATGGATCGCGATACGTTACCGGGAGACGGGCGAGGCGGCGAGTGACGGCTCACATCGCGCTGATTTGGCGTGAGGAGGCGCCGATTTGCGCGAGGCGCGGCTCGTTTCCGCCCGCGCCTATAAAGGAAGGAGTGGGTGGCGTGGTAGGCGCTAAGCCCTCTGCACGCGCTCGCAAAAAGGAAAAGGGAAGAAAGAACACGAGGGAAGAAGAGGAGCCTCTCGCCGCCGCTGCTCCTCGCTCTCCTTCAAGCATTTGGAGATGTCGCCAACCCGCACTCGCCATGGCGGTCGCTATCTCGCCTCGAGAGGAAGGAGTTCCTTCCTCCGCGGCCGAGTCCACCGGGCGAAGTTCACGGCCGGGACCGAGGTCCTCGAACTTGAGGACGACGAGATAGTCTCGCCGGGCGCCCTTCTACGAACGGGCTTTGACTTCCACTCCACCCGCTCGTCCGGGTCACCACGGCGAGCGCCCTCGACGCCGTTGGCCCCTGCAGATCTGCGAAAAAGCCTTAGCGACGTGCTGGAGTCGCGAAGGGTGGCGGTGGAGAAATGAGACGCGGCGGTCGAGTCACGCGACTCGGCCCTTTTGGACAAGCGGCTGGCGGAGAGGGATGCGGCCGATACGACAGCCCAGCTGACGGTCCTCCATGTGGGCGTCCAGGCCGCCTGTGACCGGCTGTTCGGGCTTACTCCGGGCCCCAGCGCCATCCCCGCCATGCTTGGATGGATCCCTGAGCGCGTGGAGGCGTCGGTGCGGGAAGCGGCGGTGCTTGGCGCTTCCTCGGCCCTGGTCAACACCGTCTCTTATTATGACGGCGTCGACCTTGAGGCGGTCGGGAGCGGCGTCGCTGCTGACCGAAGCGACGAAGAGGTCGACGCGTTCATGGCCCGGCCGATCCGCGGCGCCAAGAGATTGCCGGCCGAATCTCGCCGCGCGAAATCCTCCGTCGGAAGGGGGAGGAAGATTAGTTTTCCTTCTCTTCTTTTTTCTTTGTACAGAGCATGTAATGAACATGACTGCCCTAGTCAAGCTCAACGCCGGGCTGTTTTAAGTTACTCTGCCCGTCTACCCCGTGTTTCTTTTATGAATTTGGGCAATTTTTCAACCGTAGCTACGGGGGCCCACAGGGGTGCCCTGAGAGCGTAGGCGTTGCACCAGGTTCATGTGAAGAGGACACGGGGCAGGGCGAGCTGCCTCGAGCGATTGCTTGGTGAAGGAGGTGTCGGGGTCGGACCACCTCCTTCGCGAAGCTTGGCGGGTTGAAATGCTAACCTAAGTGGGGGTGCTTCGACCGCTCATAGTGTTTCTTGCTCGGAGGGCTTGTTTCTCCGCAGAGTGCCACTTCAAACCGTGAGTCACGGGGCGTAGGCCGTAGCACTTTGAGCCGAGGGAAGTAGCCACGAGGTAGATAGCTCGGTCGGTCGGAGTACGGCTCAGGTTAGCGACTCGAGGGAACCGCCACGATGGAGTTTGTTTGATCGGTCGGCTCGCCGATCTATATCGAAAGGCTCCGTCCGACCGCCGCTCGGCCCTTCGCTCAGGTAGCCTCCTTTTTGCGCAAAGTGCTACTTCGAAACCGTAGCCGCAGGGGCGTGGGCCGTAGCATTTTGGTTTTGAGGAGGTTACTTAAGAGGGGAGCTCGGTCGGAGTGGTAACCGGTTATCGATTTAGGTCGCCGACCCCTGAGGTCACAGGGCAGCCCCCGAGTGGTGCGTGGGGACTGAGGGTGCAGTCGCCACGCACCGCTTGAGCTCGTATGTGTGGGATTTTTTTCAAAAGGAACTTTATGCTTTCAAGATAAGGTTGGATTAACTTCGCCTTGAGGACCGCGCCGCTTTCGAATCGTGTTTCCGGGCGCTTCGTCTTCCGCTCCGTTACGTGACCCCAAGGCGCTTCGTCTTCCGCTCCCTGGCGACTTGGGGCGCTTCGTCTTCCATGCCGCAGGTTATAAAAGGAGAGGCACCAGAGTGCTTGTTACTTCGCCAAGGCTGCCGCCAAACGAACTTGCTTCACGTGCTATGGCGGACCGCTACACACAACTTCGAGAGGAGGTGGGCAACGAGCAAGCCTGGTTGCGGGTGGTGGCGGAGGTCGAGGCCGAAGCCGTGCGTGGGGATGCGCGGCGAGTCGGCATCCTTGTCGCGCATTCCCGGCCGTGGAGGTGAGGGCGCCGCCGATCCGGCGGTGGATCGAGCGACGCCACGCTGGTCGGTGGGCGCACACCAGGAGGAGTATCGCGCCTTTGCCGAGTAAAGGGACCTTGGCGGGTGGTTCCTTTTTGGGTTGGGCTGATGTTCCTCCTGTAAATAAATAAAGTGGCCGTGTTTCTCTTTTTGTCTCTTTTCGCTCCTTCTTCTCTTTTTGTGTTGAGATCTAGCCCTCGTTCTTTCGCACGTGATCAAAGGAGGACAGCTTCGGGACCTCTGCTTTCGGGGCGGTGGTCGTAGTGCTCCAGATTAGCAAAACAAGAGAGGTTCGAGAGAGAGAAAAAACCACTCGGTCGGTCGTCCGACTGCTGCAGCTTTCTTTGCAGAAAGTGCCGACTATGGATAGAACCTTCTCAGCTTCTCTATGTTCCAGGCGTTTGTCACGAGATTCCCTTCGGTGTCCTTGAGGCGGAAAGTGCCGGGTCGGAGGACTTCCGCGATGGTGAAAGGGCCCTCCCAAGGCGGGGAGAGCTTGTGCCTGGCCTCTTCGCGGATCGACTTGGCGCAAGACTAAGTCGCCGACTTAACGAGCGCCACGACCCGCTTGGCCGTGGTAGCGACGCAGCCGTCACGGATATTTAGCCGACCGCAAGACCGCGATATCCCGAGCCTCGCCGAGTTGGTCGAGGTCATCTTGCTGCTCCTCGGTCCCCGTGTCGTTGTAGTTCTGCACCCTTGGCGCACTGCGTACTAAGGTCTGGTCGGGAGGACAGCCTCCGCCTCCAACACCAAGAAAAAGGTGTGAACCCGGCCGACCGGGTTGGTGTGGTTCGTAGACTCCAAAGAACGGGCGGTAGCTCGGCTGCCCACCGCCCCGCGAATTTCTTCAATCGGTGAAGATTCGCGCTTGAGTCCTGGAGGATCATGCCGCTGGCTCGCTCGGCTTTGCTGGCTCGGGTGTGCCACCGCCGCCCAATGACTTCGGATATTGAAGTTGTCGCAGTAACTCGAGGAACTCCTTCCCGTGAACTGCGTCCGCTGTCGGTGATGATGGAGTTGGGTACCGAACCGTAGACAATGTCGCGGAAGAAACTCGCTGCCTGCGCCGATGTGATCTTTGCCAATGGCTTTGCTTCGATCCACTTTGTGAACTTGTCTACGGCGACAAGCAAGTGAGTGAAGCCCCCGGGCGCCTTTCTGAAGGGTCCGACCAGGTCGAGCCCCCAAACCGCGAAGGGCCATGTGATGGGGATCGTCTGCAGGGCTTGCGCAGGAAGATGCGTCTGCTGGCGAAGAATCGCATCCTTCGCAGTGCGGACGATTTGGGTCGCATTCTGCTACGGCGGTCGGCCAAGAGAAACCTTGCTCAAGGCCTTTCTACTGTGGGATCGCGCGCAAGATGATGCCCGTGCACACCCGCCGTGGATGTCTCCGCAGAAGGTGCTCCCTTGGTCGGTCGGAACGCACTTCTGAAGGATTCCGGACGGGCTCCTCTTGTAGAGGGCGCCTTCGATCAGGACGAAAGACTTAGCCCGCCGAGCGAGGCGCCGAGCCTCGGTGGTATCGGCGGGGAGCGACCCGTTTGTCAACCGATCGACAAACGGTCGCCTCCAGTCGGTTTCGATGCTCAGGACGCCAAGTCCGACTCCAAAGTGTGGGCATCCGATCGAAGATCATGGGGCCGCCCGCCTTTGGGAGTCGGCGGCGCCAAGACTCGGGTCCAACCTGATTGATGGGTCAGCGAGGTCGGAGACGAAGATTCTAGGGGAACCGGCCCTTTCCGAGGCGAGGTTGGCGAGGAGTCGGCTTCACCGTTATAGCGTCGGTAGCTATGATGGAGCTCGAAACCCTTGAACTTCTCCTCGAGCTTGCGGACCTCCAGGCGATGGCGGCCATCCGAGCGCCACTGGCTCGGTGGCTTTCATCACTTGGTCGACGACCAGCTTGGAGTCGCCGTGAACGTTGAGCCATCGTGGCGCCCAGGTCGGCGACGATCCGAAGGCCATTGACGAGGCCGTGCTCGGCGACATTGTTGGTGGCGTCGAAAAGTAGTCGATGGCATACCGGAGCTTGTTGCCGAGTGGGGAGATGATGACGACTTCGCGCGGCCCCGTTCTTGGTGTAAGACCCATCGAAGTATATCGCCCAAGATTCGGTCCTCGATCGCCGCAGGACTTGCGCCTCGGTCCACTTTCGGCGACAAAGTCCGCCAAGACTGGGACTTGATCGCCATCCTGGGGACGTCACGATATGTCGAGGCCGTTGAGCTCGAGCCCATTTGGCGATCCTTCCAGAGCGTCGCGGTTGTGGACGCGACTTCTCCGAGCGGTGAGGAGGTTACCACGGAGATGGGGTGTCGATCGAAGTAATGGGCAAGCTTCCTCTTGGTGATGAGCACCGAGTACAGAACTTCAGATCTGGGGATATCGGACCTTTGTTTCGAGAGCACCTCGGCCGAAGTAGACCGGCCTCTCGCACCTTGAGAACGCGGCCTTCCTCCGCCGCTTCCACAACAAGTGCCGCTACCGACGACCGAGTCGTGGCGGCGATGTAGAGGAGCAAAGGCCTCGTGGCTCGGGCGACCAGACCGGAGGTGAGGTCGAAAGGCCTTTAGTCGACTAAAGGCTTCCTCGAGCTTCGTTGGTCCAGAAAAGCGGTCGGACTTCTTCATCGCCTTGTAGAGTGGCATCCCGCGTTCACGAGGCGGATACGGCGACTTAGTGCCGCGAGGCATCCCATCGCCTTTGAACTCCTTTCAGATCGTTGAGTGGCCCCATCCGTGTGATAGCGGAGATCTTATCTCGGGTGGCCTCGATGCCGCGCACGGAGACGATGAATCCCAGTAACGTGCCCTTGGGGACCCCGAAAACGCATTTCTGGTTGAGCTTTATGCGAAACCGCTTGAGGTTCGCAAAGTCTCTTCTAGGTCGGCGATGAGGTCATCGGCCTTCCTAGTTTTGACAACGATGTCGCCGACGTAGGCCTCGATGTTACGGCCAATTTGGTCTCGAGAAACATGCTCGCATACACCGCCGTACGTGGCGCTGCGTTTTCGCACTAAAAGGCATCGTGGACGTAACAAGATGAGCCGTGACGGGGTGATGAAGGAGGTCGCGAGCTGATCGGACTCCTTCATCGCAATCCGTGATAGCCCGAGTAGGCATCCAAAAGAAAGGGACTCGCACCGGCGGTGGAGTCCACGACCGGTCGATGCGAGGCAATGGGAATGGATCTTTCTGACAGGCCTTGTTGAGGCTCGTAGTCAACACACATTCTCCATTGCCCCGACTTTTTCTTTACAAGGACGGGATTGGCGAGCCACTGGTGACGCACCTCCTTACAAAACCGGCCAAAAGTTTGGTGATCTCTTCCCCAATGGCCCGTCGCTTCTCTTCGTCGAACGGCCAAGCGCGCTGGGCGATCGGTCCGATCCCTGGCCGAATGTTCAGTGGAGTGCTCGGTGACCTCCTTCGACTCTGGCATGTCCGAGGGTCTCTGCCGAAGACGCCTCGGTTTGCTTGGAGGAAGTCGACGAGCCGCCTTCCTATTTGGTGGTGAGGGCGGCCCGATCCGCACGGTCTTGGCAGATCTTCGGATCAACAATGACCTCCTTCGTGTCCTCCGCGACTTGAAAGAGCTAGGCCCGACTTGCTGAGTCGGGCGGATCCGGGCCTTCTCCTCGAGCCGGGCGAGCTCGTGAGCGGCAGCGACGATCGGCCGAGGCCACCGCAATGCCTCCGCCGATGGTAGGCGAGCCGAAAGATGTGGCCACGGTGATGACACCTTGCGCCCTGGCATCTTCAGCTTGAGGTAGGTGTAATTGGGGACCGCCATGAACTTCGCGTAGCATGGTCGCCCCAGAATGGCGTGGTAGGAGCCGGGAAGTCCACAACCTCGAAAGTGAGGCTCTCGCGGAAGTTGTCCTGCTCCCAAAGGTGACGGCAGGCCGACCGCCCGAGGGGTGGGCTCGTTGGCCTGGTACGACGCCGTGGAAGGGCGCCTTGCTCGGCGGAGGGCTGAGCGAGGACCCCAGGGCATCCAGGGTCTCAACATACATGATGTTGAGATCGCCGCCGCCGCCCATGAGCACCTTGGTTAGGCGCCGTCCCACGATGGGGTCGACGACGAAGCGGGTAGCGCCCCGGTGCGCGGATGTGGTCGGGTGGTCGGTCCGGCCGAAGGCGATCGGGCATTCCGACCACCTCAGTAGGTGGGCACGCAGCGGGGGTAGCCGTGTGGACCTCTCGGTGGGTGAAGCTTCAACTGCCGCTTGTCGGCGTAGCACTCCTCCTCCGAAGATCATGAGGCAACCGCCGAGTTGTGGGAACTCGTCGGTGGCTCATCGCTTCTTGCCCCGGCGTCGGACGCCGGTCGCGCTTTCTTCCCTTACCCCGCGACGCCGTGGGGTTTCCGAGAGAAACCGCCAGACTTCGCAGCCCCGATACTTGTGCTTGACGGATAGTCATGGTTCGGGCACGGACTATCCATCAACTTTTCGAATCGGCCGCGCCTGGCCGAGCCTGCTTGTTTGGCGGTCGGTCGGCGGCGACCATTCGACCTTTCGCGCTCGCTTTCCCTTCCGCTTCCTTTGTCGTATGGTCGGAGGGGGCGCCGGCTCCGAGGCTGGCTGTCTTGTGGGCCGTCTTTCTTTCGAAGATGGCCCCCACGGCCTCCTCGCCGGAGGCGTGGTTGGTGGCGATGTCAAGGAGCTCCTTGGTGGTCCGGGGCTTCGCACAGCCCAACTTGTGGACCAGGGCCTCGCACGTGGTGCCGTAGATGAACGCCCCGACGACGTCGGGCGCCGCGGATGTCCGGAGCTCGTTGCACTGCTGGGAGAAGCGGCGGATGTAGTCCCGGAGGGTCTCCCCCGGCTGCTGCTTGCAGCTCTTCAGGTCCCAGGAGTTGCCAGGGCGTTTGTATGTGCCCTGGAAATTTCCGACGAAGAGGTTCGCCAGTCGGCCCAACCGCCGATGGTATCTCGGCGTGTACTGAGCCATGCTAGAGCCGAGTCCGCAAGATAGATGGGGAGGTACTTGGATAACGAAGGAGTCGTCTGTCGCTTCCCCACTCGACAGCGCAGCCGATAGTCTTCTAACCAGACATCGTTGGTAGCCCCGTGTACTTGGCTATGTTGGCCTGAGCCCTGGAATCGACCGAAGTCGGCGTTGGATGCGGCGGTGAACGCTGCGCGCCCAGGACCGCCGAATCCTGGTCGGGATGGTTGCGTCGCCGCTATCGGCGACTTGCGAGGGTGCCGCCGTCGGTAGCTCTCCTTCGCGCCGAGGGTGGTGCGGAGATCATACTTGTCCCCAGGCGATGGCGCACCGGGTGTATGATGCCTGGGAGTTCGTAGAGGGCAGGCCGCCTTGGCTGGGCTCCGCCGACCCTCGTGAGGGGAGTGGCCTGTGGCCCGAAGGGCAATGTTGCCGGGTAGTGCTTGCCGGCGCGACGGCTCCGCCACTGCTCGCTGGGGCCTCGAGGCCGAGGTTGCCGAGGACGCCGCAATCGCATCCAGCTTATGAGGGCGCCCGGCCCCGACGGCAATGGACGAGGACAAGCTCCCTCGCCGTAGTGACGACAAAATCGAGGGCGCCAAGCGGATCCACTTCGACATCGGGCGAATCGTAGTGGGAGGAAGCCATCGTGAGGAGAATGGGAACCCGAAGATGAGGATGTCGGTGAAGACGCGCGAGAGCCCCTACCGCCGCGCCAACCGCTTGTTTCGTGCACCGCAATACGAATTTATGGTCGGATGGGTCGCGCTCCCTCTCCTCGAATGGTCGACTCAAGGAGTCGAAGATGTATATTGGTTCGGGCCGAATGTCCCTACTCCGATTCAGGCGGTGTGGATGTATTGATCTTTGGGAGATGGACAAGGGGTGTACAAGCGAGGCGGACGGCTTACCGTCCGATCCCTTAACGCTTTCGCTAGGAGTCGAGGCTACCTAGAAGATCGCTTTTTCTTCGTCCCTTTCGGCCCCCGCCTCCTTATATAGACGGAGGGGGCAAAGTTACACGGAGTTAGGAAGACTACGAGGAAAGGGTCCGCACGCCTTGAGGTCTCGGCTTCGTTTTGTCCGGCCAACCCCGCCTCGCCCCGAGGTAGGGTTGGTGGCTCTGCGGGCGTCATGGGCCTTGGCGTAGTGTCTTTATGCAGGTGGCGTGTCGCGTGGTGCTCTGTCGCCCTCGGTGGCTTTAATGGCGCTTGACTTTGCCTTGGCCTCGGAGTGGGCGTACTCGCTGCGGCGTGCGACGGCGGGGCGGGCTTGACTTCTTCGCGTGGCCCTTCTCGACGCCTCGGAAGGAGCCGCCACCCGTGACGGGATGCCAGGGACGCCACAAGACAAGGCGACCACCGACATCGGGCGTGGGCCGCTAGCCCGTGTGCAGTGGAGCTTGAGCTTCAATGTTAGGCGTCCGCGATGCCGATCGCCGAATCGAGTCCGCCGACCGTCTGGTCGGCCCGCATGTGTCTGGCTCGCTCCTCGCGCCCAAGTACCTTTCGGTGGTGCTGGGCCTTCGCCGTGATAGGTCAGCCCGTTCGTGCTTCCGGGCTGATGGGGGTACCCATGGCATGGGTACTCGTCAAATTGTAAATACAACATACAAGTTCATAAAACTGGGAGTAACATGGTCAAGGGGATGTGACTTGCCTGGTTCGACGAGTTGCTGCTTGAAATCGTCGTTCGGGAACTCCTTGGTCTCTCCGTAATCTACGCGCGAAAACAACCAAATTCAAATAAAGTTTCAAATAAACACAAATTGAATTTTAAACTAGCACTAAACTAAAGTTTGAGGTTTTTAATGAATTTAGGAAGAAGAACGGAGCCAAACGGAGTTCGAACGGGCTCACGGAAGTTTAAAAACGAATAAAACGGGTTTTCTGGAATTTTTAAATCATTTTTTAAAAGAAAAACCGAATTACTGCGTCATGCTGACGTCAGCAGCAATTTGGATTTTTGGAATTGATTTTTTAAAAGAAAACCGATTTATAACGTCAGCGCTGACGTCATAAATGAATTTTTAAAAATCATTTTTTTTAACGCTGACAGGCAGGCCCTCGGCCGTGGACTGGGTCCACGCGCGGACGCGGCCAGAGCAAGGCGGAGCAGGGCTAGGGCGGCGTGGGTGCATCGCCGGTGCCGGAGCGCGAGAGAGAGCGGCGGCGCCGACCTGGCCGCGGCGCGAAGCTGGCCGGAGAAGCGAGATCATGGCCGAAAGCCAACGGAGGAGGAGGAGGGAGCTTGGCGACAAGCGCTCGGCTGACGACTCCACCGAGCCGGGGACGGCGGCGGCGACGGCAGTGGGAGGAGAGGGGAGCAGAGGAGGCGAGGGAGGGCACGGAGAGAGAGGACCTCGAGGGTTTTATAGGGAGGGCGAGGTGGCGCGATGGCGCGGCATGGCCAGGGCGCGCGGAAGTGGTGGCGGGCGTTGCTGGCGCTGGGCGGCGCGGTGGGAAGGGCGGAGCCGACGAGGAGAGAAGACCCGGGCGTTACACTGTTGACAAAACTGCTCGCACCCGTTGTCATCGAGTGTGCCAGTTCGACGAGGACGCTTCACCGAATGTCCCCTATCTTCTTTCTTAATTAAGGTTTTGAGTTGTCTCTGGTGTTGGAGGTTGTCAATGTCTTTGTTTTCGGAGCCCGAGGCGACGATCATGGCAATGGCGAGCAGAAGCAGTACCGCAGGGAGAGATGGCGCCACATGTGAAAACGAGGAGATGGCAACGGTGAGGACGTCACATAGTGTTTATGCATGTCAACCATCACAAAAGAGTGGTGTTTGATGCATGACCCAAAATGCGACTGAAATTCCACAAATTTTCAATCGAGTATCCTGAAATCAACCAATCCATGTACTCGTACAATCCATCTAACAGGACGAAAAAGAAAACGTCTCATTGCCACACCCACACCACATGCGGACCGAAAACCAAACCCATGGCCCGCTCTACTCACCAGATAATCCAATCCAACGGGGGAGGCAACGTTCCAACGGCTGCGATCAACCCTCGCGCTCGCTCACAAACTCGTAGCCCGCACGCACCCAATATATAAGGCCCGCACTTCCCCATCTTCTCCACTCTCTCAGCCGAAAACCCTAACCCTAGTGCCGCCGCCACCGCCACCGCCACCGCCACCGCCACCGCCACCCAGAGCCCGGACTCCCTGACGCCTCGAGCTCGCGACGCGACGCCACCATGAAGGTACCCATTTCTCCCCCCTTGCAATTCTCCCGATCCGATGAGTTCTTTCTGCGATTCGATCTGATTTTGCCCCTGACTTTGTTTCGCAGTTCAATATCGCCAACCCGACCACCGGGTGCCAGAAGAAGCTCGAGATTGATGACGACCAGAAGCTGTGAGTATTCTGGTCCTTCTCTCGATCTCGATTTGCGCTTAGATACATGGAAATCGCGTGTTAAATATTACTCCCTCCGGTCACAAATAGTAGTCGGTTTGGGATACATGAAGTCAAATTTTTAAAACTTTAGCTATTGATATCTTTTTAAATATTAAGATTGGATGCATGGAAATCATACGTGAAAATTCGTTTCGAAACGTATGTTCATAATATTATAATTTTATTATATTTTAAAATATATTACAATAGAAATTAGTGGTCGAAGTTGAGCTTTAGGGACTGTGTCGCTGTCCAAAATGACTGCTATTTGTGACCGGAGGGAGTACTACTTTTGAGTGTATTAGCTTAGCTTCAATACTATGAATTGCCTTGATCGAATCTGAACCATTGTATGATCGAATGGTGTTGTTTTAGGTCGATTCGTTTGTACAAGTGATATATAGTGATGTTTCTGGTTTTGCTTTCTAGTTTATTTGGGAAAGATTAGAAGAATTGGTTGGGTTAATATTTTGGTTACGATTTAGTGCGAATGAGTAATGGTGTATCAAGTCGGATCAGGGAAATCTTTAGACTTCTGTTTGCAGTGGCTTAGGTCGGCATGTTCTGTCAGAAAGCATAATGGAATGGGGATATGGAATTGGTTGCTGTGTTTGATCTTACTATGCTTCCAATGTTCAATTTTGGGAAGTAAAAAAATTCTTGTCACACAAGTCTAAAGGGAGTGATAGTATTTTGGTCACTATTTTGTTGTTTGATATGGATCTTAGTTGACTCTATGGAATTGCAGTTAGTTACCTGCTGTTGAATCAGAAAAGAGCAGGGGGAAGTGTTGTTTCAATGGAACTGTGTGTTTGGTTTAGCTGTGAGTTCATGTGTTTTGTAACTTGTATTGTATCTTAATCAAGTATGATCCTAAAAAGTGAGCTTTATTGTCCCCTACATGTTGTAAAGAGTATGCTTGACTTTAATTATTCCTTGGTGGAAACAGAATGGTGTTAATTATCTAGGATCATTTGGCTTGAAGTTTAGGAACTTTTGTTGTAATGATCATTACCTAATGCTTTTTATGCATTGTGCGGTTGTAATGATAGTTAACTAATGCTTTTTATCAATCGTGCAGCCGTGCATTTTATGATAAGAGGATCTCCCAGGAAGTTAGTGGTGATGCTCTTGGCGAAGTAATTTCTTTGACAATTTCTTTGATGATTATTTACTTCTTTACAACATGAAGAATTGGGTCACTTAATTTGTTTGTTTTTACAGGAATTCAAGGGTTATGTCTTCAAGATTATGGGAGGTTGTGACAAGCAAGGTTTTCCCATGAAGCAGGGTGTGCTAACTTCTGGACGTGTCCGCCTTCTGCTCCACAGGGGTAGGTGTCTTCTTCATTTTCACAATGATACATGTTGGGACCCGAATGTGTAAATCCGGACCCTCAGTGTATTTTGCACTAGTCTAGGATCAAGTTAGTGTGCACAGTGACATCATCGATGAAATATCATTTTGTATTCACAAATAACTAAGAAAGGAGAGAATACAATGAAATATTAGAGTAGCAACCTTATAGTTGAAGCTTACAATTAATGCCTTAGAAGGCGAACTACTTAATAAACTGTAGTGAAAGAAAACAGAATAACTTCAGTGTAGTCCATCCATATGCTCACAGGCAATCGGCTGGGGTAGGCGACCTGGTTATCCATGATCTTTGATAGAATCCTCATTGACCATCGAAATGTTGACATTGTCTTCATCAACTGAGCAACATTGTATATAGTGACATTAAGTACATGGAGTACTCAGCAAGTTGTGCACGCAAAATGCAAAATATGGATGTAAGGTTTATTTATTCCAAAGGATGGTGGATATGGTTTGTTTTGCTGAAAGCAACAATTGAACTTAAACACAATAAATAGATTGTAAAGCATAACTTAAAAACATGTAATAATAACAGATAAGTAAATGATAAATGAAATAAATAAACCGTTGAGGCATCTCCCTACTCACCCAAAGATTCCATCTAGCCATTGGTACCAACTAGTCTTAAGCTTACTTTCCAAAATCCTCTCGTGAAATCGTTGAGCATTGCCCATGACTACGGCACGGTTATTCAAATAGTTTTATACTTTGTAGAGGTTGTATGGTTTTACCCACATGATATAATGAACTTGTAATCTCTTTGCAATAACATGCTTCCATAGGCATGACGACCAAGAATACAACACAACCTTTACAATACCACATCCCAACAATAGCTCATTGACGGAACACAACCTTTATCATGGCTTCTACTAGTGGTCGTCCACTCTTAACTAAGTCAGAATATGGAGCTAAATCTGCACCATGGCCAATCTACCCTAGATATGCACAAAACTTACAGAAACATCTAGTAGGCAAGATGAAACGACCTGTTTCTAGTCCAGAGTAGAAGACCATGAACAAATTGGAATCGTCACATAACCCTAGGATGAGGTATAGGACTATAAGAGAGCAAGAGCAAGGACTAAGGAGGAAGAAGAGGAGGTGAACACTAATACCAACAACGGTGGAGGGGAGCTGGGGAGGGGGCCGGATGTTGCAGGCAGTGCCGGGGGGGGGGGGGGTGTGCACGCTGGAGGGGGCAGCGGAAGGAGGGGCACTAGATGGGGCGGCCGCCGATCAGGATGACATGGTCACGGTAGTCGGCGCTCGAGTCGGGACTTAGATAGGGTTAGGCACTTAGGCGGCTAGGAGATTGGGCTTTGGGCTGGCTCGTTGGCCCAGTAGATTTCGGATAGGATTTTAATCCCATGTCAGTATCTCGTCCCAGATTTTTCAAATATGATAGCTCCGAATCCAATCTTGAATCTAGATTTAATTATCCGGATCCCGTCCCGGATCCGATTAGATAGCCAAATCCGGTCCCGGATCAGGCCAGAAATATCCAGTCTGTTTTCGCCCCTACTTTTATCCTTGGTCATTGATTTTCTTGGCCTTCAGCTCCTTTGAATGACTCTGAAATATCGTCTAATGAGAGAGAATGCAAATACAAACAAAACACAGAGAATTAAAATAAAATCCAAATTGAGAATGACTGATATTGTAAGGTTGGGCTTGATTTTAGATGAATTTAGGAAGAACGGGTTGGATCGGAGCTCGCATTAAGAATGGGTTCTAGAAGTTTGGTTGGGAAGGAATTCAGGGAAATTAATAGAGGGAAGATAATGCGAATCATTGACAAATTTGGGACACAGAGAATATTCTAGAATCTTAGAATTTCTGGAATTTTGGAAAATGAGGATGGCAAGTGGAGCCATTGGTCTATATGGACCATGCTCATGAGTTAGGTATTGATATGTGGACTATGTTCATGTAGAAGGGTTCATCATGGTTGACCTAACACGTGGGGTCCACATGTAAGCGAGAAAGGATTGGTTAATGGTGGGGGTGGATGATAGTGTGGTCAGCTTGTCATTGACATGTGTCGCTTATGAGTGGTACCCACATGAAGGATTACAATATTGTGTTTGACTTTGACATGTGAGCTACTCCCTTTAGTTATAGATAGTTATCGTTTTGGACATATGTGCAGTTAAACTTTTGAAACTTTGACTGTCAATATCTTTTTAAATATCTAAATTGGGTACACGAAAATCATGTGGAGGTTTGTCTCGAAAAATACTTTCATAATATTATAATTTTAATGGGTTTTATAAATATATTATAATAGAAATTAGTGATCAATGTTGTGTTTTGGAAACCATGTCGATGTCCAAAATGACAACTATTTGTGATCGATGGAGTACTATGTGAGGTGGCGAGGTGACATGGCAAAGTGTTGGGTTGGATTTGGAATATGGAGTCCACATGACCCTGATAGGGCATGGTTGTGGTGAGATGGTAGTGACTTCATGCTAGGAGCCTAGGAATATATCTATACTGTGGGGCTAGCTCGTGATAGAGACACGCGAGAGAGAACAGAGAGGGAGGAAGCATCGGCCATGGGGGCTCGAGTGGATAGCGTGGGTGGCGAGCGACGGCCGACGAAGTTACAGCGATGGCCAAAATAAAAGTGTGGGCAACTCCTTGATACAGATGACACGGGCACAGTCACCAGAGATTGACGGGAGCGGGTGGTGGCGGCGAAAGGCTCAAATGGTAGATTAGCCATGGCGAGATGGTAGGGGTTGGATTTAGCGGCGATGGTGCCATGGCAACATATTAGCGAAACAGACGCACTGTGTAGAACGTTGCGTAGGAAAGGTGATAGGATCAAAAAGGTGGGTTATCACCGGAAGCGGTGGAATTGATGGTGGAAGAAACTTGAAATCAATGGAGTGAAAAGGTAGATCGAAGGTGGAACATGATGTGATGCGAACGGAATTGAGAGAACATCATTGGGGTGATGGGAATGCGAAGGCAGATATTCAGCGGTTGCGGAGTGCGCTGTGGCGTGAGGAAGTTGGCGATGGTGATTTGGTGCTAGTGAGCTCCAACTGGTAGGTGTGTTTGGCGGAGGATGAAGAGGCAACACCGTGAGTGGAAGGGCTCGGCCTCACACGTTGTGATGGAGGATTTCAAGCACGATGTTCGCGTTGCCGGACTTGGAGAAGATGACCTCTTGCATGGCGCATGGAGGTATTCCTAGTTGCAGCGCTAGGGCAAACAGGTGCGGGTTGACAGGACACATGCAACCCAAGGATCTCAGGGCTGGAGAAAGATGGAAGGGAGTGTTGAGCGGAGTGAAAGGATTGGGCTGACGGCTTGAGAGGTTAGAGGAGAGGAGGGTGGGCTAAGTGAATTTGACCCACGAGAGAGGGAGATAGGATTTGATTTTCTAACCAAAGAAAATGATTGAAATTCAATTCAAACGGGCCAAAATAAACACAAAAAAAAAAACTCGGAAAATTCCAATAAAATTCTAGGGGCATATTTTAATATGCAGAACTCAAATAAAGTATTTGTTCTTAAATTAATATTTTAGGAATATAATTAAATACTTTTTAATTTTTAAAAACTAAAAATTAGCTTCTAAAATTTTGGAATTTTAGCCAAAAATTTTTGAAAGCCCTGAAATTTAATTTTTCTCAAAACTTGAAATTTTTTGGGATGTTACAATATGATTCATGATATACCTGTACAAAAGTTCTTATGTGAGTATTGACAGGTACCCCCTGCTTCCGTGGATATGGCAGGCGTGATGGTGAGCGTAGAAGAAAGTCTGTCCGTGGTTGCATTGTCAGCCAAGATCTCTCTGTCATCAACTTGGTTATTGTTAAAAAGGGTGAGAATGATCTTCCTGGCTTGACTGATACTGAGAAGCCTAGGATGAGGGGACCCAAGAGGGCATCTAAGATCAGGAAGCTGTTCAACCTTGCCAAGGATGATGATGTCCGCAAGTATGTGAACACTTACCGCAGGACGTTCACTACAAAGAACGGTGAGTGTCCCTAATCTCTGGTGTTATACTTTAGTTGCCTTGCTATATTGTGTTCATCTTTGACTGCATGGTTGTGCCACTTTTCTGGCTGCTGCCAAGAGGATGCCTTGTTTGTTACTATACAACACTGACCAATTCAGGTCATGTTTAAATATGTGACATAGAATTGCTTGAAAGATATAAGGTGTCGATTCCTTGACCCTTTAGTCTTGCATGGGCACAAGTCATGTAATGGTTGAGTTTGGAGCTTCCATTTATATTAACGTTCTTTTCATTATCCAACGGTTATTTTTGTCCTGCAGGCAAGAAGGTGAGCAAGGCTCCTAAGATCCAGAGGCTTGTCACTCCCTTGACCCTCCAGAGGAAGAGGGCGAGGATTGCCAAGAAGAAGCAGAGAATCGCCAAGAAGAAGTCTGAGGCTGCTGAGTACCATAAGCTGCTTGCCCAGAGGCTCAAGGAGCAGAGGGAGCGCCGGAGCGAGAGCTTGGCGAAGAGGAGGTCCAAGCTTTCTGCTGTCAAGGCTGCTGCTGCCACCACTGCGTAAGATGCCGCCTATAAGCCTACTAAGTTGTAGATGAGGTACCGCTTGTCATTACGATGGATGGACATTGCTACTGCTAGCTTTCTTCGGTAATTGGTGCAGTATTCTGTGGACAAGATGTTTGGTCACAGTTTTTGAGTACTCGTTGCTATGTTATTTCCAAAGCTATAACTTGTGCCAACTATTTACTTGGTTTTACAAATGCTGTTTGTGATGTATCTTGTGTTGCCTCCTCTCAGCCTTGGTTTGCTTTTGATTTGAGCTTTCACTTCAGGTGATCTGATAAGGTTCAGCACTTTACAGTTCCCATGTGATCTGGTGCTCCCTGGTTTACAGTGGTAGTAATTTTGTATGGTTTTATCTGTTAAACAGGATTCATAATTGGGCCCTTGAATCTTCATAGACAATCAGAGAGAACAAGCGTAACATAGTTGTAACTAATTCGATCCAGAGTGTAGGAACCCGCAGTAGGACACGGGCTTAGCTGTGTTTACCTGTATTAGTCCCTGGATCAATAGCTAGTACACAAAGATCATAACAGTATGGATCATAACAATGCGATAAATAAAGTTTAATACAGAGTACTATCCAACAAGGTCCATTATTACAAAAGTTGGACCCGTAGGTCATATAGCAGCGGAAATATTAAACTTGCAAATTAACATGATAAAAGGAAGTCCAGAAACACCACAGGCAAAGACTGAGAATAACGTGATCCTAGATGTCCTGATCATCTTCCTCTTCAAAGTCTTCATTGCAGATATCGAATGGTGGAACGCAGGCTCTTGGATAGCTATCTTTATCTTTCTGATCTGCTTCATGGAATAAGCAGCCCCGCAATAAAAAGCGAGGGTGAGTATGCAACATACTCAACAAGTCCAATAAGAAATGCAGTATGCAATTTAATTCAAGGGAAGGTATTGGTTAATTTGCGAAAAGCCAACCTTGAAGATTTGGTCCTAGAATTTTTAAGAGCAGTTTTCAAAATTATTTTCCTTTATGAAACCATAGTTTAAACTTTTTGGAACACGGCTCCGACCATGGAAAACAAAACGCCGCATGGCACGACCATAGTTTTATTTTAAGAAGACTTTGGAAATCCTTTTTCTCGTGGCTCCAACCACGGCTTTTATCAAATTAAAACATTCACGGCTACAACCGTGCTTTTCTTTTGTAAAGTCGAGTTTGAAATCAAATAGAGGAACACTACCTGGCGATAGCGCACTTTGTCCACCCTTGACCGTGGGTACGGCTATTCGAATAGTTTGTTTACTCTGCAGAGCTTGTACGCTTTACCCGCGAGAGATATTTCACTCTTTTTGGTTATTTGCTTCCTTTGGCATATAACCCCAAGTGAAAATCACATGGCCATTTTCCTAGCTACATCTTAACTAAGTCACGCCCGCTGAGGTTTCACCGCCAAATGGCTACAACCAAGTTGGAAGCCCCCTCTTGCGCCTGTAGGACTACTATGGCTACAACCATGCCTATTCCACCGTTTGTCATGCCTTAATTAAGTTTTCACTAGTTACTCAGCCAAGCCCGTCCCATACCGGAACCCGCGGTCGCACTGTTGTACATTGTTTGACAATCACAAGGAATCGGTCCTTAGGGTGACTAGGGTGGCACATACTCAAACTCGAGTCTCGTGCATACTGTACCCACCTTGCAACCTTCCACCCTATTCTCATTTTTGAAATTCCAAGTTTCTTTTTTCTTTTGTTTTACCAAACTGGCAGCACCAACTGCCCTTTTTAAAATGACATTTTTGCTCAATCATTTGGAATTTCAAATAACAAGCTTTCAATTAAACATACGAATAGTATCTAGCATAACTAGGCACTACTAGTAGACTAAACAAGGGTGTTAGGCCATACAATTAATCATTCTAAGGCAACCAAAGGATGGATAGATTAATATGTAGCAAACATACATATTAACAAGGTATATAACTATACTCTATCATAACATATCATTTTATATAAACAATCATAGCATGCAAGTTAGTAAATCTATAAAACATTTCAAAACATGGATCAACATGCTTCAAGGGAACTTATCAGAAACTTGCGGGGAACTTGCGGGAACTTGCCTTGGTCGGTGAGGAGAGGGTTGTCTTCCTGCGGTTCTGCGACGGAGTCGACGTCTAGCGTTTCTATTAAACGAAAAACAGCGAATAAACAGACATTCGGAAAATACAAAGAAACAAATTAATTCATAATCATATGAAAACTTCCAGATCATTAGTCTAGCATTTTCTAAGATTTATAAAATTTATTTTGGAAATTTTGAACGTATAGTCTAAGAGCTACAAAATTCACAAGTTTAGACTTTCCGCGAATAATTTAATAGTATAAATTTATTTATAAAAGTTCATAAAAATTACTGTAGAAAGATATTAATTTCTACTAATTAACAAAATTTGTTGCAAGTGATTTGGACTTATAACGAATTTGTAACGAAAAAGACAAAATTCGTAATTTCTGGAAATGAACACGTACAACTCTCTTCTAGTTTTCTTGCATGGCACTGTTGTGGCCATATATGTGTATGCTCTTGCGGTTTTTGTTTGGCTAGGTATTCACGCATGCGTGCTGGTTCCGTGGTATACACACTAGTATATTTATATATACACACGCACACAACCTAACATATACTTTCGGATACTCCTGCGTTTAGAATATATATATATATATATATATATATATATATATATATATATATATATATATATATATATATATACACACACACACACGTACTAACAATATACATGTACATCTAAAAACAAACATATATACGTCCATACATGCTTACCTCCTTTATATATATACACGTATATATACCTACGCAAATATACAAACGAGATAAAACAGAAACAGAGCGCGTACGCGAGAAAGAAAAAGAAATACTACCGATTGGCAGTAGCAGCGACGGCGGCGACGCAAGGGAAGGCGACTGCGACGACAGCGGCGGCGACGTAACCGACGGCGACAACAGCGGCGGTGACAGAGGTGGCGACAGTGGTGGCGGTGGCGACGTAAATAGCGGCGACGGCAGTAGCACGGATCGTCAGCGCGGAAGAAGGCGAGGCCATAGAGTGCGTTGATGGTGAGGTAACCAGCGGCGGCGAAGACGACAACGACAATGGCAACGGCGACGGTGGCGACGAAGACGGCAACGGCGATGGCGACGTCAAGGAAAATGGCAGGGAGACGTGGATGCAATGGAGAAGATATTGGATCTTTGGATGGTGCAAAAGAAAATGGCGTGAAGAACAAGGGTGATTAATTATATGGTTAGTAGCAGCTAGTGTATTCATGTGTGGAAATGGGAACGCCAGGACGTGGAGTGCTCATGCATGGCGATTGGAAATGGCTGAGCATGAAACGTTGCTGTTTGTGCAAGATGGCTAGCAATTCCAGCATTGCCTAGGAGATAAAACGGCTGCAAGGAACGCACATGGAGAAAGGTAACGGCTGGAAGGCAGGGAAAAGGAAATGGCTGGAGTTAAGGAAAGTAAAACGTCATGCGTTACAAGGAAATTAAAGCCTCATGCGTGCATGCATGCATGTAGGGAATGGAGAGACTCTAGAAAATTCCATGCGTGCTTGGGAGGAATGGAGAACGGCTGGGAATACACATGCATGAAAATGGAAGGCTTGTTATAAATGGAAATGTCGTTTGCTAGTTCTAAGTACAGGAAATGGCGTGAATTAAATAAAACCGAAACTGACGTCCATCCTTTATTTGGCGTGCCTCATGCATGCATTGGCGTTACTGATTGCATGAAAGGAAAATAGAAATAGCAGCCACGTTACTACTTGCATGGGATAGAAGGAAAAAAAAAAAAAATCAGTGACCACATTAAATCAGGGAATTCAAATGAAATGTCCTCCTTGTGTACCCACGTGCATGCACGGCTGGAGCCTGGAGGAACCGTTCATACGTTGCTAGAAGGTATTGACACTAATTAAGACACGAAATTGACGTTACAGTACTCAGGACTTCATGCACGAACCAAAGAAAGAGTAAATCGTAATCAAAGACGCACTACAAGAAAATAGAAAGGACGCGAAAAAAGAGAGTAAAACATAAATTCTAATTAACTCATGCACGTTAGTTCGGAACGGCTGGAAAGAAATGGAAACGCATGGAATGGCTGGAAAATCAAACGTCCAGGTATTTCTGTATATACGTATACGCATATACGTTCTCAAAACAGGTTTAGGAAAAAAAAAATTACAGAAAGGTTCTAGAAATCTGAAAAATTCCTCTAAAATACTAGGAACTATTTGGGACTTAACAAAGTTGGTTTCGTGATTTTTCAACGTGTAGATTTTCCGTGAAAATTCTTTTCGTGAATCAGACACCTGTACCGATTTTTATAAAATTAACGACTTACGTTATATAACATATTTTTCGAAAATATTTGAAACGAACACTCTCGTCTACCAATTATCTTAATTATCAACAAAATTTTGGATTTTATGCTTATGCAAAAATGTGTGATCTTTATTTAATACGATTAGTTCAATAAACGTGAATCCGACTTACTCGCGAGGCTTCCAAGTATATTCCGAAAAATTACAAATAATCCCAGGAACACACTAAATATATTAAGAGCAAATTTTGGGATGTTACACAGAGCATCTGACCGATTGTAACACAATTGTAACTATACATGTGCAAATTTGGTTTTTGCGTGAGAACGTGGATCAAGGGATCAACATGTCGTATCTGAACAAAGCAGCCGGTGTTTCGCAATTATGTGTTGTTAATGTACAGCTGTCGCTTAGTATTTGCTATGTTGCATTATGCGGTACACTTACAAGTTATACAGTGTTTTAAATAGCTGCGTTATAGCCTTTTCCCCCCCTAAATGTGAAGGTATATACCAATGTTTCGCTATATTACATGCTGTAGATTGTAGCTAGATATAGCTTTGCTATCCTACGTGCAAGTATTCACAGGCTAAAACATTGGGTCTATTTTGAAATCCAATATTACTAAAAGGCTTAAATGTATCTTTTATGAGCTTGAATTAACCTGGGCAATAGGTCATACCTTTTTGGGGTTGGCCCTTGGCATGGCCGTCGGGCAAGGTCTAACGCACATCACCTCATGGATGTTTTTGGATCAGATCGACACGCGACAAAATGATGGGCCATGCTAGACCTGAAAACTCAGCACGATAGGTGGCCATAACATGACTGATCAGATCTGCCTGAGTTGGCTTGCACGAAAACAACCCTTTCATAAAAAAAACGTCTTATCTACAACCCAACCTATCATCAGCTACTTTACCCTAAACATCCTATCTACAATCCAACCTATCAACTATCTTACTCTCAGTGGTCCAGCCTATCATCAAATACTACATATCTCCTTCGTCTCCTCCCATATCCTATTCGGCGCAATTGTCATCTCCCTACTTTGTCGTCTTCTCTCTCCTCTCGCCCTCCACCACCTCTACTTCCTCCCTGCATTTCCATCTCCTCCGCCGTCCCACGCCACCCCCTCACTGTTCCTACTATTTCGGTGCCAAATCCAGCGGCCATTGTCACATTGTTGTCGGATATGGTCTTACGGCACCACACCACCAACTTCATTGACCATCTCGAGGAAGACGATAGCGATCGAAGAGGAAGAAAACGGCGATGGCGTTGGATCTCAACAATCCTCACCGCTTCAGCGTCAGATCCAACATTTTTTTTCAATGAATAAATAAAAATTAGTTCTTTCTCCTATTAATTGTATGTACCATATATTTTTCAGCGGTCATCGCTTGTCTTTGGTGCTGTTCACAGCGACTAACCGACGACGACGACGTCCACAACTCCACACGTCCAATAGAACAAAGCTTATGCCAGCATGGGACGGCATGCCCTAGGCTATGCCTAGGCCTCACCAAAGGCGAGTCGACCAGCGCGTCGTGCCCCGAAGCTTATTGGGCCAGTGCCATGTGGGTATGACCCAACTCCCACCTCTAACTTGAACTATGAAAAAATCTAGTAAAAGACCATATCTCACCCCTTTTCAATAATTCAACATTTATATTTCTTAGTGATTAAATACTAGTTAAGACCATTAAGATGTAGTTATCAGTTATGTTATTTAACATATATTAGCATGTTTATTGATTCCTAACTCATATTTTTATTATAAAAATATTAATACCTTCTAAATTACCCTGATTTTGGAGGTGACTTATATTATATACATATTTAATTATTTTGATAATAAAAACACAATGAAGGATAACTTTCGCAATAGCTATTGTAGCTTTTTTTAGATCTTACCATGAAGCCACAAAATCATGATTTAAAACCTTGAAGTTACATGATCCATTCAACAATGCTTCTCCATACCGTAGAGTTACTGCCTACTACTGCTCCGAAAGAAATAAACTAAAATATGGGCCCTTATTATTTTCTGCTCTATAAAATATACAGTTGTGCCAAGTAATGTTAAGGGAATAGTACACTTCTTTTGAGTCTTTATTTTCTGTCACTGGTGTTCAGTTGTGCCAAGTCAACTAGAGAGTGCAGGAGACTGTTGGTATCGATTCAGCTCGCCCCAGACGAAGTGTTCTACATCCTCCCAGGTCGTCGCAGTCCTCAGCTCCTTCCACAAGCTAAATATAGCTCCCAAGACGTTGTCATCGTGTAGTATGCAGTAACACCTGTAAACAGAGCAGCAGCACAGATCAGATATGTTTTTCCCCTGGCCAGCGAGAAAATAAGAGAATCTACAATGATGCCAAGTGTACACTCGTTGTTCATTAGTAGATCAGCTAAATTGGGTATTGCAATTGTAGAAAAATCTTGTAGTAGGGAACTGGTTGAGCAAATATCTTTTGCTTCTACCACCTCCGTTGCATCACACATTAAGAGACATGTCGGATGAGAGACTTCTGCTAAAACCCTACATGGATGTCAGCACCAAAGAAAAAACCCTCAATTTTTCAAATGTGAGTTAACAGGAGCTATGGATTGTGGAATGTTAGTCCAAGATTCAATCCTATAGGGTCACAGATTTTTTTAATACTAGAGTAGACTGACTCTATAGGTACATGTTAATTTTCAGGACCAGGCTTATTTTCCCAATCAACAGCTCTGCTTTGCAGCAAATCTTCAATCTGTTGCATACTGTATACATATTATACTAGTATTTCAAATGCAAGAACTGCGTGTCATGGAGTCTTTATAATAAACAACTAAGAACTAGTTATGTTCTACAATTTGCAGCAAACATCCATTATATATGCCTAGGTTATTCACGGACGAGCAGTTCCAATTTTTAGGTTCACTTCTATTTGAAACTTCCTCAGAGGGGTTCTATTTTTCTAAGCGATTGCAGGATTGGCCAGCAGTTCCAAGTTCCAACTACCAAGAGTAACCTCTACTGACCAATCCAAGATACAACGGAAAGCAGGATGAAGCATGAATGATGGGAATTAACTCTGATTTTTGAAACAAGCAAATGTACTTACATTGCACGATAGGATGCCTTGCTGAACTTTGAATTTTGCACTGACTTGTAGATATCATTATTTGATTCCCCTCTCAGAAAAGGAAGCTGATAACTTCGCAGGAACTCCCTGAGAAGATCAATATCACCACGGAAAACATCCAAGTGCAGCGGAATTAAGTCACATAAAGGATCCCCTGTTAAGACAAACAACATTTAATCTTTCAAAGTAACTTTTATTTGAATTCGACAACTTTTAAGATTTGCACACTCAAAGATCTTGTTCTCTAACAGAAGAAAGCAGTGATCAAGGGAAAGCAGCTCAATTTATACATCTCTTACACATGGTAATTCCATCTTCAATTTCATCAATCAGTGATGCATGATGCAAATTAACTTTAATAGACATGAAAATAAACAAGTAATCAATGCCCAGTTTGTAGGAAACAAAGTTAACTGGCTGCTCACCAATGGACAGATCACTGAAATCGATGATATGAATTGCATTCAGTTTCTCAAGGTCATCTCCATCAGTTCTTTTGCCTTCAGTGGAAGAACCAAATTTTGTGGCCCCCTCAATGAGAATGTTATCATCCATAATATCTGAATGTATCCAAGAAGGGAATGTGTATACCGATTCACCATTGTCATCCTGATTGTTCAATCAGAGAACATTAAACACAAAGTTTGACACAAGATACATATAAAGAAGACAAACCTACAAATTTACCTTAACAAACTTGATTAGAAAGCCCATATCAGGAGGGAGATATTCTTCAGCCTTCTCAAGTAGAACTTGTGGGACGGAACCCCCCCTATAAACATAGGTAAAGAATGTTCAGGTATCAGGCAATGCATGAAATTCAGTAGCAATATAATATCATGGTAGCATATCAGGCTAAAATAAGACAATACCAAATCAATGCATAGCGATTGCAATTTATATTTTGCTAATGTTAAAACTTAAAAGTTAAAACTGGTAAGGAAGAAAGAATGGACTTGTAGTGTACTCCATGATTTACTGGAGACCTATCTGACATGCCTTTAACAATGTTTTTGCGTTTTTAAGAACTCCACGTACACCCAAGTATAAAATTTTAAGTTGTAGTGAACCTTTCTGTAGTTTGAAAATATTCTTATTATTCACTTTGCATGCAACTTATTTTGGAGAAATTTTTTTCTTGGGGACCCTCAATGATTGAAACATCACATATTCTGGCCGAAATAAAAATCAGAGCAAAGAAAATATCCTGTTTTAGAGATACTCATGAAACCTATGCCGAACAAGCTTTACCAGTTAGCGAGGTGCTTCTTTATATTCTTCTTCCTTTCTTCTAGAGTAGAGACTGGTTGTTTCCATTCAGGTGGAACATTGGTAACATTACAAAATGGTTTTGACATTTCTTTCACATTAATTTCCTCAGATTTTGGTACAGGTTCCACATGTGGAAAGGGTAATAGATGGATATTTCGCATTTGAACTCCCAAAGATGATGCAAGATTCAAAAAGTCAGTCTTGGACAATGTATCACGGCTGAAAAATAAAGAAGAAAAGTAAGCTCATAGTCATATTCCCTTTGCATAATCACATTTTCTCTCGAGAAAAGAACAAAACTTACACACGAGCAAATATATCCCCTTTGCATTTCCTGGTAACCATGTAAGGCCAAATTGGTTTGTTTGAAACATCAGCTGAATTACTCATTCCAAACTGTTGTTTGCTCCATAACCCCAGAGGGAAACAGCGGTTTGCATATGAAACCTCCCAAGGATAGTATTTAACCAAAACATCTGGCATTCCTTTTCCATCCCATGGTACTGTCTTGTAGATACCATCCTGATACACAAGAAAGCCACTTGCAATGATCTCAGGGATGTGGTTGATCAAAGGTGATCCAACTTTTCGCAGCAGATCATAGAACTCAAGCTGCATCAGGAAAAAGATCAATTTCAGTAGTATGACACTCAGTTGTATCAAGTTGCAGAAGCCAATGCAATACCTCTGTGCCCAAACCATGGACAGAATAACCCAACCCTCCTTCAGCATAAATTTTAATCACATTGTCAGAGACAATGAAGACCTGAAAAAAAGTCGTAGTATAGGTTACATGTAATACCAAAAACCGACCGGCAAACATATATTGCAATTTGACATTACGTGGCATTTTATAACATTAAATTTCACTCCAATAGCTCAGATCTGTTCCATGTCATGGAAAAGCAGGGAGCAATTGCCAATTATGCGGCACCTACAAATCTGCTGAAGTTAGACCCGTACTAAGCTGAGGCCACAGATGCATTAACAAGGAAACCACGATATGCTACATGAATCAGTTTGTGTGTGATATCTGTAGCATGTGGAAAAGTATTTAGAATCAACACAATACTATGAAGATTCTCAGTGCCTTTTTATGAACTTTAAGAACTACCAAGCATGCCACAATAGTTTATTGATAGCTTTAACTTTGAGGATCTCATTAAAAAAAATGTCTGTACTTACTGGGTTGCTACCTGTGCCAACAGGAAGCTTTTCATCCTGAGAGGGTGGTGGTAAACTATGGCATGCACTTATTTCCTCTAAGCACGCATACCATTTGTCTACACTTATTGCAAGGCATGCACCCTACAGGAACAAGCATATCAATTAGTACAAGGAACAGAGCATCCTCAAGAAACAAATAACATCTTAAAATAATAATAAATAAATAAAAATAAAACACACTGTAATTTTGTACATAGAAAATTGATGACAACGTGAAATTTTACATAAATGACAGAAAAACAACCCACCTTCCATATTAGTTCTCTCAGTTCAGGTTTAAGAACCCATAGCCTGCGCAGCCATTCTCTTGCTTCTCTCTGCCCAATTGAATTAGTAGGGCTCCAGACAGAAGAATAGTGATCTCTTTCTTTCTCAAGGAATTGGGACATGAAATTTATATCATATGAGAACATTTGGTTCTCCAAACTTTCATGAACATCTGCAAACTCAAATGAAGAACTCTGGTTTACACCATTTGAAGTTCTTACAGGATCAGAACCTTTCAGTCTTTTTTCCTTACGGGTCATGTTAGGGTGGTTCCATCTAGTCATTGTCTCAGGTGGATGATTTTCAATGTCTCTAATAGATTTGCCTGGAACAGCCAGTAGGCCAGCACGGCAAACTCCTTTGTGACAGTGACCAGGTGCCATGTCCAGACACACATGCTCAAAATTTGATTGATTGACAAAGTTTTGTGTCACTGCAACTGTCATCTCGAGGTTCAGAACACAATGCCACCAACCACTAGGAACAAATATGGTCTCTCCTGGTACTTGTGTGCATTCCAGTGGTTTCTCATGTTCAGCAAGATGTGGATAGATATCAAGCCACCACTGCAAATGAACAAATTAACGTTGAATGATATGCAGAAAACAAGATAAATTGGGAGGAAAAGCTCAAACAGTAGCAAGTACATTTACCTGCAAAGATGTTGGAGTCTCAATGTCAACATCACCATCTTCATCACTTACATGAACTGTGACACCACCAGGCACTCTTCCTGGAGGGTACAATGCCCATCTATGAAATAAGATGGACATTGTTAGTGGAAGGCCAGAATCTTACTAATTCCAATTTTTTAACATTTTATAGCACAGGGTAATCAGTTTAACAGTGCACAAGCAGTACAGGTTGTTCAGAATATAAGTGTGTTGAACATAAGTGAAGTTATGGATTAATGATTAAAAACTACAGTAAGCAGATCAAGGTTTTTTTGCAGTGATTTTAGAAAGCAGTATATGTTCATTTAATAGTTACTACCTTCCATATGAGGTACACCCAGGTGTATGTACTTCCTACCTCTATTTGGTTAAAAACAACTTCCTAATCAAGAGGAGCCAACTAACAACTTCCATTTATGAAATATACTTCCATCTGCGTAACATCAGTCAATATAAAGAGAGTAGGGAGTACATACTCCCGGTAGTACGCTTTTATTTTCCTATATATATATAAAATGTATAGTGAACCCAACCTTTTCCGGCCACAAAGAAGAGTATTCCATGCGCTGGTCAATCCTGGATCAACATGCCAAGAAGCACCTGATCTATCTGGTCCAACAATAAGCCATCTGAAAGCTGGTCGTTGATCATATTCCAGGATATCAAAAAAATCTTCTTGGAATAAATGAGGGATGCTGTAATCTTCCAATAGTGCTGGTGCTGATTCTCCAAACTGTAATGATTTGTCAACTGAGATTTTCTTGCCACAACTTTTGTAGCAAATGAAATGAAGTTATGTTCACCTTATCATCAAATATGTAAAGAGGATCTTCATCATGCTGGACTTCCATGTAAGAAACATAATCTTTTAGTTTCATTGTTATCTTCTGAGGACTTCTTTGTGATATCCTAAATGGAACTTCACCATAATCGTGCATTAGTTGTTGCATCGTCCATTTAGTCCTTGCTGGCCAGGTTTCAGCCAGCTTAGTAAGCAAAACCTAATGGTGCAATACCAATAATATGCTTTCAGACAAAAAAAACACACGCAAAAATAACATAGAGAATCCATGTGTGGTTAAATCTGAATTAAGACTAAAAGTTGACTCAATTCTTACTGGGCCTTTTCCATCATACTGAGAACGAAATTGATCCAAAGAAAGGTCAGCTTTTCTTTCCACATGGCCATTGTCAAAGGAAAAACTACTCAAAGTAGTAAAACATCTATACCATCTCCTGTATAAGTACAAGGAATTGAATCCTGCAGGAAAGTAAGTGTAAATAGGGAGATTATAAAAGCAGAAACAACAAACAATCAGTAGATGTATCTTACCATCAAAATGACGAGGCTTCTGGTAAATCTCATTATTTTCTGAACAAAGACTAAGCCTGAAAGAGAACTAATCAGTGCCCAACCTTTTCAAAGGCGATCATTGATCACTAAGAATAATATCCAAAATACTAAATGCAGCATATTATAATGGGTTAGACATAAATACATAACACTTCACTAAATATAAAATGGCAAGATGGAATGTTCGCATACCTACACAATGCTGTCTTCTTCCAAGAACCTTTGTACTCAAGAAGACCCCCAACTGATAGACATTTGCTCATCCAAAGAGGTTCCTCATTGGAAAGTATGTACATGACACTGCCAAGTGATTTAAGATAATATCACAAGCTAGTACATTATAATTTCCCTAAAAAAGTGAACGAAGTACACAAGCTGGTAAATGTTTTAAGAAAACAAAGCTTTCAAGCTCATGATCTCTAAGTAACGACAATATTCTAATAGGAGCTGTTATTTTATACTCTCTCTCTCTCTCTCCAGCCAAAAAAGGATGCTAAGTTTCAGCAGCATGCACATAGAACAAGGAAGAAGTTAGTGGTTTATACTTTGTAGTTCTTGATTGTTTGGCCCTAATAATTGTATAGTTGGTACCAATAAGCACTTAATATGGGCATTTGGTGGGTATGTTGTCAAGAAAAACAAAACAAAACTACAAGTATTCAGCAGAAGGGCTTACTGTACAGCAAATCGTTTTATCCTTTTGATCTTCATTTTTTCCTAACACCGTGTAACTCGTATCTTCATATGCTAAGAAGTAAGAACCTAAGACACCACTATTAAGGACTATAATCTGTGCAATTCGGCTCATTTGACTCATATCTGTCCGCAATCAAACAGAATTCGGAATCGAGCATAATTTAATAAGCGATTTCGGAAAAACGGAAGTGCAGTTTGCTGGTCCACTTGACTGATCATGATGCTAGTAGCAATCCAAACATCAGAACCCGATATTTCCAGCTAAGACAGGGAGCTAATTGCAAAAGGACATGACGGGAGTCGGGAGAGACCAAGAGAAGAGGTGAAGGGAGCTGCGGCAACCTGCTAACGCATGCGAGGCGGCCGATGTCGGTGGGCGAGAGGAGGTCGACGACGGCGCAGAGCACCTCGTCGGGGAGCACCGCGAGGCCGCCGAGGGCCGCCTCCCTCCGACCGTTCCCCGGCTCCGCCGCTGCTTCCATCGCCGGCCACCGGGCCGGATCGGCGGTGGTTTAACGCGGGTTGGGTGTGGGTCTGTGGGATCAGATCGGTGGGAACCGCGCGTTGGATTTGAGAGGCTGTCTTGTGGGGCGGAGGGACGTATATTTATAAATGGCGAGTTTTCGAAACCGTGGACGCGAATTGGATTCGCCTCCTCGACCCTTCCGGCGGCGTATTCCATCTAAACCCGCCGTCTAAACTAGGAGGCGTATTTTGTACGACTCCCGTGCTTGACGCACACTATCTTGAGAAAAAAAAAAAAGCTAATGTCCTTGAAGCAGAAAGGGAGGGACAATCCCACGCAGTATGCACCAACGTACACGTGTCCCGAATATTAGGTACGACCTTCATGATGCCCTCGCATCCTATGCTTTTTCTTCTTCGATCTTCTCGTTGGTGACTAATCTTGCATGATTCTACCCAGGGTTCAAAATCTCCTGGAGACGTGGAGCCGAGATTTTAAATCTTGCTGAAATAAAAAATTTAATTTTTTTTAAATTGCTACAGTAATTTTAAAGTTTTTTCTAATGTTTCGTTTTTTGGACCGAGATTATCACAAATTCAACCGGTTTTATTTTTTAAATCGGATTTTGTACTAAATTTTTTGTGAAGAATTGTGATGCATTTTCTAATGAATACATGTGAAATTTTTGTAAAAAAATTTTCTAGCCTCGGGAGACCATTTTAGAACTCGATTGAAATTTTGGTTTTGTCAGCCTAAAAAATATCGGATTTAAAATTTGGTTTTTGAATTTTGGTCAAAGTTCTGAAATTTCAAATTTCGACCGCCCCCGAGATGTGGTTCGAAGACGAAATTTGGAACCTTGATTCTACCCGCACGCTGAAAATGCCTGATAGAATCAGCGACAGTTATGTACTTATAGAAACATCTCGAACAAAGCATTCATAGTCTGTTTGGTTTATATACTAAGGTTGTCATATTTTTTTATCAAACTTGTCTAAGGTTAGGTAATCAAAATTGAAACCACACTTTGGCTAGTAAAATAAATTTTGTCACACTGTTTTTAGTCACTGACTCGTGAGACCTAGATGATAGGAAATAAATCTTACTATAAATGTAACACCCCGGCACCCATGTGCCCTGAATGTTACACCTTCAAGCGACAACAACTCAAAAACACAAGCAAAACAACCAATCGACCCTAAGCATACTAGTAAGTTGCCGAACTAATTAAAAAAATTTCGGCAGAACCTTCCCTCATTTCTAGACATCCACTCAGCAGGCAGAAAGCAATAATCAACTAGTAATAACAATTACAACAAGCCATGGTACCAAACAACCATCATGACCATTAAGTAGAGACAACTATCCTAAACATTCTAGTAGCAACTACTGTAGGGTCGAGGATGTGTCTAGAGGGGGGTGAATAGGCGATTTAAAAAAAACTTTAACTATTAATCGAGGATCGCCTCTAATCAACCCTATGTCAAAACCTGCACATTACTTATGCGCAAGCGGAAGACTAATGTTTTGACAATTAAAGCCTAAATCAACTAGGCTCACTAGTGCACTAACTAAATTAAGTCTCTAAGCTAGAATTGCTATGTCGATCAAGCAAGATACACTAAGCAATTCTATTCACAATCAAGCAATCAATAATATGCAATAAGGTAAATGCTTGAATGTAAAAGAGACAAGGGATACAATACTTTTTACCGTAGTTCGGAGACTTCTCTCCTACTCCATGTTGAGGAAATCCAACTCATTTTGGATCGGCCCACTCACTTGAGCCTTCCACCTCGAATCCACTAATGGTTGCTTTTTACCCCGCCGGGTAGGCTAAGAACCAACCTTCACAAACTTCGCCGGGGCTTCTCACAAACGTTGAGAGCTCCCGCGCACGACGCACCTACGCCGTCTAGGAGGCCACCACCTCCAAGAGTAACGAGTTGAGCACTCCGCTCAAGCTTCACCGATCGCACCTCCGCAACTCCGGTGATCACCTAGTGTAACCAATGCAACTAGGGTCCTCTCAATCCTCACTAGATGCAACTCATGCAACTAGGATCACTCTTGAGCTCAAAACCAAATTGGGAGAAAGCAAACTATACAAAACCCTCCCACAAACTCAACCAAAGCTCAAGAACACTCAAGAGTGCAGCAACCATTATGCTAATGCCCCCCAAGGGGGTCTTATTTAGCCCCCACTCCAAAACTAGCCGTTGGAGGGGCAAAACCCTGAAAAATCAGCAAATGCGATAGTACCGACGGCAAAACTGTAGTACTACCGCCCCTTAAGGCAACGGCTATAAAACTAGCCGTTACACAACAAATCTGGTACTACCACAGGCAAAATCCCAGTAGTACCGCTCCACCGGCAAGATCGCCTCAAGTCAGCAGATTACCGCTTCCAAAGAAACAGAAGACTCTTCAGAAAAGAGCTACCGCAAAGCAAAACCCGGTACTATCGCAAACCCGGTAGTACCGCAATAACACCAGCGGTAGTGCCGGACTCCAAAAACTCAGAAACACTCCAGAAAACACCTCTCTAGAAAATAAGTACTGGCACTAAAAACCCGGTACCACCACAACCCCGGTAGTACCGCTCTTTACACAGCGGTAGTGCTGGCCTCAAACTTCAGAAAAACTCATTTGCGTCGGACCGAAAACTTGGTCCGGCGTTAACGCAATTTGCGCCGGACTAAAACTTGGTCCGGCGTAAGCGTGCTTTTGGCAAACAACTACCGCACAACAAATATCGGTACTACCGCACCTACGGTAGTACCTCTATTAAAACTCCGGTACTACCGCACCTATGGTAGTACCTCCAATAAACCCGCGGTAGTGCCGGACTTCAAACACTTTCAGAAAACACCTGATTTTGGAAAACAAGTACCGCTTCACAAATAGCGGTAGTACCGTCCGAGCGGCAGTACCGACGCCCATACGGCGGTACTGCCGACCTAGTGGTAGTACCGGCATTAACACTACGGTACTGCCGGCAAAACAGAGAAAACAGGGTTTAAACTCCAACCTTTTCTCCGAAGCTTCAACAACAATTCTTTGAGCCAAATGGTGATCAAACCACGATCATACTCAGTTGCAAAACACTTTTGCAACACCACTAAACCATGCTCAAAGAATTCAACCAAACTCCAAATCATTTGCGAAGAACACAATTCGCAAACGTCTCAAAGATTATATTTGCAAGAACGTATTAAGCAAATAAATCCCGAAGTCTATAAGGTTTATCCTCCTAGTCATGTGATGGTCAAACCACGACCAAACGGACTTGCAAAAACCACGGTGCAAGTATCACATGCTTTTAGGACCGGAACCCATAGACCTCTCGTTTATTCGCACAACGAACTCGCAAATAAATAAACAAACCAAATCAGAGTGCATGAGCTCTCTAATTGCAACTCCTGCAATTCTCTAGCTCCATGCACTAAACCAAACACTTGCTTGAGCTCTTTCCTTTTGCAACCCGTGCAAACATAGCTCCAAGCAATACCAAATAAACGCAATAAGATTTTGTTTGAAAACAAAGACAAAACATAAAGCTTCATATATTGCAACACATGCAAAGAATGAACTTCATGCAAAAGCCAACGCATTAGCTTATCCTATTTGCATCTAATGCAAATCAAAGCTCAATGCGAAAACTCCAAGCATAAGCTTGACCTATTTGCAACAAATGCCAAATAGAGCTTATGCAAAATCCAAGCACGAGCTTCACCCATTCGCAACACATGCCAAATGGTTAGCTCTATGCAAAAACCAAATCAAATAAGATTTAAGCTCGAGTGACTACGGGATTGAGATCACCAACATATGATGAAGCTCAAAGCAAAGACTCAACCCCTCTTAATAGTACGACGCTAAAACTAAACACAAAGCTAGAAAAGATCATTAGCCTATCTAGTTATACCTTAGCCGCCGCAAGCAATCCCCTTTGGGGTCTTTATGATATTCAATCATCTTGTTCCCCCGGGATCGTCACCCTGGCTCTCTTATCTCTTTCTGGGATCTCTTGACGTCCATCACCTCATGATGTCGTCGTTGTCCCGTTTTCATCATCTCAACTATCTTTGGACTTAACCTAGCTCATTCATCACTTATGAAAAATGGTTAGTCCAAGATGCATGCATCTAAGCACTCCATTAACACATAATGGATACCACTTACATCAATTGAGCACAACCTAAATCAATTAAATGAATTTATATGTGTCTTGAGCACATGATGCAACTAATGTTTCATAATACTCAAGAACTTTCCATTTGTCCTTAATCGATCACAAGAATACCATCAACACATGATGAAATGTCCTTTAATGATTAGGAGATAAATGAACTCAATTTAAACATTCATTTAAATTGATGTGTTTCAATGTATTGATCCTTTATATATGGAGTGAAGAATAGATCAATATATTGATACATCAAGTTCAAGTGTGAACTCCCCCTAGATATGTGCATCCATGTAGTATATGGATTGGGAAACATAATGCACATTTTGTGGTTAATGCAGTGGAGAATTCATATCTTAACTTGAATCCAAAGTATGCAATTTATACTAGAATGGATATGCATACATATCTTGGGTTTTTCATTTTCCATCCAAATATGAGACTATTGAATTTAACTCAATAAACATGTTAGTCTCAATAAGATTAGATTTGTTATTAAACAAAGATTAATCATTAATCTAAACCAATTACCAAAACCAAATGGAGTTTGAATTTACAACTACAACAATAGGTCATGGAATCAATCAACCATCATGACCATTTAATACACTCAACCAAACATAACAACATGATTAACAGGTAAGCAAGTTGCATTTAAAGAGAGACTACAAGTTCATTAACACACTTAAGGAGGCCAACAACATAGCATCATTACTTACAATTTGCCTAAACAAAATCCTATTCAAATACTCCTAGAACCCTTTGCAAAAGTAGGATATTACAACTATTTGAGCTACATTAGGTTGAAGTAAGTGAAGTGCTAGCCCAAACCTCATGATGCCGCTCTGGAGGTACCTAAAATAAAGCAATAAGACAACAAGCGTGAGTTCATCACTCAGCAAAATGTAAAGCAACAGAGCAAGTAGCAAAACAATTAAACTTGTATCCACACAACACATAATTTAAGCATCCGAGTAATGAACTCAACAATTCATCATTTTAACTCATCTCATACATCTCTGTCTCATAAAATGCCATGAATATGCACATGCAAGCCTTTTTATGGAGCTCATACCGATATTGCCGAGTGCACACCCGTCGGTGTGCACCCTCATCCCCTCCATCCCGTGGAGGGTGCCTACGCTTACTGACTCGCTCCCATACTCTAACGATGTGGGACTACGAGGTAGGTCTTTTGTGTTCACTACGTGTGAACACAGAGGCCCGCATCAAAATGGGACACCTCTTCCTTTTATGAATACACAGATGCAATTAACATAAATACATTGTGTCAGCGTATTAAACGCTGGGGTGCCCACGCAGCCGCATTAAGTACTCACGCCGGAGGATGTGTGGCGTTCGAGCCACTCCTCGAAGCGACCGAAAAGTGCTCGCCAGAGGGCCAGTGGCGGTTCGAGCCACTCCTCGGCGACAGCGAGAAGGTGCTCGCCAAGAAGAAGCAGTGGCGTTGAGCCACTCCTCGAGGCGACGGCAAAGGTGCTCGCCCAGGGGCGAGTGGCGTTGAGCCACTCCTCAGCGACAGCAAAGGTGCTCGCCCAGGGGCGAGTGGCGTTAGAGCCACTCCTCGAAGCGACGATGAAGGTGCTCACAAGAGGGCAGTGGCGTCGAGCCACTCCTCGAGGCGTAGTTCCCAGAATCAACCCCGTGAATCGTACTCTGAGCGAAGGTCAAGGATATTTAATGCGAGACGTCGCATTAAATGCAGATGTGTAAGCGCGGTATGAAGCGGCGTGTCTTCCCAGGCGCGCATTAATGATGGGTGGCCCCGAATCGACATCCCCTCTCTCTGGCCGAACTGCGCAGGGGTGACAGATAAAAGGCGGGACCCAAAGGCGAAGTCTAAGTCGAGCTAGGGCAGGGCATTAAATGTGATGTAAGAGAGTGTGGACGGGTGCATTAAATGCTGCTTTGTAGCGTGTCGAGACACTTGCTTTCACGCAAGCTTATGGCCATGCGCCCAGCCGGCCCAGAGTATAAAAGGGAGCTAGGGTGCATGGGAGAAAGAAGGTTGATCCTTGGTTGGCGGGAATCAGTGAAGGTCGTCTTCCCGAGCCTTGTAAGAACTTTGAACTTCGAAGAATCCACCAAGCGAGGACTAGGGTTATTACTCCTTTGGAGGGCCCGAACACAGGTAAACTTCGGCGCCTTCTTGCTTGCTCCCAGATCCGTTCTTCCGTCTTTGGAGCGGTTGCCACAAAAGCCCGGTCCAGATCTCAAGCACCCAATCCTAGGGTGCTGTTGGCGATAAGCCGGACGCGCCGGTAGGGGCTTAGTGGTTAGATCGTTCCGTTCTTCCATTCCTTTTGAGAAGTTTGCAAGAATCGAAGATCATCAGGTATGGCGGAATCTCATCGCCAACGTGGCGCCCTCAGCGGCGCGAGGCCGATCTCGGCTCGTGAAGTCGGAGTCGGTCACCGATCCTCTCAGCGGCGGGAGGCGCGAGCTGCATCCAACCAGGAGCTCGGCGGTCCACGGCGCTTCTTTGTTGGGGAAGATACCAATGCAAAGCGCTTCATGCGGCGGTTGCTCTGGATCATCCTCCTGGTCAAGCGACGGGCGACACCCAGCCACCCCTTGGCTCCAGGACATTGCCCGTCTAGTGGACTCGGCCAACCCAAGAGGTTCTTTGTGGCAATTCAGCCGAGGAGCTTCGGCGTCCTCATGAGTTCGGGATAGTGGATGCCCAAGCTTCGATCGCTCTTTAGCGACTCTCTCCCGGCCGCAGCAGGGCCGGGATAAAGGAAGGGAATACTGGTTGGTTGCCCCTGCAAACCTTGAGGGGCGTG
The DNA here is from genome assembly GCA_036346355.1 of Rhipidocladum racemiflorum. NCBI lineage: Eukaryota > Viridiplantae > Streptophyta > Magnoliopsida > Poales > Poaceae > Rhipidocladum > Rhipidocladum racemiflorum. The sequence goes on along the minus strand of CM070580.1, from coordinate 35,511,349 downwards.
CACAAGCTTCGCATCTTCCCTTGGTACTCTTGGGAGGAGGGCAGCGAGGATGCGAGGGCACGCCTGTTGAAGAGGCGGCTCGAAGGAGGTGATCTGCGTCAAGTTCTTTGAGGCGTCACCATAACGCAGCGCCAAACTCCCCATTGCCCGGTCGGTCGAAGGAGCTTCCCCTTCAGCTACGGGGAGAGTGTAGACTCGCACTCCTCGGCCCATCTCAGGTCGAAGTGCAGTGGCGACACTACTCCCATATAATGTTGGGTGCCGTGCGTTTTCCCTCACGTCCAATCGGCGTGGCCGGAGATTTCGTCCCGCGCCCATCGAGAAGTATGGCGGCACCACCAACCCCGGTGAAAATTCTGCAGATTTATCTGACGGTGGTGCGTCTTTGCGGGTCGAGATAGAGTTATGGCCTAACTACTTCCGATGCCGATTGGCTCCTCCCGCTCCTCGGCCGAACCTTTCCTTCGAGTTCGTGCGCTGTGGGAGGAATGCGCGACATTTTGTCGCCAGCACTTTCAGGGGCTCCTCACGCTCAGGGTGTGGAGGGCGACCTCCACGCTTTGGAGGCGAGAAGGAGAGTCCCCTGAGGGGGTTTATTCGGCCGGTTTAGCCATTGCCGTGAACCACGATCCCGGATCTCTGGCGGTCGGTTATTGTGCGTTCGGAGGGTTAGGGATCGAAGATCTGAGGAAGATGGCTACCCGCTTGTCGCTACCACTTCCGAGCTCTTCTCTGCCTGATGTGCCGAGGCGGTGAGGCTCGGAAAGGGTGCAACGAACCCTCAAACCCTCAATGGCCGGGCGTCGAAGTCCTCCGGCCGTAAAAAGAAGAAGCGCAAGGAGGCCGTCGCGAGAGGTTTTGGTGACCGATCCGAAGCCAAGCCTCGGCTAGCGATGATCGAGGCGAAGAGATCGCCGGGACGTGAGACAATCGCAGGACGCCCGTTCTTTCCCGGCCGAAGACAGGGTAAGCCGTCTTGCCCCATCCACGCACAAATGGGCCGACACGGAAGATTGCCAGGTTGTGTCCAAGTTGAGTGGAAAAGCTGGCCAAGCGCGAAAAAGGATCGCGAAGATGATGGCGAATGGATGGCCCACCGGCTTTCAACAAGCCGAGCACACGGTGGCGTACATTCATGGGGGCTCGGCCACCTACTCTTCCAACTCGCGAAGATACAGCGAGAGAGTGAGTGCAGTGTGTGCCACCATGCGAGCCCGGGACGAGTCGGTGGAAGTGGTCGGATCAATCGATCACTTTCTGGTCGGGCCGACCACGGCGAACACAGGCCCAAACCATCTCCGATCGTGGTCGCCCCTCACGATCCGAGAATGCGGGCACAAGCTTAGTACTCGTTGATGGAGAAAGTGCCATCAACTCTGGCTTCGAGGCGTATCAAGCACTCAAATACCTTATGAAGAAGCTGCGCCCGCGCTTTTTTATGGAATTGCTCGATAGCCCTAATGCCCACAGGACAAGTCCGGCTGACACGTCGGAGCGAAAACTTCAGGACGGAACTCATCAACTTCGAGTCGCCGACTTCGACCTCCCTTACAATGCCGCTGGCCCGGGCGCTAGTCAAATTCATGGCGATTCGCATCATGCTTATTCTTTGATGAAGATCCTGGGCGAGAGGGCCCAATTGTAAAGGTGGACAAGCTCGGCCTTGCGCCTCGACAAGCAAGTGCAAGACCCATTTGGAGCCTTTGTTAGTAGCGTGGCACAAGACCCCTCGGCGCTCCCGGCCAAGGCCAGCGCTGATCCCTTGGGTGAGGTGAAGGTGGTCCCCGTGGGTGAGGAAGGCTCGGGCAAAGTGTGAGAATCGGCGTGATCTCGGCGCCAAATAGGAAAACGCGCTCGTCACCTTCCTCCGGCCTAATCTAGAGGTGTTCGCACAGGAACCATCTCGAAATGATCGGGGTCCTAGGAGGTGATCGAGCAATCGTTGGCAACGCTTCTGAGCGCACCACCCGGCGAGAAGGTCCGAGGCGGCGCCAGGCGACAAGAGGCCATTCGGGAAGAAGTGGAGAAGCTATTGGCCGGAGTTGTCGCGGGAAGCGCCTACCACGAGTGGTGGCTAACCCGTGCTCGTGAAGAAGTCCAATGGGAAGTGGCGAATGTGTATAGACTTCACCGAGCCTCAATAAAGCCTGCCCTAAGGACCCTTACCCCTCTGCCAAGGATTGACCTCGTTGTCGATTCTACCAGGATGTGAAGCTCTATGTTTCTGAGCGCCTACTCAGGATATCATCAATTAGAATGGCGCGAGAAGGCGAAGAAAAGACTGACCTTTGTAACCCCTTTTTGGTGTATCTTTATTACGTTCGAATGCCCTTTGGGTTGAAAGAATGCCGGATCTACCTACCAGCGGTAGCCATGCATATTGTATTCAAGTCACAAATTGGGAAGAACACGGAGGTATATGTTGATGACTTGGTGATAAAAGCTAAGGCGATGGGTTGGTTGAAGATCTGGAGAAACTTTCTCCCACCTCCCAGACTACCGCAAAGTCAATCTGAGAAGTGCGTGTTAGGTGTCATCTGGAAAAGCCGCTTGGCTTCCTGGTCTCGGCCCGGGATCGAAGCCAACCTGCATAAGATTGAAGCAATAGAAACGAATGAAGCCACTGTCAGGCTCAGCGGCTTGATTAGTGGTCGCTGGCCTCCTCGGCCGGTTCATAGCGGAGAAAATCTCCCATTGTTCAAGGCGATGAAGAAGACTAATTCCTTCGAGTGGACCGGAAGCCAGCATTTGAAGATCTGAAGAAATATCTCTCTTCGCCTCCTGTGCTGGTTCGCCCTCGAGCACAGTGAGCAGCTTCTCCTTTATGTAGCGGCAAGCCCCTCAGTGAGTGCAAGACTAGTAGCGGAGCGAGAGGGCGTCTGGCCAGGTCTGTGACGTGAGCAAGGTGCTGCATGATCTGAAACTAGGTATCCCCAGGCCCAAAAATGGTGTATCTTTGTCTTTGGTGGCATCAAGAAACTGCGACATTATTTCCAGGAAGGGAGATCACTGCGGGTCTCTATCCTCTGGGGAGATCCTTCATGTCGTGAAGTGAAGGTCGCATCGCCAAGTGGTCTGGTCATTTGGGGAATTTGGCTTCAAATTTGCCCCCTTGCACGCTATCAAGAGTCAAAAGTGGCGGACTTCATTGTTGAATGGACTCGGCGAGATGGGAAGATAGGGAAGTCCCGTGCCCACGCCTTGGGCGCTCTTCTTGATGGATCCTTTAGGCTCGGCGCGGGGCTGGTTCCTCTGGTCTCCCCGGCCAGGGACCCCCTCAAATATATAGTCGTCCTGGACTTTAAAGCTACCAACAATGTTGCGAATCTGAGTTCTTGGTGAGCTCAGCAGCGACCATCGGCATCTGGCGCCCTCTGATTAAAGCGATTCTTTCTTGGGGTCATCAACCAGGCAAGGAAGGACTTCACCGGCCTCGATCCCGTCATGGCGGCTTACGCGGAGGTTAGAAAGATGGAGAGACACTTGAAGGGCTAGGAGTATACACACATACCTGCGCGACAATTATTTAGCGGACGAGCTCGGCTCATTTCGCCTCGACAAGAGCCCCTGTTCGGTCCGGAGTCTTTGAAGAAAGGCTTGCAGCGACCGTCCATCTCAACCCGTCTCGGTGGGAGGATGGTGATCTTTGCCTCACTCACTTTGGATGGGAAAGCGGCGACGCCTATCGCAACCCCAGTTTACGGTGGGGGCGACGGTGGCCGCCACCCTCGTTGCGAGGAGGAAAAGTGGCACGGCTGAAACGCTGGCAGCGGAGTGCACCCGGACGATCACTCTGTGGTCGCTGCTTGGACCAGGGGAAGGCACATGGATGGACCCGATCCTGGCCTACTGCGGGATCAAGTATGCCCCGACGATGATCGTCGGCCGAGAAGATAGCGAAGGCCAAGCGCTACACCACAGTAGATGGGGACTGTACGCCGGGTGGAAACGGAGTTCTTACGAAGTGCATCACTCGAAGAGGGAACATTTTGCTACGATATCCATGGAGGCGTGTCAGCGGAGCCATTTTCGGTCGGAACCTGGTGGGAAAAGCTTTCGCCACGCGGGTTCTATTGGCCAACCGCCCTCCGGGATGCTTGCGGTGGTGAGGAGATGCGGCGTGCCGATTCCACGCCAAGCAAATCCACCAACCAGCCCAAGCTCTGCAAACCATCCCGCTCTCATGGCCCTTGCGATGCAGGGCTGGATATCTGAGTCCGTTCAGCGAACCCGCGAGGGGCTACACTCATACATTCGTCGCCATTGACAAGTTCACCAAGTGGGTGGAAAGCTGGCCGTGAGAACCATTACCGCTGGCGCCTTGGTCAAGTTCATCACGAGGATCTTCGCCGCTTCGGGGTCGCCAACCGTATCATCACCGACAATGGCGCCCGATTCACGACAGCGCTTTTACGACTTTGCGAAGAAATGGGCACGAAGGTGCTTTGCCTCCGTTGCCCATCCAGAAGCAACGGCCAAGCGAGCCAATGCACCTTTGGTCTTTGAAGGGCCTCAAGACTTCGGGCGTTTGATCGACTTCACCAACGCGGCTCGCGGTGGGTTGAAAGAACTCCGGCGATCTTGTGGTCACCTCGGACCACTCTCACCAGAGCTCTGAGAGACTCCATTCTTTCTCGGTTTACTGAGTGCGGTATCCTCCCTTCCGGAATTGACATTTGGGTCGCCAGCGTCAGTTGGCGCATGAAGAAGATCGGAAGAGATGCGCCAAGGCAGCGTCAATCTCCTGGAAGAAGCCGGGATCGCGGCCCGCGCTCGCTTCAGACAAAGCCTCGGGAGGTACCACGCCACCCGGTCGGTGAGAGAACAACGGCGGTGGCGACTGGTCTTGCGAAAGATTCGATCGCAGTGGGTTACTTGTCTCCCGGTGGAGGGCCCCTTTAAGGTGGTCTCGGTCTCGGCGGCGTTGGCCACCGAGGCGAGGAGGAAGCGCGAACTCGCGAATATAGAGAACTCAAGTTCTACCCTTGAGCAGTTTGTAAGTTTAGGGTTTTGTTCCTCGTCTTGGTCGAATCATGTCTGTCGCCCGACTAAATGAGAAACGGCAAATTGTTCGAGAAATTAAGTATTAAGTTACATTATTTCTACTTGATTACTTCATGCCTTTCGAGTTACGTGTTTTGTGGCAAAGTGTTGAGCGATCACTCTAGTCCATTTCGATCCTACCCGGCGCCATGTGGCAAAGCGGGACCACTATGTAAGTGGCGGCGAAGATTGGGCAATTAGTAAATTGGTTTGAACTCGGCTCGACACGGTCATGACACTCGGTGTCCTCGTGGAATGGCGATTTAAACATCTTGCTATCAAAAGCCTACGATCTGTCCACGTCTTACTGCTTATCGCACCGCTTCGGAGGCCAAGTGCGTGTTGTTTGCAGGATCAGAAGGCAACGAAAAGAATCGCCGGACACAAGGGATACTTTACTCCCTTCTTTTTCCTTCTAAGCCTTAAGCCGGCAAGTGCACTCAGGAGTTAATCTTTGGCGGTCGAAGGTGGAAGGCTAAGAAGACAAGTTAAACATTGCTGAATAAGTCTAAAAGTGTCATGTCGATTCCATGAAAAGTGCTTTACAAAAGTTGTTGCGGCCCAAGTTAAAAGGGCAAAAGGGAGAAAGGGTCTAGGTTATCCTATCCTTCTTCCTCCTCGTCCTAACTTCGCATTTCTTTGCTGAGGTCTTCCGCGAGGGGCCCAGGCGTCCAGCGGGCCCACCTCTTCTCACAGTGCGTCCTCGGTCAGTGGTTGGCCATCTCGGTGGCGGCCAGCGTGGTCGAATACTGCACACCAGCGCCTCGCCTCACTTGATCTCCTTCAATCCCTGGGCGGCAGCCGAGGATCAAAGTTGGCGCCCTTGACGCGGCAAAGACGCTTAACGAACTCAGCGAGCGGCAGCTATGCGCGTCCCTGGGTGGACCGGCCGGCGAGGAAGTCGGGCGGTGAAAGTCCGCCAATCCGACGAAAGGCGGCGTAGTCACGGCGGCTCCATGGCGCTGCATCAACCCAGCGGACGGTCGCCTCCATCCTGGTCAAAAGGCGTACCTCGGCATCTGAGAGTGCGCCTCGGCTTGAGATGCGGTGTCCATTGCGCTCGAGCTCTTCCATGAGCTCGGCGGGCGGCCCCCGCTCCCGCTCCCCACGGCTCCGCTCTGCCTTTCCATCCGTCGTGTAAATTAGCCACCTGCCGGGAGGCATTGATCTCGATGGCGGCGTGCCGGCCAAATTGCTTGCTTTCGGCGTAGGCGGTGGCGGAGTGGGAGTAGAGCTGTCAAGCGCGCGGCCAGTGCATCTGCGTCGCCGGCGAACGGAGTCCGCAGGAGGATCCGAGGGTGCAAGTTAGTCATTTGCAGATGTTGATCGCCGCTTCTTCTTGTCTGGCGGATCATTTCTTTGCCTCCGCTCGCTACCTCAGCCCCGATTCGTGATACAGGAGCCGGGGGTCTCAGAGTGCCACTGGAACAAGCAAAAGCAAGCAAAGGTAAGGCTCCATTCGAAGGTCAAAAGTTTCTGATCTTCTTTTGTGTGTTTCAAGGATTCAGTACTGGTGAGGCCTCGAGCCAAGGCACTCGGAGAATGAGCCCCCCCTCGGGCGGCCTCGGTGGCGGCGTGAGGATGCTCTTTGGTGGGTCCGCCATCGCGCTAGCGATGTTGGCCGTGTAGCTGCTGGCGGCGGCGATCTTCTGGCGCCGAGGGTCCGCCATCGCGTCTTGGCGGGCGTCGGCCACTAGCGATGCCTGGCGGCGGAAGGACGCTAACGCCGGTCGCCATCAAGTAAGCGGTTCGGCCACTTAGCATCTTGATGGCGGCGGAGGACATCTTTGGCCGGGCGGTCGCCACTACGCGGTGCCGGTATGCGCGGAGGAGCTAAGGCTGGCGGTCCGTCATCGGGCTAGCCAAGGGCCGCGGTCGGTTCGCGTGGCGGCGACGAGGTAACTTGGCGCGGTGGAGTCCCATTTGCCGGTGATCAGCCGGCGGATCAGTCACGGTGGCGCGGTGGTGGTGATGAGGTCAGCGGCAATTTCGGTTACCGTCGATCGCCCAGTAGCGTGGCCGGGTCACCGTACGCAAGGTGGCGATGGCGATGGAGGAAAAGCCCGGTACGGCGATCATTGGCGGCGCGCCAACGAATGGGCTTGTGATGGCGGAGCGAGCGTCGCGGCCGTTGATGAAGAAACCGCGGCGAGAGAAGTCCTCAGAGGGTGGGGCGTATGAAAGATCCATGCGGCCACGTGGCCGGCCCGATAGTCGTGGTGGTGGACGTTCGATGGGGCAATGTCGTCGGCGAGCGCTTTGTTCACTCCCAGGCTACCAGGAAGTCTGCCGCATGATTATCAGGGGCCCTTGATGGGACGATGATGGGCGTCCCATGGCGTCCATCTTGGGCATCGCCTTGGCGATCCCGCCCGATCCAGAGGGTGCATGTCGCGAGTGGAGAGCGCAGCCTCGGGGAAGAAGCCGCCGATTGGCCCTGGCCATCGTCCAGAAGCGATCTCTTGCGGCGTCCGGCTTTCCACGGTGACATAGCAAAGAAAGAAGAAGAAGCGATGTTAAAAAAAAAAAAAAAAAAAAAAGAAAAGAATGATGATGAAGAAGGAAGGCGTAGAGCTTACCTCCTGGAACCGTCCAGAGTCCCGTCGTCCACGCCCAGGTAGTGCCAAGGCGGTCTTAAACGGCGCAAGAACTAATCCTCCGGACACGAAGTCGGAGAACCATGCTCTCCGGTCAGCCACCTGCTATCCGCATGATGATCAACCCAGCCAACATTGCAAGTAGCTCGGGCGTGTCGGCGACGAGATACAGGTGATTCAATTCGCCCACCGCTCCGTTAGGAAGCCCAGAACTTCCAATCGTCTTCAACGCGTACAACCATTCGTGGCGCCACATTTTCCACGGTGGATCGGTTCTCCATTGGAATGTAGCGGCCAGAACGGCCCCGTCTCTAAGTCGCAGATGGCGGCACAGGAGATCTTGGAGCCCGGCCGTGCGCGGAGCGAGAAGAAGTAGCGGAAAAGGAGAAGATTGGGCATTACCCCTATAAACATTTCACGAGAAGTGGGCGAAGGCGGAGAGGAGCACAATGGAGTTAGGCGGAGGTGGATGTTGTGAATGTCGTAGAAGTTGAGGGCGATAGTAGAAGTCGAGATGGGCGGGACCAAGCACCGCCATCATCGCCGAACGAAGAAGATGACTTCCTGGCGTGGCGGGGAGCGATCCCGGCATGCGAGAGCGTGTGAGCGATCACCTTGGAGCATTAGCGGCGGCGTTCTCTTCCACGGTTGAAGGAGGGAGAACAGAGTCGGAGAGGCCATCGAGAATCGGCCTAAGGAAGAAGAAGCTAAAGCGAGGAAGGAGCGAGCGGCAGCAGGACTGCCCCTGGTCGCCTGCTTATTTATAAGAATTCAAGGAAGAGCCTGGCGGGAAAGTCGAAGAAGCGCGGCGATTGGATCTTGGGAAAACAAAGCATTTTTCAGGAAGTGAGACCGTCCTGGAAGCCTCGAAGCGGCCAGTATCCACCTCGGGGCCGGTAGGAAAAGAGGCAAGTTTTTAAGACCGCGGCGTGCGTGGGCATTTATGGGCCCCACCCGGGAGATTGAACGTTCGGCCGAAGAAAAGAAAAGAATAAAGACACTCTGGTGGGCAGGGCTCTTGTCGTCATTGCCCGGGGTGCCTGTGGCGCAGACATATACTCACGCCCGGAGAGGGCGAGGTGGCGTTCAGCCACTCCTCAGGCGACCAGAAAGTGCTCGCCAAGAGGAGGTGAGTGGCCCTCACTCCTCGAGGCGACAGCGGATGTGCTCGGCCAAGAGGGCGAGTGGCGTTGAGCCACTCCTCGGCGACGGCAAAATGTCGCCCAGGGGCAGTGGCGTTCGAGGCCACTCCTCGAAGGCGACCAAAGTGCTCGCCAGGGGCGAGTGGCGTTCAGAGGCCACTCCTCGAGGCGACCGGTAAAAGGTGTGCTCGCCAAGAAGGGCAGTGGCGTTAGCCACTCCTCAGGCGTAGTTCCCAGAATCAACCGTAACATTACACAGGCGAAGGGTCAAGGATATTTAATGCGAGGCGTGCATTAAATGCGGATGTGTAGGCAGCGGTATGGCGTGTCTTCCCAGCATTAATGATGGGTGGCCCCAATCGACATCCCTCTCTCTGGCGAACTGCGGGGTAATGAGTAAAGGACCCAAAGGCGAAGTCTAAGTCGGCTAGACAGGCATTAAATGTGATGTAAGAGAGTGTGGTGCATTAAATATGCATGTGTAAATGTCGAACACTTGCTTTACGAAGCTTGTAAGCCCATGCGCCCCGGCAAATTTTGTATAAAAGGAGCTAGGGTGCATGGGAGAAAGGTTGTTGATCCTTGGTTGGCGGGGCAGTAGAAGGTCGTCTTCCCAGCCTTGTAAGAACTTTGAACTCGAAGAATCCACCACAGGACTAGGTTATTACTCCTTTGGAGGCCCGAACACAGGTAAGCTTCAGTGCCTTCTTGCTTGCTCCCAGCATCCCGTTCTTCCCGTCTTTGGAGCGGTTGCCACAAAAGCCCCCAGTCCGAATCTCTCAAGCACCCAATCCTAGGGTGCCTGTTGGCCAGTAAGCCGACACATTGCATCAATTTAAACATACCCATTGCATCAATTTAAATCTACTCATTCAATTAAATATATTCATTTGCATTAACCAACTCATTCAATTCCAAATCTAAGAGCAAAATAAGAGGTGACAACCGCCATTAAACCGGAAATGCCACTTCACACTTGCCTCTACCCGCGAGGAGTGTGGTGACGCGAGGAGGATGCCGCACCCGAGGCTACTCCGCCTGAAAAAGAATCACAATGCATTTCTCATACTCTGGACTAAACAATTACAACTTCACAAATCGCTTCTACGCTCTAACCCGACCAACAAACCCAACACAAACCTAACTTCACGCATTTAGGACAACACTCACTAAAACGATCACAACTTCCAAATGGCTAGACCAAAATCTGCGTTCTTGTACTCTAAATGACCACAAGATGGTAACATAGGAAGAACTCAAAGCCATTTGAGCTGGAGTTGTCTCAACCAATCCCATAATTGAAATGAACACAAGCTACAAGCATAAGTAGTAATTTGGGACAGCAAGCACTAAAAACGGCATAACTTCTAATTGGCTAAGTTAAAGTTCATGTTCTTAGGCTCTAAATGACCATAAGAGACCCATATAATGATACCCTATAGCCCCTAAAATAGGAGCTGGAGCTAAAGCCCTAAAAAAACCCTCTAAACTTCAGACCCAAAATATGGGCTTCCAAAAAAGCTGATTTCTGGCCAGCAAGTTCAAAACAGTATAACTTTTGATTCCTAACTCTAAATGAAGGAAACAAATACATTTTATAAATCTATAGGAAATGTCCCACCTTTCTCCAGGCAAGTGGAAAGGCTGAATCGGTCTACAGCTAGGTCGAAAACCCAGTTGAACATTTCAGCTTACAAAATAATCTACTTAGGACAGCAAACACTAAAAATGGCATAACTTTTAAATGGCTTAATGGATTTTAGTGTTCTTATGCTTAAAGTAAAGGGGAAAGGAATATCTACAACAAACTCTACAACCAAAAAGACATTTGACCACTCTAGGGACCCCAAAACTGAGCTGCAAAACAGTCCTAAAATCTGCTCGAAAAAGGAAACAGATTTCCCTCCATTGGAACTTGTTTTCCCTCCAAAATTCCAATGCTATGAACCCTTGAAAGGACCGGAGATGTCGCCTAGAGGGGGGGTGAATAGGCGGATTAAAAAATCGCAGCGGAATTAAATTTGGCCGAGCTGGTCAATCTGGAGTCTCCGGGTATTTTATCCGGATACTCCGGCTTGTCCGGAGTGTCCGGTATTTTATCCGGATACTCCAGGTTAAGCTGCTCGGGAACGAAACTACAACTACACTATTTAGCACAGGACACTTCAATAAATAGATAGTAAGAACAACCTAGATCAAAAGCTAGTGCGGATTTAAATTAAAGCGTTGCAACAACCTAGATCTAAGCTCTACAAAGCCAAATCCACACAAGCTAAGCTAGGAAGTAAAAGAGAAAGTGGGAGACGCGATTTTTCACCGAAGTTCGGATTCTTGAAGGGAATCCTACGTCTCCGTTGAGGTGGCTCGGTCGCACTTGAGCCGGGGTCTCTTTCAACCCGCTTTCCTCCCGGTGTTGCACAAATGCACTCGCCGGCTTCACTTCTTGTCTCTTCCCTTTCGGAGGCGAGACTCACCTTCACAAACGACCGGGGCACACCACAAGCGTTGGTTGCTCCCGGTGACTCCTAGCCGTTTAGGAGACCTTCAACCTCCAAGAGTAATAACACCACGGGAACTCGCTTGAAGGATGAACTAGTGCTCAAGGACTTGAATTGAATGCACTTAGCACTTTTCTTCTTCCCCACCACACCAAATGAGATCAAACAACAAATCAAGAGGTGAGGGGAAGTGTGAGCTCTATTGAATGCTGATACTCCGGACTGAGTCCGGACACTCCGGATTAAATATCCGGATACTCTGAGTTATGTGTCTTGGTTGGAAAAGCTGTTTTTGGGAAATGCAAGTATACGAGTGCTAGTTTGTATGCAAGTTTTGACCTTGAGCACATGCACATCCTAAAAACGATTTTCCGTCGTATCCTCTTAATAGTACGGCTATCCTTAAGACTCAAAAAGAAATAGAAATTACAAATCTCGTCTTGATGCCGTTTTCTTGAATTTTAATGTACGTAGGAGCGTCCAAACTCATTCCAAGCTTGAAGAGTTCTCGAGATCAGCATTATTCTTAGTTAAACCATTAGATCTCTTTAATTGTGTCATCATTAATCACCAAAATAAATTGAGGGGCCTAGATGCACTTTCAACCCTAGAATCACTTCTACCAGGGAGTATGCCTCAGATCTAAGATCACATAGAAATTTGGGAAGCTTGCTCACTTACTAAGTGGAGGAATTGAGGGGGAAGGAACCGGGTGATGAGGTGAGCCGACTGGAGGAGGAACTTGGGGAGGTCGCCAGCCAAAGGGGTTGTAGGAGCTCTTCACCAAGCTTGGAAGGAGGGAGAGGAAGACATGGGTGCCTTGCTACTGCTGCTGTCTAGGGAGGAAAAGAACTGGAGAGTGGAGGAGAGGAGGCTTCCCCTAGAAGGGTTGGGTGGGAGGAGTGCTGGCCGAAAAGAGAAAATGGAGGTGGGAGTGGGTTAGGTGAGGGAGGTTAGGTGTTTTGGTGAGTGGAGGGGTTAAGTGGATGAATGCCTTTTATTTTCTCCCATGCCAAAAGAATTTGAAAGCCTGTAAATCAACTGACTGGCCACTCCAAAACTCAGTCCAGGAAATGCTAACTACGGTACAAGAATTAAGCGATGTTACAATAAATGTGGCTATGAACTAAACGAACGTCTAACTCGATCAAATTTGCCTAACTCATGTGTAGCAAAGTGAGGTAATATTGGCTGTAAACCAAACATGCCCTTAGTACTTTTGGTGCCTAACTTTTTGATTTTTTGGCCTTTGATCTAAGATTGGGCTTTATTCAAACGAAATTGCAAATACGTCCCTTCTCAACCGCGGAAGGACCGAAGGTAACGCGTGTCACATGTTGCAGTGTAGGAGCTCAATAGGTGCCTACAGTGGTATAAAAGTGTAATAGGTGTCTACCATAGTCGAAAAGAGATCAGATTTATAGTTTCGTTCGAATAGAAGCCAAACTTGCCAAAAACAATTGAGCTAAAAGGAAAAAAAGCAAAGCTTCTAACTTTTGCACCTATGTGTGTAATACATACATACATACATACATACATACATACATACATACATAGTCAGATTCAAGACTACTCCGATTTCATGCTATACAAATGGAGTACTCTAGGCATGCAAATCCCCCTTGTCGCCACTAGGGGTGTAATCGGGTCTGATAATTTTCGACTGACCGACCGGATAGTTTCGGATCAAATTCTGGTATTTTTTTTGGATAGTTCTCGGATTCGGATATCTTGTTTCGGATTCGAAATGTCACTATCCATCGGTTCGATATTTTTTGAGAATAATTTTAGATATATCTGGACCAATTAAGCTGGATATCCAAAAATTATCTGGTTAGCGTCCCAGTACAAACCAAACTGGCAAACCCTGGCTTCAGTCTCTTGATTCTAGTTTCCTTGGCGGATGGTCCCCGTCCCCTCGACTGCATCACATACCCGCGCACTCCTGCCGCCCCTCCCGCCGTCACACGCCCGCCCATCTCTTGGAACCCCTCCCGTTGTCGCCCCTCCCTCGACTCCCTCTGGCCTCTGCCCCTCCCACCGTGGCCACCATCCGATCGTCCCTTGATGCCACCCCTCCCGCCGCTGCAGTCCCCCCATCTCTTGGCACCACTCCCACCGCCGCCCCTCCCTCCACTCCCTCCGGTCTCTGCCCCTCCCACTGCCGTCACCATTTGACCGTCTGTTGGTGCCGCCCTCCGCTCCCTCCACCCCTCTCACCGCCCCTTCCACCGCCACCCTCTGCCCTTACCTCCCACCTTGGCCGCTACCCATCCTCGTGAGCGACTGGAGGCGAGCAGGGCCATGACTGGAGGCATCGGCCAGCCGACACCTGACGGCGAGAGAGCTGGGAGGGCTGCGGTTGGAGGATGGCCGACATCGATAGTTGGGCTTCTTCACGGTTCCGTGCATCTACTCCTACATCTCACTTCCCTCTTGGGATCTTCCGCTTATTGTTTTCAGTACAAGCTAGAGTCATGTACCCTGCAAGCTCACAAAGGCGACAAAATTAAAGTGCATTATCATGTAAGTATTTCACTGATACTTGTTTGTCATGTTTGATTCAAGAACTCTTTATTATACTTTTCCTGTATCAGTTTTCTTTCCACATTTTTATCATTCAGCTAAAAGGCTTAGTTATGCTGCAGGGGACACTCACTGATGGTTCAGTATTTGATTCTAGCTATGACAAAGGTGATCCATTTGAATTTACCCTTGGGAATGGCCATGTTATAAAAGGTTATTCTTTTTTTCCTGAAACACTATAATTTTATTTGTTTATCTGCGGTCCATATTGGACCGACTTGAATAAACAACAAGGATATTGACTTTTGGGAAGACTATTGGTGTGGTTCTAATCCTCTATGTATTCAATTCAAAAATTCCTCCTATGAATCAATTGTGGCATGCTACATTTTGAAGTCCAGTCCCAGCAGCACAAGTGCTGAGAACAAATGCTTTTGTATTCTTCTATTGAATGAGTGCTGAGAGCAAAAGTCTAGTCCGAGCACTTTGCAAATTCTCATTAAATGAGTTGACATGATGTTGTGGTTGTGTGCTCAATGTTTAGCTTGCTCTATTCTATGCTGCGTATGCCCAAATGAGGGGGGAAAATACATGCAGATATTATGTTTCCAATCAATTTTACACTTCCATATCATACATTTGCGTTGCAGTATTCCACACTTGGTATTTTTTCCTTCTCATACCAAGATACCTTCCAGATGATACACTTGAGGAAAAATACTTTTTTTGTATGAGTTGTACTTAGTAATTATACATTATTTCCATTTAGACAATGAAATGAGAATGAACTTCTTCTAAAAATGACTGAGACTATCTTTTATTATTTGTAGGATGAGACTATGGTTGAGACTGATATTGACTGAGTGCTTCAGTTCAGTGTCGAGGGCAAGTAGCTATGGTCATGCACTCGTGGTCTCATTGAGATGTTGACAGCCTGCCTTGGTCACTTCAGTCTTCATACCCTTCTACAAGATTGGGTCATTGTTGAGTCATGTGTGTGTATGTCTATATGATGTAATCCTGATATAGTCTATTTATCTTTGTCTCTTTCATGGAGACATGGAGTTATGGTCATGTCATTGTGATATTATTTACGTATCGTTCTATGTTCCGTAACTTTTCGCTGTGTACCATTGAAATTGAATGTACTTTTGCAACTTTGTTGGAATACGTGATAAAATGATGTGTAAAATTGTGATAGTTATGTTGCATTCGAACTCATATGGTTGATTAATCATTGCTATACATGTTTTGTGCGGTATATATTTTGGCGTGATATCCGACAAGAAATATCCGGTACCGTATTGATTTCGGTCCAAATTCGCTTTGAATCCGTGACCGATATTATCTAAACCGTATTTGTATCCGGTACTATCCGTATCCGACTTCGAATCCTATAAAAAAATGGTTTACGGTACGCAATGAGTGATATCTGACTGAATCTAAGCCGATTGCACCCCTAGTCGCCACAATGGCCACCGTCCACATGATACTCGTCGCTTCTATATATCCAACGAGTGGATGTCTACATGGCAAGCAGATTCCATATATCCATGATACTTAAGCGTGTTGGTAAAGTGCCCGATGTTTAGATAGGTTTGCATGTAGAATAGTATTGACGACGGCTGTCTATATATTTCTTTATATTATCTAAAGACAAAACTAAAAACAGTTTCTATAATAGATTGTATCTTAAGATTAGCTCTATAAGATTCTACAATCTTTAATTATGGCATCAAAAAATATTTATTATAGACAAAAACTCATGTAATGGTGTTTTATGCTATCTATATGATCGTCTTTTCAGGAAGAGACAGCTATACTCTCTCCTCCTCTCTATTCTATGTCAGCAAAAATCTTACGTGGCAAAGCATATGTAACACCCCGGCATTTAATATGCCCGAATGCTACCAAACATAGACTAAGCAACCTCTAAATACCACAAAATAAAGTAAATTACAGCAAAGGCACTAATGCTAAAAACCGACATTTCGGCAGCATCTCCTTTGTTTTAACATGAATTGAAGGAAACACAATAGCATAGCAATATAAGGCAATATGAGAGACAACTAAAATAGCAAAAATTTAAAGACTTAACAACAATATAAGTCTACTTTCCGGCATTTAATGTCTCCAAGAGCCAAACGAACAATAAGACTCTCATAAGCAAACTAAACCTTAAAGCAATAATCATCACACGCAATTTATTATCAAACACTAATTGAATGACTTGTGGAATCAACTGAATGAAGCTACGTGTGTAAGTGTGACTAGTTCCCTTCCCCGCATGCCGGTCTCATGGTACCTAAAACAACAGGAAAACACAAGCATGAGTTCGAAACTCAGCAAGCATATTGCAATGGTACAACAAGAGCAATTATATGGCAATAATATCTCACATCATGTAAACCATCTCATTCATGATCACATATCATTATCATCATCATTATGTATGCAATGCAATGCTATGCTCATGTCTCCTTGGAAACTCATACCGGTATGGTTGAGTACACACCCGTCGGCGTGCACCCTCTCCCCCCTTCCATCCCGAAGATGGAGGGTGCCTACTCCTCGCTTCCAAACACCGCGGTGGATGGAATCACGATGTAGGACTTACTCATTGGCTCTCCGGAATAGTAATAACTTTCTCACCGACCTTCCCCGGACTAGTTATGACTTTCTCACCGCCCGGGCCATGTATCATGCCATGTATGCAAACATGCCAACATCATAATTAACTTGTACATTAACACATGGCATCATAACATAATAAGCATACTCATCATATCATTGGCAATCTTTAAAGCATGGCAAGTGATCATATCATATAATCAATTTCATCTAGTCTCAACAAGCAACCTACAAACCACTATCCATTACAATACACTTGCCTCAACCACGGGCAACGGATTGGCGAGAAGTAGAAGGCACTCCTGGGGTCACACCACCTTCGCCCGATGCACGAAAACCCAACGGATCTCCTCCCGGTTAGCGCGATCTCCTTCCTCACTCCAATCCCGCCGGATCTCCTCTTCGCGGAGCGCTCCAATGGTCGGATCTTCGAGGTGTGGAGGTGGAGAACTCCCCTAGGGGCAGCAAGGGAGGTGGAGAGGTGGTGGAGGGGTGGTGGCGCAATGGGGAGAGGTGGTGGGGGTGCGGCTTGGAGGTGGATTGGGGGTGGCGGCTAGGGCACACAAGGGGAGGTGGGGGCGCACCTAAGGGCAGGAGGAGGCTCCCAAACAGGACTCCTACTCCTAAATGGACTCAAACTCCTCCCCACCAAGGCCCACGACCCTTTCCCTTAGGCCCAAACTCTCCCGGAAAGGCCCAAACTCCCGAAAACGCAAATAAACCTCATACCGTATGGTTTCAACCTCCAATTCCATATTTCATAAAGTTTTTGACCTCAATATTCACATTATATAAGGCTACGACACTCCGTGGTGTCACATTCTCCCCCCTTAAACAGGATTCGACCTCGAATCCGAAGAACGCCAAAATCGACAACAAGTTCCCCAAGGGACAAAAGACTTCTTTGCAACACAAAACATTCACACAGAGACTAAAACCGGAACAAACGACAAACCAGTTCTCAAAACCAACAGCATACATGCCCTGTTTGTTTTAGCTTAGGCTTTTTGGCTTAGTGCATACATGCCCTGTATCGTGCCTTGTGCGTTTGTGATACAGCCATCTTTATCAAACTATTTTGATTTGAATAAAGAGTTTTATTGGTTTTCTTTCTGTTGTGTGCCTTTTTCTTTGTGGATGTTGTTTAGTCTCCTGTTTCTTATCTTTGCTTTTCCCTCTTTCCTTGTGCTTTGGCCGTCCTTGTTTCAGATGGAGAACCCAGGCAGAGGTCGTGGCAGAGGAAGAGGAAGGGGCCGCGGTAGAGGCCGTGGTCGTGGTCAGGGAGGAGTTCAGTTCCAGGAGGAAGGACCAATGGAACAGCAGCAGCAACCTCCAGTTGATGGTCAAGTGCCGCCACCTCCGGCACAACAATAGCCAGTACCACCTCCACCCCCGATTCAGCCGCCGAATCTGGAGCAGATGATGGCGATGCAGCTTCAGCTCTTGCAAGCGTTGGCACAGAATGCTCTTAACCCACCACAAGCTGCACCAGCCCAAGCCGCACCAGCCCAAGCCGCAGCTGAGCCGCCCCAGCCCAAGTTTGGGGAGTTTATGAGGACTAGGCCTCCAACCTTTGCTGGATCTGTGGATCCATTGGAAGCTAATGATTGGCTTAAAGAAGTTGAAAGGAAACTTTACTTAGCCCAGTGTGACGAAGTAGAGAGTGTGCGGTTTGCTTCGCACCAACTCAAAGGTACGACAACTAGTTGGTGGGAAAATTATTACGCTGCTCACGAAGATGCTCAGAACATCGCTTGGAATGAGTTTACCGAAGCTTTTCGGGCCACCCATATTCCTAAGGGGATTATGGAGATGAAGAGGCGGGAGTTTCACAAGTTGCAGCAAGGAAACTTATCTGTGTCGGAATACCTAAACCGCTTCACTCAATTGTCACGCTACGCTACTGCAGATGTTGCCAACGATGAGGCTAAGATATGGCGTTTTATGGAGGGTCTTCACCCTAATCTCAAGGTTCAGCTAGTATCAAATGACTTCCCGTCCTTTCAGCATATGGTGAATAAAGCTTTAATTCATGAAGATGCTCAGCGTCAGCTGTTCGAGTCAAGGAAAAGGAAGATGATGTTTCAGAATCAGCGTGGTGCCAGCAGCTCAAGGCCCCGTACTTTTTAGTAACAGCCCAGCAGGCCTGCAATCCCTAATGTTGCTAGGACTCCAATGTCCACTCTTCGTCCTATTGGTCAAGCCCCTGCTGGCAATGCAGGCAACCAAGCCCAGAAGAGCAACACAACAACTGCCGGAGTTCAATGCTTCAATTGCAGGGAGATGGGACATTACGCCAGTAATTGTTGGCAGAAGCATCAGCCTGTGACCCCAGTTCGGTTCAACCTGGGGACTAGACCTGCCCGCGCCCCAGCACCAGCTCAAGGGAGGGGTACAACATAGACTCCGCACACCCCTCGGACCATTGGAAGAGGATGTGTTAATTACATCACAGCTGAGGAAGTTCAGGACGCACTAGAGGTGGTCTATGGTAAGTTCTTCGTTAACTCGGTGCATGCTTCAGTATTATTTGATTCTGGTGCAACACATTCCTTCATATCAGAGTACTTGGTTAGAAAGCATGGTTGGGATACAATTCAGTTAAGAAACCCTTTATTAGTTTAATCCCCTGGTAAAGAATTAAGAACCACTGCTATTTGCCCAAAAATGGATATAATTATAAAAGGGGTAAAGTTCCTATCGAACTTAATATTATTGGATACTAAAGGTATAGAAGTAATCCTTGGAATGGATTGGTTAACCAAGTACAAGGGTCAGATAGACTGTGCTAGTAGAGCTATCTCTCTTACCAGCCCTGAGGGAATGCGAGTGGAATTCTGGTCTAATCTTTCCTCTAAGGGGGGTAGTACCCTGAACCGTCTGAAAGGTACATCGTTGGAAAATGTGCCTATAGTGAATGAATACCCGAATGTGTTTCCAGCAGATCTGCAGGGTATGCCACCAGATCGGGATATTGAGTTCGTAATCGAGCTGGTACCTGGTACGGCTCCGATCTCAAAAAGGCCTTACCGGCTACCTACCAATGAGTTAGTAGAAATGAAGAAGCAAATTGCAGAATTGCAGGAGAAAGGTTTTATTAGACCAAGTTCATCACCCTGGGGATCACCTGTAATCTTTGTCAAGAAAAAGGATGGTAGTCTGAGGATGTGCATAGACTATTGCTCCCTGAATGAGGTCACCATCAAGAATAAGTATATGTTGCCTCGGATAGATGATCTGTTTGACCAGTTGAAAGGAACCCAAGTTTTCTCAAAAATAGACTTGAGGTCCGGATATCATCAGCTTAAGATAAGGAAAGAAGATATTCTGAAGATAGCCTTCACTACCAGATATGGACTGTATGAGTTTACAGTGATGTCATTCGGATTAACAAATGCCCCTTCCTATTTCATGAATTTGATGAATAAGGTGTTCATGGAGTATTTGGACAAGTTCGTTGTAGTCTTCATTGACGACATTCTGGTTTATTCTAAGAGTAGGAAAGAACATGAAGACTATCTGAGGATAGCCTTGGAAAGGTTAAGAGAGTATCAGTTATATGCCAAATTCAGTAAGTGTGATTTCTGGTTGGAGGAAGTGTCTTTCCTGGGTCATGTTATTTCTGCTGGAGGAGTAGCAGTTGATCCTACTAAAGTGAGGGATGTGCTGGATTGGAAACAACCCAAGTCAGTCCCGGATATCCGAAGTTTCCTAGGATTGGCAGGCTACTATCGGCGATTTATTGAAGGATTCTCAAGTATAGCAAGACCTCTCACCCAGCTTCTAAAGAAGGAGAAGAAGTTTGAGTGGACGAAGTCCTGTGAACAGAGTTTCTAGGAAATGAAGAAGAGGTTAACTTCCGCACCAGTGCTTGTTTTGCCAGATATTCATAAGGATTTTGAAGTTTACTGTGATGCTTCCAAGCAAGGTCTCGGATGTGTTTTGATGCAGGAAGGAAGAGTAATAGCTTATGCTTCAAGACAACTGTGACCCCATGAAGAAAACTACCCGACTCATGATTTAGAGTTAGCTGCAGAAGTGCATGCACTCAAGATTTGGAGGCATTATTTGATCGGCAATAGATGTGAGATCTATACTGATCATAAGAGTCTAAAGTACATCTTCACGCAGTCCGATCTCAACCTGAGGCAGAGAAGATGGTTAGAACTGGTGAAAGATTATAATATCGGAATCCATTACCATCCTGAAAAAGCTAATGTTGTTGCTGATGCATTGAACAGGAAGAGCTACTGCAACAATGTTATGGTACAAGAAAGCCAACCAGCACTTCATGAAGAATTTCAACGCCTTAACTTGGAGTTGGTGACTGAAGGCTGCATTTTCAATATGGAAGTGAAATCGACCCTAGAAGATCATGTTCGAGAGGCTCAAAAGAATGATAAAGGTATGGCGGACCTAAAGGATGAATTAAAGAAATGGAAACATCCTGGATTTTCCGAGGATGAGAAAGGTAATGTTTGGTTCAGGAAAAGAATAGTAGTCCCTAACCAATAAGATATTAAGGATATAATTTTGAAAGAGGCTCATGATTCTGTGTATTCTATTCATCCGGGAAGTACGAAGATGTATGCGGATTTGAAAGAAAAGTATTGGTGGTCCAATATGAAAAAGGAAGTTGTTGACTACGTGGCTCGTTGTGATGTTTGTCAACTGGTAAAAGCAAAACATCAGAGACCAACCGGATTGTTGCAACCTTTGCAAGTACCTGTTTGGAAATGGGAAGAAATAGGAATGGATTTTATCACTGGACTACCCAAAACCAAATCCGTATATGACTCTGTTTGGGTCATTGTGGACAGATTAACTAAAGTTGCACATTTCATTCCTGTGAAGACAACCTATTCTGGTGATAAGCTCGCGGAATTATATATGGCCAAAATTGTGTGTTTGCATGGTGTGCCAAAGAAGTCAAGGTTTTGGCAGAAGTTGCATGAGGTTTCGGGAACGAATTTGAACTTCAGTACTGCTTACCATCCTCAAACCGATGGTCAGACGGAAAGGATAAATCAAATATTGGAAGATATGTTGAGAGCTTGTGCTTTGACGTACAAAAGTTCTTAGGATCAGAATTTGCCTTATGCGGAATTCTCGTACAATAACAGCTATCACTCCAGTTTGAAGATGGCACCTTTCGAGGCTCTTTACGGAAGAAAATGCCGAACACCACTGTATTTCAAAGAGACAGATGGAGGACAAATCATTGGACCTGATATTTTGAAGGAAGCCGAAGAGCAAGTCAGAATGATCCGTGAGAATTTGAGGACAACCCAGTCAAGGCAGAAGAGCTATGCTGATAACGTCGTCGGGAATTAAGTTTTGCACCTAGTGATCATGTGTACCTGAAGGTTTCACCGCTGAAGGGAATGCGTCGGTTCAGAGTTAGTGAGAAGTTAGCGCCCCGCTACATTGGTCCATTTCCAGTGGTTGCCAGAAAAGGAGAAGTCGCATACAAGTTGGAACTGCCTCCACAGCTGTCAGGAGTACATGATGTCTTTCATGTTTCTCAGTTGAAGAAGTGTCTCAGAGTACCCGAGCATCAGATGCCGTATGAAGAGATGGAGTTAAAAGAAGACCTGTCGTATCCTGAGTACCCAGTTAAAATTTTGGATGAAGCTAAGCGTCGAACCCGAAGTCGAGTGATCAAGTTCTACAAGGTTCAGTGGAGTAATCATTCTGAGAAGGAAGCTACCTGGGAGCGAGAAGAGGATCTTCGAGCAGAGTTCCCCGATCTCTTTCTATCTCCGTCCGAATCTCAGGGACGAGATTCTCTCTAAGGGGGGTAGGTTTGTAACATCCCCAATTTTGATCTTCAGCTAAAATCTAATTTAAACTAAATTCAAAGTTTGGATTTTATTCGGTGATTAAATTAACCTGGCATCCCTATCTTTTCAAAATTGGAGTACAATCCTCCATCGTCCGAAAAATCGGATTTTCGAATTCCAGTTCGCACCCGAAATTCCACCCAATTTCAAAAATGCTCCAAAAATCCCGAAACCTGTTGCATTAGGTTTCAAATATTCCAAAAACATTTTGGGAATTTTTCCAAGATTTTTGGATCTCTCTGGTATTTTATCGCTCGCGGCCTTTCGTCAAATACCCTTTTATTGTCCTAGAATATTCTAAATTCCAAATTTCATCCAAATTTCATGATACCAATTTTATTGGGTTCCAAATATTCCCTAATATTTCTAGGAATTTTACCGGGATTTTTAGCCCATTTTGCTAATTTTTCCCGCGCGCGCAAACCTTCACTTATTCCTGGCCAATGAGGAGCTGCCACCTAAGCGTGCACTGTAGCACCTTCATCTTCCTTACGATGGAATGTCTAGAGAAGCTCGTTTCTTCCGCGTTCATGGTGCTTGGATTTCCAAACTTCGAATCTCCCTCTTAAATGTTCCAAATCGCGCAAGGCCGGGTCCGTTGGAAAGGTAACGGCGAGGAGTTTCCATTCCTGGTGTTAATGAGCCCCAAATCTCGCCAAAATTTGATTAGTCGATCAAAAACCGAAATCATCTTAAATGCTCATAACTCAGCCGTTTCAACTCCAAATCCCACGATTCCACCTCTCACATCTTCGTGGGGGAGTCCTCTTTCCAGTGCTAGCATCCTCCTATTGCCTCCCCTCACCAATCGTCCGGGAGATCGCGAAAACTGATGAAGAACACGTTTCTTCGTTTTTGCCGCGGTATCTTGGGTTCTGTTGAGTCAAATTCAACTCCGCTTGATCCATTGTGTGTGTATGGACGCCATGCTCATAACCCCTCAATCAATTTCAGTTTTCATCAAAGATTGAATTCGAATTTTGTAGTTGAACCTCGTCGGCCGAACCGCCGTTTGTCGCCGAATTCATCGTCTCCGGTCAGCTATTCTTCAATTCCTCGCAATCTTGAACCCCTCTAGATATTCCTTTGATGATCCATCATTCAATTGGCAAAGCCATGTTTCAATTTTTGTAAATTTTTGGATTTTAGCAATTTTAGGGTTGGCTCTGTTCTTGCCATTCCCGTGCGCCGTCGGCCGGCTAGCTCACCGCCGTCGCCGCAGCTAAGTCTGGGCCGCCGGCTCCCCGCTTCCCGCCGCCGCCGCCACAACGCTGTAGCGCCCCCGCGACAGCGCCCGCCCGTCTGCCCGGCCGTCGCCTCGGCGCCTCGAAGCCTATTGAACTGCCGCTGCTCCACCAGCGCCATCGGCCCTTGCTGCCGCCGCCCCGCCCCGTGGCCACGCGTCACCGTCGCCGCTCGCCGACCCACGCTCGCCTCGTCTTGCGCCGCGCCTCCCGTCTAGCCTAGCCCTTGCCGTTGTGGTAGCCCCATGGCCGGCGCCATAAGGAGCTTTGCTCCCTCTGTTTCCCATGGCTAGGAGCATGGGGAAGAACCCCAAGTCCATGACAATAGGGTCCCACTCGCCATAGAGATAGCCAAAAATCAGTAATTCCAAGAAAATAAAGATTCCAGGAATATTCCCGATTTTCCATTTTCCATGATTTTCCAACTTCGGAGGCTCATAACTTTTCCGTCCAAACTCCGATTCGCTCCATTCAAATTTCTAAATTCGTCTAAATTCAATATCTACCTGCCAGTATAACT
Source organism: Rhipidocladum racemiflorum (assembly GCA_036346355.1). Classification (NCBI taxonomy): domain Eukaryota; kingdom Viridiplantae; phylum Streptophyta; class Magnoliopsida; order Poales; family Poaceae; genus Rhipidocladum; species Rhipidocladum racemiflorum. The sequence continues at coordinate 35,487,305 of CM070580.1, read as the reverse complement.
TTTATAATTTTTAGATTCATCTAAAAGTGTGGCGGATAGAGCCTTGATACTAGTGACGGTGGATAGAACCCTCACTAAAATATTAAATAATTTAATTGTTAAAATAATTGCGAAAATATGCTTTGTGAAACTTATTATTAAGCATGGTTTGATGAAACTCAGCTTTATGCAAATAAACCATATTAAGCCTTCCTTAGAAAGTCCTACATGTGCATACTTTCCCAGACTTGCTGAGTACTTTTGTATTCACATGCTACACCAAATGTTGTCATCAGAAAATGATCAGGATGCCGTTGAGAGACGGTGAGTTCTACGCCGAGGAGTTCGATGAGGACCGCCAGGACAGCTAAGCGCGTTTCTAGTCGTTGCCTGTGGTGTTATATGGGTTCCATTACTTGTTGTTTTGTTTCCGCTGTCGTGAACTCTGGTCAGGTGACCATGTGATGTAATAAATAGCCAGGTAGCTAATACTTTTTGTTTATGTTGCACTTTCGTTCTGTTCGGTAATGATTTGTCACTATCTGACTGTGTGTACTAGCAACTGATCTGAGACTAGTACGGAAATACACAGGAGATTTTGGATAGCTGATCCGGGGTCTCACAGTTTTCGCAAAATGATTAAAATTCTTTGAGAGTGGTTTGAGAAGTGTTGCAAAGGTGTTTTGCTTCTTAGTATGATCTTGTGTTGATCACCATATGGCTCGAAGAATAGTTGTTGAAGTTTTGGAGAAAAGATTTGAGTTGAAAATCTTGTTTTCTCTTATTTGCTGACACTACCGCACTGTTAATGCCGGTAGTACAGCATAGTCGGCAGTATCGCCGTATGGGCGTTGGTACTACCGGTGGTCGGTACTACCACCATTTGAGAGCGGTAGTTAAAATCAAGAGTGGAGTGTTTTTCTGGAGATTCTGAGGCCGGCACTACCGTTGGCTTATTGGCGGTACTACCGGAGTTGCGGTAGTACCGGGTTTTGTGGAGCGGTATGTAACACCCCAAAATTTTGCTTTTCTTAAATTCATGTGTGATTTGGTACTTTGGTGAATTTTTGGAATTTTCTGGAATTTATTTGGATTTATTTGGAATTTATTTGAATTTATTCCATTTTGAAATAATTAAAGAATTTAATTTTGCAAATAAAATTTTGTTGGAAATATTTTATTTGAGTCCCAAATACCCTAAAATATTTTCCAGAATTTTTCTGGAATTTTTCTGAGTATTTTGCTATTTTTAATGAATTAAATGAATTACTGGAAATTATTTTAAATATTAAATCGCTGGAAATTCGAGTTGGGTCAAGTATCGTTTCATCCGATCGAGCCCGAGTCGACTCGAGTTCGAGTCCGACCGAGCCCGACCGCGCGTGGTCAAGCCGAACCCGGCCGCTGGAACCCTAACCGCGTGACCGTTGGATCTTGATCCAACGGCCACGATTGAGCCACGTCACCGAGCCCGAGCCCGACCGAGCCAGCCAGCTCGCCCGAGTCCGACCCGGACCCAAACTCGCGCACCGTTGGATCTCGATCCAACGGCTGTGCGCATGCCACGTCACCCTAACCGTGTCGCCGCTCACTTGCCCGCGACGAGGACCTCGATTCCGTGCGTTTCATGGACGCCGAGGGCCCTATTTATTGCGCCGCCACCCGTGTCGGGATCGCCGCTTCATTGCGCACCCGTAGCCCTAGACAACGTCGCCTGAGCCGCCGTGGTTGCGCCGCTAGAGCTCGCCGGAGTAGGGAGAAGGAGCCGCCGCGGTTTTCGTCGAATTCCGCCGCCGTCCGCCGTCCTCCGTCGCCGTTGACCCCAGATCCGAGACCGGGAGGTCAAGACGCGTCCGGGAGTCCAACTCACCTCACCGGAGCGCGCCCGAAACGCCGTCGGCTAGGTCGTCGTCGCCCGCTGGTGACCCAGCGCCGCCGCTCGCCATCGCCGGACCTCGAGCTCCCTCAGCCGTCGGATCTTCATCCAAGGGCCCAGATTGCGCCACGTCATCCCCCGGTGAGAACCACGTGCGATTCCCAGATCCGTTCTCAACCGTTGGATCTAGATCCAACGGTCCAGATCAAACGCGTTAACCCAAACGCGTGAGTCCAGATCTAATCTGGGCCGTTGATTTTCAAATCAACGGCCGAGATTGCGCCACGTGTCGGAAGCCTCCGCCAGCGATCGGCCGCGACTCAGTGTGGACGCCGACACGCCGCCCGCGTGTCGGCGGCTTGGTCAAAGCGCACCATGACGCCACGCCGACGCCATGGCGGCCCGCATGTCACGGCGGTTGTCCCAGCCGGCGCCGACGCCAAGAATGACGCCACAATGGTCCCACTGCTGGCCGTGGTGAGTCCGTGACATCGCAATGACGCTACCCGAGGGGACCCACTGTCGCCTCACGTGAGCCGTGGGACCCGGGTCCACTGAGACCCGAGCCGAGCGTGGACCAAGTCCATGGATCACCGACGTCGACCAACCAATCGAGGCCGACACGTGTCCAGCCGACGCAATAATTAATTTCCGAAAAGAAAATGATTTATTAATTCGAAATAATGATTTGATTTTGTTTCAAACTTCAAACGCTTATAACTTTTATGCGTTTCAACTCCGATTTGAGTGATTCAAATTTCTAAATTTGTATAAAATTGAGACCTACCTAAATATGAATTTTATTTAATTTTTGGACTAAAGTTTTTCTCTGTAAAATTATTTAATTGATTATTTAAACTTTAAATAATCATAACTTTTGCATTTTAACTCCAAATTTGACGATTCCAGTTTCTAAAAACTCATAAAATTATGTTCTCTCTGTTTATGGATTTTATTTGGATGTTTGGACACTTTTTGCCTATTGTTTATTCGTGTATTTGCTATTTGCACGCTTTACGAGTAGACGTTGAAGTCTTGGGAAGGATTTGAAGGAGAAGTATTGACTCAGGATCCAACTCAAGACCAAGAACAAGTACTTTTTGAAGGCAAGTTGTGCTTTGACCATGTTGATCCTATTTTGAAACCTATTTTGATTTAACCTATTGCATGCTAGTTCAATTAGAAAATACTTTATTTAGATTTGGGGAATTAGATAAATACCAATTTGTCAGTATGACACCTTGATTACTTAAATATGTGCCATGACCCCTTGTCACCCTAGTTGTGAATTACTAGTTGGACATTATTAAATTGCAAACATGGGTTTTAGACCGTTGTAGTAAACTGCTTAGACCTGCTACGTGCTCATGACATGATTTTGGACAAACAAATGTTAATATTGACTTAATGATATATTGAACCTGTTTTGGAAAGGTATCATGTGATGTTGATGGCATGTGGTGCATGGTAATCAACTGGGGTTTGATAACTAGTTTTTGACCGGGCATGTGGCAAGAATGATCAGGTGGGCAGTTGTAGCACGAGGGATGTTGATTTGGTTCTTCGGTAGTCTTGCCTGGTCACCCTAAGGACTTAACCTTGCAAGCCTTTGAACTGGGTCTAACGTGCAACCACATGTCTCAGTAATGGGACGGACCTAGTTGACTAAGTTGCTAATAACGCATTACTGTGGGACCTCGGAGGTCAACTACACCCTTTGTGTAAGTTGTATGGGGAGCGTCTGGGTGAGGCCAGGTACCAATCTAACGGTTGATTGGCCTAGACTTCGCCTTAGCTAAGGGAAGGGTTAGTGTGCAATAACCGGGGAGGACCACTTGTATTGTTAGAAGTTTCCAAAAGACTTTGTTACGAGAACTCGCCTTTGTGGTGTTTGAATGTATCTTGTGGGTAAAGTGCATAACCTCTGCAGAGTGTAGAATCTATTCGAATAGCCGTGTCCGCGGTATTGGACATCGCTCGGGAATTACAGTCAAGGGTTAGATTTTCTCAAAAATAACTTGGTTTGGAGAGGTTGGGTTGAATTAATAATGATGTTGATGGAAATGTGGATTAGGATGGGAAAGATGTTTGTTAAACTCCTTGAAAAGTTATTTATGCTTTACTTGTTTCTACTGCTTTCGAATCTACTTATGATACTTATTAAATGTTTCTTTCGCAAAAATACCTTGAGCCACTCCTTTGTATTAAGCCATGCATGTAGTATATTAGCCGATTCATTGCATGAGTTCTTGAGTACCAAGTACTCACCCTTGCCACAATGCAACACCGCTTGAAGAGGAGACTACACCAGCTTTGGAGGAGGAGCTCCAAGAGGAACCGTCTACTTAGGGAAGCGAGCCCGCCATTGCCTGTGGTATATTGGATGGCGCCACGAAGCTATTTGATTTTCATTTGCTATTATTTCTCTCTGAATAAGTTTAGCCTGCGAAATCATATATTTGTAACTTGACCATAAGGTCGAGTAACCAGTTTGACTATTTAATTAAGTACTTTATTAGTATCGAGTGGTATGATTGTGATATTTACCGATGTTAAGACTGTGTGCACTAGCGCGTTCCTGGACTAGTGCTGAATACACAGAGGGTCCGGATTTGCAAATTCGGGGTCCCGACAGAGGTGGTATCAGAGCCAGGTTAACCGTAGGCTCAACCCTAAGCTAGAATGGTCGTAGTGAGGATAAAACCTATTTTCTAAAGCTAAAAATTTGTCAAGATAAGAAATGACGTCTCGACTTATCCCATTCTTTCTTTTCTTGTCTCTTGCTGAATTTTCCTTACCTTGTCACGATTTAAAAATTTCGAGTTCTTACGTGAGCACTCTTGTGACAGATGGAGGGAGAGTTCAACTACGTCGATCTGGAGGTTGGTCACGCCGCAGAGCTTTGGCATATGCTACAAACTCTCGGAGATTTTGAGAAGCCGCAATACCAAGTGGAAGTGATCAGACAAGCAGGATTGATCAAGGCTTGTGACGTGAAGATTGAGGTACCTGCTAGGAAGAAGGGCCCCAGGCAATCGCCCGATACACTGCACTGCCAGGAGGTCTACAATGCAGATGGGTATCCAAGAAGTATCACGACGAGCAATGCGGCACATTACCCGTATCTACGCCAGAGAGTTGGAGAGCACGGTGTTCCGTTATCACCCGCGCAGCAATAACCTTCTTGACCCGAAGGCGATTCAGGATGAGGATGCCATGGTTACACAGTTGGCACGACTTGTTGTCGCCTAGGAGGATGTACTCGATGATACAAGCAAGGAGCTACAGAAGGCCCGCAAGGAGATCACGACAGAGAAGAACAGATGGCGGGAAGCTCAAGAGTATGTGTCACACCTTCTGCGAAGGATTGACGAGTTGGAGATGGCTTTATACGGACCAGAACCAGAGCCAGTACTCGAGCTACACGAGCCAGATCCGGAGGAGTCAGATTTCGATGAGGACACTGCTTCTTCAACTACCACAGATGACACAGTTGCTGGACATGGCAATCGTTTCGCGCCTATGCCGCAGCATCCGTACCCAGGCCGTGGAGGTTTTCTCGATGAGTGAGCGTAGGTTCTATAGTGAGACTCCTTCGCCGAGTCGTGTCATAGAATAAAGAGTCACCCTTTAGGCGTTAGACTCCAGTGTTAGTTCGATTTGGATTTTCTTTGTTTGCTGAGTGTGCAGTATGTGTTGCAAGGCCCTTAGGCATTGTAAGCAACCACACCAAGTTATTAGTATCAATAATAAAGTTGGACCTTAAAGTTACACCTTTCGCCCCGCATAAGTTCCATATTACTTGTCTATTCTTGATTCCCCCTCATCTCTAAGACTTAGAGCAAATCGACAGATGGTGAACACCATGAAACTTTGGAAGCAATGGAAGTGGTTCTCGCCAAAGAAACCCCAATGATGGAGCACCAGACCGCCATTGATATGCAGAATTTTGGAGCATTTCTTGCTGCTCAGACTCGATTGATGCATGCTATGATGCAACAAATGCAACACGCCACCGCTCAGGCCACGGCTAATCAAGTCAATCAGTGACAACGCCGTAATACAAGACTGTCCGAGTTCATGAGGACTCACCCACACACTTTCTCAAGGAATGCCAATCCATTGGAGGCCGATGATAGGTTAAGGTCAATTGATAGGAAGCTACACATAGCTCAATGCATAGGAAATGAGAAGGTACTCTACGCTTCTCATCGCTTGGAAGGAACAATACCAGAATGGTGGGAGAACTTCGTGCCACGCAAGAGAACCCTCAAGATATCACTTGGGAAGAGTTCACGGTGCATTCCGTCAAGATCACGTGCGAGAAGGAATCATGGACCTTAAGAAGGAGGAGTTCAGAGCATCAAGCAAGGTAATCAGCCGGTGGTCGACTACTGAACAAGTTCACACAGCCTAGCACGCTACGCTTTGAGGATGTAGCGACAGATAAAGCCAGGCAGTCTCGCTTCATGAAGGGACTTAACTCAGACTACAAGTAGGACTGATCACCCACACCTTTCCAGATTTCCAAGAGTTGGTGAATAAGGCACTCATTCTTGAGGACAAGCGCAAGGAACTGGATGAGAACAGAAGCGCGGGATGCAACAAAGAAGGATCACGCCAGGAACGCAATGGCGTCGAGAGTTGCACCAAATCAGTTCTTGATTTCAGCCACAAATGCAACAAGGACACCGTCACCAGCACCAAGACCCGTCAATCGTAACTACCTGCACCCAGCCCCGCTAGAAACGCCGCTCCAGCAAACAAGAAGGAATGAGACGCCGCTACAATCAAGCGCAACGAGCCAGACACTTTGCCAACAGCTTGTCCAAGAAGACAAAGCAGGAGTGACCCCGATTCGCTTCAATCTAGGAACCACCCCGCTAGGACGCCCGGCCAGGAACCACATCCTGCATCGCGTGGTGAGAGGCCGAGTCAACCATGTCACCGCAGATGCACCGCAGAATGCTACGGACGTCGTCTTGGGTAAGTTACTTGTTAACTCAAGACCTGCAATGCTTTATTTGATTACGAGCTTCGCATTCGTTTGTTTCGCAAGGCTTTGCTGCTAGAAACGATTTGGGGATTGCAAGACTTAAGTGCATGCTTTTAGTTCAAACCCCTGGTTCCGAACTCCGAATGAAAGTAGGATGTTCCGGGGTGAGAATACTAATAGATGGAACAGAGTTCCTAGCGAACCTTATAATTTTGGAGACCCAGACCTTAGACGTTATTTTGGGAATGGACTGGTTATCCAAGCACAAAGCCGTATTGGATTGTGGACGAAGGACTATCTCAGTTGAGAGCCCGTGTGGAAAGAAAGTGGAATTTCAAGCTACTGTCGTTAGAGAAGGACAGTTGATGGTTAACAGTACCAAGGCAATCAGCATAGAGGATGTCTCAAGAGTGAATGAGTACCCGAGATGTTTTTCCCGAAGATCTACGGTATGCCGCTGACAGGGGACATAGAGTTTGTGATAGAGCTTGTACAGTGCACGCCGATAGCAAAGAGACCTTATCGGATGTCCACCGAGGAGTTGGTAGAGATGAAGAAACAAATAGAAGAATTAATGGAGAAAGGATTTATCGAGGCCAGGAGGCTCATCGCCGTGGGGAGCACCGATTTTGTTTGTCAAGAAGAAGGACGGAGTTTCAGGATGTGCATCGACTACCGTGCACTCAATGAAGTCACCGTGAAGAATAAGTATCCGCTACCCAGGATTGATGATTTGTTTGATCACCGAGAGGAGCCGGAGTTTTCTCCAAGATTGATCTTAGATCGATACCATCGATTGAAGATCCGATCGTAAGATATTCAAGATCGCATTCTCGTCAAGATATGGACATTACGAGTTTACGATTATGTCCTTTGGATCGATTTAATGCGCCAAAGATATTTCATGAATATGATGAATAAGGTGTTCATGGAATATTTGGACAAGTTTGTCGTCGTGTTCATAGATGATATCCTAATCTACTCCAAGACAGGAGGATGAACATGCCGAACACTTGAGGCGAGTTTAGGAAAAGCAGAGGGAACCGCAACTCTTCGCCAAGTTAAGCAAGTGTGATTTTTGGAAGGACAAGGTAGAATTCCTCGGACATGTAATGACCGCAGAAGGAGTCGCCGTAGATCCAAGCCAGGTAGAAGCTGTGTTACATTGGGAGCAAACAAGATCGTGACCCAGATCCGAGTTTCCTTGGAATGGCAGGATACTACCGCCGTTTCATTGAAGGCTTTTCGACAATTGCGAAACCTCTTACGCAATTGCTGAAAAAGGAGAAGAAGTTTGCATGGACGTCGAGAATGTGAGAAAGGATTTCAGGAGTCAAAAGCGATTGACATCAAGACCGGTGTTAGTTCTACCGGATGTTGCTCAAAGCTTTGATATTTATTGTGACGCATCGCGCCAAGGACTTGGATGTGTCTTGATGCAGAATGGAAAGGTCGTAAACTTATGCATCAAGGCAATTGAGGCCGCATGAGGAGAATTATCCGACGCATGACCTAGAGTTAGCTGCCGTAGTGCATGCCTTGAAGATATGGCGTCACTATCTGATTGGAAACAGATGTGAAGTTTACACGGACCATAAGAGCCTTAAGTACATATTCACCCGGTCGGATGTGAATATGAGGCAAAGGAGATGGTTAGAGTTGATCAAGGACTACAATGTTGGAATCCATTACCATCCCGGGAAGGCCAACGTAGTTGCCGATGCCTTGAGTCGGAAAAGCCATACCGTGAGTATGTTGCTAGCCACAAATCAAGATGAGTTATGTGAGGATTTTCAAGAATGAAGATTGAGGTGGTACCTAGTGGATTCTTGGCCGCATTAGAAGTAAAGCCTACCCTAGAGGACCAGATCCGGAAGGACGGAAGGATGATGACAAGATCCGCAGGATTAAGACCATCAAGGAGGAAGGCAAGGCGAGAGGACTTCAAGTTGGATGAGCAAGGCACGTTATGGATGAAGGATCGGATTTGCGTGCCCAACAAGAAGGAATTAAAGCAACGATTTTGGAGGAAGCCCATGACTCCAAGTATTCAATTCATCCCGAAGCGCCAAGATGTATCAGATTTGAAGGAAAGATTCGTGGCCAAGCATGAAGCGTGAAGTTGCCGAGCATGTTGCATTGTGCGATGTATGCCGAGAGAGTCAAGGCAATGCATCGAGACCAGCAGGATTACTACAAATTGAAAATACCTGAGTGGAAGTGGGAGGAAATCGGAATGGATTTCATTACCGGTTTGCCTAAGACTCAAGGAGGTTATGACTCCATATGGGTTATAGTGGATCGTTTGACCAAAGTAGCCCATTTTATCCCCGTGAAGACCACCTACTCGGGAGATAAATTAGCAGAGTTGTACATGATCGAGGATCGATCTGTTTGCACGGAGTGCCAAAGAGGATTGTATCAGACAGAGGTACCCAATTTACCTCAAGGTTTTGGAATAAGTTGCATGAAGCCATGGGAACCCGTTTAAACTTCAAGATCTGACTTATCATCCATGACGGATGGACAGACCGAAAGAGTCAACCAGATTCTGGAGGATATGTTAAGAGCTTGTGCATTGGCTTATGCCACCTCTTGGGATAAGAGTTTGCCATATGCCGAGTTTAGTTACAACAATAGTTACCAAGCTAGTTTACAGATGTCACCTTTTGAGGCACTGTATGGTCGACCCTGTCGGACGCCATTGAATTGGAATGAGACCGGCGAGCGCCGTGTCTTCGGGCCTGATATTCTTCAGGAGGCTGAGGAGCAGATTGCCATGATCAGGGAGAGATTAAAGATAGCCCAATCACGACAGAAGAGTTATGCTGACAACCGTCGCCGAGACTTGAGTTTTGAACCAGAAGATTTTGTATACCTCAGAGTTACGCCGCTCAGAGGAGTTAAGAGGTTCCATGCCAAAGGGAAACTGGCACCCCGTTATGTTGAACCATTTAAGATTTTGAGTCGCAGAGGCGAAGTTGCTTATCAGCCGGAGTTGCCACGATAAGTTAGCGAGAGTACATGACGTATTCCATGTGTCTCAGTTGAAGAAGTGTCTCCGAGTTCCTGAGGAACAGACACCGCTAGAGTCAATTGAGTTGCAAGAAGATTTGACTTACAAGGAGCATCCCGTAAAGATTCTAGACACAATGGATCGAGAGACCAGAAATAAGTCAACCCGTTTAGTAGAGTTCGATTGGAGCAATCATGCGAGAGCGAAGCGACTTAGGGAGCGAAGAGGATTTGAGGAAAGAGTTTCCAAACCTATTCCTTTAGTAAGCCCTGAATCTCGGGGACGAGATTCTATTAAGGGGGGGAGGTTTGTAACACCCCAAAATTTTGCTTTTCTTAAATTCATGTGTGATTTGGTACTTTGGTGAATTTTTGGAATTTTCTGGAATTTATTTGGATTTTATTTGAATTTATTCTATTTTGAAATAATTAAAGAATTTAATTTTGCAAATAAAATTTTGTTGGAAATATTTTATTTGAGTCCCAAATACCCTAAAATATTTTCCAGAATTTTTCTGGAATTTTTCTGAGTATTTTGCTATTTTTAATGAATTAAATGAATTACTGGAAATTATTTTAAATATTAAATCGCTAGAAATTCGAGTTGGGTCAAGTACTGTTCATCCGACCGAGCCCGAGTCAGACTCGAGTTCGAGTCCGACCCGAGCCCGACCGCGTGGTCAGCCGAACCCGCTCATTTGGAACCCTAACAGCGTGGCCGTTGGATCTTGATCCAACGGCCACGATTGAGCCACGCCACCGAGCCCGAGCCCGACCGAGCCGGCTCGCCGAGTCCGACTTCGGACCCAAACTCGCGCACCGCTGGATCTCGATCCAACGGCCGCGGCGCATGCCTTGTCACCCTAACCGTGTCGCCGCCAGGACTCGGCCGCGACGGAGAGACTCCTGATTCGCGCGTTTCACGGACGCCGAGGGCCCTATTTATTGCGCCGCCACCCGTGTCGGGATCGCCGCTTCATTGCGCACTCCGTAGCCCTAGACAACGCCGCTCGAGCCGTGGTTGCGCCGCTAGAGCTCAGCCGGAGTAGGGAGAAGGAGCCGCCGCGGTTTTCGTCGAATTCGCCGCCGTCCGTATCCTCGTCGCCGTTGACCCAGATCCGAGGCAGGAGGTCAAGACGCAGCGTCGAGTCCAACTCACCTCACCGGGCGCGCCGAAAGCGCCGTCGGCTAGGTCGTCGTCCCGCAGCCGGTGACCAGCGCCGCCGCTTCGCCATCGCCGGACCTCGAGCTCCTCACCGCCGGATCTTCATCCAAGGGCCCAGATTGCGCCACGTCATCCCCCTGTGAGAACCACGTGCGATTCCCTGATCCGTTCTCAACCGTTGGATCTAGATCCAACGGTCCAGATCAAATGCGTTAACCCAAACGCGTGAGTCCAGATCTAATCTGGGCCGTTGATTTTCAAATCAACGGCCGAGATTGCGCCATGTGTCGGGAAGCCTGACTGCCGCGGTCAGCGCACCCGTGCGTGTGACGCTGACACGCCGGGCCCGCGTGTCAGCGGCTTGGTCAAACTGCACCATGACGTCACGCTGACGTCATGGCGGGCCCGCATGTCAGCGGTTGTCCCAGCCGAGCGCTGACGTCAGCAATGACGTCCGCCAGCGGGTCCCACTGGCCATTGTGGCCGAGCGCTGACGTCAGCAGTGACGTCACCCGAGGGGACCCACCTGTCAGTCTCACGTGAGCCGTGGACCGGGTCCACGGTAGACCCGAGCCGAGCGTGGACCAAGTCCATGGACCGGCTGACGTCAGCCAACCAATCAGAGGTCGACACGTGTCCAGCCGACGCAATAATTAATTTCCGAAAAAGAAAATGATTTATTAATTCGAAATAATGATTTCAGATTTTGTTTCAAACTTCAAACGCTTATAACTTTTGCGTTTCAACTCCGATTTGAGTGATTCAAATTTCTAAATTTGTATAAAATTGAGACCTACCTAAATATGAATTTTATTTAATTTTTGGACTAAAGTTTTTCTTTGTAAAATTATTTAATTGATTATTTAAACTTTAAATAATCATAACTTTTGCATTTTAACTCCAAATTTGACGATTCCAGTTTCTAAAAACTCATAAAATTATGTTCTCTCTGTTTATGGATTTTATTTGGATGTTTGGACACTTTTTGCCTATTGTTTATTCGTGTATTTGCTATTTGCACGCTTTACGAGTAGACGTTGAAGTGCCGGAAGGATTTGAAGGAGAAGTATTGACTCAGGATCCAACTCAAGACCAAGAACAAGTACTTTTTGAAGGCAAGTTATGCTTTGACCATGTTGATCCTATTTTGAAACCTATTTTGATTTAACCTATTGCATGCTAGTTCAATTAGAAAATACTTTATTTAGATTTGGGGAATTAGATAAATACCAATTTCTTTGTATGACACCTTGATTACTTAAATATGTGCCATGACCCCTTGTCACCCTAGTTGTGAATTACTAGTTGGACATTATTAAATTGCCAACATGGGTTTTAGACCGTTGTAGTAAACTGCTTAGACCTGCTACGTGCTCATGACATGATTTTGGACAAACAAATGTTAATATTGACTTAATGATATATTGAACCTGTTTTGGAAAGGTATCATGTGATGTTGATGGCACGTGGTGCATGGTAATCAAGCGGGGTTTGATAACTAGTTTTTGGCCAGGGGCATGTGGCAAGAATGATCAGTGGGCGGTTGTGGCACGAGGGGATGTTGATTTGGTTCTTGGGTAGTCTTGCCCTGGTCACCCTAAGGACTTAACCTTGCAAGCCTTTGAACTGGTCTAACGTGCAACCACATGTCTCAGAATGGGACGGACCTAGTTGACTAAGTTGCTAATAACGCATTACTGTGGGACCTCGGGAGGTCAACTACACCCTTTGTGTAAGTTGTATGGGGAGCGTCACGGGCCGAGGCCAGTACCCATCTAACGGTTGATTGGCCTAGACTTTGCCTTAGCTAAGGGAAGGGTTAGTGTGCAATAGCAGGGAGGACCACTTGTATTGTTAGAAGTTTCCGAAAGACTTTGTTACGGGAACTCGCCTTTGTGGTGTTTGATTTGTATCTTGTGGGTAAAGTGCATAACCTCTGCAGAGTGTAGAATCTATTCGAATAGCCGTGTATGCATGTATTGGACATCCCTCGGGAATTACAGTCAAGGGTTAGATTTTCTCAAAAATAACTTGGTTTGGAGAGGTTGGGTTGAATTAATAATGATGTTGATGGAAATGTGGATTAGGATGGGAAAGATGTTTGTTAAACTCCTTGAAAAGTTATTTATGCTTTACTTGTTTCTCTTTGCTTTGAATCTACTTATGATACTTGTTAAATCTTTGTTTCTTGCAAAAATACCTTGAGCCACTCCTTTGTATTAAGCCATGCATGTAGTATATTAGCTGCATTCTGTGCATGACTTGCTGAGTACCAAGTACTCACCCTTGCCACAATGCAACACCAGTTGAAGAGGAGACTACACCATCTTTGGAGGAGGAGCTCCAAGAGGAACCGTCTACTTAGGGAAGCGAGCCCAGTCAGTTGCCTGTGGTATACTGGATGGCGCCACGAAGCTATTTGATTTTCCGCTGCTATTATTTCTCTCTGAATAAGTTTCGCCCTGCGAGGCATATATTTGTAACTTGACCATAAGGTCGAGTAACCAGTTTGACTATTTAATTAAGTACTTTATTAGTATCGAGTGGTATGATTGTGATATTTACCGATGTTAAGACTGTGTGCACTAGCGCGTTCCTGGACTAGTGCTGAATACACAGAGGGTCCGGATTTGCAAATTCGGGGTCCCGACACGGTAGTTATTTTCCAGAATGAGGTCTTTTCTGGTGTTTTGGAGTACAACACTACCGTGGTTCAAAGGCCGGTACTACCGCTGGTTCGGTAGTATCGCTATTTAGTTGCCGGTACATGTGTTCCAGAGAGTGTAATGATTGGAGTTTTTGTGTTATCTAAAAATATCTATGGGTGATTAAATCTTGGAAAAGGGTGGAGATTGTAGCCCTTTTGATAAGCTTTTCATAGAGTCCAAGATCACCTAAATCGTACTTCGGATTAAAAAGTTATGGCCGTTTTAGTTGCTGAAATAAAGGTACTACCGCACTTTACACAGTGGTACTACCGCAGTAGCGGTAGTACCGCATTTTACAAGGAAGTAATACCACATTTTTTGCACAAACAGCTAGTTTTATAGCCGTTGGCCTGGGGGATGGTACTACCGGGTTTTTTCCTGTGGTAGTACTGCAAATACTGAGTTTTGTGAATTTTAGTCCCCAACGGCTAGTTTTGGTATGGGGGCTATATAAGGACCCCTTGGGAGGGTTTTTGTAGGTTGTTGCTGCATTCTTGAGTGTGTTTGAGCTTGTGTGAGTTCTTGAGAAGGTGTTGCATGTTTTGCACACCTCAATTTGGTTTTTTAGCTCAAGAGTGAGACTAATTGCATGTGTTGCAATTAGAGTGTGATTGAGAGGATCTTAGTGCATGTGTTGCATTTAGGAATCACCGGAAGCGCATGTGTTGTGCTAGGTGAAGTTCAAGCAGAGTGCTTGACCTTTTACTTTTGGAGGTTGCCACCTCCTAGACGGCGTAGGAGCGTCGTGCGCGGGAGTTCTCAAGTTTTGTGGGAAGCCTCGGCGAAGTTTGTGAAGTTTGGTGTTTAGCCTACCCGGTGGGGTGAAAAGCAACCACGAGTGGATTTGAGGTGGAAGGCTCAAGTAAGTGAGCCAGTCCAAAGTGAGTTGGACTTCCTCAACATGGATTAGGGGAGACCGGCAAGTCTCCGAACACCACGGTAAAAAGTATCGTGTTAATTGTCTCTTTTACATTAGAGCATTTACCTTATTGCAATATTATCTCTTGCTTGATTGTATCTAGAATTGCTTAGTGTAGCTTGTTTGATCAACTTAGCAATTCCTGTGTAGACACATAATTTAGTTAGTGCACTTGTGAGCCTAGTTGATTTAGGTTTTAATTGTCAAAACCGTACTTTACGCTTCTATAATTTATTTAGGTTTTGACATAGGGTTAATTAGGCATACTCGATTAGTCATAGAGAGGAAATTTTTATAATCGCATATTCACCCCCCTCTATGTGCATCCTCGATCCTACACCATCGGGGAGCTTGCGCCCCGATTTGGGGTGCTCGCATCAGGGCGCACCAGAAGTGCTATCTCACTTTGCTGAAAAACACACAAGATGCCAGTGCTGTGATCATCATTTCCACCTTCGGCCAAAGTTTCTCGTCGGATTTCGTGAAGAACCACAATCATCTGATGAAGATCCGACGCACCAGGTACTACACGTAGCTCCTTCCGCGTGTTGAACTAGATGCAATCTGTATTGTTAGATCCTAGGTTTAATGGTTATGATGAAGCCACGTGGCTGTGGTGTGGTTCTTCCACATAGTGTCGCTGTTGCATAAACTAGATGAGATCGTGACCGTTAGATCTGTAGCAAACAATCTAGATTGCACCACGTAGTTTCAATGTGTTGTAGTTTGGATCTAACCAAGGGCGTGGAATTTGATATCAAGGGCCCGGATTGTGCCACGTGTAGAGCGTCGGGATTGTCCATGTAGGAATTATTGCCACTGCAAAAAGATACAATTTGGGCCATAGGAATTTGAATGAACAATCTGGATCGCGCCGCATAGAGTGCCAACCAGATACTGTCACGTGGGTGCACGGAGATCGAGGAGACTAGCCTAGCCGCGCTGTGCGCTGACGTCATACGTGACATCATGATGACGTCAGCAATGGGGCCCACATGTCAGCAACCAGCCATACCGAGTGGTGACATCATCTGTGATGTCACGATGATGTCAGCAGTGACGCCATCAGAGCGGGCCCACCTATTAGTGTCTGTTGAGTTTTGTGGACTGAGTCCACGGTAGACCAGAGGAGGTCCGTGCACAAGGTCTATGCATCGAAGCCATGTGTCGGCTTTTGATTGGGTCACGTGTCCAGCTGATGTAAGCGTGGCGTCATTATTTGATTTTTCAGTTGAAAAATAATTTGCACAATTCGATTTATTCTTTTTAGTTTATTTTCACGCTTCAAATTGCTCGTTCTTGCTCATACGAACTCCGATTGAGGTGATTTCAGAGCCTAATTTTTTTTAAAATTGTGCTCTATTTAATAGAGAATTTTATTTGATTTTTGGAGTTATGTTATTTATTCATTCATTACACGTAGACGTTGAAGCGCCTGAAGGATACGAGGGAGAAGTGTTAGTGCAAGAGCCAGGTCCAGTTCAAGAACAAGAGCTTTTCCAAGTCAAGTTGTGGTTTGATCATGTTGGTTGCATGTTTTAAAATTTATGTTGTTACAAATTATTGCATGCTAAATCAATTAAAAATGATTTCAATTAATTTGGGAATAGTTAATCAACCTATTTGATTATGTCACCTTGTCACTAATAATTTCATGCATGATCCATTTGTCACTCTAGGATTGTTGTTTATTAGTTGGATACTATTAATTGCCAACATGCGTTGCTGGATCGTAACTAGCATGCTTAGACATGCAACGTGTTATTGATTTCATTTTCGAAATACAAGCTTAATATTGATTAATGAAATAGGGAATGTGTTTTCTAAAATGGTGTGTTGTTGCCACATGTTGATGTTGATATGTTGAGGCCTGTGTGGTTCTACATGGATGTTGAATTGTTGTTGGCATGTGTTGCACAATAATCAATTGGGGTGGGAAATGATTTAGACTGGGCAAGTGGCAAGAGAGTATGTGTCATGGTGGGCCTGTGTGGCAATGGGTTGATGAGTGGTGTGAGGGCTGTGTGTCAAATGTGGAGAGAAGGAGTCTTGCCTTGGTCAATTAAGGTCTTAACCTTGCAAGCCTTTGAACTGGGCCAAACATATAACCACATGTCTGAAATCTGACAGACCTAGTTTAGTAAGTTACTAATATCTTACATGTAATACCTCAGGGTGATGGTTACACAGGGGTGCAATTGTGTGGGGGATGATATCTGTGCTACGGCTTGATGTCAATCCAATGGTATATGTTGGTCTATACTTCGGCTCTGTGTGAGGGAAGGAACAGTGAAGGCAATACTGGAGAGGTTCGTATGTTAGGATAGAGGTTTCTGAAAGGCTTTGTTATGGTCATTCGCCTCTGTGGTGAGTAATTATATCTTGTGGGTAAATTGTATAACCTCTGCAGAGTGTCAAATCTATTCAAATAGCCGTGTCCGCGGTATTGGACAATGCTCAGGAATTACAATCAAGGGTTAGATTTTGATAAAATGAACTTGGGATTGGAGGTAGGTTGTCCCTAGAAAAGTGAAAATTGGTTTAACGATGGGGAAGAGTTTACTTGTGGAATAACTGAGAAATGTATTATTGTTATTACTTGTTTTATTGCTTTTCAATATACTTGTTGTAAATGCTATTTTATTGCAAAACTACCACTTCAGCCATTCATTTGGAATAAGCCATGCATGTAGTAATAGACTTGCATTCTGTGCACAACTTGTTGAGTGCTTTATGTACTCACCCCCTTGCAACAATTCAAATACCAGCTGAGGAAGAATCTACACCAGCGATTGAGGAGGAGTACCAAGAGGAGTCGAATAATTAGGGTGTGAGCCCAGTCGGTTACCTGTGGCATATTGATGAGTTACTACGAGTCTTATTTCTTTTTTGCTGCAGTTTTCTTTATATTTGCATCTTTGCCCTGTGAGGCATATTATTATAAGTTGACCATAATGTTAACCAAACAGGTTATATTAATAGATGAAGTCTTTATTTATTATTCCGCTATGTATGTTTGTGATATTTCATCTATGTTGAGACTGTGTGCACTAGCGTGATCTTAAACTAGTATCAAATACATAGAGGGTCCGTATTTGCACATTCGGATCCCGACATTTTCCCTCAGGAAATGGTACACCTAGCGTGGCATCATCCGGTTTGGATGAAGTTGCCAATTTGGACAATTTCACCTCAGTAACATACTCGGAGTAGATATCACACTTTCCTTCTTCTTCCTCCACAAAGTCATCAACGATGAGGTGAGTGTAATCGGTGAGATTGAATGAATTCTCTTCATCCTTTCATTCCATCGACCACACATTACCTTTTTCAATCTTGATTTATGACAGAGGGCCTCCTTCTAGTGCCAACTGTCGATGTTCAAGACCCGTGGGTCCCTAGATCGAGCTTATGAATATAATTTTGAGGTTGCCTTTGTCTAGAAATCAAGACTGAAAAGAGTAGGAAAATGGGGATTGTATTAAGTCACGTGTGTTTTATAGAGTACAGACTTTTCAAATAAGTAAGAAAACTAATGCTAATATCTTATCCTTAATCTTGAGCCCGATGATCATCCTTCTTGAGTCCTTGCGGAAACCTTCTATTTATAGCATGCGAAAGGGTGGCAGTTGTCATCTTTTAGAAGATGTCTTTCTACGAAATGGTGTCTTCCCGTCAAAAGGTGTTTTATCATCAAAAAGATGTCTTTTGATAAAGAGGCATATCTTTATAGGGAGTAATTTCTAAACAGCTGTCTATACCTATCAAAGAAAGTGTCTTCCACATGCCAGTCTTATGCGGAGGTAACTTCTTTCCCGACCTCAACCAGATCGGGGTGAAGGCTGACCAACCTCTAACCTATATGTTGGTTGAGTTGGTCGAATGGATCATTCCCAACCAGTTTGAGTATACATGGTCGGGTAGTCAGGGCATTCTTTATCTTCAACAAGTGTTATATACACTGGCTGGGAATATTTTCATATGACTAAATTTAACTTTGGTTGAAGTCGTAACCATATAATGGGACTTAGGCCTTGTCTTTATTTATGGGTTCTTTTATGAGATTTGTAGGCCCAGAAAATATAATAGGGTATGGTAATCATCGTCAGGTGGCACTCACGAACAACTCAAGATCTCGACGAGATGGTGGCGGCTTGTGGAAAATTGATATAGGGTTTGAGATCTATGGCTCCAAACAGTCATGGTGCTCTCCTTAACAAGCCCTATGAATCCATGCTTTGCCCGGAATGGAAGAGGAGGCCATGGCGGACACGATGTGCTATAGTCTGGCTCGAACACGACAAGAACGATGGGATTAATAGGTGGGTCCCACCTGTCAGTGTCTCACGCGGCGTGGACCGAGCTAGCACATGGGCTGCGCACTGGGCCTTGGCCACTGGGCTTTGGCCTAAAACTTTTCTAGAGATTTTATTTGACTTTTCCTTTTTAGAAAATTACAAGGCTTCAAATAAATAGAAAATAAACTTAGAAAGTTCCAGAAATTTTTTCAAATACTTTGAAGCATTTAGAACTCAAATAAAATAATTTCAACAAATGTTCAAAATTTGGGATGTTACATCCTTCCTTTAGGTGTATGCATCAATCGGTATCTTTCATTGCTCCCGATACTTTTTATGATAACTTGCCCTTTGTAAGTAACTCTTATGACTCCACCTCAAAGTGATACCTCACAATATTTGATTTCAAGCGACCTCACAGATGTTAGATTCTTCTTTAAGTCAGGAACATACTGAACTTCCATCAATATGCAATGTGCTCCATCATACATCTCCAATGTAAGTGTTCCCACCTCAGTAATTGCATACTCCTTACAATCCACCAAGTGAACAGTTCCACACACCAGGCGTAGAGATCCTTCATCAAATATCTCTCATAGAAGATATGTAGAAGCAACAACCTGAATCTAATATCTATCTTTGAGAAGTAACTAATTGATTGATGATAAGTACGTATGAATCATCTTTTGCTACCACCATTGAGCATCACCCTTCATTTGCTTCAAACTTGAACAATCCTTTATCATGTGATCTTCCTTGTCACGTAGAGAGTATACACGTGTACCCTTGCTTTTGCCCTTCCTCTTCTTGTAACTCTTGCTTTTGCCTGCAACACCTACTGCAACCAATACTCGATCACCTGAGGATGAAGATTCCAATGGCTTTTTCAGGGACTCTGCCTCCAATAGATATGCAACTATCTCATTGAAGTTGAAAGTGCTTTTCCTGATGAGAATATTCATCATCAATTGCTCCTAGGATGGTGGTAGAGATGATGCTAGTATGATAACTTTATCGTTCTCATCAATTTTCTCATCCATACTAATCAGCTATATGATAAGTTTGTTGAAGATAATGAGATGGTCAACGGACCGTGTACCTTCCTCCATACGCAACATGTACAGTTGTCGCTTCAGCACCCATCGGTTTGTTAGCGACTTTGCCATATGCAATTTTTTTAAGTTCTCCCTTAATTTCTTCGCTGAATTCTCCTTGACCACCGAGTACTTTACCTCATCGGAGAGATATAGACTGATTGTATTGATAACCTTCTGCTTCATCACCTTTCAATCTTCAGTGGACATCTTTTTCAGTTTATCCCTTCAAGAGCAGCGATTAATTCTTACTGGACAAAGACATCATTTACCACACACTGAAATTTCCTCCGTCGTCAAAATTTTCCACTTGATTCTACATCATCGACATTGATCTTGATTTTGTGACACCTGACGCTTTATTGATCCTCACAAATCTGATTAATTCAGCCTTGATTCTGATGCCACTTGTTACACTCTGATACCCCTTATTATGTGCAGCAGCCTCTAGCTTGGATCAGAGTTTCGTGAGATACGGCACGAGCGTGCGCTGTCTCAAGAACTAAGAAGATGAATCCTGTAGAGAGAATGAAAATAACGATGTTGAAGCAACCATAATGAGAGAGAAAAGATTTGTCGAAACTGGCCGCAAATTTTCTAAACATAATCTCAAAAGAGTACAGCAAGGGATTGTCACTCTCTCACAACCCTCTTGAACCTTTTAGGGCCCTTCGATCCTTGGCCTATATATGAATCTAATGCTAAAGAATAATCTAATCTCTAATTCTCTCATGCACATGTTGCTTTAGATGAGTTAGCTTGTGGTTTCTTAGGTTCTTCATGACCATCTCATAGGTTTATATAGCCCCTTAGTCCTACTCCAAAGCAAGTAGAAATTCTACTACGAAAGAAAGTAAGAATCTTAATCCTATTAAAATTCATATAGCACACATTTCTAAATTCTAAAAAGCTATATATGAATCACCATAATTAACAATTCCAAATCACAAGCAATTCAGAATATTAATAATCGATCACACCAATTGGCTCAGGTGCTATTAGGCAAGTACAAAGACGATCAGAGACTTCTTGCCGCGAGATGCCTCTGATACTTTCATATTGGCAACGATCTTTTCAAGATCATCGGCCACAACCGCACCCATAGCCTCCAAATCCACCTGCTCGGGAAATTCCCTAAGATTGCGCACAACCGTGGCCAAAGCTTGCAGTCGTTCCCCGCTCGGGGGAACAAGAGGTGATGAGCTTGGCCGGCGACCGCGCACGTGCTCTGGTGTACCACACTCGCGGGAACTCTCACGAGCATTGGCTTTAGTCCTGGTGCTAGGATTTCTGTGAGCTTGATGACGTATACTCGCCAAGGTCCTGTTTAAGGACGCCTCCAGGTGGTTCCTGGCCGCCTCATATCGGTGATGACAGGCACCCCCCGAGGGTTCAGCCTTGGGGTTTTCTTCTTCTCCCGCCATGTTGACATCGCGGGAGTGCGAACGTGAAGGTGACATCATGGTGTCCCCACGTGATGCAGTCTCTTGATCCGGCTCGAGATGATCTGGGATATCTAGACTATCGTAGAGTCCGTCGTACTCCTCATCATCTGTGAGGGTATCACGCTGAGAGCGAAGGAACTGCTCTTGCGCTGTAGCCACCGGAGAAAGGCTCCCAGGCTCGACGTGATCCTCTGGGTCAGTGATGTCGGCCTCACCTCTGTCGGCATAGTACAAGTATTCATCTTCAGCATCACTGAAAGCGTAGAGGTCTCGAGTATCTTAAGAATTAGGCATCTCCAAGGATTCTTCACGAAAGGAACTGCCTGATCCCCATGGACGGCACCAACTATCGATGATTCGGGAACAGGCCCCAGCCGAGCTTACTTATTGATTGAGGGATCAACATGGTCCCCTTTTTCGATGAAGGGATTGCGTCTTGAGAGTGCTCGATTGGCTCAAGATACCCGGGATAATGACACAAGGGATTATACTGGTTCGGTCCTCCCACTGAGGAGATAATAGCCCTACTCCAGTGGATGTGATATTGCTTGTTGTTTTGAATGATGTTTTGTGTATCTAGCTTTCCTTTCTCTATCTCTCTTTTTTTCTCTTCTTTTTTTCTTTCTTTTTTTTTTGCACAGGAGATATTTATAGATTACAAGAATATCTAGCCTAATTATAGCCGAATAATGAGCATTTGACTGCGTTGAACGTGGCTGTAATCGAAGCCTTGATTTACGCCACGTTCCCATCGTGGGTGTAACGACACCATGTCATGGTGTGATTATCGCTATTCGGGCGTAACTGCCGAACACGATCTTCTGACCGTACGCCTTGCGAGCGAGCTTGGGCCGGGCATGTTTGGTCTTGGCCGAGCATGCATGCTCGGGCCTTGAGCACAGATGCTTGAGGCCGAGCGTCGAGCCTGAGCTAATCGGGCGGACCAATCAGTGAAACAATGCTCGTGGGTCATCATCGGGGACATCTTCCGAAGGTACGCATGGTCGGCCGAAACCGGCTGCCTGGGTACCATGGTAATTATGGAAACTATCTAATCCCCGACAGTAAGAATCTCAATCCTATTAAAATTCATATAGCACACATTTCTAAATTCTAAAAAGCTATATATGAATCACCATAATTAACAATTCCAAATCACAAGCAATTCAGAATATCAATAATCGACCACGCCAATTGGCTCAGGTGCTATTAGGTGTCTTGTTGATGTGCCACCTGTTGTTGATCTTATTGTGCTGCTTATTGCTGGATCTTGAGCTCAAAAAAGTTGTTAGCTATTGGAATATGGAAGGTTGAACTTACGACAGCGATAGGCCAAAGAGAAACGATGATGGAATGATGGGGGGCTCGATCACATTGTGTCCTAATCATCATCGTGTACGGCGCTCGATGGGTTGAGCAATATCTGGTGGTGCAGGATAGCCATGGATCGGAGCTCTCTGATCACGCTGTGCTACTTTCGTCTGATATCAGCACTATGTATCTTTCACTGCTGTAGATGCGACCTCGTTTATGGATTACTCCTATGTAAAATTGTTTCCATGGATGGACAATTGACTGCATAGGTCCCCTTGGTTGGTACTCCCTAGTCCTCGCGCATCCTGCTTGCATGAATGTGGATATATGCTCCTAGTTTCCTACCATCTGATGCAGCACTGTGCAGAAGTATCTCCAAATTTCTTGAGACGAAGTCCTCTCGATAGGACAAAATCATTCGAGCCTACTACCACCTGTATATTGCCAGACTTCACCTGCACTTAGGACTGTAAAGCCGAACTCGAGCGAGTCCGATCTCTCAAACTCGAGTTTGGTAAAAGCTCAAGCCGAGCTTGAGGCAGGATTCGAGTTTGGACCTGATCTCAAGTCCCGGTCTAAACTCAAATAAACTCGGTAATAACAGAAAATTTAGTGCACTAATTTTCAATAAGAAGAAAAAGTCGAGCTCAAGCTCGACTTAAATAAGCTCAGTAAGAGTAAATATGCAGTAATATACTAATATTTAATAAGTGATCTGTAAATTTACCGAGGCTTGCAAGCTATTCAAGCTTGACTCATTGATGTGAGCTCGAGATTAGGTTGAGCACGGCTCGTTTCGAGCTCGAATCGAGTCTACAGCGAGCCGAACTCAAACAGCTCTTGATGTAGGATCGATATACATTAGTATAGCAATCAGAGGGGAGGTGAATGATTGCGCGAAAGCTAAAATCAAATTTTTGATCTAATAAAAATTCACCCTAATTCGGAATCAAATAATTGCTTCGTATTCAACAAAAACAGAGTAGATGCGTTCGGTAAATCGTGAATTTCTGGAGATCCAACCATTGAATTGATCTAAAATTTTAACAAAAGAAACTATATTCCAATACTAATCTAACAAAAAAAAGAATCAGCTCGATCGGACTTACGGATCAAAAGTTATGAACCCCGCAAGCTTGCTGTGACAGATTATACCGAGAATAGATCTAACATTAATTCCTGAAAATCCAACCGTTGGATTGATGTGAAATTTAAACTATAGAAACTATATTCAATTTTGAAACTAACCCAATAAGAATCAGCTCAATCGAGCCTACGGATCAAAAGTTATAAGCTTCGCAAGTTGACTATATCAACAATGACGAGAATTGATTAAACCCTAATTTCGTGATTAAACAAAATCTACAAAAGATTAACAAACAAAACTTTGAGGAACACTAAATTAATGCCCTAGGAAGGTTTTGGGTGGATCAAATCAAGAAGAAACTCAAAGAATCAAGATAGACAATGAATCAATCTACTAAACCAAAAACCGGGCAACCAAAATCAGAAAATCAGTACCGTAGCAAATCACGCATGAACAGTAATTCGGCTAGCTAAGAAAATTCTGATTTTCTATTTCTTCTTTGTCTAGTTACAGCACTCCAAACAAAATAGTACAATCCTTAATGCCCAGCTCTCAATAAACAGATGACACCTCCCCCTATTTATAATAAGCAATCCTAAAGAGTTTGTATACAAATACATGCATGCATATCCACTTGGTCCAATTACATATGGCCTAATATATGCACACAGCCCAAAATTCACGCATGCACGCGTACGACCCACCTGTCGCTACCGTGTGACTCACTCGTCTTCACGTACACCGTTCTCTAGTCCGAACATCCCGCATAACATCCTCGACCACTAGGACCTCGGTTCCTCTCTGAACCTAGTCTTGAACCTCAATTCCTCCATGAACCTAGTCTTGAACCTCAATTCCTCCATGAACCTAGTTCTGGTCCCATCATCGACTATGTTTGACCTCAAGCAACACCTGCAGATGAACAAACCACGAAACAATATTCCGAGCACAAGGCCACGACTTGACTCAAGATCAGTCCATGCAACCACTCACACGAGCACATTGCATCAAGCAAAACAATTAACATGCTATCACAAGCATATCAATTAATCACCTGAAACAACACATGCACATACACCACACATGCCATGAGCACAATGTGGGGGCTCCGGTCTTGGATAAGCGATAACGAATCTTACCGTTGCATCGGATTGGATGATGATGCAACCCAAAGAGTTCCAATCGCTTATCTGAGACCGTACTCGGATTGAGTTCAACCAATCGACGCCGCTCTCGTGCCCTTGCCAATTGGTTGGAATCAATCCAAGCTTCCCGCATATGTGATCCATGCTAGTTCCCAGATCAACGCCTAGCACTCACATACTTTGCACATTGAGATGATACATCACACATACACATATGAACAATACTTAAAGTAAACTGGCAGATATTACAAGCGCTTAAATTACAAGTCTAGGTCCGACCGGCCAAATTTACACAACATGAGAGTATGTTCAGCGGAAGAAGCATAAGAACCAAAAGAAATACTACGGATGCCGCCCATAACCCAAAAGGCATCCGACTGGGGAAAGACCCAGTTCAACCATCAAAGAACACGCTGGAACCCAGTTCGAGGTACTCTTCATCAGGAACATCGTCATTACCTTCCTCTAAACATTTTTAAGTAGAGCAAACGGTGAGTACACGTATGTACTCGCAAGACTTTAGTGTTTGGGAATAATTATACATGCAAGGCTAATCAAAGGATGAGAGCTTCTATTCTAGGTTCAAATTTCAGCATAAGGCAAGTTTTATTTGTAATCATGCAGTTTGATAAACAACGCTAACAATTGGAATGAGCATTTGATAGAAGCTACAGGTAACATATAAGTACTCTGAGAAATCCTTCATGACCATCCATGGCCATGAATGATATCCGAACGTAACCAGCCCACCATGTTCTTCACTAACATACTAGACCACCATTTTTCCAAATCATTTGCAAAAACCGAAACCAAAACACTATACTTGACATTATGTTTCCAAGCCGCTCGTAACCATGAGCACATCTAATCGATTAGATTATTTATATCTCTGCAGAGACTATACAATTTACCCACATGACATATTCTAGCAATCATGTCAACCATGTCACGCGATACGCAAATATCCGTTTTGCTAGATTATGACGAAACTTTTTGACTAGCTAAAGCCTAACCTAGTAACCTTGCACTAGCCCGAGTATGACCTGTCCTTGCTATGGCGGCAGAATTTCAACAATCACGATGGTCCCGCTAGCCATCGCCCTCGTTCTCCCCATAGCAAGGCATACCCGTTGTATTGGAATGCTTTGTTCCCAACGCCTCAGTGAAGGGAGCACCTATAATGACACCGCTTACTCGGTTTGTCCATACTCTTCTGCCTACCGACGTGCAAGATTAAAACTTCACCTAGCCTACTAAGTTAAGGCTATCCCATACTAGCACATGTGGTTGCACCAATTAACTTAGTTGATATTATCAAGTTCGGTCCTTAGATTGACTCAGGCGAGTAACCCCCCCTATCTACGTGCAATTCCCAAATCCTCACAACACAATTCCATCTCTTGTACTATACGAGTGCGCTCCTCGTATAGTACAAGCCAATCCTTGCACTTTCATTTATACTTAACTCGCCCGTGTCTAAAACATACTTTTTATTTTTCATTTTTACCCACATATCAGTATCCTTTATTCTCATTTTCAACATTTGCAAAGGTTTATGAAGAATCAAGCCTAACATTCTACCAATAACTAAAGCATGGCTAAGTATAGTATTAAGTAACGATAATACCTCTTTCCATTTTATAGCATGAGTAATCCCTAGCCTAGGTTTTAACAAGTTTGCATGGCAATGTAATTAAGAAGATCCCACCAGTTAGGAATATAACTACCAAGACCCACAATGTAGCAACTTTACAGAAATTAAACGCATGCATAATAGTTTGATTAAAACAAATTGGACATTGTAAAATATAGGATCAACATGTTCAAAGGATGGTTCTTGCCTGTTTGCTCTTCTTCTAGTTCGTTTTCGGGAAGGTAGTCGGGGTCGTTATCAACGGACTCCGACACGTCGTCAGCTACGCGCACGAACGATAGAAACCGCGGCAAAAGCAAATAACCACGAATTAAAATGGGACAAAAGGAAGTCAGAAGCAAATAACAGCTTAATCTCAACAAAAGAACAAGCAGTTATAAGAAGAATTCAACCAAATGCTAGCATGCTAGTTCCACATACAGCAGGTTAATTACATGTATTTCAGTGTTTAAACAATCGAATTCGGGAAGCTAAGATTGTTTGGATTAAAAGAATTTCAAGACTAGCTACTAAAGCAATGCTCTAGTTAATCATACAACTTAGACCTTTTTCTCTTAATAGGATTCAGATGCAAAGCAAGTTATAAATGAAATGTTTTTCCTAAGCATGGTAGTAAACATAATGTAGAGTGATTTGGAGCTATCCTCCCTAATTTTTGCATTTAGACGAGCAGTTCTACGGAAGACTAAAGAGCCTAAAAGATCACAATTGCACAAGTGTAGAAATTATGACTTGTGTTCTGAAATAGGATTGGCAATATAGTAAACTTGTCTAACCAACTTTAAGAATTGCTAAGGAATGCACCTGGAAGTAATTTAGGGTTAGTTTTCTTATAGCTTGAACCTATTTGCAAAGCTAGCAATAAGAACGAGCATAAAAAGCCTTAATATTCCATTATCCTTAATAAGCACGAATACGAATTTATATTCTTGAACATGTAAAACAGTGAGCATGATCTAGGCAAGTCATACATCAGCATGGACATGTTATTTCATGGTCCTAGGAATAAATCTTTCATGCATTTGAAACTACATTGCACAAATTAACCTCATTTAAATAACTCTAGGCATTGCATCACAACCATGATCACAATCATTGCAAATTGAGTCCAAATGCAAATATAATCACACATTCAGCAAGATTACAAGCCTAAGAATACAATGGAGCTGGTTCCAATCATTTTGGAGTTGTAATGCAAAATTTGTACATTAAGCAAGCACTAACCTAAAGCAAATAACTAAGCTCATTTTCTGTACAAAACACCAACATGAAATATTTTTACATATTCACAAAGTTCAAGATTTTACAAAAATTTTGGAAGTGGTTTCATCTCGTTTGGAGTTTCCTAGCAAAAGCTATGCTCATTTGCATTTGCCAGGGCTTCAGGCCTTTAGTCATTGCACTGTTCACGCGATTCAGGAAATGCCACCCGATTGCTATACTGTTTTGTCAATTTTAGGTATCGGATTGGTCATCAGGGATATAGAAATCTTTGTGCTTGCAACCTAGGAAATGGAATTCAGGGAAGCAACATTCCATGCTGGAGTTGGTTTAGCAGTGTTCTGATTAGGGTGCTTCAAAGGAACACTTCAGACCAACCCAAGTTCAGAGGGTAGCCCCACGACCTGCTACAGTGCCGTACTTGGTTCAGAGTTGTAGCATTCAAATAGTGCACTGTTCACTCGATCAGGCAATGCAGAGGAAATTGTTGGATCAAAGTGCTGTGGATCCATAAGGATGTATTGTCCAGTTCCTGCGTTGAAGTGGTTCAACAGGATTTGGGGGTCCTGGTTCAGTGACTTGATGTCTTTCGCACAAGATATGACAAGTCTGCACTTTGATTTGCCGGCAAAGTTTAAATAACTTTGGTCGAGCAACTTGGAAAAAGAAATGAAGCTTAGGAACTCAACCACTCAGTGCCAGCCCTTGTAATGAAATGCCATGATTAAGATGAGCTTAGATGGAAGTACATTGCTGGATTAAGTTACTAAGCTGGTCCAACACGAAATGAAACTTTTTTTATTCCATTTAACAAAGTTTCGGACGTTACACACAACCACTTTGCAATACTAAATTCATCATTAAGCCAATTTTTTAGCACATAATTTCAAGCTTTTTTTTTTTATTTTTACCACCCTAACGCACTCTACAGATTAAGTTTTACTAGTTTCCCAAAGAACATTTAATTGGGGCACACACACAGGTATTCTGTTTGTCTTGATGCAGCACTGGAACAAGGTGCAAGACGAAGCTGGAGCTCTCACGGGGCGAACGCGGAGATGCAATGCTACGCTGACAAGTTGATCATGGCATCGTTTGAAAGCACACGGATGCCCTCCAAAACTGCATAGAGCATTTCAACTTTACCAAGCGCAAGGTAAATAGGAAAGAGGGACACAATTGGCACCTTGTTATTCACAAAGCCTTCTTCTATCCTGCATTATTTCTCTTATCCGTGACAGAAAATAGAAGCCGAAGCGCCGAACCGTGCCGTCGTACATAGCACTACACAGCATATATACCAACGCAAACGTTACTAGAGATCCTCCCCGGCGCGGAGAAACCTCGCAAGCAGCGTACGATTTTTTTTTTTTTTCCAAGAAATGGAATACGCATCGAAATGCAGCAGCAGCAGCAGCAGCAGCAAGATTCTACCCCGTCCGTCCCTGGTTTAGCCACTTCAGAAACCAAAGGGAGGCAACGGCAGGATGCTGTTCAGCTTCGATGACCGGATCCTCCTCTTCCTCAGCCTCTCGGCGATGATGAAGGCGAGCTCCAGAGACTGGGACGCGTTCAGCCGCGGGTCGCAGTGGGTGTGGTAGCGGTCGCTCAGGTCGTCGAAGGTCACGGTTCGGGACCCACCGATGCACTCTGTTACGTTCTGCCCCGTCATCTCGAGGTGGACGCCTCCTGCGTGGCTCCCTTCTTGCTCATGCACATCGAAGAATGCCCGTACCTCAGCCTGTTATCGATGGCAGGTCGGTGGTTAGTCCGCTAGCATAATTGCAAAGACTTAAGTGAAGAATACAGTATTAAAAAAAAAGAAGAAGCATGCCCAGCTTATCCTAGCCAATAATCTCCACCGCACACTTTCATCGAATAAAAAGAATAGGGCAGTGTTTTCAGTACCGTCATTGAACAGATGCATCTATCAATGAAAAGTTATTGTCTTAATTTTTCAGTTCACCGAAGTCTTAATTTATTCGAAAAGCTAATTATAAGATTCATAGCCTGGTGATCAAATCTCATTATTATTAGCTAGGTACAACAGTAGTCGATAGCAGTATATTGTCCACACTTAATCCTTAGGAGTATTATTTTGGTGGACCACATTTAAGTAGTTTTCTGTCTGAGATAATAATACAAGAGATCCATCACTTCCGTATTATTCTTCTGTTGAAGTAAAAGATTTATATGACAAGCAACCCTGTGCTGTCACCATCCTTTGCCCTTAAACTTTCAGTACCAACAAAGCATCTTGCTTTATCATTAACCATGGGCACGATGGCAACAGTTGTAGGCAAAATTCTAATAAATAATTTGTCCTCAAATGCAGATGCTTAGTGCACGCAAAAAATTCTTGAGTGACAAGATCGTTCAACCACCAACACTCCAACCAATCAACCCCTGCATCAAAGAAGAAGTGATTTCCGTAGTTCCACTTCCATCGGAATCATTGGACCCACTTCATTAGAATCATTTAGCAACCAAAAGAAAATTTCTCTATCTATCCGTACCAGTCAAACGACCACCATCACGACGAAACAAGATATGATGGGCATCTGCATCTACACCTAACACACTACTCCTTAATTATATGTTTTTATGCGTCTAGATTCTTTCCAGAGCATACAAATTTGAGATAACACTGACCACTTACCAACTTTCTTATATTACTGACAACTAGTGACCAACTAGTTCAACGACAAAGTTACAAATAGCAGTTCCCCATTATGATTCATGTGGAAAAGAATAACTGAACCAATCAGCAGAACATGACACATTGCATATTGTGTACTTTAAAAATTCATGAGCTAATTAGCCCGTTCCGTTCTTCTCCAAAAAACTAACCTCCGCATTACTTCTATCTTCATGCATATGCCCAAAGTGTGTTCCTTTTTTTGTTTTTTGTTTTCCTATGCTTGATTGGGTAGCATACCATATGAGAAAATGAAGAATCACAGATACTTGATATAAATGTGCAGGAAAATTTGGTGCTTGTTTGAATAGTTCCTAATGCGAGGAGGATCAGACTGCTCATAGAGCCTGTATCATACCTGTGAATCAATAAAAGGGATGCAGTAGATTGAAAAATGGCACGTACCAAAATGGAGTCAAAGGGGCGAGTCTTTAGGCCGCAAGGAGCCTTGATGGTGTTCCCGTGCATGGGATCAGTGATCCAGGTGACAATTTGTCCAGCATGGCGGACAGCACGGATAAGATGAGGTAGCTTGACCCTCATGTTCTCCGCCCCCATCCTTGTAATGATGGTAATTCTCCCAGGCTTGTTTGACGGGTTCAATATCTCAATCAGTTTGATCAACTCACTGGGGTTCATCTTGTCACTCACCTAAAATCCACAGTGCAAACGATGTTTGTCAGCATCCATAGAATCATAGATGTATTATATTTTGTCAATATGAAGTTGGTTTTAAAAGCAACCTTAATGCCAAGAGGGTTGGCAACACCCCTCAGGAACTCAACATGAGCACCGTCGAGCTGACGAGTGCGCTCACCGACCCAGAGCATGTGGGCAGAACAGTCGTAGAAAACACCAGAGGTGGAGTCCTGACGGGTCAGAGCTTGCTCATAGGGTAAGAGGAGGCACTCATGAGAGGTCCAGAATTCAGTACTCGTCATCAACGGGTGGTCCAATGTTAGCCCAGCTGCAGACATGAAGCCAAGGGCTTCATCAACCCTGTGTGCCAACTCACGGTACCTACAAAGCATCCCGACAATAGTCAGATCAGATCACTAGACAACCTCACAATTGACCAAATAGGCAAACCAAAAAAGTTAATACTTCCACAAAAACAATCGGATATTAATGATCCTACGATTCTTAACATTCAAATAGCTGTTAGCGAACCACAATTGATTTTGCTGTTCCCCACTACCATAGTCAACAAATATACAGGGGTGGAACCGGATTCGTCGAACTCGAACCGGTTTAGGGTACGGGGTTCGTGTTCGCAGTGGAGATTAGAAGAAAAAGTGACGAACCGTGAACCCGAATCCCGTATCCCGATTCGGACGAACTGCATTTGTGTTAACTATGGGTGGAAGTCCCTCAGTGGAGAACAACAATACCAGATATTATTTAGACCTTATATCAACAACCTTAGAAACTGCATGCCATCCAACGACTTCAGAAAAAAGTTAAGGTGAAGAAAAGTTAATGAAAAAGAGGTTGTGCATGGGTGTGCACTCCCAAAAATAGGTTACTCATTAGCATTCGATGAGATAATGACCATTGAGTACTTTATTAACAACGTGATATCATAGGTTTGTATGACCAAACATTAGAAAGTAGAATACAACTTTGGAAGTTTAATTGAATGGTTATGACGAGTGTTGCAATTCCTTCATAGCCTCCCCGATAGAAAGGACAGTAAAGAAGTAATAGAACGACTGTTGTTCCATGTGAATTATCTCTGCTTAGAACAAGACAATCACCTACTTTTCTTTTAAGGAAGACAATAAACTATTTCATTAATCTATTCCCAAATGTCAATGACAAGAAGACTGATGATAATGTGTGTTTCTTTTCTTCACCGGAGCACCTAAATATTTGAAGAATAGGTTTGGATGTCCACCACTGATTGCTTCCCTAGTGATAGAAATTTATCGAAAATTTATCAGTCACAACCTATAATACGTTCTTGCATTATGTTCACTTTTCTCCTCTACCATTCTCAGATCAAATTCTTGCCTTATCTTGATAGGGAGGTATGCGGAAGCAATTCAATAACCATGCTTTTAAATTCGACAGCGACGCGATGCCAATTTTTGCAGCAAAAATCACTAAACGGCTATCCGAATCACCAAAAGCCGCACTAAAGATCCCACAAAAAGTGCATGGAAGATCCTTTCACCTGTCGCCCTGCTCGCTGTGTTCCGTGAAATCGAGATTCCACTGCGTGACACGTTGCATGGCGGCGAACCCTCCCGTGGCGAAAGCGCGGAGGAGGTTGAGCGTCGCGGCCGACTGGGCGTAGGCTCGGATCATCCTCTGGGGGTCAGGGATGCGGCTCTTCTCGTCGAACGCATCGCCGTTGATGTTGTCACCTCTGTAGCTTGGCAGCTTCACCCCGTCCCTCACCTCCAACGACTCCGACCTCGGCTTCGCGAATTGACCAGCCATTCTCCCAACCTGTTACCAATTCCACATACAGCAAATCAAAATCAGACGAAATTTGAAGGGGGTTTGCGGAGGTGGATTTGAGGTGGGTGACTGATGGGTACCTTGATGACGGGCATTTGGCCGCCGAACATGAGGACGGCGGACATCTGGAGGAGGACACGGAAGGTGTCGCGGATGTTGTTGCCGTTGAACTCCTTGAAGCTCTCGGCGCAGTCGCCTCCCTGGAGGAGGAAGGCACGGCCCATGGCGGCGTCGGCGAGGCGCTCCTCGAGGTACCGCGCCTCCCCGGAGAAGACGATCGGCGGGAACGCCTCGATCGTCTTCAGCACCGACTCCAGCTCCGCGGCGTCGGGGTACTCCGGCAGCTGCAGCGCTTTCTTCGTCCTCCAGCTGTCCACCGTCCACTTCGCCGGTGCTCCGGGTTTCGATGCCGGAGGCGGGCGAGGCGCGTCCTTCTCCGGAGCCACCGTCGGCGACGAGGTCTTCGCCGCCGCTGTGACGGCGGTGGAGTTCTTCGACGGCTCCGCGGCGTGGACGGCGCAGATTGTGCGGCGCTTCAGCGGGAGGAACGCCGGGGCGCGGAGGGACTGCGAGGCGACGCCTCCAGATATGGCGGCCGATGCCGCGGCGGCGGAGGAGTTGGTGGCGAGCGCCATTGCGGATCGAATGCGGCGGCGGGCGATCGAGCCCAAGCGAACGAATCTAAGGCCAAGTGTTTCGGTAGTGGAGGAGGCGGTGCGTGCGGCTGGCGCGGTGTCTCCTGAAGCGGATGGGAATGGGGAGGGGTATATTTATAGTTGGCCGTAGCAGGTCAGGCGGAGGCGGCGGTTGGTGGGAGTGCGCGGTTGTTGGACGAAGCAACCGACTGGGCGAGAGGATGAGGGGGTAGCTTGGGGATTTCGTCTCTTCTTTTGCCTTTGCTTAGCTTGCTCCACCTGGAAACGGACCCGGAATGTTAGGTGCAGAGGATGACCGGTGGGGCCCGGTCGTGGGAGTTGGGCTGTGGTGCTCGGCTCGGCTGAGCTGACCTCAGCTGGGACTGGGAGCCGGGTTGGAGCGTTGGTGACTGATTAGTGTGGGATTAGTGGTAGGACCGTGGGTAGGAGTGGGTGACGGAAATGGATTACATGGTGATGCTAAACGCGGCATCAAATGACACGTGTTGTTTTGTAGCTTGCGCTCGGTTTGCTGGTTTGGCTATTGCGGTGGGTGGGAGCAGTGGAGCATCAGAGTGTGTTCATACAATCATGCACATATTATCGTTTATGGTTTTTTTTTCCGTGTTGCGTATTTGTGCTGCTAAACTCCATGTTTGATGCCTCTCACCGTAATAATTTAAGGAACAATAAATTATGCATGTTTGGCAATAGTTAATAAAGGATTCCATGCACTTATTTGACTAGGAGAAAATAAAAAGAAAGATTCTCTCAAATCACCACCTCATTGGTCACATCCTAACGAATAGGTGATTCTCTTAGTTGTCTGACGGACTTGCCTTTATTGTGTAAGACGATGTAGGGCATCTTCATCTTCATTTATCGTGCAATAGTTTACACTTTATAGATGCTCCACGGTCTCTACGATATTTTGTCGAATTATTTTATCAATTGATTGATTCTTGAATGCTTGTTACAATGCGTCTCGCACGAATGTCAAGCAATGCTTGCCGCGAGGACAGGACAATTGCGAGACTGATTTGTGTTCTTTGATTAACCTGTCTGTCTATGGTAGTTGGTGAGACATGACAAGGAGCCTAAACTTTACATTATGGATTGTTTTTATTGTATTGGTTCCGTTGTAAATATTTATTACGAAAATAGTATCGTTTATTTTTTCTACAAAAATAGCCCTCTTGGCACTATAAAGACGCTACATATAGCCATTGTCGCGGATCCCGAGCGCTGCACCACAGAACCACATCCCTGAGGCTACCTACGACCGGGCCCACCGATGCAATGTAGCCCGGGCATTGTACTTGCCAAAGTAGCACCGCCCGGCCGCTACATTCGATGGACCTGCCACTCGATCCAGAAGAGAGAGAGAGAGAGAGAGAGAGATCGGTTCAAGCATCCGGTCCGCCTAGAACCCAGAAGAGAAGCAAACCACCGAGACTAAGGGCATGTTTGGGAACACTGTTCCTGGCCGGGATCCAAGCCCATTTCCGGGGATGAAAACTCGCGTGGTGGGCTTTCCCAGTCCATCTAGAATGGCCATTTGGGAGCTCCGAGCGATGAGGATTTTTGGCCCGATCCACTCGAAAACCCTGTGGAAGAAAGCCACCCATCGCCCCTCGTGAATTTTTTTCCCCACGTCGCACGAGCGCGACCTCCTCTCCAAAGAAGACACCGCTCCGCTCCGCTCCAGCGCCGCCTCGCCCGGCAGCGCGACCTCCGCTCCAGCCAGCCGCCGCCCGGCACGACCTCTCCATCGTGGCTCGCGCCATCGACTCGGTTAGTTCATCGTCCTCTTGATCTATCATCTTATGATCTAGAACCCAATCTATCGTCCTCTGATCTATCGTCCTCTTGCTAGGTTTTGTTGACCCCTAGATCTGGACCTCTTGCTAGGTTTTCTTTTCGATCTGGTGCAGAGGTGGGGATTTCTGTTCATCAGAGATCGAGAGAAGGTGGAGAAAGGAATCACTGGCCTGGTATGTCTCCTCACTATTTCTTGCTCGATTATGTTCATGGCAAGGTTTTGTCTTGAGATCTGTTCATGGTGACCTACTATTTGCTTGATTGATCTTGCTTATCAGTATATGATGAACAAAAGTGATTGCTTATCAATATTGTTTTGCAATTTTTATTTTCTTATGCACCTAGATATTGAGTTGCAATGGACATGCCCTTATCTGATGGACCATATAATGTCGAAGAAATAGTACAAGGTTTTGGTGATTATTGAGATGCCCTGAAATCCTGAAGAAGAAAATGTGTTGGTCAAGGAATCATACTATCAAATTACCATTGTTATGTGGAGTTCAGTTTTTTCTGGCAATGAACAAGGAACTTTAGTACATAGCTATTTGATTCTGCTAATTGTTTGCTATAGATGAGATGTTTTAGTAATGATAAATCTAATTGCTAAGTAGTGATAGTTGCAGTACATGTTGTAATTTTTTGTGAATCACCGATAGTAATTTTTCAATAGTCTCTTTTCGATGTTAGTTTTGTATGTTACTGGTAGTATCAAGTAATTTGATAATGCTCGCTTGTCGTATTTGTTTCTTGCTGTGGTTGGAATAGTTCAAAGTTGTAACATTGCATCAGTAATAAACAGTGGTTTCAAACTGCACATCTGTTTTGACACAAGCCACTTGCTAGCTGCTACAAGATGTATTATTCATCAGGCACAACGAATTCTTTTTAAGTAGTTCTATACATAAGTTAACTCTGTTAAAATTCAGCATATAGACCTCTCACAGAGCTTGCACTATTTTCATGCTAACTAAGTTATCCATTTCTCTAGTCAATGATCTTTTTTTCTTCAACTCGCTTATGAAATAGCATATTTCAGTTTGATTCTGATTTCAAATAGCATATTTCAGTTTTGATTCAAAAATTAGATTGTACTTATATTTCTAATTTCAGCTTTTGATCAGTTTCAGATTTCGAAATAGCAGATTTCAGTTTCAAATACCAAGTATAGATTGGTATTGTATAGATCTTATATTCGCTCTACTTAATCGAATCACTAGTATGTATTGCAACCGAAGGATCAAAGCTTGTGCATGCCACCATCTGCTGTCATTTTGGATCTAATATTCAAATCAAGATGTATATATTATATGAAGTTAGCATCTTGCATGAGAATTGTTTAACAATACGCTAATTCACTTTTTTTTAGTCAGTGTCGCTTCTCATGTAAGCACTGTACAATATTATCCCCGAGTAATTGCAAGTATGGAAAAAGAAATTTGTCACGCTCAACTTTTGTGTGCCTTGATGTTTAACTACTATATATGCACATGGAGTTTTTATTATTTCTTTATTTCGTTCCATTTGGATGGCTGCAGGAGGTCCGCACATGGCTACAGAAGGCCTTGTCGAAGGCAAAAACTGCATAATACTGCTCAAAATACAACTCTTTTCATGAATTGCTAACGGTGTGTTGTAACATGGAATTTTGATGCTGAAAAATTCCATGTTGATGCTTGATCTTGAGAGCCAAGAAGGATACTATCTCGCTTGTATGAATGTTGTGCTGGTTGATGCATGTATGACTGATTTTCTATGTCGATCTATGTCGATGCTATGCTTGTCTAGAGCCAAGAAGGATACTATCTGCATGTATGAATGCTTCTCTCTTATGAGTGCTTGTTTTGAATTTTCTATGTCAAGGATGCTTATCTCTTATGAATGCTTAACTCTTGTTATGAATGTCGTGCTTGTTGAGAGCCAAGGATGCTTGATTTTCTATGTCTCGATTTTTTTGATTTTACACATGTATGAATGCTTGTATGATATTATCTCATGTGTAGAATTATCACTTTTTCATTATTTTTAAATGATCTTTTATTCATATTTGTATTTTTATTTTTTAAAGATTTTTCTAGTTTTTTTTAGATTTTTCTATATATTTTTGAACTTCTTGAGTGTTAGGGATTTTTATCCCTACGGCTTCCAAATGGTGGGTGGGAATATTTTCCTTGAGGGAAAATTATTCCTAGGGGTTGGAGAGGATTTCATGTGCCATTAAAATCCCCCTAGGGGGGAATATTCCCTAGATTTTATTTCCCTAGCATCCAAACAAAGCCTTAGGGCATATTGTGCCATTAAAAGAGAGAGAGAGAGAGAGCGAGAGATCGGTTCAAGCATCCGGTCCGCCTAGAACCCAGAAGAGAAGCAAACCACCGAGACTAGGGCATAATGTCCTATCCTTGCGTGTGGGCTCTCTCGTCAAGTCGTCATTGTCCTTTCCTTGGCCAAAGGCTCAAGCAAATCAAGCAACTTGAACAGTCGCATAGCACTACGCTACTACTTCTGAAAATCTGATGGACCGGCCCCATCGAACGGAGCGCCTAGGCTACGCTGCATCGGTGGGGCCGGTCATAGCTCGGAGGATGCAGCTCTCTGGTGCAGCGCTGGGGATCCGCAACAACGACGAATAGTTTTTTAAAATAATTATATTTTATTCATGAAATATAAAAATATACTACAATTTAAATTTTTTTGTAAAAATGGTTGTCTGTCGCGCCACATGGTAGCGGCTGGTGCCTAATCGCGCCACCGTGACGCGACAGAGGTGAAGGAGAGAGAGAGGGGAGGGGAGGGGAAGGCGAGGGGAGGGGGTGACATGGCCCTTTCAGCCTGTTTAATTTATTTTCTTTTTTGAATTTAACTTAATCTTTTATATCTTTTGGTAGAAAGCTTCAAACCCAACAAAATAAATTTCTAAATTTGTATTAAACTATAAGGATTCATATTTTATAATAAAAATTATTATGTTCCATGCAGAATTAAATTGTTTGAATCAAGTTTACATAAAGACCATTTTATGTATTATGAAGGAACTATACAAACCATGGCTTCAAAAATCATGAAATAAATATCACTTATTCTAGGTTCTTAGATATTCCAATTTGCAAAAAACATTTAGTAGTGAACTCAGTTGAATGAACCAAGCATAGAAAGAAAACCGAGCCGTTATCCCGTAAATTTCAGAAACACTTAAGCCTTTTCGGCAGTCCGTAAAATATCACATTTAAATGTAATTCTTATTAAGAATGGACCAAAATTGCTCTTTGATATATAGACTACCATATTCTGAAAAAATATTTAATTTATACCTTGCTTTGCATCTAAATTCTGCTAGTTCAATAACCCTAAGTTTTATAGTCGACAACAACTCTTTTTATGAAAATTTAAGACCACGAAATAAATTTCGTAATTTGTATTAAGCTATAAGGATTTAGATTATACAATAAAAACTACTCTGTTCCATGAAGATTTAAATTGTTTGAATCAAGTTTACCTAAAGACCATTTAATGTATTATGAAGAAACTATACAACCTATGGCTCCAAAAATAGTGAAATAAATATCACTTGTTTCTGAGACCTTAGAGGTCCCATTTTTGGATAAATATTTAGAAATGAACTCAATTCAATAAACCAAGCTTTGAAAGAAAACCGAGTTATTATCGTGTAAATTTCAGAAACGCTTAAGCTTTTTGACAGCCTGTAAAATATCATGTTTAATTATAATTTTTAGGAAGAATGAACCAGATTTGCTATTTGATATATGGACTACCATATTCTGAAAAAATATTTAATTTACACGTTATTTTGCATGTAAATTCTACTAGTGCAATAACACTAAGTATTATAGTCCAGAACAACTCATGTTATGAAAAGTTAAGCCCACGAAATATATTTGTTGA
The DNA here is from genome assembly GCA_036346355.1 of Rhipidocladum racemiflorum. Taxonomy (NCBI): domain Eukaryota; kingdom Viridiplantae; phylum Streptophyta; class Magnoliopsida; order Poales; family Poaceae; genus Rhipidocladum; species Rhipidocladum racemiflorum. The sequence goes on along the minus strand of CM070580.1, from coordinate 35,447,866 downwards.
ATGCATATCAGGGCACATACAACAAAAGTTCAGATGATGGAATTAGCAACATATTATATCGCTGCAACGTGGCGCGTCTGATCTCAGTCGCTGCCACGTGGTGCGATAAATGGACATTTTTGTAAAAAAATAAAATAAAATCAGGGTATATTATTGTAATTCAAGAATAAAAAAATTATTTCAAAAAAAATCTACGAATTTGATGCAGCGAATGTGCCGCTGCCACATGACGCGACTGATCTGAGATGGAAGTATATTTTTATAATTTACGTATAAAAAATAATTATTTAAAAAAAATCTTCCATAAAAATAAACATGTTCACCAATGTCTTTTAAAAATACTAATGCACTAATGTTTGTATGCGTATTTTCACATTAACTAATGCATGCACATGCATTGACTAATGCAATGCCGTATGCATACGTGATGCATATGCATATGCACGCGGTGAGCTGGCAGCCTGTCGCCCCACGGTGGCGCGACTGGTAGCCTTGGCACGACTGGGTACCATTTTGCAAAAAAAAAAATCGTTATATATTTTTGTAATTCACATATAAAAAATGATTATTTATAAAAAAAAATTCCAACAATGCCATTTTCACAACAAATATTTGTAACAAGATCAATACAGTAAAAATTTCACATTATGAGACACAATCATAGCTGCACTAAAGGAGAAGCCTACATACATATTCCCTCTATCTCATTGTATAAAGCGTAACTTTTACCAACACAGAGACCAAGGAAGCAGTTACGTCGTGCAGGACTCGAGGGGGTTAATGCATGCACGCATGCGTATGAAAGATGGGAAAGAAGCTAGAACAGGAGCCGTACCGCTATGAGAGTTAATACCGCGTGCGTGAACAGAAACCGAAGAGACGTCGCGCGCTGTATTCTGAGACTTAAAAAAAATAATTGTGTCTTATATTTGAAGATGAAGGGATTAGACTATCTCCATTCCATTCCCTATTCCCTTCCCTATATTCATTCCCTTTATTTCCTACTATCTTCAACAGCATCTTCTCGAAGGGATTTCTCTTCGGGATTGGAGAGAGAATCTGTTTCTAAAGGGATTCTCTCTCCGAATCCTTTCTGAAGGGAAGGCTGGAGGGAATTCACTGGAATACTTAGGATCTGTTCACGAAGGGATTTGGAGGCTCAAGAAAATCCGTTGGAGATAGTGTTACGTGGAGTCGTTGAACTAAAGATCGGCTCGACCGGCTGCGCAAGCCGAGCCACAGGGCGGAAGCTGCTATGACCACTAGGGCACTACCTCGCTAGCCGCCTACTAGGGCTACGGCCCCACCATAAAGTGTCCAAGATTGTTTTCGCGACGAGTACCCGTGACCGCAGGATCACCTCCTCGCTGTGGAGTGGGGTCGGTAAGGCGGAACCGTCGACGGGAGATCGGGTCGCGCAGCAGGCTGTTTTCTGCGGCTCGGAATTGTGTAGCCCCTCGTACGGTCGCACGTACAGGGGTATTTGGGTCTTGTGGTTGATTCCGGCTTCGCGATTGCCCGCCCGGCGCGAGATCCGGCTTCAGTGGGCTCTGGATTGGCAGTGAGCATTATCCGGATGGTACAAAATGGACACCATTCGGGTGTTGCGAAGGCGGCGAGGGTGGAGTAGATGGAGTACAAAATGGATGATTTTCCTCAAAATTTTTACTAATCTGGTTTTGAATATGTCTGACTGATCTGTTTTCCCATGTTATCCTTTTTTTTTGCTCACATTGACACCTGATTTGACTTGAAATTTATACCTATTTTACTTCCAAATTATCCTCATTTTGCTTGCATTTTTATTCCAAATTGCTCCCAAATTTATTCTTGTTTTCTCCTAATTTTTCTTTAAAGTTCAGACTGGTTTGCTATCCAATTAATCTTATAATGTTATGTCAATTCAAATTGGATGGCAAACGGAATAATTTTTGGACTTGGTGACCGTAGAGAGAAACAAGTGCACATGAACGGAAAAGCATGCGCAACGGGCATGTAAGAGCATGTGTTTATAGATGTGCTTGGCAATGAAAAACTGATTTTTTTTTTTTTTTGCCATTTAAGATGGATAAAGAGTGCTTATTTTGAAGCATCGATACTTAATTAAACATCAGTGCTTAACAAATGCTTATATATACAACTATATATAATTAATAGATAATATAATATCTAAGCACCCACAAAATGATATGTTTGCATTGAAGAAAATAATTTTTACATAGATTCTTGATGATGTGACGATATCGTCTCTTTAAGCACTCTTATATAACTATGTTACATTCTACATGCCCTAAGGGATTTAGAAAGCGGTGCGAATACCACTTCAAAAGAATGCAAATGGAAAGGAGAAAAAAAATTAACAGAAAGGGTGCCTGTAAAGTGAAAATAAATTATGTGAAGTTGGTATGTAAACTCATTCAACCCTGCAATCCAACGCCATACATTAAGTCTGAATTAAGCAACTAAATTTGCATCGAAATAAGCAAGAGGTGAGTTCAAAGTCCTCACTTAATGCATTACGTTGGATTGCGGAGTTGTCCACGTGACATCAATCAGCGTCTAAGTATATATACACAGGAATGAGTTTGTATACCAGCTCCACCGAATTTATTTCCCAGTAGCCAGTTCGCCTTGCCAAAGATCAGTGGAAATCAAGCGCCATTGTCACCTCGATTTCCTTCACCTTCACCTACCGAATAAGGCTACTCACCTTCCAATGTGGTAGTGCTACCAACTCTCCTGCTCCTCTGCTTCTCCATCTGGGATCGATCGATGGGCGCTAGCAACTGTCAACAGTGATTAGCTACCTGATAGCGCCATTTACCAACTTAATTATCAGGCCCTTTATTCAGAACCGATGTTCATCAAGGCGACTAGCTAGTGCTGTTCATGAAATGAAAAGAGAGGAGCTTGAACTTTTGAGTTGAAATCTGTCTCAAGGAACAGAAATCTGAACCCCCAGAATTGATCAGAAATAAGTGTCTTACTGTAATGTGTAGTTTAACTAGTTTAATTCAATTTGACCAACAGTATCTCTGAATATCTATGACAATGATATAGATAGATTTGTCTCAACGAATAATTTCGTAATTAATATTATAGTTTTGTTAGGTTTTATGAATATATCAGAAAAGAAATTGGTGGCCAAACTTATATTTTGGAGGCTATACATGCTAATGTCTAAAATGACACTTATTAGTAACTGTGGAAGGAGTATGTTATTTCTCTTTTTTCTTTCACTTTTCTTCAAAAAAAATGGTCAAAAATTCTGGCATTCATTAAAGAAAGAGAACAACCGTAGGACTACAAATGCACACACACCACACATATGCACGCACGCACACTCACGTCCGCACCCGGCTCGTGAGGCGTTCGTATTGATCATCAAACGCGGGCGGACTTTATGGTGTCGAAGCGCCTCACCAACTAAGCTAAGATCAGTCCTCATTTCTTTTACCTTTCCATCAGCAGTTAGGCCTGTACTTAAATATTGATATTAATTGATAGGGGGAAAAGCTCACGTTGGGTCCTTAACTCCTCAAGTCTTAATCCCCAATTTGTTCCACCAATCATGTTTTGAATTTTACCGAAATTTCACTGAAATTTGGTTCTTTTGGTGTGTCCCAATATATATTTTTCACAGTTACATTTCGGTTGGTTTATTTGAATTTTGTCAAAAAAATCAAAATCAAAATTTTGTCCAACCATTTTGTCCCGAAACTACACTAGAATTTTAAAATAACCGAATTTCAGTGGACGCCGAAATAAGTTATAAAACGAAATTCGAAATCCAGCCCCAATCCGATGGAGCGGCAGCACATGGCGAGGAAGGCAGCGCCAACGTGAAGCATGGACAGGCAACAGGCATGAGCGCATGACCCGCGACGTGAGCAATGGGGTGAGCAGGGCTAGCAACATAGAGCGAGGAATTAAGTTAAAGGCCGCGAGGACGTAAATCTCTTCAAAAAAAAAAAAAATTCGAATTTCACATGCGATTTCAAATTTTTTCCGAGATTCGCGGCAACTGGATTCCTCGGGGGCGGTCCGATAGTTGTTTCACGCAGAGAAAGTTTCCCTGGCAGTAGGTGTCAATCTGGTACGCAAGTGTTGAAGAAATGCACACCACACACACCGGAGCTACACCAAAGGACGAACCTAAGCAAAACAAGTGAACAGATCATGGTGCAAAACAGGGCGATGCCAGGATTTAAATATAGAAAGGCTAATGTCGATAACAATCAGAAAAATATAGTATATTGATGTTTTTTAACACACACACACATATATATATATAGCAAGCCTCTTTTATACTCCCGGGAGTAGTTACTCCCTATGCCGTATCTCACAACTTAGGGAGTATTTCGCACAACGGAGAGTATGTACGTGTAGTATGTAAGTTTATAAGATCATCTAGGTGGTATTTACATTTTTTCAGAGATGGTATGTACACTTTTTAGACATACTCCTTTTTATGTACGTATATGAAGGTATTTGCAAAATAGGCTAAAAACTATGTACTCCCTTGCAATTTTTTCATGTGGATCTCATTGGAATATCTTATAATTAGTATATGAGTGTATCCAAAGTGATAAAGGAGTATTTCAAGTTCATTTGGGTGGTATTTCAGAGATGGGAGTAATTACTCCCAGGAGTACAAAGTATTTTTCATATATATATATATATATATATATATATATATATATATATATATATATATATATATATATATATATATATATATATATATATATAGGAAGCCTTTTTCGTACTCTTGGGAGTACGTACTCCCACCTCCAGTATACTACTTAAACGAATATGTTGTACTCCTTTATCACTTTCAGTATACTCCAATAATAATTTTAAGATACTACAATGCTACATTGTTGAAAAAATTCATTAGAACCATTTATTTTTTGCTATATACCCTTTTTCGTATGTAAAAAAAGTATATACAAAAATTATGCTACAAAAGGTGGACTTTAATGAAATTTTTCGTAGAACTCACTTTGAAGTATCTTATAATCAGTATTAGAGTATACTCAAAATGATAAAGAGGTATAACAATATCATTTAAGCGGTATATTGAGAGTGGGAGTATGTACTCCCAGGGGTATGGAACCATTTTCCTATATATATATATATATATATATATATATATATATATATTATAATATAGGATCCATCGTAGCAAACAAACATAAATACATAACGACCAACATATGGATACAAAACAACACAATTTAAATAACAAAAGAATGTGGCATTTGTTTTGCAATGCAGAAGTTACACTTCTATTAACTTGAAATTAGATTTACGACTACCAGCTAAATCAAATGACATGATAATATCATAAGAACTAAACTTCGCTGCCAATTCCTTTTCAATATAAACTACTAGGTAATCCCGCATAAAGGCATCTCCTATTTTATTTCGAAGACGCGTCTTCACAAGTTTCATTGTTGAAAAAGCTCTCTCGGTGGTTGCAGTTAACACTAGAAGAATTAGGACTAATCTTAACAACCTGTCCACCAATGGATAAGAAGAATATTTACCCAGTTTAACTAATCCACTTGTTAGGTCAGCAAGTGATGGCAATATTTTTAGGTCTGGATGATTGCATACATCAAGTTGAAAATGTGTTAGTTGGCACTCCATTTGAGTAAAAATCAGCAAGATAGTATTTTTTTTTCACTAGATAGCATATCATTGTCATATCGAATGACTCGATTCTTGGATCTAAAGAGGCACAAAAGGATAGAAGCTCAGTTGCTTGAGAACTAAATCGATTTTCTAACTCAATCAATTGTTGATCAATTTCAACAACTTAGGGCGTGCCAGGCCCGCCTCCGTACCAGTCTTCGCCCATGGTGCAAAACCTTGAAGATTCTCCCTTCAAGTTCATACTACCTTAACCTTGAGCCATCCTGAGAGGAGACATGAATCATATTCTCCTGCTAACCACACGTCGAAAGCAGCAGCTAATGCGCCATTAGTCAGTTTGTTCCGGAATAAAGGAAGGTTTGCTTTTCCTCCCAAGTCGGTATATTGCCATTCTCAATGCAGATTGGGCCCATGCATGGTCCTGCTTTTAAAAAAAAAAATCATCGTCTACATTTCACCCATACTTTAATAATTATGCAATTGTACCGATTGCTATTCGGCAGTCTTCACACTTCAAGTCTTCTAGAACATTGTGTGTTTGTGCGTGAGAGAGAGAGTTCGGCATGGGCAACACAAGGCCGCTCGGCATGTCGAGCGCGAGGCCGCCGAGGACGACGTCGTGGTGCAGCCACTGCGGCGCCGGGCTCCCCGCGCCGACGGGGGCGAGCTCCAGCATCCGGTGCGCGGTCTGCCACCGCGTGACGCGCATCGAGCGGCGCCGCTGCGTGGGCGACAACACGCTCGAGCCGCCGTCGCCGCCGCGGCTGGCCTCCGTGGGGCGCGAGGTGCCGGCCGGCTACCCAATGGTCCGCGGCAGGAAGCGCGCCCTCCTGGTCGGCATCAGCTACAAGGGCACCGACTGCGAGCTCAAGGGCACGATCAATGACGTCGACGGCATGAGGCGCCTCCTCTGCGAAAAGTTCGTCTTCCCAAGTGACTGCATCCTTGTGCTCACCGGTAATCGAAGAACCCATGAAGTGTCAATGCTCTAAAGATTTCCCGAGAAGTGAATTAGTTTTGCTGATGCTTGTGTCAAGAGGGGCAGAGTGACGAGAGCAGGGTGCCGACGAGGAAGAACCTGCTTCTGGCGATGCGGTGGCTGGTGGAGGGATGCGACGCCGGCGACTCGCTGGTGTTCCACTTCTCTGGCCACGGCGTGCAGAAGCTGGACATGAACGGGGACGAGGTGGACGGTTACAACGAGGCGCTCTGCCCGCTGGACTTCGAGCAGAGCGGCAAGATCCTGGACGACGAGATCAACGAAACCATCGTCCGGCCGCTCGGACCCGGCGTGAAGCTCCACGCCATCGTCGACACCTGCCACAGCGGCACCATCCTCGACCTCCCCTTCCTCTGCCGGATATCCAGGTACACCTAATTATACAGTACGTAGGTAGGACAACTGCGGCGCCATTGAGCAGAGAGAAATTAATCTCACGAATCTTTCTGTAATTTCCTTCAAGAACCGGATACTGGCAATGGAAGAACCACACCCGCCAACCTGAGATGATGAAAGGCACGAGAGGAGGGCTCGCGATCTCGATCAGCGGCTGCAGCGACGACCAGAAGTCTTCAGACACCAGTGTGCGTCTTCTGTTCCGCAAAATTAATCTGCTTATTCTCCTGAAAATTTTGTTGCTCAGTTGTCGAGTTGAGACCTGAGAATATATGCCATCTAGCTTTTGTTTCAAGACACCATCTTTCCGCTCGATATATGCAGGGGTTTTCTGAATCCGCTTCGATCGGCGCCATGACGCACAGCTTCATCAAGGCTGTGGATTCTGAGCCGGGGACGACGTATGGCCGCCTGCTCAGCGCGATGAGGGCGACCATCCGCGACGGGCAGGGGAGCGGCCGCCGCCTCCTCCCCGGACGGATCGGCTCGCTTGTCCGCAAGATGATCACTTCCGGCAGCGTGCAGGTGAGATCGATCTGTACATGTTGACGATGCATGCAGAGCAACCTAGTAGCAGTGACGTTGCAACGACGGACGGTTCATCCCTCTGGTTTTGCATGATGCAGGAGCCTCAGCTGTGCTCTTCGGAGGAGTTTGACATCTACCGGAAGCCGTTTCTCCTGTGACTTGCATGGCATTGCCTGTCACAAGGTTAATTACCTGTTGTGTACATGTGCGGCTCAGCTTTGCCGCTGCTTCAATCGAGCGATGAACCTCATCAGCTGCTCTTCAGAGTAGTTTGCATGTTACTGTGTTAGTGTCGGGGGGGCACGGCGATCAAATGGATCAAGGCAGGACATGGCAAGCGCCTAAGCCATGCATGCGAACACATCATGTAGTGCAATGGAATTAAAATTGCCGTGTCTTGATAACGTAGAATTATTATTTTTTATTTTGTTCGTAATCTCAATATTGGCAACCTTGGCTGCAATTTTTTTAAGAGCATTATTTGGGGTGTCTACGACTAGACACAGCTTCGCTACAATATATTGATTTTACTAGTAGTAAAAGTTATTTGCATAAATAGAAATTGGATATGTCGGACATCACAAAAGGGAAATTCATTGAGCTTGCTCTAAATGGCAGAAACAACTATCTTACCTGGGCAATGGATACAAAGATTAATCCAATAGCTCGATCTTTTGGAGTAGTTGTTTTCCCATCCTGAAGATAGTACCCCTACTCTTCTTGAGGCTGCCACATGTGCAGCTCTGCACTTCCTAAAGCAACATATTCATGCGGATCAGAAGGCCGAATATTTGATGAAAGAGGATCAGCTGGGACTTTTGAATTCCCTGAAGAAAAAATATATAGCCAGCAAAGATCCGTCTTGTTTTCAGAAGCACAGAGCGAATGGATCCTCCCGTGCTTTCAGGATTTTAAAGGATGTGGCAACAAATAACTTTGCCATGCACAAGCTTGTCACTGAACTAACATTTTGTAACCAAAAAGTTATTGATGCTAAAATGATTAACAAGATATTATACACCTTTCACCCCAATATAATGATACTGCTGTAATAGTATCGTCACACCAAGCACCAAAAGTACTTTGCGCTTATATGCATTTTTGCTAGAAGCAGAAAAACATGATGAACTTCTGGTGAAGAATATATCATCACGTACTTCCTAATGGGAGTAATGCAATGCCCGAAGCATATGCGAATGCTCAGTAGGCTAGCAATAGTCATGGCCGTAGAAAGAGCCAAATGAATAAAGAGAATAAGTGGAATAATATCAGATCAAATAGGGAAAGAGGCAATCCATAGTGGAAACGTAAAGGTAAAAGGTCAATGGACTTCTAGAAGCAATACTCAGCTAATAAGGCTTTAAATCCTGAATAACCCTATTTTAGGTTTGGATGCACTAGCTATTGGTCATGCGACTATCACTTCCTGAAGCATGTGGTAGACTTTTACATGCAATCCACTGAAAAAGTCAATAAGACACAGCGAAAAAATGTTAAATCATACTTCACCCTCAACCTGTTGTTGACACGAGCGCTGAGAAGTGTAATGATATGGTTACTGAAATTATTAAGTTCGAAGAGTCCCAGGAGGACACCTATGACACATGGAGACCTGGACTAGTAGTCCCTTAAGTATTCCTTCACTTTGCTAGTCGTTGTCACATATTCCCTATAAGTCCCCTTATCTGTTTAGCCCAGTTCCTGAATGAACATTTGGTGTACGCTCCTATTGAGAGATTATCATTAAAATTGAATAAATTGATATTTCCCAGATATTTGATCAATTGTGCTATGTTTGTTCTATATTCTACAATTTATTCCTGACGCAACAACTGTTTGATTATTAAATCATAATTCTAATATAGAACAAAGTATAATATGATGGTGGAGGAGGAAATCTATCTAGAAGACAGTTGTACCACACTAAGTGTATTGGAAATATTATGACTATCGTCGAAAGCGATGCTCTCATTTTTGGCACCGAAAGAATGTCATATTATACCCTGAGTCCAGTTGTACTCTCTTAAGATTCAAAGACATTGGTATGAATCATTTCCATATGGAGACAGAGAATCAGGATGGTACGGAATACCTACTCATGACCAAGTTTAATAGGTGTAATAAATGTGTAATTGAAAAACTTCCTCCGAGTTATATTATGCATATATAAAACCTGAAGTTTGTCGTAGCATAAAGATTTAAGAGTGATGAAAACCTAGAAATATTTAAGATCTGGCAGATTAATTGGTTATCCTGAGTTAAATATGAATAAGAAGAATAATTAATAATTCTGCTGTTCATAGCATAAAGATTTTTCTAGACATGAAGATTTATTATGCCCTATCTATGCAATAGGAAATCTTATAGTTAGATCTTTTTACCTAAAAAGTTAGGAAAGAATCACTGAATTTTCTGGAGAGAATTCAAGGTGATATCCGTGGACATATCCAGCCCCTGTCGGGCCCTTTAAAATATTTTATGGTACTAATAATATACTTCTACTAACTGATCCTACGTATGTCTCTTATCTACTAGGAACCATGCTTTTGCTAAATTAAATACCCAAATTATTAAGAGTCTCATTTTCAGAAGAAATGATCAAGTCTATTCGAATGGACAATGCTAGCGAGTTGACCTCAAAAGCATTTAGTGGTTGTTGTATGGCTTTGGGAATTAATGTAGAGCATTTCGTACTTCTATCCACACTCAAAATAGCTTTGCTGAGTCATTAATTAAAAGAATAAAACTTATTGCTTGGTCACTCTTGAAGAATAGAAGGCTACCCACTAGTTGTTAGTCCCACGCAGTGCTGCATGTTGCGGTACTAATTCAACTCAGACCAAATGCACATCATAAAATTTCTCCATTGTAGATAGTGTGTGGAAAAGGATTAAGTATTTTTCGTTTGCGAAAATTTGGCTGTGCTATATACATGACAATCTCTCTACCATAGCGTACTATCATAGGACCTTACCGGAAGTTGAGGATCATATAGATTATGAATCTCCATCAATTATTTAAACACGTAGAGCCTATGACAGGGGAGCTGTACACGGTTCAGTATACTGATTGTAATAAGGATATTTTTCGGCATTAGGGGGATAAGTACCACATTAAAAAATACCGAGTCCTTTGATCCACGTACTAAAGAAATCGAACTTAAAGTTCGAAGGATAATAACTATGTAACAAATAAGCTAATAATCTGCTAAATGCCTTCACTGTCATAAGGGAAGGAAAAGATCTCTTATACCTGTAATATATGCACTAGAAAGAGTGGAAATACCTAGAAGAATATTGAACCCACTCTTGGCCCTCACGATAAAAAGAGGGGGAGGCCTCCAGGTGCACGGGACTCAATTCCATGGAGACGTCCGCAGAAGTAGAGAACCGAACAAATGAGAACACTACCCATGACAGTGGAAGAAGCTCAACCTGATGTTAAGAAAATCCCTGAAGTGATTTATCCTGGATATGGTAACATCTTTGAAGTGATCCATCCAGAAGATGACAACCCCAGCTTATATTTGCACGCATAATCTAACATTGGGAAGTCGAAACACTCAGACTCCATCGTTGCGGGAAATCATGAGGAGCTGGAAGAAATTAATAAAGAGATATCTCTAAAGTGATGCAGGAGAATTGTATAAAAGAAATACTACAATTGTCGACATATATTTCGCTTCTAAAATTGCTAAAAGTTCGATCCATAATCAAAGTTCATGGCAGAGTGCCAGAAACGCTCAGATAGGGTCAAATGAAAAGAAGCAATTAAGGCAACGCTTGCTTAATAAGAGGAAATTTTTTTGATCCCGTTGACCGAACACCTCCTAAAGAGTTCCCTATGGGATCAAATTGGGTTTTCATCCGGAAGAGAGATGGAAATATTCATTTGGTGAGATATAAAGCGAGGCTTGTAGCACAAGGGTTCATGTAGAGACCCAGCATCGATTACGATGAAACCTATTTTCCTGTAATGAGTGGAATAACATTTCAAAATTTAATATTAATGACAGCAAGCTTAAACTTATCAATGCAGTTGATGAATGTATAGCATCAAATTGAAGAGATTGCTATACGGTTTAAAACAGTCGGGGAGAATGTGGTACAATTGACTTAGTGAATTCCTCATGAAGAAGGGATATTCAAATAATGATGACTATCCTTGCGTGTTCATAAAGAAATCATATAATAGATTATGTATCACCTCAGCATATATTGATGAACTGAATGTCATCGAAACCACGGAGGAAATAAAGGAAGCAAGTTTTTACCTTACGATGGAGTTTGAGATGAAAGATTTTGGTAAAATCAAATATTGCTTAAGCCTGTAGCTAGAGCATTTTTCAGAAGAAATTTTTGTACACTAGTCTACCAATACCAAGAAGGTATGGGAAAGATTTAATATGGATAAATCTTATTCTTTAAAATCCCCATGGTTGTAAGATTCTTGAAGTGGATAAAGACCCTTTCAAACCAAGGATAAAAAAATGAGAATGTCCTTGGACTTGAAGTTTCATACTTATGTATCTTGTGAATTGCATAAGGCCTAATATTGCAATCTTAGTAAATTTGCTAGCAAGAAATAGTGTAGTCCCAACCAAAAGGTATTGGGTTAGTGTAAAGACTTTACTCATATACCTCCAAGGTACTCAAGATCTTGGATTGTTTTTCCAGAAGAACCAAGACTTAACTATGGTGGGATAAATGGATGTTAGCTATCTGTTTGATCCCCACAATGCCAAATCTAAGACTGGTTTTGTATTTTTGTAAGATGGTTTAACCATTTTTTGGAGGTCTTTTAAGCAGACATTTGTAGCTACTTTTACCAACCACTCAAATATTATGACTTTATACAAAGCCTCACGTGAGTGTGTTTGATTGAGATGTGTGATTAACCATATCCAGAAGTCATGTGATCTTAATATCGTCGAGACCCCTTCGATTATTTATGAAGATAATAGTACTTTTGTTACACAAATGCAAATGGGTTATGTAAAAAGCAATATCACGAAGCATATTGCCCCTAACCTTTTTTTATCCTCACGAACTTTAGAAGAATGGTGAGGTAAAAATAATGCAAACTAAGTTATGTGAAAATATAGCAGATTTGTTTACAAAATCTTTGCCAAAGTCTACTTTCCAAAGATGCGTTAATGGCATTGGAATGAGACAACTTAAAGATTTGTAGAGTTCAGGGGGGAGTAAATCCCTGAATCATGACCCTTTTTTGCATGATTCTGAAGATCATATTTTATATCTAGAGGATTATAAGTTGTGCTCTTTTTTCCTTAGTGAGTTTTTCTGAAGTTTCTCATATGAAGGTTTTTAATAAGGCAACTAGTGTAACACGGAGTGCGGTGCAATGTACTTTTTTCTCTATCCCTTTTTTCCCATTTGATTTTTGGGAAGAGTTTTTAACGTTACATGTGTATTATGCGATATTCGTCCAAGAGGAAGTGTTATGATATAGATAGAATCCCAGTCCAAGTATATAAAGACTCTATCTATTGGTGGATAAATCCAAATATATCTCCTGTTGATTTTGCTATACATTGGGCACCACCTTATACAGAGAGAATCAATCTAATAAAGAGAGAGCTGCTTTATATAGAGAGAATCAATCTAATAAAGAAAGAGAGCTTTGCTCTTTTACTTTGTGTGTTCTATAGTTTATTTTTGTGATCGTGTTGATGTGTTATTGATTGATCGTGGGTGAACGATGTGACGTACATCGGATGTCACTAGCCTTGCTGCGCCAGGAGACCCAGAAGATGACGTGAGGTTGCATATAAAGGCGTTACATGCGGTTTAGAGTTCTTGGGGCGATGGCTTAGGACAAGGATCAGGTGCTATCACTATGGGGACTGCAACTTAAACAGTCCCCATAGCTCTAGACCATCCGATCGAACTCATTGATGGGCTAGATTAAAAAAATTTATGAACAGTGCGTTGCTACAGTATTATGAACAATGTTTGTGAACAGTAAATTTTACACGTTATTTTTAGCAAATCTGAACCGTCGATTTTGAATGAACGGTCCATAGAGAGTGGCCTAAATTGCAGTCCCCATGGAACTGCATGTGATACCGGTTCGATGGCTTAATGGTTCCAGAAGGGGAGCGACGTCCTGTAGCAAGGAAAGCAACGCGGCGGCTCGTACCGGGAGCAGGCAGCAGCGAAGATTCCTTTAGCGGCAGCGCGCAAGCAAGAAAGGTGGAGAAGGGAAAAAAACAATTAAGAACAGTTTGAGAGATTATAACCCAATTAATAAATCATACACAGTTTTGATAATAAATTCGTGATGAATACATGAAATGCAGAAATAGTCCACTCTAAGATATATGGTCGACACATTAGAACAAAATCACAAATATTAGTCGAGCAATTAAACTTGAACAAATTAGAAATGTAATGAAATTAACAACTCTAAGAGCACAATTAGACATCCATTTTTTGCCGGGCTCGGCCCGGCCCAATCCACAAAAGCCTAATAAGCTGCTTCTACCCAGCTTTGACTTATCTTCACTTGACAGCTTGGGTGTATGTTAAAAGCCTATCCATAAGCTATTCGTTCAAGAAGCTTGGGCTGAAAATTAGGTCCCGTTTGATAACTTAGAACCAGGTCATTTTTACTAGATTCTAGAAGAAACCCAACCAAATGAGCTAAAGCCCGGAATGATTCTCCTTGGATTGTTTCTTTTTTTTCACTCTGTGGCCGAACCGGTCTCAACATCATTCCACAGAATCCTACCTGAAACGTTTCTACCAAGAATATAAAACCGTTTCTGTTTCTACTAGAATCTGGAATCGTACCAAATATGACCTTAAGCTCGCCTAAGGAGGCCTAAACTTCATCATCTACCAAATAAATCCAAAGTGGCCAATGAACAAGAACTTTTCGCTAATTGATAGCCTTATTATACTATTAGGTCCGTTCGAAACACGATAATTTTTTTTTCTTAATTCTGGTTAGAATTGAGCTATTTTCTGTGAAATTTCAATGTTGCAAACAGCCCCTAAACAAGTGCAATTTTGTTAAAGGGAATTATTATAGCACTACAGCCTAGACGGGACATTTTAAAACGCAAAATATACCTACGTTGTAGTAAATAATCGAAGGGAGTGTATAGGTATCATCCGGATGTTTTTGTCCCAAAAATCATCTAAACTTTGGACCGTACGATCAAAAGACACATCCGTAGGATCAACCCACCTCGAATTCAGGGGGGCGTGCATCGATCTGAAAGCAAATCCAATAGCCAAGAATTTGGATGATAGTTGCTAAAGAAAACATCCGGATGAAACTTATCAAAACCCTAAAAGAAACAAACCTTCCATAGGGGCATATTAAGGATTGTGTGCGGGGAATATATTTGGTAAAAATCAGAGTACAAGTTTTCAAAAAAAAATTTTAAAAAAAATGAGCTGGGACAATTTTTCGAGAACAAATTTGATCCCGCATGTGAGACGAAGAAAAAGGCAAATACACTTCAGTGACCTTTTCCTCTTGTGGGGAGTTTTATCTATTCTCGTGAAGTGTGTCACGTAATAGAGGTGGGCACTTGGGTCGGACTTTTTTGGGATGGCTCGAAGCACAACGAGCACAGCACGGTCCAAGCCCGACCCGGCACATAAGAGGGCCGTGCCGTGCCACCCGACACTATAGCTCTGGCCGTGCCGGGCCCGGGAACCGAGCACGACGGGCGGCACGGCACGACAGCGGCACGTGGCCTATCGCCACTGCTCCTCTTAATTATGCATTCTTTGAAAATTCAAACTTAAAGTTACGGTTTGTCTGACCCAGAAATTGTATTTTTAAACCTTCTTTGTTTACGGTGCTAATCCCACGAGAGAGAGATGGAGTAACAGATGAGAGAGATGGGAGAGAGAGGGAGAGTAACGAGCGAGAGAGAGCTGAGAAAGATGGGCGAGAGAGATGATAGAGAAGTGAGCAACGGACGAGAGAGAGGGAGAGAGATGGGCAAGAGAGAGAAGGACGCCAGAAGACCAGCTCATCTTGATCCTTCGGGGGGGTATGGCTCACCAACAGAAGGACGCCAGAAGACCAGCTCACGAGGAGGAATGAAGCCTTCCGTCTCCAGCTCGACGAGGCATTCCTCGGACATAACTGAGGTTTGCCAGCAATCCTTGAGGCATTCGTCCTCATACTCTGCCACGTCGGCCTTCGACTCCTTCAGTGGGGCCCCATCTCCAGCTATCTTCGCACGAGAGCTGGACACCATCGCAAAGGGGAAAGATTTCTTGTTGACAAGGAAGATGAAGAAAATGACAAAGAAGACGGAGTTTTTGAAAGCGCAGGTGGCGACCACTTTCTCGAAGACGGAATATATACAGCTCCCCCTGCCAGTATTGGGTGGTTCCGTTCCCCGTTACACGGCGCATCAAACGGATGAGCAGTTGGAAAGCTGAGTAAGTGTGCGAAGCGTCGCAGTTTTTGCAGACTGTCGCATTTAATGCCGTGTATTCCCAATATGGTGATATTTTGAAGCGAGTCTTAACTCCGTCCAGCATCGAGTTCTCAAAGTCAATATCGAGTCGTGGGCAGATACATTGGGGGCTCGAAGAAGGCTGACGGCCGGGCTATCGACCCGGTATCTCCTTACTCGACCCTAGCAGTCCAACCATACTCGAAGCATTCGACTACGAGCGTGTTCGGTATTATTCGTTCAAGTCAAAGCTTGACAGTAATCGACCTGGCGCTCGGCACGGATGAGAGGAGCCGCCCAGATCGTCCTCGAGTTGTTGGATGAACAGTTGCTCCCGTCGGATTTGGATCCTAGCAACAAACCACCAGGGGTGATCCCGATGCTAGCACCCAAGCCCAACCGAGACAACTCTACAAGTATCCAAATGAATCGACAACAACCCCGGTATTCCCCTGGTATGCAATCCAAAACTCACCCAGGATCCCCCACATACCGGTTCCCAATGCCATATCAAATTCAATTCGCACAAAGGGGCATCGAGCCCCAAGCTCACTACCAGAGGCGCAAAAACGCGGAAGCAAACAAACACACCACACGGCACAAAGAGGCCCAACAAAGACAACCAACAAAGACGACCAAACGAAAGGCAGACGGGTTCCATTGCAGAAATAAAAGTACAGCTGTTCGCAAAAGTATCTCCCACTATTCTATACAACAAAAGTAAAACACCCCGGAAGTGTCATGCCCTAACACTTCCGGGCGCGCGAGTGTCGACAGCCTCTACTCTGCGTGCCGCCTTGGCCACCGATAGGCAGTAGGGGCAAAACTCGCACCCTGCTGGATCCTCACCTGCAAAACCACAAAGCAGAAGCCTGAGTACAAAAGGTACTCGCAAGTCTTACCCGTGGTCCATATACGACCGACTCCAAAGGATTATGCGTTGGGACATAGCAAGGAATGGGCTGAAGGTAAAAACAGTTGCAGAATGCTTAACATTTGTTGTTTAGTTACTTAAACTACTCAATTCACAATTTTAATGCGGTTGTTACTGCACCTACTTCTAATGTGAAGTTAACCTTTAACAATTGCAACAGTTAAGCACAATTATTACGAGCTCAAGCCCAAAGGCGAACTTCTGTTCAAGTTATTACTACGTTGAGTAACATCTGACCAAGCTTGCTCATATCCGAGAGCACGGCAATTCGAATCGCTTAATTAACCCTGCAGGGAAGCATTGATCACACGACATGTGTCACGAAGGAGCCTCATGTCAACCCCCTCCCATCCATACCAATTCGTTGGGGCATCTTCATGCGGTCCGGAAACCTAGCACCCCCTCGAGCAGCCCCAAGCCCGGCTTGGCGCTCGAGAGCTGGCCTAGGCCCCACCCTCAACCACGTCCAACCACATGAGGGCATGGCCCATCGAACGGCATGCGATGAAAGAGCGGCTTACCGTACCATAATCAGGCATGCGATCAACCAAAAAGGTGCTTTAACCACGTTACACCCGATCGGTCCTTAATCGACACGGACGAGACTACCACACTCAGGTCTCCTTACCCAAGTGATCCAACTCTCTCGCCCGGTCTAAATTTTCATCACTTCATTTCTCATAAACAACCCATTGCAACCCAATACTTGTAAAGTACATCAAACTCAAGCGGTGGAACCCTCCACCACTTGGCCCAAACCCGACTCCTAAGTATACTAAGCACGACACAATTAGTACCCATAATCTAGCTCCAAGGGAGGAGTTCAACAAGCAACAATAGGAAGGGTGCATGCAGCAAATAGGATCTAGCCTATCCCACATTTCAATTCCTAATGCAATACTTAATCAACCAATAAGAAGTTAATTCGCAAAAAATAGATTATAATTATGGTTCAAAATGCTTAGGTGCTTGCCTTGCTCTTCTGCTTGCGGATCAACAGCGACTTGCCCCTCGGCACTTCCCTCAACCACGGCCACGTCAGTCGCCGCGGGATCGTTCTCTACACGGATACAATGCACAATGAGATGCATGCAATGCGAAAGAAACGACTACAACGCAAACCCCAACAAAAACCCACAACGGAACAGACCAGCCCAACCCGGACAGTCCGGGTTTATTATCTGCTCTCCGGCTAACCCGGATACTCCGGACCATTTTGTCCGGACACTCCGGCCTGGGCGGACACTCCGGACTGGGTGTCCGGACACTCCGAACCTGGCGCATTTGGCCCAACTACTCAACGGACCGAGGTGCCGCCAAGTCCCACGGCACCGCGGGGACCCGATCTATGACTTTTCTATACGCGGCAAGGCCGGAGAAGCTTATAGCTAACCCAACCCCACGAGGAACGACACTAATCCCTGAAATCACTAGCCAACTCCAAACGACCCTTGGATCGGCATTACCACTACCCGATCTACCTCACTAGTACCCACATTCATCACTCCAAGCCCCAATCCAACCCTAGAATCACTACACCCAAAACCCTAGAGCTCAAGATCCAACTCCAAACTCCCAAATCCAACCCTAAACCCTAAGCCCACCATGGATGGCCTCAAAACCCAAGAAACCCACGAATCAACCCTCAAGAGAAAGACCTACCCCCAAGGATGATGGAGGAGAACAATGCCGGATAGAGGAAGGAGGACACCGGCTAGAGGAGGAGTTCCACGGGATGGAGGAGCCACTGGGGAGGAGCTACGGGAGGTCGCCGGCCGGTGGGGCTCGCCGGAGTGGAGCTCGGGGTGGAGGGGAGTAGCACCAAGGAGTGGGGAAACAACATGGAAGAGAAAGAATGGAGGGGAGCCACGAAATGGGATTTTTATACTAAACCCCCGCAAATACCGGACACTCCGGACTCTAACCAGGAGACTCCGAGTTGGGGTCTTCGGTGGAATCAACCCGGACACTCCGGATCTTCAACCCGGACATTCCGGGTTGTGTCCGGACATTCCGGATGTTAATCCGGATACTCCGGATGTCCCAGAATTTTTGAACTTGGGGCCTTGACAACGGACCCATCACTGAACAGATTTTGGGGGCTACTGTCGAATATCTAAATATGGGATATGTACGCGCAACGGAAAGATGAAGATCATACCATATATTCCATATATCTAGACCCCTATTTCCGTGGGGCGAGATAATAGCGGAAGGAATATCCCTATATCTGGAAGGACTCAATCATGCTCCCAGAATGAGGAGATTGGCTTGAGTACGCCAGGCAATAAGGAAAGTTAGTTACCTTACAAAGATCTCGGACTCAAGCATCCCCCAATCGGGTACGAATAGGAGTCCTCACCCGAGGACGTCTCCAGAAGATGATTTACCAGCTACAAAAACAAAGGGATGCACACGGACCAGGGGAGGAAAAAAGACAATTGGAGATACGCGAGAAGAAGCCCGAAGAGAGCATCTGCTAGTCCATAGTCGAAAGATTAGATCTAACTATAGTTTTCCCATCTTTATTGTAATCAGAGATTAGACACCCCCTGATCTGTACTCCACGTTCTGTGATCTGATAGTTCAAGACTACAGGAGTAGGATATTACTCGATCGAGAGGCCCGAACCTGTCTAATTTGCGCTTTGCCTACTCTGTTGATCCTGTGATTCCCGAAGGTATCCCATACCCGTTTAAAAATTTACCATCGATTTCTTAACCTTCGACACATGAATCATATTCCTCCTGATCCACAACTCGGACAAAGCAACAAATCCTATTAAAAAACACAAACAAAGCAGTAAATAACGCTTGCAATGATACGAGTAGGAGCAAAGGCGCAGGACCTAGCTTTGCCATTGTTCCCTGCAAGCAATTTCAATGGCACAGAAGCTAACTCTGAACTTGAACGCAGAACCTTGCTTTCCTAGCTGCTCACGTTCCTTGAGAAAAAGATGAATACCGCATTGTTCTTTCTTTCTTGTAGTGGTAGTGGTTACCAGAATCCTGTGCCCACTTCCTCCATTTCGTTTGTTAATGCTCATCGTGCCGCAATTCTCCAAAAATGAAAGTTGGGAGGAAGACAGATAAATGTTCCAGCTGAAATGCTTAATGTCTACGCAGATCTTCGCCATTTGCGGTTAATTTACTCTGGCTCTATAAAAGGGGCATGGAGCTGAGCGACAGAGCGAGGGAGGCCGGCAGAGCAAGCAACGCAGCTGCCCATAAGCCATGGACAGCGGGGTAAGGGCTCCAGCTGCGACGGTGCAGTGCGCCCACTGCGGCGGGTGCATCGCGGTGCCGCGTGGCGCGCGCGCCACCCAGTGCGCGCTCTGCCACGGGGTGACGCGCGTCGAGCGGCACCGCGCCCTGCACGGCGCCGTCGGCATCGTCAAGGGCGTGTTCGCCAGCATAGTCGGCGGCGGCACGGGGCAGCAGCAGCTACCGGCGAGGCTTTCGATGGCGGGTTACCCCAGAGTCCACGGCAAGAAGCGCGCCCTGCTGGTCGGCATCAACTACACTGGAAGGGAGGACCACGAGCTGAGCGGCCCCATCAACGACGTCAAGTGCATCAATTTCCTGCTCTGCCACAAGTTTGCCTTCCCAAGCGACTGCGTCCTCGTCCTCACCGGTAAAGGGGATCGATCCAAGAACTCCCACGTTTTGTCCTCGAGTTCTCATGCTTGCCGTCGACCGTCGTCAGATTTCTCAAGAACAGCATACGTTTGTTGTTGTGCTGGATAACTGCTAGACGAGGAACGCGACCCAAACAGGAGGCCGACGAAGTCCAACATCCTGCTGGCGATGCGGTGGCTGGTGCACGGCTGCAGCTCCGGGGACTCGCTGGTGTTCCACTTCTCCGGCCACGGTATGCAGGTCGCCGACGCGGACGGCGACGAATTGGACGGCAAGGACGAGGCGATCTGCCCACTGGACTACTGCGGCGACGAGCGCGATCTCATCCTGGACGACGAAATCAACGAGACCATCGTCCGCCCGCTCGTGCACGGCGTCATGCTCCACGCCATCATCGACGCCTGCAACAGCGGCACCGTCCTTGATCTCCCCAACCTTTGCCGGATCTCCAAGTACGTATATAGGTTGCATACTTCGTACCTGGATGAACTCTTACGTTTAGGGAACAGTGGCATAGTTCTAGGTATTCATTTGACTCGCTAGAGTTTAAGGCCCGGTATGTTTCAGATTTAAGTAGAAATGAAAACGATTTTAGATTCTTAATAGAAATATTTCGGATAGGATTCTGTGAATCAGGTGGAACGGGGTTGAGACTGATCCGGTCACAGAGTGAAAAAGGAAGAAGCAATCCAAAGAGAATCGTTTCGAACTTTAGTCCATTTGACTAGGTTTCTTCCAGAATCCAGTAGAAACGATCCGATTCCAAGTTCCCAAACGGGGTCTAAATCTTCTTGTCTATATATATTTATACACACGTAAGTGTATGTTGGTAAAAACTTTACGCGGTTCATATTCCATTGCGTGTGCTAAGGGGCGTACCTCTACATGTGTGAGTCTTTTTTATAGTAAAAAATATTAAAAGTGTATAGACATCTTCTGAATGTTTTTGTCTTATATAATATCCAAATTTTAGACCGTAGGATTAAAAATTCAACTGTTAGATCAAATCATAGGATTGGATGTAATCGATACTTCCGAATCTCAACAATGCACTACTACGGACATGTTCATCTGTGTCGGTTTGGAACCGACATTAGTGTCGATTTTCAAGCCCGACGCAGATGTACCCGGCAGTAATCGGACATTATCGATTAATCGGTTTATAAACCGACACAAATAACATTATCGATTAATAGGTTCTAATCACAAACCGAAACACAAATATATATATTATTAGTGTCGGTTGTAATAACAAACCGACACAAATATTTACATATCGGTCGGTTCTAATAACAAACCCGACACAAATATTTACATATCGATGTCGGTTCTAAGCTCTGAACCGAAGCTAATATTCACAAATCGATGTCGTTAAATCCATGAACAAACACTAATATACACCATATTGATTATTGTTCAAACCAATAACCGACACAAATAGACATATCGGATTAATCGGTTTCTTTTAAGAACGATACAAATGATACTGACCGAAAAAAATAAAAATCAGAATTGTGGCTAGCCTCGGGAATACTTCAGCCATGCCCTCTGAAGCAACATGATCACAAAGTAGAGAGATAGCAATGTCAAATCAGATTACGAGAAGAAACAGCGACCTCGAGAATAGCTACTATTTGCGTTGAAGTAACCTCAAGCGTAATCTATTGTTAACAAGCATTTTGACAATCCATAGATTACGAAGAAACACATGAAATATAATATACTAGATAGATTTCAGCCTTTGCTAACGTCAAGGTGCGGCGATTTTGATGTAAAGAAGTATTCAAAAAAGCGAGACACACCAACGATTGCACCATATAAAAACATCCATCACGATGATTCATCTACATCATACTAACGAGTAATAGGCGTATTGGCGGCAAAGCAGATGAGAAATAGCGGTTTGCACATGATAGCTATATAATATATAAGCGTAAGAGTTTAGTTCCACGTCTATAAATGTAGTCTCCGAAGTGCGTTTGGTCAAAAAAACTAATTGATTCTTTAAAAACCTCACATAGCTACTTGATCGAGACAATCAGTTAAGTATTGTAGCATGCATTCACATATATGATCTCATTTCAGCTAGAAATGTAGAAGTTGTCTAAGGACCAAATTTTCGAGAAAAAATTGGTATTAAACATCTAATCGACACCTAATTACACAAAACAATAAACTTTTGCTGATGTGAGAACACCGAAATAGATCAGATCTAAGCCTCAAGTAAAGCAAAGGGGCACAAATTTTGTAAGAAAAGGAAACACCGCTGAACATAGGGAAATACACAGGCCGGATTCGACTTGTTCCATTTGAACTCCACGAAAACAAAAGAAACATTATGAGGAAAACAAAAGGTGGCATTTAAATCTCCAAAATTGTTGTTTATTTCAATTATCGATCGCTAAAATTTCAAACTTTAGGAGAAGAACCATGATAAGCTTTCACAAGATGGGAATTGAATGTAGCCAAGATGCATCGAGAATACGAGATCAAGCAATTGATTTTCTCGAACATGAGAAACCATCACAAGGTCAAGTAATTTCCTTCACGAGAATGTCAACTTACGGAATCAAGGAATATCTTGAACAAAAGCGAAGAAAGGGACATTATAGACATTGACAATTGGCTCCACCAACAAATCATTGCTCTTGGCACATGTCAAAGGTGCTACCTATTCCTAAAGTAATTGAAGATGAAACTTACAATTCTAGTATTCCTTCACCAATTAAGATGGAATGGACTAAAGGTTGTAATCAGTACAGGTGGTGAAAATGGTAACCTAGCCCTTCATTCCCCACCACACTATGTAGAGGATATCAAGCAAGCCAAGGCGTGTCGATTCTATGCATTGTGTGCAACCCCCAACAAAAGAATTTTGCACAACAATAAAATGAAGGAACACAACAATGAAATTCTTCAATGTCACGGAAGGTCCAGAAGATCCCTATGGGAAAAGCTCGATATTTGCATACTAGAGCAATCAAAAGGCTGATCCAAGTACACAACACGAAACGAGGTTCCATGATGAGGAACACAACAAAGGTAATGTTACTGTCACAACACTTTGGAGAATGCACTTCCAGGATAATATATTTTACAAGAAAAGGGCATCACAAATCGAGTGCAAAGAACAAGCAGGTAGCAGATCATTTTGAGACAACGGGTATGCACATGCATAAAAAACTTGAAAAAACAGGTAGATGCTGGGCATTTTACCAAAAATGCAAAATCACATGTACATGTGGGTACATGCACTATCTTAATCCTCAAAAGTGCCTCAAGATTCGTGCAAGGGATATTATTGTTAGAAGATGGGATGGTGGTTTGAATTTTGAAAGTTTGCATCAATCTCGAGGCACATTTGACGGTGGTGATAGTAGGGTACATGAATATGTTGAAAAACCAAATTCCACTCTAATTGACGCTAGATAGTAAATCAGCAAACCTCTACGACAAAATTAAGACTTCATTGTTGATTGTTCCAATAAATAATTAAAGATCCATTAAGCTATAGAATTACTTCCTAGAGTGAAACTAGAATAAGCACTGAATGTAAATTCCATTACATAGAAACAGAGGTCTCTTAAGTTATGGTTGATAATCAAGAGACTTTCACACTAACATATGCATGATTGTCACTAAGAATATTGTTTGAGCAATGCTTTTATGCTTTTCCTTCCAATCAATACAAGTAGCACAAATCTTGGAAGCAAGCGAAAGGGTAAGTAATCATATCTACCCTTCATTAATGCTTTAATATTTGTGCAACTTTAAAAAAGAAGAGCACAAAGCACCTCTCTGCATTGTTTATATTTTTACGTGAAGAAAGAACATTTAATTAAGCAAAATCATGCCTTAATAGGATTACAGTTTATGTAGTAATTAATGAAATGGCGATATAATATACATTGCATTACACTACAACCTCGAGGCCCAAATCTCGGCTTTATCATAAAAGAACCATCTCATTCGAACCAAATAATTTAAATGTTACAAAACCATCGTACATCATTCTACATTGCACCAATTGTTTCAGGAAAAATATGAAACATCATCACACTATGTAAAGATACATATATCAATCGGTGGGATGGAGACACGGTCGTTCCAGATTAGTCTGAAGATCGGGTCATTGTTGTCGAGTCATGAAACTCGCCATTCTTGTTGATGATTTGACTCATGATGAACCAGGCGAGTTGTCCACTGAATGGCTTTGATTTCTTTATGGTGCAGTTCATCCGTGAAGCAATTTTAGGCTATAAGTAAAAAAAAATGAATGTGAGCTTTCAGTAGCTATCGTTAGGCATGAATCAATTTGCGTTGTTAGCATGACAAACCTCTCGTCATTGTCTACTAATGTAGAACCTAAGATTTCCGCATGTATTGGCAGATAAAATATCCGCATAAATTTGTGCCTTGCAAGCTGTTTGTGACAACGCAAAGAATAAATAAACCACAATGTCACGGCGAGTCATTTACTACAAAATCACGATATAGAAAATAATGTGCGTCAAGGGAATTTAATGCGCATTGAGAGGGACTTTTGGAATGGGCGGTATCTCATGCTCTTTTGATATCTTTTAAAGGCATTCTGTAGTATATTTGTCATGTCCTTGTAAAGTTCTACATCTTTATCCAGGGATCGGTACAACCATTTTGCTCTTATCGAGTGCAATGGCAGCAGTATCAATGGAATCTACACACACGAGTAATATAGTCATTGTGTTAAGATCACAATGAGTAAGGAACAACATCGAGTAATATAACTAGCTAGTGAACCACTTACTTGAAGTTGTAGGGAAAAGTATCAATTCCTTCTCTTGAAGTTTAATGAAAGTATTATATATGTATTCCTCGAGCCTCATTTGGTGTTCCTCAGGCTAAAGGTTCACAAACTATTCTGGGTCGAGGAACCCTACTAAGTGCTTGCGTTTTCCTTAATTCAATGGTCTCGTACCTACATAATAAAGAAGTTTCACATATTTGCATTTATCGGAACTTCATTAATGTTTGCGGCAATTTATGTAATTCATACTTACAGCCAACATCTCAAAAGAGAACCGTCGAGAGCATCCCTGATAGTACATGTTATGCAAGTTGTCGAGATTCAATCAAAGCACCCATCCCCATGGTGAAAATGCTCATCTTTAAAAACTGAAATGACAGACTTGATCGTCTGGTTGGACCGCTCCATGTACCACTTATGCAATCTTTGCATCATTAATGTTAGGGTATCAAACATTTTTGGGTCACTAAAAGGCTTACCCATCTCGAATTTCAGTCTTTGTACAATATCTTGTCGTCGATTTCGATTTGCCCTTATATTTTTAAGCACAACATGTTGATCTTGGCGTCACTTTGATGTGTTCGACTTGGCTCGCCTACTTTTCAATTTCTTTGTAGTATGCACATTATGTTCTTCACGTATCTCCGGTGAGCAGCTAATCTTTGGAATATCGATCTTTGTCCTTTATCCGTGGTAGGGCACTTGACAACGGGGTCTTGGTGATGACTCGAGGAAAATCTAATGCGGGACCAGTGGCACTTGAAGGTCGAGGACAATGTCACGCTTGCGCCGAATGAGCGTGTGCACTGCAGTCCCCTAAGGTTGTCCGTCGTCATTTAGGGCATTTCCAACATCATGTCGGTGAAGCTGCGAAGTCTAGTGTCCACTTCAACCTTTGTGTATCGGGCGCGATTGGGAGTTGTGCAAACACCGCCTTCTTAGCACGGATAAGCCATGCCTGTAGCGACTGAAGAGATATGTTCATAGCCGGGAATATTGGTAGCGCACGGTGTCGGTTGTTGTATGTCATCCCGCGGGATAACGGGCTAATGCATCTTCAGCGATGGTGTGGATGCGCAAGCTAACTGCGATGGCGCTGAGGTGCTTGGAGAACAATGTTCCCGACTGCATGGCTCATGGCTTCTTGTACTTGTCTTTGTACTTGTTCTTGTATTGTGCCTTGTAAATCCCGAAGCATTTCTTGCTTCATTACTTCTCGTTCATATTCGACCACGTTCTTCTTTTGCTCTCTTCCGACTCTGTAGAATCGGTATGATCGAGAATCCCTTGCTCCAAGGTACCTTAGCCCCAACACCGTGTCAGGCCGAGGGTGCTCTTTGGTTCCTAAGGCCACGGTAAGTCGTCCTTCTCCTATCACGGAATGAAAGTGCCTTCTATAGCCTGGACGGACCACTCATGGACTCTTTGGGACATCGCTTCATCTTCATTATTTTTGAAGGACAAGCCCCACCAGGCGTGGCTTGATTGCCCTTGCTAACACATAGTGCTTGGACTCGCTTTGGTAGTTCAAACAAGGGACTTGTCGATTGAGAGGCCTACTCGCTTCTTGCCTCTCCCATTGAGGAATTTTCCCGCGTACCCACGTGCCTAGTACGTAGGGATGAATGTTCTTTACGGAGATCTGTTTGTGATCCTCACTTGACTTCTTTGCGATTCATTGGACTTCGCCATACAAACTCATCCCAGTATGGTTCGATTCGGATAGTCGTAATGGCCGACCGGTTTTTCTTCACATATTTGCAGTTCAACGGGTCTTGAAGTTCTTCCGAGTAGGTACCCATGGTCATCAAGGCATCCCGGCCTTACGAGGTCCTCGACTCGCCTTGAGGGAATTCAAAGCTTTGTTTCGATTACTGTCCAAGGTCCTCTTTTGTGTGGCCCAGGCACTTTATGCGATCCCGATAGATGATTGGCACTTTATCCCTTACGATGCACCGCGGTGGTTTTATATTTAGACACTGCTGCTTGTGGTGAATTAGGAGCCCGAGTCCTGCATATGTCCGTGATAACATGTCGGCCTTCAGGCTTCTTTGTTTGCCCTCGTCCCACGGCGGCTTTGCTCTGCATGACATCGATGGCGGGCGAAACTTCAGGCGTCCGATGTGTGGATGTTGAGGAAGCTAGTCGGGCTTAGCTCGGGCTCCTACTCGGGTTAGGCTAGGGTCCCCTCCATCACATTGTTTATGAATTAATTAGTTAAATAAATTGTTATTCACAAACAAAGGGTTCTTGATGAAGCTATTGATATAGAATTGTTATTCACAAGGTCATCTTGGTAGGTTAAGAGTTATTTTGTACATACACTTGATTGATTGGTAGTGCGCTCACGCACTTGGTGTAACACAAGTTAAGAGAACTAAATGTAAGAGAAGAAAGTTAAGAGAATTTAAGAGAAGGAAGTTAAAGAGAACCAAATGTATAATTGATTGGTAGTGCGCTCGAGGCACTTGGTGTAGCAAGTTAAGAAGAACCAAATGTAAGAGAAGAAAGTTAAGAGAATTTAAGAGAAGGAAGTTAAGAGAACCAAATGTATAATTGATTGGTAGTGCTCTCGGAGCACTTGGTGTAACAACGCTAGAGACTAAGCTCTTACCTCATCTACACACAGGTCAGTTTACCTCATTTGAACTAAACAATTAACTATGTAAAGAAGGCCTTGAATCCTTACCTTCCTAATCATGCAGTTAATGTATTATTTAATCAATTTCCACAGTTCTTATGATCATAATTCGAATAATACATATATACGAGATAGTACCATGTTGGCACATAAAGTAACACAGACAGATAATCAAAAGAGGACAACTCTGACGGTAATCAATAATGAACAAGCTTTTGCAACAGCGAAAGGAATTAAACAATTTGCCGCATGTAAGTCTCTTGATTCAAGGCCTAATTCACAACCTTAATTGTCAATTCATCATTTGACCCAATTTGCATCATCGAGCAATAAAAGAAAAATCAAAGAAAACATTGAAGCATTGACATAGCATATTCCAATCCTCCATAAACAATACAACATGGCATATAAGTCATTTCAAAACAAAGACAAAATTGAGCATTTTATAACCAAACATATCACGGGTCACTCAATGAAATCATGTGTTCGGCCATATTAAATCAACTAGATAAAAACCTCAAGAAGATTTGTAATCTTATTTCTCTCGAATGTCGGGTTGCTTAATCAAGAGATTAGCCTTCGCCACAACGGCAATTTGATCATAGACTAAGTTGTGTGATACTTCTAGCAAAATTTGAAATCGGTTCGGTTTTGGCAACACAGTTTACCTTCATTAGTGAGTTACTAGGGCCGATCACAATCAATCTATGACAAGCACTGACTTTATGAGAAAGATCAAAGCCAATTCACAAAGCGACAATAAGTAGCAGACTTGAACTAAGGAACCTACATAACATCCGATGTAACGAGAACTATATAAGCAACGAAGAAGCGATAATAAGTAGCAAACGAGAACTATATACAGCGAGAAGCGAACTAAGGAACCTACATAACATCCGGTAAAGGAATTTGACAAGGCAGTAACAACAAGATAACTAATTTCAGACTTCACTTATCTGTCACAACCTTGTCTCACTCAAGCCGACTCCTCAGAAGAAATTACCCTGACACCAACAAAGCGCACAATTTCACAAGCACTGACCCTTGACCAAAGGGATCAAAGACACGATCAACATGAAGCAACCACAAGCGAACTCCCAACATAGAAGCCAACCCCTTTGGGCGGCACAAGTCCGGTGCAAACCCTACGGATCCAACCCACGCACCTAGAACCTAACCCTAGCCAAACAAAGATCCATTATCCATTCCATAGTGGGGGCAAGCAAAAGTGAGGCGGCGGGAGGCATCACAAACCATCACAAACCATCACAGAGATAACACACTTAGTGAACATAACCATCACAAACCGTCACAGGCAGCTTGTGGGGAGGAGGAGCAAGGGCGTCGGCGCTCGAGCGGCGTGGCGGCGGCGAGCGAGGCGGGGCGAGGCTGGGGCGAGCGGCAGCGGGCGCTTAGGTGGCGTCGAGGGTCGGCGTCGGCGCTTCAGGCAGCGTGGGTGGCGTCGAGAAGTGGCGTCGGCGCTCGAAGCGGTAATGGCGGCGGCGTGGAGCGGGAGGCGAGGGCGAAGCGGCAGGTAGCCTCGAAGTCGGCGTCGGCGCTTCGGGCGGTGGGTGGCGTCGAGTCGGCGTCGGCGCTCGGGCGGCGGCGTGGGCGAGGCGAGGGCGAAGCGGCAGGTAGCCTCGAGGTCGGCGTCGGCGCTTCGAGCGGCGTGGGCGGCGGCGTCAGGCGAGGGAGGAGGCGAAGCGGCGGGTGGCCTCAGAAGTCGTCGGCGCTCGAGGCGAGCGTCGACTTAGGTTTAGGAGTTCAAAGACGCAGCGTATTGGACTTAGGTTTAGGGTTCAAGGACTTGGGATTTATATCCACGAGATTTGGCGTCGAAGTGTGCGGGAGTATTTGTGTCGGTTCAATACAACAACCGACACAAAATACATTTTAGTGTCGGTTCCATAAAACCCGACAGACGATAGTCGATAATTGTGCGGTTTAAACTAGACGAGCACAAAATATATATTTGAGTGTCGGTTCCATATTAAAATCGGCCGAAAGTGAATAATTGTCTTAGGTTGCAACTTCTGAACCCGACACAAATTATACTTTTAAGTATCGAGTCCCATATATATCTTATTTAAAAGGTAGGATTTCTATTTTTTATATTATAACCTAGGGTATATACTAAAATTGTAATCTACATGAGACTAATAAATAAAAGTCTATATAAATATATAATAGGTATATACTTTATTTATAATGTAGGATTCCTAGTTTTTGATATTATAAAAATATTCTAAAATTGTAATCAACATGAGAAAAACAACTAAAAGTCCACAAAAATAATCTTTTCAATGTATTAATATAATTGGTATATATGTTATTTAAAAGGTAGGATTTCTAGTTTTTTTTATTTTATAAAAATATCCTAAAATTGTAATCAACATGAGACTAATAACTAAAAGTCCACATAAAATTGTAATCAACATGAGAAAAACAACTAAAAGTCCACATACATGCATATTTTTGACATCATATTTATATTATATTTTTGTACATCACATTAACATTACTCCTAGCTAATTTTCTTTCACAATTTGCCCTTCTTCATGATCATCGCGATGATAGGTAGCTTCTTCCTCGGTGGTTTCTTCCTCTAGCCTAATGCTTCCATCTACGAAAGGTGGCAACTCGTCAAAGCTGGTTGTACTCGTCCTCATCCACGACATTCTCAACTCCGACGATCCTTCTTTTTCCGTGAAGAACAACACGACGCTTCTTATCTGGGTCGATTACATAGAAGACTTGTGCTACTTGCTTCGCTAAGTCTGAATGGTTCATTTGTGTATCCAACATGTTGAATATTCACAATAGTGAAGCCATACTTGTCCACCTTCACACCCTTTGGGAGTTGGACCCAACGACACGAAACATCGGGATCTTGAAAATACAATAGTCGAGCTCCCAAATCTCCTCTATGAACCCATAGAAGCTGCTCTTCTTACTGCCTATGATGTCATAAGCATCTATGCGAACACCACTGTTTTGGTAAGTGCTTTTGCTATCTTGAGCTTTAGTGTAAAATGTATACCCATTTATATCGTATCCTTGCCATGTCACAATTGTACCTGATGGCCCCTTTGCCAACCACCTCAACGTAACACTCGTTTCTTTTCCAAATCATGTGTTCCTTAAACCAATGATTGAACAAAGCGGTTGTGCTCTTTTATTATCCAAACCTCGATCGTCCTTGGTTTTCCCTCCGTAGCTCATCCTTGTGCAAGTCCATATACGAGGACACCTCAATCGATTGTTGCAAGGCGTGAAATGTGCTTGTTCGAACAAAACATGATCGTAAGTATTTATTGATTTCTTTCCGATGACCCTTTCGGCTTAGCCTACCCTCATGTCGAGATACAGCACACCAACCGGATCGACATTGTCCATGTAATTGTGTGACGAACTCGATAACCTCCTCGCTTGCATAACCTTCTACAATGCACCCTCACGAGATCGATTACATACATATTTCTTCAAGATTCTCCATGTACCTCTCAAAGCGGGTACATCCGATGCAAGAATACAGGGCCACATATCTTTATCTCATTCACAAGGTGAACAATGAGATGGACCATGATATCAAAAAATGATGGAGGAAAATACATCTCTAGTTGGCGGAGAGTCTTGACCACATCATCCTCAGAGTTCACATAGTCCAACAGATCGATGACCTTCTCGTGAAATTGCGTTAAAGAAGAAACATAACCTCATTATTGTCTCTCGGACTTTGTCAGGGCAAAATACCTCTAATTGCAAATAGAAGCATTTGTGTCATCATCACATGGCAATCATGAGACTTCATTCCATTTAACTTCAAATCTTTCATCGAGACCAGCTTTTTTAATGTTTGCGAATAAATCCGACGGAACTTTCACACCATGTAAGCACTTGCAAAGTTCTCTCTTTCTTGGATAGAGTGTAGCAAGTCGTGAGGAAGATAAAGTCGGCTTTGACCTGTCTTGAGGATGTAGCTCGGATCCGATTTTCATATCTTCTAGGTCCTTTCGTGACTTGAGCCCATCCTTGGTTTTGCTACGAATATCCAATAAAAGACCAATCAAGTCATTACATACATTCTTCTCTACGTGCATAACATCGATGCAAAGGTCGAACTTCTAAGTCTTTCCAATAGGGCAAGTCCCAAAATACCGATCTCTTCTTCCACGTGGTCTTCTCGGTTGGATCTTGGAGTATTATTACTACCTTTTCCAAGTACAACATTGATATCCTTAACCATATCATATACTTCTTCCCCAATTTAGCGAGGCCTTGGAGCTAAACCGTTCTCCTTTGTTCCGTCAAATTGTTTCTTCATATTGCGGTAGGGGTGATTCCTTCAAGGAACCTACGGTGGACGCATATATCTGATTTTCCTTGAGTTGTTGAGCCACAAACTTTCTGTTTCATCCAAGCAATCTTTGTGGACATGCTTTGGCCCCTTTTATAGTACGACGGATAAGTTACCTAGGCGGGGAAAATCATTGATGGTGCAAAACAATAATGCATGTAGAGTGAAGTACTCCCGTTTGTAATTATCCCATACCGCACACCTTCATTCCATAGTATCGAAGATCTTCCACCAATGGTTGTAGGTATACATCAATATCGTTGCCGAGGTTGTCTCGGCCCTTGAATAAGCGACATCATAATGTACTTTCGTTTCATACACAAACCAAGGAGGAAGGTTGTAGATACAGAGAGTCACCGCCAAGTGCTATGAATGCTACTCATATTACCGAAAAGGATTCATTCCATCAGACTCAATCCAAACCTTATATTCTAGGTTCATTTCCGAAGTTGTTCCCTGAAGAGCCTATCGATGGTTCTCCTTTACCGGCGAATCGGCAGGATGTCTTAGCTTTCCATCCCTCTTACGCTCTTCCGAAAGTGCCATCGCAACAATTTGGCGTGCTTTTTGTTTCCAAATAAACGCTTCAACCGAGGATTCTTGGCAAATACCATACCACTTTAGCGGGAGGTCCTTTCTTCACCTACGACATTGCCGGCCATCACTCTTCCGCTTGTATCTTGATGCTTTGCATCGGGACATATATGCATGTCCGAATACTCTTTGCGATAGAGTATACAATGCTTGGAACATGCATGTATTCTTTCTACTTGCAATCCCAATGGACATACAACCTTCTTTGCAAGATATGTGGTTTTAGCAATACGTTTCCCTCACGGAAGCATAAGTCCGCCAAGAGATGTAACAACATCGTGAAACTTTTTATCGGACCAACCATTGCTTGCCTTCAATTTTAGTAGTGAAAGCACGGTGTGCAACTTTGTGTATTCCTCCCTTACAACCCAGGAACAAAGGTTTATCCGAGTCCTCCATCAAACATTGGAATTGATTAAACTCTCTCCGACTAGTGTAGTTCCCTTCAAGCATCGGCGCAACATCCGAGCCAGTTATTGTCATCATCCACGAGCAACCTATCCTCATCGGATCCGGAACCGATGTCGATACCATGTTGGTAGCTCCGCCGTTGATGAGCGTTATCCCTTCATGTATGATCTCTTCTTCACCGTGCCTTGTCCAATGTGTATATCCAGGTAAAAACCCTTCAATCAAGTGCAAGTGGATATGCTCTTTGTCACGAAAACATCTTCCGATTCTTGCAATCAATACATGGACAATGTATGCATTCCTTTTCTTTTGCAACTTGTCCTCTCAATAATCTTAGAAAAGCGAGATCGCCATCGATGTATTCTCGATCGTAACGGTTCCGTGCACTGTACATCCATCTCCAGGTCCATCTACGACACTAACATAAACGATTATCAAAATAAACCTTTTATTTGAACCACATATAAATTAACCTTAATTGAACTAGATGTAAGCATTAAATTTCAATCGATCAACAATAATAGATGGACATAATTGTAATCTACATTATATAAAACTAAGCAAAACTTCATCTAATGGAGCTAGGTAATAAATTCAACATCTACAAAATGCTATATCAATAAAAACAAAATCAACATCTACAAAATGCTAGATCATATAATTTAATCTTAATTGAATCAGATGTAAACATATAATTTCAACTAGATCATTACAAATCAATGCTTATTAAAATTTAATATATGTTTGATAATAATTAATTAGCTAACAATAATAGATGGACATAATTTTAATCTACATTATATAAAACTAAGCAAAACTTCATCTAATGGAGCTAGGTAATAAATTCAACATCTACAAAATGCTATATCAATAAAAACAAAATCAACATCTACAAAATGCTAGATCATATAATTTAATCTTAATTGAATCGATGTAAACATATAATTTCAACTAGATCATTACAAATCAATGCTTATTAAAATTTAATATATGTTTGATAATAATTAATTAGCTAACAATAATAGATGGACATAATTTTAATCTACATTATATAAAACTAAGCTACATATCAAGAGAGAGAGGAAATTAAATTATATAAAACTAAGCTATACATTATATAATTAAAACTAAGCTACATATCAAGCTAGGTAATAAATTCATCATCTACAAAATGCTACACCAATTAAAACAAACTAAATCTAAACCTACATATAAATTAACCTTAATTCTACAAATTCTAAACATTAAATTGCATCTAGAACACCACATATCAAGAGAGAGAAGAAATTATTCACCTTGGAACAACTAGAGGAAGTACAGACACTCAAAATGCAAAGAAATGAAATCAATGGAGCAAGAAGGAGAGAAGGAAGGAGCAGTCGGGAAGGAAACAGATCTTGATCGGGAATGGAGGCAGAGCTGCGAGTTGTTATATAGGAGTATTAGTGTCGGTTAGTAAACGTAACCGGCACAAATAATGACTTATTTGTGTCGGTTATTGTTACAACCGACACAAATATCGACTTATTTGCATCCAATTACAAACCGACACAAATACTTAGGAAACTATTTGTGTCGGTTTGTGATTACCACGACACTAATATTTTTATATCTGCGTCTGAGTTCCATATACGAACCGACACAAATACTATTTGTGTCGGTTGTAATTACAAACCGACACTAATAAGTAATTATTTGTGTCGATTTTATTTACCAACCGGCACAAATCAGCTTCCCGCCATTTTGAGTTTTAGAACCGACACAAAATCTTTATCTCTGTCGGTTCGCAAAAAACCGACACAGATAGGTCGACGCCTATTGCTTATTCTGTAGTAGTGATGATCCAATGCTCTCAGATTTGGGTGATTTTAGCAAGCAAAACATCCTAATAATGTTTATCAAATCCCAAAAATTTTTATACTACACATCTTACCATTCTAGAGGTAAGAGAAGGTTTCCATCTCAACCGTTGATTGGGTGAGGTTAATTTTGGTATAATTCAAATATCTACTCTATTACATGGGGAAGATTTGGAGCCCTCTCAAGGCATCCACCTCACCCCCATGATATTTTGCAAAAAAGTCCATCTCTTTTCTCTAAATTATGGATAGGTCCCTATAAATATCTACTCTATTACATGGGAAGATTTGGAGCCCTCTCAAGGCATCCACCTCACCCCCATGATATTTTGCAAAAAAGTCCCTCTCTTTTCTCTAAATTATGGATAGATCCCTATAAATTACAAAGAGGTCCTTTGCGATTTTTTGTGAGTACAGGAAAAATGTTTGCGAATTGCGTTTAGGTCCCTGGTTCGTTACTTTACAGAAAACCCCCTCCTAAATACGAATCTCGAACGAGCCTTTTTCTAATTTTTCGTAATAGTGATTAGGTTCAAAAATATAACAAACAGGTCCCCGGTCTTTACGTCCAGGTCCTTTCTCCGTTTTTCCAAAAAAAAAAATGTTTTCGTCAATAGAAATATGTGTGCAGCTTTATCTCTAGATTTTTTTTTCAACTCGATCTGTAGTATTTTTCGGAAAATGTATTATTCACCGGTGAACGTATAGAGTGTTAAGATCGCTCCGGAAAAAAATATGTTTAGTTTCTCCTGCAGTTTTTTTTTTAAAAAATAGAGTAAATTTTACACGGCGTGCGCCGCACATTCTGGCTAGTACTACTAACGAGGAAACCAACATCAAATCAAGACACGCGTACGGCAGCCGGAGACGACCGTGGAACACCCATGGTGCTCCTCCTAAGGTTGCCACAGCTGAACCCTAAGGTCACCTTCTCCGCGTTGCGTCCTCGCAGCTTCTTGATTTGCTTCTTCGCACCAAATTAATCACGCATGTTGGAAAAGAAGACCGTACTAATTCAGTATATCTATGACAAACAAATTCATCATATTGAAGGATCTAGTTCTAACCATTTCGTCACGTTGGAAGACTATCAGAAACCGCATAGAAACAAATGAGAATGAAGAGTTTCAAACAACTGCAGGCACGCACTAGTAGGGATAAATATATGTGCCACATAAATAATTGTTGGGGGGAAATCAAAGTACAACATACTTTCATATAGACATTTGCGATTTTCCCAAGATAGCAAGGTACTACTACTAAATGGCGAATTTTTTTTTAAAATAATATATATTTTAAATAATTTTACCAAAATAATACACCAAAAAGAAAAATTACAAAAATACATCTCTGTCGCCATTTGAATTGGCGACATAGGAGACGACAGAGATCTCAACCCTGTCGACTAAATGAATCCATGACAAAATAATCCGTCAGCTAAACCTTTGTCGCCATTTCAATTGGCTACAGAGCCTTGACGACAGATATGTATTTTTGTAATTTTTATTTTTGGCGTATTTTTTGTAATTTTATTTAAAAAATATATTATTTTAAAAAACATTCACTAAATGGCCGTGGATCCCTAGTAAATACCAAACCATTTACGCACGCGGATGACTTTGTTTTCTATTTAATTAGGAGGAATGGGCGCTGCAAATGGGAGGATCACAGCCCTCCAACGGGTTCCTCGAAGCAAACGAGCGGCGGCCACGCGATCCTGATCAGCGGCGGCACCGACGCCCAGCCTGCGGACGACAGTTTCGTCGGTGCTCCGTCCATGGGAGCCCTGACGTACAGCTTCTTCACGGCGGTGTGGTCGGAGACGTCGCCGACGACCACCTACGGCCGCCTGCTCACAGCGATAAGGGCAATCATCCGCAACGGAGGCGCCGGCAGGAGCTGCACTCTCCCCGCCCCCATATGCTCGCTCGTCCGCAAGGTCGTCAACTCCAGCGGCGTGCAGGAGCCTCAGCTGTCTTCCTCACAAGTGTTCGACGTTTACCGGAAGCCATTTGAACTGTAAACCAGTGGGCAGTGGCCCGTTGATTTTCCGGGATGAATTTTTCTCGATTCCTGCAAGAATTGAACGATAAAATTCTCACACTTTAAACGGAGCTCATTTAATTAGCTGCTTCTATGTTACTGGTTGTTTCCCTGTTGAAGTTAACTGAGACTACTACACACGCCTCCTCCAGCGTCAGCGTAGCATTGTTTGGCGTGTGGATGTGCAAATACAACTCTCTCTCTCTCTCTCTCTCTCTCTTATCTAGAGGATAGCTAGTGTACTATCGATAGCACAGATTCTCCGTGCTATAGGGTTGTCTTTGTAAAATTTGAAGATGAAAAATGTTGATCCAAACCGTGTATTCTGTTCATCTCATTGAAATCTCACTGCCCATCAAATTTTATATATTTTAAACTTTTTCTCCTATTTATTTTGTATTTTTAAAAACCAGCTTTATTGGACGCCCACAACTAATTAGATCATGGATTTTTAAAAATACAAAATAAATAGGAGAAAAAGTTCAAAATATATAAAATTTGGTGGGTAGTGAGATTTCAATGACATGAACAAAATGCACGGTTTTGATCAACAGTTTCATCTTCGAATTTTGCAAACACAACCCTATAGCACACGGAGGATCTGTGCTATCGATAGTACACTAGCTATCCTCTCTCTCTCTCTCTCTCTCTCTATATATATATATATATATATATGTATGTATGTATGTATGTATATCGAATATCTTAATATGGGATATATATGAGCATGTACGGGAAATTCGAAGATTATACCATATGTGTTCATACACGTATTTGGAAATTTCGGATATCACAGGTCTAATTCTGCGGGACTAGGTATACATGGAAGGGATATCTCCATATTTGGAATGGGCTCGGTCATGTTCCCGTTACGAGGAAACTAACTCGAGTATGCCGAACATTAAGGAAAGTTTGGATATGTTGCAAAAATTTGGGAACGATGAACTCCTCATCGAATAGGATCTAACATCTCCAACCGACTACAATTTGTAAAGAGGCTTCTTCAACTATATAAGACAAGAGAGGAGCAAGGTGCTCTGGATCCGACGAGCGACGCCTTGATGCTTCATAAGATAGGACTTAGCCACATCCTTGAGACCCCCTTCATTGTAACCAAAGATAGACATCTTGCTTTGTACTCGATTTCGTCGTCTCCATATTACATACATACAAGACTAGGGTACTACTCTTTCTAGAGACCCGAACCTGTCTACATCATGTGCTATTGTTTTTGTGTTGACTTTGAATAAGCGAAGGTCCCGAGTATATAAGTTTATTGTCGGTTCACTAACCTTTGACAGTCGGCGTGCCAGGTAGGGGCCTTCAACTGTATTTGCAGATCAGCCATGTCTTCGACGAATGCCTATCCCGGAGTTTCCCGCATCAACCTCTGTGGCGGCGATGACTTGATCACCTTCATCAACCCATCACATGCTATCGATCTGAGATCGCGCTCGGAACCGTGCTCTACCGTTGGGGACCAGGAGGAGATCTCGACAGTTGGCGCATCAGGTAGGGGCCTTCAACTGTATTTGCAGATCAGCCATGTCTTCAACGAATGCCTATTCCGGAGTTTCCCGCATCAACCTTTGCGGCGGCGATGACTCAATCACCTTCATCAACCCAGCACATGCTATCGGATCTGAGATCGCGTTCGGAACCGTGCTCTATCATTGGGGACCAAGAGGAGATCTCGAGCACGTCGACTTCACCGAGTCCCGCTCCTGGGACCCGCGCTAGCTGAGAGGTGTCCTTTATCGATCTTGACCCTATGGGACCTAGCGTCCTCAAGTACGTTGAGACTGACAGCGACAACGACAACGATGACCCCGGCAGCAATCACGGCAGCAGCCGAACGAATCGTTGCGTGTTTATGGTCGGGGCCAACAATGGTACTACTGCGGGAAACTCTCAAGAAAGGGTTTCAGGGGCCGATGCCATAGGCAGCCGGGGACACCAAATCCTCCCCAGCACGCCTCAAGATCCTGCAGCAGCAACAACTGTGGCACAAATAGCAGTAGACACCATTGCCCTCAATACCGTAGACCATCGGTGAAATCTAACCACCATGGCCGCAGTGGGGACTATGGCCAATCTGGTGAAGCGATTCGATCGCGACAGTTCGACAGCGCCCCACCCGAGGGTAACAGATTTCCAACGCGGCAACGACGATAGATCCGGCCATATCCTGGGGACAATAACCTAGCAATGCCACAACAATGACATCTTCAGTACCCCTGAAGCAAATATCCAGTGTGTGCACATACTACTGAAGTCACTCCCATCATTGGATTCAGACAACCCGATGACCCCAGTACTCGACCAGATGAAGTTCGCAAGCTAGAGCACAAGTTTGAAGGGCTTGAGATAAGGCATATCCGGCGAAGTGATAATTCTGTCACCGACAAACTTGCCGGTAATAAAAATCTATATCGAGCAACAACAACATGGAATAACCATAGAGGGATTAATAGCACCTTGCAGGTTTGGTTGGCATATTGAGAATTCAACATGCAGACAATTAAAAGTATCATCACCAAACAGAGCACAACTGAATTATAACTAGAAACGAATACAAAAGCAACTTGTTCAGCTGTTTTTTTTTAAAACAGCTGGGGCCCAAGTTTAGAAAACCAGTCGCCACCCAGGTCTCCTCTAATGGCCCAGCCATACTAATTTTTGGACATGTCTCATGCTAACAGATCTATAACCAACTAGAACAATACTAGAAGCTGAACATCCAACAATTCACATGAAACTTTTTTTAAAAGAATGGTGGTAAACGTGTGGCTTCAGCTGGTTTCCATCGAATCTGGATCATGCTCACCAACATTTTCTTTCATTTCCAAAAGAATATTATGGTGTGTCCACATTCAAGCAACGCTTCCTCTCAGAGTTGCTTAGTTTAAATATATACTTGATATGTTGCAAAGAACTAGGGGTGAAAACTTACAAGCGCAGGCACTTGGCCGTGGGCGGAGGAGGTCAGCCAGGGGGTGCAAGAGATTGGCCCAGGGTAGAGGAGATCAGTCGTGGGCGAAGGAGGTTGACCCGGGGGCGGAGGAGATTGTCCCGGGGCGGGGGCGCTCGGCCGTGGGCGAAGGAGGCCGAGGTCCAGATGAGGAGGAGGCGGGGGGATGCGCACCATCAAAGCCGAGGTCTCGCTAGGGTCAGGAGAGAGCTTGCACGTGCAGATGGCGAAGTAGTCAATAGGGCGAGAAAGCTATACAGAAATTACTTATAGCCTAAGAGGAGATATCACAGACGGTTTGTAGTTATAACCGTATGTGATAGCTACATATCACAGACGATTTTATTTTAAAATCATCTGTGATAGTTACAGTAGTCATCACAGACAGTTTTATAATATAACCGTCTGTGATATTGATGTACATCATAGACAGTTTATTAATATAACTGTCTGTGATGTTATTGCTGACGGTTGCAATATTGAACTGTCAGTTATGTTTCTTATTACAGACGGTTTTTCAAAATCATATGTAATAAGATGTCTAATATAAACATTCGTGTAGTAGTGGCCCTACCTCCTCTCACGTGTCAAAATTGATGTAGTAAGGCCTTGTTTATTTCAGCTGGGGATTGTAAAAAGCAACTTTTAAAAGCTGGAAGGTTAACAAACAGGAAACTTTCAATCTGGATTGTAATAATCTGGAGGCTAGATTGTAGCAATCCCACAATCCACTCTGGAGGAGCTTTCCTCAGCTTTTTTTTTTTTTGCAAAAGACCACAATACCCATCTAACTTCAGTGAAAATTACCCACCATTGCCCCCCACTATTCACACAGATTTTTCAACCTATAATCGAGGGTACCACAGACTTTTG
This sequence comes from Rhipidocladum racemiflorum, assembly GCA_036346355.1. NCBI lineage: Eukaryota > Viridiplantae > Streptophyta > Magnoliopsida > Poales > Poaceae > Rhipidocladum > Rhipidocladum racemiflorum. The sequence continues at coordinate 35,406,725 of CM070580.1, read as the reverse complement.
CCAAGCAAAAATAGCAATCCAAACACACTATAATCTGGGTTGCCAAACAGCCATCATTTTTTCAACCTCCAGCTTTTAACAATTCAGCTTTTACAATCTAGATTTTAAAAGCTGCTTTCTACAATCCCCAGCTGAAACAAACAGGGCCTAAAGCAATCGCATACAATCTCAAGTTTGTTTCCGATCCAGGAGGACGTTACATCCAGGTTAAAAAGGCTTTCAGCTAGCTGCACAGGGTTTGTTACATCATACAATCACAAGGTTAGCCGTGAGCAGGGATTCAAAAATCGTCAAAAATCGACCGTATCGCTAGGGTTCGACTTCAAAAATCGGTCGACAAACCGGTCTGATTTAAAAAAATAAAAAAAATTCAAAAAAATTTACGTGTCAAAAAACGGTCGAAAATCGGTGGAAATCGGTCGATTTTCGTTAAAAATCGTCGAAAATTGCTACAAAAAGTCGACCGCACAAAAATTTCAACATGGATGTCGATTTTCCACCGATAAATCATTGATTTTTCGTCGAAATCGTCGATTTTCCACGATTTTTGATTTTTTTTCAAAAAAAAATCTGGTTTTTAGATTTATACGATTTTTACGATTTTCGGCTCGATTTTAGCGATTATCAAATTTCACTGTTCATTCAAAAATCGCCAAAACGAAAATGTGAACCCTGCCGTGAGACCAAACAACTACGAACAAGCCGCTCCATTTTATTCGTACCACAAATTTAAAAAGAACAAAAGTATGTACATCACCTCCAAGTGAAGAAGCATCCCCATCAACTAGGCCTGGTGATGGGCCGAAAGCAAACACCAGGGCCCGGCCCATTCAATTTGCATACAGAAAATCCGAAACCGCCAGCAGCCCAAGCTACAAAGACATACGTTTTACTTGTATGCTAGATAATTAGTTACGGTTTCATTTATGTAGTCCTTCTATTGTATGTATGTGTTAATGTGTGGCATGTACTCATAATATAGTTTGGTTTAGCTCTTTACTAACTATCCTAACTAACATGTCTTAACTTAACTCAGTTCATCTTAACCGACGTGGTTTGCGAGCTGCTTATGAGCAGCTTGAGCTTTTTATCAAGTCGAGCTGAGTTGAGTTTTTAGCTCGTTAGCTTAATGAGCCGAGCAGCTTGATAGCCAACAAATGATCGTTAAAAAATTGGATTCAGTAATTAGAGGGTTGATCAAGGCAGGACACAGAGAGTATCTCCCACGTATAAAATCCTTAAACAGTAGCTTCGGAGAGAGAGAGAGAGGGGGCGAGTGTGCTAATGCTATATCAGCTAAAGCCACTCTTAAAACCAGTTGCTCTTGTGGGCCGTACATTGCTGCGGGCACAAGAAAGTGTCGAGATAGGCAGAGTTTTGATGGGTTCGCACTTAAAATCAATCGAAAAGAGAAAAAGGAAGAAAAATACTGTCGCAAGTGGGCAATGTATTTTTTTGCAATGCCCATGCGATACGTGTCGCGCTACTGCTGAGTTAACTAAATCCGTGTTCGTATACAAAATGCCGAAAAAAAAGTCTTTAAAAAGGGAAATGTTTGGAAAAAGTGTTTTAAAAAAGGGAAAACTGATTTTTTTCTTCAAAAAAGTATAACAAAATAAAAAATAAAATATTATAGCTCTGTGCCGGAGGGACACATAGCGGCATGTAGGTAGGCCATCCGTACATCACCAATCTCTACTATTCTAAAGCAGCAGTTGGTGGCAGTGGTGAGTTCTTCCCACGTCATTAATTGCCGCTTAATTGCCCTACTTAATTGCCCTACGCAAGAAACGAAGCGTTGTTTTAATTAGCCAGCTTTCGCAAGAAACGAAGCGTTAAAGATAGATGTTTGATCTTGTGAAATAAATTTTTTTTATTTTTTAATCTTTATTTTTTGTTATTAATTTTGTTTTTCGTAGCAACGCACGGGCATGTAACTAGTATTAGTAAGTTACTAGTTGCTCTGTCAACAAAAGAAGCTCTTTAAATGAATCCAAAAGAGGAGATGGAAAAAAAAGGGAGGAAATTTTTTTCAAAAGAAGATAAAAAACAAAGGTACTGTAGCAAGTGATGCAACTTGGACATTGTAGTTTATGCAGTGTCATGCGCAGCGGTAGGATGCTGTCACCTGCGCTGGCCTGATGTACCACAATGCAGCCCCCTTCCGAGCATCTTTGACGTGACAGAGGATACATATCGTCTGCCATGTTTTTTGAGTTTAAAGGGATTAATTTTGCAATTTCTATCGAGATAGGGCTAAGTTTATGAAAAATGCTATTTTAGAGGCTAGAAAAAGGAACACTTCAAGATGCTCACGCACGCCGGCCTGATTCTCGTCATGCAACTTTAGTTGCATCACAATTATTTAGCCAGACATTCGACGATCAATTTGGATGGCGGCTAGCGAACCTCGCGAGGCATACTCGCAGGAGGCCATGAGGAGGTCAGGAGCATATAATATTCTAGGTAAAAGCGGTCAAGAAAGCTGCAAATTATTCTGGTCATGACCACGTCGGATCAGCTTTCAAATTTCGTTTTCGGATTAAATCTTGTCACCTTCTGAAATCCGAAATCTCAAAGAAATCTTGCTATTTTGAACGAAATCCGAACAAAATTCAAAAAGTAAAATTCAAATCCGGCATTTTTGAACTGAGATTTCGATCAAAAAACAAAATTTCGTCTAAAATTGCCGAAATCTCGGTAAATTTCAACTGAACGAAAAATGGTTCAAACGATATTAAAAATTTTAAAAAATTTTTGGATGGTTATAACACATAACTAATATTCCCATAAAAATTTCAGATGATAATCAAGTGATCAATCTTGAAATTTTTTAAAAATCTAATAGTACTATTGTCCTGATAAAAGTCTAATTGGAAAGTTTCTACCGAATGAAAAATGGTGCAAATCATGTTAGAAACTTTTAAACTTTTTTTGATGGTCCTAATACATCTATAATATTACCATAAAATTTTTAAATGATGATCAATCTTGAGGAATTTTCAAAAATTCGAATAGTGCTACTAAAGACTTATCGATAAATTTCAGCTGAATGAAAAATAGTTCAAACCATGTTAGAAAGTTTTGAAAATTTTTTGGATGGTCCTGATGCATCACTAATATTCTCATAAAATTTTTAGATATGATCAAGCTTAAGAAATTTTTAAAAATTTTGACAACCGAGATACTTAATTAATGATCGCAAGAATTAATGTGCATAGGTTAACTGAATGATCTACCGACTGTCCCACTTGGAAAACGATACGAAGAATCCAGTTCGGTCAAAATCCGGTCAACTTTTGGTTAAATTTTGATAAAAAAAACCGAGATTTCGGTCAAATGCACCGAAATTTTGTCATGGTTATATGTTACTCTAGCATTTTGATTTTTTGAACTTTTTATTTAATTTCGTCATGATTATAAAACTGGGATCTGAAATATGAGATTTCATTAAGATTTTAACGAGATTTTGATCCCTGCGTCGGACACACGTATGCTTGATTCGTTTTATCTCATCTAACCGGCCCATCGATCGATCTGTTCCTTTCCTTTACTTGTTTGGATACGTCTCTTATACAGAGGAGTGTATATATGCAGCGGTGGAGCTATATCTTGCTAAGCCTCAGATAAAAAACTAAGCCACTATAAATAACACTAAATACTATTCACACTGAGTATAACAAAAGTACATCACAAATGTAGAATTTAAAATAAATTTGAAATTCATGATTAACAATACAATAAATAGACAAAACATTGCAAAACAACATAACATAATAGAGTAGTATAAAAATTAATGCCAAACTAATGAAGTTTAGGCATATCCGAGCCAATCATATCTCCATTAACAATAGTACAAGAACATGAATCTTCAAAGATGAAATTGCATATGTAAATTAGGGATACAAAATTACAAAGTTAATTATTGATGCAAATTGCAAAGCAAAAAAAAAATGTAATATACCCATAACTCGAGGTAGTTTTGCTTACGGTGATCTCATACTTTGAAACACTGTAAAACCTTGTTATTTTTAATACCTGCAAATACGTTATATCATGCCATCATTTATCCATTCATCACTCATCTTATTCTGCAACTCAGTCTTGTCAATGTTCATAGCTGAGAAGGCTCTTTCTAGTGTTGCGGTAGTAACGGGCGAAATCAACGCCAATTCAATGAGACAATATATTAGTGGAAAAATTGTGTCTATCACATTAAATTGATTTCAATCAAGTAATCCCTAATTGTCCAATTCGGAATGTGGATGTCGAGACCCTCTCTTTTGGTGTGGAATATCAAGAAGGTTTCATGTGCATATTGTACTAGTCCCATGATCAGTGGCTAGTACGCACATTTACAACATTATCATCACATCCATACATAATATCACAAATACATCAACGAAATGTAGTTCGTACAATAGGGCCTTAAAGTCCGAATAAAGTACAATAAAAGATACAAAAATTTAGTAGTATGCACAAAATAACCCTCAAGCAACTGAGAATGATAACTCCTAGTCAAAGTTCACTGTAATCCCTGTGACCTGCGATGATATACGTGTTGTCGGGGCTTCGATTTCTTCACTCACCGAATATCAACAATAATCAAGGTTGAGTACATTTGTACCCAATAAGACTTTTAGTGTATCATAAATATAATAAATGTTGGTTATATCAAAGGAGATGACTAACATGTCTATTTGCATAAAGCGAATTTGAAACATAAATATCAAGTAGTAGGTTGTAAACGGAATTGTAAGAGCAAGTTTGACAGTTATGTATGTATTCAACAAATAAATAGCATAAAATTTAACAACTCACAGTCCTCCATGATTGTGAGTATCGAACCATTCTATGCCAACTTTTGGCATGAACTCTGAAACAAAACTTTCCATAATTTTTTTCAATTCAACCCTTTTTATGAAAGTACCAAAACTCTAACTAGTGCTGGCACACCAAATCTCTCATGACCACGAGAATGGATTTTCGAAGAGATTTACACTCTACAGAGGAGTACAACTTTACCCACAAAATATGACCAACTCTTGGCGTTTGGCTAAGAGGTGATGGCATGAACCGTTACATCACCTAAACCTATCCTTGCACTAGCCTGGTGATGTCAAACCTTTGCCATGGCAATGAAAGGTATTTGTACACTCTGTACCAACGAACGGTTATACACCACCACCGTGCCACTGTCCCCCATAGCAACATGCACCATTGTATCGGTAGACGTTATTCCCAACACATCGGTAATGGCAGCTCTTTGGACAAACCATCTCAGAATGCACATACTTTTTTGGCCTTCTAATGCATAAGGCTAGACCCAAGTAACTTAATAGGATAAAGCAACCAATAATAGTACTTGTGGTTGTACAGATATCTTGGGTTTAACTGACATTATGTTCGGTCCTTAATCTGATCCAAATGAAAATCTCTCCTTATCTACGTGCAAATCCCATGCACTTCTTTGTATCTATAAATAACTCACCCACATCAAACTATAGTTTCTATTTTGATTTTTATACCAAAATACCAGAAATCATATTTGTCATTATGGCCAAAATTTCCATTCTTATACAAACAATACATCTGACCATTTGTTTTCCCATTTCTAAGCATAGCTAAGCAGATGCGTATATATTTGACTATACCCAATTGATATTTCTAAGATGTCTAAACATTCCTTAGGGTCATCAAGGTTGACATGTTAATATTATTAAGGAAATTCCATGAATTGAGGTAAATATCTACCGGTACACACAATAGAGCAATTTATTGAAAATACACGCACACATACATAATTTGGTAAAACAATATAAAATAAATGCAATATTAGGAGCAATATGATCAAAGAGGATTCTTGCATTTCTTGTTGAATTCTTGGGCGGAGTGGAGGTCGGCTATGACAGTATCCAAAGCGTCGGTGTCTATACGTAGTTCAACGTAAAGCAACAACAAGAAGCAACTAAGTGCAAATAAAGTCCAAATCCAAATATTATTTTAGAAACAGAAATTTCATGATTTTATAAATATTTAGTAATTTTTTTTGCTCAATTTGGAGTTCATTTGCACATGTTATAAATGTTTGAATTCTGATTATGCTAAGAATTTCCATAAATAGGAATTTAAATTTAGACAGAGTTCAAATTTGAATATTTTTTGCAAACAATGAAATTTCATGATTTTATAAAAATTTATAAACTAATTTCACTAAAGTTAGAGTTTATTTGCAAAGTTATAAACATTTGAATTTTGTACGTGTTGGAAAATCACCTAAAATAGCAAAATATGTTTCTAACAATGAAAGCATATTTTTCATTTTTCTAGATTTTAGTTTTAATTCCAAAGGCTGATATGTAGGGTCCACATGTTAGTGACTCAGACTTATATAATGTTTTGATTTTTTATTTAATTCCTTTAATCCCTACTAGGGTCGACATGTCATAAACACATAGCTTTGAATTGAATTAAAATAGGGAAATTGACAGGTGGGACCACTCTGTCAGTGCCTCAGCTCAGATGTGAGAGGGGCACTGACATGGGGGACCCACCTATTAGTGACTCAGAGCAGAGTAGCGCGGTGTGGGTCTCACCGACGGTGAATGTCGGTTGATGGTGCTTGGCAATCGGTGGGGTTAGCTAGAGGGGGACACTGGGAAGTTAGGGCACCGTTTGGCTACGGCTGGGTGTGACCGAAGATGGCCAGCGGCGGCAATGGTGGGGAGCACAAAGGCATTAGAGACTTGATCATGCTTGGGAAGAAGAGGGTAAAGCTTCTAGGGACATTAAGGAACGCGTTTTGATACCTAGAAGTGATGTTGCAGCATGGAGAAGGCTTGACTGTTTGTCACCGTGTAAGGATGAGGATGCCAACTAGAGGGGGGGTGAATAGGTGATTTTAAAAATTCTCTTCACTAACAATGGATTGTACGAACTACATTTGCAACTCATGCAAATTAGAACCGTTCTCAGCTCAAGTACCAAATTGAAGAGTGCAACACATACACAACTCCTCCAAAATGCTCAATAAACACAACCACCCTTAAATGCCACCACCCAAGGCTCCTTTTATAGCCACCCAAAGAAAACTGGCCATTTGAGGGCAAAACTGAGAAGGCTAGCAAAAGTCGGCACTACCAATGTGCAAAGCTCGGTAGTGCCGACCTCGACCCAACTATCGAATTCAGGCGGGTACTAGTCATTAGCTACAGTACCCCCAGCACTACCATTGCACAATGAGCAGTACTACTGACCTCCAGTAGTACTGACTCCACACTGCGGTAGTGCTGGCCAGAGCAAACACCGAGCAACTCCTCCTCTGGAAAATATGTACCGGCCACTAGGTGTCGGTGCTACCGACCTACAGTAATACCACCCAAATACCCACGGTAATGCCGATTTTTAGATGAAAATTTGATTTCACACAGAAATCAAATCGATTCATATCAAGATTCAACTTTTGAGACATGGGGTGATCAACACATGATCACACTAATTTGCAAATTATTCAGTCACATGCTCCCAAATCAAATGCATGAAACTCAAGTATTTGTAAAACACATTTACAAATATAAATCATGCAAACAAGATCACTTCAATTAACAAGCTCAATTCTTGAGCCAAGTGGTGACCACCACATGATCACTATGGTTTGCAAAACACATTTGCCAAACCTCAACACTTGCAACACAGCAATTGCATAAATGTCAACTTGTTTGCAAAACATATTTACAAATAACAAAAGTATGCAATTCAAATCACAAAGAATCATGCATGAACTCAAACATAGTCATGTGATTATCAACATATGATCTCTAGCAATTTGCAAAATACATTCACAAATTCTAGTCATATGCTAAGACAAGTTCTTGCATGAACTTCAACGATTTTGCAAAACACATTTGCAAACATCATTAAGCAACAAAGAACAATTCGATCATATCTTTGAGCCATGTGTGGATCAACACATGATCCGTAGATATATGCAAACTCTACTCACATGCTCCAAAGGTCCATGATCTTGAGCTTAAGTTACAAACTTAGCTTTAACAACACATGCAATGCTTAGCTCCATGAAAAGACTCATCAATAAAAGCAAGTGCATGTGTAGCACCCCAACATTTAATATGCCTGAATGCTACCAAACATAAGCTAAACAACATCTAAATACCACAATTAAACATAAATTCCAGCAAAGGCGCACATGCTAAAAACCGAGATTTTGGCAGCATCTCCTTTGTTTTAACATGAATTGAAGGAGCAACAACAGTATCACAAGTTATATCATAATGGAAAGCATCTAAAACAGCAATAACATGTGACATAGCAACAATATAAGTCCAGGATAAAGCTTTCAACCACTTCATGAGCTAAACGAATCAAATAATAAGACCGAGCACACAGTTAAGCAATACTCCAAGTTTCATGGCAATACTTTCATTATCATGACTCCAAATGATAACACTGTCTAATTTGTGTGGAGCTACGTGTAGATGTGTAGCTAAACCCTTTTCCCCGCATGCCGGTTTCATGGTACCTAAGAAAAACAACATAAACACAAGCGTGTGAGTTCATCACTCAGCAAGTATAATGCAATGGAACAAGAAAATACATTCCAATACCTTCATCACCACTTTTCACATACAACATCATACACATCTCATATTCATAGTGTAAGCATATCATTGACATCATCATAAATCATCCTCATTTAACATCCTCATATAATGCAATGCGATGCACATATCTCCTGGAAACTCATACCGGTATGGTTGAGTACACACCCGTCGGTGTGCACCCTCTCCCCCCTTCCATCCCGAAGATGGAGGGTGCCTACTCCTCGCTTCCGTTCACCGTGGTGAATGGAATCACGATGTAGGACTTACTCATTGGCTCTCCGGATTAGTCATAACTTTCTCACCGACCTTCCCGGACTAGTTATGACTTTCTCACCGCCCGGGCCATGTAATCATGCCATGTATGCAAATATGCCAACATCATAATTAACTTGTACATTAACACATGGCATCTTAACATGATAAACATACTCATCATATCATTGGCAATCATTAAAGCATGGCAAGTGATCATATCATATAATCCATTTTCATCTAGTCTCAACGAGCAACCTACAAATCGCTATCCATTACAATACACTTGCCTCAACCACGGGCGACGGATTGGCGAGAAGTAGAAGGCCCTCCCGGGGTCACACCACCTGCACATAGGGACCACACACTCACAATCAAGCCCACAAAACATTATGCAAACCCTCATCTACCCCGACATTGCCAACTACTCGCAAAACCCGAAAACAGTGGTTTTGTCCCGTCGGGACAGCAGCCTTCCAAAAGGCATAACTCGGGTTTTAAGACTCCGAATCAATTAAACGAGTACATCCTCGCGTAGCTTAGGAATTTTCCCAACTTTTTCTAGGTATAGGGAAAGACTGATTGGGACTCTAAAGTTGTTTAATCTACAAAATACCGTGATCTGTTCCAATCACGTCACAGATTTTAACACGCTCGGTAAAACAGCCATAACTTTCAAACGGCTGGGCGGAATTTAAAGTTCTTTATACCCACTGAAAGATATTGAAATTATATACAACTTCTTCAACATCCGTACGACTAGATTCCGAGTCTAAATTGGCGAAAACCTGAGCCCTAGGTTGACTGCTCATGCTGTCCAAAACAGAGAACGTGACCAACTCAAGAATCCATCTAATCTAATCAAATCCAGCACCACCAATTGATCTAAAAACTTGATAAACACCCTTAGAACAGTACCTAGACCAACCCCAAGGATTTCCATGGTCATACCTTTGCCCAACGCACGAAATCTGAATGGATCTCCTCCCGGTTTGCTCCTCGCTCCTCGCTCCTCGCTCTAATGGATGGATCCTCGAGGTGCAGGGGTGGGGAGGCTACCCTAGGGCAGCAAGGGGTGGAGGAGAGGTGGGAAGCAAAGGGGCAAGGGCAAGGGGAGGCGCACGGCCAAGTGGGGGAGGGAGAGAGGGGAGGTGGCGGTTAGGGCTCAAGGGGGAGGGATGGGGCGCCCAAGGGGAGGTGTGGGGCACAAGGAGGGCAGGGGGATGCCCCTTTTACCTGCCCACACAACTCTCCTAGTCCTAAATGGACTCAAACTCCATCCCACCAAAGCCCACAATCTCCTCTTTTAGGCCCAAACTCCTCCGGAAAGGCCCAAAACCCCGGAAACGGCCTGAAAACGCTATTAAACCTCCTACCATATGGTTTTAACCTCCAATACCATATTTCATAAAGTTTTTGACCTTAACATTCACATTAAATAATCTCACACCATTCCGTAGTGTCACAGCATGATCTTTGACGATTTACAAAACACATTTGCAAATATCGACTCAATGCACAAGAACCAATAAAACCAAATGCATGAGCTTCTCCCATTTTCAACACATGCAAATGCTTAGCTCCATACAAAAATTGACTCAAGAGAGTGAGCTAGAGTGAATCGGATTGAGTTCATCAACACATGGTGAAGCTCAAGCTAAATGACTCAACCCCTCTTAATAGTATCGTAAACATAAATTAGCAACCCGGTCTCCCAACCAAACACTGAGACCGGTAAAATACTAGGAACACATCCTTAGCCCTAGCTAGTTTTACATTTGCCACGCGCTATTCCACTTGGAGCTTTTATTATAATCCTCATCTTCCTCTCTCCAAGCTCGGGTCAACATCTTATTCGTCAACACATGATGAACTCCGCTGCTCTTTGCTTCAAGATCTCCTCTTGGCGCTGATCAACACATGATGATGTCATTTATCCCAATTCTCGACTTGGTGGCTATCAACACATGATACCATCTAAATCTTTATCACCGTTGGACTCAACCTACTTTACAACTCATGAAAAATTGTTAGTCCAACAAACACGGTTGTCTTAATCATCAACTCACTCCATTAACATATAATGAATGCCCCAAGATCCTTTGATAATTGACCACAACCCAAATCAATTGATTAAAATTAATTGTTGTCTTGAGTATACTAGTGCAACTAATACTTCATATACTCAAGAACTTTTCGTTTGTCTTTTGATCACAAAAGCATAAGATCAACACATGATGGAGAGCCTTATGATTAAATGACAACCGAACACAATTTAAATCAAATTTAAATTATTATGAGTATATATAAACTACACAAAATTCATATATTCAATTTATGATTTCCACGTAATGATCCAATATATTGGAGAGGTAAAAAGGGATCAATACTCTTGTGACCATCAAGCGTAGAATAAAGTCCATTAAATGTGTGCATGTAAATAATTAAACTTTCAATCAATATGCACATATTCAATTTAAGATTTCTCTGGAGTTTATCCTATATTTCTATGACTATACTACAACTGCACAAGTTATATATCAATGAAGCATCAAATGCATACCTTTGATATTTCATCCTTTCATCCAAATGAGACTAATAAAAGATAAGCTCAATCATAAAGTTAGTCTCATAATAAATAGATTTGTCATTGAAATGATTAAGTATTAAACCAAATCCAATCATCAAAACCAACAAGCTGAGCGGCATATTTGATTTTTTGATGAAAAAGAAAAAAAACCATAATTTTGCGTGTTGACCCCTAAAGTTACTGTTATTTATGACCGACTGTGGAAATATTACTTTAAGGATCTTGAAGTTTCCTATAATTCAAAAATTGTTAATAAATTCATAAAATTTATATTAAATCCTAGAAATTGAATTTTTAGGTATATTGGTTTTCATAAATTTGTTGAGCCTTATTTGCACATATTGGAAGCTTCATATCTTTGGGTTTATTTTTTTGAACATAAGTCCAAGTTTATATATGATATTTTTATTTTCTATTATTTGTAATTATGTAAATTACTTGATAAATTAGGAGAAAATTATGAAAAATGCTACAAAAATTTTAGGAAATTTTAGATAATTATCTATTTGATAGATATAGGCCAAAATTTACTGATTTAATGATAAGCATACAATATAATATTTTTCTAGTAGTAAAATTCAATCTTGCTTGCATATAGGATATGTCAAACATCGCAAAGAGAGAATTTACAGTGCTCATCCTAAATGGAATCAATTACCTCGCCTTTGCAATGGATACCAAGAACAATTTAACATCTCGATCTCTTGGAGCTGCTATCACACAACATGAAGCTAACTCCCTGCTCTTCTAGTGGCCGCCAATTGTGCATCCCTACACTTTGTAAGGCACCATCTCTATGCAGACTTGAAGGCCAAATATTTGATGGAGGAGGACTCGCTGGTACTATAGAATTCCCTAAAAGAATTATATAACCATAAAAGATCCACTCTGCTGCCAGAAGCACAGCTCGACTGGACCTTCCTACACTTTCAAGATTTTAAAACCATGGCGATAGACAACTCTGCCATGCACAAACTTGTCGCCAAACTGAGATTATGTAATATCAAGGAGGCCGACTCGAGGTGGTGAATAGGCAATTTTTAAAATTCCCTTTGGCCAAAACTGAGTGTATATGCAGAAGCGTGAATCAAGGTGGTTTTGTCCAATTAAGATCTAAATCAACTAGTCTCAATTAAGTGCACAACATAAGTCTATGTCAAGGTTTGCAATCCTAGAGGACAAACAATCAATTCAATTCTAGGAATGAAATTGCAAGAATGTAAATTAGTAATGGAAGCAAACCACAAGATGATATATGATCTTTTTACCATGGTGTTCAGAGACTTGCCACTCTCCCCTGATCCATGTTGAGGTAATCCCAAGCGACTTGGATCGGCTCCACGAATTAAGTCATGCACCTTGAATCCACAAGTGGTAGCTCTTTCCCCCTCTAGGTAGGTGAGCTCCAACCTTCACAACACTCTTAGCCTTCTCACATGCTTCTTGAAAAGATCACCAGACCATAACGTCTCCACCGTGCCCAGGTGTCGGCAAACACCAAGAGTAACAAGCCAATCCTCTTGCTCGACCCTCACCAAGTGTAACACATGCACAAGTGGATACTCAATTCACCTCTAGATGCAACACATGCAACTAGAGACCTCTCTCCTTGCTCACAAAATGCAACACATGCACAATTGAGTAGAGAGGCTTGCACTAGCTCAAGAGAATGAAAATAGAATACTAAGATACCCCAAATGCCATCACAAGCCATCCATATATAGGCCACCAACCAAAACTAACTATTGGGGTAAAATGCAAATAAATTAGTAAAATTCGGTACTACCGGCATGCAAAGTCTGGTAGTATGGGCCTCTACTGTAACGGTTAGTTCATGGCATTAAATGCATAGGAACTAGCCGTTACCACATGACCCTTGTACTATCGATGTACAAATCATGGTAGTATAGATAAATTCAACTCCAAAACACCTCTATGAAAAATAAATACCAGCATTTGGCACTCGTACTACCGACTTGTGGTAGTACCGAATTATAATAGTGGTAGTGCTAGGGCAGTTGTACCAGAATTTTCAATCTACAAAGGATCATAACATTTTACTCCAAAGTGTAATTTTAGGTGATCTTGGACTCTATGGAAAGCTTATTATAACATCCCAATTTTTGTGTTTATTGCATTTATTGAGTTATTTGAATTTTTGAGAAATTTTGGAATTTATTTGGAGTTAATTTGAATTAAGTCTCTTATTGAATTATTTAAATATATGCAAAGTCCATATAAAGTTTTGTTGGAAATATTTTATTTGAGTTCAAAATGTCTCATTTTCCAAATTTTTTCTGGAATTTTTCTGATATTTTCCCCAAATTATTTGAATTACTAGTATTATTTTAAATCAGAAAATCCAAAAAATAGGAAAAACCCTAATGAGCCGAAACCCTTACGAGCCAGCCAGTCAACCCGCTAGCCTAGCTCGATCCGCACCGCTAACACTAGAATCTGGACCGTTGGTCTAGATCTGATGGTCAAGGAGCTGTGACATCGTCGTGCAATGTGCATCACCCGTTCTTGGCCATGCGTACAGTGGAGATGAGGCCACGTCGACCTTGATGTATTTCGGCCGAAGTCCATCACCACGACGGTTGTAACACCCCTGATGATGTGTAGTGTACTAGCACAAATTGTTATGTTGTGTAATACGTCTCGACATGGATGCAAGAACAACTATCTTTTATAAACTACCCTATCCTTTGTTTCAAACTAATGCAAATATCAATTAGAAATCTCTTAGCCCTAAGGCCCTGTTAAGCTTTGTCCAAAATATGAAAAACAACTGACTTCTGGCATCATTCATCTGAGAACCACAAATCCAAAATAGGGATGTGATCGGATCGGATACGGTCGAATATCGTCCTATTCGTATCCGTATCCGTATTTTTATCGAATACAGAATCGAATGCGAATAGTGCTGAATACAGAACTGAATACGAATTATGCAGGATAATATTGGTTACGAATATAGATCAAATACGGATCGGAATCAACATGGATACGAATAATATTAGTTGGATATTTTAAAATCCAATTTCAGTTTTTTTCCAAAATCGGTCCAAATTTAAAGTCAAAATTAGGAATTTTGAAAAATAAGAAAATGTCAAAAATTTAAAAAATTGTGCATGAATATTATTAAATCAGTACAAATTCAAAATTTCTAAATTTAAATTGAAAATTAGGAGAAAGATCAATAAAAAATTTGAGAATTTCATTTAAATTCTAACTGGTATTTAAAAATAAATTACATTTAAATTTTGTTTTTAATGTCTCTAGTGGATATTGATAGTCTAATAGACCTTCAGTGTCAAGTTCGTCATTGATGAATTATGAATGATGAATGATGATCATTGTAACACCCCAAAATTTTGCTTTTCTTAAATTCATGTGTGATTTGGCACTTTGGTGAATTTTTGGAATTTTCTGGAATTTATTTGGATTTATTTGGAATTTATTTGAATTTATTCCATTTTGAAATAATTAAAGAATTAAATTTTGCAAATAAAATTTTGTTGGAAATATTTTATTTGAGTCCCAAATACCATAAAATATTTTCCAGAATTTTTCTGGAATTTTTTCTGAGTCTTTTGATATTTTTAATGAATTAAATGAAATTCTGGGAATTATTTTAAATATTAAATCGTTGGAAAATCAACTCGGGTCGAGTACTGTTCATCCGACCGAGTCGGAACCCGAGTCGGACTCGAGTCCGACCCGAGCCAACTGACTCGACCAAACCCAGTCCTAACCCTACTCGATCCCGACCGTTGGATCGGGATCCAACGGTCCGGATTGGACCGTATCGGTTCGAGCCGAAACCGGGCCGGGTCCGATCGTGCCCGCGCCATCGTGACCGTCGATCGTGCCACGTGGACGGTTCTCCGTCGTCGTCCCCGCCGAGTCCGAGCCGGATTCCTCCGCTGCGTAGCCGCCGTGTCTCGTTAGGGTTCCGATTTGTGCGCGCATCCCGGGGTTATTTAATGTGTGAGACATCGCCCGAGGTTGCCCTCTTCCGTGCGCACCCGTGCCCCCAAGCCATCTCGCCTGAGCCGTCGCCGTTTGCCCGTACGAGCTCGCCGGAGTTGGAATTCCGTTCCGCCGCGGTTAAACGCCGATTCCGCCGCCGTCCGCCGTTCTCCGCCGCCGTTGAGCCCAGTTCCGGAACAGCCAGGTCAAGCCGCGTCGGTGAGGACCTTTCACCTCGCCGGAGCACGCCCCAAACGCCGTTCGTGTGGTCACCGTCCTCAGCGCCGGCAGCCGCAACTCCGCCGTGAAGCCATCGCCGACCCCGAGCTCCACCAACCGTCCGATCAAGATCCAAAGGCCCAGATCGCGCCACGTCACCCTCGGTGAGTTTCCCCGTTGAAAATCCTAGATCTAATCCCAACCGTTGGATCTAGATCCAACGGCTTAGGTTGCGCCACGTAGCAAGAACTGCACCAGGCTAGATTGGATCTGGACCGTTGGATCAAGATCCAACGGCCCACGATCGGCCACGTGCGCCCCAAGCACATGAGGCCCAAACCCAATCCTAGCCGTTGGATTTCAAACCAACGGCCACGATCGTGCCACGTGTCCAGGGAGCCGAACCGCCGCGCCACGCGGGCGTACGCGTGGGTCACTGACACGCCGGGCCCGCGTGTCAGCGACCGCACCGTGACGTCACCCATGACGTCACAGCGGGTCCCACCTGTCAGCACCGTGGGCTGAGCCCCGCTGACGTCAGCAATGACGTCACCCGAGGGGGACCCACATGTCAGTGACACGTGGAGCCGTGGACCGAGTCCACGGTAGACCCGAGCCGAGCGTGGACCAAGTCCATGGACCGGCTGACGTCAGCCAACCAATCAGAGGCTGACACGTGTCCAGGCTGACGCAATAATTAATTTCCAAAAAAGAAAATGATTTATTAATTCGAAATAATGATTTCAGATTTTGTTTCAAACTTCAAACGCTTATAACTTTTGCGTTTCAACTCCGATTTGAGTGATTCAAATTTCTAAATTTGTATAAAATTGAGACCTACCTAAATATGAATTTTATTTAATTTTTGGACTAAATTTTTTCTCTGTAAAATTATTTAATTGATTATTTAAACTTTAAATAATCATAACTTTTGCGTTTTAACTCCAAATTCGACGATTCCAGTTTCTAAAAATTCATAAAATTATGTTCTCTCTGTTTATGGATTTTATTTGGATGATTGGATACTTTTTGCCTATTGTTTATTCGTGTATTTGCTATTTGCACGATTTACGAGTAGACGTTGAAGTGCCTAAGGATTCAAGGAGAAGTATTGACTCAGATCCAACTCAAGACCAAGAACAAGTACTTTTTGAAGGCAAGTTGTGCTTTGACCATGTTGATCCTATTTCGAAATCTATTTTGATTTAACCTATTGCATGCTAGTTCAATTAGAAAAATACTTTATTTAAATATGGGGGTTAGATAAATACCAATTTGCTGTATGACACCTTGATTATTTAAATATGTGCCATGACCCTTGTCACCCTAGTTGTGGTTTACTAGTTGGACATTATTAACTTGCCAACATGGGTTTTAGACCGTTGTAGTAAACTGCTTAGACCTGCTACGTGCTCATGACATGATTTTGGACAAACAAATGTTAATATTGACTTAATGATATATTGAACCTATTTTGGAAAGGTATCATGTGATGTTGATGGCACGTGGTGCATGGTAATCAACTAGGGTTTGATAAATAGTTTTTCGACCGGGGCATGTGGCAAGAATAATCAGGTGGGCCAGTTGTGGCACTGGGGATGTTGATTTGGTTCTTCGGGTAGTCTTGCCCTGGTCACCCTAAGGACTTAACCTTGCAAGCCTTTGAACTGGGTCTAACGTGCAACCACATGTCTGTAATGGGACGGACCTAGTTGACTAAGTTGCTACTAACGTACCTGTGGGACCTCAGGAGGTCAACTACACCCTTTGTGTAAGTTGTACGGGGGAGCGTACCGGGGCTGAGGCCAGGTACCCATCTAACGGTTGATTGGCCTAAACTTTGCCTTAGCTAAGGGAAGGGTTAGTGTGCAATAACCGGGGAGGACCACTTGTATTGTTAGAGGTTTCCGAAAGACTTTGTTACGGGAACTCGCCTTTGTGGTGTTTGACTGTATCTTGTGGGTAAAGTGCATAACCTCTGCAGAGTGTAGAATCTATTCGAATAGCCGTGTCCGCGGTATTGGACATCGCTCGGGAATTACAGTCAAGGGTTAGACTTTCATGAAAATATCTTGGACTTGAGAGGTTGGGTTTGGATTAATAATGATATTGATAGAAATGTGGACTAGGATGGGAAAGATGTTTACTAAACTCCTTGAAAAGTTATCTATGCTTTAGTTGTTACTACTGCTTTCGAATCTACTTATGATACTTGTTAAATGCTGTTTACTGCAAAAATACCTTGAGCCACTCCTTTGTATTAAGCCATGCATGTAGTATATTAGCTGCATTCTGTGCATGACTTGCTGAGTACCAAGTACTCACCCTTGCCACAATACAACACCAGTTGAAGAGGAGACTACACCAGCTTTGGAGGAGTAGCTCCAAGAGGAACCGTCTACTTAGGGAGCGAGCCCAGTCAGTTGCCTGTGGTATACTGGATGGCGCCACGATGTTATCTTATTTTCCGCTGCTATTATTTCTCTCTTAATAAGTTTCGCCCTGCGAGGCGTATATTTGTAACTTGACTATAAGGTCGAGCAACCAGTTTGACTATTTAATTAAAGTACTTTATTAGTATCGAGTGGTATGATTGTGATATTTACCGATGTTAAGACTGTGTGCACTAGCGCGTTCCTGGACTAGTGCTGAATACACAGAGGGTCCGGATTTGCAAATTCGGGTCCCGACAACCGTCCTCCCCTCTCACTCGCCCCACAGCCGCCCAGCTCCCTCCGCCGCTGCAGCACTCGCCGGTGAGCTAGCCCCGTGCAGCTCTAGCCTGGGCACCGACATGTGGGCTCGATCGGCCAGTGGCATGCATGCGTGTGACCACTGACTAGTGGGGTCTGACTGTCAGTCTGCTGGGGGCTTTTTGAAGCACGTATGATTTGGGAAATACGCTTTCCCTATTTTCCAATTTTCATTGAATTTCCTTACCCGAGGTAACTTCAAGTGCACATAGGTTCCACTAGGAAACTCCAAATTCGATGAGACAACTTCCTAAATTTGTGTAAAATCATGTAAATTATGTATATGCAAAAATATTTTAGTGTTGAATATTGTGCAGCAAATGATCTCAAATTTATGCTTTAGGCCTAGAAAGGGTATAATGTAAAATTTTTGCAAAATAGCTCCAAATTGTATGAAACCAACTTCATTGTGATCCTTAGGTTTTAAGCTTTCTAAATATGTAGAAATATTTGAATTTGGGCTTAATTTGCAATGATCTCTATCATAGTTATAACTTGCGCAATTTCGATTCAAATGCGTTGGAACCAGTTTCTAGGATACTAGAATATGTTGCTCTTACTGTATGTGTAAAATTGATTTGGACTCGTGCTCTGTTTATGCATTGTTAAATAAGTCCACATAAGGCCTTAATACTATCTATGTGAGAAATATCGCAAATAGAAATAAAATATCGCAAAACCAACTTGAAAGCACTCCTAGAGACTTTCCCTACTAGTTCCTAAAAGAACTACTAAACAATACCTTAAAGTGTATCCGTAACTGTAGAACGAAAATCGGATCATTAATGTGCAATTTCGAAAACATTTAAGCCTTTTCGGCAGCCCGTAGAATATCTCATCTAAATGCAAACTTTAGGGAGAATGGCCCAAAATCACTCTATAATTTATGGACTATCATATTCTTGAAAATAGCCACACTACTACAGAAAAGGCAATTACAGATGGGTTCAAAAATGTCATTGTAACACCCCGGCATTTATTATGCCTGAATGCTACCAAACATAAGCTAAACAACATCTAAATACCACATTTAACATGAAATTCCAGCAAAGACGCATATGCTAAAAACCGAGATTTCGGCAGCATCTCCTTTGTTTTAACATGCTACGAAGAATCAACAATATTATAGCAATGTAAGGCAATATGAGAGACATCTAAAACAGCAATTATTAAAGACTTAACGGCAATATAAGTCTAACATCAAGCACTTAATGTCTCCCAAATGTCAAATGAACAAATAAACTCTCAAATAGTAAAGCTAAACATTAAAGCAATGATCATTACACGCAATTTATTATCAAACTAATAGAATGACTTGTGGAATCATTATGGTGAAGATACGTGTGGGCGTGTGACTATTTCCCTTCCCCGCATGCCGATCTCATGGTACCTAAAACAACAAGAAAACACAAGCGTGAGTTCGAAACTCAGCAAGCATATTGCAATGGACAATAAGAACAACAACATGGCAATAACATCTCCCATCATGTAAATCATCTTATTCATAAACACTTAACATTGTCATCATCAATATGTATGCGATGTAATGCAATGCTCATGTCTCCTTAGAAACTCATACCGGTATGGTTGAGTACACACCCCGTCGGTGTGCACCCTCTCCCCCCTTCCATCCCGAAGATGGAGGGTGCCTACTCCTCGCTTCCGTTCACCGCGGTGAATGGAATCACGATGTAGGGCTTACTCATTGGCTCTCCAGATTAGTCATATCTTTCTCACCGACCTTTCCGGATTAGATATTAACTTTCTCAACTCCCGGGCCATGTAACATGTCATGTATGCAAGCATGCCAACATCATATATAACTCATATATTACCACATGGCATCATAACATTTTAAACATGCTCATCATATCATAGCAATCTTTAAAACATGGCAAGTGATCATATATCATGTAGACAATTCCATCTAATCTCAACATGCAACCTACAACTCGCTATCCATCACAACACACTTGCCTCAACCACGTGCAACGGATTGGCGGGAAGTAGAAGGCACTCCCGGGGGCGCACCACCTGCACATAGGTATCACACACTCACAATCATAACCACAAAACAGTACGCAAACCCTCATCTACCCCGACATTGCCAACGACTCGCAAAAACCTAAAAACAGAGGTTCTGTCCCGGCGGGACAGCAGCCTTGCAAAAGGCATAACTTGGGCTCTGGGACTCCGAATCAATTAAACGAGTACATCCTCGCGTAGCTTAGGAAATTTCCCAACTTTCTCTAGGTATAAGGAAAGACTGATTCGGCCTCTAAAGTTGTTTAATCTACAGATTACCGAGATCTGTTCCAATCGCGTCACAGATTTTAATACGCTCGGTAAAACAGTCATAACTTTCAAACGGCTGGGCAGAATTTAACATTCTTTATATGCACGGAAATATAATGAAATTATCTACAACTTTACAGTCAGATTCGAACTCTAAATTGGCGAAAACAGGAACCCTAGGTCGACTGCTCATGCTGTCCCAAAACAGAAACGAGGCAATGTCTAGATCTAACCCAAATTACTCCAATCCAGCACCACCAATTGATCTAAAAACTTGATAATCACCTTAATAACAGTACATAGATCAATCCCAGGGAACCCCATGATCATACCTTTTCCCGACGCCCGAAAACTCCAATCGATCTCCTCTCCAATCGATCTCCTCGCTCCTCGCTCCTCGCTCCTCGCTCCTCGCTCCTTGCTCCTCTCTCCTCGCTCCTCGCTCCTTGGATGGATCCACGAGGATGCAGGGGTGGGGAGGCCACCCTAGGGCAGCAAGGGGGTGGAGGAGAGGTGGTGGGGAGGTGGAGAGGTGGAGAGGGCAAGGGCAAGGGGGCGCACGGCTAGAGGGGTGAGGGGGGGAAGGAGGCTAGGGCTAGGGGGATTGGTGGGGGCGCACCAATGGGGCTATGGGGCGCAAGGGGGCAGGGAGGGAGCCCTTTTACCAGCCTCCACTCTGAATCCTAGTCCTAGAAGGAGTCCTAATCGATCCCACCAAAGCCCACAACCCCCCCTTTAAGGCCCAAAATCCCCCGGGAAGGCCCAAAATCCCGAAAACGGCCCGGAAACGTTATAAACCTCTAAATCCTATGGTTTTAACCTTATTTCCACATCTCATACTGTTTTTGACCAAATCATGCACATTAAATCAGGTTACGACACTCCGTGGTGTCACAGTCATCATAGATTATTTTTTGAACCGTTTGTAACCATTTGTCAGTGATTATAACCGTGTATCACAGACGATTCCTGAACCATTTGTGAAACACCTATCACAAACAGTTCTTTATACAGACCATATGCGATATCCTATTATCATAGACGGTTCTGAGTACAAAGTTGTATGTCATAATAGGCTATCACAAATGGTCTATATCAAGAATCGTCTATGATATTTTATTATCACATATGATTTTTCTAAGGAACTATCTGTGATATTATTTTGTATTGTTGAAGCTTTTTTTGTTTATTGGCTAGCCTTAGAAAATACTAGACATGCCCTCTCAAACAAGCATATTACAGATTACATCACAATAGATTACAGATTACATCCATTTTAAAAATCAACTCAGATTACATCACAACATAAGAAAATTACAGATTACATCATAACACATCCATTTTAGAAATCAACTCAGATATATTAACCAATTGAGTGCATAAGTACACATATGCTATTACAACTCACAAATTCACAGCACAAGTTTCACAAATTAAGCCAAGTACTAATTCACAAATTCACAACTCATCAGGTTAGGCAGAGTGGCACTCATCTTTTGGCTTTATGACCTCATGCATCAAGAAGGAACATAGTTATCCTCGAATTCCATTCAGATCGGCCTATTCCAACGCAGTTGTAGCAGACTCCGCAACTTGTTGATGTGAAGATTAAATTCATGCATATATACAAATTGATAAGTATGAAAAATTTATTGCAAGATTGACAAACCTTGGGGTCATTGGTCTTCACTCTACCGATGTTGAATTGCATGTTGTGGTAAATGTAGAATCCACACAGATTAGTTCCCTTTGGCTGCTGGTGGCACTACAAAAATAGAATTGGTTAGTTCTAGAGGCATTATTATGAAGTGTGATTGTTGGGACCCATGTGCAAATCCAAACCCTCTATGTGTTCAGTACTAGTCCAGCATCACGCTAGTGCCCACAGTCTCAACATAGATGAAATATCGCAATCATACATAGCGCAAATAATATAAAGACTTCATCTATTAGTATAACCTGTTGAATGACCTTATGGTCAACCTTAGAATAATATGCATCGCAAGGTGTAGATTAAGAAATAGATAAAACTACAGTGGAAATAAATTGTTCATAGTAACCCTTCAATATGCCACAGGCAACTGCCAAGGTTCGCACCCTAATTGATCATCTCCTCCTGGTACTCCTCAAAGGCTGGTGTGGACTCCTCCAATTGGTATTTTGGATTATTGCAAGGGGGTGAGTACATAAAGCACTCAACAATTTGTGCACAGAATACAAGTCTATTACACTACACGCATGGTTATTCCAATTGAATAGCTGAAGTAGTTATTTTGCAATAAAGTAGCATTTACAAATGAATAGCATAAATAGATTGAAAAGCAGTAAAACAAATATTAACACTAGTAAATTTCTCATTTATTTCACATCAAACCATCCCACAACTTTAAACCAATTTCCATATTTCAATAGGTACACTGCCTCCATTCCCATGCTCATTTTATTAAAATCTAACCCTTGACTGTAATTTTCAAGCATTGTGCAATATGTAGACACGGTTATTCGAATAGGTTTGACACTCTGCAGAGGTTATACACTTTACCCACAAAATATGATCGCATAACAACAAAGGTGAATGACCATAATAAAGCCTTTACAATGCTCTGTCTAAACCCAGTATTACCCGCTAAGGTTTTAACACTGAAGGGACTGGTTACAACACTCAGGGCCCCCCTCTTGCGCCATGTGAGTCTAACCAAACAAGTAGCACTCACACCACCACGACAGTACCAAAGTCTAGACATTACAAATTAACTGTAACACCCCGGCATTTAATATGCCCGAATGCTACCAAACATAAGCTAAACAACATCTAAGTACCACAATTAAACATAAATTCCAGCAAAGGTTCATATGCTAAAAACCGATATTTCTAAGCAGATCTCCTTTGTTTTTCCATGAATTAACACAATCTCAATATCATGGCAAGATATATATCATAGCACACGACATCTAAAACAACAACATAAATGGACATAACATCAAGTTACGCCAATAATACCATGCTTAACCACTTCATAAACTATAACGAAGCAAATAAGGATTCACAAGCATGCTAGATTAAACCATACATTAAGTTTAGGGCACAACTCTTAATATCATGTCTCCAAGTGATTAATTATGGACTATGATGGTGGAGCTACGTGTAGAAGTGTAGCTAGATCCCTTTTTCCCGCATGCCGATCTCAAAGTACCTAAAAACAACATAAAACACAAGCGTGAGTTCGAAAACTCAGCAAACATATTGTAATGGACAACAAGATCATTTACAAGACAATAATACCTCACATCACATATAACATCTCATACTTGAGCACATAACAACATCATCATCATTAAAAAAAAATGTATTGCAATGCAATGCAATGCAATGCAATGTTATGCTCATATCTCCATGGAAACTCATACCGGTATGGTTGAGTACACACCCGTCGGTGTGCACCCTCTCCCCCCTTCCATCCCGAAGATGGAGGGTGC
The DNA here is from genome assembly GCA_036346355.1 of Rhipidocladum racemiflorum. NCBI lineage: Eukaryota > Viridiplantae > Streptophyta > Magnoliopsida > Poales > Poaceae > Rhipidocladum > Rhipidocladum racemiflorum. The sequence goes on along the minus strand of CM070580.1, from coordinate 35,382,543 downwards.
CTACTCCTCGCTTCCACAACCCACGGTAGATGGAATCACGATGTAGGACTTACTCTAATGGCTCTCCGGATTAGTCATAACTTTCTCACCGACCTTCCCGGATTAGTTAATGACTTTCTCACCGCCGGGCCATGTAACAGGTCATGCATGCAACTATGCCAATTATCATATTTCACATGTACATAAACATATGGCAACTCATCATGACAAATATAAACACATGGCATCGAACCATGATAATCATACTCAATATTTCATTGGAAAACAGCAAGCATGGCAAGTGAGCATAGCAAGTGTTCAATCTTTCACCCAATATCAACAAACAACCTACAATCCGCTATACATTACAACACACTTGCCTCAACCGCATGGCGACGGATTTGTGGGACGTAGAGGGCACTCCCGGTGTCACACCACCTGCACATAGGCATCACACACTCACAATAATGCCCGCAAAACAGTACACAAATCCCCATCTAACCCGACATTGCCCACTACTTGCAAACCTAAAAACAGAGGTTCTGTCCCGGCGGGACAGCAGCCTTGCAAAGGCCATAACTTGAGTTCTGGGACTCCAAATCGATTAAACGAGTACACCATCGTGAAGCTTAGGAAATTTCCTACCTTTTTCTAGTTATACGGAAAGACTGATTCGGACTCTAAAATTGTTTAATCTACAGATTACTACGATCTGTTCCAATCGCGTCACAGATTTTAACACGCTCGGTAAAACGGCCATAACTTTCAAACGGCTGATCGGATTTTAACGTGCTTTATGTCCACGGAAATATAATTAAATTATCTACAACTTCTTTTAAGTCCGTACGGACAGATTCGGATTCTAAATCGATGAAAACTCAAACCCTAGCCCGACTGCTCAATCTGCCCGAAAATAGAAACGTGGCAACGTCTAGATTAACCCAAAGAACTCCAACCCAGCACCACCAATTGATATAAAAAATTCATAAACACCCTAAGAACAGTACCTAGATCAAACCCAAGGATCCCCATGATCATACCTTTGCCCAACGAACGAATCTCCGATAGATCTCCTCGCGGATCGCTCCTCGCTCCACGCTCCTCGCTCCTCGCTCCAACGGATGGATCCACAAGGTGCAGAGGTGTGGAGACCACCCTAGGGCAGCAAGGGGGTGGAGGAGAGGTGGTGGAGAGGTGGGGAGCAATGGGGCAAAGGGGGAGGTGGAGGCGCACAAGAGGGAGAGGGAGAGGGGGTGGCGGCTAGGGCTTAGGAGGGGAGGGAGAGGCGCACCAATGCTGCATGGGGCGCAAGGGGCTGGGCAAGCCCCTTTTACCAGCCCTCAACACAATCCTAGTCCGTTACGGAGACCTAATCCATCCCACCAAAGCCCACCAAGGCCCAAAACTCCCCCGGGAAGGCCCAAAACCCCGAAAACGGCCCGGAAACGGCCCGGAAAAGCTATTAACCTCCATAACCTATAGTTTTAACCTTAATTCCACATTTCATACTATTATTAACCTTATCATGCACGTTAAATAAGGTTACGACACTCCGTGGTGTCACAACACTTCAAACGGCCCAAAAACGCGAGTAAATCTCAAGCCGAAAGATTTTCTTCTCTAATTTCACATTTTGTAATGTCACACCATAACGTAGTGTCACATTAATCAGCTAGATCAGTCACATATCATACATGTGGTTGTATGTTTAGCCCAATTCAAATGCTTGCAAGGTTAAGTTCTTAATTGACCAAGGCAAGACTTACCATAAACCCACAATAACCAATTTACAAAAGAAACAAATGCAACCGCCCAATTGCCACACTGGCACACCAAGTTAACAATTTTTGCCACTTGCCCCAGTCTAAATCAATTTACCACCCCAGTTGATTACCATGCACCACGTGCCATCAACAACACCAATAACACGAGACACACCTTTCATAAACATGCACCATATTCCATTAAGCAAGATTATTTTTTGATACTCCAAAATGATAACAATAACACATTGCATGGCTAAGCAAACTAGCATGTTCTAACCATCCCATAGTGGCAATTAATAGTTAGCAATTAATAAAAAACCATTCTAGGGTGACAAATGAATCATGAAATACAAGTGACAAGGTAGACATAAGTTCAATTTGTTGAATAGATAATCCCAAATTTAATTGGAACAATTGTAATTGAATTAGCATGCAATAGTTTAAAGCAATGTAACTTTTAGAACATGGGCTCAATACGGTCAAAGCACAACTTACCTTCAAATAGCACTTGCTCCTATTTTGAACCTTGCTCTTGAGTTGGCTCCTCACTGAAAAGTCTTCAGGTATTTCAACGTCTACGTGAAATGACAGGTTAGCAATGGTGGGATAATGATTTATGGTGCAGAACAACAAGCAATGTAAAGTGAAGTTCTCTCATTTATACTCATCCCATACCTATACCCCATGAACCTATAGTGTTTTTAAATTTTCCACCAATGGTGCTAGGTAAACATCAATATTGTTTGCAAGTTTCTTCTGCCCTTGGATAAGTATAGACAACAAAATGTACTTCTGCTTCATAGATAACCAAGAAGGAAGGTTGTAGATACAGAGATTCACATGCCAAGTACTATGTTGGCTACTCATGTTACCGAAAGGATTCATTCCATCGGTACTCAAGCCAAACATTATATTCCTAGGTTTCATAATGTATTCTTCAAACCTCCTATCGATGTTTCTTCACTGGGCAAAATCAGCAGGGTATCTTAGCATTCAATCATTCTTACGCTCCTCTGAGTGCCAACGCAACACTTTTGCCTCATTTGGGTTTGCAAATAAATGCTTCAATTGGGGAATTACAGGCAAATACCATGCCACTGTAGCAGGAGATCCTTTCTTCACCTCGATGCCATCGCCATCATCATCTAATTGATTCTTACGCTTGTACCAGGATATGTTGCACATCGAACATACATGCAAGTATGCATACTCTTTACAATAGAGGATACAATCGTTCGGACATGCATGTATTTTTTCTACTTCCATTCCTCAGGGACAAAGAACCTTCTTGCCTTTGTAGGTGGTTCTGGGCAACTTGTTTCCCTTCGGAAGCATGTCTGCTAAGAGACCTAACAACACTGTGAAACTCTTGTCAGACCAATTGTTACTTGCCTTCAACTTCAGCAGTTCAAGCACGGATGACAACCTTGTGTATTTTGACTTGCAGCCTGGGAACAAAGGTTTCTTCGAGTCATTCATCAAGCCCTGGAATTACCATACTCTCTCTCTCTCAGCACGGTTCCCTTCTGCATCATGCAGCATCTGATCCAGATTATAATCGTGCAACCTATCCTCATTGGAAGCACAATCGATATTATCTGGCATATTGTTAACTTCATCGGCGATGTTAATACTACCTTCCTATATAATCTACTCTTCACTATGACTGGTCCAACATTTATAACCCTTTTGAAACCCCTTAGAATCAAGTGTGCTTCAATATTGCTGAGTTTCAAAACATCCTCAGATTCTCACAGTCAATGCATGAGCAAGACATAAATTACACACCCTTATTAAACATATCCTCCTTACGAGCTCTTCTAAAAGCAGAGATGCTATTAATGTACTCGGCATTAGCACGATTCTCAGCATACATCTAGTTTCGGTTCATCTACGCTACGCATATAACAATTAGTACGTACTAAATATTGAAGTAGACTATGTATAATCTAAAGTAGCAATTAATTAAATTGATGTAGACTAGGAGTGCATGTGCACACATTCTTAAATTAGAGCACAAATTAGCTAGCTAAAATCCCACCTTAAATCCTAAACCATGCTATAAATAAGTAATCTTCTCTCTGTACCAAGCTAGCTAGATCTAAACCAAGCATCTTAAATTCTCTCTTTACCAAGCTAGCTACATCTTGAATATAATGCAATTAGGACCAATTACTACCTTGGATCACAAAGAAGAAATTCTTGTACACCAAGCTTGATCTAAATCATCTTTAATTCTCTCTTTACCAAGCTAGATCTTCAATATAATGCAATTAAAACCAATTACTAACCTTGGATCACCAAGAACAAATGGATGTACAATCACTTTTCCAAATCCACGGTCTCCTTTCATCACCAAATCACCTCACAAGCGGTGCCACCTCAAAGACAGATCTGGAAACCCTAAAATCCCTAAGTGGGTTGGGCTCTGTATTATATCTTGGCAGATAATATCATAGAAGGTTTGCTGACAGACAATTCTTTTTAGAAAACCGTATGCGATACGTAGTCACATCATAGACAGTTGTGAAGTATCACAAACTATTTTCTGTTAAAAAATTGTCTGTGATAAGTAGTCATATCATAGACGGTTCATATTTAAAACCGTCTGTGACACTTTTCCATATGTAAAAAGGGTACATAAACAAATTATACTATAAAGTGTGGATTTTGATGAATTTTTTTGTGGAACTCACTTTGAAGTATCTTATAATCAATATTAGAGTATATTCAAAATGATAAAGAGGTATAACAACATCATTTAAGAGGTATATTGACATTGGGAGTACGTACTCCCAGGAGTATGAACCATTATATATATATACACCTTTTCCATAAAATCCCCTTCGCAAGATCCTAAAAGCTTAATCGCCTTTCCAAAGTCCGCCAAAGATTGCCCAAGTTCTAAAAATTGAAATGCAGGATTGTTAATTGATATTAAAACCCAGTTAAAGAAGATTACATAACCATGAGGGGAAGTTGAGATATTGTTGATACTTGATAGCCCCTGAGCAGCAGCCTTGTGCTCATTATGATATCATGCACCAGGTCAATTATTTCTTTATTTTGAAAGACAATTTTGAGGAAGCATACAATGTTTACTGTCATTGTAGATTGGGAATATCACTTAACAAAGTCTTACCATCAAAATGGACCAGCAAACTTGCAAAGGGATTTTTTTAAGATCAACAGCTGTACCTTTGTGTCTTTTCACAAGGCGGAATGCGTGTTTCTGGGCCTCTGCTAAATGATTTTCTAGCTCAAATATGTAATGTTTAAGCTTCTCATATTCAGGAGTAGATTCCTCCACAGGCTTTTCTTTTCCCAGAATAACATCACTAACTTTTGACTGTACATCCTAAAAAAATGGTCAACAATTAATAATCAGAAAGTGAACTTTCAATATTGACAGGAAAGGGGAATTGACTTCATGACAATCTTTTGTATCCTTATTAAAGGCATTATTCATGTAATATCAAGAATTTCTTACTGGACATTGGAGAGACAGTACCTTAAACATCTGTATGAAATCTGCAGGCTTCTTAAATATACCAGTCTCATAAGTTCTATCCATTTTCTGCTTCATGCTCAGGTAAAACAAAACGATAATATGAGCTAAAGGAATACCATCAAAAGTAACTAACAAGAAATTCTTTAGTCAACCATGGACATATAAAGTTCCAAGAGAACAATTAACAGAGGATCGGCCTTATGATGCACAAGATTGCAGATGACTATCGCGAAGTCAGTACTTGAAGTCACAATAATGTAACAAATGATCGCACTTCCACGACTGGTGTATCTGGTGGGATATTTATAGTTATGCAGTGAAATTGTTTTATTTTGTTCTGGTGGAAATTCAGTGTGAAATCAAATAAAATGACCACATTGCAAACCATTGATACTGTATAAAACATGTATATGTCAGTTGGCCTAACAGTTACTTGACTGTTTGGCCTAACAGTTGCTTGACTATTAACATCTGCACTATGATATAGAAATTTTCATACAACTTATCATCATATGCTACAAAGTATTTGTAACATAGATTTGAAGAGTCAATAATTTATGCAACAAAAAACTTAGCCCAAAAATATAATAATATGGACCCAAAGTTAAAAAGGAAAATGTAGCACTCTGCTCATGCAAATACTTTACCTCTTCATCTACCTGCCAAAATACCATTAAATCTTCACTTTGCTTAAGTTCAGGGTGTGAAGCTACTCTGTTGATGAATAGGTCCAGAGCTTGACGTCGCAATTCAATGAACTCTTTACTAAACCGGAATTTCTCTAAGGGTAAAGCAATATAACAACAACCCAGTAAGCAAGGGAACACAATACTGACACCACAGTTCAGTAGTCCAGAGATTGTTCTGTTCTAGCGAGGATATAAGAAACAACTTGTTAACAAAACTATAATTTGACATATTACCAACAGCATTCTTCTCTGGAAGGGAAGGTATAAAAATGCCTTTGTACTTCTCGGCAAGCCAATCATGTATGTGACACTACGGAATGGTGTGAGATTATTTTAATGTGAATATAAGGTCAAAAACTTAATGAAATATGGTATTGGAGGTTAAAACCATTTGGTATGGAGGTTAATAACGTTTCCGGGCCGTTTCCGGTGTTTTGGGCCTTTCCGGGGGAGTTTGGGCCTAAAAGAAGGGATCGTGGGCTTTGGTGGGATGGAGTTTGAGTCCATTTAGGACTAGGAGAGGGTCTTGGGCTGGTAAATAGGGGCTCTCCCTGCCCTTTGGGCGCCCCACCTTGGCTTGTGCGCCCCCCCACACCTCCTCAAGTGCCCTAGCCGCCACCTCCTCTCCCTCCCCACTTGTGCCGTGCGCTCCCACCTCCCTTGCCCTTTGCTCTCCACCTCTCCACCACCTCTCCTCCACCCCCTTGCTGCCCTAGGGTGGCCTCCCCACCCCCTGCACCTCGAAGATCCATCCGAGGAGCGAGGAGCGATGAGCGATTCGGGAGGAGTTCTTGTGGGTTCTCGTGCGTCGGGCAAAGGTATGGCCATGGAAATCCTTGGGGTTGATCTAGGTACTGTTATAAGGGTGTTTATCAAGTTTTTAGATCAATTGGTGGTGCTGGAATTCAGTAAATTGGATTAGATCTAGAAGTTGTCACGTCCTCTGTTTCGGGCAGCATGAGCAGTCAACCTAGGGTTCGGTTTTTCGCCAATTTAGAGTCCAAATATGGCCATACGGATGTTGAAGAAGTTGTATATAATTTCAATACCTTTCAGTGGGTATAAAGAAGTTTAAATTCCGCCCAGCCGTTTGAAAGTTATGATCGTTTTACCGAGCATATTAAAATCTGTGACGTGATTGGAACAGATCACGGTATTTTGTAGATTAAACAACTTTAGAGTCCGAATCAGTCTTCTAGAAAAAGTTGGGAAATTTCCTAAGATACGCGAGGATGTACTCGTTTAATTGATTTGGAGTCTTAGAACCCGAGTTATGCCTTTTGGAAGGCTGCTGTCCCGGAGGGACAGAACCGCTGTTTTCGGGTTTTGCGAGTAGTTGGCAATGTCGGGGTAGATGAGGGTTTGCGTACTGTTTTGTGGACATGATTGTGAGTGTGTGGTACCTATGTGCAGGTGGTATGATCCCGGGAGTGCCCTCTACGTCTCGCCAATCCGTCGGCGTGGTTGAGGCAAGTGTATTGGAATGGGTAGCGGATTGTAGGTTGTCGATTGATTGAGATTGAAGTTTGAATATATGATGTGTTCACATTCCACGCTTTAATGTTTGCCATTGATATGATGAATATGTTTATTATGTGATGATGCCATGTGTTAATGTACAAGTTATCCATGATGATGCCATGTGTTATCGTACAAGTTAATTATGATGTTGGCATATTTGCATACATGGCCCGGGCGGTGAGAAAGTCATAACTAGTCCGGGAAGGTCGGTGAGAAAGTTATGACTAATCCGGAGAGCCAATGAGTAAGTCCTACATCGTGATTCCATTCACCACGGTGAACGGAAGCGAGGAGTAGGCACCCTCCATCTTCGGGATGGAAGGGGGGAGAGGGTGCACACCGACGGGTGTGTACTCAACCATACCGGTATGAGTTTCCAAGGAGACATAAGCATCGCATTGCACTTCATACATATTGATGATGATGATGATAATATGTGACCATGAATGAGATGGTTTACATGATGTGAGATATTGTTGCTATGTAATTGTTTATATTTGTACCATTGCAATATACTTGCTATGTGATGAACTCACGCTTGTGTTTATGTTGTTTTCTTTTAGGTACCATGAATCCGACATGCGGGAAAGGGAGCTAGTCACACGTCATCACGTAGCATCACACATATAAACAATGACATGTTCTTTCCCTTATGGTTATGGTTAATTCATTGAACTAAACTATGGTTTCGATGATTCGTTGGTCGTTATGAGTAATTGATTAGTCCTTACTTGTCATGTGACGGATAGAATTTCTATCCTTAGTGGTATGGTGGCTGTTTTTCCGTTTGATCATGTTATTGCTATCATTCATTATGCTATATTGACATGTTATTATTGTTGCTGCTTCAATTCATGTTAAAACAAAGGAGATGCTGCTGAAGTCTCGGTTTTTAGCATGTGCGCCTTTGCTGGAATTTATGTTTAATTGTGGTATTTAGATATTGTTTAGCTTATATTTGGTAGCATTCCGGCATATTAAATGCCGGGGTGTTACAATGCAACCACTCAAAATCGCTATAGCGCCGGATAACAATTTTCTCTGGTCCCACGAATTCAGGTAGGTTAGTCTATACAGAGACAAATGTTACCAAATTAGCAAATTAATAGTAGCAAAATCATGATATGGCCAAAAACAAAATATCTGCTCAAAGCAGTCACAATATGACACCGCTCCTGGATAGCATTCAAGGCAAAACAAAAGGAGAATGAAACATAAAACAAATGTTGCAGGTCAACTCAATAAGCTAAAAAAATGGAAGTGAAGTAGCAATATAACAGAACAAAAAAAAGTGCATACTCATTTGACAAGTTACATGATTGCCATATTATTCCCCACAATTATCTTGCTCGGTTGCTTGAATGAGAACATTTATTATTCAGTTCCTTATTTATAAGTGAATATACTTCTTCCCAAAATCTAAATCTTGCAATCTAGTCTCTGCAAACCATTAGAGCACTATCTTCATATTCATATTGACATATGCTCCCGACACTCCATAGCTGCTATCTATTTCTCCTTCACGTCTACTTTCAAAACTATCCAACTGTTCGCCATTTTCTTCCACAGAAAAACTATCGGACGCTATACCGTCTAAACGGTATAGCAATGAAACGCATGAAACTTGTGATTTTTTACACTGAAACTTATAAAACTTAACACTAAAAACTAATGAAACCTGAAACTCATGAAACTAAGCACCGGAACACATGAAACCGATCACGAGTTTCATAAGTTTCATAAGTTTCGGGCTATACCGTTGGAACGGTATACCGTCCAATAGTTCTGCTCTTTCTTCCAGCACATACCTCCATTAATTACAGAACAACTATTAAAAGCTTCCTTGCCAAATCTAGAAGGTCGCAAACCACCGAGTTCATCTATTACTGGATTGTAAATTTTATTCAGTTTCCGACATATAACAGCGAACCATAGTCCAAAAATTGAGTTCCGCTGTTCCATCTCCCACACTGTCATCTCGTACCATGCAAAAACTGCTCTAAAATTTGGCATCATTGCATAGACATAAGCAAATAATCAACTCGAACAGGAGCATATTAAAAACTACTAAATCTACCCTAAATCCAAGTAACCGAAAGGCTTGGGGATTGGGAGCATAGAACGAATCAGATGACCTTGGTGATGACGCGACAGGAGATATAGGACTGGACGCCGGTGCCCATCTTGACGGGATCCGTGACGAAAATCGACAGGAACGGCGCCCCAGCCGCCCCGTCGGCGACCGCGGGCTCTGCGACCCGCATCAGCTGGTGCTGGCGCTTGCCTCGCAGGCCCTCGCAGTCGTAGCGACGCACTGCCGACCTCACTCGCCTGCCTCCCAACTGCCTGTGTGAAAACCAACCCCACCCGATGCATCCCGAGCCCCACGGCGATGGCATCGACGCGGGCCTCCTCGTTGGCGTTCCGCATCAGCTGGACCACGTCCTCTGCGCCATGCTGCGGCGGCTCGTAGATGAAGTCGACGAACACCTCCTTGGTCTCGGCGTCGACGCGGCCGTAGAGAATGGCCGCCCGCTTGACGGCGAAGGTGAGGGCCTCGGCGATGTAGAGCTGGAAGGCGTTGGCAGCTTCTCGGTCGAAGGAGGCCGCGGCGCAGAGCGGCGTCTCCTGGCGGGTGACGCGGATCTGGCGCGCGATGAGGTCGTCCATGGTCATCTTCTTGCCGAAGGAGCCGGTGGGGCAGAGGCCCTTGGGCGGCGGCGGCTGGGATCGGGGACTCACGGGCGGGCGAGCGATTGGGGGCGACGCGGGGGATCGGGGGATCGTGGACTCACAGGCGGGCGAGCGATTGGGGGCGGCGCACACGGGTGGGCGAGCGATTGGGGGCCTCGCGGGGGATCGGGGACTCACAGGCGGGCGATTGGGGCCACACGGGAGATTGGGATGAACCGGATGATTTGATCCATTAGATTTGATGAAGTGATGTGAGAAAACATCTTAGAGCTTGATTATGAGGAAGGGGGATTTCTGGGTGCACGTGTTAGGGTGAACAAAGAAAAGGTATCCTCTGTGGGGGCTGAATAGTGTGTGCATGTAGAAAAGAATTAACTGGTGAATTATAAAGGGGTAAAGATTGGAGTATATTCAAAATGATAAAGAGGTATAACAACATCATTTAAGAGGTATATTGACATTGGGAGTACGTACTCCCAGGAGTATGAAACCATTATATATATATATAGTTTGTCACGTTCTCTAATATTGGAAGTATGAATCCTTGAATTAGTAGGAATGGTGTAGGAATATTTTTTTTCCTCACTTAAGTCCTAAACGAAATACAAGCCATAGTAAGATCTGTGTCACCCTTATGAAAATTATAATTTTAGTAGGATTAAACCAACATGTTATTACGGAAATTCTACTTTTTTTTTTTACTTTAGTTACATTTTTTGTATTATGAATAATAAGGAAATGTTTATACAGATTATATTATTTTTTATGTGTATGAGAGAGAGATAGAATCTTGGATGAATTTTTGTTTGATGGATCTGAATCGAACGATAGGAAGTAAATAGGGTGATATGGCACTCTCTCGTGTCATCTTTTGTACTCAACATTAATATAGAGATAAGGCATGTGGCACTTATTAAATTTCAATCACTACAGTAAGGTTGCATCATCGAGCAGTTAATTTAGATTATTGTCCTTCTGTCCTTCTCCTTGATTGACATGGGAATTTCATTCCATTTCTGATTAATGAGAGAACATCTCAGTTTTGTTCTCTTGCTGAACATGCATGAATCATATTCCTGCTGATCCACGCCTCCAATAATGCGGCACATTTCCCTATAAAAAAATAAAGCAACACATTGTGCTAGGGCATCTCCAATACTCCATCTAAGCCAGCCATATCTTATCTACGTCAGCTTTCGGTATAGGCGGACAAAGAAGAGTAAAGCGCATATTGCTATTTTAGTGAAAAAGTTTAATAAAGCCCTGTTTAGTAGAGCTCCAGATTCTAACTCCACCTCAGATATGAAACTTATAGGCTAAAATAAAATGAATTAAGTTTATATTTTTATTCTAAAATGTAAACAAGATGACCCACCTAAACACTATTAGAGGGTGTTTGGCAGAGCTTCAGCTCCATCAAATCCGTGGGAGTTGGTGGAGCTAGGTATTCCTAGCTTCACCAGATTCATAGAGCTCGAGTTGTAGGTTTATTAAGAGTATTTAGGTGGGTCATCTTGTTGATGTTTTAGAATAAAATTATAAACTTAAGTCACTTTATTTTAGTCTACAAGTTTCAGCTTTGAGGTGGAGCTGGGATCTAGAGCTCTGCTTAAGGAATGACTATTTTAAGATTACTCTCAACCTAACAAATTTAAGATCATCTTCCTAGAATACTATGTGTCATCTCCTCTATCTCCACCTTCTCTTTTACCCTACTCACTTCCCCCACCCATCTCTAACACAAAAATTTGAAGTTAGAATATTTTACCTTTGAAAACTTTATATAGAAAGTTTCAACACAAAAAATTAAATAAAAAATTTTCAAATTAGGTAGTTTCAACTCAGAAAAGTTTCGAATCAAAAAGTCTTAAAACTTATAAAAATTTATATTGAAAGTTTCAAATTAAAAAAATTCAACTCACAAAGTTTTAAATCGAAAAGTTTCAACATAAAAAGTTTTAAACTCAAAAACTTTAAATCAAAAATTTCAAATTAGGAAGTTCCCACTCGAAAAGTTTCAAATTAGAAAATTTCAACTCGAAAAGTTTCAAATTAAAAAATTTTAACTCAAAAAGTTTTGAATAAAAATATTCAAACCAGAAGCTAACTCAAGAATGCTTGCGGGCCTACGGCTGGAGGGAGCTATGAGCAAGTTGTTCGGACGCTTACGGCGGGAGCAGGGTTTGCAAAATCGTTTTGAGGTGGAAAACCAGAAAGTGCTCGGTACTGGTTTTTCACAAAATCGGTCAAAAATTGAGAAAACCGAATGTCTTGCAAAAATCAAATTCAAAATTTAAATGGGGGCAAAAAAAAAATGGGCAAACCGATCGGTAAGCTCGAAAAATCGATCGGCTTGAGTCGAAAACCGGTCGGTTTGTGCGAAAAACCGATAGTTGTACAAAAAATGGAGAAAAAGGCAAGAACAAATGGAAAAATTTGTGAAAATTATAAAATCCCGATAAATGCCTAAAAAACTAGAAAAATGTTAGAAATGTATTTAAAATATGTAAAATTATGATACAATTTTGGCATGACTTTTCGTACATTTGAAGACCATGCCAAGTTGTAAATTACATATTTTGCAATAATAGCACAATTGTAAAAAAATATGGAAAATTTCAGCATGACCTTTGCTATATTTTAGACAATCTCAAGTTGCAAAGTGGATATTTAGCAATAATATATCAACAAATAGCATGTCATTACAATACCGTTCACAATTCAATCCAACAAATTCACATTTTAGTGCTTTCAAAACATTAGATTAACACATTTGCAAGCATGTCCATACATTCATATCAAAATAATATGCTCAAATCAGCCTTCCATGTTGGACCTACATAAGGCTACGTTAGTAAAAAATCGAGTTGCAATGATATGAAACATACAAATAAAAATATTACCTTTGAGGCTATGGGTAGTATTGTTGGCTATACACGTGGGTGGCCATATTGTACTCCTCAATGGACATCATGACCAATCCTCGTGTAGCTAGCAACTCTGCCTTGTATTCATACCAGCTTTGCTCCGTCCATGGGTGTAACACCCCAAAATTTTGCTTTTCTTAAATTCTTGTGTGAATTGGCACTTTGGTGAATTTTTGGAATTTTCTAGAATTTATTTGAATTTATTCCATTTTGAAATAATTAAAGAATTAAACTTTGCAAATAAAATTTTGTTGGAAATATTTTATTTGAGTCCAAAATGATCCAAAGTATTTTCCAGAATTTTTCTGGAATTTTTCTGAGTCTTTTGATATTTTTAATGAATTAAATGAATTTCTGGGAATTATTTTAAATATTAAATCGCTGGAAATTCGAGTTGGGTCAAGTACTGTTCATCCGACCGGACCCGAGTCCGAGTCCGACTCGAGTCCGACCCGAGCCACGTGACTTGATCGAACCGCGTCCAAACCCTAACCGTTGTGGACCGTCGGATCAAGATCCAACGGTTAGGATTTCCGCATCGCCGACCGGATCCGCCCGATCCGATCTCGCTGCAAGATCGTGGCCGCTGATCGTGCCATGTGGACGGCTGTCCGTCGTCGTCTCCGCCCGAGTTCGGGACGGACTCCGCCGCCGCGTAGCCGCCGCGTCCGCTAGGGTTCCGATTCTAGCACGCATCCCGGGGGTATTTAAGGCGTGGGACATCTCCCGGGGTTGCCCGTCGTCGCGCGCACCTTTCGCCCCTAGTCTCCGAGCTTGAGCCGCTGCCAGCTAGCCGCAATCGCTCGCCGTAGCTAGATCTTACCTCCGCCACGGTTTTTGCCGCGCCCCGCCGTCATCCGTCGCCCTCCGTCGCCGTTAAGCTCAGATCCGAGACCCCCAGGTCAAGCTGCGTCGGCGAGGACATCTCACTTCACCGGAGGACCCTCGGAGCGCCGTTCCACGCGTTATCATCCCCGACTCCGGCAGCCCAAGCCCCGTGGACGCCATCACCACGCCGAAGCTTCTCGACCGTCCGATTCGATCAAACCGCCGCGGTGAGTTCACGTGTTTCCGAACATGATTGGATCTCGACCGCTGGATCAAGATCCAACGCCCACGATCACCTCGTGCGCCTTAATACCGTAAAACTAGGTTAGATCGGGACCGTCCGATCTAGATCGAACGGCCCATGTTCACCGTGTAGATTATAACGGAGTTAACCTAGGGTAGATCTAGACCGTTGGATCTAGATCCAACGGTCGTGATCATGCCACGTAGCCGTCGCCGCTGCGGCGTTGAGTCATCGATGTGGGCCGCGTGCGCCGCCGAGCCTGGCGTGATCGGCGTCACTGACATGCGGGGCCCGCATGTCAGTGTCTCGCCCGAGAGTCGCACCGTGCACGTGACCCAGATTGCTTGGAATGGCAGGGTACTACCGCAGATTCGGTACTACCGTGCACCGTGCACCGCGCCGAGCCCGCATGCCGAAGACTGTGACCCAGATTCGGAGTTTCCTTGGAATGGCAGGGTACTACCGCCGTTTCATTGAAGGCTTTTCGACAATTGCGAAACCTCTTACGCAATTGCTGAAGAAGGAGAAGAAGTTTGCATGGACGCCAGAATGTGAGAAAGGATTTCAGGAGTCAAGAAGCGATTGACATCAAGACCGGTGTTAGTTCTACCGATGTTAATCAAAGCTTCGATATTTATTGTGATGCATCGCGCCAAGGACATGGATGTGTGTCGATGCGTAATGGAAAGGTCGCCGCTATGCATCAAGGCGCTTGAGGCCGCATGAGGAAAATTATCCGACACATGACCTAGAGTTAGGCTGCCGTAGTGCATGCCATGAAGATATGGCGTCACTATCTGATCGGGAACAGATGTGAAGTGTATACGGATCATAAGAGCCTTAAGTACATATTCACCCAGTCGGATCTGAATATGAGGCAAAGGAGATGGTTAGAGTTGATCAAGGACTACAATGTTGGAATCCATTACCATCCCGGAAAGGCCAACGTAGTTGCCGATGCCTTGAGTCGGAAAAGCCATACTGTGAGCATGTTGCTAGCCACAAGTCAGGATGAGCTATGCCAGGAATTTCATAGGATGAAGATTGAGGTAGTACCTAGCGGATTCTTGGCCGCATTAGAAGTAAAGCCTACCCTAGAGGATCAGATCCGGGAAGGACAGAAGGATGATGACAAGATCCGCAGGATTAAGTCCATCAAGGAGGAAGGCAAGGCAGAGGACTTCAAGTTGGATGAGCAAGGCACGTTGTGGATGAAGGATCGCATTTGTGTGCCTAACGAGAAGGAGTTAAAGCAACTGATTTTGGAAGAAGCCCATGACTCCAAGTACTCAATTCATCCTGGAAGCGCCAAGATGTATCAGGATCTGAAGGAGAGATTCTGGTGGCCGAGTATGAAGCGTGAAGTTGCCGAGCATGTTGCATTGTGCGATGTATGCCAGAGAGTCAAGCCAATGCATCAGAGACCAGCAGGATTGCTACAGCCATTGAAAATACCTGAGTGGAAGTGGGAGGAAATCGGAATGGATTTCATTACCGGTTTGCCTAAGACTCAAGGAGGTTATGACTCCATATGGGTTATAGTGGATCGCTTGACCAAGGTAGCCCATTTTATCCCCGTGAAGACCACTTACTCGGGGGATAAATTGGCGGAGTTGTACATGATCAGGATCGTCTGTTTGCACGGTGTGCCAAAGAGGATTGTATCGGACAGGGGTACCCAATTTACCTCAAGGTTTTGGAATAAGTTGCATGAAGCCATGGGAACCCGTTTGAACTTCAAGATGACCTATCATCCATGCAGCGGATGGACAGATGAAAGAGTCAACCAGATTCTGGAGGATATGTTAAGAGCTTGTGCATTGGCTTATGCTACCTCTTGGGATAAGAGTTTGCCGTATGCCGAGTTTAGTTACAATACTAGTTACCAGGCTAGTTTACAGATGTCACCTTTTGAGGCACTGTATGGTCGACCTGCTTCGGACGCCATTGAATTGGAATGAGACCGCGAGCGCCGTGTCTTTGGGCCGATATTCTTCAAGAAGTCAAGAACAGATTGCCATGATCAGGGAGAGATTGAAGATAGCCCAATCACGACAGAAGAGTTATGCTGACAACCGTCGCCGAGACTTGAGTTTTGAACCGGAAGATTTTGTATACCTCAGAGTTACGCCTCTTAGGGGAGTTAAGAGGTTCCATGCCAAAGGGAAACTCGCACCCCGTTATGTTGAACCATTTAAGATTTTGAGTCGAAGAGGTGAAGTTGCTTATCAGCTGGAGTTGCCACAGTCGTTAGCAGGAGTACATGACGTATTCCATGTGTCTCAATTGAAGAAGTGTCTCCGAGTACCTAAGGAACAGACACCGCTAGAGTCAATCGAGTTGCAAGAAGATTTGACTTACAAGGAGCATCCCGTAAAGATTTTGGACACTATGGATCGAGAGACCAGAAATAAGTCAACCCATTTCTGTAGAGTACAGTGGAGCAACCACACGGAGAGTGAAGCAACTTGGGAACGCGAAGAGGATTTGAGGAAAGAGTTTCCAAACCTATTCCTTTAGTAAGCCCTGAATCTCGGGGATGAGATTCTAATAAGGGGGGAGGTTTGTAACACCCCAAAATTTTGCTTTCCTTAAATTCATGTGTGATTTGGCACTTTGGTGAATTTTTGGAATTTTCTGGAATTTATTTGGAATTTATTTGAATTTATTCCATTTTGAAATAATTAAAGGATTAAACTTTGCAAATAAAATTTTGTTGGAAATATTTTATATGAGTTCAAAATGATCCAAAATATTTTCCAGAATTTTTCTGGAATTTTTCTAAGTCTTTTGCTATTTTTAATGAATTAAATGAATTACTGGGAATTATTTTAATTATTAAATCGCTGGAAAATGCGAGTGGGTTTGTACTGTTCATCCGACCGAGCCCGAGTCAGACTCGAGTTCGAGTCCGACCCGAACCCGACCCGAGCCAGTTGACTCAACCAAACCCGTTCTTAACCCTAATCGATCCCGACCGTTGGATCGGGATCCAACGGTCCGGATTGGACCATACCGGTTCGAGCCCGAGTCCGGTCGGACCCGTTCGCGCGTGAGCAATCGCAGCCGCTCATCGCGACACGTGGACGGTTCCCAGCCATCGTCTCCGTTCCGACTCCGAGCCGGAAAGCTCCGCCGTGACCGAGCGGAACACGGCTAGGGTTCCGATTTGCGCGCACGTCGAGGCCGTATTTAAGGCCCGGACCGGCCCCCGAGGTTACCCTCTCCCATGCGCCCCGTTTGCCCTAGCTAATAGAGCTCAAGCCGCCGCCAAGCCGTGCCGATTGCTCGCCGAAGTTGGACGGAGCCGCTACGGTTTCCTCGTCTTCTCCGGCACCGATAGCCCTTGTCCGCCGTGTTGAAGCCCAGGTTCGGAACCCCCAAGACAAGGCGCACCTGCGGGACATCTCGATCACGCCGGAGAACGCCCGTAGCGCCGCGCCCGTGGTCATCTTCCCTGGCGCCGGCAACCCAGCCCTGCCGTGACTCCATCTCCGTCCACGAGCTCCGTACACCGTTGGATCTTCATCGGACGATCACGGTGAGTCCACGTTTCCCCGAAACTTTGGAATCCAGATCGGATCTGGACCGTTGGATCAAGATCCGACGGCCCACGATCGCCACGAGCTAGAAACTGCGTTAACTTAGGGTAGATCTAGACCGTTGGATCAAGATCCAACGGCCGTGATCAGGCCACGTAGCCGTCGCCGCCGCGGCGTTGCATCATCGACAAAGTCGCCCGCGCCGCCGAGCTCAAGCGTGATAAGCGTCATCGACATGCGGGCCCGCATGTCGATGTCTCGCCCGAGAGCCGCACTGCACGTGACTCCATCGACGCTGGGACTCCGCGTGTCGGGCCGACTCCAAGCCGTGGGACTCGGTCCACGGTGGACCGAAAGCCGCACCATGCGCCGAAGTCGCAGGAGCCGACGCCACCGACCAACCAAAAGCCGACGCGTGTCATTCATGAAGCAATAATTAATTTCCGAAAAAGAAAATCATTTATTAATTCGTAATAATGATTTCAAATTTTGATTCAAAATTCAAACGCTTATAACTTTTATGCTTCAACTCCGATTTGAGTGATTCAAATTTCTAAATTTGTATAAAATTGAGATCTACCTAATTATGAATTTTATTTAATTTTTGGACTAAAGTTTTTCTCTGTAAAATTATTTAATTGATTATATAAACTTTAAATAATCATAACTTTTGCATTTTAACTCCAAATTTGACGATTCCGTTCTCTCTGTTTATGGATTTTATTTGGATGTTTGGACACTTTTTGCCTATTGTTTATTCGTGTATTTGCTATTTGCACGCTTTACGAGTAGACGTTGAAGTGCCGGAAGGATTTGAAGGAGAAGTATTGACTCAGGATCCAACTCAAGACCAAGAGCAAGTACTTTTTGAAGGCAAGTTGTGCTTTGACCATGTTGATCCTATTTCGAAATCTATTTTGATTTAACCTATTGCATGCTAGTTCAATTAGAAAATACTTTATTTAAAATTTGGGGAATTAGATAAATACCAATTTGCTGTATGACACCTTGATTACTTAAATATGTGCCATGACCCCTTGTCACCCTAGTTGTGGTTTACTAGTTGGACATTATTAAATTGCCAACATGGGAAATTAGATCGTTGTAGTAAACTGCTTAGACCTGCTACGTGCTCATGACATGATTTTGGACAATCAAATGTTAATATTGACTTAATGATATATTGAACCTGTTTTGGAAAGGTATCATGTGATGTTGATGGCACGTGGTGCATGGTAATCAACTGGGGTTTGATAAATAGTTTTTTTCGACCGGGGCATGTGGCAAGAATAATCAGGTGGGCCAGTTGTGGCATTGGGGATGTTGATTTGGTTCTTCGAGTAGTCTTGCCCTGGTCACCCTAAGGACTTAACCTTGCAAGCCTTTGAACTGGGTCTAACGTGCAACCACATGTCTCAGAATGGGACGGACCTAGTTGACTAAGTTGCTAATAACGCACTGTGGGACCTCGGGAGGTCAACTACACCCTTTGTGTAAGTTGTACGGGGGAGCGTACCGGGGCTGAGGCCGGGTACCCATCTAACGGTTGATTGGCCTAGACTTCGCCTTAGCTAAGGGAAGGGTTAGTGCGCAATAACCGGGGAGGACCACTTGTATTGTTAGAGGTTTCAAAGACTTTGTTACTGAACTCGCCTTTGTGGTGTTTGACTGTATCTTGTGGGTAAAGTGCATAACCTCTGCAGAGTGTAGAATCTATTCGAATAGCCGTGTCCGCGGTATTGGACATCGCTCGAATTACAAATAAGGGTTAGATTTTCTCAAAAATAACTTGGATTTGAAAGGTTGGGTTGGATTTATAATGATGTTGATGGAAATGTGGATTAGGATGGGAAAGATGTTTATTAAACTCCTTGAAAAGTTAATTATGCTATACTTGTTTCTACTGCTTTCGAATCTACTTATGCTACTCGTCAAATGTCAAGCATCGCAATTATACCTTGAGCTATTCCTTTGTACCAAGCCATGCATATAGTATATTAGCCTCGCATTCAGCATGACTTGCTGAGTACCAAGTACTCACCCTTGCCACAATACAACACCAGTTGAAGAGGAGACTACACCAGCTTTGGAGGAGGAACTCCAAGAGGATCCGTCTACTTAGGGAAGCGAGCCCAGTCAGTTGCCTGTGGTATACTGGATGGCGCCACGAAGTTATTTGATTTTCCGCTGCTACGATTTCTCTCTTAATAAGTATCGCCCTGCGAGGCGTACATTTGTGACTTGGCTATAAGGTCAAGTAACCAGTTTGCTTAATTAAATAAAAGTACTTTATTAGTATCGAGTGGTATGATTGTGATATTACCGATGTTAAGACTGTGTGCATTACCGACAGAGGAGGAGCTCCAAGAGGAACCGTCTACTTAGGGAAGCGAGCCCAGTCAGTTGCCTGTGGTATACTGGATGGCGCCACGAAGTTATTTGATTTTCCGCTGCTACTATTTCTCTCTTGATAAGTTTCGCCCTGCGAGGCGTATAATTGTAACTTGACCATAAGGTCGAGTAACCAGTTTGACTATTTAATTAAAATACTTTATTAGTATCGAGTGGTATGATTGTGATATTCACCGATGTTAAGACTGTGTGCACTAGCGCGTTCCTGGACTAGTGCTGAATACACAGAGGGCCCGGATTTGCAAATTCGGGGTCCCGACAATGGGCTAGTTGTTTCCCACTGTTGGTACAACATGGCATAAAATTCAGGGTCTTGCCACTAGTACACGTATTGGGTGGGAGGTTGTGTGTGAGAATTCGGGATGGCATAGTCGTATGAGCGATATGAGCCATAACTCTCTTGCATCTCAGCAATGCTATACGAGCTACCACTATCCTGAGGTGCATCATGGGTTGTTCGATGGTCCCTCCCCCTGCAGTAGTCGATGGTCCCTCCCACCGCGGGAGGACGAACCACGTGGAGGAAGCTTATGGTGGGAGTGCACACTTGCGTGTTTAGGAGCGACTGTGAACTAAAAATTGCCATAACAATGTTGTGAAATAGATAGAATCTAGGTCTATATTTATAAGGACTGTATTTATTGATGAGCAAATCTGAATTCATCTCTATGGTGTTTCTTCTATATATTGGGCATTGCCTTGTACAGAAAAATCAATCTAATAAAGATATAGTACTTTGCCCCTTTACATTGTGTGTGCTTCTACTTTGTTTGTGTTATTGCATTGGCGTGCTGTCGATTGATCGTGGGTGAACAACTACATTTTACAACACGTTATTGGCACGAATCTCTACAAGACTGAAGCCCTAGTTCAATCTCGATGCATCATGTTACAGCAATGACAGACTACATGCGAGAGTGGCCGGAGCCCATCATCCGCGTGCAGGCTCTTGCTGAGAGCGGCCTGGACGCCATCCCGCACTACTATGTCAAACCACTTGGAGATTGTCCCGCGGTGCAGCTGGAGGCCCAAGACTATAGGCCCTTGAACTTCAACAATCTGGTCATCAACCTAGGCAAGCTACTCACGGAGGGCGACAGCGCGACGACGACCGACGAAAGGCACCTTAACAACCTCACCGAGGTAGTCACGGCGGCGTGCCGGGTGTGGCGATCCTTCCAAATGGTGAACCACAGGGTGTAGCCGCATCTGATGCGCTCGGCACAGGATGTGTGGCGTGGCTTCTTTCGCCAGCCACTCCCAACGAAACAGTAGTACGCCAGCTCACCGCGGACGTACGTGGGATACGACAACTGGCTCGGCATCAAGAAGGGCACCATCTTCAACTGGGGAGACTCCTATTTCCTCCACCTTTGGGTGGAGGCTGCCAAGAACCCATCCACATATTGGCCGGCCAATCCTGGCTTTCTGCAAGGTGTCGGAGGAGTATGGGCGCGAGATGACCAGACTCTGCGAGCTACTGAAGGATCGAGGATGAGCCTAGAGGGGGGTGAATAGGCTTTTTCAAAAATCTGACACTAAAAAGGGCTTTAAAACAACCTTACAGCAGAGAACATAGAGAAAGCAAAGAAGTAAGCTGACTTTTGACAAAGAAGGCCTAAAGTATCTAAGCTCTGGTAGAGCAAGGAAAAATACAGAACAAATCAAGAAAAGATGTGCAAGGAATAGGAATCAATAATGTAAATACTGAGAGAAAAACAAAAGACACAATTGTTTTTCACCGAGGTTCAGAGAAAGTCTCTTACATCCCCGTTAGAGCACTTTATGTAACATCCTCAGTTTCGCGTTCTGGAAAAATCTAATTTAAATTAAGTAAATTCAAAAAGTTGGAGTTTCCTTGGTGTTTATGTTAACCTGGCATTCCTTTCCTACCCAATATCGGAATTCAATTCCCTTTCGTTCGAAAAATCAAATTTCCAGATTCCCGCTAGTACTCGAAATTTCACCCGAGTCCAAAAATGCTCCAAAAATCATGGAACCTATTTCATTAGGTCCCAAATAGTCTAAAAACATTTTGGGAATTTTTCCAAGATTTTTGGAGGCTCTCTGCTATGTTAGCTCGCGCAGCTTTTGTTTAAAGCCCGCTTTTCGCCCCAGAATATTCAAATCCACAAATTTCATCCAAATTCCATGAAACCAATTTTATTGGGTTCCAAATATTCCGAAATGGTTCTAGGAATTTTTCCTGAATTTTTAGACCATTTTTGCTAATTTTTCTCTAGGGTGGTTCTTTCGCGTAAACCATGGCCAATCCTAGAGCGCCACGTGGCATGCTACATTGCACCTTCTTCTACCTTGGATTGGCAACGAACAGGCAAGGGCATCAAGCTTTTCCCATGGCTACCTCCTCCCTTAATTGCTCATAACTCTTGCAATAATGCTCCGATTCGCGAACGGCCGGTCCGTTGAATCCGTGATGACGAATCCTTTCCATCCCCCACCATCATTAGCCCGGGATCTCGCCAGAAACGATTCAATCTTTCCAAAACCGAAATTGGCTATTATGGCAATAAATCGGCCGTTTCAACTCCGTTTCGCGTGATTCCACCTCTCATTGCTTCGTATTAGAACCCTCTTCCCGGTGGTAGCACTCACCCTCTACATCTCCAACTCATCCGGTCGCTAGATCGAAGAAACCGCGAGGAACGCCGACTTTTCGTGTTCTTCATGTTCTTGGCCATAGCTTCCTCTTCGGTGATTCATTCTCCATTCCGGTTGTTTCCTTGTGATCATGTGGAAGTCTAGATTCTAATTCATCCATCACTTTTAGGTTTCATCAAGATTTGGCGACGAATTTCGCATGTTGGTTGCTTCGGCCGAACCGGTGTTCTTCGTCAAATTCATCTTCTCCAGCGAGCCATTGATCAATTCCTCGCAATCTTGGGTCCCTCTAGAGGTACCTTAGATGATTCATTCATTAGATTTTGAGGCCATGTGTAAATTTCTCATGAAATTTCGAATTTTGGGAGCTTTTTGGAGGCCTCTGTTCTTGGCCGTGTGGAGCGTGCCGTCGCCGCCCTTCCGGCATCGCCGCCGCCACCCCGTCGCCCCGCCGGTCTCGCCCCGCACCCTACTTGGCCGGCCGCGCCTGCGCCACCGCTTCCGCCATGGTCATCTGGCGCCGCGTTAGCCTCCGGCCCAAGCCGGCTAGCCGGCCTCCCGCGACTCACCACCTCGGCTCGGCCGCCGTGCCGAAGCCGCCGCGCCGTGCGCCTCGGGCCAGCGCCGCGGCGTCTGTCGTCCGACCACTGCCCGCCATGCCGCCGCTTCAGCCGTGCCGGCCAGCGCCCCAAGCCCCTTTGACCTCCTCTATTTCTTGGCTCTACAAACCAATGGAGAAGAACCCTCAACCCAATGACAGCTAGGCCCCACATGGAAGAGAGAGGAAAAATCAGAAATCAGCCCAAAAATGAAAGATTCCGGGAATATTCCCGAATTTCGTATTTTCCTGATTTTCCAAACTTCGGAGGCTCATATCTTTTCCATCCGAACTCCGATTGACTCCGTTCAAATTCCTAAATTCATCTAAATTCAATACCTTCCTGCCAGTACTACTCTTGTATTTTTTGGATTTTATTTATTTTGTGGTTATTTATTTGTTATCTCGTTTTGCGTGTAGCCGAGGAGCCGTCCGAGTCCGCCGAACCCGCCGCCGAACTCCAAGGTTTCGACACCCTCGCTGCGACCGAAGGAAAGTCCCTTGACGCATGTTGATCCTATGCTTATAAATGTGTTTACAAGGTTTTATAAACTTGCATGCTATGTTTATCATCGTATGCCAAATATAAGTGAATAACTAATCCCATTTGCGATTACCTCCTTTGTTATTGACATCCATGTTTACTTGTAACCCTAGGACATTTGCTATGCCATGTTTACCTTATATGGTGACCTTTGTTGAATAGTACGGTAGAATTGCTTAGGACCAATATTGATGAAAATGACCCATGGGTGGGATTATACAAAAATGATGATTTAAAATGTGATTTGGGAATTGTTATAAATATTTTGGTACTGTTTTTCTAAAATAAAAAGAAAAGGGAAAATGATTTGGACTTGGGCGAAATGGAATGTCGGGTGGGTGCGGATTGAGCACTAGTTGCATTGTGCAAGTGCCGCCCCAAGT
Source organism: Rhipidocladum racemiflorum (assembly GCA_036346355.1). Classification (NCBI taxonomy): domain Eukaryota; kingdom Viridiplantae; phylum Streptophyta; class Magnoliopsida; order Poales; family Poaceae; genus Rhipidocladum; species Rhipidocladum racemiflorum. Next base: position 35,358,283 of record CM070580.1, on the reverse strand, counting down.
CAATTAAGGACCGACGCTTATGATTGTCCATTCTAAGCATAACCGTACTACCACATGTCTAACATTGTACGACCTGGCTAAATAATTTGTAAAAACCTAACTTAGACTCGCCAGTTGGTGGAATGTAGGTGCCAGATAGAGGCAAGTTGTACTCCCCACATGGCGCAAGAGGGGGCTTCTGTACTGGGTAGATAGAACCCTAACAGCGGTGAAACCTCAGCGGGTGAGTCGGGTTAGGCGTATACATTGTAAAGGCTTTGTCATGATCCCTCTGCCGACACACCAAAGGAAGTGTGTTAATTGCATGGCATCAAGAGTTGATCATGTCTTGTGGGTAAAGCTGTACACCTCTGCAGAGTTAAAACTATTCAAATAGCCGTGCCTACGGTCAAGGGCAAAGCAAAGAATGCTTTCATACTGGTAGACTTTGGTTTTTGGTTTCAAACTAAACAATGGTTTGTTTTGGGATTCGGGAGTGGTTAGAACTCTCGGATGTTGAATTGGCGGATTGAGCCAACCAGGTAGATTGAACCTGTTTTATGTCATGACGGATAGAGTCATGTATGATTAATCACGATCTTTTAAACTGTGACGGATAGAGCCCTTATACTGGTGATGGTGGATAGAACCTTCACTGCAATATTAAATAATTCAATTGTTAAAAAGAATTGCTAAAAGATGCTTTATGAAACTTATTAGCAAGTATGGTTTATTGAAATTTGGCTTTGTGCAAAAGAACAATAGTAAGCCTTCCTTGGCAAGCCTCACATATGCATACTTTCCCCGACTTGCTGAGTACTTTTGTACGCACGTGCTACATAACCGTTGTCATCAGAGAACTACCAGGACGCCGCTGAAGACGGTGAGTTCTACACCGAAGAATTCGAGGAAGATCGCCAAGATAGCTAGACGCGTGTCTTGTCGTCGCCTGTGGTGTTTTTGGTTTTCGCTCTTTTGTCGTTTTGGCTTCCGCTGTCGTGTCTCCGGTCTCGTGACCGAGTATTGTAATAAGTGGCCATGTGGCCCATACTTTATTATTATGTTACAATTTCGTTATGTTCGGCAATGACGTATCACTGTTGACTGTGTGTACTAGCTACTGATCTGGGACTAGTACAGAAATACACAGGAGATTTTGGATAGCTGATCCGGGGTCCCACACTTTACCAGAAATATTGCTCCTCCAATAGCTATTCTCTATAGCTTTGGAATCCACTGAGGTAACTCTTTCACCACACGGTGAGGTGAGTTCCAAACCTCTCACAATCTGTGGTGGTCTTCCACAAACACTTGGATGGGTCGCACCAAATTACTCACAAGCCATCTAGGAACACACAGTTCCAAGAGTGATATAATAAGTACAAGTCCTAACTCTTGGTTCACATGCTCACAATTGTCTAGACTAAGCTTGGAGCTAACTCACTTCAGAATTTTGGATGAACAATGAAATTCAGTCTCTTTGAATGCTTTTAAACTCAAGAGTGCTAAATGTCAAAGAGAAGCAAAAGTTTTTTTAAAAGAAGGTCCTGGCACAGCTTATATAGTCCTCAAAATGGAAAAATAACCATTACAGCATTTACTAGCTATTGGACTGTGTCAGAATGACAAAATAAATAAATCCAATCTGCCACGGACAAAGATTGCAAAGATTTGCAATATGATTAATGCACGATGGACCAGATTCAGAATAACTCCTATTTACGCCGGACCAAAAAATTCAGTCCATCGTAAGACAGCGTTTGCGCTGGACCAAAAATGTTAGTCCGGCGTACACATGCTTTTTTCGAAAGTTGGTCCGTCGTGAAGTATTCAAAGTATCAATTTGCGCCGGACCAAAAAAATGGTTCGGCATACATGTCAACCTCACTGGAAGTTTATCAAATGAACCAACAGAACAACAAAGGACTTCCAGAGAGTTTTGTGTTAGCGTCGGACTGAAAAACTTTGTTCGGTGGACACTTAAAAAATGCGGTTCGGCGTGAAAGGCATACGTTCGGTTTGTTTTAAACTGACTCAGTTTTCTGCGCCGGACCGAAAAACTTGGTCCGGCTTGAAGTGTTTTTAGTGGTACTGAGTGAAGGACTTTTGATTCTAAGGAAGAGGAAATGAAGTGCCTTTTACTCCAAGTAATCTTGATAATTTTGGCCTAGGAACCAAGATACTCCCTTGTGCATAATACCTCTTAATAGTACGGCTAAAACAAAATAAAACAATCTATATGACTTGAGATAGATTCCATGTCAAAAACTAGAAATAAGAACCCTTAGCCTTTGCCTTCGTACTGACAAGCCTTTACTTCACAGGAGTGTATATTTTGATCATCAACACCAAAACCATTATTAGACATACTCAAGGAATTGAGGGGCCTAGATGCTTTCAGCTACTGATGAAGGTTCTCTCCGTGAGCATGAGGCTGTAGGAGGCACGCTTCCAGGAGGCGTTCAGTGGGGCGGAGTGCGGCGCGTGCCTATGGGCAAACTACTACCCGCGGTGCCCGCAATCAGACCTGATGCTGGGCCTCTTGGCACACTTCGACCAGGGAACCCTCACCGTCCTCCTTGCTGAAGAGCACATCCGTAGCCTATAGGTCAGCCGCAGGGACAACAAGTGGGTCACCATGAAGCCCGTCCGTGACGCCTTCAACATTAGCATCGATGACCAGATTCAGGTAACCGATCAATTTCGTGTGGCGTGCGTGGTGCATGCATGCATGTACGATATTAGCTTCTGATCCAAAAACCAAATAGTACAAGCAGCATTATCTTTCTAGACCACCCGGTGCCTCCAACCGCGGCCCATCGTCGTGTCACCGCCAACCGTACACCACCCGCGGCCCGTAGCTGCGCTGCTGCCATACATGGCCTAAAGCTATGCGGCTTACTGTGACACTACGGAATGACGGTATGAGACATTTTCGATTTCGGCATTAAGGTACGACTTTTGTATCGTGTTTTTGGGCCTTTTCCGGGAGTTTGGGTCTTTCCGGGGGAAAATTTGGGCCTTCCAGGGGAGTTTGGGCCTTGGGGGATCTAACTCGGGCTTTGGGGGACCATTGTGGGCCGAAGGTGGGGGAGAATTGGCCCAAGTGGAGGAGTTATTGGGAAGCCAACCCTGCCCAGCCCATTGTGCCCCCACCCCCTCCCTCCAACCCCAGCCGCCCTAGCCTCCTCCCTTGCGCCTCCACCCCTTGCCCCTTGCGCCTCCACCTCCCCTCCCCTCCCTAGCTGCCACCCTCCCCTCCCCTATCAGCCCCACACCACCTTCCTCCTCGGTGTTCTTCATCTCCTCGCTCGGTGGATCGCCGGACCGGAGATCTCCGGCGATTCGCTGCGGTTCGGGAGGAAGGAGTGGCCGGAAGGAAGGAGGGATTCATCGTCGCTCGGATCTTCGAGAAGAGGTAATGACTCGTGGTTCTTTTGGGGTGGTCTAGGTGCTGACAGGAGGGATAATCCATGCTTAAAGTTCATGTTTAGATGCTACGATTAGATGGGTTTGATTGGATTCTAAATCTGTCCCACATTCTGTCCTCGGGAAGATTTGCACCCCGATATAGGGCTTGAGTTTTGGGAATTTTAGACGCATTTTATGATCTTCTGGCTGTTACGAAAGTTGTAGTTAATTCAATTACCTTTAATTTGACACCAAGAACGTTAAATTCCGTCCAGCCATTTAAAAGTTATGGCTATTTTACTGAACGCCGTCAAATCTGTGATGAGATTGGGACAGATCGTGTTCATCTGTAGATTAGACAATTTTAGAGGCCGATTCAGCCTTCGCAAATACTTAGAAAAAACTAGGAAATTTCCTAAGCTTCGAGAAAATATACTTGTTTACTTGATTTGAAGTTTTAGAACTCATGTTATGCCAGTTGGAAGCCCGCTGCCCCGATGGGACAGATTCTCTGTTTTCGGGTTTTAGGAGTAGGTTGCGAAGTCGTTGTAGATGATCGCTCTCGTACGGTTTTGTGGGCAAGTTTTGAGTGTATTGTACCTATGTGCAGGTGGTGTGCCCCCGTGAGTGCCTTCAACGCCTCGCCAATCCGTTCTGCGTGGGTGAAGGCAAGTATATTGTGAAGTTTGTGACTTGAGTGGCATTATGTTTGCGTTATGATGCGAGTTAACCGTTGACATGTTTGCTTGCCATGTTTGATTCTTCAATGAGATTAAGTGAATTTGAATTGAGTAGATGATTATGAAATGCTATGTTATGGATGTGGGGATGAATATGTATCTAATTATGGCTATGCAATGGTTAAATTGAGTGCATATGCAAGTTTATTCATGTTTATGGCATGTGTGCATTCATGGCATGAGGACAAGCCAGGACGGTGAGAAAGTCATAACTAATCCAGTAAGGTCGATGAGAAAGTTATGACTAATCCGGAGCGCCACTGAGAAAGACCTAACTCGTAGTTCCATCCACAGTCGTGAATGGGAGCGAGTCAGTAAAAGTAGGCACCCTCCATTTACGGGATGGAAGGGAAAGAGGGTGCACACTGACAGGTGTTGTAACACCCCAAAATTTTGCTTTTCTTAAATTCATGTGTGATTTGGCACTTTGGTGAATTTTTGGAATTTTCTGGAATTTATTTGGATTTATTTGGAATTTATTTGAATTTATTCCATTTTGAAATAATTAAAGAATTTAACTTTGCAAATAAAATTTTGTTGGAAATATTTTATTTGAGTCCAAAATGTTCCAAAATATTTTCCAGAATTTTTCTGAGTATTTTACTATTTTTAATGAATTAAATGAATTTCTGGGAATTTATTGGATTATTTAATCGTTGGAAAATCGAGTTGGTTTTACTGTTCATCCGACCGGACCCGAGTCCGAGTCAGACTCGAGTCCGACCCGAGCCAGTTGATCCGGTCGAACCCGCTCGGCCGAACCCTACGCGCGTGACCGTTGGATCGAGATCCAACGGCCACGATTGAGCCACGTCACCCGAGCCCAGCTCCGACCGAGCCACCACCGCCCGATCTGCATCCGAGCCCGACCCCGCGCGACCGTTGGATCTTGATCCAATGGCTGAGCGTGTGCCACGTCGCCCTCTCCGAGTCTTCGTCGGACTCCGCCCGCAGTGGACCTCGGTTTTCGCGAGATTCACGGAAGCCGAGGCCCCTATTTAATGCGCCGCTACCACGGCCGTGACTGCCTCTTCCGCGCGCACCCGAAACCCTAGCTCACGTCGCCTGAGCCACCGCCGTCTAGCCGCTAGAGCTCGCCATAGTTGATTCTCTCATCCGCCGCTGTTTCTTGCGTTTGCTGCCGCCGTCCGTCGTCCTCCACCGCCGTCAAGCCCAGATCCGGATTCCCCAGGCCGAGGCGCGTTCAGGAGTACCACTCACTCCGCCGGAGAAGCCCCGAAGCGCCGTTGGACTCGTCGTCATCTTTGTCTCCGGTAGCCTCTGCTCCGCCGTGTCGCCATCGCCGTCCGCGAGCACCGCCAGCCGTCCGATCAGAATCCAAGGGCTCAGATCGCGCCACGTCACGCCACGATGAGATCTCACGTGCAACCCTCTAGATATTTTCAACCGTTGGATCTAGATCCAACGGCGTAGATTGTGCCACGTAGCCTTCACCGCACAGTGCTAGATCCATTCTCAGCCGTTAGATTTAGATTGAACGGTTAGGGTTAGCTGTGTTGTTTGCGTTAGATTGGATCTTGACCGTCCGATCAAGATCGAACGGTCCAGATCAGCCGAGTAGTTTTCTACTGCGTTAGGTTAGATCCGATCTGGGCCGTTGATTTTCAAATCAACGGCCGAGATCGAGCCACGTGTAAAGAAGTTGGACCGGCGCGGCCGCCAGACGCTGTGTGACGCCGACACGCCGCCCGCTGCGTGTCGCTGACGCCGCCAAACCGCACCATGACGTCACGCCGACGCCATGGGGGTCCACCGTCCGCCCCACCAGGCGGTGACGCCAAGAATGACGTCACCGCGGCCCCACCGTCCTGATGGTGATTCCCCGCTGACGTCAGCAATGGCGTCACCCGTGGGGTCCCACATGTCAGAGACACGTGAACCGTGGACCGAGTCCACGGTGGACCCCAGCCGAGCCGTGGGCTGAGCCCGTGGACCGGCTGACATCAGCCGCCCAATCAGAGGCTGCCACGTGTCCTTGCTGACGCAATAAAAGAATTTCCGAAAAAGAAAATGATTTATTAATTCGAATTATTGATTTCAGATTTGTTTCAAACTTCAAACGCTTATAACTTTTGAATTTTAACTCCGATTTGAGTGATTCAAATTTCTAAATTTGTATAAAATTGAGATCTATCTAATTATGAATTTTATTTAATTTTTGTACCAAAGTTTTTCTCTGTATTAATATTTAATTGATTATTTTAAACTCTAAATGCTTGTATCTTTTGCGTTTCAACTCCGAATTTGACGATTCCAGTTTCTAAAAATTCATAAAATTATGATCTCTCTGTTTATGAACTTTATTTGGATGTTTGGACACTTTTTGTTTACTGTTTATTTATTTATTGCTATTTGCACGCTTTACGAGTAGACGTTGAAGTGCCCGAAGGCTTCGAAGGAGAAGTGTTGACCCAGGAGCCAGCACAGGACCAAGAGCAAGTACTTTTTGAAGGCAAGTTGTGCTTTGACCATGTTGATCCCAATTTCAAATTAATTCGATTCAAAATTATTGCATGCTAGTTTAATTAGAAAATACTTTATTTAAATTATGGGAATTAGATAAATGCCTACTCGCTGTATGACACCTTGGTTAATTACATATGTGCCATGACCCTTGTCACCCTAGTTGAGGATTAAATAGTTGGACATTATTAATTTGCCAACATGGGAATTTAGACCGTTGTAGTATATTGCTTAGACCTGCTACGTGCTCATGACATGATTTTGGACAATTAAATGTTAATATTGACTTAATGATATATTGAACCTATTTTGGAAAGGTATCATGTGATGTTGATGGCACGTGGTGCATGGTAATCAACTGGGGTTTGATAAATAGTTTTCGACCGAGGCATGTGGCAAGAATGATCGGGTGGGCCAGATGTGGCACCGGGAACGTTGTTTTGGTTCTTCGGGTAGTCTTGCCCTGGTCACCCTAAGGACTTAACCTTGCAAGCCTTTGAACTGGGTCAAACGTGCAACCACATGTCTGTAATGGGACGGACCTAGTTGATTAAGTGGCTAATGACGTACCTGTGGGACCTCAGGATGTCAACTATACCTTTTGTGTAGTTGTACAGGGGAGCGTACCAGGGCTGCGGCCAGGTACCAATCTAACGGTTGATTGGCTTAAACTTCGCCTTCGCTAAGGGAAGGGTTAGTGTGCAATAACCGGGGAGGCCCACTTGTGCTGTTAAAAGTTTCCGAAAGACTTTGTTACGGACACTAGCCTTTGTGGTGTTTGACTGTATCTTGTGGGTAAAGTGCATAACCTCTGCAGAGTGTAAAATCTATTCGAATAGCCGTGTCCGCGGTATTGGACATCGCTCGGGAATTACAGTCAAGGGTTAGACTTTCTTGAAAACAACTTGGACTTGAAAGGTTGGGTTTGGTTTAATAATGATGTTGATGGAAATATGGATTAGGATTGGGAAAGATGTTTATTTAACTCCTGGAAAAGTTATTAATGATATACTTATTTCTACTGCTTTCGAATCTACTTATATTATTTGTTAAATGCTCTTTACTGCAAATATACCTTGAGCTATTCCTTTGTATCAAGCCATGCATATAGTATATTAGCTTGCATTACAGGCATGACTTGCTGAGTACCAAGTACTCACCCTTGCCGCAATACAACACCAGTTGAAGAGGAGACTACACCAGCTTTGGAGGAGGAGCTCCAAGAGGAACCGTCTACTTAGGGAGCGAGCCCAGTCAGTTGCCTGTGGTATACTGGATGGCGCCACGATGTTATCCTATTTTCCGCTGCTATTATTTCTCTTTTAATAAGTTTCGCCCTGCGAGGCGTATATTTGTAACTTGACCCTAAGGTCAAGCAACCAGTTTGTTTATCTAATTAAAGTACTTTATTAGTATCGAGTGGTATGATTGTGATATTTGACGATGTTAAGACTGTGTGCACTAGCGCGTTCCTGGACTAGTGCTGAATACACAAAGGGTCCGGATTTGCAAATTCGGGTCCCGACAGAGGTGGTATCAAAGCCATACTGACCGTAGGCTCACCCATAGTTAAAATGGTCGTAGTAAGGATAAAACCTATTTTCTAAAGCTAAAAGTTGGTCAAGATAATGAATGAATTCTCGACTTACCCCTTTCTTTCTGATTCATACCCCTTGCTGAGTTCTTTCGTCTTCCACATTGATTTTAAAATGTTGCGTTCTTACGCGAGCGTCTTTTGGCAGATGATGATGAAGAACAACTACGCCGAGCGTGAAGGAGGCTATGCTGCCGAGTTGTGGCGTATGCTTCAGTTTCTTGGAGGTTTTGAGAGGCCGCTCTACCGAGGGACTACACTTGTGCAAGCAGGACTGGTCATAGGATGGGACGCCCGGATCACGGTGTATGCCCGAGAGAAGACAAAGTTTAGTCGCCCTTTCCACTTCACCGCCAGGAGGTCTACCTTTGAGATTGGAATTCAGGAGGTGTCGCGCCGAGCAATGCAGCAGATCACCCGCACTTACTCCAGGGAGCTGGAAGGCACAGTGTTCCATCACCACCCACGCCGAGACAGCAGAGCTCAACGGAAGCCGATAGAAGATGAGGATGCTACCGTCACTCACTTAGCCAGGTTCGTCGCTGCTCAGGAGGTGCTGATCGAAGACACAGTTCAGGAGTTGAAGAAGGCTCGCGAGCAGGTTGAGGAGGAGAAGAAACACTTGGAGAATGCTCGTGAGTATGTCGCTTATGCTGCGGAAAGGATCGCAGAGCTGGAGACTGCACTGTGTGGCCAGGGTCCCGATCCAGTGTTGGAGTTGGATGCTCCAGAACCAGAAGAGGCGCCACCTGCACCCGCGCCACAGCCACAGCAGCAACCAGATCCAGAACCAGAGGAGGACGCCGCGTCGTCAACCACAGCTGCAGTTGTGGGGCATGGCGATTGTTTCGCGCCTATGCCGCCGCATCTGCCGCGAGGAGGCAGTGGAGGTTTTCTCGATGAGTGAGCGTAGGCATTGAGGTTGAGACTCCTTCGTCGAGTCGCGTTATAGAATAAGTGTCACCTTTAGAGGCGTTGGATTTTCATTGATTGCTGAGTGTGCAGTATGTGTTGCAAGGCCCTTAGGCATTGTAAGCAACCATACCAAGTTATTACTATTATTAATAATAAAGTTGGATTTTGAGTTACACTTTTCCCCCGCATAAATTTTTCCTATTACTTATCTATTCTTGTTCCCTCTCATCTCTAAAACTTGGAGCAATCGACAGATGGTGAACACCCGCGAAAACCTTGTAGGCAATGGCAGTGGTTCTCGCCCAGCTGGAAACCCCAACAATGGAGCACCTGCACCCCAACCAGCACCGCCAGTTGACATGCAGAATTTTGGAGCTTTTCTTGCTGCTCAGACTCAGTTAATGCATGCTATGATGCAACAGATGCAACACGTCACTGCTAGGCCACCGCTAACCAAGCAAATCAGGGACAACGCCAGAATACAAGACTGTCAGAGTTCATGAGGACTCATCCACCCACTTTCTCCGGGAATGCCAATCCGTTGGAAGCCGATGATTGGTTAAGGTCAATAGAGAGGAAGCTACACATTGCTCAATGCATGGGAAATGAGAAGGTACTCTACGCTTCTCATCAGTTGGAAGGGACAGCCGCCGAATGGTGGGAGAACTTCTGTGCCACGCAAGAGAACCCTCAAGATATCACTTGGGAGGAGTTTACAGCTGCCTTTCGTCAGTATCACGTGCCGGAAGGAATCATGGACCTCAAGAAGGAGGAGTTCAGAGCACTGAAGCAAGGTGATCAGCCTGTGGCCGAATACCTGAATAAGTTCACACAGCTTGCACGCTACGCACCTGAGGATGTAGCGACAGATAAAGCCAGACAGTCTCGCTTTATGAAGGGACTTAACTCAGGACTACAGGTGGGACTGATCACCCACACCTTTCCAGATTTCCAAGAGTTGGTGAATAAAGCGCTTATTCTTGAGGACAAGCGCAAGGAGCTGGACGACAATAGGAAGCGCAGGATGCAACAGCAGGGATCGCGTCAGGGAGCACAGCAACGTTTGAGGGTTGCGCCAAATCAGTTTTTCAGATTCCAGCCACAGAATGCTACAAGGACACCGTCACCAGCACCAAGACCCGTCAATCAGAACTATCAGACCCGGCAGACCAGCCGAAACGCCGCTTGAGCAAATAACAGGGACAGTGAGACGCCGCTACAATCGCAACGAGCCAGGACACTTTGCCAAAAATTGCCCTAAGAAGACAAGCAGAGTGACCCGATCCGCTTCAATCGAGATCCACACCAGCCAGACGCCAGACCAGGAGCCAACCGAGGGACAAAGACAGCCAGAGCAGACCCTGCATCGTGGTGAGAGGTCGAGTCAACCATGTCACCGCAGATGCCTGCGAGAATGCCATGGGCGTAAATCTTTGGGTAAGTTACTTGTTAACTCGAGACACCAACAGTTTTGTTTGACTCTGGAGCTTCGCATTCGTTTGTTTCTCAAGGCTTTGCTGCTAAAAATGATTTGGAGATTGCAAGACTTAAATGCATGCTTTTAGTTCAAACCCCTGGTTCCGAACTCCGAACTAAAGTAGGATGTTCTGGGGTGAGAATACTAATAGATAGAATAGAGTTCCTAGCGAACCTTATTATTTTGGAAACCCAGACCTTAGATGTTATTTTGGGAATGGATTGGTTATCCAAGCACAAGGCTGTATTGGATTGTGGACGAAGGACTATCTCAGTTGAGAGCCCGTGTGGAAAGAAAGTGGAATTTCAAGCTACTGTCGTTAGAGATGGACAGTTGATGGTTAACAGCACCAAAGCAATCAGCATAGAAGATGTCTCAGTGGTGAATGAGTACCCAGATGTCTTTCCTGAAGATTTACCTGGTATGCCGCCAGACAGGGACATAGAGTTTGTGGTAGAGCTTGTACCTGGTACAGCGCCAATAGCAAAGAGACCTTACCGGATGTCCACCGAAGAATTGGTAGAGATGAAGAAGCAACTTGAAGAGTTGATGGAGAAAGGATTTATCAGACCGAGTTCGTCGCCGTGGGGAGCGCCAGTTTTGTTTGTCAAGAAGAAGGACGGAAGTTTCAGGATGTGCATTGACTACCATGCACTCAATGAAGTCACCGTGAAGAATAAGTATCCGCTACCCAGGATCGATGATTTGTTTGATTAGCTGAGAGGAGCCAGAGTTTTCTCCAAAATTGATCTGAGATTGGGATACCATCAGTTGAAGATCCGATCAGAGGATATTCCGAAGACCGCATTCTCGTCAAGATATGGACACTACGAGTTTACAGTTATGTCCTTTGGTCTCGATTTAATGCACCAAAGATATTTCATGAATATGATGAATAAGGTGTTCATAGAATATTTGGACAAGTTTGTTGTTGTGTTCATAGATGATATCCTAGTCTACTCCAAGACAGAGGAAGAACATGCAGAGCACTTGAGGCAAATTTTGGAAAAGCTAAGGGAACAACAACTTTTCGCCAAGTTCAGCAAGTGTGACTTTTGGAAGGACAAGGTGGAGTTCCTCGGACATGTAATGACTGCGGAAGGAGTCGCCATAGATCCAAGCAAGGTAGAAGCTGTGTTACATTGGGAACAGCCGAAGACCGTGACCCAGATCCGGAGTTTCCTTGGAATGGCAGGTTACTATCGCCGTTTCATTGAAGGCTTTTCGACCATTGCGAAACCTCTTACGCAATTGTTGAAAAAGGAGAAGAAGTTTGCATGGACGCCAGAATGTGAAAAAGGTTTTCAGGAGCTGAAGAAACGATTGACATCAGCACCGGTGTTAATTCTACCGGACGTCAATCAAAGTTTAGATATTTATTGTGATGCATCGCGCCAAGGACTTGGATGTGTGCTGATGCAGAACGAAAAGGTCGTCGCTTATGCGTCAAGGCAGTTGAGGCCACATGAGGAGAATTATCCGACACATGACCTAGAGCTAACTGCCATAGTGCATGCCTTGAAATTATGGCGTCACTATTTAATTGGAAACAGATGTGAAGTATACACGGACCATAAGAGTCTTAAGTACATCTTCACCCAATCAGACCTGAATATGAGGCAGAGGAGATGGTTAGAGTTGATCAGGGACTACAATGTTGGAATCCATTACCATCCCGGGAAGGCCAACGTAGTTGCCGATGCTCTGAGTCAGAAGAGCCATACTGTGAACATGTTGTTAGCCAAAAGTCAGGAGGAGCTATGTGAGGATTTCCAGAGAATGCAGATTGAAGTCGTACCAGAAGGATTCTTGGCAGCATTGGAAGTGAAGCCTACCCTGGAGGATCAGATACGAGAAGGACAAGAGGATGATGACAAGATCCGCAAGATTAAGTCCAACATGGATGAAGGCAAGGCAGAGGACTTCAAGTTGGATGAGCAAGGCACGTTATGGATGAAGGATCGAATCTGTGTGCCAAACCAGAAGGAGCTGAAGCAATTGATTCTAGAAGAAGCCCATGACTCCAAGTATTCAATTCATCCTGGAAGTGCCAAGATGTATCATGATTTGAAAGAAAGATTCTGGTGGCCGAGCATGAAGCGTGAAGTTGCCGAGCATGTTGCGTTGTGCGACATATGCCAGAGAGTCAAGGCAATGCATCAGAGACCAGCAGGATTGCTACAGCCGTTGAAGATACCTGAGTGGAAGTGGGAGGAAATCGGAATGGATTTCATTACCGGTTTGCCCAAGACTCAAGGTGGATATGATTCCATATGGGTCATAATAGACCGCTTGACTAAGGTCGCCCATTTTATTCCAGTGAAGACCACCTATTCGGGAGATAAGTTAGCTGAGTTGTATATGACCAGGATCGTCTGTTTGCATGGAGTGCCAAAGAAGATTGTATCGGACAGAGGTACACAGTTTACCTCGAGGTTTTGGAACAAGCTGCATGAAGCCATGGGAACCCGTTTGAACTTCAGTACAGCATATCATCCGCAGACAGATGGGCAAACCGAAAGAGTTAATAAGATTCTAGAGGACATGCTACGAGCTTGTGCATTGGCTTATGCTACCTCTTCGGATAAAAGTCTGCCGTACGCTGAGTTCAGCTACAATAATAGTTACCAAGCCAGTTTGCAAATGTCGCCATTTGAAGCACTATATGGTCGACCTTGTCGAACACCGTTGAACTGGAACGAGACAGGTGAACGCCGTGTCTTTGGGCCAGATATTCTCTAAGAAGCCGAAGAACAGATTGCCATGATCAGGGAGAGATTGAAGATAGTTCAATCATGACAGAAGAGTTATGCTGACAACCGTCGCCGAGACCTGAGTTTTGAACCAGAAGATTTCGTGTATCTCAGAGTCACGCCACTCAGAGGAGTTAAGAGATTCCATGCCAAGGGAAAACTCGCGCCGAGATATGTTGGACCCTTCAAGGTTCTCAGCCGTAGAGGTGAAGTTGCGTACCACCTGGAGTTACCGCAATCATTGGCAGGTGTGCATGATGTGTTTCATGTGTCCCAGCTGAAGAAGTGTCTCCGAGTACATGAGGAACAGACACCGCTAGAGTCAATTGAGCTACAAGAAGATCTGACTTACAAGGAGCACCCCGTGAAGATTCTGGACACCATGGACCGAGAGACGAGAAACAAGTCAACCCGTTTCTGCAGAGTTCAATGGAGCAACCACGCGGAGAGTGAAGCAACTTGGGAGCGCGAAGAGGATTTGAAGAAAGAGTTTTCGAACCTATTTCTTTAGAAAGCCCTGAATCTCAGGGACGAGATTCTGTTAAGGGGGGAGGTTTGTAACACCCCAAAATTTTGCTTTTCTAAAATTCATGTGTGATTTGGCACTTTGGTGAATTTTTGGAATTTTCTGGAATTTATTTGGATTTATTTGGAATTTATTTGAATTTATTCCATTTTGAAATAATTAAAGAATTTAACTTTGCAAATAAAATTTTGTTGGAAATATTTTATTTGAGTCCAAAATGTTCCAAAATATTTTCCAGAATTTTTCTGGAATTTTTCTAAGTATTTTACTATTTTTAATGAATTAAATGAATTTCTGGGAATTTATTGGATTATTTAATCGCTGGAAAATCGAGTTGGTTTTACTGTTGATCCGACCGGACCCGAGTCTGAGTCAGACTCGAGTCCGACCCGAGCCAGTTGATCTGGTCGAACCCGATCGGCCGAACCCTACGCGCGTGACCGTTGGATCGAGATCCAACGGCCACGATTAAGCCACGTCACCCGAGCCCAGCTCCGACCGAGCCAGACCCGAGCCCGAACCCGCACGACCGTTGGATCTTGATCCAATGGCTGAGCGTGTGCCACGTCGCCCTCTCCGAGTCCTCGTCGGACTCTGCCGCCGCCCGCGGGTGGACCTCGGTTTTCGCGAGATTCACGGAAGCCGAGGCCCCTATTTAATGCGCCGCTACCACGGCCGTGACCACCTCTTCCGCGCGCACCCGAAACCCTAGCTCACGTCACCTGAGCCGCCGCCACCTAGCCGCTAGAGCTCACCGTAGTTGATTCTCTCCTCCGCCGCGGTTTCATGCGTTTGCTGCCGCCGTCCGTCGTCCTCCGCCGCCGTCAAGCCCAGATCCGGATTCCCCAGGCCGGGGCGCGTTCGGGAGTACCACTCACTCCGCCGGAGAAGCCCCGAAGCACCGTTGGACTCGTCGTCGTCTTCGTCTCCGGTAGCCTCTGCTCCGCCGCGTCGCCATCGCCGTCCGCGAGCACCGCCAGCCGTCCGATCAGAATCCAAGGGCTCAGATCGCGCCACGTCACGCCACGGTGAGATCTCACGTGCAACCCTCTAGATCTATTTTCAACCATTGGATCTAGATCCAACGGCGTAGATTGTGCCACGTAGCCTTCACCGCACTGTGCTAGATCCATTCTGATTTAGATCGAACGGTTAGGGTTAGCTGTGTTGTTTGCGTTAGATTGGATCTTGACCGTCCGATCAAGATCGAACGGTCCAGATCAGCCGAGTAGTTTTCTACTGCGTTAGGTTAGATCCGATCTGGGCCGTTGATTTTCAAATCAACGGCCGAGATCGAGCCACGTGTAAAGAAGTTGGACCGGCGCGGTCAGCGCCGTACTCGTGTGTGACGCTGACACGTCGGGCCCGCGTGTCAGTGACGCGACCAAACCGCACCATGACGTCACGCTGACGTCATGGGGGTCCACTGCCGCCACCCAGCCGCGGCGGTGACGCCAAGAATGACGCTACCGCGGCCCCACCACAAAGACAGCGAGTCGAGTCCTCGCCGACGCCAAGAATGGCGTCACCCGTGGGGTCCCACATGTTAGAGACACGTGAACCGTGGACCGAGTCCACGGTGGACCCCAGCCGAGCCGTGGGCTGAGCCCGTGGACCGGCTGATGTCAGCCGCCCAATCAGAGGCTGCCACGTGTCCTTGCTGACGCAATAAAAGAATTTCCGAAAAAGAAAATGATTTATTAATTCGAATTATTGATTTCAGATTTGTTTCAAACTTCAAACGCTTATAACTTTTGAATTTTAACTCCGATTTGAGTGATTCAAATTTCTAAATTTGTATAAAATTGAGATCTATCTAATTATGAATTTTATTTAATTTTTGTACCAAAGTTTTTCTCTGTATTAATATTTAATTGATTATTTTAAACTCTAAATGCTTGTATCTTTTGCGTTTCAACTCCGAATTTGACGATTCCAGTTTCTAAAAATTCATAAAATTATGCTCTCGCTGTTTATGAACTTTATTTGGATGTTTGGACACTTTTTGTCTACTATTTATTTATTTATTGCTATTTGCACGCTTTACGAGTAGACGTTGAAGTGCCCGAAGGCTTCGAAGGAGAAGTGTTGACCCAGGAGCCACCAGACCAAGAGCAAGTACTTTTTGAAGGCAAGTTGTGCTTTGACCATGTTGATCCCAATTTCAAATTAATTCGATTCAAAACTATTGCATGCTAGTTTAATTAGAAAATACTTTATTTAAATTATGGGAATTAGATAAATGCCTACTCGCTGTATGACACCTTGGTTAATTACATATGTGCCATGACCCTTGTCACCCTAGTTGAGGATTAAATAGTTGGACATTATTAATTTGCCAACATGGGAATTTAGACCGTTGTAGTATATTGCTTAGACCTGCTACGTGCTCATGACATGATTTTGGACAATCAAATGTTAATATTGACTTAATGATATATTGAACCTGTTTTGGAAAGGTATCATGTGATGTTGATGGCACGTGGTGCATGGTAATCAACTGAGGTTTCATAAATAGTTTTCGACCGGGGCATGTGGCAAGAATGATCGGGTGGGCCAGATGTGGCACCGGGAACGTTGTTTTGGTTCTTCGGGTAGTCTTGCCCTGGTCACCCTAAGGACTTAACCTTGCAAGCCTTTGAACTGGGTCAAACGTGCAACCACATTTCTGTAATGGGACGGACCTAGTTGATTAAGTGGCTAATGACGTACCTGTGGGACCTCAGGATGTCAACTATACCTTTTGTGTAGTTGTAGGGGGAGCGTACCGGGGCTGCGTGTCGGGACCCGAATTTGCAAATCCGGACCCTCTGTGTATTCAGCACTAGTCCAGGAACGCGCTAGTGCACACAGTCTTAACATCGGTAAATATCACAATCATACCACTCGATACTAATAAAGTACTTTAATTAAATAGTCAAACTGGTTGCTCGACCTTATGGTCAAGTCACAAATATACACCACGCAGGGCGAAACTTATTAAGAGAGAAATAATAGCAGCGGAAAATAAGATAACATCATGGCGCCATCCAGTATACCACAGTAAATCGACCGGCTCTCTCCCTAAGTTGACGGTTCCTCTGGAAGCTCCTCCTCCAAAGCTGGTGTAGATTCTTCTTCAACTGGTGTTGTATTGTGGCAAGGGTGAGTACTTTGGTACTCAGCAAGTCATGCACAGAATGCAAGCTAATATACTATATGCATGGCTTGATACAAATGAATAGCTCAAGGTATATTTCCAGTAAATAGCATTTGACAAGTAGCATAAGTAGATTTGAAAGCAGTAGAAACAAATATAACATCAATAACTTTTCAAGGAGTTTAGTAAACATTTTTCCCATCCTAATCCACATTTCCATCAATATCCTTATTAATCCAACCCAACCTTTCAAGTCCAAGTTATTTTTGAGAAAGTCTAACCCTTGACTTTAATTCCCGAGCGATGTCCAATACCGCGGACACGGCTATTCGAATAGATTTTTCACTCTGCAGAGGTTATGCACTTTACCCACAAGATACAGTCAAACACCACAAAGGCGAGTTCCCGTAACAAAGTCTTTCGGAAACTTCTAACAATACAAGTGGTCCTCCCCGGTGTTGCACACTAACCCTTCCCTTAGCTAAGGCAAAGTTTAGGCCAACCAACCGTTAGATGGGTACTGCCGCAGCCTCAGACGCCTCCCGTACAACTTACACAAAGGGTGTAGTTGACCTCTTGAGGTCCCACAGGTACGTTATTAGCAACTTAATCAACTAGGTCCGTCCCATTACAGACATGTGGTTGCACGTTAGACCCAGCTCAAAGGCTTGCAAGGTGAAGTCCTTAGGGTGACCAGGGCAAGACTACCCGAAGAACCAAAACAACATTCCCAATGCCACAACTGGCCCACCTGATCATTCTTGCCACATGCCCCGGTCAAAAGCTATTTATCAAACCCCAGTTGGTTACCATGCACCACGTGCCATCAACATCACATGATACCTTTCCAAAACAGGTTCAATATGTCATTAAGTCAATATTAACGTTTGATTATCCAAAATCATGTCATGAGCACGTAGCAGGTCTAAGCCATATACTACAACGATCTACAAACCCATGTTGGCAATTTAGTAATGTCCAACTAATAATCCACAACTAGGGTGACAAGGGGTCATGGCACATATTTAAGTAATCAAGGTGTCATACAAAGAATTAGGCATTTATCTAATTACCCATAATTAAGTAAAGCATTTTCTAATTTAAACTAGCATGCAATAATTTGAACCAAAATAGGTTTCAAAATGGGATCAACATGGTCAAAGCATAACTTGCCTTCAAAAAGTACTTGTTCTTGGTCCTGAGCTGGCTCCTGGGTCAACACTTCTCCTTCGAATCCTTCCCAGACTTCAACGCTCTACTCGTAAAGCGTGCAAATAGCAATACACGAATAAACAATAGGCAAAAGTGTCCAAACATCCAAATAAAATCCATAAACAGAGAGAACATAATTTTATGAATTTTTAGGAACTGGAATCGCTCAAATCGGAGTTAAAACACAAAAGTTATGATTATTTAAAGTTTAAATAATCAATTAAATAATTTTACAGAGAAAAACTTTAGTCCAAAATTAAATAAAATTCATATTTCAGTAGATCTGAATTTTATGAATTTTTAGAAATTTGAATCGTTCAAATCGGAGTTGAAACGCAAAAGTTATAAGCGTTTGAAGTTTTGAAATTCAAATCAATTATTAAACCGAATTATTAAATCATTTTCTTTTCTGAAATTATTTATTGCGTCAAAGATGACACGTGGCAGCCTCTCGATTGGGCGGTGGCGTCGGTGGCTCATGGGCTCAGCCCACGGCTTGGCTTGGTCCACCGTGGACTCGGTCCACGGCTCCTCGTGTCGCTGACAGGTGGCCCCCTCGGGTGACGTCATTGGCGTCGGGCCGGGCTCACCACTGCGGTCGACGGTGGGACCCACTGGTGACATCATCGCTGACGTCACTACACGGCTGGGGTGGCCGCTGACTTGCGGGCCCGCCATGACGTCATCGTGACGTCATGGTGCGGTTTGGTCGCGTCGCTGACACGTGGGCCCGGCGTGTCAGCGTCACACGCACGAGTGCGCTGACCGCGGTGGTCAAGGTCCCCGTCACGTGGCGCAATCTCGGCCGTTGATTTGAAAATCAACGGCCCAGATTAGATCTGGACTCACGCGTTTGGGTTAACGCGTTTGATCTGGACCGTTGGATCTAGATCCAACGGTCGAGAATGGATCTGGGATTTTGGAACGGGATCTCACCGACAGTGACGTGGCGTGATCTGGGGCGTGCGATCTTGATCGGACGGCTGAGAAGCTTCGAGGCCCGGTGATGGCGTGCGGCAGCGCTGGCTGGCCGGAGTTGAGGACGGTGACCACGGCAACGGCGCTTACGCGCGCGTTCTCGGCGGCGAGAGGTCCCTCCGACGCGCTTGACCTCCTGCTCCTGCTCGACCTCAATGGCGGTGGAGGACGGTGGCGGAAACAGCACTTAACCGCGGCGGAGCGCTACGGCAACTACGGCGAGCGATTGCGGCTAAACGGCGACGTTGTCTAGGGCTACGGGTGCGCACGGAAGTCGGCGTCACGGCACGGGTGGCGGCGCATTAAATAGGGCCCTCGGCGTCAGTGAAACGCACGGAAACCGAGGCCCACTCCGTTGCGACGGCGGAGTCCGGCGGCGACTCGGAGAGGGTGACGTGGCACGCGCACAGCCATTGGATCAAGATCCAACGGTGCGTGGGTTTGGGTTCGTGTCTGACTCAGGCGAGCTGGCTGGCTCGGTCGGGCTCGGGCTCGGGTGACGTGGCTCAATCGTGGCCGTTGGATCTGAATCCAACAGTCACGCGGTTAGGGCTCGGCCGAGTGGGTTCGGTCGAGTCACGTGGCTCGGGCCGGACTCGAGTCCGACTCGGGTTCGACTCGGTCGGATGAACAGTACTTGACCCGACTCGATTTTCCAGCGATTTAATATTTAAAATAATTTCCAGTAATTCATTTAATTCAAGAAAAATAGCAAAATACTCAGAAAAATTCCAGAAAAATTCTGGAAAATATTTTAGGGCATTTGGGACTCAAATAAAATATTTCCAACAAAACTTTATTTGAAAATTTAATTTCTTTAATTATTTCAATATGGAATAAATTCAAATTAAATCCAAATAAATTCCAGAAAATTCCAAAAATTCACAAATGTGCAAAATAATATTTAATTTCATGAAAAGCAAAAATTGGGGTGTTACACTGCGGCCAGGTACCCATCTAACGGTTGATTGGCCTAAACTTCGCCTTCGCTAAGGGAAGGGTTAGTGTGCAATAACCGGGGAGGCCCACTTGTGCTGTTAAAAGTTTCCGAAAGACTTTGTTACGGACACTCGCCTTTGTGGTGTTTGACTGTATCTTGTGGGTAAAGTGCATAACCTCTGCAGAGTGTAAAATCTATTCGAATAGCCGTGTCCGCGGTATTGGACATCGCTCGGGAATTACAGTCAAGGGTTAGACTTTCTTGAAAACAACTTGGACTTGAAAGGTTGGGTTTTGTTTAATAATGATGTTGATGGAAATATGGATTAGGATTGGGAAAGATGTTTATTTAACTCCTGGAAAAGTTATTAATGATATACTTGTTTCTACTGCTTTCGAATCTACTTATATTATTTGTTAAATGCTCTTTACTGCAAATATACCTTGAGCTATTCCTTTGTATCAAGCCATGCATATAGTATATTAGCTTGCATTCTCAGGCATGACTTGCTGAGTACCAAGTACTCACCCTTGCCGCAATACAACACCAGTTGAAGAGGAGACTACACCAGCTTTGGAGGAGGAGCTCCAAGAGGAACCGTCTACTTAGGGAGCGAGCCCAGTCAGTTGCCTGTGGTATACTGGATGGCGCCACGATGTTATCCTATTTTCCGCTGCTATTATTTCTCTTTTAATAAGTTTCGCCCTGCGAGGCGTATATTTGTAACTTGACCCTAAGGTCAAGCAACCAGTTTGTTTATCTAATTAAAGTACTTTATTAGTATCGAGTGGTATGATTGTGATATTTGCCGATGTTAAGACTGTGTGCACTAGCGCGTTCCTAGACTAGTGCTGAATACACAGAGGGTCCGGATTTGCAAATTCGGGTCCCGACAGGTGTGCACTCGGCAATACCCGTATGTGCTTCAAAGAGACATGTACATTGCATTGCATTGCATTGCATGAATGAAGTTGTTTTATGAGATGCTTATGATGTTCTATGAGATGGATATGAAAATGTTTTATTGAGATGTTTAGGACGATGTTATATGATAGCATAAATGAAGAAGGTTATGAGTTGATCCTCATGATGTGTGAATGGCATAAAGTATGTATGTGAATTGTTATTATTTTTGTACCATTGCAATACACTTTGCTTAGTGATGAACTCACGCTTGTTGTTTTATGTTGTTTTTAGGTACCATGAACTCGGCAGTCGGGGAAGGGAGTTAGCGTTACATCCCCCACATAGTTTTATTCACCTAGACAACTACACACTCTCATTTGTAGTTGTAATGATTATCTTAATGCGCTAAACTTGGATTATGCTATCTATGTGCTTGGTTTTAATGTTCTCTTCATATTCGTTCAACAAAACGCTAGAGGTTATGTTATGGGCTTGAAATGATGCTTTAGCTCCTGTTAGTATTGTTTTAGATGTCATCTATTGTGTTGTTATGATTTGATAATATTATTGTTGCTTAGAACCATGGAAAAAGAAAGGAGATGCTGCCGAAATTTCGGTTAAAACATTTACCATAGTTGCTGTAATTTATTCATAATTGTGTGTTATGGGTTGCTTCTAGTATTCATAATTGTGCCGGGGTGTTACAGTTTGTATCAGAGCGGGCTTTAGGTCCGTGGAATGGAATGTAGCAAATTACTCTAGAGTAAACTAAAATGTTGACTTGGAAAAGTAGAAACATGGCATAGGTCTACTTGTTAAAATTTGGCCTTACGGCAATAACTTTAAAATCTGAAATAGTTTGGTTAACTAATTTAAAACTTGACACACTATGATGCATAGTAGGAAGGGTATGGGTATCGTTGCTATCCGCTTAAATATTGTATCTAAGCTTTGATGTTGAATGCTACTTTTGATGATGTATAATGCTATATTTATGAAAGATTTGATTGAGTTGCTATATTTATGATATAGTGAGGTTGTGGTGCCGAAGGGTTTCGGTCACCTTCTTTTGTTAGTAGTAAGGTTGTGTGGAGTATCGGTGTGGTCGGTGAGAGCCATCACTAAAGGACTATTAACCTCCCGTGGGGAGAGTGCTTATCCTTTCTGTCGTAGATCGGGTAGTTGGTTGGAGTCAAATGGAAGAGTTGATGGTGGATCCTTTTGGATTTCTTTTACCATTCTGACGGTCGGTTTGGTTGGTTTCCTTGGTCTTAGTTGGTTGGATTCAAAGGAAAAGTGTTTGGTATTGAGTTTTCGCTGATTTGTTCTTTCGGCGGTTGTTTGGTTTTGTCTTCTTTGGTTGAAGACAAAGAAGAAGAGTCTAGTGTTGCGCCTCTTTTGGTCGCCCTTCCAGCTTTGATGCCTGGTTTGTTGGTTGCTTCACAGGGAAAAGCATTCAATTTATTCCTGTGTTTGTCTTTCTCCGAGGTTAAAAGAGTTATTGCGGTGTTATGCCAGATCTGGTTGTCAGGGCTGAAGTTATGTGGCTTTGTAAGAGTAAGTGGTGTTTGATTTCGTCGTTTTACTGGTTTGGGAGATCATCTTTGAAAACCCTTTTTGTTTCGTGGAAGTTTGGAGTTTGGTGTTAAGGCTTTATTTGAAAAGGATTTGGTTGATCGCTTGGTTTTCCATCTTGCATCCATCTTCCTTCGTGGAAGTTGTTGATCTCAAGATTTGTGGAGTAGTTGCGTGTCGACATTTGGAAATTTAAGAGTTGACCTCTCTTGCGGTTTTTGATTGGGTTTTCTGGAAAGAAAGCTGTTTTTCTTGTTGTTGTTTAAGCTTAGGAGTTGTGGCTTACTTGAAGGTTGGGTGCGTGACCCGCGAGGGTGTTCAAGACGTTAAGTCTGTGATGGGTAGTTGGGACATTGAGATGAAGTAAATTACTGATCCGGTTAAAGTGAAGTTGTTGGTTGTTTAAGACAACCTAATTGATTGTGTTGATAAAGAAAGATTAATCGAGATGATAAGTGATCCAAAGTGAAAGTCGATTAGTGTTTTATGCAAAGTGTCGTGAGTTAAGGAATTTATTGCTAGTTCAAGATTAGTGAGTTTTGATTCCGAGTGTGAAGACCAAGAATCTTCTGCTTGATGAATTTACTATAGCAAGCTGATGGTATTAAGACATGAGGATTGTTGGGCTAAGTTATTTAGGGGTCGATTAAACTGTGAATCGGCAAAATGACTTAATTGATGTGTAATCAAAGAATAGGGATATGGGATGATTGTAGGAAAGGTTGAAATTATTCTTGACAGATGTCTGTCTGGGATCCGTAGTTATGAAAGATGTCTGGTGGAGATCGTATTGAGTAGTTAGAATTATTTATTGGTTGATGTCGTGGTTCAAATTTTGTTGAGAGTACCGTTTGGTGGTAGTGAAGGTTATAGAAAAATTTGAAGTAAGAACGTTCTGACGTGAACATTATCTTAGCTAGTTGTCCCTAGGTGTGTGTTATGCCTGGGAGAGGATAGAATGAAAATGTAATGTGGTTTGTAGTCGAAAGGAAATTATTGTCGATGTGGGCTATGTATGTAGATGACATTGGTTAATTTTGATTCTTTGTGAAAAAGGTCGATTAATTGGAAGAGATGTGATTTTGTGTATTTGATTCTTTGGGGGTTCAAGTTTGGAACCTCAGTTGACCGTTCAAATGCTAATGGTGAGAAATGGTTAAATGCTTGTTAACAGGTTGTGTCTCACGATGATTAAGTCATCTTGAGTTTAATGAATCTTGATAGAGAGGTAGAAAGAGGAGATTAGACTCCTGTTGAGTTTAGAATTTAATACCATCTTCTGTTGAGAAGAATAATCGAGTAAAAGGTATAGTGTGTTTTAGTGTTAAAGGAAAGTCTAGTTTGAGTTATGGCAGGTCGATTCTTAAGACAAGTGGTATGAGATATCTGGTTCAGGGAATTCTTTGGGATCCAGATTGCTAGGGAGTTTTTGTCCCTTGAAAATTTTTACTAGAAATTGAAGCGATTGAGGAATCGTGACAAGTTGCGCTTACGTGAGCTAAGTCAAGTCACTTCTTTATTAGTTGGATTTGGAGAGATGGTTTGTTGTTTGCTTTTGTTGAAGTCTTTGCGTGGGTGTTTCAGTTGCTTTGTTTTAGCTTTGAAGTTTGGGTCCCTTGTGGACTTGGTGTTTCGAGCTGGTGTTCATCGGATTCGAGGTCGAATCCTGTTAAGGGGGAGAGAATGTGACACTACGGAATAACGGTATGAGACATTTTCGATTCCGGCATTATGGTACGACTTTTGTATCGTGTTTTTGGGCCTTTTCCGGGAATTTGGGTCTTTCCGGGGGAGAATTTGGGCCTTCCAGGGGAGTTTGGGCCTTGGGGGATCTAACTCGGGCCTTGGGGGACCATTGTGGGCCGAAGGTGGGGAAGAATTGGCCCAATTGGAGGAGTTATTGGGCAACAAACCCTACTGCCCTGCCCATTGCGCCCCCACCCCCTCCCTCCAACCCTAGCCGCCCAAGCCTCCTCCCTTGCCCCTTGCGCCTCCATCTCCCCTCCCCTATCAGCCCCACACCATCTTCCTCCTCGGTGTTCTTCGTCTTCTCGCTCGGTGGATCGCCAGACCGGACATCTCCGGCGATTCGCTTCAGTTCGGGAGGAAGGAGTGGCCGGAAGGAAGGAGGGATTCATCGTCGCTCGGTTCTTTCAGAAGAGGTAACGACTCGTGGTTCTTTTGGGGTGGTCTAGGTGCTACTAGAAGGGATAATCCATGCTTAAAATTCATGTTTATATGCTGTGATTAGATGGGTTTGATTGGATTCTAAATCTGTCCCACGTTCTGTCCTTGGGCAGATTTGCACCCCGACCTAGGGCTTGAGTTTTGGGAATTTTAGACGCATTTTATGATCAGTCGGCTGTTACAAAAGTTGTAGTTAATTCAATTACCTTTAATTGGACACCAAGAACGTTAATTTCCATCTAGCCGTTTAAAAGTTATGGCTGTTTTACCGAACGCTGTCAAATGTGTGATGAGATTGGGACAGATCGTGTTCATCTGTAGATTAGACAATTTTAGAAGCCGATTCAGTCTTCGCAAATACTTAGAAAAAGCTAGAAAATTTCCTAAGCTTCGAGAAAATATACTTGTTTACTTTATTTGGAGTATTAGAACTCAACTTATGCTAGTTGGAAGCCCGCTGCCCCGATGGGACAGATTCTCTGTTTTCGGGTTTTAGGAGTGGGTTGCAAATTCGTTGTAGATGAACGCTCTCGTACGGTTTTCTCTGAAAGTTTTGAGTGTATTGTACCTATGTGCAGGTGGTGCACCCCCGGGAGTGCCTTCAACGCCTCGCCAATCCGTTCCTTGTGGGTGAAGGCAAGTATATTATGATGTTTGTGACTTGAATGGCATTATGTTTGCGTTATGATGCGAGTTAACTGTTGACATGTTTGCTTGCCAAGTTTGATTCTTCAATGAGATTAAGTGAATATGAATTGATTAGATGATTATGAAATGCTATGTTATGGATGTGAGGATGAATATGTATCTAATTATGGCTATGCAATGGTTGAATTGAGTGCATATGCAAGTTTATTCATATTTATGGCATGTGTGCATTCATGGCATGAGGACTGGCCAGGATGGTGAGAAAGTCATAACTAATCCGGTAAGGTCGGTGTGAAAGTTATGACTAATCCGGAGCGCCACTGAGAAAGACCTACCTCGTAGTTCCATCCAGAGTCGTGAATGGGAGCTAGTCAGTAAGAGTAGGCACCCTCCATCTACGGGATGGAAGGGGAAAGAGGGTGCACACCGACGGGTGTGCACTCGATAATACCGGTATGTGCTTCAAAGAGACATGTGCATTGCATTGCATGAATGAAGTTGTTTTATGAGATGCTTATGATGTTCTATGAGATGCATATGAAGATGTTTTATTGAGATGTTTAGGACGATGTTATATGAGAGCATAAATGAAGAAGGTTATGAGTTGATCCTCATGATGTGTGAATGGCATAAAGTATGTATGTGAATTGTTATTGTTTTTGTACCATTGCAATACACTTTGCTGAGTGATGAACTCACGCTTGTTGTTTTATGTTGTTTTTAGGTACCATAAACTCGGCAGTCGGGGAAGGGAGTTAGCGTCACATCCCCACATAGTTTTATTCAGCTAGACAACTACACACTCTCATTTGTAGTTGTAATGATTATCTTAATGCGCTAAACTTGGATTATGCTATCTATGTGCTTGGTTTTAATGTTCACTTCATATTTGTTCAACAAAACGCTGGAGGTTATGTTATGGGATTGAAATGATTCTTTATCTCCTATTAGTGCTGTTTTAGATGTCATCTATTCTGCTGTTATGATGTGATAATATTATTGTTGCTTTGAACCATGGAAAAACAAAGGAGATGCTGCCGAAATTTCGGTTAAAACATTTAGCGTAGTTGCTATAATTTATTCATATTTGTTTGTTATGGGTTGCTTCTAGTATCGTTTGGGTGACATTCGCGGCATAGTAGGTGCCGGGGTGTTACACTTACCATCGCGCGCCCAGCTAGCGCCCGCGTCCGCGACAACGGTGGCCCAACCAAGCGGTGCCCCAGATTTCGCGCCCACAACGCCATGATTGCTTGGCTTCTGCACCATGTTTTGATCTCCGTGCTTGTAGCGGAAGCTCGTCCACTTGGCTTCCACGCCCGAAGCGGCCGAGATAGCGACCGTGCCCATGGGCATCAATGACGACGCCGGCTCTGGTTCCCGAAGCAGCGGAGGTAGCGGCCGTGCCGGCGTGTGATGACGGTGGCGGCGTTCGGCCCGGTGGTGCGGCGCTCGCACAGACCGAGCTGGGGTCGGAACCAACGGTGCCCACCCAAGGCGAGCGGTAGCCAAAAGCGATGGCCCCGAAGGCAGCCCCCACGTAGGCCGAGTAGTGGCCGGAAGCGGCGCCGCCCACGCTGGACGAGAGGTAGCGCGCGTGTGAGGAGATGGCAGATAGGGCGAAGATAGGCCCACTCGGTTTTCCCTTTTTTCTAAAAAAAATAGAAAATTACAATAATGTCTTCGGGATTGTTTTTAGTATTTTCGAAAATTGAATTAATAATCCTAAAAATTAGATTTTTAGGTTTATGGACTTCCAAAAATTTGACAAAATTATGTTCTAGCACACACTGGAAGTTCCATACCCCTGGATTTATTTTTCTAGCATTTTGCCATGTTAATATGTGCTTGAATTATTTCTCTGTTATTTAGAAATTCTTAAAATTGTTTGGCAATTAATAGAAAATTATAAAAAATGCTATAAAAACAATTCCAAAAATTTCTAGATAGCATATTATGAGCTTCATGTCTTTGGATTAATTTTCTTAGCATTATTAATTTTCTTAGCATTATGTCATTCAGTAATTCTGAAAATTATGAGAACTGCTAGGAAATTTGTATATGGTATATTGAAATCTCCATATATCTGGATTTATTATACTAGCTTGATTCCATATTTATGTATGTTGAAATTTATTTTCTGTTACTTGGCAATTCTAAAAATTGCTGAATAAATAGCAAAAATCTATGGAAACTGTTGGAAAAAATTTGGAAAAAAAATTTAGATAATTATCTACTGAATAGAATAGACCAAGCTTTACTTATTGAAGAGTGAGCATGCAATATAATGATTTTACCAATAGTAAAAGTTATTTTGCATAAATAGAAGTAGGATATGTTGGACATAGCATGGAGGGAATTTATCGAGCCTGCCCTGAATAGCAACAATTACCTTACCTAGGCAATGAATATTAAGATAAATATGATAATTCGATCCTTTGGAGCTACTATTTTTCCAGCCTGAAACTAGTACCTTTGCTCTTCCTGAAATTGATAGGTGTATGGTTTTGCACTTTCTAAGGCACCATTTTCATATAGATCTAAATGTTGTATATTTTGATAAAAGAGGACCAGCTAGTATTTTTGAATTCCCTAAATGAAAATATATAACTAGCAAACATCCATCCTGTTGCCAGAAGCACAACACGAATGAACCCTCCCGCGCTTTCAAGAATTTAAAGGCTGCGGCAACAATAACTTGGCTTTGCACAATCTTGGCACTGAACTAACATTATGTAACCAGGAAGTTACCAATGCTAAAATGATCGATAAGATATTATGCACCTTCCACCCAATATGAGGATGTTGCTGTAATAGTATCATCATGCCAAGTACCAGAAGTACTCTGAGCTTACATGTATTTTGCTAGAAGCAGAAAAGTGTGATGAACTCCTGGTGAAGAATCATCACGTACTTCCTAATGGGAGTTATGCAGCACCCGAAGCACATGCAAATGTTTAGTAGGTTAACAATAACCATAGCCGAAGAAAGGGCCAAATGAATAAAGGGGATAAATGGAAGAATGGCATATAAGATAGGGAAAACGACAATCTATAGTAGATACGTAAAGTTAAAGGGCCAGGGGGCTTCCAGAAGCAAGATTCAACTAAATAAGGATGCAAACCCTGAATAACCCTTTTTAGGTATGGATGCACTCGACATTAGTCATGCAACTATCGCATCCCAAAGCATGTGATAGACTATTACACAAAATCTACTAGAAAAGTCAATAAGACCCGGGGAAATAATGTTATATCATACTTCACCGTATGACCTGTTGTTGATATGGATGCTAAAAAGTATGACGATATGGATCTTAAAATTATTGAGTTTGAGAAGCCTCAGAAGGACGTATACGACTCTCATGGAGACTTGGATTCATATCCTAAGTATTCCTTCACTTTGCTAATCGATGTCACATATTTCTGAAGTCTCCTCATCAATTTAGTCTTATTTCCTAGATGAACATTTGGTCTACGCTCTTGTTGAGCGATTATCATTTAAAATTGAATAAATACCTATTTCCCAGGTATTTGATTAATTGTGCTATGTTTGTTCTATATTGTACAATTTGTTCCTAATGCAAACAATTATTTTATTATTAAGTTATACTTTTAATACAGAACAAAGTATAATCCAATGACAGAGAAAGAAATTTGTCTAGAAGATAGTTATACCACACTAAGTGATTTGAAAATATTATGACCATCACCAGCAGCGAGGCTCTTATAGTTGGCACTGGAAGAATGCTATATTATACCCTGAGTCCAGTTATACTCACTTATGTTTTAAGGACATTGGTATGGATGGTTTCCATTTGCAGGCAGAGAAAGAGGATGGTACTGAATACCTACTCATGACTAAGATTAATGGGTGTATTAAACGTATGGTTGGAAAACTCCCTCTAGGTTATACTATGCACATATAAAACCTGAAGTTTATGTTACAATGAAAACCCAGAAATATTTAAGATATAGCAGATTGACTGGGCTATCCTGAGTTAAATATTATGAGAAAATTAATTAATAATTCTGTTGGCTATAGCATAAAGACTTTTCTAGACCTAAAGATTTCTTATGCCCTGTTTGTGCTATAAGAAAGCTTATAGTTAGATTTTTCTTACCTGAAAGTTAGTGAAGAACCACTGAATTTCTTAGAGAATATTTAGAGTGATATATGTGGACTCATGTTAGCCCCTGTCCGGCCCATACAGATATTTCATGGTACTAATAGATGCTTCTACTAGTTGGTCTCATGTTTGTCTCTTATCTAATAGGAACCATACCTTTGCAAAATTAATTGCCCAAATAATTAAGTTAAGAGCCTCCTTTCTAGAAGAAAGGATCAAGTCTATATGAATGGATAATGCTTGTGAGTTTACCTCAAAAAATCATTTAATAATTATTGTATATCTCTAGGAATTAATGTAGAGCATCTCGTACCTCATGTCCACACTTAAAATAACCTTGTAGAGTCATTAATTAAAGAAATAAAATTTTATTGTTTGGCCACTCTTGTAGAATAATAGGATACCCACCAGCTGTTGGGGCCACGCAGTGCTGCATACTACGGCATTAATTCAACTCAGATCAACTGAATATCTTGAGATTTCCCCATTGCAGATAGTGTGCGGAAAAGAATTAAGTATTTCTCATCTGTGAAATTTGGTTGTGCTGTATATGTGCCAAATCTCTCCACCACAACGTACCAACATGGGACCTCACTGGAAGTTGGGGATCTATGTAGGTTATGAATCTCCATCAATTATTTAATACATATAGCCTATGACAGGGGATCTGTGCACAACTAAGTACATTAATTGTATTAAGGATATTTTTTGGCATTAGGAGGAGATAAGTACCACATTAAAGAATGTTGAGTCCTTAGATCCACGCGCTAAAGAGACCGAACATGAAGTTTGAAGAATAGTACAACAAATAAGCTAATAATCTGCCAAATGCATTAACTAATCATAAGGGAGTGGAAAGATCTCATATACCCACAATATATGCACTTCAAAGAGTGAAAATATCCTCAAATGATATTGAACCCACTCTTGACCCTCATGATAAAATGAGGGGGGGCCTACAGCTGCACGGGACTTAATTCCGCAGAGATGTCCACAGAAGTAAAGAACTAAACAAATGAGAACACTAACCGTGACAATGGAAGAAGCTCAACCTGATGTTCAGAAAATCCCTGAAGTAAGCCATCTAGAAGATGGTAATATCCTGAAGTGATTCATCCTGAAGATGATAAGCCCAGCGTATATTTATGTGCACAATCCAACGCAGAGAAGTCGGAACACCCAGACTCCATCGTTGTGGGAAATCACGATGAGATGAAAGAAATTAATGAAGAGATATCCCTAAAGTGAAGCGGGAGAATTGTATAAAAGAAAGACTACAATTGTCGACATATTTTGCCTCTAAAATTGCTAAAATCTTATCACATTATGGAATGTGACAATATAGAATGTGGCATTACAGTACGACTTTTTATCGTGTTTTGGGCCATTTCCGGGTGTTTGGGCTTTTCCAGGGAAGTTTGGGCCTTGGGGGAACTAGTTTGGGCTTTGGGGGGATCAAGTGGGCCGTTGGCGGGGGAGTTTGTGGCCCATATGGGGGAGGTTCCTACCAACCCTAGCCCTATGGTGCGCCCCCCTTCCCCCTCCTCCCCTCCCACACCTAGCCGCCACCCCCTCCCATTGGGTGCGCCCCCTTCCCCTCCCCCACCAAGCCGCACGCCCCCATCCCCTTACGCCACCCCTCCCTCTCCTCCCCACATCTAGCCGGCCCTAGCACCACTCCGATATCGCTGTCTGGGAGCTCTCCGTCCAAGAGGATCCGGCGATTCCGGCATTCCCGGTGATTGGAGGGGAGATCGGGCTGCGAGGAGGAGGCATTCGTCGACCAGATGATTCTCCAAGATGAGGTTAGGATTTGTGACTCTTTTTGGGGTGGTCTAGGTGCTGTTAGATGGGGGAGATCATGTTTTAATTTGGTGGTTAGGTGCTTGTAACATCCCAAAATTTTGCTTTTCTTAAATTCATGTGTGATTTGGCACTTTGGTGAATTTTTGGAATTTTCTGGAATTTATTTGGATTTATTTGGAATTTATTTGAATTTATTCCATTTTGAAATAATTAAAGAATTTAATTTTGCAAATAAAATTTTGTTGGAAATATTTTATTTGAGTCCAAAATGATCCAAAATATTTTCCAGAATTTTTTCGAATTTTTAAGGAGTCATTTGCTATTTTTAATGAATTAAATGAATTATCGGAATTATTTTAAATATTAAATCGCTGGAAAATCCAACTCGGGTCAGAAATCTTTGTTCATCGGCCGAAGCCTGACTCGAATCCGACCGAGAGCGACTCAACCAAACCAGCTCCCAACCCTAGCGATCCCGACGTTGGATCAAGATCCAACGGCCGAGATCCGCCGACTCCGACCCGGAAAGTGTCCCGGATCGGACCGGACCGGCCGCCGCGATCGTGGCGTTGGTTGTGCCCTAATGGCGCCACGATTCGTCGCCTTCCCGAGTCCAGCCGACTCGCCGCCCTTATTACCGCCGTAGCAAATTAGGTTTCCGTTTTTACGCACGGACGCCGAGGCGAGGTTATTTAATGCCCGGCATACCTCGAGGACCGCCGTGATCCCGCGCCCTCCCTTCTCTACTTCACCGAGGCTAAATCGCCGTTTAGCGGCGAGCTCGCCAGTAGTTGTATTATTTGCTCGCCCGCAGTCTTCCTTTGCTTGCTCACCGTCCTGCCCCTCGCCGTTGACCTCGGATCCAGGACTCACCGCGACGAGACGCGACCGAAGGGACCCTTCATCTTCGCCGAGCAACAGCCGGAGCGCCGTTGGGCCGTCGTCGTTTTCAACTCCGGCAAAGTGCGCCACCACGGTTATCAGCCCTCGCGAGCTGCATGCGGCACCGTCGGATCGGATCGGGCGGTTGAGGTGAGTTCACGTGTTCCAAACCCGATTAGATCGGACCGCTGATCAAGATCCAGCGACTCACAATCGCACGTCGTAGCGGTGCGATTATAGGATTAGATCTGGACCGTCCGATCTAGATCGAACGACGAGCATCGAGTAGTTTCAGCGTATTAAACCCTGGATCAATCCGCGTTGATTTTCAAACCAACGGACGAGATTGCGCCGTGTCGGGAAGTTGGACCGGCGCGGTCGGCCGCCGCCACGCTGTGTATTGACGACAGCGGGGCCCAGCGTGTCGCAGGCCGCATGTCGATGGCTAACCAACCAATGCGTCGGCGATGACGCGTCACCCGAGTGAGCCCACATGTCGATCACGGAGCGTGGACCGAGTCCGCACCGTGGACCCGAGCCGAGCGTGACCAAGCCCATGGACCGGCGGACGTCAGCCAATCGAGGAGCTGCCACGTGTCCATGCTTTGGCCCTTAATAATTAATTTCCAAAAAGAAAATGATTTATTAATTCGAATAATGATTTCAAATTTAGATTCAAACTTCAAACGCCTTATAACTTTTATGCTTCAACTCCGATTTGAAGCGATTCAAATTTCTAAATTTGTATAAAATTAAGATCTACCTAAATATAAATTTTATTTAATTTTTGGACTAAAGTTTTTCTCTGTAAAATTATTTAATTGATTATTTAAACTTTAAATAATCATAACTTTATGCTTTAACTCCAAATTTGATTTATTCCAGCTTCTAAAAATCCAGAAAATTATGTTCTCTCTGTTTATGGATTTTATTTGGAGTTTTGGGATCTTTTTTGCATAGTGTTTATTTGTGTATTTGCTATTTGCACGCTTTTACGAGTAGACGTTGAAGTGCCTGGGAAGGATTCGAAGGAGAAGTGTTGACTCAGGATCCAACTCAAGACCAAGAACAAGTACTTTTTGAAGGCAAGTTGTGCTTTGACCATGTTGATCCTATTTGAAATCTATTTTGATTTAAACTATTGCATGCTAGTTCAATTAGAAAGATACTTTGTTTAAACATGGGGTTAGATAAATACCAATTTGCTATATGACACC
Source organism: Rhipidocladum racemiflorum (assembly GCA_036346355.1). Classification (NCBI taxonomy): domain Eukaryota; kingdom Viridiplantae; phylum Streptophyta; class Magnoliopsida; order Poales; family Poaceae; genus Rhipidocladum; species Rhipidocladum racemiflorum. The sequence goes on along the minus strand of CM070580.1, from coordinate 35,324,785 downwards.
TTGATTACTTAAGTATGTGCCATGACCCTTTGTCACCCTAGTTGTGGTTTACTAGTTGGACATTATTAAATTGCCAACATGGGTTTAGATCGTTAGTATCTTTGCTTGGGCCTCGCTCGTGCTCATAACATGATTTTGGATAATCAAATGCTAATATGGACTTAATGATATATTGAACCTGTTTTGGAAAAGTATCATGTGAAGTTGATGGCACGTGGTGCATGGTAATCAATCGGGGTTTGATAAATGCTTTTCGGATCGGGGCATGTGGCAAGAGTAATCGTGGGCCAAGGTGGCAATCGGGATGATGATTTGGTTTTTGGGTAGTCTTGCCTGGTCACTCTAAGGACTTAACCTTGCAAGCCTTTGAACTGGTCATACTTGCAACCACATGGGCGGAATGGGCGGCCCTAGTTGGACTAAGTCGCTAAGGACTCACTTGTGGAGCCTCAGGTGTCGGCTACACCTTTTGTGTGATTATGCGGGGAGGCGATCGTGGTCGTGGCGGATACCCATCTAGCGGTGTGTTGGTCCCATACTTCACCGCCTTTGGCTAAGGGAAGGGATGGTGTAGAGCACGAACCGAGAGGACCACTGTGTTGTTTGAGGCTTCGAAGGCTTTGTTACGGAACTCGCCTTTGTGGTGTTTGACCGTATCTTGTGGGTAAAGTGCATAACCTCTGCAGAGTGTAGAATCTATTTGAATAGCCGAGTCCACTGTGCTTGGACAATGCTCGGAATTGAGTCAAGGGTTAGATTTTCCTAAAATAACTTGGATTTGAAAAGTTGGGTTGGTTTAATAATGAAGATGATGGAAATGTGGTTTAGGATGGGGAAAAATGTCTATTAAATTTCTGAAAGTTATTTATGCTTTACTTATTTCTACTTCCGAATCTACTTTTATTACTTGTCAAAAGGCATTTCTTAAATATACCTTGAGCCATTCCTTTGTACCAAGCCATGCATATAGTATATTAGCTTGCATTACAGTATGACTTGCGAGTACCAAGTACTCACCCTTGCCCCAATACAATATCGCTGAAGAGGAGATTACGCCGACTTTGGAGGAGGAACTCCAAGAGGACCCGCCTACTTAGGGGATCACGAGCCGATGGCAGTTGTGTATCTTTGGATGGCGCCACGAGTTTATTTGATTTTTCATTTCTTTGTTATTTCTCTTTTAATAAGTTTCGCCTTGCAAGGCATACATTTGTAACTTGGCCATAAGGTCAAGTAACCAGTTTGGTTATTTAAATAAAGTACTTTGATAATATCGATTGGTATGATTGTGATATTTACCGATGTTAAGACTGTGTGCACTAGCGCGTTCCTGGACTAGTGCTGAATACACAGAGGGTCCGGATTTGCAAATTCGGGGTCCCGACAGTGCTGTGATTAGAAGGATTTAGGAAGATTGCAAACCTGTCATGCGTTCTGTCCTTGGACAGATTAGGTCGTTGGTCTTCGGACGCGAATTAGATAATTTTAGATGCGTTTCCTCGAGGCCCGAATGTTGTGAAAGTTGTAGGTAATCGAAATACCTTTAATTGGACACTAAAAACGCTAAATTCCGTTCAGCCGTTTAAACGTTATGGTCATTTTACCGAGCGTTGTCCAATCTGTGATGTGAATGGTACAGTCTGTGATCAATTGTAGATTAGAGGATTTTAGAGATCGAATCAGTTTTCACGAATATTTAGAAAAGGTGGGAAATCTCCTAAGGTTCGAGAAAATGTACTCGTTTACCTGATTTGGAGTTGTAGAACTCAAGTTATGCTTGTTGGAAGCCTGCTGTCCCGTTGGACAGATTCTCTATTTTTTGGGTTTTAGGAGTGGGTTGCGAAGTCGATGTAAATGATTATTCTTGTGTTGTTTTGTGGGCATGTTTTTGAGTGTATTATACCTATGTGCAGGTGGTGTGACCCCGGGAGTGCCATCAACATCCCGCCTCTCCGTCTCGCGTGGTTGAAGGCAAGTGTATTGGGATGGTTTTGGGTTTGGGTGACCAAATAGATTCGTAGATTTGCTATAATACTATATGATGCGCTAATTTGCTATGTTTGATCCTTGCATGTGAGATGATGATCATGTGTTTACTTATGGTTATGCAAGTTGTTAAAATGAGTACATGTGCAAGTTGTTCATGTTTATGGCATATATGCATTCATGGCATGAGGACAGGCCAGGTCGGTGAAAAAGTCATAACTAATCCGGTAAGGTAGGTGAGAAAGTTATGACTAATCCGAAGCACCACTGAGAAAGACCTACCTTGTAGTTCCATCCACAGTTGTGAATGGGAGCGAGTCAGTAAGAGTAGGCACCTTCCACGGGATGGAAGGGAAAGAGGGTGCACACCGACGGGTGTGCACTCGGCAATACCGGTATATGCTAAGCAAAGAGACATGTGCATTGCATTGCATGAATGAAGATGTTTATGAGATGCTTATGAAGATGTTTATGAGATGCTTATGATGATGTTTTATGAGATGTAATGATGATGTTAATGAATAATGTTATTGTTTAATTCCATTGCAATACACTTGCCAAGTGATGAACTCACGCTTGTTGTTTGATGTTGTTTTTAGGTAACTTGTATGTGGCATGTGGGAAAGGGGAGCTAGACTCACATCTACACATAGCATCACTTAACTAGACAATTATGTACCATTTTCCATAGTTGTGATGGTTTGCCTTATTGAGCTAAATTGTGGACTATGTCGTGATAGTTGTTTTAACTATTTGATCAACTGTAATTGTGCTTGAGATGGCTAGATTTATCCTTGGTATAAATTGTTGATGCAATCTTGGTTATCATGCTCATAGTATCTGTTATCCTGCTATTATGTTGTGAACTTACTATTGATGCTTAAAAACCTTGTTAAAGCGAATACATGCTGTCGAAATTTTGTTTAAGTTATTAGTTTAGTTGTTGTAATTTAATGTTAAATATGTGTTTTGGTTATTGCTAGTATCCTTTGTGGTGGGCATTCGCGGCATACGAGGTGCTGGGGTGTTACAAATCTAGATCGAGAATCAAAGTCCATGACAGAGCGCTAGAAGCGCTCAGATAGGGTCAAATAAAAATAAACAATTGAGACATCGCCGACATAATAAGAGGAAAGTTTTTGGTACTGTTGACCGAGCTTCTCCTAAAGTGTTCCCTACAGAATCAAATGGATTTTTCATCCTGAAGAGAAATAAAAATATCCAGATGGTGAGATATAAAGCGAGGCTTGTAGCACAAGGGTTCACACAGAGACCTAGTATCGATTATGATGAAACCTATTCTCCTTAAATGAATGGAATAATGTTTAAAAATTTAATATCAATGGCAGCAAGCTTAAACTTATCAATGCAGTTGATGGATGTGGTGACCGCATATGGGTCACTGGATACAGATCCCTGAAGGAGTAAAAATTTCAGATCCTAATAATAACAATATATATAGCGTCAAACTAAAGAGACCGCTACACAAATTAAAATAGTCGGGGAGAGTGTGGTACAACCGACTTAATGAGTTCCTTCTGAAGAAAGAATATTGTCCCTGTGTGTTTATAAAGAAATCCCAAAATGGATTCTGTGTCATCTTAATATATGACGATGGTCTGAATGTCATCAGAACCACAGAGGAAATAGAAGCAAGTGCTTACCTTACGACGGAGTTTTAAGATGAAAGATTTGAGTCAAACCAAATATTGCTTAGGCCAACAGCTAGAGCATTTTCCAGAAGAAATTTTTATACACCAGTATATCTATACCAAGAAGGTATTAAAAGGTTTAATATGGATAAATCTCATCCTTTAAAGATCACATGGCTGTGAGATCCCTTGAAGTGGATAAATGACCCTTTCAGACCAAGGATGGAAAATGAGAAAGTCTTTGGATCTGAAGTCTCATACTTATGTATCTTGCGAATTGCACAACGCCTGATGTTGCATTCACAGTAAATTTGCTAGCATGATATAGTGTAGTCCCAACTAGAAGACATTGGGCTAGTGTCAAGACTTTACTCATATACCTCTAAGATACTTAATATCTTGAATAGTTTTTCTAGAAAAACAAGAGTTAACCATGGTGGGATATATGAATGTTCACCATCTGTCTGATCCCCGCAGTGCTAAATATAATACTGGTTTTGTGTTTTTATGAGGTGATTCAACCATTTTTTGTCAGTTTTTAAAGCAGACCTTGGTAGCTATTTCTATCAACAACTAAGAGATTATAACTTTATATGAAGCCTCACGTGAGTGCGGTTGGCTGAGATGTGTGATTAACCATATCTAGAAGTTATATGGTCTTAATACCGTTGATTATCCATGAAGATAATATTACTTGTGTTACACTAATGTAAATGGGCTATGTAAAGAGCAATACCACGAAGCATATTGCTCCTAAATTTTTCTATCCTCACGAAGTCAAGAAGAATAGTGAGGTAAAGATATTGCGGACTAAGTCATATGAAAATCTAGCAAATTTGTACACTAAGTCCTTGGCAAAAATTTATTTTTGAAAGACGTATTAGTGGCATTAGAATGAGATGACTTATAGTATGCACAGTTCAGGGTGAGTAAAACCTTTACATGATCCTGAAGATTTTACTTTATATCCTAAATATTATAAGTTGTACTCTTTTTCCCTTAATGAGTTTATCTGAAGTTTTCTCGCATGAAGGTTTTTAACGAGACAACAAGTGTAACACAGAGTGTGAGTGTAATGTACTCTTTTCTTCATTCCTTTCTTCCCATTGGGTTTTTGGAAGGAGTTTTTAATGAGACATGTGCATTACATGGTATTCACCCAAGAGGGAGTGTTGTGAAACAGATAAAATTTTAGTCTATATTTGGGAGGACTCTATCTATTGGTGGGCGAATCTGAATTCATCTCCATAGTGTTTCTTGTATATATTTGTTGGACCGAGTAGGCAACTAGAGGGGGGGTGAATAGATGCCGAATAAAATTCAACTAATTTTTTTTAAAAAAAATAAACGACCCCTAAATAGAGGGAGAAAATCTAAAATCGTGGAGATCAAAAACCCTGGATTAATTAGCGAGACAAGTCGAACAAAAATTAGTTCTATCAAAAATCGAACAAAACTTCTAATCAAGATCAAAGCAAAAAAATAAGAGAATATTGCATAAACTTATCCTTTTATTCCAAAGCCATCTTCAACAGAATGACACCAAAAATCTTCTAATCTTCAATGATTAGAAAATTTTAAATGAAATCTCTAATCTCACAAGATTAGAAAACCCTACACAAACTAAAGTGAGCACAAAAGCTCTTTGTTGTAGGCACCTTTTGTTCTAGTTCTCTTTCGTTGGATGGATGATTTCTAACCCCCTAGAACCCTCTTATTTAAAGGACTCCATACCCAGTTAATCCTTCTTGTATACGTATCAACCAAGCAGTCTCCATCTCAACTCCCGCCAACACGCACGGTAGCGACTCGGACAAAGAATCAAGCTGCCGCTAAAACAGGTCTCCTTTCGGACATCCTTCTCGCATACGTTACCCACACATGCACACTCACGTACGCAACACACGCACATATACATACGTTCACCACGCACACATGCATGCATATACATACTTCATGATGTATTTGTATGCATGTATAAAAACTTCGTATACACGTGAATGGCCACCAGCCATCACGCTGTAACGATCGACTTCACGCGCACTGTTCTCTAGTCCAAACGTCCCGCATGACACTCTCGACCCTCACGACCTCAGTTCCTCCTCGAACCTAGTCTCGGTCCCGTCATCGACCACGTTTAACCTCGAGCAACACCTGCACATAAACAAAAACACAAAAACAAATTCCGAGCCCAAGTCCGCGACTTGACTCAATGTCAATCCATGCAACTACTCACATGAGCATTGCATAAAGTCCACTTCAAAAGAAGCATCATGAAATCATCACAAATTTCATAATCTCAAATTCAAATTATTTCAATTCTGCTCAAAACCCTAATTCAGCAAAAACGCATTCACGACGGACAAGGAAATATGGTCCGGCGTACACATGAAAAATCACTCAAAAAACCATTCACACCGGATAGACAAAATCGGTCCGTTGTACAAGTGAAAGTTTCGGTTCCAAGAAGAAATCATTCTGGCGAAAACACGTTCACGACGGACAAACAAAATCGGTCCGTCGTACATGCGAAATCAAACCTCAAAAAGCCATTCACGACTGACCAAAGAAGTTTGTCCGCCGTACATGCAAAACTTATTGGTTTCTTGGAAGATTGAGTTCGACTCATGAGCTCAAAAACACGTTCACGACAGACCAACAAAGTTTGTCCGTCGTAGATGGGAAACTTACTAGACCAACAAAGTTTGTCCGTCGTAGATGGGAAACTTACTGTTTCTTGAGATCTTGGTCCGGCGCAAAAGCGAAACTTACTGCTTCAGCACATGATTTCACAATATTCAATTCTTTTCAAATACTCATCATCAAAAAAAAAACATGAATCAAAAACAATGATCCTTCAATCTCCCCCTTGATGAGTAATTTGACAAAACATAAAATTCTCAATTCTCAAACAGTTTGAATTGAATTTCTCCTTTCTTTTTATTTTTCTTCTTCTTGACTTGCTCTCCCCCTTTTTGACAAAATAGTCATCAAAATCTCAAAACTCCCCCTTAATGAATGCAGTATCTCAAGCTTTGAAGTATTTTCAAGGTATATAATCAAAATAAAGCATTTGGTCAATTTATCCAATGAGAAGGCAAATCGTGAGAATATGAAGGCTCTAACACATAGAGTAGTTGTTGCATATGCAAATTAGAGCAAACAAGTAAAATGTCATAAACTGATTTTGCCAAAGCTAAAAAGAAATCTATCATGAGCAAAGAGAGACTTTCAAATTCACTAATGTTTGTCTCAAGCCTTTTTCAAAAATTGAATTTCCTTTTTCTCTTTTAGCAAGTTTGACAATTTTGCTTTGTGATCAACAGGATGACAAGTAACTGCACACTAGCCCATACTTGTGTATGAGTAGGTAGTTCTTTCTTGTATCTTTCTTAGTTTATATTGGCAAGTGGCTTCACATTGTTCTGAACTTTTGTTTAGACAAGTAGCCTTTGCTTGCATCTTTTGAATTTAAATCCTGGCAAGGAAGCTGCACATTGTACTAAACTTGTGTTTAACCAAGTAGCTTTTGCTTGCATCTTTTCAACTTGCTTTTATCATTTAAAACACTGATTTTGCTTGAGACTCATAATGATCATTTGAAGTCCAACAAAAGCTCACACATAGTTTCTAATCAGCTCTAGCCTTTCAACAGATGACAAGAAACTTTTAAGCCTATTTCACAAATGCCATACTATAATGTACAAGAGCCAAAATATTCTCGAAAAGCATCTCAAATTGAGTTCTTTTAGTCTTTTAGTCTTTTAATAAGAAGTGAAGCAATGTAGCAATAATTTGACTATATACACAAGAATAGTCAACAAAGCTTTGTACTACATGATGCAATGAAAGCAGGGAGTTTTCTTTAAGTGTAACGGCAAAATAGCTCCTTGTAATAACTAAAGCCAAGTAACACAGATGAAAGAGTTAAAGTCAAGACTTCCCCTCAAATCAACCCATGGGGATGAATGATCCCAAGTTCACCGCGTAAGAAAGCAAAGCGAGAAGAATCAAGTGGCTTAGTGAAAATATCAGCAATTTGAGCATCCGAATCAACAAATTTCAGCTCAATAGCTCCTTTTCAACATGATCTCTAAGAAAATGATATCGAACATCAATGTGTTTAGTCCTTGAATGTTGAACAGATTTTTAGCGATGTGAATTTCACTAGTATTATCACAAAGAAGTGGAACACTATTAAAGTTAATGCCGTAATCTTTAAGAGTTGAAGTGATCCAAAGAATTTGTGAACAACAACTAGCGGCCGCAACGTATTCACCAAGCAGATTGAGCAATCGAGGACTGTTTCTTAGAAGACCATGAAACAAGTGAAGTGCCAAGAAAATGACAGTGCCGTAAGTACTCTTTCTATCTAATCTACACCCCGCAAAATCAGCATCGAATATCCTAGGAGTGTAAGCGAAGAAGAACAAGAATACCAAATGCCAAATTCAGGAGTGGAGCGAAGATACCTGAAAATTCTTTTAATTGCTTGTCGATGTGATTCTCGAGGAGAGGCTTGAAATCGAGCGCACAAACATACTGCAAAATGTATGTCGTGTCTCGGCGATCAAATCTGAAGTGATCCAATCATGCTTCAGATTCTTTTTGGTCCATCTCGACACCATTTTCGTCAAGATCCAAAATTGTTGTTGTGCTCATTGGAGTAGATACTGACTTTCCTTCTCCCATGTCAAATTTCTTTAGTAACTCCTTTGTATACTTGGATTGGTGCAAGAAGATCCTTCTTTCGCTTGCTTGATTTGAAATCCAAGGAAGTATGTCAACTCTCCCATCATACTCATCTCGAATTCCCTGGACATCAGCTCAGAAAATTGCAATACAAGAGAGTGGGAGGATCCTCCAAAGATAATATCATCCACATAAATTTGCACCATAAGGAATTGATCATTTGAATTTTGAGTAAACAGAGTTTTATCAACTTTTCCCATCTCAAAATTATGTTGAAGCAAGAAGCCTTTTAATCTATCATACCAAGCACGAGGTGCTTGTTTTAATCCATAAAGAGCTTTTGTCAAACGATATACATGATTGGGAAATTTTTCATTTTCAAAGCCAAGAGGTTGTTTCACAAAAACTTCTTCTTCTATAAACCCGTTTAGAAAAGCACTTTCACATCCATTTGAAATAACTTAAAACCTTTTGATGCTGCAAAAGCCAAGAGAATGCGAATAGCTTCTAAACGAGCAACAGGAGCAAATGTTTCATCAAAATCAATTCCTTCAAGTTGAGAATATCCTTGAGCAACAAGTCTAGCTTTGTTTCTAACAATTATTCCATCCTCATTTAACTTGTTCTTAAAAACCCATTTTGTTCCAATAATATTTTGATTTTTAGGAGGTTCCACTAAAGTCCAAACTTTATTCCGTTCAAAGTTTTCTAACTCTTCATGCATCGCATCTACCCAAGAACTATCAGTTAAAGCATGAGTAATGTTCTTAGGTTCAAAATTTGCAACAAAAGCAGAATGCATGCATAAAAGAGTTTGAGATGAATTAGAACGTGTCACCCTTTCATGAAGACTTCCAATAATTTGTTTAGGAGGATGGTTCTTTAAAACAAGAAGGGAGGTCGATTATTTCAGTCGTCGTGGGAGGTGTAGAAGAATCAAGTAGTAGTTACATCAATTTGTTCAGGACATCTTCCCGCTCAGAGATATGAGCTCATCATCATCATTATCTTCATCATTTTCTTCGAATCTTTTATCCAAAAAGATTGGCTCTAAATCTTCTCGTGAACCTGAAATGTCGGGTCTAGCTCCAGGGCTAGCCTCATCAAAAGTAACATCGCATGTCTCCAACAATTTGTTAATCGATAAATCAAGTACACGATATCCACGAGAGTGCAACGAATAGCCAAGAAAAATACCATCTGTACTACGAGCTTCGAATTTATCAAGATTTCCATGTTTAAGAATAAAGCATTTGCAACCAAACACTCGTAAGTGAGAAACAGATGGTTTACGATCAAATCTCAGTTCATAAGATGTTTTACCATGTAACGCTCTGAGATAGACCCTATTTGATATATAGCAAGCGTAAGAAATTGCCTCATTTCAAAATTTTCTTGAAGTGTTGTATTCATCTAGCATAGTTCTAGCCATTTGAATCAAAGTTCTATTTTTCCTTTCTACAACACCATTCTGTGAGGGAGAATATGGCGAAGAAAATTGATGTTCAATCCCATTAGTTTCACAAAAGATTTGAACAAAGCATTTTTGAATTCGCACCATTATCAGTTCTTATGGCTTTCAATGTGTTAGGCAATTCATTTATTAATCTCATAATGAAGACATGAAAAAGTCCAAAAATCTCATCTTTTGAAGATAGAAAATGCACCCAAGAGTATCTTGAATAATCATCAACTATCACTAGAAAGTACCACTTACCTCCAAAATAGATTGTACTCGAGATGGTCCCATCAGATCCATGTGAAGAAGTTGACCAGGGCCGGTGGTCATTATAGTGGAGATAGGAGCATGAGGGGCTCCAACCATCTTACCATGTCGACAGAAGCACAAACAATATTTTTGCAAGATTTTAATTTCGGCAAGCCACGAATTAAGTCTAGACCACTCAATCTAGATAACAGATCAAATCCCATGTGGCCTAACCGACGATGCCAAAAATTGAGATTTCTAGATTCAAGCAACAAAACAATGTGAACTTGAAGCATTGCTAAAATTTGCTATGAAAATTTTTCCAAGTCTAGATATCTCAAGAATCAAGTTTCCGGAAGCATCGAGTACTCTACATGCATTAGGTTTAAAGCTCACTTCAAAGTTTTCATCCAACAATTGTGATATCTTGTGAAGGTTGAATTTTAGTTTAGACACCAGAGAGACATTCTTCAAAGTAAAGTGTTCATTTACCTTCACTGTACCTTTGCAAAGGACGCTGGCGTCCAAAGAGTAGCATCTCCAAAAGTGATCGCCTCGTTCCCGTGATGCTTTTGTTAGGAGGAGAACCAACTTGAGTTGCCCGTCATGTGTTGGCAGATCCTGAATCAATAACCCGGATGTTCTCCTTCCCTTCTCGTACCACCTACATGTTATGAGCAGAAGATGCCGAGGATTCATCTTTGGGGTTAGAAAAGCATGCTTTAGGTATCCAAAGATCGAATCACTCGACGAAGCAGTGATCGCATAAAAACTTGTGAGAGTAATGAATTTTTGTTTGCTTTCACAGAGCCTGTCACAATATTGCTTTCATGACCATGTCTATGCACATACAAAGAAGTGGAAGGTGTTTTCTTTTTGTAACCTAAACCTGCTCTTCTATTGTCATAGATTGTAAAGGCCCTATTAGATGGTTTATGACGGTATGACCTGGGCTTTTCAAAACTTTTAATTTCTCCAGTCATTTTAGAATTTTTAATTCTCTTTCCCTTCTCGATTTTAGCTTTCCTGTAGCAGAAGTTTTCTAGATGACCATCTTTGTGACAAAAAGTGCATTTGTACCTGAGTTTTGAAGTACTTGCTCCTTTACTTTGAGTGGGTTGAGTTTTTCCAGAAAAATCAATAGATCCAGCAGATTTGAATTTTGTTTTACTTGGTTTAGGAGGGAGGATTTCAATTTTACCAGTACCAATTGTTTTCACAATTACAGGAGGGTTGTTTTTCAAGTGTTCAAAGTGATCAAAGCCTATCCCACTGTTTTTAACACTTATTTTTGATTTATCAAGAATCAGATTCAAGTTTTTCTTTCCTCCAGCAAATTTTTCCAAAGTTGATTTTAAATATTCATTTTCTCTAAGTACAACAGGGCAATTTTGACATGGATCAACTTGATATTTTTTAGCCTTTTCTTTTGAGGTGACAGTAGAGTGAGTAAAGATGATGTGTCCAGCAAGACAAGTTGCTTGTATTTTCCTTAAATTCTCTCTAGTGACAAACAATTCTTGCAACACATAAAAATGCATTATTGAACCAAAAGCTAAAGTTTGCTTGAACTTATCAACTTCACTTTTTAGCAAATTTAGCTCTTTTATTTTGCAAGAATGAGCAGCTCTAAGTGATTGCAATTCTAATGAGAACCCCTCACAATTATCACATGCATCATTGTTAGAAATAGAATTTCTAAGTTTTTCATTTTCAGTTTTCAGCATGGACAAATCATTCTCTAAATTTTTATTTTTGATTGAAGATTTTCTTAAAGATTTTCTCAATATGACTAAAACTTCACAAAGCTCATTATATGAAGGCATTACCTCATCACAGTCGCTGGAAGTGCTGTCGTTGTCACTAGAATCACTAGTGTTCCCTTTTGCCATGAAGCACAGTCCGGTGAAATCTTTCTCGTTCAGCTTCGTTTGCTTTGCTTCCTTCTCATCGTCAGTTGAATCATCAATGTCGCTTAAGTCTAAGCGACCAATTGCAGTGAAGACTTTGTTGAGCATTTTCTTCGTCCGTTGCTTATTTTTGTCCTTGCTCTCTTTTGGCCGGAAGGTTTTGGAGGAGTTGCTTTGATCCTTCTCGTCTCTAACTTTGTTCTTGAAGCAGTTAGCACGGACGTGTCCTGCCTTGCCGCAGTTGTAGCAGTGGATGGAGGCTCCTCTTCTTTCCCTTGATCTCATGTAAGCTGCATTGACACGCTTGGAAAGAAGAGCAAGTGTATCTTCTGGTATTTGATCTAGTTGTTCATCACTAAGAGCACTCAAGGCAGTAATGGAATATGATGATGAAGCACTAGTAGCATTATCACATGAAGAAGAATTTGCATTAAGAGCCAAAGAGTTATCACTGGATGTTCTGGAAACAATATCTATCTCAAAAGTTTTGAGACTAGAATATAATTTATCCAATGTCATTTCACTCATCTTGTGAGCCTCCCTAAATGCGATTACTTTCATTTGCCGATTTTAAGATCAAGAGATGATAAGAAATGTCTAGCATTTTCGTGAGTCGGTGTATTGTACATCAACAGCTCTAAGATTGTTTAAGATTCTATTAAAACGAGCAAAACAATCATCTAATGATTCTCCAGAGTTCATTTCAAATCTAGTGTATTCCTTCTAAATTGATCTTGCCTAGCCTCTTTGACAGAGTCAGTGCCTTCATGATAATCTTGAAGAGATTTCCAAATTTCATGAGCAGTGAGTAAATGACAGACTCTATCGAATTCTTTTCTAGCAAGTCCTTGAAGCAATATGTTTCTAGCTCTATTATTACTTTCAACATCCTTTTCAAACTCGATTTTATCAATATCATCATTAGAAGGAAGCTTGTATGAAATCTTTACCTTGCGCCAAATCGCGTTACCTTGAGCTTGAAGATATGCAGTCATTCGGATCCGCCAGTGGGGGAAGTCTGTGCCATCGAAGATTGGCGGCTTGTTCGAGTATTTCTCCGTTGCCATAACTTATCGTTTACTAATCACCTGTTAAGATGGATTAGTAGAACCTGGCTCTGATACCACTTGTTGGACCGAGTAGGCAACTAGAGGGGGGGTGAATAGATGCCGAATAAAATTCAACTAATTTTTTTTAAAAAAAATAAACGACCCCTAAATAGAGGGAGAAAATCTAAAATCGTGGAGATCAAAAACCCTGGATTAATTAGCGAGACAAGTCGAACAAAAATTAGTTCTATCAAAAATCGAACAAAACTTCTAATCAAGATCAAAGCAAAAAAATAAGAGAATATTGCATAAACTTATCCTTTTATTCCAAAGCCATCTTCAACAGAATGACACCAAAAATCTTCTAATCTTCAATGATTAGAAAATTTTAAATGAAATCTCTAATCTCACAAGATTAGAAAACCCTACACAAACTAAAGTGAGCACAAAAGCTCTTTGTTGTAGGCACCTTTGTTCTAGTTCTCTTTCGTTGGATGGATGATTTCTAACCCCTAGAACCCTCTTAATTAATGGACTCCATACCCATGCGAATCATTGTTGTATACGTATCATCAAAGCAGTATCCTTCTCAACTCCGCCAACACGCACGGTAGCGGACTCGGACAAAGCTGCGCTGCCAAAAGCAGTCTCCTTTCGACATCCTTCTCGTGATACGTTACTCCACACATGCACACTCACGCACGCAACACACGCACATATACATACGTTCACCACGCACACATGCATGCATATACATACTTCATGATGTATTTGTATGCATGTATAAAACCAGATACACGTGAATGGCCACCAGCCATCACGCTGTAACGATCGACTTCACGCCAAGATCGTTCTCTAGTCCAAACGTCCCGCATGACACTCTCGACCCTCACGACCTCGGTTCCTCCTCGAACCTAGTCTCGGTCCCGTCATCGACCACGTTTAACCTCGAGCAACACCGCACATAAACAAAAACACAAAAACAAATTCCGAGCCCAAGTCCGCGACTTGACTCAATGTCAATCCATGCAACTACTCACATGAGCATTGCATAAAGTCCACTTCAAAAGAAGCATCATGAAATCATCACAAATTTCATAATCTCAAATTCAAATTATTTCAATTCTGCTCAAAACCCTAATTCAGCAAAAACGCATTCACGACGGACAAGGAAATATGGTCCGCGTACACATGAAAAATCACTCAAAAACCATTCACACCGGATGCATAAAATCGGTCCGTTGTACAAGTGAAAGTTTCGGTTCCAAGAAGAAATCATTCGCGAAACACGTTCACGACGGACAAACAAAATCGGTCCGTCGTACATGCGAAATCAAACCTCAAAAAGCCATTCACGACTGACCAAAGAAGTTTGTCCGCCGTACATGCAAAACTTATTGGTTTCTTGGAAGATTGAGTTCGACTCATGAGCTCAAAAACACGTTCACGACAGACCAACAAAGTTTGTCCGTCGTAGATGGGAAACTTACTGTTTCTTGAGATCTTGGTCCGGCGCAAAAGCGAAACTTACTGCTTCAGCACATGATTTCACAATATTCAATTCTTTTCAAATACTCATCATCAAAAAAAAACATGAATCAAAAACAATGATCCTTCAATATTGTGCATTGCCTTGTACAGAAAAATAAATTTAATAAAGAGAGTACTTTGTCCCTTTACATTGTGTATACTTCTATTTTGTTTATGTGATTGCATTGGCACGCTATCGATTAATTGTGGACGAACGATTATGTTTTACAACAAACAAATGGAGGTATTTCTTGTCAAGTTTGGGTAACTAACCGACATGGGTCGACTTTGTCAGATTCTTCCGGTAACATGTACCAGCGAAGAAAACTCACGGAGACACAAAGACAATTACACGATCTGGAAGAGCACAATGTAATATGCGCTGCAATGAAGTTGCAGCTTTTTTGGGGCTTTTCTTCTCTATTTATTCATACTAAAGACTGTAACCGAATACAATTGATATGTCCAGGTAAGAGACTCGGACATGGACTCGGACATGCCAAACTGAAGAAAACACATAAATCAAAACTAACTAGGAAACCGACACAAGGTTTAATAGCTAACAAATCTCCCCCTAAACCTTGTGTCTATACTATAGATATCACACCTATTTTGCCTCGCAGTTCCTGAAACCTTGCCCTGGGCAAAGCCTTCGTCAAGATGTCTACGAGCTGATCTTCAGTTTTTATGTAGCTTGTTCTGATGATCCCGCTCTCCACCGCATCACGAATGAAATGAAACCTTGTTTCAATGTGCTTGCTCCTGTCGTGATATACTGGATTCTTGATGAGTGCCAATGCAGACTTGTTGTCTATTCTGAGGTCAACTCCATCAGACTCCTCTCTCTTAAGATCACTAATGAGCCGAGCAAGCCAAATTCCCTGACATGCTGCTGTTGCTGCAGCAATGTACTCTGCTTCACATGTGGAGAGGGCTACCACTCTTTGTTTCTGGGCCTGCCAACTAACCAAATTTCTCCCCAGAAAATGCATGATGCCGGAGGTGCTTTTTCGAGTATCAACATCACCTGCATAATCACTGTCGCTGTATCCAATGAAGTTATCTGCCTTTTCCTTCAAGTAATGACAACCATATTGGATTGTTCCAGCTATATAGCAGATGATCCTCTTCACAGCTGAGAGGTGCTCCGTTGTTGGCTTTTCCATAAACCGACTGACATAACCAACTGAGAAGGCTAGGTCTGGTCTTGTGTTTACCAAGTATCGCAAACTCCCCACCAAGCTCCTATATTCTGTGGCATCAATTAGAGGAGCAGAGCTCTCTTTACTAAGTTTGAAACGGGGCTCCATTGGAATTGCACAGGCATTGCAACCTGTAAGCCCTACTCGTTCAACAATCTGTGATGCATATGCCGCTTGAATCAGGAAAAATTCTCCTTGAGCTTGTTTTACCTCAATTCCCAGGTAGAAGGACAGCAGACTGAGGTCACTCATACTGAACTCAGTCTTCATCTGTGCCTTGAATTGCTCAATCTCCTTGCTGTCGCCACCGACGATCACAATATCGTCAACGTACACCCCAACCAGCAAACGCGCCCCCTTTGCTCCTCGCGCGTAAAGTCCATGCTCTAGTGGACATTGGGTGAAACCAAGTTTTTTAAGCGTGCGATCCAGCTTTATGTTCCATGCTCGCGGCGCCTGACGAAGCCCATACAGAGCCTTGTCAAGCCGATACACTTTGTCTTCTTTCCCTTTGACAGTGAATCCCGGGGGCTGGACGACGTAGACTTCCTCTTCAAGTTCTCCATTCAAGAAAGCGGATTTGACGTCCATGTGATGGACAGTACATCCTTCTTATGCAGCGAGCGCGAGCAGCAAGCAGACAGAATCGAGGCGTGCTACGGGCGCGAATACCTCATCGAAGTCAACGCCTGCTCGCTGCACGTAGCCCTTTGCCACTAGCCGCGCATTGTGTTCGACCACATTTCCTGCTGCATCTTTCTTGAGCTTATACACCCATTTTAGTCCAATTGGGCGATTTCCTGGTGGGAGATCCATAAGTCGCCATGTATGGTTCTCTTCAATTGACGTAATCTCGTCGAGCATAGCACCTCTCCATGCCTCGTCTTGCTCTGCCTGAGTGAACGAGGCAGGTTCTTCACCATTCATGAGCAACAGATCCTCCTACAGCTCACGGGTCGCCAATCCTGGTGGTGAGCCAGGCCCCACCAGGTCGTCTAGTTTGCGGAAGCGGAGCGATGCATCATCTTGATCTGTATCATAATCCTCTGGATTATAAGGTGGCGGTGATACGAATTCCACCGGTGCCGCACCACTGGATGGTGCACTCAACGCTGCTGCGCTTGCCATAGCTGATGTCGATGCTCCCCTCATGCTAGTGTCCGGTTGGAACGTGGTAATCACCCCTGGTTGGTTCACGGCTGTATACTCGATGATGAACTCGTTGTCGATGCCACCATTGCCCTGATCGCCATCCCACTGCCATCGCGCCTCTTCTTCAAAGACTACATCACGGGTGATGTGTACACGCCTTGAACTCGGATCATAGGCACGGTATGCCTTAGACCCAGGCTCATATCCAACGAAGATCATCTTTCTGCTTCTATCTTCGAGTTTCTTCAGATTTGGTGAGGTGATCTTTACATGTGCCACACATCCGAAAGTCCTAAAGTGATGCACTGCCAGTCGCTTCCCATTCCAGAGCTCATATGGTGTTCTCCCACCAATGCTCTTGGACATTGATCTATTTAAGATGTACACAGCAGTGCTTACGGCTTCCCCCCAGAACATACCAGGTAGACCCTTTGCTTTGAGCATGCTTCGTGCTGTCCCAACGACCATCTGGTTCCGCCGCTCAACGACCTCGTTGTGTTGGGGGGAATACGGTGCCGTCAACTCCCGTTGCACGCCCAACTCGGCACAGTATTTATTGAACTCGTTTGCGGTGAACTCTCCACCTCTGTCCGTGCGAAGTGCACGCAGCTTCTTCCCGCTCTTTCTTTCGGTCGCCGCTTGGATTCACTTGATAACAGTAGTGGCAGCCTCCTTCGAGGGAAGAAGGACCAGCCACGTATATCGACTGTAATCATCAACTAGCAGAAGGAAATAGCGGTTACCACTTGGGGTTGCCGGCGTGATCGGGCCACAGAGGTCGCCGTGGAGCAACTGGAGAGGCTCGGTGGCGCGCCCCTGTGCCTGCTCTGGGAAGGGCGCTCGCCTCTGTTTGCCGGCAAGACAGGCGTCACACACCTGATCCACCTGCGTGAGCACCGGTAGCCCACGTACCAAGCCTTCTTTCCCCATCCTTCGTAGTGCGGCAAAGTTGATGTGGCCGTACCGAGCGTGCCAACGCCATGCATCTTCACTCGTCCGTGCTGCCAAGCACACGGGACGCACAATGTTGAGGTCGATGAGGAATAGGCGATTGGAATTTCGATGGACCTTAGTGAGGAGGCGCTGATGTTCATCACGAATCCTCATTACGCCATCTTGAATCAGCACTTGGCATCCGCTCTCATCCAGCTGCCCTATGCTTATGATGTTTGTGGTGAGGCGTGGGATGAGGTAGACATTGGAGAGAGTGCGGTGTTCTCCATTCTTGCACGCGAGCAGGACGGTGCCGCATCCTTCGATCTGGACAACAGAGCCATCCCCGAAACGTACATTTCCGGTGATGTTGGCGTCGATGTCGGAGAAGACTGCCCGGCACCCCGTCATATGGTTGGAAGCACCGGTGTCCAACACCCAGCGCGTTGACTCCCGCTCCTCTGCTCCCTTGAACGTGGCGAAGACCTCCGCCTCCACCAGTCTGAGCTCGCCCTCCGTCGCACGCTGTGAGGGCACCATGGTGGAGTGCTGCACGTTCGTTGGTGAGGCCGCAGGTGGCGTTGTGGTAACGGAGGATCCATCTTCTCCGGGGATTGAGGATTGAGATTGGGGATTGGGAAATTGTGGTGGCGGCGGCGTAAGGTTGGAAGAGACGCTGCCCCCTTCCAGCAGGAGCAAAGTATCTTCCTGGGCCACGTGTGCTTGCTCCTCCCGTTTGGGCTTGCTGCGGCAATCTCGGGCCCAATGCCCTATTTTACCACAGTTGTGGCATTTCTCCTTGCTACGTCTTGACCCGGAGCTTGGGTTCTTCGAGCTCCTGCCGCCACCGCCGCGACCTCTCCCCCTTCTGCTGTGACGCCCGCCTCGGCTGTTCCAACCACCTCTGCCTCGTTCACCCTCCTGCTCCCTCCTTTTGGTGCGCTCAGCCCACTCTTCTTCGGTGAGGTAGAGCTTGCCGCTACCATTTGTAACGGGCTGCTTGTCATCGCTGTCCTCCACCAACTTGAGCCTTCCGATGATGTCCTCTACTGTCAGCGTTGACAAGTCCAACAAGGTTTCAATTGAGAGTACAATTTGGCGAAACCTGGGAGGGGCAGCCCGAAGGAGCTTCTCAACCACCTTCTGTTCCGGCTCCGGGTCACCGAAGGTGGCTAGTTGGGTGACTAGACCATTGAGGCGCATGGCAAAATCTTCTACAGTTTCGCCATCGCGGAAGGTGAGTCCCTCAAACTCCCTTCGCAACTTCTGGACGCTCGACTTACGGATGCGATCATCACCCACCCGCATTGTCTTGATGCAGTTCCATGCCTCCTTGGCCGTTGCCTTGGCGGCCATAGTGGAGATCATCTCCGGTGGTATTGCGCTGCAGATGGCGTCCAACGCCATCCTGTCTTCATGGAGCTCGACGTTGCCAGGGTCGATGGCGCTCCACAGGCAGCGCGCCTGCAACTTAATCTTCATCAACAAACTCCAATCGTTGTAGTTCGTCTTCGTGAGTAGAGGGTAGTTTGCCGGACCGCCCGCCTCCTTGACCACACGTTGCACGACTAGTTGTCGGTCGTCGTCGTTGCGGTTTCGGCGTCGCAGTGCCACCGGCGTCGGAGATCGTCCGCGCTGCCTCCGCGGCGGCGTCAGCGATCCCTCCTCCCGTCTACTGGACTGAGACATCTCCGGATTGGATCAACAAGCTGGAGCTCTGATACCAATTGTCAGATTCTTCCGGTAACATGTACCAGCGAAGAAAACTCACGGAGACACAAAGACAATTACACGATCTGGAAGAGCACAATGTAATATGCGCTGCAATGAAGTTGCAGCTTTTCTGGGGCTTTTCTTCTCTATTTATTCATACTAAAGATTGTAACCGAATACAATTGATATGTCCAGGTAAGAGACTCGGACATGCCAAACTGAAGAAAACACATAAATCAAAACTAACTAGGAAACCGACACAAGGTTTAATAGCTAACAGACTTAACACTCACGCCACCAATTTATCAGTTGTGAAGGCGTGGTTAGATAATTTTTTCAATAATATAGCTGAGGGTTTGATTGACCAAAATCAAATAGGGAAAGGATATATATATCAGAAAAACTATCGGACGCTATACCGTCTAAACGGTATAGCAATGAAACGCATGAAACTTATGATTTTTTATACTGAAACTCATGAAACTTAACACTAAAAACTAATGAAACCTGAAACTCATGAAACTAAACACTGAAACACATGGAACCGATCACGAGTTTCACAAGTTTCATAAGTTTCGGGCTATACCGTTGGAACGGTATACCGTCCAATAGTTCTGCTCTATATATATATATATATAGGAAGCCTTTTCTGTACTCTTGGGAGTACGTACTCCCACCCCCAGTATACCACTTAAACGAATATGTTATACTCCTTTATCACTTTCAGTATACTCCAATAATAATTCTAAGATACTATAATACGGCATAAATGAAAAAAATTCATGAGAGCCATTTATTTTTTGTTATATACCGTTTTTCATGTGTAAAAAGAGTATATAAACAAATTATGCTATAAATGGTGGATTTTAATGAAATTTTTCGTGGAATTCACTTTGAAGTATCTTATAATTAGTATTAAAGTATGCTCAAATAGATAAAGAAGTATAACAATGTCATTTATGCAGTATTTTGAGAGTGGGAGTACGTACTCCCAAGGGTATGGAACCATTTTCCTATATATATATATATATATATATATATATATATATATATATATATATATATATATATATATATATAGCTTGATTGCGTTTGCGCTCAACTGAACCGTCGAGGGCCGATATCAATTAAAGTCAGACTGCAAGGATTTGATTGCAAAAAACTGAAATAATGGCAGGCGGAATCATATTTACCCATCCCATTTCCACTTGACGCTTGGAGTATATGCACAGGGTGCTGTACTGCTGTTACTTGATCCCTATCTTGAAGAATGCAGAGGAAGAACTAAACAGAAATGTTCCAGCGACAACAATATATGCCCATCTCCACTCAAATAAATCTTCGGCATTGGTACCTGCTCATCTGCTAGCATTGATTCATGTGCTATATAAGGGCGAGAGGAGGAGGCCAGGGAGGAGTGTGAGGGCAAGCAAGAAGCTAGCGTAGCAAAGCCCTAAGCTAGGTAGCCATGGATCAGTACGGTGCAAGGGCTCCAGGGACAATGCGGTGCAGGCACTGCAGTGCGTGCCTAACCGTGATGCCCGGCGTCCGTGCCATCCAGTGCGCGCAGTGCAACCGCGTGACGCGCGTGCGGGGGCGGGTGCCGCCGCAGCCGCCTGGAGGACCGCTGCCGCCGCAGTTCCCCCGCGCCCGCGGCAAGAAGCGCGCCGTCCTGATCGGCATCAAGTACACGGGCAGGCGGGCCAGCGAGCTGAGGGGCCCCGTCAACGACGTCAAGTGCATGAGGCACCTCCTCTGCGAGCGGTTCGGCTTCCCCAACGACTGCGTCCTCATCCTCACCGGTAAAGCAAGAGCCCGTCAACTCTTCCATATCTCCGCGCTCGTCCATGTCGCTGGCACTGATTCGCGGCGTGCATGCTGCTTGATCCATTGCCAGATGAGGAGAAGGACCCTTGCAGGCTGCCGACCAAGGAGAACATCCGGATGGCGATGCACTGGCTGGTCCAGGGCTGCAGCTACGGCGACTCACTGGTGTTCCAATTCTCCGGCCTCGGCGCGCAGGTCCCCGACGACGACGGCGACGAGGTGGACGGCTACGACGAGGCCATCTGCCCCATGGACTCCTTCCTGCAGGGCCCCATCCTGGACGACGAGATCAACGAGGCCATCGTCCGCCCGCTCGTGCACGGCGTCAAGCTCCACGCCATCATCGACGCCCCCCACAGCGCCACCGTCCTTGACCTCCCGTACCTCTCCAGCTTGTCAAGGACCGGATACTGGCAGTGGGAGGACCACCGCCCTCCGTCAGGCGCCTGCAAAGGCACGAGCGGAGGCCGGGCCATGCTGATCAGCGGCTGCAGCGACGGAAAAAGGCAAATGAGCGTGGTCCGTGAACCTACTCTCGTTCTCTGAATGTTCAGAAGAATCAACCAATACGAACAATGCTCGCTGTTTCTTTTGATTGTTTACATGCCATGACTCATGCCGCCATGCGTGCAGCTACCTGAAGCTTACGCTTCAGTTGGAGCCATGACGCACAGCTTCATCAGAGCACTCGAGTGTGAGCCACGGGTCACCTACGGTCGCCTGCTCACCTCAATGAGAGCCATCATCCGCGACGGCGGCGGGAACTGCAACCTGCAAGGACCCATCGGCGCGCCTATTCGCAAGGTGGCCAATTTCAGCGGCGTGCAGGTGAGATTTGGTGATTCTGAATTCTGATCAGTCATCACCCCATTTGGTTCTACTGATTTTTGCAGTCAACAGTGCACTACTGATTTTTGCCATGACACGGCTTTGTGGTAAAAATTTTCAGGAGCCTCAGCTGTCTGCTTCAGACATGTTTGACATCTATCGGGAGCCGTTTGCCATGTAAACCCGTGGCGTGGCTCGTCCTTTCAGGCTACTGCGCCGGCAATACTTAATCGTCGTGTCGAAATAATCAACCGATGTGTTAACTACGATGTTGCTTGTAACAGTATGTGTGATGTATGACCTGCCATGACTTCATAAGAGAGTCTAGCTCACAGGTTCTGGAAGGCTTGGTTCTTCGTCCATGCATACCTCGTGAGCCTGTTGAGCTCATTGTAATAAGGCTGTTGTGTGTTGTCTCTTCTCGTAAATAAATCAAGTGCTACGCTGCTTGATCTCCAGAAAGATGAAAAAAAAAGAGGCACAAATTAATTGTGATAACTGTGTGATCGAATGATGCGGAAAGGCACCACGTACGCTATCACGCAGACATGACGAGATGGAACTGAAACCGACGGTTTTTCGCATTGCCATGTTCAGAACCACGGCTAGCCTTCTCCTTTCACTTGTGAAAATTCGGCAAGAGCAGAGCAAAAGCAGTTAGTTGCCTTCGATGGGCCAGTTACAAGATGCCTTTCACAGTCCATGTATTTACAATGCACAAAGGTTTTGGTTACATCGGCCGTTCAAGAAAAGAAGAGATAATCATAAAACTTTACAAGCCTATCCACATGGAGATCCCCAAATTCAGAAGTATCCACCGTTAATGCAGTTGCACCTGCTGATTTAAGCAACAAGGATTGTTAATGGTTTAATTATGAGAAATTTTACGGTGCATTATACTAGTAATATATAATGTGTAGTAGAAATCGCATCTAATCGTTTATTTGTTAAGGGTGTTTCTATGACACTACTACCAGATGAAGTATAAGTAAACTCTAGTTAATCTGATCTATTGGATCAAAAAGAATAAATGATTCATATTCAATTTAGTGTACTGTAAAAAAGCTCTTAGTTATTGTCAACAGGCATGTCAAATTTCATTGTCTGTGAATTGTGACCAATACAAAACAACGATTTGATTGGTATCGATTGGCTTGGCAGGTTTTGTCAAATGTATTTATACTTAATTGGAAGAACAGCCAATGCATACCTTCTCGCCACTCGAAGCATTTGAAACCGGTTCTTGGAAATACTCGACGATATTCTTGCACACCTCTTTGTGCTTCTCTAGATTGACTGCATGCCCAGCGTTTTTTACAATGACCAGCCGAGAATTCTCCCCAAGATGCCTGTAATACGTATAGTAATGTTATTTAGTAGAAGGAGCTGTGTTTGGTACATCATTCTACCAAAATTCAGAGGGAAGCAGCCGACAGGCACACCTCTGCAACCTATGAGCCAGCTCCATTGGAAACACCTGATCTTGCTCCCCCCAAATTATCAATGTTGGCTGCATAATCAGGTGAAATCACATCATTGATTTCATGTGCTGGCCACAATTTCAAGGCAATTTCTGAGTTCCTCGCAATTAGAAACTACCACTACCTGGCTAATTTTAGGAAGATCTGAAAGTTTCCTATCATTGATGAGAGCATGCAGCAGCTCCGTTTTCTCCTGGACATGATCTGAGCCCATCACCTGATGCATCCATCACATCATACACCCAATAGATGAATCAACACTAATAGAATCAACTAGAGAACTAATAATACGCGTAAGCAAAAGAAAAGGAAATTAACGAAGAAAATGGTAAATTAGCTGACGTTTATGTAGTCCTTGAGGAAGCAAGATGGCATGAGGGGCGGCGGGCGGACGAAGGTTAGCTTCACGAGCCGCCGCACGTCGGCTGGCCGCCGTGGGACGAGCAACTCGGCGGCCTCACTGATGCTGGCGACAGGGAAGAGCCCCGCGGCGAGGTCGCTCTCCTCCAGGCACACGCCCGTGCACACCATGACCGCCCGCTCCACTGCTTCTGGGTACATGGCAGCCATCCGGTACCCAACGAAGCCGCCATAGCTGACGCCGACCACCGCGAAACGCCGCACGCCAATGGCGTCCATGGCGGCCTTGACGGTTCTTGATTGGAAGGTTTCGGAGCGCTCTGAGACGGGCGAGGAGGAGGCGCCAAAGAAGAGGAGGTCCGGGACGATAGGGTCGAGACCTGCAGCGAGGAGCTGGCGGAGGTACGGGGCCCACTGCCATGTGGCGGAGGCACCGAAGCCGTGAAGGAGGAGGACGGGGCGACGCGTGGGGCGCGGCGGGGCCCAAACGTGGACGGTGGTCCCAGCGCCGGCAGGGGAGGAGAGGCGGACGGAGAAGGGGCGGAGGCCGGCTGAGAGGAAACGACGCCGAAGTAGGCGGTCGCGTGCCGCCGAGAAGCTGAGGATGCACGGCCGCCTCCGCCTGGTGGGCGGAGTCTCCGGTACCGGCACTAGCACCGGTGCCGGCTCCGACGCCGTGGTGGAGACGGGAGCCATGGGCGACCGCCGGCGTGGGAGCTCCGGCGATCGCTGTGGGGCGGGTGGGGATTAATGGCGGGGAGGGATTTTAAATGGCGCGTTGCTATTTCTGGTGGGCCATGGACTTGCATCAGGTTGCAGGTGACACGTGGAAAACTAAAGTTGGGAGCATCCTAAAAATGTTGGGAGGTAAAAGGGCAAAGCTATTTTCTCTCTCTTCTATCAAAATAAAGAAAAAAACAAAAAAAAAATAGCTTCTGTAATAGGATGGACACGGAGCAATCTCTTTATGTTATGAGAGGTGCTTCTATGCTCTTTCTTTTAAAAGTTGCACAACTATTAAAGCATGAATGAAGGGTAGATGGTGATTACTTACCTCTTCGTTTGCTTCAAGATTTGTGCAACTTGTACTAGAAGGAAGAGCATAGAAGCACCTCTCTTATGTTATTTCTGTTTTTGCTACATATAATGATTTTTGTTAGAAATATAAATCGCTTTCTTTCGTCTGGATTAAGCTTCGAGATGTGTGTATCTGAAATTGTGATTTTGATCCAAATTTAATATGTAACTTATAGTTGGAATTTGTTTCGACCGATTTGTCTTCTTAATGTCAGCTTCAAAATTTTCATTAAAGTTGGCATTAATAGGATCTCTAGTGTTGCTGAAAATGTTATTCGACCAACGCAAACTGCTTTTATGCCCGGTCGAAACATTATGGATGGCGTCATAATTTTACATGAAACAATCCATGAGCTTCACAACAAGAAGTTGGATGGAGTAATTTTCAAAGAGGGCTTTGAAAAGGCCTATGATAAGGTTAATTGGTCCTTTCTCCAACAGACTCTTAGAATGAAAGGTTTCTCGCTACAATGGTGTAAATGGATAGAAAGTTTTGTATCTAGAGGGAGTGTAGGCATTAAGGTTAATAATGACATTGGTCCCTACTTTCAAACCAGAAAGGGACTCCGTCAGGGTGATCCCTTATCCCCTATTCTATTCAATATTGTGGCTGGTATGCTAGCTATTATTTTAGAACATGCTAAAGAGGATGGACAAATAAAGGTTTAATTCCTCATTTGGTTGATAATGGGTTGTCAATCCTACAGTATGCCGATGATACCATTACTTTTATGAATCATGAGATTGAACAAGAAAAAAATATGAAATTATTGCTATGCGTTTTTGAACAATTGTCTGGGCTTAAAATAAATTTTCATAAAAATGAAATCTTTTATTTTGGTACTGCTAAAGATTTTGAACAACAGTACACTCATCTTTTCGGTTGTGAGATAGGTAATTTACCTTTTAAATACCTTGGCATTCCAATTCATTACCACAAATTGAGAAACATTGATTGGAAGGGGGTAGAAGACCGTTTTGAAAAGAGGTTGAGTAGCTGGAAAGGAAAACATCTGTCAGTTGGAGGCAGATTAGTCTTGATTAATTCTGTGCTTAGCAGTTTATCCATATTTATGTTATCTTTTTTTAGGATACCATATGGGATACTTAAAAAATTAGATTATTTCATATCGCATTTTTTTTTGGCAGAATGACAATCATAAGAAAAAAATATAGACTTGCCAAGTGGTCTATTCTTTGCAAGCCTAAGGATCAGGGTGGTTTGGGTATTCAAGACCTTAATGTCAAAAATATATGTTTACTTTGTAAATGGCTATTCAAGTTTTTAAATGAGGAAGGTGTTTGGCAAAATATCCTTTCCAGGAAGTATTTGAGAAGTAAGGCCCTGACTCAAATAGAAAAGAAGCGAGGAGACTCCCAATTTTAGTCGGGTGTAATGAAGGTAAAACATTATTTTTTTAGATTTGGATCTTTTCAACTTCATGATGGATCCCAAATAAGGTTTTGGCAGGATACATGGCTAGGGAACAACCCACTTAATATATAATACCCCTGACTATTTAACATTGTCTGGAAGAAACATGTTACGGTGACTGAAGTAATGAATTCTGGGTATCCTAATATATCTTTTCGTAGGGCCCTTGTGGGACCTAATCTTCAAGCTATGCTTGACCTCCTTACAAGGATTATTGGTATTCAGTTGTCCTCTGAAAGGGATACTTTTAGATGGAATCTTCATCAAAATGGACAATTTTCTGTTCACTCTACATATGCAGCTTTATCATATCAGAATATCAACTGTGGCGGATTAAAGTACCTTTAAAAATTAAAATCTTTTTATGGTACTTACATCAAGGAGTAATATTGACAAAATATAATCTAAGTAAAAGAAATTGGACTGGAAATAAAAATTGTTGTTTTTGTCACAATGAAAAAACTATTCAGCATCTTTTCTTTGAGTGTCCGTTTACGTGTGTTGCATGGCATATTGCACAAATGGCTTTTAATCTGACACCTCCCAATAGCATAACCCATATGTTTGGGACTTGGCTAGTGAGATTGGAAAAGGATAAAGAGGATCAATGTTTAATTGGTGCTGCCGTGTTATGCTGGTCTCCTTGGCTATGTCGAAATGATGTTGTCTTTGACAAAAAAACAACAACCTAATCCGTTGCAGGTGATTTATATGTGCATCAATTGGCTGCGCTCATGGTCAGTATTGTAGCGTGAGGCGTCTCGGGAGATGATATCAATAGCATGCGGTTGTCTACATGCCGTGGCTAGGGACGTCTTCATTGGGCATGGATGGCGATTTCAATGAAGACTCCGGGCAGATTGAGTTTTTATTCGTCATTTCTTTGTTTGTTACACGCTTTTTTTCTTCAAATACTCAGATTTAGGTGGCAGCTTTATAGCTGAACGTCTGAACTCTGTAATAATTATTTGGTTGTGTGCATCTTAGTATGCAGAGGCCAGAAGTATAATCTATTCTTCTATTATCTAAAAAAATATAACAACCACATGATTTTTTTAGGATGACAAAACGCTTCACGATCAATTATTTATTATGTCTCAATATACCATGGGAAAATTCTGTCTGGAATGTCAGATTGGATTTGCAATTGTAAATTGTGGGATTGGAGAACCAAGAAGCTTTGGGAAAACGAGTTATTTGTTGTACTCCCTCCAATTTTGCAAATATAAGTCCTTTAGCTTTAGATATAGGAATTAAGGAGTAATACACAAAATGACTTTCGTGGCATTCATTTAATCCGAAAAATTGATTTAGAAAATGCCAAACTTTACCAACTCTTCTCTTAAATATGTGTGGGGAGGAGTGATTGAGGAGACCAGATTCACTGACGATAATAAGAGCATTCATCCAATAAAAAAAAGTACAATAGAAAGAAATGAGATAGATATGCTTCCAAGTCATTGAACGACTTAGGTCACCAGAAAGTTCATTGGATAAAACAACTTGCAACGAGAGAGTACTACGTCAAGCTAATAGGTGTTCTAAGGTCCTGTTTGGATCCATTAGCAGCTAATAGTTCCTAGTTAATATTAGCTAGCTAACTATTAGCTGGTTAACTATTAGCTAGAGGGTGTTTGGATCCACCAGCTAATATGTGGCTAATAGATGTGTAGGTTGATCAACTGTCCAGAATACCTCTGCTTCCTCGCAGACGCGAAAGGTATTTTGGTTAAATATCACCTATTAGCTGCTATTAGCTAGGTTTGGCTAGCTAACGAGATAACCATTAGCTGGGTGCCCAGCTAATAGTTAGCTGATCTATTAGCTGGTTATGTTTGGATCCGCTCCAGCTAATTTTTAGCAGCTAACTGTTAACTGCATGGATCCAAGCAGGCCCTAACATGTGTATTTGAAACTTATTTATCCTTTGTAGCTTCGGTTCTTTTTTATGTAATGTTATTGATTTGTCATAGCCTTCAAGATACGACTTTAGCCACTATTTTTTAATAACATTATATTACTATGAATTAATAAAATTCTAATAGTGTGAAGTAATTTGAAAGTAAAATCTAGTAAGACAGATTTCATGTAGCCAATCTAGATTCTTTTATAGGTATTGATGGTTAACTTTAAGAAACTATGACCGCATTGATTCTAAAACATTTTGACTAGGCATTTGTATTTTTTACACTCAAGTGTGATCGAATTTGATTTTAAAATTTCACAGATACGTAGCACATACCTCTCTTCCAAGGTTTCAAATATCGGTTTGGATCAAATCTTGGAGGAGACCGAAATCCAAAATTTTGGTGTAGGCCCCCGGATCGGCTATCCGGAGTCCTCTGTGTATTTCTGTACTAGTCCCAGATCAGTAGCTAGTACACACAGTCAAAAGTGATGAATCAACAACCATATCACGAATACAAATAACTAAATAAGAATAATACCAAATAAAACAAAGACCTTATGGTCAAGGTTTACCATTACGGCCTGAACAGGCTGAACAACTTGAACAACCGCAGCGGAAGACGAAAACACCAAAGCGACCCATCCAAATGCCCACAGGCAATCGAGTGGTGAACGCACCCTAGTCGTTGGAAATCTTGAACAGCTTCTTTGTCTTCTGAGAGAGGATTAGAATGTAGCACGTGAGTACATAAAGTACTCAGCAAGTCTGGAAAATTATGCACCATGTAGGCTATTCAAAGATGGCTTAATATAGTTTATTTGCACAAAGCCAAGTTTCATCAAATCATACTTGTTAATAAGTTTCACAAAGCATATTTGAGCAATTCTTTTTAATAATTGAATTATGTAATATTGTAGTGAAGGTTCTAACCACCACTCACTAATATACAGGCTCTATCCGCCACAGCTCAACAAAATCAGGGTTCAATCCAATCACATGGCTCTGTCCGCCATGGTTCACAAAATCAGGTTCTTTCCACCTACCTAGCTTTAACCGCCAGAAGCACACCCGAGAGTTCTAACCGCTCCCGGATCCCAAAACAAAACATTGTTTAGTTTGAAATCAAAACCCAAAGTCTACCAGTATGAAAGCATTCAGCAAGCTTTGCCTTTGACCGTAGGCACGGCTATTCGAATAGTTTTAACTCTGCAGAGGTGTACAACTTTACCCACAAGACATGATATTCCCTTGATGCCATGCAATTAGCACACTTCCTTAGGTGTGACGGCAGGGATATCATGACAAGGCCTTTACAATGTATATGCCTAACCCGATCCACCCGCTGAGGTTTCACCGCTGTTAGGGTTCTTTCCACCCAGTACAGAAGCCCCCTCTTGCGCCGTGTGAGAAAAACAACAACAACAACAACAATGCCTCTTTCCGGCTCTCACACAACAACCGAGTGGTGAGTCTAAGTTAGGTTTCTACAAATTATTCAGCCAGGTCGTGCCCACTTTGACATGTGGTTGTACGGTAATGCTTAGAATGGAGACAGTCATAAGCGTCGGTCCTTAATTGACTTGGGGCGGTACTTGCACAAAAGAACCAAGGCTTGGTCCGCTTCCACCCGACATTCCATGCCGCCCAAGTCGAAATTATTTTTCATTTTATTTTTATTTTGTAAACCATTGGCAATACTCCTTGCCTATAACTTCCAATACAAGTTTTCAAGAGATAATTGAAAGTCCCACCCATAGGTGAATATTGACCGATAGCGAGGCTAAGCATTTCTACCGTACTATTCTATTCCACCAATAGTTTATTTTATAAAATACAAAACTCAGTGTTTGATAAAAATTATGATAATCCGTTCTATCATCTCCAAAATTCATGAGACCACCAAGACTCCCCATTATTATCATGGCACTATATAATCCAATCCAATTTAGTACTCCAACAAGTAAAATCTATACCATGTGCCATCATAACTCCAAAATCATGCTAAGCTACTGACATCATTGTATATGAAACAATCTCCTCAAAATATAAGTCTTCTTAGGGGCTACCCATCATCTATACATCGCTAAATCTTGTAATCTACTTGATCCACCGAGAATAATTCATAATCTCATCCTCGAGCATATTTCATGAAAGATTCTACAAATCCAAGATTTCTTGATTCATTGCCTATAGCTGTTTCCCTAAACAATGACACCAAGTTTGCTAAACAAATCACATACAATCCTCATTATTCATAAATCCACATAAATGGGTATCGCAAGACCATATTTCACAAAATCATTCACTAAACCACCGAGAATACTTCACAACATCATCTTTAATCATCTAGAATATAATCCACCGATAATACTTCATAATAGCATATATTTAACCCTTCACATCATCACCTCTAAATCATCTACTTTAATCCACCAAGAATACAACGATCAATCTTATCATCCACTAAGAATATTTCACAAGGTCATCTACTTCTTAATCAATCAGTTAGTAATAATTCCCCAACAAGCACTAATAATCCAACTAACTCTGATTCTCATTTGATACTATTTTATCAACCCAAGAAATCCAATTCAACATAGTATTTACTGACCTATTTAATCCAACAAGAATACTTCACAATACCATACCTCTTCCAAAATTTCCCCCAATCCATTATAATGTGAACTACTATAACAATCCAACTTCACAATATTTCGATCATCAAAGTTCATAAATCAATTTCATAATTAACAATCCCCATCAACACTAATATTCATATAATCTCCAATCAAATTGGGTTCTAGCTTCAATCTACATTCTATACTACTATGTTCAATCCACACTATCTTCAATCTACATTCTATACTACTATGTTCAATCCACACTATCTTCCCAATAGTTATTTCCCTAACCAAGATATTTTTCCAAAAACATTTATATTGGTGGATTGCTATACTAGGGCGACAAAGGGTCATGGATAACGAGGTCAAGAAGGTATGAACAATAGATATTAACGAATGGCCTAACGTCAACATCATTCTTTTATATAAATAGCAATGCAGTTTGTAAAACAGTGTAAAACATTTATAAATTGTAGGATCAACATGCGTCAAGGAGACTTGCCTCGGTCACAGCGAGAAGGTTGAACTCTTTGAAACCCGTCGGCGGGGTCGGCGGACTCGGCGGAATCGTCGACTACGCGTAAAACGGGGCAATAAATAAATAAAAGAAAATAAATAAAATCCAAAAATTACAAAATTAGTACTGGCAGGAAGATCTTGATTTTAGATGAATTTAGGAATTTGAATGGAGTCAAACGGAGTTCGGACGCAAAAGTTATAAGCGTTCGAAGTTGAAAAATGATGGAAAATCAAGAAAAAGAGAAAAGTTACTATTTGCTACAGTAACTTGCGAGAATTTTGTGAACAGACCCAAAGCTACAGAGCCCCCTCTTCTTCCAAAAAATGGATTTTTGCCCCATTTTCGCATGGAATTGATCCAAACAAAAGCCTAGAATCAATAGATGACATCCTTAGGGACATCTAGGAGGAAGGGATTGAACCAAAACTCACCGGAATTGGAGAAATCAACGACGAACGGCGTTTCAGCCGGAACGACAAAAGCTCCAAATTCGTCGCCCACGGTTGAGAAATCCTAAAATTGATGATTGGGTTAGAAGCTAGACTCATCCACGGTCACAAAGAACAAAGTGGCATGAAGAATGGCTCACCGGAGAAGAATCTACAAGCATGAACTTGAAGAACACCGAAAAAGTGTGACACGGCTTCGGTTTTCTCGATCTCACGGGCGCACGAGTGGAGTAGAGGGAAAAAGGGATACACCACCGGAACCGGGACTCTTATACGGAGTGAATGGAGGTGGTGGTGCGGCGTTTGGAGGTGTAACGCCCGAGTTAATGGCATTTTAGTGCTTTTCGGTTTTTCTTGAATGGAGCCGTTTCCGGCGGGATTAATAGCGCCCAAGGTGGGGAATGGCAAGAGCTCGTCACCGCGGATCCAACACAACCGATGGTTCGCGATTTGGAATAAAATTGATGGAGTTATGAGCATTTGAAGCTTGCCCTAGCCATGAACACGTTTTGGAGCTCTCTGTTGTTTTTTCCCTTGGCTGGAGGTTAGGGATGACACTATTCACGTGACACGTGGCGCCTTCCCATTGGTCCTCTTTTACGCAAACGATTCGCCCTAGAGAAAAATAAGGAAAAATGGCTTAAAAATTTTGGAAAAATTCCTAGAGCCATTTTAGAATATTTGGGACCCAATAAAATTGGTTCCGCTGAATTTGGATGAAATTTGTGGAATTGAATATTCGGGCGCGGATCGCAGGCATTAAACAAAAGCCGCGCGAGATAAAATAGGAACGGAGGTCCAAAAATCCAGGGAATGATTCCTAAAATCATTTTGGAATATTTGGAACCTTTTAGAAGTGGTTCGGGGATTTTTGGAGCATTTTTGGACTCGGGTGAAATTTCGGGTACCGGTAGGAACTGGAAAATCCGATTTTTCGACCGGAAGGGAAATAAAATCCGATTTTGGAGGGGAACGGATGCCAGGTTAATATAAACACCAAACAAACTCCAACTTTTGAATTTACTTTATTTAAATTAGGTTTTTCTCCAGAAAGCGAAAACTAGGGTGTTACATTTGGCGAGATCTCGAAATTTTTGACAAAATCTAAACGAAATCCAAAAAGCAAAATTCAAATCCATTTTTTTAACTAGGATTTCCGAGATCTCGATTGAAATTGCTGAGATCTCGGCAAATTTAAACCAAATAAAAAATAGTTCAAACATGTTAAAAATTTTAGAAAATTATTGCCGATCGTCCTGATGCATCATTAATTGTTCCATAAATTTTCAAATGTTGATCAAGCATGAGGAATTTTTAAAAATTATGATAGTGCTACTTTGCTGATAAAAGTTAGAAATTTCGGCAGCATTTCGACTGATTTTTGAATTATGAGAGCTGCAATTGGTTGTATTAAGTGAACTAGTTCACTTTGTTACTCATTTGGTGTAAACATGACTCTGTAAGATGACTCATTCTAATACATCAGGGCAATTATAACTAATAAACCTTTAGCCTGTTTGTTTTATACATGATCAACGTCGAACTTATCAGTTTGCTGCTCTTTTACCTCCTAAACAAGCATTACTTAAGCCCATGCACAGAAGACAGAATTCACAGAACACACTAAATCCGGCAAAATCCACCAATAAAAAACACTAACCCGTCACTTAAATGAATACATCCAGCACACATAACCAAAATGTAGCTGCTATTTGACAAAATTTTCTCCTGAAAACAGAAATTATTTTCAAAATTCAAACCGAGATCTCTGTGAACTCACCCGAGATTTCAGTTAAATAGACGAGATCTTACCCTTGAATACTGAGATCCACTGCAAAACTCGCCGGAGATAGCTTGACCTAGCCGGAGATTCCTTGTCACCGAGGGAGAAGAGTGTTTTGAGTGAGAAGAAAGTGAGTTATTAATGTTGTGAGCCCGTGAGGAAAAGAGGAAAGCTACTTTTGTTTCTTAGTCTGAGACTGTGGCCAAAACTATAAAGTTTCTCCACTGTGATGCATGACAAGCAACATGGCTTAGCTCAGTTGGTCTCAGGCATGAGATGCAAAGCCTAGTTGACCTATTAATTATATTCCTTTATATAGCTTATCAGTTCCACCTTAGAGGCCTAACCAAGATGCAAAGCCCAGTTGACCTATTAATTATATTCCAACCCGTTAAGTATGTGACCCTTTAGATTTATGCATATTCGGTTATGACCCGAAAACTCCTTTCGGCCCATACGTCAACAGCGGCTCCTAGCAGGGTATATCGACTTCAAATATACACAAAAATCATGTTGAACGAACTTATATAGTGCTCGTATACTGATCCATTTGCCTCACGATATCAGATCGAAATCAAGACGAGAAACATGTCAACATTGATAGCTCGATCATTCACTCCTTTTGTAGTATATTACTCAATTGAAATTGACTTCTCAGTCACATTCAGCATGGCTATGCACTTAATCCAATCACATCGAGGAGCCCAGAGATATCTCTCCCAATATATAGGATGGGAAAATTCCATCTTGATCGCTCATATTCCTCCGTATATTTCGTAGTAAACCCGAAAGTCACCTTTATGACTACCAGGTTACGGAGTAGCGTTTGGCAACCCCTAAGTATACTATTACACGTGTAGGAAATCATAACAATCTCAGGTCTAAGGATCTGACATACAGTATGTATGAGACCATCTGATAACACTTAAGAATATAACAATTCTCACAGAATATCATGGTGGGTCACTCAGTACCATGTTCTTCAATATGTGTCCATATTATTGATTTGATATTCCCATATCCATGATTCTTGAAACATGATCATCAATCAATACATGTGTTGTCGAGGCCCAAATGTACAAATCCGGACCCTCTGTGTATTCAACACTAGTCCAGGATCACGCTAGTGCACACAATCTCAACATAGATGAAATATCACAATTATATACAACAGAAATAATATAAAGTATTTCATCTATTAATATAACCTCTTTGAATGATCTTATGGTCAACTTACAATGATATGCCACGGAGAGCTTGAACTAAGAAATAAAAGAAACTGCAGTGGAATAAAAGACTCGTAGTAATCCATCAATTTGCCATAGGCAACTGACAAGGCTCGCACCCTAATTAACCGTCCCCTCCTGGAACTCATCCTCGAGAGCTGGGGTAGACTCCTCAACTGGTGAGTTAGGTGTTGCAAGGGGGTTAGTACATAAAGCACTTCACAAGTTGTGCACAGAATGCAAGTCTATTAACTACATGCATGGCTTATTCCAAGTGAATGGCTAACATGGTTATTTTGTATAAAGCAATATTTCAAAAGATTAACATAAGTAGAATAAAATGATTGTAAAACAATTATCATTACTAAGTAACTTTCTCATTTATTTTTCCAAGGTACACTTGCACATAGCCTAAACCAAATTCATCATTTCCAATGGCACACAACCACCCTTTCCAAATTTTATTTTTTAAGAACTAACCCTTGACTGTAATTTTTTAGTATTGTCCAATACCGCTGAAGCATCTAGGCCCCTAATTTGTTTTAGTTTTGATAATTAATAACAAGTATGTTAAAGGACTAACAATTTCTCTTGAGATTATGAGAATAGGTTAGTTTCCATTACGGCATCAAATGTATGAACAAATGAGGATATGAAGAGAGAAGATTAAAGACTCGAAGCCCGGGTAAAAGAGTAGTTAGATTTTTCTTTATCTTACCGATCTTGGTGATTGAAGAAAAGATCGGATTATTGAATTAGTTGCCGTACTATAAAGGGGGAAAGTTGACTAGTAGCTTGATGTGTCAAAGGTTTGAATTGGCTCAAAAATATTCAAAAATTCATCTAGTCATAGTTTGAATTTTCACTCTTGAATTTTTAGTTGTTTTGGCACTATCGCAAGTCTTTGCACAGTACTACCGATTTATATTAAGCGGTAGTTTTATTCCAGAGACTGCTTCTTTGTGTCTTTTTCAATTTTCTCTGGACCAGAGCTACCGCACTTGATAACGCAATACTACCGCTCCACTATAGTACCAGTTTTCGGGGCGATAGCTAAATAACAGAAGAGCACTTTTTTCTAAGTTTTCTCGACGTGGTACTACCGTAGTTCAAAACGCAGTACGACCGGAAAATTGGTAGTACCTGATTTATTGATGCGGTAGCCTTTTTACAGAAAGAGGTGTTTTGGGGCATTTTTGCTCTGATTTAAGTATCAGTACTACTGTGGCATAAAAAGTAGTACTACCGGGATGTCGGTAGTACCGCATTTATAGTAATGGTAGTTATTTTACAGAGGGGTTTTTTTCTGAATTGTTTCGCAATCTAATTGTCAGTACTACCACTCTTTGAACTCTGGTAGTACCGCACCTCTGTAACGGGCAAAATGTCAGATCACTTAATGTGTGCAGTCGATTGTTGTGGGAAAAATTCAGTGGTATGGTACTACCGGCCATTGGCCAATGGTAGTACCGAAAATCCTGATTTATCAGGAATTTGCCACCAACGGCTAGAATTGTTGGTGGAGACTATAAATACCCCCACACCTGCATTCTTTGGCTCTCTTGGTGACTCATTGAATACTCTTTCAGCTTTAGCAAGTCTTTCTTCTCCCATTTGCATCGATTTCATCTTTTGAGAGGAGTTAGAAGCATTAAAGTGCATAGTTTCTTTTGAGCCAAATTGCAAACCTGATTCAACCTCAAGTGAGCATCAATTTTCTATTCTCTTGGAGGTTGCCGCCTCCTAGATGGCTTGGCGGTGTGGGATCGGTGATCTTCTCAATGGAGATTGTGAGAAGGCTCGATCGGTTGTGAAGGCAAGGAGCTCGCCTACCTAGAGTGGGGAAGAGCTACCCCGAGTATACGATGAAGGCTCAATTGTGCAAAGGAACCGGCTTGAAGTGAGTCAAGCTACCTCGACCTGCATTAGGGGAGATCGGCAAGTCTCCGAGACCACGTGTAACGTCCTCGTTTTCGGCTTTCTGGGAAAAGCTAATTTAAATTAATTAAATTCAAAATTTGGATTTTCCTTGGTGTTTAATTTAACCTGGCATCCCTTCCCATCCAAAATCGGGATTTAATTCCCTTCCGTTCGAAAAATCGAATTACTCGGTTCCCGCCGGTACCCAAAATTTCACTCGAGTCCAAAAATGCTCCAAAAATCCCGAAATCACTTCAATTAGGTACCAAATATTTCAAAATGATTTTTGGAATGATTCCCCGGATTTTTGGAACTCCGCCCCTATTTTATCTCGCGCGGCTCTTGTTTAATGCCCGCAATTCGCGCCTGAATATTTAATTCCACAAATTTCATCCAAATTCCGCGAAACCAATTTTATTGGGTTCCAAATATTCCAATATGGTTCTAGGAATTTTTCCGGAATTTTTAGACTATTTTTCCTAATTTTTCTCTAGGGTGGTTCATTTGCGTAATCACTGGCCAATGAGGGAGTGCCACGTGGCGCTACTGTTCACCTTCTTCCACCTTGAGCTGAAATTACAAGAGCCATGGGTGTTCAACCTTCAATGCTAGGGCTTCTTGATTCAAATGCCCATAACTTCTTCCACGCAACTCCAAATCATGAACGGCCGGATCCGTTGAATCCGTAGCAACGTCCTCTTTCCATTCCTCACCTTCATTAGCCCTCAATCCCGCCGAAAACCGTCGCATTAAGCAAAAACCGAAATGCACATAATTGCCATTTACTCGGCCGTTTCAAGTCCAAACGACATGCTTCCACCTCTCAAATCTCCGTGTTGGAGTGCTCCTCCCGGTGGTAGCACTCACTCTTAGCCTCGTTGTAACACCCCAAAATTTTGCTTTTCCTAAATTCATGTGTGATTTGGCACTTTGGTGAATTTTTGGAATTTTCTGGAGTTTATTTGGATTTATTTGGAATTTATTTGAATTAATTCCATTTTGAAATAATTAAAGAATTAAACTTTGAAAATAAAAATTTGTTGGAAATATTTTATTTGAGTCCAAAATGTTCCAAAATATTTTCCAGAATTTTTCTGGAATTTTTCTAAGTCTTTTGCTATTTTTAATGATTTAATTGAATTTCTGAGAATTTAATTGGATTAATTAAATCGAGTTGGTTTTACTGTTCCTCCGACCGGACCCGAGTCCGAGTTAGACTCGAGTCCGACCCGCGCCAGTTGGTCCAGCCGAACTCGCTCGGCCGAACCCAAACCCGCGTGACCGTTGGATCTTGATCCAACGGCCACGATTGAGCCACGTCACCTGAGCCCGAGCCCGACCGAGCCAGCCAGCTCGCCCGAGTCAGACCCGAACCCAAACCCACGCACCGTTGGATCTCGATCCAACGGCTGTGCGCGTGCCACGTCACCCTCTCCGTGTCGCCGTCGGACTCCGCCGCCGCAACGGAGTGGGCCTCGGTTTCCGCTTGTTTCACGGATGCCGAGGGCCCTATTTAATGTGCCGCCACCCGTGCCGTGATGCCGACTTCCGTGCGCACCCGTAGCCCTAGACAACGTCGCCTGAGACGCCGCCGTTTAGCCGCAATCGCTCGCCGTAGTTGCCGTAGCGCTCCGCCGCGGTTAAGTGCTGTTTCCGCCGCCGTCCGCCGTCCTCCGCCGCCGTTGAGGTCAGATCCGAAACCGGGAGGTCAAGCCGCGTCGGAGGGGACCTCTCACTTCGCCAGAGCACGCCCGTAGCGCCGTTGCCGTGGTCGCCGTCCTCAACTCCGGCCAGCCAGCGCCGTCGCACGCCATCACCGGGCCTCGAAGCTTCTCAGCCGTCCGATCAAGATCGCACGCCCCAGATCACGCCACGTCACCGTCGGTGAGATCCCAATCCAAAACTCCAGATCCAATCTCAACCGTTGGATCTAGATCCAACGGTCCAGATCAAACGCGTTAACCCAAACGCGTGAAAGCCAGATCTAATCTGGGCCGTTGATTTTTGAATCAACGGCCGAGATCGTGCCACACGTCCAGGAAGGCCGATCGCGCGGCCGCAAACACGCAGCGTGTGACGCCGACACGCCGCTCGTCGGCCGGCTTAGCCGCAACCGCACCGTCGGACGCCAAGACGGGCCCACCTCGCCGCCACCCCACCGCGTGCGATGACGTCACCGGGTCCCACCTATCGGCGCCGGCCGAGTCCTCGCCGACGCCAAGAATGACGCTACCCCAGTGGGTCCCACCCACCGTGACGTGGCCGTGGGACCGGGTCCACGGTAGACCGAGCCAAACCATGGACCACGCCCATGAACCATTGACGCCACCGCCAATCGAGATCGCCACGTGTCCTTGCTGACGTAATAATTAATTTTTGAAAAAGAAAATGATTTATTAATTCGAATTAATGATTTCAGATTTTGATTCAAACTTCAAACGCTTATAACTTTTGCGTTTCAACTCCGATTTGAGTGATTCAAATTTCTAAATTTGTATAAAATTGAGATCTACCTAATGATGAATTTTATTTAATTTTTGGACTAAAGTTTTTCTCTGTAATATTATTTAATTGATTATTTAAACTTCAAAATGCTATAACTTTTGCATTTAAACTCCGAATTTGACGATTCCAGCTTCTAAAAATTCATAAAATTATGTTCTCTCTGTTTATGGACTTTATTTGGATGTTTGGACACTTTTTGTCTACTGTTTTGTTCATTTGTTGCTATTTGCACGCGTTACGAGTAGACGTTGAAGTGCCGGAAGGATTCGAAAGAGAAGTATTGACCCAGGAGCCAGCTCAGGACCAAGAGCAAGTACTTTTTGAAGGCAAGTTATGCTTTGACCATGTTGAACCCATTTTTGAAATTAGTTTGATTTAAATTATTGCATGCTAGTTTAAGTAACAAATGCTTAAATTACTTTTGGGGAATTAGATAAACACCAAATTGCCTTATGACACCTTGGTTAAATAATTGTATTGTCGGGACCCCGAATTTGCAAATCCGGACCCTCTGTGTATTCAGCACTAGTCCAGGAACGCGCTAGTGCACACAGTCTTAACATCGGTAAATATCACAATCATACCACTCGATATCAATAAAGTACTTTATTTAAATAGTCAAACTGGTTACTTGACCTTATGGTCAAATTACAAATATATGCCTTGCAAGGCGAAACTTATTCAGAGAAAAATAATAGCAGCGGAAAATCAAATAACTTCGTGGCGCCATCCAGTATACCACAGGCAACTGACTGGGCTCGCTTCCCTAAGTAGACGGATCCTCTTGGAGCTCCTCCTCCAAAGCTTGTGCAGTCTCCTCTTCAACTGGTGTTGTATTGTGGCAAGGGTGAGTACTTGGTACTCAGCAAGTCATGCACAGAATGCAAGCTAATATACTATATGCATGGCTTGGTACAAAGGAATAGCTCAAGGTATAT
The DNA here is from genome assembly GCA_036346355.1 of Rhipidocladum racemiflorum. NCBI lineage: Eukaryota > Viridiplantae > Streptophyta > Magnoliopsida > Poales > Poaceae > Rhipidocladum > Rhipidocladum racemiflorum. Next base: position 35,284,379 of record CM070580.1, on the reverse strand, counting down.
TTGCGATGCTTGACATTTGAAAAGTAATATAAGTAGATTCGAAAGCAGTAGAAACAAGTAAAGTATAAATAACTTTTCAAGGAATTTAATAAACATCTTTCCCATCCTACTCTACATTTCCAACAACTTCATTATTAGTCCAACCCAACATTTCAAACCAAAGTTATTTTTAGGAAAATCTAACCCTTGACTGTAATTCCCGAGCGATGTCCAATACCGCGGACACGGCTATTCGAATAGATTCTAAACTCTGCAGAGGTTATGCACTTTACCCACAAGATACAGTCAAACACCACAAAGGCGAGTTCCCGTAACAAAGTCTTTCGGAAACTTCTAACAATACAAGTGGTCCTCCCCGGTTATTGCGCACTAACCCTTCCCTTCGCTAAGGCGAAGTCTAGGCCAATCAACCGTTAGATGGGTACTGGCCTCGGCCCGATGCGCTCCCCATACAACTTACACAAAGGGTGTAGTTGACCTCCTGAGGTCCCACAGTGCGTTATTAGCAACTTAGTCAACTAGGTCCGTCCCATTACGGACATGTGGTTGCACGTTAGACCCAGTTCAAAGGCTTGCAAGGTTAAGTCCTTAGGGTGACCAGGGCAAGACTACCCGAAGAACCAAATCAACATCCCCAATGCCACAATGGCCCACCTGATTACTCTTACCACATGCCCCTGGCCGAAATCAAGTTTATCAAACCCGCTTGATTACCATGCACCACGTGCCATCAACATCACATGATACTTTTCCAAAACAGGTTCAATATATCATTAAGTCAATATTAACATTTGATTGTCCAAAATCATGTCAGGAGCACGTAGCAGGTCTAAGCAGTATACTACAACGGTCTAAACCCGTGTTGGCAATTTTAGTAATGTCCAACTAGTAATCCACGACTAGGGTGACAAGGGGTCATGGCACATATTTAAGTAATCAAGGTGTCATACAAAGAAATTGGTATTTAACTAACCCCCATGTTTAAACAAAGTATTTTTCTAATTGAACTAGCATGCAATAGATTAAATCAAAATAGATTTCGAAATAGGATCAACATGGTCAAAGCACAACTTGCCTTCAAAAAGTACTTGTTCTTGGTCTTGAGTTGGATCCTGAGTCAATACTTCTCCTTGAATCCTTAGGCACCTCAACGTCTACTCGTAAAGCGTGCAAATAGCAAATACACGAATAAACAATAGGCAAAAAGTATCCAAACATCCAAATAAAATCCATAAACAGAGAGAACATAATTTTATGAATTTTTAGAAACTGGAATCATCAAATTTGGAGTTAAGACGCAAAAGTTATGATTATTTAAAGTCTAAATAATCAATTAAATAATTTTGCAGAGAAAAACTTTAGTCCAAAAATTAAATAAAATTTATATTTAGGTAGATCTCAATTTTATACAAATTTAGAAATTTGAATCACCCAAATCGGAGTTGAAACGCAAAAGTTATAAGCGTTTGAAGTTTGAATCTAAATTTGAATCAATATTTCGAATTAATAAATCATTTTCTTTTCGAAATTAATTATTGCGTCGGCGAGGACACGTGTCGGCTCCTGATTGGTCCACGGTGACTACCGACGTCACCACCGAGCGGGTTCCGTGATGACGTCATCTTGGCGTCGGCATGACACGCGTGGCACCACTCGGAGTCTTTGCCCGCGTGTCCGGTCCATGGACGGGGTCCATGGGCGGCACGGGTCCACGGTGGATCCGGTACACGGCGTACGGTCGCTGACATGTGGGCCCTCCCTGTCAGCGGCACACCTCCACGCGCGGTGCGGTGGCCTGGCTACGTGGCACGATCCGAGCCGTTCGATTCGAATCGAACGGTTGAGATTGGATCCAATCCACCGCAACGTGGATTTCGTTGCAGTGACGTGGACGAACGAGGGCCGTTGGATTTTGATCCAACGGTTGAGATCTAATCTGGGTTCTACTGAGGTTGGGGTGCACGTGGCTAACCTGGACCGTTGATCGGGATCGAACGGCTGAGGACCTTCGCGGGGCTTGATGGCGTCCGGCGGTGCTAGTTCGGCCGGAGAGGAGGAAGACGATGCGTAGCGCGGCACTCCCGTGGGTTTCCGGCGAGGAGAGAACGTCCCACGGATGCGTCTCGCTTCGGGGGTCTCGGATCCGACCTTGGGCGCGGCGGAGGATGGCGGATGGCGGCGGAACAAAGCGAAAACCGCGGCGGTGCTTCACGCAACTACGGCGAGCAATCACGGCGTACTGGCGGCGGCTCGGCGGCTAAGACCTAGGGCAAAACACGAGCGGGGTGGCGGCGGTCCTCGGGGAACGTCTCGGGCTTTAAATAGCCCCGGGAGGCGTGCTCAGGGCGGAGCCCTAGTCGGACACGGCGGCGCTCTCCGAGCCCGATTCGGGCGAGGACGACGACCAGATGCCGTCCACGTGTCCCGCATCGAACGGCCCACGCGCACACGCGACGCGTCACACGCGACGCGTCACACGCACGGCCGTTGGATCGAGATCCAACGGTCGGTGGCTAGGGTTAGGGTTGGGTTCGGCGACGCGGTTCGACCGAATCAAGTGGCTCGGTCGGGTTCGGGTCGGACTCGAGTCCGACTCGGACCCGAGGAACAGTACTAAACCCGAAGCAATTTTAATATTCAAAATAATTCCCAGTAATTCATTTAATTCATTAAAAATATCAAAAGACTCAGAAAAATTCCAGAAAAATTCTGGAAAATATTTTGGAACATTTTGGACTCAAATAAAATATTTCCAACAAAATTTTATTTGCAAAATTAAATTCTTTAATTATTTCAAAATGGAATAAATTCAAATAAATTCCAAATAAATCCAAATAAATTCCAGAAAATTCCAAAAATTCACCAAAGTGCCAAATCACACATGAATTTAAGAAAAGCAAAATTTTGGGGTGTTACAAACCTCCCCTTAATAGAATCTCGTCCCGAGATTCGGGGCTTACTAAAGGAATAGGTTTGGAAACTCTTTCTTGAGATCCTCTTCGCGCTCCCAATTAAGCCGCTCTCTGCATGGTTGCTCCATGAATTCTCTGAAGCGGGTTGACTTGTTTCTAGTCTCTCGATCCATAGTGTCTAGAATCCTCACGGGATGCTCCTTATAAGTCAAATCCTCTTGCAACTCAATTGACTCTAGCGGTGTGCATTCCTCAGGAACTCGGAGACACTTCTTCAAGCCAGGACACATGGAATACGTCATGCACTCCTGCCAACAACTGCGGCAACTCCAGCTGATAAGCAACTTCGCCTCTGCGGCTCAAAACCTTAAATGGTCCAACATAACGGGGTGCGAGTTTCCCTTTGGCATGGAACCTCTTAACTCCCCTGAGAGGCGTAACTCTGAGGTATACAAAGTCTTCTGGTTCAAAATTCAAGTCTCGGCGACGATTGTCGGCCATAACTCTTTTGTCGTGATTGGGCTATCTTCAACCTTTCCCTAATCATGGCGATCTGCTCTTGACCTCTTGAAGAATATCAGGCCCAAAGACACAGCTCACGGTCTCATTCCAATTCAATGGCGTTCGACAGGGTCGACCATACAAAGGCCTCAAAAGGTGACATCGTAAACTAGCACGATAACTATTGTTGTAATCGAACTCGGCATACGGCAAACTCTTATCCCAAGAGGTAGCATAAGCTATTGCACAAGCTCTCAACATATCCTCCGAATCTGGTTGACTCTTTCGATCTGTCCATCCGTCTGTGGATGATAAGTCAGATCTTGAAGTTCAAAGCGGGTTCCCATGGCTTCATGCAACTTATTCCGTAACCTTGAGGTAAATTGGGTACCTCGTCTGATACAATCCTCTTTGGCACTCCGTGCAAAGCAGACAATCCTGATCATGTACAATTACGCTAATTTATCTCCGAGTAAGTGGTCTTCACGGGAATAAAATGGGCTACTTTAGTCAAGCGATCCACTATAACCCATATGGAGTCATAACCTCCTTGAGTCTTGATGGCCGGTAATGAAATCCATTCCGATTTCCTCCCACTTCCACTCGGTATTTTCAGCGGTTGTAGCAATCCTGCTGGTCTCGATGCATTGCCTTGACTCTCTGGCATACGTCGCACAATGCAACATGATCGGCAACTTCACGTTTCATACTCGGCCACGAGAATCTCTCCTTGAGATCCTGATACATCTTGGCGCTTCGGGATGAATTGAGTACTTGGAGTCATGGGCTTCTTCCGAATCGGTTGCTTTAACTCCTTCTTGTTAGGCACACAAATGCGATCCTTCATCCACAACGTGCCTTGCTCATCCAACTTGAAGTCCTCTGCCTTGCCTTCCTCCTTGATGAACTTAATCCTGCGGATCTTGTCATCATCCTTCATCCTTCTCGGATCGATCCTCTAAGGTAGGCTTTACTTCCAATGTGGCCAAGAATCCGCTAGGTACCACCTCAATCTTCATTTTCTCGAAATCCTCACATAACTCATCGACTTGTGGCTAGCAACGTACTCACGGTATGGCTTTTCCGAATCGAGCATCGGCTACTACGTTGGCCTTCAGGGATGGTAATGGATTCCAACATTATAGTCTTTGATCAACTCTAACCATCTCCTCTGCCTCATATTCAGATCCGATTGGGTGAATATGTAATTAAAACTCTTATGATCCGTATATACTTCACATCTGTTTCCGATCGAGATAGTGACGCCATATCTTCAAGGCATGCACTACGGCGGCTAACTCTAGGTCATGTGTCGGATAATTTTCCTCATGCGGCCTCAAGCGCCTTGATGCATAGCGGCGACCTTTCCATTCTGCATCGACACACATCCAAGTCCTTGGCGCGATGCGTCACAATAAATATCGAAGCTTTGAGCAACATCCGGTAGAACTAACACCGGTCTTGATGTCAATCGCTTCTTCAGCTCCTGAAATCCTTTCTCACATTCGGGCGTCCAGGCAAACTTCTTTTCCTTCTTCAGCAATTGTGTAAGAGGTTTCGCAATTGTCGAAAAGCCTTCAATGAAACGGCGGTAGTATCCTGCCATTCCAAGGAAACTCGAATCTGGGTCACGATCTTTGGTGCTCCCAATGTAACACGACTTCTACTTTGCTTGGATCTACTGGCGACTCCTTCTGCGGTCATTACATGTCCAAGAAACTCCACCTTGTCCTTCCAAAAATCACACTTGCTGAACTTGGCGAAAAGTTGCTGTTCCTCGGCTTTTCCAAAACTCGCCTTAAGTGTTCGGCATGTTCACTCTGTCTTGGAGTAGATTAGGATATCGTCTATGAACACGACGACAAACTTGTCCAAATATTCCATGAACACCTTATTCATCATATTCATGAAATAATTTGGCGCATTAAATCGATCCAAAGGACATAGCGTAAACTCGTAATGTCCATATCTTGGCGAGAATGCGATCTTGAATATCTTCCGATCGGATCTTCAAGCGATGGTATCCCGATCTAAGATCAATTTTGGAGAAAACTCCGGCTCCTCTCACCGATCAAACAAATCATCAATCCTGGGTAGCGGATACTTATTCTTCACGGTGACTTCATTGAGTGCACGGTAGTCGATGCACATCCCGAAACTCCCGTCCTTCTTCTTGACAAACAAAGCGGTGCTCCCCACGGTGACGAACTCGGTCTGATAAATCCTTTCTCCATTAACTCTTCTATTTGTTTCTTCATCTCTACCAACTCCTCGGTGGACATCCGATAGGGTCTCTTTGCTATCGGTCTTTGTGCAGTACAAGCTCTATCACAAACTCTATGTCCCCTGTCTCGCGGCATACCAGGTAGATCTTCGGGAAAAACATCACGGGTACTCATTCACTCTTGAGACATCATCTATGCCGATGGCCTTGGTGCATTAACCATCAACTGTCCATCTCTAATCATGCGGTGGCTTGAAATTCCACTTTCTTCCCACACGGGCTCTCAATCGAGATAGTCCTTCGTCCACAATCCAATACGGCCTTGTGCTTGGATAACCAATCCATTCCCAATATGACGTCTAAGGTCCGGGTCTCCAAAATTATAAGGTTTGCTAGGAACTCTATTCCATCTATTAGTATTCTCACCCGGAACATCCTACTTTCGTTCGGAGTTCGGAACCAGGGTTTGAACTAAAAGCATGCATCTAAGTCTTGCAATCCTCAAATCATTTCTAGTGGCAAAGCCTTGCGAAACAAACGAATGCGAAGCTCGAGTCAAACAAAGCTGTTGCAGTGCGAGTTAACAAGTAACTTACCCAAGACGACGTCAGTAGCATTCTGCGGTGCATCTGCGGTGACATGGTTGACTCGGCCTCTCACCACGGTGCAGGATGTGGCTCCTGGTCGGGCGTCCTAGCTGGGTGGTTCCTAGATTGAAGCGGCCGAGTCACTCCTGCTGTCTTCTTCGGACAAGCTGTTGGCAAAGTGTCCTGGCTCGTTGCTTGTAGCGGCGTCTCACCTTGTTCCTTCTTGTTGCACTCGAGTAGTGTTTCTAGCGGGCTGGGTGCAGTAGTTACGGTTGTGTCTTGGTCTTTGAGGATGGTGTCCTTGTTGCATTCTCGTGGTTGGAATCGAGAATTGATTTGGTGCAACTCTCGGTATGCGTTCCATGGCGTGATCCTTGCTGTTGCATCCTGCGCTTCCTGTTCTCATCCAGTTCCTTGCGCTTGTCCTCAAGAATAAGCGCCTTATTCACCAGCTCTTGGAAATCTGGAAAGGTGTGGGTGATTGTCGGGACCCCGAATTTGCAAATCCGGACCCTCTGTGTATTCAGCACTAGTCCAGGAACGCGCTAGTGCACACAGTCTTAACATTGGTAAATATCACAATCATACCACTCGATACCAATAAAGTACTTTATTTAAATAACCAAACTGGTTACTCGACGCTATGGCCAAGTTACAAATATATGCCTCGCAAGGCAAAACTTATTAAAAGAGAGATAATAGCAGCGGAAAATCAAATAAGGTAACATCGTGGCGCCATCCAGTATACCACAGGCAACTGACTGGGCTCGCATCCCTAAGTAGACGGATCCTCTTGAAATTCCTCCTCCGAAGCTGGTGCAGTCTCTTCTTCAACTGATATTGTGTTGAGGCAAGGGTGAGTACTTGGTACTCAGCAAGTCATGCACAGAATGCAAGCTAATATACTATATGCATGGCTTGGTACAAAGGAATAGCTCAAGGTATATTTGCGATGTGACATTTGACAAGTAATATAAGTAGATTCGAAAGCAGTAGAAATAAGTAAAGCGTAAATAACTTTTCAAGAAGTTTAATAAACATTTTTCCCCATCCTAAACTACATTTTCATCATCTTCATTATTAAACCAAACCAACCTTTCAAATCCAAGTTATTTTCAGAAAGTCTAACCCTTGACTGTAATTCCCGAGCGAAGTCCAGTACCGTGGACACGGCTATTCGAATAGATTCCAAACTCTGCAGAGGTTATGCACTTTACCCACAAGATACAGTCAAACACCACAAAGGCGAAGTTCCTCAGAATAAAGCCTTTCTAAGCCTCAAACAACACAGGTGGTCCTCTCAGGTTCGTGCTCTACACCATCCCTTCCCTTAGCCAAGGCGAAGTATGGGACCAACACACCGTTAGATGGGTATCGGCCCACGACCACGATACGCTCCCCGCACAATCACACAAGCGGTGTAATTGACACCCTGAGGCTCCACAAGTGAGTCCTTAGTGACTTAGTCAACTAGGGCCGTCCCATTCCAGCCATGTGGTTGCAAGTATGACCCAGTTCAAAGGCTTGCAAGGTTAAGTCCTTAGAGTGACCAGGGCAAGACTACCCGAAAAACCAAATCAACATCCCCGGTGCCACAACTGGCCCACCTGATTACTCTTGCCACATGCCCGGCCGAAATCGTTTATCAAACCCCAGTTGATTACCATGCACCACGTGCCATCAACATCACATGATACTTTTCCAAAACAGGTTCAATATATCATTAAGCCAATATTAACATTTGATTGTCCAAAATCATGTCATGAGCAGGTAGCAGGTCTAAGCAGTATACTACAACGGTCTAAAACCCATGTTGGCAATCTAATAATGTCCAACTAGTAATCCACAACTAGGGTGACAAGGGTCATGGCACATACTTAAATAATCAAGGTGTCATACAGCAAATTGGTATTTATCTAACCCCCATGTTTAAACAAAGTATTTTTCTAATTGAACTAGCATGCAATAGTTTAAATCAAAATAGATTTCGAATTAGGATCAACATGGTCAAAGCACAACTTGCCTTCAAAAAGTACTTGCTCTTGGTCTTGAGTTGGATCCTGAGTCAATACTTCTCCTTCGAATCCTTCCGGCACTTCAACGTCTACTCGTAAAGCGTGCAAATAGCAAATACGCAAATAAACAATAGGCAAAAAGTGTCCAAACATCCAAATAAAATCCACAAACAGAAAGAACATAATTTTCTGGATTTTTAGGAACTGGAATCGTTCAAATCGGAGTTAAAATGCAAAAGTTATGATTTATTAAAGTTTAAATAATCAATTAAATAATTTTACAGAGAAAAACTTTAGTCCAAAAATTAAATAAAATTTATATTTAAGTATATCTCAATTTTATACAAATTTAGAAATTTGAATCACTCAAATCGGAGTTGAAACGCAAAAGTTATAAGCGTTTGAAGTTTGAAACAAAATCTGAAATCATTATTTCAAATTAATAAATCATTTTCTTTTTCGGAAATTAATTATTGCGTCAGCATGGACACGTGGCAGCCTCTGATTGGTTGGCTGACGTCAGCCGGTCCATAGACGTGGTCCACGCTCGGCTCGGGTCTACCGTGGACTCGGTCCACGACTCACGTGTCGCTGACATGTGGGCCCACTCGGGTGACGTCATCGCTGACGTCAGCGGGGCTCAGCCCACAGCGCTGACAGGTGGGACCCACTATGACGTCATGGGTGACGTCAGCGCTTGGCGGGGTCAGCCACTGACATGCGGGCCCTCTGACACGCGGGCCCCGCGTGTCAGCGTCCTACACGCACGCTGCCAGCGTGGGCGGCGGCCCGACGCGGCGGCCAGGCTTCCCGACACGTGGCGCAATCCCGGCCGTTGGTTTGAAAATCAACGGTCCGATCGGATCGATGGCGCCGCGTTTGGGGTGAGCGTGGTCAATCTAAACCGTTGGATCTAGATCCAGCGGCTAGGATGAATCTGGAAATCGCCGCGTGGTTCTTACCGTGGAACGGCGTGGCGCAATCCGGGCGTCGGATCTTGATCGGACGGTCCACGGAGCTTCGCGAGGCAGCGATGGCGTCGCGGCGGCTTGTCGCGCCGAACCGGGAAAACGGCGTCGAGCGGCGTTAAGCAGCGATCCGGCGAGATGAAGTATGAGCCAGGTTCGTCTCGCCCAGGGTTCCGAATCCGCCACGCGAGCGGCGAACTACGGTGGTTTCTGGCGAAGGTTGAAGAACTCGCGGCGGCGCTCTTTGGCTCCGGCGAGAAATTGCGGCGGCTCTAGGGTTTCCCTGTGGCGTGGACTAGGCAACGAGCTCGGCATGGAAAGGCGAACCTCGGCGACTCCATGCATTAAATAGCCCTGAGTCCGTGTCCGAGGCAGCGGCGGCGACGGAGTCCGCGGCGAATCCGGCTGGAGACGAAGACGTGGAGCCGTACACGTGGCACGACCAACAGCCACGATCGCGCGGGCGTAACCGGGTTCGGGTCGGACGCGGCTCGAACCGGTACGGGCGGATCTCGGCCGTTGGATCCCGATCCAACGGTCGGGATCGATTAGGGTTGGGAGCTGGTTTGGTCGAGTCAATCGGCTCGGTCGGACTCGAACTCGAGTCGACTCGGGCTCGATCGGATGAACGAAGAATCGACTTCGGTTTGATTTTCCAGCGATTTAATATTTAAAATAATTCCCCGTAATTCATTTAATTCAATAAAAATAGCAAAAGACTCAAAAAATTCCAGAAAAATTCTGGAAAATACTTTGGATCATTTTGGACTCAAATAAAATATTTCCAACAAAATTTTATTTGCAAAATTAAATTCTTTAATTATTTCAAAATGGAATAAATTCAAATAAATCCCAAATAAATCCAAATAAATTCCAGAAAATTCCAAAAATTCACCAAAGTGCCAAATCACTCATGAATTCAAGAAAAGCAAAATTTTGGGGTGTTACAAACCTCCCCCCCTTAATAGAATCTCGTCCAGAGATTCGTGGCTTACTAAAGGAATAGGTTTGGAAACTCTTTCTTCAAATCCTCTTCGCGCTCCCAAGTCGCTTCGCTTTCTTCATGGTTGCTCCACTGAACTCTACAAAAACGGGTTGACTTGTTTCTAGTTTCTCGATCCATTGTGTCTAGAATCCTAACGGGATGCTCCTTATAAGTCAAATCCTCTTGCAACTCGATTGACTCTAGCGGTGTCTGTTCCTCAGGAACTCGGAGACACTTCTTCAATTGGGACACATGGAATACGTCATGCACTCACCTTAGCATTGCGGCAACTCCGGTGATAAGCAACTTCGCCTCTGCGGCTCAAAACCTTAAATGGTCCAACATAGCAGGGTGCAAGTTTCCCTTTGGCATGGAACCTCTTAACTCCCTGAGAGGCGTAACTCTGAGGTATACAAAGTCTTCTGGTTCAAAACTCAAGTCTCGGCGACGATTGTCAGCATAACTCTTTTGTCGTGATTGGGCTATCTTCAACCTTTCCCTAATCATGGAGATCTGTTCTTGACCTCTTGAAGAATGTCAGGCCCAAAGACACGCTCGCCGGTCTCATTCCAATTCAATGGCGTCGACAGGGTCGACCATCTGATTGCCTCAAAAGGTGACATCTCAAACTAGCCTGATAACTATTTTTGTAATCGAACTCGGCATACGGTAAACTCTTATCCCAAGAGGTAGCATAAGCTAATGCACACGCTCTTAACATATCCTCCAGAATCTGGTTGACTCTTTGATGCATCCATCCGTCTGCGGATGATAAGTTATCTTGAAGTTCAAACGGGTTCCCATGGCTTCATGCAACTTATTCCGTAACCTTGAGGTAAATTGGGTACCTCTGTCCGATACAATCCTCTTTGGCACTCCGTGCAAACAGACAATCCTGATCATGTATAATTCTGCTAATTTATCTCCCGAGTAAGTGGTCTTCACGGGGATAAAATGGCCTACTTTAGTCAAGCGATCCACTATAACCCATATGGAGTCATAACCTCCTTGAGTCTTTGGCAAACCGGTAATGAAATCCATTCCGATTTCCTCCCACTTCCACTCAGGTACTTTCAGCGGTTGTAGCAATCCTGCTGGTCTCTGATGCATTGCCTTGACTCTCTGGCATATGTCGCACAATGCAACATGCTCGGCAACTTCACGTTTCATACTCGGCCACCAGAATCTCTCCTTCAGATCCTGATACATCTTGGCGCTTCCAGGATGAATTGAGTACTTGGAGTCATGGGCTTCTTCCGTAATCGATTGCTTTAACTCCTTTTTGTTAGGCACACAAATGCGATCCTTCATCCACAACGTGCCTTGCTCATCCAACTTGAAGTCCTCTGCCTTGCCTTCCTCCTTGATGGACTTAATCCTGCGGATCTTGTCATCATCCTTCAGTCCTTCTCGGATCTGATCCTCTAGGGTAGGCTTTACTTCTAATGCGGCCAAGAATCCCCTAGGTACAACCTCAATCTTCATTTTCTGAAAATCCTCACATAACTCGTCCTGACTTGTGGCTAGCAACGTACTCACGGTATGGCTTTTCCGACTCAGGGCATCGGCAACTACGTTGGCCTTCCCGGGATGGTAATGGATTCCAACATTGTAGTCCTTGATTAACTCTAACCATCTCCTCTGCCTCATATTCAGATCCGACTGGGTGAATATGTACTTAAGGCTCTTATGATCCGTATATACTTCACATCTGTTTCCGATCAGATAGTGACGCCATATCTTCAAGGCATGCACTACGGCAGCTAACTCTAGGTCATGTGCCGGATAATTTTCCTCATGCGGCCTCAACTGCCTTGATGCATAAGCGACGACCTTTCCATTCTCAGATCGGACACATCCAAGTCCTTGGCGCGATGCGTCACAATAAATATCGAAGCTTTGAGCAACATCCGTAGAACTAACACCGGTCTTGGCGTCAATCGCTTCTTCAGACTCCTGAAATCCTTTCTCACATTCTGGCGTCCATGCAAACTTCTTTTCCTTCTTCAGCAATTGCGTAAGAGGTTTCGCAATTGTCGAGAAGCCTTCGATGAAACGGCGGTAGTATCCTGCCATTCCAAGGAAACTCCGAATCTGGGTCACAGTCTTCTACGCTCCCAATGTAACACCGCTTCTACTTTGCTTGGATCTACTGGCGACTCATTCTGCGGTCATTACATGTCCAAGAAACTCCACCTTGTCCTTCCAAAAATCACACTTGCCGAACTTGGCGAAAAGTTGTCGTTCCTCGCCTTTTCCAAAACTCGCCTTAAGTGTTCGGCATGTTCATCCTCTGTCTTGGAGTAGATTAGGATATCGTCTATGAACACGACGACAAACTTGTCCAAATATTCCATGAACACCTTATTCATCATATTCATGAAATAAATTTGGCGCATTAAATCGGCCCAAAGGACATAACTGTAAACTCGTAATGTCCATATCTTGACGAGAATGCAGTCTTCGGAATATCTTCTGATCGGATCTTCAACTGATGGTATCCCGAACTCAGATCAATCTTGGAGAAAACTCCGGCTCCTCTTAAGTGCATGCTTTTAGTTCAAACCCCTGGTCTTCCGCCGATTCTGGATCTGAAGGAGAGATTCTGGTGGCCGAGTATGAGACGTGAAGTTGCCGAGCATGTTGCCTTGTGCGATGTATGCCAGAGAGTCAAGGCAATGCATCAGAGACCAGCAGGATTGCTACAACCGCTGAAAATACCTGAGTGGAAGTGGGAGGAAATCGGAATGGATTTCATTACCAGTTTGCCGAGGACTCAAGGAGGATATGACTCCATATGGGTTATAGTGGATCGTTTGACTAAAGTAGCCCATTTTATCCCCGTGAAGACCACTTATTCGGGAGATAAATTAGCAGAATTGTACATGATCAGGATTGTCTGTTTGCACGGAGTGCCAAAGAGGATTGTATCGGACAGAGGTACCCAATTTACCTCAAGGTTCTGGAATAAGTTGCATGAAGCCATGGGAACCCGTTTGAACTTCAAGATGACTTATCATCCACAGACGGATGGACAGGCCAGAAAGAGTCAACCCGATTCACGGAGGATATGTTAAGAGCTTGTACATTGGCTTATGCTACCTCTTGGGATAAGAGTTTGCCGTATGCCGAGTTCGATTACAACAATAGTTATCGTGCCGCTTCTGAGATGTCACCTTTTGAGGCATCAGATGGTCGACTCGCTGACGCCATTGAATTGGAATGAGACCGCGAGCCGTGTCTTTGGGCCTGATATTCTTCAAGAAGTCAAGAGCGAGATCACTATGATTAGGGAAAGGTTGAAGATAGCCCAATCTCGACAGAAGAGTTATCTTGACAATCGCCGAGATTTGAGTTTTGAACCGAAGACTTTGTATACCTCGAGTTACGCCTCTCAGGGAGTTAAGAGGTTCCATGCCAAAGGGAAACTTGCACCCGTTATGTTGGACCATTTAAGATTTTGAGTCGCAGAGGCGAAGTTGCTTATCACCGGAGTTGCCCGCATGCGTTAGCGAGGAGTACCACGGCGTATTCCATGTGTCCCAGTTAAAGAAGTGTCTCCGAGTTCCTGAGGAACAGACACCGCTAGAGTCAATTGAGTTGCAAGAGGATTTGACTTATAAGGAGTATCCCGTGAGGATTCTGGACACAATGGATCGAGAAACTAGAAACAAGTCAACCCGTTTCTGTAGAGTTCAGTGGAGCAACCATGAAGAAAGCGAAGCGACTTGGGAGCGCGAAGAGGATTTGAAGAAAGAATTTCCAAACCTATTCCTTTAGTGAGCCCTGAATCTCGGGGACGAGATTCTATTAAGGGGGGAGGTTTGTAACACCCCAAAATTTTGCTTTTCTTAAATTCATGTGTGATTTGGCACTTTGGTGAATTTTTGGAATTTTCTGGAATTTATTTGGATTTATTTGGAATTTATTTGAATTTATTCCATTTTGAAATAATTAAAGAATTTAATGTTGCAAATAAAATTTTGTTGGAAATATTTTATTTGAGTCCAAAATGATCCAAAGTATTTTCCAGAATTTTTCTGGAATTTTTCTGAGTCATTTGCTATTTTTAATGAATTAAATGAATTACTAGGAATTATTTTAAATATTAAATCGCTGGAAAATCAAACTCGGGTCAAGTACTGTTCATCCGACCGAGTCGGAACCCGAGTCGGACTCGAGTCCGACCCGAGCCACGTGACTCGACCAAACCCACTCCTAAACCTAATCAATCCCAACCGTTGGATCAAGATCCAACGGCTGAGATCCACCCGTACCGGTTCGAGCCGTATCCGGCCCGGATCCGATCGCGCCGTCGATCGTGGCCGTTGATCGTGCCACGTGGACGGCTGAGCTTCATCGTCCCGCCGAGTCCGGCCGGACTCCGCCGCCGCGCCCGCCAGTAAAGAACTAGGTTTCGTCTAGGGCACGAACGCCGAGGCTATTTAAAGCGTGAGATGTCCCCGAGGTTGCCCTCATCCTTGCGCACTCCGTTCCCGAGCCATCTCGCCTGAGCCGCCGTCGTTTGCCGTGCGAGCTCGCCAGTAGTTGGAGGAAGTGACCGCCGCGGTTTTGCTCGATTCGCCCGCCGTCCGTCGTCTTCCGCCGAAGGAGCCCAGATCCGGAGACCTCGCGTCGAGACGCACCCGAAGAGACCCTTCATCTCGCCGGAGCAACCCCGAAACGCCGTCGGGCTCGTCGTCGTTCTCGTCTCCGGTGCCCAAGCTTCGGAGTGCCATCGCCGGACTCGCGAGCTCGGAGGACCGTCGAGATCGGTCGGACGGTTGAGGTGAGTTCACGTGTTCCAAACCCGATTAGATGCGGACCGCGTTGGATCAAGATCCAAGCGGTTCACAATCGCCACGCGTCTTGTAGCGGTGCTATTATAGGATTAGATCCGACCGTCCGATCTAGATCGAACGGCCCACGATCATCAAGTAGTTTAACGTGTTAACCCTGGATATAATCCGCGCCGTTGATTTTCAAACCAACGGTCGCGATTGCGCCACGTGTCGAGGAGATGGACCGACGCGGTCAGCGCCCGTCTGGCGTGTGGCGTGTCCTCGACACGCGCGGCCCCCGCATGTCGAGAGGGCCCACACGCCACCGTCTGCGTGAGACCACTGTGGCCGACAGGTGGGTCCCACATGTCAGTCTCACGTGGAGCTGTGGACCGGGTCCACCGTGGACCGAACCGCGCCGTGAGCTGAGCCCATGAGCCGGCTGACGTCAGCCAGCCAATCAGGAGCTGACACGTGTCCTTGCTGACGCAGTAATTAATTTCCGAAAAAGAAAATGATTTATTAATTCGAAATATTGATTCAAATTTAGATTCAAACTTCAAACGCTTATAACTTTTGCGTTTCAACTCCGATTTGAGTGGTTCAAATTTCTAAATTTGTATAAAATTGAGATCTACCTAAATATGAATTTTATTTAATTTTTGGACTAAAGTTTTTCTCTGTAATATTATTTAATTGATTATTTAAACTTTAATAAATCATAACTTTTGCATTTTAACTCCGATTTGAACGATTCCAGTTTCTAAAAATCCAGAAAATTATGTTCTCTCTGTTTATGGATTTTATTTGGAGTTTTGGGATGTTTTTGCCTAGTGTTTATTTGTGTATTTGCTATTTGCACGCTTTACGAGTAGACGTTGAAGTTCCGGAAGGATTCGAAGGAGAAGTGTTGACTAAGGATCCAACTCAAGACCAAGAGCAAGTACTTTTTGAAGGCAAGTTGTGCTTTGACCATGTTGATCCTATTTCGAAATCTATTTTGATTTAAACTATTGCATGCTAGTTCAATTAGAAAGATATTTTGTTTAAACATGGGGGTTAGATAAATACCAATTTGCTATATGACACCTTGATTACTTAAGTATGTGCCATGACCCTTTGTCACCCTAGTTGTGGTTTACTAGTTGGACATTATTAAATTGCCAACATGGGTTTAGACTGTTGTAGTATCTTTGCTTAGACTCCTTTCGTGCTCATGACATGATTTTGGATAATCAAATGCTAATATTGACTTAATGATATATTGAACCTGTTTTGGAAAAGTATCATGTGATGTTGATGGCACGTGGTGCATGGTAATCAAGCGGGGTTTGATAAATAGATTTCGATCGGGGCATGTGGCAAGAGTAATCAGTGGGCCAGTTGTGGCATTGGGGATGTTGATTTGGTTTTTCGTAGTCTTGCCCTGGTCACTCTAAGGACTTAACCTTGCAAGCCTTTGAACTGGGTCATACTTGCAACCACATGGTCGGAATGGGACGGCCCTAGTTGACTAAGTTGCTAAGGACTAGCTTGTGGATCCTCAGGGTGTCAGTCACACCGTTTGTGTGATTGTACGGTGGAGCGTATAGTCGCTGCGGCCAGAAACCCAACTAACGGTGTGTTTGTACCATACTTCGCCTTGGCTAAGGGAAGGGATGGTGTAGAGCACGAACCGGAGAGGACCACTGTGTTGTTTGAGGCTTCCGAATGGCTTTGTTACTGAACTTCGCCTTTGTGGTGTTTGATCGTATCTTGTGGGTAAAGTGCATAACCTCTGCAGAGTTGAGAATCTATTTAAATAGCCGAGTCCACTGTCTTGGACAATGCTCGGGAATTACGATCAAGGGTTAGACTTTCTGAAAATAACTTGGATTTGAAAAGTTGGGTTGGGTTAACAATGAAGATGATGGAAATGTGGTTTAGGATGGGGAAAAATGTTTGTTAAACTTCTTGAAAGTTATTTATGCTTTACTTATTTCTACTGCTTTCGAATCTACTCTTATTACTTGTCAAAAGTCAAGCATCGCAAATATACCTAGAGCTATTCCTTTGTACCAAGCCATGCATATAGTATATTAGCTTGCATTCTGTGCATGACTTGCCGAGTACCAAGTACTCACCCTTGCCTCAACACAATATCGCTTGAAGAGGAGACTACGCCGATTTCGGAGGAGGATTTCCAAGAGGACCCGTCTACTTAGGGATGCGAGCCCGCAGTTGCTGTGGTATCTTGGATGGCGCCACGAAGTTATTTGATTTTCCGCTGCTATTATTTCTCTTTTAATAAGTTTCGCCTTGCAAGGCATACATTTGTAACTTGACCATAAGGTCAAGTAACCAGTTTGGTTATTTAAATAAAGTACTTTGATAATATCGATTGGTATGATTGTGATATTTACCGATGTTAAGACTGTGTGCACTAGCGCGTTCCTGGACTAGTGCTGAATACACAGAGGGTCCGGATTTGCAAATTCGGGGTCCCGACATCAACCGTTAGATGGGTACCTGGCCTCAGCCCCGGTACGCTCCCCCATACAACTTACACAAAGGGTGTAGTTGACCTCCTGAGGTCCCACAGGTACGTTATTAGCAACTTAGTCAACTAGGTCCGTCCCATTACAGACATGTGGTTGCACGTTAGACCCAGTTCAAAGGCTTGCAAGGTTAAGTCCTTAGGGTGACCAGGGCAAGACTACCCGAAGAACCAAATCAACATCCCCAATGCCACAACTGGCCCACCTGATTACTCTTACCACATGCCCCGGTCGAAAACTGTTTATCAAACCCCAGTTGATTACCATGCACCACGTGCCATCAACATCACATGATACTTTTCCAAAACAGGTTCAATATATCATTAAGTCAATATTAACATTTGATTGTCCAAAATCATGTCAGGAGCACGTAGCAGGTCTAAGCAGTATACTACAACGGTCTAAACCCGTGTTGGCAATTTTAGTAATGTCCAACTAGTAATCCACAACTAGGGTGACAAGGGGTCATGGCACATATTTAAGTAATCAAGGTGTCATACAGCAAATTGGTATTTAACTAACCCCCATGTTTAAACAAAGTATTTTTCTAATTGAACTAGCATGCAATAGATTAAATCAAAATAGATTTCGAAATAGGATCAACATGGTCAAAGCACAACTTGCCTTCAAAAAGTACTTGTTCTTGGTCTTGAGTTGGATCCTGAGTCAATACTTCTCCTTCGAATCCTTCCGGCACTTCAACGTCTACTCGTAAAGCGTGCAAATAGCAAATACACGAATAAACAATAGGCAAAAAGTATCCAAACATCCAAATAAAATCCATAAACAGAGAGAACATAATTTTATGAATTTTTAGAAACTGGAATCGTCAAATTTGGAGTTAAGACGCAAAAGTTATGATTATTTAAAGTCTAAATAATCAATTAAATAATTTTGCAGAGAAAAACTTTAGTCCAAAAATTAAATAAAATTTATATTTAGGTAGATCTCAATTTTATACAAATTTAGAAATTTGAATCACTCAAATCGGAGTTGAAACGCAAAAGTTATAAGCGTTTGAAGTTTGAATCTAAATTTGAATCAATATTTCGAATTAATAAATCATTTTCTTTTTCGGAAATTAATTATTGCGTCAGCGAGGACACGTGTCAGCTCCTGATTGGTCCACAGTGACCCGCTGACGTCACCACCGAACGGGTTCCGTGATGACGTCATGCTGACGTCAGCATGACACGTGGCACCACTCGGGTGCTGCCACGTGTCCGGTCCATGGACGGGGTCCATGGGCGGCACGGGTCCACGGTGGATCCGGTACACGGCGTACGGTCGCTGACATGCGGGCCCTCCCCGCTGGCCGCACACCTCACGCAGCGCGCGGTGGCCTGGCTACGCGTGCACGATCCGAGCCGTTCGATTCGGATCGAACGGTTGAGATTGGATCCAATCCACCGCAACGTGGATTTCGTTGCAGTGACGTGGACGAACGAGGGCCGTTGGATTTTGATCCAACGGTTGAGATCTAATCTGGGTTCTACAGGGTTGGGGTGCACGTGGCTAACCTGGACCGTTGATCGGGATCGAACGGCTGAGGACCTTCGCGGGGCTTGATGGCGTCCGGCGGTGCTAGTTCGGCCGGAGAGGAGGAAGACGATGCGTAGCGCGGCGCTCCCGTGGGTTTCCGGCGAGGAGAGAACGTCCCACGGATGCGTCTCGCTTCGGGGGTCTCGGATCCGACCTTGGGCGCGGCGGAGGATGGCGGATGGCGGCGGAACAAAGCGAAAACCGCGGCGGTGCTTCACGCAACTACGGCGAGCAATCACGGCGTACTGGCGGCGGCTCGGCGGCTAAGACCTAGGGCAAAACACGAGCGGGGTGGCGGCGGTCCTCGGGGAACGTCTCGGGCTTTAAATAGCCCCGGGAGGCGTGCTCAGGGCGGAGCCCTAGTCGGTTCTGGCGGCGCTCTCGAGCCCGATTCGGGCGAGGGCGGCGACCGAATGCCGTCCACGTGTCCCGCATCGAACGCCCACGCCGCGCTGCCGACGCGTCACACGCCGCCGTTGGATCGAGATCCAACGATCGGTGGCTAGGGTTAGGGTTGGAGTTCGGCGACGCGGTTCGACCGAATCAAGTGGCTCGGTCGGGTTCGGTCGGACTCGAGTCCGACTTCGGACCGAGGAACAAGATACTAAACCCGAAGCAATTTTAATATTCAAAATAATTCGATAATTCATTTAATTCATTAAAAATATCAAAAGACTCAGAAAAATTCCAGAAAAATTCTGGAAAATATTTTGGAACATTTTGGACTCAAATAAAATATTTCCAACAAAATTTTATTTGCAAAATTAAATTCTTTAATTATTTCAAAATGGAATAAATTCAAATAAATTCCAAATAAATCCAAATAAATTCCAGAAAATTCCAAAAATTCACCAAAGTGCCAAATCACACATGAATTTAAGAAAAGCAAAATTTTGGGGTGTTACATGTATGCCATGACCCCTTGTCACCCTAGTTGTGGATTACATAGTTGGACATTATTAATTTGCCAACATGGGTAATTAGACCGTTGTAGTTCAATGCTTAGACCTGCCACGTACACATGACATGATTTTGGATAATCAAATGCTAATGTTGACTTAAGGAGATATGGAACTTGTTTTGGAGAAGTGTCATGTGTTGTTGATGATGTTGATGGCACGTGGTGCATGATAATCAACTGGGGTTTGACAAATAAATTTGGACCGGGGCATGTGGCAAGTAATGATCAGGTGGGCCAGGTATGGCATTGGGAAGGATGATTTGGTTCTTCGGGTAGTCTTGCCCTGGTCACCCTAAGGACTTAACCTTGCAAGCCTTTGAACTGAGTCAATCGTGCAACCACATGTCTGTTATGGGACGGACCTAGTTGAATAAGTTGCTAATGACGTACCTGTGGGACCTCAGGTTGTCAACTACACCCTTTGTGTAAGTTGTACGGGGGAGCGTACCGGGGCTGCGGCCAGGTACCCATCTAACAGTTGGTTGGCCTAAACTTCGCCTTTGCTAAGGGAAGGGTTAGTGTGCATCACCGGAGAGGACCACTTGTATTGTTAGAAGTTTTCGAAAGACTTTGTTACGGGAACTCGCCTTTGTGGTGTTTGACTGTATCTTGTGGGTAAAGTGCATAACCTCTGCAGAGTGTATAATCTATTCGAATAGCCGTGTCCGCGGTATTGGACATCGCTCGGGAATTACAGTCAAGGGTTAGACTTTCTTGAAAATAACTTGGACTTGAAAGGTGGGGTTTGGTTAAACAATGATGTCGATGGAAATGTGGATTAGGAATGGGAAAGATGTTGATTAAACTCTTGGAAAAGTTATTGATCTTATATTTGCTTCTATTGCTTTCGAATCTACTTATGCTACTTGTCAAATGCTGTTTTACTGCAAATATACCCTGAGCTATTCCTTTGTATTAAGCCATGCATGTAGTATATTAGCTTGCATTCTGTGCATGACTTGCTGAGTACCAAGTACTCACCCTTGCCACAATACAACACCAGTTGAAGAGGAGACTACACCAGCTTTGGAGGAGGAGCTCCAAGAGGAACCGTCTACTTAGGGAGCGAGCCCAGTCAGTTGCCTGTGGTATACTGGATGGCGCCACGAAGTTATTTTATTTTCCGCTGCTATTATTTCTCTCTTAATAAGTTTCGCCCTGCGTGGCGTATATTTGTAACTTGACCATAAGGTCGAGCAACCAGTTTGACTATTTAATTAAAGTACTTTATTAGTATCGAGTGGTATGATTGTGATATTTACCGATGTTAAGACTGTGTGCACTAGCGCGTTCCTGGACTAGTGTTGAATACACAGAGGGTCCGGATTTGCAGATTCGGGTCCCGACACTCGTTCATCCGCTAGATCGAGAAAACCGGCGTCGGGTCGCCATTTTCGGGTGTTCTTCGTGTTCATCCTTATTCCTCCCTCTCCGGTGGGTCATTCTCAACTCCGGTTGTTTCTTTGTGACCATGGGGGAGTCTAGAGTCTAATCTTTCAATCGATTTTAGGTTCCATCAAGAATTGAAGACGAATTTCAAGTTTTTATCGGTTCGGCCGAAGCTCTGTTTTTTACCAAATTCGTCGTCTCCGGTGAGTTTTGATCCAATTCCTTGTGCATGTAAGCTCCTCTAGATGTTCTCTCCATGATCCATGAATTTATTGTGCCAAGTTTCATTCAAAATTCGGTGCAAAAATCCGGATTTCGGAAATTTTTCGCGTTCTCTGTTTTTGGGCTTCTCTATGCGTGTGCGTGCCCGTGCTCGCGCCCGCCGCCCGCCCGCTGCTCGCCATGTTGGCCGCCGCCATGTGCCGTCGCCCTCCAAGCCCTCCAAGCTCTACTCTCCCTCCCATGGCTTGAGCTCAAGCATGAAGAAGGCCAAGTCTATGACACCATGGGCCCACCTGCCATAGACACAAAACAAATCCAAAATTCAGAAAAATCAGAAAAGGAATATTCTCGGAATATTCTCTCGTTTTCAATTTTTCAGGATTTTCGAACTTCAGAAGCTCATATCTTTTCCGTCCGAACTCCGATTGACTCCATTCAAGTTCCTAAATTCATCTAAATTCAAGATCTACCTGCCAGTACTACTTTTATAATTTTTGGATTTTATTTTATTTATTGTTATTTATTGGTTGTACCGTTTTACGCGTAGCCGACGATTCTGCCGAGTCCGCCGACCCCGCCGCCGGACTTCAAGTGTTCAACATCCTCGCTGTGACCGAGGCAAGTCTCCTTGACGCCTGTTGATCCTACAATTTATAAATGTTTTACCATGTTTTTACAAATTGCATCGCTATTTATATTAAATGGATGATGTTAAACGTTAGGTTATTAGTTATACCTGTTGTTCCTACCTCCTTGACATTGTTATCCATGATCCTTTGTCGCCCTAGTACGGTAATCCACCATAATAATTACTTTCGATGAAATATTCTTTAATTAGGGGAAAAGACTAGTTGACAGACATTTCAGATAGAGCAAATGGTAGGGAATGCAACTTGGAGTTAGATGAATATTAGTAATGATCTAGGGGTTGCCTTTATGAAATTGATGTGTGAATGGTGATAGTTGAAATACCTTGAGAAGTCGGATTATGATAACAGTTCGCAATATAATTCGTATGGATCGGGGGAATAGTGAAAGAGGTATAATATTAGGAATAATAGTCGGTGAAGTAAATAATTATTATTGAGAGTCATACTTGTGGATCAAATAGAATAAGTGGTGGATTATATTTCGGTGGAAATTAACACGCACACTACGAGATTTAGAGATGGCAATGTAAAGGGTTACTAGAGGTGGTATTGAGAATGATACTCGATGAATTAGTCAATGATATTACCAAATATGCTCGATGGAATAAGTGGATAACATTGAGGATCATACTCGGTGGTTTGATGGATGATTTTCTGAAATATGGCTTCGCGATAACTATTTATGCGGGATTATGAATAATGTGGATTATGTGCGATTTGTTTAGTAAACTTGGTATCATTGGTTATGGAAATAGCTGTAGTCAATGAATTCATGAAATTTTGGATTTATAGAATCTTTCTTGAAGGATGCTTGGGGGTGAGATTATGAATTTTCTTGGTGGATTAAAGTAGATGATTTAGAGTTGATAATGTGAAGGATTAAATATATGATGTTATGAAGTATTATCGGTGGATTGTATTCTAGATGATTAGAGATGATATTGTGAAGTATTCTCGGTGGTTTAGTAGATGGGTTTGTGAAATATTCTTAGTGGAGGATAAGATTGATCGCCGGTTGAGTGATGGATAAATCAATAATACAAGTTAGAGTCCAAGGGAAATATTTCATATACAAACATGATTGTGGTTTAATGTGATTTTGGAGTTATGATAGTACCATGGTGTACTTCCTACTTGTTGGATACTATATTGAATTGGATTGTTCTTATGATTATAAAATTATGGCAATATAAGGATTGTAATCAAACCCGGGGATTTGTATTTTATAAAATAAACTATTGGTGGAATAGAATAGTTCGGTAGAAATGCTTAGAATCGCAATCGGTCAGTAGTCACCTATGGGTGGGAAATTTCATTTATCTCATGTAACCTTGTGTTGAAAGTTATAGGCAAGGAGTATTGCCGTTGGTTTACAAAATAAAAATAAAATGAAAAATGGTTTGGACTTGGGCCGAATGGTTTGTTTGGCGGGTGCGAATGGAGCACTAGTCTTCATTGTGCAAGTACCGCCCCAAGTCAGTTAAGGACCGACGCTTATGACTGTCTCCATTCTAAGCATTACCGTACAACCACATGTTTATAATGGTACGACCTGGCTAAATAATTTGTAGAAACCTAACTTAGACTCACCAAACGGTGGAATGTGAGCGCGGGATAAAAGCAAGACTGTTTTTCTCACACGGCGCAAGAGGGGGCTTCTGTACTGGGCGGATGGAACCCTAACAGCGGTGAAACCTCAGTGGGTGGGTCAGGTTAGGCGTATACATTGTAATGGCCTTGTCATGATATCCCTGC
Organism: Rhipidocladum racemiflorum; assembly: GCA_036346355.1. NCBI lineage: Eukaryota > Viridiplantae > Streptophyta > Magnoliopsida > Poales > Poaceae > Rhipidocladum > Rhipidocladum racemiflorum. The sequence continues at coordinate 35,260,350 of CM070580.1, read as the reverse complement.
CGGCACACCTGTAACACCCCAAAATTTTGCTTTTCTTAAATTCATGTGGGATTTGGCACTTTGGTGAATTTTTGGAATTTTCTGGAATTTATTTGGATTTATTTGGAATTTATTTGAATTTATTCCATTTTGAAATAATTAAAGAATTTAATTTTGCAAATAAAATTTTATTGGAAATATTTTATTTGAGTCCAAAATGATCCAAAGTATTTTCCAGAATTTTTCTGGAATTTTTCTGAGTCTTTTGCTATTTTTAATGAATTAAATGAATTACTGGGAATTATTTTAAATATTAAATCGCTGGAAAATCAACTCGGGTCTAGTACTGTTCATCCGACCGAGTCGGAACCCGAGTCGGACTCGAGTCCGACCCGAGCCAGTTGACTCGATCAAACCAGCTCCCAACCCTAATCGATCCCGACCGTTGGATCGGGATCCAACGGCTGAGATCCGCGTCTGCCGAGCCGCGTCGAGCCGAACCCGATTACGCCCGCGCGATCGTGGCCGTTAGTCGTGCCACGTGTACGGCTCCACGTCTTCGTCTCGGCCCGGATTCGCCGCGGACTCGTCGCCGCCGTCTCGGACACGGACTCCGAGGCTATTTAATGCATGGAGCGCCCCGAGGTTCGCCTTTCCATGTTGAGCTCGTTGCCTAGTCCACGCCTACAGGGAAACCCTAGAGCCGCCGCAATTTCTCGCCGAGCCAAAGCGCGCCGCGCGAAGTTCTTCAACCTTCGCCGCCAAAACCGGTAGTGCTCACGCCGCCGTGGCGGTCGGAACCCCGCGACGAGGCGAACCTGGGCTCATACTTCATCTCGCCGGAGGCTGCGTCGGAGCGCCCGTCGACGCGTCGTTTTCCCGGTTCCGGCGCAGCAAGCCGCGCCGCGCCATCGCCGTCCTCGCGAGCTCGTGGACCGTCCGATCAAGATCCGACGCGTCGGATTGCGCCACGTCGTTCCACGGTAAGAACCACGTCGCGATTTCCGAGATCAATCCTGGCCGTTGGATCTAGATCCAACGGTTTAGATTGACCACGTTCACCCCAAACGTGCGTCATCAGATCCGATCGGGACCGTTGATTTTCAAACCAACGGCCGAGATTGCGCCACGTGTCGGGAAGCCTGACCGTCGCGGTCGGCCGCGATCGCAGCGTGCGTGTGGCCCGACACGCGGGGCCACGTGTCGAAGGGCCCGCATGTCGCTGGCTAATCCAGCCAAGCGGCGTCACCCATGACGTCGCGATGGGTCCCACATGTCGACCGGCCGAAGTCCCCGCCGACGCCAAGAATGACGTCACCCGAGTGGGCCCACATGTCAGCGACACGTAGAGTCGTGGACCGAGTCCACGGTGGACCCAAGCCGAGCGTGGACCGAGTCCATGGACCGGCTGACATCAGCCAGCCAATCAGAGGCTGCCACGTGTCCATGCTGACGCAATAATTAATTTCCGAAAAAGAAAATGATTTATTAATTCGAATAATTATTTCAGATTTTGTTCCAAATTTCAAACGCTTATAACTTTTGCGTTTCAACTCCGATTTGAGTGATTCAAATTTCTAAATTTGTATAAAATTCAGATCTACTCAAATATGAATTTTATTTAATTTTTGGACTAAAGTTTTTCTCTGTAATATTATTTAATTGATTATTTAAACTTTAATAAATCATAACTTTTGCATTTTAACTCCGATTTGAACGATTCCAGTTCCTAAAAATCCAGAAAATTATGTTCTCTCTGTTTATGGATTTTATTTGGAGTTTTGGGATGTTTTTGCCTATTGTTTATTTGCGTATTTGCTATTTGCACGCTTTACGAGTAGACGTTGAAGTGCCGGAAGGATTCGAAGGAGAGGTGTTGACTCAGGATCCAACTCAAGACCAAGAGCAAGTACTTTTTGAAGGCAAGTTGTGCTTTGACCATGTTGATCCTATTTCGAAATCTATTTTGATTTAAACTATTGCATGCTAGTTCAATTAGAGAAATACTTTGTTTAAACCTGGGGATTAGATAAATACCAATTTGCTGTATGACACCTTGATTACTTAAGTATGTGCCATGACCCTTTGTCACCCTAGTTGTGGATTACTAGTTGGACATTATTAAATTGCCAACATGGGTTTAGACCGTTGTAGTATACTGCTTAGACACACTTTCGTGCTCATGACATGGTTTTGGACAATCAAATGTTAATATTGACTTAATGATATATTGAACCTGTTTTGGGAAAAGTATCATGTGATGTTGATGGAACGTGGTGCATGGTAATCAAGCGGGGTTTGATAAACGATTTTCGGCCAGGGCATGTGGCAAGAGTAATCAGTGGGCCATTGTGGCATTGGGGATGTTGATTTGGTTCTTCTGTAGTCTTGCCCTGGTCACTCTAAGGACTTAACCTTGCAAGCCTTTGAACTGGGTCATACTTGCAACCACATGGCTGGAATGGGACGGCCCTAGTTGACTAAGTCGCTAAGGACTCACTTGTGGAGCCTCAGGGTGTCAATTACACCGTTTGTGTGATTGTGCGGGGAGCGTATCGTGGTCGTGGCCGATACCCATCTAACGGTGTGTTGGTCCCATACTTCGCCTTGGCTAAGGGAAGGGATGGTGTAGAGCACGAACCTGAGAGGACCACCTGTGTTGTTTGAGGTTTTCGAAAGACTTTGTTACTGAACTCGCCTTTGTGGTGTTTGACGTATCTTGTGGGTAAAGTGCATAACCTCTGCAGAGTGTAGAATCTATTTAAATAGCCGAGTCCACTGTGATCGACAATGCTTGGGAATTACAATCAAGGGTTAGATTTTCTCAAAAATAACTTTGGTTTGAAAGGAGGGTTGGTTTAGTAATGAAGATGATGGAAATGTGGTTTAGGATGGGGAAAATGTTTATTAAACTTCTTGAAAAGTTATTTATGCTTTACTTGTTTCTCTTTGCTTTGAATCTATTTATGATACTTGTCAAATGTCATTTCGCAAATATACCTTAAGCTATTCCTTTGTACCAAGCCATGCATATAGTATATTAGCTTGCATTCTGTGCATGACTTGCTGAGTACCAAGTACTCACCCTTGCCTCAACACAACACCAGTTGAAGAGGAGACTACGCCAGCTTCGGAGGAGGAATTCCAAGAGGATCCGTCTACTTAGGGATGCGAGCCCAGTCAGTTGCCTGTGGTATACTGGATGGCGCCACGATGTTGCCTTCGTTGTTTTTCCGCTGCTATTATTTCTCTTTTAATAAGTTTCGCCTTGCAAGGCATACATTTGTAACTTGACCATAAGGTCAAGTAACCAGTTTGGTTATTTAAATAAAGTACTTTGATAATATCGAATGGTATGATTGTGATATTTACCAATGTTAAGACTGTGTGCACTAGCGCGTTCCTGGACTAGTGCTGAATACACAGAGGGTCCGGATTTGCAAATTCGGGGTCCCGACAGAGGTGGTATCAGAGCCATACTTGACCGTAGGCTCAACCCTAAGCTAGAATGGTCGTAGTGAGGATAAAACCTATTTTCTAAAAGCTAAAAGTTTGTCAAGATAAGAAATGACATCTCGACTTATCCCCTTCTCTCTTTCCTTGTCTCTTGCTGAAATTTTCCCTTACCTTGTCACAATTTAAAAATTCCGAGTTCTTACGTAAAGCACTCTTGTGACAGATGGAGGAAGAGTTCAACTATGTTGATCTGGGAGTTGGTCACGCCGCGGAACTTTGGCATATGCTACAGACTCTCGGAGATTTTGAGAAGCCCCAATACCAAGTGGAAGTGATCAGACAAGCAGGATTGATCAAGGCTTGTGACGTGAGGATTGAGGTACTGCTAGGAAAAGGGCCCAGGCAATCGGCCGATACACACCTTTGCCGCCAGAGATCTACAATGCGGATGGGTATCCAAGAAGTATCACGACGAGCAATGCGGCACATTACCCGTATCTACGCCAGAGAATTGAGAGTACGGTGTTCGCTACCATCCGCAAGAGCGATAACCTTCTTGACCAAGGCGATTTAGGATGAGGATGCCACGGTTACACGGTTGGCACGATTTGTCGCCGCCAGGAGGATGTACTAGATAATACAAGCAAGGAGCTACTGAAGGCCCGCAAGGAGATCACGGCAGAGAAAACAGATGGCGGGAAGCTCAAGAGTATGTGGCACACCTTCTCGCGAAGGATTGACGAGTTGGAGATGACTTTGTACGGACTGCACCCAGAGCCAAGATTGAGCTACACGAGCCCGATCCAGAGGAGTCGATCTCGATGAGGACACCGCTTCTTCGACTACCATAGAGGACACGATTCTTTGGACATGGCGATCATTTGGCGCCTATGCCACAAAGACCCTGCATCCCAGGCCGTGGAGGTTTTCTCGATGAGTGAGCATAGGTTCTTTAGTGAGACTCCTTCGCCGAGTCGCGTCATAGAATAAAGAGTCACCCTATAGGCGTTAGACTCCACTTAAAGTTCGATATGGATTTGCTATGTTTTCTGAGTGTGCAGTATGTGTTGCAAGGCCCTTAGGCATTGTAAGCAGCCATACCAAGTTACTAATAATAAAGTTGGACCTTAAGGCTACACCTTTCGCCCCGCATAAGTTCCATACTACTTGTCTATTCTTGTTTCCCTCTCATCTCTAAACCTAGAGCAAATCAACAGATGGTGAATACCCGTGGAAACTTTGGAAGCAATGGGAGTGGTTCTCGCCAATGAAAACCCCAATGATGGAGCACCAGACCGCCACTGGATATGCAGAATTTGAGCTTTTCTTGCTGCCCAAACTCGGTTGATGCATGCTATGATGCAACAAATGCAGCACGTCCTTTGCTCGTGCCACGCTAATCAAGTTAATCGGGGACCACGCTAGAATACAAGGTCGCCGAGTTCATGAGAACTCACCCACCCACTTTCTCTGGGAATGCCAATCCATTGGAGGCCGATGATTGGTTAAGATCAATCGAGAGGAAGCTACACATAGCTCAATGCATAGGGAATGAGAAGGTACTCTACGCTTCTCATCACCGGAAAGGAACAAATTACCGAATGGTGGGAGAACTTCGTGCCACGCAGAGAACCCTCAAGATATCACTTGGGAAGAGTTCACAATTGCATTCGACAAGATCACGTGCCTGAAGGAATCATGGACCTTAAGAAGGAGGAGTTCAGAGCATGAAACAAGGTAATCACCAGTGGTCGACTACCTGAACAAGTTCACACAGCTAGCACGCTACGCACTGAGGATGTAGCGACGGATAAATCCAGGCATAGTCTCGTTTTATGAAGGGACTTAACTCGGGATTGCAAGTAGGGTTGATCACCCACACCTTTCCGCATTTCCAAGAGTTGGTGAATAAGGCGCTTATTCTTGAGGACAAGCGCAAGGAACTGGATGAGAACGAGAAGCGCAGATGCAACGGCAAGGATCACGCCAGGAACGCATAGCGCGAGAGTTGCACCAACTCAATTCTTCAGATTCCAACCACGTAATGCAACAAGGACACCATCCTCAAAGACCAAGACCTCCGCCAATCGTAACTACGGACCCCAGCCCCTCTAGAAACACTACTCGAGCAGTCAAGAAGGAACCGTGAGACGCTGCTACAATCGCAACGAGCCAGGACACTTTGCCAACAGTTGTCCAAAGAAGACAGCAGGAGTGACCCCAGTTCGCTTCAACCTAGGAACCACCCCAGCTAGGACGCCAGCACCAGGAGCCATACCCCAGACCGTGGTGAGAGGCCGAGTCAACCATGTCACCGCAGATGCACTGCAGAATGCTACGGACGTCGTACTGGGTAAGTTACTTGTTAACTCAGTACTTGCAACAGTTTTGTTTGACTCTGGAGCTTCGCATTCGTTTGTTTCGCAAGGCTTTGCTACTAGAAATGATTTGAGGATTGCAAGGCTTAAGTGCATGCTTTTAGTTCAAACCCCTGGTTCCGAACTCCGAACGAAAGTAGGATGTTCCGGGGTGAGAATACTAATAGATGGAATAGAGTTCCTAGCAAACCTTATAATTTTGGAGACCCAGACCTTAGACGTCATATTGGGAATGGATTGGTTATCCAAGCACAAGGCTGTATTGGATTGTGGGCGAAGGACTATCTCAGTTGAGAGCCCGTGTGGGAAGAAAGTGGAATTTCAAGCCACTGTAGTTAGAGATGGGCAGTTGATGGTTAACAGTACCAAGGCAATCAGCATAGAGGATGTCTCAGTAGTGAATGAGTACCCCGATGTTTTTCCCGAAGATCTACAGTATGCCGCGACGAGGGACATAGAATTTGTAATAGAGCTTGTACTGCACAAAGACCGATAGCAAAGAGACCCTATCGGATGTCCACCGAGGAGTTGGTAGAGATGAAGAAACAAATAGAAGAGTTAATGGAGAAAGGATTTATCGAGGCCGAGTTCGTCGCCGTGGGAGCACCAGTTTTATTTGTCAAGAAGAAGGACGGAGTTTCGGGATGTGCATTGACTACCGTGCACTCAACGAAGTCACCGTGAAGAATAAGTATCCGCTACCCGGGATTGATGATTTGTTTGATCAGTTAAGAGGAGCCGAGTTTTCTCCAAGATTGATCTGAGATCGGGATACCATCGATTGAAGATCCGATCGTAAGATATTCAAGATCGCATTCTCGTCAAGATACGGACATTACGAGTTCTGATTATGTCCTTTGGGCCGATTTAATGCGCCACTTATTTCATGAATATGATGAATAAGGTGTTCATGGAATATTTGGACAAGTTTGTCGTCGTGTTCATAGACGATATCCTAATCTACTCCAAGACAGAGGATGAACATGCCGAACACTTAAGGCGAGTTTTGGAAAAGCTGAGGAACAAGCAACTTTTCGCCAAGTTCAAGAAGTGTGATTTTTGGAAGGACAAGGTGGAGTTTCTTGGACATGTAATGACGGCAGAAGGAGTCGCCAGTAGATCCAAGTAAAGTAGAAGCTGTGTTACATTGGGAGCTACCAAGACTCGTGACCGGATTCGGAGTTTCCTTGGAATGGCGAGGATACTACCGCCGTTTCATCGAAGGCTTTTCGACAATTGCGAAACCTCTTACGCAATCTTGAAGAAGGAAAAGAAGTTTGCATGGACGCCGTAATGTGAGAAAGGATTTCAGAGTCGAAGAAGCGATTGACGCCAAAGACCGGTGTTAGTTCTAGGATGTTGCTCAAAGCTTCGATATTTATTGTGACGACGCGCCAAGGACTTGGATGTGTCTTTGATGCAGAATGGAAAGGTCGCCGCTTATGCATCAAGGCGATTGAGGCCGCATGAGGAAAATTATCCGACACATGACCTAGAGTTAGCTGCCGTAGTGCATGCCTTGAAGATATGGCGTCACTATCTGATCGGAAACAGATGTGAAGTATATACGGATCATAAGAGCCTTAAGTACATATTCACCCAGTCGGATCTGAATATGAGGCAGAGAAGATGGTTAGAGTTAATCAAGGACTATAATGTTGGGATCCATTACCATCCCGGGAAGGCCAACGTAGTAGCCGATGCCCTGAGTCGGAAAAGCCATACCGTGAGTACGTTGCTAGCCACAAGTCAGGACGAGTTATGTGAGGATTTTCAGAAAATGAAGATTGAGGTAGTACCTAGGGGATTCTTGGCCGCATTAGAAGTAAAGCCTACCCTAGAGGATCAGATCCGAGAAGGACAGAAGGATGATGACAAGATCCGCAGGATTAAGTCCATCAAGGAGGAAGGCAAGGCAGAGGACTTCAAGTTGGATGAGCAAGGCACGTTGTGGATGAAGGATCGCATTTGTGTGCCTAACAAAAAGGAGTTAAAGCAACTGATTCTGGAAGAAGCCCATGACTCTAAGTACTCAATTCATCCTGGAAGCGCCAAGATGTATCAGGATCTGAAGGAGAGATTCTGGTGGCCGAGTATGAAACGTGAAGTTGCCGAGCATGTTGCATTGTGCGACGTATGCCAGAGAGTCAAGGCAATGCATCAAAGACCAGCCGGATTGCTACAACCGCTGAAAATACCTGAGTGGAAGTGGGAGGAAATCGGAATGGATTTCATTACCGGTTTGCCAAAGACTCAAGGAGGTTATGACTCCATATGGGTTATAGTGGATCGCTTGACTAAAGTAGCCCATTTTATCCCCGTGAAGACCACTTACTCGGGAGATAAATTAGCAGAATTATACATGATCGAGATTGTCTGCTTGCACGGAGTGCCAAAGAGGATTGTATCAGACGAGAGGAACCCAATTTACCTCAAGGTTACGGAATAAGTTGCATGAAGCCATGGGGACCCGTTTGAACTTCAAGATGTACTTATCATCCACAGACGGATGGACAGACCGAAAGAGTCAACCAGATTCTGGAGGATATGTTAAGAGCGTGTGCATTAGCTTATGCTACCTCTTGGGATAAGAGTTTACCGTATGCCGAGTTCAGTTACAACAATAGTTATCAGGCTAGTTTACAGATGTCACCTTTTGAGGCACTGTATGGTCGACCCTGTCGGACGCCATTGAATTGGAATGAGACCGTGGCGCCGTGTCTTTGGGCCTGACATTCTTCAAGAGGCTGAAGAACAGATCGCCATGATTAGGGAAAGGTTGAAGATAGCCCAATCACGACAAAAGAGTTATGCTGACAATCGTCGCCGAGACTTGAGTTTTGAACCAGAAGACTTTGTATACCTCAGAGTTACGCCTCTCCGGGGAGTTAAGAGGTTCCATGCCAAAGGGAAACTCGCACCCCGTTATGTTGGGCCATTTAAGATTTTGAGCCGCAGAGGCGAAGTTGCTTATCAGCTGGAGTTGCCGCAGTCGTTGGCAGGAGTGCATGACGTATTCCATGTGTCCCAGCTAAAGAAGTGTCTCCGAGTTCCTGAGGAACAGACACCGCTAGAGTCAATTGAGTTGCAAGAGGATTTGACTTATAAGGAGTATCCCGTGAGGATTCTAGACACAATGGATCGAGAGACCAGAAATAAGTCAACCCGTTTTTGTAGAGTTCAGTGGAGCAACCATGAAGAAAGCGAAGCGACTTGGGAGCGCGAAGAGGATTTGAGGAAAGAGTTTCCAAACCTATTCCTTTAGTAAGCCCTGAATCTCGGGGACGAGATTCTATTAAGGGGGGAGGTTTGTAACACCCCAAAATTTTGCTTTTCTTAAATTCATGTGGGATTTGGCACTTTGGTGAATTTTTGGAATTTTCTGGAATTTATTTGGATTTATTTGGAATTTATTTGAATTTATTCCATTTTGAAATAATTAAAGAATTTAATTTTGCAAATAAAATTTTGTTGGAAATATTTTATTTGAGTCCAAAATGATCCAAAGTATTTTCCAGAATTTTTCTGGAATTTTTCTGAGTCTTTTGCTATTTTTAATGAATTAAATGAATTACTGGGAATTATTTTAAATATTAAATCGCTGGAAAATCAACTCGGGTCTAGTATCGTTTCATCCGATCGAAGTCGGAACCCGAGTCGGACTCGAGTCCGACCCGAGCCAGTTGACTCGATCAAACCAGCTCCCAACCCTAATCGATCCCGACCGTTGGATCGGGATCCAACGGCTGAGATCCGCCCGTACCGGTTCGAGCCGCGTCCCGAACAACCCGTTACGCCGCGCGATCGTGGCCGTTGGTCGTGCCACGTGTACGGCTCCACGTCTTCGTCTCGGCCCGGATTCGCCGCGGACTCGTCGCCGTCGCCGCCGTCTCGGACCACGGACTCGAGGCTATTTAAAGCATGGAGTCGCCCCGAGGTTCGCCTTTCCATGCCGAGCTCGTTGCCTAGTCCACGCCACAGGGAAACCCTAGAGCCGCCGCAATTTCGCCGGAGCCAAAGAGCGCCGCCGCGAAGTTCTTCAACCTTCGCCGCCAAACCCGGTAGTGCTCGCCGCCGTGGCGGTCGGAACCCCGCGACGAGACGAACCTGGGCTCATACTTCATCTCGCCGGGACTGCGTCGGAACGCCGTGCGGGACGTCGTCTTCCCCGGTTCCGGCCGCAGCAAGCCGCTGCACGCCATCGCCGTCTCGCGAAGCTCAGTGGGACCGTCCGATCAAGATCCGACGTCCCGGATTGCGCCACGTCGTTCCACGGTAAGAACCACGTGCGATTTCCAGATCCAATCCTAGCCGTTGGATCTAGATCCAACGGTTTAGATTGACCACGTTCACCCCAAACGTGCGTCATCAGATCCGATCGGGACCGTTGATTTTCAAACCAACGGCCGGGATTGCGCCACGTGTCGGGAAGCCTGACCGTCGCGGTCAGCGCCGTCCACGCGCGCGTGCGTGTGACGCTGACACGCGGGGCCCGCGTGTCAGAGGGCCCGCATGTCAGTGGCTAATCCAGCCAAGCGCTGACGTCACCCATGACGTCACAGTGGGTCCCACATGTCAGCACCGTGGGCTGAGTCCCCGCTGACGTCAGCAATGACGTCACCCGAGTGGGCCCACATGTCAGCGACACGTAGAGTCGTGGACCGAGTCCACGGTGGACCCAAGCCGAGCGTGGACCGAGTCCATGGACCGGCTGACGTCAGCCAACCAATCAGAGGCTGCCACGTGTCCATGCTGACGCAATAATTAATTTCCGAAAAAGAAAATGATTTATTAATTCGAATAATGATTTCAGATTTTGTTCCAAATTTCAAACGCTTATAACTTTTGCGTTTCAACTCCGATTTGAGTGATTCAAATTTCTAAATTTGTATAAAATTCAGATCTACTCAAATATGAATTTTATTTAATTTTTGGACTAAAGTTTTTCTCTGTAATATTATTTAATTGATTATTTAAACTTTAATAAATCATAACTTTTGCATTTTAACTCCGATTTGAACGATTCCAGTTCCTAAAAATCCAGAAAATTATGTTCTCTCTGTTTATGGATTTTATTTGGAGTTTTGGGATGTTTTTTCCTATTGTTTATTTGCGTATTTGCTATTTGCACGCTTTACGAGTAGACGTTGAAGTGCCGGAAGGATTCGAAGGAGAGGTGTTGACTCAGGATCCAACTCAAGACCAAGAGCAAGTACTTTTTGAAGGCAAGTTGTGCTTTGACCATGTTGATCCTATTTCGAAATCTATTTTGATTTAAACTATTGCATGCTAGTTCAATTAGAGAAATACTTTGTTTAAACACAGGGATTAGATAAATACCAATTTCTTTGTATGACACCTTGATTACTTAAGTATGTGCCATGACCCTTTGTCACCCTAGTTGTGGATTACTAGTTGGACATTATTAAATTGCCAACATGGGTTTAGACCGTTGTAGTATACTGCTTAGACCTGCTACGTGCTCATGACATGGTTTTGGACAATCAAATGTTAATATTGACTTAATGATATATTGAACCTGTTTTGGGAAAAGTATCATGTGATGTTGATGGCACGTGGTGCATGGTAATCAACTGGGGTTTGATAAACGATTTCGGCCAGGGCATGTGGCAAGAGTAATCAGGTGGGCCAGTTGTGGCATTGGGGATGTTGATTTGGTTCTTCTGTAGTCTTGCCCTGGTCACTCTAAGGACTTAACCTTGCAAGCCTTTGAACTGGGTCATACTTGCAACCACATGGTCGGAATGGGACGGCCCTAGTTGACTAAGTCGCTAAGGACTCACTTGTGGAGCCTCAGGTGTCAATTACACCGCTTGTGTGATTGTGCGGGGAGCGATCGTGGCTGTGGCCGGATACCCATCTAACGGTGTGTTGGTCCCATACTTCGCCTTGGCTAAGGGAAGGGATGGTGTAGAGCACGAACCTGAGAGGACCACCTGTGTTGTTTGAGGTTTCCAAAGACTTTATTCTGAGGAACTTCGCCTTTGTGGTGTTTGACTGTATCTTGTGGGTAAAGTGCATAACCTCTGCAGAGTGTAGAATCTATTTAAATAGCCGAGTCCACTGTGATCGACAATGCTCGGGAATTACAACAAGGGTTAGATTTTCTCAAAAATAACTTTGGTTTGAAAGGAGGGTTGGTTTAGTAATGAAGATGATGGAAATGTGGTTTAGGATGGGGAAAATGTTTATTAAACTTCTTGAAAAGTTATTTATGCTTTACTTGTTTCTACTGCTTCGAATCTATTTATGATACTTGTCAAATGTCATTTCTCGCAAATATACCTTAAGCTATTCCTTTGTACCAAGCCATGCATATAGTATATTAGCTTGCATTCGTGCATGACTTGTCGAGTACCAAGTACTCACCCTTGCCTCAACACAACACCGATTGAAGAGGAGACTACGCCCGGAGGAGGAATTCCAAGAGGATCCGCTCTACTTAGGGATGCGAGCCCATCGGTTGCCTGTGGTATCTTTGGATGGCGCCACGATGTTGCCTTCGTTGTTTTTCCGCTGCTATTATTTCTCTTTTAATAAGTTTCGCCTTGCAAGGCATACATTTGTAACTTGACCATAAGGTCAAGTAACCAGTTTGGTTATTTAAATAAAGTACTTTGATAATATCGAATGGTATGATTGTGATATTTACCAATGTTAAGACTGTGTGCACTAGCGCGTTCCTGGACTAGTGCTGAATACACAGAGGGTCCGGATTTGCAAATTCGGGGTCCCGACAACACCCAAGGAAGTGTGTTAACTGCATGGCACAAAGGGAATATCATGTCTTGTGGGTAAAGCTGTACACCTCTGCAGAGTTAAAAATATTCGAATAGCCGTGCCTACGGTCAAATGCAAAGCGAAGAATGCTTTCATATTGGTAGACTTTTGTTTTGGTTTTCAAAACTGATCTTTTGGGATCTGGGAGTGGTTAGAACTCACGGGTGTGCTTCCGGCGACTAGAGCCAGGTAGGTGGATTGAACCCGTTTTTGTGAACCATGGCAGACAGAGCCATGCAAATGGATTGAACCCTGATCTTGTTGAGATGTGGCGGATAGAGCCTGTATACTAGTGAATGGTGGCTAGAACCTTAACTGAAATATTATATAATTCAATTATTAAAAAGAATTGCTTAAATATGCTTTGTGAAACTTATTAACAAGTATGGTTTGATGAAACTTGGCTTTATGCAAAAGAACCATATTAAGCCATCCTTGGATAGCCTACATTGTGCATAATTTCCCGGACTTGTTGAGTACTTTATGTACTCACGTGCTACATTCTAATCATATCTCAGAAGTGAAAGAATCTGTCAAAGGAATTCCAATGACTAGGACGCGCTCCCCACTCGATTGCCTGTGGGCATTTGGATGGGTCGCCTTGGTGTTTTCATCTTCCGCTGCGCTTGTTCAAGTTGTTCTGCCTGTTCCGGCCGTAATGGTAAACCTTGACCATAAGGTCTTTGCTTTTACTTGGTGTTATTCTTATTTAGTTATATGTATTCGTGATATGGTTGTTGATTCATCGTTGTTTGACTGTGTGTACTAGCTACTGATCTGGGACTAGTACAGAAATACACAGGGGATTCCGGATAGCCGACCCGGGGTCCTACACCACGGGATAAAATTCGTGTCTCCCTTTTGTGGTTTGCTCCTTCTTGCTTTAATTCATGTAAATTCCAATTCTAGCATATTTAGGCTTGTTCATCTATCTAGAATTGATTACTTGCTTAGACTTAGCATTGTTTGTGCACATTAGCGAAACCAAGAAGATTTAGACCTTGTTTGTGAAAATTGTCGATTCTTGTTTTAATTATTCATTCATAGCAATTAGAGCCAAAATTTTTATAACCTCCTATTCACCCCCCTCTAGTCGGTTATCTGTGATCCTACAACCGTGGACACGGTTATTCGAATAGGTTTGACAAACTCGGCAGAGGTTATAAACTTTACCCACATGATATGATCAATCTTTCACTGTCGGACATTACATGTATGTCGGGACCCGAATTTGCAAATCCGGACCCTCTGTGTAATTAGCACAAGTCAAGAATCACGCTAGTGCACACAGTCTCAACATCGGTAAATATCATAATCATACTCAACGAAATAATAAAGCACTTTATTAAAAAGGGAGTATAACTGGTTGCTTGACCTTATGGTCAAGTTACAAAAGTATGCCTCGCAGGGCTAAAGTCTTACTCAAATAAAACTGCAACGGAATATAAAGAAAACGTGTGGCACCAACCAATATGCCACAGGCAACTGACTGGGCTCGCCCCTAGCTCATCGGCTCTTCCTGGAATTCTTCCTCCAAGGCCGGCGTAGACTCTTCTTCAACTAATGTTGGTATTGTGGCAATGGTGAGTACTTGGTACTCAGCAAGTCATGCGCAGAATGCAAGCTAATATTCTATATGCGTGGCTTATTACAAGGATAGTTTCATGGTTCATTTGCAGTAAAGCAGTAAGTGTCAATACAGTAATAGATTGCAAAGCAGTAAAACAATAAACAATAGAGTACTTTCACAATGATTTCACAAGTAACGCAATTTCCAATCCTAAGTCCAATTCGCCATTCCAAACCCAAGCATTTTCCAAACCAAGTTATTTTCATGAAAGTCTAACCCTTGTAATTCCCGAGCAATGTCCAATACCGTGGACTCGGCTATCCGAATAGATTCTACACTCTGCAGAGGTTATGCACTTTACCCACAAGATACAGTCAAACACCGCAAGGGCGAGTAACCGTAACAAAGCCTTTCGAAACCGCTAACTATACAAGTGAACCTCTCCGGTTTTGCAATACACCATCCCTTCCCTTAGCAAAGGCGAAGTATGGGACCGACATACCGTTGAACGGGTACCATGCCGCAGTCCTGGTACGCTCCCCCTTCAAGCTACACAAAAGATGTAGTTGACACCCCGAGGTATCACATGCAAGTTATTAGTAACTTACTCAACTAGGACTGTCCCACTCCAGTCATGTGGTTGCATGATTGACTCAGTTCAAAGGCTTGCAAGGTTAAGTCCTTAGGGTGACCAGGGCAAGACTACCCGAAGAACCAAATCGACTTTCCCCGGTGCCACAACTGGCCCACCCGATCATTCTTGCCACATGCCCCGGTCTAAATCTATTTATCAAACCCAGTTGTTTGCCATCATCGACATCACTACACATGATACTTCTCAAAAACAGGTTCCATATCTCATTAAGTCAATATTAACATTCGTTTGTACAAAATCATGTCAAGTGTGCGTAGCAGGTCTAAGCAACAAACTACAACGATTTAATTACCCATATTGGCAATTCAATAGTGTCCAACTAAATATCCACAACTAGGGTGACAAGGGTTCACAGCACATAATTTAATTAATCAAGGGGTCATACTGCAATTTGGCATTTATCTAATTCCCAGAAATAATTTAAACAATTTCTAATTAAATTAGCATGCATTAATTTGAATCAAACTAATTTTTAAAAATAGGAGCAATATGATCAAAGCATAACTTGCCTTTCAAAAGTACTTGATCTTGGTCTTGAGCTAGATTCTGGGTCAACAGTTCACCTCCAAAGCCTTCGGGCACTTCAACGTATACTCGTAATGTGTAGAAATAGCAATAACATAAATAAACAGTAGGCAAAAATTATCCAAAAATTCAAATAAAACTCATAAACAGAAAGAGCATAATTTTATAAATTTTTAGAAATTTGAACCGTCCAAATCGAAGTTAAAACGCAAAAGTTATAACTGTTTAAAGTTTGAAGAATCAATTAAATAAACATAAATGGAGGAAAACTAATGTCCAAAAATTAAATAAAATTCACCATCAAGTAGAGCTCAATTTTATAAAAATTTAGAAATTGGAATCACCCAAATCGGTGTTACGCAAAAGTTATAAGCGTTTGAAGTTTGAAAAATCAAATAAAAGAATAAACCGAATTAATTCATTCATTTTTCTATTGAAAAACCCGATTATGATGTCATCATTGCGTCAGCGTCGGATTTGAATTTCCACCGAATTATTTTTCTATTGAAAAATCGAATTATGACGTCAGCATTGCGTCATCCGGTCCATGGACTCAGTCCACGGTTCGAGTCCGGTCCATCGTGGACCCGGTCCACGGGCGCACGTGTCACTGACACATGGGACACACGCTGACGTCTTTGCTGACGTCTGCACGGCTCGGCTGAGCGGTACTGACACGCGGGCCCCACCGTGACGTCAGCATGACTTCACAGATGACGTCATCGCACGGTCAGGCTAGACGCTGACACGCGGGTCCATGCTGACATCACTGCTGACGTCAGCGATGACCGGGCGTGCCCGCGTGGACCGCGTCGGTTTGGCTACTGGACACGTGGCACGATCTGGGCCGTTGGTTTGAAATCCAACGGTCCAGATCGGATCTAACTTCACGCATTTGGATCAAACGCGGTTGATCCGGTCCGTTCGATTTGAAACGGATGGCCATGATTGGATCTGAGTCGCGTGGCTTCGTGCACCGACGTGGCATGATCCGGCACTTGACGCGTGGCGAGATCTGCACCGTTCGATCTCGATCGAACGGCTACTGCTCAGCCTAATGTGTCACAACGCTAATCTACGTGGCTTAATCTCTGCCGTAGGATCTAGATCTAATGGTTGAGATTGGATCTAGCACGGTGCAGTTTAAAGGCTATGTGGCTCAATCCCGTACGTTGGATCCAAATCTAATGGTTAAGATCTGTCGGGACCCGAATTTGCAAATCCGTACCCTCTGTGTATTCAGCACTAGTCTAGGATCATGCTAGTGCACACAGTCTCAACATCGGTAAATATCACAATCATACACATCGATAACAGCAAGTACTTTAATTAAGATAACCAAACTGGTTGCTTGACCTTATGGTCAAGTTACAAGAGTACGCCGCACAAGGCGAAAACTTATTAAAGAAAATGAATTGCAGCGGAATAAAAGCATCAATGTGGCGCCAACCAGTATACCACAGGCAATTGACTGGGCTCGCTCCCTAGATAGACGGTTCCTCCTAAAGTTCTTCCTCCAAAGCTGGCGTCGCCTCTTCTTCAACTTTTGTTGTATTGTTGCAAGGGGTGAGTACTTGGTACTCAGCAAGTCATGCACAGAATGCAAACTAATATTCTACATGCATGGCTTAGTACAAGGAATGTTCCATGGTTCATTTGCAGTAAATAGCAATTAACAAGTAGCATAAGTAGGTTCGAAAGCGGTAAAAGCTAATATAGTATCAATAACTTTTCCAGGAGTTAAGTAAGCACTTTCCCTTTCCAAATCCACATTTCCATCAACGTCATCATTAAACCCAACCAAACTTTTCAAGTCCAAGTTGTTTTCATAAAAGTCTAACCCTTGACTGTAATCCCCGAGCAGGGTCTAGTGCCGTGGACTCGGCTATTCGAATAGGTTGTACACTCTGCAAAGGTTATGCATTTTACCCACAAGATACAGTCAAACACCACAAAGGCGAGTGATCGTAACAAAGCCTTTCAGAGACCGCAAACTAAACAAGTGAACCTCACCGATTTTTGTCATATACCATTCCTTCCCTTAACAGAGGCGAAGTATGGGATCAACATACCGTTGGATGGGTACCATGCCATAGCCCTGGCATGCTCCCCTTTCAAGCTACACAAAAGGTGTAGTTGACATCCCGAGGTACCACATGCAAGTTATTAGTAACTTACTCAACTAGGTCCCTCCCATTACAGACATGTGGTTGCACGTTTGACTCAGTTCAAAGGCTTGCAAGCTTAAGTCCTTAGGATGACCAGGGCAAGACTACCCGAAGAACCAAAACGACATCCCCGGTGCCACTCATGGCCCACCATATCATTCTTGCCACTTGCCCCGGTCTAAATCTATTTATCAAACCCAGTTGATTACCATGCACCACATGCCATCACCATCATCACAACACATGATACTTTTCCAAAACAGATTCAATATCTCATTAAGTCAGTATTACCATTTGTTTGTCCAAAATCATGTCATGTGCACATAGCAGGTCTAAGCAATATACTACAACGATCTAAATACCCAATGTTGGCAATTCACCAATGTCCAACTATATATTCCACAGCTAGGTTGACAAGGGTTCATGGCACATAATTAAATAGTCAAGGTGTCATACTGCAATTTGGCATTTATCTTGTTCCCAGAAATAATTTAAACCATTTTCTAATTAAATTAGCATGCAATAGTTTAAATTAAATTTATTTCAAAAGTGGGATCAAAATGGTCAAAGCATAATTTGCCTTCAAAAAGTACTTGTTCTTGGTCTTGAGCTGGCTCCTGGGTCAAAACTTCACCTTCGTAGCCTTCTGGCACTTCAACGTCTAGTCGCAACGCGTGCAAATAGCAATAACATAAATAAACAGTAGGCAAAAAGTATCCAAAAATTCTAATAAACTTCATAGACAGAGAGAGCACATTTTTATAAATTTTTAGAAACTTGAAACGTCCACATCGGAGTTAAAACGCAAAAGTTATACCCGTTTAAAGTTTGGAAAATTAATTAAATACATATAACAGAGAAAACATTTGTCCAAAAATTAAATAAAATTCACCATCAAGTAGAGCTCAATTTTATAAAAATTTATAAATTGGAATCACCCAAATCGGAGTTGAAATGCAAAAGTTATAAGCATTTGAAGTTTGAAAAATCAAATAAAAGAACAAACCGAATTAATTCATTTATTTTTCTATTGAAAAACTCGATTTATGACGTCAGCATGACGTCAGCGTGGAGATTGAATTTCCACCAAATTATTTTTCTATTAAAAAATAGAATTATGACGTCAGCATTGCGTCATCCGGTCCATGGACTCCGTCCACGGTTCAGCTTCGGTCCACCGTGGACCCGGTCCATGGGTGCACGTGTCACTGACATGCGGGACCCACTCGGGTGACGTCAGCGTTGACGTCAGCACGGCTCGGCCAAGCGGACTAACACGCAGGCCCCGCGACGTCGGCGTGGCGTCGCCGCCGCGGATCGAAAGCGCTGACACGCGGGCCCCACGCTGACGTCACGCGTGACGTCAGCGACGACCGGGCGCGCCTACATGGACCGCGCCGGTTCGGCTCCCGTGCACGTGTCACGATCTGGGCCGTTGGTTTGGAATCCAATGGTCCAGATCAGATCTAACCTCACGTGTTTGGAAATAACGCGGTCAATTTGGACCGTTCGATTTGAATCGGACGGCTGAGATCCGATCGGGTTTCACTGCATCGCTGGGGCAACGTGGCATGACCCGGCGTGCGACGCGTGGCTCAATCTATACCGTTCGATCTCGATCGAACGGCTGAGATCGCATCTAACGCTACAACGCGAATTAACCCTAACTATACGATCTAGATCTAACGGCTGAGAACAGATCTAAAAAAACGTGGAACTTACCCATGGGTGACGTGGACGAATCCTGGCCGTGCGTTGAAGATCCAACGACGGAGAAGCTTCGCGGGTTCGGCGATGGCCACGCCGGAGCTGGGTTGCCGGAGACGAAGACGATGACGAGCCCAACGGCGTTTTGGTGCAGTTCCGACGAGGTGAGTGGTACCCTCCAACGCGTCTCGTCACGATGGTTCCAGATCTGGGCTTGTTCACTGCGGAGGACGGCGGACGCGGCGAGAAACGGCGAAGAAAGGCAACGTACTCTTCCTCCAACTTCGGCAAGCGATTGTGGCGAGACTACGGCGGCTGGAGCTCGACGGCCTAGGGCAAAACGTGCGCACGGAAGAGAAGAGCACGTTGGCGGCGGTGGTGCATTAAATAGGGGCCTCGGCTTCCGTGAATCTCGCGAAAACCGAGGTCCACCTGTGCGCAACGGCGGAATCCGGCGGCGACACGGAGATGCGACATGGCTCCATCCTTGATGTCCACGTGTCTACGCTCAACGGCTGGGATTGCTCCGGGTGCGAGCGGGTTCACAAGGGGAACGGGCTCGGTGACGTGGCGCAACGGTGGCCGTTGGATCTCGATCCAACGACCACGCGGTTAGGGTTTGGCTCCGGCTCGGGTCGGGCTCGAGTCATACTTAGACTCGAGTCTGACTCGGGTTCGGTCGGGTGAACAGTGGAACCGACTCGGTTTTCCAGCGATTTAATAATTAAAATAATTTCTAAAAATCAAATAATTCAAGAAAAATAGCAAAATAATCAGAAAAATTCCAGAAAAATTCTGGAAAATACTTTGAGACATTTTGGACTCAAATAAAATATTTCCAACAAAATTTTATTTATAACTTTTGATTCTTTAATTATTTCAAAAGGGAATAAATTCAAATTAAATCCAAATAAATTACAGAAAATTCCAAAAATTCTCAAAAATGCCAAATTTCATTTAGATACATGAAAAGCAAAAATTGGAGTGTTACAAGATCTAATCTAGTTAAATCACCGTGAGGGCTACGTGGACTCACCGTGGCCGTTGGATGGAGATGGAACGGTTGATGGAGCTCGCAAGCGGTGATGACGGCGCGGCGGAGCTAGGTCACCGGCAACGAAGACGATGACGTGTAGAACGGCGTTGTGGTGCGGTTCCGGCGAAGCGAAGGTGTCCCCTGGGTGCGTCTCGCGATGGGGGTTTCAGATCTGGGCTCGGGGACGGCGGAGCGGCTCTGGTGACGGCAGAACACGGCCAAAACCGAAGTGACGGCGGCGGCTAGGGCACGCCTCAAGCAATGATAAGCGGGGCAACAGGTGCGCACAGAAAAGGAGACCACGGCACGGGTGACGGCGCAATAAATAGGGCCTCAGCGTCCGAGTTCTTCACGGAAATCTCGGTACGGCCGTTGCGCGGCGAAGCCCGAGTCGAACTCGGAGACGACGGTGATGTGGCCGCATCAAAACCGTCCGCGCGGCTCGGATCCGACGCCCCACACGCGCTCGAAACGCTGCTCGATCCCATCCATCCGATTAGAAACGGACGGCTCCGTATCTATGGTTAGGGTTGGGTGCGGTCCAATCGGGCTGGCTCGAGTCTGGCTCGGGCTCGAGTTTGACTTGGGTTCGGTCGGAGGAACAGTGCAAACCCGTTAGGGTTTTCCAGCGATTAAAATTTAAAATAATTCTAGTAATTCAGATAATTCAAGAAAAATAGCAAAATTATCAGAAAAATTCTGGAAAATACTTTGGGACATTTTGGACTCAAATAAAATATTTTCAACAAAAATTTATTTGGAACTTTTAACTATTTAATTATCTCAACATGGAATAAATTCAAATTAAATCCAAATAAATCACAGAAAAATACAAAAATTCTCAAAAATGCCAAATTTCATTTAAATTCATGAAAAGCAAAAAATTGGGGTGTTACAAACCTCCCCCCTTAATAGAATCTCGTCCCCGAGATTCAGGGCTGACTAAGGAATAGGTTTGGAAACTCCTTCTTCAATTCCTCTTGGCGCTCCCAAGTCGCTTCACTCTCGGAGTGGTTACTCCACTGGACTCTGCAGAAAAGGGTTGACTTATTTCTTGTCTCTCGATCCATGGTGTCCAGAATCTTTACAGGGTGCTCCTTGTAAGTCAGATCTTCTTGCAGCTCTATCGACTCTAATGGCGTCTGTTCATTTGGCACTCGGAGACACTTCTTCAGTTGTGACACATGGAACACATCATGCACTCCCGCCAACGACTGCGCCAATTCCAGCTGGTAAGCAACTTCACCTCTACGGCTTAGAATCTTGAATGGACCAACATAACACGGTGCGAGTTTCCCTTTGGCATGGAACCTTCTAACTCCCTTGAGAGGTGTAACTCTGAGAAACACGAAATCCTCCGGTTCAAAACTCAAGTCTCGGCGACGGTTGTCCGCGTAACTTTTCTGTCTCGACTGAGCTATCTTCAATCTTTTTCGGATCATGGCAATCTGCTCTTCGGCTTCTTGAAGAATATTCGGTCCAAAGACATGGCGTTCGCCTGTCTCATTCCAATTTAATGGTGTTCGACAGGGCCGACCATGCAGTGCCTCAAAAGGTGACATTTGTAAACTAGCCTGATAGTTGTTATTGTAGCTGAACTCAGCATATGGCAGACTCTTATCCCAAGAGGTAGCATAAGCCAATGCACAAGCTCTTAGCATATCCTCTAGAATCTGATTAACTCTTTCAGTCTGTCCATCCGTCTACGGATGATATGCAGTACTGAAGTTCAACCGTGTTCCCATGGCTTCATGCAGCTTATTCCAGAATCTCGAGGTAAATTGGGTACCTCTGTCCGATACAATCTTCTTCGGCACTCCGTGCAAACAGACGATCCTGGTCATGTACAATTCCGCTAACTTATCTCCCGAGTAAGTGGTCTTTACAGGGATAAAATGAGCGACCTTAGTCAAGCGATCCACTATAACTCATATGGAGTCATATCCTCCTTGAGTTTTAGGTAAACCGGTAATGAAATCCATTCCGATTTCCTCCCACTTCCACTCAGGTATTTTTAGCGACTGCAGTTATCCTGCTGGCCTCTGATGCATTGCCTTGACTCTCTGACATATGTCGCACAATGCGACGTGCTCGGCGACTTCGCGCTTCATACTTGGCCACCAGAATCTCTCCTTCAGGTCTTGGTACATCTTGGCACGGATGAATGGAATACTTGGAATCATGAGCTTCCTCCAGAATCAACTGTTTCAGCTCTTTCTTGTTCGGCACACAGATGCAGTCCTTAATCCACAATGTACCCTGCTCATCCAGCTTGAAGTCCTTAGCCTTGCCTTCATCCATTTTGGACTTGATCCTCTGGATCTTGGCATCATCCTTTTGTCCCTCTCGGATTTGGTCCTCTAAGGTAGGCTTTACTTCCAACGCGGTTAGGAATCCTTCCGGTATCACTTCTAATTTCAGCTCCTGAAACTCCTTGCACAGCTCGTCCTGACTCCCTGCTATCATCATATTCATAGTGTGGCTCTTCCGACTCAAGGAGTCGGCTACCATGTTGGCCTTTCCGGGATGGTAATGGATCCCGACATTGTAGTCCTTGATCAACTCTAACCATCTCCTTTGCCTCATATTCAGATCCGATTGGGTGAATATGTACTTAAGGCTTTTATGGTCTGTATACACTTCACATCTGTTTCCAATCAGATAGTGATGCCACAACCTTAAGGCATGTACTACGGCTGCTAACTCTAGGTCATGTGTCGGATAGTTCTCTTCATGCGGCCTCAACTGCCTCGATGCATATGCAACGACCTTCTGATTCTGCATCAACACACATCCAAGTCCCTGGCGCGATGCATCACAGTATATATCAAAGCTCTGGTTCACATCCGGTAGAACTAACACCGGTGCGGACGTCAATCGCTTCTTCAGCTCTTGAAAACCCTTCTCACACTCTGGCGTCCAAGTAAACTTGCTCTCCTTTTTCAACAATTGCGTAAGAGGTCTTGCAATCGTCGAAAAGCCTTCAATAAAGCGGCGGTAATAACCAGCCATCCCCAGAAAACTACGGATCTGGGTCACTGTCTTCGGCTGCTCCCAATGTAACACAGCTTCTACTTTGCTTGGCTCAACAGCGACTCCCTCCGCGATCATTACGTGTCCAAGGAACTCCACCTTGTCCTTCCAGAAGTCACACTTGCTGAACTTGGCGAAGAGCTGTTGTTCCCTTAGCTTCTCCAACACTAGCCTCAGGTGTTCTGCGTGCTCCTGTCTTGTCTTGGAGTAGACTAGTATGTCATCTATGAATATGACAACGAACTTGTCCAAATACTTCATGAAAACCTTGTTCATCATGTTCATGAAGTAAGCTGGCGCATTCGTCAGGCCAAAGTACATAACTATAAACTCGTAATGTCTGTATCTCGACGAGAATGCGGTCTTCGGGATGTCTTCTGATCGGATTTTCAGCTGGTGATATCCTGACCTCAAGTCAATCTTGGAGAAAACATCGGCTCCTCTCAACTGGTCAAATAGGTCATCGATCCTGGGTAGCGGATACTTATTCTTCATAGTAACCTCATTGAGTGCACGGTAATCAATGCACATCCTGAACTCCTGTCCTTCTTTTTGACGAACAGAACTGGCGCTCCCCATGGCGACGAGCTAGGTCTGATGAATCCTTTTTCTATCAGCTCCTCGAGCTGCTTCTTCATCTCCACCAACTCCTCAGTTGACATCCGATAAGGCCTCTTTGCTATCGGTGTTGTACCAGGTACTAACTCAATCACAAACTCTATGTCTCTGTCCGGTGGCATACCAGGTAAATCTTCAGGAAATACATCCGGGTACTTATTCACTACTGGAACAACTTCAATGTTGACTGCTTCCATGCTGTTGACCATCAACTGCCCATCACGAACGGCGGTCGCGCGAAACTCTACTTTTCTTCCACAAGGGCTCTCAACTGATATGACTCTTCGTCCACAGTCTAACACGACCTTGTGCTTGGTCAACCAGTCCATTCCCAAAATAACATATAGAGTCTGGGTTCCTAATATTATAAGTTTTGCTAAGAATTCTACCCCTTTTATCAATATTCTCACCCTAGAACATCCTACTTGAGATCGGAGTTTTGACCTAGGGGTTTGAACTATAAGCATGCCTTTAAGATCCACAATTCTCAAATCATTTCTAGCAACAAAATCTCGAGAAGCAAACGAATGCAAAGCTCCAGAGTCAAACAAAACTATTGCAGGTACTGAGTTGACAAGTAACTTACCCAACACGACGTCCGTAGCATTTTGCAGTGCCTCTGCGGTGACATGGTTGACGCGACTGTCTAGGTTGTGCCTCCGGGCTGTGCGGCTCCACGGTTTGTTCCTGGTGCAGGTGCTCTTGCTGGCGTGGATCCCAGATTGAAGCGAACGGGGGTCACTCCTGCTATCTTCTTGGGACAGTTGTTGGAGAAGTGCCCTGGTTCATTGCATGTATAACAATGCCTCATTGTGCCCTGCTGGTTGTTCATAGCGGCATTCCTGGCTGGAGCTGGTATCTGGTAGTTCTGGTTGGTAGGTCTTGGTGCTGGCGACGGTGTTCTTGCAGCATTCTGCGGCTGGAATCTGAAGAATTGATTTGGTGCAACTCTCAGGCGTTGCCCTCCTTGGCGTGCTACCTGCTGTGCCATCCTGCGCTTCCGATTATCATCCAATTCCTTGCGCTTGTCCTTCAGGATGAACGCCTTGTTCACAAGCTCTTGGAAGTCAGGAAAGGTATGGGTAATCAGTCCCACCTGTAGTCCAGAATTTAGTCCCTTTAAGAAACGAGACTGCCTGGTCTTGTCTGTTGCTATGTCTTTAGGTGTGTAGCGTGCCAATTGGGTAAACTTATTCAGGTAGTCAGCCACTGACTGGCTGCCATGCTTTAAAGCTTTGAATTTCTCCTTCTTGAGGTCCATTATTCCCTCCGGCACATGATACTGGCGAAATGCAGTTGTAAACTTCTCCCAGGTGATCTCCTGTGGGTTCTCCTGCGTAGCGCAGTAATTATCCCACCATTCCGCTGCAGTCCCCTCTAGCTGGTGAGATGCAAAAAGCACTCTCTCATTCCGTACAGACTGGGTAATGTGTAGCTTCCTCTAAATCGATCTCAGCCAATTGTCTGCCTCCAGTGGATTAGCGTTTCCAGAGAATGTGGGTGGATGAGTCCTCATAAACTCTGACAACCTCGAGTTTTGACGCTGTCCCTGATTGACTTGGTTGGCAGCGGCCTGAGAGGTGACTTGCTGCATCTGTTGCATCATAGCATGCATCAGCTGGGTCTGTGCAGCAAGGAAAGCTCCAAAATTCTGCATGTCAACTGGCGGTGTTGGCTAGGGTGCAGGTGCTACATCATTAGGGTTCCCAGCTAGGCGAGAACTACTTCCGTTGCCTCCAAGGTTCCCGCGAGTGTTCACCATCTGTCGATTGCTCCAAGTTTTAGAGACGAGAGGGAAACAAGAATAGGCAAGTAGTAGAGAAACTTATGCGGGGTGGAAGGTGTAACTCAAAATCCCAACTTTATTATTTATTCAATAATAACTTGGTATGGTTGCTTACAATGCCTAAGGGCTTTGCAACACATACTGCACACTCAGCAAGTAATGAAAATCCAAATCGAACTAACACACTAGAGTCTAACGCCTCTAAGGGTGACTCTTTATTCCTAGACGCGACTCGACGAAGGAGTCTCAACCACTAATCTGAATGCTCACTCCTCGACCCAACCTCCACTGCCCCCACGTGGCGGGTGCGGCGGCATAGGCGCAAAGCAATCGCCATGCCCCACAACAACTGTAGTCGAAGAAACGGCATCCTCCTCGGGCTCTGGCGCGGGCTGTGGCTCTGGCTGCGGCTCCTCAGGATCTGGCTCGTGCAGCTCCAGTACTGGCTCTAGCCCCTATCCATATAATGACATCTCCAGCTCATCAATCCTTCGCAGAAGTTGAGACATATACTCTCGAACCTCCTGCAGACTTCTCTTCTCTTCCTTGACCTCCTCATGGGCCTTCTGCAGCTCCTGCACCGTATCATCGAGTGCATCCTCCTACGCGACGACGAACCTCGCCAAATGTGTGACGGTGACATCATCATCTTCTATCGGCTCCCGCTCAACCCTATTGTCTCGACGTGGGTGGTGACGAAACACTGTGCCCTCCATCTCTCTTGAGTAATTGCGAGTGATGTGCCGCATCGCCCGACGCGACACCTCCTGAATCCCCATATGGAAGGTGGACCTCCTGCCCATGAAGTAGCATGGGCGACTGAACTTCGTCTTCTTGCGAGCATACACGGTGATCTTGACGTCCCATGCCTTGACCAATCCAGCCTGCACTACGGTGGTCCCCTGGAAAAGCGATCTCTCAAAGCCTCCAAGTACCTGCAGCATACGCCACAACTCAGCGGCGTAGCCTTCCTCACACTCGGCATAGTTGTTGATCATCTTCATCTGCCAAAAGACACTCGCGTGAGAACGCAACATTTTAAATCCAAAGTGGAGACAAAAAGAATTCAGCAAGGGGTATGAAAAAGAGAGAAGGGGATAAGGCGAGATTTCATTCATCATCTTGTCAAGTTTTAACTTTAGAAAATAGGTTTTATCCTTACTACGACCATTCTAACTAAGGGGTAGTCCTACAGTCAGTATGGCTCTGATACCACCTCTGTCGGGACCCGAATTTGCAAATCCGGACCCTCTGTGTATTTAGCACTAGTCCAGGATCACGCTAATGCACACAGTCTCAACATCGGTACATATCATTATCATACTCAACGAAATAATAAAGCACTTTATTAAAAAGGGAGTATAACTGGTTGCTTGACCTTATGGTCAAGTTACAAAAGTATGCCTCGCAGGGCTACAGTCTTACTCAAATAAAACTGCAGCGGAATATAAAGAAAACGCATGGCGCCAACCAATATGCCACAAACAACTGACTGGGCTCGCCCCTATCTCGTCGGCTCTTCTTGGAATTCTTCCTCCAAGGCTGGCGTAGACTCTTCTTCAACTGATGTTGGTATTGTGGCAAGGGTGAGTACTTGGTACTCAACAAGTCATGCACAGAATGCAAGCTAATATTCTATATGCGTGGCTTATTACAAGGACAGTTTCATGGTTCATTTGCAGTAAAGCAGTAAGTGTCAATACAGTAATAGATTGCAAAGCAGTAAAACAATAAACAATAGAGTACTTTCACAATGATTTCACAAGTAACGCAATTTCCAGTCCTAAGTCCAATTCGCCATTCCAAATCCAAGCATTTTCCAAACCAATTTATTTTCATGAAAGTCTAACCCTTGTAATTCCCGAGCAATGTCCAATACCGCGGACTTGGCTATCCGAATAGATTCTACACTCTGCAGAGGTTATGCACTTTACCCACAAGATACAGTCAAACACCGCAAGGGCGAGTAACCGTAACAAAGCCTTACGAAAACCGCTAACTATACAAGTGAACCTCTCCGGTTTTTGCCATACACCATCCCTTCCCTTAGCAAAGGTGAAGTATGGGACCGACATACCGTTGGACGGGTACCATGCCGCAGCCCTGGTACGCTCCCCCTTCAAGCTACACAAAAGATGTAGTTGACAACCCAAGGTATCACATGCAAGTTATTAGTAACTTACTCAACTAGGACCGTCCCACTCCAGTCATGTGGTTGCATGATTGACTCAGTTCAAAGTCTTGTAAGGTTAAGTCCTTAGGGTGACCAGGGCAAGACTACCCGAAGAACCAAATCGACTTTCCCCGGTGCCACACCTGGCCCACCCGATCATTCTTGCCACATGCCACGGTCTAAATCTATTTATCAAACCCAGTTGTTTACCATGCACCACGTGCCATCATCGACATCACTACACATGATACTTCTCAAAAACAGGTTCCATATCTCATTAAGTCAATATTAACATTCGTTTGTACAAAATCATCTCAAGTGTGCGTAGCAGGTCTAAGCAATAAACTACAACGATCTATTACCCATGTTGGCAATTCAATAGTGTCCAACTAATTATCCACAACTAGGGTGACAAGGGTTCATGGCACATAATTTAATTAATCAAGGGGTCATACTGCAATTTGGCATTTATCTAATTCCCAGAAATAATTTAAACAATTTCTAATTAAATTAGCATGAATTAATTTGAATCAAACTAATTTTCAAAAATAGGAGCAATATGATCAAAGCATAACTTGCCTTCAAAAAGTACTTGATCTTGGTCTTGAGCTGGATCCTGGTTCAACACTTCACCTTCGAAGCCTTCGGGCACCTCAACGTCTACTCGTAGCGTGTAGAAATAGAAATAATATGAATAAACAGTAGGCAAAAAGTGTCCAGAAATTCAAAGAAAACTCATAAATAGAAAGATCACAATTTTATAATTTTTTAGAAATTTGAACCGTCCAAATCGGAGTTAAAACGCAAAAGTTATAACCGTTTAAAGTTTGAAGAATCAATTAAATAAATATAAACTGAGAAAAACTCTTGTCCAAAAATTAAATAAAATTCACCATTAAGTAGAGCTCAATTTTATAAAAATTTAGAAATTAGAATCACCTAAATCGGAGTTAAAACGCAAAAGTTATAAGCGTTTGAAGTTTAACAGATCAAATAAAAAAATAAACCGAATTAATTCATTTATTTTTCTATTGAAAAACCCGATTATGACGTCAGCATTGCGTCAGCGTCGGATTTGAATTTCCACCGAATTATTTTTCTATTGAAAAATCGAATTATGACGTCAGCATTGCGTCATCCGGTCCATGGACTCAGTCCACAGTTCGGACTCGGTCCATGGGCGCACGTGTCACTGACACGTGGGACACACTGCTGACGTCAGCACGGCTCGGCCGAGTGGTACTGACACGCGGGCCCCACCGTGACGTCAGCATAACGTCACGGATGACGTCATCGCACGATCGGGCCAAACGCTGACACGCGGGCCCATGTTGACATCACTGCTGACGTCAGCGACGACCGGGCGCGCCCGCGTGGACCGTGTCGGTTCGGCTACTGGACACGTGGCACGATCTGGGCCATTGGTTTCAAATCCAATGGTCCAGATCGAATCTAACTTCACGCATTTGGATCGAACGCGGTTGATCCGATCCGTTCTATTCGAAACGGACGGCCATGATTGGATCTGAGTCGCGCGGCTTTGTGCACTGACGTGGCATGACCCGGCACTTGACGCGTGGCAAGATCTACACCGTTCAATCTCGATCGAACGACTACTGTTCAGCCTAATGCGTCACAACGCTAATCTACGTGGCTTAATCTCTACCGTAGGATCTAGATCTAACGGTTGAGATTGGATCTAGCATGGTGCAGTTTAAAGGCTACGTGGCTCAATCCCGTACGTTGGATCCAAATCTAACGGTTTAGATCTAATCTAGTTAAATCACCGAGAGGGCTACGTGGACTCACCGTGGCCGTTGGATGGAGATCTAACGATTGATGGAGCTCGCGAGCGGTGATGGCGGTGCGGCGGAGCTAGGTCACCAGCAACAAAGACGATGATGCGTAGAACGGCGTTGTGGTGCAGTTCCAGCGAAGCGAATGTGTCCCCCGGGTGCGTCTCGCGATGGGGGTTTCAGATCTGGGATCGGGGACAGCGGAGCGGCTCCGGTGACGGCAGAACACGGCCAAAACCGAAGTGACGCCCTAACCCGACTCCGGCGAGGAATTGCGGCGGCTAGGGCATGGCTCAAGCAACGATAAGCGGGGCAAAAGGTGTGCACAGAAAAGGAGAGCACTGCACGGGTGACGGCGCAATAAATAGGGCCTCGGTGTTCGAGTTCTTCGTGGAAATATCGGCGCAACCGTTGCGCGGCGGAGCCCGAGTCGGACTCGGAAACGATGGTGATGTGGCCGCATCGAAACCGTCCGCGTGGCTCAGATCCGACGCCCCACACGCGCGCGAAACGTAGGTCGATCCATGGTGTTAAATTAAAATGGAAGTAAACAAATCCACTGCATCAAATACTTTAGAACCATCCAGCATAGAGGCATGATTTCAAAAACGTTTCTGACTGTAAGGATATAGTAAACTAAATGAAAGCAAATATGTAACAGAAACCCATGGTGGTAAATTAAAATGGGGAAATGTCGGGACCCCGAATTTGCAAATCCGGACCCTCTGTGTATTCAGCACTAGTCCAGGAATGCGCTAGTGCACACAGTCTTAACATCGGTAAATATCACAATCATACCATTCGATACTAATAAAGTACCTTTATTTAATTAAGCAAACTGGTTACTTGACCTTATAGCCAAGTCACAAATGTATGCCTCGCAGGGCGATACTTATTAAGAGAGAAATAGTAGCAGCGGAAAATCAAATAACTTCGTGGCGCCATCCAGTATACCACAGTAACCGACCGGGCTCGCTCCCCTAAGTAGACGGATCCTCTTGGAGTTCCTCCTCCAAAGTCGGCGTAGTCTCCTCTTCAACTGGTGTTGTATTGTGGCAAGGGTGAGTACTTGGTACTCGGCAAGTCATGCAATGCAGAATGCAGCTAATATACTACATGCATGGCTTAATACAAAGGAATAGCTCAAGGTATATTTGCGATAAGAAACAAAGATTTGACAAGTAACATAAGTAGATTCAAAAGCAAGAGAAGCAAGTATAGCATAGATAGCTTTTCAAGGAGTTTAATAAACATCTTTCCCATCCTAATCCACATTTCCATCAACATCATTATTAATCCAAATTTAACCTTTTCAAACCCAAGTTATCTTTGAGAAAATCTAACCCTTGATCAGTAATTCTAGCGATGTCCAATACCGCGGACATGGCTATTCGAATAGATTCTATACTCTGCAGAGGTTATGCACTTTACCCACAAGATACAGTCAAACCCCCCAAAGGCGAGTTCCGGTAACAAAGTCTTTCGGAAACCTCTACCCCTACACGTGGTCCTCCCCGGTTATTGCACACTAACCCTTCCTTTAGCTAAGGCGAAGTTTAGGCCAATCAACCGTTAGATGGGTACCTGGCCTCGGCCGATGCGCTCCCGCATAACTTACACAAAGGGTGTAGTTGACCTCCGAGGTCCCACAGTGCGTTATTAGCAACTTAGTCAACTATGTCCGTCCCATTACAGACATGTGTTTGCACTTTAGACACAGTTCAAAGGCTTGCAAGGTTAAGTCCTTAGGGTGACCAGGGCAAGACTACCCGAAGAACCAAATCAACATCCCCAATGCCACAACTGGCCCACCTGATTATTCTTGCCACATGCCCCGGTCGAAAAACTATTTATCAAACCCCAGTTGATTACCATGCACCACGTGCCATCAACATCACATGATACCTTTCCAAAACAGGTTCAATATATCATTAAGTTAATATTAACATTTGTTTGTCCAAAATCATGTCGAGCACGTAGTGTGTCTAAGCGATTTACTACAACGGTCTAAAACCCATGTTGGCAAGCTAATAATGTCCAACTAGTAAACCACAACTAGGGTGACAAGGGTCATGGCACATACTTAAGTAATCAAGGTGTCATACAGCAAATTGGTATTTATCTAATTCCCCAAATTTAAATAAAGTATTTTCTAATTGAACTAGCATGCAATAGGTTAAATCAAAATAGATTTCGAAATAGGATCAACATGGTCAAAGCACAACTTGCCTTCAAAAAGTACTTGCTCTTGGTCTTGAGTTGGATCCTGAGTCAATACTTCTCCTTCGAATCCTTCCGGCACTTCAACGTCTACTCGTAAAGCGTGCAAATAGCAAATACACGAATAAACAATAGGCAAAAAGTGTCCAAACATCCAAATAAAATCCATAAACAGAGAGAACATAATTTTATGAATTTTTAGAAACTGGAATCGTCAAATTTGGAGTTAGAATGCAAAAGTTATGATTATTTAAAGTTTATATAATCAATTAAATAATTTTACGGAGGAAAACTTTAGTCCAAAAATTAAATAAAATTTATATTTAGGTAGATCTCAATTTTATACAAATTTAGAAATTTGAATCACTCAAATCGGAGTTGGAACGCAAAAGTTATAAGCGTTTGAAGTTTGAAACAAAATCTGAAATCATTATTTCGAATTAATAAATCATTTTCTTTTTCGGAAATTAATTATTGCGTCAGTCTGGACACGTGGCAACACGGGATTGGTCTGCTGACGTCAGCCGGTCCATAGACTCGGTCCACGCTCGGTTTGGGTCTACCGTGGACCCAGTCCACGGCTCCACGTGTCACTGACATGTGGGTCCCCCCTCGGGTGGCGTCGCCGGCGTCGGCGAGGCTCACCACGAGCGGTGGGACCAGCCGGGGCGTCATTCTTGGCGTCGGCGCTTTCGGGACGGCCGTGACATCTTGAACTGCCATGGCGTCAACGTGGCGTCATGGTGCGCTTAGGTCGGCGTGACATGCGGGCCCCGCGTGTCAGAGACACGTGCTTACGCACGCGTGGCGGCGCTGACCGCGGCGGTCAGTCTCCCGCACACGTGGCTAGATCTCGACCGTTGATTTGAAAATCAACGGTCCAGATTGGATCTGGATTCACGCGTTTGGGGTGAACTCGGTTGATCTGGACCGTTGGATCTAGATCGGACGGTCAAGATTCGATCTAGTGGTTTTGGACGAAATCTCACCGTGAGATGACGTGGCGCAATCTGGGCCCTTGGATGAAGTCCGTCGATGGCCCACGGCGGCGCTGGCTTGTCGGAGTTGGGGACGACGACCACGACAACGGCGCGTCGAGCGTGCTCCGGCGATGTGAAGGGTCCCTTCCGACGCGGCTTGGTCTCCCGGTTCCAGATCTGACCTCAACGGCGGCGGAGGACGACGGAGATGGCCGCAATCGGCAAAGAACCACGGCGGAGGGAAGAGGCAACTCCGGCGAGCGATTGCGGCTCAACGGCGGCGGCTCAGGCGACGTTGTCTAGGGCTACGGGTGCGCAATGAAACGGCGATCCCGACACGGGTGGCGGCGCAATAAATAGGACCCTCGGCGTCCGTGAAACGCGCGGAATCCGAGGTCCTCTCCGTTGTGGCCAGTCCGTGGCGACAGTTAGGGGTGGCGTGTACAGCGCTGACAACCGTTGGATCGAGATCCAACGGTCGCGAGTTTGGGTCCGGTCGGACTCGGCGAGTGGCTCGGTCGGGCTCGGGCTCGGTGGCGTGGCTCAATCGTGGCCGTTGGATCAAGATCCAACAGTCCGCAGCGGTTAGGGCTTTCGGCCGAGTGGGTTCGGTCGAGTCACGTGACTTCAGTCGGACTCGAACTCGAGTCGACTCGGTTGATCGGATGAACGATGTAGGCTTCGGTTTGATTTTCCAGCGATTTATTATTTAAAATAATTTCCAGTAATTCATTTAATTCATTAAAAATAGCAAAAGACTCAGAAAAATTCCAGAAAAATTCTGGAAAATACTTTAGGGTATTTGGGACTCAAATAAAATATTTCCAATAAAATTTTATTTGCAAAGTTTAATTCTTTAATTATTTCAAAATGGAATAAATTCAAATAAATTCCAAATAAATTCCAGAAAATTCCAAAAATTCACCAAAGTGCCAAATCACACATGAATTTATGAAAAGCAAAATTTTGGGGTGTTACAGGAAATATCTTGTGCAATCAAGTTTCCGGTGCAATCACCGTGCAACTGAAATAATAAATATCATGAAAAATTCTGAAAAAAATTGTAGATATACTCTTGAACATACTCTACCTCTGTATAAAATTGCAAGTTCAAATTCATCGTATATTAATAATTATAAAAAAGAGAAAATTTTGACAAATTTGAAGGGTTCAAAATTGATAGAATTTTTTCTTTTTTATAATTCTTAATATAAGGTGAATTTGAACTTGCAATTTTATACAGAGGTAGAGTATGTTCAAGAGTACATCTGCAAAAAATTTTTAGAATTTTTCACGATATTTGTTAGTTCAGTTGCACGATGATTGCACCGGAAACTTGATTGCACAAGATATGTTGCCAATTAAAATTATGCGATGAACTCAAACTTACTAATCTAATGCTGAAAGAGGTGGTGTTATGTTTTTTACTGTACCTTCCTAAATTGTAGAACACAAAATCAAAGCCACTGACAAATCACTCCAAAATCGCCCCCAAATGGCTCAACCTCGAGGGAAATTAGGTCCAAAACCACCCCACAAATGGCTCAGTCTCGAGGGAAATTAGCCATATGCCATGGCGTCCTCTTGGAGCCATCATCCATCCTTATTCTAGGGCCTATCGCCAATCCTCTTGGAGTCATTGTCTGGCCTCACCCCTAGGGCATCTATGGCCATCGTGCCGCGAGGTTGGCACCATGCCGCCTCATCCTATGAGGTGGTGAGGAAGAAGAGGAGGCTACCGGGGGCGAAGGGCAGGAAAGTAGCAAAGGGGAGAAAGCCGAGGAAGGAGGCGATGACGACCGACGGACAGACAACGACAGCAGCAAGGGTGGAAGGGGTGAGGACGATCGACGGACGCCAATGAGATTTCTGCCAAGGAAGTAAGTCACCCAATACCAGTGCATGTAGACTAGGGCTTGGGGTGGTATTTTTTGATGGTGAGATCCAATGAGATTATTAGGAGTGGGGAAGGAGAGGAGAGGAGGAGAGAAGCATTTATTGTACTAGTACCCTATTTTTTACAAAACTAGCCCCATGTGAAATAATTTTCGAAAATGACCCCTGGCCTACTTCTACCGCGCCTGGGTAGCATGAAGAAACCTTCTGCACTACCCGAGCCTGCACTGTACTCAACCACATGCTCCACCACATGGCAATGTGTAACATCCCAAATTTTGCATTTTATGAATTTATTGTGCATTTTCTATTTATGAGAATTTTTTAGAATTTTTTGGAATTATTTCAAATTTATTTGAATTAAGCCTTTTGTTAAAACCAATTTGAAAATTTGAAAAAAATTAAATAAAGTTTTATTGGAAATATTTTATTTGAGTCCCAAATGCCCTAAAATATTTTCTAGAATTTTTTAGATATTTTTACTATTTATTTTAGCTTTATTAAATTTCTAGAATTATTTTTAAAAGAAAAGGTTAGAAAATCAGCTTAATGGCTTTTGGGCCAAAACCCATCAGGCCCAACCCAACCCATAGCTTGCGCCAACCCAACCGCTACGCAAACCGTAACCCTAGGATCCTAACCGTTAGATCATGATCGTGCGATTTGAAATTGTCTTCGTAGCCTAGCGCTCAGAGCCGTTGATCACGTGACACGTGGACATCCACGATTGCACCATGTCACCCTTACCATATCACATCTGGACTCCACCGTCGCCATGGATTCTCTGTGATTCATTGTGCTTTCATGGATGCCAAGAGCTCTATTTATTGCGCCGCAACTCACATCATGAAGCCCGACTTGCGCAGCATGTTTTACCCCATCACATGCAACCCTAGATGCTCCAGAGCCACCGCAATTGCACACCATCATTTTGAGAGCGCCGTTGTGATTTCTTTAACATTTTCGCTGCCAAGGTCTCTCCACCATGTCCGAGCCCTAATCTGAGGTCTTCACGTCAAGATCGACTGGATCCGTCAAGCCTTGTCACCGTTTCGTCGAGAAAACACGCGCATAAGGTATTTGTCTCCAACCACGGTGGGAATCTCGCCGTCTTGTGCCACCGACCTCCATCGTCATCCTTAGCTGTTCGATCTAGAGCATGTGGTCCAGATCGTGGACATGTGGACGCACGTTCGTCCGTCGTGTGCGTTGCCGTCGCCTTTTGCCACCGCTTAATCCCAGACGTCTGATCTGTAGTGTGTGCTCCAGATCATGCCACATGACTGCATCCCATGTTCGTTGTGTGTCCCCGTTACCGTCTTCTTTGTCGCGAACCTCAGCTGTTAAATCTAGATCAAGCGGTCCAGCTTGAGCCACGCGTCAGCACCCGTCGTGCCACGCGTGTGCGCTGGCATCACCGTGTGGCATCACACTTGCGTCAGCCCTTGCGCCGGTCAAAGTTCCCATGGACTGAGTCCACCATGGTCGCACATTGAGCAGTGGACCGCGTCCATAGACTGGGCCCACCTGTCATCCTCTATATAGGTTTTTAGGATTATCTTTATTTCGGGTAAATGGATTTATGACATCATAATTTGATTGTTTTTAAGAAAATAATTCAGCCAAAACAAAAAATACCAGTGACGTTAGCATGATGTCATAAACCTGAATTTTTTATAGGAAAATAATTCAAATAACTAGGATTTATTCTTTTTCTTGTATTTCAAACTTTAGAGAGCCCGTTCTCCTTCATACGAGTTCCGATTGAAGTGATTCTAGTTCCTAAAAATTTATAAAATTGATCTGTATTTAATGGTAAATTTTATTTAATTTTTGAAGTTGAGTTTATTTTTTATTTTTGGTATTTATTACTTTATTTATTCATTTTGCATTGACGTTGAAGTACCCGAGGTGTTTGGGAGCAAAGAGCCAACTCAAGAGCAAGGTCTAGAACATGAGCAAAAGCTTTTTGAAGGAAAGTTGTATTTTGATCATGTTGAGCCTATGTTTTAAAAGTTATATTGTTTAAAATATTGCATGCTAATTCAAAGTATAATTGTTTCAATTAATTTGAAATTAGTTATTCTACCCAATTGAATTATGTCTACCTTGTTATTTGTATGCCATGATTCATTTCACCCTAGAATGGTTCATTATTAGTTGGTAACTATTAATTGCCAATATAGAATGGTTAGAACGTGCTAGCTTACTTAGCCATGCAATGGATTATTGATATTATTTTGATAATACAAAAATTAATCTTGATTAATGGAATATAGAACGTGTTTATGAAAAGGTTTGTCAGGTGTTGTCATACAATGCCATTGATGTTGTTGATGGCACGTGGTGCATGATAATCAACTGGGTGGTAAAATAATTTAGACTGTGGCAAATGGCAAGAGTTGTGAACTTTGATAGGCCAGTGTGGTATTGGGTGGTCATGTTGTTATTTTGATGAGAAAATGAGAATGGTTGATATGTGATATGTGGTCATAGTTACTGTGAACTTTTGAAAATCTTACCTCGTTCAATTAAGGACTTAACCTTGCAAGCATTTGAATTGGGCCTAACATACAACCACATGTCTGGTATGGAATAGATCTAGCTGATTAATTTGTGATATCTATATTTTGGTACTGTCGTGATGGTGTGGGTTCCGGGTGTACGGGTAGACTCACATAGCATAAGAGGGGGCTCTGAGAGTGGTAACTAGTCCCTTTAGGGTTAAAACCTCAGCAGGCAATATTGGATTGACAGCATTGTAAAAGTTTTGTTATGATCGCTCATTCGCATACTTTTGTATGGTGAGTCACGGAAGACGTGATGAGTTGATTGTACCATGTGGGTAATGTGTATAACCTCTCCAAAGTGCAAATCTATTCAAATCGCAGTGTCCGCGGTATTGGGCAATGCTCGGGAATTACATTAAAGTGTTAGATTTTAATGAAAAATTTGGGAATGGAGGCAATGTGCCTATGGAAGTATGGAAATTGAATTAATGTCGTGAGTCGGTTTATTTGAGACATTACTAAAAATTTTATTATTGTTATTATTTGTTTTACTGTCATTTCAATCTATTATGCTATTCATTTGAAAATGTTGTTTTATGCAAAATAACTATGTCAGCCATTTATTTGGAGTAAGCCATGCATGTAGTATAATAGACTTGTATTTTGTGCACAACTTGTTGAGGGCTTATGTACTCACCCCCTTGCAACAATCAAATCACCAGTTAAGGAGAAGTCTACACAGCTTATGAGAAGGAGTACCAGAAGGAGGTGATCAACTAGGGTGTGAAAACGTGTTCCGTTGCGTCAATCTCCATGCAAAAAACAATTAAGTAATAAGGATTAAAGTGTATTAAAGTGCTTGGAGATTGATGAATTTGCATGAAGATTAACGCAGCGAACACGTAGCGTCAATCCACATGGTGTTGCACAGGCGACGGTATACAGCACCGTTGCATAGAATTTGTTTCCCAAAGTCAGACGTCAGTAGCCAGCCGATATTGCAGGTGGCCAGTGGCTGACTATATATACCTGACACAAGAAGGCGGGCCAAACTGCAGCGCAGTAAGAAACTGAGGGTACATGCTAGACGTTAGTGTGCGGCGTAAAGAAGCGGCCCTGTACTCGTGTGGAGGACCAGAAGCTCGTCTTCTACATCGACAATCACGGCCATGGCAGCTGGAGAGCTCTCCCTAAGCGAGCTGGTAGCCAGTGTATCTGCTTCTCCTCCAAGCTTCTCGCTAGTCTCTAACACTGAGCGCGCGCACAATTAGGGCCTGTTTGGCAACAAAGTATTTTCATAGTTTCTAGGCAAAACCATGGTTTTGGAGAATACCGTAGTATTTTTGGCAACATGGTGTTTGGAAGCAACCCAAAAAAATCTGTTTTGAAAACCATGGTATTGCCAATACCATGGTATTTTTGGAGTATTGAAAACTCCACTCAGATTAGAGTTTTGGGCTTTTGGTGCTGGTGTAGAGAGTGAGAGGTGTCTATACTTTGAAAATACTATAAAAAAGACTTTGTAGCCAAACAATTTGTAGTTCCAAGAAAAACCATGGTTTCAATGGTGGTAAGTGAAACCATGGTATTTATGCCAAAACAATTTCTAAGCCATGGCTTTGTAATACCATAGTATTGAAAAACTTTGCTTCCAAACAGGGACTTAATGGCTTCCGGGAAGATGGCAGCGCGGCGCGACACGCATGGGAGGCAATCCTAAGGAAGGAGCGACTGATCAGAGGAATTGCTTATGGAGGCACACGGGAGAGGTAAGAGTAGTACACCGTAGCTAGCCTACAATGTTCAGTACAGAAGCCGGAAAAACAAGTACTAGTGATATTTGATTGCTCAAACCAACGCATAATAACTACAGGAAGAGCTGTGGCATATTCTAGCTATATCACATACGAGGGCAATATTCTAGTAATAATCAGTGCACTAGTGTTACATAATTTTAGTAGCATAAGAGAGTTAAACAGTGAGCAGTGAACTACTGCCAGCCGAAGAATTTACAAAGCCAGCTAGTCTGGCATAGAACAAGGCGGCGACCTGCCTAACTGATCGAGTAACTTCCATATCACCAAATAGCGGACATCTGTGCATCGTCTCTGCAGATCAAGTCCTCCAGTCCAGTCATGAAATCACTCCCATCAGCACCAGCTGCCTCGCTTAGCATCTCATCCTGCATCACCTGTTCAAAATCACCAGCGTCTAAACATAATTAGACCAGATACCTAGCCTTTCTGGAAAGGTTAGCTAACTCGCATGAAGTTTTGTTCTCCGATTTATTTTTTACTTGTTCTGTTTTTGAATGCCCGCACAGATTCTCATTGTAACATCCATGCACGGACAAACTGGTGGTTGCTAGGGTAGCATTCTCTACGAGAGAAGTACATTGCAAGAGTGTGCTACTATGTATTCCGAGTTCCAACTAGTGGCCCAACATGAGCGTAGGCACTCGCTGAGATGAAAATGGAAGATGAATAGATGATTATAAGAGCACTGTTTCTATACTTTTCCTCTTAATTCGAGTTGCACAAATCTTGAAGTATGCAAAGGGGTAAGTAATTAACATCTACCGTTCATTCATGCTTTAATATTTGTGCAACTTTAAAAAAGAAAAGCATAGAAGCAACTCTCTGATTATAAACAACTGGATACGAAAATTTCAAATGGTCAGTGTATGATTTTACCCTATGAAGTCGATTAGGTTTTGTCTAGCTCTGAGTGAAATATCAGTTTTTCATCCTTTTTCCTCCTAGAAAAAATGGAATCAAGACCAAAAGAATGGGAAAGGCAATGGTGATTAATTATACATTTTTTCGTTGAATATTTCTGTTAGCATGACCATAGAATGTTGATTGTTTGTTAAGAGAAAAGTGGAGTGGTAACCATACCCTGGGCTGCTGCATTTCAGCGACACAAGTTGTAAGTCTATGGTATTGTTCTCTTGCTTCTGGATATTGAGCCATAGAATGCACCCGGGCAAGTGCTCTCTGTAGTCTGGCTTCAGCCTGTCTTCTGCCATCCTGCAAGAAATCGTATTCATTGTCTGCCTTTGCAGGACCTTCAAGTAGCTTCTCAGGTCGAAATCCACGCAAACCAGGCCTCTTTCTCCTCCATCTCAGTATAACTTTCTCGACAATACCTACTGACCAGACTACTTTTCGATAGTTTTTCCTCACTTGATATCCTCGTACATGAGCCTAACATAAACAAAGACAAGATTAGGTCAGTATCATGCTTGAACAGTAGTGTTGAGATTTTCATAGTTGATAACTGATAAGCCACCATATGTTGCATTCAGTCAGGAGAAATTACATATACTAGCAACTTGCAACCACAATAAGTGTTGAAAACCTGACAGCTTGTATAATTGATGTCCTGCATATAGCACAGAATATCTACAAGAAATTGCACATATACAAAATTACTAACTTTGGAGTTGGATTTGTGCGACCTTGTCCCTGAACTAAAAAGAACAGCTGGACCAAACACGACAAGAGAACAAATTTATGCATTGGTATAGTATGCAAAACTTTTTCAAATAACAACACACTACTAGCTTGATGAAAGAAAGCTGTTTGTAACATGCATCATCATATTTGAGCTACGCTGCTATGGTATTCCATACTAATGATTTATTATTTGATAAGGAAACCAGAGATTATCCCACCCAAAAAAAGGGAAAGCAGGGATTAATCCATTGTTGAAGGAAGCAAAGATTCATAAAATCCATTCAGGTGCATTTGAGGAACAGAAGGCTTTTGTTATTGCCTACAGATTGCAAGATCATGGCAGTGTGTGTCAAAATTGTGAGCCAACCAAATGGAACTGCTTGCAAAGCTATATAGTCATAGAAATTCAGTATACATGCATCTAAGGAAGATAAAATTTAGTTGATTGATAATCAGCAATACCTGTATCTTGACAATTCTCTGGCGAACGATCATAAATTCCTTTCTTCCCTTCCATCCTCGGAACTTGTTTTGGATGCGAACAGCTGCAGAATGCAGATGTGTATCATGTTGTCCTGGTTTGACATTTTTAAGAGAAACAAGTGAAAGTGTGCGTTCATCAGATAATCCACAATCGTCATCTCCATATTCCACAACCTTCTTTCTGTGGAATGACTCCACCCTGAAGGCTTGAAATATCCTAGCTGCAGCTTGAGTGGATTTACGAACAGCACTTAATGAATCCTTTAGTGATTCAGCATGAGAATCCTCTAAAACAAGCTGAGAAGAATTAGTTTCAGTGAGATCTTCAGCAACTGGTAACCCACACACTTCTTCCACACTGCTATCCTTTGATTCTTTTATAGTAAGTGCCAAAAGATGGCTTGTCAAAGCAGACTCTGCAAGAAAACCAGCAATCCCCTTGTGCCCATTAGCTGACGCTAAATCGGCTGGAGTTCTTCCAGAAGGGAATTCAGAAGTAGGATCTGTCAATGCACCGGCTGCAGCTTCATTTGCTATAAGGGTGCCAACTGTTCGCTCTCTACAAAGCATAAAAATATGAGCTAAACATAGTAGAAAAAGGATTGACTGTGAAATGTTGGTTTTGCATGCAATTTACACACTTTTTGCATCTACTCCTCTCCCTATTTAAGTAGGAACAAAGTGCAAGTGGGAGGAAATAGAAGAGCAAGGTGGTACAAAATAAAGTGTTTGTACACCGTATGCACAACAATACCTTCCACAAGATGCAGCCCAGTGAAGTGCGGTCCATCCATGAGCATCCCTAAAGTTCACATTGACACCAGCAACAAGTATTGGTCTTATAGCCCAATCATAGCCCAGTGCAGCTACCAAATGAATTACACCCTGTCCTTCCTTGCCCAGCACATTGGGACCCTTCCCATCATCATTTATTTTACAGACAAGCCAATAGTGAAGCTTCTCTTTCACTAACTTCTTTAAACTTTGGTCCCTTGCATTGAACACTTCTTTCTCATCAGATAGTGATCCCTGGTCTGAACATTTCTCATCAAGCATTAAGGAATTAATAGCATTGATTAGCTCATGTTTCTCATTCCCACTGCTCAAAACAAGCAGCTGATGGTCATCTGGCCCCAAAGAAAGTAGCTTTTCAAGACGAATGTGTAGGTGCATTTCATTTATACCATTGGCTTGAGAATGTGAAGTCTCCATGTATTGAGCATCAGAATCTCGATACTCAAATTCTCGTACTTCACTACAAGCGACCCTGTTTGAGCAGGTCACATAGAAGGGAACTCTTCCAGATTGGTGTGCTGGCGCATGGCAGCGCAGGGTGCCATCTGCTAAAACGTCAGCTGGTACTTCAACATCCCCAAACATACACGACCACTTACAATTTTCCACATGCTCTTTGTTTGCCATGAATGTACCAGTAACTGACACCTGCATAATTAGCATAATTTAACAACTCGCAAAAGGAGAGATGAGTACTGCAAATTGCTGAGTAACTAATTAGAGTAGAATTATCAACCTACAGATGACTTAATCGATTCAAATAGTGCATATTATAAGCATGACAATAATTAGTAACATAAAGCACCTTGCACACCTTTGTCTTTGAACCAATATATGCGCAGCTTGGTGAAACATCAAGAATGCTGAATAGTTGGTCCTGAGAAAGTGAAGGGCTCACTACATAAGCATCTAGCTGTTCATTTGTTGGCACACTAGAACCATCAGCAACATTCACAGTCTCAATGTTACTCCAGGAAGCATTAGAACTTGATTTGATGTCCAAATCAACCACCTCTCCAAATTCTTTACTCATCCATCTTGAAAAGCTGTCATGTTTCTTCAAACCAACAGACTCAATCTTAAATAGATCTAATGATGACTGCTTCAAGAGTGGATGTTTGATGCTTCCTTCGGTGTATCTATTGCCATTCACCTGAAAATTTGGTGCAAGTGAATTTTTTATACATTAGATGTAGCACCTCAAATGGCTGGACCCACTAAAATATGGAAGTATGGTGTTTGCATTCTTCTAATAAGGGCTAATAAATCACTAAATATGCATTTCCTTTCATAACATGTTGCTCTGATGACTGTTTCCTTTTATTTAATATATCTTGTTGACAATTGAAAGTACACCTATTCCAACATGGCTATAAAGTACGTCTAATTATGCTCATTTATTTAGGATTCACTTTCTAAATATATAAGAGTTTTGGGTTTGCTTCAGTACTCCTCCTAAATAAAAATTTACAAATCTTAAAGAAAAATAAGTTTTCATTGGTGGGGGCAAATGTTGGAAAGCTACCCGACTCTCTGGATGTAAAATAGACACACGAGAAACACTTGGACACGGTTTCGGTTGTGGTGCTGCCGAATGCACACCTTTTCCATTGTCTATTGCCTTGCTTAAATAGAGAATTACATGGAAATTAATTAAAGCTATTTAAGACCTCCAATTAGGCGCCATTCCTATATCTGGCTGCCCTTTCTATTCTTTAGCTAAAAACAGCAAAGGAAACTAAAAGCGAGGATTTTCCTATTCCTAAGATGAAGAGGCGCAGTGCTTATTCCTACAATCTCCTCCTAAGCCTGCTCAACTGTTTTACATGGATGAGGCCGATCCTTTTACGCATTTCATGAAACTTGGTCCTTCCAAGCGCTTTCGTTAGAATGTCGCTTAATTGGTCTTAAACACGATGAAATCCACATTGATCGGACCTTCCTCTGCAGTCTCCCTGACGGTGATATTTTACCCGAATGTGTTTACTCTGTCCATGGAGAATGGATTCTTGATCAAAGCAATGGCGGACTTGTTGTCCACCT
Source organism: Rhipidocladum racemiflorum (assembly GCA_036346355.1). NCBI lineage: Eukaryota > Viridiplantae > Streptophyta > Magnoliopsida > Poales > Poaceae > Rhipidocladum > Rhipidocladum racemiflorum. The sequence continues at coordinate 35,216,284 of CM070580.1, read as the reverse complement.
CAAGATTAGCGCTTTTGTTCGTCCGCATTTCGTGATGACACGAGCAAGCCACAATGCTTGACTAGCAACATTTGCAGCTGCTATATATTCTCGCTCGCATTTAGATTTCGCCACCATATACGCTTCATGGATTGCCGAGGTGATCGGACCACCGAGGAAGAACATCACGCCGGTTGTGCTTTGCTTGCATCAACATCCTGAAATCACTATCAACTTGGCGATCGGATGAGGCTTCTCCTTCTCCCTCCCTTGAACCAGAGACCCCATCCTTGGGTCCGGCCACATAGCGCAAGATGCGCTTCATAGTTTCGCGAGATGATCCTCTCGAGGATCTTCCAGAACCGCTCACATACCCAGCGCAAATGCCAATCGGGGCGGGTATTGACGGAGCACTTAAGCTCCCGACGATACTCTCATGACGTCGTCATCAACAGTCGACTACTGGTGAGTTTGCTTTCGATTTCGAGGCCCAGCGGTTCCATGGCACTTGAGCGGGATTGCATCTGCCATGCCACTCTTCTCCGATCTTGCCTACAGAGGGCGTGGCGCCACGGCAGTGAGATCCCATACCTGCTTCACCTCAATCCGAGGTAGTAGTGAAGTAGGCCGAGGTCAAGCTCATCTTGAATGCTGACCATCCGCTCCTTAAACCGCTTGATATCCCCAATGTTAAATCGGTGATCACAAGGTCGTCTTACAGACCCCCGATCACTGAATGCTGCCCATCGTCTTCCTTAGGAGGTAGATGGCGTGTTCCGACGGGCTCCTTTTGAAACCAAAAGACAACAGAGTGTCGCCCGGGCCTTAGCGTTCCATGCTGCTGTGATTGATGCACCGTACAAGGCCTTAGTAGCAGCACCTTGTGCTCCTTCCTGACTATGAATCCAATGCTCGACATAGACCTCTTCTTCTAGGTCGCCAGTTTAGGAATGCCGACTTGACATCCATGTGGTGCACCTCCCACCCCTCTTCTGCGAGGCGATGAAGCGGCACCTAGTCAAGCTTCTCGCCACGGTCGCGAACACTTCGTCGTGGTCGATGCGCGCCGCCGCATTGGCATTCTTCACCACGAGGCGTGCCTTGTGCTTGGACAGCCCCATGCTGCTCACGCTTCACCTTGAAGACCCATTTCGTGCCAATCGCGTGCCGCCCGGTGGAGATCCACTGGGCCGCCACGTTTTGTTATCTCGATGGATTCCATCTCTTCCACCATTGCCTTCCTCCACCAGGTTGCGCTCCGCCTCCACGAATAGCCGAGTTAGTCGCGACTCAAATGACGTTGAGCTCCTCGCGACCGATTTTCGCGGCGCAAGACCGGCGGCGAGGCTGGCCGATGATGTTGTCCATCCGCGCATGCCGAGTGTCTCATCGCCGTCATGGTCGGCGTCAGCTGACTCGTCGTCCGATTAGTGAGAGGAGAATTCCACCGCCCGTGTCTCCGGGGTGGTATCTCCCGCCCGAGATGAGGTGATGCGGGTGGCGTCCGCTTCTTCTGTAGCCATCGAGTTTCCTCGCGGTGCCTTCGGCCGGAGGTCCTCGGTGGAGTCAGTACTCCGCGAATACGCCGCTTGATCGTCTCCACCGGCGTCCTCCAGAGCCCCGCCTCCCACCGGGCTCCTCGTCGAACACCACGTCGCGTGTCACATGGACACGCCGCCGTGTGAGGTCATACGCGCGTACGCCTTGGAGCGCGCCGTGGCCAGAAGATCATCTTCCCGCCACGATCCTCCAGCCTTTTCAAGTGTGGCGTCGTGTTCTCGACGAGACGATGCGACCAAACGCTCCTCGGTGGTGTCATCGCCGCTTCTTTTCCATGCCATGCCTCAAACGGCGTCATGCCGTTTACGCTCCGTTGGCGCGGTTGAGATGTACACCGCGATGGTCATGGCCTCGCCCGAACCATCCGGTGAGGCCTTTTGCCTTGAGCATGCTCCTTGCCGCCGCCACCAGTGCCATTTCGGCGCTCCACGGCGCCATTTTGTCGCGAAGTAGCAGCAGAAGGCGGCTTGTGGCGATGAACTCCATCTGGCCGATGATTTCGGCGAACTCCATCGAGTTGAATTCGCTCGCGGCCGATCGCGGGCGTCTTGAGCTTTAGCTTGGACTCTCCTCTGCGCGCTTGGATCTTCCTTGATCGCCTCCGCCGACGGTCTTTGGGCGGGATCATGGTCACCCATGAAGCGGGTGAGATCATCGACGAGCAACAAGAAGTACTTGTTGCCGCCGAAGTCGCCGGCGTGATCGCCTACTTGAAGATCACTGGACCGTGCACAGCTCGAGCGGCAGCCGCCAGATTCCGCTTCATTGGAACGAGGTGCGCCTCGCTTCCGGCCATGCACGCCTCGCACACCTCGCGTGACTTGCCCGAAGCCTGGCGGTCTCCCGAACTAGCTCTCCCAGGAGCTTCAGTGCCGCCATGTTAACATGGCTAAAGCGCGCGATGCCAACGCCACGCCTCTTCGTCGCGCCGCGTATTACCAAGCACTTTGCCCGGCGCTATCTTGATGTGGAAGCGGTCTGATCGATTCACCTGCGCGTCACCTTGGTCGGGTCCACGGGCTCCTCCGAATCCTGCATTACGTAGCGTTGATCTCGATCTTGAAACGGACCTCGTCCGAAAGCTCGGTGGCGATGTTTGTTGTTAGCGAGGAATGAAGTAGACCCCGACAAATGACGGAGTTCGCCATTCTTGCACTCGAAGATGGCGATGCCTTGCCCCTCGTCGTGACCAAATCATCGCCGGCGCCACGGTGCCTCGCAGACCTCCGGATCCGGCTTGAGAATGCGGCCTGGGACCGACATATGATTAGTTGCCGAGTCCAGGACTCCATGTCTCGCCTCCCGCTTCCTCTTTTTCTCCGAGCACGAAGACCTTCTCTTCGCGTATCTCGACCGAGCAGAGAGCCATCATCATGCGTGGCCTGGCGCTGCGAAGGATGGTGGAGGCGACCTATAAACAGAGCGAGGCTTCCTCCTCTTCTTGGATCGCATGGGGCCTGGCTTCCTTCTTGAGCCGGCCGGCAATCCCAGGCCCAATGGCCCGTCTTGCCGTGATCGGACGGCACTCGTCACCACTGCGCGCCAGCCGCGCCCCATCGCTCTCCGCCACGACGTGCTTGAGCCGCTGCCGCTTCTCGGCCGAAATCAAGCAGTTCTCCGCTGCATTCGGGCCTCCGTCTTTTCCGCTGCCCCACTCCTCCGTGAGGTACTGAGTTTGCCTTCTTGCTTCAACGGCCACGGCGCTTCGCCGAATCTCCTCCGCCTCCTTGAGGCGCCGTTAGTTCGCCACCGTCATCGTCGACACGCCCAACAATGGTCCTGATGGCGAGAGCAATCTGCCGAAGCTAGAAGCGGTGCGAACATCTTTGCGACGATGTCCGCGTCCTCACCTCTTCGCCTACAGCGTGGTGAGTCGCGGCGCCATCCTTCGAGGCGAGCCCAAAATCCTCGACGGTTTCACCGTTATTGAAAAACGAGATCAAATTTCCGGCACGCGCGGTGCCTTCCTCACGCCGTCGCCCCCGAGCTCTCATGGTCGCGATCGCGTCCCAGGCCTCCTCGCCGCCCTTCTTGGCGAGAGTCGGTATCATCTCCGGTGGCTTGCCGCGTCACACAAGGCGTCAGCGCCATCGCCTCTTCTTGTCGCGTTGAGCCGCCGTCTCGATGACGCCTCCATAATGCCCGCTACCTGAGCTTCACTTTCATCGGCGCCCAATCCGAGTAATTGGTCTTGGTGAGCGAGGGATAGCTAGTCCCGCTTCCCACCTCACGAATCACCTCTGATCACTCCGCCACTTCCGGAAGTGTCATCCTTAGCGGGCTCTCTTCTTTGCCATCGCCCAAGTTCGAAAACCAGATTGCTCTGATACCAGTTGTTGGAAAGCTACCCGACTCTCTGGATGTAAAATAGACACACGAGAAACACTTGGACACGGTTTCGGTTGTGGTGCTGCCGAATGCACACCTTTTCCATTGTCTATTGCCTTGCTTAAATAGAGAATTACATGGAAATTAATTAAAGCTATTTAAGACCTCCAATTAGGCGCCATTCCTATATCTGGCTGCCCTTTCTATTCTTTAGCTAAACAGCAAAGGAAACTAAAAACAGGATTTTCCTATTCCTAAGATGAAGAGGCGCACAGGCTTATTCCTACAGCAAATCTGTACTAATGGTAACTATGTGATTACTAGGCCAATCTGGAGCCCAAATTCTTAATACGTTCTTATTCATATTTATCAAACAACACATAAGGATAACAAATCAATACATAACTTCGAATTGGTTCAATTTTTATTGGTGATCAATCGTTCCCGTCTCTATCTTCTAAGAGTTCCTACCTTGTTTGGCCACTGACGAACAGATTGATATCATATTCTTCTACTTTCACCTGAATTACCACCAACTCATACACTAGATTGCCAAATTTTTTGCGTCAACGAACAATTGCAGCAGATCACGGTGATTCATGTCTTCCTTTGCATGAATGTGCTATACTGCTATCAATATAACAGTCATTAAAGATTTTACATTAGGATTTTGCTAGGAAAAAGTGATCCCAAGTTATTACTAGGGTAAGATCCAAACGGGTTGTGCGGTTCTCTATATACTATTTTGGAGTGGGCTCCACTAACAAGCAAAGCAAATCACCATCTCCCTCTAGAGATTCCAGAAAGTTATCAAGACAATAATGAAGTACCTCGGACAATGGTATGCCTGCAAAACTCAGTGCATCAGCTTCCCTCTGGCTGAGGTTGTTAGTGTACAGAGCCTCAGATGTAAATGTCTCCAGGCAAGAGATATCATCCAGATTGTTAGCCTCTATGGTGGCAAATGAAGAATGAAGTGTTGGCTCTGTGAACCCAGTTGGATATTCTGTGAAGGGATCATCAAATGGCACTGAATCAAACAGTGTCCTGGAAATGTCTCTCAGCCCAGTGCTGGCATCATCAAACATTCTAGCTATGTCATGGTGAGTAAATGAATGACTATCTAAATTAGCTGTTCTCGGCTTCATTTCACCATGATAACCTGAAACTGTTTGAAAAACAAAATGATTTAGAGGCCAGCGTTAGCACGGAAACTCTAAATGTATAGGAGTGGATCTTGCCTTGACTACTACCAACAGTTGAAGCAGAAGGGTACAACATGTTATCCATCATGACTCCATCCACAGGCTGCTGCATCTCAATGAGAGGGTGGTATCTGGAGCTTGCTCGGCAATTATCTGCTGCACCGAATTTCGCTTTAGATACACTGAAAGAAGGTGCATAATTGAATATGCATCAGTTAATCTATACTTATTGTAGATGATGCAGAACAAAGATAGAGAAACAGCAAGACCTGATTCAGTATCTTCATACTCTGAAATATGTCCACTTATTGAGCTTTCAGCAGCATCCATGGTTGGTGGGGCCACCTGATTCTGACTAGTGATAGAATTTGAACACGAGGGACTATCAGCATTGGACAATTGCATAATCTCTTCTTTCACACGATTGCAACTTTGCTTGCCACCCTGGTAAGTTAAAATAGACAAACAATCAATATAAAATAAACTGTTTACATGTTTTGATCAGATAAAAAAAATACGGAAATGAAGGCATTCCTACCTCAAAAAAAATGTAATGCCATATGCCCATTCGTACTCCAAGAATAATTTATTTTGACAATATAGATGAAAAAAATGAAAATCGATATAGCTGTAGAGGATTTTTCTGACAGGGGACAGTAGGGGAGGGCCCTACTGATAATCAATATTAATTAATATATAGTACATAATTACATAAAAGAACCACAGGATCCAAAAAATCTCACACAGGTTAGCCACTACTCAAGGCAACCAATTTCGAGATGAACTAACTGCTCACTTAATTTCTACTAATCCAGCTTTCCAAAGCATCAACCACCTTAAGAGGAAGTTCTGAACTTCAACAATTCCAAATCCATTAACAGCAACCTCTTCCACCTGAACTTGTTGGGAGGAATTTTCTCAAAAATGAGCTTATTTCTTTGAGTGCATATATTCCAGCAGCCTAAAGTAATAGGTTGCTGTAGAGGATTAATCATCTGCAAATGAATGACTTCGTATGAATCATATCCTCCTGTGTGTGTGCATGCTCTTTAGAAAAGTGGCTGATAATGCAGTGTTTACTATAGGCTAATTGAAGAGAAAGGGGTGTAATCTGTAGTAGTGTAGTGCCACCATCAAATGAAGAGGAGGATGCTGAGTTTAGTGGGCTGGAGAGTGAGACGGAAGGGAAGCTGCAGTGAAAAGAATAGCTAACCAAGGCCATACAGCGTGCACACACACGCACACGCACACACACAGAGGGAGCATTTGTTAGAACATTTTTGTGAATGGCCATGTGTACTCGTTGCATACAAGAATTTTTTTAAAAAATAATACACATTTCAAATAATTTTACAAAAATAATACGCCAAAAAAATTTTAACAAAAATATACCTCTATCACCATTTCAATTAGCGACAAAATCTTTGTCTCCAATTCAATTGGTGACAGACAATGAGTTGCCAAATGAATTAGCAATAGGCCTTTTGTCGCCAAATGAATTGGCGACAGAACCCTGTCGGCCTTAGACTTAGCAGAAACCTTAACCTTGTCAGCCAATTCATTACATAACAGAAGCCTTAGGTCTTAGCCTTGTTGGCCAAATGAATCCGCGACAAAACAATCTGTCAGCCAATTCAATCAGCGACAAAACATAGATACTCTATCGTCAAATGAATTGGCAACAAAAAGCCTATCGCCAATTCAATTGGCGACATAGGTATATTTTTGTAATTTTTTTCGCGGATTATTTTTGTAAAATTATTTGAAATGTGTATTATTTTAAAAAAATACTTACATAAAATCTCTATTAGCCATTTTTTTAGCTGCCCATCAACAAGAAGGTAAGCAAAACAGGAACAGACAAGAGAGAAGTTTAAAAGTGTATGAAATAGTTTACCTTGACTTCAAGGTAGTGTACGAGAACGATGTGTGTGAAATCCCTGAAAAGTAAGAGAAGTTATTTGATTATACAGTACATACCTTCCTCTGAATATCAGGTCAACTAGCTACCATCCAGATGAGCCTAATTGCATTAGACAGCAAAGAACATAATGCAGCATCCAGCACTTACTCTTCCAACAACCAATAGGTTCTTCTTTGAAAGTTCTCATTCTCCTCCCCGTGGGCATAGTAGCAGTGTAGTACATCAATGCTGCCAGCCTAAAATAACAAACTTCAGCTTTAGCAGACTAGTAAAGACACAAATGAAAGAAAGCTAAAACAAAAATATATCGGCATCAATCAACGAAAAAAAGCTAGCAATAGATTCCAGCACACAAGAAGTCAAGAACCAAGGAATCTTTGGTTTTCGGTAAATGCAACACCATTTATATTTTCCTTCAGATCTCTATATCCAGGTCAAGGTTGTACCCAAACTTCTGAAAACCTTATTTTGTGTGTATGTGTTTGTGTGTGGGTATGCCAGTACGGATGTTTAAGTGGGGTGGTGCTATGCCCCAGCCCATGGGGTTGCAAAATCTTGCACCTGCATATAATAGCTTTTTCTCCAACGGAATGCTTATTGCTCATGTCTATGTAGTAGTGCAAACTGCAAGTCATTAGCAACTCCTTAATTATGGCCAAAATGTCAGATGACTTGAGTATAATATGGACAGGACAGTATGGACATAAGTGATATATGACAACACATGCTCAAGATGTAAGTAACAATACCAAAATGATATAAAATACCCCATCATGCACAATAACCATTATCTATGCAAATGCAACCATCCAAAGAGTGATTTTCCATAAACAACTCATATTTACTTACTTTTAGTTTCTCGTGAGCTTCTTTAACAGTCTTCCCATCCTTTTTCTTCCTCCAGTTGTGCCCATCCTTTCTGAAGTATCTTAATATTTTGCGATCAAAGAGAAAAAGAGAACCACCTGCAGAAAATGACATGAAGGTAAGTAGAAGAAAGAAGAGCCTGTCTTAATGAATTTATTTTCCCACATTTACCCATTAAAGGGGCTATAACACTGACCACTGCACAAAAAGAAAACTTCTTCTCTCTCCAGAAGCATGTAAAGAGAAGAAACCCTGAGCACGGTTATCCAAAGATGACTTGAAAGCAAATCACCCTGGGGTTGTGTGTGTCAGGTTTAGTGCATGAGCCAGCACATATACTATTAACCATGAAATTTGATCATTACCCTTTTACAAACTGTACTACATCAAGTTTTGAGCAGTCCAATTCCCAGATAAGGGCAGAACGTAATTCAGACAACTATTGTACTACACAAGCTAGGTGACTGGCTACAGAACCAACTAGACAAGGTAAGGTTTTGGGACAAATATATATCGCTCAAGCGTAACAACAGTACAACACCACCATCAATGAGATAAACATCAACAACAGATCAGTGTTCAGAAGCTACAACATCTAAACAAAACCGCTAAGAGAAACAGAACCATACTTTCAGGCCTGTTTGGTGCCTCTGGCGCGATTGAGAACGACTTGTGGTTCGAGAGTATTTCGCAGATTTCGGTGGGTCGCAGCCACCGCTTCTGGGCCTCCAGTAGTATCTGGGAAATATCTGCAGGTTAACAATGGGATTAGTCACGCACTAGTCAACATCAAAAACTACTCCCACTCTGCTATAGCGCTATCCACACTTGCATATGGTCTTCATTTATTTCATGTTTACGATTGAATAACTTGTCTGTTTTGAATAATTGGACGGAAAAGTCAGAAAGCAAACAAAGAAGACTCTAAGGGGGTATTCAATATTTCAAGATTCCAAGAAGGTGATAGCACCAGTTCGCCAACCCGGAACAGAAATCAAACCAAAAAAAAAATCTTAATTCGGCACGAATTACAGAAAGTACGACACGGGACTACATCGGACCGTAAATTATAAAAATAGTGCTTTCTTAAGAGAAGAGTAAATTTTACAAAGCTACAGATTTTTTTACAAACTATCAAAAAAAACTACAACTTTTAGGTTCTATTTCACAAAACTAAAAATTTTAAAAGAATTTGTATCCCTAAACTACCAATGTGACGGTGTAGAGGCAGCATTAAACGCGAGTGAAACAAAAATAAATAAATAGATAACTAAATGCGTATTAATCAGCCTACCGGATCCAGCTGTCAGACCCGTAAAAACAAGGAAAAATCGATGATTTGCCTCGGGGTCTTTGATGATTTGTCCTACGATACGATATCTCACTGACAAGGCCAATCAACTTCGAGACAAATTATAAAATTCCCCTAAAAACAAGGGCCAATTCTAAAATATACAGTTTTATGATAAAGTTCCGTTAAAAATATATAGTTTGGTAAAATAAGAGTTGAACATCTATTTTTCTGATAGTTTGTACAGCAATTTAATCTTAAGAAAGAAAGGAAAAAGACATCATGCATCTAAAACACACCGAAACCCTCAAAAACACCATAAGAACTCAAATTCACCGAAAACCGCACAAAACCCTGACCCCAGAGGCAGAAGCAGAAGCGAACCAGCCGTTGAGGCAGAGCCGGACTACCTGGGGGCTGGTTGGGCAGCAGGAACTTGCGGGTCTCCGCCATGCGACCTCCCGATCAAACCTCCTGCGCCTCCGGCCTCCCAAATGCTGCCTTCCGCGATCGTCGCTCGTCGGAGGCCGGCTTAAAACGGGGAGGAGTCGAGGGGAATTTGTGGGTTCTTTAACCGGGGATGCGAACCTTCGGGGAAGAAATTTGGTAGCTGCGGAGTCAGCGACGAGGGGCGAGAGCGAGGAAAAGTAAAGGCAGGTGGGTGTCGTGTAGGGAAATGACGGGAATGCCCCTCGGAATAGGAGCCGAGGGAGTGGGTGTGTTTCTGTCGTCGTACTGTTGGACACTTTGACTTTTTTGCCCAGAGGGAATCAGACGACCTGGGATAAAATTGCCCTCCTTTTTTTTATCCAGGGGTTGTTCCCCAATGAGGAGATTTTCCTATTCTTTTGAACAGGAAAATTTAAGAAAAATTGGGTTATGCTGCATATTTATATATATATATATATATATATATATATATATTGTACTACTTAAGGAACAGATTATTTGCAAGGAGTGCTTGGACCAAATAGTATACATTTTGTAGGCAAGAGAACATCACCACGAATTTTATGAACTACTTGTTTTGCTGGGTCCGCGCGTTGCTGCGGGCGTAAGAAAACGTCAAGAGGATTTTAATAGAGAGAGAAAATCTTTTTAAAAACCCTAAAAACAAAAAGTAATGATTTTTTTTAAAAAAAATGTAGAGAGGACTCGTGGAGGGGCCGGCCAACCCAACGATACAAAGTCTTTCTCGAATCTACCGGACTTGGTGTAGGACATCATAGGCACCTTTTGGGACAGATTATGGGAATGCAGAGAAAATCGAGTAGGTGATAGCTTCTGATTTTGTGTACAAATTCTACTTCTGATTGTAGGAGTTGATTCTGAGAAATTTCTCTCACAATCAAAAACAGAATTTGTAAACAAAATCAAAAGCTGTCACCCACCCAATTCTCTCAGAATCCAAAATCTATTTTACGTCCAATTCTAAGCCGTCGGTTTCTATCTGTTTACTTATCTTCATGATTACTGTAATTGAGAATCATACTTACATCCTCACAACGAAAAATACATGTTACACTTACTGGCTATTTCTTATTTTGGTTCGTTTTCCTCTAGATTTAAATAGTTACTACATGTCTTTTAGACCTCGAGACAAGTATGTGTCCAACTCAGGGTCGTACACTCTTTGATCTGGACACGATTATTCTTCCTTTTTATTTTATGAAGATACAGCCATTTCTAGAGATATTCAAGATCTAATTTAATATTTTAACAGAGACTAAATTGAATCATGTGATGAGATTGTACCTTATGCTTTTCTTGTCTTTTTGTTTAGGTGTACTTTATGCTCTTTCTTATTTGCACCTTGTGCACATTGCATATTTGTTGGGAGGTCAGTTCGTCGTTGGTCGTTGTTTGCCGCGGCCAAAGCGCCAAACAGGCAGCCCCCACATCCCACGCCTATGTCAACAGGGCTGGCAAAAAAAAAAAACTCTTACAGCTCGAATCAAAATATTTTAAATATATTTTTAATAGATTTAAAATTAAAATGAATTCATTTCGAGGGGAAAAAATTAATGAGGCTCGGCCCGATGGTGACTCCTTAGCTCAAATTTAAAATAACCACTCAAATAGTAAATAGAATGATTTTATGTCAAATTATATTAATTTCAAAAGAAGCTCGATAGCCAGTCCTATAATCAAGTCACAACATGTTTCGCAATGTTCACAAGCAACAATGAATTATAGCTGCTCGGCATTCTAGCTTGACACATAATGCACATATTTAATGTGACATGGTTGAGTGGATGAGAAGAAAAACTAGTATAAATGGAGGAGTGTATTCAAGGGGGGCCCATTGCCTAAAATCCTGGTGATATTTTATGTCTCACATTTTAAAAATGCCAATATGCATTGTATCATTCTTTTTTGTTACAATCAATGGTGGACCCAGAACAAGATTTGAGGAGGTGCCCACCGGAAACCAGCAGGAGGCCGACCAGGGAGCGGCACCAGCCTACCTAGGTGAGTGTGCTCCCTCGTTTCAACAGTGATTGGCCCAGATCTAGCCCCTTCTCTCATCATCCTCATCCTCCCCCTTGCACGCCCCCACTCAGTCCACTTCACTAGCGGCTCATTAAACCCCACCAGGGCACCACCACCTCAATCCCTTCACCATACCACCACTCGCAGGCTTCAGCGTTACCCGTACCCTAGTGATTGACCGAGCCATAGCCACAGCATTCCTCTTCCTCCTGGTCCCACCCGTCGGCCTCCTTGCAGCACTCGCCTTCCTAACGCGCCGCGCAGATCTCGCTTAGGGGCCAACACGTCCTCATCGCCGGTAGGTCCAGCCGTCCAGTGGCATCGGGCTTGCCGTGGCTAAGGCCGCCGCATGGGAGGGCACGCGGATCTCCATCCTCGCGCCACAACACCGTGCACCTCGAGGACGCACGCGTTGCCATCCAAGAAGCCACAGGGCAGGAGGTTGGGGTCCACGCAGTTGACGTCCGGGACGCCGTTGCCGTGGCACAACGCTCGAGGAGGCCGAGCCCGTCGATGTCCCGATGTGCAACCACGGCGTGTTCGTGTCGCAGAAGCTAGATGAGCGGGACATGGAGGAGGTTAAGAGCCTGGCCAAGGTGCAGCCCGACGTGGTAGCTCGGCATGGTGAGGCCAGACATCACACACAGCGATAGCGCGCAGTGCCAACAGCGTGTGGCGAGGCCATGGCCCAGCAGTAGTTTAGCGGCGTTGGGCCTTCTCGGCTCTGTGCCTCTCATTCTTCACCAAGCTATGGCGTCTCATGGATGTGCTAACAGGGGTACCCCATGGGCCGATCGGCGGTAAGGGGGCTCCAGTCCCGGTTGATCCCCCGTTGGATCCGCCACTGGTTGCAATGATATATGATAATACAAGCAAAACTATTATAGCCCAACCAGCAACGCGCCAAAGCTTTTGCTGGCTTATTTCGTTAGGATTATCGTTGAAGTATTATTGCAAAGTTTGCTGGTGTAAAGAGTTTATAAGAATTATTTTTTTTTTAACTTATTCGACTTCTTCAAGTAAGCTAGCCTTCACCCCAAATATCCCCTCGTTTTCTAGGAAAAGAGAGAAGCTTCGTTTCAAAAGGAAAAATAAGCATGGCAAAAAGAAAGAAAGTTTGTGCCAGAATTCAGTGTTGTTCAAAAGGTTTAGTTTGGTATTTCTAATCAGAAAACTATACTCTCATCCTGGATGTATGTGGCAAAAGACACTTCTTTTTTTTTTATCTTATGTTAATGCTGCTTTACTATAAGCAAATTTATCTTGGACGATGTGATTTCCCACAAAGCTAAGGTCATTTTGCGATTTTCAGCGGGCTCTGACCGGCATAATGAGGATGGGGTACAATCGTAATTGCACATACAAACGCATGTAGACCGCAAGTGACGACCCGGAAAAGGCGGCTCCTGTAGCATAAATTGACCATATTACCCTGTTTAATTAAGGGCAAACTGGGTCGAGAGTTTTTTTTTAAGAGAGAGATGGATGAGCTAGTGGAGTATGAACTTTAATAGAAACTAGCCTGTGCGGCGCACACCGTGTGAAATTTACTCTATTTTTTTCTAAAAAAAACTGTAAGAGGACCTAAATATATATTTTTTTTCGGAGCGATTTTAACACTCTATATGTTCACCGGTGAATAATACATTTTTAAAAAAATATTATAGATAGAGTTGCAAAAAAACTACAGAGACAGTTGTATACATATATTTCTTATTCCGGAAAATATCAGAAATTGAGTTACAAAAAAATAGAGAGATAGAGTTGCACACATATTTCTTTTGATGAATTTGGTTAACACTTTATTATTACCCGTGAACCTTCTTTTGTCGAGTTTAACATTATGCGTTAACCGGGTAATAATACATGTTCCGAAAAATATCAGAGATGCCAACCTTGTTTTGTCGAGTTTAACAATCAATGCGTTCACCGAGTAATAATATATATTTCAAAAAATGTTAGAAATCGAGTTTGGAAAAAAAGTCTAGAGATTAAAGATCGAGTTGGGAGAAAAAGATCTAGAGACAGCCGTACACATATATCTGTTGATGAAAATATTTTTTCCGGGAAAAACAAAGAAAGAACTTAGACATATATTTCTTTTGACGAATTTGGTTAACACTTTATCATTACCCGGCTAACCTCCTTCTGTCGAGTTTAATACTCTATGTGTTAACAGGGTGATAATGCATGTTCCGAAAGATATTAGAGATGCCAACCTTCTTTTATCGAGTTTAACACTCTATGCGTTCACCAAGTAATAATACATGTTTCGAAAAATATTAGAGATCGAGTTGGGAAAACATACACATATTTCTATTCTATTGACGATTTTTTTTTTTTTTGAAACGGAGAAAGGACCTGGACGTAAGGGCCGGGGACCTGTTTGTTATATTTTTGGACCTAATCGCTATTATAAAAAATTAGAAAAGGGCTCGTTCGAGATTCGTATTTAGCGGGGGGGGCTTTGCTGTAACGTAACGAACCAGAGATCTAAACGTAATCTGAAAAAAAAAATTATACTCACAAAAAATTGCAAAGGATCGCTTTGTAATTTACAGGGACCTATTCGTAATTTAAATAATATAGAGGGTTTTTTTGCAAAATGGCATGGGTGGTGAGGTGGATGGCTTGAGAGAGCTCCAATTCTTTCCCACATAATAGATGGAATACTAGTTCCTCCTCAATGCGGTCGTGAACCAAGGTTCAAAATCTCGCTGAAATTCGGCGAAATATCGGATTCCGGAACCCTCGAGTTTATAATTTTGGCGAAATTAAGAAAACCCTAAAAAAATTCAAAGTGCTACAGTAATCTATAATCTCGCCGAGATCTCGGTAAATTTGACCGAGATTTGACTAAAACTTGACCGGATTTAACCAAATTTGACCGGATTTTAACTGGATTGGATTCTTCGCGTCGTTTCCCATGTGGGACAGCCGATAAATCATAATTCCAGCGAAATTGAAAAAACCCTAAAAAATTCAAAATGCGACGGTGCGTAAAATCTCGTCGAGCTCTCGGTGAATCTCGCCGAAATTTGACCGGATTTGACCTAATTTGACCGAATTGAAATTTTGGTTTGTGCATTTCGTTCGGATTTCTTTCGAAATAACGAGATTTCGCACGAAATTTCGGATTTCGGTAGGTGACGAGATTTAATCCGAAAACAAATTTTCAAACCCTGTCGTGAACTCGACCGCACGCTAAATAGCAGTACCTTTAAAGTGTAAATTCCAAGTTTAGATGTCACTTAACATAATGCTAGTGTGATAACGCACTGCAACACAGGCACATATTGGAATGTCAATGCACAACTCGGTGGCAATGAATCGAGATCAGTACAGGGGGATCGAGGAGCACTTATTGTGCGGCGGTGTCCGCCGAGTCGAAGCAGGCCGAGCAGCGGGGGCCACCCATGGAGAAGCAGCCGGTAGGGAAGACGGAGATGGTGGCAGCGTCGAGCCCCCCCAACCGGCCTGGCGATCATCCTAGATAGCAAAGGAATAGTTGGTGAGGAGGGGCGGGAAGCGGGGGAGCGGGCAGGGGCGGGAGCGAAGGATGAGGGCGCGCAGACGAGTCAGCAGCAGACGAAGACGATGAAAAGGACGCTGACGCAGAAGCCCAGTAGCATGAGCACCATGCTCTTCGACATGCCGCACGCCATCGCGGGCCGCGGCGGTGGATGGGGGTGGAGTGCGGGCTCTCTCACTCTCGCCTCCTCTCGTCAGTTATACTCGACAAGAACCAACAGCGACGCTCACCTCGACGATCATGGCCAATGTGTCGAAGTTCGGCTCACCGGCGGTGAGGCTGATGACCGGCACCCCAGCTCGCCGCAGGGCGGTGGCCTACTCGGTGATGGTCGCCGCCGAGGCCTTCGGCCATGGCGCGCTCGGGGCGGATACGTTGGAGGAGGAGACGGCGTGGATCCTGTTGGAGGGCGCGGGCGGGCGGGGATGGCCAGGGTTGCGGGTAGAGGTGGGCGTCGTGCCGTGCCGTGCCGGCCCGGTCCGGGCCCATCGTGCTTCGGGTCGAAACCGTGCCGTGCCACGACGGCCCATCGTGCCCACCGTGCCGGGCTATGCCGGCCCGACTCACTTTTGGCGAGCCCAAGCCCGGCCCATTTGCGCGCCGTCTGCCCAAGCGACTCCATTTTTACTATTATGACGAACAAAGAAATAAAACAAATCACTACTACTAAACTACCTATTTTAATTACATAAGAGACTAATCACATCAACAAAATGTCAAACATAAATGCAATACTTGAAGATGCCCTGAATCAACAATATCTGCCAACTTTTAAGCCTTAATCCTTGATTTCGTGCTGTTGCCGTGCCGTGTCGCCCGTTCGGTTCTGGTTCGGGCACGTCTGCCGTGCTCTGATTGCGTCACCGGCCCGGCCGAATCGCGTCCGTGCTTTGCACCGTGCCATACCATCGTGCTTCGGGCCGGCCCAAAAAAGCCCGGCCCAATGCCCACCTCTAGTTGCGGGGGAAGTGAAGATGAGACGCATCGATCGTGACCGTCCACGTCGCAAACTGCGATCCCACGACTCTGTACCGGCCTGCTCTCCACCGTGCGATCGCAATCGGATGGTCTCGGTGTACGCTGGTGACATAGCCCGGCTGGACGTCCAGCATTCCCACGACGCAATAATGAAGTCACTGCGATTGGGGTTCAAAGAAATCATGCTGCGATTGGTTTTTAAATCGCTCGATAAATCAGTTAAATTAAAACAAAATTATATAATGTAAACCGGTCAAAAATCGACGCAAATCGTTCAACAAAAAATCGACCGCCAAAATAGTTCAACTAGTCCGTCGTTTTTTCATGAAAATGGTTGATTTTTTTTATTTTTTTTCAAAAAATTTTGATTGTAAAACTCTATGATTTTCGACCATTTTTTGTCTCGATATTTTTGAATTTTGAATTTCAAGTGATTTTCTCTGAATCGATTTTTTGAACCCTGACTGCGATCCAATGGTACTTTTTTTTGGTTCATTTGGAGTGTTTGGACTGAGCAATTGCTCACAAGGAGTTAGGTAAGGAATTTTCTCTTCCTATGCTTCTTTAACAAATTCAACGACAAGGTCCAACCAATGTGGTACATATAATTGGAAGAAGACCATATAATGCACTTAACTTTGGTTAAAAATCCAGCACCCTAGACTATGAAATTAAATATTTGATCTCTCAAACTTTACAATCCGATTCAAAATAAAACCCTAACCTAGTTTCGTATGGTGGTTTGCCCTAACTTGATAGACAACATTTTTTTTTTTTGATGTCTCATTCATATTGGCACTTTAGTTTATTTTAAGTGAAAATTGTGGACAACATTAGGCCTACATTTCCTAACAAAATGAGCCAGAAACATTGTCTTGAGCCATTTTTTTGTGAGAGGAAGGCCTACGTCGCCTCGCGTCGACACGTAGCATGGATTCCGCGCGCGTATGCGGCCTCGGCGAGCGAGCAAGCGAGGCAGCCACGCGAGCAAGCGGTGCAGCCACTCATGATCACATGCGCATGCAGACAAGCAGCGCAAGGCAGCACAAACAGGGGGCGCGGCGTGCCACGCCGCGCTGGGCCATCTAGGGTGTGTTTGGTTCATGAGATGAGGTTGAATGGGATGTGATGGTTCTGTACCATTTGGTTTCAATATTTTGGGTGAATGAGATGGTTCGGTATCTAGAGGGAATATCCTTCAAATTTGTATCACTTGATTCAGGATGGGATGGTTCCATTCAAACAACTAAACGCATGGATAATTTTTTTCTTGAACCATCTCATACGTGTACCACTTGGTACAGACAACCAAACGCACCCCTGGTAGATTGCAAGGCTAGTCCTATCCTAGGCACTAACAGAGCTTATCTCTGGCACACGGCCCAGTACTTACTATCTTTCGGCCTAAGCGTAGTGGTGACTGGCATAGTTCTGAATGAGCCTATTATGGGACTTCACCTAAGCTTCTAGGCATGTCATCCTACGTAAAAAAACACTGTTACCTTATCAAGCCATACGGGTAATATCATCACGTAAAAATCGGATTAGGATGTTATTTGAACCAGATTACAAAGTTTGAGATCAAATATCTGATTTTATGGTTTAGAATGGCGAATGAACATTTAAACAAAGTTTAGGGTACTATACGAATGCTTTCCTATATAATTTTCATTAAGTTGTCTTAACACACTCGCATTCTCCATTAGAAGGGCGATTGCACCAACTCATCCCCAAATTTTTTTCCTGCGTTCCAATTTCCAAATGGAGCCCTAATTTGACAGGCAACACATTTTTTATTGATGTCTTATTCATATTGGCACTTTAGTTTATTTTGAGTGAAAATTGCGGACAACAGTAGTCCTATATTTCCTAACAAAATGAGACTGAAACATTGTCGTGAGCCAATATATTTTTTATTTTTTGGATAGAGGAAGGCCGAAGCCAGATAGGATACAACCTTTATTATTGCGAGTGTATAGGCATCATTTGGATATTTTTGTCCCAAAAAACATCCAAACTTTAGACCGTACGATCAAAACATACATCCATAGGATCAACCCACCTCAAATTCAGGGGGCCCGTGCATTGATCTGAAAGCAAATCCAATGACCAAGAATTTGGATGATGGTTGCTAAAGAAAACATCCAGATGAAACTTATCAAAACCCTTATTATTTCCGGAGAGTTCTCGTCCGGGAAGCTTGGCCACGTGGCCCCCGTGAAAAGGCCTCAAAGAAGTGTCAAGTTGCGTTGAGATTTTTCCATTGGGTTTTTTTTTAATTTTTTTTTATGGTTCTGCAAATTCGCAAGTTCTTCACGAAAAGACTCGAAAAAATCTGAAATTAGGTCAAGATTCTTTCACTGGATTTTTTGAAAAAAGAACCACCTAGTCCCACAAATTCACAACCGAGTTCGAACTGAATCCTTTTGCAAACATATCATCTTGTTTCTGAAAAATTGGGTCCAAGCACATCAAGTCTCACCAAATCACTCTTTCGAGGTGTTGCTCGTCGTGACACACTTACAAGATATGTCACACACCTAGTAGAAAGGTTCAAAATCTCGGAGCAATTTCGGAAATCTCACTTGAGATTTCGGGTTTTGGACCCTCCCGAGATCCTAAATATTAGCCGATAAAAAAATTAAAAAAATTCAGAATGCTATAGTAGCCGCATAAACTTGGCGAGATCTTGGTGATCTCGGCCAAAATCTCATTCATTTTGACCAGATTTCAATTTTTGTGGGCAGAATTTGATTGGATTTGGGGTCAAGACCATCCACAAAAAATTTTGAAGTATTTTTTTTACCATTTTTCAAAAGTTCAAAAGTTGACTTGGCTCAAATGTAAAGGTTCAATGCAATTTCAAAACTTGTCTTGGCTCATGCTGACTTCAGTTAAGTCATACATGTCGTTTATATAGATCTAAAAAAACTACAAAATTAGGATGCAAAAGTTGATCCCCTCCGCTGGAAACAAGGACATTTTGAGTTTAGAAGAATTGGAGCTCAGATCATATATGGCATAGTGTTAGTTATGTGGTCGTAATTCCACATAAAACACAAGTGATTGCAATATTTAGCTATAATAACGCTATCTGTGTCGGTTCTTTTAAAAAACCGATTGCAATAATAACGCTATCTGTGTCGGTTCTTTTAAAAAACCGATTGCAATAATAACGCTATCTGTGTCGGTTCTTTTAAAAAACCGATTGCAATAATAACGCTATCTGTGTCGGTTCTTTTAAAAACCGATTGCAATAATAACGCTATCTATGTCGGTTCTTTTAAAAAATTGATTGCAATATTTAGCATATCTGTGTCAGTTCTATTAAGAAACCGATTGCAATAATAACGCTATCTAGGTCGGTTCATTTACAAAACCGATTTCAATAGTTAGCGTATTTGTGTCGGTTCTCTTAAAAAACCGATTGCAAAATGAGCTTATTTGTGTCGGTTCTTTTCAAAAACCAATTGCAATAAGGAGAGTATTTGTGTCAGTTTTATTTGAAGAACTGATTGCATTGAGTATCTGTGTCGGTTCTTATGAAAACCGATTGCAGTAACGTTAGTGTCCGTGCATTGGGCACATCACATTTTTTTAAAATTCCTCAGGCTTTATTATCATCTCAAAAATTTATGGGAATATTTTTGGTCGGTTCGAGTTGATCGAGATCTCGGTAATTTTGGCTGAAGTCTCGGTGCTTTTTGACCGAAATCTCGGAAATCCCGGTTGAAAAAAATTGGATTTAAAATTTAGTTTTTGAATTTTATCTAATGTTATCCGAAATTTTGAGATCTCGTCGAAATTTCAGATTTTGATCACGTCGAAATTTCAGATTTTGATTACCCCGAAATATATACCAAAAATAAAATTTGAAACTTGTGGCCTGGCACTAACAGAGCCCAGTTACCCCAGTACGAACTATCTTTCAGGCCTGAGCTTTTTTACGTTAGGTTGGGGCCTTCGCCTGAACCGTCTCTACTCTCCGCGAAGCGATTCGACTCTCGTCTAAACCCTCCGCCGCCCACCTTCGCCGCCGCCGTCTGCAGCCATGGGTAGCCGGCTGGGCCGCCGCGTGATCCACTTCGCCAACCTCCCCCTCAAGCTCATGCTCCCCCCGGCGCCCCTCTCCTCCGTCCAGGAGTTCGCCGTGAAGACCGTCCCCTCCGCCTCCAAGGTCGACATCCGCCGCTGCCTCGAGTCCGTCTACGGCTTCTCCATCGCCGACGTCCGCACCCTCAACATGGAGGGCAAGAAGCTCCGCCGGGGCCCCTTCCTCGCCGCCAAGCCCGACTACAAGAAGGCGTACATCACCCTCCGGGCCCCGCTCTCCGTCTCCCCCGACCTCTTCCCCATCGGGGTCGTCCTCGGCGAGAGGGAGCGGAAAGCCAGCGCCGCCGCCGCCAGGAGGAAGGCGGTGGAGGGGGCGGAGGTCGAGGGGGAGGGGAAGGGGAGGCACTGGATGGAGGACGAGAGGGAGGGGTTCTCCAGGGCCGGCTGCGGCAAGGTGGTGTACGGCAACCCCGGC
The DNA here is from genome assembly GCA_036346355.1 of Rhipidocladum racemiflorum. NCBI lineage: Eukaryota > Viridiplantae > Streptophyta > Magnoliopsida > Poales > Poaceae > Rhipidocladum > Rhipidocladum racemiflorum. The sequence continues at coordinate 35,195,599 of CM070580.1, read as the reverse complement.
AGGCTGGGGAGGAAGAGGACAGGAGGTGCCAAGGTGAAAGAGGAAGCAAGGGAGGAGGGGGAGAAGTTCCCTTGGAATGGGGTGCGGCTTGCTACCGAGAAGCCTACTAGGTGAGGAGTTTGGATCTCTCTGCCTTTCTTGATCAAGTAATGTTGCAACGATCGGTTCGGTAAGATCGTAGTTTTGTCGATGCGAAAAAGTAGTTCTCTAGGCTTTGCTGATGTCATGGAACCATTCTGGCTTTTGTCAGTAAGAAGAAATTAGATGGTGAGGAAGAGGCAGTACGAAATGCTTGCGTACTTACTTTGCTGGCAAAAGTGCGTATGTTGTGATCATATCAAATGATGGATATGGATAGTAATCTAGAAATGGTATTTCAGTCACACATTTTGGAAAGCTCATGTATATGCTTGAAAAGTACGAATAAGTAAGTGTCTCTTCATTATGATATAAAACCTTCTAAGTTTCAGTCACACATTCTGGCTTTTGTCAGTAAGACGAAATTAGATGGTGAGGAAGAGGCAGTACGAAATCCTTGCGCACAATTGGTGTCAAATTCGTACACCCACATCCCCCCTGCACATGCATAATCACTCAAGAGAGATATGCATGCTTGCAAGCATGATCTCGCACACATGTGCAAGAGTGCACTAGCATGCCCATGAAAAATTGAAGTGCACACGGTCACTTTTCTTGCTGGAAATTGAGGCAAGACTGGTTTTTGGCTGAAGAAATGGTACAAAGTGAGCATTTTGGGTTCTGTTTGTTCATATCTGTCTGCTTACTAAAAAATTATGAAGTAGGTTCTAGCTTTGATTTGTTTGTTTTTCAAGGTTCTCAGTAAGGAAGGTGGAATAAATTTTCTCTTGAATGGATGATGTAAAATATAGCATTTCTGAGGGTACGTTTTTTGTTTATGTTTGGTCAATGTTAACGTTGCACATATTATGTCTCTTTGGTCACTATGATCGTATCCTTTGAATTAATCTTATTGTGGCTTGCCACAATTGCTTACCACATGGAGATGAAATAGGAGAATAGAACTTGGTTGAATTGTAACTTGTAAATTGCTTGAATAAGAAATGCTAAATGTGCATTAAAAACAGTTTGTAATCAATTAATCATAGAAGGCTACCCTCACTACTAAGTTGAGGGGGTAAAAGAATAATTTGTAATTTATAGAACTTAGATTTCTGGAGAGGGTGCCTCTATTTTTTGGGAAAATTTTTTTGGCCTAGACTGTCGGTAGGAATATGCTGTAATATTTTGCTGTTTTAATCAACCCAAAGGCTTTGAGTTCTACTTCCAAACCCTTGTTCAGATCGTGTTATGTGTTATTAGAATTCATGCCCTACATGTGGATGTTGAATAGTCGTTCTGAATACAACAAAATTGGGGATCTCTCATGTCATGTCAAGTTACAAACTTACCTCACTCCTGAGGTGTTCACCTGATCAGAGATCACTATTACTCAGAAAATGTGCTATCCATGTCGAATGAAGAAGCTCTAAGTCAACAAAAGTTGTATTGACTAAGTTGCCTAGCTCTTCCTTGACATGATTGGTCCTTAATTGGATCAAAAAATGAGTTGTGTCAGCATGAGCTGAAGTGGTGAGAAAATCTGGTACCCTTGTTGAGGCAAAAAAAAAAAAAAGATTTACTGGAATTTTCAGTTCAAAAGGAAAGAATTTGAGCACTGATGAAAGTTATAGTTTATCAAACAGTAACTATACTAGTCTAAGGCAACCTTACAAAAAGCTATCACAACCAGTGTTACTTGGACACAGACACGGGAGTTAGAATTCAACTCGGATTCGGAGTGTCTGATCCGGCAAAAAAAATTGGACATGGGAAATGCTATTCAGAATCGGGCACGGGAGTCGGAATCCAATTCAGATTCGCGGTGTCCGGTTCGGAAAAAAAAAATTGTACACGGGTGTCCGAGTAACACTGATCACAACCTAACATGGTACGTGGCTTCTTCCAAGTTGGAAGACAATTGTTGTGTGATATGCGCTCAGGAGGTTCATTGAAGAAAACTCTCACATCCCTAGTTTCAAGAAAACTCTCACATTGAAGGTGCCTTGGTTAGAATTACATAATTATGCAATCAAGGTGGAAAATGACCCCAATCATGTACTGGTCACACTAACTCATATGCCCCTTCCTTAAAAGCTAGCACCTGCTAATTCTCAAATCTGGAGATGCAAGTCAAAATTAACTTGCTTCTCATGTGCACAATTTCGCTGCCCTTAATTTTTTGATTCGAGAGTATTCCTTGATCCCAAGTCAAGTTGTCCGAGAATTTTTTTTTCAACTCGGTTAGTGTCTTCTCTACTCGGTAAATTGAGTTTTGTGTGAGTGGTGATGATGGTTGCCTTTTGAGTTTGACATGCGCATGGGTCATTTTTTTTCAAGTGTTACTTTGAACATAGCATCTATTTTTAACCGCCTTTAGTTTTCATGGACTTCTTGATCCAAATAAGTATCTTATCTGTGTTAGCTAGGAGCTTGGCCATTTGGTTGGCCAGCTGTGAGGTTCTTTGCTCGACTTGGATGGAGATGACTTTGTTGAAGCCATTAGACTTGCACCTTGATAGGTAGTAAGCTGATGCAGAACTTTGCTTGTTTCATTGCTGCTGAAGCAAGTACACTCCACCATCCATGGGTAGGGGTGATCTAATATTAAAAATTATCCAAAATTTTGAAAGGAATTATAACTCTTAAGATTATATGAAGCAACAAAGCATAAATTCTTTTAGAAGGTATTTTGCGGATTTTTGGCAAACACAAACTTTTGTGCATTAGCTTAGTTTTTTTTTCTCCTTTGAAACGTTTTACCCAATGTAATGCAAATCTGGGTAAAGGAGATCCAGGTGGTATCATTTGACTGGAGCTGAGTAAAATTACCGGCTTGCTGCAGCAGCAGCAGTTTTTTGTTGCACTTCTGATGTTGCTACTTGAGGAAATAACAAAGCTGTATTGTTTGATGTTCAGATTAAGAATATGCCTCTACTTTTATTGATTGCCTGTTTCTTGATTTTGATGCCTGCCTTTCATATATGCTTGGTGGGACCCATAATGGCCGTGAGAACAGATTGACAAAGTTTGGTAGGTAGGCTAAGCCTTGGAGCCTCCTTTATTGATCAAAGGACAAGATTGAAGAAAATACAAAATTCGTGTGGTTTGTTATGTGAATTTTAGTTGCATTAATTGATTCTTTGCTTTCTATGAGTTAAAAAAGATTCACATGTATGTCTTGCTTATATGTTATGTTCTGATTAAGTTCATGCTAATATTTTTATCAGGAGAAGGCACCCTCCCCCAAAGAAAAAAGGCATAGTCTTGAAGCAGAGATCGCGTAAGGGTTCAGTGCAGCAGCGCTCGAAGAAGAAGGTGGAAGCTTGAAACTCGGAGTTGAGTTGCTGCATCTCAACCATGAAAGAGCACTGCGCTTTGAAGCAGGATGCGGTCCGTGGATCCATGACCCGCTGCCAGATCCATCTCGCTTTACAATCACAGAATAAAGAGGAAATGTTTTAGTATTTGTTTGTCTTTGGTACCTTTGCTATCAAATCTTGCTGGAAATTTAGGGGTTTTCTCAGGCATGGTTTGCTACTTTGCTGATACTGAGACCAGGAAGGTGGTGCATCCCAGTCGCCGAGCTGTAACTGTTGCCCTTGCGATCAACTTTCTTTTGAGATCCACCTTGTCATCATCTACTACTAATTAGAAGATAGTAATGTACACCTGTTGCTTCCTTTATTTATTTTATTTTTGACTTGGCTACATGCACTTGTTGAAATTCCGTGCTGTGATGGTTTCGTTTGTGAACATCATCTTGCTTGGCAAGTTTATGGATGAGCTGATGAGCACAGCGCGCCTGATTCTGAACACGAATACATGATGGCATGAACACGTGAGCCACGAACATGGGGTGGCCCTATCACACTAAGCCACGTCGCAGTCTGCTTTGTAGCCTCATTACACACTCAAAAAGACAAAGGAATAAGTTCATTTTACACCTCTAAATTTTTTTAAAAATATATATTTAACACCATTAACTATAAAGTAGGATATTTAACACTCTAAAACTTAGAAAATCGGGTCAATTTACACTTTAATTCGATGTTGAAGATTGGTTTTGCTAACATGATCCGACTTAAGGTGAATTTTATGGGTTTTTTTTGCTACTCCTTTCGTCCCGCAAAGAGTGCATTTGTAGTGTTCAAAATTTGTCCCACAAAGAGTGCATCTTTAGTCCGTAGGGCTCAGCTAAAACCCATTAATCTTCTGCATGCAGAGATGTAAATGTATGCATGCTCATTTAAATGCCAGTGGAAACCAAAGCACCAGCACGCATATGCATGGAGTAATGAGGGTCACATTAGTCATTTACCTTGCACACTAATCTATCTTAAAAAAACTAAAAAGACACTCTTTGTGGGACGGAGGGAGTAGACAACTATGTTATCGATTTGCTGATGTAGATCCAAATAGTAGAAGAAACAACGATGAAAGAAAAAAGAGAATATATATAGAGAGAAAATGAGTAAGAAAGAGGTCGATGATGTTGATGTCGATACTTTTGAATTGGATTCTCGTCACCAAAACTCGATGATGCGATGCCAATATGACTAAAACCATCTTGATTGGAATCCAAACTATCAAAATCGCCATTCAAAACTGTCTTAAAGTATAAATTGACTTGATTTTGTAAGTTTGGAAATTAAATACCCGATTCTGTAGTTGAGTGTTTTAAATGAATTTTTTTAAATTAAGGATGTAAAATTGACTTATCCAAAAGACAAATAAATCGAATGGATACTAGGTAGGCGGTTGGTATAAGGGCAGAGCAGCAACTCGCGGCCTAGGCAGCAGAGCAGAGGAGCGCGCGCGCAAGACATATACAATGGGAGTCCGCGACAGGTTACGAGGATACCCCTTGCCGTCTCGGCAGCCAGGCCCCTCGTCGTCCTCCTTGCTCCATCCCCCTCCCTTCCCTCTCCTGTGGTGGGGCGGCGGCCGATTCTATGGAGGAGGCGGCTCCGGTGCCGGAGCTGCTGCTCCACGTCGGGATACGTAATGCTCGTTAATTGCACTAGGCTACAACTCTGCGCGTCAAGCATCAGGTATGAGACGCTGCACTTCTCTTGGAATGCATCGCATTGCATCCAGGGGATGTCGTTTCGTTCTACGCACAATAGAAGTAGATTAGTATGCCTCTGTGTTGAACAGAGTGGATCCGTCTGCGCAGCAAATGAATGAATGAATGAAATGATCAACGAGTTCTAACCGGTTAGTGGAGCAAGGACTAGGAGGAAAACTTCACGAACCGCTCTATCAAATTAAACCCAAGCAGGGGCGGCCCGGCGCCGCTAAAAATGCAAAAATAGCTATAGCTATAACATCATCTTTTCAATAGGTTAAATTTGTTGATTGAATTGATTTCGATTTTAGTGGTTTAGGATTTTTAAGATCTTAGAACTATTTATATTATACTTTTAGCAAATGTTAAATATATATGTTGAATTTATGATATTACAAAATTATTATATTAAACTATAGAGTTGTACGTATAAAACATATACTCACATAGAAATTTTTCTAGTTTCACCGTTGAACCCAAGTATTAGAGTAGCACTTCCTCTCTTAGTGTGTGCTTGGTTGATGAGATAAGGTTGAATGTGATGGGATGGTCGTGTATCAATTGGTTCCATTATTTTAGGTGAATGGAATAACTCAGCATCTATAAGGAATATTTCTGAAATTTGTATCACTTGGTTTAGAATGGAATGGTTTCATTCAAGCAACCAAACACATGATAACTTTTTTTAACCATCTTATACATATACCACTTAGTACAAGCAACCAAACACACTCTTATCTTCCCTGCACAGGTAATTCTGATCGTACTCTCCGTCAAAGAGTGTAGTGTAGGACCAGCTGCATGGTTGTGCATCACTCTTACTGCGTTGTATTCAAAGTTGCTGAAACTATTGGGCGTTGCAAGACGTGTGCTCTTTAATAACAAAATCACCAGTAAATTCCCCATTCATTTTTCAACCATTGTACCATCAACCATTTTCGCAAAATTCTACACCTCATGTAAAATCCTAACGATGTCCATGACCGTATACACAGCTATTCAAATAGTTTTATATTTTATAAAAATTATATAGCTTTACTCACAAGATATGATCATCTCATAATATCGACCATGGTATACTTCCTTTGGCATACAACTAAGTGATCATGACAAAGGCAATTGCCGCACACTAGCCTAATGAGATTACTCTCCTCAAACCTGGGCGTGACCTAGCCGGTCTAACCCTAGAACGCATCTGCATAACCCGAGTTTACATTTTTAATGAGGGGTTCATAATTGTGAGAGAGATTGCGTACCCTACGAATCAGCACTGTAAATTTGGTGTATCATCGAGTCAGAGTAAATCCTCCGTGTTGATGTTTAAGACCTGGAGATCCCTAGGTCGAGCTTATGAATGTAATTATGATTGCTTTTGTCTAGAAAACAAGACTTAAAGAGTATAAAAGGAATTGGATTATATTATATCACGGGTGTTCCTAACAGAGTACATATTATTAACTCTTTATCTAGTCAAGCACTATGTCTACACACACTTTCTTTTCCCTTTGAATCCTTGCGGGAGTATTGTATTTATAGTGTCTCAGGGATGACAGTTACCATCTTTACAAGGGTATCTTCCTGTCAAAAGGCATCTTCTCACCGACGAGGTATCTTTCCATCAGATAGGCGTCTCTAAATATGGAGTAACATCCAAACGGTTATCTGTATCTGTTAGAGAAAATGTCTTCTGCACGCTACCCTTGCGTAGAGATTCATTACCGACCTGAATTAGGTCGGGGCGAGAGTTATCTTTTACCAGATCTTGTCTAGGTTAGTACAATAAAGGGCATTTTGTTCGACCTACAAAGGTTCATAGGTCGGACTTTGACCTCGTAAAGGCTCAGATCAGAAGTATAAGTGAAGGACCATGTGGAGGTCCATCCATGATTGTGATGAGTATTTGACTTAATTTGATCAAGGTGTGCTCAGGTTTGAGTTTGATTTGACTTGGAATTGCATGTTTGAATTTATTATTAATGTGGACTAACATGCAGGAAGAAAAAGGTAAGAGTGTATTTTGGAATGTGTAAAATGGTTTGGTCCTTGTGGTATAGGTTATTGAGACAGTTGTGGTCGTTGGTGAGTATCGGGACTAGGTTGGGAGAACCGATGTCCGGAACGGTTGAGGATGTCGACGAGATGGTTGGGCTCAAACCGGGATCACTTGGACGTCATGGGAATAGACTTGAGGTCGCTCAAGGTTTCCGGTTCGAGTTGGAGGCTTGAAGAGGCGGAAACGGAGCAGTCAAGTCCGACGAATGAAGGCCCGTTGCATCGGGTTGACCGGGTTTTGTTTAAACCCATGTATGGCCTATGTGGCCCATGTAAAGCCCATGTGTGGGGGTGGAGTGAGTGGGTTAATCTTAGCCCTTGGTGGAGTGCTCTAGGGTTTGGGACTCATCCAAGAGTGGTAGGTGGCCCAAGAGTAGTATAAATAGAGGGGGAGGGGTGCCCTCCCTCACTTGAAGGTTTGAGTTTCTCCTTTGAGCTTTGCCCACATGAAGTGAGGCTTTGTAAACATTCCAACCAGAAAAAATAAAGATTTTCTTTACATTCTTGTGAATTTAAATTCTGCATTTACATTATATCTTTACTTTATGCAATTTAAATTTAGCATTTACTTTCCCGCATGTAAATTCTCACAATTTACTTTCACGCAATTTGGATTTACTTCCTCTCCTTCTAAATACTGTTGATCAAGGATGTATTGAGGGTACTAATTTGGTTTTACATCTTTCTTGCACCTTAAGATAGACTAGAGATCAAATTTCTATCAAGATTACAAATCTGTCTTGAACTTATTCTTCGCGCAACAGTCAGTCTTCCATTTTTAAAAAACTATAGAAAAATCTTTTTGAGTGATTCTTATTGGAGAAGGTGTGTGACTCATATATCCATCTTTGGAAAAATTTTGGAGTCCACTGGTTACACCATTTGGGAGCTATGAGGTGAGAACCGAGCCCTAAACTTTTTGATCGAAGTTCTTGACTGTCTGTAGTCCTTAATTTTTTCTGATTTTTCAACAAGGCTTATGGAGGTTATTTTTGGTGGAGTGTTTAAGGACTCATCTTTTCATAGGTTGAAAAATTCCCAAAAATTTTGGAGCAACAGAAGTCCACCAACCACCTGCTCCAAGTGAGGATAATTCCTGAAAAATCTGTTTTTGCTTTTCTAAAAGAGACTTTTGTGATTTGGCTTGATCTCTTTTAGAAAAGAAGTATTTTAATTGATTCCTTGTTGTTTTGTACATTTGACAACCAGGATTGTGATTTAAAAATCTCTCACATGATTCATGGTTCTCATCCATGCAAGCTAGGGATACACATAGTTGTCTAGTCGTTCCGATTTTTGTGGGTTTTGCGAATTTGAGGAGCACCAATTTCCATGCGGGATTGCTTGGAATACTTTGAGTGGGGGGATTTTATTTGGGATCATTCACCCCCCTCTGATTGCCATCTCGATCCTTCAATTGGTATCAGAGACGGTTTTGCTCTCTTTATATCTTGATCGGTCTCGAGAGCCATGGCGACGGACAAGTACTCAACGAAGCCTCCAATTTTTGCTGAAGTTGATTATCCGTTTTGAAAAATACGGATGCAGTCATACATCACTGCCTAGGGCTTCCCGATATGGCAAAAGGTGAAACTCTCGTATGAGGTTCCGGCCGATGAAAACGTCAACGCCGCGAACATGGCTGACGTTGAGGCAAACTCTAAGGCTAGGAACATCATCATACAGGGACTTAGCCGCAGTGAGTATGACCGGGTCTCTCACTTACGATCTACTCATCAGATCTGGGTGACCCTCGATGCTTACCATGAGGGTACCACCAAGATCAAGACGGTGAGGCAGGACCAGTACAAGCGTGACTACAACAACTTTGAACAGCACGCTGGTGAGAGTCTCGACGAGTGCTTTGCTCGGTTCTCCAAGATCGTTAGCAATCTCCGATCAGTTGGTTGCACATACCTTGACTCGGAGAATGCTAGGCACCTTTTGATAGCACTTGATTTGAAAGTTTGGGAGATGAAGGTGACCACCATCAAGGACTCCATTGATTTGTCGACTTTGACTCCTGACGGGTTTTATTCCCGACTCAAGACTCATGAGATTGACGTCGTCTCTCGTCGGACGAAATCTCAGTCGATGGCCTTAGTCACCGATCCCATCGAGTCTTCCTCTGGACCCTCTCTTAATTTATCTTTAGGTTTTTCTCTCTCCGCTCTTTGCGACGTAAGCGATGAAGTTCTGGAATAATTTTCAGAAAATGAGCTTTCTCTTGTCGCTCGTAAATTTTTCAACATCTACAAAAGAGTAGGAGAGATGGCACCATGACTTGCTTCGAGTGTGGTGGCCCCAACCACATTCGAGCAAACTGCCCCAAGCTGGAGAAGGGCAAGAACGACTCCGAAGGTTTGAGCAAGAACGACTACACCGATAAAAACCGCAACAAGAAGCCTCTAGCTCGTGAGCTGACGCGAGAGAAGAAGTACCATAACTTCGCCAAGAACAAGAAGCTCTTCCACCGCGTGCTCACTGCTCTCGACGACATCAACTTCTCCGACACGGAGACGTGGAGCGACGAGGGTGAGGATGAACTGCGAGAGAAGACGAAGGGCGGCGATGACTTCTCCGGCATGTGCTTCATGGCGGACGCCAACGGCGTCAGCGACTTCGAGCTGTACAGGGACTCCGAGCTGTACAGCGACACAGATGAGGTACCTTCCTATGACCAACTCAATGATGCTTTCTGCAAGCTAGGAAAACTTCATGCTAGATCTAAAGCTAGGTGTACAGAGTTAGAGAAGGAAGTAGGTACCTTTTCTTGGGAGTTAGCTTCACTTAAATCATGTTACTCCCGACACTCTGATAGTTGTACTCTATGTGATGCTTTGCTTGTGGAGCTTGAGAACCTAAGGACCATGCATGATAGTATGCTTTCTTAGCTTGAGGGTCTTAGGTCGAAGAATACTAGTACTGTTCCTTCTGATGTCATTCCTGTTGATGCTAGTTTTCTGCATGCTCATACTACTGCTTCATGTGAAAATTGCCCTGAGTTGCTAGCTGAAATTGATGCCATGAGCAATCACCTCAGGAAGCTTTCTGTTAGAAATGATAAACTTGAATTGCATGCTTCTAATGACCCAGTTAGCTCATGCGAGGGTTGTATGCAACTAAAAAATGACTATGATGACTTGGTGCTTCAGAATTCTAAATTTGCTAAGGATCTATTAGCTAAGTCACTAAATGGTTGCATGCTGTGTGTTGGGTAGGGGAGGATGTGAACCGAATCCACGTAGAGCTTAGGAAAAAACTAAATGCCCAGGTTGGTAGAATTAGAGATGCTACTTGCGTTTCTTGTGAGGCCCTCAAGATTGAGGTGGCCATGTATAAGGAGAGATATGCACGGGTTACTCGATCTTCCTCTCTTGGATCTTCTTCTGCTAGTCCTTCCCCTTGCTCTTCTTGTGCCTCACTTTTTCGGGAGTGTCAGTATCTTATGAACACTCTCGACAAGTTTGTTGGAGGCAAGAAGAAGCTCAATCTCATCCTAGACCAATCCAAGATTAGCAGATTTAGTCAAGATCTAGGGTTTGATCACTTGGAGCATGCACGGGCGCATCCACCTACTGTTGTGCGTGCCTCCAAGAGTGAAGACATCGTGGTTGCTCCACAGATGAGCACCACTGTGTTTAGATTAGCCAGGATTTTCCACAGGACTTCTGACAAGAAGGGTGCTTCTCCTGCTACTTCGACCTCCAAGGCTAAGTATACCTGCACCTTCTGTCAGAAGGATAGACATATTGCTGATTTCTACTTTAGACGTGCCAAGATCACTCGGCGTGAGCGTGTTCGTGTCCTTAGGGGTATTCAGGGTCATCTCCATACTCTAAGTGCTCCTAAGGCACACACTGCTTCTAGATAGGATAGAAATGCTAGAGAGTCCCCTATTTTTGGACAGCGTATGGGGCTTGGGTTTCAGGCTTCTACTTCTGATTTTCACCTCAGAGCTGTCCCGAGTCAGTCTCTCTGCCGTCCTTATGATATTCCTCGTTCTTCCTGTTGGGGTGGATATCAGTGGCGTGAGTTTGCTTTCTCCAGCAGGAGGTCTGGGCAGCAGCATGTGGATGGTCCGGCCTTTGCACGTCGGTGGACCAACCCGGCACCTGCTCCCAGACGTCCTACAGGAGCTATCTCTGAGTTTGTGAGAGTAGAGTCATGGAGAGGCGCTAGATTGCATTCTTTTGCTCCTTTGACCACTTCCTCTTTTGCTCAGGTGACTCAGTATTGGGTTCCTAGATCAGTACTGATCTGTCTTGATACTGAGACATCTGCCTTTCACTCTCATTGATTCAAGTCCGTGGGACAGGGAAGGGGGATGTTTGGATCATAGACTCCAGCTGTTCACGCCATATGACTGGAGACTCTCGATGGTTTTCTTCCCTAGTTTGAGCTCCCGATAATGAGGTGATCACCTTTGGGGATGCTTCGTCAGGTAGAGTCATCGCTAAAGGTACTATTTGCATTAATGATCATTTCATACTTAAGGATGTTGCCTTAGTCAGAAAGCTGCAATACAATCTGCTTTCTGTTTTTCAGCTTATCGATGACAATTTCGAGGTAAGCTTTAAGAGCAGCACTTCTAGGATCCTCGATTCTTCTGGGGAGTTGGTTTGCAGGATTTCTCATTTTGGGAGTGTAACACCCCGGCACTAAGTATGCCACGAATGTCACCCAAATGATACTAGTAGCAACCAAAAACACATTTTTAACAATAAATTACCGCAACTACTTTAATAGCTTAAACGAAATTTCGGCAGCATTGTCGGGACCCGAATTTGCAAATCCGGACCCTCTGTGTATTCAACACTAGTCCAGGAACGCGCTAGTGCACACAGTCTTAACATCGGTAAATATCACAATCATACCACTCGATACTAATAAAGTACTTTAATTAAATAGTCAAACTGGTTGCTCGACCATATGGTCAAGTCATAAATATACGCCACGCAAGGCGAAACTTATTAAGAGAGAAATAATAGCAGCGGAAAATAAGATAACATCGTGGCGCCATCCAGTATACCACATGCAACTGACTGGGCTCGCTCCCTAAGTAGACGGTTCCTCTGGAAGCTCCTCCTCCAAAGCTGGTGTAGATTCTTCTTCAACTGGTGTTGTATTGTGGCAAGGGTGAGTACTTTGGTACTCAGCAAGTCATGCACAGAATGCAACTAATATACTACATGCATGGCTTGGTACAAAGGAGTAGCTCAAGGTGTATTTGCGATAAAACAAAGATTTGACAAGTAGCATAAGTAGATTCGAAAGCAGTAGAAACAAGTATAACATAAATAACCTTCCCAAGAGTTTAATCAACATCCTTCCCATTCCTAAACCACATTTCCATCAACATCATTATTTAACCAAACCCAACCTTTCAAGTCCAAGTTATTTTCAAGAAGGTCTAACCCTTGACTGTAATTCCCGAGCGATGTCCAATACCGCGGACACGGCTATTCGAATAGATTTTACACTCTGCAGAGGTTATGCACTTTACCCACAAGATACAGTCAAACACCACAAAGGCGAGTTCCCGTAACAAAGTCTTTCGGAAACTTCTAACAGCACAAGTGGTCCTCCCCGGTTGTTGCACACTAACCCTTCCCTTAGCTAAGGCGAAGTTTAGGCCAACCAACCGTTAGATGGGTACCTGGCCGCAGCCCCGGTACGCTCCCCCGTACAATATACACAAAGGGTGTAGTTGACACCCAGAGGTCCCACAGGTACGTTATTAGCAACTTAATCAACTAGGTCCGTCCCATTACAGACATGTGGTTGCAAGATTGACTCAGTTCAAAGGCTTGCAAGGTGAAGTCCTTAGGGTGACCAGGACAAGACTACCCGAAGAACCAAAACAACATCCCCCTGGCTACAACCGGCCCACCTGATCATTCTTGCCACATGCCCTGGTCAAAAGCTATTTATCAAACCCCAGTTGGTTACCATGCACCACGTGCCATCAACATCACATGATACCTTTCCAAAACAGGTTCAATATGTCATTAAGTCAATATTAACGTTTGATTGTCCAAAATCATGTCATGAGCACGTAGCAGGTCTAAGCCATATACTACAACGATCTACCAACCCATGTTGGCAATTTAGTAATGTCCAACTAATAATCCACAACTAGGGTGACAAGGGGTCATGGCACATATTTAAGTAATCAAGGTGTTATACAGCAATTAGGCATTTATCTAATTACCCATAATTAAGTAAAGCATTTTCTAATTTAAACTAGCATGCAATAATTTGAACCAAAATAGGTTTCAAGATGGGATCAACATGGTCAAAGCATAACTTGCCTTCAAAAAGTACTTGTTCTTGGTCCTGAGCTGGCTCCTGGGTCAACACTTCTCCTTCGAATCCTTCCGGCACTTCAACGTCTACTCGTAAAGCGTGCAAATAGCAATACACGAATAAACAATAGGCAAAAAGTGTCCAAACATCCAAATAAAATCCATAAACAGAGAGAACATAATTTTATGAATTTTTAGGAACTAGAATCGCTCAAATCGGAGTTAAAACACAAAAGTTATGATTATTTAAAGTTTAAATAATCAATTAAATAATTTTATAGAGAAAAACTTTAGTCCAAAAATTAAATAAAATTCATATTTGAGTAGATCTGAATTTTATGAATTTTTAGAAATTTGAATCGTTCAAATCGGAGTTGAAACGCAAAAGTTATAAGCGTTTGAAGTTTTGAAATTCAAATCAATTATTAAACCGAATTATTAAATCATTTTCTTTTCGAAATTATTTATTGCGTCGGCGATGACGCGTGGCAGCCTCTCGATTGGGCGGTGGCGTCGCGCTCATGGGCTCGGCCACGGCAGCTTGGTCCACCGTGGACTCGGTCCACGGCTTCCACGTGTCGCCGACAGTGGCCCCCTCGGGTGACGTCATTCTTGACGTCGGCGGGCTCAAACCACGATCTTTGACAGGTGGGACCCACTAGTGACATCATCGCTGACGTCACTACACGGCTGGGGTGGCCGCTGACGTGCGGGCCCGCCATGATGTCGTCGTGACGTCATGGTGCGGTTTGGTCGCGTCGCTGACACGCGGGCCCGGCGTGGCAGCGTCACACGCGCGGTGCGGCTGCGGCGGTCAAGCTCCCGATCACGCGTGGCGCAATCTCGGCCGTTGATTTGAAAATCAACGGCCCGATCGATCTGGACTCACGCGTTTGGGTTAACGCTGCGTTTGATCTGAACCGTTGGAATCCAAGCGGTCGAGATTGAATCTGGATTTTGGAACAGGATCTCATCGACGGTGACGTGGCGCACCTGGACCGCTTGATGAAGATCCGACTACCGCGAGCTCGAAGTCCGGGGATGGCGAGCGGCGGCGCTGGGTCACCGGCGCAGGGGACGACGACCTAGCCGACGGCGTTTCAGGCGCGCTCCGGCGAGGTGAGTTGGACTCCCGGACGCGTCTTGACCTCCCGGTCCCGGATCTGGGGTCAACGGCGATGGAGGACGGCGGACGGCGGCGGGATTCGACGAAAACCACGGCGGCTCCTTCTCCTTACTCTGGCAAGCTCTAGCGGCGCAACCACGGCGGCTCAGGCGAGGTGAGTTAGGGCTACGGGTGCGCAATGAAGTGGCGGTCCCGACACGGGTGGCAGCGCAATAAATAGGGCCCTCGGCGTCCGTGAAACGGACGGAAACCGAGGCCCACTCCGTTGCGGCGGCGTAGTCCGGCGGCGACTCGGATTGGGTGGCGTGGCTCAACCACAGCCGTTGGATCAAGATCCAACAAAGGCGGGGTTTGGGCTCGGTGCTGCCTCGGCGGTAGCCGCTCGGTCGGGCTCGGGCTCGGGTGACGTGGCTCAATCGTGGCCGTTGGATCTGAATCCAACGGTCACGCGGTTAGGGCTCGGCTGAGTGGGTTCGGTCGAGTCACGTGGCTCGGGTCGGACTCGAGTCCGACTCGGGTTCGACTCGGTCGGATGAACAGTACTTGACCCGCTCGATTTTCCAGCGATTTAATATTTAAAATAATTTCAAGTAATTCATTTAATTCAAGAAAAATAGCAAAATACTCAGAAAAATTCCAGAAAAATTCTGAAAAATATTTTAGGGCATTTGGGACTCAAATAAAATATTTCCAACAAAACTTTATTTGAAAATTTAATTTCTTTAATTATTTCAATATGGAATAAATTTAATTTAAATCCAAATAAATTCCAGAAAATTCCAAAAATTCACAAATGTGCAAAATAATATTTAATTTCATGAAAAGCAAAAATTGGGGTGTTACAAACCTCCCCCTTTAATAGAATCTCGTCCCCGAGATTTAAGGCTAACTAAGGAATAGGTTCGGAAACTCTTTCCTCAAATCCTCTTCGCGTTCCCAAGTCGCTTCGCTTTCTTCATGATTGCTCCACTGAACTCTACAGAAACGGGTTGACTTATTTCTAGTCTCTCGGTCCATAGTATCCAAAATCTTAACGGGATGCTCCTTACAAGTCAGATCCTCTTGCAGTTCAATCGACTCCAAGGGCGTTTGCTCATCTGGCACTCGAAGACACTTCTTTAGCTGGGACACATGGAACACGTCATGTACTCCTGCTAACGACTGTGGCAACTCCAGCTGGTAAGCAACTTCGCCTCTGCAGCTCAAAAGCTTAAATTGTCCAACATAACAGGGTGCAAGTTTCCCTTTGGCATGGAACCTCTTAACTCCCCTGAGAGGCGTAACTCTGAGGTATACAAAGTCTTCTGGTTCAAAACTCAAATCCCGGCGACGATTGTCAGCATAACTCTTCTGTCGTGATTGGGCTATCTTCAACCTTTCCCTAATCATGGCAATCTGCTTCTTGACTTCTTGAAGAATATCAGGCCGAAGACACGGCTCGCCGATCTCATTCCGATTTAATGGCGTCCCGTGGTCGACCATCTGATTGCCTCAAAAGGTGACATCGTAAACTAGCCTGGTAACTATTATTGTAATCGAACTCGGCATACGGCAAACTCTTATCCCAAGAGGTAGCATAAGCCAATGCACATGCTCTTAGCATATCTTCCGAATCTGATTGACTCTTTCTGGCCTGGTCCATCCGTCTGTGGATGATAGGTCAGATCTTGAAGTTCAAACGGGTTCCCATGGCTTTATGCAACTTATTCCAGAACCTTGAGGTAAATTGGGTACCTCTGTCCGATACAATCCTCTTTGGCACTCCGTGCAAACAGACGATCCTGATCATATACAACTCTGCTAACTTATCCCCCGAGTAAGTGGTCTTCACGGGGATAAAATGGGCTACTTTGGTCAAGCGATCCACTATAACCCATATGGAGTCATAACCTCCTTGAGTCTTAGGCAATCCGATAATGAAATCCATTCCGATTTCCTCCCACTTCCACTCAGGTATTTTCAAAGGCTGCAGCAATCTTGCTGGCCTCTGATGCATTGCCTTAACTCTCTGGCATACGTCGCACAATGCAACATGCTCAGCAACTTCACGCTTCATGTTCGGCCACCAGAATCTTTCTTTTAAATCCTGATACATCTTGGCACTTCCAGGATGAATGGAATACTTTGAGTCATGAGCTTCTTCTAAAATCAACTGCTTCAGCTCCTTCTTGTTTGGTACACAAATACGATCCTTCATCCACAACGTGCCTTACTCATCCAACTTGAAGTCCTCTGCCTTGCCTTCCTCCATGTTGGACTTAATCCTGCGGATCTTGTCATCATCCTTCTATCCTTCTCGGATCTGATCCTCCAGGGTGAGCTTCACTTCCAATGCTGCCATGAATCCTTCTAGTACGACTTCAATCTGCATTCTCTGGAAATCCTCACATAGCTCATCCTGACTTGTGGCTAGCAACATACTCACGGTATGGCTTTTCCGACTCAGAGCATCGGCAACTACGTTTGCCTTTCCTGGATGGTAATGGATTCCAACATTGTAGTCCTTGATCAACTCTAACCATCTCCTCTGCCTCATGTTCAGGTCTGATTGGGTGAAGATGTACTTAAGACTCTTATGGTCCGTGTATACTTCACATTTGTTCCCAATCAAATAGTAACGCCACAATTTCAAAGCATGCACTACGGCAGCTAGCTCTAGGTCATGCGTCGGATAATTCTCCTCATGTGGCCTCAACTGTCTTGATGCATAAGCGATGACCTTTCCATTCTGCATCAGCACACATCCAAGTCCTTGACGCGATGCATCACAATATATATCAAAGCTTTGATTAACATCCTGAGGACTAACACTGTGCCGATGTCAATCTCGTCTTGATTCTTGGAATCCTTTCTCGCACTCTGGCGTCCATGTAAACTTCTTCTCCTTTTTCGGCAATTGCGTAAGAGGTCTCGCAATTGTCGAAAAGCCTTCAATGAAACGGGCGGTAGTAACCTCGCCATTCCAAGGAAACTCCGGATCTGGGTCACGCCTTGGTGCTCCCAATGTAACACAGCTTCTACCTTGCTTGGGTCTACTGACTCCTTCTGCGGTCATTACATGTCCGAGGAATTCCACCTTGTCCTTCCAAAAATCACACTTCTTGAACTTGGCGAAGAGTTCTTTGTTCCTCGGCTTTTCCAAAACTCGCCTCAAGTGCTCTGCATGTTCATCCTCTGTCTTGAAGTAGATTAGGATATCATCTATGAACACAACAACAAACTTGTCCAAATATTCTATGAACACCTTATTCATCATATTCATGAAATATCTTTGGCGCATTAAATCGAGACCAAAGGACATAATCAGTAAACTCGTAATGTCCATATCTTGACGAGAATGCGGTCTTCGAATATCCTCTCGATCGGATCTTCAATCGATGGTATCCCGATCTCGAGATCAATCTTGGAGAAAACTCCGGCTCCTCTCGGCTGGTCAAACAAATCATCAATCCTGGTAGCGGGTATTTGTTCTTCACAAGAACTTCATTGAGTGCCACAATAATCAATGCACATCCTGAAACTCCCGCCCTTCTTCTTGACGAACAAAGCGGTGCTCCCCACGGCGACGAACTCGGTCTGATAAATCCTTTCTCCATTAACTCTTCAAGTTGCTTCTTCATCTCTACCAATTCTTCGGTGGACATCCGATAAGGTCTCTTTGCTATCGGTCTTTGTGCAGTACAAGCTCTATCACAAACTCTATGTCCCTGTCCGTGGCATACCTGTAGATCTTCAGGAAAAACATCTGGGTACTCATTCACTACTGAGACATCTTCTATGCTGATTGCCTTGGTGCTGTTAACCATCAACTGTCCATCTCTAACGGTGGTAGCTTGAAATTCCACTTTCTTTCCACACGGGCTCTCAACTGAGATAGTCCTCCGTCCACAATCCAATACGGCCTTGTGCTTGGATAACCAATCCATTCCCAAAATGACATCTAAGGTCTGGGTCTCCAAAATAATAAGGTTCGCTAGGAACTCTATCCCATCTATTAGTATTCTCACCCCAGAACATCCTACTTTCGTTCGGAGTTCGAAACCAGGGGTTTGAACTACAAGCATGCATTTAAGTCTTGCAATCTCCAAATTATTTTTAGCAGCAAAGCCTTGTGAAACAAACGAATGCGAAGCTCGTAATCAAACAAAGCTGTCGCAGTCTTGAGTTAACAAGTAACTTACCCGATCACGGCGTCCGTAGCATTCTGCGGTGCATCCGCGGTGACATGGTTGACTCGGCCTCTCACCCACGATGCAGGGTGCCGCTCCTGTCTTTGGCGTCCTAGCTGGTGTGGATCCCAGATTGAAGCGAACTGGGGTCACTCCTGCGGTCTTCTTAGGACAACTGTTGGCAAAGTGTCCTGGCTCGTTGCAATTGTAGCAACGTCTCACTGTCCCCTGTTGATTGCACAAGCGGCGTTTACGGTGGTGGGTCTGATAGTTCTGATTGACGGGTCTTGGTGCTGGTGACGGTGTCCTTGTTGCATTCTGTGGCTGGAATCTGAAAAACTGATTTGGCGCAACCCTCAAACGTTGATGCGCTCCCTGACATGATCCCTAATGCTGCATCCTGCGCTTCCTGTTCTCATCCAGTTCCTTGCGCTTGTCCTCAAGAATAAGCGCCTTATTCACCAACTCTTGGAAATCTGGAAAGGTGTGGGTGATCAATCCCCACTATGATCCCGAGTTAAGTCCCTTCATGAAACGAGGCTGTTTGGCTTTATCTGTCGCTACATCCTCAAAGCGTAGCGAGCAAGGCTGTGAACTGTTCGGTATTCGACCCGGTGATTACCTTGCTTCAGTGCTATGAACTCCTCCTTCTTGAGATCCATGATTCCTTCAGGCACGTGATACTGACGGAATGCAGCTGTGAACTCTTCCCAAGTGATGTCCTGAGGGTTCTCTTGCGTGGCACAAAAGTTCTCCCACCATTCGGTAATTGTTCCTTCCAAGCGATGAGAAGCGTAGAGTACCTTCTCATTTCCTATGCATTGAGCAATGTGTAGCTTCCTCTCAATTGACCTTAACGATCATCGGCTTCCAACGGGTTAGCATTCCGGAGAAAGTGGGTGGATGAGTCCTCATAAACTCGGCAGTCTTGTATTCTCGGGCGTTGTCACGATTGACTTGATTAGCGGTGGCCTGGCAAAGGACGTGCTGCATCTGTTGCATCATAGCATGCATCAATCGAGTCTGAGCGACAAGAAATGCTCCAAAATTCTGCATGTCGATGGCGGTCTTTGGTGCTCCATCATTGGGGTTTTCTGCTGGGCGAGAACCACTTCCATTGCCTCCAAGGTTTCCGCGGGTGTTCACCATCTGTCGATTGCTCCAAGGTTTCAGAGATGAGAGGGAAACAGGAATAGATAAGTAATATGGAACTCATGCGGGGCAAAAGGTGTAACTTAAAGTCCAACTTTATTATTTTAATCATTAGTAACTTGGTATGGTTGCTTACAATGCCTAGGGCCTTGCAACACATACTGCACACTCAGCAAGCAATGAAAATCCAAATCGAACTAACACTGGAGTCTAACGCCTAAAGGGTGACTCTTTATTCTATGACGCGACTCGGCGAAGGAGTCTCACTATAGAACCTACGCTCACTCATCGAGAAAACCTCCACGGCCTGGGTACGGACGCTGCGGCATAGGTGCGAAACGACCGCCATGTCCAGCAACTGTGTCATCTGTGGTAGTCGAAGAAGCAGTGTCCTCCTCAAGCTCCGGCTCCTCCGGGTCTAGCTCGTGTAGTTCGAGCATTGGCTCCTGCTCTGGTGCGTACAATGCCGTCTCTAACTCTCCAATCCTTTGCAGAAGGTGAGACACATACTTTTGAGCTTCCCGCCATCTGTTCTTCTCTGCCGTGATTTCTTTGCGGGCCTTCTGTAGCTCCTTGCTTGTATCATCGAGTACATCCTCCTGGGCGACAACAAGTCGTGCCAACTGTGTAACCATGGCATTCTCAACCTGAATCGCCTTTGGGTCAAGAAGGTTATTGCTGCGCGGATGATATCGGAACACCGTGCTCTCCAATTCTCTGGCGTAGATACGGGTAATGTGCCGCATTGCTCGTCGCGACACCTCCTGGATACCCATCTGCATTGTAGACCTCCTGGCAGTGCAATGTATCGGGCGATTGCCTGGGCCCTACTTCCTAGCAGGTACCACAATCTTCACGTCACAAGCCTTGACCAATCCTGCTTGTCTGATCACGTCCACTTGGTATTGTGGCTTCTCAAAATCTCCGAGAGTGCAGAGCATACGCCAAAGTTCATGGCGTGACCAACCTCCAGATCGACGTAGTTGAACTCTCCCTCCATCTGTCACAAGAGTGCTCACGTAAGAACTCGAAATTTTTAAATCGTGACAAGGTAAGGAAAAATTCAGCAAGAGACAAGAAAAGAGAGAAGGGAATAAGTCGAGATGTCATTTCTTATCTTGACGAACTTTTAACCTTTAGAAAATAGGTTTTAACCTCTCTACGACCATTCTAGCTAGGGTTGAGCCTACGGTCAGTATGGCTCTGATAACACCTCTGTCGGGACCCGAATTTGCAAATCCGGACCCTTTGTGTATTCAACACTAGTCCAGGAACGCGCTAGTGCACACAGTCTTAACATCGGTAAATATCACAATCATACCACTCGATACTAATAAAGTACTTTAATTAAATAGTCAAACTGGTTGCTCGACGTTATGGTCAAGTCACAAATATACGCCACGCAGGGCGAAACTTATTAAGAGAGAAATAATAGCAGCGGAAAATAAGATAACATCATGGCGCCATCCAGTATACCACAGCAACCGATCGGGCTCGCTCCTAAGTAGACGGTTCCTCTGGAAGCTCCTCCTCCAAAGTGGTGTAGATTCTTCTTCAAGCGGTGTTGTATTGTGGCAAGGGTGAGTACTTTGGTACTCAAAGCAAGTCATGCACAGAATGCAACTAATATACTACATGCATGGCTTGGTACAAAGGAGTAACTCAAGGTGTATTTGCAAGAAACAAAGATTTGACAAGTAGCATAAGTAGATTCGAAAGCAGTAGAAACAAGTATAACATAAATAACCTTCCCAAGAGTTTAATCAACATCCTTCCCATTCCTAAACCACATTTCCATCAACATCATTATTTAACCAAACCCAACCTTTCAAGTCCAAGTTATTTTCAAGAAGGTCTAACCCTTGACTGTAATTCCCGAGCGATGTCCAATACCGCGGACACGGCTATTCGAATAGATTTTACACTCTGCAGAGGTTATGCACTTTACCCACAAGATACAGTCAAACACCACAAAGGCGAGTTCCTGTAACAAAGTCTTTCGGAAACTTCTAACAATACAAGTGGCCCTCCCGGTTGTTGCACACTAACCCTTCCCTTAGCTAAGGCGAAGTTTAGGCCAACCAACCGTTAGATGGGTACCTGGCCGCAGCCCCGGTACGCTCCCCCGTACAACATACACAAAGGGTGTAGTTGACACCCTGAGGTCCCATAGGTACGTTATTAGCAACTTAATCAACTAGGTCCGTCCCATTACAAACATGTGGTTGCAAGATTGACTCAGTTCAAAGGCTTGCAAGGTGAAGTCCTTAGGGTGACCAGGGCAAGACTACCCGAAGAACCAAAACAACATCCCCAGTGCCACAACTGGCCCACCTGATCATTCTTGCCACATGCCCCGGTCAAAAGCTATTTATCAAACCCCAGTTGGTTACCATGCACCACGTGCCATCAACATCACATGATACCTTTCCAAAACAGGTTCAATATGTCATTAAGTCAATATTAACGTTTGATTGTCCAAAATCATGTCATGAGCACGTAGCAGGTCTAAGCCATATACTACAACGATCTACCAACCCATGTTGGCAATTTAGTAATGTCCAACTAATAATCCACAACTAGGGTGACAAGGGGTCATGGCACATATTTAAGTAATCAAGGTGTCATACAGTAATTAGGCATTTATCTAATTACCCATAATTAAGTAAAGCATTTTCTAATTTAAACTAGCATGCAATAATTTGAACCAAAATAGGTTTCAAAATGGGATCAACATGGTCAAAGCATAACTTGCCTTCAAAAAGTACTTGTTCTTGGTCCTGAGCTGGCTCCTGGGTCAACACTTCTCCTTCGAATCATTCCGGCACTTCAACGTCTACTCGTAAAGCGTGCAAATAGAAATACACGAATAAACAATAGGCAAAAAGTGTCCAAACATCCAAATAAAATCCATAAACAGAGAGAACATAATTTTATGAATTTTTAGGAACTGGAATCGCTCAAATCGGAGTTAAAACACAAAAGTTATGATTATTTAAAGTTTAAATAATCAATTAAATAATTTTACAGAGAAAAAATTTAGTCCAAAAATTAAATAAAATTCATATTTGAGTAGATCTGAATTTTATGAATTTTTAGAAATTTGAATCGTTCAAATCGGAGTTGAAACGCAAAAGTTATAAGCGTTTGAAGTTTTGAAATTCAAATCAATTATTAAACCGAATTATTAAATCATTTTCTTTTTCGGAAATTATTTATTGCGTCAGCAGTGACGCGTGGCAGCCTCTGATTGGGCGGCTGACGTCAGCCGGCTCATGGGCTCAGCCCACGGCTTGGCTTGGTCCACCGTGGACTCGGTCCACGGCTCCACGTGTCGCCGGTGGCCCTCGGGTGACGTCATTCTTGGCGTCGGGGCTTAGCCCAGTGCCGACGGGTGGGACCATCGGTGACGCGTCATCGCCGACGTCACTACACGGCCGGTGGCCGGCCGACGTCTTTGCCCGCCATGACGTCGTCGTGGCGTCATGGTGCGGTTTAATCGCGTCGGCCCGACACGCTGGTCCGGCGTGTCGGCGTCACGACGCGCCGATCGCGGCGGTCAAGCTCCTCGTCACGTGGCGCAATCTCGGCCTTTGATTTGAAAATCAACAGCCCGGATTAGATCTGGACTCACGCGTTTGGGTTAACGCGTTTGATCTGGACCGTTGGATCTAGATCCAACGGTCGAGATTGATATGGGATTTTGGAACGGATCTCACCAGCGGTGGCGTGGCGCAATCTGGACCGCTTGATGAAGATCCGACGGCCGCGAGCTCAAGTCCGGCGATGGCGAGCGGCGGCGCTGAGTCACCGGCGCAGGGACGACGACTTAGCCGACGGCGTTTTGGCGCGCTCGGCGAGGTGAGTTGGACTCCAGGCCAGCGTCTTGACCTCCGGTCCGGATCTGGGAGTCAGCGGCGGAGGCGGCCAGGCAGCGGCGGATTCGGCGAAAACCGCGGCGGCTCCTTCTCCTTACTCCGGCGAGCTCTAGCGGCGCAACCACGGCGGCTCGAGCGAAGCGAGTTAGGGCTACTGAGTGCGCAATGAAGTGGCGGTCCCGACACGGGTGGCGGCGCAATAAATAGGGCCCTCGGCGTCAGTGAAACGCCACGAAGCGAGGCCCGCTCCGTTGCGGCCGAGTCCGGTGGCGACTTCGGATTGGGTGGCGTGGCTCAACCACGGTAGTTGGATCAAGATTCAGCGGTCGCGGGGTTTGGGCTCAGTGCAGCTCGGCGGTGGTGGCTCGGTCGGGCTCGGGCTCGGGTGGCGTGGCTCAATCGTGGCCGTTGGATCACGAATCCAACGGTCACACGCAGTTAGGGCTTCGGCCGAGTGGGTTGGCCGAGTCACGTGGCTCGGTCGGACTCGAGTCCGACTTCGGGTTCGACTTCGATCGGATGAACAAGATTTGACCCGACTCGATTTTCCAGCGATTTAATATTTAAAATAATTTCCAGTAATTCATTTAATTCAAGAAAAATAGCAAAATACTCAGAAAAATTCCAGAAAAATTTTAAAAAATATTTTAGGGCATTTGGGACTCAAATAAAATATTTCCAACAAAACTTTATTTGAAAATTTAATTTCTTTAATTATTTCAATATGGAATAAATTCAAATTAAATCCAAATAAATCCAAATAAATTCCAGAAAATTCCAAAAATTCACAAATGTGCAAAATAATATTTAATTTCATGAAAAGCAAAAATTGGGGTGTTACAAGCATGTACTTTGTTTTTCCATGGTTTGAACCATCAATAATAATCTCATAACACAATAGCATAATAGAGGACATATATAACATGAATAACAGGGATTTCAGCATCAATTCAAGCCAAGAATATAAATTTAAATGTCTCATGAACCCATACGAAGTGAGCAATTAAACATAGCAAACGACATAACATAAACCACGTTTAGATCAATAAGATAAACCATCACAGCTAGGAAAGGGGGTATGTAATTGTCTAATTGAGTGAAACTAGGTGGAGACGTGAAGCTAGCTCCCTTCCCACATGCTGAATTCAAGGTACCTAAAAAAATATTTAAACAACAAGCGTGAGTTCATCACTCAGCAAAGTGTATTGCAATGGAATGAAACAATAACAGTGAACATACATACATTTTGTCAATCATAAATCATGGGGAACAACTCATAAAAACAAACTTCTTCATTAACCTCTTCATTCATGCAATGCAATGCACATGTCTCCTTGCTTAGCACATACCGGTATTGCCGAGTGCACACCCGTCGGTGTGCACCCTCTTTCCCTTCCATCCCGTGGAGGGGCCTATCTTACTAACTCGCTCCCCTTCACCTCGGTGGATGGGACTACGAGGTAGGACTTTTTTCAGTGGCGCTCCGGATTAGTCATAACTTTCTCACCGACCTTACCGGACTAGTTATGACTTTCTCACCGACCTGACCTGCTCTCATGCTATGAATGCAAAAGATGCAACATTTACTTTTCATCATTCCATTGTTATGCATCAACAACCCTAATAGAGCATTTTCAATATAAGTTCAACACTAAGACATAGTAGCATATGATCTCATATGATGGTATCACAACAATAAGCAAGCATGTGGCCACCGAACCACTTTCATCAAAATAATAAGCAAGCATATGACCACTGAACCACATTCATCACAATAATAAGCAAGCATATGACCACCGAACCACAATCATCACGATACACTTGCCTTCAACCTCGTGAGACGGAGTGGCGAGATGTTGATGGCACTCCCGGGGGTCACCCCACCTACACATAGGTATAATACACTCAAAAACATTGTAGGATCAAAATATATGAATATAGCAATCAGAGGGGGGTGAATGATTGTTTGGAAGCTAAAACAAATTTTTGATGATTATCAAAACACCCCAAAATAGATTATAAAATATTGCTTTGATTTAAAGCAAAAATAGATTGACAGACGTCCACCAAATTGCAAATATCCAAAATCCAACCGTCAAATTGATGTGAGATTGTTGCTGCAGAAACTAGATTGAATTTAGAAGCTAACCCAACAAGAATCACCTCAATCGGATCTTCAGATCAAAAGATATAAGCTTTGCAAATTGACTATTTCGAAAACGACTAGTTCAGACAGCTCCGAAGTAAGTTCGGATCGCTCCGATCAGAGTTCAAACCATTCCGATCAGAATCGTCAAGTTGATGATATCGGCCTTTTGTAGATGTGTTCGGTAAAACATGATTTCCCAGAGATCCAGCCGTCAGATTGGCCTAAAATTTTAACACAAGAAACTAGATTTCGATACGAATCAAACAAAAGAAGAATCAACTCGATCGGACGTACAGATCAAAAGTTATAAACCTCAAAAGCTTGCTTGACAAAAGATGACAAGAATTGATCTAACCAAAACTTGTAGATTAAACATGACGACAAAAGATTAATCAACTAAACTTTGAGGAACCCTAAATAAATACCCTAGAAAGGTTTTTGATGGATCAAATCAAGATGAAACTCAGGAAACAAAAATCAATCTAGAATTAGAACAAGCATGTAAACAAGAACCAAACACAGGGAATACTCTAGCAACGTGGTTACTGTAGCACGCAAGGATCTGAAAGAATTGATCTTTATTTATTTTGTCTAAAGTACTCCCACACAAGAGTACAAACCCTAAAAAATTGCGCTCTGCTGCCTGGCGCAATGCACTAAAATCCGATGCTTAAACAGGAGACAACCCCTCCTATTTAAACAGAGCAAACACAAAGAGTCCGAATACAACTCCAACTTCAAACATGAAAGGAGTCTGTATTCAACACAACTCAACTTAGCCCAACCTTGCCAAATACAACTCTTGCACGCGTGTACAACCAACATGCCATACTCACGTGACTAACAAGCCTTCACATGCACCGTTCTCTAGCTCGAATGTCTCGCATGACACCCTTGACCATCAAGACCTCGATTCCTACAGAACCTAGTCCCGAACCTCAGTTCCTCCACGAACCTAGTTCCGGTCCCGTCATCGGCCACGTTCGCCCTCGAGCAACACTTGCAAATGAATAAACACAAAACGATTCCGAGCACAAGTCCATGACTTGACTCAAAGTGAAACCATGCAATCACTCACACGAGCATTGCATACAAACAATCCAAACTCAATTGCAAAACCCTAATCGAGTTCATCAAGTTCACGACGGACCATAGTTTGGTCCGGCGCACACAGAGAAAAGAAAACCATTTTTGCCGTTCACGCCGGACCGAAAATTTGGTCCGGCGTACATGCACATTTGCAGTCCGGCGCAAATCGAGGTCATGACGGGCCGAACAAAAATGGTCCAGCATCAACAGAAAAAATGTTGTTACTTGGTCCGGCGCAAAAACATTCAAGTTCACATTCACGGTGGACCAACGAAAATTGGTCCGGCGTACATGCAAATTTCAGACCGCAAAATCTTGTTCACCACGGACCAAAAAACATTGGTCCGGCAAAAAAGTGAAGCCCTTTGTTTCTTATCAAATTGGTCAAGCACATGCACAAGCACATTTTTGCAAATTAAATTGTAAGCCAATTTTTCAACACATGATTTCACAATCTCCCTCTTGATGAAAACATTGGCAACACCACTTAGAATTGAACATTGGTATTCACTTCACAAAAAGATTTTTGATCAGATGAAAGTGAAAGACACAAGATCTCCCCCTTTGTCAACTATGCAAAGTGAAAAACTCCCCTCTAGTGAAAATAAGAAAAATCTCCCCCTAAGAAGAAAAATGTTTGTGAATGTGCAATGTGCCAAAATTCCAAAATTCAATCTTCTCCCAAAAATTTCCAAACTTCTCCCCTTTTAACAATGGATTCATCAAGAATACAAAAGAGAGAACAACATGTTCAAAATTTTCGTTGTAGCAATGATTTCACAAAAGAGAAACAAAGGAGTGCCAAGATAGGAAAAGATGAGCTCATTCGATCATATAACCTTATATATCACATAATATGCAAAATACATGAACTTGATGTGATTTTTACAAGTTAGAGAATGCCATGCATCTCAACCTCAATTCAATTAACTGTAGCCAAGTACTAAGCAAGATCTCAGCAGAAAAGCAAGGTCCAAAACTGAAGCAACTAACAACTCAGGGCGAGCAAGTAGTTTCAACTCCAATCTAGTAAACCAATTTAATCTTTAAACAATAAACTGCATATGGCATGCTTGAAGCATACTTCTTTTATTTTCTTGGAGTGGCATGCTTGAAGCATACATCTTATCTTGAGGGAATGGCATGCTTGAAGCATACATCTTATCTTTTTAGGAAAAACATGCCTGAAGCACATAACTTGAGGCATTTGCTTTTAACAATCCTTTTTTTAATGATTCCCTTTTTCTTTGATTGTAAACATGCAAAGAGATTAAACGGTCTTATGAAAGAGTAAAGTTAAAAACGCACTTGCTCCATAGCCCAAATTTGTCAAGAAGATTCAATATCAAGCCTAGAAGAGTAAGATATCACAGAGTATTTAGCTATAGACAATCAAACCAAGGAATTCTGCAATGTCATTTTTAGTTCAAATGGAACAATTTAGATTATCATATATCAGCTCAATTACATAATATATAAAGAAATATGATAAAGTAAGCTCATCAAGTAAAAACTTGGCAGGGAAACTCCCCTCAAAACAAACCCATTGGATGAACAATCCCAAGTTCTCCCCAAATAAAAGCAAAACGAGAAGAAGATAAAGATTTTGTAAAGATGCCTGCTAATTGATGTTCAGTATCCACATGGTGAAGCACAATATTTCCTTTTGCTACATGATCTCTAAGAAAGTGAAATCTGATATCAATATGCTTTGTCCTAGAATGTTGCACAGGGTTCTTAACAATGCAAATTGCACTAGTATTATCACACAAAAGAGGAACACTATCCAGATTAACCCCATAATCTTTAAGTGTAGCTACTATTCAAAGAATTTGAGAACAACAACTAGCAGCAGCCACATATTCAGATTCAGTAGTTGATTGTGCAACAGAAGATTGTTTTCTAGATGACCATGCAATAAGAGAATTGCCCAAGAAATGACATGTACCAGATGTACTTTTTCTATCAATTTTACATGCTCCAAAATCAGCATCAGAGAAAGCTCTTAAACTAATGCATGAGGAAGCAGAAAACCAAATGCCAAAATCTTGAGTACCATGAAGATACCTGAAAATTTGCTTGACAGCTTGTCGATGTGAAGCACATGGGGAAGCTTGAAAACGAGCACACAACAAATTGTATATCCGGCCTTCATCATTCTCAACATCATTATCATCGTCGTCTTCATGAACAAAGATACTCTCCCTCTGAACATATGCATCTGTATCCTCACTGTACCTTTTGCCACAACAGAAGTGGAAGAAGCATATCCAAAAGTAACACTTTCAGCACGAGATGCACGAGTGAAGGATAACCAAAACTTATCACTGAACATGTGGCGTGAGCATCCAGAATCCACTAGCCATATGTTCTTTTTCCTCACGTGAGAAGCCTAAATAGAAGCAAAAAAATGTCGAGGCCTCGGTACTGGGGTTAGATGTTTAGGAATCCAGTACTGAGACACACGACGCACAACAGTAGGCACAACACGAGTATTCTTATGCACAAAACAGATTTGTCTTTTCCAGTGTTCTTAGCAACAAAAGGTGTTTGCTTCACCCCAGGCACATAATGAGAAGTGAAACGTGCCTGTTTGAAATTAGACCTAGCCTTAGTCATTTCTTTCTTTTGTTGTTTGGCTAGCCTGAAGCAGAAATCTACTAAATGTCCATCTCTACCACAATGAGTGCAAGTGTACTTAACATGATGTTTTGCTTTAACAGTAGAAGCACATTTTGCATTCGTCATAATAGAAGATAAAAAACCAGCAGATTTAAAATGAATTTTCTTAGGCTCATTAAGAATCTCAATTTTGTCATTGCAAATAGCCTGAACAACAGTGCGAGGTTTAGTTTCACATGAAGCATAAGGATCAAAACCTAAACCTTTCTTGTTTGAGATAACTTTTGATTGGTCCAAAATCATGTTCAAATTTTTCTTGCCATTTGCGAACCATTCTAAAGAATTTTGCAAGTAATCAACTTTCTTAGCAAGAGTTAAGCAATTATTGCAAGGAATATCAACTTTTCTTTTTTTTGCGACAAGTTGAGCATGAAAGAACCTCATGTGTAAGCAAAGCATCTGTCATTTGAGAAACTCTAGCATTTGCATCATTCAACTTCAATACTAGTGTGGAGCATTTGGAACATGGAGTTGTATCATGCAAATCAATGGTAGAACAGCTAGCATGTTTAACAAGTTTCTCATTTGTTAAAGTATATTTTAATATGTTAATGCTATCCAATATTGAAAATCTTACTTGTATTGATATGTGACAACTTTCCATTATTTAAAATATAGCAAAAGTATGGAATATTTTAAAATATTAATGTTATCCAATATTAAAAAACTTACTTGTATTGATATGGTATATTTAATATGTTAATATTATCTTGCTTTGGTATATTTTAATTATGTGAATGCTTATTTTTGCACTTGAATTGATATGTGACAAGTTTTAATTATGTGAATTGCCTTTTACAAATTTTACAACATTTTTTTTGCAATTTTCCCATTTTTAAATTTTTTCTTAATTTTTTTTAACTTGTCATCGAAATTCGATGCTTTTCGAGCGAATTTCGATGCTTTTGGACCAAAATTCGATCTTTTCGAGCGAATTTCGATGCTATGTTTGACCAATTTTTAAATTTATTTGACTTTCAAAACCCTTCGAAATTTCTCGAATTTTGCTCGAAATTTCGCGAATTTCGCTACCGGTGGCTGAGCGAAAAAGGAGTTCGAAACGAAATAGTTAACCCTGACGGTTCGGCTATGCGCGACGTGGCTCGATCTGGGCCGTGGTTTGAAATCCAATGATCCAGATTGGATCCAATCTCACGCATTTTGGAATAACGCGATTGATCTGGACCGTTCGATTCGAATCGGACGGTCGGGATTGGATCAGGTTTACCGCGTCACTGGGGGGTGACGTGGCATGACCCGGCGTGCGACACGTGGCTGCATCTAAACCGTTCGATCTCGATCGAACGGTTGAGATTGCTTCTAACGCTACAACAGGGATCAATTCTAACCGTACGATCTAGATCTAACAGCTGTGATTGGATCTAGCACGGTGCGTTCAAAGGCTACGTGGCTTAATCATGAGCGTTGGATCTAGATCCAACGGTTGACATTAGATCTAAAACTGCAGTGTGGGTTTACACAGGGGGTGACATGGATGAACCTGGGCCCTTCGATCGCGATCGGACGGCTGTGGGAGTTCGCGGTCCCGGCAATGTCGCGGCGGAGCTGTGGTGGCCGGAGTTGGAGACGACGACACGGCCAACGGCGTTTCGGGCACGCTCTGGCGAAGTGGATGGTCCCTTCGGGCGCGGCTCGACGCGAGGAACACGGATCTGGGCACCACGACGGCGGAGACGGCTCGACGGCGGCGGAAAATGGCGAAAACCGCGGCGGAACCCTAGCGCAACTTCGGCGAGCGATTGCGGCGAGGCTACGGCGGCTCGAGCTCGACTACCTAGGGCTACGTGTGCGCACGGAAGAGGAGAACACGACACGGGTGGCGGCACATTAAATAGTGCCCTCGACGTTCGTGAAAACCGTGGAAAACAAGGCCCACACGCGCGCGGCGGCGGCTTGGCTGGGTGATGTGGCGCAACGCTGGCCGTTAGATCAAGGTTAGGTCCGGCTCGAGTCTGGCTCGAACGTGGTTCGGTCGAACTCGAGTCAGACTCAAGTCTGACCCGGGTCGGATGAACAGTGAAACCCGTTCGCGATTTTCCAGCGATTAAATATTCAAAATAATTCCTATAAATTCAAATAATTCAAGAAAAATAGCAAAATAATCAGAAAAATTCCAGAAAAATTCTGGAAAATACTTTGAGACATTTTGGACTCAAATAAAATATTTCCAACAAAATTTTATTTAAAACTTTTAATTATTTAATTATCTCAAAAGGGAATAAATTCAAATTAAATCCAAATAAATCCCAGAAAATTCCAAAAATTCTCAAAAGTGTAAAATTTCAATTAAATTCATAAAAAACAAAAATTGGGGTGTTACAATCGACTACGAGGACGATGCATCTATGATGATGTGGAGTTGGATCTGGGCAAACGTACCACGCCAAAGAATATGATGTGATAGGTTTCCTCCTATAACGACCACGACAGTTGGCGGCAAAGTCAGAGGTGGAAGCACGGCGGAGCTCACAACGATGATGGTGAAATTCTAGATTCCCGAGGAAGGGGAGGTGAGCATCATGTAGAACGCAAAGCCACAAAGCTAGAAAGGTGGATGAAGAGGGGCAAGCTCACAAGTGGTGGTGGAATCGGGTGTCAAAGGCTAATGGCCGGAGCTAAGGAAGATGGGCTCGATCTCGACATCATTGGTGGAGGGGTTTGGACGTGGAGGGATTTGGCGAAGACGCAAAGATGGCAACAAAGAGCTCAAGCGGCACAACAACGACATCTCTGGCAGGGTCAGCTAGGGTTTCAGTGGTGGTGCGATGAGGGGCACATGGATCGAGGATCCCTGAGCCTTAAATACCCTTGAGGTGTGTCAGGCACGAACACTGAAAAGCTACAACGACGGTGCTACTATGGAGGTGACACACGGGGGAGATGGGTTGGCGGTGGCCAACGACCTGTTAGTGTTATGCCCTTGAGGCAGTCATATAGATGATTGTAACATGACTATGTTTATGAATAATAATATGATTATTGGTCCAATGAATGTATATCATTATATTGATCAGTAAGTATGTGACTTGCTTATGAAATTGTACTCATTGATATAATTCTGTAAGTATCTCTGATCGGATATCATTGTAGTGGGCAACGATAAATAGATCAGCACATGTACTGATCGATGATCATGTTTCAAAGATCATGTGATATGGAGATATCATCAATACATTGTGAACGCATGTTGGAGAACATGTGTTAGATGGACCCGCAATGGGACACTGCGGGAATATTGCATTCTTCTATGTCATCAGTGTATCTCATACATAGTAGATGTATGATCCTTAGACCTGAGATTGGTACTGACTGCCTAGGGTTTCACCTCGTGGCTATATAAGGAGGGGGGAGGCTGGGTGCAGAACATACTTTCGTGCGTTTTAGAGGTGTTTCGCCAGAAACCCTAGCCACCTCCTCTTGTTGCCCCTGCCGAGTGACCCGGTGCTTGCACACCGACGCACGGCGTCCCATCCCCGAACATGTGGACTGCTGTGGTGACGCTGCTGCGACTACGGCGTGTGAGGAGGATCCGCAACCAAGCGAGGACGATCCACGGCGAGGCGAGGATGATCCACGACTGCGGCCAGAACGATCCACTACAACGACGTGCGAAGGATTCCGCAACTGCGCGTCTAGTGGCAATTGATCTATGATCCCCTTCTTGCAAGTAGCTTTTCTGGTTTTGCGGTAGAAATTTTTAATTTGTGCTAGAGTAGCATACCGCGTTCCTCAACACGACCCACTACAGTTAGGGTTTCGTCAGAGCTGGGCAGGAAGAGAAAGAGAGAAATGGGCCAGCCCAGTGGAAATACAAAGCAGGGCCGGCACATGGATGTAGGCGAGGTTTTGGCATGGCAAGCTAGCGGGTGATGGGGAAGGGAGTTGGCTGGCAAAGATTCAGCCCACGAAATTTTTAGGGAAAATAAATGGTTTCTGAATTAAAGAAAAGGCTATTAATTCAAATAAATTCAAAGAAAATATCAAACAAACTCTCAAAATTCCAAGAAAGTACCTTGCATCATAAGGAATCATTTATGAAAAAAGTAATGAGTTCATTTAATTGAAGTTTATATTATTCAGATCAAAACATTTTATATTTAGAATATTAATTTGATGAAAAATCCAAAAGATTAATTTTATTTTGAAAACTTTAAAAAGGTGTCAAAATTGGTATGTTACGGTTTCCAAATCTAGCAACCATTGCAATTGGTAATTTGACATAGGAGGTGTATCACAAAAGGAAATGGCTTATAATAGAAACCTTGCGAAAACACACCATCATATGCTAGATAGGCCATGTTTGGCAGAACTCCAAATCTCAGCTCCACCTTAGATCTAAAACTTGTAAGCTAAAATAAAGTGAATTAAGTTTATATTTTTATTCTAAAATGTAAACAAGATGACCCACCTAAACACTCTTAGGGGGTGTTTGGCAGAGCTCCAGCTCCACAAGATTCGTGAATCTGGTGGAGCTGGGTATTCCTAGCTCCACAAAATCTGTGAAGCTGGAGCTGTGGGTATATTAAAAGTGTTTAGGTGGGTCATCTTGTTTACATTTTAGAATAAAAATAAATTTAATTCACTTTGTTTTAGCCTACAAGTTTCAGCACTGAAGTGGAGTTGGGATCTGAAGCTCTACCAAACAGGGCCTTAATATACCCACAGCTCCAGCTTCACAGATTTGGTGAAGCTAGGAATACTCAGCTCTACCAGATTCACAAATCTGATGGAGCTGGAGCTCTACCAACCACACTTATAAGGGCATGTTTGTTTCAGCTGGAGATTGTAGAAAGCAACTTCTAAAACTTGGATTGTAAAAGCTGTATTGTTAAAAGCTGGAGGTTGAAAAGCTAATGGATGTTTGGCAATTCAGATTATAGTGTGTTTGAATTGCTGTTTCTACAATAGGGGGTGGCAATGGTGGGTAATTTCGACTGAAGTTCGATAGGTATTTTGGTCTTTTGCAAAGAAAAAGCTGAGGAAAGCTCCTCTAGAGTGGATTGTGGGATTGCTACAACCTGCCCCCCAGATTTTTATAATCCAGATTGAAAGTTGCATGTTTGTTGACCTTCTAGATTTTAAAAGCTGTTTTCTATAATCCCTAGCTGAAATAAACATGCCTTAAATAAAGTGTGTGCATGCACAGAACAACTGAACACTTTGTTCGATTAAGGTCTTGAAGCCCAAAATCTCAGACCATACACGTGGATGGACTAGGATTCTGGGCTTCTCAAATAAGGCCTAATTCTAAAGATAAGGGCAAAAAGCCCAAATTCGTCACCAAATAGTGCATAGAATACATCTAATATACAAAATATCAGACATGAGGTGGAAAGGGATGGCTACGATACATACAAGTTTGATGACACATTTGGAATGCAGGAGCTTCTCTGAATTCTTATGGCAGTTATTGAATTGGTTCATGTAAAATATACTATCTCTTAAAGCACGTGGAATTGAAGCCCAGCCAGGCATGCCATTCAGCCACTTCGTGAAGAGGCTCTTCGGAAAAATTAAAATTACATTTAGATTTTTCTATTGTTTTTTCTTGCAAAAAGGGCCCCTTGTTCAGCAGATTCACAAACGGATCCTCCACATTCTCTTTTGCTATAAAATAGTCCCTCCGAAAATTTCAAAATTATAGACAGATCCTTCCACCGGTTTCTTTTGCAAATAGACCTATGTAGTTATACAAATTCGTCAACCGTTTCTAACCATTCCATTTTCAAAAAATCCTCACGAGATTTACATAAAATTTCCATGGTTTCAGACGGGCCTTGGGTGGGCCGGAGGTGGAATTATAGGAACTGCCTGCTCGATTTATATGACAAAGATCTATTTTTTCCGTGGCCACCTCGCCTCCGTCCTCCCCTGCCGCCGACGGCTCTCCCCTTTCTTCCCAAACCCTAATCCTTAACCTAGCCCGCCGCCAGCTCCGGACATGTCGCACTTTGGGCGCTCCGGGCCTCCGGCCATCCGCGACTCCTTCTCCCTCCTCGTTCTCAACGTCTCCTTCCGTAAGCACCCCCCTTCTCTTCCCTTCTTGCCCGAACTCACCGGAGCACACCGCTTTTGCTTATGTATCCGATAAACCCCTGTTGCAGGCACGACGGCGGACGACCTCTTCCCGCTCTTCGACCGCTACGGCGAGGTCGTCGACATCTACATACCCCGCGACCGCAGGTGAACACCACTGCGACCACCGATTGGGAGGTTTCGTTTAGGGTTTAGGGGTTGGTTTGTGCTCATGGACCTATGCTTCTCTGTGTGCGTATGCGTGTGTAGGACTGGGGATTCGCGAGGGTTTGCGTTCGTTAGGTACAAGCGCGAGGACGAGGCGCAGAAGGCCGTAGACAAGCTTGATGGTGAGTAAAAGGAAAATTTTGTTTTGTTTTGTTGTGTGAGGTCATTTTCTTACTAGGTGTGACAATGAGTTTTTTTTGGGGTGCAGGGAGGACGGTGGATGGGAGGGATATCATGGTGCAATTCGCCAAATACGGCCCCAATGCTGAAAGGATGTAAGGTTTTTCTTTCGTTCTTCTTGTTCATGTATCAATTTTGGTATTGCTTGTTGAATTAGGTGCATAGGAGCTACGGAAGTATGGTTGTTGAATTGTGGATCTTGTGTTGGTTTACAGTTTGCTAGTTTCTGATGGTGCTGTGCTACTAATTTTGTTTGCTTATTGCTACATGTGATGGTTATTGGTTCCTGGCTGGATAGATAGCTATTATTATTGTTTGTTGAGGACTGACACTTGTTCGGTTGGTAAGGTCATGCGGTGTGCATGCTGCCCACCCAGGTTCGATCCTAGGATCGAACTCCTGAGTGCCTCATTTCTTCTAACAATTAATGCCATAACTCCTGTCCAATTTTTTTGAATTTTTTTTGTTAAGTATGGCGTTTACTAGTAGAAGGTTGTGTGCTAAATGTGCGGTTTATATGGTGAATACGAGTTGGTAATTGTTGTTTAGGAGTTTATTTGATGCATAAACTGTTTTAAATTACCAGTTTACACATCTAAATTTCTAATTAAAGGAGGCCCAATGCTCACAGGTGCCGATTTATTTTGGTTTACATTTTCCCTTTGGAACATGCTAGTGTAAAATACCTAGTTCCTCTGATAAGGGTGTTCTGCTTGTTAGTGCATAAGTTTATTGATTTTCTTGTTTTACCATGGGTGAAATACTTCGATATAGCTCAGAAAATTGCAAGGCACTCAATGCCAATTCACTTGTGACGTTCACCTTCTTGTCTGTGTTTGCAGTCATAAGGGGAGAATTGTGGAAGAAATTCCAAAGCCAAGGGGTCGTTCCAGAAGCCACAGTCCAAGACGAAGGTAAAACATCAACATAAATGTGTGTATCGTATAATTGACATGCATATTATCTTTGCGATTTGGAGCCGTAGAGGATGTAATGATCTGTGCAAAATGGTGTTATGTTGCATTGGAGTACTGCTCTATGTGAAAATGGTGCCACCAAGTTGATAATAGACATTTAGGCATTGCCATAAGCAAGCTAATTGGACATCTAACCATGATATGCTCGTACAAAGCCACCATATGTAATTTCCATGAATATGCTGTAATTAAAATTACAGTAGATTTAAGTCACTTCACCTGTAATGATAACTCAGGCACTACACTAAAACAAAGTTACTGTTATTTCTGATCTGGGAAGATGTTCTTTTTAATATTATTTTTTTTATGGTGTGCTTACCATTTCTGAAGGTATCGAGATGATTATCGGGACAGAGACGACAGAAGGAGAAGCCGGAGCAGAAGTAGAGACAGATATGAACAGGACAGGTATAGAGACAGAGACTATCGACGCCGGAGCAGGAGTCGCAGTATTAGCCCTGATTATGACAGGAAACATAGCAGGCGCAGGTATGCCCACGGGAGATGCCCTTGTGCTGTTTCGTTTTTTTCATACTTGACTGCATTCATGTTTACCTTTTTTTTGATTCCTCAATTGTTGGTATTCCCAGTCGCTCACCTGCACAGAGAAGCCCTAGTCGTAGCAGAAGCTACTCACCTCGTAGGACGCCTCCTTCTCATCAGGGAACTCCTAGCAAGCCCAGGGATGATCGTTCTCCACGCTCTCGAAGCCCTTCAACCTAAAATGAATGCTCTATACAGCTTGGCATGGACGGCCTGAGGTTTCTGAACAGTTCTCATCATTTATAGTGATCTTAGCTTTGTCCAGTGTGTTCCTATTCCCTAATATTACTCTTGTTACCTTGTAGGATGATTGGACTAGAGCTTTGATGAAACAGCTGTTCTTTGTTTGCTTTGGCTATATGGTGACAATGCTTGGCATTGCTGCATTTGGATTCCAAGACTGCTTAATTATGAACATCACTTTTCGAGAACTATATTCTCTCTTCTGTTCAGTGTTCCCTTTCATCTACTTTCTTTCCTGTATCCATGTTAATACTGTTTTATTTTTCAATACTGGGTGCTTATTTATAGACGGTAACTTGCATATTTCTAGTTACATGATGGAGCAAAGAGGTGTCGGTTGATAAGTGGTCCGTATGCAAGTTGGTGAAATATTCTTGCGGTTGACAATGTTAATGCTGTTTGCCTTGATGATGATGATGTTGATGGTGGTGGTGGTGATGATGCTGATAGTTTTGCTGCCTGCTTTCATCCATTGCTGTCTGGGCTTGTCAAGTAAAGGTTTGGTCGGCAGATCATCTATTAATTATTTAAACTATCTAACAAGCATGAATATTTTGCTAATGATTTTCTGCTAGCAGCCTTGTTTGTTTTGGTAAGCATCGTATTGATTCTTCCTTGGTAGCTTGGTAGGATTCGTTGTGGCCATGAACTGTCTAGGATCCATAAGAATAATGCAGCATTATTGTCAGGTCTTGAAGGTTTTGTTGATGTGCACTCTCCTGATCACAACACTGAAAGAATCTTCAGATGTTTTATTGACGTGGTATTGTGGTATTTCCAGGCATAAGCACAACTAGGATATTGTTGTTTCTTTGTCTGTAGTGTCACGATTTGAATAATAGTTTGCACATGAGTCATGACTGTCTTGTGCATATATGATGAATTGGAAGGGCAATTTATGCATGCTCTGAATATTGTGGTGCTAGGCTTAGCAGTGCAACCCTTCCCGAGGGTCGGAACTTATAGCAGGCACATTTTATGAAATAGTACATCAGATGTTTCAGACTAGGTCATGACCTATATTGATTTAATTTGGGTCATGGGCAGACCTAAGCTGAGGTAATCCAACATTGAAACAAGTACTGCACGCTCACTATTATGTCCCAGCATGCATTCTACTATGCTACACGTTTGTTTGATCATATGACTGTAGCCTATTCGACACCAGTGGTTCAGGATAGCGTTGCTTTACAGTTTGTTCTTTGCCTTGGCGCCCACTGGCATTCAGAGATGGAAGATGTGTACTCGCTGCCATATACTGAATCGCTGATACTGCTACGATCTTCAGGGGCTTCGATGAGTGGTCTGCGTAACTATGGATTATACTTGACATCACATTATTCTTTGTAACTGTAATTCCTAGAACAGATGTATATGAATTTTTTTGTTGTTGTTTTGTTGGGGCACATTTTGTACCTAAAATAATTGATTTAAAAAAATACGTGGAAGCTTTTGACCAGATGACGAACTTTGTGTAGTTCCCTTTTTTTTAACCACAAGGAAGTATGGCAGTATCCTTTTTGTGTAATACTCGCTTCGGTCTTCAAAAAGATGTTCAAAACGTTCAAAACTTTGACTATCGATATACTTTAAATATTTAAATTGGATACATGGAAATTATATGTGTAAACTTGTCTCGAGAAGTACTTTCATAATATTATAATTTTATTGAGTTTTATAAATATATTAAAATAAAATTAGCTGTTAAAGTTGTGTTTTAAAAACCATGTTGATATTCAAAATGTTATCTTTTTAAAGATTAAAAACGTTATCTTTTTGAAGACCAGAGGGAGCATGTATTTTTCAGTACATTGTGGACTTTGGGGGCAGATTGAACTATCAAGGGCAGATGTGGTTTCGAGGAATGGGTCGATCCTAAGATGGGTTGGATTGCCACGATGAGGTCATTTTCGAAACCGACCAGGAAAATTTTCGAAACTATCAAGTGCAGATGTGGTCAGCCTTCGATGCATACCCTGTCTGGATTGCAAAAGTTGAAAATCATCACGGCTCGCCCGGGTTCGAGCGTTGGTCTCGCCCGGGCGCGCGTGAGTCGGGGCAGCGTGTGTGTGTGCGTGTGTGGAGTGTGTGCGCGTTTGTAACCCGGCTGTTGTTCTCTTCTTTTATAGTGATTGCTAGAGCTCTTGGTCAGAAAATTCGAAAAAAAATCATCACGGCTCTATGCATAGCTGCTGACATTAGGTGCGACGTACTCGCGGAAACTATGTGATATATAACTCCCTTGATCACGAGAGTGATGCTCAGGAATACGTGTAGTTAAACTCAAATAACTTCAAACAAAGATATTGCTTAAACATATGGTTTGAATATATAAAAATAATACAAGTGAATGCCATAAAAATAATTTCATATTGTTTCACTTTTACAACTTTTACTGAATATATGATGAGAAAATTTAGAATCAAATAAGCATCTTGCTAACTTTGAAGAGTTCATTTTTTTTATGACGAGGGGGAGTAGTTTTCAATACAACCAAGATGCATAGTAGGTCAGCTTAACAATAATTGAGATATCCTTCCAGTCAAGTCAGCTAGCTTAACTATAACTAGAAAAAGCAATTATTGAACCGACAGCCTTGTCTTTCTAAAATCGAATCGACACGCAAAGATTACAGAGTCCTCGCCTTGTTCAAGTTTATAAATTTATAGGATATATTTTCTCTTGATATATGAAATAATCTAGATTATTACTTAAGCAAATAAAAGTAGTAAGCGATTAATTAGTATAGTAACCAACGTTTTTGCGTATGTAAATTCAGTTTGCGAGTAGAACGAATAGTAAAGTTTTGAGGATTACCGTCAGACCCGCAGGTGAGAGTATCGATCACCGAGATACCAAACCGTCTGGAGCCATATCGACACCTCTCACTAACCTCGGGTTTCATCACGCGACAATTTATATAAATCAGGTAGAATTGCGAATGTCCTTAGCCAATAGAGCATAGTAGAATTACTCAGTGTAAATCAGTAAAGACCAAAGGGGTAAAAAGGTAGTTTTGACCACCGAAGCCCCAGGCAAGACCAGTCACAGCCAGCTAGACAACCCAGTGCACCCCCCCTTGGCTTCACACCAACTGAGGCAAACACAGAGCACCCCATTGCCTTCATTCCAGCCGAGCCAACCAGCACAGTCATCATTTCCTTCACTTCCAAACCAGAGCAAGAAGAGGAGCTAGGAGGAACTCCAACCGAAGCAAGAAGAGGAGCCAGGAGGAGTTCCAACCGAAGGCAAGAATAGGAGCCAAAAGAGAAGACCACAGCAAGGAGGAGGAGGGGACCAGGAGGAGAAGACCCCAAGCAAGAGGCCAGCCCCTGGACCATCTCCACTAGTACACCGACACCAACTTCCTCACCACTGAGCCCATCATCCATCAAGTGCACAACCATACTAGTAGCATTGCTAGCAATGTAGGTTGCTTAGATGGGTAGATTGGGTGATTATTAGTATATCGGGGGAACCATAGTGGTCTAAGTAGGGGAGGAACCCTAAGGGTTGCGAGGGCGTGCCAGCCATCACCGCGCACTCCCCAGCGTGCGAGCGTTGCCAGTGTCGTCACCTCGCCTCCAAACTTAAAGCACCATTCCCCAAAGTCATCATCGACCATTTTCTCACCTTTAGACCATGGAACAAACCTCCAATAAAGTGACTAGTGCAGTAAGAACCAAGGAACCGAGCTAATAGAGGCGACGGCCGGGCCTGGGGTTCGCCAAGGAGTGGAGTATGGGAGGAGGGAAGGGAAAAGAGCAAGGGGAAGTAGAGGAAGGATCAGATCGGGTAGGGTAGAGAGAAGAGGGAGAGGAAAAGAGGGAGAGAGAAGAGAGGAAGAGAGAAGAGGGCGAGGAGAAGAGCGGCAACACCGGTAGGGGGTGGTTGGGGTAGAGGTCAGTGAGCCCAGGGGAGGAGACGGCGGTTGGGCAAGGAATGGTGGTGGTCAGGCTGAAGGTCGATTGGAGGAATGATCGGAGGAGCGGATGGAGTAGAGGGAGAAATAGAGAGAGAGAAATAGAGAGAGAGAGATGAAGGATCGAGGATGGACACCTAGAGGGGGTGAATAGGCGATTAACAATTTCCTTAGCAACGCAATGAAAAATAGATCGGAACTTCTGATATGAGAGTCGGAGGTTCCGGTCCAATCGGACTATCCAATATGAGGGTCGGATTATCCGATTAGAACAGAGTCTAGAGAATTGCAAAACAAATTATGCCTAAAACACAAATTGATTTCTACTCAAAACTAGCACAAGCAAATATCAGCAACTTGAAGTAAAGCTAGCTAGAGAAAGAATCAACCCTAGATAGATCAATCCAATACAAGATAGCAAAGTAAAGCAATAAGCAAATGTAAAGGATTGACACGATGATTTGTTTACCGAAGTTCGGACTTCCTCCACCGAGGTTTCTATGTCTTCGTTGAGGAGGCTCGGTCACACTTGAGCCGGGTCTTTTTCAACCCTATTCCTCGCCAATCTCGGATACACTCGAGATTTGGCTTTTCTTCTTGATTTCTTCCCTTTCGGAGGTGAAATCACGCCTTCAACAAACTTCTCACAGCACACCACACTCGTTGGTTGTTCTTGAGCGACGCCTAGCCGTTTAGGAGTCCTCAAACTCCAAGAGCAATGAATCCAATGAATGGATGATCTTGGAGATGAACTCTAGTGCTCAAGATATATCTTAATCTATCATTCTTAGCACTCAATCTCACTTCCCACACCTCTATCAAGAAAGGGATCACAAAGATCAAAAAGCGAAGGAGACAAGATGGATACTCAATCCACTCCTAATCACAACACATGTGATTAGAGCTCTCTCTAGCTAAAGAGATGACCAAAGAGCAACAAATACATCCTAAGGTGTTCTCTCTACTCAACTAGCTCAACCTCTTGCTCAGCCCTTCAACCTTTTTCTCCTAACCGGGCAAGGGGGGTATTTATAACCCACACCAACAAACTAGTCGTTGGAGCAAGAAAACTAGTCGTTGGAGCAAGAAAACTAGCCGTTTTTACCCACATCGGATCTTCCGATCTCAACATCGGATATTCCGATTAGGCAAAAACTCCAGAACAGCTTCAAACGTCGAGCTTACTCACAACTGAACTTTACACATATCGGACTATCCGATATGCACGATCGGAACATCCAATCTGTCCAGAGACGCACCTTTCAATCTAATGCAATGATCGGACTATCCGATCCTACAGATCGGAACTTCCGATCTTTCCAGAGAGGCACCTTAACCAGAGCTTCTTAAAAACTTCTAAGTCCTAATCGGACTATCCGATCACACATGTCAAAACTTCCGATCCTCATAGAGGAGCACCTGAGACTTAGACAACTTAGCACCGGACCTTACAATGGATCAGACCTTATGACCCCCTAATCGGAACGTCCGATCAATACAGAGAGGTCCTAGACTCTCACCAACAAACCACCGAACTTACCGATGGATCGGAACATCCAATCCACTGATCGAAACATCTGATCCAGACAGAAAGACAAACATTCTCGGTGTATGTGATGTGTTTTGTGTCTCTCATCTATTTAAGGATAGATAACACTTGAGCATAGAGATATTTCTAAATCATCAACGTTGCATCCCTCTTAATAATACTGCAACCCTATAACTAGACACTCTATCTAGTTACCTTTGACGCCGCACGCGATCAATCCCCTTTGGGGTCTTTATGATCTTCAATCATACCTCTTTTTTTCGGGATTATCACCCTTATTTTCTTCTTGTTCATCAACTCATGATGAACATTCTCTTCGGGATCATCATCCGACTCCTTCCTTCTTATTCATCAACTCTTGATGAATCTTCTCTTCTTTTCTTCTCATCGGGACCTCCTCTTGGCGTCCATCACTTCATGTTGTCGTCATTGTCCCGTTTCTTCATCTCAATCATCTTAACTCAACCTTGAGTCTTTATGAGATCTTTTCTTGGCGTCCATCACTTCATGAAGTCGTCCTTGTCCC
The DNA here is from genome assembly GCA_036346355.1 of Rhipidocladum racemiflorum. NCBI lineage: Eukaryota > Viridiplantae > Streptophyta > Magnoliopsida > Poales > Poaceae > Rhipidocladum > Rhipidocladum racemiflorum. Next base: position 35,151,641 of record CM070580.1, on the reverse strand, counting down.
GTTTCTTCATCTCAATCATCTTGACCCAACCTTGAGTCTTTATGAGATATCCTCTTGACGACCATCACTTCATGATGTCGTTCTTGTCCCGTTTCTTCATCTCAATCATCTTGACTCAACCTTGAGTCTTTACGAGATCTCCTCTTGACGTCCATCACTTCATGATGTCGTCCTTGTCCCGTTTCTTCATCTCAATCATCTTGACTCAACCTTGAGTCTTTACGAGATCTCCTCTCGACGTCCATCACTTCATAATGTTGTCCTTGTCCTGTTTCTTCATCTCAATCATCTTGACTCAACCTTGAGTCTTTACGAGATCTCCTCTTGACATCCATCACTTTATGATGTCGTCCTTGTCCCATTTCTTCATCTTCTCAACCATTTGGACTAAATCCTACTTTCACAACTCATTTGAAAGCGTTAGTCCAACACACATGGTTGTCACAATCATCTATTGCACTCCATTAACACATAATGGATGCCTCCATAACGATTGAGCACAACCTAAATCAATTTAATGAATAGTTGTATTTGTGTCTTAAGTATATTGATGCAACTAATGCTTCGTTATACTCAACAATTATAATTATCCTTAATCGATCACAAAAACACCATCAACACATGATAAAATATTCTTTAATGATTAAGAGATAAATGACATCAATTTAAATGTTCATTTAAATTGATATGAGTATATAATAACTACACAGGTTTTCATATACTCATGTTGATGGAAAGTAATGATCCATAATATATGGAATGTATGGAAATGATCATTACTCTAAACCATCAACTATAGAATAAACTCCGCAAGGATATGTGCATACATATAATTGACCTTGAATCAATATGCACATATTCAATTTTATTGCTTTGAAGCATATCCTATGATACCATGAGTATACTACAACTAGGCATATTAAATGTATACTCAAAGATTTAGTTTCAATGTCTTGATCCTTTATATGTGGTAATGAGAAATAGATCAATACAATGAAACATTAAGTTAGAGTGTGAACTCCCCCTTACTGTGTGCATCGATGTAATATATGGATTGGAAAACATGATACACAATTTGTGTTAAAGCAGTGGAGAAATTCATACTTCAACTTAAATCCTAAGTATACAATAAAATGATGAACATTAATACGATGCGTACCTTGGGTTTTTCATTTTCCATCCAAATATGAGGCTACTAAACATAAGCTCAATAAATAGGTTAGTTTCATTAAAGATTGGATTTATCATAAACAATAATTAAGCATTAATTATAAACCAATCATCAAAACCAATAAAACTTGAACTTACAAGAGAGAGAGAGAGAGAGAGAGAGAGGGAGAGGGAGAGGAGAAACTGAGAGGAGGGAGAGCCGGAGAGATCGGTCCCAGGAAGGTGGAAGGGAGGACGAGAAGAGAGACCGAGAGGAGCCGGAGGTGTTTGGCCCAGGGAGAAAAGGAGGAGGAGAAAAGAAAAGAAGAGGGGAAGAAAAGAAAAAGAGGAGGAAGAAAATAAAAAGGAACAAGAGAGAAGAGAGAAGAAAATGAGAGAAGAGGATAAAAGAAAAGAGAAGGGAAAAGAATGGGAGAGTAGAAATATTTTGCAACCGCCGCGAACCGTAATAATTCAAAAACAAATTATGCTAAAATTTTTGAGAAACTAGAAATATATAAAATCACCATTGTTAATTAGTTAAGGAATTGCATGAAATTAGCGGCTACCTTAATAGCTAAAAATGGAGAACAATACCGTACTAATTTGATTTTTACATTCAGGAATCTTAATGAGTTGCATAAAATTAAACAGCACTAAAATTAAAATAAAGACAGTAAGACCACCTTCATTTAAACTATGCCATATTAAAAATGTAGCAAATTCATAAATCTTAATTTGCAGCGAGCAATATATCCGCACTAATTTTCAACCCATTAGGAGAAGCTTGGACACCATAAAACATATAATAAATCAATATTCACATGAATTTAGTATTCCCTAATTTCAGGAGTTGAATAATTCAACAAGAGACCACTTACATCAAGTGTGCAAAGATGATTATATTTACCAAAACCCAAGCAAGCTTCTTTTGATCATAATTGCAAAATTCCTTTCAAATGCTTTCATATATACCTATGATATCATTCAATGCATGGAAAAATATCTTTTCGAATAAAAACCTCAAATTGGGTGTGCTTGGAAAGATGGTTGCCCTATCTTAATTTACAAATGAGAATTTGATGAAAATAAATGGTGAAAGAAATGGCAAGTCCAGCTGAAGGAGCAATTGGCTTGCAGTTATATTACTATGGTGGGTAGAGGGTGCCGATGAGGAGTTTAGCCGGTAGGGCCTTCTACATAGGCTATGCTATAAGGACAAACAATTACACTCGTGTAATAAACCATATTTTATAGTACCAATCATAGTGTGTAAAATCAGTCAGAAAAGATTGTCCTAGGAAGTTATTCTGACCTCCACATTGAGTAAGCGTAGATAATTAGGAGTGAGAAGCTAAGTATGTCGGAGGCCCAGTGAAGGACACCAAGTGAGAAGCTGGGTATATCATGGGTTCCAGTAAAGGACATATGAGTGAGAAGCTGGGTATGCCGTGGGTCCCATTGAAGGACACATAAAATCAGTTGTGATAGATTTGTGCAGGCTATATATGTATAAAGCCTTGTGTTGAGTACTGCTAATGGTAGTTGGAGTACAACTGTTAGCTGCTAGTCGGAGGGACTGCCTAGGGAAGGTGTCCGCCACTCAAGTAATAGGGTTGAAGATTTAATACTAGACTAGTGATAAACATTTTGGGGCCTCATAGGATGACGTCACTATGGGTAAAATAGTACAAACCTATGCAGGGTCAAATCATGAATTTATGCCTCTCCTAGATTGGAGGCTGCGAAAGCTAAGTCTGTCTCATATACGAGTGCTAGTAGCAATTTTCATAATCTTAATTAAAATACACAACCCTTAAAGAAAACCCAAAATCTAATTCTGAAAAGATGAGACAATTGCCTAGAGGGGGGGGGGTGAATAGGCTAATCAAAATTTTAGATAAATTAAAGCAGCGGAAATAGTACGGATATTCCGATCCAGTATCGGAACTTCCGATATCTTTGGAACTTCCGTAATCAAATCGGAATATCCGATTAACACTAAACAAGTGAAATCAAGATTAGGACAAGCAATTTAAACTACTTGTATTCAGCAACTAATATGAGCAACAAAGTAAATCCACGAGACTAAATAGACAAGAGAACACAACAATTTGTTTCCCGGAGTTCGGATCCTTGAGGGGATCGTACGTCTCCGTTGAGGAGGCTCCTAAGGAGCCAGGTCTTTTCCAACCCTTTCCTCACAAACCTCGGTCACACTTGAGGCTTGATTCCACTATTGGATCCTTTCCTTTCGGAGGCGGAGCCGGCCTTCACAAACTTCTCACGGCGTCCCACAATCGTCGGGGGCTCGTGAGCGACGCCTAGCCGTCTAGGAGTCCTTCAACCTCCAAGAGTAATGAATGCACTTGATTCTTGATCTTGGAGAGGTCCTCTAAAATCTCAAGATGAATGACTACTTAGCTCTTGACTCATACCCACACTTGACGATTCCTCACTCACTAAATGATCCCTAAGATCAAGGAGGAGGATGGCTCAAGTTTGCTCTAGAGAGTGCTCAAGAAGCTCAAGTGTTCAGCCCAAGCAAGAGTGTAACCCACAAAAGGGAGAGGAGAGGGGTATTTATAGTTTTGGTTCAAAACTAGCCGTTACCCTCAGCTCATTGCACATCGGAATATCCGAACCAAACTTCGGAACTTCCGAAGAGTGCAAACTACCAGAACTTGGAAAGCTTCCAACGGTCGAAAACTACAGACATCGGAGTGTCCAAAAACAACTTTGGAACATCCGATGACACCCAGAGAGGGAACCAAGCTAAACAACACTTAGTCCACATCGGAATGTCCGATATAAAATATCGGAACATCCGAAACAAACAGAGAGTTCCCAAACTGGAAAACAACCACTTCGGAACTTCCGAAGAAACAACTTCGGACAATCCGAACCAGACAGAGAGCACCTTTCCACAAGACAGCACACATCGGACCTTCCGATACCCAATATCGGAACATCCGAAGCTAACAGAGAGCTCCCAAGCTAAAACTCAACAGGTATCGGAACATTCGATACAAACATCGGAATGTCCGACCCAAACAGAACACAACGGACTGAAGCACAACTACACTTCGGAACTTCTGAAACATCGGAATGTCCGATACTACATCGGAACATCCGACTTGAACTTTAACACAAACTCATTCCGATGCTAGAGAGAACACTTCTAACCCTTGAGAGACTCGACTAAGTTCATCTTGAGTGAGGAGACCATCTCTAAGTCAATTTTAATGCATCCCTCTTAATAGTACGGCAAACCTATGACTTCAACAAATCGAAAATTACAATCGAAGATGCCGTTTTTCTTACTCTACGAGCTTGAGGATACCCAATTACATAGATGATCTCTTCTCGAACCTTTTACCTGTTCATGAACTAGTTGAACACATTAGATTCTTTAATCATTTGTCATTAATCATTCAAAACCAATTTTAGGGGGCCTAGATGCACTTTCAATCTCCCCCTTTTTGGTGATTGATGACAACACGATTAAAGACAAATTTATAAAGCATGTGAGAATATGAACATAGACGGAACTCCCCCTCGATATGTGCATTGAGAATAGATCTTGAGGACAAATGCACATTTTGAGAGAACGGAACATGAGAGAGCTCCCCCTATATCCTTGCATAGGAGATTAACACAAGATTGACAGGATAAGCAATATGTGTAATTTAAGCAATTAACAACCAATCAAGTCAACGAAAATCTGCATGCAACAACGATAAAGAGAGTTTAAAACGATAACATTCAACAACGAGGTTTTTAAACCGAACACATAAACTAAGTTCAATCCAAGTTCACCGGACTCAACGACTCGAACCAAGGATAGATAAAATGAATTTGTCTGCATCTCTCCCCCTTTGGCATCAAGCACCACAAAGGATAGGGGGAGTAGAGACGGAAGGACTAATCAGACTCCTCTGACACAGCTTCATCTGACCCAGACTCCTCGTCTTCATCCTCAGACTCTGAGGCACCAGGTGCTGGAGCAAAGGGGTCCTCGATCTCTTCCTCACTTTCCTCGTCCTCTGAACACTCCAGATTGAGATGCCTTTGGATGTCCTTGAGTCGCTTGGTGTTCTTCTTCTGCTTCTCTGAATTGCTCTTGCAAAGAACAAATATCGACTTCAAAGCACGCAGAATGGGTGAAGAAGATCCACTAGGAGCAGGAGCTGAAGAGGTAGCAGCAGAAGTAGAGGTCCTCCTGGTGGAAGCCCTGGTGGCTCGCTGAGAGGGGGCCTTAATTGCCCTGACTTGAAGACCCACGTGCTTCCCATCACATTCAAACTGCTGCCCGGTCACTTGTTCAATCAAGTGCATGATGAACGGAGCATATCCACAGCTCCTTCTGGGCTCCTGGCTAATCAGTCTGATCTCATTCCAGATAAAGTCAAAGACATCAAAGGGCCTTTGACCGTCTTGCATTCTGCACAGAAGGTTCCTTGAGTAAGAGAGAATATGCGAGGCATCACCTTCTTTTGGAGCGAGAGTCTTTCTGAAGAGTCTGTTCAGGATAGCAAAGAAAGGCTTCATCCCCTTGGTGTCACCTGGCTCGAACTCTGCATTTTCCTCATACAAGAAATTCAGATTTGTTGCAACAAGGGAGGTCTCATTGTGGATCTGATCTCTGTCCCTGGAGTCTGCCTCTGTGAATTCAAGTAACCTGGCAAACTGAATGTATGTTACCTCATACCAGGTTCCCTCAGTCATCCAGTGGAGAGTAGAGACTCGATCTCTGGAGACGTACATTGTGGCATAAAACTGAGCTATAATCTCCACATTCCAATCATGTTGAAAAGCCATGATTCTCTTGGTTCCGGTCCTTTCACAGGCAGCAATGACTTCATTAAATACAGCATCATCTGCCGCTGCCATATATTCCCAATCAATCCACTGCATTGAGATGACAGGATTCTTTCTCGGATAAATGACTGAAGCGTAGAAATCTTGCTGAAAGAACGTCCAGAAACGGGAATCAGTGGAAAATCTGTCGGTCCGCTTTGGATTTTCCTCACGAGCTTTTCTTACTTGTGCTGATTTTCCTTTGTAGCTCATTGGTTTCCTTTGCAATCTCGGGTTTCTCTCAGGCGGTCTTAGTCTTGGCATATCTCTAGCCTGAGACCCTGACGCACTAGCAATGCCCTTGCCTTTCCTCGAAGTTAGCGGTGCTCCACGAGGCACATTCACTGTTTGAGCAGCCTGAGCAGCAGGTTCATTTATTGAGATACCTGGCTGGGATCCCCTTGTGGAACCTCGCTTTGTTCTAGCCTGTAACGACCTAGTTTTCGCTTTCTGGAGAAAAACCTATTTTAAATAAAGTAAATTCAAAAGTTGGAGTTTGTTTGGTGTTTATATTAACCTGGCATCCGTTCCCCTCCAAAATCGGGATTTAATTCCCCTCCGGTCGAAAAATCGATTTTCCAGTTTCCGCCGGTACCCGAAAATTCACCCGAGTCCAAAAATGCTCCAAAAATCTCCAAACCACTTCTAAAATGTTCCAAATATTTCAAAATGATTTTAGGAATCATTCCCCGGATTTTTGGACCTCCGTTCCTATTTTATCTCGCGCGGCTTTTGTTTAATGCCTGCGATCCGCGCCCGAATATTCAATTCCACAAAAATCATCCAAATTCAACCAAACCAATTTTATTGGGTCCCAAATATTCTAAAATGGCTCTAAGAATTTTTCCGGAATTTTTAGACCATTTTTCCCTATTTTTCTCTAAGGCGAATCATTCGCGTAAAGGAGAGCCAACCGAAGCCTGACACGTGGCACTGCTACAGTAGTCATCTTCAACCTCCAGCCAACTCCAAGAACAGAGAAGAGCTTCAACTTGCTCCAATGGCTAGGGTTGATTCAAGTTCTCATAACTTCTTCATCTCAACTCCAAAATGCGAACGGCCGGTTCCGTTGGATTCGTAGCGTCGATCTCTTGCCATTCCCCACCATCTTTAATCCCAACGCTCGCCGAAAGTTGAACAACCAAGCAAAAACCGATTTCCACTCAATTGCCAATAACTCATCCGTTTCTCGTCCAAACGCCGCACCACCACCTCCATTCACTCCGTATAAGTATCGCCGTTCCGGGAGTGTGCTCCCCTTTCCCTCTACTCCACCCTTGCGCCCGTGAGATCAAGAAAACCGAGGTGGTGTCACCCTTTTTCGGTGTTCTTCGTGTTCTTGCTCATAGCTTCTTCTCCGGTGAGCCATTCTTCATGCCATTTGGTTCCTTGTGACCGTGGATGAGTCTAGCTTCTAACCCAATCATCAATTTTAGGTTTGATCAAGAGTTAGCGACGAATTTCGAGTTTTTGTTCATCCGGCCGGAGCTCCGTTCATCGCGAAATTCATCATCTCCGGTGAGAATCAACTCAATTCCTTCCTCCTATGAGTCCCTAAGGATGTTATCTAGAGAATCCATGATTTTATTTGGTCCAAATCCATGCGGAAATGGGGCAAAAATCCGTTTTTTTGGGAAGAAAAGGGGCTCTGAAGTTTTGGTTCAGTGCTGGAACCAAATTCTCGCGAGTTACTGTAGCAAACAGTACCTTTTCCTATTTTCTTGATTTTCCAGCAATTTCCAACTTCGAACGCTTATAACTTTTGCATCCGAACTCCGATTGACTCCGTTCAAATTTCTAAATGCATCTAAAATCAAGATCTACCTGCCAGTACTAATTTTATAATTTTTTGATTTTATTTATTTTCTGTTATTTATTTATTTGTCTCGTTTTGCGCGTAGTCGACGATTCCGCCGAGTCCGCCGACCTCGCCGACGGGCTTTAAAGAGTTCAACCTTCTCGCTGTGACCGAGGCAAGTCCCTTGACGCATTTTGATCCCGTGTTTATGACATGTTTTTAATCTGTTTATAAAGTTGCATGGCTATTTTTAACGAAATATGTCAAATATAAGTGATAGTTAATCCGAAATTGTTGATTCCTCCTTGACATTGTTAATCATATCCATTGTAACCCTAAGACCTTGTCTATACCATGCCTATGTTTATATGGTAACCTTTGCTATGTAGTACGGTAGAATTGCTTAGGATCTTTATCGATGAAAACAACCCATGGGTGGGATTACTCAAAAAGACTGATTTCAAATGTGGTTTGAAAGATATTATTATAATTTTAATACTGTTTTACAAAATAAAAATAAAAGGAAAAATGATTTGGACTTGGGCGGCATGGAATGTCGGGTGGAAGCGGACCAAGCCTTGGTTCTTTTGTGCAAGTACCGCCCCAAGTCAATTAAGGACCGACGCTTATGACTGTCTCCATTCTAAGCATAACCGTACAACCACATGTCAAAGTGGGCACGACCTGGCTAACTAATTTGTAGAAACCTGACTTAGACTCACCACTCGGTGGTTGTGTGAGAGCCGGAAAGAGGCATTGTTGTTGTTGTTGTTGTTTTTCTCACACGGCGCAAGAGGGCTTACATCTTTGGGTGGAAAGAACCCTAACAGCGGTGAAACCTCAGCGGGTGAGTCGGGTTAGGCGTATACATTGTAAAGGCCTTGTCATGATATCCCTGCCGGCACACCCAAGGAAGTGTGTTAATCGCGTGGCATCAAGGGAATATCATGTCTTGTGGGTAAAGTTGTACAACCTCTGCAGAGTTAAAACTATTCGAATAGCCGTGCCTACGGTCAAAGGCAAAGCTTGTTGAATGCTTTCATACTGGTAGACTTTGGTTTTTGATTTCAAACTAAACAATGGTTTGTTTTGGGATCCGGGAGCGGTTAGAACTCTCGGGTGTGCTTCTGGCGGCCAAAGCCAGGTAGGTGGAAGGAACCTGATTTTGTGAACCATGGCGAATGAGCCATGTGATTGGATTGAACCCTGATTTTGTTGAGCTGTGGCGGATAGAGCCTGTATATTAGTGAGTGGTGGTTAGAACCTTCACTACAATATTACATAATTCAATTATTAAAAAGAATTGCTCAATTATGCTTTGTGAAAATTATTATCAAGTATATTTTGTTGAAACTTGGCTTTATGCAAAAGAACCATGTTAAGCCATCCTTGGATAGCCTACATTGTGCATAATTTCCCAGACTTGCTGAGTACTTTATGTACTCACATGCTACATTCTAATCCTCTCTCAGAAGTGAAAGAAGTTGTTCAAGATTTCCAACGACTAGGGTGCGTTCTCCACTCGATTGCCTGTGGGCATTTGGATGGGTCGCATTGGCGTTTTCGTCTTCCGCTGTAGTTGTTCAAGTTGTTCCGCCTGTTCAGGCCGTAATGGTAAACCTTGACCATAAGGTCTTTGCTTTTATTCGGTATTATTTTTATTTAATTATATGTATTCGTGATATGGTTGTTGATTTATCACTTTTGACTGTGTGTACTAGCTACTGATCTGGGGCTAGTACAGAAATACACAGGGGATTCCGGATAGCCGATCCGGGGGCCCACATAGCCCCAGTTGGAGTTTTGCGTTTTCGACTGAAGGTGACCTTGGCTGAACCCTGAGGAGGTTGATCACCCTGATCGGGATCCATTTGCAGGAGCTGACAAGAGAGCAGCGAGATAAGATAGATGAAACTAGAAAGAAAGCTGGTTTTAGTGCTGTACTGTCAACATCGGACATTCCGGTTTCATATCGGAAATTCCGACATTAAATCGGACATTCCGACAATGGATATCGGAAGTTCCGATATTTTCGGTACAACCCTAAAACTAGGATTCCAACCAGATCAACCACAGGAAATGAATGAAATTTGAGATCTGGGCAAAGGAAGACTACAATAACAAGTCTACCCAAAAGATTTGATCAACAGATCCAAGGAACGCGGAAGGACAAAAGGAGGTTCTAGGGTTTACCTTGGAATTGAAAAACAAACTTATGAAATGGTGAAGATCTTCCAATTCGAGGTGCACCCTTCCTTGTGGTAGATCGGAGTTTCCGAATGGTTGAAGACTCCGAAGACGACAAGGGATGAAAAGTGGAGAAACGTACGGAGGCTAGAGAATAAAGAAATGAGGAGGAGGGGCCAACCGAACCGTCCTTTTCAAGCGATTACACACACTTCGGAAGTTCCGAACTGAGGTTCGGAGGTTCCAAAGAGTTCAAGTTTCCAGCGAGAAAGAAGTTGAGCAGGATTCGGATATTCCGATATCAAATATCGGATGTTCCGAAGAGTTCAAAAACACAGAATTCGGATATTCCGATGACACGATCGGAAATTCCGAAGAGTTGATTTTTCCAGCTGACAAGGAGGAAAAGATAGAATTTCTGAGATGGAAGAAATTGAGATTTTGAGTCAGTGAACTCGACAGTCATCTAACTTGTGATCAGAGAACAAAACAACAATCAAAGCCATGATCACAGGTGTAATGACTAAAGATGCAATTGACAACACAGCTCTTTCAAAGACAGATAATTGATTTTTGCAACCTTTTTATTTTGAAATCACCAAGAAAAGTAGTAATCAAATGTGAGCAAGATGTCAAGTCAAATTCTGATAGTCTAGGATGTTTAGCTCACTTCTCAATTCACAAAATCTTTTCTCATCGAGAGGTTTGGTGAATATATCGGCCAATTGTTTCTCGGTTCTCACATAGGTAATGTCAATATCTCCTTTTAGTGAGTGATCCCTAAGAAAGTGGTGTCGGATCTCTATATGCTTGGTTCGAGAGTGTTGAACAGGATTGTTGGCTATTTTAATCGCACTCTCATTATCACATAAGAGTGGTACTTTCTCCATGTTAAATCCAAAATCCTTCAAGGTTTGCCTCATCCATAACAATTGTGCACAACAACTTCCTGCGGCAATGTATTCGGCTTCGGCGGTGGATAGAGCCACTGAATTTTGTTTCTTTGAGGACCAAGCTACTAGTGATCTACCTAGAAATTGGCAAGTCCCCGAAGTACTTTTTCTATCCACTTTACGACCCGCATAATCAGCATCCGAATATCCAATCAAATCGAATTTTGATCCTTTAGGATACCAAAGCCCTAAATTAGGTGTGTGAACTAGATATCTAAGAATTCTTTTCACGGCTACTAGGTGACACTCTTTCGGAGCGGCTTGAAATCTTGCACACATGCAAACACTGAGCATAATATCTGGCCTAGATGCACAAAGATAAAGCAATGAACCTATCATGGATCGATATACCTTTTGATCCACGAGATTACCTTCCTCATTTAGACCAAGGTGTCCGTTTGTCGCCATGGGAGTATGGATTGGCTTGGCGTTTTCCATGTCAAACTTCTTTAGCATATCTTTGATGTACTTTGTTTGACACAAGAATGTTCCTTCCTTGAGTTGTTTGATTTGAAATCTGAGGAAGAATTTTAGCTCACCCATCATGGACATTTCAAACCTCTTTGTCATTAACCTACTAAATTCCTCACAAAAGTTTTTATTAGTAGACCCAAATATAATGTCATCGACATATATTTGGCATACAAATAAGTCATTATCAACATGTTGTAACACCCCGGCATTTACTATGCCTGAATGTTACCAAACATAAGCTAAACAACATCTAAATACCACATTTAACATCAAATTCCAGCAAAGGTGCATAGACTAAAAACCGAGATTTCGGCAGCACCTCCTTTGTTTTATCATGAATTTAAGGAACAGCAACAATATAGCATTATATGGCAATAAGAGAAACATCTAAAACAGCAATAAATAAAGTCTTAACGACAATAAAAGACTAACATCAAGCTCTTAAAGGTCCAAGTGTCAAACAAACAATAGAACTCTCATTAACCAAGCTGAGACTTAATTTAGAGGCCATCACACTAATTTATTATCCAACTAAATGAATTGACTTGGGAAACATTAAGGTGAAGCAACGTGTGAGAGTGTGACTATTCCCCTTTCCCGCATGCCGTTCTCATGGTACCTAAAACAACAAGAAAACACAAGGGTGAGTTCGAAAACTCGCAAGCATCTTGCAATGGACAACAAGCATAACAACAAGTCAATAACATCTTTCAGCATGTATAACATCTCATTCATGAATACTTATCAATATCATCATCAATTTGTATGCGATGTAATGCATTGCTCCCGACCCTCTGGAACCTCATACCAGGTATGGGAAGTACACACCGGTGTGCACCCTTTCCTCCCTTCCATCCCGAAGATGGAGGGTGCCTACTCGCTTCCAAACACCACGTGGATGGAATCACGACATAGGACTTACTCAATGGCGTTCGGATTAGTCATAACTTTCACCGACCTTGCCAGGACTAGTTAAGACTTTCTCACCGCCTCGCCCTATCTCATGACATGCATGAAACCATGCCAATTATCATATTTAATTCACATATTAACACATGGCATCATAATATGTTAAACATGCTCATCATATCATATCATTCATTAACACATGGCAAGTGGACATATAGCATGTAAACAATTCCATCTCATCTCAACATGCAACCTACAACTCGCTATCCATCACAACACACTTGCCTCAACCACGTGCAACGGATTGGCGGGAAGAAGAGGGAACTCCCGGGTCACACCACCTGCACATAGGCATCACACACTCACAATCATAACCTCAAAACAGTACACACGCCCCATCTAACCCGACATTGCCAACTACTCGCAAAACCTAAAAACAGAGGTTCTGTCGGCGGGACAGCAGCCTTGCAAAAGGCATAACTTGAGTTCTGGGACTCCAAATCGAATAAACGAGTACACCGTCGCGAAGCTTAGGAAATTTCCCAACTTTTTCTAGTTATAGGAAAGACTGATTCGGACTCTAAAATTGTTTAATCTACAGATTACCACAATCTGTTCCAGTTACGTCACAGATTTTTAGGCGCTCGGTAAAACAGCCATAACTTTCAAACGGCTGATCGGAAATTAACGTGCTTTACGTCCACGGAAAGATAATTAAATTATCTACAACTTCCTAGAAGTCCGTACGGTCTGATTCGGATTCTAAATCGACGGAAACTCGAACCCTAGTTCGACTGCTCAATCTGCCCGAAAACAGAAACGTGGACAAGTTTAGATCTAACCCAAATTACTTCAAACCAGCGCCTCCAATTGATCTAAAAACTTGATAAACACCCTAATAACAGTACCTAGATCAAATCCAAGGATCCTCATGTTCATACCTTTGCCCGGCGCAAAACTCCAATCAATCTCCGCGAATCTCCTCGCGAATCGCTCCTCGCTCCACGTTCCTCGCTCCTCGCTCCTCGCTCCTCGCTCCTCGCTCCACGGGATGTATCCACGAGGTGCAGGGGTGGGGCCACCCTAGGGCAGCAAGGGGTGGAGGGGAGATGGTGTGGAGGTGGAGAGGTGGAGGGTGCACGGTTTGGGAGGGGCGACGGCTTGGGGAGGCGCAAGAGGGGAGGTGGGGCGCAATAAGGGAGGTGGGGCGCAAGGGGCTGGGGAAGCCCCTTTAACAGCCCTCAACCCAATCCTAGTCCGTTACGGAGTCCTAATCCATCCCACCAAAGCCCACCAAGGCCCAAAACTCCTCCGAAGGCCCAAAACCCGCGGCGGAAGCGGCCCGGAAGCGTTATTAACCCCCGATCATTATTATTTTAACCTTAGTTCAACATCTCATACTGTATTTAACCTTATCATGTTCAAAAATTAAGGTTAAGACACTCAGATTTGTCACATTCTTCCCCCCTTCTACGGGATTCGACCTCTAATCTAAACGCACCAATCACGAAACCCAAAGAAACCAAAGACTGACCAGATTTTCACATCACATACCTGAGGTGAAAAGCTCGGGATACTTCTCGCGCATGCGAGATTCCAACTCCCAAGTCGCTTCTCTCTCTCGGTCTGATGTGACCACAAGACCTTGACAAACTTAAGCGTCTGTTCTTCATCACTCGCTCTGAAGTCCCCGAGAATTTCCACGACTCGAAGGTGAGGTCTCTTTGAAGCACTAATGGTTCCAATGGAACCACCAACTCCGGATCATGCAAGTATTTCCTCAACATCGAGACATGGAACACATCATGCACACCTTGCATGGATTCCTGTAGCTCTAGGCGATAGGCCAACCTGCCAACTCGAAGAGGATAGGAAAAGGCCCAACATACCTTGGGTGAGCTTTCCTTTGGTGCCAAACGCACCACACCCTTGGTGGGAGATACTCGCAAGAGTACGCTATCACCCACCTCAAACTCCAAGTCTCGCCGCCACATCAAGATAGCTCTTACATGCTCGCTGCGAGAAGGTTTTTGCCGAACCTCCGACACGCGATCAACGATCTGCTGAACCCAATCCGCCCAAGAATAGCTCTCTCGCCCACGACATCCCAACAAAGTGGCGATCTGCACTTCCGACCATACAAGACCTCATAAGGAGCACCGGATCTTTGGAATGATAGCTGTTATTGTAAGCAAACTCTGCAAGGGGCAAATGGTCTTCCCAGCTACCCTTCCAAGCCATCACACAGGCCCTGAGCATGTCCTCCAAAGTTTGGATGGTACGCTCAGATCGCCCATCTGTCACGAGGGTGAAAAGCGGTACTAAGGCAAAGTGCGTACTCCAAAGCACTCTGCAAACTCTCCCAGAACTTGGAGACGAACTTAGCATCCGATCGGAGATAATGGTCTTGGGTACACCATGCAATCTCACAATCTCCCGCACATAGATGGGAGCCAACTCGCTCATTGAATTGGTCGTGCGGATGGGAATGAAATGCCTGAGCTTGCCGAGACGGTCCACCACAACCCAAACAAAGATCCTTCCCTCGTGGAGAACGAGGTAGACCAACCACGAAATCCATGGAGATGTCATCCCATGGCCACACAGAACCTCCAATGGCTCGCAACGAGGCCGGTAGGACGCTTATGCTCGGCTTTGATCTTCGGCAAATCCCACAAGACGCCACAAACTTGGCAATATCCACTCTCATCCTTTTCCACGAAATTCTTCTTCAAGTCCCCGTACATCTTGGTCTCTCCAGGATGGACCGTGTCTGGTGCGATGAGCTTCTCTCGAATGTCTTCTTTCACTTGAGATTTAGGGGCACGCCTGACGGCCCTGAAACCTCAAAACTCCCGCATCATCAACGGTAAAGTCTCCCGACTTGCCATCCTCAAAGCGTTCCTCACCTCTTTGGAGCAAAGCGATCATCTTTCTTTGTGCCTCCCGCACATGCTCGGAATCGCCGACTCAAGAATCAATTGAGTTTCAGCTTGCACGGTCCGGCAAAGCGATAGAGAGACTCCCAACCGCTCAAAATCAGCAACAAGACAATCAACAACAGGGGCATTGTCTTGCGGTGAGCGTCGGCCACCACATTTGCCTTCCCGGATGATCTTTGGATAGTGAGGTCATAATCCTTTATCAATTCTAGCCACCTCCTCTGCCTCAAGTTCAAATCTTTACGAGTAAAGATGTACTTGAGGCTCTTGTGATCGATAAAAATATCACAAGATTCGCCATACAAATAATGCCTCCATATCTTCAATGCAAACACCACGGCTAGCTCAAGATCATGGGTGGGATAGTTACGCTCATGCTTTTTCATTGCCTCGAAGCATAAGCAATCACCTTGCCATTTTGCATGAGCACACAACCAAGTCCCAACCGAAGCATCGGAATAAAGCAAGTGAAGCGCTTCCCTGGTTCGGGAAGGGTAAACGAGAGCAGCCACTAACTTCTCCTTCAAAGTGCACAGTGCTCACACTCTGCGATCCACTGAACTTCATCCCTTTCGAGTCAGTGAAAGTGGCTTGGCAATGATAGAGAAATCCTGCACAAAACGCCGATAGTATCCAGTAGCCCAAGGAAACTCGCACCTCTTTGACATTGGAAGGCCTCTTCCAATCCAAAATCGCCGAGACTTTGCTAGGATCTACCGATATGCCCTCTGGATTGATGATGTGGCCAAGAAAACCCATACGAAATCCGAACTCGCACTTTTTCGACAGCAAAGAATTGATTCTCCTCAGGGTACTCGGCACAAGCCTCAAGTGTCGCTCATGCTCCTCTTCCGATTTAGAGTAAATCGAATGTCATCGATGAACACTACCACAAACTCATCAAGGTACTTGTGTAGCATAATGTTCATCGCCTCCATAAAGACAAATAGGAGCATTAGTTAGTCCAAAAGACATAACTTTAAATTCATAATGCCCATACCTAGTGGAGAAAGCAGTCTTCTCAATGTCCTGCTCCCTCACACGGATCTGATTATACCCGATGAAGATCAATTTTGGAGAACACCTTTGCTCCTTGATTTGGTCAAACAGATCCTCGATGCGAGCAAAGGATACTTGTTTTTGTATCACTTGGTTAAGAGCACGATAATCAATGCACATACGCCAACTTCCATCCTTCTTCGAGACGAAGAGGACGGGTGCTCCCATGGCGATACGCTACGCCGAATGAAGCCTTTGGCCAATGTATCCTCCAATCGCTTCTTCAACTCGTCTTGAAAAGGTCGAGCCAAGCGGTATGGAGAGATAGAAATAGGTCGAGTGCCCGAGCAAGATCAATACGAAACTCCACATTCCTCACAGGAGGTAGACCAGGCAACTTGTCGGGAACACATCAACGAACTCCTTCACTCAGAAATCTCCTCAATGGGAATCGAGGAAGATGGCTTCTCAGACAAAGTCATGAGGAAACCCAATAGCCTCAAACGCCGACCGGAAAACAAACTAGTCAAAGCAAAGATTTGGAGGGTATACCACCTGAAAGGTCAACTCTTCCGACGGCCTGCAAGGCAAGCTGTCTTCCGTAAACAACAGATCTTAGCACTGCATCGATGCAGCCAGTCCATGCCCAAAATGACATCAAAAGGAGCCAATGGATCACCATGAGATTGGCAAAGAAAACCTCATCATCAATGGCAATGGTGCAACCAGGGCAAACCAAAGAACTAGCAATCAACCCCAGGAGAATCGACTAACACGGACTCGAAATCCATTGAACTCCCAACTTAGCTCTACTAGCAAACTCGACGACACAAAAGAGTAGGATGCTCCGAATCAAATAGAACAAAGGCATCAACAACGGAATCACGAGCGAGTACACGAAACCACCTCTGGATGCCCTGACTCGGTCGGCAGCGTGACACTCTGGTGGCGCCGACGTAAGGAGCCCGACTCGGTGATGCCCCATCAAGGTGGGGCGGAGGAGGCAAGCGAGGAGGAAGCAGGCAGTGCGGGCACCGATGGCGGTGGCGCCACGCAAAGGGTGGGCCGAGAAACAGAGCAGCCATCATGTGCACCGATCCTCTAGAAGACGCCGCTGGAGTGGGAGGAGAAGGCACCGTCTCCCACTTGATGATGCTACCGGGTTCATCCGGCAGACTCGCCCCATATGGCCGGGCTTGCCACGCAGTGGTTGCAATTCCCGGTCCAACCACACTCTGAAGCACGGTGCTCGCCACCGCACTTGAAGCACTTCATGCCTGCCCGGGCACAGACGAACAGCTCGCGAAGGCACGGCCAGGCGACCCCATCTTAGCCCCGAGGGGAGCCACTGCCTCCTTGAACTTCTTGAAGGTGGGCCACCAGAGGACCCACCTCCTCCACCAAAGGTCCTCTTCGGCCCGCTGTCCGCAGAACCCCTGAACCTCCGGGTTACCTTGTCCCGGGAGAGCTCCAACTCGAGCTCCATGCCCTTCGCTTGCTCCACCACGCAGCGAAGTCACGAGGACATCGCCCCATGACAACTCTGAACTCTGGTTGAGGCCCCTACGGAACCTCCTAGCTTTCTCCCGATCGTCATTTGCCACAGTAGTCTGAAGCGCACCACTGTTGAACTCCTTCTCATACTCACACCGACCTCTTTCCTCGAAAGAGTGGTCGAGTAAGCTCCATCCTCTCAAGGAAAGACTGCAGGTGGAACTTGGCTCGGAGCGAGCCACAAAGTCCTCCCAGGTGGTGACCAGATCGGGGTTCTAGCGGCCGAACCCCTCCCACCGGATATCGGCTTGGCCCTTCGGTGAAAAGCCAAAGCGAGTCCTCTGAACCGAGGTCAACTCTAGGACCTCAAAGCGCCTCTCCATGTACCGCAGCCAATCTGCGGATCTGGATCGGCGTGCTGCTCCGTCGAAAGTGTCAAGGCGGAGGGACATCCACTCCCGGAGACTCATCCTCGGCTCCGGTGCAGCGGGGCAACAACAGGGGGCCACTGCAGGGGAGGCACAACAGGGCTGCCCGCATGGCCGCGCAGCTCTGAATCTCCTCTGCAGAGCCTGGACTAAATCTTCATTGGCGGCGGGCACCTGCCACCACCGCCGGAAGCTCCTCGAGCTGGCCCACGAGCATTAAGCGAACGCTACCCTCGACATGACTCCTCAACTCCCTGGGAGCCTCGCCTGGCCTCCACGGCCACGGCGTCCACGGCCTCTACCCCTTGGCATGGTGCAGGCAGACAACCACCCAAACACCAAAGCACACAATCAAGATCATAGATCAAACATCATCATAAGCATATCCTTCATTAAATAATTAAGCGCAATGCAATGATGAATCAAAACCCCATCCTACTGTGCAACCAAGTGTGTCAAATTTTAGATTAGTTATACCACTTTTACAAGTTTTAATGTTGCTATCCTATAACAAAGTTTTAGTTAAGACCTAAGCCATGTTTCTAAGTTATTCCACATCAAATTTTAGTTGTACCCTATAGCATGACACTAAAAATTCACATTCCAAGGACCTACAGCCCGCTCTGATACCAATCATAACACCTAAGCATTTACTATGCAGAATGTTACCAAACATAAGCTAAACAACATCTAAATACCACATTTAACATCAAATTCCAGCAAAGGTGCATAGACTAAAACCGAGATTTCGGCAAGACCTCCTTTGTTTTATCATGAATTTAAGGAACAGCAACAATATAGCATTATATGGCAATAAGAGAAACATCTAAAACAGCAATAAATAAAGTCTTAACGACAATAAAAGACTAACATCAAGCTCTTAAAGGTCCAAGTGTCAAACAAACAATAGAACTCTCATTAACCAAGCTGAGACTTAATTTAGAGGCCATCACACGCAATTTATTATCCAACTAAATGAATTGACTTGGGGAAACATTAAGGTGAAGCAACGTGTGAGAGTGTGACTATTCCCCTTTCCCGCATGCCGTTCTCATGGTACCTAAAACAACAAGAAAACACAAGGGTGAGTTCGAAAACTCAAGAAGCATACCGCAATGGACAACAAGCATAACAACAAGTCAATAACATCTTTCGGCATGTATAACATCTCATTCATGAATACTTATCAATATCATCATCAATTTGTATGCGATGTAATGCATTGCTCGACCCTCTGGAACCTCATACTGCAGTATGGGAAGTACACACCCGTCGGTGTGCACCCTTTCCTCCCTTCCATCCCGAAGATGGAGGGTGCCTACTAAACTTCCAAACACCACGTGGATGGAATCACGACATAGGACTTACTCAATGGCGTTCGGATTAGTCATAACTTTCACCGACCTTGCCGGACTAGTTAAGACTTTCTCACCGCCCTCGCCCTATCTCATGACATGCATGCAACCATGCCAATTATCATATTTAATTCACATATTAACACATGGCATCATAATATGTTAAACATGCTCATCATATCATATCATTCATTAACACATGGCAAGTGGACATATATCATGTAAACAATTCCATCTAATCTCAACATGCAACCTACAACTCGCTATCCATCACAACACACTTGCCTCAACCACGTGCAACGGATTGGCGGGAAGAAGAGGGAACTCCCGGGGTCACACCACCTGCACATAGGCATCACACACTCACAATCATAACCTCAAAACAGTACACACGCCCCCATCTAACCCGACATTGCCAACTACTCGCAAAACCTAAAAACAGAGGTTCTGTCCCGGCGGGACAGCAGCCTTGCAAAAGGCATAACTTGAGTTCTGGGACTCCAAATCGAATAAACGAGTACACCGTCGCGAAGCTTAGGAAATTTCCCAACTTTTTCTAGTTATAGGAAAGACTGATTCGGACTCTAAAATTGTTTAATCTACAGATTACCACAATCTGTTCCAGTTACGTCACAGATTTTTAGGCGCTCGGTAAAACAGCCATAACTTTCAAACGGCTGATCGGAAATTAACGTGCTTTACGTCCACGGAAAGATAATTAAATTATCTACAACTTCCTAGAAGTCCGTACGGTCTGATTCGGATTCTAAATCGACGGAAACTCGAACCCTAGTTCGACTGCTCAATCTGCCCGAAAACAGAAACGTGGACAAGTTTAGATCTAACCCAAATTACTTCAAACCAGCGCCTCCAATTGATCTAAAAACTTGATAAACACCCTAATAACAGTACCTAGATCAAATCCAAGGATCCTCATGTTCATACCTTTGCCCGAAGCGCAAAACTCCAATCAATCTCCGCGAATCTCCTCGCGAATCGCTCCTCGCTCCACGTTCCTCGCTCCTCGCTCCTCGCTCCTCGCTCCACGGGATGTATCCACGAGGTGCAGGGGTGGGGTGGCCACCCTAGGGCAGCAAGGGGTGGAGGGGAGATGGTGTGGAGGTGGAGAGGTGGAGGGGTGCACGGTTTGGAGGCGCGACGGCTTGGGGAGGCGCAAGAGGGAGGTGGGGCGCAATAAGGGAGGTGGGGGCGCAAGGGGGCTGGGGGAAGCCCCTTTTAACAGCCCTCAACCCAATCCTAGTCCGTTACGGAGTCCTAATCCATCCCACCAAAGCCCACCAAGGCCCAAAACTCCTCCGGGAAGGCCCAAAACCCCGAAAACGGCCCGGAAACGTTATTAACCCCCGATCCTTATGATTTTAACCTTATTTCCACATCTCATACTGTATTTAACCTTATCATGTTCAAAAATTAAGGATACGACACTCCGAGGTGTCACACATGTTTTGTGAAGAGAGTAGGATCCACTTTACCAATTTCAAACCCCTTTTTAATGAGAAAATCCTTAAGGCATTCATACCATGCTCTAGGTGCTTGCTTGAGCCCGTAGAGCGCCTTATGGAGTTTGTATACATGTGTAGGGTTCTTGTGATCCTCCATTCCAAGTGGTTGCTCAACGTAAACCAATTCGGCGATTGGACCATTTAGGAAAGCACTCTTGACGTCCATTTGATAAAGCTTGAAATCATGGTGAGTAGCAAATGCAACCAATATACGAATTGACTCAAGTCTAGCAACGGGAGCATAAGTCTCACCAAAATCCAAACCTTCAATTTGAGTGTATCCTTGAGCTACCAACCGAGCTTTATTTCTTGTGACAACTCCGTTTTCATCTTGTTTGTTGCGGAAGACCCATTTGGTTCCTATCACGTTTTGATTTGGCCTTTCCACCAACGACCACACCTTGTTTCTAACGAAGTTGTTGAGCTCTTCATGCATTACCATTACCCAATCCGAGTCTTTTAGTGCATCTTCTACCTTCAAAGGTTCCAAAGTAGACACAAAAGAGTAAAATTCACAAAAATTAGATACTCTTGAGCGTGTAGTTACCCCCTTTTGGATGTCGCCGAGAATGTTGTCAACGGGGTGATCTCTTTGGATGCTTTGATGCACTCTTGGATGTGGTATTTGGGATGTTTGTTGAATTGGCTCATTGTCTTCAAATTGATCATCCTCTACGAGTTTACTTGGGCTTTCTTGAGAAACGTCTTGACTTTGACTTGAGGTGGGAGGCACCACTTGTGTAGAAGAGTTGTCTTGATGCTCCTTTTCTTGCGGTCTCACTTCACCTATTGCCATCTTCTTGATCGCAATATTTGGTTCTTCCTCATTTTTCTAACACATTCAAATCAACTTGCTCTACTTGAGAGCCGTTAGTTTTATCAAATGTCACGTCTCTCGCTATTTCAACACAACCCGAGGTTTTGTTGAAAACACGATAGGCGTAAGCATTTGATCCATATCCTAGCAAGAAACCTTCATCAATCTTTGGAGCAAATTTGGAGTTCTTAGGCTTCTTGTTTAGGATAAAGCATTTACTACCAAAAACTCTAAAATATGAAACGTTTGGTTTGTTACCAGTGAGGAGTTCGTAAGCCGTCTTCTTCAAGATCTTGTGGAGATACAATCGGTTGATCGCATGACATGCGGTGTTGACTGCTTCCGCCCAAAATTGATCGGAAATCTTGTATTCATCAAGCATTGTCCTTGCCATTTCGATCAACGTCCGGTTCTTCCTCTCCACCACGCCATTTTGTTGAGGAGAATATGGAGCAGAGAATTCATGCTTGATCCCTTCTTCATCAAGAAATTCTTCGACTTGAGAGTTCTTGAATTCACTTCCATTATCGCTTCGAATCTTCTTGATCTTTAGTTCGAACTCGTTTTGGGCTATTCTTACAAACTTCTTGATTATTCCTTGTGTCTCACTTTTCTCTTGCAAAAAGAATACCCACGTGAAGCGTGAAAAATCATCAACAATGACTAAACCATACTTGTTACCTCCGATGCTTATATAAGCAATAGGTCCAAAGAGGTCCATGTGTAGAAGCTCCAATGGTTTCGTCGTCGTCATGATGTTCTTCGCGGGATGACGTGCTCCGACTTGCTTTCCGGCTTGACAAGCGCTACAAATCCTATTTTTCTCAAACTCAACATTCGTTAGTCCAATGATGTGATCACCCTTTAGAAGCTTGTCGAGATTCCTCATGCCAACATGGGCTAGCCGGCGATGCCACAACCAACCCATGCTAGGCTTTGCCATCAAGCATGTTTGAAGTTTAGCGCTATTTGAATTGAAATCAACCAAATAGAGCTTACCCTTCAAATATCCTTTAAAAGCAATTGAGGAATCGTCTCTTCTAAAGACGGTCACATCCACATTAGTGAATAAACAATTATAACCCATCTCGCAAAGTTGCGACACGGATAGCAAATTGTAATTTAAAGATTTAACTAGCAAGACATTTGATATTGAATGATCATTAGAAATAGCAATTTTACCTAATCCCATTACCTCACCTTTACCGTTATCACCAAACACAATATTTTCATATTGTGACCCTTTTTCATCAAAAGATGAAAACATTTTCTTTTCTCCGGTCATGTGGTTTGTGCAACCACTATCAAGCACCCAACTTGACCCCCCGGAGGTATAATCCTACGAAAACACATCAAGTCTTGTTTTTAGGTACCCAAATTCTTTTGGGTCCTTGCATGTTAGTAACTAAAACCTTCGGTACCCACACCTTCCTTTTGCTCGCATCAATAGAGTGGTGGGCACCGACAAAATGAGCAACCACTTTACCACGGTGGTTCCTCTTTAACATATACGATGCATAATGAATAGATTGGGATGTATGACATTGAGGATGCTTCTTTGATTCTTGCCCGGTCTTGATGACATGTGTGGTGGTCAATGGTTGTTTGTCATTTCCTTTGATAAACTTGAAGCATTCCTTACCTCTTACCACCACACGGTCATTTCCTTTGCACTCGTACTTATCATATCCAAGCCCTTCTTTGTTTTTGTTGCCTCGACCATTTATGGTCTTATATAGGGCATCCTTGGATTGATAAGTCTTCATGCAACCGTATCTTACCAAGGCACTTAATCTCTCGTTTTCGCTTTTTAATACTTGCACAAATTGAGAGTTAGTAGTACAAGTATTAATATCAATATTGTAGCATCGAGAGCAGCCATTGCTAGTGGAAGGAATAGAAGCCATTGAAGAATCAATAATTGGAGAATTAAGATCATTAAGAGATTCAATTTGCACTTCAAGAGCTTGAAGATTGTTTTCTAGTCTTATGACATTCTCTTGAAGTGACTCATTTGACCCCTTAAGCAATACTATTGAATTATTAGCCAAATCAAGCTTTTTGGTTAACAATTCAATTGTCTTCTTTTCTTTTGTAAGGACCTTCTCGAGAGCAAGGTTTTTCTTTTTCTCACAAATAAGCAACTCTTCTTGCTTCTCAAGAGTTTCCTCTTGGCTATCTATTCTTTTCAATAGCTTATGGATCTTATCAATGGCCGATTTGCTTAAATCACAAAATAGAGCATCATCATCATCATCATTATCATCACTATCTAATTCACTATCGCTACTTGGAGGTTTTGACTTAGTCATTACCTTCCGCCCTTTTGCCATGAGACAAACGGGTGTGTCGTCGTTGTCGGTGTCGCTCATGTCGCCGAAGAGTGATTTTGTTGGAGGAGCGGCTTCAATGGCAACGGTGGCGACTCCTTCATCATCGGTGTTGGAGTCGGAGTCATTTGAATCCCATTCTTCGCCAATATGAGCTCGCCCCGAGTACTTCTTCTTGTAGCTTTTATTCTTCTTGTTTGGCTCAATCTTCTTTTGCTCATTTGAGGTGGTCTTCTTTTTCGGACAATCGGCGATGAAGTGTCCAACTTCACCGCACTCATAGCAAGCCCTCTTCACATTTTTTTCTTCTTCTTGACTTGTCATTGTAATTCTTTTTGTATTTGCTTGACCCGTCATACTTGAGGAATTTCTTGAATTTTCTCACAAACAAGGCCAAGTCTTCCTCATCCTCACTTTCATCTTCTTCATCTTCACTCGAGCTTGAGTCTTCTTTCTTGTTTGCTTTCAATGCGATTCCCTTTGATTTTGAGCTCGAACTTTGCTTTGCTAGGTTTTTCACTTCTTTTGCTTCTTCCTCCATAAGCTCATGTGAGAGAATCCTTCCGAGCACATCATTTGGAGTGAGCCGTTTAAAATCTTTTCGCTCTCGTATAAGTGTCACGAGAGTCGAATTCCTTGGAGCAAAGGCCCTCAACATCCTCTTCACCACTACATGATCCGTCATGTCCTTGCTTCCAAGCCCTCTAATCTTGTTGACAAGAATCATCAACCGATCATACATTTGTTGAGGTGTTTCATCATCATTCATGACAAATCTCCCCAACTTTCCTTCAAGCAACTCGATTTTTGATTCTCGTACACTTGATGTTCCCTCGTGAGCTACTTGGAGAGTGTCCCATATCTCTTTTGCTTCTTCTAAGCCATCCACTTTGTTGAATTCCTCGGGACTCAACGCTCCAAGTAGGACACTTGCGGCTTGAGCATTGCGGTGAATGTTTTGCTCTTGCTCCGGTGTGAGCTCCATGTCGTCTTCCGGCATATCCAAACCTGTGCAAACAATCTTCCATACACTAGGATGAAGCGACATTAGATGCATTTTCATTTTGTGCCTCCAAGCGGAGTAGTACGTGCCATCGAAGAAGGGAGCACGCCCGGAGGGCACAGTGATATATGAATGCGAAGAAGAAGTATTCAACTTTTCATAATTGAAAGGAATTTGAGCTCCCTGATTGGATGTAGATGTGGCTTCCTCTTTTCTCTTTTCGGGAGTTCCATCTCCGACCCTTGGACTATTTTGCTCGTCCGTCACGACAACCTTCAACCCCGTATTCGCCATCACGTTCCCTTCAAGCGGTTAGGCCTTCAAGAAGGTTTGGCTCTGATACCAATTGAAAATATGAGACAATTGCCTAGAGGGGGGGTGAATAGGCTAATCAAAATTTTAGACAAATTAAAGCAGCGGAAATAGTACGAATATTCCGATCCAGTATCGGAACTTCCGATATCTTCGGAACTTCCGTAATCAAATCGGAATATCCGATTAACACTAAACAAGTGAAATCAAGATTAGGACAAGCAATTTAAACTACTTGTATTCGGCAACTAATATGAGCAACAAAGTAAATCCACGAGACTAAATAGACAAGAGAACACAACAATTTGTTTCCCGGAGTTCGGATCCTTGAGGGGATCGTACGTCTCCGTTGAGGAGGCTCCCAAGGAGCCAGGTCTTTTCCAACCCTTTCCTCACAAACCTCGGTCACACTTGAGGCTTGATTCCACTATTGGATCCTTTCCTTTCGGAGGCGGAGCCGGCCTTCACAAACTTCTCACGGCGTCCCACAATCGTCGGGGGCTCGTGAGCGACGCCTAGCCGTCTAGGAGTCCTTCAACCTCCAAGAGTAATGAATGCACTTGATTCTTGATCTTGGAGAGGTCCTCTAAAATCTCAAGATGAATGACTACTTAGCTCTTGACTCATACCCACACTTGACGATTCCTCACTCACTAAATGATCCCTAAGATCAAGGAGGAGGATGGCTCATGTTTGCTCTAGAGAGTGCTCAAGAAGCTCAAGTGTTCAGCCCAAGCAAGAGTGTAACCCACAAAAGGGAGAGGAGAGGGGTATTTATAGTTTTGGTTCAAAACTAGCCGTTACCCCCGCACTCAGCTGCACATCGGAATATCCGAACCAAACTTCGGAACTTCCGAAGAGTGCAAACTACCAGAACTTGGAAAGCTTCCAACGGTCGAAAACTACAGACATCGGAGTGTCCAAAAACAACTTCGGAACATCCGATGACACCCAGAGAGGGAACCAAGCTAAACAACACTTAGTCCACATCGGAATGTCCGATATAAAATATCGGAACATCCGAAACAAACAGAGAGTTCCCAAACTGGAAAACAACCACTTCGGAACTTCCGAAGAAACAACTTCGGACAATCCGAACCAGACAGAGCACCTTTCCACAAGATAAGCACACATCGGACCTTCCGATACCCAATATCGGAACATCCGAAGTTAACGAAGAGCTCCCAAGCTAAAACTCAGCAGTATCGGAACATTCGATACAAACATCTAATGTCCGACCCAAACAGAACACAACGGACTGAAGCACAACTATATTTCGGAACTTCTGAAACATCGGAATGTCCGATACTACATCGGAACATCCGACTTGAACTTTAACACAAACTCATTCCGAAGCTAGAGAGAACACTTCTAACCCTTGAGAGACTCGACTAAGTTCATCTTGAGTGAGGAGACCATCTCTAAGTCAATTTTAATGCATCCCTCTTAATAGTACGGCAAACCTATGACTTCAACAAATCGAAAATTACAATCGGAGATGCCGTTTTTCTTACTCTACGAGCTTGAGGATACCCAATTACATAGATGATCTCTTCTCGAACCTTTTACCTGTTCATGAACTAGTTGAACACATTAGATTCTTTAATCGTTTGTCATTAATCATTCAAAACCAATTTTAGGGGGCCTAGATGCACTTTCAAATTCCTGTAAAACTGGATTTTAAGGGAAGATGATCATTGGATGGACATTGACGGGAATTGAGAGGAAATTCATCTATTGCATTTTGCTAATAATGCTTACGGAGTACTTTTATATTCACTCTTGCTAAATCCCTCTTTGGTAGAGAATTGCCATGGTGGCCAAGTGTCTGGTGGAAATATGGATCCCAATGGACTCACCTACCCGCAAGATCTAGGTTATGAGGGTGGGGACTACCAGAAGAATTAGATTAATAGATAGATTGTGCACTACCTTTTGTCAACTTTTGGGTAGTTAGAATTTCTGTATTATTTTTGTTGTACTTGGATCCTATATATAATTAATGTACTAGACATTTAGCCCTGCATGGCATGGAATGTAATAAAGTTCCATTTCAGTCTCTAATCATTGTTCTGTTGCAACACTCTGAACACGATGTACTAATTGATAAAACATCGGATGCGCTCAATATTTTGATTAGTTAGTATACCGAGATTCGTGTAATTATCTCAGTGTAACTGCAATGGTTACTATCATTTCCCGAGCTAATTATGCGGGTCGACACAATATATATAACAAGGGAATGTTGATAACGACTAGACTACCTATAATTATTATCTCTAAACACTATATTCAATGCATACATATAAAGGATATAAAGTAAATTTGTATATTTATTAAGGGTATAGAGAAAACATTACACTAATTTTGCATTGAAATATAAAATACATTCTATATTTATGCATACGACCATTCAAAATATATCCTTATAAACTTGGATATAGGGAGTAGAAAACCGAAAAAGAAAAAGAAACAAGATATTACAATGAGTTCCAAAAGAATATCCTGCGCAGAGATGGAGATCATCTAGAAAATAGACCGTTCAAACAGGCAAGTCTCTTACAAAATTGAAGTTATCCCTTTTCTAACCCTCTCATCTCGTTTTTTGCAAATTTAGTCCCGTGAAAGCACTAGAGATGACACATGAGTAGAAAACCGAAAAGAAAAAGAAACAAGATATTACAATGAGTTCCAAAAGAATATTCTGCGTAGAGATGGAGATCATCTAGAAAATAGACCGTTCAAACAGGCAAGTCTCTTACAAAATTGAAGTTATCCCTTTTCTAACCCTCTCATCTCGTTTTTTGCAAATTTAGTCCCGCGAAAACACTAGAGATGACACATGTCACATTCCGCGCTCTCCTATCACAGAATGTCGCTGAAGCTCGATGGACCCCACAGCAACAGCCCGCCTCCAGGTCTCTCAGCCACTCCTACCGCGCGCAGTGGCGGAATTGGGCCCATGGCAGGCCGGGCTTCAGCCCTGGGCTTAGAAATTAATACAGTGTATAGCCCAGGTATATCTAGCCCAGCCTGGGTCATAAAAATCATCCTTAGCCCATTAGCCCATACTATTTTGACCCAATCCAAAGAAAACCCTAAACCCACTCCCACCTGGCCACCTCCCACTCCCAGCCGCCAGGGGCCACCGCGCCAGCACAGCCACCTCCCACCACTCCGCCTCCGCATCTCCGCCAGGAGCCCAGGACTGCCACCGTAGGCGCCAGAGGCAGACAGAGCTCCGGCGTGCGGCTCCGCCTCCGGCACGCAGCTCCGCCTCCGGCCTCGGCGGCGTCGGCGCGCATCTCCGCCTCCGACCTCGACGCCTCCTCTCCGGCCTCACATTGCGCTCCCGCCCGACCCGCCGCCACAGACGCCCGCCCGCCGCACCCGCCGGCCCTCCAGGCTCCAGTCCTCTCTGTGACTCTGTCTCTGGCTCTCTGCCTCTCTCGGTACAGTACTATACTACTATTGTGTATTTGTATTTGTGAAATGTGATGCAAGTTTGACGTATATTTGCAATTTTGCATTAGGAATTACTTGTTATGAATTGTGCATAGGAATTGTACCATAGGAATTGTACATTTGCAAGGTTAGGTTTGAAATAGAAGTTAGGAATTATGAATTGTGCATTAATAATTGCTACTAATTTATGTAGTAACAATTTGTAATTTGTTTGATGCGCAGGAGTTTGAAATACATAATGAAGAGGACAAACCTGTTATTATCTTATTTTCCAACACAAACACATGAGCAACAATCTACTGCAGAAACAATTGAAACTGTTGCTAGTAACACAATGCAAAATACCCCTCGTGCCGTACTTAATGCGGATGACATAGTTGCCGATCCTGGGCTTAGGAAACAAATTGAGGATTTAGATGTAGATGTTAGAGATGCTGCTAGAAGGGAGTATTTGCAATTGGGTCCATGTCAACCAGTTAATCATAATTTTCCACGGAGAGTGTTTGGAAATCAGAATAGGAGCTTTCAGGAATCATGGTACAAAAAATATGATTGGTTGGAATATAGCATTGCTAAAGATGCTGCCTTTTGTTTTTACTGTTACCTCTTTAAGCAACCAAGAGCTGAAAACTATGGTATCGATGCATTCACGAAGATAGGGTTTGTTAATTGGAAGAATGCAACTAAAACTTTTGATGATCATGTTGGCAAAGTCAATAGTTCGCACAATAAAGCAAGAAAACATTGCGAGGCTTTCAAAAATCAAAGACAAGGTGTGGATTATGTGATGGCTCATGTAGCCAAGAAGGAGGAGGAAGAATATAGAGCTCACCTAAGTATTATGTTAGGTATCGCAAAATTTCTTCTATTGCAAGCTCTTGCTTTTCGTGGACATGATGAGTCTCCTAGCTCAAACAATAGGGGGAACTTCTTAGAGATGATTAAATGGTATAAAGAGAAGGATAGAAACATTGCCAAATTGCTTGATAATGCTCCGGGCAACCATTTATTGACTTCACCACTAATACAAAAACAGTTGTGCAAATCTTGTCAAGAGATCACAATGCCATTATTGAAGATATTGGGGATAGATATTTTGCCGTACTTGTTGATGAGTCTCGAGATGCATCTATCAAGGAGCAAATGGCGCTATTTTGAGGTTAGTACTTACAACTTATAATTTTTTATGTTTCAACAAGTGTGAAGATTATTAACTTTCATCTCTTGCTCTATGTAGGTATGTTAATAATAAAGGGCAGGTGATAGAGAGATTTCTTGGTGTTCAACATGTTTCTGACACAACATCTTATTCGCTAAAGCTAGCTTTAGATGGTATGCTTCATAAATATGACCTATCTATCTCTAGATTACGTGGACAAGGATACGATGGTGCATCAAACATGAGAGGAGAATTTCATGGCTTGCAAAGACGTATATTGGATGAAAATCCATATGCTTTTTATATCCATTGCTTTGCCCATCAGTTGCAATTAGTGGTTGTTTCTATTGCCAAATGTTGTTCTCCTGTCTTAGATTTCTTCAACTACATCACATTGATTGTCAATACAGTAAATGCTTCTTGCAAGAGAAGAGATCAATTGGCTCAAGAACACCATGATAATATTGTCAACAATTTGGATAGTGGTGAAATTTCCACAGGAAGAGGGAAAAATCAACAAACTAATCTTGCAAGACCCGGTGATACCCGTTGGGGCTCACATCATAAAACATTGTGTCGTGTACTACTCATGTGGGACTCGGTCCTAGAAGTTTTAGAGAATGTGAGTGATGATGCTACTAATGCAACACAAAAAATCACAGCTTCAGGTTTGTTAGAAAAAATGGAGAGTTTTGAATTTATATTTATACTTCATCTTATGATCAGAATATTGGGCAAGACTAATGATCTATCATAGTGTTTGCAAAAGAAAGACCAAAATATTGTTCGTGCTATTTGTTTGATTGATACCACATTGAAGAAAGTTGAGTACATAAGAAATCATGGTTGGGACGAGTTATTTGAAGAGGTGAAGACCTTTTGTCTTCAACATTCAGTCATTATGCCAAGTATGTCAGATACAATAACAGTTAGGGGTCGTTCACGAGGTCGCGGTGGTCAATTGGTAACTTACTACCATCATTTTCACCATGAAATATTTAATGTGGTGCATGACCAAATAATTGTTGAGTTCAATAACCGTTTTGCTGAAAGATCTACTCAATTATTGAGGTGCATTGCTTGTCTTGATCCAAGAAATTCTTTTGCCAATTTTGATGAAGACAAACTAATTAAACTTGCTAAGATGTATGCTACCGACTTCTCCCAATATGATTGTCTGGTGCTTAGGGACCAACTTGGAACATTTATTGATGATGTAAGAGGTGATGTGGATTTCTCAAGCTGTAATGACCTTGGAAATCTTGCTGTGAAGATGGTTGAGACTGATAGATACACAGTTTTTCCATTGGTATATCGTCTTATTGAAATGGCCTTGATATTGCCAGTGGCAACAGCAACAGTAGAAAGAGCTTTCTCAGCTATGAAAATTATTAAGATTGATTTGCGGAATAAGATAAGTGATGAATGGATGAATCATAGCATGGTATGCTATATTGAGCGTGACATATTTGCAAGTATTAAAGATGAAAAGATTTTACAACGTTTTCAAGGGATGAGATCACGTAAGAGACAATTATCTGTTGCTAGCGGTAAGTTCAATTCTTGCAAATTTAAAGTCATGTCTTTTGCATTTGTATACATCGGCGTTTTCATTTACTTTGTGTCTTTGTATGTGTCTTCATAGGTTCTGGTTCTTGTCCTAACATTGATGAAGAGATGACAAGCTAGGTTGGGACAAATCTTTGTTATTGAGGTACTAATTTTTTTTTATGCTGTATTGTTTTGCCATATTTTTCTTTTGTTTAAGTGTTATGTCAACAATGCATTTGTATTGAACTATTGTCGTACCGTAGTGTGGAAAAAAATTGCTATTAGTTATATGCTTAAAAGTTTAGCCCGAGGCTTGCAAGTTTTTTGGTTCCGCCACTGACCGCGCGCGTTGTCCAGGCGCAAAAGCGGCTGGTCCCAAGCTCGACGAGCCAATCCCACACTCACCTGCCCGTTGCCGTGGCTTGCCGGGCGCAGGAGCACATTCGGTGATGGGAAGAAGGCCAAATCTACAAATTCCTTCACAGGGAGCTAAATTTGCAAAAGAAAAAAAAAACTGACCCCATCCTTGACAACGAGATAACACGTGTCACCTTCCGTGCTCTCCTGTCGCAGGATGTCACCAAAGCTCGCTGGACCACAGCAAGACACCTCCATGGCTCCCAACCACTCCGACGTTTTCCACACGCACTATCAAGGAACAGAAACAGCTGGTCCTAAGCTCGCCCACCACCGAACGAGGGAGCACCTTCCGCAGCAAGGAGGGAGTCAAATCTGCAAATTCGTTCACGGGAGCTAAATTTGCACACACAAAAAAGAAAAGAAAAAAGAGTAGGATGTTTGAGCTTACACAAAAGGTGAGTCAGAAGAGCACAACGGGCACAGCACAGACGACTTTCACAAATTCACAATATGATCCAAGCTAAGTCAAAGCCAATCTAACTGGTTAATTGCTGTACAAGTTTCTTGCTTGTAGCTGACTACTGATTAAAATGCTACACACTACGCTTGACAGCTACTAAACTGCATAATCAGAGAAACATTATATTCGCCGTACGTTTGCAGCAATAGTACAATATGGACAGTGGCGATCGTCGAAGCTTCATCGGTCATCTTAAGTAATTTTCGCGGGATTTTGCATTCATGGTGCCGCCATGCCCTCTTGGAGAATATATAGATGAAGCAGGCATCACACCTTGGTTATTTGCAGGAGCCTGGTGGTTCTCGTTCTGCATGATAAGCAAGCGCTCATGACTTTTGTCATGTTAAGAGTGATAGTAGCAAATGAATGAGTGATGAAGAAAAAGGGAACATACGCTAACATAAGACTTTAGTGATGAGGCATTGTCAACAGCTTCAGTCACACGATCTGATGGCTGATGGAAAAGCAACAGAGCTATAGACCGATCAATTGGATTTGTCTGCGTCTCAATGTGCCCAAGATCGACAAACCTACAAAACAGAGACATCAAAGTGGAAAAGCGTCAGATAGACATAGCAGCCATATTGCCTCCATTGCAGTTTTAAGTAATGCAATCCAATAAATGATCTTCAACCATAATTATCTAAAAATAGTAGTTTACAGTACCGGCTATATCTAAAGGTGGACCACTATGTATTATATTATTTTGTCACAAAGAGCTATATCATAAGTTTCAAGGGTTAGGTTTCGGCTAAGTAACCACTGTAACTGCAAAAATTATCAATGCCCAGCATAAAACAAATAAATTATATTGAAAATGAATCGAAATAAGAAATATGTTCTGATCTACATGGGCTACTTTCTTTAGGACCAAGATATCAAGATTTGTTTGGACGAAATGAAATGCAACATTTCAGAACACGGTATAGAGATAACCGGTACTGCAAAAGATATTGAAGGAGAAAACACATGGACATCATGGAGAAGTTTGTGGATTAAACAATAATCAAATGTATTCCACAGGACAATGGCAGTATTCAAAGCCGCAAATAATGATTCATGATTCGAGAAGTATAGAGAACATCTTTTGTGAGAAATCTGACATACTTGCCCGAAGTTTCTGCATTTTGCATATCCTTTACATCCTGGCTATCATCATTGCTGTTTGTGTTTGGAAAAACTTGCCTATTCTGTGCACTTCTTGCTAGGCGGTATAAACCATCTCTAATGCACAATTTGGTTTTCACATCCAGCTGAAGCAGCCAAGGCAATAAAAAGAAAAAGAAAGAGAGAAAAAAAGTTAAGTTCAATAACGCAAAACATAGATTATCTATTGTAGCTCAGTGTCCTCAAGAATAGAAACTTTTGGTTGTACCATATTACAGGCCTTTACTTTGATCAAGCCAAGATTATGATTGTTTAAGAGAATCAGAATGCCAACACTCCCTAAGTGGAAGCATAGCAGTGAAGAAGTCGCTCAAATAAACATCAAGGACCGGAAGAAATATATATACATCAATAACAACAACAGAAAATAAT
This sequence comes from Rhipidocladum racemiflorum, assembly GCA_036346355.1. Taxonomy (NCBI): domain Eukaryota; kingdom Viridiplantae; phylum Streptophyta; class Magnoliopsida; order Poales; family Poaceae; genus Rhipidocladum; species Rhipidocladum racemiflorum. The sequence continues at coordinate 35,117,514 of CM070580.1, read as the reverse complement.
CCATTGTACCTGACTAACTGCATCCTGAAGTTGTCGAAAGCTGTTTTCTTCAACTGAGTTATCTGAAGAAACAGATGATACAAAGGTGCCATCCACTACCATTGAGGTACCCATTGTAACTTGAGAATCCTCCAAACTTCTTTTTCCTACGACTCCTTTTTCAATTTCATATTTCTCACAAGGATATGACACTCTTCTTGTCAATGTTTCATGACTTAGATGTCCAGCTACCACATTATCACCTATAGGCTGTCTTGGTTGTAAACTGGCCACTTTCTTCTGCACTGCACTCGTACAGTAAAAAAATGTCGCATCAGATACCATAAGGCAAACAAACATGCTCATAATAAATACTAGAAACATTCTAAAAGAAAATTGTTGAATGTATAGGGCTCAAACCTTTCAAATTCCTCTGTGCAAAAGAAGCTCCAGATGGACTAAACTGGCAGTTTCTTTCTGGATAGGACTCAGAAGTAATGTTACTTGGTGAAGTCGAATCTAAGTAGTGCTTTGGCTTCAGTGAATTCATAGAGGAGCTTAGTTGAGAACCTGAAGCTATAGAAAATTTCTGGTCTTCAAGCTGTTGCATGACATTTTCTGATGAATATTGATTTCCAATCTGCATTATGACCACAGCAGTAAATTGATGGAGATTAAATTCTATAACTCGCTGGGAAAATTACCATCACAAATGGACACCAGTCAAAGAAAAGACCATGCACTACTAGTAATAGGTGATCTCTTATCCTCATGGGACTACCTCCTAAGCACATGCCATCACATAAACAAACAATCCAATAGTAAATCCATTACAAATATTGAGTTATGACTAGTAATGCAGTTACAGGGCTGTACTTGAGCATCAAGTGGCTTTTGGTCAGAGGTGAAAACAAAGGAAGAAACAGTCCCTAAGGACACACGAATTACATCAGAGCAATGTGCGCAATAACTTAGAAAAACTTAATCACATGCTTCCACAGAGGTCAATAATTTTTTAATGGTTTCTGGTTTCTGATCTTTCCAGAAGAATGGTCACGGATATAATATGAAACAATCAGAGAAGTTGGAACTTAAAATACGAATTACTAGCTTAGTTACTCTATTCAAAACACACCATTGACAAAATAGCAAGCAATCCAGATTATAACATGACATTTTGATATTCGACTGATTGAAAAGGTCAAGTTACCATATCAAGGCTTCCATGTCCACTGCATATCTGGTCGGTGGACAACGATTCTATTGCATCACCTTGGTAAGCCTATGGTAGATTAAAAAAAAATTAAGAACAAAGAGAAAATAAAAGGTTTGGATTGCGTCAATCAATAGTCAATACAGCCTAGAAAAAAGGTACTTGCCTGTTCACCATTTACATTCACATTCTTTTGTTCATTAAATGGATAATTGTCATTGAATTGCTTGTCACATACAGCAGCTGAAGGATCAGCTATTGGCAGGGTTTTATCTAGTGTACAATTGAATGCTGACAAGTCATCCAGCATTCCATAATCTGAATAAGAGGACTCAAACCCAGACTGCAAAGCAGCATCGGAAGAGTAAATGGCATCTGAAGAAGGAATCCATGATAGCTCATCCGTGTTCTCCAGTTGCCGTTGACCATATGTGGAATCACACCTCCTTTCAGAAAGAGAATAGATCAGCAAAAAGAAAAAAAGGGACTAGAGTTCTGTTTGATCTTAAGCATATACAGGAAACATTCTGAATACCTGAATAATGTATCAACATCCTCAAAATTATCTATGCCAGGCCATTCGATGTAGCTTAGATCATTATCTCCATAGCTGAGGCCACTTTGTGGAAAGCTGTGATTATTGAGAACAGGTGAACCATTGCTCAGTGCAAACTGACAACTATTCCAATTGTCTGATGGATATCTGGTTTCAGAGATAGTATCGTCTGTTCTCAAGGGAAAGGCACTTAGTTCAACTTTGCCGTCCCCTATGCAGTCATCAGTACTGTTGACATCCTGGGATACTATCCCATTGGCAGAATAGATCTGCTCTGAACTACATTTCTGTGAATCTGAATTATTTGCTCCAGAGATGACACTTTGGGGAATTTTTTCACTGGCAACCCCAGGCTTCAACTTCTTACTGGTGATATTCAGAACCCCAGCTCCATTTTCGTGTTCATTGTTGTTACTCCGAGAAAATTCATCCTTGAATTTACCTTCAAACTGTAAAAGCACTACATACTCAGTCACAAGCATAGAGCAGGGAAATTCAATTACTTATATCGAGTTTTTGCCAAGGTCCAATGAAATGAAATGGCTGACTAGGTTTTACCCATAACAGAGTCCAGTATTTGGCTGATTACCCCATATAATATTACCCTACCCTTAGTAAAAGAAAAAAGTTACAAGTATTTGCAAACGGAGGGAGAATCCAGCCCTGAATATTTTTATAAAGGTCAACTTGCTTCAATCAAAGCTGACTGTCCCTAGTTGACACTTGGCACTCTGCCATACGAGGGGCTAGCCCACTAGCACCACTAATCTATCCATAGCAAAAGCAATTGAAGTTCTACTATGGGTGGCTAGCGCACTTCAGCGATACTAAACACCAACACTTCCTCCACAAAGAGAGTGGCAACACAAGATTCATATTTCCCCTTTCTCTTGGGTTCACCTGCTTACCAAACATTCTAGCAAAAGATAAACCGACCACCAGTAAACAAAACTACTCTGCAATTCAAGTTAACCAAGCAGGGGAAAGAGACTTGAGGTTTGAACCATAACCAATAGCTACAGCATCCAAATTTAAATAGAATGCTAGAATATATTGATATTTTACTTCTTACACTAAATGGTAGAATATATATGCATCTTCTTCCAAGATACAAAGAATCTACCCTGACAGACTAATTTCTCAATCTAGGTACTTGTAAAAATTCTTCAGAGTCTCACTTTGATCTATACATCTTCATTTTTTCAGTTCTCGTTGATAATTCTGCCTATGTTTTTACCTTACTTCCAGTTCCTGCCTAAGCCAGCTCACATAAGGACACAAGAACTCCTACTAAGAAACTTCTAATTAGCAAACCAATAGATTCGACACCATAGAGTATCAATCCATCGAACAACTGCTACAGTAGTATCTCGATGCCATATCCACAAACAATTCATCAAAATCATGAGATTACCTCACCCACCCATAAAAATTTCATCAAAATCATGAGATTACCTCGCCCACCCTCCAATCTGGCATCCCTACAACTTCTATGCAGGCGCTAAACTGTACCAATCCACCGGATTTGATATCATATTCAACTCAAAATCCCCAGCTCTTGGTCAAATCCTACAAATCAAAAAGAAAAAAATGAGTTGAATAATCTGAAAAATTAGAGGTACTTTAATTGAACAAAAAAACCTTTAAGTACCAGACTACTGCAGTCATTACAGGATCTTTTAATCGAACTGTATAATTGATTAAATTGTATAAAAATACAAAAAAAAAAAAATCCTATTGCATGAACAACTACAGGGCCTTTTTGAACTGAAATGATCTTTTAAAAATTGAATTGAATTGAAATGAGTTGAGTACTAAACATGCAAACAAGAAAATTAATATTGCAAGGTTCTCTCACCTTCCCAAATCCGAACGATTGGATCAGGACCTGCAAAACAAGGGGAAAACCCATATAATCACCTGAAAAAGCTCCGAAAGACACGGGATTAAAACGCGCGGCTCGAATCATACAACAAAGTCCAAGAAAAACAACCTAGACATACAAAAACCCAAAAACACCAACCAAAAGGAGCCAAGAACCCGAGCAACTAACCCATCCGAAGAAGCGCAAGATAACAAGTCTCAAAAACAACCACCAGAAAATTCTGCGGAAAGAAAGGAGACAAGGGAAAAGAAACACCATCGCCCGAAACAGCAAATCACACCGAACAGGAGGAGAGCGAAACGGCCAAGCGGAACCTGAAACCCGCCCGAAAGAGGCAAAGGGCAGCAGCAAGAAGAAGAAGAAGAAGAAGAAGAAGAAGAAGAATTCCCACCTGAATCCGGGACAAATAAACAACGGCACGAACAACCGTAGCCTGGAGATGCAGGCAGAGCCGCCGCAGCGCAGAAGGACGAAGGAAGGGGAGGCTTGTTCGCTCCTCTGTCTCTAGAGGCTTCCGGAAAATTCTTTTCTCTCGCACGAATTTTTTCCCCACGAGTATCTCCTAATTTTTAAGTAGAGGGGGGGAGAGAGAGAGAGGAGTAGCAGCGTGCGGCGGCGGCACTATCCGAGATAGGGGTCGTCGTGGAGCAGTAAAATATAAAGGAGATTTGTTTTTTGGGGTGGGCGCTGGATAAGCTAGCGGCTGGGAGCGGGCGAGGTGGGCCCGGGGGAGGTAGTGGACGCCGGGCGGCCGGCGCGACCCGATCAGTTGCTCGCCCCCCATTGGACCCCCGGTGGGGGTGGGGCCCACGTAAGGGCCCGCGTGGCAGCGGTTGGAGGCCAACGCGGGCAGCCGAACCGACGGCTGCGGCTGGGCCGCTAAAACAGCCGTGGTGGCCGGAGCCAAGAGTTGATCGGAGCAGGCAGGGCGCGCGGATCCGGGTGAGCGGGTGGCACCTCCCGAAATTTGGAAAGTTCCGTAAAATCATCATTTTAATGGATCAAATTTCTGTTGATTTAATTAATTTTGATTTTAGTGGTTTAGAGTCGTTAAGATCTTAGAACTATTTGTATTATATTTTTAGCTGATTTTAAATGTATGCGTTGGATTTATGATATTACGAAATTATTTTATAAGACTATAGAGTTGCACGTGTGAAATGTGCCAGAAACAGGTAAAAATACATATGGTGTTGGGCTTCTTGTGCTTGGTGTTAGGCCATCCTCACGTAGAGGCGAGGGAGGGACATAGGCAATGGTGCATGACCAATCATGATGGATTCCTCGCAAGACAAAAAAATGTTGGTGACCAACAAGATCTATTTGTGCTTAACGTCTCCTCTTGAGCAGGACTCGTCAGTCGTCACTCCCCAGCCTTCGGAACTAGAGCGGTAGTGCAGGGCAGCCAGTGATGCCCTAGTGATCAAGTTAGGTTTTGGCAATGCACCATGGACGATCCAGATTGCATGTGTTGATGCACTCGTGTGTAGATAATCCATTCTGCAAAAACTAGTTGAGCCTTACCGAGTTTTTCGAATTTAGCTCGTTAAAGATTCTGAACTCTACTGCAAGCTTGAGCTTGACTCGAACCATCCTAGATTGACTAGCTTGTCAAGTTCAAGCTATTTCTATAACACTAGTCTACGATACAAAGCTAACACATGCACGAAAATAGGTTGACAAGTAGACATCCATCTAGACTATCCAATCTACCCAAAATCATATGTAAATGGTGTGAACAGTGACCATTTCCAATGAATCAGATTTCTACATTTTTCCCATAAAATTTCTTTGAACCAAATTGGGTCTAAATTAACTTGATATAGAACGATTACAAAGATTTAGCTATTTTTTTGTGAGTGCATGTTTTAATGGCTCCCAACATGTTTATAGAGTCCTATTATATACTAGAAATTACAACATTAATTGTAGGAAAAAACAATCTATTTATCAAGCTAATGGACCTAAAGTTATAGTGGCTCAGATCAAATATAAATCAATTAAGCCATAGTCCAACTAAAATAAAACAAAGTAGAGATTAAATATGAGATGATTGCATAGAGTAACCGTTAGAAATTTGAAACATTATGCATGGCATCTAAATATATAAATTGTGGATTGAATCTCTATTATGGTCTTGTTTGTTTTGGTTTAGACTTTATGGCTTTATGGCTTAAAGCTAGTTTTTTTTTGGCTTAATGAGTTTACAATCTGCCTGCTTTTTAAGTCAAGATAGGCTCTTTTGTCATCATGCTTTTTGAGAGGTTGGATGGTGTAGCATACTGTTGGAAAGTCTGAAATACCTTTAAGGGTTGTGAAGACTTTTCTTATGTACTGATTTATCTAATACAAATGTTAGTTTTAGCCTTTTCAGGCATATACTTGGAACTGAAAATATTAAAGTTACGGCTAAGTTCGTTGAAGCAGCTACTAAGCTAAAATGCAGATACGATCTGAGCCTATTTTGAGTTAGATAATGTCGGTAGAGATATAATGAGGCTTGAAGTGGGGATCCTCTCATATTTCATGGCATATATTCCTGATTTGGCATTGCTATTCTTGCATCATGACTAACAGGGTAAGAACATATTAACATTAGAAGTTTAGAACATTTGCTGCATAGATAAACTCTAAAGCATCAAGAGGAACAATTGGGGGAACTAAGAAATATAAAGGACAACGCATTGGAAACTAGAGCATGGAACACCATTGAGCTTGAGAGCTTGTGCACAGGGCAAACACAACGAGAGAAAAATGCTGACATCATCAAAGAATAGTAGTACATCAGTTTTAGCTACAATACATATATTCAAAAACGTAATTCTCATCTTGATTACAAGCTGTAATAGTATGATTTATTCTACTAGACATATACGATGTGATGATAAATCAAAGTATGTATGTTGAATCTTCTCAGTGTAGAAGGCCAATGGCTCTACCGCAGAGTAAGGCGTTCATAGGAATGATGTACTCGTTGGAGAAGCTCTGCTCTGTCATCCAGACTCTCTGGCACAGTTGCTAACCGAGGTATTGTCGATCCCAGTTTGCCGACCTCAGGTTCCACATCCCTTGGTTTTCCAGCGACACCAAGATCGCCAACCATCCATTTGGGTACACCTGAATTCAAAGTTTCATCATGTTCAGGTTCATCCATGTTCAGAGTTAGCTCTTCAATTACTCTGACTAGGTATTACAAAGAATCTCATGGCAGTCTTCAGGCCGTACTTGAACTATATGTCTTGCTTGTGCATTGATCAAGTTGTAGCTCGTGCACTGCTGAAAACTGTAGCTTACCCGACAACCCAAAAATCGTATCCATCAAGATGACATGACTGCATTTCATTCTCAAAGTTCTGGAACACGACCTCAATAAACTAGTGAAGATACAAGCCTAAGTAATCATGTAAAGATACAACCCAGAAATCATATATTTATTTTCCACATTGTGAGTAACTCTGCACGCCGCAATCTAAGAAATTATGGTTGTTAATTTTATCATTCCCTTAAACTAGTGAAGATACAAGCCTCAGTAATCATGTAAATAATTAAGAAAATGAATAATAGTACATTGTAAGCCATGGCTTCTTAAATATTACTAGTGCATATCTTGCTTCTATGTAGGAATGGGCTGCTGAGAATTGCTATTCACCTTTTTCGTGCACCTGAATTGTGGGACTACCCAACATTGGATCAATTATCAACAAGTGTGAGAGCCCCTTTTTCCTATACCGCATCGCAGACACCGCTCATCAGAGTGTACTGCACCGTATAGCAACAGGTTCTCAGATGCAGAAATCTGAACCTAAAAATTTCGATCACCGCAATCAAATCCTAGCTTCAAACCCTGCATCAAGACGCACTGCATAATGGTTCCTGGATCAAGAGCTCCAAGATCGCATACCAACATCGTGAATATCAAAGCACGTAAGCTAATTTAATTTACATAACTGGGTGTATAACTTGCGTAAATATAATACAGGCCAAAAGAAGAAGTACGACAAATGAAACCCAAAAGAAACACAACCAGCATGGTGCCCACCAACCCTAAGGCTACTGGATCGAGGAAGGGCCCACGAAGCCACAAAACTCACGAAGTGAGGCTCGCCATCATCCAGACATCATCGGTACCTTCCTCTGGGAAAAAGGTTAGCAAGCAGCGGTGAGTACACGTATGTACTCGCAAGACTTTAGTGTATGGAAATATAATTAAATGCATGCCGATACAAATGAAATGGCTGCTACACTAGGTCTCATATAAAAGCGGCAGCTTGAAACAGTTCATCGAAAAGTAGTACATAATGTAAAAGACAATGCTTGAATAAAACATATTTACAAAGAAATGTAACATTTGAGCTTCTCGGCACTGGGATACTAAACGACATCCATATATGCATAAATCCACCAAGTACCATACCGAACCAAATACCTTTAGCTAGACTCAAGTAACTTTTATTTTTGAAACCAAAACAAATACTATACTCGATCCATTAATCAAGAATTGCTCTTAACCGTGAGCACGGCTAATCGATTAGATTTGTTTTAAGACTCTGAGTTTGCACACTTTACCCAAACACAATTCATAATTGCACTCCTGTCACCAGGATACACGCGATACCGAGAGGTACCGATATGCAAGAATGAACTATTCGTTCCCATCGTTAAGGGTTTAGCCACACCCTCAAAGACCGCGAAAAACCCCTGCTATGGCGAAAGAGGCCAACTCCACACGAAGGGAGCCACCGGAGAAGAAACCTTGTGACGGCGGCCAAAATACGCATCAGCGGCATTTCCCATAGCATGGCGCACGCCGTTGTATCATTTTATGAATCGAGGATCTATCATGCCGCATCTACCGCCTATGCACACAAAGGTACAACCTGGTGGTTTTGAAAACATACACCGCTACCGCCCGCTTCTACGTGGGAGATCATCCACTCTTCGGCCTACCAACAGGCACAGCTAACCCCTCACACTTTAGGTACTAGAATAGACTGTCCCATACCAGCTTGCGTGGTTGCGCTGCGTTCATTCAGAAAGCGTCTCAAGTTCAGTCCTTATAGTTTTTGCCTAGTGACTCAAGCGGGGAACTCCACTTAACTAGCCAACCACTCGCCACCAATGTAACTAGCACATAATATACCTCCCGCCAAGTCTAATTATCGACTAGACATTCCACATTTACCAAAGTACTTTCACAAGTCACATTTTCAAAACCAATTACCATAATCCATAGTTTTGAGTGTTTGGTAAATGACTGATTTTCAGACTCATTCCTATTGCATTGTCTAAGCATGTGCGATTACTAGATTCGTTTATACCCAATTGACATTTTATTTAATTGTCTAACCCTACTTAAGGTTGCCAATGGATTCGAGGAATTAAATTGAGGAAATCCACCAAATCGTGGTATAACTACCATTCCCACAATCTAGCACTTTATTGAATTTAAACAATGCATATAGTTTGATAAATCAAAGTAAACATCGTGAAATATGGGATCAATATGTTCAAAGGAGGTGCTTGCCTTGTTGTTGCTCTTTGGTGATGTCCGGATGATTTCAGAGTGTTTGATGCGAATCTGACTCGCTAGCCTCTAAACGAGCAAAAGCAGGAAAAGCAGCGAAAGTGAAATAAATTAGCGAAAAAAGAGAATTAAGTGCATAAACATCAACTTAACATCAAATAAGACTCAAACAAGTGCTCCGAGAGAAAAGAAAAGAGAAAACGAGAAACGGCGAAATTACGACAATTACAAGCGGTTTCTACCCTACGCGAATAAAAATATATAAATCAAGAAAAATACAACAAAATTTGGTTAAATACCTAAAAATAGGTATAATAGACCTAAAGGAACTTAGTGGAACTCGTTTGGTACTAAAACGATCAACCGGAGCTAAAACGACAATTTTTTCCGAAAGCGGTAAAAGCGATCGTTTTAAATCCGCCAAATTACCACTTTTGCGGATTTTTGCGCGAAATGATTTTCCGACTTCGCAACAAGCTAAAGCAAGATATTTAGGACTTAGTTGGATCGGTTGCAAAACAATTCCTAATGAAATTGACCAAAATTGAATCAAAACACAAAACCGCGGAGTAATTACCGACAAAAATCGTTTTGAGTCCGTATTGAGTCCAAACGCGATCGAATCCGCGCGTGCGTTCCCGATACGGATTCAAACACTCATTACCTAACTAAAACGCTCGGTAGAAACGCAATTTGTTTTAAATCTTCAAAAACGGCCATAATGACCAAAACGGCTAAAAACGGCCGTTTTCACCCAAAATGGCAAAAAGGTGCAAAACGCAATAAATGAAACGGCGACTTATTTAGGGCTTACTAATAGGTAGTTTAGGACATTTAGGACCTATCTAGGCCTTACCCCACTGAAGTTCACTTAACCTACATTGAATTCGGATCAAATGCGTAATTTGGCTCGATAAATGCGCCTTCGATCGCATAAAGTCCAAAAAGCGGCTTGAATGCGATCTAAAGCATACGTGAAGCATGCTATCGACCTTAGTGACCTTAAACGAAGCTAAACGAAGCGAAAACTCATTAAATGGCTTTGGTCCCTATGATCACTGAAATAAAATGGGAGCTAGGAAAATGCAAAATCAACCCTTCAGAGCTCGTTTACAAGCACCGGGATAGCTGATAGTGCCGACCATGCGTGCTACAGGTCCTTGGCATTTTATAAAAATAATTGGATCTCGAGGATAAAATAAAATGCGGGCTAGCAAAATGCAAATCTAGCGATTCTAATTGCTTTTCTAATATCTACGAAGACTAACGGCATACTCACTACATGCCCTGGAGGTCTAGCATTTTGCAAAAATACTAGTGACCTAGAGCAGCAAAGTATATCGGGAATTTGCCGTAAACTGAATTTCGATTAATCGCTAATCGAGGTCTCTACTCGCAGGAAGCCGTCCGTGCTATCCATTTGATCACTAGACCTCTAGGATTTTTCAAAAATAAAGTGACCTAGAGCTGACAAGTGCTAGCAGGATTTGCTGAAATGCAATTCTGACTCTTCTGATCGCGATAAAAGCTATCAGAAGAGCTAATGAAGTTGTCGATTCACGCTTCGGACCTCTAGAACTTTGCAAAAATAATTAATGCCTAGAGAAATAAAATAAATTTCTGGCCAGGCACTGAATTCTGATTCCTCCGGTAGCGGCTCTAGCTACCAGAATTGCTAATGGAACAGTCTATACATGCCCTACCTCACTAGAACTCCGACAAACCGAAGACCTAGCGAGAGCATGCTCGATTTTGAAGATGGCTAAAAGCCAGGTCGACTATAGAGTTAAACGGACCTAACGACGACCTGAGTCTAGATTTTAAAGCAGAATTGCTATGCGATGCATTGAACACATGGTACCTAGACATGGCCTAGGCTAGGGTTTGGGAAAACTTGATGAAATGCGAAGCTACAGGAGAAAAGAGTCGTAGCTACGGCAAGAGGATCGACCCGGAGTCCAAATCGATCAGATTGTAAAAGCACCACGGGAGCTCCGAGGAATGTCGATGAGACTCGATGGATTTCTCACCCGGAGGGGTTGAGAGGGTGAGGAACGTGATGAGGACGCCAAATCCAGCCTCCGATTCGATTTTCGTCGGTTGAATCGCCCGGAATCCGCGGATTTGGGTGCTCAAGTGCTTGGGCTCCTTCTCCTCTCTTCCTCTTGATCAAAACGTGTGAGGAGAGGATGGGGAAATGGGGAGTGGCTTTGGAAATGAGGGAATAAAGGGTATACACACTATGCACTTAAGGAGGGGTAAAATGGTCAAAGGCCAAAACTTGAAGATTCAAACATCAAAAGTTGATTTTGAATACTTCTAAGATATTTTGGATAGTTTTTGAGGACTTTTAGACATTTAATTTCCTCAATTTCCAATTTGACCAAAAGGACAATTACGAACCGCAATTGAACTCGATTTGATTTTGAGTGAGTTTAATTAAGTTAAAGGGTTCTTTTGGATCCCAGTCGAGTCTACTCAGCTCAAATACAGAAATACACAAACTTGACGTATTATCGAACAGCGTTTGTGTACAATGGTACAGTGCTTCGAGTATAAAAATACTCGGGATATTACAGCCTACCCCCCTTACAAAAATCTCGTCCTCGAGATTGCTAAAGCTCTCGAAGGAAATCGGGGTACTCGGCTAGGATATGATCTTCACGCTCCCATGTGGCCTCGCCTTCTGAATGGTTGCTCCACTGGATCTTGAGCATCTTGATAACCTCACTGCGAGTATGACGCTCAGCTGTCTCGAGAATACGAACTAGATACTCTCGATATGAAAGATCAGGCTGCAGATCAAGATTGTCCAATTGAGTAACTTCTGATGAAATGCGAAGGCTTTTCTTCAGTTGGGACACGTGGAACACATCGTGAACGTCCGCAAGCTGTGGTGGTAGCTCAAGCTGATAAGCTACAGCACCAATCTTCTCCAGAATCCGGAACGGACCGATGTATCGCGGGGCTAGCTTCCCGCGAACCTGGAATCTGCGAGTACCACGGAGTGGTGAGACTTTGAGGTAGACAAAGTCACCCACCTCAAAGCTCAACTCACTACGCGGCCGGCGATCAGAGCTCTTCCGACGAGGCCGAGCTTCTCTCGGTGATCCCGAATCAAACTAACTTGCTTTTCGCCTCTTCGATTGTGGTGGCCCGAAGAGTTGCCTCTCACCAACCTCGGACCAAAATAATGGCGTTACGCACTTTACGCCATAAAGAGCCTCGAAGGGCGACATCTCAAGGCCGGCTTGGTGATCGTTGTTGTAGGAGAATTCGGCAAATGGCAAGCATTTCTCCCACGACTTGTTGTAGCACAAAGACACAAGCCCCGAGCATATCTTCTAAGATCTGATTTGCTCTTTCCGTCATTCATTGCAGGGGATGGTATGCGATCTTTGAAAAGACAGTTTAGTGCCAAGAAGTGACTGCAAACTCTCCCAAAATCTGGAGGTGAATCATGAACCACTGGCCAGAGACTATGACTTTTGGAACCCCATGGAGCCGAACAATGTTACGCAAGTAAAGTTCTGCTAGCTTGGGGCCCTCATATGTGGTACATCTTTGGGATGAAATGTGCTACCTTGGTCGACGGTCAATGATCACCCAAATAGAGTCGTGGCCGGTGGGCGACTTGATGAGACCGCATGAAATCCATCCCAATCTCTTCCCACTTCCACTCAGGAATCTCTAGTGGTGAAAGTAACCCTACCGGTCTTTGATGTTCAGCTTTGACACGGCTGGCATATGTCGCAGACTCGTACTTAGCAATGTCCTCCTTCATACCCGGCCACCAGAATCGCTCACGGATATCCTGGTACATCTTTGTACTACCGGGATGGATGGAGAGAGGAGAGTCATGGGCTTCATCCAGAATCTTCCCTTTTACTTCTTCACCAGCTGGGACATAGATCCGACGCCCATGCATAATCAGCCCCTCTGCACTCTCAGAGAACTCAGGAGGTGCGCTCCCCTCAACCAACTGGCTCCTGATCTCAATCACAGCATCATCTTGGAGCTGAGCTTCCTGAATCTGAGACTCTAGTGTGGGTACATGCGGCTAAAGCGACAATATAGCCATACTCAACCACTTCTAGATTGAGCCTCTGAAAGTCTTCAATCAAGCGAGGTGACCAATGACACCCAAGGCATTCATGTATGCAAACTTGCGGCATCGAGAGCATCTCAGAATAACATTAGCCTTGCCAGGGTGGTAATGAATACCCAGATCATAGTCTTTGATCAGCTCTAGCCATCGGCCGCCTCAAATTCAGATCTGGTCGGGTGAAGAAGTATTTCAAGCTCTTGTGGTCGGTGTAGATTTCACATCATTACCTATGAGATAATGTCGCCACACGGCTTGAGAGCATGAACAACAGCTGCAAGCTCCAAATCATGAGTCGGATAATTGGCCTCATGCGGCTTCAGCTGTCGAGAAGCATATGCAACCACTTTGCCTTCCTGCATCAACACACATCCGAGCCCAAGGCGAGATGCATCACAGTATACGTCGAAGCTCTTGTGGATGTCGAGGAGGACTAGCTCAAGCGCAGATGGTGAGCCTTTGTTTCAGCTCCCAAAGCTGGTCTCACAATCGATCGACCACTCAAACTTCTTCTCCTTCTTGAGTAGCGCTGTCATGGGTTTAGCAATCTTGGAGAAGTTCTCGATAAACCGGCGATAATATCCGGCAAGACCGAGAAAACTCCGAATCTCTGGGACATTGCGGGGCTGCTCCCAATCAAGTACATCCTGTACCTTGCGTGGATCAACTGCTACCCCGCCCTCTGACAGGACATGTCCCAAGAACTCCACCTTCTCGAGCCAGAACTCGCACTTACGGAACTTGGCATACAGCTGATGCTCGCGAAGCTTGTCAAGCACCATATGCAAGTGAAGTGCGTGCTCTTCCTCATCTTTGGAGTATATGAGGATGTCATCAATGAACACAACCACAAATCTATCAAGGAACTCCATGAAGACCTTGTTCATCAGATTCATGAAGGTGGCTGGTGCATTGGTGAGGCCAAATGAAACAACTGTATACTCGTACTAACCATAACGAGTAACAAAGGCAGTCTTCTGGATATCCTCCGGACGGATCTTGAGCTGAAAATAGCCGGATCTCAAGTCTATTTTGGAGAAGACTCGAGCTCCGCCCAACTGGTCAAACAAATCGTCGATCCGAGGAAGAGGATACTTGTTCTTGATAGTGACCTCATTCAAGGACCGGTAATCAACGCACAGGCGAAGAGTGCCGTCCTTCTTCTTGACAAAGAGAACAGGACTGCCCCAGGGAGAAGAGCTGGGACGAATGAACCCCTTCTCAAGCTGCTCCTTGAGCTGTTTCTTCAATTCAACTAGCTCATCAGAAGGCATCCTGTAGGGACGCTTGGAGATAGGAAAAGTGCCAGGCAACAAATCAATGATGAACTCTACATCACGATCAGGAGGTAGACACGGCAACTCATCGTGAACACATCGGGATACTCGCACACTACAAAGCGCCTGAGCCGTCTACGCACAAAGAAGAGCATTGAGCAAAGAATCTTTGGCGTAGGAATCGATGAGAAGGTCACTGAAATGCCATCAGGATTGACTAATAAGATAGACCTTCTGGCACAGTCAATATACCCCTGGTTCTTGGACAACCAGTCCATACTCAAAATCACATCAAGACCTGATGTCTCAATGTTAATGAGATCACCCCAGAAATCTACTTCGTTGATCACAATTCTAACTTCTGGACTTACCAGTTCAGCAACTAAAACAGACCCAGGTGAGTGGATCAGCAAGTACTTGTCGAGGTGGGCGGAAGGAATCCCATCTTTGATCAACAAACCGGGAAGAAACAAAAGAATGCGATGCTCCGAGTCAAATAAAACCAAGGTAGGTACGAATGCACCAACAACGTACCCAAGACCACATCTGAGGCTGTAGCTGCCTCTCTGCGGTGGCCACGTTCAAACGACCACGGGCCGGGGCCGATAGTGCTCGAGGCAGGGCGTCTGTCGACCACCCCACGCCCACCAGGCCGACTGCGAGAGCAGGCGGTGCACTCTGAGCTTTGGCGCGGCTGCTGCTTCTTTGCACCTTTCGAGCGAGCATTGGCGAAGTGCCCCGCAGCGCGAGCAAAGCAAGTAACATGGGCATGCGGGTTCTGGAACCCCAATCTGCCTTCAAGCGGTGGTATGGCGACACTAAAGACTGAGCAGGCGAGGAGGAAGGCCACGAGGTCGCTGGCTGGTGGCGCCAAGATCGCGAGCCCGACCGAAAGCAGGCTCGGCTCTGGAAGGACCGATCAGCCGGCCGTTCTGCTGCCCATTTGCGCTACGGCTCTCCATAAGCGCTCGTGCTCTCCTCGTAGCGAATGGCCTTATCCACGATTTGCATACTTTGGGATATCTGGACAGACAGCACATGCTTAATCTCCTCAGTAAGGTGCTCTCTGAACAAAGCCACCCTCCGTGCCTCGGTGGTCACCTCATCATCCACATACCGGGACAGGTGGTTGAAGCGGTGAAGGTAATCCATCACAGACGAGGATCCCTGGCGAAGATTATAAAACTCCCGCTTCTTCATCTCGACTAGCCCCGATGGGATGTGGAATGAGCGAAAGGCAGCCTTGAACTCTGCCCAACTGGTCACCTGATCTGCTGGTCGAACAGACTTTAAAGTCGCTTCCACCATGAAGCCGGTCCCTGGAGGTAGTAGGAGGTGTATCAGCACCTTCTCATCGTCGATGACTGACTAGCACCAGCTTCCCCTCCATGTCGCTGAGCCAATCCTCTGCCTCCATGGGATCTGCTGCTGTGGAGAAGTTAGGCGGCCGAGTTCGCTGGAACTCAGACAGCCTAGGCTAGCTGCGAAAGCTAGGTGTGGGCTGTACTTGGCAGCCTGAATGGTTCGCAACATCAGCTCCATGAGCTGAGTCGATCTTGCATCATGGCTGCCATGTCGTGAGAGGAGGAGGAGGAGGAGCTCCTCATCACAGGCTCTAAGTGGGAGCGGACCTCTGCTTGGTCCCAATTTGGAACATGGGACTCTTTGGGTCCCTGTCTCTGAGATCCCATTGCACCAACACGCTCCCAAGATCATCACGGCTGCTGTGTAGCGCCACGCCTCTTTAGCGGCATCTGAAATGCACAAGTTAATCAAAGCGCACAAAGCAGTGAAAAGAGCTCGATCCTAAAGAATGCAGACAGAATCATAAACATCCCAAAACACTCAACCAAAACTGCACAAGAACAAAGCCATCGGCAAATTAAGGAAATGATAAACAAACCCTAATTACAATCACAAACATCTACTTTTAACCCACTTAAACCAAACCCGTGTTCCTTCTAATCCTTTTGAATAAGATCGAAGAAGAAATCAAATTTTGAGATTTGGATTAAGATCAGATTCATTTTGAAGAATAGATGAGTGAAAAACTATAGATTAGGCAAGATCAGCATTCTACATTTTTAAATTAGAGTTTGTAATTGAAAATAAATTTTCAGAATAAAATATGTTCCTAAGTCTACCGACTGGCTAACTAAGTCTTCCTGCAGTCAATGGCTCTGATACCACCGCTGTGAGAGCCCCTTTTTCCTATACCGTCATCAGACACCGCTTCATCATAGTGTACGGCACCGTATAGCAACAGGGTTCTCGATGCAGGAAATCTGAACCTAAAAATTTCGATCACCGCAATCGAAATCCTAGCTTCAAACCCGGTACCGATGCGCACTTTTTGAGATCTGGTTCCCTGGATCGATGGCCCAAGATCGCATACCAACATTGTGAATATCAAAGCACGAAGCTAATTTAATTTACATAGCTGGGTGTATAACTTGCGTAAATATAATACAGGCCAAAAGAAGAAGTACGACAATGAAACCCAAAGAAACACAACCCGGTAGCGGCCCACCAACCCTAAGGCTACTAAGCTGGAGGAAGGGCCCACGAAGCCACAAAACTCACGAAGTGAGGCTCGCCATCATCCAGGACATCATCGATACCTTCCTCTGGGAAAAAGGTTAGCAAGCAGCGGTGAGTACACGTATGTACTCGCAAGACTTTAGTGTATGGAAATATAATTAAATGCATGCCGATACAAATGAAATGGTCGCTACACTAGGTCTCATTAAAAGCGGCAGCTGAAACGATTCATCGAAAAGTAGTACATAATGTAAAAGACAATGCTTGAATAAAACATATTTACAAAGAAATGTAACATTTGAGCTTCTACCGCCATCATCCATGATCGCACTGGGATACGAAACGGCATCCATATATGCATAAATCCACCAAGTACCATACCGAACCAAATACCTTTAGCTAGACTCAAGTAACTTTTTATTTTGAAACCAAAACAAATACTATACTCGATCCATTAATCGAAGAATTGCTCTTAACCGTGAGCACGGCTAATCGATTAGATTTGTTTTAAGACTCTGCAGAGTTTGCACACTTTACCCAAACACAATTCATAATTGCACTCTTGTCACCAGATACACGCGATACCGAGAGGTACCCGATATGCAAGAATGAACTATTCGCTCCCATCGTTAAGGGTTTAGCCACACCCCAAAGACCGCGATTTAAAACCCCTGCTATGGCGAAAGAGGCCAACTCCACACGAAGGAGCCATCGGAGAAGAAACCTTGTGACGGCGGCCAAAATACGTACTGTGGCATTTCCCATAGCATGGCGTGCCGTTGTATCATTTTATGAACTGGAGGATCTATCACGCCGCATCTACCAAATATGCACACAAAGGTACAACCGGTGGTTTTTGAAAACATACACCGCTACGGCCTGCTCTACGTGGGAGATCGTCCACTCTTCGGCCTACCAACAGCACGCTAACCCCTCACACTTTAGGTACTAGAATAGACTGTCCCATACCAGCTTGCGTGGTTGCGCTGCGTTCATTCAGAAAGCGTCTCAAGTTCAGTCCTTATAGTTTTTGCCTAGTGACTCAAGCGGGGAACTCCACTTAACTAGCCAACCACTCGCCACCAATGTAACTAGCACATAATATACCTCCCGTCAAGTCTAATTATCGACTAGACATTCCACATTTACCAAAGTACTTTCACAAGTCACGTTTTCAAAACCAATTACCATAATCCATAGTTTTGAGTGTTTGGTAAATGACTGATTTTCAGACTCATTCCTATTGCATTGTCTAAGCATGTGCAGTTACTAGATTCGTTTATACCCAATTGACATTTTATTTAATTGTCTAACCCTACTTAAGGTTGCCAATGGATTCGAGGGAATTAAATTGAGGAAATCCACCAAATCAGGGTATAACTACCATTCCCACAATCTAGCACTTTATTGAATTTAAACAATGCATATAGTTTGAGAAATCAAAGTAAACATCGTGAAATATGGGATCAATATGTTCAAAGGAGGTGCTTACCTTGTTGTTGCTCTTCGGTGATGTCCGGGATGATTTCAGGAGTGCTTGATGCGAATCCTGACTCGCTAGCCTCTAAACGAGCAAAAACAGGAAAAACGACGAAAGCGAAATAAATTAGCGAAAAAGAGAACTAAGTGCATAAACATCAACTTAACATCAAATAAGACTCAAACAAGTGCTCCGAGAGAAAAGAAAAGAGCAAAACGAGAAAAACGGCGAAATTGCGACAATTACGACGGTTTCTACCCTACGCGAATAAAATATATAAACTGAAGAAAAATACAACAAAATTTGGTTAAATACCTAAAAATAGGTATAATAGACCTAAAGGAACTTAGTGGAACTCGTTTGGTACTAAAACGATCGACCGGGAGCTAAAACGATAATTTTTCCGAAGCGGTAAAACGATCGTTTCGGAAATCCGCCAAATGACCACTTTGCGGATTTTTGCGCGAAATGATTTTCCGACTTCGCAACAAGCTAAAGCAAGATATTTAGGACTTAGTTGGATCGGTTGCAAAGCAATTCCTAATGAAATTGACCAAAATTGAATCAAAACACAAAACCGCGGAGTAATTACCGACAAAAATCGTTTTGAGTCCGTATTGAGTCCAAACGCGATCGAATCCGCGCGTGCGTTCCCGATACGGATTCAAACACTCATTACCTAACTAAAACGCTCGGTAGAAACGCAATTTGCTTTAAATCTTCAAAAACGGCCATAATGACCAAAACGGCTAAAAACTGTTTTCGCCCAAAATGGCAAAAAGGTGCAAAACGCAATAAATGAAGCGGCGACTTATTTAGGGCTTACTAATAGGTATTTTAGGACATTTAGGACCTATCTAGGCCTTACCCCACTGAAATTCACTTAACCTACATTGAATTCGGATCAAAAGCGTAATTTGGCTCGATAAATGCGCCTTCGATCGCATAAAGTCCGAAAAGCGGCTTGAATGCGATCTAAAGCATACGTGAAGCATGCTATCGACCTTAGTGACCTTAAACGAAGCTAAACGAAGCGAAAACTCATTAAATGGCTTTGGTCCCTATGATCACTAAAATAAAATGGGAACTAGGAAAATGCAAAATCAACCCTTCAGAGCTCGTTTACAAGCACCGGGAGAGCTGATAGTGCCGACCATGCGTGCTACAGGTCCTTGGCATTTTATAAAAATAATTGGATCTCGAGGAATAAAATAAAATGCGGGCTAGGAAAATGCAAATCTAGCGATTCTAATTGTTTTTCTAATATCTACAAAGACTAACGGCATACTCACTACATGCCCTGGAGGTCTAGCATTTTGTAAAAATACTAGTGACCTAGAGCAGCAAAGTATATCGGCAATTTGCCGAAACTGAATTTCGACACTGCTAATCGAGGTCTCTACTCGCAGGGAAGCCGTCCAGGCTATCCATTTGATCACTAGACCTCTAGGATTTTTCAAAAATAAAGTGACCTAGAAGTGACAAGTGCTAGCGAGGATTTCTTTGAAATGTGATTCTGACTCTTCTGATCGCGATAAAAGCTATCAGAAGAGCTAATGAAGTTGTCGATTCACACTTCGGACCTCTAGAACTTTGCAAAAATAATTAATGCCTAGAGAAATAAAATAAATTTCGGCTAAGCGCACTGAATTTCGATTCCTCCAGAGCGGCTCTAGCTACCGCATTGCTAATGGAACAGTCTATACATGCCCTACCTCACTAGAACTCCGACAAACCGAAGACCTAGCGAGAGCATGCTCGATTTTGAAGATGGCTAAAAGCCGTGCCGACTATAGAGTTAAACGGACCTAACGACGACTGAGTCTAGATTTTAAAGCGAAATTGCTATGCGATGCGTTGAACACATGGTACCTAGACATGGCCTAGGCTAGGGTTTGGGAAAACTTGATGAAATCTTGAAGCTGGGGAGAAAAGAGTCGTAGCTACGGCAAGAGGATCGACCGAGAGTCGAGAAATCAGTCGATTGTAAAAGCACCACGGGAGCTCCGAGGAATGTCGATGAGACTCGATGGATTTCTCACCGGAGGGGTTGAGAGAGGTGATGAACGAGATGAGGTCGCCAAATCTAGCCTCCGATTCGATTTTGGTCGGTTGAATCGCCCTGAATCCGCGGATTTGGGTGCTCAAGTGCTTGGGCTCCTTCTCCTCTCTTCCTCTTGATCAAAACGTGTGAGGAGAGGATGGGGAAATGGGGAGTGGCTTTGGAAATGAGGGAATAAAGGGTATACACACTATGCACTTAAGGAGGGGTAAAATGGTCAAAGGCCAAAACTTGAAGATTCAAACATCAAAAGTTGATTTTGAATACTTCTAAGATATTTTGGATAGTTTTTGAGGACTTTTAGACATTTAATTTCCTCAATTTCCAATTTGACCAAAAGGACAATTACGAACCGCAATTGAACTCGATTTGATTTTGAGTGAGTTTAATTAAGTTAAAGGGTTCTTTTGGATCCCAGTCGAGTCTACTCAGCTCAAATACAGAAATACACAAACTTGACGTATTATCGAACAACGTTTGTGTACAATGGTACAGTGCTTCGAGTATAAAAATACTCGGGATATTACAACAAGAAACAAGAGGATTCAAACTCTTACAACAACCTAAAGCCAAATAAACGCCACCACTACCAATTCCAAACCCACGAAACTCTGGCACCGCTGATTCTACTTACCGTTGCACCACCCCCATGGCCTACCGGGTAGATCAATCACTTCCAAGAACAGCTTCAACAGCACCAAGCTCGCACATGGGACCCAAAATGCAGAAGGGACCATTATGCGCTAGAATTTAATGGAATTTGGGGAGAGAAATCAAGCAGGATGGGAGAAGGGCGGAAACCTCACCGTGGCCTAGGGGATGCCAACTCCATCGAGGGAAAGGAATGGCAGCGGAGGAGTTGCGAGGCGCCGGAGGACGACTGTAGAGGATGGAGGGATAGGGGAGGATGATGATGGCATCGGGAGACATGGTTGCTGGCACCAGCGGTGTCCCAAACCCTAACCTGATCTGAGTCACGGGAGAGGAGGTGTCCCCCATACAAGTTGGAGAAAAGGGAGAATTGAGAGGAAAAATGAAGAGTTTTGCTGTTATATACCGATAGCATTTTTGGGTAATTTTCATGAAGTTCAGTGGCAAATACCTATTTCCATCCCGAAAAAGCCAAAGAATACTCCCCTCGTCTAACTTTTGGCTTATAGTTACATGAGAGGATTAAACTTTTTAATGCCAGTAGAAAAAGTCACATGTTTGTTTGAGGTTTGGTTTTTTAGCTTTTAAGCTAGTGAAACAGCCTAAACAAACATAGCCTATGTCTTCCTCTCTTCTCTTCCCCCAAATCCCTATCCAGTGTCCCTTATGACTGAGAACACTGGAGACAACCGTGCCAGATTTGGTATTAGTGGGAGGAGCAATGACAATAAGGGAGTTGAAGGAGCAGCAGAGGAGATGAGGAACATGGCCAGGGCAGTGCTCACTTTTGCTGGGAAGAAGATGGGAGGAGCTACCACTGGAGAAGAAGACAAAATAGTGGGGATACAATTATCTAAAGTAGTATTGTGTCAAGGTTTCAAACAAATTGAGGGGTATTCTGACATGTATGGATGATTGAGTGCTATTTTGATAAAGTGCCAAACTCGTTATGGTATAGAAATAAATTTTTTAAAAAGGAAAACATCCTAGTGCAGAATGTGAAAAACAAGCCCAGCCCAACACAACACTATGCTCCGTAGTCTAGCACAAGCCCAAATAAAAGAGAGAAAATTCTTTATTTGTCGCTGGAAGTTGGTTGGATCCCTAAAATAGCATCGCGAAACTGCTTCTCCTTTCATTGCCATTAGATCTTAGTTTTCATCCTTCTTTTCCACTCATCTTAGTTCCTTGGGAGTTGGTTGTTAAACAGTGATAGAATAGATTATGTTGCCCTTTAAGGTGGCCACGGCAATGGCAAGCCATTAGCGTGAGGTTATGGATAGTCCAGGAGATGGAAACCATGGTGGCTATGGGGATACAGCAGAGATTAGGGAAGGGAATAGGCGTGACTATGTTTTAGGGAGGGAAAAGATACACTGGAGTTAGACATACATAGGGGGCAGAGGTGGGGCGACAATAGTTGTGGATTATTGCAGGATGGCAATGGCTCCTTGTTCGATGGAATCAACCAAATGATGGGTCAACCAGCATTTGAAGGTGAGGTTGCGATGGTGACACGACTGGCGAGTCAAGGACATGGACAAGGGGGCCTGTAGACAGCGACGGCGCACGTGGGGCCCTTCTTCTTCGGTGATGGCGAGCTCCTGGCAGACATGTGGCCGATCTGGAGTGAGGGCGAGCATTAGTGGACCAAGGAGTTGCGTAGGTGCTTGTCTTGGGCAGAGAAGCTCTATATTGGGGCGGCGCTATGGATCTAAGCTTATAGACCATGCTAATGTCAATGGGCATGTATGGTGAAATTGAAGCAAGGAAATGGGCCAAACGGAACATCAATAATGTGTAAGTGGATGGCCATGGATTAATTTTGGAGGAGCTTCAAGTGTAGGTAATTTTTTAGATTGGTGGATTTGGGTATATTGGGGCTCGGTGACGCCACTGCTTATCAGCACTGGAAAACAAAGGCGAGGCTGTGTGGCTTGCTCAATGAGGTAGACAGCGGAGGTGAGGTCAGAGTTGGCACGAGAGATGGGGAGGGCAGAGATGATGCGGATTGTACTGGAGGCAACCATGGAGGAGGAAGAGGCTGGTGGTGGAATCCGGTGACACATGAGAGAAAAGATAGGAGGATGGTGGAGAAGAAGGAAGAAGATGACTTGTGGCCTTGTGGGATAATGTGAGAGTAAGATGAGTATTTTTGTCTTTTTGCTATTCACGGCGTTGTGCACTAATGGAGAATAACGGGAGTGACGAAAAAGAAATAAAATTTGAGATCCGATGATAATAAAGTGGGGCATTTGAGTCAAACTTATCAATACCATACCAGAGGGCATACCGATTTGGCTCTTAGAATGGTACGCTTCTGTGCCGATCTATATTGGTGTACCGTTTTGGGTTTAGTATAATAGTATATATTTATAATTATACACATGTTTAATTATATACATCAAAGTTCATTTATAATATTACTTCAAACACATAAAAGTACTATCAAATATAATATATAGTTTAATAGACCGTATTACCAATTCTGCCGACTGATATTGATTGGTATCGAACCGATATTGATCGGTATAGATTGTATCGGATCAATACCAAAACCGATAGATACATAGGACTACCTTATCTCTACTATTATAAAGCAACAGTTGGTGGCAGTGGTGAGTTCTACACACGTCATTAATTGTCCTGTTTAATTGCCCTACTTAATTGCCCTGCTTAATTGCCCTACGCAAAAAACGAAGCGTTGCTTTAATTAGCCAGCTTTCGCAAGAAACGAAGCGTTAAAGATGTTTGATCTTATGAAATAATTTTTTTATTTTTTAATCTTTATTTTTCGTTATCAATTTTGTTTTTCGTAGCAATACACGGGCATGTAACTAGTACCGATTTAGATAGCAAAATGGTATATACGGACCATATATGTACTGATATTAATAACTACGATTTGAGTTATCCGGCTAACTTCAAGTGCAAATAAAGATTTTTCTCGATAAAATAACACGAGAGGAAGCGATGCCGCCATGCCGATGCGGCGATGCGGGCGAACTCGCGAGACGAGAGTTTCCGCTGTTGGCTGTTCTTTTTGTTCCTGCCAGTTGTGCTCAAGGCGCCGCCTTCGATCCCCTGATTCCGCACCAAGAAACCCCAGCGGAGCATATCCCGATTACAGGTATGGCTTTGGATATTTTTTTTGCCTTTTTTGGTTGATATGAGCGACCGCCAACAAGAAACTAATACCTTTGTGAACTCGATTCTTTTACTTGGTTCTGTGACCTCTGTCTAATGCCATGAACCCATCAAACGAACCTTCATGTGATTTTTATGCGGTGAGATTTTCATGTGATTGGTCAGGTGCTTTCCAAGTATGTCAGTTCAGCAGATGACTGCTACTTGTAGGTTTAGTTCGTCTGTAATTTGTAGGTCCATTCCTTTTATTATTTGTTTCAGCAATTCCAGATACTTGGGGTGTTGGTTTCATGTACTGGAGGTTCGTTGCTGTTTGCTCAGCGATTTAGAGATAAATAAGTAGGGCGCTGCCTAAATTAATCTTCTTCGTGAGGTTATACACATGAACTTTTAACAGATATTGAAAAAAGATGCCTCAAAGGTTCATCACTGTATGTATACACGCTTCTTGATGACTTTGGCTCCTGTGATCTGATTAGCTTCATATGCTTCCACTGTCATCAATAACTGGAGCGCTCCTTCCACTCTCTGATCATCAGTATCCTGGACAAAAAAAAAATCCGAATAATGGGAAAATATCCTGTGGTGATCACTAACAGCTATGGGAGGTTGGTAGATTCATTAATTTATCTTCTTTGTTAGGATGGACAGAGGAACTTTTAATAGATGCAGAACAAAAGCTTCAACAGTTCATCACTATATGTATGTGTGCTTCTTGATTAGTTTCGCTACTATGATCTGATTATCTTCGTATTCTTCATTCTGAGTCTCTGATCTCGTTAATTCCAGTCCAGCATTCTGAATACCTGCTGAACCTTGAGATTGCTCAACTAGCACACTGCTCAATGGACAATCTCCCAGAGGCACTGCTTGCCGAGATTATCAATCGGATCAACAGGGCAAGTGATCTTAATTCTCTTTTCCTCGTGTCGAAGCTGCCCTACACCGTTGACGTGGAGCAAAGGGATACTATCCGCGTTGGCTGTGGCCTTTGCCCTGTGACATTGGCCTTGTCATCACTGTTCTCCCGGTTTGCAAAGTGGAATAACAATTACTATGGCTGGACACCCAACCACGGGATGCAGTTGGACAACCAAGGCCTCCATGTGCTTTCATTTTGCTGCCCCTCACTGAATGATCTCACCTTAAGCTTCTGCTCATACATCGATGACTCTGGTCTTGGTTATCTAGCTTGCTTCAAGAAGTTGACATCCCTCAGGTTGAACTCAGTACCAGCAATAAGTTCATCTGGGCTTCTCTTGGTGGCTATTGGTTGCAAGAGTCTATCTGCTCCCACCTTATCGGCTGCGAGAAAGTAGGCAGCGTGGAGTGGCTGGAGTACCTTGGCAGGGTTGGATCACTGGAAGAACTTGTAGTAAAGTATTGCAAGAGAATCAGCCAGTACGACCTCCTGAAGCCTGGTCCAGGACGGATGAAGCTCTAGAAGTTTGAGTTTCAGATCAAGGGTTTTCACAACATATTTGAACCTCGTGATCCTTCGTATGTGGCTCACTACCAGTATAGATATGATTTCTGCTGTGAGAGTTTGAGGGATTTGACTTACGTGTGGATTGTAACCGAGCCAGAAATAGGAGTTCGTTTTCTCCTGATGAAATGCAAAGCATTAGAGGAAATTTGCCTTTGTTACGTTCTTGGCATAAATGACAATGACATGATGACACTCTCCGGAACTGCAGCAACCTTAGAAGCATCTCACTTTGTCTTGAGCCTCTGTTCTGTGAAGGATCTGAAGGTAGAGTTTTCAGGACGCCATTGACTGACGACAGCCTTAATGCTCTAGACCTCAGGTGTCCTATGCTTCAAGCTGTTGATCACTTGATCTCACATTTTTTGGCATGCGATTGCAGTTGGCCATCTGAAGCAGGCTTCAAATTTGTGATGCTCATTCAGTCTTGTGCGATTCGTGACACTACTACAAGAATATACATCACAATCGGTTCTTTTTCATCATCACAGTCGGTTTTGATGGCGATAGAAAGTCCAACGATAGTAATGTTAAAGCTCTATCACAATCGGTTTCCGCGCGATAGCGATAAATGGTCATCACAATAGATTCTTTGTCAGAACTGATTGTGATGAGGTCGTTATCACAATCGGTTCCCACAAAGAACCGATCACACATCACAATCGGTTCCCACAAAGAACCGATTGTGATAGCTACATATCACAATCGGTTCCTACATAGAACCGATTGCGATGATTGTGTAGATAAATATAAACTTAGCATATATTTAAGTATACTGCTAGAAGAAATAGCACTACGATGTTTTGCTTCATTACTGTTTGTTATAAAGGAATGGTGAAATTGACAATTCTACACTGCTCCGTCCTATATAGTAGAGGATCATTTATTCTTTAGTTTCGATGTAGAGTAAAGGAAGTAAAATGGTATTTAGCTTAAAAACATGAGTCAATCTGATAATTTCTAGATAGATAGCACCCATTGAACTTTTCTATGCATAATCGAAAGGCATATTTCACCAAGCAAAATGCATGACCGAAAGGCATAACATCAATGCAGATTAGATGGAGTATAACAATATTACAAGATATTGTCATATATTGCTAGGAAAATGACCAATGATGACAACAACACATTCAGATATGTATAAAAAAATGACAAAGAAACACAAAAAGAAAGTATAACAGGAATAGTAAGCATACCGTCGACATTGACTCAATAGGCTGATTAGTTGCTCGAGAACGCTTTTTAATAAATGCTTGAGAATTGAAACCACTTGGTGAAGCATTATCCTGACAAACAAAACTTCTTGAGTTACCAGAAAAGAACATTGTAGACAAATAGCTCTCAGAAAATTTATTAGATATGATGGCTTACAATGAAGTTATGGTAACCACTCATTATCTGTGTGAAGAATCTCAAGAATATCAGCTTGCATAAAAACAGAACATTGAATAATAAAACTGTTCCCATGACATATCACCCAATGGAGAACAAATAGTCTTGAAACATAGATCATGATTTCAGTTCCTAATGATTTTACCATGCTATGTGGTTGTGAAGTTGTGCTGATTGTGCCAGAATAGTCTATACACACTGATTCTGACTATATTTATCTATCTGTATTCTTGCGTAAGGTACTAGGCCTACCTTCAGTAGAATCCGGCGGTGGGGGGCGACGCGATGGAGGCCGGGAGGCGCGATGGGGGGTGGCAAAATTGACAATTCTACACTGCTCTGTCCTATATAGCAGAGCATCATTTATTCTTCAGTTTCAATATAGAGTAAAGGAAGAAGTAAAATGGTATTTAGCTTAAAAACATGAGTCAATTCGATAATTTCTAGATACATAGCACCCATTGAACTTTTCTATGCATAACTGAAAGGCATATTTCACCAAGTAAAATGCATGATCGAAAGGCATAACATCAATGCAGATTAGATGGAGTATAACAAGATATTATCATATATTGCTAGGACAAAATTATTTGTCTGAAAGCAGTAAATAAGACTTCTTTTAGGACCAGGAAGCAGATATATACAGCGTAGCCTGTGCCACAAAGTGCAAACTTGAAATGGTAGGTACCTGACAACTAGGAGAATAGCATTCCAAATTAATGCTGAACATTACATACTCCACTGAGCTGCACCTTGGAAATGCTGACTTAAGATACAACAATTGAACATACTAAGCCTCATATATGAATCAAAGCTACGTATGTACTGAAATAATTTTATGGACAAAGGATTCAGTAACAAATGAATATGAATGCATCTTGGTTAAACAACCATAACAGATCCATAATAAAGCATTACCACAGATGTCACACTTCACAACAAGGCCATATCAAACAATAATATCAGATGGATGAAAATGTGAATCGAAGTAATAGGCATAACCAAAAACACACTTAGCTCAGCTCACAAGTGATAGCAGAATACTGGCACAACTGATCGAAAGCATAAGAACTAACATGTCGTATAAGTGAAGGGCGGAGCAGTGGGGGCGGCGCAGTGGGGGTGGCGAGGGCACGAGCGAAGGGGGCGAGGTGAATGGCGGCACGGGGGGGGGCGGTGCGGTGGAGGCCGGGAGGCGCGGTTGGGTGCGGCGAGGTGAAGGCGGCGTCGTGGGGGGCGGTGCGGTGGAGGCCGGGAGGCGCGGTTGGGGGTGGCGAGGTGAAGGGCGGCGCGGTGGGGGGCGGGAGGCACGGTTGGGGGTGGCGCGGTGGAGGCCGGGAGGCACGGTTGGGGGTGGCGCGGTGAAGGGCTGCGTGGTGGGGGTGGCGAGGGCATGGGCGAAGGGGCGAGGTGAAGGGCGGCATGGTGGGGGTGGCGCAGTGGAGGCCGGGAGGCGCGGTTGGGGGTGGCGAGGTGAAGGACGACGCGGTGGGGGGGGCGACGCGATGAAGGGCTGCGCGGTGGGGGTGGCGAGGGCACGGGTGAAGGGGGCGAGAAGGGCGTGCGAGTGAGGAAGCTAAAACAGTGAGATGAGCGGGAGAAATAATAAAGGACGTATCCGTATCGGTTCCTTACAAAACCAGTTGCAATAACTAACATATCTGTATCGGTTCTCCTTAGGAAACCGGTTGCAATAACTAACCTATCTGTATCGGTTCTCCTTAGAAAACCGGTTGCAATAACTAACCTATCTGTATCGGTTCTCCTTAGAAAACCGATTGGAATGAGCACCTATTTGTAAGAACCCTGAAATTCCCATTCCATTAGATGCATCATTAAGCTTAAGTTTCAGCAAAGCATTGCAATCTAGTAATAGAGCAAATGTCAGTGGGTGAAATGGAAGTAAAGCAACTGAGTAGAGAGAGTGGAAAGGAGGACATTTACGCCCTTAGTGGTTCGATTGAGCATAGAGGGTAGCATGGAGGGTAGAAGTGTAACTTCGCATTGGGGAGTGAATAAGAGTGAAGTTACAGCCTGGAGAATCCACCGCACTCCTCATTTCACCTTTCCCCTTTTCACTCCATGGAGCCACATCCGTAGCTTTCATACCAACCAAGAGAGCGACAGAGGGAGCTAGATCCAGGGGGGACCGCACTGCCTGGAGGAGGAGGAGACCGCCAGAGCCGGGCTGGACCGAGCCCAAGCCAAGCCAAAGGATCCAAGCAGAGGTGGAGCCAGGCGAGCTAGGGTCGGCTACCACTACTCCAGCTCCTTTTCATCCTCCCCAAACCGAACCGAACAAAGAAAGGAGTCCAAGTAAGCCAGCAAACCTCGTAGCATTTCAGTAGCAAGCAGCTAGCAAACCCTAGACTAGAATGTAGTGTGCTAAACCTCCAGATCTAGCAAGAACTAGTGTAGATCAGTGTTCTTTTCTTTGGGTCTCAGAAGGGGAGTTACCTAGGGGCACTTGTAGCTCGTCCCAAGCCATTCCCAAGCCCTTACCTAGAACTGGCTAGCCGGTCTCGGCGCTACAACCCCCAACCTAGGTCGTCTCACCCCGTAATCATCCTTGACCCTAACTTACCTTGGAGCACCACTGTCCGAAGCCAACCAAGCAACCAAACCGTGGATCGACTAGTGCTGAGCCTAGATCCAAGCTCAAAGGCGACAAAGAACCGAACCCCATACCCCATCCTCTTGCGCAAGAACCGAAACCTTCTTAAAAGCACCCAAGAACCGAATCCAGCAGGGAACCATGCCCAGCAACCATCTTCAATCAACCAGCAACCAAGAACCGAACCAAGAAAGCATAAATCCCCAAATCCAACCAAGCCCAAAACCCTAGATCAAGCAATCCACTTAGGGTTAGAGGAAGCCTGTGTTGCGGGTAACGCTGGGGGGAGTCCAGCCGGCGGCGTGGTAGAGGTGTCGCCGTAGGGAGCCAGAAGGTGAGGCCGTCGCCCTGAGGGAGGAGGCGGCGCCGGGTCGCCTGGAGGAGAGCAGGCGTGGGGTCTGCCGAGAGCAGGGGCTAATGCCTCTGTTCGGTCGTGAGTGAAGGAAAGAAGAGAGGAGGGAGAGGCTGGGCTGTGGGGCCAGTCGACCGAAAGCAGAGAGAAAAGAGAGAAAGAAGAGAAGTGAAGAAAAGAAAGGAAAAGAAAGGAA
Organism: Rhipidocladum racemiflorum; assembly: GCA_036346355.1. Classification (NCBI taxonomy): domain Eukaryota; kingdom Viridiplantae; phylum Streptophyta; class Magnoliopsida; order Poales; family Poaceae; genus Rhipidocladum; species Rhipidocladum racemiflorum. Next base: position 35,087,051 of record CM070580.1, on the reverse strand, counting down.
AGAAAAAGAGTAAGAAGGAAAGAAGAGAAAAGAAAAGAGAAAAATGGGAAAAGAGGGAAAAGAAGATTTGGGTTTAGACTTTGGGCTTAGATAATCAGATAAATTAGTAGTCTAGCACCATCTCTTTAATTGAAGTCTTAGTTGTTGGACACCATTAATCAGATTCAAAAAGTTAAATATGAGTAAAACTAATAGTTAGTAACTATATTTTCAGATCTGAACCTGAATCAAACAAATCTGAACCAACCTTTGAACGAGGACGTACTTTCCAATTCTATTCCAGGCAAGTTTCCTTGATCATGTGTTTTAAATGCTTTTAAATGCTTTTGTATTATAAACGTCATCTTGCATGGAAAATCTATTTTATAAATGAAACATGAAAGGATTGATGGTTGTGGAAATGGGAGTGTGGTACTGTTGGAAGATGGAATGTGGAAGAGTTGGTTGTGGAGTTGGTGAATGGTGTGGTTAAATGAAAGGGGCATTGGGGAAATGAATAGATATTTAGTTGGGTTAATATTGGTGGGTAGAGGACGCCGATGAGAAGGTTGTTGGCCGGTGGGGTCCTCTACATATGTTATTATATAAGGTCAAACAATCTAACACTTGGGCGATGAGCCGTAAATGAGTATCAACCATAGTGTGAGGAATTCAGTCAGAAAAGGTTGTCCTAGGACAGTATCAATGCCTCCACCATGGGTAAGTTAAGGGGCGCGCCTCTGGGATATGCCGGTAGACCCAGAGGACTGAGGCCAATTGGATGGCGGTATATTTGAAGCCAGTGGGTTACTGCCGTTGGTGCGGAGTAACAACTGTATCTACGAGTTGAGGATGACCTTGGTGGGTGTCCCCAACTCGAGTACAGGGGTGGAGAATTAATACTGGACTAGTGATAAACGTTCTGGGGCATCTAAATGTCGCTATGGGTAAAGTGGTACAAACCTGCGCAGGGTAAATCATGAATTCATGCCAGTCTCTTGGATTGGAGACTACGGAAGCTAAGTCTGTCTCATATACTGTGTTAGTAGAGTCTTTGGAAAGTTAAAATGAACCACTTTTTAATAAAACTATCTTTCTTTAAAAGCTAGTTGGAGGGAAGGTGGTAAATTGGTGGATTTCAAGTGATTAAGAGAGAAAACTCATCATGCATTCCTTGCTATTAATGCTTGCTGAGTACTCTGTACTCACTCTTGCTTAAACCTCCCTTTGCTTAGAAGGTGAGTCCTATGGATCCGCTTTGGAGGCAGAGGGTGAGGATCATTCGCAGGACCAGGACTTATCAGAGGCAGTCTACTACTACTACTATCTACAGGAGGACTAGGGTGTCTAGGGGGCCATCTCCTGGTGGACCGTTTCCCAGGGGACCGAGGCCTCGTTCTGAGGGGTCCCTGGGGTAATATTTATGTCTTATGTACTGTTGTATTAGTCTATTGTATAATTAACCTTTTGGACTTGTAGCCCAGCGTGGCAGGATGGTATGGAATAAAGGTACCAGTTTCCGCCTCTAATTATTGTTCTGCTGCAACACTCTGAACACGGCGTAGTAGCTAATAAAGTATCGGGCCGCTCGATATTTTGCTAGCCACTATGCCGAGATTCGAGTAATTAACCCCTCGTAATGACAGTGAAGCTGTTAATTACCAGGGCTAATTATCCGGGTCGTCACAGGTGGTATCAGAGCAATGGTTACGAGAACCACGCAAATAAAATAACTAGTGGCAGATAAGAGACTTAAGAAGAAAGGATCCTTCTGGCTATATGGCCTTAACTATACCATAACTCTCTTCCTTGTAGATTAATAGATGCAAAAACTTATCTAAGTATTCTGCAACTTAGCTGCCTATACTAATTAGGGGGGTGTTTGGCAGAGCTCCAGCTCCACCAAATTCGTGGAGTTGGTGGAGCTAGGTATTCCTAGCTCCACCAAATTTGTGGAGCTGGAGCTGTGGGTATATTAAGAGTGTTTAGGTGAGTCATCTTGTTTAAATTTTTGAATAAAATTATAAACTTAAGTCACTTTATTTTAATCTACAAGTTTCAGCTCTGAGGTGGAGCTGATGCAGAGCTCGCCAAGCAGGGCCTAGATCTACCTATTGCGAGGATGCGCGTGTTAGGATTCCGTGCTCGCGGATCCAGGGTCAGCATGTGCTAATGCTGAGCCAGCTGGTGTTGGAGCTAGGAGGAGGGTGGATAGACTACTACCATGAGGCGCATGGTGGTTCTCGCAGAGTTGGGGTGGTTGTTTCGGGGCTAGGTGTAGAGCCCGGATTCTATAGAGAGTTCACCGCTCCTTGGCGTCACACGGAGTACTTTGTACCCCTGCAGGATGCCGCTAGAAAGGCTGTTCTGGCGCTTAGGGCTCAGTTTGTGAGCCACCTGCAGGATTCCTCCTTCAGCCAGTTCCCTATCTTTACGCACGGGGTTACTTATCCTCCACCACCACCACCAGACATTCCTCCTCCCAGTGTTGGTGAGCCCTCCGGACCCTCTGGTAGGAGAGTCACCACCCACTATATGATGGGCTCAGACGCCATGTACTGCGAGGCAGTGAATGGCGTGGTGGATGAGTCTGATGGTAGGGCTACCATCGCGGCCAAGATACCGAGGCGGCGCTTCGCACTCACGGCTCTTAGCTACCACCCTTGCTGAGATGATGGCATCTGGCGCTCACCGTGCTGCCCCCACCGCCACCGCTTCAGCTACTCCTGTGCCTCCCACCACTACTCATCCTCCATCACCTACCACTTCAGCAGCACCCACTTACCCACACGTTCCTTCCTCGGAGATGGACGTGCCTGCTGTAGCCTCCGCTGATTTCCCGCCCATCTTTATCCCAGATCCCGGTACATCCTTTGCTCAGACACTTTTCAGGCCTATGGCTTCTCACTCCTTGCCGCCGCACAGGCGCTTTCTGCACCAGTCTTCCCATCAGAGTTTGCAGTTTGGCTCTAGTTCCGAGTCAGCTGTTGTGACTCCTTCTGCAGGTCAGCTAGGTCAGGGGACAGGTGCGTCAGGTCAGGGTCGCGATGCTAGGGATTCTGAGGAGGATCCTTAGGAGGCATGCGGAGGATCGAGTGTTAGAGGGGTGGTTAGAAGTATCATTTGATAAGTTGTAATAGGTATTGTATGGTATTGTATTGTAACTGAACTGGTATTAGCTGTTCCTATTGTAATAGCTAGTAATGCATGTGGACTGCACTACTGTTTAATTATCATCCTTAATATGAATATTGCAGCCTTCTTATTATTAATTGGTTAGTGAGTACTTTTCTTCCTGAATGCTTTCACTTAGGTGTAAGTTGATTTGCTGAATCGGTACTTAGAAGCATTGCATCCTTTCATTCCTTAGGGCATGCAAGTAAGAAGAATAAAATTGTGCATGCACATGTAACTATCATAACAAAAGTTGAATAGATCATAGTGTGCATCATCTAACTAGTAAAGCTTAGCATATTTCCTTTGAGCAATTGTGTGTATATGGCTATCTATCTATATAATTAGCTAATTAAATAAATCAGAAGAGGAGCTAAGGACTAGGAAACGGTCCCGGACCCGACGTCCGTGGCGGTCTTGGACACGTGGTCCATAGCGTGCTCGAGCGCGTGGTCTCGAGGAGTTCTTGGTGCTCTACACCAATTTGTTATCGTTTATCTTCAGTAGATAGACGTGACTCGAGGCACGTAGACCTTGAGGAGTTCCTAGTGCTCGGACACTAGGGTTTTTGTCGTTTTCTTATTTGGATCTTCATGGAGTTAATGTTCTTCAGTAGCAATAGGTGCGACTCGAGGCGCGTAGACCTCGAGGAGTTCTTGGTGCTCGGACACCAGGTTTATTTTCGTTTTCTTAATTCGCGGTTTATGGTTCTTGTTCTGAGATGGTAGGTAGATTAGGTTTGATTCTGAATTGAATGACGAACGCAAGCGATCATATCTAACGTCTTATCCCTTCCTTAAAAACCAAGCTATAACAGCCTCTTCTCACAATTACACCTCTCATCTTTCAATCAAGTGCTGTCATTAAGCAAAAGTGTCAACTTTATTTTCTCCCCACGAGCAAGACCTCTTATCTCATAAACAACTTCTGATAATGGCAATGTCCAACCGTCCCTAACCTTAAGCATTAGTGAAATGTAAGAAGGGTAACCAAAGCTAAAATTTTGCTAAGGGTAGTTGTTAACTAAGTTTTGGTCCTGTAATTGCTCTCTTTTGCAGGATGTCTGATCGAGAACTCTCTGAGCAGAACCTGATCCTTAGGCTAGGAGTCACCCAACCTCAACCTAGTGTGCCAGAACCTTCTTCAGTACCCTTCCAAGATCTTAACCAGCCAAGTCATCCCGAGTCTAGGCAACCCACACCCCCAGGTGGCATAGCTAGCACCGCAAGGACTCCCGAGCATCTAGATCCATTAGAAAGGGTCCTTATGTTTATGGAAAATTCTAGAAGGGAAGCCGAGGCTAACCGAGAAAACTCTAGGAAAGAAGCTCAGGAAAATCAGAACCAGTTCTTGGAAACCTTGTTAACCAGCCTTGTTCCTGGAGTGCATCCCCATCACCCTAGGGGAAGAGTAACCTTAGGGGAGTTTCTCCAAACCCGTCCACCCACTTTCTCCAGAGCCACAGAACCTCTTGAGGCAGATGACTGGCTTAGAGAAATTGAGAAGAAGTTAAACACCTTAAACTGCACAGATCAGGAGAAGGTACAGTTTGCTGCACACCAGTTGGTTGGGTCAGCCGCAGTGTGGTGGGGAAATTATAGTGAAGCTCGCACTAGGGAGCCACCGGTTACTTGGGGAGAGTTTACCACCCAGTTCCGTAGTGCCCACATCCCATCAGGAGCATTAGACATCAAGAGAAGGGAATTTTGGGATTTGACCCAAGGAAATAAGAAAGTCACTGAGTACTTGCAGAAATTCAATGAGTTATCTCGCTATGCACCGGAAGAGGTGGACACCGATGCTAAGAAAATTTACCGCTTCAAGAAGGGAATGAATTCCTACATTAGAATGCTAATGTCAGCTCATGCAATCACAGATTTCCAGGATTTCTCAAACCGTGCCATAATCTTAGAAGATGAGCATTCCCAATTGAGTGAAGAAAGAAGAAAGAAGGCAAGAATTGATCCCAGGCCAACCACTTCCAACCAGCCAAGGCCTTTCAGAACTCCTATGCCAGTGCGTCCTTCAAAGACTCTAGACCTTTGTGGCCATTCCAATCGGCGTCTAGCTCACTCCCACCTAGACCCCCACTTAAGTGCTTCAAGTGTGGAGGTCCCCACTTTGCAAATTACTGTCCACAAACTTCCAACAACAGATGCTTTAACTGTGGCCAAGAGGGGCACAAGAAGAATAGCTGCCCACATCCTATCAGCCAGGCTGGACAGCACAACCCAGGTAGATTCCAAAGCCGTCCACCAGTAGTGGGGCGTATTGCTGGAAACCCTACTGCCACTTCATCGCAAGGACACAGCCGGGGAGCACCAACCGCAGGGTCGGCTCGTCTAAACAATGTGACCGTGGAGCAAGCCGAGGAAGCAACTGATGTAGTGACGGGTATGCTTCCCATTCCTCCATCTGTGGGCAATGTTTTATTTGATCCTGGTGCAACGCATTCATTTTCTAAAGAATTTGTGGCTAGAAACAAACTAGAGTGTGCAGTCTTATCAGCATCTTTAGGGGTTAGCACACCTGCCGGGGCAATCACAGTAACTTCCTTGAGAAGGGATCAAATAATAAAAATTCAAGATACTCCATTCCTAGCTAATTTGCATGTCATCAGCTTATCCCACTTAGAGGTGATATTAGGCATGGATTGGCTAGCGGCCAATGGAGTCATCATAGATTGTGAGTTAAAAACTGCATCTATAAGAACATCTAGCGGGGATCGTATTTTGTTCCAAGGACGTAGAGCCGGAATGTATCCATCTGATATTAAACTCAACCATCTATCCCCTCAAGAATTAACTCCCATCCCAGTAGTTCGGGATTTTCCTGATATATTTCCTGAGGAACTGCCAGGGATGCCACCTGACCGAGAAATAGAGTTCACAATAGATCTTGTTCCTGGAGCCACTCCTATTTGCAAGAGGCCTTCCCGTATGACCCCATTAGAGCTAGTGGAATTAAAGAAACAACTGAAGGAATTGGAAGAAAAAGGATTTATCAGAGAAAGTGTGTTACCCTGGGGAGCACCATTAGTGTTTGTGCCAAAGAAGAATGGGGAACAGAGGTTATGCATAGATTATAGAGATCTTAACGAAGTCACAATCAAAAACAAGTATCCTCTTCCTAGAATTGATGATCTGTTTGATCAGCTCAAGGGTGCTTGTGTCTTCTCAAAGATTGACCTACGGTCAGGGTATCATCAGGTTAAGGTATGAAAGTGCATCTAGGCCCCTCAATTTGTTTTGGTGATTAATGATGACACAATTAAAGAGATCTAATGTTTTATCCAAGAATACTGCAGAGATCGAGATCTTATCGAGCTTGGAACGACATTGGACGCCCCTACAACTACTTAAAATCAAAAGGACGGCATCAAGACCAAAGTTGTATTAATTTTATTTATTTGTGTCTTAAGGATAGCCGTACTATTAAGAGGGTATGACGAGAAATCGACTTTAGGATGTGCATGTGCTCAACATCATTTACTGCATCTCTAATTAGCACTCCTACATTTGGTTTTGAAAAGTTTCAAATTAAAACCGACCAGTAACCGGAGTCTCGGTTTCGGCCCGAGTCTCGGATTCAATCCGGAGTATCCGACATTTGGTCCGAGTCTCCGGGTTGGACCTCTCGGTTGCCTCGATTCAATTTGGTCCGAGTATCCGGACATTTGGTCGAGTCTCGGATAACCGAGTCTCCGGTTATTTGTCCGGACACTCCGGCCTGTTCAAAACAGGAGTAACGGCTAGTTTTCAAAAGGGTATTTAAAGCCTCCACTCCACTCCAACGGCAAGGATCTCTATTGAGCTCATTCATAGCAGCATTCAAGCCATTCCTAACCATCTCTAAGCATTCAATAGAGCCCTCACTTCCTCCCACCAATTAATTTGGTTGTTGATTCTTTTGGTGAGGAGAGGAAGAAGCAAAGTGCTAGGTGCATTTATTTCTAGTTGTTGAGCACTAGTTCATCCTCCAAGCGATTCTTCGTGGTACTTTTACTCTTGGAGGTTGAAGGTCTCCTAGACGGTTAGGAGTCACCGGAGCTACCAACTTGTGTGGTGAGCCCTGGCTGCTTGTGAAGGCGAGTCTCGCCTCCGAAAGGAAAGGGACAAGAAGTGAAGCCGGCGAGTGCATTTGTGCAACACCGGAGGAAAGCGGGTTGAAAGAGACCCCGCTCAAGTGTGACCGAGCCACCTCAACGGAGACGTAGGATTCCCTTCAAGAATCCGAACTTGGTGAAAAATCGCGTCTCTCTCTCTCTTTTACTTCCTAGTCTTGCTCCTTGGATTTGAATTTGTTAAGTTAGATCTAGCTCTTTGCTTAGCTTTAAATTCAAATCCTTTCTAAGCACTTGTCGAGGTTGTTCTTGCCTTCCTTTTCTAGTAATGTATTGTGCTTGCTAGAGTAGTTTTGTTGCGCCTCGAGAGCTAACCCGAGAGTCGGTCCCAATACGGAGACTCGGACAAGCGAGTATCCGACCAAATACCTGACAATCCGGGTTGACTGCTCGGGTGTTTTTATTCCGCGTAAATTTTATTCCGCCTATTCACCCCCTCTAGGCGACATCGTTGGGCCTTTCAATTGGTATCGAGCCAAATCTCCTTTATTTTGGCTTAACCGCTTGGAGAACCAAAGATGTCGAGGAAATAGAAAGAAGATTACAAACCCATGGCCATGAGAAAGCCTCCTGCTCCTGTATAGGGGTTGCAATTCCATTAGATTATTCCTCTTTTGGAGTCTCAAACTCCTCATCTTATGTTTCCGTCTCGTCTGCCGAGCGCCTCATTTCGATGGCACTCGCTATGCGGCATGGAAACACAAGATGAAGATGCATTTGAGATCACTTCACCCTTGCATTTGGAAGATTGTTGAAAGCAGGTTTCAAGCCCGCAAACCCCAACAATCTCACCTCCGAGGAAGACAAAGCTCAACACTTCAACGACTTGGCCGTCAATGCCTTGTTTAATGCTTTGAGCGACTCGAATTCAACCGAGTCGATGGCCTTGACAATGCTAAGGATATATGGGAAAGATTGATGGTGTCCCATGAAGGTGTATCAAGTGTTCGTGAATCGAAGATCGAGCTTATCATTGGAGAACTAAGCCGATTCACTTTGGAAGAAGGAGAGTGCTACACCAAGATGTTTGATCGCTTAATGGTGCTAGTGAATCAAGCAAAGGGACTTGGAAGCACCGAGCTCACCGACAAAGCAATTGTCAAGATCATTCTTCGAGTGATCACCCCACCAACCGCAATCTTGTGCAACTCATCCGCGATCGCCAAACTTCGACACTCTCACTCCTCATGATGTGATTGGCGGTTGATGACGGATGAGATGATGGTCAAGGAAGCGGAAGTGGTGGAGGAGCTCAAGTCCCAAGAAGAAGAAGGGCATCGCCTTGAAGGCCGTCAAGGTGGTGCAAGAAGTCGAAGAGAGCTCAAGCGATGAAGAAGAGTCGAGCGGCCCCTTGACAAATGAAGATATGGCTTTGCTCGTCAGAAGATTTAACAAGTTCTTGAAGAAGAAGGGCTACAAGCCGGGTAGCCACTCCAAGGGCTTCGGCAACAAATCAAGAGGGCGGCACTCTTCAAGAAAGTGCTATGAGTGTGGGGAACCCGGTCATTTCATTGCCGAGTGTCCTCACAAAGAAAAGAAGGAAGACAAGCCCTTCAAGAAGGACAAGTTCAAGAAGAAAGACAAGGACAAGAGCAAGAGGTACAAGGGCAAGGGTCATGCTTACATCGGCAAGGAGTGGAACTCCGACTCCGACTCCGAGTCCGAGTCCGAGTCCAACTCCGACAATGAAGGAGGACTCGCCACCGTCGCCATCGCTACTCCACCGACAAAGTCGAAGAGCCTCTTCGACAACTTGAGCGACGGAGACGAAGATGCTCCAATTTGCCTCATGGCAAAGGGGCACAAGGTATCATCTAAGAGCCAAATTCCCTCTATTGTTGATTATGGCTTAGATGATTGCGATAGCGATAATGATGAAGTAGCTTTTAAGTCTATGAATGACTTTGACATTGAAAAACTAGACTTGCTACTCAAAGACATTGAAAAGTTGGAGGAAGTTGTAGAACAAAAGGAGGCTACTCTTGAAGCTCAAGAGGATCTCCTTATATTTGAAAAGGAAAAGAATCTTGAGCTAGAGAAAAGCCTAGCTTTTGAGAGAAAGAAAAATGAGGACTTAGTCAAAAACTCAAATTTGACTAAGAATGAAATAGTTAGTCTTGAGATCACCAATGCTTCACTCGTAGAGCAACTTGCTCAAGCAATGGATGCTTGCAAGTCTCTTGAAGTGAAGCTTGTTGATCTCTCGAATAATGCCTCTTCCTCAATTAACAAATCCAATAGTTCAATGCCTTCAAGTAGCAATGGATGCGCTAGATGTTATAATATTGATGTTGCTACTTGTGCTACTAACCGTGAGACTTTGAAAGTCTTGGCTCATGAGAATGAGAAGCTTAAGGATGCTTGAAGATGGACTTCAAAAGTCCTACAAGGCTAGCAAAGGTTTAGAGGAGTATCTCGGCAGCGCCAAGGTAATCCCAAGAAGCATGGGCTTGGATATGTTCCGCTAAGGGCAAAAGAGCAACATCGTGGTTGCTCCTTTAAGCAAGCCGATTCATTTTGTGAAAGGCGAAGGAACATCCAAGCACAAGGCTCACTCCGAGTTCTTTGCTTCATATGTTCTTAAGAAAACTAACATTGGTCGTGTAGTTGCATGTCATATTGGGCGCAAGCCAAAGAATGCTCCTATTATTCGCTCCATTTGGGTCCCAAAATCTCTAGTTGCTAATGTGCGTGGACCTAACCAAGTTTGGGTACCAAAGAGCAAAAACTAAATATGTTTTTGTAGGCCTATATCTCCGGTGGAACAAGTTGGATTTTGGATAGCGGTTGCACGCACCACATGACCGGAGAAAAGGCAATGTTAAGCTCACTTGGATGCAAATGGATCAAATAGTGAAAGCATTGTCTTTGGAGACAATGGAAAGGAGAAGTAATTGGTTTGGGTAAAATTTCTATCTCAAGCAATTTTCAATTAAATAATGTGTTGCTTGTTGACTCATTAAGCTACAATTTATTGTCCGTTGCACAATTATGTGAAGCGGGCTATAATTGTTTGTTTAATGAAAAGGGTGTGGATGTCGTTAAGAGGCTTGATGGTTCAATAGCCTTTAAAGGGCGTTTAAAGGGCAAGCTCTATCTCGTAGACTTCAATACGGATAGGCTTAATCTTGAAACGTGCTTAATGGCTAAATCTAGCATGGGTTGGCTATGGCATCGCCGACTAGCCCATGTTGGTATGAGGAATCTTCACAAACTCGTTAAAGGCAACCACATTCTCGGACTAACCAATGTTGTCTTTGAGAAAGACAGGATTTGTAGTGCTTGTCAAGCGGCAAGCAAGTTGGTGCCTCCCATCCCGCCAAGAATGTAATGACGACCACAAGACCGCTGGAAATGCTACATATGGATCTTTTGGTCCTGGCCGCCTACATAAGCATTGGGGGAAGTAAGTATGGTTTAGTTATTGTTGATGATTTTTCTCGGTTCACTTGGGTGTTCTTTTTGCATGACAAAGGAGAAGTCCAAGTGACTTTGAAGAAATTCATGAGGAGAGCTCAAAAGCGAGTTTGAAGTCAAGATCAAGAGAATCCGAGCGACAAGCGGCACCGAGTTCAAGAATATTGGCGTGGAGGAGTTTCTTGATGAGGAAGGAATCAAGCATGAATTCTCGGCTCCCTATTCTCCACAACAAAATGGGGTAGCCGAGAGGAAGAATCGAACCCTCATCGAGATGGCGCGGGACGATGCTTGACGAGTACAAGGTTTCTGACAGCTTTTGGGCGGAAGCCATCAATACCGCAAGCCACAGCTCCAACCGCCTCTACCTTCACAAGATCTTGAAGAAGACGGCGTATGAGTTGCTCACCGGGAAGAAACCAAATGTCTCCTACTTTCGAGTCTTTGGGAGTAAATGTTATATCCTTAACAAAAGGCTAAGTCATCTAAATTTGCTCCTAAAGTAGATGAAGGTTTCTTACTTGGTTATGGAACAAATGCTTATGCGTCATCGAAGTTTTCAACAATACCACCTGTCGTTGAAATCTCGCGTGACGTAACTTTTGATGAGACTAACGGTTCTCAAGTAGAACAAGTGGATCATGTTGTGATTGACAGGAAGAACCTCCTTGTGAAGCTATCAAGAAAATGGCAATCGGGAGGTGAGACCTCATAGTTTGGAATCTCACCCGAGCACCCCAACCCGAGTCTCCTACCTGAAACCCGAGTGTCCGATTGGTCCGAGTCTCCGGTCATATACCGGAGTCTCCGGATGGAGTCTGCTCGGCGATATTCCTCCTCGTCCATTCAAGCTCAAGATGGTTCTAATGCCACCCAAGATGATGAAGGCCCTATTCAAGCTTTGGATTCAACTGCATCAGCATCCGAGAGTTCATCAAAGCATTCAAAGGGATCATCCGGTCGACAACATACTTGGAGACATTAACAAGGGAGTATCCACTCGATCTCGAGTTGCAAATTTTTGTGAATTTTACTCGTTTGTTTCCTCTCTTGAACCTCTTAAAGTAGATGAAGCACTTGAAGACCCGGATTGGGTGATGGCTATGCAAGAGGAACTGAACAACTTCAAGCGCAATCAAGTCTGGGAGCTTGTCAAAAGACCCAAGCAAAACGTCATCGGCACTAAGTGGGTCTTCCGAAACAAGCAAGATGAAAACGGAATCGTGACAAGGAACAAAGCTCGTCTGGTTGCTCAAGGGTACACTCAAATCGAAGGTTTGGATTTCGATGAAACATATGCTCCAAAGAGCTAGGCTTGAATCTATTAGAATATTACTTGCCTTTGCTACTCACCATGATTTCAAGTCGTATCAAATGGACGTGAAAAGCGCCTTCTTAAATGGACCACTCTCCGAGATGGTCTACGTCGAGCAACCACCTGGATTTGAAGATCCAAGACATCCGAACCACGTTTACTACCTTCACAAGGCACTTTATGGACTTAAGCAAGCTCCAAGGGCATGGTTCGAATGTCTACGAGACTTTCTTCTGGAACAAGGTTTTGTAGTCGGAAAAGCCGACCCTACCCTCTTTACTAAGCATATTGATAATGATCTATTTGTATGCCAAATATATGTCGATGACATTATATTTGGATCTACTAATGAACATTTGTGTAAAGAGTTTAGCAAGATCATGACCAAAAGGTTTGAGATGTCCATGATGGGTGAGTTGAAGTTCTTCCTGATTTCAAGTCAAACAACTCAAGGAAGGAACTTTCATCAGTCAAACCAAGTACATCAAGGACATGCTCAAGAAGTTCGGAATGGAAGATGCAAAACCAATTAAGACACCTATGCAAGCCAATGGGCATCTAGACCTCGACAAGGAAGGTAAACTGCCATCCAAAAGGTATATCGCTCGATGATCGGCTCTCTCCTTTATCTTTGTGCATCTAGGCCCGATATTATGCTTAGCGTTTGTATGTGTGCACGGTTTCAAGCCGCTCCAAAAGAGTGCCACTTGGTGGCCGTTAAGAGAATCTTGAGATACTTAGTGCACACTCCTCATTTCGGACTTTGGTATCCGAAAGGATCCTCCTTTGAACTTATTGGCTATTCCGATGCGGAGTATCTTTGGTTGTAAAGTGGATAGGAAGAGTACCTCTGGAACCTGCCAATTCTTGGGTAGGTCCCTAGTCTCGTGGTCTTCCAAGAAACAAAATTCCGTGAGCCTTATCCACTGCCGGCCGAATACATAGTCGCCGGGAGTTGTTGTGCCCAACTACTTTGGATGAGACAAACCTTGAGTGATTATGGCCTTTCCTACAAAAGCGTTCCACTTTTGTGTGACAATGAGAGTGCCATAAAAATTGCCAACAATCCTGTACAACACTCCCGAACAAAACACATTGATATTCGCCATCATTTCCTAAGAGACCACGCAACAAAAGGCGAAATTGATATCCAACATGTGAGCTCAAATGATCAATTAGCCGATATTTTTACCAAGCCCCTTGACGAGAAAAGGTTCTGTGAATTGAGAAGTGGACTAAATATCTTAGATTCTCGTAACGTGGCTTGACATGTGCTCATATTGGTTGGTGAATGAAAAATGAATTTCAAAACTTATTCATCTTTTTCTTTGAAATTATCTTGTGTTGTTGGTTCTTAATCCTCGGATCGCATCATTGCCATGTGACTATAGCCTGTTTGCTTGATTGTTAGCTAGTCACATGGTGGATGGATGCCCTAGGACTCCTCTCTATCTCTCTCCGCGGGTCTCCGAAGCTTCCCTTGAAAAATTCCTTTCCTAACCGAGCTGAGCAACCCGGACTGTCCGGTATTCAATCCGGAATCTCCGGACTGTCCGGAGTCTCCGGACTAATTGTCCGGACTCTCCGGGTTGGGCCGGAGTCTCCGGACTGAAAATCCGGAGTCTCCGGGTTGGGGCGTTCGGTTAAACCCCCTTATCCCGCGCGGTTTTCTCTTTTTCTTATTTCCTTCGTGCGCCTCTCCCTCTCCCGTGTGTCTCTCAAGGCTAGGGCGTGGATTCCTCCATCTTCTTGGGATCTTGGACTCCTTCTCCTTCTTGGATTGGAGATTGTGGTAAGGATCCCTTTTGCCCTAACCTTTTTCTTTCGGGTTTGGTTCAATTTCTCGGTTCTTAGGGCTTCTCCGTGTGTTTCATCTCTCGTAGGGCGCCGATTGTCTCGTCGTTGCCCTCAAGATCGGAGTTTCGTTCAATCCTAACTCACCCGCATTCTTGATTTCTCAATTCATCTTGAGGTGAGTTCCGTTTTGTGCCCTAACTCCGCGAAATTCCCTTTCTAGATAGTGCCCTAGTCATTTGTTGTTCTTCCTTAAGGCACTCTAGATTCGTTTCATGCCAATTTGGGGGTTGTTTTCCCCAAATCTCATGCGCCCGTGCGTATGCTCTGGCCAATCCGGAGTGTCCGGACTCTGGGTCCGGAGTCTCCGGGTCCATCCGGAGTGTCCGGGCTTTTTGTCCGGAGTCTCAGGCCGGGTGGTTCGCCAGGTTCCATTCTTCGCTGTTTTTCTTGTCGCCTCTCGGGTAATTCTATTCTTTCGCTCTATCTGGTCAGATGGATCCTCCTCCGCAGCCTTCTGGTAGCAGCGATCCTCCTCAGCCGCCGTCTGGTGGCGGTGATCCCGCTCAGGGCTCGTCTCCTCCGCGGCCTCCGCAGAAAAAGCAGAGGATTGGAGTGGCCAAAGACCCACTTCCGGACCTCGAGGCCAGCTAGCATCGGGTCGTGGTCAGCACTGCCCTGTCTCCTCCTCCTCGATCGGCTCTGATCCGGATGAGCATCCAGCAGATACTCATGCCAAGGCTTCGTGATCGTAAAAGGAGCGAAGTTTCGTGCTTCGGGCGCTTTCATTGGTCCTCTAGCCAAGGCCAAGCCTGTGTGGAACTACCCAATGTCTGTGGAATCCAATGAGGATCATCGATTATCGGACAGGATCTGGAAAAGGAAAAGCTATTGTCGAGCACAGAAAGAAGGATCCTCTCGAGCTTCACCAGGATGAGTATGTGGACCGCCGGTTTTGGAACCGGTTTCAGTCAGACTTCTACGAGACGGTCCTATACCCACTTGAGCACCCAGTGGTCGGGATGAAGACCATTGATTGGGAGTATATGGCAGCGGTGACAATCCGCTTTTCACTCGGATCATTGAGATTTGTGAGCTGCATCAGTTAAGAATCTCATGGCATTCAAGTATGACTGGAACAATGAGGTTATCATGCAATTCTATGCCACTTTGTACTTTGACAAGAATGATGAGGCCATTTGGTGGATGACAGACAAGATTTGGTATGTGGCTAGCAAGAAGAGGTTTGCCAGAGTCCTCAATCTCAGATACAACGACAAATTTCAAAGCTTCACTTCAAGAAGGTGATGATCGCCGAGGAGATTGAGTCACTTTATGACACCTCGAGGAGCTTCACAGTTGGGACCATCAAGGGTCTGAAGGATGTTCCAGCTGTGCTCAACAGGCTGTTGAGGGTCACTCTTTGGCCCAAGGAGGGAGATGCTTCTGCCATCAGTTCCTATGGAAGGAACTTCTTTGTTTCATCTCGTCGAGCGCACCCACTCGTTTGACATTGTCGATTTCATGTGGGAGACGATGAGGCGAGAATCTGTGAGCAACATGGCCACCGCAGCTATGCACCCTTTGTGATGACCTTGATCTCTTCAAGGAGCGGTCTCAAGTTTGTCGTAGATGAGGAGCATCTTGCTTACAAGGTTCGACCTCCTTCTCGCTTCCTTCGCCACCGCCCTCGTCCAGCTTCCTCGTAGGACTCGTCGTGAGTCGCGCTTCAGCCTCCACCTCGCGTCTGCTCTGCCGTGCCTCCTCCCGTTCCCTCCGAGCAGGCATCGAGGTCCCGAGCGGCACTCTTCGTGAGGATGCTCAAGCATGTCTTCCTCCTCTGCCGTGACATCTCCGCCAGTGTAAGGTGATGAGCAGCAGATCAAGAAGAATGGTCAGACATCCGCAGCATCCGCCGCCACAATGGTGAGCGATTTCTCCTAGCGACTCTTCCGGTCTTCCGAGGAGAGTAGCGATGCCACTTCCGCAGATCAGCTGCTTGGCATCACTTCTTCTACTCCTCCTCCTCCCTGCAGCTTGACTCCGTGGCCAGTATTCAGCGTCTGGCGGCGAAGGCGACGACGAGTGATCTCCGTGTCCTCCTCCTTTTGGTGTCTTGATGCCAAAGGGGGAGTGATTCTTTAGAGTCGTTTTGCTTAGTCGTGCATTTTTATTTTTTGCTGTAGCGAGTGGACATGTTTTGTGTTTAGAGCAATCAGTTATTAACTGTAAAGTAAGTATTTCTTATTATGCATGAATTGCCTTCAGATACTTGTGTTGTATTCTCTCCTGCTGTGTTTGAGGGGGAGCTCTCGGTTTATTTCTCGTTAAATATGTGCATTTGATTCCACTCAATTCTTCTAATGCACACATTTAGGGGGAGCTCCTCTTTTATCTGATTTGCTAAAGTCTATTTCATATCCTTTTTATTTGCTGTTAATTGTGTTGTCATCAATACACCAAAAAGGGGGAGATTGAAAGTGCATCTAGGCCCCTCAATTTGTTTTGGTGATTACTGATGACACAATTAAAGAGATCTAATGTTTTATCCAAGAATACCGCGAGAGATCGAGATCTTATCGAGCTTGGAACGACATTGGACGCCCTACAACTACTTAAAATCAAAAGGACGGCATCAAGACCAAAGTTGTATTAATTTTATTTATTTGTGTCTTAAGGATAGCCGTACTATTAAGAGGGTATGACGAGAAATCGACTTTAGGATGTGCATGTGCTCAACATCATTTCTTGCATCTCTAATTAGCACTCCTACATTTGGTTTTGAAAAGTTTCAAATTAAAACCGAATGGGTAACCCGAGTCTCCGGTTTCGGCCGAGTCTCGGATTCAATCAGAGTATCCGGACATTTGGTCCGAGTCTCGGGTTGGACCTCTCGGTTGCCTCGATTCGGTGGTCCGGAGTATCCGGACATTTGGTCCGGAGTCTCCGGATAACCCGGAGTCTCCGGGTTATTTGTCCGGACACTCCGGCCTGTTCAAAAACAGGAGTAACGGCTAGTTTTCAAAAAGGGTATTTAAAGCCTCCACTCCACTCCAACGGCAAGGATCTCTATTGAGCTCATTCATAGCAGCATTCAAGCCATTCCTAACCATCTCTAAGCATTCAATAGAGCCCTCACTTCCTCCCACCAATTAATTTGGTTGTTGATTCTTTTGGTGAGGAGAGGAAGAAGCAAAGTGCTAGGTGCATTTATTTCTAGTTGTTGAGCACTAGTTCATCCTCCAAGCGATTCTTCGTGGTACTTTTACTCTTGGAGGTTGAAGGTCTCCTAGACGGCTAGGAGTCACCTGAGCTACCAACTTGTGTGGTGAGCCCCTGGCTGCTTGTGAAGGCGAGTCTCGCCTCCGAAAGGAAAGGGACAAGAAGTGAAGCCGGCGAGTGCATTTGTGCAACACCCGGGAGGAAAGCGGGTTGAAAGAGACCCGGCTCAAGTGTGACCGAGCCACCTCAACGGAGACGTAGGATTCCCTTCAAGAATCCGAACTTCGTGAAAAATCGCGTCTCTCTCTCTCTTTTACTTCCTAGTCTTGCTCCTTGGATTTGAATTTGTTAAGTTAGATCTAGCTCTTTGCTTAGCTTTAAATTCAAATCCTTTCTAAGCAATTGTCTAGGTTGTTCTTGCCTTCCTTTTCTAGTAATTTATTGTGCTTGCTAGAGTAGTTTTTGTTGCGCCTCGAAAGCCAGCTAACCGGAGAGTCCGGTCCCAATCTAGGAGACTCGGACAAGCCGAGTATCCGGACCAAATACCGGACAGTCCGGGTTGACCTGCTCGGGTGTTTTTATTCCGCTGCGTAAATTTTATTCCGCCTATTCACCCCCCCTCTAGGCGACATCGTTGGGCCTTTCAAGGTAAGAGAAGAAGATGTGGAGAAAACCGCCGTGGTATCCAGATATGGGCATTATGAATATACAGTAGTACCATTTGGATTAACTAATGCCCCAGGAGTGTTCATGAGCTTAATGAACAAAATTTTCATGAAGTATTTGGATAAATTTGTAGTGGTATTCATTGATGACATTTTGATATATTCCAAAAGTGAAGAAGAGCATAGGGAACATCTGAGAATCACACTTCAAGTCCTAAGAGAAAATCAATTGTACGCCAAGTTTAGTAAATGTAAGTTTTGGCTAAATCAAGTTTCTTTTCTTGGGCATGTTATATCTGGGAAAGGAGTTGAGGTAGACCCAGAAAAGATACAATCAATTGAGTCATGGACACAACCCTCCAACCAGAAGGAGATTAGAAGTTTCCTTGGTTTAGCTGGGTACTACCGCAAGTTCATTAAGGGATTTTCTCAAATCTCACCACCCCTTACCAAACTCTTGAGAAAGGATAGTAAGTTTATCTAGACTGAAAAATGCGAGGAGAGTTTCCAAAAGCTCAAGGAAGCTCTAACCTCCACACCAGTTCTATCCTTACCAGAGGAAGGCATCGAATATGTGGTATATTGTGATGCCTCCAAATCAGGGTTGGGATGTGTGCTAATGCAAAAGGAGAGGGTCATTGCTTATGCATCTAGGCAATTGCGCCCACATGAAGTCAATTATCCAACCCATGATCTAGAATTGGGAGTCAGGTGTTTGCTCTAAAAGTTTGGAGACACTACTTGTATGGAGCCAAGTGCATTTTGTATAGTGATCACAAAAGCCTTAAGTATTTGTTCACTCAAAAGGAATTGAATCTAAGACAAAGAAGATGGCTAGAACTTATTAAAGATTATGACATCACCATCAATTACCACCCAGGAAAAGCCAATGTGGTAGCAGATGCATTGAGTAGGAAGGCTCACTGTAACAACCTGTCTATCCAAAACTTTATGCCTGAACTGATAAGAGAATTGGCTAAAATGGAAATTAGTTTCGGCATATCCACCTCAGATGCCATGTTAGCAACCATGGATGTCCAGTCCACTCTATTGGAACAAATTAGAGAAAAGCAAGCCACAGATAGCTTCATTGTAGAAGAAATCAAGAGAATCAAGTCCAATCAACCATCAGAATTTAAAGTAGATCAAAATGGAAGTCTAAGGATGAATGATCGATTATGTGTTCCAAGTGATCCAGAGATCAAACTGACCATCCTTAGAGAGGCTCATGACACCCTTTATACCATCCATCCAGGAAGCAATAAGATGTATAAGGATTTGAAAGAAACCTTTTGGTGGAATGGCATGAAGAAAGATATAGCAGATTACATAAGTAAATGTGATACCTGCCAAAAAGTTAAAGCTGAGCATCAGCGTCCTGCAGGCTTGTTACAACCTCTCCAAATCCCTGAGTGGAAATGGGAAGATGTATGCATGGACTTCATTACGGGTTTGCCCAGAACCTTAGCTAAAAAGGATGCCATTTGGGTAATAGTGGACAGACTCACCAAATCTGCTCACTTTATTGCCACTAATCAGAAATACTCTGCTCACAGATTAGCTGAAATCTATATAGAAAGGATTGTCACATTGCATGGAGTTCCTAAGACCATTACTTCAGATAGAGGATCTATCTTCACATCAAACTTTTGGAATAGCTTGCAAACTGCCTTAGGAACTCAGCTGAAATTCAGTACCGCATATCACCCTCAGACGGATGGGCAGACTGAGCGGGTGAATCAAATTTTGGAAGATATGTTAAGGGCGTGTGTGCTGAATTTTAAGGAAAGTTGGGACAAATACTTGCACCTGGCTGAATTCGCATACAACAATAGCTATCAAGCAAGTATTCAGATGGCGCCATATGAGGCTCTATATGGCAGGAGGTGTAGATCACCCATCTGTTGGTATGAGGTAGGGGAAAAATCATTAATGGGACCGGAGCTCATTCGTCAAAATGATGAGAAGATACAGTTAATTCAAGAAAGATTAAAAACTGCTCAAAGCCGGCAAAAGAGCTACGCTGATAAGCGTAGAAGGGATCTCAAGTTCCAACCAGAAGAATATGTGTATCTAAAGGTATCCCCAATGAAAGGAGTTCACCGGTTTGGAATAAAAGGGAAACTCAGTCCACGGTATGTGGGGCCATTTAAGATTCTGGAACAGAAGGGACCTCAGCTTATCATATCGAACTACCTCCTCAGTTGTCTAGAATCCACAATATCTTTTATGTCTCCTAGCTTAAAGCTTGTCTTAGAGAGCCTTCCCAACTAGTGTCAAATCTGTAAATTCCCTTGCAGCCAGACCTAACCTATGAAGAGCATCCACTCAAAATCCTATCAACGGAAGAACGTCGATTTCGGAGAGCTACAATTAAGTTCTGCAAGGTCCAATGGAAGTATCATACAGAAAAAGAGGCTACATGGGAGAAAGAGGAGTATCTGCGGGAGGCCTACCCGCACTAGTTCAGGTCAGTTAGATTTCGGGGACGAAATCCCTTGTTAAGGGGGGTAGGATGTAAGAACCCTGAAATTCCCATTCCATTAGATGCATCATTAAGCTTAAGTTTCAGCAAAGCATTGCAATCTAGTAATAGAGCAAATGTCAGTGGGTGAAATGGAAGTAAAGCAACTGAGTAGAGAGAGTGGAAAGGAGGACATTTACGCCTTAGTGGTTCAGTTGAGCATAGAGGGTAGCATGGAGGGTAGAAGTGTAACTTCGCATTGGGGAGTGAATAAGAGTGAAGTTACAGCCTGGAGAATCCACCGCACTCCTCATTTCACCTTTCCCCTTTTCACTCCATGGAGCCACATCCGTAGCTTTCATACCAACCAAGAGAGCGACAGAGGGAGCTAGATCCAGGGGGGACCGCAGCCTGTCGGAGGAGGAGGAGACCGCAGGAGCTGCTGGACCGGAGCCCAAGCCAAGCCAAAGGATCCAGCAGGAGGTGGAGCCGGGCGAGCTAGGGTCGGCTACCACTACTCCAGCTCCTTTTCATCCTCCCCAAACCGAACCGAACAGCAAAGGAGTCCAAGTAAGCCAGCAAACCTCGTAGCATTTCAGTAGCAAGCAGCTAGCAAACCCTAGACTAGAATGTAGTGTGCTAAACCTCCAGATCTAGCAAGAACTAGTGTAGATCAGTGTTCTTTTCTTTGGGTCTCAGAAGGGGAGTTACCTAGGGGCACTTGTAGCTCGTCCCAAGCCATTCCCAAGCCCTTACCTAGAACTGGCTAGCCGGTCTCGGCGCTACAACCCCCAACCTAGGTCGTCTCACCCCGTAATCATCCTTGACCCTAACTTACCTTGGAGCACCACTGTCCGAAGCCAACCAAGCAACCAAACCGTGGATCGACTAGTGCTGAGCCTAGATCCAAGCTCAAAGGCGACAAAGAACCGAACCCCATACCCCATCCTCTTGCGCAAGAACCGAAACCTTCTTAAAAGCACCCAAGAACCGAATCCAAAGAGGAACTGTGCCCAAAGAACCATCTTCAATCAACCAGCAACCAAGAACCGAACCAAGAAAGCATAAATCCCCAAATCCAACCAAGCCCAAAACCCTAGATCAAGCAATCCACTTAGGGTTAGAGGAAGCCTATGTTGCGGGTAACGCTGGGGGGAGTCCAGCCGGCGGCGTGGTAGAGGTGTCGCCGTAGGGAGCCAGAAGGTGAGGCCGTCGCCCTGAGGGAGGAGGCGGCGCAGGGTCGCCTGGAGGAGAGCAGGCGTGGGGTCTGCCGAGAGCAGGGGCTAATGCCTCTGTTCGGTTGTGAGTGAAGGAAAGAAGAGAGGAGGGAGAGGCTGGGCTGTGGGGCCAGTCGACCGAAAGCAGAGAGAAAAGAGAGAAAGAAGAGAAGTGAAGAAAAGAAAGGAAAAGAAAGGAAAGAAAAAGAGTAAGAAGGAAAGAAGAGAAAAGAAAAGAGAAAAATGGGAAAAGAGGGAAAAGAAGATTTGGGTTTAGACTTTGGGCTTAGATAATCAGATAAATTAGTAGTCTAGCACCATCTCTTTAATTGAAGTCTTAGTTGTTGGACACCATTAATCAGATTCAAAAAGTTAAATATGAGTAAAACTAATAGTTAGTAACTATATTTTCAGATCTGAACCTGAATCAAACAGATCTGAACCAACCTTTGAACGAGGACGTACTTTCCAATTCTATTCCAGGCAAGTTTCCTTGATCATGTGTTTTAAATGCTTTTAAATGCTTTTGTATTATAAACGTCATCTTGCATGGAAAATCTATTTTATAAATGAAACATGAAAGGATTGATGGTTGTGGAAATGGGAGTGTGGTACTGTTGGAAGATGGAATGTGGAAGAGTTGGTTGTGGAGTTGGTGAATGGTGTGGTTAAATGAAAGGGGCATTGGGGAAATGAATAGATATTTAGTTGGGTTAATATCGGTGGGTAGAGGACGCCGATGAGAAGGTTGTTGGCCGGTGGGGTCCTCTACATAGGTTATTATATAAGATCAAACAATCTAACACTTGGGCGATGAGCCGTAAATGAGTATCAACCATAGTGTGAGGAATTCAGTCAGAAAAGGTTGTCCTAGGACAGTATCAATGCCTCCACCATGGGTAAGTTAAGGGACGCGCCTCTGGGATATGCCGGTAGACCCAGAGGACTGAGGCCAATTGGATGGCGGTATATTTGAAGCCAGTGGGTTACTGTCGTTGGTGCGGAGTAACAATCAGATCTGCGAGTTGAGGATGACCTTGGTGGGTGTCCCCAACTCGAGTACAGGGGTGGAGAATTAATACTGGACTAGTGATAAACGTTCTGGGGCATCTAAATGTCGCTATGGGTAAAGTGGTACAAACCTGCGCAGGGTAAATCATGAATTCATGCCAGTCTCTTGGATTGGAGACTACGGAAGCTAAGTCTGTCTCATATACTGTGTTAGTAGAGTCTTTGGAAAGTTAAAATGAACCACTTTTTAATAAAACTATCTTTCTTTAAAAGCTAGTTGGAGGGAAGGTGGTAAATTGGTGGATTTCAAGTGATTAAGAGAGAAAACTCATCATGCATTCCTTGCTATTAATGCTTGCTGAGTACTCTGTACTCACTCTTGCTTAAACCTCCCTTTGCTTAGAAGGTGAGTCCTATGGATCCGCTTTGGAGGCAGAGGGTGAGGATCATTCGCAGGACCAGGACTTATCAGAGGCAGTCTACTACTACTACTATCTACAGGAGGACTAGGGTGTCTAGGGGACCATCTCCTGGTGGACCGTTTCCCTGTGGGACCGAGGCCTCGCTCGAGGGGTCCACAGGGTAATATTTATGTCTTATGTACGTTGTATTAGTCTATTGTATAATTAACCTTTTGGACTTGTAGCCGTGTGGCAGGATGGTATGGAATAAAGGTACGATTTCCGCCTAATTATTGTTCTGCTGCAACACTCTGAACACGGCGTAGTAGCTAATAAAGTATCGGGCCGCTCGATATTTTGCTAGCCACTATGCCGAGATTCGAGTAATTAACCCCGCGTAATGACAGTGAAGCTGTTAATTACCAGGGCTAATTATCCGGGTCGTCACACTATTTGTGTTGGTTCTCAGTGAAATCCGATTGCAATGATGTGGTAGATAGCAGATACATTTCAGGGAGAAATTTGTTATGTTAAGGAGCAAAGGTGATCGATTGTTTGAGCCTGAGTTGAAAGTAGTAGCAAGAGGTTATCACCATCAGAAAGGTACCTGAAAAGTACTTTACCAGAAGTAGATGCCAACGCTTGCTAGTCCTCAACTATTAATCAATTTTTCATTCCTTTGGACCTTCTAGTAGCAAGAAAATATAATGTTGAATTGCGGGTAAAAGAAACTATCTTGTTATATCTTTTATTTTTTTTAAAAAAAATGTAAAGTGCACCAAATCAAATATTCTCCCCCTTTCAATTGAAGGTTAAAAAAAGATGCTTCCCAATCTTTGTGTATTTTCTTTTTAAGAGCAATCCTAAAAAGAAGAATATACAACAACGATAGATTAAACAACATGAATTATGTCATTCCTTTCTAGAAAGATCATCTTGCTCTTCTTTGCATTATCTTCTGTGTTGGTATTCAAAATGACTAGAAAATCTTTCTTGCCCGATGCTATCCGATGGAAACAAACTTCTGGAATTGGCACTTTGTAGCCTAGATTTTTTGCTTAAAGAGTAGAAATATCAAAACCTTTTCAAATAAAGTCCAAATATCACATGGCACTTTGCACAACTTTATTTACAATACAACCCTTCTTGATGATCTACACACATGTATTTTGTTCCTTGTGTATCATCACAATCGGTTCTATCTCGGAACCGATTGTGATGAGGGGTATCATCACAATCGGTTGTCTCAGAACCGATTGTGATAAGTGATAATCCGTTACTAAAATTTACAAATTAGAGATACGTATCACAATCAGTTTTTTAGTCAAAAGTTTAGAACCGACATAGATAAAGCGATAGTGATGTACCATTCTGTAGTAGTGATCATGTGCTACGTGGTGCCAACTGCTTCGATGGCGAGGAGGATGAAAACCCTCTCATCTGCACAATTCCTGGAGATGCTCGAGCTTATGTATTGTGTGGCTACAACTGATGCCGGGATGCATTTCCTTGCACGTAGCCCATGTTTGATTAACCTCACACTGCGGCAGTGTGGTTGTTTTACTGATGGTGGAGTGGCAGATGTGGCACGTGCACGGAAGTTGGAGTCTCTGATTATTGAAGGCTGTTGTCGGGTCTTTCTGAAAGCTGTGCAGGAGGCTGCCAAGTCAGTTCACTTCAAAGATGATTACCCATGCTTAGCCGGTCTAAATAGAGTGTGGCTGTCAGGCAGGATGAAGTGCCCCTCAGAAATTTCGGTTCAGTTTTGAACCCCCTGTTGAAGAGGTTAAGTTGTTGGTCTTTTTCATTTTTCATATTTCTGAACCTGCATTTGCTTCATCCTTTTACTGCTGTGTGCCACTCGAGTATGTTAGTGTGTAAAGGTGAGCTTTGGATTTTTGGAAGGCGTCTGATTACTGAAAACCATGATAGTAGCCAGTTAGCCACCACTTTGGTGTAGTGCATCTAGTTATATATTTCTTGCGTCTTTCATCACTTTTTACCCTTTCCAAATTGACACAAATTAGCCCCCAAGGTTCCCCATTTCGGGTTAGTACTTCCAGATCCTGACAGTCCCTCTTTCAAGCAAATGCTATACAACTTCAGTATTATGGAAGTGATTTTGAAGACATATATACTGCTATTTTCTCGTGACAAGTGTGATAGATGTTAATACATGAATGGTCAAATTTTGAAAAGTATGATTCGTACACGTACAAAAGTATGGGCAGTCTGGAAATTAAGCGACCCTTTCCATGATTCTTCATATGTTCTGTTTCAGTTGGCAGGTAAAGCGGTTTTTTTTCTCTCTAATATTCTTGGATAGTGAGGTTTCTTTTGTTGGTCCTTCATTCTATTTTAGAATGTCTTGATTTGCACCTCTTCTCAAAAGAGGAACACAAACAATACAACAGAATGTATTGGCTTGCAATTGCAAAAAATGAGATTTAATATGACTGTATGGTTGCATGTGTTTCGAAGTATTAGCAGGTTGGAAGCCGAATGCAATCCGTTTTGCAGGATATGCTTCTTGGTTCTGTTAATGTCATAAACTCAGGAAGCGAACCACGAAGTTTTAGAATATGTTCTAGGAGAGCAAATAGAAGCTTTGATTCTGTCAACGCAGCTTGCCCAGGAGTCACTAGACGGCCTCGTTACATGCTGTGATTTCCATGTGTCGAGTGTATCTGCTGGCCTTGTATTGCTACTTCATTCGTAAAATCGTAATCTGTACATTCTTTCACTGTTTTAGCAATTCCAGATGCTTGGGGGGTGTTGGTTTGATTTGACGGTGTTGCTTATAGCTTCCTTGTTGTTTCCTCAGCGATTCGAAAATTATTTAAATAAGGTGCTGCCTTAATTAATGTTGCTTGTGAAGATACGGGCCATTAGAATGTATATGCGGTCAACTTTTTATAGATATAGAAAAAAAAAGGTCCAAACTTGAACAGATATACACATATAAAAGGTTCAAAATTTCATCAGAATACGTATATGCTGCTCATCTTCATATGCTTCATTCTGAATTTCTGATCTCATTGATTTCAGTCCAGCACTCTGAATACCTGCTGAACCTTGACACCGTTGACGAGGGGATGAAGGCCCTCTCATCTGGTCAATGCAACACAGCTGCCGAAATAGCCTGGTGAAGATATTCATAGCTTAATTTTAGGTACCACCTCCATCAATTATTATTTGTCAAATATATACCCACCGTACACAAATTAAAAGAATGGCACCAAGATACTGCATCTCCAGTCACAGAAATTTGACAACACAACACCAGGTTGTTTCATTGTGAACGTCACAACCAAAGCAAGCTACATGAGCACACCAAATGTTAAGCTAGATAATCATCTTCATCATAATATCCACACCATCAGGATAAAAACGAAGCTCAACGGATCATGAAAACAAGAAGGCAAACTGACAGTTCAATCTGCCTATAGACAAACTCCTACGATCACTCCTAAGGAGGAAAACATGGACAGTCCCAATGTCCATCAGGATGCTAAACCAGCGCAATGCTGCTCTCACCACCTGGAGGCTTGCGGTTTCCACCTAGGTACACTTGGGTTGGGGCCTTTCCATCTGCAAATATATCACTGCCAGTCATTTCTTTCAATTTCGCGGAGCTCAGATGCTTCTCTGCAGACACAGGTGCCTCATCTCCTTTGAATATGTTGTTTCCCGTGATATTGGTGAATTTCTTGCCAGTTATCTTTTGCGCAGTTTTCAACATGCTGTCGGTGTTGGCCTCTCCAAACGAGAAGTTGCTCACCTGTTCAAGGATGACAGCATTCGTTAAATAGCATTTGCAGAAATCCCATAAAGTACCAGATAGGTCGCGGTACATTTGCATTTTTGACAGGTGTGTGTGAAGCAGAGCTGCCATTTCCTGGGATCCTTGCCCTGTTAGGCCTGGGATCTGGAGGATCAGCAAAGATGTCATGGCCAGTGAGCTCCTTGGATTTTGCATTAGATATCTGCTTCTTCATCTTACTGTCTGCATCACTCAGCGTACCGCTAAGTTCACGCTGCTTTGCCACCTCAGCCACCGAAGTTGGCTTTTTGGGAGGAACACTACCATCCTCGGCGAACGAGATGTGGCTTACAGTACTAATCGCCTGTAGTTAAAACAAGTATGGCTTAGTCTCCAATCATATCATGCAATATGATTAATACAGTAAAACCTAGGTCATGCCAAACATTATTCTTCTCTTGTATTTTTTTGGAAAACGATATCAAGTACACTATTAACCACAGAGTCACTAAAGTACGGAGTATACACCAGAAATGCTCAAGTGAGAATTGCTGACCAACAGTATTCTGTTACAGCAAAAAGCCTCCTAAAAAACGTGAACACCAAATTAATCCTACATTAGGATGCTTTAGATATTTTATATCATAATCAGATATATGTATTTGATTTTTGAAGAAGCAAGAGCAACATGAAAAGCTAACCGACTTTTGAATCAAACAGTTGATGCAATTTGGACTCTAGATTCTGTTTAATTCATCCGATTTGTTACATCAAACAATCCACATATGCAGCAACTATGCCAAACATTTCTCACAGCATTCATGCTAACAAGTAACAACATCCGATTGTTGCAAATTACGCGTCCAGCAAATCTAGTTCTGTAATCTTCCAGCCAAAATCCAGAGCATTATCGCGAACGGTCATAGATAAGTGTCAAACCCATCAAAGATACGCCAAATCTGAAAAATATGCTTCTTTGTTTCTTCCGCAAAACCTTATCAGACAAAAGGAACTCTCCACATCGCAACTACTAGTACATGCTCCCCCAATTTCACAGTACATAACAAGAATGCCAATCTAAATGCTTCCTAAGAACAAGTTAGCGCATGATGCCACGAAAAAAGGGCAACAATATCAATACCAAAGCTTCTGTAATCATGGTTTTCCTAAACCAGCACCTGGTAATTGCGCGAGGCAGCCCGGCCGGGTGTCACGGCGGCGGCGGCGGCGGCGGTCTCCTCCGCGTCGCCGTTGGCTCCGGCCGTGAATATGCCGCTCCCCGTCATCTCCTTCCACTTGGGCGCCGAGCATGGCTTCCTGAAACACACAGAGCAACGCCCAAGAGTAAGCACAAACTGGGATGGGATCACGCAGATACGGGATACCCATGGAGGCCAATCAGTTGCTTGATCCGGATCAAAAGGACGGATACAAGAACAGGACCAAGGTGGGGATGGATTCCATCCCATTCTCGGTTTCCTCACCTCTTGTTGAGGCTCTCCGCCTCCACCTCGCTGACCTGGCCCCCGAACACCACCTTCCTGATGGCCTCCGAAGGCTGCGCCCAAGCAAGCAAGAGGAGCTCAAGAACAGCACACGCACACCACAGAGAGGCAGGCAGCCACGGACGAGGGGACGCGATGGCGGGGGTTACCTGGTGGGGGCGGCGTGCTGGCGACGGCGTGGCGGGGCCGTCGGCCTGCTGCGGCCAGGAGAGAAGGCCGGCCGTCGAGGTGTGGGACTTCCTCACCGGCGCCGCCCTCTCCATCTGCACCTCCTCCTCCTCCTCTCTCTCTCTCTCTCTAAAAAGGAAGGGGGAAGAGGTGTGAGACCTGTGAGCTGGACTGCTGAGGCAGTGGAAGGTGAGGGGTCTCTGTTGCTCCCTTCTTTTTCTTTCGTGACCCTACGCGTGGAAATCTAATCACTGACAGGTGGGATCCTGATCGACGGATGAGGCGCTGACGTGCGGGGCCGGGACCGGGTTTGGTTTGTTGCTGCCTTTTTTTTTCTTCAGATTAAGTATTTGCTTATTAAAAAATATTTGTTTGTTTATTTCCTCTCAAGATACTACTAGTAGACTTTATTTAGTTTTCAGTGGGAATCGTTATCTCTTGTTTTTTCTTGGGATTCTCCACCAGTGCATCCTCGCGTATTTATTGAATACAAAAGTATCGGGTATATGGATGTCGTAAAATTAGGCCTCGTTTACAGCAGGTGAGACTTTTTCTTACTCTTCAGAAAATAAAGTGATTTATATAAAATTTCTGCATTCCAAACAAATTTCTAGAGTGATAAAGCTATGGACACTTGCTTTAGACTATCTCCAACAGCTTCCTTTCTCCCTCCAAATCCCTTCGCGAGCAGATCCCAAATGCTCTAGCAGATTCCCTTCACGATTCCCTTCGGAAGGGATTCAAACAGTGAATCTCTCTAGAAAGAAATTCTCTCTCCAATTCCTACACAATTCCCTTGAGGGGATGCTGTTAGAGATAGTAAGAAATAAAGGGAATAAATATGGGAAAGGAAATAGGGAATAGAATGAAATGAAGGGAAATTGCTGGAGATAATCTAAGATAAGTACGTCCTTTTGTTGTAACAAGTGATAGCACCTTATTTTTTTTCACCACTTTCCTTGCACTCTCATCGTGACATTTTGGCATCATTTCATTCATCCTCTTTTCCTTAGACTAAAAATAGTTTTTATTTTTTAAAAATTTTCCCCTAAGTTTTTGAGTAAGAAATACTCCCTTTGTTGATAAATATTAGGCGTATTTTGACTTTGTATAAAGATTAAGGTTGCGGTGAAATTGAGAAAGACATGAGATAAAATGACTTATATACCCCTCTCAATTGTCATAGAAGATGAGAGATAATACTTTTGTGTGGGTGATAATGAATAAACACATATGGTTGAAAGAAAATAAATAGGGGCATAGTAGGAAAATTTCATTAAATCTAGTACATGCAAGTCTTATATTCTAAACAAAATCATTCAAACTATAGGCCTTATATTTATCAATAGAGGGATTATTTTTTAACCACTTTCGAAAAAATTTTGAATCAAAACTTTTGGAACAGAAAGTTTTTTGAACGGAATGTTTTTGAAGTTTAAACTTTCTAATTTGAATTTTTTGAGCTGAAACTTTATAATTTTAAAAAAAAATTATTTGAAACTTTTCTATTTGAAAATTTTCGATTTGAAACTTGCCAAGTTAATTTTTTTTTTAGTTTAAACTTTCTAATTTTCTGACACATGTCATCCCAGGAGCATATCCTCAAAATTTTTAATTTGTGAATAACCTCAAACAAGTGATTCCCTTTATTCAATCTTTGCTTTGTTTTCAAGGTAGACAGACCAAAGGGCCCATTTGTGCACAAAGTACAATTATCTCCGTCTAAGTTTATAAGATGTATTTTTTTAATGATCTTGTTTATAAATATATAACATATTTTATATTCTAATACAAATTTAATGTGATATTTTCTCTATATTGCTCATAAATATCCATCTTTACTTTATATTCGCTACATGCATGCATTGAATTTAATGTTTAGTGATAATAATTAGGGATAATCTATTGGTTTTAAATATTTTCTTGGTATGTGTGTCAAGAAGAAATATGATGTATAAACTTGAATGGAGGGAATATGTTTCTATTTCAAGAGATAGGTGTTTGGATTCGAATACAAAACAGAGATAGGTGTTTGGTGGATGTTTGATTTACCTATGTTTCTGCAAGCATGCTTGCATACTGATTGCAGCTCCCTTACCAATAGAGTCTAATGCTGTTCTAACGAATAATGGTTATTTTTCTATGGTATGGCACCGCATAATTTCCAGTTTCTAATAAGTTCCATAGTTTTCACAGAAGACATGGCTATTCCATCACCATCCGAACATTTAAAGATGGGAGAAACCCTGGAGTACCTTGCAGGAGACGCCATCTACGTATGTTTGAATTCCCTACCTGCTCTACTTGAAATGACTAACGCCACATCAATGACGTACACAGGGAAAAAATAGATGGGTGCTTAGTGTTTGCGGTTTTTTTTTACGTTCACGGACAATCAGTACGATGACTCAAAATCACATAAAAAAACTACAATACTAAAATTATACTCAGTGTTTTAAAGTCGTGCAACTAGTCACGACTAGTCGACGATTAGCCGACAAGTCGGTGCAGCAAACCTAGTCGCTGCACCCGACTCGACTAGTTGCCATAGTCGAGCGACTAGCCGGAGCAGCATAGTCGCCCAACTGGACCACGCTTAAAGCCCAAACTGAAGAGCGAAGACGGGAGTAAGAGCCGAAGAAATCTAGTTTGCTGATGTTGCCGTCGCCTGGTGGGAGCAGAGCCGCTGGCGCCGAAGCTTCATTGCTGGACGCCACCACCCAGGTACATCTTCATGTTCCCTACTCTAGTACTCCTCTCCTCTCCAGCTATCCTCTCGAGAGGGCAGAGGAACAGAGCGAGCGATCGAGCGGGCGGAGGAGCGGGCGATCGAGGAAGGAGCAGCACCCGGCACAGCCATGGCCACGCTCGACGCGCGCGCTGAGCAAGCGCCTCCGCGAACGCCGCCGCCACGCGATGCAAGCGAGGCGATGTGCTCTAGTAGAATGTCGGGACCCGAATTTGCAAATCCGGACCCTCTGTGTATTCAGCACTAGTCCAGGAACGCGCTAGTGCACACAGTCTTAACATCGGTAAATATCACAATCATACCACTCGATACTAATAAAGTACTTTAATTAAATAGTCAAACTGATTGCTCGACCTTATGGTCAAGACAAATATACGCCACGCAGGGCGACACTTATTAAGAGAGAAATAATAGCAGCGGAAAATAAGATAACTTCGTGGCGCCATCCAAAGATACCACAGTAAATCGATCGGGCTCGCTCCCTAAGTAGATGGTTCCTCTTGGAGCTCCTCCTACAAAGCTGGTGTAGTCTCCTCTTCAACTGGTGTTGTATTGTTGCAAGGGTGAGTACTTGGTACTCAGCAAGTCATGCACAGAATGCAAACTAATAGACTATATGCATGGCTTGATACAAAGGAATAGCTCAAGGTATATTTGCAGTAAAAACAACATTTGACAAGTAGCATAAGTAGATTCGAAAGCATTAGAAACAAGTATGGCATAAATAACTTTTCCAGAAGTTTAATCAACATCCTTCCCATTCCTAAACCACATTTCCATCAACATCATTATTAATCCAACCCAACCTTTCAAGTCCAAGTTATTTTTGAGAAAATCTAACCCTTGACTGTAATTCCCGAGCGATGTCCAATACCGCGGACACGGCTATTCGAATAGATTTTACACTCTGCAGAGGTTATGCACTTTACCCACAAGATACAGTCAAACACCACAAAGGCGAGTTCCCGTAACAAAGTCTTTCTAAACTTCTAACAATACAAGTGGTCCTCTCCCAGGTGTGCACACTAACCCTTCCCTTAGCTAAAGCGAAGTTTAGGCCAACCAACCGTTAGATGGGTACTGGCGCAGCCCGTCACGCCTCCCCGCACAACTTACACAAAGGGTGTAGTTGACCTCCTGAGGTCCCACAGGTACGTTATTAGCAACTTAGTCAACTAGGTCCGTCCCATTACAGACATGTGGTTGCACGTTAGACCCAGTTCAAAGGCTTGCAAGGTTAAGTCCTTAGGGTGACCAGGGCAAGACTACCCGAAGAACCAAACCAACATTCCCTTGTGCCACAACTGGCCCACCTGATCATTCTTGCCATATGCCCCGGTCAAAAGCTATTTATCAAACCCCAGTTGATTACCATGCACCACGTGCCATCAACATCACATGATACCTTCCCAAAACAGGTTCAATATATCATTGTCAATATTAACATTTGATTATCTAAAATCATGTCATGAGTACATAGCAGGTCTAAGCCATATACTACAACGATCTACAAACCCATGTTGGCAGTTTAGTAATGTCCAACTAGTAATCCACACTAGGGTGACAAGGGGTCATGGCACATACTTAAGTAATCAAGGTGTCATACAGCAATTTGGCATTTATCTAATTTCCCATATTTAAATAAAGTATTTTCTAATTGAACTAGCATGCAATAAGTTAAATCAAAATAGATTTCAAAATAGGATCAACATGGTCAAAGCATAACTTGCCTTCAAAAAGTACTTGTTCTTGGTCTTGAGCTGGCTCCTGGGTCAACACTTCTCCTTCGAAGCCTTCGGGCACTTCAACATCTACTCGTAATACGTGCAAATAGCAATACACAAATAAACAATAGGCAAAAGCATCCCAAAACTCCAAATAAAATCCATAAACTGAGAGAACATAATTTTATGAATTTTTAGAAACGGGAATCGTTCAAATCGGAGTTAAAATGCAAAAGTTATAATTATTTAAAGTTTAAATAATCAATTAAATAATATTACAGAGAAAAACTTTAGTCCAAAAATTAAATAAAATTCATAATTAGGTAGATCTCAATTTTATACAAATTTAGAAATTTGAATCACTCAAATCGGAGTTGAAACGCAAAAGTTATAAGCGTTTGAAGTTTGAAACAAAATCTGAAATCATTATTTCGAATTAATAAATCATTTTTTTCGGAAATTAATTATTGCGTCAGCGAGGACACGTGGCAGCCTCTGCTTGGGCGGTGGCGTCGGTAGGTTCATGGGCGTGGTCCATGGTTTGGCTCGATCCACCGTGGACTCGGTCCACGGCTCCGCAGCGTCAGCGGCGGTGGGTCCCCTCGGGTAGCGTCATTCTTGGCGTCGGCGAGGCTCGGCTCGCGTCTTGGACGGTGGGACCATCGGTAGCGTCATCGCCGACGCGTCACTACCGGTAGGGTGGCCGTGGCGTGCGGCGCCATGGCGTCGGCGTGGCGTCATGGTGTGGTTTAGGCGCGACATGCGGGCCTCAGCGTGTCGAGACGCTCACGCTGCCGACGCAGTGCGGTGGCACACGTGGCTCGATCCGAGCCGTTCGATTTGGATCGGACGGCTCCAAACGCATCTAATCTGCACCACGGCTCCCTCGTGGCTCAATCTCACCTAGGATCAAGATCTAACGCCCAATGAATTCGGAGTTGAAAGCGATAGCAGACTCGTGGCCTCACCTCGTCGCTTCGGATGAAGATCGAGCGGTTGATAGAGCTCACGAGGTCCTGGCGATGGCGCAATGAGGCTAGGCTGGTATCGTGATGAAGACGACGACTCTCGCGCGGCGCTTCCGAGGGGCTCCGGCGAGGTGAGATGGCTCCAGGCGCGTCTCGATGCAGGGGTTCAAGATCCCGGGCTCAACGGCCCGGTGAGGGGCTGATGGCGGAATGAAGCAAAGACCATGGCGGAGCGGCGCGCAACTACGGCGAGCTATCGCGGCTAAACGACGGCGGCTCTGCCTTGGTGAGTAGGGGCTATGGGTGCGCAAAGTCAGGGCCGACCTCGGGGCGTGACTCGGGCTTTAAATAGCCTCGGCGTTCGTGCCCGAGGCGGAACCCTAGATCTACGCGGGGGCGGAGTCCGACCGCGAATCATGTGGAGACGATGAAATCGCTGCCGTCCACGTGGTGCGATCGACGGCCACGATCGTGCGGGCGAACGGGTTCGGGTCGGACACGGCTTGGTCGGGTCCGAGTGAATCTCGGCCGTTGGATCTTGATCCAAGCAGTTCCGCACGGTTAGGTGCGTCCAAGCCAGCGGTTGGGCTCGGCGACTTCGGTCGAGTCGGGTCGGACTCGGACTCAAAGTCCGACTCGGGCTCGATCGGATGAACAAGATTTGACCCAACTCGATTTTCCAAATGATTTAATATTTAAAATAATTTCCGATAATTCATTTAATTCAAGAAAAATAGCAAAATACTAAAAATTCGAAAAATTAAAATACTTTGGGGCATTTTGGACTCAAATAAAATATTTCCAACAAAATTTTATTTGCAAAGTTAAATTCTTTAATTATTTCAAAATGGAATAAATTCCAAATAAATCCAAATAAATTCCAGAAAATTCCAAAAATTCACCAAAGTGCCAAATCACACATAAATTTAAGAAAAACAAAATTTTGGGGTGTTACATAGCAGTACTGCTTTGCTAGTTGATTACAGAGTAATAGCACTAAATTATCCCTTCTCTTGCACTCCACAGGTACAAATGGCAGCCGGTCACCAATTGTCTAAACAAATGGTAGCAGCGGTTGAACCGTATGATCCACCCAAAGATCCCAAACGGAGGCCATCTAAGTCAAAGGATCTAGCTTGGAAATATGCCTTCTGGTCTGTTTTAGAGAAGAAGGACCCTCCTCCAATATATGTTACTAGAAAAATGAGCGCGGCGCACGCCGCGCACGTAAACGGGTAAAAAACTGTGTTGTTTTTTCGGAGAACAAACGGACCACGAAAACTTTTTTTGGGAAAACAAGGGAAAATGAACCACGAAAGCATTTTTTTGGGGGGAACGGGGGAAAAAATTTTGGAGGGTAAACGCAGCACGAAGAAAACAATTTTTTCCCGGGGAAACGAGGAAAAACGGGCTACGAAAACATTTTTCGCGGATTACGAAGACATTTTTTCTATGGGAAACGAGAAAAACGGACAGCGAAAATATTTTCCCAAGAAAAACCGTGGCGCACGCGGTGCGCGTGAACGGAAAATAGATTTACATTTTTTTGGAGAAAAAAACGGACTACGAATTTTTTTTTCCGGGGGAAACGAGGGAAAAAGGACCACGAAAACAATCTTCTCGAGAAAAAGCGAGAAAAAATGGACACAAACGGAGAAACGACGGGCGAAAAATGAATTTTCGTTTTTTTTCGGGGAAGAACGGCAAATGGAAACATTTTTTTTCCGGGGAAAATAAGGAAAAATCGCAAAAAAACAGGAAAACGACGGACGAAAAACGAATTTACAATTTTTTTTGGAGAAACGGTGAACGAAAATATTTTCCGCATACTCCGAAGAAAAAACGGACCATAAAAATATTTTTTTAGGGAAAACGGACAACGGGAATATTTTTTGTATGGAGAAACGGCGAACAAAAATATTTTCCGCATACTCTGAAGAAAAAACGGACCATAAAAATATTTTTTTTAGGGAAAACGGGCAACGAAAATATTTTTTGTATGCTCCGGAGAAAAAACGGACTACAAAAACAATTTTTCCGGAAAAAACGGAGAAAGGACCTGAACGTAAAGTGCAGGGGCTTATTTGTTATGATTTTGGACCTATTCGCTATTTTGAAAAACCATGAAAGGGTTCATCCGCGATTCATATTTAACAGAAGGTTTTTTTTGTAAAACGGCGAACGAGGGACCCAAACGCGAACCGGGAAAAAAATTCTCCCCTCACAGAAAATCGCGAAGGACCTCTACGAAAATTAAAAGGACCTATCCGTAATTTTAAAATTTGGAGGTTTTTTTTGCAAAACGAGGAGAGGGAGTGGGGAGCGCCACGTGGGGTGGCTCCCCTGCGGCCCTTTCTCCCGAATGTAATATAGGGAGTATGCAACAAGCAAGTCTATGCTGGAGTGGAAACAATGAACAAGCAAGTCTATGCCGGAGTGGCAAGAATGAAGCGACACCTTGGTGGGGGTTTCAGTGATGTAGAGAAGTGTCCCAAAGCTACAACGAAAATCAGAAAAGAGATGCATGACTTCTTGAAGAGCAATTCAAGGAAGTTCAAAGCCATGGAGCTAGATCTTGATAAAGGGGGTGGGGGTGAAACAAAACGTGGAGCCGAATGTGAGACCGTGCAACAACAAAGAGGAAGTTCCAGGGTATCATCATCTTTAAAAAGGAAGGAACTAGTGCCTTCTTTTCAAGTTTCTGGTCTGCCCACTAAGAAGCCAGTTGTTGATAGGGGTGAAAACGAAATAGAAAGTTTTCGACCGTTCTGAAGAAAACGGAAAACGAAAGCTCTTTTTCGAAAACGAAAACTGAAATTACCGGTACGGAAATGAATTTTTTTTGTCGGAAACGAAAACGGAAATTCCGTATAAGTGAAATCGGAAACTAAAAACGGAAACGGGTCAGAAAGGGAAATGGGCTTGGCCCAAAAATGAGAAGGAGAGTTTATATTTATTTTTGAATTAAAATAATTTTATATAAAATATTAAATAGAGTTCAAAAATTCCAAAAAATTCTCAAAAATACTTTGGAGCATTTTGAACCTAGAAAAATTATTTTCATCATAATTTTATTTTTATTTTTTATAAATAAATTAAATTTATAAATCTAAAAATAAAAAATGGTATTTATAAACCCCAGAAAATCCAAGATAAATCTCATAAAATCATAAATGAACATTGAACAATAATATACAAATTTTAGGATGTTAAACCTTTGTAGTTGGTGGAGCAAGAGGATATCAACGATAATTATATGGATGAGGACATGATGGTCTGATATGAGAGACAAATAACGTGCCTTCAGTTGACAAACTTGAGAAAAAATACCAGTGAACATAACACTATTCTTGTGTCCACCTTGGAGGTGGAATGGGCTACATTGTTCTTGTGGTCATGTATATTGTGATTCTCTACTATGTTCTTGTGGAATTTTTCGTTTTCGTTTTCGTATCCGCTCCGTTCCGTTCCGCATTTGTTTCCGTCACTATCAGTTTCCGTATCCGTTTTCGGGGTTTCTGATTTCGTTTCCATTACCGATAAAAAAAATGTGGAAATAGAAACGGAACAGTCATTTACCGACCGTTTCCGTACCGTTTTTATCCCTAGTTGTTCATATGATTCAAAAGACGCTAGAAGAGGTTGTTTCAGATAGACATAGCTCAAGCACTTCTGTGGGCCCCCGGATCGACTATCCGGAGTCCTCTGTGTATTTCTGTACTAGTCCCAGATCAGTAGCTAGTACACACAGTCAAAAGTGATGAATCAACAACCATATCACGAATACATATAACTAAATAAGAATAATACCAAATAAAAGCAAAGACCTTATGGTCAAGGTTTACCATTACGGCCTGAACAGGCTGAACGACTTGAACACTGCAGCGGAAGACGAAAACGCCAATGCGACCCATCGAAAAGCCCACAGGCAATCGAGTGGAGAACGCACCCTAGTCGATGGAAATCTTGAACAGCTTCTTTCACTTCTGAGATAGGATTAGAATGTAGCACGTGAGTACATAAAGTACTCAGCAAGTCTGGGAAATTATGCATAATGTAGGCTATCCAAGGATGGCTTAATATGGTTCTTTTGCACAAAGCCAAGTTTCATCAAATCATACTTGTTAATAAATTTCACAAAGCATATTTGAGCAATTCTTTTTAATAATTAAATTATGTAATATTGTAGTGAAGGTTCTAACCACCACTCACTAATATACAGGCTCTATCCGCCACATCTCAACAAAATCGAGTTCAATCCAATCACATGGCTATGTCCGCCATGGTTCACAAAATCAGGTTCTTTCCACCTGCCTGGCTTTGACCGCCAGAAGCACACCCGAGAGTTCTAACCGCTCCCGGATCCCAAAACAAAACATTGTTTAGTTTGAAATCAAAACCCAAAGTCTACCAGTATGAAAGCATTCAGCAAGCTTTGCCTTTGACCGTAGGCACGGCTATTCGAATAGTTTTAACTCTGCAGAGGTTGTACAGCTTTACCCACAAGACATGATATTCCCTTAGTGCCATGTACAATTAACACACTTCCTTAGGTGTGCCGGCAGGGATATCATGACAAGGCCTTTACAATGTATACGTCTAATCTGACTCACCCGCTGAGGTTTCACCGCTGTTAGGGTTATTTCCACCCAGTACAGAAGCCCCCTCTTGCGCCGTGTGAGAAAAACAACAACAACAACAACAACAATGCCTCTTTCCGGCTCTCACACAACCACCGAGTGGTGAGTCTAAGTTAGGTTTCTACAAATTATTCAGCCAGGTCGTGCCCACTTTGACATGTGGTTGTACGGTTATGCTTAGAATGGAGACAGTCATAAGCGTCGGTCCTTAATTGACTTGGGGCGGTACTTGCACAAAAGGATCAAGGCTTGATCCGCTCCCACCCGACATTCCATGCCGCCCAAGTCAAAATCATTTTTCATTTTATTTTTATTTTAGAAAACAGGACCAAAACCATAATAATAACTTTCAAATCACATTTGATATCATTCTTTTTGAATAATCCCACCCATGGGTTGTTTTCATCGAAACAGGCCCTAAGCAATTCTACCGTACTACGTGGCAACGGATACCATATAAACATAAGCATGGTATAAACAATGTCCTAGGGTTGCAATGGATATGATTAACAATGTCAAGGAGGAACCATCAAATTCGGATTAACTATTACTTATGTTTGACATATTTCATTAAAATAGCCATGCAACTTTATAAACAGATTAAAAGCATTTCATAGACATGGGATCAAAATGCGTCAAGGGACTTGCCTCGGTCACAGCGAGAAGGTTGAACTCTCTGAAGTCCGGCGGCGGGGTCGGCGGACTCGGCGGAAGCGTCGACTACGCGCAAAACGAGGCAATAAATAAATAAAAGAAAATAAATAAAATCCAAAAATTATAAAATTAGTACTGGCAGGTAGATCTTGATTTTAGATGAATTTAGAAACTTGAACGGAGTCAATCGGAGTTCGGACGCAAAAGTTATAAGCGTTCGAAGTTGGAAAATGATAGAAAATCAAGAAAAAGAGAAAAGTTACTATTTGCTACAGTACCTCACGAGAATTTTGTTCCAGAGCAGTCCCAAAGCTACAGAGCCCCCCTGTTCTTCCAAAAACCGGATTTTTGCCCAATTTTCGCATGGAATTGATCCAAACAAAAGCCTAGAATCAATAGATGACATCCTTAGCGACATCTAGGAGGAAGGAATTGAGCCAAACCTCGCCGGATTTGGAGAAATCGACGACGAACAGCGTTTCGGCCGGATGCACAAAAGCTCCAAATTCGTCGCCCACGGTTGAGAAATCCTAAAATTGATGATTGGGTTAGAAGCTAGACTCATCCACGGTCACAAAGAACCAAGTGGCATGAAGAATGGCTCACCGGAGAAGAATCTACAAGCATGAACTTGAAGAACACCGAAAAAGTGTGACACGGCTTCGGTTTTCTCGATCTCACGGGCGCACGAGTGGAGTAGAGGGAAAAAGGGATACACCACCGGAACCGGGATACTTATACGAAGAGGATGGAGGTGGTGGTGCGGCGTTTGGACGAGAAACGGATGAGTTATTGGCATTTTAGTGGAAATCGGTTTTTCTTGAATGGGGCCGTTTCCGGCGAGATTGATGGCTCACCGAGGTGGGGAATGGCAAGAGCTCGCGTTCTTGGATCCAATGCAACCGGCCGTTCGCGTTTTGGAGTTGAAACGACGGAGTTATGAGGGTTGGAGTGGAACCCTAGCCATTGATGCCTCACATGGAGCTCTCTGTAACTTCCCTTGGCTGGAGGTTGAAAAAGCTCCACTATTCACTTGCCACGTGGTGACGCCTCATTGGTTCTCCTTTACGCAAACAATTCGCCCTAGAGAACAATGGGGAAAAATGGTCTAAAAATTCTAAAAAAATTCCTAGAACCATTTTAGAATATTTGGGACCCAATAAAATTGGTTTGGTTGAAGTTGGATGATTTTTGTGGAATTGAATATTCGGGCGCAGATCGCAGGCATTAAACAAAAGCCGCGTGAGATAAAATAGGAACGGATGTCCAAAAATCCGGGGATTGATTCCTAAAATCAATTTGGAATATTTGGAACATTTTAGAAGTGGTTTGGAGATTTTTGGAGCATTTTTGGACTCGGGTGAAATTTCTGCACGTGAGGAATTGGAAAATCGATTTTTCGACCGGAGGGGAATTAAATCCCGATTTTGGAGGGAAAGGATGCCAGGTTAATATAAACACCAAATAAACTCCAAGTTTTGAATTTAATTAATTTAAATTAGATTTTCTCTGAAAAGCGAAAACTAGGGTGTTACAAACCTACCCCCCTTAGAAAGAATCTCGTCCCCGAGATTCGGACGGAGAAAGAAAGAGGTCGGGACACTCTGCTCAAAGATCCTCTTCTTGTTCCCAGGTAGCTTCCTTCTCTGAACGATGGTTTCACTGAACCTTGCAAAACTTGATTATCCGCCTTCGGGTTCGACGTTCCGCTTCATCCAAAATAAAGTGTGCCACTTTTATCAATCTGTCCACACTAAAATTCTTTTAAACTTTTATTGATAACAATACTGACGATTACACCTTACAGACTGATCATTACACAACTCTTTTATTTTATTCCTTAAAAGAGGTATGGTGCTACTAAATGTATCATACATTATCCTTTACTGATAACATCAAGTTTCAGGTGTCCCTTCTTCAACTTCAGCGATCATAGGCAGACCTGTTGTCCTATATCGTAGAACCTGTGACAGAAGTTTCCGATTGCGCCTCCCACCTGCTTCTGGGGTTATGGTCAGAAGAAGAACAGCATCCGGAATGTTGGGATTGGAAGTAGATGCCTGGCGTCCTTGCATCACTGGTTGCACTTCTGATCCTGGGGTCTTGATTAAGGCTACTTCTTAGGCTTGGCTAAGTTGAAATTGGTCCACACGAAGCCGATAATTACTGGCAACATACTGCTCTTGACTCACTATCTTCCTTTTACGAGAATCCGGTTGACGAGAGTTGTCTTCCAGAGAAATTGCTTTGCCTTTGTCCGCTTGCGGAATCTTTGCTACTTGGTGCAGCTTAGGAGGTACTTCTATCCTGACTTCTGATGCTGGAACTACTTGTGGTGATATGACCTTTTGTTTTCCCAATGGACATTGTTTCACATAATGTCCTTCCTTGCCACAAAGGTTGCAGACCTTGTATTGGATCTCCTTCTTTCGAGGGCACTTACGGAATTGGTGTCCTGTTCCGCCACAGTTACCACAATAGGTATTTTCATTTGCCTTATCCTTTTGGGGACAACCAGAAGCAAAATGTCCTTTTCCACCACATCGATAGCAGATGACACAATTCCCCGAGTGCAGGTTTACGTAAGGTATTGCTAAAGCCATCGTCTCCACGTAATACCGCGAAGGGTTGGTCTTGATAACTCATCGAAGGGTACCGCTGAGGAGTTGTAGGTGAAATGACCATCGGGGCTTGGTTGTTCAGTTGTTGTATCATCAATTGCATGAGCTGAGTTTGAGTCACCATGAACTGATTCATATTCTGAAGAAATGCTGTTATCACCTCGAATGGTTGCTGGTTGAGCTCGGTAGCAGCCTTGACGTTTATAACAGGAACTTCACTGGGGTTGCCATTGACGTTGACCGAAGGATTGGAACTTGATGCATCAGCTTCTTTGTTGAGGTTAGCACCGCAATTCTTCTCCATCTGACGGCATAACAAGGCTTCCAGATGAGAGGGAACAGCACAGACGAGCGAGAAAGGGGTGGTTCTAACAACACCAGAAACAAACTACCCCGGCAAAGGACAACACCACACACGAAAATCAAAACATTTTTAACACCAAGCAAATCAACTCGTCTACTCGATCAAACTACGCACTCTAACAGAACAAGGCGACTTCAACACAGACAGAATCTTGGCCACTTAACCTATAGGGTTAGTCTAAGATCAACCTTGCTTCCTTGATCTTCATCGGTCAACGGTTGGATCCTCACCATGTAGACGCACGCTTCAGTAGCAACTTTTGCAGGATTGCACCTCTTGAGTCATCAAGCCTTGAAATCGAAAGCGGGAACTCGATTACCCTAGTATAGAAGTTGTACGGGAGGTAGGGTCCAATTTACATTTCAAAACGGTGAAGGAGCAATCGAAAAGGGAAAGAAAGGAATAGGGAGAGAGGAAAGACGAGAATAGCACATTATTTGATTTTTCTTTTTAGAAAATAAGTTTTGAAGCTTCCTACAACGACCATTCTAACTAAGGGCACGTCCTACAGTCGATATGGCTCTGATACCACCATTGTGGGCCCCCGGATCGACTATCCGGAGTCCTCTCAGGTATTTACGTACTAGTCCCGGATCGTGAGCTAGTACACAGTCAAAAGTGATGAATCAACAACCATATCACGAATACATATAACTAAATAAGAATAATACCAAATAAAAGCAAAGACCTTATGGTCAAGGTTTACCATTACGGCCTGAACAAGCTGAACGACTTGAACACTGCAGCGGAAGACGAAAACGCCAATGCGACCCATCGAAAAGCCCACAGGCAATCGAGTGGAGAACGCACCCTAGTCGATGGAAATCTTGAACAGCTTCTTTCACTTCTGAGATAGGATTAGAATGTAGCACGTGAGTACATAAAGTACTCAGCAAGTCTGGGAAATTATGCATAATGTAGGCTATCCAAGGATGGCTTAATATGGTTCTTTTGCACAAAGCCAAGTTTCATCAAATCATACTTGTTAATAAATTTCACAAAGCATATTTGAGCAATTCTTTTTAATAATTAAATTATGTAATATTGTAGTGAAGGTTCTAACCACCACTCACTAATATACAGGCTCTATCCGCCACATCTCAACAAAATCAGGGTTCAATCCAATCACATGGCTATGTCCGCCATGGTTCACAAAATCAGGTTCTTTCCACCTACCTGGCTTTGACCGCCAGAAGCACACCCGAGAGTTCTAACCGCTCCCGGATCCCAAAACAAAACATTGTTTAGTTTGAAATCAAAACCCAAAGTCTACCAGTATGAAAGCATTCAGCAAGCTTTGCCTTTGACCGTAGGGAGCACGGCTTATTCGAATAGTTTTAACTCTGCGAGAGGTTGTCTGACTTTACCCACAAGACATGATATTCCCTTAGTGCCATGTACAATTAACACACTTCCTTAGGTGTGCCTTAGGATATCATGACAAGGCCTTTACAATGTATCGCCTAACTTTGACCCACGGCGAGGTTTCACCATTGTTAGGTTATTTCCACCAGATCTGAAGCCACACTCTTGCGCGGGTGTGAGAAAAACAACAACAACAACAACAACAATGCCTCTTTCCTGGCTCTCACACAACCACCGAGTGGTGAGTCTAAGTTAGGTTTCTACAAATTATTCAGCCAGGTCGTGCCCACTTTGACATGTGGTTGTACGGTTATGCTTAGAATGGAGACAGTCATAAGCGTCGGTCCTTAATTGACTTGGGGCGGTACTTGCACAAAAGGATCAAGGCTTGATCCGCTCCCACCCGACATTCCATGCCGCCCAAGTCAAAATCATTTTTCATTTTATTTTTATTTTAGAAAATAGGACCAAAACCATAATAATAACTTTCAAATCACATTTGATATCATTCTTTTTGAATAATCCCACCCATGGGTTGTTTTCATCGAAACAGGCCCTAAGCAATTCTACCGTACTACGTGGCAACCGATACCATATAAACATAAGCATGGTATAAACAATGTCCTAGGGTTGCAATGGATATGATTAACAATGTCAAGGAGGAACCATCAAATTCGGATTAACTATTACTTATGTTTGACATATTTCATTAAAATAGCCATGCAACTTTATAAACAGATTAAAAGCATTTCATAGACATGGG
This sequence comes from Rhipidocladum racemiflorum, assembly GCA_036346355.1. Taxonomy (NCBI): domain Eukaryota; kingdom Viridiplantae; phylum Streptophyta; class Magnoliopsida; order Poales; family Poaceae; genus Rhipidocladum; species Rhipidocladum racemiflorum. The sequence continues at coordinate 35,042,985 of CM070580.1, read as the reverse complement.
ATCAAAATGCGTCAAGGGACTTGCCTCGGTCACAGCGAGAAGGTTGAACTCTCCAAGTCGGCCCGGCGGGTCGGCGGACTCGTGAAGCGTCGACTACGCGCAAAACGAGGCAATAAATAAATAAAAGAAAATAAATAAAATCCAAAAATTATAAAATTAGTACTGGCAGGTAGATCTTGATTTTAGATGAATTTAGAAACTTGAACGGAGTCAATCGGAGTTCGGACGCAAAAGTTATAAGCGTTCGAAGTTGGAAAATGATGGAAAATCAAGAAAAAGAGAAAAGTTACTATTTGCTACAGTAACTTGCGAGAATTTTGTTCCAGAACAGACCCAAAGCTACAGAGCCCCCCCTCTTCTTCCAAAAACCGGATTTTTGCCCCATTTTCGCATGGAATTGATCCAAACAAAAGCCTAGAATCAATAGATGACATCCTTAGCGACATCTAGGAGGAAGGAATTGAGCCAAACCTCGCCGGATTTGGAGAAATCGACGACGAACGGCGTTTCGGCCGGATGCACAAAAGCTCCAAATTCGTCGCACAGGGTTGAGAAATCCTAAAATTGATGATTGGGTTAGAAGCTAGACTCATCCACGGTCACAAAGAACCAAGTGGCATGAAGAATGGCTCACCGGAGAAGAATCTACAAGCATGAACTTGAAGAACACCGAAAAAGTGTGACACGGCTTTGGTTTTCTCGATCTCACGGGCGCACGAGTGGAGTAGAGGGAAAAAGGGATACACCACCGGAACCGGGATACTTATACGAAGAGGATGGAGGTGGTGGTGCGGCGTTTGGACGAGAAACGGATGAGTTATTGGCATTTTAGTGGAAATCGGTTTTTCTTGAATGGGGCCGTTTCCGGCGAGATTGATGGCTCACCGAGGTGGGGAATGGCAAGAGCTCGCCGTTGCGGATCCAATGCAACCGGCCGTTCGCGTTTTGGAGTTGAAACGACGGAGTTATGAGGGTTGGAGTGGAACCCTAGCCATTGATGCCTCACATGGAGCTCTCTGTAACTTCCCTTGGCTGGAGGTTGAAGAAGCTCCACTATTCACTTGCCACGTGGCGACGCCTCATTGGTTCTCCTTTACGCAAACAATTCGCCCTAGAGAACAATGGGGAAAAATGGTCTAAAAATTCTAAAAAAATTCCTAGAACCATTTTAGAATATTTGGGACCCAATAAAATTGGTTTGGTTGAAGTTGGATGATTTTTGTGGAATTGAATATTCGGGCGCAGATCGCAGGCATTAAACAAAAGCCGCGCGAGATAAAATAGGAACGGATGTCCAAAAATCCGGGGATTGATTCCTAAAATCAATTTGGAATATTTGGAACATTTTAGAAGTGGTTTGGAGATTTTTGGAGCATTTTTGGACTCGGGTGAAATTTCGGGTACCGGCGGGAACTGGAAAATCGATTTTTCGACCGGAGGGGAATTAAATCCCGATTTTGGAGGGAAAGGATGCCAGGTTAATATAAACACCAAATAAACTCCAAGTTTTGAATTTAATTAATTTAAATTAGATTTTCTATGAAAAGCGAAAACTAGGGTGTTACAACTTCTCAACCTACACTTGAGCATTGCACTAATAGGTCAAAGGAGCAAAAGCAAATTGTGGATGATCATGTAGCTAACTTCATATATGAGAATTGCATACCACTCAATGTTATCAATTCAAGAAGTTGGGAGGTTTTACTTGAGTCCATAGGGTAGTATGGTCCTGGGTATAGATCACCTACCTACCATGAGGTGAGGGTGCCATTGCTAGAGAGGGCAAAGTCCAAGACAGATGATTTGAAGGACAAGCATAAGTTGGCATGGCAAGAGTATGGATGCACACTCATGTCAGATGGGTGGACTGATATGAAAGGGCGACACTTGGCAAATTATCTTGTGAATAGTCCAGATGGTACCTTCTTCTTGGGTTCATCTAATGTTTCTTCATAATCGCTTAATGCGAAATTGGTAGCAAAGTTGTTGGAGGAGCAAATTGATGCCATTGGGAAGGAATTTGTGGTTCAAGTTGTCACAACCAATGGATCCAATTACAAGACAGCAGGTAGGATGCTTATGGACAGGATTCCTACCTTGTTTTGGATGCCTTGTGCTGCCCACTGCTTGGATCTTATGCTAGAGGACATTGGGAAGATAAATGAGTTTAGTGGTTGCATTGCTAAAGAAAAGAGGATTACAAGGTTTATCTATGGGCATGGAAGGATTCTTGATTTGATGAGGAGCAAGACAAATGGTATAGATCTTGTGAGGCCCGCAGCCACTCGTTTTACGACATCCTTCCTTACATTGGCAAGCATGTGGAAGCAGCGACAAGAGCTGAAAGCTCTCTTTGTTAGTGATGAATGGTGTGAGAGCAAATTGAAGAGCACAGAAGTAGGAAAGGCATGCGAAAAATATGTGTTGTCTGTGCCGTTTTGGCAAGCAGTGGGAAATTGCATGAGAGCTTCGCAACCTCTTCTTATTGTCCTGAGAATTGCTGATGGTGATGAGAGACTAGTAATGCTTGAAATATAAGCAGCCATGGACCTTGCAAAGAAGAACATAAAGGAAGCTTTGCAACATAAGGAAGGCTTAATGAATGAAGTGCTTGCCATTGTTGACAAGAGGTGGGACAGTCAAATGGAGCAAAATCTTTATGGGGCAGCAATATTTTTGAATCCAAATAAGTTCTTTCTCATTAGAGAGACCAATAAAAAGAGTTGCTACAAGGCTCCGCTTGATGTTTAACGATGTGCTATGGAAGATGGAGGGCGATGAAGATGAACAAGCCAAGATAAGCAAGCAAGCCAATGATTATAAGTGGACAGAAGGTGATTGCTTCACTAAGAAAATGGCAATAAAAGACAGAGACAACAAGAGTCCTTGTAAGTTGGATATTTGAAGCTTATTCGTTTTTTTTTCTATCTTAGTATCTTGTAATCTTCTATTTTAAAATTTTTATATGCTAATTTTTGTTGTAGTGCTTTGGTGGAGTGCATATGGCGGCCTTCCTTATGAGCTTCAATGTCTAGCAAAGAGAATCTTTGGCCTTTGTTGTTCGTCATCCGGATGAGAGCGCAATTGGAGTACATTCTCTCATGTAAATAATTCACACTTGTAAGTAACACACGCAAGTTGATTGGAGTTGCATTTGGCATGCTTTTGCATATTTGTGTGTGCAGATTCATACAAAAAAGAGAAACCATCTAGAACACAATAGATTGAGCAAGTTGGTGTATGTTTCATACAATCAAAGAATGACAAATAGGTTTCAAAAGCTAAGCGACGAAGGCTCCAAAGGAAAGAAGGCTAACCCACTTATCCTAGAAGAATTTCAATGGGATAATGAATGAGTTTACATCAATGTCGAACCGGTTCATGAAGGTGTTACCGGTGATGAAGTACTAACTTGGGCACACGTTGATGAAGCTGTTGGTGCTAGTGATGGTCTAACAGGTCGCAATTTGCCAAGGCAAGCTCATGGTGATGGTGCTTCCAAAGACAAGATTCTTAGTTATCAGCGGCGACACTTAAAGAGAAGGAATGAAGCATTGGAGAAGGACATCATTGACACCACTATAGAGGAGATTGGATGATGATGACATGAACAACAGAGATGATGATAACGAGGATTCTAGTGCAGGAAGAGGAAGTCATGAATTTCAATTGGATGATGATTTGGATGTTTAAGTTGTTATTTGCTATGGTGGACATGTACAAGCTATGTTGGATGATGATTTGGATGTTTAAGTTGTTATTTGCTTATTATTGGACTTACAGACAATTAGCAACTTATTAACTTCATATTTTACTTGCTGTGCTAATTGAAAAACTATATACAATAATTTTAATTCGCTGTCCAGCAGTGACCAAATCATTTTCTCATCATTTCCAGGGTTTTGTTGCATGGGGAGATGCAGGAATTGACAAACAAGCAACAACTGCTGCACAACTCCAGGTTCTTCACTTCTTCTCTACCCTTATGTTCGCTGTTTTTGGTATGCAGTATGTTGGTATATTTATAGAAAATTATAAAGTATAGTCATCGACTTGTATCGACTAGTCAGCTACTACAGGATGGCCCATTGGCGCAAGCGGTATTACTGCTTCGAAAAATAATAATTAAAAGGTAACCTATCGCTTGGAAAAAGAAATTTAATTAAAAGCTGTCGTGCCGCTTTTAAAAGTAAACTATCTAAGCTGTTGGACCGCTTGGAAAAAGAAATGTTTCTAGTGCAGTTGGATCACTTCCAATATTATTTTGGCGGGCCGATCGCGCGGGATTCTAAAAATTTTACAGACATACGGCCCGCTCCATACCCACAAGGCACTAGAAAAAAAATTATTCGTGACCTAGTAGCTCTCACCCAAAGGTGCCAGTGGCTGCGCGTGGGAGGGATCGAAGCGGCCGCCCGTGGTCCACCTTCAACTCGGCACTGACGACGTGTAGGCCCCCTGGGTCTTTCAGTCGCCGGCGCGTGGGGGGAGCAAAGGGGAACTTTCTCGGTAAGCCCTCTCATCGTCTTCCCATCCCCGTCCATTTCCTGCTTGCCTGCATGCGTGCATCATCACGTTACTCGCGAATCTGCTCCCACTACACACGCTCAACCGCGTGCTCAATGACCTCCGCAGCCCGGGCCACGATGAAAGCATCTAGGCCCCCTAATAATTTGTTTAAATTATTTGTTGGGTTTTGGTGCTTGATGATCAACTAAATCAGTCTTATCAGATTTCATCAGAAAAGAGGATCAAGATTAAGGTTTCATTATTCTTAGTCCTTTAGCTCATAAGTCTTTTCAAGTCTTTTTAGATAAGTCTTTTCGGGTTTCAACCGTACTATAAAGAGGGACTATGCACAAGTTCAATCCTTGGTTCCTAGGATTTCTCTTTAAAATCAACCTGGGGCTTAAGTTAAATCATTTCAGATTTCTTTAATAAACCTTGTTTGAGTTCATATCCTTTTCAAATCAAACTCTAACTGAACTCAAACCGAGCGTTTCCCATTTACAACGGACCAAGTTTTTGGAGTGCATTTGCGGTTGTGTTTTCCTTGAAAATCTCTCAAGTACTTTTAAGCTACAACGGACCAAAAAGCTTCCATTTACAACGGACTCACCTTTTTGGGTCCGTTGTAAACATAAAACTTCTTTGGTTTACGGTGTTCAATCCAATTTCTTTGTTGATGTATAACCAAGAAGCTCTCCTTCCGCGACGGACCAAGTTTTTAGGTCCGTTGTAAACTTGTTCTTAAAACTCTCCCAGCGGACCGACATTTGCTCAAAGCATGTGTCTGACGGACCAACTTTCTTGGTCCGAGCGTAGATGCCTTTTTTCGGGTTTGGGTCCGTAGTTCATTGAGCCTCTTGCATATTTTTATCAACCCTTGTCGAGATACAATCATTTCGTTTTGTCACTTGATCGACATTGGCAAAGCGGCTACATTGCCAATAACGGCTATTTGCTTCCTGTAGCCTATTTAAACAGTTCAGAGGCTCTTCCAAAAGATAACTTTTGCCATCTCTTTGACATCTAGCATCCGAAAGCCAAAATTCCAAAAAGAGATCAAGCTCCACTCTGAAAAACAAAATCCTACACTCTTACAGCTCCCAGTAAAGTCTAGTTTCAGTTGTTTCTAGTGAACCAAGAGACAGGGCTTGTGGATGGTCTATTACTCTTGGAACTAGCTGTTCCTAGACGGTTTGCTGGTGATTTTAGTGCGACCTGTCCAATTGTGTTTGTGGAAGGCCACTATTATTGTGAAGAGGTTTTGACTCACCTCACCAAAGTGGTAAAAAGAGTTACAATAGTGAAAAATCCAGTACTGCCTGCAGGTGTTATCTTGGAGGAGCAATACTTCTGAAGAAGTGCTCTAACGGGGACGTAGGAGATTTCTCTCTGAACCTCGGTGAAAAATCTCTTGTCTCTGTGTGTTAGTTTGTCTTTTTCTTGTTCTCACTATTGCTTAAGTTGTTCTTAGTCTGTTGGTGCTTATTCTGTTTATTTGCTTAGATCTTATCTTTAAACTGTTTAGTTTGTCTGGTTTAAATTGTTTAAAATTGCCTATTCACCCCCCTCTAGGCCTTACCGATCCTTTCAAGTGGTATCAGAGCGGGTTTTACCCTGTTCAAGCTTAATCAGCTTGGGTAATGGCCAAGGGAAATGGGTCTGCTACTGTTAGTGTAGGAAGGGTTCCTGTTTTCGATGGCTTAAATTATGCTTATTGGAAAATTCGCATGAGATGTTATCTTGAGGCTGTCGGCTATGACGTTTGGAGAGTGACAGAAAAACCTTTACCTCCACGCGTCATACCTAATGGACAGTCCTCTTCCTCAGAACCCACTCCTGGAGAAATTAAAAACATGCAATATGATGCTCAGGCTAGAAATGCTATATTCTCCTGTCTTAGCATAGAAGTTTTTGATAGAGTGAGTAATTTGTCTCATTGCTTATGATATTTGGACCACTCTACAAGAAATTCATGAAGGTACCTCGATGTGAAAGAAGAAAAATATTTTGTTGTTAGAGAAAAGTTTGATCGGTTCAAAATGCTTCCTCAGGAAAATGCCAATGATATGTTTTCTAGACTTAATCCTATTGTCAATGAACTTACAGGTCTTGGTACTAAGGTTGATGATGTGGAAGTTTGCAGGAAAATGATAAGGGTGCTGCCTCGTGCTTATCACAGCTTGATAACTTATCTATCAAGCAGTGGAGATCTAAAAAATTGACACCTCTTGAGTTACTAGGAAAGATTTACGCACGAACTTACTTTGGTGAAGAAGATGCACCCAAGAAGAAATCTATTGCTCTAAAAGCCAAAGATAAGGTGGAAGAGTCATCGAGTGAAGAAGATGATGTTTCAAGCTGTAATGAAGACGAAGACGTCAGGAAACTAGCCTTGCTTATGAGATCTGCAAACAAAATCATGAGAAGAGTTAATGCCAGAGACAGGAGGAAGGTATATAATCAGTTTTCAAAGAAAAACCCTTTTCGAATATTACCTGTTTTGAATGCAATGAAAAGGACACATAGCTGCACGATGTCCAAACAAGAGCAAGAAGAAGGGCAAGGGCAAGGGCAAAGATGAAGAAACCGGAAGAAAATGCCTACAACGATCGCAAAAGTTTCATCACGAGAAAGAAGTTCTCCAAGAAACATTGGAGAAAGGGAAAGAAGGAGGCACATATTGGTGAATGGGTCTCAGATGAAGAAAGTTCAAGTGATGAATCCTCTTCTTCCTCCTCTGATGATGAAGGTGGTTCAAGGTCTAAGGGGTTGGCTGGGTGGCGTTGGATGAATCTACTCCACCTTCACCTTCTCTCGTCTGTTTGTCTTATGGCAAGAGGTGATGAGGACAAGGTAAATGATTCTCCTTCTTATGATGAGCTAGTGGAGATCATTAAAGAGCTAAATGATGCCTTGTGTGCTAAAACTTCTAAGGATAAATATCTTAAGAAAACTATTGCCAGTTTAAATGATGATAATGACTTGCTTGTCTCTAAGGTCAAGATTCTTGAATCTAAGTATGAAGAAGTGAAAGACAAGTTTTACTGTTTAGAGACTAGTCATAATGAGCTCAATGTTGTTCATGATAATCTCACTCTTGCTCATAATGATCTTGTCATCAATCATGATTTACTTACAGCTGCTCATGATTCCTTGAATGCAACTCATGTATTACTTATTAAGACTCATGATGACTTGCTTGTCAAACATTGTGAACTAGAAATGAGTAAGGAATTAACTACAAGCAAATCAAAGAATGTTTCCACTCATGATAAATCTATTACCTGTGATTTGACTTGTGATGAAATTCCTATTGCTAGCTCTTCCTGCATGCTTAATGACAATCATAGAAATGCTTTGTGTACTGAAAGTCTCATGTTGGAAAATCAAGAGCTAAGGTCAAAAATTGCTAAATTTGACAAAGGTCTTGAAAAATGCTTTCTCGGAAGTGTCACTCTTGATAAAATTCTTGGAGAGCAAAAAGTCACCTTGGGCAAAAGAGGCATTGGATATAAAACAGATAATGTGCCCAAGAAGGATTATTTGCCAAAATCCAAGATAAATTTTGTCAAGAAAAGAACTAAGTGTCATATTCTTGTCATAGATTTGACCACAGTTCAAATGTATGCATGTATGCAAGCACGCCAGAAACAAAGGCTAAAAGAAACTGCATGGTTGATGCTCACTACATGTTGTTTAAAGATTTCAGGGGAAAAATGAATGTGAAATTTGTCGGCCCCTCTAATCTTGATAGAAAGCTTAAAGCTGTTTGGGTGCCCAAATCTTTGCTTATTAATCCTTTTGGCCCCAAAATTGTTGAAACTAACATCCATGGACCCAAAAGCATTTGGGTACCTAAAATCAAGAAATGATTCTGTTTATTCAGGTGAACTACAAGAGTGGTGGTCATCACTGGGTAATTGATAGTGGATGTACTCAACACATGACCGGCTCATCAAGAATGTTCACCTCAGTTGAAAAAGAAAGTAATTCAAGTCACAAAATTACTTTTGGTGATAATAGTAGAAGAAAGGTAAAGGGAAATGGTAAGATTGCCATCTCTAATGATTATTCAATTGATAATGTGCTTCTTGTTGATTCCCTGAATTTCAATCTTTTATCGGTTGCTCAGCTGTGTGATCTTGGTTTCCATTGTACCTTTTCTCTTGATGGAGTAATTGTTTTTGACAAAAATGAAAAGCTTATCTTCAAAGGTTTTAGATTTCAAAATCTTTATCTAGTTGATTTCAACTCTAACTCCTCATGCATCTCGACTTGTCTATTGGCAAAAGCCTCTCTTGGTTGGCTTTGGCATAGACGTCTTGGGCATGTAGGCATGTCTAATTTGAAGAAGCTTTTTAAAAATGAGTTAGTGGTGGGCTTGAAAGATGTAAAATTCGAAAAGGATAGATTGTGCAGTGCTTGTCAAGCCGGTAAGCAAGTTGCAAATTCTCATCCTACTAAAAATATCTTGTCCACCACTAGACCTCTAGAGCTGCTGCATATGGATGTGTTTGGCCCAACCTCTTATGCCAGTCTAGGTGGTAACTCATACTGTTTAGTCATTGTGGATGACTTCTCTCGGTTCACTTGGGTATTCTTTTTACCTAATAAAAGTGAAGTTGGAAAAATCTTTAAAATTTTTGCAAAAAGGGCTCAAAATGAATTTGATTGCCCCATCAAGAAAATCAGGAGTGACAATGGAACTGAGTTTGTTAATACTAATGTCATTGATTTTTGTGTTGAGCTAGGAATAAAACATGAGCTGTCAGCTACTTATACTCCTCAACAAAATGGTGTAGTAGAAAGAAAAAACAGAACACTTATTGAAATGGCAAGAACCATGTTGGATGAATATGGAACACCAGACGCTTTTTGGGCTGGAAGCAATCAACACAGCCTTGTCATGCAATCAATAGACTCTATCTACATCGACTACTCAAGAAAACCTCTTACGAGCTGGTTGGAAGAAAACCAAATGTTACTTACTTTCGTGTGTTGGTGCAAGGTCTACATCTACAAAAGAGGACACACCTAGGTAAATTTCGAGAAAGGTGTGACTCAGGTATTATGCTAGGTTATTCTTCCAAATCTAAAGCCTATAGAGTTTTTAATAATTCAACTGGTTTGGTTGAAGAAACCTATGATGTAAAATTCGATGAATCTAATGGCTCACAAGGTGAGCATGAGAATTTAGCTGATGCAGGTGAAGATGCCTTGATGGAAGCAATGAAGAAAATAGAAGTTGGTGAAGTAAAACCTAGAGAAGATAATGATGAGAAACCAACAACTTCCATGATGCCTCAAAATGGATCACTACAAGAAGAAGATGAGAAGAATCAAGAAGGATTAAACTTGATTAAGAGTCATCATACTATTGCCAAAGACCACCCGTGGATCAAATAATTGGGGATTTCAGTAAGGGTGTTCAAACTCGATCTAGACAAGCTTCCTTTTGTGAACATTACTCTTTTGTTTCTTGTGTTGAACCCGTAACTATAGATGAAGCTTTGGATGATGCTTGATCGGATTATTGCCATGGAAGAAGAGCTTAATAGCTTCAAGAGAAACAAAGTATGGGATTTGGTGGAACGTCCAAAAGATCAAAATGTCATAGGAACAAAGTGGGTTTTCAGAAACAAGCAAGATGAAAATGGAATTGTCACTCGAAACAAAGCAAGATTAGTGGCACAAGGTTTTACTCAAGTAGAAGGACTGGATTATGGAGAAACTTATGCTCCTGTTGCTCGACTTGAAGCTATACGGTTCCTTCTAGCTTTTGCATGTCATTTTAATATAACTTTATTTCAAATGGATGTAAAGAGTGCTTTTCTTAATGGAATCATTGAAGAAACTGCTTTTGTTGAGCAACCTCCTGGTTTTGAAGACTTAAAATATCCAAATCATGTATTTAAGTTATCTAAGGCTCTCTATGGTTTAAAACAAGCCCCAAGGGCATGGTATGAGAGACTTAGGAACTTTCTACTAGAAAAGAATTTCAAAATTGGGAAAGTTGACCCAACACTCTTTTTAAAAGACTTCAATGGTGCATTAATGATTTGCCAAATCTATGTTGATGATATAATCTTTGGTTGTACTAATCACTCTCTTTGCAAGGAATTCAGTGATTTGATGGCAAAGGAATTCGAGATGTCAATGATAGGGGAACTTACATTCTTCCTTGGATTTCAAATCAAGCAATTAAAAGGGAACTTTCATATCACAAGAAAAATACATCAAGGATCTCCTTAAACGCTTCAAATTGGATGAATGCAAGCCACTCAAGACACCTATGGCAACAAACACACATCTTGATCAAGATATAGGAGGTAAGCCTGTTGACCAAAAACTCTTTAGATCCATGATTGGATCTTTACTCTACTTGACAATGACATCTAGGCACGATATCATGTTTGAGTGTCTCAGTATGTGTGCTAGATTTCAGTCTTCTCCTAAAGCAGTACATCTTAGTGCCGTAACAAGAATTTTCAGATATTTAAAGCACACTTCAACTATAGGCTTGTGGTACCCTAAGGGTGCTTCTTTCAATCTAATTGGCTACTCAGATTCTGATTATGCCTGGGATGCAAAATAGATCGAAAAAGCACCTCTGGGGTTGTCACCGCTTGGAAGGTCTTTAGTATCTTGGTGCTCCAAAAAGCAAAACTCAGTAGCGCTTCATCGCCGAGGCTGAATATGTGGTCACAGCTTGTTGTGCTCAGATTTTATTCATCAAACAAACATTTCTTGATTACGGCATTAAGTTTGAAAATGTACCTCTTCTCTGTGATAATGAAAGTGCAGTGAAAATAGCAAACAATCCGGTCCAGCACTCACGAACTAAGCATATTGAGATCCGACATCATTTTATCAGAGATCATGTTGGCAAAAAGGACATTATGCTTAGTTATGTTAGAACTGATGACCAATTGGCTGATATTTTCACCAAACCTTTAGATGAAGCCAGATTTTCAAGACTGAGAAATGAATTGAATATTATTGATCTTTCAAATGTTGTTTAAAGCTTGTCTTCTTATTTGAACTATTTGCTTGTTGATTTATCTTGCAAGTTTTCGGAGTTTTTAACATTAAGGGGGAGTCAAGAATGTCTCTCAATGCATCTCTTGTTACCCACTTATGTTAACAAAAATTAGTAGTGCTGATGCAAGTAAATTGTTTTTAAAATATAAAAAAAAAATTTATTACAATTACTTAAAAATTAGCTAGCCTCTCAGCACATGAGTTCTCTTTATCAAGCTTGAGTTTGTCTATAATCCTGCTTAAAAGAGTGGAACTCATACAAATTAAGAATTCTAAAGTTCTTCAATTTCCTTTTTGCAAGTTCACAACGGACTCAGTGACAACAGTGGGTTTTCCATCTACGACAGACCACTCTTGCTCAGAACGCATTCACGACAGACTAAAGAAAGTCAGTCCGTTGTAAATGTCCTTCTTGCAAAACTGGTCCGGCGTAAATAGAAAACTTACTGTTTTTCTCGCAAATGAGTCCTGTGTGCTCTTGCAATTGCCAGTAAAGTGAGGAAGTTGTCTTTTTCACCTGTCAACCAAACTCTTAAAGTCTCTCTCACTTCCGTTGCAGTTACTATTACTCGAAATAGTAACTTTTGGTCTGTCTCCTTCCAACACTCCCTTGTCCTCAAATCCATCTCAGAAATTTACCACTCTCTCGGTACTTCATCTCCCGAGCAACTTTTCCTTTCTCCATCGAAGCAAACCCTAACCGGGTGTCAGCGACGGTGCTCCAGTTTGCTCGGAGAAGTGTGTTCAGGAAGTGGTAAGCTTTCTCTTCTGTTTTGATCAAACCTTAGTCCTAGAAATCTTTGTCTTAAGGTCTTTCCTCTTATCTCTGTAGACTTAGTCTGTTGCGTCAGTTCGTGCGCCGATCTGAGGTCTGAAAGACAGAGTGAGTCTGTTAGGTGTTTGACGAAATGCCTAGGAGAAAAGACACAGATAAAAGAAGTTTGTTGGATAGACTTGGTGAGATAGTGTCAAAGAAGAAACATAAATCCATCCAGTCTTCACAAGGGACAGTACATCTAGAGGATACTCGCACCCCTGGCTTGGTTACAAAGGTCACAACATCAAAGCCTCCTAGAAAAGATAAGCAACCTGTTGTATCAGATCCCATTTATGAGTCTGAATCTGATGATGCGGATTATGAGCCAAGTAGGGATCTTAGTTCTGAAGAAGAGAACCTAAGTCCTGAGATTGATATGTTAAGAGGAAATGAGCTAGCTACCCTTGGAGGAAAAAGGCTGAGGTCAATCAGGCTAGTAAATGAAAGAAGTTGGTTTCCTTTTGATAAACCCCCTCTAGATGAGAAGTTCATCACACTTCTTCAGAAAAACATCTTCTTGGGATATAAGAATAGACATGACAAAAAGGGAATGAAGATATCTGCCTTGAGCAAACATCAGTTTGTAGATTGGAATCAAATTTGCTCCATAACTAGATCATACCACATACTTGATTGTGTTAGATCTACCCCAGGATTGCTGGAAATGGTGTCAGGCAATATTTCCTCATGGAATGAAGATAGAATCCTAGAATTCTATTCATCTTTGCTGGTAAACAAAAGAAGACACTATATTCTATTCTCTATAGATGGAAAAATAAGAAAAGTAAGGTCACCACACTTTGAATCAACAATTGGAGCTGCAGGACCTCAAGTTAATAGAACAAGGATTCATGACAAAATGTTTCCTGGAAATAGATGGAGACAAATTGGAGATATGCTCGATCTTGACTTTCACTCATATTTATAGAGATATCACGAAGAAAACTTCAATGCAAATCGTGCTAGCTGTTTGTGCGGAGAAGCTAAAACAACGCTCTTGATCTTAAGGCACACGGTTTTCCAAAATCTGGATATAAGGAAGGTGTCACTCGGTGTTAGCTTGGTACTTCACCTAATCCTCTCCAAGCAACCCATTGATCGATAGATTACATTTTTGGAGAAATGGAGGAAGCAATTTATAGAAGAATGGGGAGTCCACTACCTTTTGCTCGGCAAATATCCGAATCTTTGCTAGCCCAAGGATAATTTCATAGCAAGAAAGTAGTAGATCTTTTACCTGTAAACCAAAGAAATACGAGGTTGCTTAAACTACCCACTTGAAGTTCTTGCCCAAGTACCTAGAGTACTGCCTGCATCAATTGATCCAAGTGATCATGAGGAGACAGTGATGACAAAATCATGATGGAGATGATCAACCTGTTTCAAGCCATCACGATTCGAGATCATCACAGCATTAGTCATCATACTCCAAGACTCAACACTCCTAGCTATCATAGCAATCCTACTCAGTCTTTTGCACCTCCTCAGCCTGAAAACCTTGAGGAAACAGAAATTCTTGGAGGAAGTTCTCAGAGAACTTTGCAACAATCTAATGCACAAGATGAAGCAACTCAGATTTTCCTCAGTTCTCAATCCAATCATGAAGCAGATGTTGCACACAGCCAAGGTGGACATTTCAGTCCTAGTCACATTTCTCCAGTTTCAAGTCATCGCACCCTACCTCCAGTAGAACATTCGATTATGGGTTTTCCTTCTCGACATGATGTAAATCTTGAAGGAGATGAACTTGGAGAAATTGATAAGCTAAGAGAGCTTGTCTTTGCATCAAGGTTTGTTCAAGATCGAGAATTCAGACCTGCGACACATGATCATGAAGCGGGAGGCTCTAGAGTTCCTCAAAATTTTTCGATACCACAGACTTCCATCACTCTGCTCATGAAAATATAGAAGAAAATCCAGATGATAGACAACATCATGCTTGGAATGAGGAATGTACCGCTTGGTTCAACCTTTTTGAAACAAGATACAATTCGCATTGAAGGATGTCCAAGAAAAATTTGTCAAGAAACAGAGGTTAGGCTGCGTTAAGGCACATGAGCACATGGTCGCTCTTCAAGAATATCATGATCAAGTTCGTAAAACTCATGAGTTGATGAGTAAGATATATCAAGAACGAGTGATTAAAGGATGAAACTTCAAAGAATTTTGATATGCTAAAGAGCAATCAATGGGATCGAGGACTTGGCTCACCCAAGTAAACACCAATCAAAACTTGCTCAAAGACAAGGCTTTATGACCTCAATACCAAGTCGAATACTCAAGATACCAAGTTTCATCAGTTTGTCGATTTCTCGGAGAGAAGATGTTTAAGACCAATGATGACACAATTCATGGTGTAGAACACACTCTTGAGGCTATATTGATCACTTTGATACTTCAATAACAAATTTGGTATCAAATCAAGAACGACTTGGTGACATCATCTTTGATCGAGACAAATCCAATTCTTGACTCAGTTCATGATCTTCAAGAAAACTTTCGTAATCGACGGTTGAGTCTCACCAGGAGATCCAGATTATCCAAGTTGGCATGATCAAGTTATGGTTTCAAAGACACAACAATCGTAACAAGCTACTCCACTCAGTCTTCTCCGAGGCACAAAGGTCGCCAAAGAGCTTCGACTTTGTTCAAAAGAACTTTCTCCAGGCGCAAGAAGTGATATTCTTTTTGGAGAGTTGATGCCAAAGGGGGAGAAATTAGTCTAGAGAGTAGTAGAAGTAAACGTGTGAACTTGTGTTTCCTGTGTGAACTTGTGTTTGCTTAACTTTGGTCTGTTGAAGTCTGTTGCTTCTTTATGCTTATTTTTGGGATGTTGCTTCTTCTGCCTGTTTAGATTACTTGCAGAGTTTCTCTTAATCTTAATTACTCTATTGTGTGTGCTTAATATCTTTGAAAAATAGTTCTTGTTAAATTTAAGCACGGTTTTAGGGGGAGCTCATTCTTTTAAATTATACTTTTGTTCTGTCAGACTAACATTCTTTTGCAGAAGAAGGAAAGTTTTTATCTGAAATCAAGAAGGTTGTCATAAATCACCAAAAAGGGGGAGATTGAAAGCATCTAGGCCCCCTAATAATTTGTTTAAATTATTTGTTGGGTTTTGGTGCTTGATGATCAACTAAATCAGTCTTATCAGATTTCATCAGAAAAGAGGATCAAGATTAAGGTTTCATTATTCTTAGTCCTTTAGCTCATAAGTCTTTTCAAGTCTTTTTAGATAAGTCTTTTCGGGTTTCAACCGTACTATAAAGAGGGACTATGCACAAGTTCAATCCTTGGTTCCTAGGATTTCTCTTTAAAATCAACCTGGGGCTTAAGTTAAATCATTTCAGATTTCTTTAATAAACCTTGTTTGAGTTCATATCCTTTTCAAATCAAACTCTAACTGAACTCAAACCGAGCGTTTCCCATTTACAACGGACCAAGTTTTTGGGTCTGTTGCAGTTGTGTTTTCCTTGAAAATCTCTCAAGTACTTTTAAGCTACAACGGACCAAAAAGCTTCCATTTACAACAGACCACCTTTTTGGGTCCGTTGTAAACATAAAACTTACTGGTTTCTGGTGTTCAATCCAATTCCTTTGTTGATGTATAACCAGTAAGCTCTCCTTCTGCGACGGACCAAGTTTTTGGGTCCGTTGTAAACTTGTTCTTAAAACTCTCCCAACGGACCAGCATTTGCTCAAAGCATGTGTACGACGGACCAACTTTCTTGGTCCGACGTAGATGCCTTTTTCGCTGGTTTGGGTCCGTAGTTCATTGAGCCTCTTGCATATTTTTTATCAACCCTTGTCAGATACAATCATTTCGTTTTGTCACTTCAGTCTGACATTGGCAAACGGCTACCTGTTGCCAATAACGGCTATTTGCTTCCTGTAGCCTATTTAAACAGTTCAGAGGCTCTTCCAAAAGATAACTTTTGCCATCTCTTTGACATCTAGCATCCGAAAGCCAAAATTCCAAAAAGAGATCAAGCTCCACTCTGAAAAACAAAATCCTACACTCTTACAGCTCTCAGTAAAGTCTAGTTTCAGTTGTTTCTAGTGAACCAAGAGACAGGGCTTGTGGATGGTCTATTACTCTTGGAACTAGCTGTTCCTAGACAGGTTCTTGTCGGTGATTTTAGTGCGACCTGTCCAACTGTGTTTGTGGAAGGCCACTATTATTGTGAAGAGGTTTTGACTCACCTCACCAAAGTGGTAAAAAGAGTTACAATAGTGAAAAATCCAGTACTGCCTCTGTGTGTTACTGGAGGAGCAATACTTCTGAAGAAGTGCTCTAACGGGGACGTAGGAGATTTCTCTCTGAACCTCGGTGAAAAATCTCTTGTCTCTGTGTGTTAGTTTGTCTTTTTCTTGTTCTCACTATTGCTTAAGTTGTTCTTAGTCTGTTGGTGCTTATTCTGTTTATTTGCTTAGATCTTATCTTTAAACTGTTTAGTTTGTCTGGTTTAAATTGTTTAAAATTGCCTATTCACCCCCCCTCTAGGCCTTACCGATCCTTTCACACGATCTCCTTGCCGCATAGCGTGGCTTCGCATTGCGCCTCACGCCAGAGGCTGCCGCCGCTTCGCTCCTCATCCTAGCCAATTCGCTCACCGGTGCGCGGTTCTTCCCGCTGCTGCGCTCGCTGTTGTCCGACCTCCCGTCGTTCGTGCTCTCGTGGGGCCTATTCTCGCTGTTGTTCCGCGTGTACTCCCGGGCTCGCCTCCCGGATGATGCGATCCGGGCATTATCCTTCATGGTGGGGTTTGGGTTCCACCCGATGCTTGCGGATTTCCACTCGCTGTTCTTTGCCTTGTCGCATAATGGCCTGGTCAAGCATGCCGAGCCCTTTTTCAGAGAGTCAGTGACCCAGTTTGATGTCTCGGGTAAGAACTACACTATCCTGATCTCTGGGTGGGCTGTTGTTATGAAACCGGAAAATGCCCAGAAGCTATTTGATGAAATGGTTGAGATTTGCGGATTTCCACTCGTTGTTCTTTGCCTCGTTGGTGGTAGGACAGAATGTTTCGGTAGCTAAAGCTACCGTTAAAAGAACATGTTGAACTGCTATCGTTGGTGGTACTCCTCTTAGGCTAGAGTATTGTGAGGTTGTTGTGACCTACGTGTTGAAAAAGGGTGCTGTATTACCAAGACCATACGATGATCTCACAAAAATAGGTGATACACAAGGACGCACCATTGCATGGCCATATAAAAGGGTAAACCATATTGTATACATTCATTTCCTTAGCTAAGTTTGTGGGATGATGAAAAAATAAATGGATTTTTGTAGATAGAAGATAATGTTGCTCATGGAGGCACTTCAACTAATGGAGGAAGAAATCAAGTCCTTGGAGGCACTTTAACTAATGTAGGAAGAAATCAAGTCCTTGGAGGCACTTCAACTAATGGAGGAAGAAATAAGGTATTGGAGGCACTTCAACTAATGGAGGAAGAAATCAAGTTGTTGGTATTGCATCTATCCCTCTCCCTAACAATTGCTAAAATGGTTGAGTATGTACTCTTTTTACCAGGGAGTATGGATGTACTTAATACTTTATGGTTGAGTATCACAATCGGTTGTTGGTATTGCATCTATCCCTCTCCCTTACTGTCGGTGTTTCGTGCACCGGCAATGCGAATTCATGGTCGGAGGGGGTCGCGCGCTCCCTCTCCCCGAATGGTCGACTCAAGAGGCCTGGTGTTTATACTGGTTCGGGCTGAACGTCCCTACTCCAGTTCGTGCTGTTGGGGTGTATGGAATTCAAGAAATGACCCGAAGGTTACAAATGAGGCAAGGGGATCGTTCGATCTCCTTTGCGCTCGGTGAGTTTTTCACTTTCTTGATCGGGCTCCCCTCCCCTGGGGCCCTGCCTCTCCTTATATATCCGGAGGCGGCGGGTTACAAGTGGGAGTTGGAGAGAAAAAAGGAAGGGGTACAGTACACCTAGGAGTCTGGTTTTCTGTCTCGTCGTCCGACCTCTGCCCGCCCCACGCCGGGTTGGTAGCCCCGCGGTGAGCGGTCTTTGGCTGGGCTGTCAGGATGACATACTGCTCTGTACGCCTGTCAGCATCGGTTGTTTAAATGGTGCTTGACCTTGGTCAGGCCTCGGGAGAGGGCGTCTCCCTCTGCGGCGCGTTAGGCGACGGGACAGGGGCTTGACTTCTCGGTGGACCCACTGACACCCTCGGGAAGGAGCTGCCTACCCTGGTACGGATGTCAGAGGACGTCGCGTACACAGAGCGGTTGGCCCTTCGAGTGTTAGCGGAGCCGTCCGACCACGCGCCTTGACCTGGGCGGTCAGGGTCGGCCGGCCGCCTTGGTCTAGTTCTGATCGGTGGCAGGCCAGACCTTTGCGGCCCATGAACTTTTGCCAGAATTGGGCTTTTGTAGGACATCAGCCTGCTCGTGCTCCCGGGCTGATGGAGGTACCCATGGTATGGGTATTCGTCAGTAGCCACCGAGCCCCCGCCTGGGTCGGAGAGCTGGTCGGGGGTTTAGCGGGTCGATCACGGCGCCGGGAGGTCGGCAATCGGTTACGCGGCTGGCGCTGCGCTCGCCAAGGGCCCAGTGCATGGCACCGATGGAGTGTAGCCGGCGGTCGAAGAGCGTCGGGGTTTACCGAACGAAGCGGCCGTGACGGTCGGCCTTTCGGTTAAGCGGGACCAGGCGCTGCGCTCGCCAAAGGCCGAGTCTTGTAGCGCACCGGTGAGTGTAACCCGAGCCCCGGCGGGTCGAAGAGCCGGTCGAGGGGTTTACCCGACAGACGGCGGTCGCGGCCTTCGGTTGAGTGGGGCTAGCTGGGCGATTGCGCTCGCCAAAGGGCCCGTGCTGGCGCCCGATGTAACCAGCGGAGTCGAAGAGCCGGTCGGGGTTTACCCGACGAATCTGACGCCCGACCGAGGTCGGCGGCCTTCGGTTGGCGGGGCTAAGCGTGCGCTCGCCAAAGGCGTCTTGTGGCGCTTCCGGTCGTCTTCGAGCCCCCGGCGGGTCGAAGAGCGGTCGGGGTTTACCCGACGCGACGGCCGACTCGGAGGGTCGGCGCCGGTTAAGCGGGACTCTGGGCGCTGCGCTCGCCAAAGGCCGGATCTTGTGGCGCACCGGTGGAGTGTAACTGAGCCCCGGCGGGTCGAAGAGCCCGGTCGGGGTTTACCCGACAGCGGCCGACGGAGTCGGCGCTTCGGTTAAGCGGGATTCTTGGCACCGCGCCGCGAAAGGGCGGTCTTGGCGCGGATCGTGTAACCGAGCCCCGGCCGGTCGAAGAGCCGGTCGAGTTTACCCGACGGCGCGGCCCGGACCGAGGTCGGCGGCCTTTCGGTTAAGCGAACTGGCGTGCGCTTCGCCAAAGGGCAGTGCGCCTGGCGCACCCGGTGGGTGTAGCCCCCGAGCCCCGCGGGTCGAAGAGCCGGTCGGGGGTTTACCCGATCAGCGCTCACGGCCGAGGCTCGGCGAGTTTAGTTGACCGCCTACTGGTGGGTGTAGCCCCCGAGCCCCCGAGCGGTCGGAGAGCCGGTCGGGGTTTTACCCAGTTGGACTCTGGTCGACCGTGGTTATGGGACCTTTAGAGTCATATGAGCGAACGCGCGTTTACCTACGTCGGTTTGAACGCCGTGCTCGTGCGAGCTGCAAATGGGCGATCCGGGTGGAATCTTGGCGATCCCCCCTCGAGGGGGGTCGTTCCCAAGCGAACGTAACTCCCGGCGTGGGCGTCCGACCCTCTGCGGGCATTCAATAAGAACCTTTCCTTACTCGATCCCGTATCGGGCTACCGTGTCGTCTGCCGACCCGGAGCGCGGCTGGCCGCCACTCATGGATGAGCTCCGCGGGAGAGTGTGAGGTATGGTCCCAGATGCGGGTTAGGGTGATTGGGTCGTCCGCCGACCCAACTGGAGGCCCGGCCCAGGGAGCTCGCTCCCGCCCGCCTCGCTCATTTTACGTCTTTGGCGGCTTTAGTTCCGGTCGGCCGGACTTGGCCTTCGTAACCCCAACACGGTGCCGGGCCTCGGGTGTGAGCCCGAAGGCGATCCACCGTCCCCGAGGTTCGAAGGCGGCCCAGGTCGCTTCATACCTTTTTTCATGCGTTTTGGCCTGGGCGATTTTGCCCTGGCGAGGCGTGGCGAGCGCTGCGTGGCGCAAGAAGGCTACCGTCTGTCGGTGCGCTTAATGCTTAGTAGGGATTAAATGGGCGCGGCGTTACGCGATAGTGGTCGAGGTGGCGGCGGGCGATCGGCAGTGCGTTGAGTTGTAGAGGCGTCGGTTGGGCGCGAAGACGCGTCTGTTCCCGCCCAGCGCCTATAAAGGCGGGCGAGGGCGGTGCGGGGAGAAAGGCTTCCGTTCGTGTTCTCTGCGAAAAAGAGGAGAAAAGGCAAAAGGCTCCCTGCTCCCTTGCGCTGAGGTGATAGTCGCCAACGGCTTGGCTTCTATCCACTTAGTGAACTTGTCCACGGCGACGAGCAAGTGGGTGAAGCCCCCGGGCGCCTTTCTGAAGGGCCCGACCAGATCGAGCCCCCAAACCGCGAAGGGCCACGTGATAGGGATTGTTTGTAGGGCTTACGCGGGCAGGTGCATTTGCCTGGCGAAGAATTGGCACCCTTCGCAGGTGCGGACGATTTGCGTTGCGTCCGCCACGGCGGTCGGCCAGTAGAAACCTTGTCGGAAGGCCTTTCCTACCAGGGATCGTGGCGCAGCATGGTGCCCGCAGACCCCGTCGTGGATGTCGTGCAGAAGGCGCTTCCCTTGGTCGGCCGGGATGCACTTCTGAAGGATTCCGGATGGGCTTCTCTTGTAGAGGGAGCTGTCGACCAGGACGAAAGATTTGGCCCGCCGGGCGAGGCGTCGAGCCTCGACGGTATCGGCGGGGAGTGACCCGTCTGTCAACCGGTCGATGAAGGGTCGTCTCCAGTCGGTCTCGACGTTCAGGACGCCCAAATCCGACTCGGGCGGGTGAGCATCGGACCGAGAATCGGTCGGTGCGTCCGTCTTCGGGGGGTCCGTGGTGTTCTCAGTGCTCGGACCCAACCGGATTGACGGTTTAAGGAGGTCGGAGACGAAGATTCCAGGGGAACTGCCCTTGCCGGAGGCGAGGTTGGCAAGGAGTCGGCTTTACTATTATAGCGCCGCAGAATCGTGATGGAGCTCGAATCCCTTGAACCTTTCGTCGAGCTTGCGGACCTCCAAGCAATAGGCGGCCATCCGAGCGTCGCGAGGCTCGGTGGCTTTCATCACTTGGTCGACGACCAACTTGGAGTCACCGTGAACGTAGAGCCGTCACGCGCCAAGGTCGGCGGCGATCCGAAGAGCATTGACGAGGGCTTCGTACTCGGCGATATTGTTGGTGGCGTCGAAGAGCAGACGGATGGCGTACTGGAGCTTGTTGCCGAGTGGGGAGATGATGACGACCCCCGCGCCGGCCCCGTTCTTGGTGTAGGACCCATCGAAGTACATCGTCCAGTACTCCGGGTCCTCGACCACTGCAGGAACTTGGGCCTCGGTCCACTCGGCGACGAAGTCCACCAAGGCCTGCGACTTGATCGCCGTCCTGGGGACGTACGATATGTCGAGGCCGTTGAGCTCGAGAGCCCACTTGGCGATTCTTCCGGTGGCGTCGCGATTGTGGACGATTTCTCCGAGTGGCGAGGAGGTCACGACGGAGATGGGGTGTCGATCGAAGTAATGGACGAGCTTCCTTTTGGTGATGAGCACCGAGTATAGCAGCTTCTGTATCTGGGGGTATCGGACCTTTGTTTCGGAGAGTACCTCGCTGACGAAGTAGACCGGTCACTGCACCTTGAAGACGCGGCCTTCCTCACGCCGCTCCACGAAGCGCCCTACGACGACTTGAGTCGTGGCGGCGATGTAGAGGAGCAAGGGCTCCTCGTGGCTCCGGGCGACCAGACCGAGGCGAGGTCGAAAGCTTTCCGATCGAGGGCTTCACGAGCCGTGGAGTCCAGAAGCGGTCGGATTTCTTCATCAGCTTGTAGAGTGGCATCCCGCGCTCGCCGAGGCGGGATACGAAGCGGCTTAATGCTGCGAGGCACCCCATCAGCCTCTGGACCCCCTTCAGATCGTTGATCGGCCCCATCCTCGCGATGGCGGAGATCTTATTGCGGTTGGCTTCGATGCCGCGTTCGGAGATGATGAAGCCCGGCAGCTTGCCCTTGGGGACCCCGAAGACGCACTTCTCGGGGTTGAGCCTTATGCGAAACCGTCGGAGGTTCGCAAAAGTTTCGCTCAGGTTGGCGATGAGGTCGTCGGCCTTCTTGGTTTTGACAACGATGTCGTCGACGTAGGCCTCGATGTTACGGCCAATTTGGTCCGAAAAACACGCTTGCATACACCGCTGGTATGTAGCGCCTGCGTTCTTCAGACCAAAAGGCATCGTGACGTAACAGTACGAGCCATACGGGGTGATGAAGGAGGTCGCGAGCTGGTCGGACTCCTTCATCGCAATCTGGTGGTATCCTGAATAGGCATCCAGAAAAGAGAGGGACTCGCACCCGGCGGTGGAGTCCACGACCTGATCGATGCGAGGTAATGGGAATGGGTCTTTCGGACAGGCCTTGTTGAGGCTCGTGTAATCAACGCACATTCTCCATTGCCCCGACTTTTTCTTTACAAGGACGGGATTGGCGAGCCACTCGGGGTGGCGCACCTCCCTTACAAAGCCGGCGGCCAAAAGCTTGGCGATCTCTTCCCCAATGGCCCGGCGTTTTTCCTCGTCGAAATGACGCAGGCGTTGGGCGACTGGTCTGGATCCCGCTCGGATGTTCAGGGAATGCTCGGCGACCTCCTTTGGAACTCCCGGCATATCCGAGGGTCTCCAAGCGAAGACGTCTCGGTTTGCTCGAAGGAAGTCGACGAGCGCGCCTTCCTATTTGGCAGTGAGGGTGGCCCCAATCCGTACGACCTTGGCGGAGTCTTCGGGATCGACCGTGACCTCCTTCGTGTCCTCCGCGGATTTGAAGGAGCTCGGCCCTGACTTGCCGGAGACGGGGGCGGATTCGGGGGCCCCTTCCTGGAGCTGGGCGAGCTCGGCGGAGGCGACGACCGCCGAGGCCAGTTCGCAACTGCTTCGCTCGCAGTTATAAGCGAGCTGAAAAGACGCGGCGACGGTGATGACACCCTGCGGCCCTGGCATCTTCAGCTTGAGGTAGGTGTAGTTGGAGACCGCCATGAACTTCGTGTAACATGGCCGTCCCAAGATAGCGTGGTAGGAGCCGGGGAAATCCACCACCTCAAAGGTGAGGCTCTCGGTGCGGAAATTTTCCGGGCTCCCAAAGGTGACGGGCAAGCTGACCTGCCCGAGAGGGTGGGCCTGTTGGCCTGGAACGACGCCATGGAAAGGCGCCTTGCTCGGCCGGAGGGCGGAGCGAGCGACCCCCAAGGCGTCCAGGGTCTCAACATACATGATGTTGAGACTGCTGCCGCCGTCCATGAGCACCTTAGTCAGGCGCTTCATCCCCACGATGGGGTCGACGATGAGCGGGTAGCGTCCCGGGTGCGGGACGTGGTCGGGATGGTCGGTTCGATCGAAGGCGATCGGGCACTCCGACCACCTTAGGTAGCAAGGCACGGCGGGGGTCAGCGTGTGAACCTCTCGGTGGGCGAGCTTCAATCGTCGCTTATCGGCGTAGCACTCTGCCCCTCCGAAGATTATGAGGCAACCGTCGAGTTGTGGGAACTCATCGGCTGGCTCATCGCCCTTCGCCCCGGCGTTGGGTGCCGGGTCGCGCTTCTTCCCCTTACCCCGCGACGTCGTGGGGTTCCCGGAGAGAAACCGCTTCAAGACTTCGCAGTCCCGATACTTGTGTTTGACGGGATAGTCGTGGTTCGGGCACGGACTATCCATCAATTTTTCGAAGCGGTCGGGCGTCTGCTGGGCCTACTGTTTGGCAGGTCGGTCGGCAGCGGCGACCATTCGGCCTTCGCAGCCCTGCTTCCCCTTCCGCTTCCTTTTGTCGGGGCCGGTCGGAAGAAGCGCCTCGAGGTGGATGTTTTGCGGTATCTTCCTTTCGAAGATGGCCCCCACGGCCTCCTCGCCGAGGCGTGATTGATGGCGATGTCGAGGAGCTCCTTGGTGGTCGGGGTTTCATACTGACCCAACTTGTGGACCAGGGCCTCGCACGTGGTGCGTAGATGAACGCCCGACGGCGTCGGCGTCACGATGTCGGGAGCTCGTTGCTTTCTTTGGAGAAGCGGCGGATGTAGTCCGGAGGGTTTCCCAGCTGCGCTTGCAGCTCTTGAGTCCCGAGAGTTGCCAGGGCGTTTGTATGTGCCCTGGAAGTTCCCGACGAAAAGGCTCGTCAGGTCGGCCTAGCTGCCGATGGTGTCTGCGGGCAGGTACTCGAGCCAGGCTCGAGCTGAGTCCGCGAGATAGATGGGGAGATACTGGATGATGAAAGAGTCGTCCGTCGCTCCCCCCGCCCGGCAGGCGAGCCGGTAGTCTTCTAGCCAGACACTGGGGTTGGTGGCCCCTGTGTATTTGGCTATGTTGTTGGGGCCCGGAACCTGGTCGGGAAGCCGGCGTTGCGGATGGCGCGCATGAACGCCCGTGGCCCGGGGCCATCAGGACCCTGGTCACGGTGCTCGCGCGGTCCGCTATCGGCGACCTGCGAGGGTGCCGCCGCGTCGATAGCTCTCCTTCGCGCCTCGAGGGTGGCGCGAAGATCATATTTGTCCCCCAGGCGGTGGCGCACCGGGGTGTACAATGCCTGGGGGGGCTCGTGGAGCGGGGCCGTCTTGGCTGGGCTCTGTCGACCCTGTGAGGGGGAGTGGCCCAGGCGGCCTGAGGTGGCGCCTGACCGTCGGGAGCCGGAGCCTTGGGCGTGCTGAATGACGGCACGCTCTACCAGTCCCCGGAGGTTCTGGTAGGTAGCCTTGGCTTCTGGCTCCGTTGGCTCAGGCAGTCCGCGGAGCAGCATTGCCGCCGCGGCGATATTCTGGTTGGCGTGGGGGAAGAACGGAAGATCGCCCGCCCCCTCAGCTAGCAGCTGATGCACCTGGCGCGCGCGGGCGCGTGCGCCAGGGACGAGTGGCGGCTCGGGCTGACGTTGCTCCAGGTCGTCCTGGAGCTTGTCAAGCTCGGCCTTTCGGGCCTCCAGCTCCTCGCGCTGCCGGTGGAGGTCAGCGAGGCGCCGCTGGTGGCGCGCGTTGTCTTCCCGTTGGGATTCCTCCCGCCGCGCTTCGTCACGCGGGAGGAGGGTCCCGAGGGTAGCGGGGGTGGAGGACGGTTCCGCCGCACCCGTCATGTTGCACTCTCGAGAGTTCATCCGGCGAAGTGCTCCTGTCGGAGCTGGAGCCGTGGTGGAGGAGTCCCGATGAGGTCGTGGAGGAGGTAGGCGCGTAGAGCCGACCATGGCCACGAGCCGGGAACTCAGCGAGGGCGAGATCCTTGCTCGTGGCGAGTCGCGCGTGGCGTTGTCGGAGGCGGTGCCGTCGCGTGATGAGGCCGCCGAGGAGGCCCGTGGCGGGGTCTCGAGGCGGAGGTTGCCGAGGACATCGGCGACCACGTCCAAGCTCGTGGAGGGCGCTCGATCTCGGAGGGCAGCGGGGACGAGAACTAGCTCCCCCGCCGTGGTGACGATGAAGTCAAGGGCTCCAAAGCGGATCCAGCCCCTCGATGCCGGCGAGTCGTTGCGAGCGAAAAAAGCCATCGGGGAGGAAGATGGGAATCCGAAGGAGGATGCGGCGATGGCGCGCGATGCCCCCTACCTGGCGCGCCAACTGTCGGTGTTTCGTGCACCGGCAATGCGAATTTATGGTCGGAGGGGGTCGCGCGCTCCCTCTCCCCGAATGGTCGACTCAAGAAACCTGGTGTTTATACTGGTTCGGGCTGAACGTCCCTACTCCAGTTCGTGCTGTTGGGGTGTATGGAATTCAAGAAATGACCCGAAGGTTACAAACGAGGCAAGGGGATCGTTCGATCTCCTTTGCGCTCGGTGAGTTTTTCACTTTCTTGATCGGGCTCCCCTCCCCCGGGGCCCTGCCTCTCCTTATATATCCGGAGGCGGCGGGTTACAAGTGGGAGTTGGAGAGAAAAAAGGAAGGGGTACAGTACACCTAGGAGTCTGGTTTTCTGTCTCGTCGTCCGACCTTTGCCCGCCCCACGCCGGGTTGGTAGCCCCGCGGTGAGCGGTCTTTGGCTGGGCTGTCAGGATGACATACTGCTCTGTACGCCTGTCAGCATCGGTTGTTTAAATGGTGCTTGACCTTGGTCAGGCCTCGGGAGAGGGCGTCTCTCTCTGCGGCGCGTCAGGCGACGGGACAGGGGCTTGACTTCTCGGCGGACCCACTGACACCCTCGGGAAGGAGCTGCCTACCCTGGTACGGATGTCAGAGGACGTCGCGTACACAGAGCGGTTGGCCCTTCGAGTGTTAGCGGAGCCGTCCGACCACGCGCCTTGACCTGGGCGGTCGGGGTCGGCCGGCCGCCTGGGTCTGGTTCTGATCGGTGGCAGGCCAGACCTTTGCGGCCCACGAACTTTTGCCAGAACTGGGCTTTTGTAGGACATCAGCCCGCTCGTGCTCCCGGGCTGATGGAGGTACCCATGGTATGGGTATTCGTCACTTACTGTCTTTATTGCCTAGTGCGAATTGTCTTTATTTGTAATAGAAGTGCCTAGTGCAAACTGTCTTTATTTGTAATAGAAGTGCAATGTTCAAACTTTTCTATTTACAATCAGACATGTGGACTAGCAAACTGTACACTATATACAATTGCTTTGATGCCATCTTTCACATTCTAAGAAGAAAATGCTTCTTTTTTTTTTACAGGAGAAAGGGGAAGGAGAAAGAGTTAAAGATTGGAAGAGAACATTCAGGCCTTAGAAAGGGGAATTGTTGAGTGGTTTAGTTAATGGATATACTTTTGGTGTAAATATACAGGACATGCGAATAGATGTGTCCATGTCTGTGGGAAGAGTATATTTTGCACTCTAGTTATATTTTGGTATATGTCTATGTATGTGACATGCATGCGAGGGGAGTAAACTTTGTACTTCTGCCCTTTATATATTTTGGTGATGTTCGCATGTTGTACCTGTGGATGATTTGTGATAATAAAACTTTGGTACGTTGCTTTCTCGAGAAATTATATGTTATGGTGCTTGGATTGTATGTTATGGGTGCTTGATATTATTTTAAATTTGACGAACATTTATTAAGTGGATATATATATATATTAAACTGGTGCAATTGTTTTTCCAAGCAGTATTTCTATTATTTAGTAATCAATTTTTGAGTTGCTTGAAATGCTAAATGCAAGCACTTGTACAGCTTGGAATTTTTGTTAAAGCTGTCCTACTGCTTTCAAAATTTTAAAACCCCAAGCGGTACTACTGCTTTTAAAAACTATTTTACTAACGGTAGAACCGCTTTTAATGTATATACCGCTTGGAATACTTTTAAGAGCATCCGAACATAAAGCAGTAGATATTAGAATTCCAAGCGGCCATACTGCTTAGAATACCCTTATTTCAAGCAGTCCTACAGCTTGCAAAGACGTGTCATCCTGTAGTGAACTAGTCTGACCTAGTCACGACTAGTCTACAAGTCGGTATCCTAGCGACTTGGCTCGACCTTGCGACTCGCAAAGCCTTGATAATACTACAGATACGACGATCAGAACTAGTATAACAACAGCCTCTTGTTGTCAATTTCTAGCTAGCTTAATCGACGTCGCACGAGAGATCACCTTTTTTTTCTCTCCCCGACCGGGTGCCTGTCGTGCCATTGACTTGGAAGGTGGAGACGATCGTAATTCGTAGCCCTGTACCACCCTAGGAGCGAAAATGATCGTGTGGTCCGGTCCGATCGAACGGTGCACCGCACATGTCCTCGTCCCGGCCAACGGCTGGGATCAATTCGATTGAGGCCGAAAGGAATGCAACCGCGATGTGATTCGTCAACGCCCGCGCGAGCAGCAGAGTCAGGACCAGGCAGGCAGGCTTGGCTGGCTGGCTGGCCCGTGACGTCAATGTGACGATGGGAGTGACGCGTAAATATGGCCCCCTCAAGGAATCGAGGGGTTCGCCGGCGACGGCGGCGACCACAAAACTCGCCCTCGTCGGCGACGATTGGTACGGATCCGCGTGTGTGATGATTGCTCGATTAGGGTGTGCACCGATCTTTGCCTTCAATTGGTTCATTAAGGTGTGTGAAACAGGGATCGGAGGTTTTTGTGTGGATTTTTCTTTCTTATGCTTTGGAAAGAAAATTCTCGATTACAACGGACATCTAAACAAGAAAAATTGAATTTGAATCGACTTGAGTCGAATCCAATTTCTATTCGAGCATGACTTGTAGTCCAATTACACAAAAAAGATGTGACTCTATGCTTTTTCCGTTTGAAAGTTGCAAAAATATTAAAGCATGAATAAATAATAGATTGTGATTACTTAATCCTTTGTTTTTTTTAAGAGTTATACAACTTGTATTGGAAATGAAAGCACAGAAGTATATATATATACACTCCTGAATCTCAACAATGATCCAATAGTTCTAGATTTAGATGATTTCAGCAACGAATCAATTTCAGTCCTATAGAACCAACCGGGGTGTTACTTGTGGTATTAATTACTGCATTCCATATTGGCCATACAAAGCCTACTTTGTTTCAAATAGTTATTTCGGCGTGGCAAAACTTCATCCGTTGCGCAGGCGAGAACTTGCGATAATTTCTATCATCGGAACGATTAGTCAAATACTACTTTAACGCGGCTCTCTCTAACATTCGTGTTTCAGTACCATGTCACTCGCTATCACCTGTGAGCGGTGACGGAACCACCGTAAGGACGAGCTGGAGCAGTTGCCCTGGGTAGCTCGGAGGTACACAAGGACCTATATATAAATCCCTAGGTTCCTCGGCGCTTGCTCTAGACGGCGGCTGGCCGGCTGCCATGGATGCTCTCATGGAGGTCGACTTTGCAAGGACGTACGACTGCCGCGATCGAGCAGGATATGGGTCGTTGGCAGCTAGCTAGTGTAACGACGACGCCCAGCTGAGTACGTACTCGTAGGAGTTGAACACTTAAAGTATACCGACTACACCGCGAGTACCCAACAAAGCATGTTTACTTCTCAAATCTCTCGGATTCTCCGTGATTCAGCGTACGTTTACTCTCTTAGCTTAGCGCTAGACTCTAATTAGTAAATGTTGTCCCAGGTCTTTTGAATTCCTGGTTCTACCACTGCCCGTGATCCAGTGTAACACACGTGTAGATACCATGAGTTCTACGTATAAGTGAGACGTCGTCTGATATATTCCATTAAAACACAAATTTAAAGATGGCATGCATGTTTCGAGGCTACGTCGTCTGATATATTAAAACACAAATTTAAAGATGGCATGCATGTTTCGAGGCTACGTCGTCTGATATATTCCATTAAAACACAAATTTAAAGATGGCATGCATGTTTCTCAAGCCTCGATTGCTCAAAATAACTTACCTTGGTGCGAATTAATTACCTCGCTTAATTACTTACATGCAACATTGCAGGAGGCAAGGATTGCCATATGTCTTTCCTTGGGGCTACGCAGAAACCTAAGATTGCAACATGGCGCATCTATAGCCCCCTTTGGTCTTCCAGAAGCTAAAAATCTAGCCGACCGTATCCTTTGGACCGCCCCTTTTGCTGAAAAAAGCAATAGGCGGCAGCCGGCCACACGTACGTGTCACCAAACCTGCGCCCGAAGTGGCTGCCAAGCGAACACTGAGCATACATCCGGGCCCACCTGTCAACCACTGCCGGCACTTTGGTTTTGGACAGCACCAAGGCCGCTGCAACCTTGTGCAGGGGACATGAAGTTAAAACCCCCTTTTGAGCTTTCGCTAGTTCTGGTGACCTGCATGGCGTTGCCAGGCATATATACACGTAGCTAGCGCATATCATAACCTTTTTAGGTCCTTAATTACCATCTTGCATGTAGTACTAATTGACAATGTGCAATTGACGATTCAGATTGTCCTAGGTTGTCCGATTGACGATTCAGATCGCGCCTAGCTAACAGATCGATCAGAACGTGTGATCCCTATTTTTCCACGGCGGTTGATCTATCCCGCCGGAGTTCGTGAGCAGCTAGCATCGAGCTCACCGTGATATATATCCATAGCTTGCGTTACTTAATTAATTATAGCCTCCTATATAAGGTTGAAGACGAGCTGCTGCGCGAACTGGGCCTTATAGTTGGATTGCATTCAGAAGTATGAATCATGATTGCGCAAGGCTGTCAGATGTATATTTGATATGCTTGTCCCATGTAAAGTTTTCACCCAACAACACCTCATATATATATATTTTTATGCTGGCTTAGCCACTGCCTCTAGTGACCCGATTTTTTATCCTATGATTAATTTGCGAGCAATATTTCTATGTTTTTCCTCTTAATACAAGTTGTACAAATCTTAAAACAAATAAAGAGGTAAGTAATCACTATTTATTTTTCATTCATGTTTTAATATTTGTGCAACTTAAAAAAAAACATCGGTGTTAGTAAGGCTGTTGGGCCAAGTAATGAAAGCCCAAGCCGAGATTGATGGTGGACCTTGCAGGGCAGGCAGCGATTCGAGTTTGGAGGCACGCACGACTATGTAGGGTCGGTGCCAAATGGGCGAATGATGGCGCAGATACGCCAAGACGCATGGGGCACCATCATTTCCATCCGCTGAGATGCACATATGAGATAAGGGGGCAAAAGATGCTATCGCTGGCAGGAGCCTAGCGTAGTTGGGGATTTGGGGCTTCAGGTTAGCCAAATAGATTTAGGATTAGAAATTGAAATTTCAATAGTATCAGTTTATTGTAAAAATCAAACGAAAATCACTAAAAACCGGAAGGTTTTGAAATTATTATTTTTTTAAAAAATAAAAAATTCAAGAAAAATCGAAAATTGATCGGTTTTCATGAAAATCAACTGGCGAATTGAAATTTTTTGCGATCAATTTTTGAACGATTTTCATCAAAAATCACTTGATTTTTACTGATTTTCGATCGGTTTACGTGACATAAATTTTTTTCTGAATTTTTTAAATTTGATCAGTTTACCGATCGGTTTATCTTTAAAAAACTTGGTATGATTGGTTTTCGTAATTTTCGAGTCGGTTTTTACGGTAAAGTGAACCTGCAGGGCTCTCCAGGAGTAGGCCATCATCACACAAACACGTCTATATAGATAGAGAGAGAGAGAGAGAGGAGAGTGGTGTGGGTCCAGGAAGCCCCCTCTCTGCTCTTTGCAATCGATTTGTTCCTCCACTAGCAGAGGACGGGGAGAGAGAGAGAGAGAGAGAGACTGAGAGAGAGAGGAGGGGGGGGGGGGGGGGGGGGGGGGAGATGGCCCTTCGTTGGTGTAACCCTTGTGGAAAAGATGCCTGCCTTTCTAAAGGGTCTTTGGGTGCGCTGCTTTCCGATCTTGTTGTCCTGCCTGATGCATCCCTCCAGTTGTTGGATCAGCAACCTTACCAACGTGTAAACCATGGGCTCTCTACCTCCCTCTCTCTCTCTCTCTCTCAAACAATAGGGTTTGGGTTAGCTAGTAACCCGTAGATTGATCACTAGATTGTTAATTCACTGATGCTTCAGTATAAATGGAAAAGATAGGTTTTAGATGAGGTTAGGATCTCTTGCATGGTCATACATATATAGTTCCATACGTTGACCATCCCTACCTCAGCAATTGCTTCAAGTATTAGTTTGCGCCTATATATAGTTGGAGTTGCCAGCAACTTTTGCTAATAATACCAGTTTTTCTCATGTAAAACTTCCTCCCCCCTTGAGAATGCATGGCATGCGTACTTGCAAAATCCTTCTTTAAACATATATAGCATGGTGTTGCAGCTTAATTTTATGTTAAATCCGGTTTTTGTGTGAAAGAGCTTGTAACATGTATATATCCTTCTGTGCTAGGTGAAATTCAGCTATTTAATCAAGTGCCACCAGTACGTCAAAACTCCAGAAATATTTTGGTGGTTCTTTTGCCTTTTTGAGTAGATAAGGTAGGGAAGACCATATATAGCAGACAACTGCGTATGGCAAACAATGCAATCATGCAAATCTTCAGTATAGATGAGCAGATGCCAACTTTCCAGACTTACAGTTCCATGACAGTATGCATGTATGATAACTAAGCAAAGAGAGCTAATTAAATGTGTACGCCGCAAGATATTAATTCTTGCTCATAACCATCGACTAAGAGAAGACGTCATAGCAAAATGACTGGTACCGATCGAAGAAATTCTGTCAAAAAAGCTAAAACCATGCTTAACTAGTCACACTTCTATGTGGTGATACTATATATGTTCATATATATATAGAGACGCATGATTCATCTCTAAATTAAGTTATTGGCAAAGTTAATTTGCTTGTGGTTGCTCCAGCGATGATTTCAATATGTCAGGCCTCTTTTGTAGCCTTTTTTTTATTTAGAAATCTGAGTAATGCAAGTTAGCTCTTTTCAAAACCATTTAAACCACTGTTACACCATGGCAGGAGTGGAAACTATAACCTCCTCCCTATGAGTGTTCTTAGACGTCGAGTTATTGCCCGGTGTACTGAAGACTAGTTATATTCTAAATCAAGTCAATATTGGATGCAAGTTGAAATGACCGTTTCAAATTTTTCAAGCAAAGCTAAGTAATTATGTTTGTTAGCTTCAGGGAAAAAACAGGAGACACAATTTAACGTGAAAAAACTCTTTAGGGAAAAAAATCACAGAAAATAATCCGCTATTCTGTTCAATGTTTACATGTACATGGGTGGGGTGGCTTCTATAGCAAAGAGAGTCTTTCTCTTCACAAGAAATGTTTGGATAAGACTATTTCAATCTTTTGCACCATAAGTGTTTGAATTGAGCAAACCACCATTAAGTCAAGAGAAAGACTGGAACAGTCAATCCAAACACACAGCTATAACAAAGCAGATGAAGAATCTATGTTTTCAGCAGTTCATAACCCCAATAAAGTCTGAGTTTGTGCAACTAATCTCCTGAAACAAATGCTCAATCATCAAATAGCATATGCCAAAATATCACATATGGCGCTTGATAAATAGTGATGAACTCATCATAGATATGGTTGAAACTGCTCTTTCAAAAATATCAAGATGAAAGAAACTCTCGTGCTGTCAATAGAGTATAAATTGTAGTAGACCTCTCATATCAAGCTATGACAACAAAATAACGTTGTAGTATCCACACAGAAACATACTCCTTGCACTTCAATACTTCATCTCAAACTAATATTGGAGCAAAACCTTCACTAATAAAACTACGAAGAGTACAATACTACCATCAGTGTGTCATCAAATTCCAAATTAACGTTGTCAAAACCTCCATCATGGTTGCGCAAGCGATCCGAAAATGCAACATATCCAAACGGTGATTAAAACACAAAAATCAATTGTCTCCTTAACTGATATTATTTTTTTTCAAAATAGACAATGAAACGTCAAAGAAACCGACCATGAAACGTTGAATAAATCGCCAAGAAATCTCCAATGCTTAATCCCACATGAATATCTCAAATAATAGGTAGAACAGCCTGAATTGCGACGAAATATGCCAATAATATGCATAAAAGCTTGAATTGCAATGAAATTCATCAATAATATACATGAAATCCCGCCAATAATAAACATAAAAGTTTGAATTTTAAAAGAAGTCCCACTTTCATTTTCCTATGGAAAAATTGTGGTTAAATCATCCACTTGGCCCTTGTGCTCTCCCATTGTTCTGAAGAAGACAACAGTTTCATCATTTCAGAATCAGAGTACGAAGATCATTTCATCCGTTTGGCTCGTTGCAACGCAGCAGTAAAGTAGGTAGTACTATATGATCCGAGCAGCATTATTATAAACTACGAAACTAAAGCTTGTGTAGAAAGCTCAAAGTATATAGTTATCAAAATAGTTTTTATACCGCACACTAATATAAAACAGACAGAATCATTTTGGTACGTACCTTTGTCTTACATAAACCTTTTTATTTATGGTTAGGAGTATTATGTCGTACTTATGTGATCGAAAGGAAAGGAAATTAATAGGAAAAAGAAAAGGGCTAGTACTATGTATGTGTACATCAAGTCGTAAATAATTTTTCGTATGCACACGTGATGGCACAAGTACGCAGTAGCAAATATTTCAATAGGCAATTAAACAGTATGTCAGTATTTAAGATCTTTCAAGTACAAAATATAACAATGATCATTAGACGACTGTCTACCATCACAATACTTTCTTGATTAAATATGTTTTAATTATTACTAGATTGAGCAATTATTGGCTGCATTGCATCAATGGTTAAGGCACGGTTCAAAAAAGTGCCAAAAACAGAAGAATGGATAGCTAGAGCTAGCTAGTAGCAGCTACATACTCCTAGCAGCTCAGGAATGAATGTTGATTTGTGTAGTAACAAAACAGCTTCAAGGTGCCTAAATTAATGAAAAAGAGGTAGAGGTTTAATATATACAAATGTAATTCGTGCGAAATGCTATTAGCTTGTAATTATCCTGGAAATAGACAAGTGATAAATAATTAATACTCACTCCGTCCAAGTTTATAAGGAGTATTTTTTTTAATAGGATTGTCTATAAATATAGGGTGCATTTCATATTTTAATGCGAAATTAGTGTGATGTCCTATCTATGCCCCTAATAAATATCTATATTTACTTTATATTCTCTACATGCATCATTGAATATAGTGCTTAGTTATAATAACAAGAGATAATCTAGTTATTTTTAATATCTTCTTGATCTATGTACCAAGAAGAAAAACACCTTACAAACTTGAAGAATGAACTTGGACAAATGAAGTATCGAACAGAGATAAATAATTTACTCAAGGCTGAAGAAGCATATTAATTGTAGCATTCATGCGTGGAACAACTTTCACTGATCAACTGTGATACTCTCTCTCTCTCTCTCTCTCTCTCTCTCTCTCTCTCTATGATACTTATACACTTGATCTAGGATCAACAAACTTCATTATCAAGAAAATTTTCGGTCCAACTTCGAAATACGCTTGGTTTTAATGGTTTAAGAAGTGGCTCTCTGCATACTAGATCAATAATGTGTGCCATTGGATAAGAATAAGACATTAATATATGTTTGTCTAAAATATTTACATACTCCTCCATTCGTATATTGTTCTCACTTATATTACTAGTGAACTCCTCCATCAATATTTTCTAGAAAGAAAACTCCTCCATCAATGGGCATTGGATTTCTAAAACTAACAAGACTGAAAAAAAAAAATCCAAGTAACAAATTAAACACATGTGCTGAAGCATGCATTCGTATTAATTGATGCACAACTATCGTCTACCAAAGAAGAGAAATGGCTCATTTTCAGCATCTCACTTGCAACCAACAGTTTTATTATTATATACATGCGTTAAGCCCAACCTCGATGAGATCCAGGCAGCCAAGACACACAGAGAAATGCAATTACCACATCTTTCACGGTACGGCATACATCCAATCCAAACTGATCAAAGGGAAGGGAAAACAAAGAGGAGTTTGATCATCTCATCTCATCTCGACAAGGACACTTGCCGGCTAGCTAGCGATGGAAACCGAACAAAATGGACACACCCTTTTGCATGTACACACATATATTCTACGAATCATCGATCAGGGAAAACGCATGCATCCCTAGCTTCCATTTGCACCAAAAAAATTCAACATGAGAAATATAAAAAAGGCCCAAATTTATGTACACGCGTACGTCATATGCCAGAACCAATTAGAAAAAAAAAAACTCACAATTAATTAAGCTGCTTGCTAAATGCCAATAGTATAGTAGTCCAGGTAGCAGAAGCTAACCACACGTAGCTTCATCTCGAGCTCCTCCATGTCTCCCAACACAAATCACACGCACCCGCACGCGCAGAGAGATGGAGAGACACACGTTACGTACGTACGTGCTAGTGCCGGCCATGCTTGTCCCCGGCGCCGCCCAAGGAAGCGAAGAAGCCATGGCCGGCGGCGTTCGCCTTCTCGCCTTCCGCCGCCACCTGGAAATCATCGAACGGGTTGAACGCTCCCATGCCGTGGCCGTACTGATCAGCACTCGGTCCACCGGCCGCAGCAGCAGCAGCAGCAGCAGCGGCAGTGCTTGGCATCACGCTGCTCTTCGCGAACAGCGCGAGCGCGTCCACTAGGGAGCTCGTGCCGGTGATGCTATTGTTGTTAGTAGTAGTGGTATTGGCTAGGGTGGTGGTGGTGCAAGTGGAGGGCAGAAGAACGGTGTTGTGCGGGTACTTGAGGGGAGATGAGCTCAGCAAGAATGGCGGGCCGACAGTGGAGGGGCCGCCGAGGAGGCGCGGGCGGACGGCGGGGAGCGGCGCGGCGGCGAAGGGCGGCGCCGGGAAGCCGGTGAACTCCTGCACCATGGCGCGGAAGTTGGAGGTGTCGGTGGTGAGCACGGTGGTGGGCGGCCGGCGTGAGGCTCTGGGGCGCTTCTTAGGAGGCTTGGACGGCGCCAGAGGGGGAGGGAGATGCTGCGCCTGAAGGGATTGGGACATGGGGGTGGAGGAGGAGGAGGCGGCCGGGAGGAGGCCATGGAAGGACGGGTCGAGGTATAGGCTGGCGGCGGCGGAGGAGGAGGGGGGGAGGAAGAGGCTGTGGTGTTGGTGGGAGGAGTAGAATTCTTGGTCGGCGGCGGCTGGGAGGGAGGGGGAGGAAGGGAGGCTGTCGCTGGTGGTGGACGCCATGGATCGATGGAAGGCTCGATGCAGAGGTTAGGGGAGGAAGAAGAGGAGGTGTAATGGATGGATCGATGGATGGATAGGGTTTGGTGTGGAACCTGTTAGAGAGAGGGATACGGAGATCTTGATATGGGTGGAATATTGGTGATATGAGCTGATGAACACGCAGGGTAGAGAGAGAGAGAGAGAGAGAGAGAGAGAGAGAGAGGTTGATCACTGACGAGGACTGGAAATACGGGGAGGGGTGGTGAGGGGAAGAAGCTGCCACGTCTTCTTTTTTCCTTTTCTTCCATCTACTACTTTTCTTCGCTTTTTCTTGAGTTGTTAGTGGTGATTTTTTGAGAGACAAAAGGCAGTCTAGTGGTAAACATTCTTTCCTTTATTAAGGGAACATGATTGATTTTTTTTGTGTGGAAGTAATAATATTTGCGGCATAGATGTGCGTGGACCGGGTGATGTGTTCCTGCCAATCTATACATAGATCATAATATATCTGCTGATTAATTTGGCAATGGCAGATCTAGAATGTCATAGTTGGCAGCTTTTATATGCAAGTAATTGTAAGATCAATTGAACTCCAGATCTTACATGCAAACCGCAACTTTGATTTCGCGAAATAGACAGACAAATCTAAACTAATATTCAGAGATAGAAGTAATTACTCTCGAGAGTAGGAAGTATTTCTCATATACATACACACACACATTCCATGCATGCCATGACATGACGGCTATCATGCCGAGGACAAGATGATTTCCCTGCTCAATTATTTACTAGCAATTTTAGTTCCTTTTAATTTGTACATAACCATTTTTCTGGCAAATTAATTATCAAACCGTGCATTATTAAATAGAGAAAATGTCTGTGTTCAGGCATGTAAAAAATCATCAGCATGTTATACATGGGAAATCGATCATAACCCATTAAGCTAAATCTCAGAAAATACATGGGAAATCGATCACCAGCATGTTACACATGGGAAATCTGAATAAATTAATTTTATAAATCTAAAAATAGCAAAATAGTATTTATAAACTCTAAAAAAATCCAAGATAAATATCAGAAAATCATAAATGAATATTGAACAATAATATACAAATTTGAGGGTATTACACCTTTGTGGTTGGTGGAGCAAGAGGATATCGATGATAATGATATGGAGGAGGATATGATGGTCTGATATGGGGGACAAATAACGAACCTTCAACTGACAAATTTGAGAAAAAACTTTCTAGTGATATCAGTGAATATTACACTATTCTTGTGTCCATCTTGGGGGTGAAATGAGTTACATTGTTCTGGTGGTCATGTATATTGTGACTCTGTACTATGTTATTATGGAATTTTTCGCTTTCGTTTCCATATCCGCTCTGTTCTGCATTTGTTTCCATCACTATCCATATCCGGAGTTTCTGATTTCGTTTCATTTACCGGTAAAAAATGTGGAAACAGAAACTGAACATTTTTTAGTACCGTTTTCATCCCTACGTACGAGTATTAAGTCCGTCAACTATAGCTATCAAGTATGAATAAATCAGCTCCAAAATTTATTACACTTCATAGCACATACTTTACATTGACATGAAAGCACTTGTAAATTGTAGGTAGCTAGGGATTTTTGAGATGGCATGGCATGATACCTGAAAAATATATATATATTTCTGAATAAAATGTTAGTACTACACGATACAAGGGGACTTTAGTCATGCATGACTGCTGGAAAAATATAAATTATGTTCTTCTTTTCAAATCCTTCCTATGGTTTTCCGATTGAACAAATGTGTTTTGGATGTGCATTCATGATATGTATGGTGTACTTTACTAAAAGTTTTAATTGCAACAAGGACTAGCTAGCTAGCTAGATTCCTTCGTAGCAAGCAAGGATTAGCTAGAAGATTTTACATAACTGAACTATGAACAAAATTGTACAAAAACAGAAATGAGCTCCTAAGGCTATGTTTGGATGGGCTAAAACTAATTGTTAGCTGACTAATGGCTAGAGCTAATTATTAGCCAGCTAATAATTAGTTCATCTAAAATTAGCCTAGGGCTGTTTGGATACATGGCTAATGGTTGGGCTAATTTCTTAGAAAAGTTATGTTTGTCCCTCATAACGGACTGGGGAGTGGACGCACGAGTGAGGAAGTGAGGATAAAACCAGCGCGAGGGTATTTCAGACTTTTTTCAGCGTGTTACCTACTATTAGCCCAAATTAGCTCCCCTCTACCAGCTAATGGACTAAGGTCATGTTTGGATCCCTGGGCTAATTGTTAGTTGGCTAAAAATTAGTCATAGTCTATCCAAACAGGAAGACTAATAGATGGGCTAATTTTTAGCCAACCCATCAGCTAATAATTAGTCCATTAGTTGGTGAGGGGGAGCTAATTTGGGCTAATAGCAGGTAACACATTGGGAAAAGTCTGAAATACCCTTGCGCTGGTTTTATCCTCACTTACCCGTGTGTCCGCTCCCCAGTTCATTATGAGGGGCAAACATGACTTTTCTAAGAAATAAGCTCAACCATTAGCCATGTATCCAAACAGCTCTAGGCTAATTTTAGATAGGCTAATTATTAGCTGACTAACAATTAGCTCTAGCCATTAGTCAGCTAACAATTAGTTTTAGCCCATCCAAACATGGCCTAATTGTTAGTTGAGGGGTTGGCTAAAAATTAGCCCACATATTAGTCTTCCTGTTTGGATAGACTAGGACTAATTTTTAGCCAGCTAACAATTAGTTCAGGGATCCAAACATGGCCTAAATGTGTTGCTGGTTGGCATTTTACATAATCTTAAACACAACAAATCATAAAATGTAGTAATTAACAGATCGATACCTAATTTACTTGCCTAAAAGATTTTTAGAGAAAGCTTTTAAACCTCAATCGTGGGACCTTCGTCATGGGCCTTATTAAAAAAGTTATTATTAGTATTGAAGATATATTTTCTTCTACAGTGAATGCCAGAATTTCTCATCAAATTTTTTGAAAAAAAGAAGTGAAGATATACATCAATTTTTTTTTTTCTTGACGCTCGATCTCTAACTCGATGTAAAACCACGGTAAGAAAAGGGCAAAGTAAAGTGTGTATAAAAAAGTTGATTCCGACGATGGGACTAATTGCCTCAACGTGTCACCAACAAACGTTATTCCCTTGACTGATAAAATTCAAAGGAATTAAGCTAAAGACGCACGCCAAGACTACATACGCACCCCCTCCATGTTTCATAATGCCAATATGATTTGGATTAAGCATATTCTTGCTGATCTGTTTTTTGTGTGTACAACAATATTTGCATACATCTGATTGGAGAATAATGCAGATCGAAATGGGATAAGTGAATGCAACTAAGAATCAGTTTAGATACAAATAATTACTAATTAAGAACAGTGGCGAAGCCAGGACTAAATTAGAGGGGGAGCTAAGCTAAACATTTCAACTACTAGTAAAAACCAAATTCATACATAAATAACCATTTAACAAGTGAAACAAAGTAGAAGTTTATAAGATACTCACATAAATGAAGTTGCTAGGCACACTAGCTACGAGTTGTATTTGGAGGCAATAGGCAAGCACATTCTACGGGTTTTCATCCTTTGAAACCAGTCTATAATTGCTTCATCATCAATAGATTTGAATATTGTTTTCTCGGTGTAGCACACCATTAAGTCATTGAGCCAATCATCGGAGACTTTGTTGCGCAAATCAGTCTTAATAACCTTTATTGCCGAAAAAATCCTTTCAATGAGCTTGACACAGGAAGTATCAGTGTTAGTTCAATAAGACGATAGACCAATGAAAATGTTTTATGCTTTCCAAGTTGAACCATCTTTTCTGCTAGCATGGCAACATCATTGCATTCATGAAATTCCACACTTCTCCTGACATTGAGAATATAGATTTGCAATTCGGTTCTCAATAATATGCGATCACCAAAAGAGAAATCATCAGCATAAATCTATGCAAGTCGCATAAGCTTATCCACATCAAACTTGGAGAATGAGTTTGTTAGATCAAGGGAAGACATGCATAGAAATAGCTTAAAAACTTCATCAAAGCGATGATTAAGTTCTGACTTAATGGTATCCATGGCCGCATAAAAGATGTCTACCCGATAAAAGTGATCAAGGGTCACTGTATTGCCATGACGTGCCACTCGACCCATAATTGATGTGCTCTCATTCAAATTTTTATTCAGAAATTTTTATTCAAATTTGACGCACCCATAACTGTATTGCCACGACGTGCCACCGACCGAGACTCGCACCGAGTTGTTTGACGCAGGCTGCAGAGGGTAATGAACTGCGGGTTGCGTTGGAGCAGGGGCGCACGCCCCAGTGCGCCCCAATGCTCCCTTCGCCTCTGATTAAGAATAATATATGTCAAATAGTCCATTGGTCTCATTGCTTTCCGGTCTTCTGTTTTAATTGTTCGTTCCCCTTGTTTTGGTAGTATTGGCTAGCTAG
This sequence comes from Rhipidocladum racemiflorum, assembly GCA_036346355.1. Lineage (NCBI taxonomy): Eukaryota > Viridiplantae > Streptophyta > Magnoliopsida > Poales > Poaceae > Rhipidocladum > Rhipidocladum racemiflorum. Next base: position 35,001,455 of record CM070580.1, on the reverse strand, counting down.
TTTGAATAAAAGGAACAGTGTAGGATTTGCAATTCAGAGTTTTTTTTTTACGATATATTGAGGATTAATTCATTCCTTTCCTCCGGAAAGTTTCATCTTTTCTACACTTTTCAGAGGATCTCCTTTTTTTCACTTTTACATAAATACGCACAAATTTTCTTGCATTTGATCCAAACACGTATTCCTTATTTTTCTCATGCATTTTAAATCCCTCTAATTTTCTTGTGATTTTCCTACATTTTCCCTGTTCATGTACTCCCTTTGTTAAAAAATATATATGATATATTTTTTTGAATGGTCTTGTTCGCAAATGTAAGATGTATTACATATTTTAATGCAAAATTAGTGCGTTATTCACTCTGCAGCCCTAATAAATATCTAGCTTTACTTTGTATTCCCTACATGCATATAGTGGCAGAACTAGAAAATTTTCTATTGCAGTGCACATTTTATACGTATAACTCTACAGTCTTGTACAATGATTTCGTAATATCGTAAATCCAACACACATATTTGAAATTTGCTAAAAGTATAACACAAATAGGTCTAAGGCCTTAAAATCTCAAACCACCAGAATCGAAACCAATTCAATCAACAAATTTGATCTATTAAAGATGTGATCATGAAGCATATTTCAAATTTTTTTGGGGGTCCTAGCATCCCCTAGATCTGGCCCTGCTTGCATGCGTTGAATATAATACTTACAGATAGCAATTAAGAGTAATCTAATCATTGTTAATGTCTTCTTTATCTATGTACAAGATAGAATTAATACACCATATTTTTGGATGGACGTGGTATATATCATTTTCCTCCTATCATGCCCCAAGGCCCGAATCTCAACTGCCTACATGCATGCATGCATGCATGCATGCTCTAGCTAGCTTATTAGCTTGTTGATCACTAGTCCATTCACTAGAATAATACGGTTAATGAAAGTGGTGGGTGGGCTTGACGATGGAGGGTTTATTCTCTCCACCTCATCATCGTCCCCTTCAGGCTTAATTCGGAGGTTGGTTGAACGGCGTACTTGGCGTTGGTTGCACCTACGACCAATACATGCATGCACCGATGCACACGTACGTACGGTCCATTGGCCAGCATGGCTAGCTACCATACCGTGATGATCGAGTACTGCGTACGTACACTTTCTTAATTAATCTCTTGATCATGCCCATGCATGCATGCATATGCATCGATCGATCGATCGATCGAATCGATCACTGGCTGGCTGGCAGCAGCAGCTAGCTAGCCAGCAGAGCTTTTGGCGTCTTCAAGGAAGATCTGATCGAGGTTTCACCAGATCTGCAAAAGATGGTACTGTACCGCTAGCTGTCGACGTTGATACGCTCCATGATCGGCGCGTGTTTTGGTCCTGGGAGGAATGATTCGCGCGCGGTGTTGTCGTCGCGCATCGCTTCACGTCGCGGCAGAGAGGAGCCCGGCCGGCCGGCCGGTCGGTCGTCTCCGCTGCTCTCGAGAGATTGTTAATCATGCTCCCTCGCGGGCGCAGTGGGTGGGTTAAGCACCGTGGCCCACCTGTCAGTGGCACGATCCATTCGCCGCCCCTTGGTTTTTTTTTTTTTTTTTTTTTTTTTTTTTAATGAACATGATGAAATCGCTGTCTCGTAACTAGGCTAGCAGTAAAGTTGAGCGCAACCCGATGGAGCTTCTCATCAGATCGACGACAAGCAGTGCTATTTGACTGGTCAAGTGATCATGGCCATCATTTAACCATTCGCATTTTACCGGGTTAGAGTTTGGCACGTACGGCTGGGCTTTGGGTAGCCCGGGCTTGGGTCGGGCAAGGTTGACTCGATCAGGGCTAGGCTTGGGTTGGAGTTGGACGCAGCACCTTCCTTCTCTCGGAGTATTGCTCTTCCAGAAGAGGTGCTTCTGTGCTCTTTTTTTTTAAAGTTGCACAAATATTAAAACACCAATGAAGGGTAGATGGGGATTACTTACTCCTTCGCTTGCTTCAAAATCTGTACAACTTGTATTAGGAGGAAAAACATAGAAGTAGGGCTGGAAAAAAAGCTCGTTGAGCTGGCTCGGTGGCTCGTTTCAAAATTGCTCTGATTACATTCATTTTTCTTTTAAAATAAAAATTAGTTGATTTGGAACCAGAGTCAACTTCGGCTCGGCTCATTAGGCTCGGCTCGTTAGGCTCGGTTCGAAGTTGGGTCTCAAACAATACAGGAGACTACAATAAATAAGAATAAATCAGTGTCGAAGAAAGCTCGAAAAAAAGTTCAACTGGCTCGTTATCCACCCCTACATAGAAGCATTGCTAGCTTCCAAGGTTTATGTCGATCCCTTATGGATTAATCTACTACGTTCACACAACTATTAATTTAATCTCAATTTAAATAACAGTAAGGGAGGTAATTATGATGATAATAATGAAAAAAATATTTTACAACTAAAAGCAATAATAATTCTAATATTGAAAAGTTTGTGATTCTTATGATGGAGAATATATAGGGCCCAGGGTATGAGGACCACGTACCTGCACGTTAGAAAATCTCGGGGGTGATAACAATAATGATCCAATAAATCAAAGCAACTGTGATAACCATGTGTTCATGTAGGGGGCACACCCTGTACATATGCATCTCCCTCAGACAAACAAACATCGTATAAGAGAATCAATTGTCCGGCTCACGTGCATACTTCACATTCGTAATTAAGGAATTACTGCATGACCAGCCAACTTACAACTGGACCAACGCATTAAGTGTCGTGGTTATGTCGTATTCCCGTAAGGAAGTGCGGTTGGTTGATACGATGAAGTTGAATGCGATGGGATGGTTCTGTACCATTTGGTTTATTTTGGATGAATGGAATGGTTCAGCATCTAGAGAGAATATTCCTCAAATTTGTATCACTTGGTCCATGATGGGATTGTTCCATTCAAGCAATCAAATATATTGATAACTTTTTTCTTGAACCATCTCATACATGTACCATTTGGTACAGACAATCAAACACACCCTAAGTGGACTGTTTCTGAAAGTCGACCTCTGCTACTTTCATTGTCACCGACTCAGCAAGTCAATCTTCCACACACCACATTTTGTCACCTTTCCTTGTGCCGACCTATGAAGCATCAGGGCCTATCGAATCCTAGTATTAAGGAAAGACATACAAACACCAATAGCAATGATAAAACATAAAACATACATGAAAGTTAGGTCATCTCCATGATTACTTATGGTTACATGGCTACCTTAACCCCTAGCCCTTGGGGAATTACTCACTCACATCCATAAGAACCAAGAATAATAGATAAAAATAATGAAGAACATGATAACAACAATATGAGAATAACAAATATATATTAATAAAGATGTTGCCGATGTTCCGATACATCAGTGAATGAATTATTACAAGGTCGAATGAATGGAGGATGGAAAATATGGTGACGATGGTGTTCTAGACTTGATGGGTGTTGTGGTGGTTCTCTCTCAGGGCTGGTCCTAGGGTATGGGTAGCAAGGGCGATCGCCTAGGGCCCATGAGAGCCAGGGGCCTTAACCCATGTATACATACCTCATATAGAGCTATGTAGACTCATAATTAGATGTACAAGCCGAAGTACATAAGGATATAGACATATATCGTCAACTCCCAAGTAGCCACTAGCAAGAACACATAATTAGATCACCAGCAACAATACTGAAAACTTGTCCAAGTCAGTCCAAGTGCCCAACTTGACAACTCGCCATTTAGAAACACTTGCATTTGGCATATCACAACAGACTAAACGAACAAATGCTCGATCACAAGATCGGTGACTAGGTCGGCACAACTTGCTTGCATCTTACTATCTGATAATTAAGCTAAGAATTTGACAATTGGAGGTTCTTTATATATTCGAATCCCTTGGTTCAAGTATACAAAGAAAACATTTGATTCAAGATTGGTAATTTGGATTTCCGGTGCGTATGGTGACTGATTGGTTGTGTTTGGTGGCTAACAGAAAGTTCCTTATTAGTTGAAGGATATGAAGAATCTTTTGGTTAAAGGTTGGTGCTTTGGGCTTTCAGTGTCGGTAATGATTGCTTAGTTGTATGTCTTGGCTAATCAAAAAATTCCCATAAAATGGTTTTTATGCAGTTTTGTACTCTTTGAGCATATTTAGGATGCATAAATTTCATAGAAAATAGTTTATTCATATAGCTATATGTAAATTTCTCTAGTTTTATGTGAGGCCTTAAGTTATATATCGTTTGCAACATGCAAGAGAAGTTTAGCATGTATAGCCTTGTTCATACAGTGTTACAGTAAGATATCGGTTATATGAAAATGTTCGCACATGTTATCGATATGCATTAGGCTTTCGCTATGGAAATGATAGGAACTGCCCTACAGAGAATTGAGGTATCTAAAATGTCAGGAACTATCTAAGACATACACTTTTGTTTCGCCCTAGGACCTCCGAAATATTAGGAACGACCCTGCTCTTTGTTTGCCTCCTTGTTTGTAGATTCAATCGGCCTCCTTTAAATAGCCGGTCCTAGGATTCAGCATGACATGATGTCCCACAATGGTGGCTAGCTACCAACTCACACAGGGTGGTGCTAGAAGAATTCATGCACAACAATTGTGGCGCACACGGATGGCCATGGGCGGTATGGTGCGGAGCGCATGCATGGTGCAATGTAGGCAGGTTGCCCAACAGTCATTCAATGAAATCCACGTTAACGCAAGAAGCAAGATTAGTGTCATTTAGTTGAAAATTTTGTAGATATGAAAAGGCAAGACAATCATTTTCATTCAGTTAATTAGAGTGGCAAAATAAGAAGTCTTTGTGTATATGGTGGCATGAGACTAATTACACAAAAAAATGGCAAACTCACAAAGTTTTTATTTCCAGTGGCATCAACCCAAAAGTCCCTAATCTTGCACATCATTTCCTTCTTTATTCCCCTATAAAATAATCCTAGATATCTCAAAGAAATGTACCTTGCATGCCTAGTTATAATTTGGACAAAACATTTACATGTCCTATCATATCGAATAATATTTCCTTTCCTAGCACATTTTGGTGTGTGCTATTGAAAAAGCGAATTAGTTTTAAAGGCGGCTAAAACTGGTTCAACATCTTCATGCTCAAATCCCGTTTCGATGATTTTATTGTTATAGACCACTCTTAACTTACCCTTCTCTATTTAAGACTGGATAAGGAAATGAAAAGAATGAAAGAAAGGTTGAAAACAATTGTTTGCCTTGCATCGCAATAATCACCAAAATCAAGTATTAAGGTCTATTGAAACACTTCATTTTTGGTAGCCTAAATCTCAAAGCTGTTTTAGTCCTACCCATGATTCAACATAATTCATACCTTAAATAATGTTTTGAGTAGTCACTTAAAAATAGTTGCTCTAACTGCACCAATAGCTGTTCTGACTGCACCCTAGTGGTGTAACAAATTCAATGTAATTGCAAAAGACAAATATTTGAACCAAAATTATGTTGTGGGAAACTGTGGAAACCTGCATAATTATCTTAGGGTAACGACAATAATACCACCATTACCCTGAGATAATTATATTGATCTTGGCATGTTAACCAATCAAAACATTGAGTGTATCCGACGTTTTATCTGTTAATACACCGTGTTTATAGTGTTGCAACAGAAACAATAATTAGAGGCAGAAATAGAAACTTATTACATTCCATTGCCACGCAGGGCTACAAGTTCAACACACTAATTATACATACGATCCAAGTACAATAAAAATATAATACCAAAAGTACTAACTACCCTGAAGACTGATAAAGCAAATGTATGGTCTACCAAATGATCTAACCCTCCTGATAGACCACATCTTGGTTGTTCTGATCTTGCAGTTGCCCCTCACCCCATGCCTCGAAGTCGAGCCCATTGGGATCCATGTCCCAACCAGATGCTTGATCATTGGAGCAATTCTCTAAGCAAAAGGGGATTTAGCAAGAGTGAGTACAAAAGTACTTAGCAAGCAGTAATAGCAAATGCAATAGATGAATTCCTCTCATATCTATCCAAAGTTCACCTTCCCTCAAAATTGATTTTTTTTATAGAAATTAGCTTTTGGGTTTTCTTTAAGGGTTGTGTATTTTAGTAATGAAAATATCTACTAGCACTCGTATATGAGGTAGACTTAGCTTCTGTAGCCTCAAATTCAGAAGACAAGTATGAATTCATGATTTAACCCTACGCAGGTTTATACCAGTTTACCCATAGTGACCCCATGCTATGAGGCCCCAGAATGTTTATCACTAATCCAATATTAGATCTCCAACCTTGCTAACTCGAGTTGTGGACACCTTCCCTAGGCCGTCTTGTTGATTCGCAGCTAATGTTAGGACCCGAATATGCAAATCCGGACCCTCTGTGTATTCAACACTAGTCCAGGATCACGCTAGTGCACACATTCTCAACATTGGTAAATACCACAATCATACTCACGAAATAGTAAAGTACTTTATTGAAAGGGAAATATAACCGGTTGCTCGACCTTATTGTCATGTTACAAAAGTATACCTCGCATGGCTTAAGTCTTACTCAAATAAACTTGCAGCGAAAAAATAAAGAAACGCATGGCGCCCACCAATATGCCATAGGCAACTGACTCGACCCGCTCCTTAGTTTGTTGGCTCCTCCTGGAACTCCTCCAAAGCTGGGATTGATTCTTCTTCAACTGATGTTTGCATTGGGGCAAGGGTGAGTACTTAAAAGCACTCGACAAGTCATGCACAGAAATGCAATGCTAATAGCTACATGCATGGATTATTCCAACAATAGGCTAAAGGGGGTTCTTTTGCGATAAGCAACATTCATAAATGATAGTAATAGATTGGAAAGCAGTAAAACAATAATAACTTCATAAACGATTTCTCAAGTAAAGCATTTATCAACCTAAACAGGTTCATCATTCCTAATACCAAGTATCCATAAACCAAGTTCATTTTCATAAAAGTCTAACCCTTGACTGTAATCACCGAGCAATGTCCAATACCGTGGACTCGTCTATTCAAATAGGTTGTAAACTCTGCAGAGGCTATACACTTTACCCACAAGATACAATCAAACACCACCAAGGCGAGTGACCGTAACAAAGCCTTTCCAAAGCTACTTCTAGACCCGGTACTGCCCGCTAAGGTTTCAACACAAAAGGGACTGGTTACCACACTCAGGCCCCCCTCTTGCATGTGTGAGTCTACTCGTAAACCCGGGGATCATGCCACCATGACAACACCGAAATCTAGACATCATAGTTTACTCGGCCAGATCTGTCCTATTCTAGACTTGTGGCTGTATGTTGGACTCAGTTCAAATTCTTGCAAGGTTAAGTCCTTAATGTGACCAAGGCAAGACTACCCAATTGAATTCACAAGTATCCAAAAACCAGCAAAAACCAAATACGACCTCCCATGTGCCACTTCTGGCCCACCATAAATAATCTTGCCACTTGTCTCAGTCTAAATCATTTTATCACCCAGTTGATTACCATGCACCACGTGCCATCAACATCATCAATAACACATGTCGCAATTCCAAAAACATGTTCCATCTCTCATTAAGTCAAGATTAATTTCTGGCATTCAAAATTATATCAATAACACGATTGCATGGCTAAGCAGGCTAATTACGATCTAATTAACCCATGTTAGCAAAGTATTAATGTCCAACTAATATTCCATAAACTAGGGTGACAAATGATTCATGGTATACGATTATTATAAACAAGATGGCATACATCAAATAGGTCGTATAACTATTTCCTGAATTATTTAAAAACATTTTTAATTAAACTAGCATGAAATAATTCAAATCAACATAATTTCCAAAAGTGGGATCAACATGGTCAAAACATAACTTGCCTTGGAAAAAGTCCTATTCCTGGTCTTGGACTTGTTCCTGGGTCAAGACCTCTCTTTCGAATCATTCGGGCAATTCAACGTCTATGTGAATCGGATAAATAAACAACAAATAAATAAAAATAGAGAAAAACCCATATCCAAAAATTAAATAAAATTCACCATTAAATAGGGCTCAATTTTACAAAAATTTAGAAACTAGAATCACCTCAAACAGAGTTAAAACGCAAAATTTATAGCCGTTTGAAGTTTGAAAATCAATTAAAAGGAATAAACCCAATTATCCGATTTATTTTCCTATTGAAAAATCGGAATTATGACGTTATGCTTGCGTCAGCACCGAAATTGATTTTCGACCGAATTATTTTTCTAAAGGAAATTGATTTATTGCGTCATGATGACGTCATCTGGTCTATGGACTCGGTCCACGCCCGGTGCAGGTCCACGGTGGACCCGGTCCACGGGACTATGTGACGCTGATGCGTGGGCCCGCTCAGATGATGTCACACTGATGTCATTGCGTGGCACAGCTGGGCCATTTGACATGTGGGTCCCTCCGTGACATCAACATGACGTCACGCCTGACGTCATCATGTGGGCGCCCGAGCCGCTGACATGCGGGCCCATCTCGGATGACGTCATGGGTGATGTCATCACGACTGGTGTGCCTCGGCGACGCCTCGGCTCCCGCGCGACGTGGCACGCTCTGATTGATCCACGCGCGAGTGATCTCATCTGTTGATTCAAAAACCAACGGCTCGGATTTAATCTAACCTCACGTATATGGATCTACGCGGGCCAATCCGGTCCGTTCAATTGGGATCGGATTGCCGAGATTGGATCTGATCCGTGCGGATTTGACGCCGATGTGGATAGACCTGGGCGGCGACACGTGGGTGCATCTAGGCCGTACATCGCAGATTGGATGGCTACGATTAAGTCTAGCGCTAACACGTGAATCAATCCTAACCATACATCTTAGATCTAATGGCTAAGAATGGATCTAGTGTGCCACATATCAGACCTACGTGGCTAAATCTCTACCGTGGGATCCAGATCTAACGGCTGCTAATAGATCTAAATAGTAATACTAGATCCAATCCGAACCGTATGATCTAAATCCTACGGTTGAGATCTAATCTAAAGGGTACACGGTGACGGCTACGTGGACGTACCTCATGCGTCGAATCTTGATCGGACTGTCCACGGAGCTCGCGTGGTCGGCGATGGCACGGCGGACGGAGTTGGCCGGGGCTAAAGACGATGACCAAGGCAACGGTGTTCCGAGCGTCCCCCGACGAAGTGAATGGTCCCCCTCGACGCGCCTCTTTGCGCTGAGTCTGGCTTCGGTGACGATCTCACCTGGGACATCCCAACGCCGCAGAAAACGGCTAAAATCGTGGCGACTCCTTCCCCTACTCCGATGAGCAATCGCAATCACAATCGCAACATAGCTCTACGGGCGGCGGCTAGGTCAAACAGTGCGTGAGGCAAAGACGAACTTCGGGCGTCCACCCGGTCATTAAATACTGGTCCAGATGTCGAGATAGGCACAGAATTCACGGCGGGCTCGGTTTGGCCGGCGGAGTTCGGCGTGGATACGGCTTGGCTGACGTGGCGCGATCCTGGGTGTCCATCTGGACCGGATCCAATGGCAGTGCGTGCGTGCACACGCAGAAAAATCTCAGCCACAAGAACCAGATCCAACGGTCTAAACGCGCGCGTGCACGTGGACAGATCCTGACCGTTGGATCTCAATCCGACGATCGGTGCGATTAGGGTAGGGTTTCAGTTCGGCGACGTGGGTCGGGTCACGGCTAATGGGTCCAATCCACTGGCTAGACTCGTTAGGGTTTTATCCGAATTTCCTTTTTCGTTTTTAATACTTAAAATAATCCCAAAAATTCATTTAATTCGAGAAAAATAGCAAAATGCTCAGAAAAATTCCAGAAAATTCTGGAAAATATTTTGAGACATTTTGGACTCAAATAAAATGTTTCCAAGAAAACTTTAGTTGAAACTTTTAAATATTTGAATAATTCAATAAAGGTCGTAATTCAAATTAAATCCAAATAAATTCCAAAAAATTCCAAAAATTCAAATAACTCAATAAATTGAATGAAAGCAAAATTTGGGGTGTTACAGCTAACAATTGTACTCTGATGAACTGTCGACAGTACCTATACCCATGGCTTTAAATATAGCACCATTCCAAAACCGCGTGCCTCTCTGGGACTCCCGACTTACCCTGATTTATGCACTAGTTATCTACTCATACCCAATGTGGAGATCATAACACCTTCATAGAACAGTCTAAGACAGTTCGGATAGGATTAGGTGTGGATGCCAAGTAGGAAGACACGCTTCCTCTAGGCAAACACAGATGTGTTTGCATGAAACCAAACTGACATGCTTATAGTCCCAATGGAGGTAATTGAGCACATGTTAGCTATTCAACCTGAAATATGACTAGTGAATCAGAAGCTATGGTGATTCACTTCTGATCGGCAAGAAGCCATCTAACAAGAGTTGAATAAACTCTTAAAGGCTGGTTTCATTCGTGATGTTGATCTTTCAGATTGGCTCATGAATCTGGTTATGGTTAAAAAGGCAAATGGTAAGTGACGAATGTGTATCAATTTCACCAGCCTTAATACCGCTTGTCCAAAAGATGACTTTCCTTTGCCCTAAATAGACCAGTTGGTTGATTCAACAATGAGTTTCAAAATGATGAGTTTCCTGGATGCTTACTCAAGTTATCATGAAATAAGCATGGCAGGAGAAGATAAAGAGAAGACTTTCTTCTTAACCCCTTTTAAAATCTTTCTTCTTAACCCCTTTTAGAATCTACTGTTACTAGAAGATGCCATTTGGGCTGAAGAATGCTGGAGCCACGTACCAGCGCCTCATGCAAAAAGCTTTCATAAGTCAAATAGGAAAGAATCTACAAACTTTTGTAGATGATCGCGTTGTAAAGAGCAAGAAAAACTCAAACTATTTGTTTTATTTGGCTAAAACATTCTGTAACTTGAAAAAACATGGAATAAAGTTAAATCCCGAGAAGTGTACTTTCGGAGTTTCTTCCAGCAAGTTGCTAGGGTTCCTTGTTTGTTCAAGCGGAATTGAAGCTAATCCTGAGAAGATTCGTGCCGTTGAGTCCTTGAAATCTCCTTCCTCAGTGAAGGAAGTATAAGGATTAACTAGTCAGATGGCTATCCTCAGTCGCTTTATAACCAGATCGAGAGAACGTGGTTTACCTTTCTTAAAGGTAATAAGAAAACACGACAACTTCCACTGATCGGATGAGGCGGAAAAGGCATTCCAAGACCTTAAACAATATTTCTCGAGCCCACTAAAATTGGTATCCCCTAATCCAGATGAACCATTGTTGTTTTACTTAGCAGCTACAAATAATGTTGTTAGTGCTGTCCTAATAGTTGAACGAGATAATGTTCAAAAACCTGTATACTACAAAAGTGGAGTTTTACATGGGCCTAAAGAGAGATACCTTTAAGTTCAAAAACTTCTATGTTCCCTATTAATGGATTCAAAGAAATTAAGACATTATTTCCAATCTCATCGGATTACAGTACCTTCATCCTTTACTTTAAGCAGTGTTCTCCATAACCAGGAAGCAATCGGTTGGATTGCTAAGTGTGCAGTCGAACTTGGGTCTTTTTACATCCATTTCATTGCCCGATCAGCAATCAAGTCCCATATTCTGGCAGATTTTATCGCTGAATGGACTAACAGTGAGCCTCCTGTAGAATAGGATTACACTGACACCGACCATTGGACCGTATATTTTGATGGTTCTAGAGAACTAAGGTTTGGGGGCTGGTCTAGTGCTAGTTTTGGCTCAAGATGATCAATTACAGTACGTAATCTAGATATTGTTCCCTGCTACCAATAATGTAGCAGAGTATGAAAGTTTTCTAGTCGGGCTCCGAGCAGCGAAGTCCCTTGGAGTCTGTCGGCTTTTTGCGAAAGGTGATTCGCAATTAGTCATAAACCAGGTTAGCAATGAATACATGATGTCTGATGAGGTAATGTCTCACTACCTGGATGAAGTTTGGAAATTGGAAAAAATACTTTGCTGACTTCGAAGTACAATATATTCCGCGAAAACATAATCTTTTAGCGGACCAATTAGCAAAACTGGGTTCCTCACGATCACCTGTTCCAACAAGTGTGTTTCTTGAACAACTGTCTATACATTCTATAGATACTTCCATAGAAGAGTCCCCGACCAGCGATCAGGTCAGAGTCCTTTAGTAGAATTCGAATTGGGCTAAACCATTTAAAGCCTATCTAGAACATGGGATACTACCAGAGGAAATACATGAAAAAGATAGATTGATTCGAAAGGCGCGAATGTACAAATTACTCGACAATACTCTTTATAAACGAGGAACTCATGGAGTTATGATAAAATGTATATCCTAAGAATAAGGGATAACATTACTCTATGAGATTCATGGGGGCTTGTGTGGAGTACATGCTTCATATAGAACTCTGGTCGGCAAAGCTTTCTAACAAGGTTTTACTAGCCCACAGCTCTACATGATGCTATGCACCTTGTAAAAACTTATGAGCAATGCCAATTTCATGCTCGACAAGTACATCAACCTGCTAATTTATTACAAATGATACTATTGTCATGGCCATTTTCGACATGGGGCATTGATATGGTAGGTCCATTACCCAAAGCGTCTAATAGGTATAAATTCCTATTTGTTGCTATCGACCCTTGCACAAAATGGATAGAAGTTGAGCTCGTAGTTCCAATCATGACTCAAGCTGCGAAAAAATTATTTATGAAAAACATAGTCACTAGGTTTGGAGTTCCTAGTAGACTAATTGCTGATAATGGATCACAATTTATTAGTGGTCTATTTCAAGATTATTGTGATAAAATAGGCACAATGATTTGTTACACTTATGTTGCTCATCCACAGAGTAACGGAGCAGTAGAACTTGCAAATGACCAAATCATGCAAGGCATAAAAAAATGAGTGTTCGATCGTTTGAGAACACGCTCAGGGGCTTGGGTAGACAACCTATACTTAGTGCATTGGACCATACGCATGACAACCAGTAGAACTACAGGAGAAACACCTTTTTCACCGGTATATGGCGCAGAAGCTATTCTGACTAGTGAAATAGTCTTAGGTTCTAGAAGAACTTCTTTTCAACAGGTTGACCAAAATCGCCAACGCGAAGATGATATTAATCTCCTAGAAAAAAAGCGAGACCGGACACTTATCAGGTCGGCAGCCTACTTACAAGGATTGAGAAGATACTACAATAAACGAGTTCAACCTCGAACTCTTAATATGGGAGACTTGATTCTAAAGCGTATCTAGAACCAAACTAACTTAAATAAGTTATCTTCCAAATGGGAAAATCCCTTTACAGTAGTCTCAATCACCCGACCTGGCTTTGTTCAGCTTGCTATGGAAGACAGATGAATCCTTTCCAATGCTTGGAATATCCAACATCTTTGTAGGTTCTATGTATAAATTTACATTTTACATTCATGAATAAAATTCATATTTTATAAATTACATCTTCTTGGTGTTATATCAAAAGGCTATTTCTTGTCTTGCTTTTATTCCAAGGAATCATGAAAGTTAAGTCCGACCTAACTCCCTGAGCAAAACACAAGGTTGTTGGTCGGGTTGTGAGATAACATCTAATAAAGGCTTTTCATGTAAGCCAGTACTTACTACATTGGAACTCATTTGGTTGACTCCATCTCCGACATGCTGCTTGTTAATACTAAGTGTATAGCAAAGAGAAACTAGGCCAGCACTCATAAACAAAAACTGTTTTCTTTCCGATCACATTGTTAATCAGTCAAACAAATAGTTGGGGGGCTAGTAATGATATACTTAAGACATATCAGAAGCAAACAAGTTATAGAATAAATCATAGCACACAAGAAAGACAACATGGAACATAAATTTTCATTTCATTTCATTTGAAGACAACCTTTACATTCTTCATGTACAATTGCACAACAGATTTAACCTTTGTATGTTTTCTACTAGACTAAGAATTACAGGTTGAGCATACTAAATCTCTCAGCATCACCAGGAAAAAATCCTTTTCCTCATCTTCATCATACTAAACAACTCTTCAAATACTTCAAATAAAAGATGAAGTTTCAAGAAAAGTTTTTTTCTTCAAGAGATGAAGTTCCTGGAGAAGATGATGTTCTACGAAAAGTTTTTCCAATCTCCTTTTCAGTTCTTGAAGCTTCTTATCCTTATTCTTAACCAAGACTTACAGGAAAAAGAAAGGTTGAGAGATCAAAAGCTGCGCAGAATTTCACAATCAAAAAGTTTTCCTTCATTTTAAACACAAGGAAATTAGGAACTATATTTTCAAATTTTCCTTCAATTCTTGAAGTTTCCAGCATCTATTTTTTTTTGTACCTCAATTAAAGAAAAAAAAGGATGAGAAACTCCAAAAACTGAAAGAAAACTTAAAAATAATAAAGATATAAAGAATTATATTATCAAACCTTCTTTACTTCTTGAAGTTTTTTCATCTTCACTCGATTTCTGCCTTGATGATTTACCAAAAAGAAGAAAGATGGAAGATATTTCCAAAAATCTATTGCGTTTGAAAGTTTGAAGGTACAAAAAGAACACTGTTTCCTTTATATAGACTTTCAAACAGTTAAAATGCCGATTCGGTTACCGAGATGAATTAAATAAATTCCTTATTGAGAAACTAACCAACTGTTTTCAAAAGGAAGCCACTTTCCTATATTTAGGGGTGATAATGGGCTGAAGTCTAGCACAAGTCTGATCCAAGTCCAAATTTTTGTTTCTTTGATCCAGTCTAGTCCAAATCTAAAACTAATAAGCCTAGGTCCAATCCAGGCCCAAATAAAAGCTTGGACCTTGATCCAAGCCATTTACATGTAAAATATTAATGTAGATGTGACCAGAATTAACACATAATATATAGCATACAACGATTTAGTAGAAAAACGTAAGGTCCAAGTCTGATCTAATCTGATCTAGATCTGGTCCAAATAGCTATAAATCCCAAATGAGTTCAATCCATTTGCAATTTTGGGCCCATCTAATCCAAAAGCCTAGACCGATCCAAGCCCATTGTCACCCCTACCTATATTTATACCTTTTTGTCATCGCTTCAGTCCCCGAAGAAATCAAAAAGATTTCCTCAAGACAAAGCCGGTGACATGATCAATGCAATATTCCATACGTCTTGGAAATTGAAAAGTCCTAAAAGAATACACCGGGGGCTAGCTGACAACGATTGCCTGAAGCCCATTAATGATTACGGCTTTTGAGAAGCCAGTCATAAATGTGGCCTATATAACGAAAAGGCATGTTAAATATTTCGATCAAAGTTACTATTGACCACATGAATGACTACCCGACCTAATTTAGATCGAGTGAAAACTAAGTGTTATCAGATCGGCAATGACCCGACCTGGAAACCTTTCCAGGTTAAGCCATGAAGTCTTTTTACCATGCTGACCTAAATTAGCCTGACCAGACTCTGGTCGGGAGAAAATCCCCTGTGCAAGGATAACATGCAGGAGAAGTTCTCTCTCTGACAGGTACAGATAACCGCTTGGAAGTTACCTCTTGCGAAGAGGCGCCTTTCTGACGAAAAGCTACCTTTTCAAAGAGAAGGCATCTTTTGACCAATCAACACTTTTGGACGGGAAAACACCTCTCTGAAGATGACAACTACCATCCCTTCAATGTTTTAAATAGGTTTCTCCCGTCAAGGATAAGGGAGATGGGTGATAGGAGACGCAATTACATATTAGTCACTGAGCACTTGTAATACACTTCATCTGTACTTTGTAAAGAGCAGAGAATACAATTTTTGTCCATTTTTCTATTCCTTTCCTTGTCGTTTCACCTACGGAAAAGCAACCCAAATATAATTATAAGCTCGGTACAGAGACCCTCAGATTCTCAACATGACATACTTGTGTATAGTGAATCATTGTTGGGGCACCAACAACATCTACACATAGTGCTCTCTCTTACGAGGAAACATCAATCTGCAGCTAAGCTGGGTAGATGTGTTTTCTACACAACACGTGATGTATTTGGCACATATTATTAATGGGGATGGAGTTAGCTACTTACCCTACCAAATTGTATATATTGTATAATACCTAAAACCAACGATTTGTCATTACTAGTAAAGTGCCCGTGCGTTGCAACGGATCCCAAATAAATGATGACACCATAAGTTATAAACTCTTAAAAACAAAAAAACGAGAATTTAAAACTTGAGCTATCACTTACTTGAGATCCGTTACTGAAGAATCACTGAACAAGGGAATACAATGAAATACATATAAGGCTAGACAAACAGCAAATAGCTACAGGATTCCTCACCTACTAGGCCTTGGGCCCCTACTGTTCTGGCCCAACAACGGCCTGGCAGACTCACCATCACCACCAACTCATTCTTATAATAGTTAAGATATTGGGAGGCTTCCTAGGTTAATAATATACCTATTACGCCGGAGGGGATTGCCGGCCTCCCAGCCATGCCACGCCACCCCCTAGCGTTTTGTAAGTAGCCCATTCCGCTTTCTCTAATTACGGATTGGTCTTTTTGTAAATAAGCCCTTCCACTTTCTCTAAATTATGAATTGGTCCCTATAAATTACAAAGAGGTCCTTTGCGATTTTTTGTGAGTATAAAAGAACTTTTCCAAACAAAATAAATTTTAAACGGTGCGACGTTAGACGCACATTTTGCCTAGTAGTATATTACAAAAGAACCAAAACACAAAAGGAAACCTTTTTTTTTGGCGAGGAAAGAAACTAAGATTTTTGGATTTGATTGCTCACACTGCAGAATAAATCAGTGAACAATAAAATCGATCTGCGTTGAAACTTAACCACTAAAAAATTCAACCAAAGTCCGCGTGGATCTCCACTCAACTCTAACGGTGTTGGGAGGGCTAAGAGGAGGATTAATAGATTTAGCACAGAAGAGAGGGTGGGAGATGGAGTCAACAGGAAGCCACAGCAGTTGAGGTATGACATGGTAGTCAGTAAGCAAAACAGTGAGGAGAGGCGACGAAGGAAGGATGGCCACTCGGTAGCTATGGTGGCATAGAAGCAGTGGCCAGGACATAAATTTAGAGGGTGCTAACTGGTAATGACACAATGCTAAAATAAGACTAATAATTCAAACAAAGTATAACCATTTCGAAAAACGTTCCACGATAGATAGGGGGTGCTATGGTATACCCATGGTCTCATCGAAGGTAGGGTGTACCCTAGCCCTTCTTGGTCCCCTGTTGAGTCCGCCACTGTATAGAAGCAATACGGCCGCGACCAGTGGCGGATCCAGAAAGAAATTATAGGTGGGGCAAGTTTAAAGTAGTATTAAAACGTTAAAAAGAATGCAATATACCGTAACAACAATAGTATTATTAAAAAAACATAAATATAACGTTCAACTAATACGGTCAAAGAAGAATTAGCAAATAGGCAACATACCACTCAGTTAACAATTGGTGAGGGACGAGGCAATTGTATTCTCCTAGTTTTGAGGCGCTGAAATCGTCGGATGATGGCTTCATCATTAAGTGATTTGAAGATCTCTCTCTCCGTATAGCAAACCATTAAGTCATTCATCCAATTGTTGGCAATCTTATTGCGTTTCTTGCTTGGTGCAACGTTCCAGCTTTCAAATTTGTTAACCTTATGCATATGCAGTATATACAAAATACCTGGACCTAATAAATTGTAGGTGGGGCAGCAGCCCAAGCTGCCCCACTGGTGGGTCCGCCCCTGGCCGCGACAGCGAGGTGGTCATGAGCAAGGGCAGCGGCAACATGCCAACCAGGGAGGGAGGGGTAGGAGACGGTGCAAGGGATGCAAGGATGAGGGAGAGGTAAAAGATGAAGGTGGCAACATGGGCAAGGAAGAGACGGGAACCGAGGATATATACCACTGACTTAAAGGGATATTTCTAAAGGAATCAAATCTGCAAATCTAGCTCAATGGTATAGGTCAAAATTCTTGAAATTGTACGATCAACTCCCACTTATCTAGATAAAAGTTATCTATAAATTAGACATTCGAAAGAGAATACGGTCATAATGTTAAATTCTAGGACAGCTATAACACATGCACTTCTATAGAATAAAAGGAATACCACACACCACATGCTCCCTTCGACATTAACCTCCTACACCTCCCATGTACACAAACCATATGTTCATGGTATCACAACTTCGCCTGCTCTAACAAGTCAGATACATTTCCTATCTATCTCAATGACTTGATCACCATATTGCCGTCTGCTGCCCTCCTATGAGCCCAATATTACCTCGCCGTCCTATCAAATACTAGCTAAGGTCGGTGGCCCCAGCTGTGAGCACTACGAGTATTCCTATCTATTGGACCGAAATTTTTTTTAATTCAATGTGATATTGCCTCGGTGTTTATTGCAACAGTTGGCAAGAAATTTAATTTCATGGTAACACATACATGTTGCAACGATTTTAGGCCTAATACAACAATTAATTCGGTCATACTCCCCCAATCCCAAAATATAAGATACAACTGTTTTTTTTCTTCTAAATCTCAGAATACAGAACAACGCATCGTCTCCTTGGTTCATGTTCACACATGGGTCCGCAATCTTCCTTGGCCGCACCGTTACACTTTTCCCCCATTTCCAATATCATTGCAGCTTGCGAGAATTTATAACAAACATGCAAATTAGTATCAGTTGAAACCGGAAAACATGCCAGATTAATTACACACCTGCTGATGGAATCGATCGAGTGACTGGGCAACAAACTTTAGTTTTAGTCTCGTTTTTGTCCTAAATCAAAGATTCAGCCCTGCTCTCTGTCGCCGTTGTCGACCCCATGTACGCATCCCTTCGACCAAGACAGCAGCCTGAAACTTTCACCGGCCAGAAGTCCATGAAAACAACTAGCGCTAGTACTACCGCTTTGTTGGTTGCGGAATAAGATGGAATGAGCTAGAACGACCTACCCTACTAACTAACTGCTCCCTCCGGTCGCAAATAGTCATCATTTTCGAGATACGTGCAGTTAAATTTTCGAAACTGTAACTGTTAATATCTTTTTAAATTGGATACATGAAATTCGTATGTATAGATATTTCTTAAAAAGTACTGCTCTAATATTATAATTTTATTAGATTTTATAAATATATTATAATAGAAATTAGTGGTCAAACTGTCGATGTCCAAAAGAAAATAGTGATCAAACTGTGTTTTAAAGACCGTATCGATGTCCAAAGCGATAATTATTTGTGACCAGGGAGTGTATATAAGTACCTGTAGGCTGTAGCGCAATGCTCTGACCAATGTTGCAAGTGTACCAACCTTCGGCATCATCCAACAGCAACTGTTCTCAGAGAGATGTATGGTTCTCAGCAAAAAAAATTGATTGGGGAATTAGCACCTGCAGGCTGTAGCGCAATGCTCTGACCACTGTTTTAGTGGCTCATATTAGCCGGGACCTGAGACAAAAACGGGGCATGACAGCAGCATCAGACGATCCAGTCCAGGGCTTGCGAAGATGTAATTGAACTGCAGGAACCGCATGGCTAATCAACTGCGTGCCGCCGCCGCCGCCACCTACCGTACGAGCTTGTGTAATCTGAGTGATGCGTCGCTGACAAATTTCACTTCTTCCCAAGAGGTCGCAGTACGTAGTTGGGCGCATGTTTCAACAATGGCCGACAAGTGCACGGTCACTGATTGCAAGGGTTTTGACCAAGATCTGTACGTTTGTCAAATTCGAACATCAATGCTGCAAACTAGTAGTAATTACTGGTGCTAATGGAACTCTTGTGTTATACTTATTCCTCGACGGCTATTTGTAGCACCTTTCAGTGTCGCCATTTGATAGGAATGTACAACTCGGTGACACCAGCATATGCATACTAGTATTACGAAGGAAACTTCCTACTCGCCAACAAGTCTAGCTATAGCAACCCTAATTAAACAATGGGCAATAGAAAACTGCAAAGCCAAAGAATTTTTTTTTTTTAAGGACAGCTGAAGCTGTTTTTATATTAGTAGGAAAGAAACATAATTACAAGACACATGAGACTGCGTCCAAGAGAAAGGAAAAGGGAGAAGAAGAAGAAGAAGAGAGAAAGGAAGAAAAAGAAAAGAAGAAAAAGGAAAAAACATAGGGTCTTGTCAAGGATGATGTTCTACTAGTTTTTTAAGCTCAGTTGCTCCTGCGCGAATCCATTGTGCGGCCTCATCCTTGATTGATTGAAGGATGTTTTCGTTGGTTGCCCATTTATTTTGGAAGACACTATTATTGTGTTCTTTCCACAAATTCTAGCATGTTAGGATGATCAGCGTTTTGGTACCTTTCCGAAGCCTCCATTGGCTGTTGACACGGTCAAGGTTCCATTGTTCTAGGTTTGTTACCGGTTCCCAGTGATCCGATAAGAATGATGGCAGGCGAACCCACTTAGCAATAGCTGACCAAAGATGTCGCACTTGGGGGCAGTCTATGAATAAGTGATAGGAGGTTTCCAGGCTCCAGCAGCACATTTGACAGAAGTATTGGTTGGGCCACTCCCTAAGTTGCAAACGTTGTGCTGTCCATAGCCGATTATGGACAGCTAGCTGTCGGTGTTTCGGGCACCGGCAATACGATTTTTAGTCAAAAGGGGCCGCGCTTTCCCTCTCCTTGAATGGTGGACTCAGGGAGCACAGGAAGTATACTGGTTCGGGCTGAATGTCCCTACTCCAGTTCGTGTGGTAGATTCGTATTGCTTTCGGGCACGGTATTACAGGCGAGGGCTGGCTGGCCTTGGTGGAGAAAGAGAGTGAAAGCGAGATTGATCTGTTCGGTTTTTTATTTCTTCCGCCCCCCTCCCCTTGGGGGTCCTGCCTCTCCTTATACCGTCGGAGGGGGCAGGTTACATGGGAGTACGAAAAAAAGGAAAAAAGAGGATGGGGCGTCCCATGCCTGGGAGTCCTAGTCTACGGTGAATGACTGATGCCTGCCCGCCCTGCGCCGGGTTGGTAGACACGCCGATCGGCAAGGCTCTCCGCTGCGCTGGGAAGGGGCGCACCTACCCTCTGCGCACCTGCCAGGGGCTGTCGTAGCGCTTTGACTCTGGCGTTACCTCGGGAGAGAGCGCACCCTTCTGCTGCGCACGTCTGGGGTGATGAGACGTGTGTCTTGACTTTGGCGACCCTCTCACTGCCTGGGGAGGGGCCACCTACCCTCGCTCGGCCGCACTGTGTTGTCGCGTCTGAGGGGCAGGTGACCAACGACTGGCGATGGTCTGGTGTTGGTGTTGGTGTTGGGCGGAGAGTGTCTTGGTCGGGTCGGGCGCTACGAGGCGTCCGACTCACAGGAGGGATGCTCCCCGATCGTCTTCGATTGGGGCCAAGTCGCACGTGGTGGCCCACTTGGCGTCCGGCCACTGTTGGGCCTGGATCGACCCACGTGACGTCCCGGGCCACTGGGGATACCCATGGTATAGGTACTCGTCACTAGCCAAAGGAAGATTTTGCGGCGCGATGGCGCCCAAGCCGACCAGATCGTGACGTGGAATGGTTTTGAGGTGCAACCTACAAATTGCATGTGGTACGGTGAGCTAGCTGAGTAGATGCCATTGGAGGTTTGTGTCCATATAATGTCGTCTTCTCTTTCTGGTTGTAGAGGTACTAACTATATTTTCATTCATAGATGTACATATTCTCGAAGAAGTAGGGATGTTAGGTTATGCCGAATATCACGAATCCAGTTGTTATTTTGTAGGGCATTCACCACTGATCTTTTCTTGTGCCTAGAGTGTTTGAACAGGTGGGGTGCAAGTTCTGAAGGAGCTACACCCTCTAGCCATCGAGAAGTCCAAAACGTAGCCTTTTTGCCATTACCGATGTTGATTTTGGTGGCCGCCGAGAAAAGTAGCTGATCAATAGGGTCGCATGGTGTAGGCATTCCCTTCCACGGTCTATCCAAGGCCATCCACTCTAGCCATAGCCAGCGTATGCGGAGTGCTCGTGCAAACCTGCCTAGTTCTAGAATTCCTAGGCCCCCCATGCTTAACGGTCAGCAAACCGTTGACCACCGCACTTTGCATTTCCCGCCATGCAGTGTGGCGCTACCTGCCCAAAGGAATTTTCTTCTTATTTTGCCAAGGTCCAAGATGAATTTTTTCGGCACCTTGAGCACCGTTAGGAGGTAAATTGGAAGTGAGGTCAGGACAGATTTGATGTAGCTAGTTTCTCACTGAGATGTAAGTCTCAGCCACATATGTCAACCTTGTATCCTATACCACCTCCGTTCCAGAACAAATGACGTTTTAGAATTTTGCATTTCAATAAAAAACACAAGTAAAAATGATTAAATCGTCCTCCTTCTTTAGCTCACTTATTGCTCTTATATAGTGTGTTATTTTGCTCTCGCCCCCCCACCCATATTTCTGAAATTAAGATTAACAGTAGCAGTTTAGGCTCATATTCGATCAAGCCGCTGCCCCGCCTTCCCGCGCGCGGCCGAGTGAGCGAGCGAGGCGATCCCGGCCGAACGAAAGCAATCAAACGGAACGGAAAAAAGATGATGACGTGGCCAGTGCGAGCTCGCGCAAAATCTCTCCGCTTTAGTAGATACTAGGCAAGGTTGCGCGCATTGCCGCGCCGTGCGAAATTTGATCCAATTTTTTTTTTCTGGAAAAAGGTAGGAAGATCTAAGCGTTTTTTGTTCGTTGGGGCATTTTTTAAAAAAAATACGCTATGTAGGAACCGTCGACGAATTTGCGTAACAACAGGCCTTTTGTAAAAAAAATGAATAATACATTTTTCAAAAAATATTAGATTTCGAGTTGCCAAAAAAATTATAGATGCTGAGTTTAACACCCTACGCGTTCACCGGGTAATAATACATGTTTTGGGAAATATTAGACATTGTTCCCGAAAATATTAGATTTCGAGTTGCCAAAAAAATTATAGATGCCGAGTTTAACATCCTACGCGTTCACTGGGTAATAATACATGTTTTGAAAAATATGAAAGATCGAACTGCAAAAAAAATTATAGATGCCGAATTTAACACCCTATGCGTTAAACGGGTAATACATGTTCCGAAAAATATTAGAGCTGCCAACCTTCTTTCGTCGAATCTAACGCTCTACGCATTGACCGAGTAATAATACATGTCCCGAAAAATATTAGAGATCGGGTTGGGAAAAAAGTCTAGATATTAGAGATCGAGTTGAAAAAAAGTCTAGAGATAGAGATGTACACATTGTTGTGAAACAGATCGTTCACCCACGTCAATCAACAGCATGACAAAGCAATCACATAAACATAAGAAAGAGAAGCACACCATATAAGAGGAAAATCTCTCTCTTTATTAGATTGATTTTTCTGTACAAGGCAATACCCTATATATATAGTGGAAGACCCCTAGGGATTAATTCGGATTCGCCCACGAATGAATAGAGTCCTTCCATACATGGACACGGACTCTAACCATATCATAACACACATATCTCTATTGACGAATTTTTTTTTGGCAAAAACGAAGAAAGGACCCGGACGTAAGGAGTGGGGACCTGTTTGTTATATTTTTGGACCTGACCGCTATCCTGAAAAATTAGAAAATGGCTCATTCGAAATTTGTATTTATCATAGGACTTTTCCGTAAAGTAACAAACCGAGGAACCTAAAAGCGATTTGGAAACGATTTTCTTTCCCTCACAAAAAATCGTAAAGGACCTTTTTGTGATTTGGCAATGATCTATACGTAATTTAAGGAAAATGGAGGGACTTTTTTGCAAAATTAGGGGAGGGTGACGTGGAGGGCTGCATGGCCAGCAATTCTTCCCCCACATAATAGGGTTATTGTAATATTCGGACTAACAGTTGACAATTAGACAGAATCCAGCATGCACACACGCTGACCGGCATGCATGCTAACTGTTAGGAAACTCTGTTTCCTATCTCTTATGGACTCTTCCTTATCTCTAGCAGAACCGCTATATATAGGAGGCAGGGGCTACCCCTTTGTACACACAAGCAATGAGAATAATAAAGCAGAGCAGTTCCTCCTCATATTGTGTCTCTCTCCCTCTCTCTCTATTCTCCAGTTTAGATCTATTAGGCAACCCCGGACTATTCGATAGCGAGGTTGTCTAACACGTTATCAGCACGAAGCTCTACCGGAGAAAGATTGAAAGGTGAGAAAAGACAAGAAGTGAAGGATCGTCGACAACGACGAATGACTACTACCGGCGATTGATCGCCCGATCCGATCTGCAATCAACTCGCCATCAAGCCGGCATCCACTCGGATTGTCGAAAGAAAAAGTCCTACGCGACTCTATCCTACGCGATAGCCTACCGAAGAATAGATTGGAAAGGTGAGAAACAGAAGATTGAATCTAATAGCTCGTTCAATTCTTTACGCGCATCTATGTGGCACGAAGCTACGAGTTCGCGGTGTTTCTCTAGTACATAGTATGAATGCATCTAATTGTGGCACGAAGCTACGAGTTCACGGTGTTTCTCTAGTACATAGTATGAATGCATCTAATCGTGGCATGAAGCTACGAGTATGCATCTAAGTACCGTGTTCTTCAACGTGGCACGAAGCTACAAGTTCACAACAACTTTCGCAGATCGTAGCATAAAGCTACAGATCGCTATAGTACATCGGCACGAAACCCTATCACAAAGCAACAGTACGTGGGCACGAAGCCATCACATACCCCGGATGCCCAGAAGGCACCTCACCGGATCTGG
The DNA here is from genome assembly GCA_036346355.1 of Rhipidocladum racemiflorum. NCBI lineage: Eukaryota > Viridiplantae > Streptophyta > Magnoliopsida > Poales > Poaceae > Rhipidocladum > Rhipidocladum racemiflorum. The sequence continues at coordinate 34,976,804 of CM070580.1, read as the reverse complement.
CCAGAACCGCCCGTCGCCACGCCCCGTGGCGTCCATCGCTACCGAGCCGCTGCCCGCGCTAGTGCTCCTCGCTAGCCGAAAGCCATCGCCGCTGGCTGCGTCATGGCCTCATAGACTGCTGTTGTATATGCGCTATGCATGCGTGTTTGCATCATCACGAACTAGTGCATACACGATCGAGATTCAAGAAGAATCAAGGCATCTGATACGCACTGTGCATGCATGCTCTTTCCTGGATGCAACCGAATTGCCTCATGCATGCATGTGGGTGGACGTGAGGAATTGAAGGACATGCATGTTTGCTTGCATTGCATGCAGCCGTAGCATCTTGACCATGCAACCGGCGGCCGGCCGACGACGGCATGCGACCACCGGCCTCGGCTCATAGCCGTCGCCCGGCCGCCTCGCGCCCGGCTCGAGCCGCCCGTCGCTCGAGGCCTATAGCTGCTACTCCACGCGCCTGCGCGCACTCCACCACCAGCTCTGTGCCACGCTCGGTAGTAAGCCGTCGCTAAGATCAACGCGCTAGGCTGGAACCCTAGCCGTCGGTTACTAATGGTTGTGTTTGGGCTGTTTGGACCACTTGGGCCGGCCTAGGTCGCAAATAATTATTTGGGTCACTGAGAAAATGACATTTGTGCCCCTCTGTTTTCAATAAATCTAGAAATCAGTAAATGAATTTAGAAAATTGTTATTAAACTAGAAAATTGGATATCTGGATATGTGGACTTCCAAATTTTTTTTGAAAATTATTGGAAGCTCCAAACCCTGGGTTTTATTTTCTAGATGTTGGCCATGTTTAATATGTGGTAAATTATTTTCTATTACACAAGCAATTCTGAAAATTGCTTGGAAATTAGCAGAAATTATGAAAAGTGCTAGGAAAATTCCAGAATATTTCATACAACATTTTATGAGAACCTGAGTGGTTGGGATTTGATTTTGGTAATGAATAAACAGACATGAGACAATTGGTGTCTAGGAAAACACACATGAGGCTTGGTTCTTCAATTGGCACCTGGAAACGGGAAGTGCTCCCTCCCTCATGTGAGCCCTAGGGGCAGGTTGACCTGGCCAAGAGTCGAATTGACGGAGATATTCGTTACCTGTTTTCGCTCCCAACCAACGAGAGTTACATAAGTTGTAATTAGCATTACACCACATTTAATTTATGTTGGAATTTATTTTCTGTTATCAAGTAATGATGAAAAATTACCTTAATATAATTCATTGGAAATTCAAGCATGCCGCACGGCGTGCCACCGCTGCGCCAAGAAGGCCGGCGTGCATGGAATCGACAAATACAAGACGCATGAAGCCGCGCTATGCCGATCGCACGAAGCCGATCGTGCACACAAAGCCGATCGCATGTATGAATTCGATCGCCTGCACGAAGCCGATCACGCACATGAAACAGATCGCATGAAGTCGATCATGCATATGAATCCGATCGCATGCACGAAGCCGATCGTGCACATGAAACAGATCGCACGAAGTCGATCATGCACACGAATCCGATGGCATACATGAAGTCGATCGCGCGCATAAATCTGATCGCATGCACGAAGCCGATCACATACATGCACGAAGCTGTATTTATGAATATTTATGAATATTTATGAATCTGTGTATATATGAATCTTGCATTTATGAATCCCGTAATTATGAATCTTGTATTTATCAATCTTGTAATTATTGTTTTCTTTTAGTTTACTGGAAATTCATGAGAATTTGTTTTATGCATTTACGAATTTTTGCAACTACTATCTATTAGATTACACGAAGTAATCTAAAGAAAGAATCTTGTGAATATGCAAATACCTGGCATTGTCAAACGTGAGTTTGAAGAACTGACCCCGAATGGACAGAACTATCTCACATGGGCATCAAATTTGAAGATCATGCTTGCGAGCAAGAAGCTCCAAATGTGGCTTAGGGTCCTCGTAGGACGCACAACCTAATGCCGAGCAAAATGATCAAACTTTGCCCTTTCTCAGACATCACCTTTCAGCCACTCTGAAGAATGAATACATGGCTGAGGTGAGTGTACTTGAGTTATAAACTGCACTTCAGAAGCGGTTCGAGAAGCTCAAGTCCACCATCTTGCTCTAAGCACAGCAAGATTGAATTCGCCTGAAATTTTGCAGAATACAGAACAGTGGTTGTTAATGAATTTTGAATAATGAATTGTAAGCTCTCGAAGAGCATACATTTTCTTTTCTCATGAATAGAATTGCAATTTATTCTTTATTCCAGTATTCTATATTACTTTGCCACTGTATTCTATATTTGCAAGTAACGTAAGGAAGATAAACAGGGGATCACTTTTTTGATGCATTTTTCAGCTGGATACGAAGAGTAACACCAGTTGACACGAGGAAAATACTCTTGACGAATGGCCTATCTTATGCACAAAATGATTTACTTTGCCTTTTTCCCACTGCTTAGTTTCTTGATATGCAAAATGGATGCTCCAGGAGGGACAACTTCACCTACCGATCTACAAGCATATTCAGAACCGATCAAATAACTTGACTGTCACATAGGCAAAGATACGATAGTGAGGTACTAACATTTTCAAGCTAAATGGGAGGCATTCTAGTATAGAAAGGCAGTCCAAAACATTAAAACCAACCTCTTCTTAGTGTGATGATCTGTTGTGTCTGATTCATTGCAGCCTCCCTAGTAGGGGTGACAGGAGGGAGACAAAGAAAATCACAAAATTAGATAGAAATAAGAGCCTAGTTCAACGATATTCAAAAGATCAATCCACGATACATGAGTATCTTTGGAGGCCTTTGTATCTATTTGGATTGGCAAAGCTAACCAGGTGGGAGGTTGATTTATTCGGCGACAATAAAGGCCATAACAAAAGAATAAAGTGATATATGAAAGTTCCAACTGGAAATCCTAATCCACCATGTATAAAAGAAACCCCTTTCCAGATAAATGCTCTTTTAACACTGTTAAACGCCTTGACCACTTCAGATGGCAGCAAAAGGGTGTTTATGTAGTAGATAGGTAAGGTAGTCAGGACTGAATTCACTAAAGTTAATCTCCCCCTTTTGATAAGTAAATTAATTCCCAGCTTGCTAGCTTGGATAAGAATTTGTCAAAAAGGCCAGCAAAGTCCTGACTCCTTGGCTTTGTTGTACACGTAGGAAGACCTGCATATACGAAGGGGAAAAAATCAATCAACCCAGTAGATTAGCAAATAGTGGTGCAAATAAGAATAGTAGACATCATTCAAGTTCAGAGGAGTCAAAAAGATTATGATAATTCACCTTCAGTCCTGAAAATGCCACAATAACCATGGCCATCCATTAAAACACCGATAAAATCAAACATAACATCACAAGCTTCCAGTATCCACGTTAGCTACCTACAAATCTGAGAAACCGAAAACAATCTTGCTACCACCTCACCTGCTAAAATTTCCAAAATCCACTCAAAAAAAACAATCCGCAAAGTAATCCACCAATTCAGATCCATCTCTTCCGTTGAAGATCCCAACCAAACCAAGCATACAATCACCCACCACACAAATACCAGATGTAAACCCTTTAAATAACAGCCTATGTTTTCAATTGTAGCAAATATATTAATCCAATAATCATGGTATCCCCAAACCTAAACTGTCCAAACCAAAATCCAACATGCCCATCACATCAAGTAGATTTACCTACTTCCAAATAGCTTGTGCCAAAACATGAACAAGTGCTTTAATAAAAATTGATGCAAATTGGTTTGAAAGCACTCCAAAGTCCAAAGAACTAACTTGAAGCTCCAAAATCCAAAGAAAGTTATATATGCTTGTTTTCTACGTTTGGGTGATATATATAAAATTTTATACTTGAACCAAAGCACCATTTATAGGAGTGCCAAACTTCACAAGCAATTACAGAATATATGGCTATGGCACATAATCGTACTTGTTAAGCAACAAGAAAGGCATCCAACTCATTCTCCCTGAGTTTTGGACCAATGCTGTACCAGCCAACGACATGCACCATGCTTATTGGATCGTCCAACCCAGTAAATCATCGACGTGATCTCGAACAAACAAAATCAAGGTCCATATCCTCTTCCAATGCTTCTAGCTCTGCATTTTTCAACAAACAAAATCAGAACAGCAATCATCGAACTGTCTTTCTTCGAAACCCCACAAAATCAAGGCATACATACAACAAAGTAGCTCTAGCGACGTACAACTGATCGTGAGAGAACACCAGATTGGGTCAAAAAACGGAACAAAGAGATAACAAATACCATCTTCTTATAGGATTGGGGAGCATGTACTGTAGAGAGGTGAGGAAAGAGGCTCCAGCACTGGCACTCCAAAACACTATGCACTCTTCACTCTTTGCAACTACAGCAGGGAAGGCATGTAACTACGTATCATAATAACATATCTGTCAGTAAAGGCCTAATTAGTTGGTCATTTACACCATGCAACAAAGCTGGAGTAACTCACACAGCGCACACAGTTGCGAAGACATCCATTCCATCATTCCTTGTAAAGCCAAGATAGCCATGACAGCGCTCAACCAAATTGGCAGCTGAGCATCACACGCATCAACCAAGCAATGACCAACTCGAGAAAGGTTTACCCATTCCAACAAAATGGACCCAATACATTAACTCCCTCACTCTACTAACCTTAGACAAAAGGCTAAAAGCACAGCGTCCTACACGAGGTTGAGATGTCCAGAGTACTGAATGGAACTAAACTAACAGGCGAGGCCTATCGAGGAACAGCGAAATCGCGCAGAGCCCTCAATTTCTTCTCGCAAAATTGGACCGATCGAGCCGCTCAACAAGATCGATTAGCGACCTCCGTGAACGGCCAAAGACAACCCACCGGCGGCTGCATTCCGCGAGCCCGGACGAGAGGAGGGAGGGAAGAGGAGAGGAGGCTGGTACTCACGATGTAGGAGAGCGCGATGTCGGGTCGGAGAAGTCGGAGGCTCCATCGTCGTCGGGAAAGCCTCCCCTCCTCCGGCTCGGCGTCGTTCGCCATGCCCTGGAACCTCATGGTGCCTCCCGCCGCCCCGCAGATAAAGATCCGCCACCAGCACCCCGCGGCGGCCCCACGGAATGGGGCGCCCGCCCCCTCCAAATCGCTGGCGGAGACGGCCCCTCGGCGGCCGGGCGGCGGGACCGAGGCACCAGAGCGGCCTCTAGGGTTTCGGGGATCGCAAGATTTGGAAGGGGGCGGGGAGCTCGGCGACGGAAATGGCGAGGGATCCATGGGGTGACGGGAGGGCACGATGGTGAATATAGATTTGTAGATGGGGGCAGGTCTAGGGTCTCCATACCTCTCGGACGGCTGCAGGAAGGTGAGGTTGGAGGCGAGGAGGAACGCGGCGCCCACGTCTGTAACATCCCTATTTTTGGTTTTCTAAAAAAAAAATTAAATTAATTAATTTAAGGTTTTGGATTTTAATTGGAGTTCTAATTAACCTGGCATCCTTATCCTTCCGACATTGGAGCTTAATTTTGAATCGTCCGAAAAGTCGAATTTTCCCATTTCCTGTCCTTGCTCGAAATTTCACCCGAGTCCAAAAATGCTCCAAAAATCCTCAAACCACTTCTAAAGTGTTCCAAATATTCCAAAATGATTTTAGGAATCATTCCCCAGATTTTTGGACCTCGCTCCTATTTTATCTCGCTGCTTTGTTTAATGCCTGGCGATCCGCGCCAATATCCAATTCCACAAAAATCATCCAAATTCAACCAAACCAATTTTATTGGGTCCCCATTCTAAAATGGTTCTAGGAATTTTTCCGAATTTTTAGACTTTTTCCCATTTTTCTCTAGGGCGATTTGTTTTACGTAAAGAGGACTAATGGAGGCTTGCCACGTGTCAAGTGAATAGTCACCTTTTCTTCAACCTCCAGCCACCTCCACGTTACAGTAGAGCTTGCAAGTGCTCCAATGGCTAGGGCTTGCACTCATGTGCTCCTAACTTCCCCATTTCAACTCCAAAACGCGAACCGTCGGTTCCGTTGGATCCGCAACGCGAAGCTCTGCCATTCCCCACCTCTCGCGCCATCAAGCTCGCCGGAACGGTACCATTCAAGAAAACGGAAATCCACTTACTTGCCATTAACTCGTAATGCTTTCTTGTCCAAACGCCTGCACCACCACCTCCATCCTTCTTATAAGAACCCCGTCCCGGTGGTATGCATCTCCTTTAGCCTCTCCAACTCATTTGCCCGCTAGATCAAGAAAACCAACGCCGGGTCGCCGCTGGTGTTCTTCAAGTTCATCCTCCTAGCATCCATTCCCGGTGGGTTTTTCTCAACTCCACCTGGTTCCTTGTGACCGTGATTGAGTCTAGAGTCTAACCCAACAATCAATTTTAGGTTTGATCAAGAGTTGGCGACTAATTTTGAGTTTTGGTGCTTCCGACCTGAAACGCCGTCGCCGTCAATTTCTCCCTAATCCGCAAGGTTTGGTCCAATTCCTTCCTCCTAGATGTAGCTAAGGATGTTATCTAGAGGTTCTAGGCTTTTTGTTTGATCCAAACTGTGCGAAAATGGGGTAAAAATCCGGTTTTTTGGAAGAAAAAGGAGGGCTCTGTAGTTTGGTCTGTTCTGGAACCCATTTCTCGTAAGTTACTGTAGCAAATAGTAACTTTTCTATTTTCCTTGATTTTCCATCATTTTCCAACTTCAACGCTTATAACTTTTTATGCGTCCGAACTTCATTCTCCGCTCAAGTTTCTAAATTCCTCTAAATTCAAGATCTACCTGCCAGATAATTTTTATAATTTTTAGATTTTATTTTATTTTTTGGTTATTTATTGGTGTCTCGCTTGGCTGTAGAAACACCAGAAACAAGAATCCATCGGCCGCGACGCCGTCAGTTGAGCATCAAGTCTTCGATATCTTAGCTCGGTGAAGGCAAGTCGTAGTCCTTGACCATGTTGAACCTATGTTTCCAAAAGTATTTTTGTTTCATACAAATGCATGCTATTTGTTTACAAGAATTATTTACGAATAGTTAAATACCCGATTACCATAATGACACCTTGAATTATTGAAATGCCTTGTATCCATTGTCACCCTAGGTTGGGTCATTTACTAGTTGGATATGATTGTAGTACCAACATTGGGTTATCGTGAGCTATGCTTAGACATGCTTAGTTGTAATCGATGGGTTCATGTCACATGATGAATGAATAATATTGACTTAATGAGATATGAAATCGGGCTGTAGCCACTGCTGTGTAAAATTTGTTGTACCATAGCTGGATGTGTCATTGGTATTGGTTATACAAAATTGTTTTTCACTCTGGGCAAGTGATCGTGCAAAGAAAGGGGTGCTTTTAGCACATTTGGGATGTGGTTGTCTTGCCCGAGTATACTTAAGGACTTAATCTTGTGCGCCATCGAATCGGGCCTAACTGCACAACCACATGTCCGTGACGTACCGGCCGATTAATTTGCAATGTCTAAATTTAAGTAATCGTTGTGGTTGTGTGGGTTCCGACGATTTACGTAGACTCACAAGGCGCAAGATAGCCCCGGAGGGGTGAAACCTTAGCGGGCGATCGGGTTTATACAGAGCATCACTGTAAAGGCCTTGTTATGACCTTCTGCCGACACACCAGGAAGTGTGTTAATTACGATGGCAATAAGAGTTGATCATATCTTGTGGGTAAAGCTCGTACAACCTCTCGGCAGAGTGTGTTAATCTATTCGAATAGCCGTGTCCGCGTCATGGACGTGCCTGGAATTTCACACGGGTATAGTGTTTTCGTAAAATGTTGAGGGATTCGTATTGTTGGGAGTGAACGGAAGTTCACTATTTTTTTCGATTTCAAATTATTAACACCGTTGAGTTTAGTGTTTGATTATGATCTAGTTGGTAATGGGTGAGGCCTCACCAATCTTGTGTTGTTGTTTACCATTGATTTACCAGTTGTTATTATCTTTGTCAATTATGCTTTGAATCTATACATTGTATTTACATTCAAGTTATCGCCGCAAAATAACCCTATGGTTATCCTTTGTCAAGTCGCATTATTTGCATCATTCCTCGCGCTTGCTGAGTACTTTTTGTACTCACGGTTTTATGCCTTTGTTGATCACTTCGAGGAGAACAGTGGAAATACCGAATTCTACGAGGAGGAGTATTATGAAGACTACGTGAACTAGGATGGCATGCTTCCCCGCACGATTGCCTGGCATGTCGTATGGTCCGCTTATTTTATTTTCACGCAAAATTTTATTTGTTTCTTAAGCCTTTACGGCATAAGACGCTTATGTAAATCCTTGACCATAAGGTCCGTTGTTACTATTTGCTACTTTCATAGTTAATTCGATAATGGATTGATATGTCAATTTTGTTGCCACCGTGCGGTACTAGCGTGATCCTGGACTAGTGCAAGAACACAGAGGGTTTCGGATTTGCAAATCCGGTCCCGACAACGCCGCTATCTCCATTCGCGATGTTCCCGTGCGTCGCCACGGCCGCTTCCCAAGGCATCGCACACTCCAGTCATCATCGGCCACAAGGCCCGACGCCCACCGCGAGCTAGCGCCATCCGCGACACCCCACGCGGAGAGGAGCAGCAAAAGGGGAGATGGCGAGGGACTTGGTGGGGAGCAACGGTGACCGCGTGACGAAGAGCGGCCGAGGCGGCGCAGCACGGCAGTGTAAGGCAAACGGGAAGGAGGGGAGGAGAGCGGTTCCTAGCAAGGAGCGGTCGTTGGATGGCTGCGTGGGGCGAGGAGAGGAGCTGGAAGAAACGCAGGTGTGGGAAATGGGCCGAAGAGTCGGGCCGAATAGCGCTGGGTGGACGATCCACTAAGGCAGGGTAAACCCCTTCTTTTATTAGTTAAGAATTATTTCACAGCAACTGGAATAACTGTTGAGAACTCTGTACCGCATGTCCATACGCAAAATGGACTAGCTGAAGCACTAATAAAGAGGATTAAGTTCATAGCCCGACCGCTCTTGCAGAGTTGTAACTTGCCCAACACTTGTTGGGGACACGCAGTCCTGCACACAGCAGCACTCATCAACTATAGACCATCGGCCTACAACATCCATTCACCAATGCAATTAGTGCAAGGGGTCATCCTGAAGATTTCCCATCTTAGAAAATTTGGTTGTATGGTATATGTACAAATACCACCCCCACAGCGAACTGCAATGGGCCCTCTCCGTAAGTCTGGGATATACGTTGGTTATGAGAGTGCATCCATAATCAGGTATTTTGAACCCATGACTGGAGATTTGCATACAGCCCGATTCGCTAATTGCATATTTGATGAGGATCGTTTTCCCGTCATTAGGGGGAGGAAATGAACCATTGGATGAAAAATGCCGGGAAATCATATGGCATTCCTTTGGGATCCCCGTGTATGACCCTCGCACTAATGAAGCAAATCAAGAAGATTTGCAGTGTTTAGCAAATGAACTGCCTGATCATTTTTGTGATCTGAAGAGCGTGGTTAAGTCGCATGAACCAGCAAGAAATGCACCAGAGAGGGCTGAAATACCAAAGAAAGTAGAAGGTATCCCTCATCCTGTTCAGAGGCCTCAAAGAAAAAGAACAGGAAATCTGGCTTCTCAAACCCAAAGTACCCGGAGACGTCTGAGGAAAACTGGGCAAGAGGACTTACCAACAGTCAATCACGAAAATGCCCCAAAGCAAGAAGGGGAGCCAGTTGAGACCTGGCACTGGAAAGAAGTCTGTGATTAAGGCAATTCCAGATCTGAACCTTCCATTGGAAGAAGCCGCCGGAAATAATGTGTGCGCACACATTGGCGGAGAAAAACTAAAGGAACTTGCTCCTGGAATGGGAAATAGCAGTGAAGAGCAAGTAGAAGTGCATGAAGCACCCCATGACGAAATGGCCATAAATTTTGTAATAATTGGAGAATCTATGAATAAAGCAACAACCATTGCAAGGCTTGTTGTTCAAGGTTTCACTCAACGTCCTAGGGTTGATTATGAAGAAACCTATTCTCCGGTCATGGGAGGAATTACCTTTAGATACTTAATCTCAAATGGCAGTCAACTTGAAGTTGAGAATGAAGCTAATGGATGTTGCACAAAGATATTTGTATGGAAACTTGGATTCGAGATATACATGAAAATACCATAAGGTATCCCTATCCCGAACCAAGACAGAGCAAACAGAAACCTATACAGTGTGAAATTGGAGAAATCACTGTATGGACTGAAGCAGTCAGGAAGAATGTGGTACAATCGCTTGAGTGACTTTCTTTGCAAGAAAGCCTACACAAACAAATGAAGATTATCCATGTGTGTTTATACAACGATCCCCGAATGGATTTTGTATAATCTCCGTCTATGTAGATGACTTGAACATCATTGAGACGGATGAAGAAATTGAAGAAGCATGCACATACTTGAAATCTGAGTTTGAAATGAAAGACTTGGGTAAAACCAAGTTCTGTTTAGGCTTGCAGCTTGAACATGTCCAAGGCGGAATCTTGGTACACCAATCATCCTACACGCAGAAAGTGTTGGAGAAATTTGGTTTTGAGAAAGCATACCCCGCAAAGACCCCAATGGTCGGAAGGTCACTCCAAGCACTCCTAGACCCGTCATGGCCTAGAGAAGAGGGGAGGAAGTCCCGAGAGCAGAATTCCCATATTTGAGTGCAATTGGAGCACTTATGTACCTTGCGTAATAGCACTAGGCCGGACATTGTGTTATTTGTGAATTTGCTAGCACGGTGCGGCGTAACCCACCAAAAGGCATTGGAAAGGGGTGAAGGACATCTTCCGTTACCTCCAAGGAAGCAAAGATCTTGGCTTGTTTTACAGAAGAAACAATGAATTGAATTTGGTTGGCTATGCCGATGCTGGATACCTGTCAGATCCGCATATTGGCAAGTCACAAACCGGGTATGTTTTCCTTTGTGGTGGAACTGAAATATCTTGGAAGTCGTATAAGTAGACTCTTGTCTCGACGTCGACAAACCACTCAGAAATCATTGCATTATATGAAGCTTTCTGAGAATGTGCATGGCTTCGAAGAATGGTTCACCACATCCAGAAGTCATGTGGTTTGAACATGGAACAAACCCCCACCATTATCTATAAAGATAATGGAACTTGTGTTGCTCAAGTGCAAATGGGGTATGTGAAGAGTAATCTTACAAAGCATATCAACCCCAAGTTCTTTTATGCTCATGAAATGCATAAGATGAACGAGATAAAAATACTGCATACTAAGTCATGTGAAAATCTCGCAGATTTGTTCACTAAGTCACTCCCGGCATCTTCCTTTGAAAGATGCATTAGAGGAATCGGGATAATGAGACTTAGAGAAGTGCAGATTTCAGGGGGAGAATTTTCACATACTCCTACATAAATCTCAAACATGAAGTTTGAGTACCCAACGTGAATCTAGAAGATTAACATTGAAGTTTGGGTGGATTGTACTCTTTTCCTTAAGTAAGTTTTTCATTGAAGTTTTCTTACATAAGGTTTTTGATGAGGCAATCCGTGCAATACAGCAAGCGTATGCTATGTACTCTTTCTCCAAGTATTTTTCCCACTGGGTTTTTCTGGAGTTTTAATGAGGCATATGCATTTCACTGGAAAGAGTCCAAGGGGGAGTGTTAGGAAACTCTGTTTCCTATCTCTTATGGACTCTTCCTTATCTCTAGCAGAACCGCTATATATAGGAGGCAGGGGCTACCCCTTTGTACACACAAGCAATGAGAATAATAAAGCAGAGCAGTTCCTCCTCATATTGTGTCTCTCTCCCTCTCTCTCTCTTCTCCAGTTTAGATCTATTAGGCAACCCCGGACTATTCGATAGCGAGGTTGTCTAACACTAACGACTAAAACTTGATTTCCCATCGTCTCTAGATGGTTTGATAGAGCTCTGTTTTGTTTTGTGCAACCCGGCATCAATTTCAGACTTGGCCATGCATGCCGTTGTTTTCTTTCTTTGTTTTTTTTGGGTCTAAGTTCCACGGTTTTTATGAAGTCCAGCTACATCGCCGAGATGGGACATTACAGAATCAGAACACCGTAATTTTAAATACAAGAGTTTTGACGAGTACCCGCACCATGGGTATCCTCAGCGGCCCAAAAAGACGCACGGGCCGACCCAGGCCGATCAAGGCCCGAAGTTACGACCGCCGGGTAAGGTCCGAAACCACGACCTGGTCTCCGATATCCCGGAGAAGCGACGGCATTTATTGCATATCGGGCGCATTAAATGCCGGCCATAATGACGATGACGCAGCGGCACAAGTTCCCGACCCCCGCATTTACTACGAGCGGCGCGGCAACTACGGCGACCAGCAGCAGGGCAGGGGGAGCCGGCGGCCAGTCCTATCAGCCCGCCACTTTCGGACAACCGAGAGCACAGTCTTTTCCTCTTTTTTCCAAACCAACAGTGTAACCTCCCACCTCGCCTATATAAAGGCGGGAGGGGGAAGCGTGTAAGAGGACGAACAAGAAAGGAGAATCAATACGATCCAACTCACACGAACTGGAGTAGGGACGTTCTGCCCGAACCAGTATACATCTTGTGCTCACCCGAGTCAAGCCGTTCGAGGAGAGGGAGCGTGCACCCCCGTCGACCTATACAAATTTACTAGCCGGTGCCCTAAACACCGACAGTTGGCGCGCCAGGTAGGGGCTGCGCACGTCGTCGCCGTTGCTTTCCCACTCAGCCTCCTCGACGGTCCTTTTCTTCGACATCACCATGCCGATAGCATCGATCCGCCGGCTCCTCGACTTCATCACCACCGCGGCAGACAGATGGTGATCGTCCCGCCGTGCTCGGCGTCAAACGCCCGTGGGCCTTGGCGCCGTCTCCGGATCTCGGTGACCTTCGCTCGAGGTCCCCACACGGACCTCGATGCCGAGCACGCCAAAAGCTCCTTCGCCCCAAAGCGACCCTTGAGGGCGTCAAGCGGCCTGTCGCGCCGCTGCGCCTCACGCTTCGTGGCAATGGTCGGCCACGCGCCCGACAACGACCATTCGGACAACTCCTCCGGCCACGGTTCTAGCGGAGGGAGAGATAAGAACAGGCCGCGCTACCGCGAGCCAGACATCGCGGCAGGCGCAAACAACCCCTCCGCTACCCCGGTCACGCCGAAGACTCTCCTCCAACGCACCGAGGAGAACCACCAGACTCGCCGCGCCGACCTTCAGCGACGGCGCGAGGAGCTGGAGGTTCAAAAAGCCGAGCTCGACAAGCTTCAGGCCGATCTGGATCAAGATCCACCTACGCTGTACTGCGACTAGCGGCGCGCGCGTGCTCGCGCACGCCAGGTTCACCACCTATTGGTCAAAGGGACCGGCGATTCGTCGTTCTTCCCACACGCCGGCCAAAACATCGCCGCGGCAGCAATGTTGCTCCGCGGCATCCCTGAGCCAGATGATCCCGCGGCCAAGGCAACCCACCAGAATCTCCGAGCGCTGATGGAACGAGTACGCAAGAACACACGCATGGCTCCGATCACAGCGATCGGGCGCCTCAGACGGTCCGTCCAGCCCGCGCGCTCGTGAGCCACCGAAGCAAAACAAGGGCGATATCGCCCCCCGAGCAACCCCAGGCATCACGCACCCCGGTGCGCCAACGCTTGGGCGACGAACGCGACGATCGCGCCACCCTCCAGGCGCGAAGAAGGGCAGGGAACGACCCGGCCCGGACGTACGTCGCCGACAAATACTTCACGACGCGACCGCAGCCCGAGCCCCGATGGCCCCGGGCCGCGGGCATTCTGTCAAGGGATCCGCAACGCAAGATTCCCTGCTAGGTTTCGAGCACCGGTCAACATAGCCAAATACGCGGGGGCTACAAACCCCAGCGTGTGGCTAGAGGATTACCGGTTAGCATGCCGAGCAGGGGGAGCCACAGACGATCTTTTCGTCATCCAGTACCTCCCCATCTACTTGGCGGACTCAGCTCGAGCATGGCTCGAGTACCTGCCCGCCAACATTATCAGGGACTGGACCGACCTCAAACATCACTTCGTTGGCAACTTCCAAGGCACATACAAGCGACCGGGGAACTCCTGGGACTCAAGAGTCAGAACAAGAGCTGGAGAACCTCCGGACTACATCCGGCGTTTCTCCCAACAAAGGTAACGAGCTCCACGACATTCGCGACAACGATGTCGTGGGGCGTTCATCTACGGCACTACCTCCAAGACCCTGGTCCACAAGCCGGGTCTTGCGAAGCCCAGAACCACCAAAGAACTCTTGGACATCGCCACCAACCACGCCTCGGGCGAGGAGGCCGTAGATATCATCTTCGACAAAGGGAAGTCGAAGCGGGAGACTGGCGCCGAGCCCAGCCCCTCCTCCGACCGCCCCGACAAACGGAAGCGCCACGGCAAACAAGTCCGCGAGGACCGCATAGTCGCGGCCGCCGACCAGCCGGGGAAGCCGCAGAACCGGCAACCCCCCGACCATTTCGAGAAACTGATGGAGAGTCCGTGTCCGAACCACGGATACCCCGTCAGGCACAAGTACCGGGACTGCGAGGTCCTAAAGCGTTTCCTTTCCGGAGCCCCCACGACGCCACGGGGCAAAGGGAAGAAGCAAGACCAGCGCCCGGCCGACGGAGACAAAGGCGGACGCGGCTTCCCGAACCGACGGATGCCTCATGATATTTGGCGGACCCGGCAAGCTACGCCCGGCCGAGGCAGCTCAAGGCGGCCTCACCGAGGTGCTCGTGGCAAACCCTGCCGTACCCAAATACCTTCGATGGTCGGAATCCCCGATCACCTTCGACCGGACCGACCATCCCGACCACATTCCGCAACCAGGGAGGTACCCGCTTGTCGTCGATCCCATTGTGGGAACAAAGCGCCTGACCACGGTGCTCATGGGCCGATGGTAGCAGCCTCAACATTCTTTATGTCGAGACCCTCGACGCCATGGGGATCCCGCCCAAGCCTCCGACCAAGTAAGGCGCCTTTTCACGGCGTCGTCCCTGGCCAGAGGCCCACCCGCCGGGCGTGTCGACCTGCCCGTCACGCTCGGGAGCCCGGCCAACTTCCGTGCACCGAAACCCTCACCTTTGAGGTCGTGGATTTTCTTGGCTCCTACCACGCCATCTTGGGAAGACCATGTTACGCGCCGTTCATGGCGATCCCCAACTACCCTTCCCTGAAACTGAAGATGCCCGGGCCGCGAGGGGTGATCACCGCGACCGCGTCTTTTCAACTCGCTTACAACTGCGAGAAGGACAATGCGAAGTTGGCCCGGCGATCGTCGCGTCCGCCAAACTCGCCGGCCTCAGGGCCACGACCGGCCTGTCTGCTTCCCGACTCCCGCCAAATCCGGTCGGGCTCCTTCAAATCCGCCGAGGACACGAAGGCCATCCAGATCGACCCGAAGATCCAATCAAGACCGCTCGGATCGACCACGCTTCCTACCAAATAGGAAAGCGCGCTCGTCGATTTCCTCCGCGCAAACCGAGATATCTTCGCATGGAGGCCCTCCGACATGCCAGGAATCCCGAGGGAAGTCGCCGAGCACTCTCTGAACGTCCGGTCTGGATCTAGACCCGGTCGCCAGCGCTGCGTCGCTTCGACGAAGAGAAGCGCCGCGGCCATAGGAGAAGAGATCGCCAACCTCTTGGCCGCAGGGTTCATCAAAGAAGTTCGCAAACCCTAGTGGTTAGCCAACCCAGTAAATGTAAAAAATAAGACCGTGCAAAGTAAAATGTGTGTTGACTACACAAGCCTCAATAAGGCATGTCCGAAGGATCCATTCCCCTTGCCCCGCATCGATCAGGTGGTGGACTCCACCGCGGGATGTGAGTGTCTGTCATTCCTGGACGCCTACTCAGGCTATCACCAGATCGCGATGAAGGAAGACGACCAACCTGCGACCTCGTTCATCACCCCGTATGGCTCGTTTTGTTACGTGACGATGCCATTTGGCCTGAAAAACGCGGGAGCTACATACCACCGATGTATGCAACCGTGTTTTTCCGATCAAATTGGCCGTAACGCCGAGGCGCACGCCGACGACATCGTTGTCAAGACCGTGAAGGTCGGCCGACGTCATCACCGACCTGGAAGAGACTTTGCGAACCTTCGACGGTACCAAGCATCAAGCTCAACCCGAAAAATGCGTTTTGAGTGCCCAAAGGAAGCTACTCGGCTTTATCGTCTCCGAGCGCGGCATCGAAGCCAGCCAAGACAAGATCTCCGCAATCTTGAGGATGGGGCCGATCTGCAACCTCAAAGGGGCCCAGAGGCTGACAGGATGCCTCGCGGCCTTGAGTCGTTTCACGTCTTGCCTCGGCGAGCGCAGTTTGCCTCTTTACAAACTCCTAAGGAAATCCGACCAATTCAACTGGACGAAGGAAGCTCAGGACGCCTCCGATGCGCTGAAAATTCTTCTAACCTCTCCTCCAGTGCTGGTTGCCCCGGCGCCAGAAGAACCTCTGCTGCTCTACATTTCCGCCACGACCCAGTCGTCGGTAGCGGCGCTCGTCGTGGAGCGAGCAGAGGAGGGACGGGTTCTCAAGGTCCAACGACCAGTCTACTTCGTCAGCGAAGTACTTTCCGAGTCCAAGGCGCGGTACCCACAAATGCAGAAGATGGTCTACGCGGTGCTAATCACGAAAAGAAAGCTGGTACACTACTTCAACCGGCACCGCGTCTCCGTGGTGACTTCTCTACCACTCGGCGAGGTCATCCACAACCGCGACGCCTCCGGGAGGATTGCCAAATGGGCACTCGAGCTCAATGGGCACGACATAGTATACATCCCTCGGACCGCCGTAAAATCTCAAGTTCTAGCCGACTTCATCGCCGAATGGACCGAAGCTCAGGCACCACCTCCGCTCGAAGACCCCGAGTACTGGACAATGTACTTTGACGGATCCTTCACCAAAAACGGAGCCGGAGCCGGGGTTGTCATTGTTTCCCCACTCGGAAACAAGCTCCAATATGCCATCCGATTACTTTTCGACGCAACCAACAACGTCGCCGAGTACGAGGCCCTCGTTACCGGCCTCCGCATCGCCGCCGACCTCGGAGCGCAGCGGCTGTACGTGCATGGCGACTCAAAACTGGTTGTCGACCAAGTCATGAAGGCCGCGGAACCTCGCGACAATGGATGGCAGCCTATTGTCAAGAGGTACGCAAGCGGAGCAGAAATTCAAGGATTTGAGCTTCACCATAGCTACAGCGGAACAACGGTGAGGCCGACCATCCGCCAATCTTGCCTCTAGCAGGGCCGGTCCGCCTGGGTTTTCGCCTCGACCTACACCAAGCATCCATCCGACCACCGTCCGGATGACCGGATGGGTGACTCGCCAAAGCACCTCCGCCAGGCGACCAACGGCCGGAGGCCGAGATGACCGAGCCGAGCCGCAACGCCCGATGACCCGACCGATTGGAGAAAACCCTTCCTCGATCGGCCGACCGACGGCTCCCTCCCCGACGACCCAACCGAGGCTCGCCGCCTCGCTCGACGCGAAATCGCTTTGTCTTGATCAGCGGCGACCTCTACAAAAGGAGCCCCTCCGGGATCCTCCGAAGTGTATCCTGGCCGATCAGGAAGAGAGCTGCTCCACGACATCCACGGGGAATTTGCGGACACCACGCTGGTCACGAGCTTAGTCGGAAAGCCTTCCGACAAGGCTTCTCTTGGCCGATCGTCATGGTGACTCGAACAAATCGTCCGGACGTCTGAAGGGTGCCAATTCTTCGCCCTAAGAAACTCATCTCCAGCGCAAGCCCTCCAGACGATCCCTATTACCTGGCCCTTCGCCGTTTGGGGACTCGACCTGGTCGGGCCTTTCAAAAAGGCGCCTGGGGGCTTTACCCACCTACTGGTCGCGGTGGACAAGTTTACCAAGTGGATAGAAGGTAAGCCGATCACGACCATCACTTCGGCGTAGGCGGCGGACTTCATCCGCAACATCGTTTACCGGTTTGGAGTCCCGAACTCCATCATCACCGACAACGGAACGCAATTCACGGGGAAGGAGTTTCTCGAGCTCTGCGACAGCTTCAGCATTCGCGTGGATTGGGCAGCCGTCGCCCATCCGCGAAGCAACGGCCAAGTCGAACGCGCAAACGGCATGATCCTACAGGGGCTCAAACCACGGATTTTCGAAAGACTGAAGAGATACGCGGGACGTTGGGCGGCTGAGGTGCCTCCCGTACTTTGGAGCCTACGGACCACCCCAACCCGATCGACCGGATTCACGCCATTCTTCTTGGCGTACGGGGCGGAGGCCATCTTGCCGATCGACTTAAACTACGGCGCCCCAAGGGTTCGAGCTTTCGACGAAACCCGGGGGCTCGAATCTCAACAAGACGCTGTCGGCCGACCGGCGAAGCGCGGGATATCGCCATCATCCGCTCAGCCAAGTACCAGCAGGCACTACGGCGCTACCACGACCGCAAGGTTAGAGGTCGGGCGTTCAACGTAGGCGACCTGGTCCTGCGCCAGGTTCAGTCCAACAAAGACAAGCACAAGCTCTCCTCTCCTTGGGAAGGCCCCTTTACTGTGGTGGAAGTCCTTCGACCCGGCACTTACCGGCTCAAGGATCCCGATGGCAACATCTTGTCCAACGCCTGGAATATTGAAAAGCTAAGACGATTCTACCCTTAGCCCATTTCTCTTTTACCTCGTCTACTACCGTGAGCAGCCCGACCCTTGGTCGAGCCTACGCGTAGCGTCGGAGTGCGAACACTCGTGTTAAACTTCTTCGCCTACTTTTCGGAAAAACGCTTGAACACGTCGATCACTGCTCGGATGGTCCCCTCGGACCCAAGAACGGTGATCCCGGCGCGCTTCACCGGAAAAGCACACCCGAAAAAATAGCGAAAAAGCGCACACGAAACTTCCGAAGAATCCAAATACCTTTCTCTTCCGATTCGACAGCATTTACATTCTTTGAGAAACGTAAAGCCTAAAAAACCAAAAAGTTTATCTTATTCTAGGGTCCCCCTCGCTTCGGTGATCTCCGGACTTATCGTCCCTCTCCAAGCGCGGCTTCAGCTTCCCGCACAATTTTTGCCGCAAAACGCAGCAGAAACTGGTCGGATCACCGAAGTCCGCGACGGGAGAGCCTCGATCTGCCCGGGTGCGGCGCCAAGAGCCGGAAGCCTCCCGCCCCCCCTTTTTGTGGCCTCTATGGTTCCCGGGGGAACTCGGGCCTTGCTACAGAAGGGTCCACAGACGAAGAGGTGTACGGCAGCATGATTGGGGCGACCGGCAGTGCATTTATTAGCACGGGCCTGGATGTCGCGGAAGACTCCAAGCTCCCTGAAGGAGAAGGAGCACGAGGGGGAACGGCGTCCTGTTCTCCGAATCGCTCGGGCGCTCGCGGCAGCGGTTCCCTCAGCTCGACGACCGCAGCCTGCCGCTCCCGTTCCCGCTCCTCCTCCTCCGCCTCCGGCTCAGCGACTCCCAATCAATCTCGTCACCCGGCCAGGCCGCTTCAAAGTGACCAGCTGCCGCTCCAACTCCTCGTCCTCCGCCTCTTGTTGAAGGGCGTCGATCGACCTCATCGATAGGTGGGCTCGACCTTGGAACAAGGTTGAGAGGGCAAAGCGACCATGAAAGCAAGTCGTGCCAGGCCTCAACGTCAGCTGGATGAAGTCAGCGCCCACCGCCGCCTATTTATAGGCGATACGCAATGACATTTAAGCGACGCTACCGAGGGGGTACCCGCCAAACATAATTCACGACCGCGCTCTTCCGAGACGATGGTGTGGAAGCCGAAGCGTCAAAACTAACGGTCGCGGAAACCTAAGCGTCGCCGATTCTCTACGTTGAACAAAAACGCCTCGAGAGTCTCGCCGGCCGCAAAGAAAGATAAGTGAATATCCCTTTCCCTACATTCGTTGTTGCTGCTTTAAAGTGGCGCGCAATGGTGATGACCAAACCGCCTCGCACCACTCGGGGGCTATAAGAGTCCCGTGGGTTGGTAACACGACCAATTGCCGGGTCCTCCCGAAATCGCCAAACTTTCAACCGGAAGTACTACGGCCTACGCCCCGGCGGCTACGGTTGTGAAATAGTACTTAACGGGAGAAGGAAGTGCCCAAGCGGAGCGACCCACGATTGGTCGGGAGCACCCCTCCCACGGTCGCGCTGACCGATTGGCGTGTTCCTGAACGCTCCCGTGTTTTTCCCGCTCCCTCACTTTGTAGAGCACACATACCAACCTACGCCCGACCCCTGTGGTCCCCAAGGCTATGGACGGAAAAAGTGGCCATTACAAACAAAGGGTGCGAAAAACAAGCACAGGGACAAAACACATACCAGTTCCCTACAAATCTGGAGAGAGCAAAGAAAAAACTGTTTAAAATTCCCTTTATCGTTCATCTATGAAGGACGACGGTCGGGGAAACCCGGTCGGCAATCGCCCTGGCATGCGGTTCGACCCGAAGCTCCAAGGCATCGACTTCCTCCTCAGCGAGCTCAAGCCTGGTTAAGAGTCCACTGGCCCCAACACCCGATCACGGATCTCTCGGCCGACCGCTCGCAAAAAAACATCAGCTCGGCCTGATCCTCCTCCACCACCTTATCCACGTCGCGGTAAGTGCGCCAGTTACCAAACCCCCGCAAAATGTTAAATACTGTCAAAAAACCGCAGGAAGAACAGGCGCCACCTCGAAAAGCGCCCTGGGCCCTCTTCAATCTCCGCTCCCAGGCCGGGACCGGGACACAATCGACGACACCAAGCCTCTGTGGTCATCGAGAGACTCGCCGGACCGCGTGCTAGAAACCAGCCGCAAAAAACGAATCCGGCTCCACCATGGCGAAAAACGAGCAAGAGGTGAGGACAAGGCGAGCCCCCAGCGGGCCCCCAGTTGGGTCGGCGGACGACCCAATCGCCTTAAAACTCACGTCCGGGACCATACCTCGCGCTCTCCGCTGAGTCTGCCGACGGGCGGCGGCCAGCACTGGATCGTGAACGGTCCAAGGTCCGATACGGGATCGAGTAAGGAAAGGTTCTTCATGGATCACCCCCAAGTGGGGTCGGATACCCGCGCCGGGATCATCCGCTAGGCAACCCCCCTCGCGAGGGGGCCACCAGGTTCCACCCGGATCACTCGCTTGAAGCTCCACGAGAGCGGCGCTCGAGCCAGCGAAGGCAAGCGCGCGTCTCTCACCCCCTCCAGGTCCCACACCTGCGGACGGGGCGTAAAACACGGGACAGATGGTAAATCCCTCCACCCGACAGCAAACTCGCCCAGCTCCAGCGTGAAACGAACCGCAACTAGTCCCGCCCCGGGTCAAGCGCAAGCATGCGAAGCACGAGCATCGCGTACCCCCCGACCTGCTCTCCGACCAGCTCGGGGGCTCGAAACTACACCCACCGGGTGCGCCACAAGACCGGTCGAAGATCGCCCGACCAAGCGCGATCCGGTGTCCCAGACGGCAAAGCGGCGGCCGGACAAAGCGCAACCCCGACCGCTTCTCCGACCAGCTCGGGGCTCAAAACTACCCACGGGTGCGCTCAGCGCGCACCGGTCGAAGACTATCTCGACCAAGCGCGTCCGGTGTCCCCAGACGGCAGCCGGACAAATGGACAGCGCAACCCCCGACTGCTCTCCGACTACCAGGGGCTCGGGGCTACACCACCGGATGTGCTCACACAAGACCGGCCGAAGATCGCCACTAAGCGCGGTCAGGTGTCCAGACGGCGGCAGCGAATGGACAAAGCGCAACCCCGACTGCTCTCCGACCACCAGGGCTCGGGCTACACCCACCGGGTGCGCACACTTGGCCGAAGATCGCTTCGACCAAGCGCGATCCGGTCCCGTGACGGCGGCAATGGACAAAGGCACAACCCCGACTGCTCTCCGACCAGCTCAGGGGCTCAGCTACACTCTCGAGTGCGCCACCTTGGCCGGAGACTCTAATCAAGTCAGCGTACTGCGACGGAGGCAAAACCCGAACATCTCTTCGACTGCCGGGGGCTCGGGGCTCTTGGCGAGTACCCGCACCATGGGTATCCTCGGCCCAAAAGACGACGGGCCGACTCCAGCCGATCAAGGCCCGAAGTTACGACCGCCGGGTAAGGTCCGAAACCACGACCTGGTCTCCGATATCCCGGAGAAGCGACGGCATTTATTGCATATCGGGCGCATTAAATGCCGGCCATAATGACGATGACGCAGCGGCACAAGTTCGCGACCCCCGCATTTACTACGAGCGGCGCGGCAACTACGGGCGACCAGAAGAGGCGAGGGAGCCGCGGCGATCCTATCGGCCCGCCACTTTCGGACAACCGAAACCTGATCTTTTCCTCTTTTTCCAAACCAACGGTGTAACCTCCCACCTCGCCTATATAAAGGCGGGAGGGAAGCGTGTAAGAGGGCGAACAAGAAAGGAGAATCAATACGATCCAACTCACACGAATCGAGTAGGGACGTTACGCCTAACCAGTATACATCTTGTGCTCACCCGAGTCAAGCCGTTCGAGGAGAGGGAGCGTGCACCCCCGTCGACCTATACAAATTTACTAGCCGGTGCCCTAAACACCGACAAGTTTAAGCTATATTTGGTATATTTTTTCAAAAACTTCGGTTGTAGGGTACATATCCATTTATAATAATTCAAATGAAACACATATCTTTTCAAAAATATATTCAAATTCAAAAATTTTGAACAAATTTAGATCACATACTTTGCTAATATATATATAATATATATTATATATATAATTAGCACATACTTACAATCAAACTACAAAAAAAGACAACTCTAGTTTAAATTTCAATTTAAACTTGTTTGAACTAGTTAAATTTCACATCCAAAAAAATTAAAACTTTTTCGAATACGACACATAGTGAAAATACTCATTTTAGATCATCGTGCCCAGACACCATGGCGTCCAAGTTTACACATACACATATTAGCGCTAATCTACGCTTACGTGTAGGCTAAGCTATTTCACGTGCCGGAAGAAATCATAGAGTAGCACGTACAAACCATCAACGTGCCCGCTCACTTCGTGTGTTGAGACTAAGTCAAACATTAGCGTGGCCAATCCAACTAATAAATATGTTCCCCTTGTTTGTATATGGATTTTTTTTTCTTTGTTTTAGCCATACTTTTTGTTGGTAGCTCCGATTCACGAACGGTTTTCACCAGTGGCTTATTGACAATAAGAGCAATATATTAATATAAGTCTCGCCAATAAACATCGCATGAATCAGATTTTATTATCCGTATATATAGATTTTACTATCGGTATACATATATTTTACTATCATACCAGAGGTTCAGCAGCTTGTACGTTAGTAAAATCTTACGACACATTCGGCAAATTAGCAGTAGAAACTCATTCATGTAGCATTTATGATCGGATCTTATATCATTATGTTGCTCTCGTCGTCAGTAAGCTACTAGTAAAAACCGTTTGTGAATTGAAGATGGCCATGAGAGAGCTTTGTTTCGAGGTATTGTGTAGAAAGAAAGTCGGCCGTGGGGTGAACTAGCGAAAAGTTGCTCACGAATGCATCCTACATAGGTAAACATATTTCTGCACCTGCAACAAGCCTCGTTTGTTACACACGCCATGGACACACGTGATGGCTGCTTGCTTGCTCAACAATCCGTATGGATCCAGGTATATTATTGTCATAATTCTTTCATAAGGAAGCGGTGACAGCAACTTGGAGTGCAAAAATTTACAGTTTTCGAGTAGTGGGTTTATTCACGGAGCATCAGAGATGGGAGGATACACGGTGGGTTCTAGTTGTCAGCATGCTGAAGGGCGTAGGCGGCGGCATACAAGGCGTATAAGGAACGGCATGGATGTAGCGGAAAGTGGGTGTCGTGTAAAGAAATGTTCAGTTTGCAAGGAGACGAAACACACTTTCAAGTATTGCTCGACGGTTTAGAGATCGTGAAATTGTTGTATGGAGTTTGCATATGAAATTATTGTACTTCATTTGCATGTCAATTTAGTGTATCGAATTCGTATATGTAATAAACATATGGACTTTGTATTTGTAATTGTTGCATTTAATTTGTATGTCTAAATATCGTATTCAAATTTTATGTATACTTATTGCATTCAAATTCTATTTGTAATTACTGTATTCGGTTTGTATGTATATTTAAATTTTTACTAACATTAAACTATTGAATTGCATGTATGGCGGACGTCGAGCAGTACGAGTTGCTTGACCCAGTGATAGACGCGACTCATCGGAACTGCTTAGCCACCTTGCTGCCATCGGACCGGGAGAGCATGGCGGGTCGATCTGTGATGGATTTCGGGCTTAGTGCACTGTTGTCATAGTTGCGTTACGATGTCTTGTATGTGTACAGTGATCGTTCTTACAATATTTTTCTACAGGCTGAGAGCGTCAGGGTTACTTCTTGTAGACCGAATGGTGGAGGCGACTGCCGCCCAATGCACAGGATAGACGGGGTGCCTCCAGGAGGTTCCCCTATGACAGGAGCTTACTACTGCTCTGGTAGACCACTGGCGATCAGAGACGCACACGTTTCACCTATCGTGCGGTGAGTTGGCACCGACACTGGAGAACGTTAGTTATTTCCTGGGCCTAGATTGCTCTGGGGACACGGTGGTGCCTAACGACGTCCACCCGGAGTGGCAGATGGAGCTCCTGAACCAGTTTCGTGGGTGTGCTACCAAGGAGGCAGGGTACACACCTTTCACTTCTGCGCACGGTCCGACGCAGAAGTGGCTGGTGCAATTCTACGTAAGTGCGATTTAATTTTTCTCATTTTTATTTCATTTCCCTTGTAGTTCTCGACCTAAGCATTACTTTTTATGGCCCGAGAGGATGGCGGACGGAGCGAGGGAGTACGTCATCAGTCACCACTTTGAGGAGTACCTGCTCTGGCTGTTCGACTGGATCTTGCTCTGCTCGTCCCACAGGGATAGCGTCAACAAGCACATGATCTAGTTTGCGAGGACGATCGCGAACACTGAGCTGGAGGAGATATCGCAGCAGGCTTGGGGACCTGCTGTATTCGCTGCCACCTACTGGGCCCTTTACAACGGGTGTCATCGCATGGTAGACTACTTACTCTCGCCGGTTGTCCTTTACTGCTTCAGTTGTGGTCATTCGAGAGGTTCCAGATCGGATGACCGCAGATGAACTTGGGACCTTACAGCGTAGGCTTCGACGAGGCCCCTGGGGATGACGTTGACCGTCCTACCATGGAGACGTTGTGGTGTCGCCGACGGGTAAGTACAATCACCTTTATCATCAATTGTATAATAATTTGCCATGTTTCATACTAACGGTCACCTATTTCGCTTTTGTGCAACCGACTTTCACCCCAGTTACGTCGCACGCTTCGTACCCCAAGTACGTAGCGATATTTGACCAACTAACGGATGATCGTGTCATCTGGCGCTCGTACCTCCCAAAACTCATCGATGCACGGGCACCTTAGGACCTCTCGCTGCAATGCACCATTGATGCCACCTTCTGGTTGACATGGTGTCACTTGGTTTTCGACGTGGAGGCCTATGCCGTCCACCATATCATGAGGCAATTCAGTCTTCGGTAGGCGTTCCCCGTCCCCACTGGTGATGTCGTCCCATCGAGCGTGCACACATTAGTTCTCTTTTCATAACTTTTAATTGCATCACTCTTTCGAATGTCCTTACTAATGAGGTTATGTTGCGAATCTCTTTATACAGATAGACACGCAAGGGCTTCATTGGTACTGTGAGCTAGGCAGCACACATGTTGCCTCATGCTCAGCAGTGGACGCATGCGTTGGCGGACGTGCACGATAAGGCTACCCTTTACGACCACGGCACGCACGATGAGTACATCCGGTGGTACAGCCCACGCACGCGCGGTCGAGTTGTGCGTGTCATCGACTCATCTCCGAGGCATGTTCCCTTCACGGCGGACACCTACCCTACGCAGCCGGACTCTGCTTTTCACCACTCAGTTATTACTTCTTTTGACATGTCATATAATGTATCGTTAATACAAATGTAACAATTAACAAGCCTTTAAATGTGTGCGTAGAGTGACCTTGCTAGGGAGGTTTCGGAGGAGGTCGCTACACTAATGGCCCGAGTCGGCAGGGAGACAGGTTAGAGGTCAACATAGACCACATGCGAGGGGTGTTGCAGCGTGTCTACGACAAAGCCTCTCGCATCGTCCACCTTACGTCCTGCAGGAGGCCTAGGGACGACGACGTACTACAAGTCCATGGGTGTTCGTCAGCTGTATCAATAGGTGCCGCACACTGTAGTTGGAACGGCGCACATGCAGACCGCCCCTCCTTCCGACGTGCCAGAGGGCTCTAGCTGGCACCGTTCCACACCATTTGTCCACATGACTACAGGTACACCTTCGTGGTCTCCCTTCATCTATTACGTTCTTTACAATATGAAGTGCAATAACGTGAAATGTTTATTTGGAGCCGTCGATGACCAAAGTGCAACCCGCTCCGGTGACTCATTCCACGTCGACGATGCCGTTATTGAGGAGTGGTTAACCGACCCCCACCAGCAGTCGCCGGGTGTCGTCCTTGGTCTATCGTAGCTCACTGATGCGCCCAGACCGAGTCAGCCGTAGCAAGCCACCTTTGCTACTTCGACAACACCAGTGCAGCCTGCTAGGAGTACTTGCGGACTGCCCCCTGACCAGCTGATGTATCCATTCGGACATGTGCAGCATCGTAGGAAGTCTAGGACACGAGGGGTTGCATTGCGTAGGGGCGCCAGCTAGTTATTTTTGCTTTCATACCTGATGTACTAATCAGATATGGTGTTATTCTTATGTACTATTTGGATATGGTCTTTTGCTTTGTTAACTTATGTACTACTCAGATAAGATCTTTTGCTTTCTTAACCACGATATATCAGCTTTTTCAGTGCGATTTGACAACACGCTGCCAGCGGCCTTGTCAGCCCGATTTGACAACACTTTGCGCACCGCGAAGTTACAACACATCAGCTTTATCAGTGCGATTTGACAACACGCTGCCAGCAGCTTTGTCAGCACAATTTGATAACACTCTGCGCACTGCGAAGTGACAACTCACTGCATGTTTCTCTCACCCAGCGTGGAGTGACAATACACTGCATATAAAACTACCAGCCACCCATGCATCACTTCTTCACTAGCCCAACCTCCACTACATATCAATGACAGACAGAGGAGGCACCTCAAGTCATGGGAGGAGTAGTCGGGGAAGACGGGGTCATGCCACACATTCATCCTCTGACCCTTCATGGTTTCGAGGTCGCAACCGTTCACTTGAGGCCGACGAAATCCATAGCCATTAGAACACAAGACTACTACATGCCCAGAAATCCAGTCTATGAGATCACACAGATCTTCCCAGGGCCATGGCCGAAATGCAAACACAACCTCGACACCGTAGTTCAGATTTGCAACGGGCCTCATTGCTACCTAGGACGTCATTTTTACCACTGCCCTTTATTCATGGTAAACACTACAACTCTTATATACTATTCGACGTAATCATGTCTCGCTATATTGATCGCTAACACGTAATATTACTTGTAGACCACATATTGCAAATTCACTCAATGGGTGGACCCACCGTATCGCTTATATGCCCAATGTTACAAGTACACATTGCTGGGACGTATTGACGACATGCGAGAGGATCTCGCCATGGTGAAGAACAAGAACGAACAACTCCGCAAGCAGAACGACGACCTCCAGATCTAAAATGACGACCTCCGTCGCCAAAGGATCGGGAGAGAAACAATGAGGAGGTCGTCCACATAGGCAACGACTACCATACTTACTGCTGCGCCAACCGGAGTTGCAGTTGTGCTTGTCACTATCGTGACCAGTAGCCCCGTCCACACTGTCCTGACGATCAACACTCCATATGGGTGCCGTATGGTTACTCATTCGAGCCTTCCCAATAGGGTCTACGAGAGCAGCATGACTTCTTTACAATCTCAAAAGACGCACATGTATCTTAACTGTAGTTTTCGTTCATGGTTCGTTCATGTCGTCGCGTCATGTCTCTTTTCATATTTTCTATGTCATATTATGCCCACCATGTCGTGCTATGTACCCCTATTATTTCTATATCATGCTATGTACCTTTACATATTTATGCACATTTCCTGTCATTGTTTTCTACATCATGTTATGCCATTTTATTCTGTACGAGCCATGTACTCAATGCCTTCATTCCATTTCTACCAATATTAAACGTCACTTCTATGAATTTTTTCTTATTAATATCTCTCCGCCTTGTTATTTTATACTTAAAAAACTTCCCAACCAAATTTCTGTCAAATTTTGTTAACGCATATATTATTTCTGTATTTTTTTAAATCTAGGCCGCATTGCCCTATTTTCGACATACTTATTTTTTATTTTTTTATTTTAAACAAATTCATTTGTGTTCCCCTCTTCTTTCTTCCCCCGCTTTCTTTCTCTTCCCCTCTCTCTTTTTTCGCTTGTTGTGCTCTCTGTTGCCATTTGGAATGGCGACAAATAGTCTAGACGACGACAGACTCTCTGTCGCCATTTCAAATGGCGACAAACTCTCTGTAGCTATTTGAAATGGCAACAGAGAGCCTGTCGGTAATTAAAATGGCGACAGACTATCTCACCATTTCAAATGGCTACAGAGGGGTATTTTTGTTATTTTTCTAATTGGCATATTATTTCTATAATTTTTCATCAAAAATATATTATTTAAAAAATTCCCTAATGTACCATCTCGAGGAGGACTGCTGCAAGATCAACTGCTCGAGGACTTGGAGGCACTCTTGCTGCAGTCACCATCTGAGGTTGCTGCAAGATCAACGACCACCCAAAGCTCCAAACTTAGGCTCAGTTTGTTTCAGCTTTTGGATTATGAAATTTGGATTATAGGAGAAGTTGTTTTTGATTATGAGATAATCGAGCCGAGCTACAACTTCTAGGTTTCGGAATGGTTTGGCGAAAATCAACAAGAATCAGTGAGAATCAGGTTTCAGCTGGATTCTGATTCTATGTAGAGAACAGTTTCTAATTCAGAGAAGCTATCCAGATTCCTCCTGAAACTGAAATGAACGGGGGCCTTAGCAATGAAATGGACAGGGCCTTAGCAAAGCTCTTAGCATGAAGCTTGCATCTAGCGAGGACATGAGTCCACTTCACCATTACTGGCAGGAGTTGTTGTACTTCCTCGAGGAGAACTGAAAGCGCATTTGCGTTGACTCTCTGGCTCTCAATCTGCGTTGCCCTTTTCATTTGGAAGTTCATCCAGTACCGTAACCGAGCTGTATTTCGCGTCATGTGTTACTGTCACCACTGCGAAGGGTGCTGCAGAGACCCTCAAATTCAAAATGGCTCTGGTCCTTCTTCCTGTGCCGAATTTAGCTATTTGTATATATAAATTGTGCTGCAAATATACTACAAATTACTTATTACATCTTTAGATTTTAATGTCGAATCTCATTGTGGCGTATTATAGCCATGTGATATATTTACTCCAAAATTACTATCAAATGCATTCCCATTTAGTGTCTGTATAAATAGAGTTTACTATTATACCAGAGGGTTCAACAGCCTATACAGTCTGTGTAGTAGTAAAATCTATATATACATATAGTAAATTGATGTTCATTTAGCAGTAAAATTTGAATCATGTGATATTTATTGGTGGAACTTATATCATCCTATCCATCTCGTCGTTGGTAAGCTACTGATGAAAACCTTATGTGAATCGCAGTTGTCAATAAAAAGTTATTGTTAGAACAAAAAAAGATTCATGTATAAACAAGAAATACATTTATTAGTTGGTTTGGTCATGTACTGGGGTGTGTGTGTATATGTCAGTCTAAAAATTTAGATTTGTGAACAATAATTAGTTAAAATGCATTTCCTAAATTTTTTTAGCATTTCCTGAATTTTTTGGAATCTTTGTCCTATTTTTCAAGCACTTTTTAATTTTCGCAGACCTTACAAATCAGTTTCAAAGTTTGAAAATATTTTATCTGTGAAAAATATTTTTTGTGAAATTTTCTATCATTTTAGAAGCCATTTTAAAATTTTAAAAATAGGGAAGACATCTCTCGAATTATTTTATTCGGAAATCAATTTAAAATGACGAAATCCTTCTCGGGCTGAATTCCTCTTGCGGTCTGTTACTGTTTTCCGTCTCAGCCTATTACTATGCAGCCTTTCGGCCCACATCCCCGCCAGTTGCAGATCCTGGATGCCGTTTTCTTGTTTCCATCTCCTCTCTCCCTTGGTGTATTTTGGAGAATACGCCTCTATTCAGATAACGGGAGTAGAAGAACAGACATGTACTGCAGCACGTAAAACATAGAACAGTTGGCAAATATCTAGAACTTTCGTTGCGAGGAAAATATCTAGAGCTAATTATGGCAATGTTCACATGTTAGGGGAAAATGAAAGATTTAGCTCTTTGGCATAGGCAAAAGGAACTTGGCATCAGGTAAACATGTGGCAGCAAAAACAAGTTGATTCTGTATATGACATACTTGAATTCACGGTTAGATTGGATTATCCCAATTTCAATGTTGCTGGAAGGGATTTGCTCTTCGTATCTGCAAGTCAGGAATTCAGTCAGGATGTTTTGGAATAAACATAGTAACAAAGAACAAAAGGAGGAATCAGATAACCTTCTTTCAGAGTCAAAATTGCAGTATGGATGGCATCAATAAGCTCCATGTCTTCTGTGTATCTACAATAAAAACACATTGAAGATCAATTCAACGAGTGCACTCATACATCTTTGGGAAGAGACGAACCTGTATGACATACTTGTCACTTACATTAAGAAAAGGAGAAATATGGCATTAAATTATATGCAGCATATTTATAATCAAATGGAAGCAAATATTACTATGAGTAACAGTGTCTCCTGAAATAGTATTAGCTAAGCTTGTCTAATCTACTTACCTCTTCTCAAGAAACGTCTTTGCATTTGACACAATTTTCCCCATAGCTGATGCTTTCCAGGAGAAGTACGATCCTGATGGATCAACCTATAGAAAAAAAATTGATAATGTCAACCATCGAGCGTTTTATTAACTATACCGCACATTGGATGGAATATTAGTCCAAAGTAGAGACTGCTAATGTTCACATTTGTCAGGTTGTCGTTGGCATAAAGATAATCTTGTTCATTGAACATTTAACAATGTTAAAGAAAAAAGGCCACTTATATAGTCCTTCGTCAATACCTGGTACAGCTGGGGACCCTTGTCATCATACCCAGCAATCAACAAAGATACACCAAATGGTCTTACACCACTGCAAAAAAACAAAGTCATAACGAAAATATATTATCACTAGTAGGGTGCCCATGCGTTGCAACGGAATCTCAAACTTACAACAATAATAATATTTTTCGTTAACACCTGATGCATTTTACTAATTTGAGCCAATCTAAACTTTGATTTCTCACTCTAACCTCACACTTTGCAAATCCTTCGCAGTTTCATCCTAACAATAGATTCTTTTAAGCATGGCGAGAAAGCAAAATGACCAACAAAAGAATTATTATTGTAGTCGCAACAAACACATGGCAGTTCAAAGGACTCAGAACCTTATGTGGAAAGCTATTATGTCTACGTGTACTTTGCAAAGCATGTAGCTCACCACTAAAAAACTTTGAAGGCTGCAGTTGTAGCTACAATTAGTAATGTTAGATGGTAAAGAAAAGCATTGCAAAATGCAACAAAAAAAAGTTGGTAATGACCTAGTCAGGTTACAGAGATGAAAAGCACACATAGAAAAGAGCAATCAGAACAATGCAAAAACGATGAAAGCAGATACAATAAGAAGCGCGAAGCAATGCATTATATTATATCTATACATGGTTCCGCACATATAAAAGTTCACCATAAAATTACCTATATGCTGATCCAAAGAGCATCACTGATGCAGCCTACGTAGGCACCTCTTAGTAGAGAACTACATGTAAGAGGTCAATGTATCATTAACTATATACAATACAAATCCAAAGCAGCTGCTTGCCTAGGAGCAGATGAAACCACGCACGTAAGGAAGATAAACAGGGGATCACTTTTTTGATGCATTTTTCAGCTGGATACGAAGAGTAACACCAGTTGACACGAGGAAAATACTCTTGACGAATGGCCTATCTTATGCACAAAATGATTTACTTTGCCTTTTTCCCACTGCTTAGTTTCTTGATATGCAAAATGGATGCTCCAGGAGGGACAACTTCACCTACCGATCTACAAGCATATTCAGAACCGATCAAATAACTTGACTGTCACATAGGCAGCACAGATAGTGAGGTACTAACATTTTCAAGCTAAATGGGAGGCATTCTAGTATAGAAAGGCAGTCCAAAACATTAAAACCAACCTCTTCTTAGTGTGATGATCTGTTGTGTCTGATTCATTGCAGCCTCCCTAGTAGGGGTGACAGGGAGGGGAGACAAAGAAAATCACAAAATTAGATAGAAATAAGAGCCTAGTTCAACGATATTCAAAAGATCAATCCCTGATACATGAGTATCTTTGGAGGCCTTTGTATCTATTTGGATTGGCAGGCTAACCAGGTGGGAGGTTGATTTATTCGGCGACAATAAAGGCCATAACAAAAGAATAAAGTGATATATGAAAGTTCCAACTGGAAATCCTAATCCACCATGTATAAAAGAAACCCCTTTCCAGATAAATGCTCTTTTAACACTGTTAAACGCCTTGACCACTTCAGATGGCAGCAAAAGGGTGTTTATGTAGTAGATAGGTAAGGTAGTCAGGACTGAATTCACTAAAGTTAATCTCCCCCTATTGATAAGTAAATTAATTCCCAGCTTGCTAGCTTGGATAAGAATTTGTCAAAAAGGCCAGCAAAGTCCTGACTCCTTGGCTTTGTTGTACACGTAGGAAGACCTGCATATACGAAGGGGAAAAAATCAATCAACCCAGTAGATTAGCAAATAGTGGTGCAAATAAGAATAGTAGACATCATTCAAGTTCAGAGGAGTCAAAAAGATTATGATAATTCACCTTCAGTCCTGAAAATGCCACAATAACCATGGCCATCCATTAAAACACCGATAAAATCAAACATAACGTCACAAGCTTCCAGTATCCACGTTAGCTACCTACAAATCTGAGAAACCGAAAACAATCTTGCTACCACCTCACCTGCTAAAATTTCCAAAATCCACTCAAAAAAAACAATCCGCAAAGTAATCCACCAATTCAGATCCATCTCTTCCGTTGAAGATCCCAACCAAACCAAGCATACAATCACCCACCACACAAATACCAGATGTAAACCCTTTAAATAACAGCCTATGTTTTCAATTGTAGCAAATATATTAATCCAATAATCATGGTATCCCCAAACCTAAACTGTCCAAACCAAAATCCAACATGCCCATCACATCAAAGTAGATTTACCTACTTCCAAATAGCTTGTGCCAAAACATGAACAAGTGCTTTAATAAAAATTGATGCAAATTGGTTTGAAAGCACTCCAAAGTCCAAAGAACTAACTTGAAGCTCCAAAATCCAAAGAAAGTTATATATGCTTGTTTTCTACGTTTGGGTGATATATATAAAATTTTATACTTGAACCAAAGCACCATTTATAGGAGTGCCAAACTTCACAAGCAATTACAGTATATATGGCTATGGCACATAATCGTACTTTGTTAAACAGCTGAAGGGCATCCAACTCATTCTCCCACTGAGTTTTGGACCAATGTCGAAAGCCCAACGACATGCACCATGCTTATTGATCGCCCAACCCAAGAAATCATCGACGTGATCTCGAACAAACAAAATCAAGGTCCATATCCTCTTCCAATGCTTCTAGCTCGCATTTTTCAACAAACAAAATCGAACAGCAATCATCGAATCAGTCTTTCTTCGAACCCCACAAAATCAAGGCATACATACAACAAAGT
This sequence comes from Rhipidocladum racemiflorum, assembly GCA_036346355.1. NCBI lineage: Eukaryota > Viridiplantae > Streptophyta > Magnoliopsida > Poales > Poaceae > Rhipidocladum > Rhipidocladum racemiflorum. The sequence continues at coordinate 34,942,946 of CM070580.1, read as the reverse complement.
AGCTCTAGCGACGCATAACCTGATCGTGAGAGAACACCAGTTGGGTCAAAAACGGAACAAAGAGATAACAAATACCATCTTCTTATAGGATTGGGGAGCATGTACTGTAGAGAGGTGAGGAAAGAGGCTCCAGCACTGGCACTCCAAAACACTATGCACTCTTCACTCTTTGCAACTACAGCAGGGAAGGCATGTAACTACGATATCATAATAACATATCCGACAAGAAAGGCCTAATTAGTTGGTCATTTACACCATGCAACAAAGCTGGAGTAACTCACACAGTCGCATTACTGCCATATAAGACATCCATTCCATCATTCCTTGTAAAGCCAAGATAGCCATGATACAACCAAATTGGCGCCGAGCATCACACGCATCAACCAAGCAATGACCAACTCGAGAAAGGTTTACCCATTCCAACAAATGGACCCAATACATTAACTCCCTCACTCTACTAACCTTAGACAAAAGGCTAAAAGCACAAAGGTCTCTACACGAGGTTGAGATGTCCGAGTAATCAATGGAACTAAACTAGCAGTGAGGCCTATCGAGGAACAAATAAATCGCTAGCAGCCTCTCAATTTCTTCTCGCAAAATTGGACCGATCGAGCCGCCAACAAGACCGGATTAGCAAACCTCGTGAACGGCCAAGATAACCCACGGCCACACAGATTCAGCGAGCCCGGGACGGTAGAGGGAGGGGAGGAGAAGAGGAGAGGAGGCCGGTACTCACGATGTAGGAGAGCGCGATGTCTGGTCGGAGAAGTCTGAGGCTCCATCGTCGTCGGGAAAGCCTCCTCCTCCGCCTCGACGCTGCGTCGTTCGCCCATGCCTGAACCCGCGGTGCCTCTCCGCCGCCTCACAAGCGATAGCATCCGCCACCAAAGACACCGGCGGCCCCACGGAGGCCCGCCCTCCAAATCACAAGTGAGACGGAGGCCTCTGGCGACCGGGCGCTGGGACCGAGGCACCAGAGCGCTCTAGGTTTCTGGATCGCAAGATTTGGAAGGGGCATGGGAGCCTTCGGCGACGAAATGGCGAGGATCCATGGGGTGACGGAGGGCACGATGGTGAATATAGATTTGTAGATGAAGGGGCAGTAGTCTAGGGTCTCCATACCTCTCGGGACAGGCTGCAGAAGGTGAGGTTGGAGGCGAGAGGAACGCGCTACCATCGCCGCTATCTCCATTCGCGATAAACTTCCCAGTCGTGCCGTCGCGTCGCTTCCTCAAGGCATCGCACACTCCATCATCGGCCATTAAGGCTCGACGCCATCGCTGGCAAGAAGCGCTATCCGCGACACCCCACGCGAGAGTGGAGCAAAGAAAAGGGAGATGGCGAGGACTTGGTGGGGCAACAACAGTAAGAAGCGTGGCCGAGGCGGCCAAGAAGACGGCAGTGCAAGGCAAACGGGAAGGAGGGGAGGAGAGCGGTTCCTAGCAAGGAGCGGTCGTTGGATGGCTGCGTGGGGCGAGGAGAGGAGCTGGAAGAAACGCAGGTGTGGGAAATGGGCCGAAGAGTCGGGCCGAATAGCGCTGGGTGGATGATCCACTAAGGCAGAGTAAACTCCTTCTTTTATTAGTTAAGATATCTGCAAAAAACAAGGTCATAACGAAAATATATTATCACATCAAATCCACAATGAATGAAAGAATGATCTTCAGGCTTCAGTGCTTCACCAATCACTATAAGCACCATCAAAAATGAAATCTAGTATGCGTGTTCTAAAAAACTGTTGCAGGTATTGATTCCTATGAAGTTTGAGCTAATATTTTTCGTTAGAATGTTGTGAACTGTTTCAAAAATAAAAAAGATGACGGAGCAAGCAAATCTTATCAGGGTTATTATATGTACATAACTTGCTTAGCTAGCGTTGCATTTTAATCTACAATATTATCCATTCCAGCAAAACCCAACGAGTGGACCACATGGATCAATCAAGTCCTATACAATCTTACAAGTAGTAAATTTAATAATTATTGTAGCATAACAATTAAGAAATATTTAAATCAAAACATATTAACATTGTTACATTGTGTTAAAAGTTTGGTACCAAAAAAAAAATGCAAATTGTATTGTATGGCTAATGCAAGGTTTTGAGGATAAAAATATCCAGCAACTTAATTTCTAATGAATAAATCAGGCAGAGCATTTTCATGGTTTAGCAATCTCGTGAAATCAATGAAAATCAACATGTACGAACTTAACATACCGAGATTGTGTGAACTCCTGCATAACAGCAGCAGTTCCTCGGACTAGCTGTTGAACAGGTAGGTTTCCTGCATTTGTCAATAAACTTAACAATTACTCCCTCAGTCCAAGTTTATAGGGCGTATTTTTTAAATGGTCTTGTCTATAAATATAGAGCGTATTTTATGTTCCAATGCAAATTAGTCTGGTATTCCCTTTATACCTATAATAAATATCCAGATTTACTTGATATTCTCTACATGCATGCAATGAATATAGTGCTTAAAGATAATAATTAGGGGTAGTCTAATCATTTTCAATATCTCCTTGATATATGTGCCAAGAAACGATACGCCCTATAAACTTGGACGGAGGGAGTAGAAAGTAGGCATTGAAATATTCACTTGGAAAAACAGGATAGTTGTTGGCTAACATAAATGCACGCGTAAGTTATTAATGTTTATCATAAATCATTATGCAGAGACCATGAGTGATTTAACAACATTTTCAGAGTGAACTATATTTTTCACAAAGATGGTACACCAATAGGCAACAATAGTCTTCATTGCTTCTAGCTTCTTTACAACACTTCAAGATCCACATAAAACATTGGTATCTTCATGAGAAATTTACCCATATCAGTGGCTTTCTGATTATTAGAGTAACAGTAGCAATGTTTCATGTTTAAAATTCCATGCAATATACCCAATAATACAACTTATGAGCCATTAAAATAATTTAACTTCTGTTGTTGGTTGATTTCAAAGATTTTTTCTTGCATGCACTATATTCTAGACAAAAAAACATAGATGAGATACACTTGGATTAAACGATGGCTTGGTTCGGTAGTTGTGCATTGTGCAATAAGGATCACTTGGATATTATATTTTCCAAGACATAAAAAGGTGGAGGTATATCACTTTTGTAAGAACACTTTCAAAGTTTTGAACCACAACATATTTAACGAAAGTGTAGACCAAATAAGCTGTCAAATACCTTATACAATTGATAATACTGTTGTGCTTGCTTCCGACTTATCCTCACTTAAACACAGAAATCTGGACCCATGCCACTGGAAACAATACAAGGCAAGCATATGGACATATGCAACCAAGAAGTGAGCATTGACAATCACGGATCTACGGAAAGGTCACTAATGTAATGGTGTGAAGTTGATAGATTTAAGAAGCAACTTGAAGAGAAAAATAGCTCCACCTTCTAATGTTTGAATCGTTAAAGCTAAATTTATTTCTCAATGTCACCTCCGTAATCGCCAACCTTCATTTGACTATTGCGAAAATGGATGGAAGGGGTGATTCCTATCTTTGGTACTCGCTAGATCAAAATGAAGCATTTACAGATTGTAAGTTAAAAGAAATTGCCAGTGAAATTGATCTACTAAACCAAATTTGCAAGCTAATAACAGTCAAAAGTCTCGGTTTAAGAAAATATTTGCTGGGAAAAAAGAGTCTGCCCACAGATTTCCAGTTATCAAAATTATATGTGCATGCATGTAGATATCATACGTTCATCTACAAATCAGCTTGTGCTCTTGCATATTCTGGAGAACCTGGACATATCTTCTTCTTTTTTGCGTCATTTCAGGAGTATGTAGTTTGTACAAAGTTTCTTAAAAGGACAAGAAATGTCCCATACTCCCATGTGCTCATGAAGACAGATCACTCCAACAAATTAAACTTTTAATCAGTGTGCCTTTTTAGTTGTTCTTAACACCAGTTCATCAGTGAAAAGGGGTACAACCGTACAATTAAGATGTAAAAGCTAACAATGAAACCCTAGATCAGCCATGTTGAAATATCAAGGTTGGGGTAATTCAAAACAAACATATAGAACAAGGCATCCAAGATATGAAAAACAAAAGTAAGACAGCGTAAAAAGTACCTGTAGACTACTCCAATATTTGGAGTCAATGTCTGCATAGTTTGCACCTATAAGTTTGCATTAAAGTGTTTATTAATGCTTCTAGAAGAAGAACAAATAACAAATGATACTCAGTGACTAAATGAGGAAGCTTAAATTAAGGATGATGTTAAACTTACAGATGTTTCATCCAGTAAAATAGTACGCAATTTCTTCTTGGTGGCGATAACTACTCCATTAACAGCTGTTAACACACCAAATGTATCTCAGGATAAATAAGCAAGGGAATAGGCAGGCAAAAATATAAAATGGTTATTGTCTAACCGTCATGTAATGCCAATAGAACAGAGCAATCTGATAAAAATGCACCTGCAATCCTAAAAATCCTTTGCAATAGAAAAATGAAATGTATTAGTATTAACTATGTACAAAATGTATGTCAAATAATAGTTTAACTCAGTGCAGACACAAATATTGATTTCGTAAGTTATAGATCCCAGATGTTAAATTAGCTTCCGCGACACAGCTGCTGAGTGGCACCAATTATATTAGCTGATTTCAAGGGCAAGTAAATTATCACTGTATTGGATATAGACAAACAAAGTACAAAGAAATGTGCAATGACAATCATGCAATTTGGGCAAAAAGGGTCATCTTGCTTCCAAATCCCAAAGGGGGCCGTTGTGAGTAGTGAGTAGATGTGGCTACTATACATGTAAAGAAAAAATGAACAACTCATGGAAGGAGTCTCACTATGCATAATAGCAACTCAACTTATCATTTCTCAGAGTTGATTCTAGCATGTGCAGAAAGATTATTAAGGTGTAAGCTAATCATGCTGAGACTGCCCATGCTCTTTTTAAAGAAGCACTTCACCCATAATACTCTAGTCAGGCATGGAAGCTTTGAACGACTTAAAAGAATATATCAAGTGCAGGAATTCTCAGTCATGCCGAACAAGTTAGTCGTGCATGGCTGCAGAAATATGTTCCTTCTATTACTATGGATATGAATTTGTTTGCAGAACATGTAAACACGTAAACACTTCAAACTTCACAACAAGTATCAGTTTCTGCAGTACTGGTAGACATCCAGAACACAGATAAAATTCAACTTTGCAGCGGACAAACTCCGCTACATCAACGAACTATGTTACACCAACGAAATAAGAAAGATCCAGCTTTTATCCAATGCATTAGCTCCATTAGTTTCCATGAACATTCAAGAAACTCCTGAGGCTCGCAGCTTTCACACTCAGATGCGACTCCACTACGCGCACTACATTAGCAAATAAGCCCAACCACATGTCAAGTCATCTTTATTTTCGCATTGTGATTATGCAGCTTCAATGTTCCACAGTCCCCAACTCCCCATTGGCACCCAGACAATGAGACAAAGACAAATTCACCACAGCTACCAAACCTACACACACAACTCCACAATCCCAACTCCCAACTCCCAGGTAATATGATAGGTTAACCAGAGCGCGGGCACCCGCAATTACACGAGACCAAACCCTAAATCCGAGCCGCACTCGAAGACTGGCATTGGCCCTAACCGAAGAAAGCATTGCAGGAAAGGAGTAATTAGCGCTCGGGCACGGATCGCACGCACCTTTGATCCCGAGGGGGGTCTGGCCGGACCCGACCGCCGTCAGCGCGTGCTCGATCTGCACCATCTTCCCGGATGGGCTGCAACGGGATCAAGGAAGGGAGACCGCATCAGGACACAATCTCCGGGAAGAGACACAGAGGGAGAGAGAAAGGGGGAAGTGTAGAGAGAGAGAGAGAGAGAGAGAGAGAGAGAGAGAGAGAGAGAGAGAGAGAGAGACCTGAGGGTGGTGAGGGGGGAGGAGTACGGGCTGTCGCCCATGGCCGGCTTCTTCCTCCTGGAAAATTTCCTTCGATTTCGATTTTTCCGTTTCCTTTGGCGCGCGTCGTGGCCTCGTGGGGGGCAGAGGAAGAGAAGCCGTCCGATCCGATTGGGCTCGGACCCTCGGTAGCATCGTCCACCGTCCGATGGCTCGCTGATCGTTCGCTCCCGTGCTCCGATCCGTCTGTTGCCACCTTCGAAAGTCCGATCCCCATCCCCTGTTGCATGCCCCTCTGCTCCCTAGTTAGGCCTTGTTTTTTATAACAGGAATTTTCATATGATATAATTATGAAAGGTACTTCTATGCTTTTTTAAAAAAAAATTGTACAAATGTTAAAGCATGAATAAAAGGTAGATGGTGATTACTTACCTATTCGCTTGCTTCAAGATTTGTGTAACTTGTATTAAAAAAGGAAAGCATAGAAGCACTACCCAGGATGATTAGTTGTCGGGAACCAAACAATTCATTGCCAGACAAATAGTTGACTCCAACTATTTTTTATTGAATATAGGGTCTAACGGCCAAGTTTTTACAAAAGAAGGTGTAGCTGGGCCCGAATATAATACAATCAAAACACCGCACAGGCAGAGCCTAAGTAAAAGACTAAGACCTCAAAACCAAACAAGATCGCCATCTACGTATTCTTGGTCGCTCCAGCTTCTGGAAACTCTGAAAGGGTCGGGGGTTTGCAAGGGTGAGTACGGGAGTACTCAACAAGTCGCACAGGAATATACTGAATACTATATGCAAGGGATAACAATTGGAGGGAACTGGTTTAAGTATTGTGGATGCAAGTTTTATTTTCTAACCCATTTTACATTTGAAGCACAAACCATAAATAAATAGTAACTGGGGGTTCCAAAGTTCAACACTACTTAGTCATATTCATAAATTCACCAAAGTTACTTGAGCTTGGTTACGGGTGTCACCCCAAATCAAACTTAACTTCATTAACCGGAAGTACGGCGTATTCGAATACCATCATGATTAACTCTGCAGATGTGCTCAGCTTTACCCACAAGATATCTATGGGCATTAATGCCAAGCGCTGAATTACATGCAACTTAAATGCATGCGGCCAAGCCGAGACCATCATAGCCTTTTGATTGAACATTCCCTTGGTAGCTCCTACCCGATAGGTACTCGGGCCCACCGTCCTTGGGACTCCACTGGCCAACACAGGAGTCGTGTTCCAAGTCTAAGTAGGCAACCTACGTTGTGAGAACCGGCGAATGACACCTCATTCCCGTTCCACCAAACCCTTCGGCCATTCCACTTCGGGAATGCCACTCCCCATTCTCCTCACTGAGAATGGTACCACCAAAATGCAAGTATTCCTAGGGGACGATCAATGTTACTGAGCTACGTCGGGAAACGGTTCGATCAACCGATCCGACTCGTGGTTAAGCGGAAACCTAAGTTATTTACTTTGCTCAAGGGGGTTATCAACCTTAATTTGCCAAAGATCAGCCATACAAACACAAACTCAATCCAGTACCTACACGTACCGGCCACCAAACCAACCATTGCATTAATCATCACCCGGGGATCAGACTCAACTCCACCTCGTGGATAGCCCAATACTACCCCCTGACTGTAGCACTTTTATAAACATCCGAGTCAAGGACTCGGCAGCATTTCTTTTCCATTTTAAAAGCATTTCAACTAACTAACAGGAGTAATAATAACTAACTTAACATGGCATATGTTATCATCTAGGGTTACAAAGGATTTAAATGATTCAATATTTTTCAAGGAAGTTCCATAAGCAAATTGGCATTATCTAGGTATCATGTCATTCTAAAATAATAGTTTTCAATATTTCAACATACAACAAAATAATGTGATATAAAATAATTACTAAGTATAACATGGCATGAATAGGTTCAACATGATCAATGGTGTACGGCTTGCCTTGCTCGGCGGTTGGATCGGCTGAATCATAGTCGACGTAGTTGTTCTTGTCTCCTGTCGGGAATGGCTCCTGCTCCGAGTAATGCTGGTGCTCCTCAAACTGTCCAACGACCGGATCTAGCGTGAAAAGGACGAATGACAATAAACAAACGGAAAACTAAATGGAAACAAAAACAAAAAATGGAACCGGGCCGTGAGAGAGAGAACAGAGGGCAATTTGGTCATTTTGGGAATTGTGGAGACTCCGAATTGCAGAGCGGAGGTCATTTTTGGACTCAGTGGATCGAAATGATTCAGAAAAGTATATTCGTGGGCCTCTGGGGTTTTCGGGATTTTTTGGGATTTTTCTGGGCTTTTCTGGATTTTTAATCGGATTTTTCGAATTTATTAAATGAATTTAAAAAATCCAAAAAAGAAAATGGCCATGGGCCAACACAGTGCTGGGCTGCACGGCCCAGCTGTGTGGTGCAGACGAGGGAGGCCGGTTGGGTCGGCCAAAACCGGGCGCGCGGGGGAGCCTGGGAACCCTAGGGCTCCAATGGCCGCGACGGCACGACAGCAGCGGCGGTAGGGCCGAGGAGAAGAGCGCGGGGGAGGCGAAGGGCTCACCGGCTTCATGCGGATGAGGCGGGGCGAGGAGGGCAGGCGAGGGCGAGCGATTTTTATAGCCACGCGAGGGAGAGAGAGGAGGCGGTGACGGCAGCGGCGACGGCGGCGCATGGCGCATGCGATGCACGTGCGGCGTGACGCCAGCGTGGTAGCGGATCGGCGAGACCGGGGCAGCGCGAGGAGGCGGAGCAACGTGGCGCGAGGACGCCGGCGGCGTGGGCGAGCGGGCGAGCCGGGCCACGAAGCGAGCTTGCAGGCCGGGAAAACGGGCCGAAGGCCCAAAGCACAGGAGAATATGGCCCAAAACGAATTCAAATCAAATCTCCAATTTCAAATTTAAACCGAAATTCGAATAAACTCCAATAAAATTAAATTTTAAATTCTTTTGAAATTTCAGGTTATTTCATAACCGTTGATGCCAATGGCTAGCCGCTGCTGCTAGGGCTGTGCGTAATTTTACCGAACCGAAAAACCTAACCTAACCGGTCAACTTGGTTGGACCGGTTTATGATATTTAGCCGATATGGCAAAAATATGATTTTTAGGATACAATTTTTTTTTGTAAAACCCCGAGTAAACCAAAATAAAAAACACATGTATAATTAAATAAAGTAATGATCAAATATGTATAAAGCACGTGTGAGCACTCGGAAATATAGATCGGACCTCACTCGCGCGTTAGACTAGAAGTGACACATATACTCCACTTAAGTGTATGCTCACTTTCAATAATAATCACGTGCATGAATGTTAATCAAATAGCCCTCACCCAAGCAAATATGAACTACCTGATTATCATCGTACACACTTACGCAACCAAGAGAGTTCCGATTCTTTTTCGAAGAACTATACCGGGATTGAAATCAACCCTTCTGGGCGTAACACACGCAGGTCACCTCAGAACCTTTGTACCGCCCACACCTACAGAGAGTTGTGCATCGCAGTAGGCAAGGAACAACGGTTGCTCGTGTCCACGTGTCAGACGGTTGAGAACAATTCCGAGTACCCGGATATGTGACCAGCGCTAGTTCCCAAGATCAAAGCGTAACGACCACATATCCCGTATTCGAAATGAATCATTACACATACACACATGTAATTGATATAAAAGTAATCTAGCACTATTACAACTACCTGATCCGTGGCCGATCGGCCAAATAGAACATATAAGAGTAAATTGCAGCGAAAATAAAGCATAAACCAAAAGCAGGATAACAGTATGCCCATCCAAAACCCAAAGGCAACTGATTGGAGAAAAGCACAGTTTGTCCATCCAAGTACCCGTTTGTCCTTGGAGCGAAGTATGTGTCATCGTGTGAAATCATGTGCTGAAAAATTGGCTTAGTGATGAATTTGGTACTGCAAAGTGGTTGTGCTCATAGCATGAGTGGTGCATATGCTTGTGTTGTTTTAGATGATTAATTGATATGCTTGTGATAGCATGGTAGTTGTTTTGCTTGATGCAATACGCTCGTGTGAGTGGTTGCATGGATTGATCTTGAGTCAAGTCGTGGACTTGTGCTTGTACACGGTTTTGTGTTTGTTCATATGCAGCTGTTGCTTGAGGTCGAATGTGGTCGGTGACAGGATCGAAACTAGGTTCATGGAGGAACTGAGGTTTAGGACTAGGTTTAGGGAGGAACCGAGGTCCTAGTGGTCAAGGATGTCATGCGGGACGTTCGGACTAGAGAATGGTGAACGTGAAGACGAGTGAGTCACGCGATAGCGGCAGGTGGGCCGTACGTGTGCATGCGAGAATTTTGAGTTGTATGCATATATTAGGCCATTGTTGGGCCAGATAGATATGCATATAGATATTTAATTAGAGATGAGAAGTTAGCAAGTTCTAGTTGTATGGAAATCGGTCTCTAGCATCTTGCGTGTATACGGCTCCTTAACGGAATCAGACGCGCCTGGAGCCACATAAAAAGGGGGAGTTCTCTCAGCTGTGGTGTACCAGAAAAAGGGAAGATCAGAGATTGGTTTTTCGTTAAAGAATAAACTAGAAAGAGAAATCATCTTGCTGGTAGTTAAGATGATGCGTGGGTTTTGATTCCAGAAGTGTGTACTGATCTTCGTGATTCGCAACGACAGAGCAAAGAAATTTGCGTGCTACTCTGATCTCGAAGCTACAGTACCCTCGGTGAACAATAACTTATTTGCTATAGTATTTTTTGTTTACCTTGCTTTTCGCTCGCTTGACTATTTTAGTTTTAGATTAATTCATTATTTTATTGTGATAATTTTGATTTGATCCATCCAAAATATTTTTAGGGCATCAAGAGATTGATCTAAAAAGTTTGATTGGTTAATTCCTCGTAGAGTTTGTTTAATCACGAAATTAGGGTTTAATAAATTTTTGTTATTATTGATACAGTCAACTTGCGAAGCTTATAAATTTTGATCCGTAGATCCGATTGAGCTGATTCTTCTTGGGTTAGTTTCTAAATTGAATCTAGTTTCTACAGTTCAAATTTTACATCAATCCGATGGTTGGATCTTCGGGAATTCATGTTTTAGTGAACCTCTATCAATCTGTTTTTTTGCTTGAGCTGAAGCAATTTTCATAATTTGTTTTGGGGTATTTTGATAATCACTAAAAATTTGTTTTAGATTCCACACAATCATTCACCCCCCATATGATTGTTATATTAGTCTATATCGATCCTACACATCGGGAACCTCTTCATTACCTTCGTCTAAACATTTTACATAGAGCAAACGGTGAGTACACACATGTACTCGCAAGACTTTAGTATGTGGAAATAAGGATACATGCATGGTTAGTTCAAAAGAATTAAGCTTCTACACTAAGTTTATTTTCAGCATAAGACATGTTTTATTTGCAAATGAGCAGTTTATCAAATGGTAATATGATTGTAAAAGGCATTTGATATGAAACTAATAACAGTAAATAAAATTTAATTTCATCATTTCATGACCCTCCATGGCCATGAATAGAGAGTATATCATAACCACTCATAGTTTAAGAACAATCCAACCCATTATAACACATTCTCTAAAATCTTTGCAAAAACCAAAACTATACTTGACATTACTTTCCTGAGTTGCTCTTAACTGTGAACACGGTTAATTAAATAGATTTAAATATCTGCATAGATTGTACACTTTACTCATATGACATATTCTAGCAATCATGTTAACCATACCACGTGATACCTATCGTACCCATTTTGCTAGACTGTGACAAAGCCATCCAACTAGTTAGTCTAATCTTGCACCAGCTCTGGTGATGTCTGACCCTTGCTATGGAGGTGGAAATCACGACCTGTACACACAATACTAACGATGGTATATGCCACATCGCGTCCTTCGAAATCCAAACACGTACACATAGTACTAACGATGGTTTATGCCCCATCGCATCCTTTACCCCATAGCAAGGCATACACTTTTGTATTGAAACGCTTCAGTCCTAACGCATCGGTGAAGGGAGCACCTACAAATGATACCATACACCCGATTAGTCCTTACTACTTTGGCCTGCCAAAATGCAAGGCTAAACTTTAACTAATAAGTTAAGGCTATCCCATACTAGCACATGTGGTTGCACAAGTTGACCCAAGTGATAGCATCAAGTTCGGTCCTTAGGTTGACTCATGTGAGAATCTTCTCCTATTTACGTGCAAGTCCAACCCTCGCATAGTGCAAGTCCATCTCTTGCACAACCAGTTATAACATATCTCGCCCGTGTCCAAATCATAAGTTTTATTTTTATTTTTACCAGAATATCAACAATCTTTCATCATGTCAAATTTCAAATTTGATCAACTAGTATATGAAGGATTGAGATGGCGATCAGAGGGAGGGAGGTGAATGATCCCAAATAAAACTTTTCCACAGTCAAAGTACTCCAAACAATCCCACAATGAAAATCCGAAACACCCAAAGATTTTCCTTCAAACTGGTGCTCTTCAGATTCGCAAAACCCGCAAAAACCGGAATGACTAGACAACTATGTGTACCCCTTGATTGCATGGATGAGAGCCATGAAACATGTGAGAGATTTTTCAATCACAATCCTGGTTATCAAGTGTCCAAACAAAAAATAACCAATTCAAATACTTCTTTTTTAAAAGAGATCAAGCCAAATCACCAAAGTTTCTTTTAGGAAAGCGAAAGTAGATTTTTCAGGAATTGTCCTCAATTGGAGCAGGTGGTTGGTGGATTTTCGTTGCTTCAAAATTTTTGGGAATTTTTCTTCCTGTGATAAAATGAGTATTGAAACACTCCACCCAAAACCACCCCAAAAAGCCTTGTAGAAAAATCAGTAAAAATCAATAACTACAGATAGTTAGGAACTTCGATCAAAAAGTTTATGGCTCGGTTTTGATCTCATAGCGCCCAAATGGTGCAACCAGTGAACTCCTAATTTTTTTTCATAGATGGATATATGAGTTATGCACCTTCTTCAATAAGAATCACTCAAAAAGGATTTTTCTAGATTTTTCTAAAAATCGAAGACTGACTGCTGCGTGAAGAACAAGTTCAGGACAGATTTGCAATCTTGATATAAACTTGATCTCTAGTCTAGCCTTGGGTGCAAGAGAGATGTAAAACCAAATGAGCACCCTCAAGACATCCTTGATCAACAACATTTAGAATGAGAAGAGGCAAATCCAAATTGCGAGAAAGTAAATTGCGGGAATTTAAATGCGGGAAAATAATGTTGAATTTAAATTGCATAAAGGAAAGACATAATATAAATGTGGAATTTAAATTCACAAGAATGTAAAGAAAATCTTTGTATTTTCTTGTTGAAAAGTTTACAAAGCCTCACTTCATGTGGGCAAAGCTCAAAGGAGCAACTCAAACCTTCAAGTGAGGGAGGGACCACTCCCCCTCTATTTATACTACTCTTGGGCCACCTACCACCCTTGGTTGAGTCCCTCAACCCTAGAGCACTCCAACAAGGGCTAGGATTAACCCACTCACACAACCATGCAAGGGCAACCCAAAACCCTATACACACAATGGGTTTTCTTGAACGGTTTTCAAAGCATACTACCTAGACCCGCTAACCTATCAACTAGACCGCGATTCAATGACTGTGACACCCCAGAATGTGATATTTTAAAATTCGGCATTTCGGTACGACTTTATAGCGTGTTTTCGGGCTGTTTTCGAGTGTTTGGGCCTCTCCGGGGGACTTTGGGCCTTGGGGGTTGAGTTGGGCCTCCGGTGGAAGGGTTTGGGCCCAAGGGGGGGACTTTTGGGCAGCCAAACCTAGCCCCACCCCTTAGTGCGCCCCCACTCCCCTCTCCCTCAACCCTATCCGCCACCCACCCCTCTCCCCCCCATGCGCCTCCCCCATTGCCTCCTCTAGCCACCACCTTGCTCCTTCCTCCCCACCACCTATAGCCGGCCCTAGGCGAGCTCCACCACCACCCCTTGCTGCCACGCTCTTCCACGCCGTTGCCCTCGCCATTGGGGAGCTCCACGACGAGAGGATCCGGCGGGATTGGCGCGTGGAGGAAGATCGGGCGATCGGGAGGCGTGTTCGTCGGATTCTTCGTTCGTCGGGCGAAGGTATGGCTAGGGGTAATTCTTGGGGATGGTCTAGGTGTTGTGCTATAGGATGTTTGGGTGTTGTTAGATATAAAGGTGGTGCTGCGATTGGATATATTTGATGAAAACTAGAGATTGCATAGTGTTCTGCTTCGGGCAGATTGGGCACACGGCCTAGGGTTTGAGTTTTCGCAATTTTAGAGTTAGAATTTGGTCGGCCGCCTGTTGCGAAAGTTGTATATAACTTCAATACCTTTAATTTGACACCAAGAATTCTTATTTCCGTTCAGTCGTTTGAAAGTTATGGCTGTTTTACCGAACGTGTTCAAAACTGTGATGAGATTGGGACAGATTACGTTGTTATGTAGATTAAACAAATTTAGAGGCCGAATCAGCTTTTCCCAATACTTATAAAAAGCTAGTAAATTTCCTAAGCTACGATAAAATGTACTCTTTTACTTGATTTGAACTCCTAGAACTCAAGTTATGCTAGTTTGAAGCCTGCTGTCCCGGCGAGACAGATTCTCTGTTTTTCGGTTTTGGGAGTAGGTTGCGAAGTCGGGGTAGATGAGCGATTGTGTACTTTTTTGTGGGCACATTTTGAGTGTGTGGTATCCATGTGCAGGTGGTGTGACCCCGGGAGTGCCCTCATCATCTCGCCAATCTGTCGCCCGCGGTTAAGGCAAGTGTATTGGAATGGGTAGCGTGTTGTATGTTGCTAGTCTTGACTAGATGCAAATGGATTACATGATGTGATATCTTGCCATGATTAGTGTTTGCCCATGATATGATGAAAATGGTTTATTATGATGCTATGCAATGATTAGTTGAGTTATGTGCAAGTTGTTTATGTTTATGGCATAATTGCATACATAGCATGATAAATGGCCCGGTCGGTGAGAAAGTCATAACTAGTCCGGTAAGGTCGGTGAGAAAGTTATGACTAATCCGGAGCGCCATTGAGTAAGTCCTACCTCGTGATTCCATCCACGGTTGTGAATGAAAGCGAGGAGTAGGCACCCTCCGTCTACGGGATGGAAGGGGAAAGAGGGTGTGCACTCGGCAATACCGGTATGTGCTTCAAAGAGACATGTGCATCGTATTGTATTGCATGGATGACATTGTTTTATGAGATGCTTATGATGTTCTATGAGATGCATATGAAGATGATTATGACAATGTTATATGAGAGCATAAATGAAGAAGTTTATGAGTTGATTCTCATGATGTGTGTATGGCATAAAGTATGTATGTGAATTATTATTGTTTTTGTACCATTGCAATACACTTTGCTGAGTGATGAACTCACGCTTGTGTTTTTATAATGTTTTTAGGTACCATGAAACCAGCATGCGGGAAAGGGAGCTAGTCACACGTCATCACTTAGCATCACATATTTAAACAATGACATGTTCTTTCCTTTAATTGTGATGATTAATGCATTGAACTAAATTGTGGTTTTGATGCTTCGATGGTCGTCATGAGTAAATGATTAGTCCATATTTGACATGTGACGGTTAGGCTTATATCCTTAGTGGTATGGTAGCTAAAATTCCTAATTGTCATGTTATTGCTATTGTTTATTATGCTATCTTGATATGTTAATATTGTTGTTGCTTCAATTCATGGAAAAACAAAGGAGATGCTGCCGAAATTTTCAGTTTTAGCATTTACTTCTTTGCTGTAATTTATCTTTATTTGTGGTATTTAGATGTTGTTTAGTTTATGTTTGGTAACATTCAGGCATACTAGATGCCGCGGTGTTACAATGACCCTCATCGATCCTCATGGCATCTAGCTAGTATCATCACCTTTTCTTGTCTTCTTGACTTGCCCGGACTCCGTCTCCAATCATCTTTCGGCGATCTTCGACCGTCTGGACCTCTAACGCACCTCGCCTAGTTCCGATCATCCTCCACCTCACCATGACCTAGCACCGTCGTCCTGCAACCATCAAAGACAAGGAAAACCTATCACATAGCAATGTCCAACAGTAATATGCAATAATCATCACACATGCTCAAACAAAGATCTTATATCGTACGTATGTCTGAAGTTGACACAACTCAAATTGCATCCTTTTGAATTTCAATTCAAATCAAACTCAAACACGAGCACACCTTGCTCAAATAAAGTTAAATACTCATCACAAACATAGATGGACCTCCACATGGTCCTTCAGTATACCCATTCTTTCAACTTCTATAGCATGACTAAGCATATGCAATTAATATTTGATTATACCCATTTTACATTTCATAGAATGTTTAAACCTAGCCTAAGGTTCAACAAGGTTCTCATGTCAATAATATTAAGTAAATCCCATAATTTCTGTAATACAACTACCGATTCCCACAATGTAGCTACTTTATATAATTACACTCATGCATAATAATTTGATAAAACAACATAGACATCATAAAATATGGATCAAAATGATCAAATAAGGGTGCTTACCTTGTTGCTCGTCGTTTGGTATGTAGTTGAGATCAGTGGTGGGGTCGTCATCGATGTACTCAGATTCGTTGGCGTCTACACATCGTTCGAGAAGAAGCACAACAAAACAGCAAAATAACCGGCTTTAATATAGGGAAAAGAGAAGTCAAATGTAAAACCAAATTGAAACTTACCAAAAGTGATGTGTGTGGTTTGAAGATTTTTAGGGTTATCATATTGTACACATTGGTTCTATTATTCTTCTTATTCACGTTTTGGTCCTTTTCATGCTATTACGCTAAAAGACAACCTAGGTTTCATTCTAGGGCAAGACTGCTTGACTTTTATGTATATGTTATTTTTATTCATCAAATTCAAGAAGCTAAAATTATAATTATATGCATGAATAATTACGAATCCAAGAGGCTAAAGTTATTTGGATTCATTTAAAACGTATTACCATGCTATTATCTGGTGTACTATAGAAGGCATATTTTAGGAGTTTATGCATAATAAAAGTGTTAAGGCATTTTAAAATTAAAATTTATGAGAATATTATAATACCTTATTTTCATAATTGTTCATTAATTTAAGATCTATTTTAAAGGTTTTTAGGACTAGTTGCATTATTAGCTTAAAAATCACATCTTCAATGTTGCTTGAATCTTTCTAAGGCTTAAATATGTATAAACAAAGTAGGAAACCTAAGTATGTTTTTTTTTTTGCATGAATAGAAATAGTATCATTCTTAAAGGTCCTATAAATTGGTTTCACTAATTTTGAATCATTTAAGTTATAAACATTTATATTTTTGCATGTATTGAAATTCAAATATTTTAGCATTTGATACAAACTAAGTCCAAATTCATATATTTTTACATATTTGGAGAGCTTATGACCTCAGGATTGTGATAAAATTTGTCTCATAAATTTTGGAGTTAATTTGCGGAAATTTTATATAGAGTACATTTTTGGCCTAAAGTTTAAATTTGAGCTCATTTACTGTACAGTGATCAAAACTAAAATATTTTTGCATATTGAGATTCCTCATGGTTTTAAATGAATTTAGAAACTTATCTCACTAAATTTAGAGTTTTCTAACAAAAGTTATGAGCATTTGAATAGGCTCGGTTTTAAAAAATTCAGAAAAAAAATGAAAAATACATTTTCTCTGTTGGAAAGTGTATTTTTACTATTCATTTGATTTGCGTTGGAAAGTGTATTTTTACTATTCATTTGATTTGAATACTCCCCGTGCCAATTGACAAGCGGCCCCACCCGTCAATGGCTGCATGTGGGTGAGCCACTGATGGCTCGGGCCAGCATGTCAGCGGCACGGGATAGAGGAGGTGAGCTTGCCAGCAACAAGGAGCGGCTGGAGACAGTAGGTCGAGTGGAGGCGAGAAGGCCCAGCGGCACAGTCGAGCGAAGCACAGCAGATACGGCTGCCGGAGAGAAGGAAGAGGGGTGCTTAGTCTCAGCTAAGGGGAAGTATCAGTGGACCGAGAGAAGTTGAATGGGATAACTTGGAGGAGCGGAGAGGGGCCGAGGAGGTATGGTGGTGTGCGATTGGAGGTGGTGAAGAAGATAGAGCCGCGGCGGCGTATCGATCGGCGGGAGCTGCAACCAAGGCACACTGAGGATTTAGGGGACCTAGAGAAACATGATAGCAAAAGGAATTGGCGGAAGGGCTCACCAATCGAAGGAATTGCACGAGCATACTCGCCGGCTTCGTGCTCCGTGCTCCAGTGAAGTTTTTCAGGCGTACTGTGATGGGGATGAGGTGGGGCGAGCACAGGAGGTAGGTGAGGTTTGAGATGGCTTAAATGCATGCTGTGGCAGAGCAGGTGAAGTGCAGTATGGGCGCGACGCACCGAGCGAAGCGGCGTCCGCGTGGCGCGCACGCTTTGCCTCGCCCATGCCTGGCACGCGTGCGACGTGGCCACGTCATGGCATGGGTGACAAGGGGAGAGGGACGGGGAGGCTGACCGATGGGGCCCGTGGCCCATGCAGCCCCACTGGGTAGCGGCGGTGAGGCAGTCGCTTGGCGCGATAGCGTGACAATAGTTGGAGCACCCTATCGAGCACCTGATATGCGTACTGTATAGTATTTAGGGCTGAGTAGGTAGGATAGTTAGGGTTGTCCAAAAGTGGTTGTAGGAGACTTTGTTAATTCTGGAAAATTTTGTGAACATAGCCCAATGAACAAAGTTTCAAATGCCCCTAGTCTCACTCAATTTGCAGCTGCAAATTTCAAATGAACATTCTTGAAAGTTTGTTATTTTTAAATGTGTAATTGAATTTTTAGAGCATTTGCATGTTGTTCAAAAATTATGAAAAATTTATATTTATTCATTTCAGGCGTTCTAGTATTTTATAAAATTATTTCATAGATTGGGTTGTTTAGAATTTTTATAAGTTTTTTTAGAATGGTCCAATTTGGGGGGAAAGAGATTAATTAAAGAAATTAAATCTTTACTCAAATAATTTAGTAAAAAAAAAAATCAAAAATTGCAATGAAAAGCGTAATGAGCTACTTTATTTCATTGTTGCATTTCTTAAGGTGTTTCATCACGATTTCATATGGAAATAATATCACTAGATTTGTCAAAATAATGGTCTAAGATGTGTAATAATTTTTACTAACGTGTAACTAGATTAAGTAATAGTCATATGCGTGTATTAAAAGTCATATCGATGTCGAAAACGGCAAGTGAAAAAGAACAATTCACGTTAGTTTGATAAATATAGTATTTACTGATACCAAACCGAAATATTATGGTATTTATCGATACCAAACAGAAATTCTATTTAGTATATTTGGTATCGCATTTTAACCACCGTATTTTTTTTAAAAAAAAAATGTATTCACCAAATAAACCGTACACACAGCTGTAGCTGCTACTCCGCATCACCCATCACGGCTACCGGCCGCCGCTGCCCTGCATCACAGAGAAAACCTGAACCTACCGCGCAGTGCCACACCATAACCAAACCGCCCGTAGAAGACATGCATTGATCTCATCAAAGAAAAACAATGTTAGCTCAAAAAGAACTTTTGGAACCTAACGAAGCTCAAACCTTGAAAAAAACCCTCTCACAGCTGACCCAATTTATGTGTGGTCATAAGACAGCAGTAACAGTAGGCTACCCTCAAAGCTTCAAAAACTAATGCTCATCATCTCGTGCCCAAATTACAAAACAATCAAGTATACAAAAATAGCACAACATCAGCGTTACAGCTATGCTCTCGAATAGCTATGTTAAACAGTTAAGGACCTTATGCGAGAGGTATCCTAGGAGAAACTTCTGTACATGCTTAGTTGCTACCCTATAACCGAGCAGCAATTCACAGGAATGACACCTTAGGATGGAAGAAAAAGGAACATGTCCCCTGCATAGCCTGACCAAAAAGCTCCAACAAAGGACCTTTGCTTTTTTCTCGTAACAATAGGGCCATAGGTTGTCACTTGGCAACGCTTGGTTCCGCCTTCCGCACACAACTCAGGAGCCATGTTATCAGCCCTTTATGCAATCGCACAGTTGAATATTTGTTGTTCCAAATGAAGATTTGTAAGCAAGTACGTGAAAATGAAGGATGCTAGCCTCTATTGCAACCAAACAACTAGGTTAGCTCACTCTTGCTCCATATCCTTGGACTCAGAATTTTCTTCTTCTATATTGTCCTTCATAGCCACATCATTTGCCTCACCATTTCCTTCATCCATCTTGCTTCCTTCCTGCATCATGGAACCCTTTACCTCAACAGTGTCTTCCTCCATCTTATTATTTATCACCGCATCACTTGCCTCGCCATTTTCTTTCTCCATGCCCTCCTCTGCCTTATGCAGAAAACTACCAGCATTGCCATTTTCAGGAGGGGTTGCATCGGCATTTGTGTGAGGTGCATAATATTGAATGTATTGCATCTGTTGCAGAGAGAGATGGTGGTTGGGGTTGTCAGTTTTTAAAAGATAAAATGGCAACAGAATTAAATTTTACCAAACAGAGGTTAGTACTGGACAATGTGATATATCGTACCTGACGAAGATGATCCAGTCTGAAAGTCACTAGGTGTCCAATATCTTCAATACCAGTCATATAATGAATATTTCCAGTTTCCCCCAAAGATCGCTCTGTAAATGGGGTGGACTCTTCCAGATTCAAGGCAAGCTCATCAGGCCTTCGGAGTAGAAGCTGGAATGTTGGCTGCAATTCATAGCACTGTTCAAAGAGCGAACGGCGGCAGAACACATACAAGCCCAGACGAGCACGGGACATTGCTACAATAAGTCTTCTGACATCACGGAGATGGCCCACAAAACGGGTCCGAACAAGAGATAATAAAATGAAATCATTTTGTTGACCCTGGAACTTATCCACGGTGGTAACCTAGATATTACATATCAATCGCAAATGTCAGCACAAAAAAAAAACTGTTAGCTTGACAAACATATCACAATCACTGGATCAGTATAAATTACCTTGCTCGGTGGCTCAATATTCCATGGCTTGCATCTTCTATTGATAACATCACGAATGAGAAGCTTCTGACCATTGTAAGTGGTTAATATCGAAATCTTTTTGGCAGGGTACCCGATCAGACGCATGTAGATATAGACACTAACAATATACTCAGCCTCCCCTTCATTCTGGTAGAACCAAGGAGAAGGAGCAGACTCGCCTCTGCCACGGTAATCAGGAACATCAACCAGCTGATACTCGTAAGAGAACCCAGAATTAGATTTATGGAAGATAGCCTCCTCACGTACATAAGGCAGATCTCCCAGTTCTCTGTATCTCCAATTATAAAGTTCAGCGATACTAGGTCTGGCACGGCCCTGAGCATTGAGCTCAATATAGGGGACACCAAGACGAACAAACCTTGTAAAGAGACTCTGGTCCATGTGGCTGTACTTTTGAAAAGCCATGTTCTTCACGACAGGGGGTAACTGATGGTGATCACCAATTAAAACGCAACGCTTGAGACGAGCGTAGCCATCTTCCTGCCGTTGCAGGAGCATTGGTATAAATGTCTCTATCTCTAATATCTGCGCACTTTCTTCCATCAGCAAATTGTCATATTTGAAACCTAATTGAAGAAAGTCTCTCCTCTTCAATGCTGCATGAGTACAGGTCATGGCAACAATCTTGGCTTGTTTAGTCATTAGATAATTTGCTCGTTCTGCTGTTGATTTTAGTAGCTCAAAAGCCCTACACTCTTCCAACTCTTGGAATATCGTAGAAAGATGTTTGAAACAACCTTTGGCCGCATGCATATCTTTCTCAAAGGACTCACCAGTGAAAATAGGCTGTGGGGTATCCGAAAAAAACTCTGAAAATGGGAACCGCTCTTTAACAAAAGAGGGCTTCTCTTGATTTTGCGCACAAGCAGCCAAGAATTGCTCCCAACGGGCATAAACATGTAATAACCAAAAATATGCAGCAGTTTCACAGGTGTAGCTCACATCTTCAGGAAGATGAAGGGATCTTGCCAGTTTTGCAACTTCACCTAGCAGCTCTAGTCGTCGAACCAGCATAGCATTGACACGACCTTGACGGCTAAAGTCGAGATCAGTTGCCAGCTCTTGCTCACCCTGACCAAGACGAAGAAGGTACCTAGCAGGCACATCCCTCTGAAAGAAACAAGTTACATCTGATGACCAGTTGAAGAATAACGTGCATCAAGACGATTATATAGAGAGCATCTAAGGGGTTAAGATATATTTCAATATGAAGATATACTGTCTATCATGAAGTGAATAAAGTATCTCAGGATCCACCAGTTAAAATACTTGAATAAACTAAGAATCAGCGCTGGGACATACGTAGCACAAACATTGTATGGAAATGTGGCGTACAGAATCATTTCAGCTGGAAGCCCTCAAGAACCAAACGATACTCCATTTTTTCCCCTTCAAATTCAATTCATAGAACAAAATGGAAATGGCATGGGGTAAAATTGGCATCTTGCAATTACAAGGGACAGCAACAAAAATATTCAAGTGATTTGCAGTCAGATGTTGCAACCACTATGACTGACTAGTCATGCATTCATATTAAAAGGATGGCATTGGATCAACTAACCACTGATATGTGGCATCTCTCAAAAAAAAAGTATTAAATATGCGGTAGAGTTCAGAGAATACTTGGGACTGTGACAGTACCTGCATTATCTTCTCAAACAAGTCATTCAAAGCTTGGTTGGAATGGGTTATAATCAGTGTTCTCTGTGAAGGACAGTTGTGATATAGAACATTTAATATCTGCACAGCTGTATCTGTTTTTCCCGTACCAGGAGGACCAACAACCATTGTCAACCCAGGTTGAATACCAGATATTATAGCGCCGATCTACAAATAAACACTATTATCACCGCCAGAATTTCAAGTCGAATCAGATACTCATTTATCTCGAAAGCAACATCATTCCATCACATTCCAACAGGCAAAGGTGGCACATAACATAAGTGCAAAAATACAGCCAGTGCTAAATATAAAATTTTCTGTTATTTTAGTCCCGATCCCAGGCATCCTAATGCACACTGAAACACAATGCCAGAAAACAGACAAACATAGTCAATAGTCTATCACTCCATCTAGAAGCCATAATTTGAATAGGGAAATTAATTTTCTGTATTCTGAAACAATACTCTAAATTGCTGTTGCAATGCTGACCTGGGTGGGTAGTGACTGAACTCTGCAAAATGTGAAGTTTATATGCCGTAGTTCTATCTAGAACAAATACTTATTCAAACCCAAATTTCAAGTTATACCACCTCCAGTTCAAAATAGAAGTTTTTTCCTAAAGTATAATTATTAAGTGTTGTGAACTATAAATGTCCTCCCCTAATAGCCATCTCAATTCACAATGTTCTACTTGCTTCCAAAGCTGGATATATAAAGTAATTAAGTGTTCTCCTCCAAAGTGATAAAGTGCATGATTAGCATAAGGCAAAAGGCTGAAGACACTGTAATGCGCACAGGAAATGCTTTAAAATGTCCTGGTAGGTTTTGTATGCACCAATTGAAAAATCATGGTTTATATTGGCTGAGGGCCTGAAGAGTACCTGAGTGGATGTAAACCTCACTGAGTTCTGTTTAGGTTTATCTTGAGGATACGGCCCTGGATCAGCCGGAATATAAGTCTCAACCATTAATTTTTCTTTCTGAGACCCTTCATCATCAGCCATATTGTTCTTAGTTGTCAAATCAGAGGAGTTTAAATTGCCGGGTAAAGCATGACTGATTTCCCTCATTTTATTGGACAACTTAATCCTAAAGGGAGGGCTTGGATGCATGTTTTCTGAACCATCTGGGTTGATAAATGTGACCTATAAATAATTTGAGGTATTAGAATCTTTAGAATCAAGATGAAGAAGAAAGGACATCCACTTTGAAAAGACTAGATTTGAGTTACAATATTTACCTGGTAATCTGGAAAGCTTTGCACTACATGGTCAGCATCAAGAAAAGTGTCCTTAAAATCTATTGTTTGCAGAAGCTCAGGCATGTTTGTCCACTGCGCGGCAGAAGGATTTCCGTAACCCAAGAATATGTTATGCAACCACTCAGGGACTACACATGTTTCATTCATTAAATCACGTATAGATTCCAAGATTGCTTTGAAATTATTCTCCTTGGGTTTCCTTCTCATTAGAATATTAAATGTTCCATACACATTTGCTGCACCCTTCTCTGCTACCTCCATGACATCAATGTGGTACTGTGCTGTATCTAAGGCAATTTTAACAGTACGAATCTCACCCTTGGGAGGTTTCCACTCTTCTCTCTTAATCCTTCTTGTAAAGTCATTCATGAGTGTTCCTTCTTCATCGCGAATTTCAATCACCTCACATCCACGCACATATTGCAACCCTAGCCTTTCTGGCACAGTTGATTTGGCCGCCTCCTCAGGGCTAAGAGGTTCAAAAGATGGGCGGATTGACAACAAAAATAAAACATCATGTTCCTTCAGAGCATCCCATTCAGATTTGATCTGTGGTCTGTAGCTTGATATGCTAAAAGTAACATCAGCAGTTACAGCAGAAGGCTTAACTTCTCCGATGTTTGGCTGCTTCACTTCTGCAATCTTAAATTCCTTAATTGGAACAGCCATCCTGGACCACCCACGAAAGGCAGTGTCTCCCTCATTGTTGATATAAGCATGTAAATGAGGAACAGCTGCCTGAATATCTTCACGAATTTCATATGTTGATTCAAGACGAAAAAGATTAAAATTCCTCAACAAATAATCATGAAGCGTCAGAAACTGGAGATTGAGTTTTGGAAGGGCAAGGCAGCCTTCTCCAGAATAATTGATGCTAGGAACAAGGCTCTCATCCCACATGATCTGTTCATTTGGATAAAGAGGAAGTGCATTAACTGCATCTTTCTGGGATTGACGCTTCTCAAAGAAAGCAACTAGCACCTCGATAAGAAAATCACGCCTTCCACTGCATGGATCCTTCTCTGAAATTATTTTAAGCTGTTTATAGAAGAAGATATTAGCACCTCAATGCATGCTTTCCAGCTACATATGTAAGTCTAGCACTTATAAGCAATGAGAATTTTTTTTGAAGCTATCTCCAACATGAAAGATTAAACTGATTAAACATTCATATTTTAGTTATGTTATTTAATGGTGTGGGGCTGTGGGCAAATAAAAAAAGAATAAACATTGGCTGAGTTTTGGGAAGCAACAACTAAGGTGAGAAAAAATTGAAAGTCACCAACAAACAGCGGACAGTCCATCCAGCACAAGTGAATTATAATTAACTTCTAACGAACATGTATCTGATATTTTATCCTTTTATCCAGGCAGTGGTCTTGTAGGTATGCATGCATTTTTTTTCCTGCTCTCTTAGCTTTCATGTTGAGCAGCATACAACTAGGAAAAATAGACCTTAAATGACAGACAACAAGAAGCGTATCAGCCTGATGTATGTCAAGAGAATACTCCCTCCGGTCACAAATAGTTGTCGTTTTGGACAACATGGTCTCCAAAACACATCTTTGACACTAGTTTCTATTATAATATATTTATAAAACCTAATAAAATTATAATATTATGATAGTACTTTTCTAGACAAATCTACACATATGATTGTCATGTATCCAATTTAAATATTTAAAAAGGTAATGACAGTCAAATTTTCGAAAGTTTGACAACACCTATGTCCAAAACGACAACTATGTGACTGGAGGGAGTACTATTTACAAACAATGGCAACAACCTGATAAAATTTACTATAGACAAGAAACATAGATAAGTGAAGTAACCATGTGAATTGCTCACCTTATTACAAACAAGATCTTGCAGTTCCACATCTGACAAGACAAGCAGCTTCTTTGCTAAGTCAACACGCTTATGTATGGAACCAATATTACACAAGGCAAAGTCTCGCAACTGCAAAATTAGAAAAAAAAAAGAAGGAAAATTACTATTTGCCACTACTATCATACAGCAAATCAATGTGAACAAATGACAAAAAAACAGATAATAAGGTACACACCTTAGGCACTTGTTTGAATGCTAGCAGCTGAAAAGCTTGGAAACGGGAATAATGTGCTATCAAGATATCATCATCACTGAGCTGTGTTCCGGAATGATCATTAATCTCAAAGCCTTCATAAAACTGCAGCAAATCCACCAACTGAGCAAAAAGGCGCCCCTTTTCATGAGTATAGAGTGCACTTAAGTGGCACTTAGCAACAACAGCAACATCAGCAACAAGAGGCCTTAGAAATCTGCATAATAAACAACATAAGAGGGGAACAAATATACATACATTATACAAAGACGAGCTGAATTCTGCTAATATTGCCACTTGCCAACAAGATTTAACTGGACCAAGATAGATCATTCACTTCAGGAATGTAGTTAGATGTTATAGCATAAAGAAAGATAGCTGATGCCTTTAAAAAGTATAGTTAAAAAATGAAATGGAAAACATGTTTCATGGACATGAAAGGAACAACCACAAACAACCTAATCAAGAATTGATGCCCGGTTATCACAAGATATGGATATGAAGATTCATACACAGAAAGATCAAAACCCTAGAGAGGGCCAAAATATGACGATTTACAAAATGCTCAGCGTGGAAAGAATCAGGCACTTATCAACTAATGTTTATAACTCTGTTTGATGCACAAGAACTTTGAAAGCTGTATGGCCACAAGAGGCAGTTATTCAGAAAGCAAATTGCACCTAAGTCCTTAAATTTGTACGGGTTTTCAATTAGATCCATTAATTTGATGGCTGAAAAAATCTAGGTCCCTAAAGCTTCTATAAGTGGATCAATGCTATATTGCACAAGGGGCTTCGACCACGTGAAGAAATTTTGCAAATATATCGACCTGGATGTTGAGTTCTCAGGTTCTTAGATCTAAGTAGAAAACCCATTAGAGTTGAATAACCAAGGGTGTAATTTACTCTTATACTAATCAAAGATGTTGCTTGCTACTACCAGAGAAGTAACAAAACTGTATACATACCGTCTAGTAGGAAGCTGGCTCAACATATCAATCAGAAATTCCATAAATCTCTCACAATACAAGACACAAGAATCATCAACCTGCCCACTAATTGACTCATTCAAGACAGATTCTTCACCACCATCCTGATTGGATAATACAACCTTCGAATCGAGAATCTATACAGAAGTTCCACGGGAGTTAAGAAGAATTCTCATCTAGCAACAACATAGTAATGAGAAGAGTTTCATAGGCACACCTCCAGGAATTCTTCAATTAGGTTCCCGAGGAATTTATTCTCAAGAATTTCAGAAGGATTACAGGATTGGCCTTCCTTTTTTGCCTCCTTTGCTTCTTTCCTTTTAATTTTGGTCCACTTTTTAATCAATTCAGGATTAAGGCAAAGTTCCATCTGTACATGTTTGAAACAGAGATATGAACCCCAAGGAAAGCACAGAACAAACGAGTCTGAGGGGAGAAAACCTAGAATTACCTGAAGCCGTCCAAAAGAAAGAGTATGCCACAACTTAAGGCTTACTAACTGGAGTATAGTTTCCCGGACAAGTTCATCCTCCAAACTCTGCAGCAAAGAATGAGTTAATGGGCCACTGAAAGCATGTGCCACAACCAACATGTAGTAACAAACACAAAAGTAGATAAATGAGCAGCCTTTGCATACATCAATTCAATAAAAAAAATTATATAGAAATTCAGGCCCAACAACATAGCATCCCAGATTCCAGTATTTGAAAAAAAAAAGTACTCCTAATTGCCCCTGAATAGAAGGTTCAATTTCACTCACAAAAGGGAGCATTATCTGGTGATTGAACAGAAATAATTAAAAATAATAATACACCTGAGAAAATGGAGAATCTACATGTCATTCGAGTACTCTATTGTGGAACATGTAATAAGTACCTGAAACGCATTTATCATGAACAAGAGATAATTTGTTTTCTCTGCCATATTAAGGGCCCTATCCTGCAAGATAACATAAGAATAAGACAAATTCAGAAAGAAAAAAAAAACATGAGAAGTCATCTATTTAATATTTGCATAAGGAAAACATCCAGAAGACAAAGATACCAATTGAGTGAACACACAAGTTGAGAATGAAACTGAACATGCAACTAAACTGTGTGTCTTACAAACAGCTCAAAATAATGTAACAAAAGGACACAAAACACAACCAAAACCAATTATTCAATTATCTCTTAACTCTATAATCATGCACAAAATACCATTGAAGCTAACCTAGACTACAGCAATGTTACTTGGGCATGGACACTGGAGTTGTAATCCAACTCGGATTAGAGGTGTCCAATTCGGCAAAAAATTTTGGACACGGGTGTCCGTGTAACACTGGACTAGAGTACTCAATCTTTTCAAAGGCTCACCACCCAAACATCTAAGAAAGAACTTCTGCTCCACACAAGCTCTTCAACTGTTGCTCAAAAGACAAATTGAGGAATATCAATCCCAACTTCCAACCTTCTCATGCTTTTGTCGTCATATCTCGTATTCCCAAGAGCACCAACAACAACTAGTGTGGTTTGTGACAACATCAAATTTCTTCTTTACATTTTGGCTGAAGTAAACCAAAAAAACACAAGTCCAATAGCTGCTGAAGTGAACCCAAAAAAAGCACACAACTCCAGTAGCTGCAGCACGCAAAATACAAGTTTAGTGGCTCTGAGCCTCTAGCTAACACTAATGGTTTACCAGCAACCGAGCTCCTCCAAAACAAATCATGCTCATCCCAAAGTGATCTGATAAACCTTCATTGAACAAGTTCATCTAAAAACTACTTGAAAGAAGATGCATAAACAGCCAAAACTAAATTTCATTGTATTGCCAATTATGCTGCTCCGGCCTATAGAGACTCAATTTTACAAAGATAGATTTGCAGGGTAAGCATCTGGCGAGCAAATGGGTAAGTGCAGCAAAATCAACACAAACCTCTTCCTTTAGCTTGAGAACCCGCCACAGGAATCCCTTGAACGCATCCTTCCGGTCATGGAAGCAGGTCCACGCCACCACATTCTCTCGAAACTGCACACAAAATCCCAAACACGTCAGAAACTATAGAAATCGCTCAAGCAAGTAAGCTACCAGTAATTGCTCCAATTCGAGCAAGGTCGTTTTCACCTTCTCGTTGACCATGAGGATCATGGACATGACGTGCTCGAAGGACGCGTCGTCCGGGTTGAAGTGCGGCCAGAGGTAGTTCTCGAGGTACTGGCTGACCTCGAGGATCATGACGCGGTGGAGCGGGAAAGTCTTGCGGCCGCGGCCCTCGACAAGGAGCTCGTTGGCGTAGATCTCCCTGACGAGGCCGGCGTCGAAGACGGAGGCGGCGGCGGGGGCGCCCCAGTGCTCGGCGGCGACGCGGGTGAGGCGGTCCCGCTGGATGTCGAGGAGCGTGATGGAGGCGCCGGTGGAGGCGGGGGCCTTATCGGGTGCCGCCGCGGCTGGGGCGGCGACCTCGGCGGGGAGCGGGTACTCGGCGGCGCGGGGGTGCCGGAACTCGAAGACGCCGGTGCCGTAGACCTTCGGCATGGCTGGGATCTGCGGGGCTTAGGGTTTGTAGGAGGTTTAGGGGGGCTTAGGGTCAGGATGGGAAAGTGGGAGTGGAAGTGGTGGTGCAGACGGCGGCGGCGGCGGCGAGAGGGGGATGAGAGTCGGGAGAGAGAGAGAGATTCGAAAGGGGGTTTAGCCGGAAGCCCCCATCTTTTTTTTTTTTTTTTTTTTGCCTACGGAGCTATGCTTCGTTTAGCTAGTTGGATTTGTGTTCGTGTCTTCAACTCTTCATCATACGAATAGTTGAAGCCAAGGTTTCAATCTAGGTTTCGAATGAAATGTTGAATGTGATGAAATTTAAAATTTCAGTGAGATCTTAAAATTTTAGATAAATTTTGGCTAAAATTCAAATTTGATTTTTTTACTGGGATTTTTAAGATCTAGGATGAAATTGTCGATATCTCGGCAAATTTCAACCGAGTGAAAAATGGTCGAAATGTTGTCAATAAATTTTAAAAAATTTTGTGCATGATCCTAACACATCACTAATATTCTCATAAAAATTTCAGATAATGATCAAGTCTGACTAATTTTTAAAAAAATTCTGATAGTGCTATAGTCTTAATAAAAGGCTGACCAGCAAAATTCAGCCGAATGAAAAATGGTTTAAATCATGTTAAAAAATTTTAAAAACTTTTATAGATGGTCCTGACACATCAACAATATTTCTATGTGCATGATCCTAACACATCACTAATATTATCATAAAATTTTCAGATGATAATCAAGTCTAACTAATTTTTAAAATTTTTGATAAAAGACTGACCAGCAAAATTCAGCCGAATGAAAAATAGTTTAAATCATGTTAAAAATTTTTGAAAACTTTTATAGATGGTCCTAACACATCAATAATATTTCTATAAAATTTTTATATGATAATCAAGCTTGAAGAATTTTCAAAAATTCGGACAGTGGTACTTTTGTGATAAAAGGCTAATAAGTAAATTTCAACCGAATGATAAATGATTCAAACCACGTTAGAAAATTTTAAAAATTTTATGAATGATTTTGACCCAACACTAATATTCTCATAAAATTTTTTAGATGATGATCAGGAATTTTCAAAAAAAATTGATTGTCCTACTATCCTAATAAAAACCTCACTACTACAAAATGCATACATTAAATCCCTCATCACTGACGGTTTTGAAAAACTGTCTGTGATAACCACTCATCAGTGGCACTTCTAACCAAAAAACGTCTCTAGTTAGTGATGTGAACCCTACCATCATCACTAGGGTCAGTGATGTGCCACATCATCACTGACCCTTCTAGCTAAAAACCATGATATTAATGCATGTCACAGATGGTTTTGATAAAAAAAAACATCTCTAATGTGTATGACCGTTCTATTATAGCCATATCGATCGATTGCTCATGCAGAGTACCTAGCCTCCCGATTCTCCCCCAAACCCTAGCGCCCCAGCGTCCTGCTCCTCCACCCGACGTCCTCGGCGACCTCCTCCCCCTTGGCCGAACCATTCTTCTCACTCGTGTTCCTTGCGCGACGAAGCTACGCCCCCCTCGACGTCCTCCCCTAGCGTCTCCCTCGACGTCCCCCCAACCTCCCTCTCAGCGTCCTTCCAACAAAATCACTTCTGCTGCTATCTCTTTGATGCACCTAACCCAGCAAGATGCAAGTACAAGATGGGAAGTCACCACTGGAGCTCATGAGCTGCTAGGAGAGATTCGCTGGAACCCTCATCCTCCTCCTCCTCCCTCATCACGCCCTTCCAATCCAAGGTAACTTCCATTTCCTAGCTGGATCCGGTAATTTTGATTAGTTCCTAGCGCCTAATCGAATCCAATCCATGAACCTTACGGTTTTTGTCCTTGTTCTTTGGGCTGTTTCTTTACCTTGGAAGGCCTAATTTTTTGTTTCTTTTAGATTGGATTGAGTAAAAATGTGTTCTTTTGATTTGTTTTGTTCTAATTCTATATATGGTCAAGTTAGTGGATAATTAGGACTGCTAATGGATTAGAAGTAGGATCGGGTGAAAAAAATTAGGCACTAGTGGTCATTCAACTGTATTTTGGACTATTTGGTTATTGGCAGAAAGTCAAATTTGTAGATGGTGTTGGGTAGGGAATTTGTATCATGTTCTACAGTAACAACGTATTGGTGTTCTTATTTTCAGTTCAAACGTGGACTGATAGAAAATTAGTTACAAATTGGTTGTTGTTAGCCACTTGAAGCTAGTAAGAGAGGGAGGGAGGAGGGAGGGTGGCCTTTTCTTTCAAGAATAGGCAAACATGATACTGCATTTGTGTTCACGTGCAAACACATTTCCATTTCTTGATTTGTTGTTGTGAACACCTTTACATCAATTTTCATTTCTTATTGAAACAAACTGCAAAGGATAGCTCTATCTGACATGGAAATATCTTATCAAAGTGAGTTCTTCTCTTTTAAGTTATTGGGAGTTTTTAGCTTATATATGCCTTTCAATTCTGTGGTTACATTCCAAAAGCTTTATGAGGTATGCAAAGTATCATTATCTAAAAAAGGGCCATTCTCTCCTGAAGATGTTGATAATGTTCATGTTGTATTAGGTAAGAACTCCCTTTTCGTGCACATAATAGTGTAAGTAGTTAGGTGTACTTTCCTACTTCTCCTTCTTCATACAATATGGTAGTGTAATATATCATGTTTTTTAAGAGTTCTCACGAAGTCTAACTTCCAAGTTAGCATGTTCAGTGCATGCCAGTTGGTCTTATTTTTCAAGGAAGGTTAGGAGGTATCTGAAGTTGATAACTCTGCTATGTCTAGCTCTTGCTGTGCATCTACTTGGTTGTTACTGGGTCAATGTTGGTAGGGTGGGTTGTTGCCCCCTTAGGATTCCAACTTCTGAATCTTGATAGTAAATATAGTTTCTTGATAACCTCAGATAACATAAGGTTGTTAATCCATAATTGAGTCACTGCCTTTTTCCAACTTTCTGAGTAAAACTCTGGAATCTCATAGGTCATGACTACTTTCATGGCACCTCCACCTGCTGCAACTTTCCTGGCATTCCACCCACAAAACAACTATATCATTGCTATTGGGATGGAGGATTGTACCATTCAAATATCCAATGTCTATGTTGATGAGGTAAATGTTATTATCTTATGATCCTAAGCTGGTAGTGAAGTATTCCTGTTATTAAATACTCCCTCTGTTGATAAATATAAGACGTATTTGGACTTTCCTATATGTGTTCTCATTTCACATTATGTATCTCCTCTTGCTTTTTATTGATGCATCCGAGTTTATTAGACTTTCTAAATACCATTTTACATATTTCTTTATGATAATTTAAATCATATATACAATGTCTAGCGCTTAGCAATCCTTAACTAGCTAGAGTTCAACATTGAAAGACTTGGGAACCTCTCTTAATAACAAGGAACAATTGATGATTTACCCTCACTTACATATGCCATTGATCATTTGCCCTATGCTGTCTCACTAACATGCGGACCCTAGGGCCGCATGTCAGTGAGACACATGGGGCAAATAATCAATTACACCATAAAAAAGAGGGCAAATGATCCAATCTCCCCAATAACAATGGATTCCTCTTATGTTAAAACTTGCACTTAATGTACCCTTTAGTTTACATTTAACAATAAAAGGTCTTGTCGATGATTGGGGAATAGACCCCCGTCGAGCTTACTTGTTGAATGAGGGATCAACCTAAGCCCCTTCCCCCTTGAAGGGCTAATGTCCGGACGATGCAACGAGGTGCGTGGACACTCAGAATAAAAATACGAGAATTATACTGGTTCGGGCCTCTCACTGAGGAGATAACAACCCCTTTCCAGTGATTTGCCTTATTGATTGGATCTCTATACGGCAAGCCTTTGCGTGCTTGCGCGTCAGAGCTAGCTAAAAGAATCGTCGCCCCCCTTTCTACCGTGGGGGGTTTATATACAATATGTTTTGGTAACTCTTTCCAAATACTGTCTAGGGCAAGACATCATTTATTTTGGAATTTTTGGACGTATAGTTTAAGAGATACTAAATTCGCAAGTTTGGACTTTCTGCGAATAATTTAACAGTATAGATTTGATTATAAAATTTCAGTAAAATTAGCGTAGCTATGTTTTAATATTTACTAATTAATAAAATTAGTCGCATACTATTCGGACTTAAAATGAATTTGTAGCGAAAAAGACAAATTTCACAATTTGGGTTCAAAATCATGTACACTTAACCTTTAGCTCCATGCATGGTACTGTTCATGGCTTGGGCAACTTCACGCATGCGTGCAGTGGGTTCGGTTTTGAGAAGGTTTCATGCACGCATACAACGACTTGGTTCATGTTAAAACAAAATATCTATATATACATACACGTATACTTCCTACTGTATACAAGACTACGCACAACATATATATATATCTAGGTTCAAGATTCAGTCTAAGACGTATATATATACATATGTACGCATAGCCTAATGTGTATATATATATATATGCGTATAGAAATTTATACCTGCATGCAACCTATTATATGCTTGTATACATGCATACGATCCTAGTACCAATAGATATACATGCGTACGTACTACATATACATGCAACGAGATCAACCGATCGATAGAGACAAAGCGCACACGAAGGAAAAGAAAAACAGGTATACCGTCCAGTGCAGGGGATGCGAGATCGGAGAGTGCGTCGACGGCGAGGTAAACGGCGGCGGCAGCGACGGTGACAAGACGGTAGCGGCGGCGATGACGGCGACAATGGTGACGACGACAGCATCAACGGCGGCGGCGACAACGGCGGCTGCGACGCACACAGCGGTGACGGCGGCGGCAACGTAGACGGCGACGGCAGTACACGTCTGCAGCGGCGATGACGACGGCGACGAGATGGCAGCGACGGCGATTTCAACTGCGGCGACGACGACGATGGCGACGAACGGCGACGGCGGCAACGACAAAGGACATGGCAGGAAAATGACTCGAAATGGAGGAGCGTAAAGAAACGGAGAAATGCAGGAACGTGTATGCAGTTGGTTATCATGCATCCATTCTTTAAAAACAAAACGTGTATGGAGTTGGAGAAATGGAGAAACGGTTGGGAACTTGGAACCTCATGCGTTGGAAATGGCTGGAAATGAGCAATGAAGGGAATTAGTACAATTAGAAACGGGTGGAAGGAGCAATAGAGGAATTAGTATGACTGGAAACTGATTGGATGAAGAAAGCAGAAACGGCTGGAAATTTGGTTCCACCACGTGCATGCTGCTAAGTATTCGTATGAGTAGCTAGGCACATGCATGCATGTGTATGCGCTTTGAAGGAGTAGCTCGGCTGGAATAGAAATCACTGGAGAGGAAATGGCTGGCAATCAAATCGTCCATGCACAATTACTACCAGTAACGTACATGCACACCTACACACGAATGGCTGAAAAAAAAAAACAAACGCCAAGCATTCACGTACGTAGGTATATACACATATACGTTCCAAAACGTGTTGAGAAAAAAATAACAGAGGTTCTAAAAATCTGGAAAATTCCTCTAAAATACTGGGAACTATTTGGAACCTAACGAAGTTGGTTTCGAGATTTTTCGACGTGTAAATTTTTCGTAAAAAATCTTTTAGTGAATCAGACACCTGTACAGATTTTTATAAAGTCGACAACTTAAGTTATATAACATGTTTTTTGAAAATATTTGGAGGGAACACTCTCGTCTGCCAATTACCTTTATTTTAAACAAAATTTTAGATTTTATGCTTATACAAAAATGCAGGATCTTTATTTAACGTGATTATTTCAATAAACTTGAATCCGAATTACTCGCGAGGATTCCAAGTAAATTTCGGAAAATTACAAATAATCGCAGAAACACACTAAACATATTAAAAGAAATTTTTGGGACGTTACAATGCCGAAGCCCAGTTGGCGGTCTCGAGCACGGAGGGTGCCCGCGAGTCCCGCCCCAAGGGCCCCGAGGAAGCGTCTCTCTGGAAGGAGCCAGCCCTGGGGGAACAGCCTCCCCAGAAGGAGCTTGGCCCGGAGGAAGAGCTTCCCCGGGAAGAGCACGACCTGGGGGAAGAGCATCCCCAGGAGGAGCAAGACCTGGGGGAAGATCGTCCCCAGGAGCAGACCTTGGAGGAAAGGCGTCCCTAGGAGGAGCAAATCCTGGAGGAAGGACATCTCTAGGAGGTGCACGATCAACAAGACCCGGCCCTTGTGTCTCCGAGCACTGCTGATGCTTGGGACCAGGATAAGGCCGAACCTCCTTCGAGCGTAGCGCCTGCTCTAGAGGAGGAGAATCTTCCCCCACCACAGGCCAGCTTCGGAGACCCTGCCGATCTTCAGCCAGAGGACGTGCGTGAACAAGTCTGGGAGAACTGGATTCGCCGTGCCCTCTGGGTAAGGCACTCTAACTTATTTGATACGCTTAACCTTTCTTGGGGAGCAGGGACTTACCGGGTTTTCTTTTGCAGATGGTCGATGCGGCCATGGTCGACTTCGACGCAGCGACCATCCCCCGGAGCTCTTCACCAAGCGCATCATCGAGCAAGACACTAAAGTCATAGAGTTCGAGCAAACGATGGCCGTGATAAAGGCTTCGGGCGAGGAGGAGCTGCGCCGGACCAGGGAGTTCACCACGAAGCTCAGGGAGCAGCTTCTCCAGATCTTGCTGAGCAAGGCGATCCTGGAGACCAAGGCCGAAGAGCTGGAGGAGGAGGTGGAGGAACTACGGCGAGCCGTGAAGGATGCCACTGACTTGACGATGGCGGCCACCGAAGCGGCCGACTCGCAAAAAGAGGAAGTGAAGAGACTTCGCCAGGGACCGACCGAGGGGCGTGCAGCTCACCAGTGAGTCCTCGACCTTGAGGCCGAGCTCGACTCTGTGAGGGAGGAGCTCGAGATCCTCCAAGAAGAAAAGCACAAGAGGGTGTAATCTCCCCCAATGTAAACCTGAGATACTTTTAGAAAGGAATCGCTTCTTGGTAAACTTGTCCCCCCTTCGTTTTCTTGCTTCTTTTTGTTCCAACTATCTCCTCTTCATGGTCGACGAAATCCCTGGACAATGAGAAAATGAAACGAGCAGGACGAGGGAGACATAAAGCTCAAATGGTAAAGGACAAAAACATAAATGAGCGCACATTTTTTTAGAAAAAACACGGTAGTTCATCCCTACCAGCCCTCGCTATGAACGAAGGTCACGCACCTTAATTGCGAGCACGAGCTCATGCGTAGGAAAGTTAGGAAACAATCGCGCATGCCCTTATGCTCATGACCTAGCGCCATTCTTCGAGTTGCAAGCATGGGTTAAGTCGCGAAAGGAACACACACGCAGCTCCATCCCCCATGCGTCTTGATCCATGCCCCTAGTTTTGCGAACATTGTTTCTGCGAAGACGGGGGGAAAACGTGCGTCTTGCCCGACAATGCTCGTGGCCACCGCGTGCGTGTAGGTCGAACTAGAGCTCAGGACCATCCGAGAGGGTGTTCGTGTGCGATCGTATCATGCAGCGAAGAGCTATTGTGAATGATGATCGGCTTACATAGAATGAGTCCTCTGGCAGCGAGCTTAGTGACTTAGCAATGATGCCCTTGCATTCGTCGTTTTTACGCAAACTAGCCAAGCCTAAGAGAATGAGATTGAAGCGCGTGTTCTGGCCAACACGTATTCATTCTGTCATCAAGATTGTGAGGAGGGTAGTTTGCCCTTACGCGAGGCTGGATCGGCTTACCAATGGGCAGGGACTTTGGGGACATTCATAAGATCTTGGGAAGAATGGAACTCGTGGAGGCCAAAGAACCAAAAATTTTTTTTATAGGAAATACCCGCTGAATTGCATAAAACAAAGTGCAGTAATAAACGAACTAAATGTAAAACTTACACAGTTGATCGATGTTCTAGGTGCTGACGAGCTGTCGACCATCCTCCATCGCCAGGTGAACAGCCCCCGGGCGTGTTGCTGAGACGACCGTGAATGGACCCTCCCACCTAGGGGTCAGCTTGTTAGCTTTGGACAAATCTTGAACTCGACATAGGATGAGATTGCCAACTTGCAGGGTCCTTATCGAACCGACTTGGCTGCGTGCCTATGGAGAGCATGTAGGTAAACCGTGGATCATAGCAAAGCCCATTCGTGTGTTGCCTCGGCGAGGTCTAGGTCCAGGAGACGTTCTATTTCTTGGTCGACATTATCGGCCAGGTGCACCCTTGGGGAACCCAGAATGATCTCAGCAGGCAATATAGCCTCTGCACCGTAGACGAGCTGGAACGGGGTCTCACCCGTAGCCTGACTTGCCATGGTGCGAACCGACCAAAGGATGGAAGGAAGCTCATCCACCCATGCCTGCTGATGCTGGTTGAGGCTCTTAAAGACCCTCTTTTTTTATCCCTTGGACAATCTGACCATTTGCTCGCTCGGCTGCTCCATTTCTCTATGGGTGTGCCACAGAGGCATAGCAGACCTTGGTCCCAATGTCCTTGCAATACGCTTGGAACAGTTCGCTGGTGAACTGGGTGCCGTTGTCCATGATGAGGCGGTTGGGGATCCCGAAGCGCATCACCACGTTATTGCGAAAAAACCTCTTGGTCTCCTGGGTCGAGATGGTTGACACAGGTTCAGCCTCGATCCACTTGGTGAAAGTGTCGATAGCTACGAGCAAATACTTGCAGCCCTTCTGGCCCTAGGGGAAAGATCCGAGAATATCGATCCCCCGGGTCGAGAATGGCCATGAAAGCGGGATGGTTTGAAGGGCGTATGCTGGTTGATGGACCTTACGAGCATGAAACTGGCACGCTCGACAAGTTGTCACAATCGACCAAGCATCGGCTATGGCAATAGGCTAGTAATAACCCAATCGGAAGGCTTTGCTCACGAGCGTCCTGAACGACGAGTGAGCTCCACACATTCCTTCATGGATATGTCGAAGAAGGAACATGCCCTCTTCTTGAGAGATGCACTTGGAGAGGACTCCTAGTGCTCCCTTGCGGTACATGACGCCCTCGATCAATTTGTACTGGGAGGATCGCCTTATAAGCTGGGAACGCACGGCATCTCCTGCGGGCAGTGTCCCATGCGCTAGATACTGGATGAATGGCGTCATCCAGTTTGCGTCCTGCTCGAGAAGAGAGACTTCACCGCAAGCCTCTGGTGCCTCCTCTACAGAGGGAATGGAGGGCTTGTTCAGGTGCTCCACGAGCACTCCCACCGGAGCGGTTGTTTAAGAGGAACCGAGCTTTGATAATTGGTCAGCCAGGGAATTGTCCTTCCTGGGTATGTAGAGTACCTCGAAGTTCTTGAAGTACTTATCTATCTTCCTCACTTCAACCAATTAAAGCGCCATTGAGCTATCGGAACATTGATACTCCTTGTTAACCTGGTTAATGACAAACTGTGAATTGCCTTTCACAGTGAGTCGTTGGACTCCGAGCGCTTTGCATGCTCGTAGTTCGCCCAAGAGGCCCTCGTATTCTGCCGCGTTGTTGGTCGCGGCAAAGTGTAGTTGTATGGCGTACTGGAGTTGTTCCCCCTGTGGGGAGATAAACACGACTCCAACCCCCGAGCATTCATATGCACGAGACCCGTCAAAGTACATGGTCCAACGACCTTCTTCAGACTTATCGAGCTCGGCAGCGGGTGGCGCTAGATTCGTCCACTTGGCTACGAAGTCCGCCAAGACCTGTGACTTGATCGCCGTGCGGGTCGAGAATTGGATCTCGTACTCGGCGAGCTCCATGGCCCACTTCGCTATGCGACCACTGGCTTCTTGGTTTCTTAGGATCTCCCTAAGTGGAAAATTGGTCCGGACTGTGATCTTATGGGCCTGAAAGTAGTGTTGTAGTTTCTGGGATGCCACCAGTAGCGAGTACAAAAGCTTCTGGACCTCTGGGTAACGCTCCTTAGGTCCGTGTAGTATTTCGCTAATATAGTAAATGAGCCGTTGTGCCCCGTCCCTTTCCACTGTCAAAACGGCACTTACTGCCTGTGGGGTTGCTGCCAAGTAAAGCAACAGGGTTTCCCCCGACTTTGGCATAGTCAGGACGGGTGGCCTGGACAGGTATCGCTTCAGCTCTTCAAAAGAGCAGTTAGCTTCTTCCGTCCAGGCGAAACCATCGTGTTTGCGTAGTGCCTTAAAGAAAGGCAGCCCACGCTCGCCCAATCGGGAAATGAAACGACTTAGAGCTGCCATCCGTTCGATCAGGGCTTGAACCTCCTTTACACATCCAGGAGGCTGCATGCTCTCGATGGCCTCGATGTTTTCCGGATTTACTCCGATGCCCTGCGGTCCGACCATGTAGCCGAGCACCTTGCCCGCTCTCACGCCGAAGACACATTTCTCTGGATTTAGCTTTATTCGATTCTTATAGAGGTTACAAAAAGTTTCCTCGAGGTCAGAAACATGACCCGAGGCGAGCTTGCTTTTGACTATTCTTTCGTCCACGTAGACTTCCAGATTTCGACCTATCTGATATGGGAAAGTTTTCTGCATGAGGCACTGAAAAGTTGCTCCAGCGTTCCTCAGACCGAAGGACATGGTCGTATAGCAGAACGTCCCAAATGGGTTAATGAATGAAGCCTTCTCTTCATCTTCAGGTGATATGCTGATCTGGTGGTAGCCCGAGTAGGCATCTAAGAAGCTCATCACCTGGGACTCCACTATCGCGTCGACCAATTGGTCTATGCGGGGCAGCGGGAAGTTATCCTTGGGATAGGCGGCATTCAAGCCCGTATGGTCAACGCACATGTGCCATTTAACCCCCTTTTTCTTAAAGATGACCGGGTTAGCCAGCCACTTCGAATGCTCGACCTCTCGGATGAAGCCGGCCTTGAGGAGCTTGTCGAGTTCCTCCCAGATGATCCTTTGCTTTTCTGTGGAGAAACGTTTGAGCTTCTACCGCACTGGTTTTTTGTTAGGCTGGACCACTAGCCTGTGCTCGATCACTTCCCTTGGGACCCTAGGCATGTCAGACGGTTCCCAAGTGAACATGTCTGCATTCTTTTGGAGGAAAGTGATAAGCTCAAGTTCCTATTTAGGATATAGAGAAGATCCCAAATGTACGACCTTGGTCGGTGCCGCTTCGGTCAATGGAACTGCCTTGGTCTCTCCTCCAGGCTGGAGGGCAACTTTAGGCCAGGAATGCTTCAGCTCTTGGTCGGGACATCACAAAGGCAGTTGCCCTACTATGTCTAATGCCCTCTCATCGCAGTTTAATGCCGACTTATAGCTCCCCCTTATGGTAATCACCCCATTAGGGCCAGGAATCTTCAAGCATTGATACGCATGATGCGTAGCTGCCATAAATTTGGCTAGAGCCAACCTACCAAGGATGGCATTGTATGCTGACTCAAAATTGACCACCTCAAAGGTGATCATTTCTATCTTGAAATTGCTCGGACTGCCGAAAGTCATGGGCAACACGACCTAACCGAGAGGTTTGACCGACGTGCCCGGCACGATTCCATAGAAAGGGACCGCTATGCTCTTGATCTTTGAACGAGGGATCTGTATCTCGTTGAAGACCTTGGCAGAGATCAAGTATAGAGAACTCCCACAGTTAATAAGCACTCACCCCACAGTAGTATTGCTGATGGTCGGGCTTACGACCAATGGGAGTTTATGTGGCTTGGTCATCCCAAGGGGACAATCATCCTTAGAGAAGGTGAGAGACAGCTCGGACCACTTGAGCTGCTGCATGGGGGGTTTGACCTGGGTGACATGATTGTCGGGACCCGAATTTGCAAATTCGGACCCTTTGTGTATTCAGCACTAGTCCAGGATCACGCTAGTGCACACAGTCTCAACATTGGTAAATATCACAATCATACTCAACGAAATAATAAAGTACTTTAATTAGTTAACCAAACTGGTTGCTCGACCTTAAGGTCAAGTTACAAATATACGCCTCGCAGGGCGAAAACTTATTAAAAGAGATAACAGCAGCGGAAAAAAATAAGATAACTTCGTGGCGCCATTCAGTATACCACAGGCAACTGACTAGGCTCGCTCCCTAGTTAGACGGCTCCTCCTGATACTCCTCCTCCAAAGCTGGCGTCGCCTCTTCTTCAGCTGATGTTGTTTTGTGGCAAGGGTGAGTACTTGGTACTCAACAAGTCATGCACGTAATGCAAACTAATATTCTACATGCATGGCTTAGTACAAGGAATGTTTCATGGTTCATTTGCAGTAAACAGCAATCTAACAAGTAACATAAGTAGATTCGAAAGCGGTAGAAACAATATATTATCAATAACTTTCCAGGAGTTAAATAAACACTTTCCCTGTCCTAATCCACATTTTCATCAACATCATCATTAAACCCAAGCAAAGTTTCCAAATCCAAGTTGTTTTCATGAAAGTCTAACCCTTGACTGTAATCCCCGAGCAATGTCCAATGCCGCGAACACGACTATTCGAATAGATTTTACACTCTGCAGAGGTTATACACTTTACCCACAAGATATAGCCAAACACCACGAAGGCGAGTGATCGTAACAAAGTGTCGGGACCCCGAATTTGCAAATCCGGACCCTCTGTGTATTCAGCACTAGTCCAGGAACGCGCTAGTGCACACAGTCTTAACATCGGTAAATATCACAATCATACCATTCGATACTAATAAAGTACTTTATTTAAGTAGTCAAACTGGTTACTCGGCCTTATGGTCAAGCCACAAATGTACGCCACGCAGGGCGAAACTTATTAAGAAAGAAATAGTAGCAGCGGAAAATCAAATAACTTCGTGGCGCCATCCAGTATACCACAGGCAACTGACTGGGCTCGCTCCCTAAGTAGGCGGTTCCTCTTGGAGCTCCTCCTCCAAAGCTGGTGTAGTCTCCTCTTCAACTGGTGTTGTATTGTGGCAAGGGTGAGTACTTGGTACTCAGCAAGTCATGCACAGAATGCAAGCTAATATACTACATGCATGGCTTGGTACAAAGGAATAGCTTAAGGTATATTTGCAATAAAACAGCATTTGACAAATAACATAAGTAGATTCGAAAGCAGTAAGTATAGCATAATTAACTTTTCAAGGAGTTTAATAAACATCTTTCCCATCCTAATCCACATTTCCATCAACATTATTATTAATCCAACCCAACCTTTCAAATCCAAGTTATTTTTAAGAAAATCTAACCCTTGACTGTAATTCCCGAGCGATGTCCAATACCGCGGACACGGCTATTCGAATAGATTGTACACTCTGCAGAGGTTATGCACTTTACCCACAAGATACAGTCAAACACCACAAAGGCGAGTTCCCGTAACAAAGTCTTTCGGAAACTTCTAACAATACAAGTGGTCCTCCCCGGTTATTGCACACTAACCCTTCCCTTAGCTAAGGCGAAGTTTAGGCCAATCAACCGTTAGATGGGTACTGGCCTCGGCCGATGCGCTCCCCGTACAACTTACACAAAGGGTGTAGTTGACCTCCTGAGGTCCCACAGGTACGTTATTAGCAACTTAGTCAACTAGGTCCGTCCCATTACAGACATGTGGTTGCACGTTAGACCCAGTTCAAAGGCTTGCAAGGTGAAGTCCTTAGGGTGACCAGGGCAA
Organism: Rhipidocladum racemiflorum; assembly: GCA_036346355.1. Lineage (NCBI taxonomy): Eukaryota > Viridiplantae > Streptophyta > Magnoliopsida > Poales > Poaceae > Rhipidocladum > Rhipidocladum racemiflorum. The sequence goes on along the minus strand of CM070580.1, from coordinate 34,899,928 downwards.
GACTACCCGAAGAACCAAATCATCATCCCCAGTGCCACAACTGGCCCACCTGATCATTCTTGCCACATGCCCTGGTCGAAAAACTATTTATCAAACCCCAGTTGATTACCATGCACCACGTGCCATCAACATCACATGATACCTTTCCAAAACAGGTTCAATATATCATTAAGTCAATATTAACTTTTGATTGTCCAAATCATGTCATGAGCACGTAGCGGGTCTAAGCAGTATACTACAACGGTCTAAAACCCATGTTGGCAATTTAATAATGTCCAACTAGTAAACCACAACTAGGGTGACAAGGGGTCATGGCACATACTTAAGTAATCAAGGTGTCATACAGCAATTTGGCATTTATCTAATTCCCCATATTTAAATAAAGTATTTTCTAATTGAACTAGCATGCAATAAGTTAAATCAAAATAGATTTCAAAATAGGATCAACATGGTCAAAGCACAACTTGCCTTCAAAAAGTACTTGTTCTTGGTCTTGAGTTGGGTCCTGAGTCAATACTTCTCCTTCGAATCCTTCCGGCACTTCAACGTCTACTCGTAAAGCGTGCAACTAGCAATACACGAATAAACAATAGGCAAAAAGTGTCCAAACATCCAAATAAAATCCATAAACAGAGAGAACATAATTTTATGAATTTTTAGAGACTGGAATCGTCAAATTTGGAGTTAAAATGCAAAAGTTATGATTATTTAAAGTTTAAATAATCAATTAAATAATTTTACAGAGAAAAATTTAGTCCAAAAATTAAATAAAATTCATAATTAGATAGATCTCAATTTTATTCAAATTTAGAAATTTGAATCACTCAAATCGGAGTCGAAACGCAAAAGTTATAAGCGTTTGAAGTTTGAATCAAAATCTGAAATCATTATTTCGAATTAATAAATCATTTTATTTTTCGGAAATTAATTATTGCGTCAGCCTAGACACGTGTCAGCCTCTGATTGGGCGGCTAACGTCAGCCGGTCCATGGACTTGGTCCATGCTCGGCTCGGGTCTACCGTGGACTCGGTCCACGGTTTCTCGTGAGACTGACATGTGGGTCCGCCTCGGGTGACGTCACTGCTGACGTCAGCGGGCTCACCACGGTCGACAGTGGGACCACTGTGGACGTCATTCTTGACGTCGGCGCTCGGCGAGACGATCGCCGACATGCGGGCCGCCATGACATCGTGACGTCATGGTGCAAGGTGTGGGCGTGACATGCGGGCCCAGCGTGTCGGCGTCACTGCGCGCGTGCGTGGGCGGCGACCGCGGTCGGCCTTCCAGGCAGCGTGGCGCAATCTCGGCCGTTGATTTGAAAATCAACGGCCCGATTAGATCTCGCTCTCACGCCGTTTGGGTTAACGCGTTTGATCTGGACCGTTGAATCTAGATCGGACGGCCAAGATTGGATCTAGTGGTTTTGGACGGAATCTCACCGTGAGATGACGTGGCGCAATCTGGGACGTTGGATCTTGATCGGACCGGTGAAGCTTCGAGCGGCAGCGATGGCGTCTTGCGGCGGAGCTACTGGCCGGGCCCGAGGGGCAGCGACACGAACTGCCGGCGTTTGTAGGCTCCTCCGGCGAGGTGAGAGGTCGCCGGGTGCGTCTCGCCACGGTGAGTCCGGATCTGGGTCAACGGCGGGGGCGGCGGACGGCGGCGAACGAAGCAAAACCGCGGCGGAGGAGTGCTACAACTCCGGCGAGCGATTGCGGCGCGTCACGGCATCGCTGCGGTGGCGACGGCTAGGCAACGCGGCCGCGCAAGGTCAAGGTGATCCTCGGGTGTGATCCGGCATTAAATAGCCTTGGCTTCCGCGTGGAAAACGGAAACCTAATCCTCACGGCGGGCGCGGCGGCGGAGTCCGGCCGGACTCGGTGAGACGACGACGGAGGACCGTCCACGTGGCGCGATCAACGGCCACGATCGTGCGGGCGCGGTCGGATCCGGCCCGGACTCTGCTCAACCGGTGCGATCCAATCTGGACCGTTGGATCTCGATCCAACGGTCGGGATCGAATAGGGTTCGGTCAAGTCACTTGGCTCGGTCGGACTCGAAGTCGGACTCGGACTCGGGTCGATCGGATGAACAAGATTTGACCCGACTTGATTTTCCAGCGATTTAATATTTAAAATAATTCCCGAAATTCATTTAATTCATTAAAAATATCAAAAGACTCAGAAAAATTCAGAAAAATTCGAAAATACTTTGGATCATTTTGGACTCAAATAAAATATTTCCAACAAAATTTTATTTGCAAAGTTTAATTCTTTAATTATTTCAAAATGGAATAAATTCAAATAAATTCCAAATAAATCCAAATAAATTCCAGAAAATTCCAAAAATTCACCAAAGTGCCAAATCACACATGAATTTAAGAAAAGCAAAATTTTGGGGTGTTACAAACCTCCCCCCTTAATAGAATCTCGTCCCCGAGATTCAGGGCTTACTACAGAATAGGCTTGGAAACTCTTTCTTCAAATCCTCTTCGCGTTCCCAAGTCGCTTCGCTTTCTTCATGATTGCTCCACTGAACTCTACTGAAACGGGTTGACTTGTTCCTCGTCTCTCGATCCATTGTGTCTAGAATCTTCACGGGATGCTCCTTATAAGTCAAATCTTCTTGCAACTCAATTGACTCTAGCGGTGTCTGTTCTCGTACTCGGAGACACTTCTTCAATCGGGACACATGGAACACGTCATGTACTCCTCGCTAACGATCGTGGCAACTCCGGTGATAAGCAACTTAGCCCTATGGCTCAAAATCTTAAATGGTCCAACATAACGGGTGTGAGTTTCCCTTTGGCATGGAACCTCTTAACTCCTCTGGCGGCGTAACTCGAGGTATACAAAGTCTTCTCGTTCAAAACTCAAATCCGTGGCGATTGTCGGCATAACTCTTCTGCGTGATTGGGCTATCTTCAACCTTTCCCTAATCATGGCAATCTGCTTCTTCACCTCTTGAAGAATATCAGGCCGAAGACACGGCTCGCCAGGCCTCATTCCAATTCAATGGCGTCCGACAGGTCGACCATCTGAGGCCTCAAAAGGTGACATCTCAGAAACTAGCCTGGTAACTATTGTTGTAAGCCCGAACTCGGCATACGGCAAACTCTTATCCCAAGAGGTAGCATAAGCCAAAGCACATGCTCTTAACATATCCTCCGAATCGATTGACTCTTTTCTGGCCTGTCCATCCGTCTGTGGATGATAGGTCAGATCTTGAAGTTTAAATGGGTTCCCAAGGCTTCATGCAACTTATTCCGTAACCTTGAGGTAAATTGGGTACCTGGTCGATACAATCCTCTTTGGCACTCGTGCAAACAGACGATCCTGATCATATACAACTCTGCTAATTTATCTCCGAGTAGGTGGTCTTCACGGGATAAAATGGGCTACTTTGGTCAAGCGATCCACTATAACCCATATGGAGTCATAACCTCCTTGAGTCTTAGGCAAACCGTGTAATGAAATCCATTCCGATTTCCTCCCACTTCCACTCGTATTTTCACAGTAGCAATCCTGCTGGTCTCTGATGCATTGCCTTGACTCTCTGGCATGCGTCGCACAATGCAACATGCTCGGCAACTTCACGCTTCATGCTCGGCCACCAGAATCTTTCTTTCAAATCCTGATACATTTTGGCGCTTCCAAGATGAATTGAGTACTTGGAGTCATGGGCTTCTTCTAGAATCAACTGCTTCAGCTCCTTTTTGTTCGGCACACAAATGCGATCCTTCATCCATAACGTGCCTTGCTCATCCAACCTGAAGTCCTCTGCCTTGCCATCCTCCTTGATGGACTTAATTCTGCGGATCTTGTCATCATCCTTCTGTCCTTCTCGGATCTGGTCCTCTAGGGTAGGCTTTACTTCCAATGCGGCCAAGAATCCGCTAGGTACCACCTCAATCTTCATTCTCTGAAATTCCTGGCATAGCTCATCCCGATTCGTGGCTATCAACATATTCACGGTATGGCTTTTCCGACTCAAGGCATCGGCAACTACGTTGGCCTTCCCGGGATGGTAATGGATTCCAACATTGTAGTCCTTGATCAACTCTAACCATCTCCTCTGCCTCATGTTCAGATCCGACTGGGTGAATATGTATTTAAGGCTCTTATGATCCGTATACACTTCACATCTGTTCCCGATCAAATAGTGACGCCATATCTTCAAGGCATGCACTACGGCAGCTAACTCTAGGTCATGCGTCGGATAATTTTCCTCATGCGGCCTCATATGCCTTGATGCATAAGCGACGACCTTTCCATTCTGCATCGGCACACATCCAAGTCCTTGGCGCGATCGTCACAATAAATATCAAAGCTTTGATTAACATCCCAGAGAACTAGCATCGTGCCGATGTCAATCGCTTCTTCACTCACGAAATCCTTTCTCACATTCTGACGTCCATGCAAACTTCTTCTCCTTTTTCAGCAATTGCGTAAGAGGTTTCGCAATTGTCGAAAAGCCTTCAATGAAACGGCGATAGTATCCTGCTATTCCAAGGAAACTCCAGATCTGGGTCACAGTCTTGGTACGCTCCCAATGTAACACGGCTTCTACCTTGCTTGGATCAACGGCGACTCCTTCAAGGTCATTACATGTCCGAGGAATTCTACCTTGTCCTTCCAAAAATCACACTTGCTGAACTTGGCGAAGAGTTGTTGTTCCCTCGACTTTTCCAAGACTCGCCTCAAGTGTTCGGCATGTTCATCCTCTGTCTTGGAGTAGATTAGGATATCATCTATGAACACGACGACAAACTTGTCCAAATATTCCATGAACACCTTATTCATCATATTCATGAAATATCTTTGGCGCTGTTAAATCGATCAAAGGACATAATCAGAACTCGTAATGTCCATATCTTGACGAGAATGCGATCTTGAATATCTTCTGATCGGATCTTCAACTGATGGTATCCCGATCTCAGATCAATCTTGGAGAAAACTCCGGCTCCTCTCAGCTGATCAAACAAATCATCAATCCTAGGTAGCGGGTACTTATTCTTCACGGTGACTTCATTGAGTGCACGGTAGTCAATGCACATCCTGAAACTCCCGTCCTTCTTCTTGACAAACAAAACTGGTGCTCCCCACGGCGACGAGCTCGGTCTGATAAATCCTTTCTCCATTAACTCTTCTAGCTGTTTCTTCATCTCTACCAACTCCTCGGTGGACATCCGATAGGGTCTCTTTGCTATCGGTGCTGTACCAGATACAAGCTCTATCACAAACTCTATGTCCCTGTCTGGCGGCATACCAGGTAGATCTTCAGGAGAAACATCTGGGTACTCATTCACTACTGAGACATCCTCTATGCTGATTGTCTTGGTACTGTTAACCATCATCTGTCCGTCTCTAACCGCAGTGGCTTGAAATTCTACTCTCTTTCCACACGGGCTCTCAACTGAGATAGTCCTTCGTCCACAATCCAATACGGCCTTGTGCTTGGATAACCAATCCATTCCCAAAATAACATCTAAGGTCTGGGTCTCCAAAATAATAAGGTTCGCTAGGAACTCTATTCCTTCTATTAGTATTCTCACCCCGGAACATCCTACTTTCGTTCGGAGTTCGGAACCAGGGGTTTGAACTAAAAGCATGCATTTAAGCCTTGCAATCTCCAAATCATTACTAGCAGCAAAGCCTTGCGAAACAAACGAATGCGAAGCTCCAGAATCAAACAAAATCAAGCAGGTGTATCGAGTTAACTAGCAACTTACCCAAGACGACGTCCGTAGCATTCTCGCAGGCATCCGCGGTGACATGGTTGACTCGGCCTCTAACAACGATGCAGGGTGTGGCTCTGGTCTTTGGCGCCCTAGCTGGTGGTTCCTAGATTGAAGCGAATCGTCACTCTGCTGTCTTCTTTGGGCATTTGTTGGCAAAGTGTCCTGGCTCGTTGCGTTGTAGCTGCCTCATCGTTCCTTCTTGTTGCCGATCGCTCGGAGCGTTTCTAGCGGGGGCTGGGGTCTGGTAGTTTTGATTGACGGTTCTTGGCGCTGGTGACGGTGTCCTTGTTGCATTTTGTGGCTGGAATCTGAAAAACTGATTTGGTGCAACTCTCAGACGTTGTTGCGTTCCCTGGCGTGATCCCTGCTGTTGCATCCTGCGCTTCCTGTTCTCATCCAGTTCCTTGCGCTTGTCCTCAAGAATAAGCGCCTTATTCACCAGCTCTTGGAAATCCAGAAAGGTGTGGGTGATCAATCCCACCTGCAATCCTGAGTTAAGTCCCTTCATAAAACGAGACTATCTGGCTTTATCTGTCGCTACATCCTCAGGTGCGTAGCGTGCCAGCTGTGTGAACTTGTTCAGGTAGTCGGCCACTGGCTGATTACCTTGCTTCAGTGCTCTGAACTCCTCCTTCTTGAGGTCCATGATTCCTTCAAGCACGTGATATTGGCGGAATGCAGCCGTGAACTCTTCCCAAGTGATATCTTGAGGACTCTCTTGCGTGGCACAGAAGTTCTCCCACCACTCGGCGGCTGTTCCTTCCAACTGATGAGAAGCGTAGAGTACCTTCTCATTTCCTATGCATTGAGCTATGTGTAGCTTCCTCTCAATTGACCTTAACCAATCATCGGCCTCCAATGGATTGGCATTCCCGGAGAAAGTGGGTGGGTGAGTTCTCATGAACTCTGACAGTCTTGTATTCTGGCGTTGTCCCTGATTGACCTGATTAGCAGTGGCCTGAGCAGTGACGTGCTGCATCTGTTGCATCATAGCATGCATCAACTGAGTCTGAGCAGCAAGAAAAGCTCCGAAATTCTGCATATCCGGTGGCGGTGCTGGTGCTCCATCATTGGGGTTTTCTGTTGGGCGAGAACCACTCCCATTGCCTCCAAAGTTTCCACGGGTGTTCACCATCTGTCGATTTGCTCTAGGTTTTAGAGATGAGGGGGAAACAAGAATAGACAAGTAATATGGAACTTATGCGGGGCGAAAGGTGTAACTTTAAGGTCCGACTTTATTATTGATATTAATATCTTGGTATGGTTGCTTACAATGCCTAGGGGCCTTGCAACACATACTGCACACTCAGCAAGCAATGAAAATCCAAATCGAACTAACACTGGAGTCTAACGCCTAAAGGGTGACTCTTTATTCTATGACGCGACTCGGCGAAGGAGTCTCACTATAAAACCTACGCTCACTCATCGAGAAAACCTCCACGGCCTGGGTACGGATGCTGCGGCATAGGCGCAAAACGATTGCCATGTCCAAAGAATCGTGTCATCTGTGGTAGTCGAAGAAGCGATGTCCTCATCGAGATCTGACTCCTCCGGATCTGGTTCGTGTAGCTCGAGTACTGGCTCTGGTTCTGGTCCGTACAAGGCCATCTCCAACTCGTCAATCCTTCGCAGAAGGTGTGACACATACTCTTGAGCTTCCCGCCATCTGTTCTTCTCTGTCGTGATCTCCTTGCGGGCTTTCTGTAGCTCCTTGCTTGTATCATCGAGTACATCCTCCTGGGCGACAACAAGTTATGCCAACTGTGTAACCATGGCATCCTCATCCTGAATCGCCTTCGGGTCAAGAAGGTTATCGCTGCGTGGATGATAACGGAACACCGTGCTCTCCAACTCTCTGGCGTAGATACGGGTAATGTGCCGCATTGCTCGTCGTGATACTTCTTGGATACCCATCTGCATCGTAGACCTCCTGGCAGTGCAGTGTATCGGGCGATTGCCTGGGCCCTTCTTCCTAGCAGGTACCACAATCTTCACGTCACAAGCCTTGATCAATCCTGCTTGTCTGATCACTTCCACTTGGTATTGTGGCTTCTCAAAGTCTCCGAGAGTCTGTAGCATACGCCAAAGTTCTGTGGCGTGACCAACCTCCAGATCGACGTAGTTGAACTCTCCCTCCATCTGTCACCAGAGTGCTCACGTAAGAACTCGAAATTTTTAAATCGTGACAAGGTAAGGGAAAATTTCAGTAATAGACAAGGAAAGAGAGAAGGGGGTAAGTCGAGATATCATTTCTTATCTTGACAACCTTTTAGCTTTTAGAAAATAGGTTTTAACCTCTCTACGACCATTCTAGCTAGGGTTGAGCCTACGGTCAGTATGGCTCTGATACCACCTCTGTCGGGACCCCGAATTTGCAAATCCGGACCCTCTGTGTATTCAGCACTAGTCCAGGAACGCGCTAGTGCACACAGTCTTAACATCGGTAAATATCACAATCATACCATTCGATACTAATAAAGTACTTTATTTAAGTAGTCAAACTGGTTACTCGGCCTTATGGTCAAGCCACAAATGTACGCCACGCAGGGCGAAACTTATTAAGAAAGAAATAGTAGCAGCGGAAAATCAAATAACTTCGTGGCGCCATCCAAGATACCACAGCAACCGATCGGGCTCGCTCCCTAAGTAGGCGGTTCCTCTTGGAGCTCCTCCTCCAAAGCTGGTGTAGTCTCCTCTTCAACTGGTGTTGTATTGTGGCAAGGGTGAGTACTTGGTACTCAGCAAGTCATGCACAGAATGCAAGCTAATATACTACATGCATGGCTTGGTACAAAGGAATAGCTCAAGGTATATTTGCAGTAAAACAGCATTTGACAAATAACATAAGTAGATTCGAAAGCAGTAAGTATAGCATAATTAACTTTTCAAGGAGTTTAATAAACATCTTTCCCATCCTAATCCACATTTCCATCAACATTATTATTAATCCAACCCAACCTTTCAAATCCAAGTTATTTTTAAGAAAATCTAACCCTTGACTGTAATTCCCGAGCGATGTCCAATACCGCGGACACGGCTATTCGAATAGATTGTACACTCTGCAGAGGTTATGCACTTTACCCACAAGATACAGTCAAACACCACAAAGGCGAGTTCCCGTAACAAAGTCTTTCGGAAACTTCTAACAATACAAGTGGTCCTCCCTGCTATTGCACACTAACCCTTCCCTTAGCTAAGGCGAAGTTTAGGCCAATCAACCGTTAGATGGGTACCTGGCCTCACCCAGACGCTCCCCTGCACAACTTACACAAAGGGTGTAGTTGACCTCCGAGGTCCCACAGTACGTTATTAGCAACTTAGTCAACTAGGTCCGTCCCATTACAGACATGTGGTTGCACGTTAGACCCAGTTCAAAGGCTTGCAAGGTGAAGTCCTTAGGGTGACCAGGGCAAGACTACCCGAAGAACCAAATCATCATCCCCAGTGCCACAACTGGCCCACCTGATCATTCTTGCCACATGCCCTGGTCGAAAAACTATTTATCAAACCCCAGTTGATTACCATGCACCACGTGCCATCAACATCACATGATACCTTTCCAAAACAGGTTCAATATATCATTAAGTCAATATTAACTTTTGATTGTCCAAATCATGTCATGAGCACGTAGCGGGTCTAAGCAGTATACTACAACGGTCTAAAACCCATGTTGGCAATTTAATAATGTCCAACTAGTAAACCACAACTAGGGTGACAAGGGGTCATGGCACATACTTAAGTAATCAAGGTGTCATACAGCAATTTGGCATTTATCTAATTCCCCATATTTAAATAAAGTATTTTCTAATTGAACTAGCATGCAATAAGTTAAATCAAAATAGATTTCAAAATAGGATCAACATGGTCAAAGCACAATTTGCCTTCAAAAAGTACTTGTTCTTGGTCTTGAGTTGGGTCCCGAGTCAATACTTCTCCTTCGAATCCTTCCGGCACTTCAACGTCTACTCGTAAAGCGTGCAAATAGCAATACACGAATAAACAATAGGCAAAAAGTGTCCAAACATCCAAATAAAATCCATAAACAGAGAGAACATAATTTTATGAATTTTTAGAGACTGGAATCGTCAAATTTGGAGTTAAAATGCAAAAGTTATGATTATTTAAAGTTTAAATAATCAATTAAATAATTTTACAGAGAAAAATTTAGTCCAAAAATTAAATAAATTCATAATTAGATAGATCTCAATTTTATACAAATTTAGAAATTTGAATCACTCAAATCGGAGTCGAAACGCAAAAGTTATAAGCGTTTGAAGTTTGAATCAAAATCTGAAATCATTATTTCGAATTAATAAATCATTTTATTTTTCGGAAATTAATTATTGTCGGCTGGACACGTGTCGACCTCGATTGGGCGGTGGCGTCGGTAAATCCATGGACTCGGTCCATGCTCGGCTCGGGTCTACCGTGGACTCGGTCCACGGTTTCTCGTGAGACTGACATGTGGGTCCGCCTCGGGTGACGTCACTCGCCGACATCGGTGAGGCTCGACCACGGTCGGCGGCAGTGGGACCCATCAGACGTCATTCTTGGCGTCGGCGCCGGCCGAGACGATCGGCCGACATGCGGGCCCGCCATGACATCAGCGTGACGTCATGGTGCAGGGTGGCTGGGCCGCTGACATGCGGGCCCCGCGTGTCAGCGTCACGCCAGCAGCGCGTGGGCGGCTCGATCGCGCGGTCGGCCTTCCGACGCGTGGCGCATCTCGGCCGCTGATTTGAAAATCAACGGCCCATTAGATCTGGCTCTCACGCGTTTGGGTTAACGCGCTTGATCTGGACCGTTGAATCTAGATCGGACGGTCAAGATTGGATCTAGTGGTTTTGGACGGAATCTCACCGTGAGATGACGTGGCGCAATCTGGGACGTTGGATCTTGATCGGACGGCTGAGAAGCTTCGAGCGACGGCGATGGCGTGCGGCGGAGCTGCCTGGCCGGAGCTGGGGACGGCGACACGGGCAACGGCGTTTGCGGGCTCCTCCGGCGAGGTGAGAGGTCCCTTCGGGTGCGTCTCGTCACGGTGAGTCCGGATCTGGGGTCAACGGCGGGGGCGGCCGGGCGGCGAACGAAGCAAAAACCGCGCGGAGGAGTGCTACAACTCCGTCGGCGATTGCGGCGCATCGAGGCACGCTGCGGTGGCGACGGCTAGGGCAACGGCTGCGCAAGGTCAAGGTGATCCTCGGGGTGTGATCCGGGCATTAAATAGCCTCGGCTTCCGCGCGGAAAACGGAAACCTAATCCCTCATGGCGGCGGGCGCGGCGGCGGAGTCCGGCTCGGACTCGGGCGGAGACGACGACGGAGGACCGTCCACATGGCGCGATCAACGGACACTATCGCGCGGGCGCGGTCGGATCCGGCTCGGACTCAGCTCAACCGGTGCGATCCAATCTGGACCGTTGGATCTCGATCCAACGGTCGGGATCGAATAGGGTTCGGTCAAGTCACTTGGCTCGGGTCGGACTCGAGTCGGACTCGGACTCGGGTCCGGTCGGATGAACAATACTTGACCCGACTTGATTTTCCAGCGATTTAATATTTAAAATAATTCCCAGAAATTCATTTAATTCATTAAAAATATCAAAAGACTCAGAAAAATTCCAGAAAAATTCTGGAAAATACTTTGGATCATTTTGGACTCAAATAAAATATTTCCAACAAAATTTTATTTGCAAAGTTTAATTCTTTAATTATTTCAAAATGGAATAAATTCAAATAAATTCCAAATAAATCCAAATAAATTCCAGAAAATTCCAAAAATTCACCAAAGTGCCAAATCACACATGAATTTAAGAAAAGCAAAATTTTGGGGTGTTAGACAAAGCCTTTCGGAAACTGCTAACTACACAAGTGAACCTTTCCGGTTTTTATCATACACCATCACTTCCCTTAACAGAGGCGATGTATGGGACCGACATACCGTTGGACTGGTACCATGCCATAGCCTTGGTACGCTCCCCTTCAAGCTACACAAAAGGTGTAGTTGACACCCGAGGTATCACGTGCAAGTTATTAGTAACTTACTCAACTGGGACCGTCTCACTCCGGTCATGTGGTTGCACGATTGACTCAGTTCAAAGGCTTGCAAGGTTAAGTCCTTAGGGTGACCAGGGCAAGACTACCTGAAGAACCAAATCAACCTTCCCGATGCCACACTTGGCCCACCCGATCATTCTTGCCACATGCCCCGGTCCAAATCTATTTATCAAACCCCAGTTGATTACCATGCACCACGTGCCATCAACATCATTGTTAAGAACACATGACACTTTTCCAAAACTGGTTCTATATCTCATTAAGCCAATATTAACATGTAATTGTCCAAAACATTTCACGTGGCAAGGCTAAGCATACTACATCGGTCTAACTACCCATGTTGGCAATTTAATAATGTCCAACTAATAATCTACAACTAGGGTGACAAGGGGTCATGGCACATAATTAATAATCAAGGTGTCATAGTGCAAAGCTGGCATTTAACTAATTTCCCAAAATTAATTAAAGCATTTTCTAATTAAACTAGCATGCAATAATTTAAATCAAAATAATTTCAAAATGGGATCAACATGGTCAAAGCACAACTTGCCTTCAAAAAGTACGTGCTCCTGGTCCTGGGCTGGCTCCTGGGTCAACACTTCACCTTCGAAGCCTTCGGGCACTTCAACGTCTACTCGTAACGCGTGCAAATAGCAATAAATAAATAAATAGTAGGCAAAAAGTATCCAAAAATTCAAATAAAGTTCATAAACAGAGAGAGCACATTTTTATAAATTTTTATAAATTCGAATTGTCCAAATCGGAGTTAAAATGCAAAAGTTATAATCGTTTAAAGTTTAAAGAAACTATTAATTAAATAAAAACAGAGAAAAATTCATAATAAAAAATTAATTAAAATTCATATTTGAGTAGGTCTCAATTTTATGAAAATTTAGAAATTTGAATCACTCAAATCGGAGTTGAAACGCAAAAGTTATAAGCGTTTGAAGTTTGAAACTATATTTAAAATCAATAAACCGAAATAAATAAATAATTTCTTTTTCGGAAAAATGATTTATTGCGTCAGCATGACACGTGGCCAATCAGAAGCCGCCACATCGCCTCGGGTCCATGGACCCGGCGCACCGTGGACCCGGTCCACCGTGGACCCGGTCCAGGGGCACGTGTCCCTCTGACATGTGGGACCCCCTGCTGACGTCAGCATGACGTCAGCACGGCTCGGCCGCCCGGTTCTGACACGCGGGCCCCACCGTGATGTCAGCATGACATCACGGGTGATGTCATGGTGCCGTTGGGCGCTCGCCGACACGCTGGCCCCACTGGCGTGACGCCACGCTACCGACGCCACGCGGCATCGGGCGCGGCCATCTGCCGCGGGCTCGGCTCAAATAAGACGTGGCTCGATCCGGACCGTTGATTTGAAAATCAACGGTCCAGATTGGATCTGGATCTCACGCGCGTGGATAACGCGGTGAATCTGCGGTGGCCGGAGTTGGGGACGATGACCTAGCCAACGGCGTTTCCGTGCGTCTCCAGCGAAGTGGGTGGTACCTCCAGGTGCGCCTCGTCCTTGCGGTTCTGGATCTGTGTTCGGTGACGGCGGAGGACGGATATCGGGACCCGAATTTGCAAATCCGGACCCTCTGTGTATTCAGCACTAGTCCAGGAACGCGCTAGTGCACACAGTCTCAACATTGGTAAATATCACAATCATACTCAACGAAATAATAAGGTACCTTAAATAGTTAACCAAGCCGGTTGCTCGACCTTAAGGTCAAGTTACAAATGTACACCACGCAGGGCGAGAACTTAAATAAAGAGAAATAATAGCAGCGGAAGATGAGATAACTTCGTGGCACCATCCAGTATACCACAGGCAACTGACTGGGCTCGCTCCCTAGTTAGACGGTTCCTCTTGGAGCTCCTCCTCCAAAGCTGGTGTAGACTCTTCTTCAACTGGTGTTGTATTGTGGCAAGGGTGAGTACTTGGTACTCAGCAAGTCATGCACAGAATGCAAACTAATATACTACATGCATGGCTTAGTACAAAGGAGTAGTTCAGGGTATGATTGCAGTAAAACAACTGTAGGATCGAAGTATACGAATATAGGCAACTAGCAATCAGAGGGGGGTGAATGATTGAGCGGAAGCTAAAACCAAATTTTTGATCTATTAAAACTTCACCCCAAAAAGAAACCAAAAGATTGCCTCGGATTCGACAAAAATAGATTGATAGAGGCTCGGTAAAACATGAACTCCTAGAGATCCAACCGTCGGATCGATCTAAAATTTGTACACAAGAAACTAGATTCCAATAAGAATCAAACCCAAAAAGAATCAGCTCGATCGGACGTACGGATCAAAAGTTATGATCTTCGCAATCTTGCTGTTCCAGAACTTGACGAAAATCTATCTAATCAAAACTTCAAGATTAAACAAGAACGACAAAAGATTGATCAACTAGACTTTGAGAAACACTAGATCAATACCCTAGAGAGGTTTTTTATGGATCAAATCAAGATAAAACTTAAAAAACAAAAACCAATCTAGAACTAGAACAAGCATGCAAACAAGAACCAAAAAGAGAACGTTGAAGCAATGCGGGAACTAGAAGAATTGATCTTTATTTCTTTTGTCTAAAGTACTCCCATCAAAAGAGTACAAACCCTAAACTTTGAGCCCAAGGCTCTATGCGCCTAGCTCTCCTCAATTCGATGCTCTTTAACAGGAGACAACCCCTCCTATTTAAAGGAGCAACCCACAAGGAGTCCTGAATACAATTCCTAATCCTAGAAGGAGTCCTACTCCTAATCCTAGAAGGAGTATGTATTCAAACACAACTCCACTTGGCCCAACCTGGCCGAGTACAACTCTTGCACGCGTATGGCAACCCTACCATACTCACATGACTAACACTTTGCATGCGTATGGCCAACTGCCATACTCACGTGACTAACACTTTGCACGCGAATGACCTCCTGCCATTCTCACGTGACTAACCATTCTTCATGTGCACCATTCTCTTAGCCCGAACGTCCCGCATGACATCTTTGACCACCAAGACCTCAGTTCCTCCTGAACCTAGTCCCGAACCTCAGTTCCTCCATGAACCTAGTTCCGGTCCCGTCATCGACCACGTTCGCCCTCGAGCAACACCTGCACATGAACAAACCACAAAACGATTCCGAGCACAAGTCCGCGACTTGACTCAAAGTCAATCCATGCAACTACTCACACGAGCATTGCATAAAGCAAAACAATTACCATGCTATCACAAGCATATCAAATAATTATCTGAAACAACACATGCACATGCACCACACATGCCATGAGAATAACCACTTTGGAAATTCAATTCTAAGCCAATTTTTCAGCACATGATTTCACAACAACATTTGACAAGTAGCATAAGTAGATTCGAAAGCAGTAGAAACAAGTATAAGATTAATAACTTTTTCGGAAGTTAAATAAACTTCTTTCCCATTCCTAATCCACATTTCCATCAACGTAATTATTAAACCAAACCCAACCTTTCAAGTCCAAGTTATTTTCAAGAAGGTCTAACCCTTGACTGTAATCCCCGAGCAATGTCCAATGCCGCGGACATGGCTATTCGAATAGATTTTACACTCTGCAGAGGTTATGCACTTTACCCACAAGATATAGCCAAACACCACAAAGGCGAGTGTCCGTAACAAAGTCTTTCAGAAACTTTTAACAGCACAAGTGGTCCTTCCCGGTGATTGCACACTAACCCTTCCCTTAGCGAAGGTGAAGTTTAGGCCAATCCACCGTTAGATGGGTACCTAGCCCCCCGGTACGCTCCCCCGTACAACTACACAAAAGGTATAGTTGACACCCCGAGGTCCCACAGGTACGTTATTAGCAACTTAATCAACTAAGTCCGTCCCATTACAGACATGTGGTTGCACGTTTGACTCAGTTCAAAGGCTTGCAAGGTTAAGTCCTTAGGGTGACCAGGGCAAGACTACCCGAAGAACCAAATCAACGCTCCCGGTGCCACAACTGGCCCACCCGATCATTCTTGCCACATGCCCCGGTCAAAATCTATTTATCAAACCCCCAGTTGATTACCATGCACCACGTGCCTTCAACAATCATAACACATGATACTTCTTTCAAAAAAGGTTCAATATCTCATTAAGTCAATATTAACTTTTGATTGTCCAAAACATTTCACGTGGCAAGGCTAAGCATACTACGTCGGTCTAACTACCCATGTTGGCAATTTAATAATGTCCAACTAGTAATCCACAACTAGGGTGACAAGGGGTCATGGCACATATTTAATTAACCAAGGTGTCATACAGCAATTTGGCATTTATCTAATTTCCCAAAATTAAATAAAGTATTTTCTCATTAAACTAGCATGCAATAATTTAAACCAATTTAATTTGAAAATGGGATCAACATGGTCAAAGCACAACTTGCCTTCAAAGAGTACTTGTTCTTGGTCTTGAGCTGGCTCCTGGGTCAACACTTCACCTTCGAAGCCTTCGGGCATTTCAACGTCTACTCGTAAAGCGTGCAAATAGCAATCAATGAATAAACAGTAGACAAAAAGTGTTCAAAGATCCAAATGAAGTCCATAAACAGAGAGCATAATTTTATGAATTTTTAGGAATTTGAATCGGCAAAATCGGAGTTAAAACGCAAAAGTTACAAGCGTTTAAAGTTTAAATAATCAATTAAATAATATTACAGAGAAAAACTTTGGTCCAAAAATTAAATAAAATTCACCATTAGGTAGATCTCAATTTTATAAAAATTTAGAAGTTTGAACCACTCAAATCGGAGTTAAATTGCAAAAGTTATAAGCGTTTGAAGTTTCAAAATTCAAATAAATCAATAATCCGAATTAATCTATTTATTTTTAAACTGAAAAACCGAATAATGACGTCAGCATGACGTCAGCATGGATTTTGATTTTCCACTGAATTATTTTTCTATTGAAAAATCGATTTATTGCGTCAGCCGGTCCATGGACGTGGTCCACGGTTCGGTTTGGGTCCACCGTGGACCCGGTCCACGGATACATGTCTCACTGACATGTGGGCCCCCATCGGATGACGTCAGCGATGACATCATCTGCTCGGCTGAGGGACGGCTGACAGCTGGGCCCCACCGTGACATCAGCGGTGACGTCATGGTGCGGTTCGGCTGAGCCGCTGACACGTGGGTCCCACGCTGATGTCACTCGTGACATTAGCGGTGGCCAAGCGGCGATCACCGATCATGCGGCCGATCACCGCCCACGTGGCTGGATCTTGGTCGTTGATTAGAAAATCAACGGCCCAGATCGGATCTAGCTTAACGCAATAGGAAAACTACTCGGCTGATCTGGACCGTTCGATCTTGATCGGACGGTCAAGATCCAATCTAGAGTTTACAGCGTGGCTAACCCTAGCTGTTCGATCTAGATCTAACGGCTGACATCTATCCAAGCACGGTGCGGTTTTAGCTACGTGGTATGATCTAAACCGTTGGATCTAGATCCAACGGTTGGAAATAGATCTAAAGATTAACACGTGAGATCTCACCGGGGGTGACGTGGACTAATCTGGGCTCTTGGATCTTGATCGGACGGTTGGTGGAGCTCGAGCGACGGCGATGGCGTGCGGCGGAGCTAGCTCACCGGAGACGAGGACAACGACCACGGCAACGGCGTTGCGGGGCCCCTCCGGCGAAGTGAATGGTGCCCTCCGACGCATCTCGTCCTTGCGGTTCCGGATCTGGGCTCAATGGCGGCGGAGGACGGCAGACGGTGGCGGAAACGACGCTTAACCGCGGCGGAAACCTAACGCAACTATGGCGAGCTCTAGCGGGCGAACGGCGGCGGCTCAGGCGACGTGGTCTAGGGCTACGGGTGCGCACGGGAGTCGGTTACCCGGTGGTGGCGGCGACGCCTTAAATAGGTCCCTCGGCGTCCGTGAAAATCGCAGAAACCGAGGCCCACACAGCTGCGGCGGCGGAATCCGAAATGGATTCGGATTGGGTGACGTGGCTCAACGTGGACCGTTGGATCAAGATCCAACGGCACGGGGGCTTGGCTCGGGTTCGGCTCGGGCGACTTGGTTGGATCGGTCGGGCTTGGGTTCGGGCGACGTGGCGCGATTGTGGCCGTTGGATTAGGATCCAACGGTCACGCGCGTTATGGTTCGGTGACTTGGTTCGACCGAGACGGCTGGCGCGGTCGGGTCCGGGTCGGACTCGAGTCTGACTCGGACTCGGGTCCGGTCGGATGAACAGTGAAACCGGTTTGGGTTTTTCCAGCGATTAAATAATCCAATTAATTCCAAGAAATTCATTTAATTCATTAAAAATAGCAAAACACTTAGAAAAATTCCAGACAAATTCTAGAAAATATTTTGGAACATTTTGGACTCAAATAAAATATTTCCAACAAAATTTATTTGTAAAATCAAATTCTTTAATTATTTCAAAAGGGAATAAATTCAAATAAATTCCAAATAAATCCAAATAAATTCCAGAAAATTCCAAAAATTCACCAAAGTGCTAATTCTTATTTAAATTCATGAAAAGCAAAATTTGGGGTGTTACAACGGCGCAAACGGCACAAATCCGCGGCGGAACGCACAACTAACTACGGCGAGCTCTAGCGGCGCAACCACGGCGGCTCGGGCTCGGTGAGTTAGGGCTACGGGTGCGCACGGGAGAGAGGAACACGATGGCGGCAGCGGCGCTTTAAATAGGGGCCTCGACTTCCGTGAAAAGCACGGAGAATGAGGCCCACCCGGCTGCGGCGGCGGAATCCAAATCCAATTCGGATTGGGTGATGTGGCGCAACGAGAGCCATTGGATCGAGATCCAACGGTCGCGCGGTTAGGGTTCGGTTGGCTCGGGCTGGACTCGAACGCCGCTCGGGTCAGGTTCGAGTCGGACTCGGGTCGGAGGAACAATACTAGAACCGAGTTGGATTTTCCAGCGATTAAATATTCAAATAAATTCCCATAAATTCATTTAATTCAAGAAAAAGAGCAAAATTCCAGAAAAATTCTGGAAAATACTTTGAGACATTTTGGACCCAAATAAAATATTTCCAATAAAATTTTATTTGTAACTTTTAATTCTTTAATTATTTCAAAAGGGAATAAATTCAAATTAAATCCAAATAAATCCAAATAAATTCCAGAAAATCCCAAAAATTCACAAAAGTGCAAAATAACATTTAAATTCATGAAAAGCAAAAACTGGGGTGTTACAATGATGCACCTCTTGCGCTGCTTCCTTCAAGTCGCGATGAGACTTGTAGGCGGAGGAGCCCCTGAATATCACGACGATGTGGTTCTGAAGCTCCTGATAGTCCATATCGTTGTCATCTTCGGCGGGCTGTTTGCCCTTGCTATTCTCACCCTGCTCCTGGAGCGTGGGCATAAGACCTTTGCCGTTGTAGAACCGGTCTAGACGGAAAGTCCAGGTTCGACAATTTTGAAGGTCATGTCCGTACGCTTGGTGGAGCAGGCAGAAGTGATTTCTCGGCGGGGCTACTTGATCATCGTGACCTTGGCCATCACGACACTGGGGAGGTCGTCCCCTGCCTCGGGCATTGAATCCCTTGCGCTGCGGCTGGGATGCTCGAGGCTGTTGTTGCACTACCGCAGCAACCATGTTCGGTGCAGATTGCTTCTTCTTCTTCTTTTTATCTTCTTCTCCATGGAGCTCGTGTTTTTCTTGCTCGTGGACCCTTCCAAACCCGGCTGAGGCAGTAGCTTGCCTTCATCCAACATCTTCTTACACTGGACCGCCTCGTCGACATTCGTATACCGATCGGCCATACAGAATAACTCGTTGGCTATTAGGTCGGGATGTATTTCTAGATCTTGCATGAAACAGATGTCCTGAACTCCGAACTTGAAAGCTCGGGCAACTGCTTCATCCGAGATGCTCGGAATTGAATTCCGTACCTTGATGAACCTCTTGATGAACTGTTACAAAGACTCACCTTCTGTCCGGATCAGGCACTCGAGATCGCGCTCTTTGCCCGGGCGAATGTAGCAACTCTGGAAGTTTGCTAGGAGCGCGGCACTAAGCTACCTCCATGAGCGAATCGTCCCCTCTTTTTTGTTGAAGAGCCATGTCTGTGCGGCCCCATCAAGGACCGTTGGGAGGAAGTTAGCCATAGCCCCCTCATCTCCCCCTGCGGCTAAGATCGCAGTGGTGTAGATCAGAGGAATTCATCCGGGTTCTGGGTCCCATTAAACCTCTCGATGTGGCCGGGTTTGAACTTGTTTGGCCATGAGACATTGCGGAGATAATCTATAAATGCCCGGCACCCGAAGACGGAGCATCTTGGCTATCTCTCCTAACGCGATGGTCGCCACGACCGTCACTGTACTGGCTCCCGACACGCGGACCAAGCTGAGAAAAAACTTCTCGAGGCCGGAGCACCGGAGTTCATTCCATTATGGAACGTTCTGTATGCTCGCGGTCATGATGAGCATACCTCCGATACCTCCAGGTCACTTGGGAATCGCTTTGAGCGTCCGCGCAGTACCGATCGTTCCCCCTATGGCTCTCCCGAGCAAGGCTCCCAGATTCTTCACAGCGAGAGCGGACTGGGGGGTGCTCCCGACGTTCCCGAGAAATACTCTGGGCCTCTTTGCCATGTGATGACTTCGAGATCTTCATGTCTGCGGTGAGATTATCTAAGTCTTCAGCAATGACCGTGCCCATTGCCTCCAAGTCTACTTGCTTGGGAAAGTTCTAGAGATCGCGCACGACCGCCACCAGGGCTTGTAGTCATTCTTTGTTTTGAAAAACAGGTGGTGGTGAGCTCAGGCATCATTCGAGCATGACCTCCGAGGTGCGACATCCATGGGAATTCTCACGGACTGGGACCTCCGACCTAGAAACCTGCTTCTCATGAGCTTGGTGTCGGATGCTTGCCAAGGTCTTGTCTAAAGACGCCTCCAGGTGATTTCTGGCCGCTTCAAAGTGGCTGCGATGGACAGCCCCCGAGGATTCCAACCCGGGGTTTGTGATTCCTCCCACCATATTGACATTGCGGGAATAAGACAAGGGCGAAGGTGACATCATGGTGTCTCCCTGCGAAGTCGTTTCATGATCGGGATTGATATGGTCAGGGATGTCCAGGCCATCATAGAGCCCATCGTAATCTTCTTGATCATCCTCGAGGGCATCGCGTTGAGAGCGGAGAAACTGCTCTCGCGCCGTAACTACCGGGGAAAGACTTCCGGCTTCGATGTGACCTTCCGGGCTGGTGACACCGGCCACGTCATCGCTGGCGTAGTACATGTCATCATCCTCGACGCCGTTGAAGGCACAGAGGTTTTGAGTGTCTTGGGAATTTGGCATCTCCAGGGATTCTTCACGGACGGATTTGACACAACCGATCACCACGGACTGCGCCAGCTATCGATGTTTGGGGAACAGGCCCCCACCGAGCTTACTTGTTGAATGAGGGTTCAACCTAAGCCCCTTCCCCCTTGAAGGGCTGATGTCTGGACGATGTAGCGAGGTGCGTGGACACTCAGAATAAGAACAGGAGAATTATACTGGTTTGAGCCTCTCACTGAGGAGATAACAATCCTACTCCAGTGATTTGCCTTATTGATTGGATCTCTGTACGACAAGCCTTTACGTGCTTGCGCGTCAGGGCTAGCTAAAAGAATCATCGCCCCCTTTCTACTGCAACATCCAAGCACGTCATGCACATAGGCGAGCATGGCAGACGGGGAACGAGCCCCATGTTTGGATTAAAAGAAGCTTGGGAAAATTTGAAAGCTCGTGCCGGTTCCTTCTCTAAGAAGCCTTCTTGTAATGGTCGAACATTTTACGACCCGCTCATGTCTGTTTTAGTCTCCTGAACTGCCTGTATTAGCCTCAATTCCCTCTTACCGTATCAGGTTCAATTGGGTCCTTTTTTATTTCCTGAACTGCCCGCATCGAACTCAATTTCTTTTGATATCTTCCATTTAGGATCAGCATCGGCTATAAGCCGATAAGGCCATATTGGCTTCATGTCCATTAAATCCGGTATATTCCTTAACAAACAGGTTATACCAAACTGATCATAATTAAATCAGCTACATACCAAATTTAGGTGCCAACATATGCTCCCATTTTTGGGAGATTGCGTGAATCTCGTAAAAATCACTATTATCGGTTTAACACAGAATATCAACCACCCTTATTATGATTTAATCATTCCAACTTCTCAGCGATTTTCGTGCCACCTGCAGTTATTCTCGCACATAACCATGTAATTGTATGTCTTCATGCATTAACTGCAGCAAAGTTGCCGAAAATTACCCACCTTTGCCACTGGCTTTACCTCCCTATAAATATGTGTCCATTCACCCATCACATTCGTGCGCACTTGCTCTCATCCTCTTCTCTATCAGCTGTTCTTCCTCTGTCGGCTTTCAGTTTCATCGGTTTCCAACCTCCTTTGATCCTTCACCCAATCGACTTAGCCGAGACAAATGGATCCTAATTAGGTATTCTTCCCTCTTTCTCATACCGATTCTTAGTATTACTTACGTCTATTAAGTAACACCAACCCATCGGCTATAATAGACCAAGAACTTCCTAGGCTTCCTTTTAATGCCCTAGGACTTAACTTAGCTGGTTGGAATAAGAATTTTAGGGCTTGGCCGACTTCGCTAGCTGGTTGGCGCAGCTGGTACAATCGTGTAGCGGCCCAAAAACTAGCAATTTGGAAATAGATGGGAATAGACAAGTACCTTCCACTTTCCCTAGCCAACTCCTCCCCCAACAAACCTTTAATAACCACGTCTTGCTATTTCTGGTTCGATACTTTCAACACCTTTCTATTTAGAATCGGACCTATCGGCCCAACTCTTATGGATGTGACCCAACGTTGTTGCCTTAGGCCAGATGGCGACCAGCTATTGGCTTTTAGTGTAAAGCCTAAGTACAAGCTAGTATCGGCCAAGGGTGAGGGTTGGGGTAGATATCTAGAAAATAACGTAGGAGTCGGTCCCGTGTTTGACAAGGAATATGTAGCCTTTCTAAACATATGGCTTGACCGATTCTTCTTCTGTGAAGCTTCGCTCGACTCAACCTAAACCTACCAAATAATAGCCGAACAACTCAGGGGGGGACATCGACTTGCATTAGGTAAACTGTACCTAGGAGCAGTTTATCAAATGATGCATGAGATAAGATGTCAACTTTACATAGCTATTGTAACACCCCAAAATTTTGCTTTTCTTAAATTCATGTGTGATTTGGCACCTTGGTGAATTTTTGGAATTTTCTGGAATTTATTTGGAATTTATTTGAATTTATTCCCTTTTGAAATAATTAAAGAATTTGACTTTGCAAATAAAATTTTGTTGGAAATATTTTATTTGAGTCCAAAATGTTCCAAAATAGTTTCTGGAATTTTTCTGAGTCTTTTGCTATTTTTAATGAATTAAATGAATTTCTGGGAATTTATTGGATTATTTAATCGCTGGAAAAACCTAACCGGTTTGTACTGTTCATCCGACCGGACCCGAGTCCGAGTCCGAGTTAGACTCGAGTCCGACCCAAGCCAGCTGTTCCGGTCGAACCCGCTCGGCCGAACCCTAACCGCCTGACCGTTGGATCTTGATCCAACGGCCACGATTGAGCCACGTCACCCGAGCCTGAGCCCGACCAAGCCAGCCAGCTCGCCCGAGTTAGACCCTCGCACCGTTGGATCTTGATCCAACGGCTGACGTTGATCCACGTCACCCAATCCGAATCCCTTTCGGATTCCGCCGCCGCATCGGAGTGGGCCTCGGTTTCCGCGCGTTTCACAGACACTGTGGGCCCCCGGATCGGCTATCCGGAGTCCTCTGTGTATTTCTGTACTAGTCCCAGATCAGTAGCTAGTACACACAGTCAAAAGTGATGAATCAACAACCATATCACGAATACATAAAACTAAATAAGAATAATACCAAATAAAAGCAAAGACCTTAAGGTCAAGGTTTACCATTACGGCCTGGACAGGCTGAACAACTTGAACAACTGCAGCGGAAGACGAAAACGCCAATGCGACCCATCCAAATGCCCACATGCAATCGAGTGGAGAACGCACCCTAGTTGTTGGAAATCTTGAACAGCTTCTTTCACTTCTGAGAGAGGATTAGAGTGTAGCACGTGAGTACATAAAGTACTCAGCAAGTCTGGGAGATTATGCACAATGTAGGCTATCCAAAGAGGGCTTAATATGGTTCTTTTGCACAAAGCCAAGTTTCAACAAAACATACTTGTTAATAATTTTCACAAAGCATATTTGAGCAATTCTTTTTAATAATTGAATTATGTAATATTGTAGTGAAGGTTCTAACCACCACTCACTAATATATAGGCTCTATCCGCCACAACTCAACAAGATCAGGGTTCAATCCAATCACATGGCTCTGTCCGCCATGGTTCACAAAATCAGGTTCTTTCCACCTACCTGGCTTTAACCGCCAGAAGCACACCCGAGAGTTCTAACCGCTCCCGGATCCCAAAACAAAACACCTTTCAATTTTGAAAACCAAAACCCAAAGTCTACCAGTATGAAAGCATTCAGCAAGCTTTGCCTTTGACCGTAGGCACGGCTATTCGAATAGTTTTAACTCTGCAGAGGTTGTACAACTTTACCCACAAGACATGATATTCCCTTAGTGCCATGCAATTAGCACACTTCCTTAGGTGTGCCGGCAGGGATATCATGACAAGGCCTTTACAATGTATACGCCTAACCTGACTCCAATTCACGAGGTTTCACCGCTGTTAGGGTTCTTTCCACCCAGTACAGAAGCCCCCTCTTGCGTCGTGTGAGAAAAAAAACAACAACAACAACAACAATGCCTCTTTCCGGCTCTCACACAATAACCGAATGGTGAGTCTAAGTCAGGTTTCTACAAATTAGTTAGCCAGGTCGTGCCCACTTTGACATGTGGTTGTACGGTTATGCTTAGAATGGAGACAGTCATAAGCGTCGGTCCTTAATTGACTTGGGGCGGTACTTGCACAAAAGAACCAAGGCTTGGTCCGCTTCCACCCGACATTCCATGCCGCCCAAGTCGAAATCATTTTTCATTTTATTTTTATTTTGTAAACCAACGGCAATACTCCTTGCCTACAACTTTCAACACAAAGTTTTCAAGAGATAAATGAAATTCCCTCCCCTAGGTGAATATTGACCGATAGCGAGGCTAAGCATTTCTACCGTACTATTCTATTCCACCAATAATTTATTTTATAAAATACAAAGCTCAGGGTTTGATGACAATCCTTATAACCAATTCTATAATCTCCAATAATCATTAAATTGTCCTAATGGTACAATCCGATGAATAATCCGATTCAATATAGTATCCATCAAGTATTGAGTATATCATGGTAATATTCTAACTCTCAAAATCATATTAAACCCCAATCAGGTGTGTCTATTTCCCTTGAATTATGACTTGTATTAATGATTTATCCATCATTCTTATAGCGATCACTCTTATCATCCACAAAGAATATTTCACAAAATCATCTACTAAACCACCGAGAATACTTCACAATAGCACCTCTAATCATCTAGGATACAATCCACCGATAATACTTCATAGCATCATGTATTTAGTCCTTCACATAATCACCTCTAAATCATCTATTTTAATCCACCAAAATACGCAATAATATCATTTACTAAACCACCAAACATTCTGGACTATTCACAATCTCCCTGAATGATTATCGCATAGTATTCTTGTTAAAATCCACCGAAATATAATTCACCACTTATTCTACTTTATCTATAAATATGACTCTCAATAACATTTATTTACTTTCACCGACTATCATTCCTAACATCATACCTCTTCCAACATTCTCCCAATCCACCGAAATATATGGACTACCATTCATAGATCAATTTTTATTGTTACAAGCCCCACATCAACTCTAATATTCATCTAACTCCAATTTGCATTTCACCCCAATCCATACTCATTATGTTGTGAACTACTATCACGATCCAACTCCTCAACATTTAAATGATTACCACCATAGATCAATTTCATAATAACAATCCTCACATTACCACTAATATTCATCCGTCTCCAAATTACATTCCTCCCGATTTGCTCTAGTCAAACTATCTTCCAAATAGTCATTTTCCCCATCAAAAATGTATTTTATTAAAAATACTTATTATGGTGGATCCCTGTTCTAGAGCGACAAAGGGTCATGGATAGCAAATCTCAAGGGGGTATAAACAACAGGTATAACTAACAACTTAACGTTTAATCTCCTCATTTATGTAAATATCAATGCAACTTGTAAAACATTATAAAACATTTATAAAGCATAGGTTCAATATGCGTCAAGGAGACTTGCCTCGGTCACAGCGAGAAGGTTGAACTCTTCGAAGTCCGGCGGCGGGGTCGGCGGTCGCGTCAGGGTCGTCGACTACGCGCAAAACGAGGCAAATAAATAAATAAAAGAAAATAAATAAAATCCAAAAATTACAAAATTAGTACTGGCAGGTAGATCTTGATTTTAGATGAATTTAGAAACTTGAACGGAGTCAATCGGAGTTTGGACGCAAAAGTTATAAGCGTTTGAAGTTGAAAAATGATGGAAAATCAAGAAAAAGAAAAAAGTTACTATTTGCTACAGTAACTTGCGAGAATTTTTTGGTACAGAACCTAGCAAAACCAACAGAGCCCTCTTTTGCTTCCAAAAACCGGATTTTTGCCCTATTTTCGCACGGATTTGGATCAAACAAAAGCCTAGAACCTCTAGATAACATCCTTAGGGACATCTAGGAGGAAGGGATTGAACCAAAACCCACCGGAATCGGAGAAATCGACGAAGAACGGAGGTTCGGCCGAATGCACAAAAGCTCCAAATTCGTCGCCCACGGTTGAGAAATCCTAAAATTGATGATTGGGTTAGAAGCTAGACTCATCCACGGTCCCAAAGAACCAAGTGGCATGAAGAATGGCTCACCGGAGAAGAAGCTATGAGCAAGAACACGAAGAACACCGAAAAAGTTCAACCCAACGTCGGTTTTCTTGATCTCACGGGCGCAAGGGTGGAGTAGATGGAAAAGGAAGCACACTTTAACGGGATACTTATACGAAGAGGATGGAGGTGGTGGTGCGGCGTTTGGAGGTGAAACGGCCGAGTTAAAGCCATTTTAGTGGATTTCGGTTTCTCTTGAATGGGGCCGTTTCCGGTGAGATTGACGGCGAGTGAAGGTGGGGAATGGCAAGAGGGCGACGCTACGGATCCAACGGAACCGTTTGTTCGCATTTTGGAGTTGAATTGAAGGAGTTATGAGCATTGGAATCAAGCCCTAGCCATTGTTGCCTAGTTGGAGCTCTCTGTTCTTGGAGTTGGCGGGAGGTTGAAGAAGGTGCACTGTTCACTTGACACGTGGCGCTTCCTTATTGGTCCTCCTTTACGTAAATATTTTGCCCTAGAGAAAAATTAGGAAAAATGGTCTAAAAATTCCGGAAAAATTCCTAGAACCATTTTAGAATATTTGAGACCCAATGAAATTGGTTTGGTTGAATTTGGATGATTTTTGTGGAATTGGATATTCGGGCGCGGATCGCAGGCATTAAACAAAAGCCGCGCGAGATAAAATAGGAACGGAGGTCCAAAAATCCGGGGAATACTTCCTAAAATCATTTCGGAATATTTGGAACATTTTATAAGTGGTTTGGAGGTTTTTGGAGCATTTTTGGACTCAGGTGAATTTTTAGCACCGTGGATCGAAAATCCGATTTTTCGCCCGGGAGGGAATTAATTCCCAATTTCGGAGGGGAATGGATGCCAGGTTATTATAAACATCAATGAAACTCCAAATTTTGAATTTACTTTATTTAAATTAGGTTTTTCTCCAGAAAGCCAAAACTAGGACGTTACAGACACCGAGGGCCCTATTTAATGCGCCGCCACCGCTGCCGTGTTGCCGACTTCCGCGCGCACCCGTAGCCCTAGCCCGCCGAGCTCAAGCCACCGTGGTTGCGCCGCAATCGCTCGCCGTAGTTGGCCGTGCGTTCCGCTGCGGTTTTGCGCCATTTCCACCGCCGTCCGCCGTCCTCCGTCGCCGTTGAGCCCAGATCCGGAACCGCGAAGTCAACCCGCGTCGGTTAGGACCTTTCACATCGCCGGAGGAGCCCCGCAGCGCCGTCGGGAGTGTCGCCGTCCTCGTCTCCGGTGACCCAGCGCCGCCGCAAGCCATCGCCGTCGATCGAGCTTCACCAGCCGTCCGATCCAGATCCAAGGGCCCAGATCGCGCCACGTCACCCCTCGACGTTGAAGTGCCCGAAGGCTTCAAAGGAGAAGTGTTGACCCAGGAGCTAGCTCGGGACCAAGAACAAGTACTCTTTGAAGGCAAGTTGTGCTTTGACCATGTTGATCCCAATTTCAAATTAATTTGATTTAAAACTATTGCATGCTAGTTTAATTAGAAAATACTTTATTTAAATATGGGAAATTAGATAAATGCCAAATTGCTGTATGACACCTTGGTTAATTATATATGTGCCATGATCCCTTGTCAGCCTAGTTGTGGATTACTAGTTGGACATTATTAAATTGCCAACATGGGAATTTAGATCGTTGTAGTATATTGCTTAGACCTGCTACGTGCTCATGACATGATTTTTGGACAATCAAAGGCTAATATTGACTTAATGATATATTGAACCTGTTTTGGAAAGGTATCATGTGATGTTGATGGCACGTGGTGCATGGTAATCAACTGGGGTTTGATAAATAGTTTTCGACCGGGGCATGTGGCAAGAATGATCGGGTGGGCCAGTTGTGGCACCGGGAACGTTGTGTTGATTTTTCGGGTAGTCTTGCCCTGGTCACCCTAAGGACTTAACCTTGCAAGCCTTTGAACTGAGTCAATCGTGCAACCACATGTCTGTAATGGGACGGACCTAGTTGATTAAGTTGCTAATAACGCACTGCGGACCTCAGGATGTCAACTACACCCTTTGTGTAGTTGTACGGGGGAGCGTACCGGGGCTGCGGCCAGGTACCCATCTAACGGTGGTTTGGCCTAAACTTCGCCTTCGCTAAGGGAAGGGTTAGTGTGCAAACACCGGAGAGGACCACTTGTGCTGTTAGAAGTTTCCGAAAAACTCTGTTACGGACACTCGCCTTCGTGGAGTTTGACTGTATCTTGTGGGTAAAGTGCATAACCTCTGCAGAGTGTGAAATCTATTCGAATAGCCGTGTCCGCGGTATTGGACATCGCTCAGGAATTACAGTTAAGGGTTAGACTTTCTTGAAAATAACTTGGTCTTGAAAGGTTGGGTTTGGTTTAATAATGATGTTAATGGAAATGTGGATTAGAATCGGGAAAGATGTTTATTTAACTCCTGGAAAAGTTATTGATGCTATAACTGTTTCTACTGCTTTCGAATCTACTTATGATCATTTGTGATGATTGTTGGACATTGCTATGTGATGGTTTTCCTTATCTTTGATGATTGCAGGACAACGGTGCTAGATCATAGTGAGGCGGAGGATGACCGGGACTAGGTGAGGTGCGTCGGAGGTCGAAACGATCGAAGATCGCTGGAAGATGATCGGAGATGAAGTCTAGGCAAGTCAAGAAGACAAGGAAAGGCGATAATATTACCTAGATGCTGTGAGGATCGATGAGGGCCGTTGGATAGCGGTCTAGTTGATAGGTTAGCGGGTCTAGGTAGTATGCTTTGAAAATAGTGCAAGAAAACCCATTATGTGTGTAGGGTTTTGGGTTGCCCTTGCATGGCTGTGTGAGTGGGTTAATCTTAGCCCTTGGTGGAGTGCTATAAGGTTGAGGGACTCATCCAAGGGTGGTAGGTGGCCTAAGAGTAGTATAAATAGAGGGGGAGGGGTGCCCTCCCTCACTTGAAGGTTTGAGTTGCTCATTTGAGCTTTGCCCACATGAAGTGAGGCTTTATAAACCTTCCATCCAGAAAATACAAAGATTTTCTTTACTATTCTTGTGAATTTAAATTGTACATTTATATTATGTCTTTACTTTATGCAATTTAAATTCAGCATTTACTTTCCCGTATTTAAATTCTCGCAATTTACTCTCTCGCAATTTGGATTTGCCTCCCCTCCTTCTAAATGCTGTTGACCAAGGTTATCTTGAGGGTGCTCATTTGGTTTTACATCTCTCTTGCACCTAGGATAGACTAGAGATCAAGTTTATATCAAGTTGCAAATCTGTCCTGAACTTGTTCTTCGCGTAGTAGTCAGTCTTTGATTTTTAGAAAAATCCTTTTTGGGTGATTCTTATTGGAGAAGGTGCGGGACTCATATATCCATCTATGGAAAAATTGGGGAGTCCACTGGTTTCACCGTTTGGGCACTATGAGGTGAATAACGAACCCCAAACTTTCTGATCGAAGTTCCTAACTGTCTGTAATCCTTGATTTTTCCTGATTATTCTGGAAGGCTTTTTAAGGTCATTTTTGGTCGAGTGTTTGGAATACTTTGAGTTGGGGAAAATTTTATTTGGGATCATTCACCCCCCTCTGATCACCATCTCGATCCTTCAATTGGTATTAGGGCCGGTTTTACTCTCTTTAGATCTTCACCAGTCTCGAGGGCCATGGCGACGGACAAGTACTCAACGAAGCCTCCAATTTATGCTGGAGTTGATTATCCATTTTAGAAAATATGGATGGAGTCATACATCACTGCCCAGGGCTTCCTGATATGGCAGAAGGTGAAACTCCCGTATGAGGTTCCTGCCGATGAAGACGTCAACACCGCGAACATGGCTAACGTTGAGGCAAACGCTAAGGCAAGGAACATCATCATACAGAGACTCAGCTGCAGTGAGTATGACCGGGTCTCTCACCTATGATCCACTCATCAGATCTAGGTGATCCTCTATGCTTACCATGAGGGTACTGTCGGGACTCGAATGTGCAAATCCGGACCCTCTGTGTTTTCTACACTAGTCCAGGATCACGCTAGTGCACACAGTCTCAACATCGATGAATATCACAATCATACACAACGGAATACTAAATAAAGTTTTTATTATAACAAAAGCGGTTGAGCAACCTTATGGTTAACTTACAAATATAAGCCTCGCAGGGCAAAGTCTTAAAGAAATAAATTTGCAGCGAAAAATAAATAAACTCGTGGCGCCAACCAATATGCCATAGGCAACTGACTGGGCTTGCTCCTTAGTTCGCTGGCTCCTCCTGGAACTCCTCTTCCAATGCTGGCATCGATTCTTCCTCAACTGATGGTTGTGTTGATGCAAGGGGTGAGTACTTTAAAGCACTCAACAAGTTATGCACAGAAATGCAATTCTAATAGCTACATGCGTGGCTAATTCCAAATGACAGGCTATAATGGTTCTTTTGCAATAAGCATTATTCACAAATAACAATAGTAGATTGGAAAGCAGTAAGACAATAATAACTTTCAAAATCACTTTCTGAAGTAAAACATTTATCATCCTTAATCAGTTTCATCATTTCCAAACCCAGTATCTCCAACCAAAGTTCAATTTTATGAATTTCTAACCCTTGACTGTAATCCCCGAGCAATGTCCAATACCATGGACTCGGCTATTTGAATAGGTTGTACACTCTGCAAAGGTTATACACTTTACCCACAAGATACAGTCGCTCACCACACATGCGTTTAACCGTAACAAAGTCTTTCAGAAACTTCTAACAAAACAAGTGAACCTCTCTTGTATTGCCTTCACTATCACTCCCCTCACACAGAGCCGAAGTATAGGACCAGCACATACCGTTGGATGGGTACCAAGCCACAGCATAGGTACACTCCCGCGTACAACTACACCTCTATATAGCTATCACCCTAAGGTACCACATGCAAATTATTAGTAACTTACTCAACTAGGTTTGTCCCATTCCAGACATGTGGTTGTATGTTAGACTCAGTTCAAATGCTTGCAAGGTTCAGTCCTTAATTGACCAAGGCAAGACTTCTTTCTCTCAACAATTTGGCACACAGCCCTCACACACTCATCCACCCATTTGCCACACAGGCCCACCTGGCGCATAGCCTCTTGCCACTTGCCCCAGTCTAAAACATTTCCCACCCCAGTGATTATTGTGCAACACATGCCAACAATAACTCAACATCCATGTAGACCCACACAGGCTTCTACATATCAACATCATCATGTGGCATCATCACACTAGTTCAAAATACATTCTATAGTCCATTAATCAGTATCATGTTTGCATTCCAAAACTATGTCGATGACACGAAGCATGGCTAAGCAAACTAATGCCGGTCTAAATATCCCATGTTGGCAAATTATTAATGTCCAACTATTAATCCACAATCTAGGGTGACAAAATAAATAAGGGCATACAATAATTAACAAAGTGGCATATTTCAAGTGGGTGTGTAGCTAATCCCAAATTTATTTGAAAGCATTTAATTTAAACTAACATGCAGTAATTTAAAACAACATACATTTCAAAAATAGGATCCATATGGTTAAATCACAACTTGCCTTGGAAAAGGCCATGTTCCTGTTCTTGGACTTGTTCTTGAGTCAGCACCTCACCCTCGAAGCCTTCGGGCACTTCGACGTCTACGCGAAACGGATAAATAAACATTAAATAAAAAAATAGAGGTCAACTCAAATCCAAAAATTAATTAAAATTTACCATTAAATAGAGCTCGATTTTAAAAAATTTTAGAAACTGGAATCACCTCAATCAGAGTTAAAACGCAAAAGTAATAGCGATTTGAAGTTTGAAAATTCATTTAAAAGAATAAACCGAATTACTTCATTTATTTTTCTATTGAAATTCAGAAATATGACATCAGCATGATGTCAGGAACGATTTTGGATTTCGGCCTAATTATTTTTCTAAAGGAAAATCGATTTATTGCGTCAGCCGGCTCATAGACTTGGTCCACGGCTCGGGTTGGGTCCACTGTGGACCCGATCCACGAGTCCACGTGTCACTGACATGTGGGCCCCACAATGATGATGTCACTACTGACGTCAGCGCGACTCGGCTGGGTCGACTGACAGCTAGGACCCACCGATGACGTCATCGCTGACGTCACACCCGAGCGGAAACAGAGGCTGACGGGTAGGCCCCGCTGCTGACGTCACGGCTGACGTCAGCGGCGACCGCGGCCCAGCCAATGATGCCTCGGTTCTCGTGCTACTACGTGGCACGCGGTGATTGGTTTGGGCTATGGCTTGATCTGACCGTACGTTCACAATCCTACGGTTCGGATCAAATCCATGTTGCGACGAAAAACAAGCAACGTGGCATGTCCCGGTGCGCTACACGTGGCCCGATCCACACCATCCAATCCAGATCAAACAACTATGAATAGATCTAACTGGAACAACGTGATTCAATCCCGATCGTTGAATCCAAAATCCATGTTCCAGATCTAGTCTAGTTCCCGCAATTACGTGCTACGTGGCAAAATCTACACCATAGGATTTAGATCCGACGGCCTAAATGGATCTAGTTCACACGCTCTGAGCTCTACGTGGCACAAACTAGGTCGTTCAATCATGATCCAATGGTCGAAAATAGATCTATACAGTGTTACTCGATTTAATCTAGACCTTACGATCTAAATCCTATGGACAAGATTCAATCCAATCTACGGCGTGATGGAAACATTACGTTGACTTACCGAAAGCGTTGGATGCAAATTGAACGGTTGACGAAGCTCATGGACCTCAGCGATGGCACGGTGAGCTCGGTTGATGGAGACGAAGATGACGATGATCCCGACGGCGTTTGGCTGCGAATCCGGCAAAGTGAAATGTCCCTTCCGAAGCGCCTTGACCCAACGGATTGGAATCTGAGATTAGAGCGGCGGATTGCGGCTTGACGGTGGTGGAAACGCTCCTCCTCTAACTCCGTCGAGCAATCATGGGTGCAGCAAGGCTCTTCGGCTGGTGGCGGTTGGGGCAAACTACGCGCGAGGGAAAGGCGAACCTCGAACGGCCACCGGGCATTAAATACTGGCCCAAACGCCGAGTTAGGTGTGAAAATCGCAGCGGATTCGGTTCGGCGGTGGAGTCCGGTGGCGATATGGATTGGCTACGTGGCTCCATCTTGTGCGTCTGTGCAGATTCGATCCAACGGCCACGCGCACGCACACACGCGGACGGATCCCAATCGTCCAATCAACATCGAACGGAGAGCAGATTAGGGTTAGCGGGTCGGGTTTTGGCGGGTTAACGGGTCTAGAATTCCTTTTTCATTTTTATCATTTAAAATCATTCTAGTAATTCAAATAAATCAAGAAAAATAGCAAAATGCTCAGAAAAATTATGGAAAAAATACTTTGAGACATTTTGGACTCATAAAATATTTCCAAAAAAACTTTTTATGAAATTTTCAAATACTTAAATAATCTAATAAAGAACTTAATTCAAATTAAATCCAAAAAATTTCCAAAAATTTTTCAAAAATTTCCAAAAATTCAAACAACTCAATAAATCCAATAAAGCAAAATTTGGGATGTTACAGGTTCCACCCAGATCAAGACGGCGAGGCAGGACCAGTACAAGCGTGACTACAATAAATTTGAACAACACGCTGGTGAGAGTCTTGATGAGTGCTTTGCTCGGTTTTCTAAGATACTTAGTAATCTCCGATGAGTTGGTACCACATACTCTGATTCGGAGAACGCTAGGCACTTTCTGACCGCACTTGATTTGAGAGTTTGGGAGATGAAGGTGACCACTATCAATGACTGTACTGATCTATTGACTTTGACTCTGGACAGGCTTTATTCCCATCTCAAGACTCATGAGCTTGACATCGTCTCTCGTTGGACGAAATCTCAGTTGATGGCCTTGGTCACCGATCCCATTGGATCCTCCTCTAGACCATCTCTCAATTTTTCTTCTGGTTTTTCTCTCTCCGCACTTTGCGACGTAAGCAATGAAATTCTGGAACGATTTCCAGAAAATAAGCTTGCTCTTATCGCTTGCAAATTTTACAACATCTACAAGAGAATAATAGAGAGGAAAAGAGATGGTACCGTGACTTGCTTCGAGTGTGGTGGCCCCAACCACATTCGAGCAAACTGCCCCAAGCTGGAGAAGGGCAAGAACAACTCCGACAGTTCGAGCAAGAATAACTACGCCGATAAGAACCTCAATAAGAAGCCTCCAGCTTGCAAGCCGACGCACGCAAGAGAATAAGGACTGCAACTTCACCAAGAACAAAAAGCTCTTCCACCGCGTACTCGTCGCGCTCGATGACATTGACTTCTCCAACATGGAGACATGGAGCAACGAGGGCGAGGATGAACCATGAGAGAAGACGAAGGGCGACGAGGACTTCTCCGGCATGTGCTTCATGGCAACAGACGCCACTGAAGTCAACGACTCAGGGTTGTACAGCGACACGGATGAGGTACCCTCCTATGACCAGCTCAATGATGCCTTCTGCAAGCTAGGAAAAATTCATGCTAGATCTAGAGCTAGGTGTACGGAGTTAGTGAAGGAAGTAGGTACCTTGTCTCAGGAGTTAGCTTCACTTAAATCATGTTCTTCCCGAGACTCTAATAGCTGTACTCTTTGTGATGCTTTGCTTGTGGAGTTGGAGAACCTAAGGACCTTGCATGATAGTGTGCTTTCTGAACTTGATGGTTTTAGGTCAATAAAGGCTAGCTCTAGTCCTTCTGATGTTATTTCTACTGATGCTAGTTTTCTTCATGCTCACACAACTGCATCTTGTAATAATTGCCCTAAACTTCTTACTGAGATTGATGCTATGAGCTCACACATTAGGAAGCTTTCTTCTAGGAATGATGAACTTGAATTGCATGCTTCTAAGGACCCAGTCAGCTCATGTGAGGGCTGTAAGGAACTAAAACTTGACAATAATGCTTTGAATGTCAAGTGTGCTCAACTTGCTAAGGACTTACTAGTTAAGTAACCAAATGGTTGCTTGGTGTGTATTAGGGTTAAGGAGAATGTGGATAAAATCCACATAGAGCTTAGGAAGAAGCTAGAGGCCCAGGTTGGAAGAATTAGAGATGCTCTTTGTGTTTTCTGTGTCTCAAAATTGAGGCAGCCGTGTATAGGGAGAGATATGCACGCGTTGTTCGATCCTCTTCTTCTACTCCTTCCCCCTGTTCTTCTTGTGCCTCACTTTTTCGGGAGTGTCAGTATCTTATGAGCACTCTCGAGAAGTTTGTTGGAGGCAACAAGAAGCTCAATCTCATCATATACTAGTATAAGATTAGCAGATTTAATCAAGGTCTAGGGTTTTATCACTTGGAGCATGCACGGGTGCATCCGCCTACTGTTGTGCGTGCCTTCAAGAGTGGAGAGATCATGGTTGCTACACAGATGAGCACCACTGTGTTTAGGTCAGCTGGAATGGTCCATTGGATCTCTAACGAGAAGGTGACTCAGTATTGGGTTCCTAGATCTGCACTGATCCGTCCTGGTACTGAGACATCTGCTTTCACTCTCATTGATTCAGGTCCATAGGACAGGGAAGGGGGAGGTTTGGATCATAGACTCCGGCTGTTCACGCCATATGACCGAAGACTCCCAATGGTTTTCTTCCCTAGTCTGAGCTCTCGATGATGAGGTGATCACCTTTGGGGATGCTTCATCAGGTAGAGTCATCGCTAAAGGTACCGTTTGCATTAATGATCATTTCATTCTTAAGGACGTTGTAGTTAGTAAGCTGCAATACAACTTGCTCTCAGTTTCACAGCTTATCAATGATGACTTCGAGGTAAGCTTTAATAGCAGCACTTGTAGGATCCTCGATTCTTCTTGGGAGTTGGTTTGTAGGATTTCTCATTTTGGGAGAGTCTTTCGTGCTAATTTTTCCTCCTCTTCTGGAGACTCTCTCCGTTGCCTTATTGCTTCAGAGTCCCGTGATCTCTCCTTCTAGCATAGGAGACTTGGTCACATAGGCTTTGATCATTTGACCCGAGTTAGCGGCCATGATCTCATTCGTAGTTTGCCCAAACTCAAGATGGTCAAAGATGTTGTATGCTCTCCTTGCCGACATGGCAAGATGGTTGCTGCTTCTCATCCCCCAGTCACCCGAGTGATGATTCATGCACTAGGACAACTCTTACACTTGGACACTATTGGTCCAACTAGAGTGCAGTCAGTGGGAGGGAACTGGTACATTCTTTTCATAGTCGGCGATTTTTCGAAGTATTCTTAGGTGTTATTCATGGCCTCGAAGGATGAGTCCTTTTCTCACTTTAGGGGTTTGGTCCGTAGGTTGTCCATTGAGCTCCTAGGTGCCTTACGAGTGATCCGTAGTGACAATGGCACAGAGTTCAAGAACTCCTACTTTAGCAGCTTCTGTGAGGAGTTAGGCAAAGAGCATCAGTTCTCTTCTCCATACGTCCCTCAGCAGAATGACATAGTGGAGAAGAACAGGACCCTGGGTGAGATGGCCAGGTCGATGCTAGATGAGTACAATACTCCTGGGAAGTTTTGGGCTGAGGTTGTAGCTACGGCATTCCATGTTGCCAATAGAGTTTTTCTTAGGGCACACTTGTACCTCACTTCTTATGAGCTGAGATATGGGCGAAAGCCCAGTGTATCTTATTTTTGTGTTTTTGGTTGCAAGTGCTTCTTTCTGATGTCTGGGAACCTAGATAAGTTCGAGTCACACTCTGCTGATGGGATCTTTCTGTGTTACTCGACTTCTGCCTGTAGCTATAGAATTTGGGATGTAGACTTAGGTAGGATGATAGAAACCTATGAGGTTGTGACACCACGGAGTGTCGTATCCTTATTTATTGAGCATGATGAGGTTAAAAACTTTATGAAATGTGGAATTAAGGTTAAAACCATAGGGTTTGGGGGTTAATAGCATTTCCGGGCCGTTTCCGGGGTTTTGGGCCTTCCTAGGGGAGTTTGGGCCTAAAAGAAGGGGTTGTGGGCTTTGGTGGGATGGAGTGGGAATCCATTTAGGATTAGGATTAGGTGTGGGGGCTGGTAAAAGGCCTCCCACCCTGCCCCTTGCGCCCCACAGCCCTTGGTGCGCCTCCTCCCCACTCCCCCTTGCCCTAGCCGCCCCCTCCACATCCCCCTTTGGCCGTGCGCCCATCCCACCTCCTTTGCCCTTTGCTCTCCACCTCCCCACCACCTCTCCTCCACCCCCTTGCTGCCCTAGGGTGGCCTCCCCACCCCCTGCACCTCGTGGATCCATCTGTTGGAGCGAGGAGCGAGGAGCAAGGAGCAAGGAGATCCTTTCAGTTTTCGTGCGTCGGGCAAAGGTATGGCCATGGGAATCCTTGGGATTTGTCTACGTATTGTTCTAAGGATGATTATCAAGTTTTTAGATCAATTGGTGGTGCTGGATTTGATTTGATTAGATGGATTCTTGAGTTGGTCACGTTCTCTGTTTCGGACAGCGTGAGCAGTCGACCTAGGGTTCGGTTTTTCGCCAATTTAGAATCCGAATTTGGTCGTACGGATGTTGAATAAGTTGTAGATAATTTCATTATCTTTCCGTGGATATAAAGAAAGTTAAATTCCGCCCAGCCGTTTAAAAGTTATGGCTGTTTTACCGAGCATGTTAAAATCTGTGACGTGATTGGAACAGATCACGGTATTTTGTAGATTAAACAACTTTAGAGTCCGAATCAGTCTTTCCCTATACCTAGAAAACGTTGGGAAATTTCCTAAGCTATGCGAGGATGTACTCGTTTAATTGATTCGTAGTCCCAGAACTCAAGTTATGCCTTTTGGAAGGCTGCTGTCCCAACGGGACAGAACCGTTGTTTTCGGGTTTTGCAAGTAGTTGGCAATGTCGGGGTAGATAAGGGTTTGCGTACTGTTTTGTGGTCATGATTGTGAGTGTGTGATACCTATGTGCAGATGGTGTGACTCCGGGAGTGCCTTCTACTTCCCGCCAATCCGTTGCCCGTGGTTGAGGCAAGTGCATTGTAATGGATAGCGGTTTGTAGGTTGCTAGTTGAGACTAGATGAACTTGATTACATGACATGATCACTTGCCATGCTTTGATGATTTCCTTTGATATGATGAGTATGCTATGATGCCATGTGTTAATGTACAAGTTTATTACGATGTTGGCATATTTGCATACATGGCATGTTACATGGCCCGGGCGGTGAGAAAGTCATAACTAGTCCGGGAAGGTCGGTGAGAAAGTTATGACTAATCCGGAGAGCCAATGAGTAAGTCCTACATCGTGATTCCATTCACCGCGGTGAACGGAAGCGAGGAGTAGGCACCCTCCATATTCGGGGTGGAAGGGGGGAGATGGTGCACTCCGACGGGTGTGTACTCAACCATACCGGTATGAGTTTCCAAGGAGACATGTGCATCGCATTGTACTTCATACATATTGATGATGATGATAATATGTGACCATGAATGGGATAGTTTTTACATGATGTGAGATATTATTGCTATGTAATTGTTCCTGTTGTACCATTGCAATGTGCTTGCTGAGTTTTGAACTCACGCTTGTGTTTTCTTGTTGTTTTAGGTACCATGAGAACGACATGCGGGGAAGGGAAGTAGTCACACGTCCACACATAGCTTCACCCATTATGATTCCACAAGTCACCCTATTAGTTGTGATAATAAATGGCGTGTGATGATTATTGCTTTAAGGTTTAGCTTTGCTGTATGAGAGTTTTATTGTTCGTTCGGTTCTTGAGAACATTAAGTGCTTGATAATAGACCTATATTGTCGTTAAGTCTTAAATTATTGCTGTTTTAGCTGTCTCTCATATTGCCTTATATTGCTATACTGTTGTTGCTCCTTCAATTCATGTTAAAACAAAGGAGTTGCTGCCGAAATCTCGGTTTTTAGCTTATGCACCTTTGCTGGAATTTATGTTTAATTGTGGTATTTAGATGTTGTTTAGCTTATGTTTGGTAGCATTCAGGCATATTAAATGCCGGGGTGTTACAGTTGGTATCAGAGCGGGCTGTAGGTCCTTGGAATGTGTATTTTTAGTGTCATACCTTAAGTTGCAACTAAAATATGATGTGGAATAACTTAGAAACATGGCTTAGGTTCTAACTAAAACTTTGTTATAGGATAGTAACATTAAAACTTGCAAAAGTGGTATAACTAATCTAAAATTTGACACACTTGGTTGCACAGTAGGATGGGGTTTTGGTTCATCATTGCATCGCGCTTGATTATTTGATGAAGATTATGCTTATGATGATGGTTGATCGTTGTTCTTGACTATATGATGTTGTGCTTATATTTATGTGGTTGGATGGTTGTCTGTTTGTAGCAACCATGCCGAGGGGTAGAGGCCGTGGTCGCCGTGGCCGTGGAGGCCAGGGGTGAGGTTCTCAGGGAGTTGCGGAGTCGGTTGCTGAGGGTAGCGTTTCGCTCAATGCTCATGGGCCAGCTCAGGAGGAGCTTCCGGCAAGATCGAGTAGCAGTACCCGCCGCCAATGAGGAGTTAGTTCAGGCTCTGCAGAGGGAGATTCAGGAGCTGCGCCAGCAGCCATGGAAGCCCTCGCTATTGTACTCTCCCTCGCAGCTGCCCCGCTTGTTGCCCCCGCTGTGCCAGAGCCGAGGATGAGTCTCCGGGAGTGGATGTCCCTCCGTCTTGACACTTTTGATGGAGCGGGCACGCCGATCCAATCCGCAGATTGGCTGCGGTACATGGAGAGGCAGTTTGAAGTCCTAGAGTTGACCTCGGTCCAGAGGGCTCGCTTTGTGGCCTTTCTGCTGAAAGGCCAAGCTGATATCTGGTGGGAGAGGGTTCTGGCTGCTAGAGCCCACGATCTTGGTCCAGTCACTTGGGAGGACTTTGTGGCTCGCTTCCGAGCCAAGTTCTACCCAGAGTCTTTCCTTGAGCGGATGGAGCATACTCTGACGACTCTTTCCCAGGGAAAGAGGTCGGTGGCAGAGTATGAGGTGGAGTTCAACAGCGTGGTGCGCTTCGTGCCGGCTGTGGCAGCCGACGATCGGGAGAAGGCAAGGAAGTTCCGTAGGGGCCTCAACCAGGAGTTCAGAGTTGTCATGGGGGCGACTGTCCCTCGTGACTTCTACTCCGTGGTGGAGCACGCGAAGGGCATGGAGCTCGAGTTGGAGCTCTCCCGGGATAAGCAAAACCAGGGTGGTTCAGGGGTTCCTGCGGCCCCAGGCGGGGGCCAGAAGAGGACCTTTGGTGGAGGAGGTGGGTCTTCTCAGCGACCCACCTTCAAGAAGTTCAAGGGAGGACAGGGCTCCTCCTCAGGGGCTAAGATGAGGCCGCCCCAGTCGTCTTCCTCACGAGCAGCTGTTCGTCCTGTGCCCGGGCAGGGCATGATGTGCTTCAAGTGCGGTGGTGAGCACCATGCTTCAGAGTGTGGTTGGACCGGGAGTTTCAACCACTGTGGCAAGCCTGACCACATGGGACGAGTCTGCCGAATGAATCCCGGTAGCATCATCAAGTGGGAGACGGTGCCTTCTCCTCCCACCCCAGCGGCGTCTTCCAGAGGTTCGGTGCACATGATGGCTGCCCCTGCTTCTCAGCCGCCCTTTGCGTGGGCGCCACCAGCAGCTTACTGGTGCCCGCAGCTGTCTGCTCCTCCGCAGTTGCCTCCTCCGCCCCCAGCCTTGTTGGGGCATTAGCCAGGAGTCGGGGCTCCTACTGTCCCGGCGCCATCAGGAGTGTACGTTTTGCCGACCGCCGAGTCAGCCGGGCATCCAGAGGTGGTTTCAGGTACTCTGCTCATGGATTCCGTTGATGCCTTTGTTCTGTTTGATTCCGGAGCATCCTATTCCTTTGTGTCGTCTGAGTTTGCTAGTAGGGCTAAGTTGGGAGTTCAGCGGATCTCTGAGTCCGTGTTAGTCAGTTATCCTGGGGGTTTGATTGCTAGTTCTTTGGTTTGCCCCGGTTGCACCATCGCCATTGATGACGAGGTTTTCTTTGCCAATCTTATGGTGATCCAGTTGGCTCCTTTTG
Organism: Rhipidocladum racemiflorum; assembly: GCA_036346355.1. Taxonomy (NCBI): domain Eukaryota; kingdom Viridiplantae; phylum Streptophyta; class Magnoliopsida; order Poales; family Poaceae; genus Rhipidocladum; species Rhipidocladum racemiflorum. Next base: position 34,858,236 of record CM070580.1, on the reverse strand, counting down.
ATGTCATTTTGGGCATGGACTGGCTGCATCAGTACCGTACCAAGATCTGTTGTTTCTGGAAGACGGTTGCCTTGCAGGCCCCGTCAGGGGTAGAGTTGACCTTTCAGGGTGGTATACCCTCCAGTTCCGTCTTTGCTTTGGCTAGTATGTTTTCTGGTCACTGTTTGAAGCAGTTGGGTTTCCTCATGGCTATGTCAGAAAAAGCCATCTTCTTCAGTTTCCATTGAGGAGATTCCTGTAGTGAAGGAGTTTGTTGATGTGTTCCCTGACGAGTTGCCTGGTTTACCTCCTGTGAGGAATGTGGAGTTTCGTATTGATCTTGTTCCGGGCACTCGACCTATTTCTATCTCTCCATACCGCTTGGCTCATCCTTTTCAAGACAAGTTGAAGAAGCAGTTAGAGGATTTGTTGGCCAAGGGCTTTATTCGGCGTAGCGTTTCGCCATGGGGAGCACCCGTTCTCTTCGTCTCGAAGAAGGATGGAAGTTGGAGCATGTGCATTGATTATCATGCTCTTAATCAAGTGACAGTCAAGAACAAGTATCCTTTGCCTCGCATCGAGGATCTGTTTGACCAGCTGAAGGGAGCAAAGGTGTTCTCCAAGATTGATCTTCAGTCGGGGTACAATCAGATCCGTGTGAGGGAGCAGGATATTGAGAAGACTGCTTTCTCCACTAGGTATGGGCATTATGAATTTAAAGTTATGTCTTTTGGACTAACTAATGCTCTTGCGGTCTTTATGGAGGCGATGAACAGTATGCTACACAAGTACCTTGATGAATTTGTGGTAGTGTTCATCGATGACATTCTGATTTACTCTAAATCAGAAGAGGAGCATGAGCGACACTTGAGGTTTGTGCTGAGCACCTTGAGGGAGAATCAGTTCTTTGCTAAGCTGAAAAAGTGCGAGTTCTGGATTTCAGAAGTGGGTTTTCTTGGCCATGTCATCAATCCAGAGGGCATATCCGTAGATCCTAGCAAAGTCTCAGCACTTTTGGATTGGAAGAGGCCTTCCAATGTCAAAGAGGTGCGTAGTTTCCTTGGGTTGGCTGGCTACTATTGGCGTTTTGTGCAGGATTTCTCTATCATTACCAAGCCACTTTCGCGGTGACTCGGAAGGGGTGAAATTTCAGTGGATCGCAGAGTGTGAGCACAGTTTACGCACTTTGAAGGAGAAGTTAGTGATCGCTCTGTTCTTACCCTTCCCGAGCCGAGAAGCGCTTCACCGTGTATTCTCGATGCTTCTCGGTTGGGACTTGGTTGTGTGCTCATGCAAGATGGCAAGGTAATTGCTTATGCATCGAGGCAAATGAAAAAGCATGAGCGTAACTATCCCACACATGATCTTGAGCTAGCCATTGTGGTGTTTGCATTGAAGATATGGAGGCATTACTGTATGGCGAGTCTTGTGATATCTTCATCGATCACAAGAGCCTCAAGTACATCTTTACTCAAAAGATTTGAACTTGAGGCGAGAGGAGGTGGCTAGAGTTGATAAAGGACTATGACCTCACTATCCAGTACCATCCGGTAAGGCAAATGTGGTGGTGGCGGCTCTCGATCATAAGACAATGCCCTCGTTGTTAATTGTCTTGTTGCTGATTTTGAGCGCTTGGGAGTCTCCTATCGCTTATGGGACCGTGCAAGCTGAAACTCAATTGATTCTTGAGTCACGATTCCCGAGCGTGTCGGGAGGCACAAAGAAGATGATCGGTTGCTCCAAAGGTGAGGAAACGCTTGAGGATGGCAAGTCCGGAGACTTTACCGTTGATGATGTGGGAACTTTGAGGTTTCGTGGTCGTGCAGGCGTGCCTCGGATATCCCAAGTGAAAGAGGATATTCTGAAAGAGGCTCATCGCACCGAGACACGGTCCATCCTGGGAGACCAAGATGTACAGTGACTTGAAAAAGAATTTCGTGGAAAAGGATGAGAGTGGATATTGCCAAGTATGTGGCGTCTTGTGGGATCTGTCGGAAGATCAAGGCTGAGCATAAGCGTCCATTGTCCATTGCGACCATTGGAGATTCCTGTGTGGCCATGGGATGACATCTCCATGGATTTCGTGGTTGGCCTACCTCGTACTCCACGAGGGAAGGATGCTGTTTGGGTTGTGGTGGACCGTCTTAGCAAGTCTGCGCATTTCATTCCTATCCGCACTACCAATTCAGCGAGTGAGTTGGCTCCCAACTATGTGCGGGAGATTGTGAGACTGCATGGTGTACCCAAGACTATTATTTCTGATCGGGATGCGAAGTTTGTCTCCAAATTCTGGGAGAGTTTGCAGGGTGCTTTGGGTACGCAGCTTCGCCTGAGTACCGCTTTTCACCCACAGACGGATGGGCAGTCTGAGCGTACCATTTAGACTTTGGAGGACATGCTCAGGGCCTGTGTGATGGCTTGGAAAGGTAGTTGGGAAGATCATTTGCCTCTTGCAGAGTTTGCTTACAATAATAATATCATTCCAAAGATCCGGCTGCTCCTTATGAGGTAATCAGATGGCGGAAGTGCAGATCGCCACTTTGTTGGGATGTCAGGCGAGAGAGCGATTCTTGGACCGGATTGGGTTAAGCAAACTATTGATCGCGTGGCGGAGGTACGGCGAGAACCTTCTCGTAGCACAGAGCGCATGAAAAGCTATCTTGATGTGAGGCAGCGAGATTTGGAGTTTGAGGTGGGTGATAGCGTACTCTTGCGAGTATCTCCCACCAAGGGTGTGGTGCGTTTTGGCACCAAAGGAAAGCTCAGTCCGAGGTTTGTTGGGCCATTTCCTATCATCGCCCGAGTTGGTAGGCTGGCCTATCGTCTGGAGCTACCGGAGTCTATGCAAGGCGTGCATAATGTGTTCCATGTCTCGATGTTGAGGAAATACTTGCATGATCCGGAGTTGGTGGTTACATTGGAACCACTAGTGCTTGAGCAGGACCTCACCTTCGAGTCCCGTCCTGTGGAAATTCTGGGGACTTCGGAGCGAGTAATGAAGAACAGGTGGCTTAAGTTTGTCAAGTACTGTGGTCACATCAGACCGAGAGAGAAGCGACTTGGGAGCTGGAGTCTCGCATGCGCGAGAGGTATCCCGAGCTTTTCGTCTCAGGTATGTGATGTGAGACCTAGCTATCCTTTGCTTTGCTGGGCTGCGTTTGGGTGCAAATTAGATTCGAGGTCGAATCCTGTTGAAGGGGGGAAGAATGTGACATCACGGAGTGTCGTATCCTTATTTATTGAGCATGATGAGGTTAAAAACTTTATGAAATGTGGAATTAAGGTTAAAACCATAGGGTTTGGGGGTTAATAGCATTTCCGGGCCGTTTCCGGGGTTTTGGGTCTTCACGGGGGAGTTTGGGCCTAAAAAAGGGGGTTGTGGGCTTTGGTGGGGTGGAGTGGGAATCCATTTAGGATTAGGATTAGGTGTGGGGGCTGGTAAAAGGCCTCCCACCCTGCCCCTTGCGCCCCACAGCCCTTGGTGTGCCTCCCCCCACTCCTCCTTGCCCTAGCCGCCCCCTCCACATCCCCCTTTGGCCGTGCGCCCCTCCCACCTCCCTTGCCCTTTGCTCTCCACCTCCCCACCACCTCTCCTCCACCCCCTTGCTTCCCTAGGGTGGCCTCCCCACCCCCTGCACCTCGTGGATCCATCCGTTGGAGCGAGGAGCGAGGAGCGAGGAGATCCTTTCAGTTTTCGTGCGTCGGGCAAAGGTATGGCCATGGGAATCCTTGTGATTTGTCTAGGTACTGTTATAAGGATGATTATCAAGTTTTTAGATCAATTGGTGGTGCTGGATTTGATTAGATTAGATGGATTCTTGAGTTGGTCACGTTCTCAGTTTCGGACAGCATGAGCAGTCGACCTAGGGTTCGGTTTTTCGCCAATTTAGAATCAGAATTTGGTCGTATGGATGTTGAATAAGTTGTAGATAATTTCATTATATTTCCGTGGATAAAAAGAAAGTTAAATTCCGCCCAGCCGTTTGAAAGTTATGGCTGTTTTACCGAGCGTGTTAAAATCTGTGACGTGATTGGAACAGATCACGGTATTTTGTAGATTAAACAACTTTAGAGTCCGAATCAGTCTTTCCCTATACCTAAAAAAAGTTGGGAAATTTCCTAAGCTACGCGAGTATGTACTCGTTTAATTGATTCGGAGTCCCAGAACTCAAGTTATGCCTTTTAGAAGGCTGCTGTCCCGACGGGACAAAACCGCTGTTTTCGGGTTTTGCGAGTAGTTGGCAATGTCGGGGTAGATGAGGGTTTCCGTACTGTTTTGTGGTCATGATTGTGAGTGTGTGATACCTATGTGCAGGTGGTGTGACTCCGGGAGTGCCTTCTACTTCCTGCCAATCCGTTGCCCGTGGTTGAGGCAAGTGCATTGTAATGGATAGCGGTTTGTAGGTTGCTAGTTGAGACTAGATGAACTTGATTACATGACATGATCACTTGCCATGCTTTGATGATTTCCTTTGATATGATGAGTATGCTATGATGCCATGTGTTAATGTACAAGTTTATTATGATGTTGGCATATTTGCATACATGGCATGTTACATGGCCCGGGCGGTGAGAAAGTCATAACTAGTCCGGGAAGGTCGGTGAGAAAGTTATGACTAATCCGGAGAGCCAATGAGTAAGTCCTACATCATGATTCCATTCACCGCGGTGAACGGAAGCGAGGAGTAGGCACCCTCCATCTTCGGGGTGGAAGGGGGGAGAGGGTGCACACCGACGGGTGTGTACTCAACCATACCGGTATGAGTTTCCAAGGAGACATGCGCATCGCATTGTACTTCATACATATTGATGATGATGATAATATGTGACCATGAATGGGATAGTTTTTACATGATGTGAGATATTATTGCTATGTAATTGTTCCTGTTGTACCATTGCAATGTGCTTGCTGAGTTTTGAACTCACGCTTGTGTTTTCTTGTTGTTTTCGGTACCATGAGAACGACACGTCCACACATAGCTTCACCCATTATGATTCCACAAGTCACCCTATTAGTTGTGATAATAAATGGCGTGTGATGATTATTGCTTTAAGGTTTAGCTTTGCTGTATGAGAGTTTTATTGTTCGTTCGGTTCTTGAGAACATTAAGTGCTTGATAATAGACCTATATTGTCATTAAGTCTTAAAGTATTGCTGTTTTAGCTGTCTCTCATATTGCCTTATATTGCTATACTGTTGTTGCTCCTTCAATTCATGTTAAAACAAAGGAGATGTTGCCGAAATCTCGGTTTTTAGCATATGCACCTTTGGTGGAATTTATGTTTAATTGTGGTATTTAGATGTTGTTAAGCTTATGTTTGGTAGCATTCAGGCATATTAAATGCCGGGGTGTTACAGAGGTGACCTTTGGTGAGGCTAGTCCCGGTGCTAGATCAAACATTTCAGTATATTCTCCTCTCTCCCAGTCTATCTTTGCAGAGGATGAGGATGACAGAGATGAAGGCATCTTTCCTAATCCAGTCTCCATTCCTGTCCCTGAGGTACCTCCAGTTTCTATTTTTGCACCTCAAGGAGATCAACCCTTACCATCAGACTCTTCAGCAGCCATTGGCTCTGTTCCTACTTCTCCCACGCGAGGAGTAGAGGTCACTTCTACTTCTGGACCTCCCCACCACATTCAGCAGGCTCATCCACCTGATCAAATCATTGGAGATCTATTTGAGCAAGTCACTCACTCTAAGTCAGGTCTGTCCACTTTCTGCCTTCACTCTGCCTTTGTTGCCTCTTTTGAGCCGAAGGATGTTTCTCTTGCATTATCCGATGAATCTTGGATTAATGCCATGCATGAGGAACTTGAAAACTTCGAGAGGAACAAAATTTGGAAGCTTGTCAAGCCTCCTTCTAGTCACAATATCATTGGGACCAAATGGGTGTTCAAAAACAAGCAGAGTGAGGATGAGGTTGTAGTTCGAAACAAGGCTAGGCTAGTCGCTCAGGGTTTCACTCAGGTCGAGGGTCTCGACTTCGAGGAGATATTTGCCCCTATAGCTAGACTAGAGGCCATCAGGATCCTGCTCGCATTCCGGCATCCAAGGGCTTCAAGCTTTATAAAATGGATGTCAGTATGGTGGAAGGTGACATTTTCCAGTCAGAACGGATCAATAGAACCTGGCTGGATCCGGTAGTGTGAAGAGCTTTTTCAACCTGCCCTAGGAGAACCGAACTACTTTTAGAGTGGGCTTACGCCCTTTCCTACCATCCAATCTGACTTCTCTTATTGAATTAATAGTTTGTGCTTCCTCCTGCTTATGAATCATGGCAAAAAAAGTGGTAAAAAAGTCTGACAGAACAAGCTTAGGATTGAGCGCACTAGCGCGAAAGAACAAGCAACGGATTGAGCTAGCTATAAAGAACAAGCAACGGATTGAGCGCACTAGCGCGAAAGCCGTTGCGCGTTAGTACAATAACGCGCAGCCGTTTTCTTGCTCATTGCGCTAACGCACTTAAGCACAGTAATTTTCTTGCTCGTTGCGCGTTAGTACAATAAAATAACGCGCAGCCGTTTTCTTGCTCGTTGCGCGTTAGCACTTAAGCGCAGTAGTTTTCTTGCTTTATTGGTATTCTGGATTGAGTAAAAAAGGGATATATGAAGTTCAAGGCCTTGCCAAAACCGTCATGGCCCTATTATGTATAGGCCGTACTAAGCCAATAGCATTCCTCAATGGCTTCATTAAGGAAGAGGTGTATGTCAGATAACCTCTAGGATTTGAGAACCCCAAGTACCCTAACCATGTATTCAAGCTTTTCAAAGCTTTGTATGGACTCAAGCAAGCTCCACGGGCTTGGTATGAGAGGCTTAAGTCCTACCTCTTGAGTCATGGTTTTCATATGGGTCAAGTGGATAAGACTCTGTTCGTCAGACATTCTGATTCGGACCTTCTCCTAGTCCAAATATATGTCGATGACATCATTTTTAGTGGTTCCTCGCGTTGGCTCGTTACTCAGTTCTCAGATGTGATGAGTACTGAGTTCGAGATGAGCATGATGGGCGAGTTGAGCTACTTCCTTGGCTTCCAGATCAAGCAGACTCGGGAGGGTACATTATTGCATCAAGGCAAGTACACTCGAGACCTCCTGAAGCGCTTTGATATGTCTAACGGGAAGCCAGTTACGACTCTTATGGCCACTAATGCAGTCCTTGAGCATGACGAGGATGGTGAACCTGTTGATCATAAGGAGTTTCGGAGCATGATTGGCTCCCTCTTGTATCTCACTGCTTCGAGACCTGACAAACACTTATCTGTATGTCTTTGTGCTCGATTTTAGGCTTCTCGAGCCTCTCACCGCTAGGCAGTAATGCGCAACTTTAGGTACCTTCGAGCTACCATTGATTATGGTATCTGGTACTCTTCCTCCTCCTGTCTGTCCCTAGAGCCTTTTTGGATGCAGGCTTTGCACTTGCCAATTTATTGGCACTTCTCTTGTTTTTTGGTCTTCTAGGAAGCAGTACGGAGTTGCTCAGTCCACCGTAGAGGCCGAGTATGTCGCTGCAGCCAGTTGTTGTAGCCAGTTACTCTGGATGAGATCGACCTTGCAGGACTATGGGTTAGCAGTAGATTGTGTTCCACTTTTCTTTGATAACATATCTGTCATTCACATTGCTAAGAACACAGTGCAGCATTCTCGGACCAAGCACATTGATATTCAATATCACTTCCTCAGAGACCATGTGGAGAAGGGTGACATAGTGCTCCAATTTGTGGAGACTGACCACCAATTGGCTGACATCTTCACCAAGCCTTTGGATAGCTCTAGGTTTGTTGCCTTGAGAGGGGAGCTTGGGATTATGAGCCCATATGGCATATCTTGAGGGGGAGCTGATTTGTATTATATGTTTATATGTGTATTTTTAGCATTTCCCTTATGTTTCTTCTGGGTATCTTTGGGTTGTTTTTTATTTTGTTGAGTCCCCTTCACTTAGACTTCTGGCATGCTTCGGCATGGACCTCTCATCTTATGCTTTATGATGCTATTCTCTTCTCCTTCTTAGTTGAGCTTACTCGCAGTCTTGTAGGTCTAGCAGGTGTTGGGCCCCCTGGGTAGACAGGGTTCGTGTTTGCTCCTGAGCTGGAGTTTGATAGCTAGTTATCCTTTGTAAGTCATATGGGGAAGGTGAGAGCGAGCCTGAGCTGTAGTGTCTCTACCATATTTTCTATGCTCTTAGATTACCCAGTTGTCAGTTTCTTGTGTCCCTCCTCTCATTTTTGTCTTTCTGGTTTCAGTTGAGTTCCTCTTTATTTTTTGGAATGAAAATTGCTAATAACTCAACTTGAATCAGATTTGTGCTTAAAATTGACTCACATGTTAAGGGGGAATTCTTGAAACTGATTTTCTTGCATTGCATATAGACTTGTTTTTATTTTTTGAGCTTTGTCTTTTATGCAATTGATAAATTTATGATATGTTGCACTTAGCTACTTTCATGAAGATCCTTTCTAGTCTAGGTCATATCTAATCTGGTGTATCATGTTTAAACTAGCCAACATTTAAAATTGATCATTTTTGAAAACTTGATGAAACTTGGCTTTTACTTGCTATATTTCTTTACTAGATGCTTATGCCATGTTTAGTGAAATAGTGGGTTTCTACTAGAGTCCCTAGAGCAACTTGGGTTAGCTATATTATTTCATTTTAGAATCCTCAATATTCTCATGAATCTATGTGCAACAATGCTAAAAATTAACTTGTTTTCGGTAAAATTGATCTCAACACTCTACGCTCTCGAGACTGCTTCTCATTGCACCTGGGATGAACTTGGAGTGTATCGTATATAACCAAGACCACTCTTTTAAGCGTTGTGCAAAATAGGGCTTGAGTCAATATATTGAAAAATGCAAAATAAACTAGAGGAAGAGAGTGACGCCTAGGAGACCTATGTCGATGGCTCCTAGTCAAGGTTGTGTTTCTCTAGGATAAACTCTCTACACCTCAAAGTTTTGCGGAGGAGAGTGAAGCTTAGGAGGTGTAACATCCCAAAATTTGCTTTTAATATATTTTGTGTGTTTTTGGGATTATTTTGAATTGTTCAGCATTGATTGGAAATCCTCGAGGTTAATTTGAATTCAAGCTTATTGAACTAATCGCATTAAATACAGATCATGTATTTTTGTATAAGCATAAAATCTAAAATTTCAGTTATAATAAAGATAATTGGTAGATGAGAGTGTTTCTTTTAAATATTTTCAAAAAACATATTATATAACTTAAGTCGTTGATTTTACAAAAATCTGTATAAGTGTCTGATTCACTAAAAGAATTTTTGCGAACTCTACACGTCGAAAAATCACGAAACCAACTTCGTTAAGCTCCAAATAACTCCTAGTATGTTAGAGGATTTTTTCAAGAATTTTAGAACCTTCTTGCTATTTTTTTTCTTAAACACGAGTTGAGAACGTGGATGCATATATATCTATAAACAGCATGTACCCTCGTGTATGCTTGTATGCATGAATCCTAGACACTTCCTTTTTGCCAGCCGTTTTCATCATTTCCTTGCAACGCATGAGGCTTTAATTTCCTTTTCAGCCATTTCCATTTAACTAGCAACGTCTCCACTTCTTGCAACACATGAACGTTTTCTCTCCAGCCATTTGCTCCACACGCATGAAGTCTCCCAGGCACATGCACCTTCTCATCTGTTCAGTCGTTTTCTCCACACACACACATCCTTCATTTCTCCAGCACACATGACCTTTCTTTTCCATTCGTTCTTGTAGGATCGATGTATATGAATATAGCAATCAGAGGGAGGGTGAATGATTGTGCAGAAGTTAAACCAAATCTTTGATCTATTAAAAATCACCCCAAAACGGAACCAAATAATTGCCTCGTATTCAACAAAAATAGAATGACAGACGTCCACACCGGTCCGGTGCAACTCACGACGGACCAAAAAATTGGTACGACGTACATGCAATTCTCTCGGTTCAAGTCAATGCAAAAACGTTCAAGAGTGCGTTCACAACGGACCAAAAGTTTGGTCCGGCATACATGAAAAGTGAACTCTAGTTTGGTCCGACGTAGAAGGGAAATTTGGTCCGGCGTCAATGTAAAACGAATTCTATTTTGGCCCGGCACAAATGATTGAAATCCTGTTCACGACGGACCAAGAATTTGATCCGACGTGCATGGTCCGGCGTAACGTAGAAACTTACTATTTTTCCAAAACTTAGTCCGACGCAAATGTCCCCAAATGCACATTCACGGCGGACCAAAAGTTTGGTCCGGCGCACGCGCGAAATATGGTCCGGCGCAGATGGGAAACTTACTATTTTTGGAATTTGATCCGGCGCATGCACAAGCACAAACACATTTGCAAATTCAATTCTAAGCCAATTTTTCAACACATGATTTCACAATCTCCCCCTTGATGAAAACATTGGCAACACCATTTAGAATTGAACATTTTGCATTCACTTCTCAAAAGATTTTGAGATCCAAAGGATTAAAATCAAAAGCCAAAGTGAAAAACACAAAATCTCCCCTTTTGACAAAAAGCAAGGTGAAAACCTCCCCCTAGGTAAAAATAGGAAAAATCTCCCCCTAAGAAGAAAGAGGTGTGTGTGGATGTGCAATGTGCCACAATTCTCCAAACTTCTCCCAAAATTCAATTCTCCAAACTTCTCCCACAAAATTCAATTCTCCAAACTTCTCCCCCAAAACTTCTTCCCCTTTGACAATGGATTCATCAGGAATTCAAAAGAGAGAACAACATGTTCAGAATTTTTCCTATAGCAATGATTTCACAAAAGAGAAACAAAGGAGTGCCAAGATAGGAAAAGATGAGCTCATTCGATCATATAACCTTATATATACATAATATGCAAAATACATGAACTTGATGTGATTTTAACAAGTTAGGGAATGATATGCATCTCAACCTCAATTCAGTCAACTATAGCTAAGTACTAAGCAAGATCTCAGCAGAAAAGCAAGGCCCAAAACTGAAGCAACTAACAACTCTGGGCGAGCAAGTAGTTTCAACTCCAATCTAGTAAACCAATGTAATCTTTAAACAATAAACTACATGTGGCATGCTTGATGCATACTTCTTTAATTTTCTAGGAGTGGCATGCTTGAAGCATACATCTTATCTTTGAAGGAATGGCATGCTTGAAGCATACATCTTATCTTTTTAGGGAAAGCATGCCTGAAGCACACAATTTGAAGCTTTTGCTTTTAACAACCTTTTTTTATTGATTCCCTTTTCTTTGATTGTAAACATGCAAAGAGATTAAAAGGTCTTATGAAAGAGTAAAGCTGAAAACACACTTGCTTCATAGCCCAAATTTGTCAAGAGGATTCAATATCAAGCCTAGAAGAGTAAGATATTACAGAGTATTAGGCTATAGACAATCAGACCAAGGAATTCCGCAATGTCATTTTTAGTTCAAGTGGAACAATTTAGATTATCATATATTAGCTCAATTACATAATATATAAAGAAATATGATAAAGCAAGCTCATCAAATGAAAGAACTTGGCAAGGAAACTCCCCCTGAAAATAAACTCATTGGAAGAACAATCCCAAGTTCTCCCCGAATAAAAGCAAAACGAGAAGAAGATAAAGGTTTTGTGAAAATGACTGCCAATTGATGTTCAGTATCCACATGGTGAAGCACAATATTTCCTTTTTCTACATGATCTCTGAGAAAGTGAAATCTGATATCAATATGTTTTGTTCTGGAATGTTGCACAGGGGTCTTAGCAATGCAAATTGCACTAGTGTTATCACAAAAGAGAGGAACACTATCCAGATTAACCCCATAATCTTTAAGTGTAGCTACTATCCAAAGAATTTGTGAACAACAACTGCCAGCAGCCACATATTCAGATTCAGCTGTTGATTGTGCAACAGAAGATTGCTTTCTAGACGACCATGCAATGAGAGAGTTACCCAAGAAATGACATGTACCAGATGTACTTTTTCTATCAATTCTACATCCTCCAAAATTAGCATCAGAAAAAGCTCTTAAACTAATGCATGAGGAAGCAGAAAGTCAAGTGCCAAAACCTTGAGTACCATGGAGATACCAAAAAATTTGCTTGACAGCTTATCGATGTGAAGCACGTGGAGAAGCTTGAAAACGAGCACACAAGCACACAACAAATTGTATATCTGGCCTTGATGCAGTGAGGTACAGAAGTGAACCTATCATGCTTCTATATTCCTTTTGATCAACCGGCTCACCATCTTCATCCAAATCAAGTGTGCAAGTGCTCTCCATGGGTGTCATGATTGGCTTGCTGTTTTCCATCCCAAAACGATGTAGGAAGTCTTTTGTGTACTTACTTTGATGGACAAAAGTACCTTCCTTTGACTGTTTGATTTGAAATCCCAAGAAGTATGTCAACTCTCCCATCATGCTCATTTCAAATTCGTCCCTCATGGTTTCTGAAAACTTAGACACTAAAACATGAGAGGAACCACCAAAGATAATATCATCAACATAAATCTGAACGAACAGTTGATCATTGCCTTGCTTGAGTAAAAAAAGAGTTTTGTCAACTTTTCCCATTGAAAACCCCTTTTCAAGTAAAAAGGTTTTTAGTCTATCATACCATGCTCTAGGGGCTTGTTTCAAACCATACAAAGCTTTTGACAATTTGTACACATGATCTGGAAGCTTTGGATTTTCAAAACCAGGTGGTTGCTTAACATAAACCTCCTCATTTATGAAGCCATTAAGAAAAGCACTTTTCATGTCCATTTGATACAACCTAAAGCCTTTAGATGCAGCAAATGCTAAAAGAATTCTAATGGCTTCAATTCTAGCAAATAGGAGCAAAGGTTTCATCAAAATCTAAGCCTTCAACTTGAGTAAAACCTTGAGCAACCAATCTAGCCTTATTTCTAACAACAACACCATCCTCACTTTGTTTATTTTTGAAAACCCATCTAGTTCCAATAACATTAAGATCAGGAGGTGGTGAGACTAGTTTCCAAACTTTATTTCGTTCAAAATTCTCTAATTCTTCATGCATGGCATTGATCCAAGATTCGTCAGATAATGCATGAGATATATCTTTGGGTTCAAAAGAAGCAACTAAAACAGAATGAGCATGAGTATCAGAATGAATAAACCTGGGTTGGGTGATTCTCTCATTTAGGTCTCCAATCATTTGTTCAGATGGATGCATTTTCTGAATGTGCAAGGGAGCTTTGGCTTTTGAAACTTCTCCTTCTCCTTCTTCATTTTCAGCATGTACAGATGATATTGTAGCTTGAGGATGGTTAGCTGTAGGTGATGTAGTAGTAGCTGCCAAAGGTGCTACAGCTTGTTGTGCATTAGAAAGAGTCAAGACCTCATCTTCAACATCAACATCATCATTGTCTTCTGTAACATCCAGAGTTTGTAATTGCCTTTTTAATTGTTTATTATCGTCCTGAGAGTCATTTGGATTTTGATTTGGAGTTATTCGTGTTGGGGTTAAATCGCTTGAGTCATTTCGATCGATTTCGTTCTGGTTTTGCCGATTTTTTTTCGTCTAGGATGCATTAGTAACAGTAGTACCTATTCCTTCTCTAGCTATCTTAGAACCCATCCTAAAAGTTTTCGAGATGAATTTCCAAGGTTTGGGAGCTTTTTGGAAATTTTCGCGGAATCTTGCAGCCAGAGCGGCACTACCGCCTGTCTTGGGTGGTAGTACCGGTCGGGCGGCAGTACCGCCGGCCCTGGCCGGTACTGCCAGCCATGGCGACCGGGCAGGGGGCAGAGCCCTTACTGCTGCCCGTTGCCCTGCCACCTCCTCTATTTCTAGAGGCTTCCCCTCTACACCTCCTCCCCCAGCCAAACACTCCCTCTCACGTCTCCTCTCTCCCTCACTCTCCCTCTCTCTCTCCCATGGAGCTCTCTCTTCCTCTCTCAAGGATCCCCTCCATCTAAACCCTTCTCTCCAGTGTTCTCGCGCTTGTGGAGAAGCTAGGCAAGGTGGAGATCAATTTCATCAAACCCTAGCAGCCTTTGGAGGTGAGTAAAGACAAGTCTGGATGCAAATCTTCATGTTTGAGCTCAACCTTCCATTTCTTTTTCTTTTCCTTTAGCTTAAACCCTAGAAAATCTAGTGGTGATGCTCAACTTTTAGCTAGTGGAATCCTTAGACCTAGGTTAAGTTGTTCTAGGTGTTAGAGCTTTAATTAGTGCGAAAAACGATTTCGAAATCCCTAGATTCCTGTTTCGTCGGATTATTCGATTAAATGTCGTTTTCGTAACTTTTGGAAGTAATCCATGAAACCCTAGTTCCAAAAGCTAGGAAAATGACACTAGAATGTATTCGATGCCGTTAAAGTTCAAGTTTCATGAAAAGAATCGAGTTTGAATTCGATTCGGGGTGAAAGTCGAAATTTGGCGTAAATTAGGATTCTAGAGTTCCTCAGTTAGGAGATTAGGTCAAACGGGGTCGAAACTTTGCGTGGTTCGTGTAAATGGGTCCTTACCATCTCTGAGAACCCATCCATACAATCGCCGCAAAGTTCCGAAGTCGTTTGCGCGAAAACCCTTTTTCTGGAAACCCTAGTCGACCTGTGGCCGGCACTACGGACGTGGTGAGGCCGGTACTGCCGCTCAGGCCGGCACTACCGCCCCCACAACATCGGCAGTTATTTTTCCAGAGAGGTCCCCTTCTGGGTTCATGGCCTCCGGCGCTACCGACCCTTGCGGCCGTACTACCAGGCTGTAGGGCAGCACTACCGACCCTCGTGGCCGGTACTGCCAACCGTAGGGCAGTACTACCGGGCTTTAGATGGCGGTATTGCCGGGCACCGAATCAAATTTAGTTTTCATTTGGGTCTTTCTCTCTCATGTTCGCTTGATCGTTGTTGCCTTGTTCTCGTTGGATCTTATTCGTTTTCTCGTTGTTTCTTTTGTTGCGCTTTCGTTTGGACGCTAACGCCTCGGGAGCCGTTGGCGAGGATCCGGACTACGACCCAGAGGACACGCAAAACCAAGAGCAAACAGGTAAGCAACCCTTTTGAACATATTGCTTCTATAATTGCAAAAGTATTTGATGATTCGCAAAACTATTACGCATGCATATGATTATTACAAGTATTTGAATGGTGGGAAATGGTAGTTACCCTAATGGTTGGATGGCTTATCTTAATCTTGTTGTTACCCTGAATTCCTTGAGTAACCCTAGATTAAGGATAGACGCTATATTAAGTGTCACCAGGGAATATAAGTCTAATAGTTGCATACGCTTAGCCCAGCCTTAGACTGATTGAATATCGATCGGTGGACTCAGTCAATCAAAGTCTCTTGATATATTATCAGGATTTCTGAAATGATGATTTTGGAAAATAAAGGCTATGTTGGCAAAAGATGAAAAAGGAAAAGGTGTACAGTGGTTTATGCCGGACGGATGATGGGAGGTCTCGTCTGTGCAATTCTAAGGATTGAACTTGACGCTTATAATTGAGTCTTTTCGTACAACCACATGTGCTAGTATGGGATAGCCTAAACCCAGTACAAGAGTTGGAATTTGGTCTTGCGCCGTGGTAGGTCGAAATAGTTGGGCAATACCGACGTGCTGGTGTTGCTTAGAATACTCCCTCACCTCGTGCAGGTGTTGGAGACTTTTCGTACAACCACATGTGCTAGTATGGGATAGCCTAAACCCAGTACAGGAGTTGGAATTTGGTCTTGCGCCGTGGTAGGTCGAAATAGTTGGGCAATACCGACGTGCTGGTGTTGCTTAGAATACTCCCTCACCTCGCGCAGGTGTTGGAGACTTTTGTGAAACAACGGTGGATGCTTTGCTGAGGGTAAAAGGCACGATGGGGCGCTAGCCATCGTTGGATCCGTGTGGGTGAATCAGGTTTGGAGTTTAAGGTACCCAAACACCATCATTTGGGGGTACTCTCGCCTGGCCCGGGGGTACTCTGTGTGGGTGTGTGGAGCCCTCACCCAAAGCAAAGAGCGCACATCGTCGGGGCTGACGCAAGACTAAGTGCCGACAATTGGAAAAGTTTCTTCACAATCTAGCAAAACGGATACATTATGTATTGCGTGGCATGGTTGACATGATTGCTAGAGCGTGTCATGTGGGTAAAGTGTGCATTCTCTGCAGAGATTAATTAAACTAATCGATTAGCCGTGCTCACGGTCACGAGCATCTTGGGTATTTGATGTCAAGTATAGTATTTTGGTTTTTGTTTTCAGAAAAGGATTCGAAATTGGTAGATTTTTTAAAGGATGGGCTGCAATGAGCTAAATGTTGAGTCGTTGGACTCAGAGATTGGTTGGGCTGGTGATTTGATCAAACTGGTTGTGATTCTTGATATCATATGATGGTTATGTTGGTCGTGATGGAGGAAATTGAGTATGATATGAAATGTACATTATATGTTGAATTATTTTCTTTTACTAAATGCTTTATAAACTGTGCAGCATTTCAAATGTATTAGTCTATTGCAAATAAATTCTACTTCATGCAAATCTGAACTAGAATAGCAACTATCTTCATTGTTAGCCTGCATTATTAATATACTTGCAAACAATAAAGTCTTGCGAGTACATACGTGTGCTCACCGTTTGCTCTAAACAATTCGCGTGAGGAGTAGAAGATGCAGGAGAAGACGGGGATGACCCAGAGTCTGGCGATGCCGACGCGGGTGGTTCGTTTGACGGCTAGCGGAGTGAGATGCTCGCCGGTTGCCTGTGGGAATGGAGGCACACCGTGGCCGCTTTGCTTTTGTTTCTCTCATGTTCTTCTCTTCAGTTTACTTTAAGCCAATCGGCCTTTTGTAAACAGGAACAAGCTGTAATATTATTATCTATCGTTGTAATATATTACTTCTACTCTTAATTTGTGTTTGCATGGATGTGATACTACCTAACTTAACATGTGACACTAGCGTACGTATCCAGGGACTAGTGGTTATCACATGGTTGCGGGAAGCTCAAATTGGAACCAATTGGATGGCATATGCTCTCAGGTGTTGAGTATCGTGCTGACCAAGTGGTTTCAATCTGAGTCTGTCGTGATGCCATGATCGTTACGTTACTGGTTGCGCGATTTTCCAGGCCTGCGCAACAGTAATGGAGTATCACTGTACCAGGACAAGAGCCCCCACAGGAGTGGTATCAGAGCTATGCAGGTTCGAAGGAGAATATATGTAGTAATCGATAGGATTAAGGAAGAATCTTTTCCTTCAAAGTTATTTTGATTACGCACTCCCTATTGTAAAAACATAGAATGCTGATCTTTTCTTTTCTATAGTATCTCTTTTGGTTTTGAGTCTCAAAATGGAATTTTTCCTCTTATCTTTGTTTTCAAAGTCAGATTTCTTGGGTTAAAAAGAAATGGGGCATTTGGTTTAATCTAATTTCCCTGTCTCATTCAAACAATTGAGTTAGAGTCTTTTTGGGAAGCTTATCTACTTCAAGAGATAGCTAAGAATCGAGTAATGATAAGATTAAGGCTTAAAGCTGTGAGTTTTCGTTTATTGTTTCGTTGTTGAGTTTTTCCGTTCATTTAATTCCTGTTTATTTCGGATTTCTGCTTGTTGAGGATGTTACTAATCTATTTCCCTTCTTAATCTTAGATGTCTGGACGTTGGGAACCCTGTTACTATACGTCTGCGATTCTGGAGGATTCAGTTCAGGCTACCCTCTGGGAGATGATGCAGCGTGCCTATGTCCAAACCGAAGTTCATAAGGAGTTTTACCCGGTTTTGATCTCAAAAACACATGGTTTGAAACATAACATGCAGTTGAAATCGCTTTAGCCCAACATTTCCTAGGAGTATGATGTTCATCTAGCATAGTTCTAGCCATTTCAACAATAACAAGCACATACCATTTGCCTCCAAAAGATTGAACTCGAGATGGTCCAACCGTGTCAAGATGTAGTAGCTGTCCTGGAGCGTTTGTCATCACCATGGTAAGAGGTGGATGTGAACCTGCAATCATCTTAACATGTCTAAAAGAAGAGCATACTAGATTGTTGTCACCCTTAAGATTAGGCAAGCCACGTATGAGATCTAAACCACTTACACAAGTAAGATGATCAAAGCCAACATGACCAAGTCTACGATGCCAAAAGAATAAATCTTTAGAAACATTTGCAACTAGACACCTATGCTTAGAAGAAGGTGATGCATCAAAATCAGCTTTAAAAACTCTTCCAAAATGTGAAATCCTGAAAACAAGATCACCTGAAGCATCTAACACTTTGCATTCATTTTTCTTAAAGATTATTTCAAGATCTTCATCAATCATTTGTGAGACAGAGAGCAAGTTATATTTCAAGTGTTCAACAAGAGCCACATCCTTGAACATAAACTTGTCACTTACCTTTACTATACCTTTTGCCACAACATAAGAGGTAGAAGCATCTCCAAAGGTAACACTTTTAGCACGAGATGCACGAGTGAGGGAGGAGAACCAATTCTTATCACTGGACATGTGGCGTGAGCATCCGGAATCCACTAGCCATATGTTCTCCTTCCTCGCGCGAGAAGCCTACATAGCAAAACATGTCGAGGTCTCAGTACTGGGGTTAGAGATCAGACTTTTGGGAATCCAGTACTAAGACACATGACTCAACAAAGTAGGCACAACATGAGTATTCTTATGCACAAAATCAGATTTTCCCTTTCTCGTGTTTCTAGCAATAAAAGGTGTTTGCTTCACCCTAGGTTCATAATGAGAGATGAAACATGCCTGTTTGAAATTAGACCTAGCCTTGTTTCTTTCTGTCTTCTGTTGTTTTGCTAGCCTAAAACAAAAATCTACTAGATGTCCATCTCTACCACAATGAGTGTAAGTATACTTAACATGATGTTTGGCTTTAACAGTAGAAGCGCATTTTGCATTCATCATAGTAGAAGAAAGAAAACCAGTAGATTTAAAAGCAATCTTTTTAGGCTCATTAAGAATCTCAATTTTGTCATTGCAAGGAACATGAACAACAGTGCGAGGTTTAGTTTCAAATGAAGCATGAAGATCAAAACCTAAACCTTTTTTATTTGAGCTAACCTTTGATTTATCCAAAATTATGTTCAAATTTTTCTTGCCATTAGTGAACCGTTCCAAAGAATTTTGCAAGTAATCAACTTTCTTAGCAAGAGTTAAACAATTATTGCAGGGAACATCTATTTTTCCTTTGTGCTTGCGACAAGTTGAGCATGAAAGAACCTCATGTGCAAGCAAAGCATCTGTCATTTGAGAAACCCTAGCATTTGCATCATTCAACTTCAATTCCAGTATAGAGCATTTATAACATGGAGTAGTATCATGCAAATCAATGGTAGAACAGCTAGCATGTTTGACATGTTTCTCATTTTTCTCATTTTGATGTAACAGAAGAGCATGCTCTTTCCTAAGCAAGGTGAGCTCATTGTAAATTAGGTCACATGATTTGCAAGCATCATCATCAGGAATCAAAGTTTTAAGTCTAGCAATTTCAGCATTCAATGATTCAATAATAAAATCATGTTTTTTTAATTTTCTTGTCACGTTTGTCAAGCAATTTACCAAGTCGAGCAACTGTAATAGCATATTCATCACATGAAGGATCTACCTCATTGAAGTCATTGTCATGGTCATTATCGGTGAAACTATCCTTGCTGCTTGCCATGAGACACAACCCCATCAAATCATGCTTGATTGGAGTTGCATCATCCTCGCTGCTCTCCGAGTCCACAGCGCTCAAATTGACTTGTTCAAGAGCGGAAAGAACTCGATGGATAACTTTGCGGTTGATGAAGTTCTTCTTCTTTCTATCGCTTGAAGGGAACTTTGTTTTCTCTTTTCTGTTGTCCTCCTCTTTTGATGCTTTTCCTGCAAGGTTAGGACAATTTGAACCCATGTGGTTGAAATCACCACACTCATAGCACCTTGGAGGACCACCTCTCTTTCTCATTCTCACATTCTGCAAAGCTTTGTTAAAGCGAGAAGAGAGTAGTGCCAAGTCTTCTTCAGGAAATTCTTCAATCTGTTCATCGGTTAGTGAAGACAAGGAAGACAAAGCACAACTTGAAGAAGTATTGTTATGAGACATGCTAGATTGAGATGACAGAGCAATTGATTTATGATCATTCTTCCTAGCCAGAACATCCAACTCATGAGTTTTCAACTTAGAATAAAGAACATCTAACGTAAGTGTACTCATGACAGTTGATTCTCTAATGGATGTAACTTTCATCTCCCAAATAGACATGTCTAATGCACCAAGCAATTGTCTAGCATTAGCAGCATCATCAAAGCTAACTCCAACAGCACGCAAATTACTAAGAATTTTATTAAAGCGTGCAAAGAAATCATCTAGCGACTCACCAGGCTTCATCTCAAATCGCATGTATTCCTTTTTGTAAAGGTATTGACGAACCTCTTTCATAGTGCTATGTCGGGACCCGAATTTGCAAATCCGGACCCTCTGTGTAATCAGCACTAGTCCAGGAACGCGCTAGTGCACACAGTCTCAACATTGGTAAATATCACAATCATACTCAATGAAATAATAAGGTACCTTAAATAAATAACCAAGCTGGTTGCTCGACCTTAAGGTCAAGTTACAAATATACGCCACGCAGGGCGAAACTTATTAAGAGAGAAATAATAGCAGCGGAAGGTAAGATAACTTCGTGGCGCCATCCAGTATACCACAGGCAACTGACTGGGCTCGCTCCCTAATTAGACGGTTCCTCTTGGAGCTCCTCCTCCAAAGCTGGCGTCGCCTCTTCTTCAACTGGTGTTGTTTTGTGGCAAGGGTGAGTACTTGGTACTCAGCAAGTTATGCACAGAATGCAACTAATATACTACATGCATGGCTTGGTACAAAGGAATAGCTCAGGGTATCTTTGCAGTAAAACAACATTTGACAAGTAGCATAAGTAGATTCGAAAGCGGTAGAAACAAGTATAAGATCAATAACTTTTCCAGGAGTTAAATAAACATCTTTTCCAATCCTAATCCACATTTCCTTCAACATCATTATTAAACCAAACCCAACCTTTCAAGTCCAAGTTATTTTCAAGAAAGTCTAACCCTTGACTGTAATTCCCGAGCGATGTCCAATGCCGCGGACGCAGCTATTCGAATAGATTTTACACTCTGCAGAGGTTATGCACTTTACCCACAAGATACAGTCAAACACCACAAAGGCGAGTGTCCGTAACAAAGTCTTTCGGAAACTTCTAACAGCACAAGTGGTCCTCCCCGGTTATTGCACACTAATCCTTCCCTTAGCTAAGGCGAAGTTTAGGCCAATCAACCGTTATATGGGTACCTGGCCGCAGCCCCGGTACGCTCCCCCGTACAACTACACAAAGGGTGTAGTTGACACCCTGAGGTCCCACAGGTACGTTATTAGCAACTTAATCAACTAGGTCCGTCCCATTACGGACATGTGGTTGCACGCTTGACTCAGTTCAAAGGCTTGCAAGGTTAAGTCCTTAGGGTGACCAGGGCAAGACTACCCGAAGAACCAAAACGACGTTCCCGGTGCCACAACTGGCCCACCCGAACATTCTTGCCACATGCCCCGGTCGGAAACTATTTATCAAACCCCTAGTTGATTACCATGCACCACGTGCCATCAACATCACAACACATGCTACCTTTCCAAAACAGATTCCATATATCATTAAGTCAACGTTAACATTTGATTGTCCAAAATCATATCATGAGCACGTAGCAGGTCTAAGCAATATTCTACAACGATCTAAATTCCCAAGTTGGCAATTTAATAATGTCCAACTAGTAATCCACAACTAGGGTGACAAGGGTCATGGCACATATTTAATTAACCAAGGTGTCATACAGCAATTAGGCGTTTAACTAATTTCCCATAATTAAGTAAAGCATTTTCTAATTTAAACTAGCATGCAATAATTTAAATCAAAACAAGGTTCAAATTGGGATCAACATGGTCAAAGCACAACTTGCCTTCAAAGAGTACTTATTCTTGGTCCTGAGCTGGCTCCTGGGTCAACACTTCACCTTCGAAGCCTTCGGGCACTTCAACGTCTACTCGTAAAGCGTGCAAATAGCAATAAATAAATAAACAGTAGACAAAAAAGTGTCTAAATATCCAAATAAAGTTCATAAATAGAGAGAGCATAATTTTATGAATTTTTAGAAACTGGAATCGTCAAATTCGGAGTTTAGATGCAAAAGTTATAACCGTTTAAAGTTTAAAGAAAACATTAATTAATTATAAACATAGAAATATTCATAATCAAAAATTAATTAAAATTCATATTTGAGTAGGTTTTATTTTTATGAAAATTTAGAAATTTGAATCACTCAAATCGGAGTTGAAACGCAAAAGTTATAAGCGTTTGAAGTTTGAATCTAAATTTGAAATCAATAATTCGAATTAATAAATCATTTTCTTTTTCGGAAATCAAATTATTGCGTCAGCATGACACGTGGACCAATCAGAGGCCGCCACGTCGCCTCGGGTCCATGGACCCGGCGCACGGTTTGGCTCGGTCCACCGTGGACCCGGTCCACGGCTCACGTGTCTCACTGACAGCGGGCCTCTGATGACGCCGTCGGCGACGCGTCATCACACACGGCGAGGACGGCCGATACCGGCCACCGTGGACGCCGCCGTGACGCCATGGTGCGGTTATTGGCAGCTGGCCGACGCTGGTCCACGCCGACGCCACGCTGCGTGGCGTTAGCGGCGACGGCGACGACCGGCTGGCCCGGCGCGCGGCCGATCTCCCAAAGACACGTGGCTAGATCTCGGCCGTTGATTTGAAAATCAACGGCCCAGGTTGGATCTGTGTTCACGCGTAGGAAAACTACTCGGCTGATCTGGACCGTTCGATCTTGATCGGACGGTCAAGATCCAATCGAACGCCATAACGCGGCTAACCCTAGCCGTTCGATCTAGATCTAACGGCTGAGATCTATCCTAGCACGGTGCAGTTCTAGCTACGTGGCACGATATGAACCGTTGGATCTAGATCCAACGGTTGGAAATGGATCTAGAGATTACAACGTGGAAAATACCTCCGGGCGACGTGGCGCAATCTCAGCCGTGCGATGAAGATCCGACGGCTGAAAAGCTTCGAGGCCACGGCGATGTCCACGGCGTAGCTCGTTGGCCGGAGATGGAGACGATGACGATGGCAACGGCGCTGCGGGCGTGCTCCGGCGGAGTGGAAGGTCCCCTCCGGCGTGGCTGGTCCTTGCGTTTCCGGATCTGGGTTCAACGGCGACGGAGGACGGCAGATGGCGGCGGAAATGGCGCTTAACCGCGGCGGACACCTAGCGCAACTACGGCGAGCTCCAGCGGGCAAACGGTGGCGGCTCAGGTGACGTGGGCTAGGGCTACGGGTGCGCACGGAAGTCGGCAACCCGATGGCGGCGGCGGCGCTTTAAATAGGGGCCTCGGCTTCCGTGAAAAGCGCGGAGACCGAGGCCCACACGCAGGCGGCGGCGGAGTCCGACGAGGACTCGGAGAGGGGTGACGTGGCTCAACGAGAGCCGTTGGATCACGATCCAACGGTCACGTGAGTTGGACTCGGGTCGGACTCGGTGAGCTGGCTGGCTCGGTCGGGCTCGGGTCCAGGTGACGTGGCTCAATCGTGGCCGTTGGATCAAGATCCAACGGTCACGCGGTTAGGGTTCGGCCGAGCGGGTTCGGCTCGAACACGTGGCTTGGGTCGGACTCGAACTCGAGTCTGACTCAGACTCGGTCGGGTGAACAGTACAAACCGATTAGGTTTTCCAGCGATTAAATAATCAAATTAATTTCTAGAAATCCATTTAATTCATTAAAAATAGCAAAACACTCAGAAAAATTCTAGAAAATATTTTGGAACATTTTGGACTCAAATAAAATATTTCCAACAAAATTTTATTTGCAAAGTTAAATTCTTTAATTATTTCAAAAGGGAATAAATTCAAAATAAATTCAAATAAATTCCAGAAAATTCCAAAAATTCACCAAAGTGCCAAATCACACTTTAATTTAAGAAAAGCAAAATTTTGGGGTGTTACGTGCTAGAACCCTCATGGTAATCACAAAGAGATTTTCATACCTCATATGCGGATTTGAGATGGATCACACGGTCAAAGTTGCTGCGTCCCAAGCTTTGGATGATCAAGTTGTGCGCCTTGCTATTTGCTTCAACATGTGAACGATTTGCGTCATTGACATTGTCATTCTCAGGGACTTGATAGGGCTTGTAAACCTTCTCCCAAATTGCGAAGCCCTACGTTTGGATGAACGCCTCCATCTTGGCCTTCCAAAACTGAAAATCAACACAATCGAACACACACGGTTTTGTCGAATAACGATCCATTAATCTAATCACCGGTTAAGATGGATTAGAAAAACCTTGCTCTGATACCACTTGTAGGATCGATGTATACGAATATAGCAATCAGAGGGGGGGAATGATTGTGCGAAAGCTAAAACCAAATCTTTGATCTATTAAAAATCACCCCAAAATGGAACCAAATAATTGCCTCGTATTCGACAAAAACAGAATGACAAACATTTGGTAAATTGTGAATTCCTGAAGATCCAACCATAGGGTCGATCTGAAATTTGGATAAAAGAAACTAGATTCCAATATGAATCTAACCGAAAAACAATCAGCTTGATCGGACTTACGGATCAAAAGTTATGAACCTCGCAATTTTGCTGTGATAGAAGATGACGAGAATTGATCTAATCAAAACATGTAGATTAAACACGAACGACAAAAGATTAACCAACGAAACCTTGAGGAACACTAAATTGATGCCCTAGAAAGATTTTGGATAGATCAAATCAAGAAGAAACTCAAGGAATCACAGTAAACAAAGATCCAATCTAGAACAGAGCAAGTATGCAAACAGGAACCAACAAAACATTGTAGCACGTGTACTGTAGCTACGAGATTACTGTAGCATGCCTGAATCTGGAAGAATTGATCTTTATTTCTTTTTATCTAAAGTACTCCCATCAAAAGAGTACAAACCCTAAAACAATCTCTCAGCTCTAGCACAAGGAACTCCAACCCTTTGATTGCCTCTAAACAGGAGACACCCCTCCTATTTAAAGGAGCAAACACAAGGAGTACGCATACATGTCCACTTGGCCCAACCTAGCCCAATACATGTAAGCTACCCCAAACGACTACAACTCTGCACGCGTATGGCCCAGCTGCCATACTCACGTGACTGACAACTCCTCATGTGCACCATTCTCTTAGCCCAAATGTCCCGCATGACATCCTTGACCACCAAGACCTCAGTTCCTCACTGAACTTAGTCCCGTACCTCAATTCCTCCATGAACCTTGTTCCAGTCCCGTCATTGACCACGTTCGACCTCGAGCAATACCTGCACATGAACAAACCACAAAACAATCTGAGCACAAGTCCGCGACTTAACTCAACATTAGTCCATGCAACTACTCACACGAGCATTGCATAGAATCAAACACAACCTGAGCAAATTTCGTTCACGACGGACTAAACATTGGTCTGGCGCACACAGGGAGCAAAACCCTAGAAAAATCCATCACGCTGGACCAAACATCGGTCCGGCACAACTCACGACGGACCAAAAACTTGGTTCGGCGTACACGCAATTCTCTCGGTTCAAGTCAATGCAAAAACAACGGACCAAAAGTTTGGTCCAGCGTACATGAAAAGTGAAATCTAGTTTGGTCCGACGCAGAAGGGAAATTTGGTCTGGCGTCAATGTAAAACGAATTCTATTTTGTTCCGGCACAAATGATTAAAATCCTGTTCACGACGGACCAAGAATTTGGTCCGGCGTAACATAGAAACTTACTGTTTTTCCAAAACTTAGTCCAACGCAAATGTCCCCAAATGCACGTTCATGGCGGACCAAAAGTTTGGTCCAGCGCACGCGCGAAATATGGTCTGGCGCAGATGGGAAACTTACTGTTTTTGGAATTTGATTCGGCGCATGCACAAGCACAAACACATTTGCAAATTCAATTTTAAGCCAATTTTTCAGCACATGATTTCACAGTTCTCCATTTAGTCCCAACGTAAATACCTCCAGCCATTTCTTCTGCCATTCCTCCACTTCTCTACCGATCTGTTGTTCCGCCATCGTTGCCACCGTTCACGTTGCCGCCTCCGCCGCCGCCGCCGACGCCATTGCCGCTCGTGCACTCTCCGACCTTGCCTCCTTCTGTGTCGATGGTCTGCGCTACTGCCTGAGCCGATCGGTATCTCTTTTCTCTTTTGCGCGTGCTCTATCTTCATCGGTCGATTGATTTTGTATACGTGTATTGGTACATGTATATATATGTTAGTACATAGTCTTGCATGTATGGAAGTAACATGATTATACGTATGAATATATGTAAATACGATATAGGTTAGATGTATGTGTTGGTACTAACTATATGCTGGATGTGTGTGTGCTTTACATATCTACATTAACGTGTTTCAAGTCATACCAGTACGCATGCATGAAGATTGCCTACGCCATGAACGTGTTTCAAGTCATGCATTCTTAGTTGTACATGAACTTTTCCAGGAATTACGAATTTTGTCTATTTTGCTACAAATTCGTTTTAAGTCCAAATCACTTGCGACAAGGTTTTTTAATTAGTAAAAATTAATACCTTTCTACAATATTTTTTATGAAATTTTATAAATAAATTTATACTGTTAAATTATTCGCGAAAAGTCCAAACTTATGAATTTTGTAGCTCTTACACCATACATTCAAAAATGTCAAAATAAATTTTATAAATCATAGAAAATGCTAAACTAATTATCTGGAAATTTTCATGAGATTATAAGCTAGTTTGATTTGTAGCCTTTTTCGAATGTGTGTTTATATGTTGTTTTGAGTGTTTAATTGGTTCTTTATCTGCTACGCGTAGACGTCGAGTTGTGTGACGCTGTTGGAAGTGAAGATCAGGACCAAGATCAAGATCTAGACCAAAACTAGCTGATCTTTGAAGGCAAATTGTGTTGCTCCTAAATTTTGAAATGTATTTTTATTCAAATTATGCATACTATGTTGATCAAAATGGATTAAATTAATTTGGGTAAAGTAGCTATACCATTTTGTGCGTGTTAATATCAAAAACTTTGCATTTACCTAGATATTTGAGCATGAGGGTTCTCTAATGGTCTTGTTGCTTCCCAAAGTGTTGAATAGGTTAAACTCTAGTATATCCATTTGCTCTTTAGGTTGGCTTTGCTTCTAGCCTTGAAATTAATTATCCTAATTGTTGCTATTGTTGAAATCATAACTTCTTTTGAGCTAGTTAGCAAAAATTGAAATATGCCTTTGGATATGACTTAGGATGACATAATCTGAACATGAGTAGCCTGGTGTCATACTTTGTCTAAGAGGTCACTTGCATAATCTTCAAAGCTCTTCTAGATTGCATTTCATTCTAAAAAATGCTCTCTTGATGCCTATATTGCCAAAAGGGGGAGAATACGTAGAAAAGGCATCTTAGAGGGAAGGATTTTTTTTAAAAAAAATGCTTTCTTATGATCATGTTGAAAAATTGTCTTTGCATTTGGATAATGAGTAATATTGAGCTTTTTGATAGATTTCTTGATTTTTAGAGTTCTTGTCGAAAAATTGTTCTTTCTTGTGTTGAGCTCTGAAAATCTTCTCATCTATTTGGTCATGAGTTTGCTTTCTCTTTTAATTAGACCAAATAAGATTTTTGCAATCAAATTGCTTTTCTTCCTTGGTTTTCAAACTCAAATTATGCTTTTGTGTGATTTGTCAATATTATACTCATCAAGGGGGGGATTAAAGGACCATGTGGAGGTCCATCTATGTTTGTGATGAGTATTTAACTTTATTTGAGCAAGGTGTGCTCAGTTTTGAGTTTGCTTTGAATTGGAATTCAAAAGGAAGTGATTTGAGTTGTGTTAGCTTATTGTGGTGCTACCGGCCTATGGCTGGCGGTAGAACCGACTGATGAATGAGACATGATTAATTGCGAGCATTTGTGATGATTGTTGGACAATGCTATGTGATGGTTTTCCTTATCTTTGATGGTTGCAGGATGACGGTGCTAGGTCATGGTGTGGCAGAGAATGACCGGGACTAGGCGAGGTGCGTCGGAGGTCCAGACGGTCGAAGATCGCCGGAAGATGATCGGAGATGGAGTCCAGGCAAGTCAAGAAGGCAAGGGAAGGCGATAATATTACCTAAATGCCACGAGGATCGATGAGGGCCGTTGGATCGCGGTCTAGTTGATAGGTTAGCGGGTCTAGGTAGTATGCTTTGAAAACCATGCAAGACAACCCATTATGTGTGTAGGGTTTTGGGTTGCCATTGCATAGCTGTGTGAGTGGGTTAATCCTAGCCCTTGGTGGAGTGCTCTAGAGTTGAGGGACTCATCCAAGGGTGGTAGGTGGCCTAAGAGTGGTATAAATAGAGGGGAAGGGGTGCACTCCCTCACTTGAAGCTTTGAGTTGCTCCTTTGAGCTTTGCCCACATGAAGTGAGGCTTTGTAAACCTTCCATCCAGAAAATACAAAGATTTTCTTTACTATTCTTATGAATTTAAATTATGTTTTTACATTATGTCTTTACTTTACACAATTTAAATTCAGCATTTACTTTCTAGCGTTTAAATTCCCGCAATTTACTTTCTCGCAATTTGGATTTGCTCCCCTCCTTCTAAATGATGTTGACCAAGGATGTGCTGAGGGTGCTAATTTGGTTTTACATTCTCTTGCACCTTAGGATAGGCTAGAGATCAAGTTTATATCAAGTTGCAAAACTGTCCTGAACTTGTTCTTCGCGCAGTAGTCAGTCTTTGATTTTTAGAAAAATCTAGAAAAATTATTTTTGAGTGATTCTTATTGAAGAAGGTGCGGAACTCATGTAACCATCTATGAAAAAATTGGGGAGCCCACTTGTTTCACTGTTTGGGCCCTATGAGGTGAATACTGAGCCCCAAACTTTCTGATCAAAGTTTCTGATTACTTGTAATCCTTGATTTGTCCTGATTATTCTGCAAGGCTTTTTGAGGTGATTTTTGGTTGAGTGTTTCACG
The DNA here is from genome assembly GCA_036346355.1 of Rhipidocladum racemiflorum. NCBI lineage: Eukaryota > Viridiplantae > Streptophyta > Magnoliopsida > Poales > Poaceae > Rhipidocladum > Rhipidocladum racemiflorum. The sequence goes on along the minus strand of CM070580.1, from coordinate 34,829,265 downwards.
ACTCAATTTCTCACAGGTATAAAAATTTCCAAAAATTTTAGAGCAACAGAAATCCACTAACCACCTATTCCAATTGAGGACAATTTCTAAAAAATCTGTTTTCACTTTTCTAAAAGAGACTTTGGTGATTTGGCTTGATCTCTTTTCGAAAAGCAATATTTGAATTGAGTCCTTCTTGTTTGGACACTTGACAACCAGGATTGTGATTTAAAAATCCTTCACAGGTTTCATGGTTCTCATCCATGCAAGCTAGGGATACATATAGTTGTCTAGTTGTTTCGGTTTTTGTGGGTTGTTAAATTTTAGGAGCACTGGTCTAAAGAAAAATCTTTGGGTCTCTTAGATTTTTCTTGCGGGATTGTTTGGATTACTTTGAGTGGGAAAATTTTTTATTTGGGATCATTCGCCCTCCTTTGATCGCCATCTCGATCCTTCAAAACTTTTCAAATAATTAAATAGTTTGAACAGTTTGCTTTATTTAAATAAATTACAAATAATCCAAATAAATTTTAGAACATTCTACAAAATTCAAAATGCATAATAAATTCAAGAAATGCAAAAATTAGGATGTTACAAACCTCCGCCCTTAATAGAATCTTGACTCCCGAGATTCAGGGATGATTAGAGAAATAGGTTAGAAAATTCTGACTTCAAATCATCTTTACGCTCTCAGGTAGCTTCACTCTTTGAATGATTGCTCCGCTAAACTCTGCTGAAATGAACTAACTTGTTCCTGGTCCTGCGATTAGTTGTATCCAAAACCTTAGTCGACTGTTCCTTGTAAGTCAAATCCTCTTACAGCTCGATTGACACTAAAAGTGTTTGCTTTGCAGACACACGAAGACACTTCTTGAGGTGAGAAATATGAAACACATCATGCACTCCTACTAAAGGCTGTGACAATTCTAACTGATAGGCAACCTCTCCTCTATGGCTCAAGATTGTAAATAGACAAACATATATCTGGGTGCAAGTTTCCTTTGGTGTGAAACCTTCTAAATCCTTTAAGAGGGGTAACTCTGAGGTACACAAAATCTTCAGGTTCAAAACTCAATTCATGATTATGATTACCAGCATAACTTTCTATCTTGATTAAGCAACCTTTAGTCTCTCTCTGATCATAGCAATCTACTCTTCAACCTCCTTGAGAATATTAGGTCCAAAGACAAGTTGCTCTCCTCTCTCATTCCAATTCAACGAAGTACGACAGGAATGACCATACAAAGCTTCGAATGGTGATGTGACACTACGGGATGTCGGGACACCGTAAAAGGTGAAATTAGAGAATGTGACATTATAAAATGTGAAATCGGAGGTTAAAACTTTACGTTATGAAGGTTAATCGCGTTTCCGGGCCGGTTTCGGGAGTTTGGGCCTCTCCGGTGGAGTTTGGGCCCAAGGGGATGAGTCATGGGCTTTAGTGGGCAGGAATTTGGGCCCATGAGGGGGCCTTTGGTGCCCCCCTGCTCTTGTGGTGCCTCACCCCCTGCCCTAGCCACCCCTCATCCCCCTCTCCCACCTAGCCGCCGCCCCCCACCTTGCCCTCTTGCCGTGCGCTTCCCCTCCCCTCCCCTTGCGCCACCACCCCCTCCGCCCCCTCCCCACCATCCTTTCTGCCCTAGGGGATCCCCTCACCTCGCCACCCCTCTGTTCTTCCCCTCGGAAAGCTCCGCGATGAGGAGATCCGGCGGTTCCGGCGCGAGGAAGACGATCGGGGAACCCATGAGGAAGGATTTCGGCGTTCGTCGGACAGAGGTATGGTATGGGTGATCCTTGGGGATGGTCTAGGTGCTTTTCTAGAGGTTGATTTGATGCTTTTAGATCAAGTGGTGGTGCTGTGATTGGGTAGATTTGGATGAAAACTAGAGGTTTCTTAATTCTCTGTTTCGGGCAGATTGTACACTCGACCTAGGGTTTGAGTTTTCGTGATTTTAGAGTCGGAATTTGGTCGGCCTCCTGTTGAGGAAGTTGTAGATAACTTCAATAACTTTAATTGGACAACAAGAATGTCCAATTCCGCTCAGCCGTTTGAAAGTTATGGACATTTTACCGAATGTGTTCAAATCTGTGACGTAATTGGGACAGAACGTAATGTTTTGTAGATTAAACAATTTTAGAGGCCTAATCAACTTTTCCCAATACTTAGAGAAAGCTAGGAAATTTCCTAAGCTTCGCGATGATGTACTCGTTTACTTAATTTTGAGAACTAGAACTCAAGTTATGCTAGTTTGAAGCCTGCTGTCCCGGGGGACAGATTCTCTATTTTTCGGCTTTGGGAGTAGTTTGCGAAGTCAGGGTAGATGAACGATTGTGTACTATTTTGTGGGCACGGTTTGAGTGTGTGGTGTGGTATCTATGTGCAGGTGGTGTGACCCCGGGAGTGCCCTCATCCTCTCGCCAACCCGTTGCCCGTGGTTAAGGCAAGTGTATTGTAGTGGTTGCGGCTTAGGGAGCCGTAATGTTTGAATATGAGATGGTTTACACATGTTTTATGATATGATGTCATGATTGATGTTTGCCTATGACATGATGAACATGATTTCATATTGATCATGATTTCGTTGTATTAATGTTTATGCCAATCTTTACATGTTTATGTCATATGTGCATTCAAAATGGAAGAGGCGTCCCATGCTGATGCGGGCCTCTGTGTTCACACATAGTGAACACGAAAGACCTACCTCGTAGTCCCATCCACGGTTGCGCATGGGAGCGAGTCAGTAAGAGTAGGCACCCTCCATCTACAGGATGGAAGGGGAAAGGGAGTGCACGCCGACGGGTGTGCACTCGGCAATACCGGTATGTGCTTCAGAGAGATATGTGTATTGTATTGCATGAATGAAATGGTTTATGAGATGATTATGATGTTCTATGAAATGCATATGAAGATGTTTATTTCAGATATTTATGATGGTGTTATATGAGAGCATAAATGAAGTTCATGAGTTGATTCTCAGGTTATGTGAATGGTATTAAGTATGTATGTGAGTTGTTATTCTGTTGGTATCATTGCAATATACTTGCTGAGTGATGAACTTATGCTTGTGTTTTATGTTGTTTTTAGGTACCATGAAACTGGCATGCAGGAAAGGGCATTAGCTACACTTCTACACGTAGCTTCACACTTATAGACAGTTTAATCAATTGGAGTCATGATAATAATGAATAGTGCCATGAAACTTGGTGTATGGCTTGGTTTGAGCTTAAGTTCATTGTTTGATTCGTTATAATTTGTGGAATGGTTGAATTCCCCATTTTAGACATAAGTGATGCTATACCAGTTGTTATTGCTGTTTTTAGATGTCTCTTATCATGTTATATCATGCCTTATTATTGTTGCTTCAATTCATGGAAAAAAACAAAGGAGATGCTACCGAGATTTTTGGTTTTAGCATTTGCACCTTTGCTGTAATTTATCTTTATTTGTAGTATTTAGATGTTGTTTAGTCTATGTTTGGTAACATTCAGACATACTCGATGCCGGGGTGTTACAGTTGGTATCATAGCGGGCTTTAGGTCCTTGGAACATGTATTTTAGTGTTATACCTTAGGATTAATTAAAATATGATGTGGGATAACCTAGAAACATGGCTTAGGTTATAACTAAAAATTTTGCTATAGGATAGCAACATTAAAACTTGTGTGTGTGGAATAACTAATTTAAAATTCGACACACATGGATGCACAGTTGGAAAGGGTATGGGTATCGTTGCTTTACGCTTAAATGTTATATTTAAGCCTTGATGTTGAATGCTTTATGTGATAATGTATGTTGCTACGTTATTGAGAGAATTGATTGGATTGTTCTTGTTATTGTGATAAAGTGGGGTTGTGGCGCCGAGGGGTTTCGGTCATCACCTTTTGTTCATAGTAAGGTTGTGGTTTGACGGTATGGTCCGTTAAAGCCATCACCGAAGAACTATTAACCCTCGTGGGGAAAGAGTGCCTACCTTTCTTATCGTAGATCGGGTAGTTGACTGGAGATAAATAGAAGAGTTGGTGGTGGATCCTTTTGGGTTTATTTTACCGTTCTGACGATCGGTTTTGGTTGGTTTTCTTGGTTTTAGTCGATTGAAATCAATAGAAAAATGTTTGGTATTGGGATTTCGCGGATTGTTCCGTAGGCGGTTCGTGGTTTTGTCTTCCTTGGTTGAAGACGAAGAAGAAGAGTTTTGTGTTGCGTGTCTTTTGGTTGCAATTTTTGCTTTGACACCCGGTTTTGCTGGTTATTGTGGACTATCTTGGGGAGAAAACTTATGTGGTTGTTGTTCTCCCTATCTAAGAAAAAGTGTTGGAGTTTCCCCTTGCGCAGACCTTGAGTTGGTGGAGCTAAGTTTGAATCTTTTATCAGAAAAAATTTAGTTGAACATTTTGTTTTCCCTGGTGCATCCTTCTTCCTTCTTGGAAGTATAGATCTTGAGATTTCTTGAAGAGTTTTGGGCTATCGAAGTTGGGAATTTGAGAGTTGAGCTCTGCTGCATTTCTGTTGGAGTTTTGTTTTTCGTCCTTGCCTGGAAAGGAGAAACTGTTTATCGGTGTTTGTTCTTGTTCTTGAGTTGTGGTTATCTTTAAAGTTGAGTTGCATCCTGTTTGTCAAAAGTGAAAATGGTTGTTTAGCATGTTATGTAGTATGTAACAATGTGGTTTATGGAAATGATGTACTCTTAAGTTAATTGGTGAGTTGAATTAGTTAAATGTAATATTTATTTTTAGCTTAAGATTAAATGAACTTCTAGTGTTGTAGATTACTCTATAGCGAGAATGATTAAAGGTGTTAATGTACATGCTTAGAATCTGTTGGTTTGCTTTAAAAGTGCTTATGACCCCCGATAATGTTTAAGGTTTTAAACCCTGATGCATAGTTAGAACATTAAGATGATGTAGACTGCTGATATTGTTAAAGAAACTTTGCGGGTTGTTAAAGATGTTCTAATTTTACATGTTAATAGAGAGATTTAACCATGTTGGTGACCTTAACTTGGGAGCTGATTAGAGTTGTTATTTATGATGTTGCAAACTATTAGTATATTTGGAAGTGCGGTTGTGTTCCTATAATGCTAGTATCGTGTTAATTGGGAATACATAGGTTTTGCGGTTGTGGTAAGAGCTTTGTGATGGTCCAACTCATTCAATTTGTTTCAAATAGTTGGAGCATGTTGAGTAGTGACAATTTGCTATAGCCTTTGGATAGGGTAACTAAAAGTAATGTTGCAGTTTTTAAGATTATGCAAACAATTGTTATTGATGACTTGGTAGTATTGTTAATTGTTGGAAACCATTGATCCAATAGAAGAAAAGTGTAAAACTGTGGTATTATGTCGAGTACATGTTGTGATGGGATGAACAATGGATAATAATCATGATGCAAGATTTTATCCTTAACGAATGCATATCTTAGAATCCTATTTACGAATTTTATCTTGTAGAGATAATACTTATTTGTTGAAGTCATTTTATTGATTGAACAAGTTTCAATTGTCAAGATTTTGACGTAGGGTAGTATAAAATTGATAGGTTGATCATGCTTAAGTATCTGTTGAAGTACTATGTTTGAAATATAGAACACGTTGTTATATGATGTGTTGGTCTGTGGGGATCATGATGAGGTAGTACTGGTTGGATGTCTTTTTGATAATCATCATAGATTTTATTAATAAGAGTTGGGAAAGGTAACTAGAGAAAGAACTTGTCATGTAATTTTTGGTTGAATTATGATGGGGCTTCTCAAGGAGTAAATAGTGATTGCTGAAGTCTTTAATGGAAAGCATAGTGGAACACTAGAGGTGGTTGTATCTATGTTGAACTTGTGTTTAAAATCTTTTGGACTGGTTCGGTTGTTTGCTATCTTGGTTGAATGCTTTCGGTCAAAGTGTTCCTTCTGTTGTGTTTCAGAGTTTCCCTAAACTCGTAGTGATTGGTGCCAATATTTGGTTTTGGCTAATTTGCTTAGTTTATGCTATGAGTATGTTTTTACACCCAAAAGTCTTTGAGTGGATCGTGCCCCTTCGCGTTCGCACTGAATTATCTTTGGAATAAATTTTAAAGGAAGCAAATGGACATAGCGGGTTGTGTTGGAGATTCTTGAGATTTAATTTGCACCTCTATTTGGCTAGAGTTGGAGTTATTTTTGAAATTGTGTGTGGTGTTTCTAAGTGTTTCACAAGGAGGATTTTATGAATGTTTTATAAGTGATGTTGTTAGGGAAGTGTTCCCTTTTTGAAATGAGTTTCCCTTTCTCTTTGAGAAAATTTGTGGCGGTTGCGTGTGCAGGTGTTTAACTTTAGAGTCGATGTTCTCTTCCAAAATTTTGCTTTTGGGTAAAGTGCGATGTTTATCATAAAGGAGTTGATGAGCCAAGTCGGTGAGAAAGTCATATATGAATATATGACTAATCCGGAGTGCTCTTGAAAAGATTGCATTCATGTCAAGCATCGAAATTTCCTGTGCTTTCTAGCATGAAAATGAAGAATGGATAAATGCTGGAATTTTGGTTATTTACAGATTTGAGTTTCCCTCTCTCTTTGAGAGATACTGTGTTGGTTGTGGATTCTTGTGTGTGATTTGAGAAACGGTTCCTTTCAAAATGTTGATTTTGGTGAAAATGAGAAGTTTGGATTTGGTGAAAGCGAGTTGAGATGTTTTGGTTGTTGAGAACTTCTGTCAAAGAATTGTGTGGAGTCTCTCTTTTGTTTGAGTGCTCCCCGATGCAAAATGTATCGCATTGATTTGAGATTTGAGTTTTGTTTTTTTAGAAAAAATAAAAAAATGAGTTCTCTTTGGATGTTACCGAATTCTTGCCAAAGTGGTTCAGCGCTTTGGGGTTCGAGTTGTTGTATGTGGATCAATGGGGTTCATGGTTCGTAGTTGAGCTCACTCAAGGATATTGCTCTTGTTTTGGTCCTTTGAGTGGAATATTGTAAGCGCGAGGCCTTCTTAGAAAGAGGAATCTAGTGCGGGTTGTTAATGACCTACGCTATTAGATGTTGCTAGTAGTTGATCGTAAACAGTTTAAAAGTGAAGAGTAAAGGAAGGTTGTGTATGACTCAATCTAAACCTTCTTGGAGAATTGTGTCATTGATGTGTTCCTAGGTGGGGTTGATTAAATTATTAGTGGACCACTTGGTGGTTGCTAGTAATTGTTTTTCCTTTTCAGAGTGAATTGGATCTTTCTGTCGTTGAGGTTGAGCGAGGTGTCAACCGTAGCGATTTTGTTCGGTTGTTACTGTTTCTTGCGGGTTTAAGGACCCTGGTTGTAAAGTAGGCCTTTCCTTTCGGTGGTAGTGTTGGGTATTGGTCTTTTGTAAAAGATCAATCTTTTGCAAGGTTTTAACCTCGTTTGTTCAAATAGTTGGTGGTCTTGGAGTGTATGTCTCACCTGGTTCGTCGTCATCTTGAATACGGCGAACCACAGTAGAGAGGTTGAGGTGTGAAAACACGTTTGTGTGTGGGAGATGAAGAGGGTTCTAGAGGCTGGTATCGTGTTCTTCTGGAGAGTAGTTTCGATTAAAGGGATTGGGCACGTTAGTGCCAAGGGATGTATGGAATGAGGAGTGTGAGACCGTTTTCTTTCGTGATCTATTTGGGAATTGAAGTGAAGGTGGAACCGTGAGAGGTTGCACTCTGTTGAGCTAAATCAACATTTTCTCGCTAGTGTTGGTTTTGAGAACTCGCTTGTCATTTGTTCCAGTTTGAGTCTTTGTGTGAATGTTTTTGTTGCAAAGAAGTCCTTTGTCCCTTAGGGACTTTGTTGTTGATTTTGGCACTCTTCGGATTCGAGGTCAAATCCTATTTAAGGGGGGGAGGATGTGACACTACGGGATGTCGGGACACCGTAAAAGGTGAAATTAGAGAATGTGACATTATAAAATGTGAAATCGGAGGTTAAAACTTTACGTTATGAAGGTTAATCGCGTTTCCGGGCCGGTTTCGGGGGTTTGGGCCTCTCCGGGGCAGTTTGGGCCCAAGGGGATTGTAACACCCCGGCATCTAGAATGCAAGGATGTCACCAAACATAGACTAAACATCACCTAAATACCATAAATAAAGATAAATTACAACAACGGCACAAATGCTAAAAACCGAAATTTCGGCAGCATCTCCTTTGTTTTAACATGAATTGAAACAATAGCAATATCATGGCAAAATATATCATAACATAAGACATCTAAAGTAGCAATATATAATGGATAAAGCATCATCCTAAGCCAACAAAACCAAATCCAACCACTCCATAATCTATAGTTAAGCAAATAAGGATCACAAGCACACTATATAATTCCATACACCAAGTTCATGGCACTTATTATGATCATGACTAAAAAAATGGTAATTGTGGCTGGAACTACGTGAAGATGTGTAGCTATTGCCCCTTCCCACATGCCGGTGTCATGGTACCTTGTGACACTACGGTTTGGTGTGACGTTATAGAAGGTGAAATTAGAGAATAAAACCTTTCGGCTTGAGGTTTACTCGCGTTTTGGGCCTTTTGAAGCGTTGTGACACCACGGAGTGTCGTAACCTTATTTAACGTGCATGATAAGGTTAATAACATTATGAGATGTGGAATTAAGGTTAAAACTATAGGATATGGAGGTTAATAGCTTTTCCGGGGCGTTTCCGGCCGCTTTAGGGTTTTGGGCCTTCCCGGGGGAGTTTGGGCCTTGGTGGGCTTTGGTGGGATGGAGTAGGTCTCCGTAACGGACTAGGATTGGGTGTGGGGGCTGGTAAAAGGGCTCCCCACCAGCCTTTTGGGCGTTCTCCCCTGCCCTTGGGCGCCCCCACCTCTCCCTCCAAGCCCTAGCCGCCACCCCCACCTTCCCCTCTCCCTTCCTTGCGCCTCCACCTCCCCCATTGCTCCCCATTGCACACCACCTCTCCTCCACCCCCTTGCTACCCTAGGGTGGCCTCCCCACCCCTGCATCCTCATGGATCCATCCGAGGAGCGAGGAGCGAGGAGCGAGGAACGAGGAGCGAGGAGCGAGGAGCGAGGAGCGAGGAGATCTATTGGAGATTCGTTCGTTGGGCAAAGGTATGATCATGGGGATCCTTGGGTTTGATCTAGGTACTGTTCTTAGGGTGTTTATGAAGTTTTTAGATCAATTGGTGGTGCTGGGTTGGAGTTCTTTGGGTTAGATCTAGATGTTGCCACGTTTCTGTTTTTGGGCAGATTGAGCAGTCGGGATAGGGTTCGAGTTTTCGTCGATTTAGAATCCGAATCTGTCCGTACGTACTTAAAAGAAGTTGTAGATAATTTAATTATCTTTCCGTGGACATAAAGCACGTTAAAATCCGATCAGCCGTTTGAAAGTTATGGCCGTTTTACCGAGCGTGTTAAAATCTGTGACGCGATTGGAACAGATCTCGGTAATCTGTAGATTAAACAACTTTAGAGGCCGAATCAGACTTTCCATATACCTAGAGAAAGTTGGGAAATTTCCTAAGCTACGCGAGGGTGTACTCGTTTAATTCATTTGGAGTCCCAGAACTCAAGTTATGCCTTTTGCAAGGCTGCTGTCCCGACGGGACAGAACCTCTGTTTTTAGGTTTTGCGAGTAGTGGGCAATGTCGGGTTAGATGGGGGTTTGTGTACTATTTTGTGGGCATGATTGTGAGTGTGTGATGCCTATGTGCAGGTGGTGTGACACCGAGTGCCCTCTACTTCCCGCCAATCCGTCGCCAGCGGTTGAGGCAAGTGTGTTGTAAATGTATAAGCGGAATCGGAGGTTGCTTGTGGAGATTAGATGAAAGATTGAATACTTGCTATGATCACTTGCCATGCTTGCTGTTTTCCAATGATATATTGAGTATGATTATCATGATATGATGCTATGTGTCTATACTTATCATGATTCGATGCTATGTGTTTATGTGTACTATGACATGATGCCATATGTTTATGTACAAATGAGATATGATAATTGGCATAGTTGCATGCATGTCATGAGATAGGGCGAGGGCGGTGAGAAAGTCATAACTAGTCCGGCAAGGTCGGTGAGAAAGTTATGACTAGTCCAGAACGCCATTGAGTAAGACCTACATCGTGATTCCATCCACGTGGTGAATGGAAGCGAGGAGTAGGCACCCTCCATCTTCGGGATGGAAGGGGGAAAAGGGTGCACACCGACGGGTGTGTACTCAACCATACCGGTATGAGTTTCCAAGGAGATATGAGCATAACATTGCATTGCATTGCATTGCAATACATATTTAATGATGTTGATGTTGTTATGTGCTCAAGTATGAGATGTTATATGTGATGTAAGGTATTATTGTCTTGTAAATGATCTTGTTGTCCATTACAATATGCTTGCTGAGTTTTCGAACTCACGCTTGTGTTTTATGTTGTTTTTAGGTACTTTGAGATCGGCATGCGGGAAAAAGGGGTCTAGCTACACTTCTACATGTAGCTCCACCATCATAGTCCATAATTAATCACTTGGAGACATGATATTAAGAGTTGTGCCTTAAACTTAATGTATGGTTTAATTTAGCATCCTAGTGATTCCTTATTTGCTTCGTTTTAGTTTATGAAGTGGTTGAGCGTGGTATTATTGGCATAATTTGATGATATATCCATTTATGTTGATGTTTTAGATGTCGTGTGCTATGATATATCTTGCCATGATATTGATATTGTGTTAATTCATGGAAAAACAAAGGAGATGCTGCCGAAATATCGGTTTTTAGCATATGTACCTTTGCTGGAATTTATGTTTAAATGTGGTATTTAGATGTTGTTTAGCTTATGTTTGGTAGCATTCGGGCATATTAAATGCCGGGGTGTTACATACCTAAAAACAACATAAAACACAAGCGTGAGTTCATTACTCAGCAAGTATATTGCAATGGACCATAGAAACAATTTAATGTTATCATCACTAAATACCATGATCAACACCATGAATACCATATCATTCTCATGTCTCATCATCATTGTGCTCATTTCATCATCATCATGTATGCAATGCAAATGCTCATATCTCCAGGAAGCACATACCGGTATTACCGAGTGCACACCCGTCGGCGTGCACCCCCTTCCCCTTCCATCCCGTAGACGGAGGGTGTCTACTCTTACTGACTCGCTCCCATGCACACACGTGTATGGGACTACGAGGTAGGTCTTTCGTGTTCACTACGTGTGAACACAGAGGCCCGCATCAGCATGGGACGTCTCTTCCATTATGAATGCACATATGACATAAACATGTAAATATTGGCATAAACATTAAATACCACACAATCATAATCAATATGAAATCATGTTCATCATGTCATAGGCAAACATCATTCTTAGTATCATATCATAAAGCAAGTTGTATTCAATCAAGTTTAGCAACAATCTAAACGATACCCATTCCAATACACTTGCCTTAACCTCGGGCGACGGATTGGCGAGAGGATGAGGGCACTCCCGGGGTCACACCACCTGCACACACATACCACACACTCAAAACGTGCCCCCAAAACAGTATGCAATAGCTCGTCTACCCCGACTTCACGAACTACCCCCAACAACGAAAAACAGAGAATCTGTCCCGCCCGGATAGCACACTTCAAACTATCATAACTTTAGTTCTAGGACTCTGAATCGATTAAACGAGTACATCCTCGCGTAGCTTAGGAAATTTCCTAACTTTTTCTAAGTATATGTAAAAACTTATTCGGCATCTAAAGTGGTTAAATCTACAGAATACCGTGATCTGTTCCAATCTCGTCACAGTTTTGAACACGCTCGGTAAAACGAGCATAACTTTCAAACGGCTGATCAGAATTAAGCATTCTTTATGTCCAATTAAAGGTATTTCAATTACCTACAACTTCTTCAAAAGGAGTATGACCTAATTCCGAATCTAAATTAGCGAAATCTCAAACCCTAGGTCGACTGCACAATCAGCCCGAAACAGAGAACGTGGCAAACTCTAGATTTCATCTAATTTACCCAATTACAGCACTACCAATTGATCTAAAAACATGATATAAACCCCTAAAACAGTACCTAGACCAACCCCAAGGATTCTCGTGGCCATACCTTTGCCCGACGAACGAAGAACCAATGGATCTCCTCCCGGTTCGCGCGATCTCCTTCCTCGCTCCAAATCCACCGGGTCTCCTCGTCGCGGAGCGCTCCAATGGACGAATCTGCGGGGTGGTGAGGTGAAGAGGCTTCCCTAGGGCAGCAAGGGTGGTGGAGAGGGGAGGGGAGGGGTGGTGGTGCAATGGGGAGGAGGGAGGAGGAGGGTGGCGCACAAGGGGGAGGGTGGCGGCTAGCTTGGGGGGAAGAGGAGGAAGTGGGGGCGGCTAGGGAAGGTTTGGGCGCACCAAAGGGCAGGGGGTGGTGCCCAACCTGGCCTCCCACTCCCACATGGGCCCAAACATCATCCCACTAAAGCCCACGACTCTTTCCCTTGGGCCCAATCTTCCCCGGAAAGGCCCAAAACTCGTGAAATCGGCCCGGAATGCGATTAAACTTCATAGCGTAAAATTTAAATCTCCAAATTCACATTTTATAATGTCACAAATCTCTAATTTCACATTTTATAAAGTCTCAACATTCCGTAGTGTCACAGGGATGAGTCATGGGCTTTAGTGGGCAGGAATTTGGGCCCATGAGGGGGCCTTGGGCGCCCCCTGCTCTTATGGCACCTCACCCCCTGCCCTAGCCGCCCCTCATCCCTCTCTCCCACCTAGCCACCGCCCCCCACCTTGCCCTCTTGCCGTGCGCCTCCCCTACCGTCCCCTTGCGCCACCACCCCCTCCCCACCCTCCTTGATGCCCTAGGGGAGCCCCTCACCTCTCCACCCCGCTGTTCTTCCCCTTGAAAAGCTCCGCGATGAGGAGATCCGGCGTTTCCGGCGCGAGGAAGACTATCAGGGAACCCGGGAGGAAGGATTTCGGCGTTCGCCGTTCGTCGGGCAGAGGTATGGTATGGGTGATCATTGGGGATGGTCTAGGTGCTTTTCTAGAGGTTGATTTGATGCTTTTAGATTAAGTGGTTGTGCTGTGATTGGGTAGATTTGGATGAAAACTAGAGGTTTCTTAATTCTCTGTTTCGGGCAGATTGTGCACTCGACCTAGGGTTTGAGTTTTTGTGATTTTAGATTACGAATTTGGTCGGCCTCCTATTGAGGAAGTTGTATATAACTTCAATACCTTTAATTTGACACCAAGAACGTCCAATTCCGCCTAGCCGTTTGAAAGTTATGGTCATTTTACCGAACGTGTTCAAATCTATGACGTAATTGGGACAGAACGTAATATTTTGTAGATTAAACAATTTTAGAAGCCGAATCAGCTTTTCCCAATACTTAGAGAAAGCTAGGAAATTTCCTAAGCTTCGCGATGATGTACTCGTTTACTTAATTTGGAGACCTAGAACTCAAGTTATGCTAGTTTGAACCCTGCTGTCCCGGGGGAGAGAATCTCTGTTTTTCGGCTTTGGGAGTAGTTTTTGAAGTCGGGGTAGATGAGCGATTGTGTACTGTTTTGTGGGCACGGTTTGAGTGTGTGGTATCTATATACAGGTGGTGTAACCCCGGAAGTGCCCTCATCCTCTCGCCAACCCATCGCCCGCGGTTGAGGCAAGTGTATTGTAGTGGTTGCGGCTTAGGGAGCCGTAATGTTTGAATATGAGATGGTTTACACATGTTTTATGATATGATACCATGATTGATGTTTGCCTATGACATGATGAACATGATTTCATATTGATCATGATTTCGTTGTATTAAATGTTTATGCCAATCTTTACATGTTTATGTCATATGTGCATTCATAATGGAAAAGGCGTCCCATGCTGATGCGGGCCTCTGTATTCATACGTAGTGAACACGAAAGACCTACCTCGTAGTCCCATGCACGGTTGTGCTTGGGAGCGAGTCAGTAAGAGTAGGCACCCTCCATCTACGGGATGGAAGGGGAAAGGGGGTGCACGCTGACGGGTGTGCACTCGGCAATACCGGTATGTGCTTCAGAGAGATATGTGCATTGCATTGTATGAATGAAGTGGTTTATGAGATGATTATGATGTTCTATGAAATGTATATGAAGATGTTTATTTGAGATATTTATGATGGTGTTATATGAGAGCATAAATGAAGTTCATGAGTTGATTATCAGGTTATGTGAATGGCATTAAGTATGTATGTGAGTTGTTATTGTTTTGGTATCATTGCAATATACTTGCTGAGTGATGAACTCACGCTTGTGTTTTATGTTGTTTTTAGGTACCATGAAACCGTCATGCAGGAAAGGGCATTAGCTACACTTCTACACGTAGCTTCACACTTATAGACAGTTTAATCATTTGGAGTCATGATAATAATGAATAGTGCCATGAAACTTGGTGTATGGCTTGGTTTGAGCTTAAGTTCATCGTTTGATTCGTTATAATTTGTGGAATGGTTGAATTCCCCATTTTAGACATAAGTGATGCTATACCAGTTTTTATTGCTGTTTTTAGATGTCTCTTATCATGTTATATCATGCCTTATTATTGTTGCTTCAATTCATGGAAAAACAAAGGAGATGCTACCGAAATTTTTGGTTTTAGCATTTGCACCTTTGCTGTAATTTATCTTTATTTGTGGTATTTAGATGTTGTTTAGTCTATGTTTGGTAACATTCAGGCATAGTCGATGCCGGGGTGTTACAGGTGACATTTGCAAACTTGCCTAATAGTTGTTATTATAGCTGAACTCAGTGTACGACAAACATTTATCCCAAGAAATAGCATATGCTAAAGTACAAGATATCAACATATCTTCCAGAATCTAATTAACTTTTTTAGTTTGACCATCTGATTGTGGATGATAAAATGTACTGAAATTCAAACGAGTGCCCATGGCTTCATGCAACTTATTCTAGAATCTTGAGTTAAATTGGGTACCTCTGTCTGACATTATCTTCTTTGGCACTCCATGCAAACACACAATCCTTGACATGTATAGCTCTGCCAAAAGATCTCCTTAATAAGTGGTCTTTACTAGTATAAAATGAGCAACTTTGGTCAATCAATCCACTATTACCCATATAGAATCATATTCACCTTGAGTTATTGGCAAACCAGTAATAAAATCCATGTCGATTTCCTCCCACTTTCATTCTGGGATCTTCAATGGTTGCAACAAACCGGCTGGTTTTTGGTCCATTGCCTTCACTCTCTTACATGTATCGCACAAGGCTACATGCTCAGCTACTTCATGCTTCTTATTAGGCCACCAAAACCTTTTCTTGATATCTTAGTACATCTTGAACTTCCTAGATGAATCGAATAATTTGAGTCATGAGATTCCTCAAGAATCAACTACTTTAACTCCTTTTTGTTCGGTACACAGATCCAACCTTTGATCCACAAGGTACCTTGATCATCTAGAGTAAAATTCTTGCCTTTGCCTTCATCCATTTTGGACTTGGTTCTTTTAATCTTGGCATCATCTTTTTGACCTCCTCTGATTTGATCCTCTAATGTTGTCTTGACTTATGAAATAGCTAGAAATCCTTCTGGCACTACTTCCAACTTAAGCTTCTGAAATTCCTTGCAAAATTCAGACTGACTTTCATCAATTAACGTATTAACACTATGGCTTTTTTGACTTAGGGCATCAACTACCACATTAGATTTTTTAGGATGGTAATGGATTCCCACATTGTAATCCTTTATTAACTCCATCTCCTCTGTCTTACATTAAGATCTAACTGAGTAAAGATGTACTTTAAACTCTTATGATTCGTATATATCTCACATCTATTCCCAATGAGAAAATGATGCAACAACTTCAAAGCATGCACTACGACAGCTAATTCTAAATCGCATCAAATAATTCTCTTCATGCAGTCTCAATTGCCTTGAAGCATATGCAACAACTTTGCCATTTGGCATCAATACACATCCAAGTCTTTGATGCGAAGCATCACAATAGATATCGAAGCTACTCTGAATATCTGGCGATACTAACACTGGTGATGATGCCAACCGCTTCTTCAATTCTTGAAAACTTCTTTCGCTCTCTGGCATCCATGCAACTTTTCTCTTTTTTCAACAAATATATAAGTGGCCTGACAATTGTTGAAAAACCCTCAACAAACCAACGATAATATCCCACCATTCTAAGAAAACTATGAATTTAAGTCATGGACTTTGGTTGCTCCTAATGCAACACTGATTCTACTTTACTTGTGTCAACAACAACTCCTTTAGCAGTCATCACATGACCAAGGAATTCCACTTTCTCCATCCAAAAGTCACACTTACTAAACTTAGCATACAATTGCTACTATCGAAGCTTCTTAAGAACCAACCTTAAATGTTCTGCATGCTCTTCTTCTGTCTTGTAGTAGACAAAAATGTCATCTATGATTACAACAACAAACTTATCTGGATACTCCATGAAAACATTATTCATCATGTTCATGAAATACGCATGGGCATTAATCAATCCAAATAACATGATTGTGAACTCGTAATGTCCATACCGTGTTGAAAACACAGTTTTGGGCACATCCTCTACGTGAATCTTCAATTGATGATATCCTGATCGAAGATCTATCTTGGAGAAAACTCCAACTCCTTTTAAATGATCAAACAAATCATCAATCCTGGGTAGCAGATACTTATTCTTTATCATCACTTCGAAAAGTGCACAATAATTAATGCAGATCCTTAAACTTCCATCTTTCATTCTAACAAACAAAACAGGCACTCCCCATGGAGACGAACTAGGTCTCACAAAATCTCTTTCTAACAATTCTTCAATTTGTTTCTTCATTTCTGCCAACATATCGGTAGGCATCCGATATGGCCTCTTGGCTATTGGTGCTGTACTAGGCACTAACTCAATTGCAAACTCAATATCTTGGTCTGGTGGCTTTCCAGACAAATTTTCAAGGAATACATCTGGGTAATCACTAACAACAGGTACATCTTCCAAATTTATAGCTTTCACACTATTGACCATCAATTGACCATTACAAACTACGGTCGCTTGGAATTCACTTTTTCACCTTTCGGGTTGTCAATTAACACCACTCTTCGACCACAATCCAACACAACCTTGTGTTTAGACAACCAATCCATTCCAAGTATGACATCTAACGTCTGGGTATCCAACACAATAAGGTTCGCTAGGAAATCTATTCCATCAATAAGCAACTTTACCTCAAAACATCCTATATTAGATTGGAGTTCTGATCCAGGGATTGGACTAATAACATGCACTTAAGATTCTTAATATCCATGTGAGACCCCGGATCAGCTATCCGAAATCTTCTGTGTATTTCTGTACTAGTCCCAGATCAGTAGCTAGTACACACAGTCAACAGTGATACGTCATTGCCGAACATAATGAAATTGTAGCGTAAATAATAAAGTATGGGCCACATGGCCACTTATTACAATACTCAATCACAAGACCGGAGACATGACAGTGGAAGCAAAAGCGACAAAGAACGAACACCAAAAACACCACAGGCGACGACAAGACACGCGACTAGCTATCTTGGCATTCTTCCTCGAATTCTTAGGTGTAGAACTCACCGTCTTCAGCTGCGTCCTGGTAGTTCTCTGATGATGACAAGATGTGTAGCACGTGAGTACAAAAGTACTCAGCAAGTCGGGGAAAGTATGTATATGTGGGGCTTTCCAAAGGAAGCTTAATAGGGTTCTTTTGCACAAAGCCAAATTTCATTAAACTGTAATTGCTAATAAGTTTCATAAAGCATATTTTAGCAATTCTTTTTAACAATTGAATTATGTAATAATGCAGTGAAGGTTCTATCCACCATCACCAATATAAAGGCTCTAACCACCAACTTTTAAAGGATTAAGTTTAATCACATATGACTCTTTCCGTCAAGGCATAAAACAGGTTCTTTCCACCTTGTTGGCTCAATCTGCCATTAAACATCCGAGAGTTCTAACCACTTCCGAATCCCAAAACAAAGCATTGTTTTAAGTTTAAAACCAAAGCCAAAGTCTACCAATATGAAAGCATTCTTTGCTTTGCCCTTGACCGTAGGCACGGCTATTCGAATCGTTTTAACTCTGCAGAGGTGTACAACTTTACCCACAAGACATGATCGTCTCTTGATGCCATTGTAACACCCCGGCATTTAATATACCCGAATGTTACCAAACATAGACTAAACAACTTCTAAATACCATAGTTAAACATAAATTACAGCAAAGGAGCACATGCTAAAAACCAAAATTTCGGCAGCATCCCCTTTGTTTTAACATGAATTAAAGTGATAGCAACATCATGGCAACATATATCATAGCATAAGACAACTAAATCAGCAATAAAAATGGATAAAACATCATCATAAACCAATTAAACCAAATCCAACCACACCAACATCTATAGCTAAGCAAAGAGGATCAACAACACACAAAAATTATTCCATACACCTAGTTCATGGCATGATTATTATGATCATGACTCAAAGTTGGTAAAAGTGACTGGAACTACGTGAAGATGTGTAGCTATTGCCCCTTCCCACATGTCGGTGTCATGGTACCTAAAAAAAATAAACAACATAAACACAAGCGTGAGTTCATCACTCAGCAAGTATATTGTAATGGTACAAACACAAACAATTACATGGCTACAACAACTCACATCATGTATATCATCTCATTCATGATCACATGTCATTATCATCATCATTATGTATGCAATGCGATGCGATGCTCATATCTCCTTGGAAACTCATATCGGTATGGTTGAGTACACACCCGTCGGTGTGCACTCTCCCCCCCTTCCATCCCGAAGATGGAGGGTGCCTACTCCTCGCTTCCGTTCACCGCGGTGAATGGAATCACGATGTAGGACTTACTCATTGGCTCTCCGGAATAGTCATAACTTTCTCACCGACCTTCCCCGGACTAGTTATGACTTTCTCACCGCCCGGGCCATGTATCATGCCATGTCATGTATGCAAATATGCCAACATCATAAATCACTTTTACATTAACACATGGCATCATAACATAGTAAGCATATTCATCATATCATTGGCAATCATTAAAGCATGGCATGTGAACATATCATATATTAGATCTCAATCACAACCGATCTAGCAAACAATAACCCGCTACCCATTCCAATACACTTGCCTCAACCACGGGCGACGGATTGGCGAGAAGTAGAAGGCACTCCCGGGGTCACACCACCTGCACATAGGCACCAAACACTCACAATCATGTGCACAAAACAGTACACAAACCCTCTTCTACCCCGACATCGCAAATTACTCGCAAAACCCAAAAACAGAGGTTCTGTCCCGTCGGGACAGCAGCCTTCCAAAAGGCACAACTTGAGTTCTGGGACTCTGAATCAATTAAACGAGTACATCCTCGCGTAGCTTAGGAAATTTCCTAACTTTTTCTATGTATATGGAAAGACTGATTCGGAATCTAAAGTTGTTTAATCTACAAAATACCGTGATCTGTTCCAATCACGTCACATATTTCAATACGTTTGGTAAAACAAGCATAACTTTCAAACGGCTGGGCGGAATTTAAAGTTCTTTATACCCACTGAAAGGTATTGAAATTACCTACAACTTCCTCAATAGCCGTATGACCAAATTCCGACATTAAATTGGCGAAAAACCAAACCCTAGGTCGACTGCTCATGCTGCCCGAAACAGAGAACGTGGCAACTTCTAGATCTAATATAATCTACTCCATTCCAGCACCACCAATTGATCTAAAAGCATGATAATGACCCTTAGAACAGTACCTAGATCAACCCCAAGGATTCCCATGGCCATACCTTCGCCCGATGCATGAAAACCCAACGAATCTCCTCCCGGATCGCTCCTCGCTCCTCGCTCCAATGGACGGATCTTCGAGGTGTGGAGGTGGGGAACTCCCCTAGGGGCAGAAAGGGAGGTGGAGGGGTGGTGGAGCAATGGGGAGCAATGGGGGAGGGGAGGCGCAAGCAAGGGAGAGGGGAAAAGTGGGGGTGGTGGCTAGGGCAAGGAAGTGGGGGCGCATCCTGCAGGTTGGGGCACAATAAGGGTTGGGGGAGGCCCCCAACCAGGTCTCCTACCCCTAATAGGACTCAAACTCCATCCCACGAAAGCCCACGACCCCTTCCCTTAGGCCCAAACTCCCCCAGAAAGGCCCAAACTCTCGGAATCGGCCCGAAAACGCAAATAAACCTCATACCGTATGGTTTCAATCTCCCATTCCACATTCCATAATGTTTTTGCCCTCAACATTCACCTTTTATAAGGTTACAACACTCCGTGGTGTCACAGCCATGCAATTAACACACTTCCTTTGGTGTGTCTGTGATACCACGGGATGGCAAAGACATTATAGAATATGAAATGGAGGTATTAAACTTTACGGCATGAATTTTAATCGCGTTTCCGGGCCGATTTCGGGAGTTTGGGCCTCTCTGGGGGAGTTCGGGCCTAAGGGGGTTGAGTCGTGGGCTTTAGTGGGAGGATTTTTGGGCCCATGAGGGAGTGGGGGGCAGCATACCCTGCCTTGGGGGCGCCCTCCCCTTGCCCTAGGCGCCCTCTCCTCTTCCCCCCTCAAGCCGCCACCTCCTCCTCCCCATCTCCCTCTCCTAGCCACCCCCATCTTTCCCCATTGCGCCTCCACCCTTCCCCTCCCTTCCCAAGCCATCCACCCCTCTCCTAGCAGCCCCACGGCATCCCCTCTCATGGTGCTCCTCGCTGTCCCGCTCGGAGGATCGCCGAATTGAGAATCTCCGCGAACCGCTATGGATCGGGAGGAAGGAGCGGCCGGCGGGAAGGAAGGCTTCGTCGGTTTCGGATCTTCTTGGCGAGGTATGGCATGGGTGATCTGTGGGTTAGGTCTAGGTGTTGTTCTAAGGATCATTACCATGTTTTTTAGATCAAGGGAGGTGCTGCCATGGGGTAGATTTGTTGAAAACTAGAGTTGTATTCGCGTTCTGGTTCGGGCAGATTGGGAACCCGAACTAGGGAAGGAGTTTTGGCCAATTTATAGATTGAATCTGACCGTACGGACTTTTAGGAATTTGTAGATAATTTCATTATCTTTCTGTGGACATAAAGAAATTGAAATTCCGCCCAGCCGTTTGGAAGTTATGGATATTTTACCGAGCGCTGTCAAATCTGTGACGAGATTGAGACAGTTCGTGTTCAACATTAGATTAAACTAATTTAGAGTCCGAATCAGTCTTTCCATATAACTAGAAAAAGTTGGGAAATTTTCTAAGCTACGCGAGGGTGTACTCGTTTATTCAATTTGGAGTCCTAGAACAGAAGTTATGCCCGTTGGAAGACTGCTGTCCCGAAGGGACAGATTTGCTGCTTTCTGGTTTTAGGAGTTGTAAGCGAAGTCGGGGTAGTGGGATTTATGTGTGTTGTTTTGTGGACTCGATTTGAGTGTATGGCACGTGTTTGCAGGTGGTGTGCCCTCGAGTGCCCTCGACCTCGTCACTCCGTTGCCGTGGTTGAAGGCAAGTGTGTTCGTGGATTGTATGTTATATGCGTTGCTAGATTTGCTAGATAGCATTCGAATAGATAACATGTTGTCTTGCCATGAATTACATGTTATAATTGATATGACGTCCTTAGGCCATGATTTAAAGGTTATCTATGATATGGTGTCCACATGCCATGATTAAAAATGTTTGTTGTTGATGAATGAATCACATGCCATGTTTTGAATGGTTACCGCCGATTGTTGAGTACGGACCTACATGTTTCGATGCCAAGTGTTGATATGCAATAGTTCTATTCATGTATATGTTGCTGTCCGCTTTGCACACATGGCATATTTTTCATGGTCGGCGGTGAGATAAGTCATAACTATTCCGGTAGGGTCGGTGAGAACTGTTATGACTAGTCCGGGCTATTCTTTCGAATAAGTCCTACATCGTGATTCCTTCACCGAGGTGAATGGAAGCGAGTGATAGGCACCCTCCATCTTCGGGATGGAAGGGGAAAGGGTGCATGCCGACGGGTGTGCACTCAACCATACCGGTATGAGTTTCCAAGGAGACATGTGCATTGCATTGCATTGCATTAATGAAATATGTATATGATGATGTTTATGAGATGACGATGTGAATACTTATGAGTTACTCATGAGATGAGTACATGGATGCTTAAAAGATGTTTGGAATGCTAACCATGTTGTGTTATGATGTGCTTTTGGAGATTGGTGATGATGGTTTGTTGACTTGATCTTTGTTTTTCCATTACAATACACTTTCTTTGAGTTTTGAACTCACGCTTGTGTTTTATGTTGTTTTTAGGTACCTTGAGATCGGCATGAGGGAAAAGGGAATAGTCACACATCTCCACGTAGTTCACGTAATTGATTCCACAATGGAATCATTTGGATTCATGACAATAAACCGAATGTGATACCATTGATGTTTATGGTTTAGATGTGTGCTAGTATTGCCTTATTCGTTTCATTTGGCTAATGATGACTTTGGGATGCTTAAAGTGGACTTATATTGCTTCCGTGCCGCTTATTATTGCTGTTTTAGATGTTTCATATTATGTCATATTCTCGCTATGCTATTATGGTTGCGCGAGATCATGATTAAACAAAGGAGATGCTGCCGAAATTTTCGGTTCTAGCAATTGGTCCTTTGCTGTAAGTTTCTTTTATTTGTAGTTTTAGATGATACATAATCGATGTTTGGTAGCATTCAGCGTATTAGATGCCGGGGTGTTACAATTGGTATCGAGCGGGCTTGTGTCCGTGGTGTATGACTTTAGTGAAATACCATAGGGTTAACTAAAACTTTGATGTGGGATAACCTAGAAACATGGCTTAGGTTATAACTAAAATTTTGCTATAGGATAGCAACCTTAAAACTTGTGTATGTGGAATAACTAATTTAAAATTTGACACACATGGATGCCGCAGTAGGAAAGGGTATGGGTATCGTTACTTTACGCTTAAATGTTATATTTAAGCCTTAATGTTGAATGTTTTATGTGATAAAGTATCTTGCTATGCGTATGAGATAATTGATTGAATTGCTCTTGCTATCGTGATAAAGTGGGGTTGTGGTGCCGAAGGGTTTCGGTCACCTTTTGTTCATAGTAAGGTTGTGGTTTTAACGGTATGGCCGATTAAAACCATCACCGAAGAACTATTAACCCTTGTGGGGAAAGAGTGCTTACCTTTTCTCGCATGATTTGGGTAGTTGATTGGAGTCAAAAGGAAGAGTTAGTGGTGGATTCCTTCAGTATCTTGTGTACCGCTTACGGCCGGTCAGTTTTGGTTGTTTTTCTTGGCTTTAGTTGAGTGAAATCAAATGAAAAGTATTGGGTTTTCGCGGATTGTTCCGTGGCGGTTTGTGGTTTTGTCTTCTTCGGTAGAAGGCAAAGAAGAAGAGTTATGTGTGCGTGTCTTTTGGTAGCAACGTTTGGTTTTGACGTCGGTTTTGTTGGTTGCCTTGCAAAGAAAAGTATCATTTTGCTCTTGCGTGTCTTACTCTGAGTTTAAAAGAGGTTCTTGAAGTTGTGTACAAGAATTTAAGATGTGTCGATTTATGTTTTGTGCCTTTGTCCGCAAAGGTTACTTGATCGCTTGGTTCCATCCCGTGGGAGTCTTTAAGATTTAAAGGTGATTTGGAGATCTTTTGCTTGATCCAGTGTGAGTCATGTTCCATTGCAACTTTTGGGGAGTCAAGTTTCTTTGTGAGTCTTGGATGAGTTTTAAAAGAAAATCTTTGTAAGCGGAGTAAGTAGTCTTTTGACTGAAATTATTTGTCAAATAGTGAGAATTGTTGTTTAGAATGTTATGTGGTATGTAACAATGTGGTTAATGGAAATGATGTACTCCTTAGTTAATTTGTGAGCTGAATCAATTTAATGTAATAGTTATCTTTAGCTTAAGATTAAATGAACTTCTAATGTTGTAGATTACTCTATAGCGAGAATGATTAAAGGTGTTAATATACATGCTCAGATTCTGTTGTTTACTTTAAAAGTGCTTTTGACCCCTGATAATGTTTAAAGTTTTAAATCATGATGCATAGTTAAAACATTAAGATGATGTGGACTGCTGATATTGTTAAAGATGCTCTAATTTTACATGTTATTAGAGAGATTTAATCGTGTTGGTGACCTTAACTTGGAAGTTGATTAGACTTGTTATTTATGATGTTGCAAACTGTTAGTATATTTGGAAGTTTGCATATGTGTTCTTTTAATGCTAGCACCGATGTCGGTTGGGAAGACATAGGTTTAGTGGTTGTGGTAAGAGCTTTGTGATGGTCTAACTCATTTAATTTGTTTTAAATAGTTCGAGCATGTTGAGTAGTGACAATTTGCTATAGCCTTTGGATAGGATAACTAAAAGTAATGTTGCAGTTTTTAAGATTATGCAAACAATTGATATTGATGACTTGGTAGTGTTGTTAATTGTTGGAAACTATTGATCCAATAGAGAAAAGTGTAAAAGCTGTGAAAATTATGTCGAGTACATGTTGTGATGTGATGAAAAATGGATAATAATCAAGATGTAAGATTTAAATCTTAATGAATGAATATTTTAGAATGCTATTTACTAATTTTATCTTGTAGAGATAATACTTATTTGTTGAAGTCATTTTATTGATTGAACAAGTTTTAATTGTCAAGATGTTGACGTATGGGTGGTATAAAATGGATAGGTTGACCATGCTCGGGTATTTGTTGAAGTACTGTATTCTAAATACAGAAAATGATGTATTACGATATGTTGGTCCGTGGGGATCTTGTTGACGCAGTCTTAATTGGATGTCTTTTGATAAGCATCATAAACTTTAATTAAAAGTGTTGGGAATGGTAACTAGAGAAAGAATTTGTTATGTAAATTTTGTTAAATCCGGTTGGACCTTCCCAATGAGTAAGTAGTGAATTTTGAAGTCTTTAATGGAAAGCGTAGTGGAACACTAGAGATGGTTGTATTTATGCTAAGCCGGTGTTTAAAACCTTTTTGACTCGGTTTGGTTGTTTGCTAGTTTGGTTGAATGCTTTGGGCAAATTATTCCTTATGTCATATTTCGTAGTTTCCCTAAACTTGTAGTGATTGGTGCCAATCTTTGATTTTGGCTAATTTGTTTAGTTTGTGCTATGAGTATGGATTTAGACCCAAAAGTCTTTGAGTGGATCGCGCTCCTTTGCGTTCACTGAATTATCTTTGGTATAAATGTTTAAAAGGAAGCAGATGGTCATAGTGGGTTGTGTTGGGAACTTTTGAGTTAAGCCCTTGATGGGTAACCCTATTTGGCTAGAGTTGGAGTTAATTGGAAAATGTGTCCGGTGTTTGCGTGTGCTTCACAAAGGTGGTTTTGCGAATGTTCATAAGTGATTTTGTTGGTAAAGTGTTCTTTTTGGAAGTGCGTTTCCCTTTCTCTTTGAGAAATTTATGACGGTAGTGGAAGCGGATGCTTGACTT
The DNA here is from genome assembly GCA_036346355.1 of Rhipidocladum racemiflorum. NCBI lineage: Eukaryota > Viridiplantae > Streptophyta > Magnoliopsida > Poales > Poaceae > Rhipidocladum > Rhipidocladum racemiflorum. The sequence continues at coordinate 34,803,857 of CM070580.1, read as the reverse complement.
GAAGGTGTGAGGGTCTCTTTAAAAATGTAGAGGTTGGTTGAAATGCAATGGTTTGCCAGTTCAGTTTTCAATTGTTGTGGGATGTGATGCGGCGTGGTGTTTTATTGTTAACTATGCTGCCGTCATATTCTATATGAATTTCTGCAACCTTCGATGTTAATTGTATTTCAATTATTTGATATCAGAAAGAAGTCATTTGGTGAATGACTATTCGGTACTGTTGTTACATGATGAATGAATGGTGAAAGGGAACAACGAGACATTGTTTATGCATAATTAATGATAAAAGAGTTGTTGAGCCAGTCGGTGAGAAAGTCATATATGGATATATGACTAATCCGAGTGCTCTTGGGAAGCTGCATGCATGTTCTCGAGTCGAGATTTCAATTGCCTTCTAGTATGAGGAGTAAGAATGAATACCTTCCGTATGTTGGTTGTGATGTAAGAGATATGAGCTTTCTTTGCATCTTGGCTTAGGAAAAATAGAATGAGTACTTTTTGGTTGATGCCGAATTCTTTCCAAAGTGGCTTTTAGCGCTTTGGAGCTCGAGTTGTTGTATGTGGATCATTTTGGGTTCATGGGTCTTGGTTGAGCTTACTCAATGATTGTATTCTTTGTTCTAGTCCTTTGAGTGGAAGAGCCTGAGGGCGAGACCTTCTTAGAGAGAAATCCAGTGTGGGTTGTTAATGACCTCAGTTATTAAGTGTTACTAGTAGTTAATCGAAAATAGTTTAAAAGTGAAGAGTAAAGGAAGGTTGTGTTGGATTCAATGCAAACCTTCTTGGGGTATTGTGTCGTTGATGTATTCCTCGGTAGGGTTGATTAAGTTACTCGTGGACCACTTGGTGGTTGCTAGTAATTGCTTTTCCTTTTCGAAGTGTATTGGATCTTTTGTCGCTGATCTATGAGCGAGTTGAGTCAACCGTAGTGGTTTTGTTTGGTTGTTATTGTTCTTGTGGGTTTTAAGAACCTTGGTTTTAAAGTTTTATGTTAGTGGTGGGTATTGGTCTTTTGTAAAAGATCAATCCTTTGCATGGTTTTAACCCCGTTTGTTCAAACAGTGGGTTGTCTTGGAGTGTAGTGTCTCGTTTGGGTCGTCGTCGTCTTGAATACGGCAAACCACAGTAGAGAGGGTTCTAGCGGTTGAAGCCGTGGTCTTCTGGGGAGTAGTGTTGGTTAAAAGAATTGGGCACTTTAGTGCTAAGGAATGTATAGTTTGAGGACGGTGAGACCGTTTTCTTTGGTGGTCTGTTTGGGAATTTATCCTATCGCTTGGGTCGTGCTGAGGCCTTGTGTGAGTACTTGTGTTTCAATGTTAAGTAAAGTTTTTGCAAGTTTTTACTGTGAAATATCGTTAATGCCTTTGGTCTTCAAACCTGAGAGTTTGGTCATCGAGTCTTGATCGATGTAGTTCCGTGATTTTAGTTAGAGAGAGCGTTGGCCAGGATATTGAAGTCTCGCGTGTGCAAGCAATATCCAGAGTTATTTCCGATCTGGTGTGAGCTGCGAATCCTAGCTATCTTTTGTTTCTTTGGATTGTCGGTGGTGTCTTGGATTCGAGGTCGAATCCTGTTGAAGGGGGGGAGAATGTGATACCACGGGATGGCAAAGACATTATAGAATATGAAATGGAGGTATTAAACTTTACGGCATGAATTTTAATCGCGTTTCCGGGCCGATTTCGGGAGTTTGGGCCTCTCTGGGGGAGTTCGGGCCTAAGGGGGTTGAGTCGTGGGCTTTAGTGGGAGGATTTTTGGGCCCATGAGGGAGTGGGGGGCAGCATACCCTGCCTTGGGGGCGCCCTCCCCTTGCCCTAGGCGCCCTCTCCTCTTCCCCCCTCAAGCCGCCACCTCCTCCTCCCCATCTCCCTCTCCTAGCCACCCCATCTTTCCCCATTGCGCCTCCACCCTTCCCCTCCTTCCCAAGCCATCCACCCCTCTCCTAGCAGCCCCACGGCATCCCCTCTCATGGTGCTCCTCGCTGTCCCGCTCGGAGGATCGCCGGAATTCGAGAATCTCCGGCGAACCGTTGCGGATCGGGAGGAAGGAGCGGCCGGCGGGAAGGAAGGCTTCGTCGGTTTCGGATCTTCTTGGCGAGGTATGGCATGGGTGATCTGTGGGTTAGGTCTAGGTGTTGTTCTAAGGATCATTACCATGTTTTTTAGATCAAGGGAGGTGCTGCCATGGGGTAGATTTGTTGAAAACTAGAGTTGTATTCGCGTTCTGGTTCGGGCAGATTGGGAACCCGAACTAGGGAAGGAGTTTTGGCCAATTTATAGATTGAATCTGACCGTACGGACTTTTAGGAATTTGTAGATAATTTCATTATCTTTCCGTGGACATAAAGAAATTGAAATTCCGCCCAGCCGTTTGGAAGTTATGGATATTTTACCGAGCGCTGTCAAATCTGTGACGAGATTGAGACAGTTCGTGTTCAACATTAGATTAAACTAATTTAGAGTCCGAATCAGTCTTTCCATATAACTAGAAAAAGTTGGGAAATTTTCTAAGCTATGCGAGGGTGTACTCGTTTATTCAATTTGGAGTCCTAGAACAGAAGTTATGCCCGTTGGAAGACTGCTGTCCCGAAGGGACAGATTTGCTGCTTTCTGGTTTTAGGAGTTGTAAGCGAAGTCGGGGTAGTGGGATTTATGTGTGTTGTTTTGTGGACTCGATTTGAGTGTATGGCACGTGTTTGCAGGTGGTGTGCCCCGGAGTGCCCTCGACCTCTCGTCACTCCGTTGCCGTGGTTGAAGGCAAGTGTGTTGCGTGGATTGTATGTTATATGCGTTGCTAGATTTGCTAGATAGCATTCGGAATAGATAACATGTTGTCTTGCCATGAATTACATGTTATAATTGATATGACGTCCTTAGGCCATGATTTAAAGGTTATCTATGATATGGTGTCCACATGCCATGATTAAAAATGTTTGTTGTTGATGAATGAATCACATGCCATGTTTTGAATGGTTACCGTCGATTGTTGAGTACGGACCTACATGTTTCGATGCCAAGTGTTGATATGCAATAGTTCTATTCATGTATATGTTGCTGTCCGCTTTGCATACATGGCATATTTTTCATGGTCGGCCGGTGAGATAAGTCATAACTATTCCGGTAGGGTCGGTGAGAACTGTTATGACTAGTCCGGGCTATTCTTTCGAATAAGTCCTACATCGTGATTCCTTCACCGAGGTGAATGGAAGCGAGTGATAGGCACCCTCCATCTTCGGGATGGAAGGGGGAAAGGGTGCATGCCGACGGGTGTGCACTCAACCATACCGGTATGAGTTTCCAAGGAGACATGTACATTGCATTGCATTGCATTAATGAAATATGTATATGATGATGTTTATGAGATGACGATGTGAATACTTATGAGTTACTCATGAGATGAGTACATGGATGCTTAAAAGATGTTTGGAATGCTAACCATGTTGTGTTATGATGTGCTTTTGGAGATTGGTGATGATGGTTTGTTGACTTGATCTTTGTTTTTCCATTACAATACACTTTGCTGAGTTTTGAACTCACGCTTGTGTTTTATGTTGTTTTTAGGTACCTTGAGATCGGCATGAGGGAAAAGTGGAATAGTCACACATCTCCACGTAGTTCACGTAATTGATTCCACAATGGAATCATTTGGATTCATGACAATAAACTGAATGTGATACCATTGATGTTTATGGTTTAGATGTGTGCTAGTATTGCCTTATTCGTTTCATTTGGCTAATGATGACTTTGGGATGCTTAAAGTGGACTTATATTGCTTCCGTGCCGCTTATTATTGCTGTTTTAGATGTTTCATATTATGTCATATTCTGCTATGCTATTATGGTTGCGCGAGATCATGATTAAACAAAGGAGATGCTGCCGAAATTTTCGGTTCTAGCAATTGGTCCTTTGCTGTAAGTTTCTTTTATTTGTAGTTTTAGATGATACATAATCGATGTTTGGTAGCATTCAGGCGTATTAGATGCCGGGGTGTTACAGTGTCGGCAGAGAGATCATGACAAGGCCTTTACAATGTATACGCCTAACCCGACCTACCCGCTGAGGTTTCACCGCTGTTAGGGTTCTAGCTACCCAGTACAGAAGCCCCCTCTTGCGCCGCGTGAGAAAAACAGTCTTGCCTCTATCCGGCACTCACATTCCACCATTTGGTGAGTCTAAGTTAGTTAGGTTTCTACAAATTATTTAGCCAGGTCGTACCATTATAGACATGTGGTGGTACGGTTATGCTTAGAATGGACAATCATAAGCGTCGGTCCTTAATTGACTTGGGGCGGTACTTGCATAATGAAAACTAGTGCTCAATCCGTACCCACCCGACATTCCATTCCGCCCAAGTCCAAACCATTTTTTCTTTTCTTTTTATTTTATAAAAACAGTACCAAAATCATTATAATCATTTCCAATTCACACTTTAAATCATCATTTTTGAATAATCCCACCCATGGGTCATTTTAATCAATATGGGTCCTAAGCAAATCTACCGTACTATTCAACAAAGGTCACCATATAAGGTAAACATGGCATAGCAAATGTCCTAGGGTTACAAGTAAACATGGATGGCAATAACAAAGGAGGTATTCACAAATCGGATTAACTATGCACTTATATTTGACATACGACGATAAACATAGCATGCAAGTTTATAAAACACTTTAAAACACATTTGAAAACCTAGGGTCAACATGCGTCAAGGAGACTTGCCTTCGGTCGTGGCGAGGTCGTAGAACGCTTGAAGTCCGGCGGCGGGGTCGGCGGACTCGGACGGTTCCTCAGCTACACGCAAAACGAGACAACAAATAAATACAAGAACATAAATAAAATCCAAAAATTATAAAAGTAGTACTGGTAGGAAGGTATGGATTTTAGATGAATTTAGGAATTTGAACAGAGTCAATCGGAGTTCGTACGCAAAAGTTTTGATCGTCCGAAGTTTGAAAATCCTGAAAAATCGAAAACAAGGGAATATTCTCGGAATATTCCTTTGCTGATTTTCTGATTTTCTTTGAATTTGCTTTAGTCACTTCAATGTGGGACCATGGTGTCATCCTCAGGGGGGTTCTTCTCCATGACTCTCATGGCCATGAAACAGAGGAGGATGGGGGAGATGGGGCGCCGGCGAGGGGGAGGCCGGCGGCCGGCGGCGAGCGGCCGGCCAGCACGGCGCGCCCGGGGGTAGAAATGTAAATTGCAATAATGTAAATAAGTTATTGCAAAACACAAAGAAACACACCGATTTTTCCCATGGTGTTCAGAGACTTTCCAATCTCCCCTAATCCACATTGAGGTTAGCTCAAAACATTGGATCGGCCCCACGAATTGAGCACCAACCTCGATTCCACTAGTGGTAGCTCTTTCCCGTTCTGGGTAGGTGAGCTCCAACCTTCACAACTTTGTCGGGCCTTTGCACAATCACCTTTGAGAAGGTCACCGCTCACGACACCTCCCACGCCATATAGATGTCAGCAAACACCAAGAGTAATAAGTCAAGCCTTTCGCTTGAACCTTACCAAGTACAAAATATGTACTATGGTGATCACCGAGTGCAGCACATGCACAAGTCTCTCCTCAAGTGCAACACATGCACAAGAGGCTCTCAATCCTCTTCTAATTGCAACACATGCAAATTAGATGCTCACTTTAGCTCAAGAAGCAAATAGAAGAGAGCAACACATGCACCACTCCCACAAAACTCACAATAACACTAGCCACCTTGACCTTGCCCTCCTAAAGCAACATTTTATAGCCTCCCAAAGTAAACTAGCCGTTTAGAGACAAGACAGGCAAAACTTAGCAAAGTCGACACTACCGCCCATGTAGGGCCGGTAGTGCCGGCCTCTAGCGCAACGATCAGATTTTTCGACAAAACTAGCCATCGCCCAGACATCCCGGCACTACCTCCCGAACGGTAGTACCGGCCTCACCTACGGTACTGTTGGCTTCAGAAAAATTCTGAGAAACACCGCTCTATAGAAAATAACTACCGTCCCTGAGGGGCAGTAATACCGACTTTCGGTACTACTGGCCTCTAGGGCGATACTACCGCTCCTCTGGTAGTACCAATCTCGCACCTATGGTAGTGCCGATTTTTCAGATAAAACTTGATTTTTCATTAAAATTAAACCAATTTAAATCAACAAAGATCAATTCTTCGAGCCATGCGAGGATCAACACATGATCACAACACTTTGCAAAACACATTTGCAAATGTTAATCACATACTCTAGAGAATTGCATTTTAAACTTTAATTTATTTACAAAACACATTTGCAAACAAACTGAGAATCTATGATATTAACCCTCTAGCCATGAATGATCAACACATGATCATGACACTTTGCCAAATACATTTACAAATGCCAACATATGCTCCAGGATCCAATCTCACAAACTTCTAGCTCATTTGCAAATAGCAAATCCAACCATATAAAGGAAAATCTTGAGCCATGTGATGATCAACACATGATCACGACACCTTTCAAAACACATTTGCAAAGGTTTCTCACATGCTCCAAGATAAGACACATAAACTCCAATATTTTGCAAATAATAAGTAATAAACTTTCTTAGCCTTGTGATGATCAACACATGACTTTAGTAATTTGCAAAATACATTTGCAAACTCTACTAGTCACAAGCTAAGAATCCAATCCATGGGCTCTCTCTATTTGCAACATATGCAAATACTTAACTCCATGCAAACAACAACCAATAAATCAAATGCATGAGCTCACTCTATTTGCAACACATGCAAATACTTAGCTCTATGCAAACACCGACTAAACAAAATGCACGAGCTCTCTCCTTTTGCAACACATGCAAAACTTAGCTCCGTGCAAAGAACAACCATTAAATCCAATTGCATAAGCTTCCTCTATTTGCAACACATGCAAATACTTAGCTTTATGTAAAGAATCAAATCTAAATGCATGAGCTCTCACCCTTTTTCAACACATGCAAAACTTAGCTTCATGTAAAATCCAAAGCAAATCAATAAGGAGCAAGCATGAGCTTCTCCTATTTGCAACACATGCAAATCAAAGCTACATGCAAAAACCAATTCAATTAAGAGTGAGCTAGAGCAAACGGGGTTGAGTTCATCAATACATGATGAAGTTCAAGCTATAAGAATCGACCCCTTTTAATAGTATGGTAAACCTAAACTAGCAACCCGGTCTCCCAACCATACATCAAGACCGGTAATAGGCTAGTAACGCATCCTTAGCCCTAGCTAGTTATATCTCTACCTCTAGCATACCCCACCTGGAGCATTTATCATCATTTTTATCTTCTCTCCAAGCTGGGTCTCCGTCTTGTTCATCAACACATGATGAACCTCATTGCTCTTAGCTTCTCTTCGGGATCCTCTTGATGCTCATCAACACATGATGATGTCCTTGTCCCATTTATCCATCTCAACCTTGGACTTAATCTATTTCAAACTCATTGAAAATATTAGTCCAAAACATATGGTTATCCCAATCATCAATGCACTCCATTAATACATAATGGATTCTCCCAAGATCCTTTGATCTTCTCCTTTGATGATTAAGCACAACCCGAGATAATTTGTTTTGAATAAATTGATTATATCTTGAGGATACTGATGCAATTGATGCTTTATATACTCAAGAACTTCCTATTGCCCTTAATCAATCAAAGGAACAACATCAACACATGATGAAGAGTTCTTTGATGATTAAAAGATAACCGAACACAATTTAAATCAAATTTAAATTGTCATGAGTATATATAACTACTCAAACTTCATATACTCAATTTGATGGTTTCCAAGTAATGATCCAAATTATATGGAGTGGTGGAAAGGGATCAATACTATTTAGACCATCGACTATAGAATAAACTCCATATAGAGATGTGCATATATATATAATTGGCTTGGGAACAATATACACATATTCAATTTCGATTGCATTAGAGTTTATCCTATATTACCATGAGTATATTACAACTACACAAGTTATATATACTCAAAGGATTGTTTCAATGTATTGATCTTTAATTTATGTGGCAATATATATATATGGATTTGGAAACATAATGCACATCTTTAAGGTTGAAATAGTGGAGTTCACCCTTTAACTTGAAACTAAGGAATGTATCTACAAATATTAAAGTTGCAGTGGTTACATACCTTTAGGTTTTTCATTTCCCATCCAAATCAGACTAATAAAAATAAATCTCAATAAAATCGCTAGTCTCTCAATAAATAGATTTGTCATTAATTAATCATTAAGAATTAATCCAAACCAATCACCAAAACCTGTAGGACCGAGTAGGCAACTAGAGGGGGGGTGAATAGATGCCGAATAAAATTTAACGTTTTCTTTTAGAAAATGAAAGACCCCTAAAAAGCGGAAGAATATCTAATATCGTCGAGATCAAAACCCTAGATTAATTAGCGAGACAAGTCGAACATAAATCAAAACTAGTTCTATAAAAAATCGAACAATCCTTCTAATCAAGAAACAAAGCGAAAAAAAAAAGAGAATATTGCATAAACTTATCTTTTTATTCCAAAGCCATCTTCAACAAGATGACACCAAAAATCTTCTAATCTTCAATGATTAGAAAAACCCTAAACAAACTAATAGAGCATACAAGCTCTTCTTTGCACCTTGTGCTTGATTGAACAATTGTTTGCTTGATTGATTGCTTGATTTTCTAAGCCCTTACAACCTCTATTTAAATAACTCCACAGCCACCTATTCCATCTTGTATTCGGATCAAACAATCAGTCTCCATGCCATAATCGGACAGCAACCAACCGAGCCTCTCTCGGACAAAATGCCGATGCACTCACGCACACATGCAACCAGCACGCCACACACACCACGCACACATGCATTAAATGCACATGCATGCACACACAGACACACACGATGCACATGCATGCGCACACACACACACATGCATGCACACGCACACACACTTGCATGTACACACACATACTCAATGCATGCATGCATATTTACACACAAAAAAAAATTCGTATACACGCGTACGACCACCTGCCGCTACGCTGCAACGAACTCGATCTCACGTGCACTGTTCTCTGGTACGAACGTCTCGCATGACACCCTCGACCCTCACGACCTCAGTTCCTTCCTTGAACCTAGTCTCGGTCCCGTCACCGACCACGTTCGACCTCAAGCAACACCTGCACGTGAACAAAAACACACAAACAATTTCCGAGCCCAAGTCCGCGACTTGACTCAAGTTAATCCATGCAACCACTCACACGAGCGCATTGCATCAAATAAAATCAACCAAGACCAAACTCTTTTGCAAAATCTGAATCTTTTCAAATAAACAAACTGGTTTCAGATCTTTTTCAAATAAAGAAACCAAAAAAAATCATTTCAAATTGGTTTCAAATCTTTTTCAAATACTGAACCAAAATCAAATCAACTCAAATCTTTTCAAATCTCTTCGAATATTCAAATACTCATCATCAAAAACACATGGATCAAAAAACAATGATCCTTCAATCTCCCCCTTGATGAGTAATTTGACAAAACACAATATAAGATTTGACAAAGGTATAGAAAAATACCAAATGAGAGTTTGAGAGAGTTTGAGACCAAAAAGATTCCAAGACCAAGTAAAGACCAAGTAAATCCAAATTCTCAAACAGTTTGAATTTCTCCTTTCTTTTTATTTTTCTTCTTCTTGACTTGCTCTCCCCCTTTTTGACAAAATAGTCATCAAGATCTCAAAACTCCCCCTTAATGAATGCAGTATCTCAAGCTTTGAAGAATATTGAAGGTATATAATCAAAGTAAGGCATTTGGAGAGTTTTTACGAGAGTTTTCACATTTTGTATCAATTTATCCAATGAGAAAGCAAATTGTGAGAATATGGAGGCTCTAACACATAGAAAAGTTGTTGCATAAGCAAATTAGAGCAAACAAGTAAAATGTCATAAACTGATTTTGCCAAAGCCAAAAAAAATCTATCATGAGCAAAGAGAGACTTTCAAATTCACTAATGTTTGTCTCAAGCCTTTTCAAAAATATTTGAATGTCCATTTTCTCATTTAGGAGGTTTGACAATTTTTCTTTGTTGATCAAAAGGGATGACAAGTAACTGCACACTAGCCCATACTTGTGTATGAGTAGGTAGTTCTTTCTTGTATCTTTTTCAGTTTAAACTGGCAAGTGGCTTCACATTGTTCTGAACTTTTGTTTAGACAAGTAGCCTTTTCTTGCATCTTTTGCATTTAAATCCCTGGCAAGGAAGCTGCACATTGTACTAAACTTGTGTTTAGCCAAATAGCTTTTGCTTGCATCTTTTTCAACTTGCTTTTATCATTAAAACACTGATTTTGCTTGAGACTCATAATGATCATTTGAAGTCCAACAAAAAGCTCACACATAGTTTCTAATCAGCTCTAGCCTTTCAACAGATGACAAGAAACTTTTAAGCCTATTTCACAAATGCAATACCATAATGAACAAGAGCCAAAATATTCTCGAAAAGCATCTCAAATTGAATTATTTTAGTCTTTTAGTCTTTTAGTGAGAAGTGAAGCAATGTAGCATTAAATTGACTATATACACAAGAATAGTCAACAGAGCTTTGTACTACATGATGCAATGAAAACAGGGGAGTTTTCTTTAAGTGTAACGTCAAAATAGCTCCTTGTAGTAACCAAAGTCAAGTAACACAAATGAAAGAGTTAAAATCAAGACTCCCCCTCAAATCAACCCATGGGGATGAATGATCCCAAGTTCGCCGCGTAAGAAAGCAAAGCGAGAAGAATCAAGCGGCTTAGTGAAAATATCAGCAATTTGAGCATCCGAATCAACAAATTTCAGTTCAATAGCTCCTTTTCAACATGATCTCTAAGAAAATGATATCGAACATCAATGTGTTTAGTCCTTGAATGTTGAACAGGATTTTTAGCGATGTGAATTGCACTAGTATTATCACAAAGAAGTGGAACACTATTAAAGTTAATGCCGTAATCTTTAAGAGTTGAAGTGATCCAAAGAATTTGTGAACAACAACTAGCGGTACGCAACGTATTCACCAGCAGAGATTGAGCAATCGAGGACTGTTTCTTAGAAGACCAAGAAACAAGTGAAGTGCCAAGAAAATGACATGTGCCGAAGTACTCTTTCTATCTAATCTACACCCGCAAAATCAGCATCGAATATCCTAGGAGTGTAGCGAAGAAGAACAAGAATACCAAATACCAAATTCGAAGTGGAGCGAAGATACCTGAAAATTCTTTTAATTGCTTGTCGATGTGATTCTCGAGGAGAGGCTTGAAATCGAGTGCACAAACATCTTGCAAAATGTATGTCGTGCCTCGAAGCGATCAAAGTACGTATGATCCAATCATGCTTCAGATTCCTTTTGGTCCATCTCGACACCATTTTCGTCAGGATCCAAAATTGTTGTTGTGCTCATTGGAGTAGATACTGCCTTTCCTTCTCCCATATCGAATTTCTTTAGTAGCTCCTTTGTATACTTGGATTGGTGCAGGAAGATCCCGTCTTTCGCTTGCTTGATTTGAAATCCAAGAAAGTATGTCAACTCTCCCATCATACTCATCTCGAATTCCCTAGACATTAGCTCAGAAAAATGCAACACAAGAGAGTGGGAGGATCCTCCAAAGATAATATAATCCACATAAATTTGCACCACAAGAAATTGATCATTTGAATTTTGAGTAAATAGAGTTTTATCAACTTTTCCCATCTCAAAATTATGTTGAAGCAAGAAGCCTTTTAATCTATCATACCAAGCACGAAGGGCTTGTTTTAATCCATAAAGAGCTTTTGACAAACGATATACATGATTAGGAAATTTTTCATTTTCAAAGCCAGGAGGTTGTTTCACAAAAACTTCTTCTTCTATAAAACCGTTTAGAAAAGCACTTTTCACATCCATTTGAAATAACTTAAAACCTTTTGAAGCTGCAAACGCCAAAAGAATGCGAATAGCTTCTAAACGAGCAACAGGAGCAAAAGTTTCATCAAAATCAATTCCTTCAAGTTGGGAGTAACCTTGAGCTACAAGTCTAGCTTTGTTTCTAACAATTATTCCATCTTCATTCAGCTTGTTCTTAAAAACCCATTTTGTTCCAATAATGTTTTGACTTTTAGGAGGTTCCACTAAAGACCAAACTTTATTTCGCTCAAAATTCTCTAACTCCTCATGCATCGCATCAACCCAAGAACTATCGGTTAAAGCATGTGTAATATTCTTCGGTTCAAAATTTGCAACAAAAGCAGAATGCATGCATAAAAGAGTTTGAGATGAATTAGAACGTGTCACCCTTTCATGAAGACTTCCAATAATTTGTTCAGAGGATGGTTTTTCGTAACAGCAAGGGAGGTCCAGTTGTTTCGATCGTCGTGGGAGGTGTAGGAGAATCAAGTAGTAGTCACATCAATTGGTTCAGGAACATCTTCCTGCTCAGAGGTATGAGCTCATCATCATCATTATTTTCATCATTTTCTTGAATCTTTTATCCAAAAGATTGGCTCTAAATCTTCTCGTGAACCTGAAATGTCGGGTCTAGCTCGAGGCTAGCCTCATCAAAAGTAACATCGCATGTCTCCAACATTTTGTTAGTCGATAAATCAAGTACCACGATATCCACGAGAGTGCAACGAATAACCAAGGAAGATGCCATCTCGTACTACGAGCTTCGAATTTATCAAGATTTCCATGTTTAAGAATAAAGCATTTGCAACCAAACACTCGTAAGTGAGAAGCAGATGGTTTACGATCAAATCTCAGTTCATAAGATGTTTTACAAAGTAAAGCTCGAGATAGACCCTATTTGATATATAGCAAGCGTAAGAAATTGCCTCAAATTTCAAAATTTTCTTGAAGTATTGTATTCATCTAGCATAGTTCTAGCCATTTGAATCAAAGTTCTATTTTTCCTTTCTACAACACCATTCTCGTGAGGGAGAATATGGCGAAGAAAATTGATGTTCAATCCCATTAGTTTCACAAAAAGATTTAAACAAGGCATTTTTGAATTCTGTACCATTATCTGTTCTTATGGCTTTCAATGAGTTAGGCAATTCATTTATCAATCTCTTAATGAAGACATGAAAGAGTCCAAAAATCTCATCTTTTGAAGACAGAAAATGCACCCAAGAGTATCTCGAATAATCATCAACTATTACTAGAAAGTACCACTTACCTCCGGCCGATTGTACTCGAGATGGTCCCATCAGTATCCATGTGAAGAAGTTGACCGGGGCCAGTGGTCATTACAGTAGAGACAGGAGCATGAGGGGCTCCAACCATCTTACCATGTCGACAGGAAGCACAAACAATGTCTTTGCAAGATTTCAATTTTGGCAAGCCACGAATTAAGTCTAGACCACTCAATCTAGATAACAGATCAAAGCCCATGTGACCTAACCGACGATGCCAAAAATTGAGATTTCTAGATTCTGAAGCAACAAAACAATGTTGTCGGCGTACTAGCCAACAGGCACCTCCGAGACGGGTGCTTATGAGGTTCTGACGGGGGGCTTTCGGGGCAATCGCCTGGGAATGGAAGACGGAGGCGACCAGAGTACCAAGAGGCTCAGGCCAACGGGGGACGCAGGGAGTTTTTACCCAGGTTCAGGCCCTCCGGAGAGTAATAGCCCTAGTCCTGCTTTCCTTGGTATTGCTTATGTTCTTGCTTGGAGAAACTAAAACCTACTGCCAAAGGATCGAACCCCTTCTCCCATGCACCCCGGCTCCCTTTTATACTCGGGCTGACGGGGGCGCACGGGAGGCTTACACTGCAAGCCATAATCATTACACTGGCATGGGCTCATTTAATGCGCACATCACTGTTCTTACATCTCATTAATGACTGCCACAGCCGTCACAATCCCGCCTCGGGCCCCACGCCCACCAACGCCGCCCGTTCCGTCATGGGGTGAGGTGTAGTCGTGACGTCTCCCGCAATTAATGCACACCTGGGGAAGGTGCGTCGCCATACTGCAGCCTTCACGCCTTCACGCTTTGCATTTAATGCGCACTACCCGCATTAAATGTCCTTGACCCGGGCGTGGCCGGGGGTGAGCGCCAGGGGAGTGGCCTGCACGCCACGCGTCCACTGGGCGACCACCTTGCTGGGCGCCCAGTGGTGCGGCCTGATTGCCACCTGTCCGCTGGGCGACCACCTTACTGGGCGCCCAGTGGTGCGGCCTGATCGCCACCTGTCCACTGGGCGACCACCTGGCTGGGCGCCCAGCGGTGCGGCCTGATCGCCACCTGTCCGCTGGGCGACCACCTTACTGGGCGCCCAGTGGTGCGGCCTGATCGCCACCTGTCCACTGGGCGCCCGTCGCCGTGGCGGTGGGCCCGGACGCGCCCTGCCCGCCTGGCGACCGTATTTATTCATTGCGGGGGAGTGGGTACCCTGGCGTAAAATACGCCGACAAATGTGAACTTGAAGCATTGCTAAAATTTGCTATGAAAATTTTTCCAAGTCTAGATATCTCAAGAATCAAGTTTCCAGAAGCATCGAGTACTCTACATGCATTCGGTTTAAAACTTACTTCAAAGTTCTCATCCAACAATTGAGATACAGACAGAAGGTTGAATTTCAGTTTAGACACCAAAGAGACATTCTTTAAAGTAATGTGCTCATTTACCTTCACTGTACCTTTTGCAATGACGCGTCCAGTAGTAGCATCTCCAAAAGTGATCGTTTCGTTCCCAGATGCTTTTGTTAGGGAGGAGAACCAACTTGGGTTGCCTATCATGTGTTGGCAGCATCCTGAATCAACAACCCAGATGTTCTCCTTCCCTTCTCGTACCACCTACATGTTATGAACAGAAGATGCCGAGGATTCAGCGCTAGGGTTAGAGAAATAAGATTTAGGTATCCAGCACTGAATCACTCGACGAGGAGGTGATCGTACAAAAGCTTGTGAATGCAACGTAGATGAATTTCGAGGAATTTTGTTTGCTTTCACTAGCGGAACATGTTGAGAAATGATACGTGTTTGTCTAAAGTTAGCCTTTGAATTTTCCTTTCTCTGTTGTTTGGCTAGTCTAAAACAAAAATTCACCAAATGACCATCTTTTCCACAATGAGTGCAATTGTACTTAACAAATGGTTTGACTTTAGGAGCAGAAGCAACATTTGCATTCATCATTGTAGAAGATAAAATTCCAGCAGATTTGAAGACAGTTTTCTCAGGTTCTTTGACAATTTCAAACTTTCCACTTTCAAGAGTTTTAACAATAGTAGGAGCATATGATTTGTGATGATCATAAGGATCAAAACCTAAACCTTCATGATGAGTGCTGACTTTTGATTGATCCAAAATCATATTTAGATTTTTCTTTCCTTTAGTAAAACGTTCTAAAGACTTTTCCAAGTAATCAATTTTTCGAGAGAGTGTTAAACAATTATTACAGGGAACATCTACTTTTCCTTTTTGCTTGCGACAAGTTGAGCATGAGAGAACTTCATGTGTAAGCAAATCATTAAACAATTGAGTAATCTTAGCATCTGCATCATGCAACTTCAATTCTAGTATGGAACATTTAGAACAAGAAGATTGACCATGTAAATCAGTAGAGCAACCAACATTTTTCACAAGTTTTTTATTTTCCAATTATTTGGCATAAACTTGTTCTAGTTTAATCATATGTTCCTCTTTTAGAGATTTAATTTCAAATTTGAGATCTAAGGAAGAATCACATGTCTTTTCAGAATTTGAATTTCTAAGATCAAAGTTTTCGATTTTGGCATGGATAGATCTTTCTCTAAGTTTTTATTTTTGAGTGACGATTTTCTTAAAGATTTTCTCAATATGACTAAAACTTCACAAAGCTCATCATACGAGGGTATTACCTCATCACCGTCACTGGAGGTGCTGTCGTTGTCACTAGAATCACTAGTGTTCTCTTTCGCCATGAAGCACAGTCCAGTGAAATCTTTCTCGTTCAGCTTCGTTTGCTTCACTTCCTTCTCATCGTCAGTTGAGTCATCAATGTCGCTTAAGTCTAAGCGACCAATTGCCGCGAAGACTTTGTTGAGCATCTTCTTTGTCCGTTGCTTATTTTTGTCCTTGCTCTCTTTTGGCCGGAAGGACTTGGAGGAGTTGCTTTGCTCCTTCTCCTCTCTATCTTTGTTCTTGAAACAGTTAGCACGGATGTGCCCGGCCTTGCCGCAGTTGTAGCAGTGGATGGAGGCTCCTCTTCTCTCCCTTGATCTCATGTAAGCTGCATTGACGCGCTTGGAAAGAAGAGCAAGTGTATCTTCTGGTATTTGATCTAGCTGTTCATCACTAAGAGCACTCAAAGCAGTAATGGAATATGATGATGAAGAACTAGTAGCATTATCATATGAAGAATTAGCATTAAGAGCCATAGAGTTATCATTGGAAGTTCTTGAAACAATGTCTATCTCAAAAGTCTTGAGACTAGAATATAGTTTATCCAAAGTCATTTCACTCATCTTGTGAGCTTCCCTAAAAGCAGTCACTTTCATTTGCCAGATTTTAAGATCAAGAGATGATAGGAAATGTCTAGCATTTTCAGAGTCGATGTACTTTACATCTACCCTCTAAGATTGTTTAAGATTCATTAAAGCGAGCAAAACAATCATCTAGAGATTCTCCAGAGTTCATTTCAAATCTAGTGTATTCCTTTTAAATTGATCTTGCCTAGCTTCTTTTACAGTCGGTGCCCTCATGATAATCTTGAAGAGATTTCCAAATTTCATGAGCAGTGAGAAAATGACAGACTCTATCGAATTCTTTTCTAGCAAGACCTTGAAGCAATATGTTTCTAGCTCTATTATTGTTTTCAACATCTTTTTCAAACTCGATTTTATCAATATCATCATTAGAAGGAAGCTCAGTGAAATTTTTACCTTGCGCCAAATCGCGTTACCTTGAGCTTGAAGATATGCAATCATCCGGATCCGCCCGATGGGGAAATGCATGCCATCGAAGATTGGCGGCTTGTTTGAGTATTTCTCTGTTGCCATAACTTACCGTTTACTAATCACCTGTTAAGATGGATTAGTAGAACCTTGCTCTGATACCACTTGTAGGACCGAGTAGGCAACTAGAGGGGGGTGAATAGATGCCGAATAAAATTTAACGTTTTCTTTTAGAAAATGAAAGACCCCTAAAAAGCGGAAGAATATCTAATATCGTCGAGATCAAAACCCTAGATTAATTAGCGAGACAAGTCGAACATAAATCAAAACTAGTTCTATCAAAAATCGAACAATCCTTCTAATCAAGAAACAAAGCGAAAAAAAAATAAGAGAATATTGCATAAACTTATCTTTTTATTCCAAAGCCATCTTCAACAAGATGACACCAAAAATCTTCTAATCTTCAATGATTAGAAAAACCCTAAACAAACTAATAGAGCATACAAGCTCTTCTTTGCACCTTGTGCTTGATTGAACAATTGTTTGCTTGATTGATTGCTTGATTTTCTAAGCCCTTACAACCTCTATTTAAAGGACTCCACAGCCACCTATTCCATCTTGTATTCGGATCAAACAATCAGTCTCCATGCCATAATCGGACAGCAACCAACCGAGCCTCTCTCGGACAAAATGCCGATGCACTCACGCACACATGCAACCAGCACGCCACACACACCACGCACACATGCATTAAATGCACATGCATGTAGACACACACACAATGCACATGCATGCACACACACACACACCACGCACACATGCATTAAATGCACATGCATGCACACACACATACACACGATGCACATGCATGCATGCACACACACACACACATGCATGCACACGCACACACACTTGCATGTACACACACATACTCAATGCATGCATGCATATTTACACACAAAAAAAATTTGTATACACGCGTACGACCACCTGCCGCTACGCTGCAACGAACTCGATCTCACGTGCACTGTTCTCTGGTACGAACGTCTCGCATGACACCCTCGACCCTCACGACCTCAGTTCCTCCCTTGAACCTAGTCTCGGTCCCGTCACCGACCACGTTCGACCTCAAGCAACACCTGCACGTGAACAAAAACACACAAACAATTTCCGAGCCCAAGTCCGCGACTTAACTCAAGTTAATCCATGCAACCACTCACACGAGCGCATTGCATCAAATAAAATCAACCAAGACCAAACTCTTTTGCAAAATCTGAATCTTTTCAAATAAACAAACTGGTTTCAGACCTTTTTCAAATAAAGAAACCAAAAAAAAAATCATTTCAAATTAGTTTCAAATCTTTTTCAAATACTGAACCAAAATCAAATCAACTCAAATCTTTTCAAATCTCTTCGAATATTCAAATACTCATCATCAAAAACACATGGATCAAAAAACAATGATCCTTCAAAACCAAATGGAGCTTGACACCCATTCAAGAAATATGGTTGTATGATTTAGCCCAGTTCAATGGCTTACAAGGTTAGATCCTTAATTGATCGAGGCAAGACTTTCAGTTAATCTCATTAATCATTGATTCACACGTAATCTTCAATCCAATAACACATAGAGCCACCTTGGTATACTACATCTTGCCACTTGCCTCAATCTAAATCATTTACAACCCCAGTTGATTATCATGCAACATATACTATCAGCATCATTGTATGACAACACACGACACACTATTTTCAAAAATATATCTTATAGACCATTAGTTAAGTTTGAATTTGCTCCTTCAAAATATATCAATTATTCATGGTATGGTTAAGCAAACTACTGATGATCTAACCAACCCACGTTGACATATATATTAGCAACCAACTAATAAATATCCATCCTAGGGTGACAAATAATCATGGCATGGCAAATAACAAGGTAGGTATGACTCAAACGGATTGAAAAACTACTTCCCAAACTATTTGAAATATTTTATAATTTAAACTATCATACAATATGTTAAAATAAAATAGAATTTGTAAAACTGAGTTCAACATGATTAAAGCATGACTTACCTTGCAATAAATCCTGATCTTAATCATGAATCAACTATTCACCTTCAAAGGCTTCTAGCACTTCAACGTCTAAACGAAATGAACGATAAAAAACAAAATATATACAAAACAGAGACAATCGAAGTTTGTATGAAAGAGAACATACTTTCAGAAGGTTTATCAAACAAATAAATCCTGGATAAAGAGAGAGAAAGGATAATATTCCAGGAACATTCCTCTCTGAGAGACTAACATGCGGGCCTGGCTAATTTTCCTGGTTTTATAATTATTTCCAAAATTTTATAAATTAACCGGAGGCTGGTAGGCAAGCCCTTGGTATATGGACCAAGTCCACGAACATAGTGCATAGTCCACGGTGGACACGATGCACGACTACGACTATTTGACATGTGGCACACGTCATACATATAGTTCACAGTGAATTAAGTCTATCTAGATCTAATCTGGCTTGCGTGGGGCTGATGTAGCTTCCATGTGGCACTGACATGGCTTGCAACGTTGGCAACCTCACTGTGGAAGATGACAGCAGGCGACATCACTCTTTGGCAAACAACTATCTAGAGAACTGTTGCACAACTTACCCTCTGGGTTGGCGTAAACTGATACGGAGAACCTCACAAATACGATTCACACCAGCACGGACACCAATGGTCACCATCAGTGTGACTATGGTGATGGAACCACCTCGGAGATCCACAGTGAACGTCAAAGCTTCATAGACAGCTTCTCGGCACCACCAGATCATACCTCTAGTATGAGCACGACATGGCAACACAAGATGATGCAAACATCACGGTGAACGGTAGCCTTTAGCGATGGTGTCAACCACAAAGGCAGAGGCAACAAGCTCCACGGAAATTTTGATATCCAGCAACGCTCCAATGACGAGAAGGTGTGCACAAGGTAGAACACATCAAGGTGAACCTAAGAGTGAAGACCAAAACGACATGGACTCACCGATGGTGGCAGAATCCGATGAAAACCTCAATGGCGATGCTCACAGGAAAACTTGAAATCCGGCACAACAGTGGCGAATATCAACGACAAGGGTTAGGACCTTGAACATGGAAACCTAGGTGACTCTAGTGCTCCCTTTATACTAGCCTCGGTGTGCTTGTAGAGCTGGATGTGCTTCAGAGTCCACGGCGTACACGACATGGACAATGTGTCCTCATTGGAGACGAAGCACAATGCTTTTGATAGGTGGGCCTCACTTGTTAGCAACACACGCTACGTGAGCTGGCGGACCAGGCTATGCTAGGATACGTTTCGGCTTGATTACTATTCAAGCATTTTAATATAGGTTTTTTAGAAAATAAAAATGAGCTCTAAATAAATAGTAAATACACTAAAAATTTTTCAAAAAATTCTAGAAAATACTTCTAAGCACATATACCCAAATAAAATAATTTTTAAATTTTTTACTTGAGCATTATTCATATTAAATCATTTTTAACTTAAAAATCACATATTAAGCTTTAAGTACCAAATAAAATTGTGAAAATTTTAGAGGGCTAAACTACAGAAAAAACATTTTCAAAGAAGCAAAAAAAATGGGATGTTGCACCACATCTCCTTTCTTGACATAGAGAGCTTCAGGAATTTGGCAGCCTAATCAACAAGTGCCTCGTGTGCGATTACGAGGCAGAACAATTAGAGGGCAAATGCTTCTTTTCTCATATTTGAGGCTAGAGAGGAACTCCTACTATGACAAGAACTCTTCATGATTCTCAAAAAAAGAAAAGTTGCTTGATTGGGATTGCTATGAGCCAACTATTGTTTTTACATAATTGCTTTTGCTTGGAAGGTTGAGAGGATCTTTATATACAATGGACATTATGCTTGGATGAGGTCAGTTTGGTTGGGATTTAGTTCAGGAATTGGTTAGGGTTTAGCTCAAATTTTACTAAATCCTAGCAAAATCATGTTGTATTCTAGGGTTAAAATAAAACAATGAAATGCACACCAAAGGAACATGGGTGTGTATAGTAATCTGGTAATATCTAATTAGTTAGGTTGATTTAGTGCTAATTAAGGAGTATATGCCTGTCAAGTAATGAATAATTACGCAGAGGAGGTAAGTTCTGCTTTAATTGTGAGTAGATCAGAATCATTTATAAAGATATAAACCAGACCAAAGTATTCCAATGAGGGAACGATCCTATTGCTCACTTCCATATTCTGAACTATAATGTTAACTGTGGCTAGCATAGGGGTGGAATTGAGTTGAGCCAAGCCGGGCTCGGCTTGGCTCGTTCGAGCTCGCCGATTTTCGAGCCTAACTCGGCTCGGAGTATAAATCGAGCTAAAAGTGGGGCTCGGCTCGGGCTCAAGCGAGCCTTGAGCTAGCTTGTTGAGGCTCGTGAGCCAAACCCACAACATCAAAATCCTGACTCCATGAGCCCCTGATGGCCTGAATCCCCCAAATCCGGACTTCCCCCAAATCCATCAAAGAGCGCCGATTGCGGCTAGGGTTCGAGCGTTCGCCGTTAGGCAATCGGCAAGCCAGCGTCGACCCTACTCCGCGGCTCCACCCCGATCGATGGCGCCTTGCCTCCACGGACCACGGCTCCACTCCGTCTCTGCCTCCCCCGGCCAGCCAAGCTCCACCCAGACCGCCAACCTCGTCGCAGCCTCCCCGTCCCAGTGGCCTCTCCCCGTCGCCGCCTCCTCTGCCCACCCAGCTCCACACCTCCGCGGCTCGGCCCTGACTGCTAGTCCCATCGCCGCCTCCCTCGGCCCCGCCCCGACCCCGACCACCAGCGCCCTTCCTCCACCCCTTCGCTGCCTCCCCTGGCTGGCTGGGCCTCCATGCTCCCTCCACCCCGTCGCCGGCCTCCCCCCATGGAGCGACTGCAGATGAAGAAGTGAGGCAGTGGCGCACCCCCGTCGTCGGCTCCAGATGCACTTGGTGAATTGGGTAAGAAACTTAGCTCTAAATTAGTTTTGTTAAGAAAGCTAGCTCTTATTTGACTTGAGATTGTGGTATCTAGGGAACAAAAATGCTCTTCTAATCTGTTCTAAGTATGCATTAATTTGCCAATCACTTTGTTCTTCTATGATTTGTTCAGGCTGAAGAGTATCTTGCTTTTGTGAGGTGATCAATGAGGCCAACAAGTGCTACATAGTGGTGTAGTAGTTTATGGTCTCATGGAAATATTCTGGTTCAGAACAATTGATATGAAAATGTTCTACTTGGATAGAATTTTTTCCTTCTTTTATGAATAACAATTGCTAAATTGGTTACTGCTATTATACCGAAACTTGCCCTCTTTTTTGTTTGTCTAGCTTCTCAAGCTTTTCTTATTATGGGTCTATGAATGTGATTCTGTGATCCTGGTTATTCTTACTATTGGAGTCTGAATTACTTCAATCAACTAATGATGCAAATAATGCCAGTTGCCGGCCAAAAGGATTGGGTTTCCATTTATGTGCCATTTAGATCAACATGTGTGATTCTGTGATTTTGTGATGCAGTAGATCAATACAATACCCATTCAGATTTTGTTTAGAAATCAACATTGATTTGATGCAATGCATTCAATCAATATTAGTTACAATATAGTTGCCAAGCGAGCCTAACGAGCCAACGAGCCGCTCGCGAGCCAGCTCGGGCTCGGCTCGTTGGCTGAGCGAGCTAATTAGTAGGCTTGGGCTCGGCTCACTGTTGCATCAAGCCGAGCTGTGCCGCATCGAGCCGAGCTGTGCCGCACCGAGCAAAGCCGAGCTGCGAGCCTCGAGCTTAATTTCCAGCCCTAGGCTGGCGTGTTTTCTTCTTGCTGAGCCCATTGGCGGGTCTTATAACATTTAAATTCTATTCCTCTATTTAATTAATTGGCAGAGCTCCTGCCATACTCTTAATTTCTAAAAAAAAATGTAAAC
This sequence comes from Rhipidocladum racemiflorum, assembly GCA_036346355.1. Lineage (NCBI taxonomy): Eukaryota > Viridiplantae > Streptophyta > Magnoliopsida > Poales > Poaceae > Rhipidocladum > Rhipidocladum racemiflorum. The sequence continues at coordinate 34,780,991 of CM070580.1, read as the reverse complement.
TGTGAAATGCTGGTTAGAGCCATCCCAAAATAAAAGGCCGCAAGGACTCATCCAGTTTGTTGCATGAAGAGATGTACTTGGTCAAATTCAAATTTCGCTGAAGTGTACTCTATCAAATTTTGTAAGAAAATTCATATTTGGTCAAATTTTATCCAAAAATTCAAATTTTGCCTGAAAATTCAAATTTTGTTCAAATTTGTTCTAAAAATTTTAAACCAAAATTCAAAACATTGATTACAACTAGCTCATCCATCCTCATCCATCCAATCAAACAAAAAATTGGCTCATCCTATCTAGTCTCATCCATCCAACTATACAAAAAAATTGGATCATTCTATATCCATCCAACCAAATATGTACTTGGACGGCTCCATCCCTACCAAGCATTCAGGCAACCAAACGCACTCTAAAGGAGCCAGGAGCTTTGTGCACGGACAGAGTTGCATGCAATCCATGCACTCAATTTCTGGAAGCTGTTGTGTTCCTGTCATTATTAATATTCTTTTTTCCTACTACTTGGCTTCTCATGATCTTGTCTCTCGCAAGGTTTGCCAAGCAATCTGTAGTTTGGTTTCTGTTAAAAGATCATGGACGGTTTGCGACAACGTCTGAAACTTCAGATGGTTCGCGTCAGTTGACCCGCACCAAAATTGACTTGGAATCTGAATTGTTAAAATAGCAAATAGTTCAATCAGCAAGCAATTGACACCCCTTGCATCAGGTATCTTGTTCTCTTCTCCTTTTCTGAGCACCGCTATATATGGCTCCATGGATCTGTTGAAGAGATCTCTTCATTCAAGTGTATCATAAGTATGGAAGATGCCCTATGCTTTGCAAGCTGAGAGGTGTTTTGACAACTTGCTTATTGGATGCGTCCAATGAGGCCAAATTTGTTCCAAAGGCCGGCACTTGCGTGGATACGGCGTAATGCAGTTGTAGGTGGCATGGCCCACGACCAGCGTTAACATAGATCTAATTGTCTGTTAAGCGTCTGTCATGACATACTAATTTTGTGATTAGTACGATTCACAGCTTTACACCATTGCCTACGAGAGCACAGTGGTTGCCATGTATCTTCGTCTCTTGTATCTAAAGTTGAGTACAAACCGAGATCAATCATTGCACCATACCATCAATCGTTTCTTGAGTACTTACAGAAGTTGGGCCTGTGCTGAGCTTGGTTTGGATTAGGCTTGGGATAGGTTGACAAGCTCACATTGGGCTGGTGGCACTTGCTATCTATCTATCTATCTACAATTGAATATGTTTTGAGGAATGGCAAGTGGCACATTGATAAAGTTTAGCGACTTGCCAGGACGATTTTGAAGTTCAGGGTCATAAGTATCACATCAGCATACGGTTAGAGACATTCGGTATAAATCTCCCTCCCTCTCTCTCTCTCTCTCTCTCTAAAAAGATTGTACCCATAGTGCTGTTCGAAACATAGAGCTATTTTGAACACAGCAATTTTGCCAAAATTTCATATGAAATAGCTAAATTTCCGTACGAACCGCGAAAATTTTCCACGTTTCAAACGAACGGACCATGCAGAATCTGAACACCTCTTCGATGAGCAATGCTTCTATGTTTTCTCTTTTAATATAAGTTGTATAAAACTTAAAACAAATGAAGGGATAAGTAATTATTATCTATTTTTATTCATTTTTTAATATTTATATAATTTAAAAAAAATATAGAATAAATGGTCCATCATCTTGATCGGGTCTACTCAGTTAGAGACTTTCTAGAGCCAACAAGTGTACCGAGCCTCTTGCAACCTCGACTCAACAAGTAGCATCTCAGGAAGCGCTCTCTCTCTATCTCTCTATCTCCACACAAGTTACTATCGATTAATGTGTCACTAGCACCATCAAAATCCCACCCCCCCTTTAATTACCTACATACCCTGATCGTCGACGCATGGCTACTACCAATCCAAATCACACCCAGAAAAGAGCTGATCACACGAACCAAAAGGTGACCGTTACTCGGTCTAGGCTCCACTACTTTAACTGTGTAATCGATTCTCATTGATCTGGTGGTAGTACTGGTAGGCAGATCCAGCGAGCAGGGATGACCACAGTCATCGAGCTTAAGGGCAATCAATGAAGAGGTGATGTACAGTCTCAAGGTTTCGACAACATATTTGATAAGAATATTGGTTTGGCCACTCTTTAATTTGCAGATGTTGTGCCATCTAGAGACGGTTATGCAAGGTGAGCCAGAAGAAGAATTTGCATCACGACGGTGCCCATGCTGTGAGTATTCTCCATTATATGTCAGTGTCCAGGTGATCTCATCATTCATACTAGGCTGCAAAATCTATTGGCTGTATTTCAATCCATAGTTTTAAATATTCTCTAAGGAGCTCGGAGGTCAAATCATGTCAGATATCACGAATCCAGTTACTATTTTGTATGGCATTCACCACTAATCTACTATTTCATCTGGATTGTTCTGAAAAGCAACGGTGCAATGTGGCAAGGTGCTGCACCTTCGAGCCATTTGGAAGTCCATAATGATGCCTCTCGACCGCTCCCAATGGTGACTTTGGTGGTTGCCTAAAAGTGCTGCTGGTCGGTAAGGTCACATGGTGTCGGTGATTCTGTCCATGGCATGTCTGAGCATGTCCACTCAAGCCATAACCAGCGTAGATGGAGTGCTCGTGCAAATCTTTCCAGATCCAATATTCCCAAACCACCCATGTTAGTCGGGTGGTAAACTATTGGCCATTGCACTTTCTATTTACCACCATGTACTTGTGTATTGCTTGCCCATAGGAACTTTCTCCTAATTTTGTTGAAACCTCTATTGAATTTCTTTGGTGCTCTAAGTGTTGTTAGGAGGTAAGTTGGCAGCGAGGTCAGGACAGATCTAACTAGGGTTAGGTGACCCCTTGGTGTTACATGTTGCACTTGCCAACTTGCCAATCTGCATGCAACTTTGTTTTGAACAGGCAATAGGTCTACAAGTTATAGTCGCCTCAAGGTTAGGGATGACCCAAGGTATTTCATGGGGAAAAAGGTGATATGGCACTGATGAAAGGTTGCATGATGTCGTCAATGTTTAGGTCATGACATCAGATCGCAGCAATTGTGCTTTTTTCTAGATTTACCCGAAGGTCGAAGGCTTGGCCAAAGTGATGGAGGATGGTGATGATTGTGTCCAACTTCTCCTTGACCGGTTTCATAAATACTATGGCATCGTCTGCATAAAGAAAGACTCAGAATGAGGAACCACGACCTTTTAATGGGAAGAGTGTGCCGTCCTCTGTGGCTTTTGTGAGGTTGTGGTACAATGTGTCAATGGCTAAAATGAAGAGGTAGGGGGGGATATATAGAGGGGGTCATCCTGCCTCAGATCGCGCTGATGTCTGATTAATTTGGGGGCTAGGCACTCCATTGAGGAGCACAGATGATGTGGATGTTGCAAACTAGGGTGGTTGAGGTGTTGCCAGTTGATGCCTTGAGAGCGAGTGCTTTTTTCACTAAGTAGCGCCAAGAAGTGCTGAAAGAGCACATGCGTCTTATCTTCATGGAGGATGGCTATGCCTTGGTTTGTTTGTACGGATTGGATGTAATTCTTTCGACCTTGAGGTGGAAGAAACAGGCATTTGCATCCCCTTCCTTGAGCCAAATGATCCTAGAGGATTGTCTCTTACGTGCCTTTTCAACCGCTGCTAGACCAAGGACCCACAGTTTGAGTACTTTGCGAAGGTGGAGCTTAGGCTAGGAGAGTTGTCTTGTTTCTTGGGCTATGTCGAGGCATAGGATAATCATATTTGCCAAAGTGACACTGTAGCCTAGCATCACTTAAGATTGCTCTTCTCTATGCTCATAGCATCTTTGTAGTCACACGTAGCTTATGCGCTAGTCTCCTCAGAGGGTTGGAATGTATGTGCTGCGCTGTCCATGCTTGTTGGACCACATCAATAAAGCCCGAGATGTGAGGCCATAAATTTTCAAACTTGAAGGGCCTTGGTTTCCGAGGGCTGATTTCACTTGCCAGTAGTAGTGGGCAGTGATCAGACATGGTGGAGAGAGTCTTCTGTAATCATAAATGGGATATTCTCTTCTTGCAAACATAGAGCTATTTAGAACATAATAATTTTGCCAAAATTCCAAATGAAATGGCTAAATTTCCATATGAACCCAAAAAATTTCCGTGTTTCAAACAAACGGACCATACGATGCCATGCAGAATCTGAACAACAACTAGAGCAACAATATGGCCCGTCATCTTGATCTTGGGTTTATTCAGTTAGAACATGTACAATGGTATAGACAACACCTGTCTGTAATACATTTTTATATCATTTACAGACAGCACTAAAAATAACTCATACAATGGATCATCTATATGGTTATCTGTAATAGTCTCTGATTCAATTAACAGACTGTCTATACAATGGTACATCAAATGTAAAGCCATCTATAAAACTATCTATTAAATAGTAGACATTATCTTTCTCTCTCCTCTAGATCATTTAAAATCCTAGTAGCAGTCTCAGAGACAGTTGATATGTACCATTATAGATGTCTTGACTTTCTAGAGCCAACAAGTGTACCGAACCTCGACTCAACAAGTAACATCTTAGGAAGCTCTCTCTCCACAGATGTTACTATCTATTAATGTGTCACTAGCACCACAAAACCCCCCCTTTAATTACCTACATTACCCTGATCGTCCACGCATTTCTGCTATCAATCCAAATCACACCAAGAAAGGAGCTGATCACACGAACCAAAAGGCGACCATTTCCCTCTCACTTGGTCCCTTTCCCTCCTTTCTCGCCAAGAGCTAGCAATTTCTTTCTCCCTTTCGCCCACTTTTCAGCCGTGGCCACTACGCCGGCCGGATCGCCGGGCCACGCCACCGCACTCGCCATAGGACCACCGCTCTCAAAGGCGCCTTTCAGTCATGTGCACGGCTAGCTTTGCCATTGGCCTGCTTAAAAACTCCGGCCGCCGGCTAGCTTTAACCACTCATGCACAACACTGATGATCTAGTTGTGAAATGACTAGCATGTGATCATCCCTTGTAGCCCTGATGAGTGACAAAGGTGCTCCGGTTTAGTTTAGTGCCGATTCTAATTACATTAAACAAGGGGAAAAGGGGGATTCACTGAATCATACAATGCCTCCCAAGATCACACTGGCCACTCATTTGTTTTATCTGCATCTATGTATTCTACCGATTACACACCCTGCAAAAGTGATAATGCTTTACGGACATGCAGGTTAATTTGAGAGCTATTTTATGATACACTAAATTTAATATGGATCATTCAATATTCTTTTCTATTCAATGGATCAGGTTAGCTAGTATTTATTTATACTTCTTCCGATAGTAGAGCAGTAGGTAATAACCTCAAATAAATTAATAATTAGATCTGATTTTTACCGATCACCGTATACTTATAGTATAATTCGCTGTAAAGTTTTTCTAATTTGAGGTTAAGTGGTTGGCCTGCAAGAGTCGTACATTTCGCCTCCAATTATTTGATGGACTCATATATAGTGTATGGATGTACCCACGTGTGTGTATCTGTTGGCTAGCTAAAATTTTTAGTTATACTAGGGAAGCAAGCCCGGCGCACACGAACGAAAAACGAATTTACAAGATGTATTTTCTAATTTGTGGAGAGTCTCTCACTCTATGCGTTAATCGGGTAATAACACATGTTCTAAAAAATATTATAGATGCCAATTTTTTTTTGGCGAGTTTAACACTCCATGCGTTCACCGAGTAATAATACACGTTTCGAAAAATATTAGAGATTGAGTTGGGGAAAAAAATCTAGAGATAGAGATGTACACGTATTTCTGTTCATAAAAATATTTTTTCCGGGGAAAACGGAGAAAGGACCTAGACATAAGGAGTGGGGACCTATTTGTTATATTTTTGGACCTGAGCGATATCCTTAAAAATTAGAAAAGGGCTCGTTCGCGATTTGTATTTAACGGGAGCCTCTTTCCGTACAGTAGCGAACGGGGGACCTAAACGCAATCCGGGAAATTTTTTCTTGCTTTCACAAAAAAATCGCAAAGGACCTTTTTTGTAAATTCGCAAGGACCTAACCGTGATTTGGAGGAATGGAGGGTTTTTTTCGGAAAATGATGGAGAGGTGGGTGGATGTCTGAGGAGCCTGAAAACCTCCTAGATGTAATAAAGGTATAATAACATGTATGCATGTACATATGCAAATTCCTTTCCTTTCCTTCAGATGCAGCACGCATGATCCAGTGTTGTCCAACTCCTACTCCAGTCTTGCGAGGGAACAGGCGCTGCCTACAGGCCTAGCTAGCTGCCTTCACAATTGCTGTTTCCTGTGTTCTTCTGCCCTAAGGCAGGTATTGCATGCATGCAATCGCCATTAGGCACTGGCTGGCTGACCTTGATCTGCTGCTTCTATATAGTTTCTAGCTAGGCCTGATCTTTAAAGGCGATCGCGCACGTCGTCGTCTTGCGCCAGCCTATGCCGGCCGATCCCTGGACCAGCGGCACGGCTGGCTTGCTAGCCATAGCTTTGCCCCTTCTTCCTCTGATGCTACGTACTACAGCAGGCTGCTGATTCACTCGCTCGCTCGAGGCCAGGGCATCAATAATTGTAGGGGTTTTGCACCGGCGCGAAGGGAGGTGGATATGGCAGTGGCGTGCAATAATGCGCGCTGCCTGCGAATGTCTTTGTTCGCTGCACCGAACAACAGGCTCTACTACTTGTGGTTGGCATTAGTTTCCTGCGTTGGTCAAAGCTCCAAAAAAGGAAGAGAGAGAAGATCACGTATTGGGAGATGATCTTTTCGTAGTCCTTTTCCTCTTAATTTTTTTTTGCAAATCTAATATTCTCATTTTTTTTCTCTCTCTTTAGATTCGACCTTCCTCGCCGTGGAAACCATCTCCTCTACTCCCCATTCATAGCAACCCGCCTTCCGTAGTGGCGTATCCAGAGGGTGGTCCAGGTGGACCGTGGTCCACCCAAAAAATCCTCAACCTAAGACCCAGTGAACGGCGTCGGTTGACGGTTCGACTCTCACCTCTCGTCCTCTCGCGTCTCCCAGTGAACAGCGTCGTTTTCGCTCCCTCGTATTGTGTCGTCCTGCATCTTGTTGTCGCCTGCGTGATCCTCGACAGTCGGCAACGCGGAGCCACAGCCTCGCCACGACGGCTGCTACGGGAGGGTCTTCAGCTTCCGCTAGAACTAGTTCAATAGTTCTGTTCCCATTCGTGATCTGCATGTGTTAGATATTGTAGTTCTTATACTAGTTCATAAATTGCTAGTTGGTCATAATGTTAGATTATCTATTGATTGGGCTGCTGTTCTGTTAATCTTTTGAAGTAGCAGCTATGTTGCTTATTGTTGGCACTAAACCATTTTTTTTGGTTTGCAGCAGTAGGCATCTACTAATTAATCAATTGCTTTGTGAGCATCTTTTGTCATGAGAAAATTAGGCATGTAGCTTCTGTTTCTGCTCCTCTCGACTAGTAATTTTTCTAGCTCTTTGTGAAGGGCAAGTACACTAATTTCAGAGTTAAGCAACTGAGTTTTAATTGTGCTTCGCAAATTATGTGCAGTACATCGACCATTGACTACAGTCTGTACTTCCATGGTATTTAAAAAATTTATGCCAAGTTGAACCATCCATACTCAAAATCCTGGATACGCCACTGGCCTTCCGCGCTGCCCGACCACCTCCTTTGCTCTCTCGTCGTGGCAGCCTAGCTCCTAGCCGCGGCAGCTCGATCACGGAAGGTGCTCCTCCCGCGCTAGCCCGCCTGCTCTCGCGGCTCACCGGCCGCCGTGCTTTTCGATTTTCGAGCACAGGAGCTGCTTCCACGGTGAGGACAGGATCAAATCTAGAAAAAAAAAATGAGACAAGTGGATTGGATTTGTAAAAGATAATGAAAAGATGAGTGCTTTCATGCTTTTCTTCTTAATACAGTTGTACAAATCTTGAAGCAAGTGAAGAAATAAGTAATTACTATCTACCCTTTATTTATACTTAAGAAAAACTCACCTCTCTTAGGAAAAATGGACTAGAAAAGGGGTGATCTCACGCGTTGGACCGTGATGTCATGGCTGCACGAGAGATTCAGTCATGGAGTCGAGGAATCAATCAATGCTCATTGCTAGTTCGTCGCACGACAGATCATTGGAATGGCGAGACGTGGTCAGTGAGATGACCTCTCATTAAGAGAGAGATTATTCTCTCACGGGGATTCCTGCTCATGTGATCGATCAATTCCTGCATCTCGGAGCTCGCTAGCTGGGGAGAGAATCTTGTGCCTGACATTGTCGCATCGCACGCCCGGATTCTGTAAAAATGCGCCTTCCTTTCTTGCTATGGTTTACAACTACCTTTCTGGTCAAAAGCGGAGCGCTGAAGGCTGAACTGAAATGAAAAAAGAAGAGGAGGAAGAGGAGGAGGAGGATTGTTCGCGTCCCGCTGCGTATATTCAGTCGCAACGTCGCATTCTCTGAATTAGGCCGGGAGCAACCGAAGCCTCCTTTCTTCCGGCGTCCTCCCCCTCTCTGATCCCCTGCCATTGCACGATCGACCGAGCGAGACCGCTCCTTTCGGCATCGGCCCCGATCGCGACGGAGCATGGGCCGGTCGTCTCGCAACGTGCAATGCTAGTTAGCTGCTGGTGATCGGCCCTCCTCGATCGACCTCCGGTGTGTCGACGCTTGCGGCTGGAGAGGGGAGACCAAGTACGTGTTTGTTTCCGGGCGCAGGGCTCTGTCGCGGGGCGATCGAGGCTATTAAATGGCCAAAATTCCGGGGGAAAGAGGAATGTCTCCGGTTGCTGCCGGCGATGCTCCTCTGCTCTGCATGTTCTTGTTAATGGCGATGACGACGGAGGCATGGGCTGCCTTGCTGAATATGTCCCTGATGCCGAACGATAGCGAACTGCTCGGCAGGGATCATGTGCACTGTTTCATGTAGGAATTGCAGGTCACAATTTTGCGATAAAAATGTCTTGGGTTCTGCATGTCGTTTTGGCTGGGATCCATCGTCTGCTGGCTGAAAACAGCTCAAAGAAATTTCCTACAGATGCAACGGCGCAAGTCTTTTCGCGTGTTAAAAAAGGAGGAGGAAATTCCTATAGAAAATGTACTGCGGTGTTTCTCTTTCCATGTTTTTTATCCAATGGAAAAATGGGAAAGGTGCAGAAAATATATAGGTAGGTTATCCTCAAAATACAAAAATTTTAATGACACCTCCCTTCACTACTCACTTGCCCCACCCTCCCTAACTCCCTCTCTAACACAAAAATGTAAAATTGGAAAATTTTAAGTTTGAAAATTTTAAATAGGAAGTTTCAACTTGAGAAAATTTCAACTCAAAATTTTTTAAATCGAATACTCTCATATTAGAAAGTTTCAACTAGAAAAAAATATCAAATAAAAAAGTTTCAACTCCAAAAACTTTTCAGCTAAAAAATTATTGGTTTGAACACTTTCGATTAAAAATCTTTTGGTTTGAAAAGTTTTTATTCAACAAACTTTCGATTCGAAAAGTTCCGATATAAAAACTTTCGAAAGTGGTTAAAAAAATACTTCTTTAGAAACTTGAAGGAAAATTTTTTTGAGAAATAAAAAATTATTTTGAGTGTGAGGGGAAGAAATGAGGGTTAAAATGGGATGCAAGGAATGGCGCCAAGTGTCATAAATAGGGAGCTTTTGGGGAGAAGTGAAGTGAGGGAAGCAAGGAGTGGTGCCACTTGTAGCAATGAGAGGACATCCTCACCCAAGATTTGGTGAGGGAAGCAAGAGGTGATGCCATTTATAACAATAAGAGGATGTTCTCACCAAATATCTGGTGAGAGCGTTCTCAAATTAGCAATTTTCAAATATATGTACTCGTATTAATAGATTATCTTCACCTTTTGATCAATCCAGCAACGTTACGATGAATCTAAGGGAAAGGAGGCAGCAACCGGCAATATTCTGGACATGTTGCTTTCGTAGAGTACTATTGACGAGTGCACATTGCATTCCTACTGTACTGTTGATAACGACAAACTAAAAATAAAAAAAAAATACACCAGTGCTAAACCAAAACGGAAATCGCACGTGTCTATAGTAAATGAAGACCCAACGGTCAACAATACATTAGTAAGCAGTGGCTGCAGGAGCTTCAACAAATTACCATGTGTGCAATTTTCTCACCAGGGAATACAGAGGCACAGAAGTTACTGCAGAATATATTCCATACTGGCCGGAATAGGGTAATTTCTTTCGATGAATTAGCATTAGTTAATTTCTATCGATGAATTAGCATTAGTTTTTTTTTTTTGTTGTTGTTGAATCTATCAGAATGCTACACATTCCTGCCTACAGCATTCAGCTCGTGACAATGGCATTGTTGCATTATGGACGACTGTTGGATGTCATATATGCATTGTACGGTGTTCTGGACCTCTTCATTTTTTTTTTTTGATCTCTTGCCGTTTTCCACTAACAAGTACCAAAGTTGTTGCAATAAGTATTCAGAAAAAAAGTTGCAAAACTTGATGGATTGCAATTTACGCAAGGAAAAATTCCCATAGAATCATCGTTGGGATCATGTTTAGAAGGCCATGAGTAGGCACATTGAAACTGAAACTGAAAATGGATTCTATTCCTCTCATCTCCACGATACAAAGGGCTAACTAATAGCAAAACCTCGCGAGAAGGGTACGATAATAGAAACCTTCAGAGCTGAGGCCCAGCCGCCCAGAGATGGATCATGATGATACTAAAACAGCAGCAGCAGAAGCAAAAAAAAAAATGAAGATACAAAAGCGATTGGATAAGAAAAACAAAATGGAAATGGTAAACCCTATGTTCTCCCACGCTAAGATACAAGAACTCTTCTGCCTTTCTCCACAGAGCTGAGGAAAAAGATGACGAGAGGGATGGCCGAGTTAGGGTTGGTCACTTGGATCTCGATACAGACTAGTTCTCAGCTCTTGGACTTGACCAGCTTGCCCAGAAACTCCTTGACCTGTTCCAGCGTGAAAGATTCAGACTAAATCACCTTGCAATCCTGTAAATTGGTTTGGAAACTTGACGTATACCGCTGTACTATTGTATAATTTGTATACTACCTCGGTTGGGTCGCCAAGGGAGAAGGAGGCGTTGGTCTCCTTGGGGATCTTGGACACGAGAATTCCAGCGCCCTGCCCCCTGCTGCGCAGCACCTGACCGACAGGAGAGTAGAACCGTCAGCAACAAGATATATCCCCAACAGGAGTATCTCAGAGCTGCGCGTGCACAAAGATCCGACGATCTGACGCATGGTATTCGGTTCGCGCACCTTGAACGCGTCCTCGTCGGTGCGGTCGTCGCCGATGTATATCGGGAAGACGTCGCTGCGCTCCGTGTACCCTGCTCAAATCAGAGAGATGCATGCTTATGTCAGAAACTCGATCAGGAATGCGAACTGCTGCTGCGCGTGCGCTTCAGAGGTTTGTTTTTGTACCGACCGAGGGACTCGAGCAAGAACTCGAGGGCCTTCCCCTTGTCCCACTTGATCATGGGGCGGACCTCCAGCACCTGTCAAAGCAGGAGGATCAACCGACGACGCATCAGCATTGCACTGACCTTGTTGTAAGCATCTAGCGATGTGAGATGCAGCTGTCCCTAACTGAGTTAATCAAACGTGTGCAGCACTCGCATGGGCGAAATTTGATGATTTGCCCTGAAGTTGATCAGCCTTTGTCAAAGTTGATGAGCCTTTGATCATTTGCCCATCAACTTTGGGTAAATGATCAAAGATTGATCAACTTCAGAGCAGAGCAAACGATCAAATGCCCCACAGTGCAGGTGCCCGCACACAGCACAGACAGAGACGCAACGCACCTTTCTCCCCTGGGTGAGGCGCAGCCCGGGGTACTCCTTGAGCACTGACCGGACTTGCTCCGCTAGCGCGCTCCATCTCTGACCAAGGCAAGGGAAGGAAGAGCATCGTGAGGAAGGCATGCCTGGACTGCGCCGACATAGAATTCTACGCACAGCCTTGAACTACGCATCTACCTTAACGTCGACGCATCGGAAGTGGACGGACAAGCAGAACTTGTTGTTCTCCACCTTGGCCCCCGGGATTGACTCCATCTTCGCCGTCAGCGCGTCGCAAACCTGGACGGGGAGCAACCAAAAGAAGGGAAAAATGTCAACACAGCAGGAGGAGCGCACAGGCAAGAAGAAGAGATGGTATTGCACCAGACGAGCCGCTCCCTCACCTCCCCAATCATCGGCAGGAACTCGCTCGCAGGCTGGCACAGCACTGACTCGGCCTGGTCAAGAGTCAAAACAGAGAGAGGTTCATTAGTAAAGAGAAAAAACAACTCGATCACATCTGATGGAGTACTGGACTAAAGAAACCATGGCACGTATATGCAGAGCAGGGAAAGCTGGTCCCTTGCACGAGAGATCATGTGGAAAATACGATGCAATTGAGGTATATGGAGAGGATGTGGACTAGAGTATCGGCGACCGGTGTTAACCTTGTTGGGCGTGAGGTGGTGGTGGTTGGAGTCGGCGGGGGGCCCTTTGATGTCCATCCCGTGGCTCCCGGCGTAGTACAGCTCCGCCAATCTGACAAAGCTGAACACCTGCAGGCAGGGCACAACACATGATGTATCCTCCTCGTCAGGTCAGCTCAGCTCCCTCACATCGCCATCCCAAACCAGAGCAGCAAGCAAGGATACGCAAGAAAATCAATTTGGACCATTTCGTTGCGAGGAGAAAAGCGGACCAATGAAGCTCCTGCCCAGTGGAGGAGCTTCTAGGTCGCTTGTCTTGTGCCTCTCTCCCTCTCTCTCTCCCTGGCTGGCACATCTGCGTCCTTTTCTTTCTTTCTTTCTTTCTTTCATTGATGAGTCACTCGTGAGCAGAGAGCACTTGCTGCTTTGCATGCCATGTAATTGTACTTGCTGTGCGTGTGTGGCCGTGAGAGTACGAGCAGAGGAAAGGAAAGGAAAGAAATGGCCTTTTACTTTTCAACAAGGGAGGAGCAGGGCGTCTGGATTCTAGAAGGTTGGTGAATGTACCTTTTCTCTGCACCGCCCGCTGACGATCGCCGTCGGGAAGTGCTCCGCCACGCTGCGCACCGCGTCTCTCATCTGCGTGCATGCCAACCAGCAGAGGGGAGGAGATGAGCTTGGTTGGAAGGAAGGAGGAGAACCAAGAAACTAGCGGGGCAGAGCATGCTCTGCTTTCTTATCACCTCGTCCGTCATGACGGCGAGGTCGGGGTCCTCCACGATCGGGGACAACGTGCCGTCGTAGTCCAGGAACATGACGATCTGCTTCCCCTTCGCCGCCGCCTCCACCGCCTCGAACCTGCCCAATGCCGACGGGTGCTTCTCCTGCGTACGACACACGCGCGAAAAGGCCACCTGTTTCAGCGCCAGCCAAGGACGTCCAAGCCGAAGGCCAAGAAGAGACAAGAACACGCGTACCATCCACTCGTCGTGCTCCGCGTCGCCGGCTGCGGCGACGACCGCGGGAGCCATGAGCTTGCGCCTCGGCGAGGAGGCCTTCATGGAGTCGAGCAACGACCCCATCATGGCGACCCCGGCGGCGGCGCCGAGGTCGATCTGCGCGGCCAGCTTCTTGAAGGAGTCGCCGGTCCTCGGCGGCGGGAACGAGAAGTGTCGCCCGGCCGCCACGACGGCGTCCTCGGGGACAGCCACGACGCCGTGCTTCGTCATGGCCAATGCCTCAAATGGCAACCAAGTTCGATCGACCGTCCTCCAAACTCACCAAGAAAAGCTAGGAGATTGTGATGGTGATTAGGGAGTAGAAAATTACGAAGAGAAAGGAGGTGTTCAGGTGGCGTAAAGACAGAGAGAGAGAGAGATGGAGAAATCGATGAGATTTGGTGATTTCATGTTCTACTAGATGGTTGTTTGGGTATTTATAGTTGTGGGCGTTGGGGTTGTGCCTTTGTTTTTTTATTTATGCTTTTTTTTTAACTCCTCTCTAAATCATATGGGACTCTTCTTTCTTCATTGGGTGGTTGGGACTTGGGAGATACTATGTGTCTATGTTTGTGACTGGGACTCTTTTGAGATATGGGGGTGCCTTTGTTAGTTCTTTATTTTGATATGGTCATATGGAGCCTTTTATTGTGTGTTTGGTTGGAGAGTGAGGTGGAATGGAATGGTTCCATCCCAGATTTCAGGGATGGAATGACTCTATCTCAGATTTCAGGGATGGAATGGCTCTATCCCAGATTCTCAGACAGGGCCCACTGTCACTCTCACATTCCAAGTGGGATGGCTGCGATCCAGAAAATTTTTAGAACCTGGCCGTCCCGAATCTAGAGAGAATATCCTTTTTCTGGAACCAAGTCATCCTCAGCTCTTCAACCAAACACTAGACTTGGTGGGATGGGATGGTTCCATTCCACTCCATCCCACTAACCAAACACACAACAAATATTAATACAACTAGTGGGTTGGTAGGTATTCGGTTAATTTTCATGTCAAATCTATTAGATAAAGACAAAAATTGAGACATTACTACAACAAATTAATATGTCGTTTGCAAAATATAGATGCAATTTACACCCGATTGGTCTTTCCTAGCAATTCTTTGGAATGGAGGAAAAAAAGAAAAAAATTATTCATTATAAACTATAATTCATATATTTGTAAAAAAAAAATCTATTGATAAATACAAAAAATAGCGAGGCAATAGGAAAAGAAAAAGAAAATAAATTATGGTCTAGTTTGCATTTGTCATGCTGAAACGTGGGACCTAATTAGTTATACGAATGCTTAGTTACACACGAGTATTTACAAAATAGAAAAGGGAAGTACTGTATGTTAGAAACGTATATTGTATTACCGATGGAAAATTTAATAAAAAAAATATAGAGGTATATAGACGGGGTAATATTTAAATTAAATTCCTCCATAAATGTTTTACATTTTGAGAAACTAGAAAAATAAAGTTCAATCGAAATACTAACAGTTTTTTACAAGAACAAATAGTATGTAAGTAATATTAATAAATATTGAACAGATATGACCAATCAGGTCCAGGAGAATATATAGAGCATGAGATCCAAAATTTGGAAAACATATTATTTTCTTTTGCTAATATAATTCACCCTGGCGTGCAGATATATTATTGACTTTTACCATCAGAATTCAGAAAACAATCACCTAGTTTGAAACCAATGAATTCTAAGGCTCTGTTTGACAACTTGGAATCGGACCGTTTCTACTAAAATCTGGGAGAAATCCAACCAAACGGGCTAAAACTTGGAACGTTTCTTCTTTTTCCACGAGGCTGATATTAATAACCTTTTTAATTTGGAGAAAAACCCTATTTGTGTTTAGTACTAAACACTGGAGCAGTTGATAATAAGGTTAGCGTAAACATGAACAGCCTGGGGGTGAGGTTACTAGAGGTGGCCAAACGGACGGTCCGGCATAGCCTAGCCCATTTACCGAGCGGTCTGGCCCGTTTAGGCTCGGCTAATAAACGTGTCAGGCCGGGCCGGTCCGTTGCCTCGCGGGCTGACAGGCCGCAATGAGCTGGGTCGGCCTGTTAGCTCCAAAATAATTCAAATTTTGAAAAAAAAAAAAAGAAAAAATCGAAAAAATGTTAGAAAAATTAGAAAATCGAACAAGTATGAAAAAAATACAAAAATATTTAGAAAAACAGGAAAATGGGAAAAGTTAGAATAATTAGAAAAGTCAAAGGATGTAGGAATTTTTTTAACAATATATATAAATTTGACAAATCTAAAAATATGAAATAAATTCTAAAATGAGACAAATAATTGGAATTAAATAATGAACTTTATTGATGTTTGGCTACCTCATTAAAATGAGAAAAAGGAAGTAAAAACTCAACACGCGAAAACCTTGGCAAAGAAAAAACAGTACATCCTATAGCTCAGTGGTACAGGAAAAAAGTGAATATTACAATTATTCTTTCTGATCAAAATAAAGATTTTCAAATGTCACCGCCAGCTCAACATTTTCTGTAGTGTGTTGAGCTTGTTGTTCAGCTTATTCCTAATCTTTCACAGTGAAAACTATTTCCACCATCTCACTTGTCATATTTGTTCTTCTCTCCTCGATTATTCTTCCAGATAGACTAAAAACAAACTCTGAAGAAATTGTGGAGACAGGAACTATTAACACATCCTATGCTAATATGGAAAACACCAGATATGTTATCTTGTGCTTATGCCATCATTACAAAATGCTTAAGTCCTCCACTTGTCGCTTTTGGTAGGTGATAGTGTCTGAACTTGACATTGTTGTACTCGTTTCTTGGGGTAGAGCCACCTACACCCATATCTTTCCACGCAGTTTTATTCTTATCTGTTGTGGGTGGTGGTGGAGGTCGTTGTAAGCGAACTCCACTAAACTTCTAATCATACTTAGCATAAACTCCAGATAAATCAACACGAATATTTAAAAAATAACTAGAATAACCAGTGCCTATCACATCACTTAAAAAAGACAGAACATTACCAAATCCTCTAATTTTAACACAGAACATTACCAAATCCTCTAATTTTGGCTCTAGGATCTAAAATAAATGCGAATCATATAACATAGGATTTTTTTTTCTAATATTTCAGAATTTCAGTTTTCATAGCAAAAACAGTTTCACGCAAAATACTATCATTTTCGTGGCTCTTTAAGTAAGTAGCAATTTCTAGAATATTATTGTAACACCCTAAGAAATATGAAACTTTAATGAAGTAAATTTAGCATGCCTCCTATTTGCATTTTGAGAACTTCCTTGAATTCACTTGGTTTGGAGTTTGAGTGCTTTATATAAACTCTTTTCCTTTAAATTGGCCATACAAAAGGAATAAATATGAACTTTACAAAAATTTTGCACAAAATCTAAGTCCCCTAAAATTCACTCAAAGCTTAAAAGCTGCTAACTTCCAAGTGTTTTAATTCCCTCTCCTCCACCACCTCTCCTCCACCCCTTGCTGCCTTAGGGTAGCCTCTCCACCCCAGCACCTCGAAGATCCATCCGTTGGAGCGCTCCGCGATGAGGAGATCCGGCGGGATTGGAGCGAGGAAGGAGATCGCGCGAACCGGGAGGAGATCTATTGGGTTTTCGTGCGTCGGGCGAAGGTATGGCTATGGGACTCCTTGAGGTGGGCCTAGGTACTGTTCTTAGGGTCATTATCATGTTTTTAGATCAATTGGTAGTGCTGAAATTGAGTAGATTAGATGAAATCTAGAAGTTGCCACGTTCTCTGTTTCGGGCAGCTTGAGCAGTCGACCTAGGGTTTGGGTTTTCGTCAATTTAGAGTCGGAATTTGGTCATACGGCTGTTTAAGAAGTTGTAGGTAATTTCAATATCTTTCTGTGGGTATAAAGAACGTCCAATTCTGCTCAGCCGTTTGAAAGTTATGATCGTTTTACCAAACGTATTAAAATCTGTGACGTGATTGGAACAGATCACGGTTTTCTGTAGATTAAACAACTTTAGAGTTCGAATCAGCTTTTCCATATACTTAGAAAAAGTTAGGAAATTTCCTAAGCTACGCGAGGATGTACTCGTTTAATTGATTCGGAGTATTAGAACCCGAGTTATGCCTTTTGGAAGGCTGCTGTCCCGACGGGACAGAACCTCTATTTTTGGGATTTGCGAGTAGTTTGCGATGTCGGGGTAGAAGAGGGTTTGCTTACTGTTTTGTGGGCATGATTGTGAGTGTGTGGTACTCATGTGCAGGTGGTGTGACCCCGGGAGTGCCTTCTACTTCTCGCCAGTCCGTTGCCCGTGGTTGAGGCAAATGTATTGTAATGGATAGCGGTTTGTAGGTTGCTAGTTGAGACTAGATGAAATTGATTATATGATATGATCACTTGCCATGCTTTAATGATTGCCAATGATACGATGAGTATGCTTATTATGTTATGATGCCATGTGTTAATGTACAAGTTAATTATGATGTTGGCATATTTGCATACATGGCATGTTACATGGCTCGGGCGGTGAGAAAGTCATAACTAGTCCGGGGAAGGTCGGTGAGAAAGTTATGACTATTCCGGAGAGCTAATGAGTAAGTCCTACATCGTGATTCCATTCACCGCGGTGAACGGAAGCGAGGAGTAGGCACCCTCCATCTTCGGGATGGAAGGGGGGAGAGGGTGCACACCGACGGGTGTGTACTCAACCATACCGGTATGAGTTTCCAAGGAGACATGAGCATCGCATCGCATTGCATACATAATGGTGATGATATTGATATGTGATCATGAATGAGATGAAAGACATGATATGAGTTGTTGTAGCCATGTAATTGTTTTTGTGTACCATTACAATATGCTTGCTGAGTGTTGAACTCACGCTTGTGCTTTCTTGTTGTTTTAGGTACCATGAGATCGGCATGCGGGGAGAGAATTAGTCACACTTTTACACGTAGCGTCACTCAATTGTTCCCACAGTCACTCAATTGGGTCTTGATAATAAATTAAGTGTGATGCATATTGATTTATGGTTTAGTTTTGCGATATGAGAGTCTTATTGTTCGTTTGGCGCATGGAGACATTGAATGCTTGGGATTAGACTTATATTGTTGTCATGCCTATAATTATTGCTGTTTTAGATGCCTCTTATATTGCCATATATTGCTATGCTATTGATGTTCCTTCAATTCATGTTAAAACAAAGGAAATGCTGCCGAAATTTCGGTTTTTAGCATTTGCTCTTTTGCTGTAATTTACCTTAATTTATGGTATTTAGATGTTGTTTAGCTTATGTTTGGTAGCATTCGGGCATATTAAATGCCGGGGTATTACATCAGGGCAAGCTCAAAAAATTTCATTTTTGTAATGTCCAACATATCCTATTTTATATTCACACAAAAGTAAATTTTCTTGCTGGTAAAATCAATATATTGCATGCTCACTTTTGAATCAGTAAAGATTGGTCTACATCTATTCAGTAGATAATTATCTATAGTTCTCTAGAATTTTTCTAGTATTTTTCGTAATTTTGTACTAATTATTGAGCTATTTTTAGAATTACCAAAATAACATAAAAATAAATTCAACATATGTATAAACATGGAATTATGCTAAGAAAGTAAACCGAGTGACATGAAGCTTCCAATGTATGCTAGGACTAAGGCTCAACAATTTACGGAAGTCCAAATACCTAGAAATTTAGTTTATAAGATTTAATCTAATTTTTAAAAATTTATTAACTATTTTTTCAGGATTACTAGAAACTTCAAAGTCCAAAATGTAAAATTTCTTTACCCCAATAAATTTCTATAACTATGCAGAATTTTAGGGTTTTTTTTGTAAAATTTACCATATCCGCAAGAATACTGAAAACCCTAAGGTTAAAATGCAAAAGTAATATGACCTAAAAGAATTTGGTATTCGTGCCAAATTGCTAACAGGACATGCACCCTGTTAAATTACATAGGCCAAATTGCTGGTGGGTGCGCACGACGCGTGGGTGCTTGCAACCAGTGTTTCAAATTTTGTTTTCGAATTAAATATCGTCACTTATCGAAATCCGAAATTTCACCGAGATCTCGTTATTTCGGATGAAATCCGAATGAAATACAAAAACCAAAATTTGAATCCGGTCAAGTTTTAGTCAAATTTGCCGAGATTTCAGTCAAATTCATCGAGATCTCGGCGAGATTTTACGCACCGTCACACTTTGAATTTTTTAGGGCTTTTTCAATTTCACCGGAATTATGATCTACCAACTGTCCCACATAGTAAACGACGTGAAGAATCCAATCTGGTCAAAATTTGGTCCATTTTTAGTCAAATATCGGTCAAATTTGCCGAGATTTTGGTCAAATTCATCGAGATCTCGGCGAGACTATAGGTTACTATAGCATTTTGAATTTTTTAGGATTTTCTTAATTTCGTCGGGATTATGAAACTCAGGAATTCTGAGATCCAAAAATTCGCCGAGATTTTGAACCTTGCTCACAGCATGGGGTGGCTGGCCCGCCCGTCAACGGGTGCGGCGCGGTTGCTAGTGTCGACATGGGCGCGCTCAGTGCGTGGTGCGGCTCAAGGCAGCGGCGCTGGCTAGCGGGACATAGCGGCTAACGGAGACGCAACAATGAGTGCGTATGATTTTTTTTAAATAATATGTTTTTTAATAAAATTACAAAAAAAAACACAAAAAAGAAAAAAATTACAAAAATACATCTCTGTCGCCAATTGAAATGACGACAGAGGCTCTGTCGCCAATTCAAATGGCGACAGAGGCTTGGCTGAAGGATTATTGTGTCGTGGATTTATTTAGTCGATGGAGTTGAGGTCTCTGTTGCCATTTGAATTGGCGATAGACCCATGTCGCCAATTGAAATGGCAACAAAGATGTATTTTTTGTAATTTTTTTGATGTATTATTTTTGTAAAATTATTTAAAAATATATTATTTAAAAAAAATCGAGTGTGTATAGTTTAAGCGCCAGGCATCCCTCTCCTTGCTGTCCATTGTCGTGTATTATTTGCCGTCATATACTACTTCAATTCCCAAACTTTTTTTTGAACTCATGATACACGTAGGATTGTTAACGAGCTGAGTTCGAATCAGTCTGGCCCTCTGCCAGTTCGAGTTGAGGTTCGAGCTCGCTTGGTCCAAGCTCGAGTAAGCTCGAGCTCGGTTCAAGTAAGTTCGGTAACAAGTTCAAATAAGCTCAACTCAAAGAAGCTCAGTCCAAGCTCGAGTAGATTCAAGAGCTATTCGAGTTCGGTTCGATGAGGCTCGCTAGCTTGAAATCAAGCTTGAATTCAGCTCGTTTGGAGTTTGAATCGAGTCTCTCGTGAGCCGAGCTCAAGTAGCTCATAAGCCTTGCTATTTCCATGTTGTTTAATATTTGGTTAAACATGACTCGATTTCGTAGATTTGTTGGAGAACTGAAGTGCTGTCTGATTTAATGTCGATCCAACGGATAAAAATATGACTTATAATTAAGACAAAAAATTATTCATCTTATTATACGTAAATATAAAAGAGGATAATCAATGGCAAGCAGGGGCGGATACACGCCCCGGGTTGCCCGTGCTGTAGCCCGGGGCCTAGTACCGAAAGCCCATTAAATTTGTTTAAAAAGCTATTAAAAAATGATTAAAAACAGATATTTAATTTAAGATCAGTTAGTCCAGCCCGGGACTTGGGCCTGGGCTGGCTCCGCCCCTGATGGCAAGTATTTCTATATACTCTCCTGAGGACTTGGTCGCAACGCTTGTGCAATCTAGAATTCCTGACTTTTTAATTCCTCCGAAAATCTGCTGGAAGCATCAAATCAAACTACTCTGTAATTTGTCATTGTTCTTTAATTTGCTTCTCTCAAGGTTTGAGTTACTCCATCTTTTATCCAGGAGAAAAGCCTGAGTTATCTTTTGGTGGCCTTTCAATAAAAGGTTCATAGACAACCCAAACCTAACTAACGCACCTTGTAAAACACTGGATCTATGGGCTGTTTCGCCTTTCACGAACACGAGCATGGCATCACCCTGACGATTTTCTCTTTTGTCAAGGAAAAATAAATAGCATCTTCTTCTACGCTACGCCATACAATCGAAATAGAAAATAGGGTATAGGACAATTAATGACTTTGAAAATGCGAAATAGTTGGACATATATTAACTATCATGAGATCTTTTCTTGTAAGCGGTAGGCTTATATCCTTTCTTTCTTAATTCATTATTCCATGAATTTGAGTTATATGACTATAGTTATTGAGGCATGTATCCAGTGTAAATCATTTTTATTATGTAACTCTGTGAAAATAATATGTATAAGTTTTAGAAAATTCTCAAAAAATTACCATACATAGAAGAGGTGAGCTTCTACAACCCTGTAAAATTTTAAGACCAAACTTAATCTCGTTTGAAAGATATGAACTTGACAAGTAGTGATATGAATAGTGCTAAACAGTAAAAAAATCACTATTCAAATGAATTTGTCATTTTCATGTATTTTAAATGTATTGAGTTTGGTCTTCAAATTTACAGAATTGTAGAAGCTCACCTCTCCTATGCATGATAATTTTTAAAAATAAAATAAAATTTTTATATATGATTTTAACGGAATTTACACTACATATGTGCCCTAGTTATAGTAGCTAAATTTTACAGTATGGCCTGAAAGCCTGAATTTGTGCTGACGTGGCAGACAATTTTTTTCCCCATCATGCTTTTCCTGAAAAGAAACCTAGATTCTTGAACACCACAGACTTCACGGACGTCGTAGAAGTTTCACAAGCATCGATCGTGCGTCTTGGGCACGAAGTATTCAAATGCGTGCGAGCAATTTGGAAGATTCTCTCTCTCGTCAAAGTCTCGATCGGCTCCTAGGTCACTACTCGCCCATAGCGAGCGCTTTCACGTTACCTCATAGTTTAATTGTATGCATGCATAATTGATAATTGTATACGATACAATACGCGTGCATCTCCGGTGAAGCTAGGGCGGTGTGAAGACCATGACTTGTGTTCTGTATATTCAACTGCATGTGAAATCACTATTGTACATATATACTTATTCTGCACGTACTATTCTACTGTAGGATTCTCTCTCTCTCTCTTTTTGTTCAGCAGCTTGGGACGAGTCTAAGTCTACTGTCTACGTGACCTATATATTCTTGGAAAAAAAGTTGATGAATGCATGGCTGACCGAATCCTTTGGAGATCGCAGACTCGCAGCTGGTCACCACAGTACAAATTATACAGCAGGACAGCCTTATTAGAAGCTGCCTTGCTTCTTCCTTCTTCTGCTCCGTCCTAGTCTCCTGGGTATGACCCATTGTAACTGTTTTAATTTTGAAGCTGTCTGGACTTGGAGAATATATAGTTTTCCAGATGGAGCTTTTAATTAATTGCAGACGGGTTTAATGTAGACGTGAAACTTAGCAGCCTGGTTGGCGGGGAAATTGTACATTGGTGTGATGCAAGGCGAAAAGAGCTTCCTTATATGAGGTTATTAGCTAGGACGAAAATTTCAGAGTAAGTTGCACATTACATTTGAGTTACACAAAACAGTACTAGATCTAATCATCTAAACGACCTTTCCACGTAACTAGAGGTGGGCGTCGTGCCGGCTTGGCCCGGGCCCATCGTGCTTCGGGCCGGAACCGTGCCGTGCCACGACGGCCTATCGTGCCCACCGTGCCGGCCCGACTCGGCTTTGGCGAGCCCAGGCCTGACCCATTTGCGTTTCGTGCCTACTTCGTGCTGTGTCGACCCAGGCCTGGCCCATTTTTACTATTGTGACGAGCAAAGAAATAAAACACATCACTACTACTAAACTACCTATTTTAATTACTGTGGGATGTTTGAGATAGGGGTCCTGCAAGTGGGGCCTATACCCGACTGGGCTAGACGGGCGGAGTAGTAAGCCCAAAGCCCAGAAGCGCCACGACGGGCCTGGAGGAGGTTTTCGACTTGTTCCCCAAGGCAACTCCCGATCCTTCGGGGAAGCTTCGCGCCACGCCCAAACAACCCGCCAAAAACGAAGCATGCAGCCTGACATTCGCAGAGCCTGCAGACGCTGGAACCTGACAGGGTGGCAGGCGCGGGTCGGGGAAAGCACAACCACCTCTCCAAGACGTAGTGCGCCATAGCCGACGAAGACAAAGTATGTGTTGGTGAGGCCACCATGTGGAGGGCCCGGTGGCGCCCATCTATCATGTATCCTTCCCCCAGGATATAAGGGGAGGAGGGAGAAACAAGACAGAGAGGACGCTCATATATCCAAGACCACAGGACTAGGGTATTATCTCCTCCGAGAGAGCCCGAACCTGTCTAAAAACAGATCGCACTCGCATCTGTGTTACCATCAAGCTCAGATCCCGCACAAATCCCCTAGAATCACAAATCTCATTGCCGGCGAAATCGATCGTCGACAGTTGGCGCGCCAGGTAGGGGCTTGTGTCAAGATCTTCGTCAAGCTTGATGGCTGCGACGAGCGGAGTCTCCACAGTCTTCTTCCCAGGTCAGGTCTTCCGTTTCGGAAGCCTGACCTTCATCTCCAACGACCTCGGGAACCTTTCCCTCTCTAAGGGGACCGTGCTGCAGCACGGTGAGGTTTCCGGTGGGCCATCGTCGCGACTTCCACGCCGATCGGGGGGTCCCCCTGTCTCGCGCTCTAAAGTGCCGAGTAGGGGACCGAAGGCCCGGTCCGGCCAGGGAGTCGGACCCAAGGACGCCGAGGTACGAATGGTGGGGGTTCTCGCCGCCAAACCACTCGGCACCTCCGAGCGCCTGGAGTTATCCTCTTCAGGCTCACCCAGCTCAGCGGCCGAGTCAGAAGAAAGCCTAGAGAGCTGCTGGAATTTCCGTAGAGTCTGCGTAATCGAGGGCTCGCGGGTGGATTCGCAGCAGCGCCTCGACACTTCGGCCGCCGCCGACTTGGAAGGTGGCCGAGCAACTGAACTCGACGCTACGGCGCGATCATGACAGCGCCCGGGCCTGTCAATGAAGACATTATGCAAGCTAAGATGGGGACCAAGCTGTTTTTCGCACTTACAACAGAATATCGTCGCTTCCAAGACACTCCTGGATACCACGAGCCCTATCTTTGAGGCGGGTGATCGATCGCCCGATCGTGGCCCAAGTAAAGGCCATGGTGACGGCGGCATATCCGGCAAGCCAGGCCGACCCGGTAAGCAAAGGAGGCATCACGTGGTCGGTGAGGACCCAGGCGGCCAGCCGGCCAGGTCGGGAAGCCCGCCAGACGCATCATGTTCCACCCCGCGGAGACGACTTGCGACATAGCATCAACCGCGACCTCCGTTCAAACCTCGACGCCAGGCGCCGCGACCGAGAAAGGGAGGAACAACGCTGCCATGCCGACGAGTATGAACGCTACGGCATCCTTCCACGAGATCGCGAAGCACGCCAAGCGCGATCCCCTCCGCGTCGATCACCGCCTGGAGGTTGTCGCGGGGTCATTGAAGGGGTTCGCGCGTTTACCTCACCTCGCCGAGTGGTTTGGCACGATGGGTTTAATCCCAAAGGCATCACTAGGTTTGACGGTGAGAGGACCCGAAGGCTTGGCTACGGTATATGCTCTGCGATCGAGGGCCGTCGTGGGGATCAGTAATGGCAAACTACTTACCGGTTACCCTCTCGCCCCTGGCCCAAGCATGGCTCACTGGACTCCCAGCGAACTCTATAGATTCTTGGGGAGATCTGTGTGAGCGATTCATTTCAAATTTCCAAGGCACTTACGAGCGCCTGGCACCCCTTGGGACCTATATCAGCTACACCAAGGAGGAACGAATCCTTCCGGAGTTAGTCAAAGCGCTTCATGCATAGAAAAAGCACCGTTCGGGATGTCACGGATGCGATTGTGATAGCTGCCTTCGAGGAAAGTCGGCGACCCGATCTCATCAAGAAGATGTCCGGAAGCCACCAACGTCGGTCCGTGAGCTGTTCGCCCTAGCGGACCGTTACGCTTCAGCCTCCGAGGCTTTGGCGGAACGGCGTGATGAGGGGAAGGATCAGGCTGAAACCCCCCGGCGAAGGAAAAGAAGCGCAAGGGCGAAGAGCTGGTGGCAATCGCTGCACCAACTCACCCACGCGCCTCAAAGAAGATGGGTATGACAAGGTGATGAACTTCGCTTTGCCCCTTCCATCAGAAGGGAGACATGCCGCCAAGGATCGCTTCATCAGTAAAGAGATTCGCCCGAGAGCAAGAAGCAGTGGACAAGGTCCAAGTGGACACGCCGACGACAAGCCACCTCCCGGCCGAGGAGGACTATCGTGAAGTCGATCTCGAGCTCAACTACATATTCGGGGCTCGACCGCATATGAGTCAGCGGAAGCAAAGCTCACCGCCGGGACATCTACGCAGTGGAGCCGAGACCCCCAATATGTACGGTGGTCCGAGGTCGCGATAACTTCGACCGCTTCGGATCACCAGATCATGTCCCATTCCCGGCGGTATCCTCTTGTCTTGGCGCCCGTCGTCCGCGACATCAAGCTCAAGAGGGTATTGATCGGCGGTGGAAGCGGGCTCAATGTCCTCTTTGTCAAAACCCTTGGCGATATGGGGATTCCGCGGTCGGAGCTAAAGCGCGGATCGTCGCCTTTCCGCGGTGTCATACCTGGAACTTCTGCGACACCACTCGGACAAATCACTCTGCCCGGTCACTTTGGCGCAAGGAAAATTACCGGAGAGAACCTTGGCTTCGATGTGGCTGATTTCGTGACAGCATATCATGCCATCTTGGGAGACCAGTGGCCAAGTTCATGGCGGTGCCCACTCGCATACCGACATTGAAGATGCCAGGGCGAGTGGTATCATCGCTCTCGCGGTGACATAAAGCGATCTTTCTGTGACAAGGAGAGGCTGCGAGATGGCCGAGTCCCTGGAGGTGCGGCGGGTCGGCGGGGATTCGGCGAAGCGGATTCCGACAAGCCGGAAGGCGGCGTCCCTACCCGCATAAGCGCGAAACCCGGGATCGGCCCAGGAAGGTACCAAAAGAATCCTCCTCGACCCGTCCGATCCGTCGCGAACCGCCTTGATCGGAGACAGGGCTCGGAAACAAATAGGAGGGCCGCTCGTCACTTTTTCTGCGGGCAAGCAGAGGCGTCTTTGCACTGGAAGCCGTCGGACATGCCGGGGTCCCAGGGAGGTGATCGAGCACGCACTAAATGTAAACCAATCAGCCAGGCCGAGTCAAGCAAAGGCTGCGACGATTCGCCCAAGATCGCCGACAAGCCATCGAGGAGGAGATCACAAAGCTGCTAGCCGCATGACTCATCAAAGAAGTGTATCATCCCGATCAAGTTGGCAAACCCCGCTGGCCCGTAAGAAGAATAAAAGCTGGCGCATGTGTGTTGATTACACCGACCTCAACAAGGCTTGCCCGAAAGATCCCTTCGGTCTCCCCCGCATTGATCAAGTGGTAGACTCCACTGCTGGATCCCAACTACTTAGTTTTCTGGACGCCTACTCAGGCTATCATCAAATCCGGCTTCGAGAGGAGGATTGCGAGAAGACTTCGTTTATCACCCCATTCGAGCATATTGCTACATCACCATGCCGTTTGGGGTGAAGAATCTTGGCGCAACTTATCGGTAGCGATCTGGCGGTGTTTTCACCATCGGCTTTCGGACGCCAATTTGGAAAGCATATGTGGATGATATAGTGGTTAAAACCAAGGCAGAAGACAGCCTCACCTCCGATCTGGCCGAGACGTTCGCAAGTCTGAGGCGTTCGGATGAGGCTAAACCCTGAGAAGTGCGTTTTGGAGTTTCCTCAGGAAACTACTCGGGTTCATTGTCTCTCATCGTGGGATCGAGCCAAACCGGAGAAAATCGGGGCCATCATAAGGATGGCCCACGCCGCCAAAAAAGATGTCCAAAAGCTTCTTGGCTGCATGGTAGCGCTTGGCGAGTTTATCTCCGGTTGGGAGTTCGAGGATGCCTTTCTTCAAGCTCCTCAAGAAAGCAGGACCGCTTTGAATGGGACGGCAGAGGCACAGCAAGCCTTTGAAGAACTCAAGGTGTTCCTCTCCACCCCTCAATTCTAGTCTCGCCGGTGCAGGTGAACCTCTCTGCTCTACATAGCGCAACTCATGTAGTCGGTAGTGATAGTTGTGGAGCGGGAAGAATCTGGACACCGCTTCGCGCTTGCCCGGGTTTATTTTGTCGGTAAGTCTTTGGCGAATCAAGGCGCGATATCCTCAAATTCGGAAAATTTGTTGTATGCAATTTTGATCTCGTCCGCGGAAGTGAAGCATTATTTCCAAGGACACTCGATTTGGTAGTGACTTCTTTCCCCGTGGGAGAGGTCCTCCATAATCGAGAAGCTCTTGGAAGAATTTCAAAGTGGGCAGCCGAGCTTGGAGCTTTTCGACGTCTCGTTCAAGCCGCGCCGCCATCAAGTCCAGGCTTTGGCGACTTTACGGCCGAGTGGACCGAATCCTGGCCCGCCACGGAAGAAGAGCGAGTATTGGACCATGCACTTCGATGGATCTCTCATGCTTGGTGGAAGCGGGCGGGAATTCTCCTTGTCTCGCCCTAAGGCGACGAGGTTGAAATCGTCGCTTGGATTCACTTCCTGGCCTCGAACAATGCCGCAGATCTGAGGCTCTCATCCATGGGCTCCGCATCGCCACATCGCTCGGAATCCGACGGTGGCGGTTTGTAGTGACTCGAGTTGGTGGTGAGCCAAGTCTGAAGGATTGGTCGTCGTCGATCGGACTATGACGGCGTATTGCCGGCAAGTCCGAGAATTGAAAGGCAAGTTTGTGATGCAGGAGCTGGTCCATGTCCTCGCCGCCAATAATGAGGTAGCCGAGCGAATTGGCCAAGATGGGAGCCACTCGGGTCGAGGTTCGAGTGGTATCTTCGCCAGGATCTTCTGAACCAACCGTCGCAAAGCAGCGGGAGCCGAGCAAAGATCCTGAGGCCGAGTCCTGCTCATTGATCCCAAGCAGACGGCCCCATACCTTGATTATCTCTGAAGGACAAACTTCGAAGCGGCCGCTCTGGCAGAGCGCATCTCCGACAAGCCAAATCCTCGTGGTGGTTGGCGAGAGCTCTTCGCAAGAGCACGTCAGTGTCCTCGGCGGTGCATTTCGGGACAAGTGGGAAGAGATGCTCCAAGAAATCCACTCGGGGATGTGTGGCCATCACGCAGCGTCAAAGCGCCTTGGTTGGGAAAGCCTACCGCCAGGGCTTCTTCAGCCTACGGCGGTGACGGATGCTAAGGAGATCGTTCGAACTTGCGAGGCTGCCGATTCTATGCAAAGCGGAACACACTTGCCGTGCGCGAGGCTGCAAACTATCCCCATCTCTTGGCCCTTCGCGGTGCAGGGGCTCGACTTAGTGGGCCCACTCAAGAAGGCTCAAGGTGGCTTCGCCTACCTTTTAAGTAGCTATTGACAAGTTCACCAAGTGGATCGAAGCTAAACCGATCGCCACTATCACTGCGGTTAAGGCCAAGGAGTTCTTCCAGGATATCGTGGTTAGATTCGGAGTGCCCAACCGAATCATCACGGACAATGGCACCCAATTCGAGAGTGAAGAATTTCAAGAATGGTGTGAAGGCGTCGGGATCAAGATGCCCGCCTCGGTGGCTCATCCACGAAGCAATGGGCGGTGGAGGCGGGCTAATGGCACTGGTCCTCCAGGGCCTCAAGGCCGAGATCTTGATCGCCTCAAACCATCTGTTGCCAGATGGGTGGAGTTACCGTCGGTACTCTGGGACTCTCAGAACCACCCCAGTAGAGCAAGCGGCCAAACACCCTTTTTCCTAGTCTCACGGCGCAGAGGCGGATTCTGCCCGACCGAACTAGGATTCGAATCCACGAGGGTTCGGAATTACAAGGAGGCCGAGTCCGAGGAGAGCCGAATGGTGGAGCTTGATCAACTCGAGGAGGCTCGGAGCGTTGCAGCCATCCGATCGGCTAAGTACCTCCAGGGACTTCGGC
Organism: Rhipidocladum racemiflorum; assembly: GCA_036346355.1. Classification (NCBI taxonomy): domain Eukaryota; kingdom Viridiplantae; phylum Streptophyta; class Magnoliopsida; order Poales; family Poaceae; genus Rhipidocladum; species Rhipidocladum racemiflorum. The sequence continues at coordinate 34,751,583 of CM070580.1, read as the reverse complement.
GTTACCATTCTCGCAATGTCGAAGCGAGTCTTTTCAAAGGAGATCTGGTCCTCGGGAGGAACGAGCGAGCACAAGCTCTCCAATTTAGGAAGGACCGTACATTATGGAGGAGACGGTCCGTAGGGTGCTTATCGACTCAGGCGTGAAGATGGCGAGGCTTTGGCGAATACTTGGAGCAGCCAGAACAGCTCCGTCGCTTCTACGCATAAGTTATGTACCCGACTCTCACATGCTAAATAAAATGGTGATCCGTTTCATGTTTTGAACTTCTCTTGTGTAATGCTAGCCCGAGTGGTTATTACCCAAGCGGTGTAGCACCTAACCCTGGTCGGCGGTGCAAAGCGCCGCGGAAATAAAGACCGCGATAAGCGGACAACTCCGGCGGTTTATACCGGTAGCGAAGCGGAAGGGTAGAGCACGAAAGCACTAACCACTCGGGGACTACAATTCGCAGCGCTAGAATTTAACCGAGATTCGCCTAGTCGTGGGTTTCTAGTGTCAAAAGCTCGAGCCTCAACGCCTCGTTCTTTGGCGCTGGAACAATGACTAGAACGGTTGATTAAGCGGAACCTTAAACTTCGGGATAATTATGATGGCACGGATTTGGGCAAGATTTAGCATTTTGTTCCATAATATTAATAATTTACATTCTTGACTTTCTTTTTCATTTTCTCGTGCTAAAAAAGGGGAGGCGGCTCCTGCCGCTAATCCTATTGCCCGGTGTCTTCTTTGGTCTTTATACGCATTTGGGAGGCCGGGGCGGAATCGTCGAATCGAGGCAGCGACTCGCGCGACCCAGCGGCGAGAATCTCGTCCTCAACCACCCACGAGGGTGGTATAAAGCGGGACGAGGGCCCTGGCGGCTAGGTCGTCGCGGCGTTCGCGCCCAACCATCTTGATGATGATCTCGGCCACCTCGTGGAGCCAGTGCAGCCTCGACAAGGTGGCCCGCACGGCGGCGTCCTCGCGGCCCCCTCCTCTTCTTCCGCCTCCAGGATAGCAAAATCGTGCTCCTCCCAGAATTCGGCCTCCTCCCAGCTGTAGAGCAGCCCAAAGCACCGTTGGCGAAAGAACGCCGCGTATGGGCCAACGAAGCTCCTCATGTTAGACATGGAAGGAAGCTGGAAGAGGAAGAAGAGGGAGGAGACGAAAGGAAATGGGCGATCGCTCATCAGCGGTGACGCCCTATTTATAAACCATCCCAGCCCCGGAAATCGAAGCGTCTCCAAAGGCAATCAATGAAGCGCAAAAAACAAAGCGGCTGCGCGAATACCAAAGAAGATAAGCACATTGAACAAAATTAAGAGACATTTCGCCAGACACGTGTCACGAGCAGTTCAAGTTAATTTGGCCTTCCCGCTCACTTCGCCCAGTTAAGCGAGAAGTCCAGGGGCTGCGAGCTGGGAGGCGACAATGCAAACCTGGGGGCTGAACCACTCAGCCTCTCGGAAAAGCGTGTCCAGGGCGAGAAGGCCACGGGCTAAGGCCCTAGCGCTTGGGAGCCATACCAGTCGGCTGAAGGCCATCCAGAGGCGCAACGGGGGCCAAAAGACCGTGGCCACAACGTAAGTCCCGACGCTCGAGAGCTGCACTCCAGCCACTCGGAAAAGCGTGTCCGAGGCGAAAGGCCGCGGGCCAAGACCACTGGCGCATGGAAGCCATACCCGATCATTGAAAGCCACCGAGAAAAGGCGCAGCGGGGCCAAAAGGCCATGGGCCTATATTCTAGCAACTCAGACAAGGGGGAAAGAGTAAAAGAGGTCTAGAGCCCACTTAGCAGAGGACAATACAGACAAATTATATTCAAGTGAGAAAAATACAACGTTTCAAACAAGGAGGGGAGGGCCAGCACTCGGCATTAAGGTTCACATCAGAATTCAAGATTCTCTAACAAGGCTTGCGATGTACCGGAGACCTCTTCGAGGAGCGCGTTGGCTTTGTCTTCATCACAGGCAAAACCTTCTTTCACAGCTTCAAGGTCAACTCTCGGATAATGAGACTTGACCACCGCCAACGCCTGGTTCGCACTCATGGTCGCGGACTCCTTGGCATAAGCTTTGATCCTATCGGCTCCTCCAGAGAGAAGCGGAACAGCGTCGTCCCCTGGCGGCTCGGCTCCTTCAATACGCGAAGGTGCAGAAGCGGCTCACGAGCGACGCGCGGCTGATCCGACTCCGTTCGGCGGTGGTCATCTTCTCCTTGCATTACGCACCAAAGCCGAACTGCCATCGAAAACACACCGATGCCAAATCGTTCAATCCAAGTCAAAGAAATTTACCATTCAGCTCCCGTTGTATCCTCTCCAAGCCGACTCGAGCCGAGGTCGAACTTCTGAAGCTTCGGTCGGGCTCTCATTTCGACAATGGTCGAATCGCTCTGAAACACAAGAGCGTCATCATCCTTCCCAAGCTGTCCAAAAGATGTCCAAACCAAGTCGAGGAGGATCTCACCTTCGGCGCATGCTCAAGCCGCCTTCTCCTCTGGATCGTCATACCTTTGGGCCTCAAGCCCGTGGACCTCCTTCCATCTGTCATTTCTTGATCTCGTTGAGCTTGTCCTGATACTTGGTGCTCCTTGAGCTTGGGAGCACCTTGAAAAAAGCTGCGACCTCTGCTCAGCGCTCCCCATGTCATAGGTAACAGGCGAGAATCTCGAGGGCGAGGCAGGCAGGCGAAGAAAGACAAGAAACTCACCCTGACGAGCATGCTACACCTGACGGTGAGCTCGTAAAGCTCCGTCCGAGTTGCTCTCTCCGTCTCTTCGTCCTCTTCCATCCCGTTCTAGTCGGAACCCCCTCCCACCATACGGTCCGATTCGAGGGCTTGGCGGAAGGACCGGCGGCAGTGGCTCTCGATGTACCTCCTCCACTTCGGAGGCGGTGCGGAGTCAAACTTCGTCGGCGGCCGGACCACCCGATGGTTCCAGCGGTCGGGCCGCCCGGCACCAGTGGTGGCGCCCGACAGAAGCGGGAGGGTGACTGGCCGACAGCAGGGTCCCCCTTGAGAAGCCGGTGCACAGGGCTCCTTTTAGGAGACCCCTCCTTTGGGGCGTCTATAGTAGGAGTCTGAATCGGCAAAAGGGAAAACATCTCAGCAGGTAATAACAAAAGATGAGGATTGCCCAAAGAATACCTCCTGGATTCCTTGAATTTCATCCCGAGTCTCATCCGAGTCCAGCACCACTCGGAGGGAACCGGACCAACACCGGTAGGGCTGCCACGAGACGAAGGTTGTGGCTCTGCGGCCGTGATCGGCTCTGGCCGGAAGGTCGAAGAACCCGGTGACGAAAGGCCGGCGGCTTCCTCCGCCGATTCGGCGCGGCTCATCGGCCGAGGTGTCGGCCGCTCGCTTGGCACGAGCATTCCTCGGTAGAGAGAGGCCGGCCGGGCGTCGAGAGAAGAAGGGCGTGCGTTCTGAAAAGAACGATCGCACCTGTCGAGAATCACACATCAGGCAAAAAATCATGGGGCAGTCTTTCGAGAGAGTGGTGCACTCACGGGAGGAGGCCTGCGCCGCCCGAAAATTTGTGAGGGCAGCCTGTTGGTGATCACGCAGTGCCAGGCACGAAGAGGTCAACTACGCGCCGCCAATGCATCTTTCGACAAGGGCGTGTCCGTCTCCGGTGGGATCACGAGACCGCCGTCTTTGGAACCCCAAATGGATTCTCTCCTTTAAGGAGCTGCACCGAAGCTTCACAAAGCTGATCGTGATCCGGGGCCCGTCGACCCTCGGTTCTTCAGATCGTTAATCCATGCGTAAGCTTCGGAGACTTGGTCCAAACCGCCGCCATCAGGGCATCGCTCCGACATCGGGAAGCTTTAGGGGCGCGGCGTAAAGGGAGTGAGAAAAGGGTCAACATTGGCACAATAGAACCACTCCCGCCTCCAACCTTTGAGGAGGTCTTGAGGGGATGACGGCATCTTGTTTCTTCAAGCCCTCTCGCATGGAGCCCAGCGCCCCCAATGATTTGGAGCGGCCAGTTCGGATGAGGTTTGAGCAAGTAGAGGGAGCGGAACAAGTCAAAATGAGGACGTATCCCAAGATACGCCTCGCAAAGCTGAACGAAGATAGTAATGTGAAGAATGGAGTTGGGATTCAAATTGATCAGCTCGATTTCGTAAAAGTGAAGGAGCCCTCGGAAGAAGGCGCTCCCAAGAACGCTAAATCCTCGCCAGAAGAAGGACTCGAACACCATAATCTCATTCTCTAGAGGTGTGGGGTAAGGGTCACCTGCGGTGGGACAGGCGGAGATCAACTCCAGCGGAGGAAGGACGCCGGCGGCGACCAGCTCCTCCAAGCGGGACGTCGTGGTGATGGAGGTCTCCCACCCCGCGGTCGCAGGGTCGGCGTTACCCTTCGACGCTGATAAGGATTCCGAAGAAGAAGACATCTCGGTGAAGGAGACCTAGTGGGAGGAACCGCCGAGGGTCTTGGGCGCGAAACTAGAAACCCTAGGTCGCCCAAATCGCCAAAGGAGACTTAAAGATTTCTCAACCGTGGTGGGGGAAGGGCAAAGGTATCTTCGCCTAGCAAGTTTTCCCTCATTTATAAGGAATAAGCCTTAATTTTCGCCTTCACGTAAGGAAAAAGCAAGGGCCTTCGCTCGATTTGGGGCCGAGATCTAGGGCACGCCCCATGTCGGGCCGATAGGTGAGTTGCGCAAAAGCAGCGACCAGGTGTCAAGTGCAGTTCGAAGTTTGGGATAAAGTCGCCCCATGATGGGCCTGAATGCCGCGCCACGGAAGCTTGGGGCGGGCACTTTCGAACATCCTCAAGCGGTATGCCCCATAATTTGGGGTCAATTGCTGATCACTTGCTTCTTAAGCGTGATTGGAGTACCGTGAGAGGATTTTCACTAAAGCGGTCTTGAGAATGCGCTCCATGAGAGTGCGGCGGTCTTGTAAATGCGAACACAGGCATTACTCTATATGACCAAGGTCGCCCCATGAGGGTCGGTGAGCAACAAGCCGGTTGCAGCGCCGCGTAAGCGAGCGCGGGTACCACTCGACCCACGAGCCAAAGACTACGGTATGCCCCACGAGGCCGGTGAAGCGACAAGCCGGTTGCAGCGTACCTTAAGCGGCGCGGGTACCACTCGACCCACGAGCCAAAGACTACGGTATGCCCCGAGGGCCGGTGAAGCGACAAGCCGATTGCGCGCACCTTAAGCAGCGCGGGTACCACTCGACCACGAGCCAAAGACTACGGTATGCCCCATGAGGGCCGGTGAGCGACAAGCGGTTGCGCGCCGTAAGCGAGCGGCGGGTACCACTCGACCAAAAGACTACGGTATGCCCCACTAGGGCCGGTGGCGACAAGCCGGTTGCGCGCCGCCGTGAGCAGGCGCGGGTACCACTCGGCCACGAGCCAAAAAGACTACGGTATGCCCCATGAGGGTCAGCTGAGCGACAAGCCGGTTGCCGCGCACCTTAAACGGGTGCGGGTACCACTCGGCCACGAGCCAACCAACCACGGTGGCTTCACAGTACAAGTTCTTTACGATCTTTTTTCCCGTATAATCTTTATGACAGGATAAGAGACGGAAATCCGATCCTAAAGCACTTGGGGACTGCTGTGGGATGTCTGAGATAGGGGTCCTGCAAGTGGGGCCTATACCCGACTGGGCTAGACGGGCGGAGTAGTAAGCCCAAAGCCCAGAAGCGCCACGACGGGCCCGGAGGAGGTTTTCGACTTGTTCCCCAAGGCAACTCCCGATCCTTCGGGGAAGCTTCGCGCCACGCCCAAACAACCCGCTAAAAACGAAGCATGCGGCGACATTCGCGAGCCTGCAGACGCTGGAACCTGACAGGGTGGCAGGCGCGGATCGGGGAAAGCACAACCACCTCTCCAAGACGTAGTGCGCCATAGCCGACGAAGACAAAGTATGTGTTGGTGAGGCCACCATGTGGAGGGCCCTGGCGCCCATCTATCATGTATCCTTCCCCCAGTATATAAGGGGAGGAGGGAGAAACAAGAAAGAGAGGACGCTCATATATCCAAGAACACAGGACTAGGGTATTATCTCCTCCGAGAGAGCCCGAACCTGTCTAAAAACAGATCGCCCTCGCATCCTGTGTTACCATCAAGCTCAGATCCCGCACAAATCCCCTAGAATCACAAATCTCATTGCCGGCGAAACCGATCGTCGACAATTACATAGGAGACTAATCACATCAACAAAATATCAAACATAAATGCAATGCTTGAAGATGCCTTGAATCAACAATATCCGCCAACTTTTAGGTCTTAATCCGTGATTTCGTGCCCGTTCATGCCGTACCGGCACGAGTCCGACCCAAACGATCGTGCCGGGTCGTGCTGCCCATCGTGCCCAGTTCTCAGACCTGGCACAGCCCATGCTACAGTTGCGTGCGGCTCGGCCAAGCACAGAACCGTGTCGTGCCGAGCATTGCACCGAACCATCCCATCATGCTTCGGACCGACCCAAATGCCCACCTCTACACATAACACCATATATTGTTCTTCGTTGTCAAGGCCTTCACATGTAACTTGTGATATCTTTATCCGCCTCGCACGATTCGCCGGGTCTAGCTAAAAGAGCACATTCATAAAGAACCAAACACAAAACACATACATAATCCTTTTCCATTGGACTGTTTGGATGAACGTATGTGTTTTGTAGGAAGCGGTGCAATAATTAATCCTACATAATTCGTCATAAATTAGCGTGGTACAGTTAGGATAACAATTATTTGAGGAGAAATTTTATGGTGGTAGTATAAATGTGTAGTAGAAATCACATCTAACTTGATTTGTTAAGGGTGTTTCTACTACTCTACTATCAGATGAAATATAAGTAAACTCTAGTTAATCTAATCTATTAGATCGAAAAGAATGAACGGTTCATATTCAATTTAGTGTACTGTAAAAGAGCTCTTATTGAGAGCTGTCGAGATAGCTCCTTTAGTTGTACTAGTATATTACCTGAAATTCTCAAAGAAACTTCCACTAAATTTCCACACACCCGTTCATCTGGAAGGCATACCCTTGATTCATAGTACCTTTGAAACAAAGGAGCAGCGCATTGTACAGTTATTACTTTTAGGAAAAGGTCAGTTTAACACTTTAACTATAAAACTGGGTATTCAATCTCCAAACATACAAAACCGGATCAATTTACACCCTAATACGGTTTTGATGATTTGGATCCCACTTAAAATGGTCTTTGCCATATTTACAGCTACATCATCGAGTTTTGGTAATGAAGATCCAATTCAAGAGCATTCATATCAACAACATCAACCTCTTTCTCACACATTTTCTCTTTATATACATTCTCTTTCTTCTTATCATCACTATTCATTCTCAGGTTGGATCTACGTCAGCAACAATCAATGACATGGCTGCTAATATAGTAAAAACCACAAAAATCACTCTAAGTTGGATCCCTACCAGTAAACCACCTTAAAGTGTAAATTGACTCGATTTTGTAAATTTAGGTGTTAAATAACTGGTTTTATGGTTGTAGGTGTTAAATAAACTTTTAAAAAGTTAAGAAGGTGTAAAATATACTTATTCCTTATTTTTATTGGTGAAGACAATGTGGCATGACTTTGACTGGTAAAGAACAGGTGTGCACACAACTCCCAACTGTTATATGCAATTAATTAAGCAGGACGTCATAGTACTGATACAACAGTATCATTCGGATTTAGTAGACAGGGACGAATAGCGTATGCTGGCTGGCTACGTGTGGACTGGACACTCTACTCAGGTTTATAAAATCGAATTGAGATTTAAAATGGAAGATCAAACAACAATACTAAAAACAGAAGAGTTTGGAAATAAATAAAAAATCAAAAACCACTCGATTTTCTCGGATTTTCATCAAAAATTGACCGGCCAACTGAATTTTTTTGGCGGTTGATTTTTTGAGCGATTTTCATCGATATTCACCGATATTCGAGAGATTTTTAGCGATTTTGACTGGTTTACATTGCATAATTTTTTTTTAAATTGAATCAGTTTACTGGATGGTTTAAGGTTTTGAACTAACTAGATACCACTGATTTCCACAAAAATCAACCGACTTTCGTCGCTTTGTGAACCTGCTCCTACTCTTTGCCTTGAAGATTCCAAACAGCATACGTATCGATGCCGGGAACGTGAAGGTAAAATTAGAAAAAAGGTTAATCAATTTAATCGTATAAAGAAATCGGAAACAAGACTAGCAGTAATTCTTACTCCGGTCAAAGTCTCTAATGCCGCCATTTGCTATAAGACAACGGCTGGATTCATATTTTCTGCCTTTATGGTGGCTCATATCATGTATATACTCCACCATTTTGTTCTTAACCGGTTTACCGGCCGGTATATAATATCATACCGGTTTGATAAAATTGATAATCGCGATTTTCAGATGATTTTCAATGATATTTTGAACCTGGCACGAACTAGCTATCTAGGTACATAAAAAGCACAAACTGTGGAAGAGGATCAATTGCAGAGTTTATCTGAAGATGATATCGTAAACATCTTAAGTTTTCGCGATACTACCAACTTTACAATACTCCCTGTTGCTGATTGAATATTGCAATCATATCAAAATAGTTTAGTTTTCGGTTCTGTTTATCTGGAGTCTAATAGTTGCCGGCAGGGTTTACAAAATCGTCGAAAACCGGTCGAAAACCGTGCCATGCCGAGCCGGTTTGAAACCCTAAACCGATCGGTAAACCAGTTCAATTAAAAAAATAAAAAAATTTGAAGAAATTTGAAAAAATTTATGCGATGTAAACCGGTGAAAACCGAACGGTTTTTCGAGAAAACCGATGAAAACCGCTCAAAAAATCGATCGCTCAAAAGGCTCACCTCGCCAATGGGTTTTTCGAGAAAACCGACCTGTTTTTTTTTTAAAAAAAAAAATTGAATTTTTTTTGTTCAGACGTTAGGTTTCGAAATATTTCGGTTTTTGACGATTTCAACCAATTTTCGCAAAAAAACGGTGCCAAGCAGAATTCAATTTTTAACCTCAAAACGATTTTATAAACCTGGTTGCCGGGCTCTCCCAATACAACGGCCACGATCTTAATTAAGCTGCATGCTCTCGGAGCCGTGCAGGAACACTCCTGCGCGCATGCGCGGCGTTCGCTGCAAAAGAAAACAAGATCTCCTTTAAGCCGTGCAAAAGGCAGAATTAAGAAGGCTAAGATAACTTGATCCTTAAGTAAGTCTGTGAGCGTGTGACTTTGTTGCAAATAATGCACAGGAAAGTAGAAACGGGAGACACAAATTTTACGTGAAAAATCATTTAAGAAAAAATGATGGGCATGTACACGAAAACAAATATCACTGAATGCAAAAATGTTTACAAGTAGGCTCTCTTTTCTGTTACTCTATCCTATAGACTAAGATACATATTTAAAACGGTATATAAAAGACTCCATTTAAAAGCAAAACTCTGAATTAGAGTAGGAAATGAATTCGTATCATACTCGAACTCAATCGCTACCTTGAGACGAATTCTCTATGTAGCTAAAATAAAACGCAAATCTCCTCGAAACAGATCAGCATGAACATCTTAGTGGTTGAAAGCCTAAAGGACTAGTGAGTGATACCAACTAAGCAATGCTCATACTTAGTGGTAGGATCTGACTTTGTCTACATATCAACTGGATTATTATGAGCACTTATCTTGCTAACTATAGTGTCACCTTGAGAAATGACACATCAAATGTAGTTATATCTTTTTTAGTAGAGAATGTAGTTATATCTGACATCAATGTGCTTCGTTATCTCACGGAACTTCTGATTCTTTGTGAGACAAATAGCACTCTAATTGTCACAAAATATTGTTGTACAAGACTTACTTCTACAAAGCTCAGAAAACAAACATCTCAGCCAAACAGCTTCTTGGCAAGCTTCAAAAATAGCCAAATCCTCATCTTCTATAGCAGACAATACAACGGTAGATTGCAGACTTGCCTTTCAGCTAACGGCACATCCTCCAACAATGAACACATAACCAGTAAGAGATCTTCTCTTACCCGAATATCCAGCAAAATCTGAATTCACATAACAAATGAGTCCATCTCTAGTCTTTCCAAACTGTAAACCAATATTAGAAGTGCCCTGTAAATATATGAAAATCTACTAAACTGCTTTTCAATGCTCTTCCCCAGAATTTTTCATGTATCTACTGACAACATTCAATGACTGAGATAAGTCAGGGTGGGAACATATTATGTCATACACAAGTGAACCAATTGCACTGGCATATGAAACTGTAGATATGTTGCACATATGCCATAAACATGAATAAACTTGTATATAAACTCGATTTTAACAATTGCATAACCATTGAACCATTTGTATTCATCATATCACATGCAGGGATCAAACATGGCAACATTAAGATAACACATGGATAAACTATAACATTGGGAGACAATATGGCCACCTAAGCCCCCACTACAATACACTTGTCTTCAACCTCGCAAGACGGAGTGGCGAGATGTTGATGGCACTCCCGGGGTCACACCACCTGCACATAGGTATAATACACTCAAAAACATGCCCACAAAACAACACAAGACCAATCAACTACATCGACTTCGCAACCCACTCCTAAAACCCGAAAAATAATAATCTGTCCAAACGGGACAACAGACTTCTAATGGTCATAACTTGAGTTTAACAACTCCAAATCAAGTAAACGAATACATTTTGTCAAACTAAAGGAAATTTTCATCTTTTTCTAAGCATTCGAAAAGTCTCATTCGGCCTCTAAGTTCCTCTAATCTATAGGTGAACACAGACTATTCCAATCGCGACATAGTTTGGACAGCGTTTGGTAAAATGGCCATAAAATTTAATCGCGACATAGTTTGGACAGTCTATAGGTCAAAAACATTATGAAATGTGAAATCGAAGGTTGAAACCATACGGTATGAAGTTTAATCGCGTTTTCGGGCCGATTCCGGGAGTTTGGGCCTTTCCGGGGAGGTTTAGGCCTAAGGGAAAGGACCGTGGGCTTTGGTGGGAAGGTGTTTGAGTCCATGTGGGAGTAGGAGACCTGTTTGGGGCTGGTTGGTGCTCCTCCCCTGCCCTTTTTGTGCGCCCCACCCCTGCCCCTTGCGCCCCTCCCCTCCCACTTGGAAGCCTTAGCCGCCCCTAGCTCTCCTCCCACGTGCCCCCTCCCTCCCTCACGCCTCCTCCCCACCTTGTGCGCCTCCCCTCCCCTCCCCTCTCCACCACCCCTTGCTGCCCTAGGGAAGCCTCTCCACCTCACCACCCCGAAGATCCGTCCAATGGAGCGCTCCGCGACGAGGAGATCCGGTGGATTTGGAGCGAGGAAGGAGATCGCACGAACCGGGAGGAGATCCGTTGGTTTTTCGTTCGTCGGGCGAAGGCATGGCCACGTGAATCCTTGGGGTTGGTCTAGGTACTGTTCTAAGGATTGATATCATGTTTTTAGAAAAATTGGTGGTGCTATAATTGGGTAGATTAGATGAAATCTAGAGTTTGCCACGTTCTCTGTTTCAGGCAGCATGAGCAGTCGACCTAGGGTTTGGGTTTTCACCGATTTAGATTCGGAATTTGGTCGGCCTCCTGTTGAGGAAGTTGTAGGTAATTTCAATACGTTTTAGTGGACATAAAGAACGTCCAATTCCGCCTAGCCGTTTGAAAGTTATGCTTGTTTTACCCAACGTGTTAAAAACTGTGACGAGATTGGAACAGATCACGGTATTCTATAGATTAAACCACTTTAGATGCCGAATCAGTTTTTCCGTATACTTAGAAAAAGTTAGGAAATTTCCTAAGCTACGCGAGGATGTACTCGTTTAATCAATTTGGAGTTTTAGATCTCAAGTTATGTTCGTTGGAAGTCTGCTGTCCCGACGGGACAGAACCTCTGTTTTTGGGTTTTGCGAGTAGTTTGCGATGTCGGGGTAGAAGAGTGCTTGCGTACTATTTTGGGGGCACGTTTTGAGTGTGTGGTTTGTATGTGCAGGTGGTGTGACCCCGGGAGTGCCCTCATCCTCTCGCCAATCCGTCGCCCGAGGTTAAGGCAAGTGTATTGGAATGGGTATCATTTAGATTGTTGCTAAACTTGATTGGATACAACTTGCTTTATGATATGATGCTAAGAATGATGTATGCCTATGACATGATGAACATGATTTCATATTGATTATGGTTGTGTGGTATTTAATGTTTATGCCAATATTTACATGTTATGTCATATGTGCATTCATAATGGAAGAGGCGTCCCATGCTGATGCGGGCCTCTGTGTTCACATGTAGTGAACACGAAAGACCTACCTCGTAGTCCCATCCACGTGTGTGCATGGGAGGCGAGTCGATGAAGTAGGCACCCTCCTTCTACGGGATGGAAGGGGAAGGGGGTGCACGCCGACGGGTGTGCACTCCGCAATACCGGTATGTGCTTCGTGGAGATATGAGCATTTGCATTGCATACATGATGATGAAATGAGTACAATGATGATGAGACATGAGAATGATATGGTATTCATGGTGTTGATCATGGTATTTAGTGATGATAACATTAAATTGTTTTTTTTATGGTCCATTGCAATATACTTGCTGAGTGATGTACTCACGCTTGTGTTTTATGTTGTTTTTAGGTACCATGATATCGGCATGTGGGAATGGGCAATAGCTACACATCTTCACGTAGTTCCAGTCACAATTACCATCTTTTAGTCATGATCATAATAAGTGCCATGAATTTGATGTATGGAATAATTTAGTGTGCTTGTGATTCTTATTCGCTTAGCTATAGATCATGGATTGGTTGGATTTGGTTTTATTGGTTTATGATGATGCTTTATCCATTATATATTGCTACTTTAGATGTCCTATGTTATGATATATTTTGCCATGAAATTGCTATTGTTCCAATTCATGTTAAAACAAAGGAGATGATGCCGAAATTTCGGTTTTTAGCATTTGTGCCTTTGCTGTAATTTGTCCTTATTTATAGTATTTAGGTGATGTTTAGTCTATGTTTGGTAGCATTCAGGCATACTAGATGCCGGGGTGTTACACCTCCCCAACCCCTACTAATTAAGTGCTACTCTCTCCCTCCTTTTACTAACAGTGATGCTATTCCAAAACTCATAGCAAACAATCAACATGCGATTATTGAATTAGAATGTTCTTGTTGTTCATGGTGATGTTGGGAATGAATAATCCTAGAATGCGGTTGGTGGCAGTGAGTATTGAGCGACATATTTGTCCAGATTTGTGCTTGTGCATGCTTAAAGCAAGGATGTATTCAGTTTATGGAATAAATTAGACAATCGTTTATGGCCATAGTGAGTACATGGCAAATCTTAAAGTATTGGACATGCAATTGTGTATAAGATCATGTTGTTGATACGATGTTGTTGTTGTAACTAGCTATTTCCCTATTTATCATATTATGCTTATGTCACTGCAATATCCATTTTAATGTTGAATAGAACTATACATAGAAATTTAAATGCACTATAGCTATGTTTTACTACCATGTATTATTTCTGCATGCTTAAGAGAAGAAAAAGGTAACCAATTTAAATGATTGGCACATTCTGGCTGCAATGAGGATGGAAGGAATGGTAGAAGAAGAAGGAAAGAGACAAGCTAGTTGTCTCTCTGCTTCTCCTTTATGACATGCTACTTGTCTTCAATAGGAAAAGGATATGAAGGCAACAATGAGGGAAGAGGTGCAAAGCCAGCAAAGGTGGTTGGTGGAAAGTGTGGGCATGTTTTTATAGGAATTTTTTACTGTTCTGGTCTTGTTCATCGATGTTTTTTCGAAAATAGCCGCGCAGCGGATGAAATAACAGAAATAGCCCCTACACAGTAACATTCAGCGATTCCCATCCACGGGAAAAATTTTAAAAAAATTTCCGCGCCGAATCCAGCAGGCTTGGTCAGTTGGAAATTTTTTATTTTTTTATTACCTTCAGCGGATCCAGTCCGTTGGTTTTTTTTTTTACCGGCCGCCGAGCGCTACAGGAACCTCAAGTGGTTTGGAACCGCTGGAGGTTGCCATTTCTTTTTTTTTTTCGCTACAGGATGCTACAGGAAGTTGAGTCCATTTCTTTTTTTTTGGCTATAGGGCGCAGGAACCTCAAGTGCTACTGTCAAAATACGACTAATTTTTTCTGTGTTTTGCAATTCTTTTAGCTCAAGGTATATTTCTCCGCTCTCCCTAACCACTGTAAAAAAAATTGCATTGCGTCGCGATCGCGCAAAACAAAAATCTCGCCAGCCCCAACTGCTTGAATAATTTTTTACACTCAGTCCACTGAATTCTTGGGATTTCGTCGCGACCATATATATTTTCAAAAAAAATACACACAAATAGAGGTACTACACTAAAAAATCATAATCGTTTTTTCCTTCTTTCTAGCAGAATAGTCGTGCTTAAATTTTTTAGCGAGAATTGATGTGCTGGAGATTCCTGTAGCGCCCTGTAGCGAAAAAAAAAGAAAGAAATGGGCTCAACTTCCTGTAGCGCCCTGTAGCGAAAAAAAGAAATGGCAACCTCCAGCGGTTCCAAACCACTTGAGGTTCCTGTAGTGCGTTTTTTTTATTTCGTTTTCATTTTATTCGGTTGTCGTTAAAAAAAATGAACCAGCGGACTGGATCCGCTAGAGGTAATAAAAAAATAAAAAAATTTCAACAGACTGGTCCGCTGGATTCGGCGCGGAAAAATTTTAAAAATTTCCCGCTGATGGGAATCACTAAATGTCACTGTGTAGGGGCTATTTCTGTTATTTCATTCGCTGCGCGGCTATTTTCGAAAAAATATCGACGAACGAGACCAGAACAGTAAAAAATTCTTTTTATAGTAGGTAAAAGTGGCGGTTTTTTGGTGCTCCTCACCACTTGTCTGTTCACAAGCGGCAAGGGAGAGCATGAGCCAGGAAGTAAGCTTTCAGATGGACTCTTTTGTGATAAAAGAATAGCTCAAAGGTTAATTTGTGTAAAAATCTGAAGACTAAAATGTAAATTCTGATGTATAAGGACTATAATGTAATTTACTTTGACAATTATGAATGTATTTGGGTATGTTTGATACTCTTGAGTGATGATGGTTACAGTTGTATGTTTAATTATGTGAGTGAATAAGAGTTTAATTATTGTTAATGCATTTTAGATGTTCATGATATATATATATATATATTTATATATGTATATATATATATATATATATATATATATATATATATATATATGTAGGCAACATATCCAGTGAAAACCCTCCTTACCGTGAAAACTCCGTGAAACCCACGTATAATTTTTTGAGATTTTTTCAAAACTTTTACACATGGGTTTCACGAAGTTTTCACGGTAAAGGAGGTTTGCACTAGATATCTCCCCATATATGTATGTATATATATGTGTGTGTTTCATTAGAATGCATTCTAAATGTGGTCAAAATTTAATTGTGGCTTAGCCAGCTAACGGAACATGACAGGAGTGTACTAGTGATTTAACAGTTTAGGTCAGTGATTTTTGGACAGGGTTTTACAAACAAGCGCCATCTTGACTTCTCATAGAGAAAACCTTGTGTCTCAATCCAGCAGTGAAAGACTATACTTCAGAGTTACTATGCGGAAGAAATCTTAAATCTACTCATACAATTTTGTTTGTACGTACAAGATAGTACAAACTTCTTGTAGCCTTCCTTGTGTAGACATAGCAAAGATTTGTGGAATCCTGATACACAGCAGAAATCATCAAATCTTCTATACTTTGATACCACTTGTTACAAATAATGTACAGAAAAATAGAGACAGATTATACGAATTTTACGTAAAAAACCGTTTTAAGAAAAATTACGAACGCATAAAAGCAAATATCACTATGAGAACATCTCTACTATTCTAAAGCAGCACTTGGTAGCAGTGGTCCGTTCTTCCCACGTCATTAATTGTCGTTTAATTGCCTTGCTTAATTGCCCTACGCAAGAAACGAAGCGTTGCTTTAATTAGCCAGCTTTCGCAACAAACGAAGCGTTAAAGATAGATGTTTGATCTTGTAAAATAATTTTTTTATTTTTTAATATTTATTTTTCGTAGCAACGCACGGGCATGTAACTAGTATTTATAATAAGACTCTTTTCTCTTGCTTTATCGTATGGACTATATATATATATATATATATATATATATAGGATAACAGAATGGGACACCATGGTGCCTAGGCACCCATGATTTTAAATGCGTTAATTCAAGTCAAATTTGGATATATTTTTCAAAACTTTCAGTTTTAGGGTATATACTTATCTATAAGAATTCAAATGAAACACATACCTTTAAAAAAATATACTCGAATTTGAAGATTTGAATGAATTTAGATTACATACTTTGCTGATTTATATGTATGATCAACACATACCTACAATCAAACTATCATCAAAAAAGGAAACATTAATTTGAATTTCAGTTCAAACTTGTTTGAACTAGTTAGTAAACTAGTTGAACTCAACATCCTAAAAATTTTAAAAAAAATCGCATACAAATACATATGAAAAATACTCGTTTTGGATCATGGTGCCCAGGCACCTTGGTATCCCAGGTAATTGTACTATATATATATATATATATATATATATATATATATATATATATATATATATATATATATATATTAAAAGGATATATAAAAGACCTATATAAGAATCGAACCGTGAGTTAGGGTAGAAGGCGAATTAATTCGTATAGCAGTTAGTGTCAACGACTGATCTGTACGGCTGCGTGGACAGAGATGAGCACCGGGCAAACATGGGAAAAATCGTATTTGATACAACAGTAACCGCGAATTTACGAAACGGTACAACATTCTGCCGTATTTACAAAAAAATCGGTCATCTATGGGAACCCACAAACCGGTGATGCATCAATGGGAACCCACAAACCGGCCAAGGAATGGACGGTGGATGGGCTACCGGCCAAGGAAATGAATGGTGGATGGGGTACCGGCCAAGGAATGGATGGTGGATGGGGTACCGGCCAAGAGCTTCACTGGTGAACGGGCTACCGGCCAAGGGCTCGGTCGACGAGGTGGCCGGCTTTGCCTTCGCATTCGGCCGAGGGAGCTGCTTTAGCTCGATTTGACATTTTCTTTCGGCGTGGCTGCATGCTTCCGTGATTATAGAGATTGAAGATGCTGCCTCCTGCTTTTCCTTAGCCATTGTTCGGAGCACATGCATTTGCCTGCCGGTTATGGCTATAAGAAAGGAAGGAGGGAGCAAGGAGAGAACGCATAAACGCAGAGAGTCATCCAGTGTGAAGTTCGACCGAGCGAGCAAGTGAGTGAAGTTCCAGCGTGAAGTTCGACCGAGCGAGCGAGTGTAGTTCCATTGTAGCTACTCCAACTACGCTCTGGGACGCGGCTATTTGAGCAGACACAGTACTAGTGTATTCATAGCTTAACTATCATGTGGTTATGTTATCGCTTTACCTGTGAAAGTGAAGTAGTGTATTCATAGCTTAACTAATAATTGGTTTATGTTTTGTTTCTGCAGAGGAAATCACGGTACTGAGACCACCGAAGTCAGAGAAATAAAGGTGCACATTAGTCAAGTTTACTGCTTTGCATAATTAATGCTGTACTTTAAAATTTTTGCAGTAGCTTATGACATGATATATTAAGCCTAGTTATTCAGTGCAAGTAACTGTGCATGGTCAGTAGAAATAATAATGGTAAATGAGTAGAAGATGAAATTACATTATATTGAGTAGATTATTCGAATGACTGTGAAATTTGTTTGCGTTTAGTACATAATTCGAATAACTCGGAGTACATAAAATGACTGTAATAGTAGGTGGATTATTTGCGAAATGATAATTTAACTGCAGAAATGACAAAATTTCTCGGTTTCATTTGTCGGTTTGTGTTCTTGGACCATAATTAAAATGGTGATAAACTGTTGCGGTAATTTTGTTCACCAATGATTAAAAATCATTGGAATAAATTTGTAATGATCGAAAGGTTTAATATTTGTGCATTTTTTAATTTTCAATTTGGTTAGAAGTGAGGCTATGTTCCATTTCTCGATTTCTGTTCTTTAACCCGAAGAATTTATGAATTAATCCTAAGACCTAAATATTCTAAGTCTGTAAGAATATTTGAATGGAATAAAAAGTGAAATTAACTCTTATCGCATAAAATAACAACCTTGTTTTGGGACTATGAGTGTTTCTGGAGGTCAGGACCCTCTGGCAAGCTTGCACTGGAACGTTGAACTATCTCGGAGGCTTGGACCCTCGATGACCATAGGACTATTTTAATTTGAGACGATTATTCGCTTGAGCGAAGAAGCGTATTTATTTCTGCATTTAAGGACTGTTTTATTTCGGACGATTATTTGCTTCGAGCGAAGGGCATTTGTATTTTTGGGCGTAATCACCACTTGGACCCGAAAGGAGTTAACCTCCTTTCTGAACATAATAAATCGAACCAACGTAGCTGCTTAATATGACTTAAAAATTGGTGCACCGAACTTCTGGACCTTGGTAAGTTATTTTGCCTTAATACTTATTTTGCTTCTCACTGAAGTTTTTGCTTTGTGTAGATACCGATGTTGTAGAGACCGCACTCGTTGACCTCGACTCCATTGCAGAAAACTCCGAGCAAGGTAAGCACCTCCTTCGATCATGTTGTTCCCATTATTTTAGGCTGTGTGAGACTTGTAGAACCGGTCAGGATAATTTAAATGGGTTAATAATGCGGAGCGCAGCCGATCAATCAATTTAATAAAGCGCGATAGCGAAGGACCGTTTTTTTTGGACGTAATCACCACTTGGACTCGAAAGGAGTTGACCTCCTTTCCCAACTTAACATCTCGAAGCACCGTAGCTGCTTAATCTGATCTAAATATCGCATTATTTTTGGACGTAATCACCACTTGGACCCGAAAGGAGTTGACCCCCTTTCTGAACACAATAACTCGAACGAACGTAGCTGCTTAATCCGACTAAAAAATTGGTGCGCCGAACTTCTGGACCTTGGTAAGTTATTCGCGAAGCGAAGAATTTGTTTTATTTTTGGACGTAATCACTACTTGGACCCGAAAGGAGTTGACCTCCTTTCTCAACTTAATAAGTCGAACCAAATGTAGTTGCTTAATCTGACTTAAAAATTGGTGCGCCGAACCGTTGAACCTTGGTAAGTTATTTTGCCTTATTACATCCTTCGCTTCTTACTGATGTTTTTTGCTTTGTGTAGATACCTCTGTTGTTGACACATGGTAGTTGTCCTCGACTCCGTTCCAGAACAGTCCGAGCAAGGTAAGCACCTCCTTCGATCATGTTGTTCCCATTATTTTACTTAGATTATGTAGGCTGTGTCAGACTTGGAGAATCGGTCAGGATAATTAAAATGGGCTAAAATATTGATCGTAGGTGGTGAATCAATTTAATAAAGCGCGACTATATAAAATCGAGTGAAACCTTTAAAATGTGAAGGAAAAATTTGTAAATCCTATAATAATATGATTAAGCGATGTGGGAAAAGGAATATGAATTTGTAGATAATTGTAGTAGTTTGTAATTTATTAGTTGTTAAACGTAAGAAATAATTAATGTGCTATAACCTGATTATTTAACCATTAAAAATTATGAAGCCACTTTTGTTATTCTCAGTAGGAAGTAAATAACATGTATTCGTAAAAAAACTTACGGTGTACCAATTAGCATTTGTTCGGCAGGTCATATCGGGAACCATGACAAAGTTAAAGTATACCGTAATGCCGTAATATGTTGCCGCAATACCCCTAAGTTTTATTGTCAACGTTAACTTTTAAGCCTTTTCGGCAGCCCGTAAAATATCACGTTTAAATGTAATTTTTGGCACGAATACTGCAGATGTGCTCTTTGATATATGGAGTACCCTATTCTGGGAATATATTTTATTGACACCTTTCTTTGGTACAAAAATATCTTTGCCATAATACCCTAAGTTTAATTGTCAACGTTAACTTTTAAGCCTTTTAAATGATGCGTAAAATATCACGTTTAAATGTAATTTTTGGCACGAATACTGCAGATTTGCTCTTTGATATATGGAGTACCATATTCTGTGAAAATATTTTATTTACACCTTTCTTTGGTACAAAAATATCTTTGTCATAATACCCCTAAGTTTTATTGTCAACGTTAACTTTTAAGCCTTTTAATGGCAGTAAAATATCACGTTTAAATGTAATTTTTGGCACGAATACTGCAGATGTGCTCTTTGATATATGGAGTACCCTATTCTGGGAATATATTTTATTTACACCTTTCTTTGCTACAAAAATATGCTGCCGCAATACCCCTAAGTTTAATTGTCAACGTTAACTTTTAAGCCTTTTCGACAGCCCGTAAAATATCACGTTAAAATGTAATTTCTGGCACGAATACTGCAGATTTGCTCTACGATATATGGAGTACCATATTCTGGGAAAATATTTTATTTACACCTTTCTTTGCTACAAAAATATGCTGCCGCAATAACCCTAAGTTTTATTGTCAACGTTATTCCTGGTAGGCAGTGAAGAACATGAATTCGTAAAAATACTTAGGGTGTACCAATTAGCTTTGATATGATACCTTATATCGGGAGCCATGATGCAGTTAAAGTAGACCGTAATGCCGTAATTGATGAGAAAAAAAGAACAAGATAAAGAAAAGAATAGCAAAGGAAAGAGAAAAACAAGAAAAACATCCCATTTGAAAGAGTGTTGGGAAGTAACAATCTCAGGCTGTGCGAGACCTGTAGAATCGGTCAGGATAATTAAAATGGGTTAAAAATAATCATGGCAGCCGGTCGATGAAGTAAACAAAGCGCGATCATATCAAACCGAGCAAAGCCTTAAAAATGTGAAGGTAAAATTTATAAATCCTAGAATAATATGATAAGCGAGTTGGGAAAAGGGATTTGAATTTGTAGATAATTTGAGTAGTTCGTAATTAATTCGGTGTTACGCGTAAGACATAATCAATCTGGTATAACGTGATTAGTTCACCATTGAAAATTATGAAGCCACTTTTGTTATTCCTAGTAGGCAGTAATAGATAATTTGTGCAATTTTTAAATTTCCATTTGGTTAGAAGTGAGGCTATGTTCCATTTCTCGATTTATGTTCTTTAACCCGAAGAATTTATGAATTAATCCTAACACCTAAATATTGTAATTCTGTAAGAATATTTGAATGGAATAAAAAGTGAAATTAACTCTTATCGCATAAAATAACAACCTTGTTTTGGGACTATGAGTCTTTCCGGAGGTCAGGACCCTCTGGCAAGCTTGCACTGGAACGTTGAACTATCTCGGAGGGCTGGACCCTCTGATGACCATAGGACTGTTTTAATTTCGGACAATTATTCGCTTGAGCGAAGAACTGTATTTATTTAAATCTGAAGAATTTGTTTTTATTTCGGACGATTATTCGCTTCGAGCGAAGGACTGTTTTTTTTTGGACGTAATCACCACTTGGACCCGAAAGGAGTTAACCTCCTTTCTGAACATAATAACTCGAACCAACGTAGCTGCTTAATATGACTTAAAAATTGGTGCGCCGAACTTCTGGACCTTGGTAAGTTATTTTGCATTATTACTTCTTTTACTTCTTTCTCCTGTTTTTGCTTCGTGTAGATACTGAAGTTGTAGAGAACGCACTCGTCGACCTCGACTCCGTTGTAGAAAACTCCGAGCAAGGTAAGCACATCTTTCGATCATGTTGTTCCCATTATTTTACTTAGATCCAGTTGTTCTGAAGAAATGTATGTATGCATGCGTTAATTTTCGTAAAGTTTGTAGATATATTCCCCGCATTCCATTAAAATTTGACATGACATCGTTGGTAGATTCAAGATTGGGTTAGACATGTACAAATGTTCCATTTCTCAGTTTATGTTCATGTACCCGAAGAATTTAGGAATTAATCGTAACACCTCGAAACCTGTACATACGTAATAATATTCAAATGGAATAAAAAGTAAAATTACTGATATAAAATTGAGTAAAGCCTTAAAAATCCAAAAGTAAAATTTATAAATACTAAAATAATACTATAATGTAGTTGATCAAATAAATTTGAATTTATAGTTAATTTTTAGTAATTTCTAATTTAGTTGTTCTTCAACATAGGAAGCAATAAATTCGATATAACCTGTTTATTTCATGCTGAAAAGTTATGATACAGTATTGAAAATTAGATATGGGTTAAAAATGCGGAGTGCAGCCGATCGATCAATTCAATCAATTTAGGCAATTTCAGGATGTAATAACCTAGTAGGTAGTGAAGAACACGAGTTCGTAAAAAAACTTATGGTGTACCAATTACCTTTTATACGGTAGCTCATGTTGGGAGCCATGACGCAGTTAAAGTATACCGTAATGCCGTAATTCATGAGAAAGAACAAGAGGAAGAAAAAAAGAGAAAAGAAAAGAGAAAAACAAGAAAAGCATTCCATTTGAAAGAGTATTGGGAAGTACCGATCTTAGGCTGTGCGAGACTTGTAGAATCGGTCAGGATAATTAAAATGGGTTAAGAATAATCATCGCAGCCGGTCGATCATATAAAAATGTCAAGGTAAAATTTATAAATCCTAAGAATAATCAATCTGGAATTTGAATTTGTACATATTCTTTGTAGTTTGTAATTAATTAGGTCTTAAGCGTCAGAAATAATCAATCTGGTATAACATGATTATTTCACCATTCGAAATTATGACGCCACCTTTGTTATTCCTAGTCGGCAGTAAAGAACATGAATTCGTAAAAGAACTTAGGGTGCACCAATTAGCTTAAAAATGTGAAGGTAAAATTTATAAATCCTAGAATAATATGATAAGCGAGTTGGGAAAAGGGATTTGAATTTGTAGATAATTTGAGTAGTTCGTAATTAATTAGGTGTTACGCGTAAGACATAATCAATCTGGTATAACGTTAACGCGATTAGTTCACCATTGAAAATTATGAAGCCACTTTTGTTATACCTAGTAGGCTGTAAAGAGCATGAATTCGTAAAAAAACTTAGGGTGCACCAACTAGCATTTATACGGTAGCTCATATCGGGAACCATGACGCACTTAAAGTACACCGTAATGCCGTAATTCATGAGAAAGAACAAGAGGAAAGAAAGAAGAGAAAAGAAAAGAGAAAAACAAGAAAAACATCTAATTTGAAAGAATATCGGGAAGTAACAATGTTAGGCTGTGCGAGACATGTAGAATCGATGAACTGGTGCGGTAAATTTGGTGCAAATTTGATTAAAATTGCCTGGATAAAAATTGTAATGACTAAAAGGTTTAATATTTGTGCAACAGATGGACACATTTTTGAATATATATCATGGAGAACGGCCCTCTGTTTTTGTAACATCCTCGTTTTGGTTTTCTGGTGAAAAACCTAATTTAAATAAAGTAAATTCAAAAGTTGGAGTTTCTTCGGTGTTTATAATAACCTGGCATCCATTCCCCTTCGAAATCGGGAATTAATTCCCTCCCGGGCGAAAAATCGGATTTTCGATCTGGCCATTGCAGAAAATTCACCTGAGTCCAAAAGTGCTCCAAAAATCTCCAAACCACTTCTAAAATATTCCAAATATTCCGAAATGATTTTAGGAATCATTCCCCGGATTTTTGGACATCCGTTCCTATTTTATCTCGCGCGGCTTTTGTTTAATGCCTGCGATCCGCGCCCGAATATCCAATTCCACAGAAATCATCCAAATTCAACCAAACCAGTTTCATTGAGTCTCAAATAATCTAAAATGGCTCTAGGAATTTTTCCGGAATTTTTAGGCCATTTTTCCTTATTTTTCTCTAGGGCGGAACTTTCGCGTATAAGCCGACCACTCCCGGGCTGCCACGTGGCACTGCTACAGTGCGTCTTCAACCTTGGGTTGATGGTACGTGAGTTCTTGCCTGGGAGAAAGAACAGAGAGTGCCAAACTCCATCCTCTCCATTCAAATCCTTGTATCTCCCTCTATACAACTCCAAATCAATAACCGCCGGATCCGTTGGGATCACAACGGACTCCTCTTTCTATCCATGGGGTTGTTGCACCCGAGATCGCGTTGGTTTTTGAACGGTTGCGAGAAACCCGAAATCCACTCTTTTGGTGATTGCGCGGCCGTTTCTAATCCGTTTCGCGTGATTCCGCCCCTCATCTCTCCGTATAAGAACCCTCTTTCCGGTGGTATAGCTCTCCGTTAGCCTCTCAAACCCAATCGGCCGCAAGATCAAGAAAACCGACGAACTCTTGTGTTCTTCGCGTTCTTCGTGTTCTTGCTCATATCTTCCACTCCGGTGGATCATTCTTCCTCCCGTTCGTTTCTTTGTGTTAGCATGGAAGTCTAGTTGCTAATTCATCCGTCAATTTCAGGATTCCTCGACCGTGGGCGACGAATTTCGCGTTTTCATCACTTCGGCCGAACTCGTGTTCTTCGTCGATTTCTTCCTCCTCGGTGAGAATTGGTCCAATTCCTCCCATCTACCAGATCCTTAGAATGTCCTTTAGGTGGTGCATCAATTACATTAGATGGCCACATTCAAATTTCGTTCAAAATTCCTATTTTGGGGAAATTTGGTTGTTGCTCTGTTCTTCTTTGCAGCGTCTTTGCCGGCCGGCAGCGTTGCCGTGCCGTCGCCGACTGTCGCCGCGCTTGCCGCCCTGCCGTTCTTTGCCGCGCTGACCGGCCGCCGTCGCCGGGGCCCGAATTCTTGTTGCCAGCGGGCGCCGCTTGCCGCCATTGTGCGCCCGCCCGCCGCCGCCTATTGCCGCTTTCGGATCCGTCATTGCCGCGCCCAGCTCCGCCGTGCCATCCGTATTGCCCGCGCCTCGGCCGTGGCTGCCGTGGTGCCAGCCGGCCCGCCGCCGTGCCGCTGCCGCCGCCGTGGCAACAAGCTGTTTGCGCCGTCGCTGAGCAGCGTCGCCCGCCTGCCGAGTCTGCCAGCGCTCCAGCGCCCGTCGCGCTGCCGCGGCGATTGCCCGCCATACTGCCGTTTGCCCGCGGCCGCTTGCCGTGCCAGCCCTTGGCTGCCGCGCCATTTACCCGCTGCGCTGTGCCAGCGCCACTGCCAGCCTTCTTGTCGTGCCTCCCCGGCCGAGCCCGCCGGCCTGCCGCGTCGCCGCCACCCTGCCGTGCCGCCGCTGCTGCCGTGGCAGCTCTCTGCCGGTGCCATGACAAGCACCCCTTGCCTCTGTTCTTGCCATGGCAAGGCCATGGGGAAGAAGGCCATGAGCCTATGACAGCTGTGGCCCACATGTAATAGAGACAAGACCAAGTCAAGTCAAAGTCAGCTTTGACCAGTCAAACCAGAGAGGAATATTCCCGGAATATTCTCGGTTTTCGATTTATTCGAAATTCAAACTTCGGAAGCTCATAACTTTCTCATCCGAACTCCGTTTGACCTCATTCAAGTTCCTAAATTCATCATAAATCAAGATCTTCCTGCCAGTACTAATTTTATAATTTTTTGGATTTTTTTTCTGTTATTTATTTATTGCCTCGTTTTGCGTGTAGTCGACGATCCCGCCGCGACCGCCGATTTCGCCGTCGAGCCTTCCGAGTTCGACACTTCCACCAGGACAGAAGGCAAGTCTCCTTGATGCACTTTGCTCCTATGTTTGCGAAATGATTTAAAATTGTTTATAAAGTTGCATGGCTATGTTTAATTAAATATGTCAAATATAAGAGCTAGTTATTCCAAACTTGTTGATTCCTCCATGACATTGTTACTCATATCCATTGTAACCCTAGAACCTTGTTTATACCATGCCTATGTTTATATGGTATCCGTTGCTTTGTAGTACGGTAGAATTGCTTAGGACCTTGTCCGATGAAAACAACCCAGGGTGGGATTATTCAAAAGAAAGCTATCATATGTGATTTGAAAGTTACTATTATGGTTTTGGTCCTGTTTTCTAAAATAAAAGAAAAGCAAAATGATTTTGACTTGGGCGGCTGGAATGTCGGGTGGAAGCGGATCAAGCCTTGATCCTTTTGTGCAAGTACCGCCCCAAGTCATATAAGGACCGACGCTTATGATTGCCATTTTAAGCATAACCGTACTACCACATGTCTATAATGGTACGACCTGGCTCACTAATTTGTAGAAGCCTAGTTTAGACTCACCACTCGGTTGTTGTGTGAGAGCCGGACGGAGGCATTGTTGTGGATGTTGTTTTGCTCACACCAGCGCAAGAGGGGCTTCAGATCTTGGGTGGAGGGAACCCTAACGGTGAAACCTCGGCCGTGGGTCTAGCTAGGTAGATACATTGTAACTGGCCTTGTCAAGATATCCTGCCGGCACACCTAAGGAAGTGTGTTAATTGCATGGCAACAAGGGTATATCTTGTCTTGTGGGTAAAGTTGTACACCTCTGCGAGTATAAACTATTCGAATAGCCGTGCCTCACGGTCAAAGGCAAAGCGAAGAATGCTTTCATATTGGTAGACTTTGATTTTGTTTTCAAAACCAAACAGTGTTTTGTTTTGGGGTTCGGGAGTGGTTAGAACTCTCGAATGTGGTTTGGCGGAAAGAGCCAACCCAGGTGGATAGAACCTGCTTTACATTTGACGGATGGAGTCACATGATTAACTTTGATCCTTTAAACTGTTGGCGGATAGAGCCTTTATGTTAATGATGGTGGTTAGAACCTCACTACAATAATAAATAATTCATTTATTAAAAAGAATTGTAAAAGATGCTTTGTGAAATTTATTACTTAAGTATGATTTAATCAAATGTGGCTTTATGCAAATAAACCCTATTAAGCTTCCTTTGGAAAGCCCCTCATGATCATACTTTCCCGACTTGCTGAGTACTTTTGTACTCACGTGCTACACCAACATTGTAATCATCAGAAATTTATCAAGATGCTGAGGAAGAAGAGGAGTTCTTCGAGGAGGATTGCCAGGAGGACTAGTTGCGTTCCTAGTCGTCGCCTGTGGCGTTGTGGCGTTCGCTCGTTGCTTTCTTTTGCTTCCGCTGTTTTGTGTGGCCGGTCGTTGGACCGAGTATTGTAATAAGTGGCCATGTGGCCCATACTTGAATATTTACATTACAAGTTTCGTTATGTTCGGCAATGATGTATCATCAGGATCGTGTGTACTAGCTACTGATCTGGGACTAGTACGGAAATACACAGGAGATTCTGGATAGCTGATCCGGGGTCTCACAGTTTTGCACGGTAGAGTGGTGACCATGGACAACTGCATGCACGTAGACAGCACAATAGCCATCCCGAGTGGATTGGGCCAGCTAAAATCACATGTTGTTGCCGTTCTACGTGTGAACCGTGATACGCACAGGGTTCGTCTAGAAGGGGTTCGTCCACGATACGTTCCAAACAGCCCTATGGTTGTGTACACACTCTTCCAGCTGAGAAATAATAGTTCGTGGGATTTGTATGCCCGCAAAGCGAACGAAGAGAATTTCGAGTTAGGAGTGTATGTAGAGGTATTTGCACGACACCAATCCGAGGAGTTCGGGTCTACTTCTGAAGCAGTAGACCATGATTTGTCACATGGGCCACAGGATCCACCACAGGATCCACCAACTGTGGAGGGGTGGACCTCGGGGCATGGCGAAGAACAAGTTGATGCGGCGGAGGTTGGTGAAGGTGGCGTTAGCGGGGATGAAGGAGCGGCGGACGATGGCGAAGAACAAGTTGATGCGGCGGAGGTTGGTGAAGGTGGCGGTAGCGGGGATGAAGGAGCGGCGGACGATGATGACCCAGCACCTGCTATACAATACTTTCGAGCCATTGGTCTGCTGGATTGTACCCTTGTGGATTACAGTAACACGTCCGCTGGGGCGCACACCCATAATGACATTCGAGTTGAGCAACGTTTCCATAACAAGCAGGAGGCAATTCACTTCCTAAGCACGTACGCCGTCATGACAAGACGGGAGCACACTCATGAATCGGGTCGGATCGCACCGTGTACGAGGTTAAGTGCAAAAAGTACCCCCATTGTCCCTTCTTTGTACGAGTTCAGCAACCAAAGCACCAGGATTACTTTAAGGTTCGTGTATATATTCCTCATACATGCACCGAGGAATCCATAAGGAACATGAGCGATTTAATGAACGCGAAGTACGTAGCGCAGAACATAGTGAACATCGTTGGAACCAACATCGCGATGACCCCCCGTGTAATTATGGAGGAGATGCAAACAAAACACGGGATGGTGATCACGTATAGCACAGTCTGGCGAGCAAAACAGAAGGCATTGAAGATGCTTTTTGGGGGCTTCGAGGAGTCCTTCAACTTTGCTCCTAGATTATTACAGAAGATAGCCATGACAAACCCAGGCACTCAGTTCGCACTGGGGGATGAGCATGTAAGGATGGAGGACGGGTCTTTGAGCCCGGACGACCGGTACCTCGTCAGGCTATTCTGGTCGTTTGGACAATGCATCGAAGCTTTTAGGTACTGCAGACCAGTTATTTGCGTCGACGGTACATTCTGAGTGGGAAGTTCCGTGGGACGCCGCTAATCGCACTCGGCCGCAGATGCAAATAACCGAGATCATCCCATTGGCGTTCGCTCTCGTGGAGAGTGAGAACAACGATAGTTGGCGTGGTTCTTGGCACCGCTTAAGAGCCGGGTCGTGGAGTGCGAGGGAGCGCGTTTGCGTTGTGTCCGACCGCAACAAAGGCCTTCTCTACGCGTTGGATGTCATGCACGACAGCACAAGCTCCTCGGTGAACTGGCCTGATGTGGAGAGGAGATGGTGCATGCGACACCTAGGTGCGAACTTGTATTCAAGCTACAAGAACAAGGCGATGGTGAAGAGGTTCAAAGCCATGTGCCTTCAAAACCAACCTCACAAGTTCAACACGATATGGACGCAGCTGAACGACACCACACGGAAGATGATGGAAGACGCCCAATCACAGGAACAACAACTACGCTCTCAAGTGGTGGCAGGCCAAACTTTGGTTAGTCGCACGCGGCCCACCTTCAGCCAGTGGATTGCGGGGAAGCCAGCCGAGCGGTGGGCGCTACTCCACGACACGAACGGAGCGAGGTACGGACAAACCAGTAGTTCATGGTAATTACCGGGGTGTTTACGTGAATTCTCGTTGAAGCTAACATAAACCATTTTAGGTACAACGTCATGACCACGAATATAGCGGAGGCTTTCAACAACGTACTAAAGGGTGTTCGCGGCCTTCCGTTGTGTTCAATCGTTGAGCTCACCTTTTACCGGGCGGCTGATTACTTCCGTGATCGCGGGAACGCGGCCGAGGCGTATGTCACTACGTACGCACCAAGAGTGGAGAAGATCCTCCAATCGAGAAGGCAGAAGGCACACTTCCACCGCACTAGGATTTATGACCTAGGCACGAATAAATTCGAGGTGATGTGCAAGCGCAAATACCAATCTGGGTATCTCGCGGGGGACACTGTGCAGCAGTGCCAATTGGGGGCGGAGGAGGCTACCTGCACGTGCAACAAGCCGAAGCTGCATCACATCCCGTGCTCCCATGTGTTGGCCGCATGTCGCGACATGGGTGGGAACGATGCATCACAGTTCATCTCACCATACTACACCGTGCATGCTTTGAAGAGCACTTGGCGTCCAAAGATGAGTTCGTTCACAGTTGGAGCGAACTACAAGCTCTTCGAGGGCCCCACCTGGAAACCGTACCCCGTGAGTAGACGCACAGAGCCAGGAAGGCCAAGGAGCACCAGAATGCAAGGTGACATGGATGCGGCTGATGCGGTAGATGGATTGCGAAAGTGCTCATTATGCAAACAACCTGGACACGACCGCAGGAGGTGCCCCAATCCACGCAGTACTTAATTAGCAGTGCATAATTTGACATTGTGTACTAAGTAGTGCGTACTTTCGTATTATGTACTCGGTAATGTGTACTTTCTAATTGTGTACTTTGTAGTGCGTACCTTCCTTCATATTTGGTACGTAGCGTTGCGTACTCGGCGTGTATTCCTATTACCGCGCGTTGACATTGCAGGCTATGGCGGGCATTGCACTTCCAGAGCTACTCAGTGAGTTGGTTGATGCGAAACACCGTGCGAGGGCGATTTGTTCAGGACATGAGGTGCGACACAATTGTATGTTACATGTGGTGCAATATTTGCGATGCCTCTAACCTTAATTGCGTGCACATTTCAGTTGCCCGCTCTGTCCTGCCGGTCGTTGCACAAAATACCGAAGTTGGACGGCCGGTTCCATATTCCACTCGCCCGTGCAGGTCTACTACCCTTCGGGCTTCTCATGGACGGAGCTACGATGGTAGGGGGCATGACCACGCCGATGCCAGGCCTCGATCGGGCACTTCTTACTGGTTTGATCGATCGGTGGCGGCCGGAGACGCACACATTTGACTTTCCATTCGGTGAGATGACTATCACTCTAAGAGACGTAGCCATGCTCACCGGCCTCCCCATTAGGGGCCAACCTGTGGTGCTATCCCGGCCCAGAAGAGGCCTGTGGCAGCAGTACGTGACGGCCAGGTACATGGAGATTATTTGTTAAGTAATGTCTAAAATGATAACGATACGATGTACCTCATTAATCCGGAGTACCTGCAGGTTTGGGGTGCCGTACACAAGTAAGGATACCGGAGTGTCAACGAGCTGGCTACACGCATTACAAGAGTACCAACCATGCCCACAGGATGCAGACGAAGCTACCATAGAACGACATTACGAAGTTTATCTGTATTGCTTGCTTGGTGGTTTGATGTTCACGACCACGAACAGTGACACCATCTCCCCGCATATAGTTTGGATAGCTCGTGAGTTGGCCGCAAATCTAGAGGATATGACGACATACAGCTGGGCATCCGCCGCCCTGCCGTTACTGCTGCCGCTTGCCGTCTTGTGCAGCCGCTGCCGCTGGCCGCTGGCTGCAGCGCGCTGTTCTTGTAGGCCATGGCCGCTGTCGTGCCTCCCGGCCGAGCCCGCCCGGCTGCCAGCGTCGCCGCCACCACTGCCGTCTTGCCGCTAGCTGCGTGGCGACTCTCTGCCGGTGCCATGACAAGCACCCCTTGCCTCTGTTCTTGCCATGGCAAGGCCATGGGGAAGAAGGCCATGAGCCTATGACAGCTGTGGCCCACATGTAATAGAGACAAGGCCAAGTCAAGTCAAAGTCAGCTTTGACCAGTCAAACCCGAGAGGAATATTCCCGGAATATTCCCGGTTTTCGATTTATTCGAAATTCAAACTTCGGAAGCTCATAACTTTCTCATCCGAACTCCGTTTGACCTCATTCAAGTTCCTAAATTCATCATAAATCAAGATCTTCCTGCCAGTACTAATTTTATAATTTTTTGGATTTTGTTTTTTTTTCTGTTATTTATTTATTGCCTCGTTTTGCGTGTAGTCGACGATCCCGCCGCGACCGCCGATTTCGCCGTCGAGCCTTCCGAGTTCGACACTTCCACCAGGACAGAAGGCAAGTCTCCTTGATGCACTTTGCTCCTATGTTTGCGAAATGATTTAAAATTGTTTATAAAGTTGCATGGCTATGTTTAATTAAATATGTCAAATATAAGAGCTAGTTATTCCAAACTTGTTGATTCCTCCATGACATTGTTACTCATATCCATTGTAACCCTAGAACCTTGTTTATACCATGCCTATGTTTATATGGTATCCGTTGCTTTGTAGTACGGTAGAATTGCTTAGGACCTTTTCCGATGAAAACAACCCAGGGGTGGGATTATTCAAAAAGAAAGCTATCATATGTGATTTGAAAGTTACTATTATGGTTTTGGTCCTGTTTTCTAAAATAAAAGAAAAGCAAAATGATTTTGACTTGGGCGGCCTGGAATGTCGGGTGGAAGCGGATCAAGCCTTGATCCTTTTGTGCAAGTACCGCCCCAAGTCATATAAGGACCGACGCTTATGATTGCCATTTTAAGCATAACCGTACTACCACATGTCTATAATGGTACGACCTGGCTCACTAATTTGTAGAAGCCTAGTTTAGACTCACCACTCGGTTGTTGTGTGAGAGCCGGACGGAGGCATTGTTGTGGATGTTGTTTTGCTCACACGGCGCAAGAGGGGGCTTCTGTACTGGGTGGAGGGAACCCTAACAGCGGTGAAACCTCAGCGGGTGGGTCTAGCTAGGTAGATACATTGTAACGGCCTTGTCAAGATATCCCTGCCGGCACACCTAAGGAAGTGTGTTAATTGCATGGCAACAAGGGTATATCTTGTCTTGTGGGTAAAGTTGTACACCTCTGCAGAGTATAAACTATTCGAATAGCCGTGCCTACGGTCAAAGGCAAAGCGAAGAATGCTTTCATATTGGTAGACTTTGATTTTGTTTTCAAAACCAAACAGTGTTTTGTTTTGGGGTTCGGGAGTGGTTAGAACTCTCGAATGTGGTTTGGCGGAAAGAGCCAACCCAGGTGGATAGAACCTGCTTTACATTTGACGGATGGAGTCACATGATTAACTTTGATCCTTTAAACTGTTGGCGGATAGAGCCTTTATGTTAATGATGGTGGTTAGAACCTCACTACAATAATAAATAATTCATTTATTAAAAAGAATTGTAAAAGATGCTTTGTGAAATTTATTACTTAAGTATGATTTAATCAAATGTGGCTTTATGCAAATAAACCCTATTAAGCTTCCTTTGGAAAGCCCCTCATGATCATACTTTCCGACTTGCCGAGTACTTTTGTACTCACGTGCTACACCAACATTGTAATCATCGTAAATTTATCAAGATGCTTTGAGGAAGAAGAGGAGTTCTTCGAGGAGGATTGCCAGGAGGACTAGTTATGCGTTCCTAGTCGCCGTCGTATGGCGTTGTGGCGTTAAGCTCGTTGCTTTCTTTTGCTTCCGCTGTTTTGTGTGGCCGGTCGTTGGACCGAGTATTGTAATAAGTGGCCATGTGGCCCATACTTGAATATTTACATTACAAGTTTCGTTATGTTCGGCAATGATGTATCACTGTGACTGTGTGTACTAGCTACTGATCTGGGACTAGTACGGAAATACACAGGAGATTCTGGATAGCTGATCCGGGGTCTCACAGTTTTGCACGGTAGAGTGGTGACCATGGACAACTGCATGCACGTAGACAGCACAATAGCCATCCCGAGTGGATTGGGCCAGCTAAAATCACATGTTGTTGCCGTTCTACGTGTGAACCGTGATACGCACAGGGTTCGTCTAGAAGGGGTTCGTCCACGATACGTTCCAAACAGCCCTATGGTTGTGTACACACTCTTCCAGCTGAGAAATAATAGTTCGTGGGATTTGTATGCCCGCAAAGCGAACGAAGAGAATTTCGAGTTAGGAGTGTATGTAGAGGTATTTGCACGACACCAATCCGAGGAGTTCGGGTCTACTTCTGAAGCAGTAGACCATGATTTGTCACATGGGCCACAGGATCCACCACAGGATCCACCAACTGTGGAGGGGTGGACCTCGGGGCATGGCGAAGAACAAGTTGATGCGGCGGAGGTTGGTGAAGGTGGCGTTAGCGGGGATGTAGGAGCGGTGGACGATGGCGAAGAACAAGTTGATGCGGCGGAGGTTGGTGAAGGTGGCGGTAGCGGGGATGAAGGAGCGGCGGACGATGATGACCCAGCACCTGCTATACAATACTTTCGAGCCATTGGTCTGCTGGATTGTACCCTTGTGGATTACAGTAACACGTCCGCTGGGGCGCACACCCATAATGACATTCGAGTTGAGCAACGTTTCCATAACAAGCAGGAGGCAATTCACTTCCTAAGCACGTACGCCGTCATGACAAGACGGGAGCACACTCGTAACCGGTCGGATCGCACCGTGTACGAGGTTAAGTGCAAAAAGTACCCCCATTGTCCCTTCTTTGTACGAGTTCAGCAACCAAAGCACCAGGATTACTTCAAGGTTCGTGTATATATTCCTCATACATGCACCGAGGAATCCATAAGGAACATGAGCGATTTAATGAACGCGAAGTACGTAGCGCAGAACATAGTGAACATCGTTGGAACCAACATCGCGATGACCCCCCGTGTAATTATGGAGGAGATGCAAACAAAACACGGGATGGTGATCACGTATAGCACAGCCTGGCGAGCAAAACAGAAGGCATTGAAGATGCTTTTTGGGGGCTTCGAGGAGTCCTTCAACTTTGCTCCTAGATTATTACAGAAGATAGCCATGACAAACCCAGGCACTCAGTTCGCCGACCGGGGATGAGCATGTAAGGATGGAGGATCGGGTCTTTGAGCCCGGACGACCGGTACCTCGTCGAGGCTATTCTCAGTCGTTTGGACAATGCATCGAAGCTTTTAGGTATCGCAGACCAGTTATTTGCGCCGACGGTACATTCCTGAGTGGGAAGTTCCGTGGACGCCGCTAATCGCACTCGGCCGCAGATGCAAATAACCAGATCATCCCATTGGCGTTCGCTCGTGGAGAGTGAGAACAACGATAGTTGGTCGTGGTTCTTGGCACGCTTAAGAGCCGGGTCGTGGAGTACGAGGAGCGCGCTTATGCGTTGTGTCCGACCGCAACAAAGGCCTTCTACGCTGTTGGATGTCATGCACGACAGCACAAGCTCCTCGGTGAACTGGCCTGATGTGGAGAGGAGATGGTGCATGCGACACCTAGGTGCGAACTTGTATTCAAGCTACAAGAACAAGGCGATGGTGAAGAGGTTCAAAGCCATGTGCCTTCAAAACCAACCTCACAAGTTCAACACGATATGGACGCAGCTGAACGACACCACACGGAAGATGATGGAAGACGCCCAATCACAGGAACAACAACTACGCTCTCAAGTGGTGGCAGGCCAGACTTTGGTTAGTCGCACGCGGCCCACCTTCAGCCAGTGGATTGCGGGGAAGCCAGCCGAGCGGTGGGCGCTACTCCACGACACGAACGGAGCGAGGTACGGACAAACCAGTAGTTCATGGTAATTACCGTGGTGTTTACGTGAATTCTCGTTGAAGCTAACATAAACCATTTTAGGTACAACGTCATGACCACGAATATAGCGGAGGCTTTCAACAACGTACTGAAGGGTGTTCGCGGCCTTCCGCTGTGTTCAATCGCTGAGCTCACCTTTTACCGGCGGTGATTACTTCCGTGATCGCTGAACGCCGCCGAGGCGTATGTCACTACGTGCGCACCAAGAGTGGAGAAGATCCTCCAATCGAGAAGGCGGAAGGCACACTTCCACCGCACTAGGATTTATGACCTGAGGCACGAATAAATTCGAGGTGATGTGCAAGCGCAAATACCAATCTGGGTATCTCGCGGGGACACCGTGCAGCAAAGGCCAATTGGGGGCGAGGAGGCTACCGCACGTGCAACAAGCCGGCCGCATCACATCCCGTGCTCCCATGTGTTGGCCGCATGTCGCGACATGGGTGGGAACGATGCATCACGCAGTTCATCTCACCATACTACACCTTGTGCATGCTTTGAAGAGCACTTGGCGCCCAAAGATGAGTTCGTTCACAGTTGGAGCGAACTACAAGCTCTTCGAGGGCCCCACCTGGAAACCGTACCCCGTGAGTAGACGCACAGAGCCAGGAAGGCCAAGGAGCACCAGAATGCAAGGTGACATGGATGCGGCTGATGCAGTAGATGGATTGCGAAAGTGCTCATTATGCAAACAACCTGGACCACGCACCGCAGGAGGTGCCCCAATCCACGCAGTACTTAATTAGCAGTGCATAATTTGACATTGTGTACTAAGTAGTGCGTACTTTCGTATTATGTACTCAGTAATGTGTACTTTCTAATTGTGTACTTTGTAGTGCGTCCCTTCCTTCATATTTGGTACGTAGCGTTGCGTACTCGGCGTGTATTCCTATTACCGCGCGTTGACATTGCAGGCTATGGCGGGCATTGCACTTCCAGAGCTACTCAGTGAGTTGGTTGATGCGAAACACCGTGCGAGGGCGATTTGTTCAGGACATGAGGTGCGACACAATTGTATGTTACATGTGGTGCAATATTTGCGATGCCTCTAACCTTAATTGCGTGCACATTTCAGTTGCCCGCTCTGTCCTGCCGGTCGTTGCACAAAATACCGAAGTTGGACGGCCGGTTCCATATTCCACTCGCCCGTGCAGGTCTACTACCCTTCGCGCTTCTCATGGACGGAGCTACGATGGTAGGGGGCATGACCACGCCGATGCCAGGCCTCGATCGGGCACTTCTTACTGGTTTGATCGATCGGTGGCGGCCGGAGACGCACACATTTCACTTTCCATTCGGTGAGATGACTATCACTCTAAGAGACGTAGCCATGCTCACCGGCCTCCCCATTAGGGGCCAACCTGTGGTGCTATCCCGGCCCAGAAGAGGCCTGTGGCAGCAGTACGTGACGGTCAAGTACATGG
This sequence comes from Rhipidocladum racemiflorum, assembly GCA_036346355.1. NCBI lineage: Eukaryota > Viridiplantae > Streptophyta > Magnoliopsida > Poales > Poaceae > Rhipidocladum > Rhipidocladum racemiflorum. The sequence continues at coordinate 34,715,264 of CM070580.1, read as the reverse complement.
AGATTATTTGTTAAGTAATGTCTAAAATGATAACGATACGATGTACCTCATTAATCCGGAGTACCTGCAGGTTTGGGGTGCCGTACACAAGTAAGGATACCGGAGTGTCAATGAGTCAAGCTACACGCATTACAAGAGTACCAACCATGCCCACAGGATGCACGAAGCTACCATAGAATGACATTACGTAAGTTTATCTCGTATTGCTTGCTTGGTGGTTTGATGTTCACGACCACGACAAGTGACACCATCTCCCCGCATATAGTTTGGATAGCTTGTGAGTTGGCCGCAAATCTAGAGGATATGACGACATACACCGGGCATCCGCGTCCTAGCCGACACGCACTGTGGGTTGTGCGAAGCATGCGCATTTACATACCGCTAGGGGCACAATTCGGATGCGTGCAATTGCTCCAGATGTGGAGTTGGGAGTACCTTCCGATATCTAGGCCTACAATCGGTAGAAGGTACTACCCCATCGATGTGGGCCATGACATGCCGTAGCCCTCTCGCCCCACTATGGGTTATCGTTGGATGCACGACGGCTAAGATGGTCGCCGCTTGATGACCAGGCGAGCTACAAAGCGGTGGTAGCAGATATGGACCTACTAACCGCCGACAATGTGACTTGGGATCCATGGACGCCGCAACGAGCCGATTTAAATTGCCAAAGAACGGGCTCATATCTGGTTGCTGCCTGGTGGACATGTCATTTTGGATGACGACATGCTTCGTCGTGTACATGAACGCGGTGGAGGTCTATTCGCCCGAACGCGTCCAACGACAGTTCGGGTGGCGGCAGATAATCCCGGTTCCACCACCGCGGGATGCTGGGAGGTCGCACGGGTACGTATTTCATGTGTGTCATTATTGTCATCTTCGTCAAACATTTGCCTTTACAATGCATTGACCATTACAGGAGAAGCGCTATGGGTAGTGCGGGAGCAGTCGATTGGACCGCAGTCCACGCTACTCACATCACGCGATGGGTCGAGTCAGCATCGCAGGAGGTGGTCGATCCCATTGGGCCGTACGACCCCGATGAGTACGACAGCTACCTTGCATGGTACCGCGGCCGCACGCTGCCACGCTGCTTAGCCAGGAGATCGAACCACGCCGCCATGGCGCACTCGTAAGAAAAGTCGCGACATGCGCAGACTCGTGCACCCATCGTGAGTAGTAATATTTATCATAACTTTCATATTAAAATTCCTAATAACTACATACCGCAACGCACTCGAGGCATCGCAAATAATTGCCCATGGCGATGAATCAAGCGCCCCACCCTCCGGTCCTCTCGCTCGACGTCGGCAAATAATCAAATGAGACGTTACTTCGCGTCTCAGGGGGCCAGATTACTCTCGGCGATGCGTGGGCTTGGAGGCTCTGCACGACAGCCACGCAACTACGGCTCTCCTCGCATGGATCCAACTCATACCTCACACGCTAGGCGGTCCGTCGGCATCCGTCCCTCAAGTGGCGACCGAGAGGATGCCCCAAAGACGCGGCGCCCACATCCCATGTGGGAAGCCGGGCCAAGCGCCATCATCCTAGCCCCCGTGTTGAAGTCCCAACTAATCGTTGGGGACAAGGGGAGCAGGAGCAGATTGTTACGTCTGGCCCAGCAGAACCGTGGTCACCATGGGACGACATACCTGGCACGTCGGCCCCACTGCCTGCGCCGGAAGTGCCATATTTCTCGCCCTCCTACGCGACGGACTACAATAACCACAACAAAGGAGCGAGCCTGGTGCTTTCGACCTCGAGTTAATGTCGACATACTACCTTTATCGCTCTACTAGGGGGCAAATGGCATCTCACAACCGCAACCGTTGCAAACATACCGCAGCGGGTCCACTACAAACGACCAATCCAGATGCATGGTACAACTATTCCCACCAGGCCTCGCGACAATATACCTTTGCGTCAGTGCACCTCCCCGACGAAGATGTCGACGACCGCCTGTGTCCGAGTAGGCAGGGCCATCACAGTCGCAGGATCGAGGAACACAGTCCCCAGCTTGTGTACACCGAGGAATTCATGAGAAGGCAAGCTGGACGTCGTCGCGGGGGCCGTCAATAATGTAAAATAACTTCATGTAGGGCCTCCGTCTCATGTAATTACTAATTGTACGTACTAAAGATGCGCGCAAATTGGACAAAGTGCTGTCCATTTCCCGTATTGCATGATGTTGGTGGCTACAACCTTCAGTACACTTCGAATTAATATCTACTGTTGGAATAATTGCTCTAACATGACCTGTGAAAGTTAATACCGTAGGACGTGACCTAGTTAGAACGGCAAAGCCTTAACGATTCAATTTTTCGTAAGACATATTTACGCACTTATAAGCTTCTTCACTTCTACGTATTCTGTCGTAGTATCTTGTTCTTCCGCTGTATTATATCTAAAATGTTTTACTGACCTTGTCTTGCTTCAAAATTTTGTAGATGCCTGTCTTCACCTCGTTTGCCATGACGGAGGGAGGATTTTGTGAGGAGCTATCTTTGATGCTCCAGGAGCTGGGCTACACTCGTCGCCCGGAGTACCGCTGCGTTTCCGTGCCCCGCTTTAGCCAGAACTTTTGGATAGTGAGATTGCTCATCTTCGCCAAGGGTCCTCAGTGGAATGACCGCAACCGGTACTTCACAGTGGAGCGGCTAAAGCTCGATGATGCTCTGCAGGATGCGGCCAGGCAGGCTCTCCTTCACTTCGGCGAGCTACCGCTACGGCTGAGGACACTCCGCATCGGCTCTTTCCCTCCCATGAGGTGGGAGGAGTCACAACCGGTTTCGAGCTTAGCTGAGTCGACCCCACCATTGTGCACATGGGTGGGCTCATCCGGCGCAGACAAGGCGTATGTCCACATTTCTTGTGAGCTTCAGACACTTACAGGATCTTGCTACGGGCGAGGTCGAGATCGCTCACCAAGGACTTGCAGCGTGGAGCCGCTCCATCTCCAGCCAGACGTGTGCAGGAGGCGCAGCGGACAGCACCACCACTGCCTGCCCCAGCCCAGGAGGACCTTCCACGTAGAGGCTCGACCCCAGACGCCGCGAGGGTCAAGCGTCGCCGAGGTCCGCCGCTTAGAGTAATTGCACGGAAGTCCGTGCGGCGTGTTGAGCAGTCAAAGGCGTTCCAGCACTTCTTGGCGGCCTGGGGAGCCAGACCTTCACAGCCGCAGTGCAGTTCGCGATAGTAGCGAGGGGAGTACTTAGTCCGGGCCGGTAGCACCCTTCTTTTGTTCATGCTGCAACGTTCAATAATCATGTGTGACGGACTATGTAGTGCTTTTATGCATTTGTGGTACAACCATCTTAATAAAATAAGTATTCTGTTTGAACTAGAGTTTCTCTCGCTCATAAAGCTGTCTATATTGGCAGTTCGTATGTGTAATTACCGAATTCTTTGTAAGACAATATGTATCTTTCCAAATGTATTCGAATATAAATAGGGGGGATTGCAAAATAAAGTTCGAAGCTATTTGTTGGGTCCGACGGAGCGGGCGTGCTCATCGATATATGGACTACCATATCCAGAAGAAATATCTCATGGACACCTTTCGTTGCATCTAATATCTCAGTTACAACCCTCTTCGCATATAAATTCTGAACGCCCAATAAGCCTAAGTATTATATGCGCGCACAAACCCTAACGATGAAGGATTTTCGGCGGCCCGTCGGAAAGCATGTTCGAAGTTATGACCGATGGCTGGAAAAGATGATATGACTAAAGGCTGGAAAAGGTGATATGACAGAAGGCTCGTAACCAGAGGGGACGTTCAAACAGTAGTGATTATTACGAACAACAACAACAGACAACAAGCTGCCACGGGCCGCTTTCCGATGTCGGCCCCTCCCCTCCCTCGCTAATGTGCTGCCAATTGTTGGCTGGCCACTACAAGGCCACTACCAGCTGCAGATTCGCTTCAGCTAGGCCCCCACAGCGCGTTGCAAAGGCTGGCACGTGCCGCTCTCCTGTCCTGGCCCCTCGCCTCGCACGCTAATATGCCGCCAGCTGCAGCTAAGCTATAGCCAGGGTCGATTCCCTCCCAGCACCAGCTGCATTATTGCCGTCCTATCGAGTCTAATCGAACCACCGAAAGCAAAGGCCATGTCTCGCATGGATGTTCGCAGATGCATGCATTTGTCTGGCTATTAATTAAGAACGCGAGGAGTTCGACAACCCCAAGACGAAACGCTGAGCATGCAGGTCTCTCAGGCGATTTTGACAACACGTTGAAAAAGCTGCAAAATCTCGAATTGACATGACACTGCCACCAGCTCTGTCAGGCCACTTGGACACCAAGCTACCAGCCAGACCCCGGTACACAGAACGCCGCCACGTGGCGCTTTCTGTCTCGGCCTCGCCGACGCTTAATGTGCCACCGGCTGCTGGCCAATGCCGATGCAATGGCTTCTGGCGTGCACCACCATCGCAAGATAAACGCTCCCACCTGCCGCTTTCCTATCTCGGCCCCTCGCTACGAGCGCTGATGTGCCGCCAGCTGGCTCGTTTCTCCCTCGTGCCCTCGCTATAAATTACAAGGCCGCATGTATTTCTATCAGGCAATCGTGAGCCATTGTTTCGAGTTCATAAAGCTTCGAGTGAGTTGAGAAAACCCACAACGCAAAGAGTAGAACTAGTGGTTTAGCTTTCCTTTTTCCCAATATTTGATTCCTGGCTTCGTGTTTCACGAGGTATTATTTACTTAAAATTATTTAGTACGCTAAGCTACATTGTTGTGTTGTTGGGTCGTTGAAGTACAAGGGATATTGATTGGTTCTTAGGGGCTTTGAGGCCATCTATATCTTTTTTTTATTTTTGTTCGAAGAAATATTTCAGTTATGCTTGAATCCTACTCTTTTAGGCTGAAATATAATTGCTACCAATGTGTAGATGGACAAGGATCCGGAGCGGCTCAAGAAAGGCTTGGCCTGGACAATAAAAGAAATCGATGGTATCGCAGCTGACCTGAATAAAATTGCAAAAGACAACTTTAGTCCTGGCACAAGTTCAAGTGCCAACGAATTCAACAGCCTTTGTGACTGACATCGAAGCTATAGCTAGTAGCCTCGAAATGGTTGCCATACAGTCGAACGAGTTACTGCAATCAGACCCCCCACAGCCAGAACATCCGGACCTTCAAGCCATAGCTCGCAACCGTCCGCAGGTTGCCACAAAAGAGGACATCGAAGATGCAGACCCGGACTTGTGTCTTCCATGTGACTACCAGAGTGATGACGAGGGCAAACGCGACCGCTGGCAGTACTTAGAAGATGAGGGTATTGATATAGATAGTGATGATTCTGGATCGTTGTAATCCTGTATCGCTAGAGTTGTTAAAATAAAATGTAATAGTGACGCACCCGTCATGTACGTTGGTAAGGCTTCGTATTCCACCGTTGTTTCTCCCGCGTTGTAATGTTATGTTGTAACTTATCCATTTGAACGTTGTATTTCATGCCTTTAATATGATTTGTCGTTACAAGCCATACGAGACAACACAACACCGGATACGCCAACACAAAGAAGCATTTTTAGATTTAGTCGACATAACGCTGCAACACGCTGCAGCCTGCCTTTTCGGGCCGACTTAATCATACGTGCCACAACATTTAAAGCCTCCTCGCCGGGCTGCCACGTAGACTGATCGCCCATGTGAGGGGCCTATATATACGCGACTCCATGACCAGCGGTGGAGCACGTGGACGGGCTAATGGAGGTTGAAGAGCCGGACATCGCCGCCGCACTCTCGGAGGAGGAGGCCGAGGAAACCGCCGGGCAGATCCAATGTTTTGGGGTTTTGGGTATGCCATACAGGTATAGGGTAACCCCAAATTCCAGGTTTCGAACATCAAAATTTTCCAAAGTTTGGTTTCTTGAGAAGCGATTTTTCACATAATTCATCACTGCTTTTTTTTACAACGTGAAACTATTATATCATTTTTTTTAAACCAAAAAGATACAAAAAATACTAACCGAAAACTGTTATATCATATTATGTAAAAATATCTCAGTTACAGCTCTCTTTGCATATAAATTCTCAACGCCCAATAACCCTAAGTATTAAAGTCGCGCACAAACCCTAACGACGAAGGATTTTCGGCGGCCCGTAAAAAAGCATGTTCGAAGTAATTTTTTGGTCCGAATGTACCAGATTTGCTATTTGGTATACGGACTACCATATTATGTAAAAATATCTCGCCATTCTGACTCTCTTTGCATATAAATTCTCAACGCCCAATAACCCTAAGTATTATAGTCGCGCACAAAACATGTAGTCCTTTTCTTTCCTGTTGAGCCATGAAAGCCAGCCTAGATTGCATCTGCAAAGCTGTGTACTCCACTGCCATGACCCGTCGATGTCATCTGTAAAGCTGTACAAGCATTGCTGTCAAAGCTGTAAAAGCATTGTCGCTAAGTCAGAAAAGCATTGCTGTCAAAGATGTAACAGTATGCCTGCCATGTCATATCAAAAGCACGCCTGTTAACTTTTTCAGCTTTTGTCATCGATAAAACTGTACAAAGCATTCTAGCTGAACTTGTCTCTTTGCTCCGATTCTCTCGTTTGGCTGGTGGCGGGCTATTTAAACCCCAGTGCTCGTCTCCGAATATTCACATGAAGCAAGCAATCCAAACCACGAAGCACAAGTTTGCCGGCCAACCAACCGGTGCCAATGGAGTTCCCCTCGCCCCAAGGCACGGCGTTGTCGATCCGTCCCCGACGGCATGGAGGTCCCCATGTGCCTATGCAGGATCCTTGCCGCTTCGGCAATCAGTAGACAATTCATACACTTACGGTATGAGGTATTGGAGCCGCCGCAACCACGACTCCGAGCCAATCTTTGGGGATGCGGATGCGGCGGAGGAGCCCGGTATGTTCGTACTCGCATTTGCTGTTGCATCAAACCGTCCAAACCTTAACACTGTTAAACCATCTTTCGTCACCAACTGCAGCCTCCATTATGCGAGTTCATCAAATTCTACGACACGGAGCAGACTCCTCAGATGGAGAGGATGCGGAATTGGGAGTACTCGCATCGCAGAGCTATGGTAGAGCAGCAATGCCGTGAGCAGCAGGAAGAGGAGAAGCGCATGAAGTTTGCCGAACAAATGCGCAGAGAGAGGAGGCCGAACGGCAGCGCCGCGGCCGAGCGAGGCCGAGCGTGACAGAAGCGCGAGAGGGCGGCTAGGGCGGGCGGCGAGCACCGATGGGTTGCGCAAGGGGAAATATCCTCGGTGCACTCAGTAGAGTGTACGAGAAGGGCCCTTGTTGTTCTTCCCTTTCCCTAAAGCATGTTAGGTTTAGTCCGGTATACTCGGTAGAGTGTGCCGTACATGCCATTGCTGTTTAGCATTTGTAAGCCATATGCAATTCAGTAGATTCTTATTTCTGCCCATTCCTGTGACTTATTTACTCAATTTTTCCAGCGATTCGATGGGGATTTGGGGAAATTCAAATATGGAACTATATAGATAAAAGGAGCGAGCCCGCGACTACTTTTTCCACAGCGACGAGCTAATTGAAAACGATCCGCGTCGCAATCTGCAGAAATGGGACACATAATCTTCGGTGATTATGTTAATTTAGAAAAGGTACTAGAACGAGAGCAATAGTGTAATACGCCCCTTGCTTTTCGTTGAATTTCGACCAAACAGATCACCTCAATTTGAATTCCGAACCTCTTCTACTTTCTCTAAATTACAGGCAGATACTTCTGTCAAATTTGGTAAAGATTTACGGATGGCTTATATATAAAGAAGCACCTGTAGTTTATCTTAAGCATACCATCTATGTATGTTAAGAGTATTTAGAACACATGATTGTTTTCATAAAGAACGTGGTAATTCTCGCGAAAATTAAGTAAAGTTTTGGGTAACTTATTTCGGTATTGCTAGGGATCGGACGGCGGATTTTTTCGCAACATTTTTTTCCACGCGTGAAAGTTTTTTTTCTACGTAGTGAAAAAAATGTTTCATACGTTCAAAAAAAATGTTGCACGGAAAAAAACAAAAAAATCGGACGTCCGGCTGCTAGTACTGCCCAACTTATTTTACCGCGAAAACTCAATTTTTCCGCGCCCAGGTGCCGGTCGGCAGTGCACGTCGCCACGTGGCGGAAGCAGGTGGTTTCCGCCACACCGCATGGAGGAAGCCAGACCAGGTGGCGGAAGCGGGTGGTCTCCGCCGTATGGCATGGACGAAGCCACGTGGTGTGGCGGAAGCCCGGCTTCCTCCATGCCGTGTGGCGGAAGCCGCTTCATCTGGCGGAAACGAGTGCTATTCAAGGTATTTCGATTTAATGAAGGTTATTTCCTCAATTTCTATTTAAGTGTTGGTTATTTAATCAATTTTTCCAAAAAATTGAACGCAAGGGGCTGATACAGTACTAATTTCGGCCGCTGCTTTGGCCGGTTCTTGGTTCGCCGGTCAAGTCTTGGTCGGTTCCTGGTATACTGGAGATATATCTCTTGTATACCGGGAACCGGAGATGAGTATTTTTTTTTCCGTAAATACGAGTTATAAGTTGTATCAAATACGATTTTTTCCACAGATAAACGGTCATGTTTTCAGATATCGAGGGACATTTCCTTTTACAGACTTCAAATTTCAATTTTTTAATTGCTTATTGCTTGTATGGAATGCGGGGAACCGGCCATGGCATCAATGGTATGTGGGGAACCGGCCATGGGCATAAATGGGAATTGGGGAACCGGCCATGGCTTCAATGGGAATTGGGTAACCGGCCATGCCTTCAATGGGATTCCAGGAACCGGCCAAGCCCTTCAATGGGATACCAGGAACCGGCCATGCATCAACGGTGCACCAGAAACCGGCCATGGGTGCTTTTTTTGTAAATACGCCAGAAAGTTGTATCGTTTTGAAATAATGAGGTCAAACATGTGCTAAATACGAAATTTTCCGGCAAACATGTCAGGCCGGCCTTTCTCCAACTCCACACGTCATGAACTGACCAAAAGACCTTTTCCCCGTATACTACCTAAACTAATTGCATTGTTCATGCATGCGTATGCATGGCTAATTAACGACCGATCGTAAGAAGACACCTACAAGTTAAGCCAACCGTCCTCTTTATTATATACTATTATAGTGGTTAGAGTTGCGAGTTAATTTGACGAATCAACTAAAACGATGCTAGCAATTGATTACCGTATATATTCCAATGTGTGTCTGGCATTACTGCTTGTACCTTGAAGTCGCTCTAGTTAGTTGCAAGAAACGTGCAACTTCTGATTACACACACAGTTTGTTACGCGTATGCATCACTCAGAGTGAACACTAGCTTGATGCAACATTACTTTTGGTAAATGTGTAACCACGATAGTCTTCTCTTTTTGGAGATGATTATTAATTAAGATCCTTTTGTCATATCCCCTTTTGGTGACGGGGCGAAAATATATATTCAAAGTTTTTAGTTTATATGTATATTCGCAGGGTGGTGTATCCGGTGAAAGAGATAAACACTTGCTGAAATAGTGCTTTTACTGTTCAGACACTATTTTAAAATACTATCTCAGCAAATGTATGTCTTTTTATACGAATCCTATCGAGTTTCGAGTTTGATCTTGAGATATATCAAGACGCACGAGGTAGTACCTTCCCTGCACTTGGTTTTTTTTTTTAGAGATTTTAGAAACTTCTAAGTTAGGAAAAAAATAATAATTTGCACCAAATTCGTATTTCCCCGCATATTAAGAAACCAAATAGACTATCTAAGCAAAACACCATGGTTCATTAAACCAATAACGCTTATAGGCAGCAAATGTCAACTTTTCAAATTAGAATGGACTACCGATCTTGTTGGGAGCATAGTATAGTAGTAGCTCCTTAGTCTTGACCGAAAAATCATCTTAAATTTAGCCGAATTGACTTTTTGGCAGCGCCCTAATTGTGTCATTGTGTGTCCGGTCACTTGTTGACATTTGAAGTTTTGAACCAGCAACGCAGGGCAACGTTGTCGCGTGTTGCAATAACACCTGTGGCTTCCACGCCAACCACCTGTAAGTCAAGGATATATGGTACGGTAGGACAACTGGTTCGCTTTATTAGGAACCCTGAAATGAAAGAACAGTGCTCATATCCGAATTTTTTCTGAAATAACATATTTTTAAAAAATATTTACAGAAATATTATATCGATCCAAAAAATAACAGAAATACCCATCTGTCGAATGTCAACAATGTGGGGTCCCCCCTAAGGCCCAAATCGCCCTGGAAAGGACCAAACTCCCGAAAACGGCCCGAAAACGCGATTAAACCTCATAACGTAAAGTTTTAATCTTCGATTTCATATTTTATAATGTTTCGACCTTCCGTGGTGTCACATTCTTCCCCCCTTCAACAGGATTCGACCCCGAATCCGAGACACGCCACTTCGCAATCAACCAAATCGAAGGGAGCTAAGGTTCACGTCTCAGAACCCGTTCAGAAGCCCCTACGATTTACACTAGCCAGCACTCAGAAGCAAGGAGCTAAGGCTCGAAGACTGACGGCTCTAACGATAACTCACATCAAAACTTGCCAGAAACTTACTCAATATTGAAACATAAAGCACCAAAACAAGGACTCAGAATGTCCCAAGCAACAGGATAAATTCCCAAATAGACAACGAAGAGAAACGGTCTCACCCTCCTCCTTCTATGCATTCCTTGGCACTAAAGTGCCCGATCCCTTTAAACGATGTTTCTCCCCAGAAGAACACGGCACCAACCTCTAGAACCCTCTTCAGCTCCCACGCACAAAAGTGCTTTCACACCTCAACCTCTCTACTATGGTTCGTCGTATTGTAGACGACGCAAACCAAGTGAGACAACACTCCAAAACTACCAACTGCTTGAACAATCGGCTAAAACCTTGCAAAAGATTGATCTTTTACAAAAGATCAATACCCACCACTACCACCGAAGGAAACCAACTTTATAACCAGGGTCCTTAAAACCCGCAAAAACATTATCAACCAAGCAATCCACATCGGTTGACATAACTCGCTCAGAGATCGGCGACAAAAAAATCCAATACATTTCCAAAAGGAAAAGCAATTACTAACAACCACCAAGTGGTCCACTAATAATTTAATCAACCCCACCGAGGAACACATCAATGACACAATTCTCCAAGAAGGTTTGAATTGGATCATACACAACCTTCCTTTACTCTTCACTTTTAAACCATTTACGATCAACTACTAGCCACACCAAATTTCTCTTACTAAGAAAGTCTCGCTCTCACATCCTTCCACTCAAAGGACCAAGACAAAGAGTACCACTATTGGGTAAGCTCAACCACCAACCATCAACCCAATTGATCCCCATGCATAACTTTGAGTCCAATGCACTACAATCACTTTAGAAAGGATTCGACAACAACCAAAGAGTATTCATTTTAATTTCCTAAGTGAAGACACAAATGAAACACAAATCTCCTACACCACAACCAACATACCAGAAATTCTTCATTATTTCTTTTCATACCAGAAAGAAATAGAAATCTCGATTTGTGACATGAATGCACACTTTTCAAGAGCACTCCGGATTAGTCATATATCCATATATGACTTTCTCACCGACCTGGCTCACCGACTCTTTCATCATTAAACATTTATAAACAATATCATGCTTCCTTTTCACCATTCATTCTTCATGTAACAACAATACCAAATAGTTATTCACAAAAAGACTTCTTCCTCGGTATCACATGATTGAAACACAATTAACATCGATGGCTGCGAAATTCATATAAACTATGACGGCAACACCATTAACAGGGAAACACCACGTCGTAAAAGAACCCACGTCAATTAAAAAACTAAACTTGCAAAACCTCGCAGTTTAACCACAATCAAAATTTAGAAAAGAGCATCGGCTCCAAAGTTAAACATCTGCACATACAACCACCATAAATTTTCTCAAAGAGAAAGGAAAACTCATTTCCAAAAGAGAACACTTCACTAACAGCATCACCGATGAAACATAAAAAAAAAAAACACCTTTTGAAGCACTTGCAAACACCACACAGATTTTCCAAATAACTCCAACTCTAGCCAAAAAGAGTTACAAATTAAATCTTGTGAGTTTTCCAACACAACCCTCTATGTCCATCTGCTTCCTTTCAAAATTATTCCACGGATAACTCAGTGTGAACGTGAAGGAGCGCGATCCACTGAAAAACTTTTGGGTGTAAATCCATACTCACAACACAAATTAAACAAATTAGCCAAAACCAAAGATTGGCACCAATTTCTACGAGTTTTTGGGAAATTCTGAAACACAACATAAGGAACAACTTGACCGAAACCGTTCAACCAAAAATGGCAAACAACCAAACCAATCTGAAAGGTTTTAGACACAAGCTCAGCATGGAACCCACCATGTCTAGTATTCCACTATACTTACCATTTAAACGTTCAATATTCACTATTTACTCATCGATAAGCCCATCATAATTCAACCAAGAGCTACCTAACCAATTCTTTCTCTAGTTACCTTTCCCAACACTTATAAATAAAGTTTATGACGATTATCAAAAGACATCCAACCAATACTACCTCATCATGATCCCCACAGACCAACCCATCATATAACAACATATTCTATATTTCAACCATAGTACTTCAACAGATACTCAAGCATGATCAACCTATCAATTTTATACCATCCATACGTCAACAGCTGGACGATTGAAACTTGTTTAATCAATAAATGACTTCAACAAGTAAATATTATCTCTACAAGACAAAATTCGTAACTATGGTTCTAACATATACATTCACTAAGGATAAAATTCTACATCATGTTAATTATCCATGGTTCACTCCATCACAACATGTTACAATAACCTCCATTTTAACAATGGTTTCCAACAAGTAGTCTACACAATTACCACCACTACTAAGTCATCACTATACAAATGGGCATAATCATAAAAGCAATTGTATTGTTTTTAGTTACTCTATCCATATATCTTAACAAATTGTCACTACACAACATACTCCAACCATTATAATAAATTTAATAAGTTGGACCAGCACAATGTTCTTAAAACAACAACCAAACCTATATTTTCCCAATTGACATCGGTACTAGCATTATAGGAACACTTATGCATACTTCCAAATATACTAATGGTTTGCAACAACATAAATAGCAACTCTAATCAACTTCCAAGTTAAGGTCACAAGCCAGCATGATTAAATTTCTCTATTAACACGTTAAATTAGAACATCTTTAAACAACCAGTAAGGTTTCTTTAACAATATCAGTAGTTTACATCATCTTAATGTTCTAACTATGCATCAGGGTTTAAAACTTTAAACATTATGTGACACTACGGAAGGTCAAAACATTATAAAATATGATATCGGAGATTAAAACTTTACGTTATGCAGTTTAATCGCGTTTCCGGGCCGATTTCGGGAGTTTGGGCCTCTCCGGGGGAGTTCGGGCCCAAGGGGGATGAGTCGTGGGCTTTAGTGGGAGGAGATTTGGGCCCATGAGGGAGTGGGAGGCAGAATTCCCTGCCTTGGGGCGCCCTCCCCCTGCCCTTGATGCGCCTCCCCTTGCCCTTGATGCGCCTCCCCCTTGCCCTAGCCGCCCCCTCCCCTTCCCCTCTTCCTTTGGTGCGCCGCCGCTCCCCCATCTCCTTCCCCATTGCGCCACCACCCCTCCCCCCTCTCCACCCTCCTTGCTACCCTAGGGGAGCTCCCCACCTCACCACCCCATTGTTCCATCCATCGGGAAGCCCCGCAACGAGGAGATCCGGCGGTTCCGGCGCTAGGAAGTCGATCGGGGAAACCGGGAGGAGAGGAGATTCATCGTTCGTTGTTCGTCGGTGAAGGTATGGTTTTGGGCAATCCCTGGGGTTGGTCTAGGTGCTGTGATAGGGGGGTGTTTTTATGCTTTTAGATCGAGTGGTGGTGGTGCGGTTGGGTAGATTGGATGAAAACTAGAGTTTGCCATGTTCTCTGTTTCGGGCAGATTGTGCACTCGACCAGGGGTTTGAGTTTTCGCGATTTTAGATAGGAATTTGGTCGGTCACCTGTTGATAAATTTGTAGATAACTTCAATACCTTTAATTGAACACCAAGAACGTCCAATTCCGCCTAGCCGTTTGAAAGTTATGGTCGTTTTACCGAACGGGTTCAAATTTGTGACGTGGGACAGAACATAATATTTTGTAGATTAAACAATTTTAGAGGCCGAATTAGTTTTTCCCAATACTTATAAAAAGTTAGGAAATTTCCTAAGCTTCGCGATGATGTACTCGTTTACTCGATTTGGAGACCTAGAACTCAAGTTATGCTAGATTGAAGTCTGCTGTCCCGGAGGGACAGATTCTCTATTTTTCATTTTTGGGAGTAGTTTGCGTAATCGGGGTAGATGAGCGAGTATGTACTGTTTTGTGGGCACGTTTTGAGTATGTGGTACTTATGTGCAGGTGGTGTGACCCCGGGAGTGCCCTCAACCTCTCGCCAATCCGTCGCCCGAGGTTAAGGCAAGTGTATTGTATTGGGTAGCGTGTTGTATGTTGCTAATTGTGACTAGGTGCAAATTGTTTACATGATGTGCTATCTTGTCATGATTACATGTTGTCATATCTTGCCATGATTAGTGCTTGCCCATGTTATGATGAAAATGGATTATTATGATGCTATGCCATGTTTAGTTCAGTTTGATGCAAGTTGTTTATGTTTATGGCATAATCGCATACATGGCATGTGATCTGGCCCGGTCGGTGAGAAAGTCATAACTAGTCCGGTAAGGTCGGTGAGAAAGTTATGACTAATCCGGAGAGCCAATGAGTAAGTCCTACCTCGTGATTCCATCCACCGTAGTGAATGGAAGCGAGGAGTAGGCACCCTCCATCTACGAGATGGAAGGGGGAAGAGGGTGCACGCCGACGGGTGTGCACTCAGCAATACCAGTATGTGCTTCGAGGAGACATGTGCATTGCATTGCATACATGATGTTGTTAATGAATGAGTACAATGAGATTGAGACATGGATATGATATTGTATATGGATTTATGACTTGATCATGATGTTAAGCACGGTATGTGATGATGTTGGCATTGAATTGTTCTTTTCAGTCCATTGCAATATACTTGCTGAGTGATGAATTCAAGCTTGTGTTTATATTGTTTTTCTTAGGTACTTTGACACCGACATGCGGGAAAGGGGCTTAGCAGCACATCATCACATAATTTCCACACAATTAGACAATATTTACCTTTCGGATTTGTGATCATGAATCTAGTGTGATGAAACTAGGATTATGATTTGTTCATGTGCTTGTTTACATCCTTTACCTCGATTTGGTTCATGGAGTGGTTAAATTTATTATGTTAGATTTAAATTGCCGCTATATTACCTGTTATTGCTGCTTTGGATGTTTTTCCGTTATGTTATATCATGTGATATTTTGTTGTTGCTCCGAATCATGGATAAACAAAGGAGATGCTGCCGAAATTTTCGGTTCTAGCATTTGCTCCTTTGCTGTAATTTATCTTTATTTGAGGTTTTTAGATGTTGTTTAATCTATGTTTGGTAACATTCAGGCACACTAGATGCCGAGGTGTTACACATTATCAGGGGTCATAGACACTTTTAAAGCAAAGCAACATATTCTGAGCCGGAACATTAACACATTTAACCATTCTCACTATAGAGCAAACTACAACACTAGTAGTCTATTTATCCTCAAGCTAAAGATACAATCACATTGAATCGATTCAACTCACAGATTAACTTAGCAATATGTCATGCCGTAAACCACATTATTACATACTACATAGCACGGACACAAAACTTTCTAAACACTTTCATGGGTCACGAACTCTTGATAAACAGGATGCAACCCAACTTTAAAGATAACCACAACTCAGGAACAAGAACGAACACTGTATAACAATTTCTCCCTTCCAGGCAAGGAAGAAAAACAACACTCCAACAGAAATGCGGGAGAGCTCAACTCTCAAATTTCCAACTTTGATAGCCCAAAACTCTTCAAGAAACCTCAAAACTACACTTCCAAGAAGGAAGATGGAGGCACCAGGAAAAAAAAATCAAATGTTCCACCAAATTTTTTCCGATAAAGATTCAAACTTAACGCCACCCAACTTAAGGTCTGCACAAGGAGAAACTTCAACACATTCTTAGATAGGGAGAACAACAACCACACATATTTCCTCCCCAAGACAGTCCACCATTACCAACATAACCGGGTGTCAAAACAAAAATTGCGACCAAAAGACGCGCAACACACAACTCTTCTTCTTCGTCTTCAACCAAGGAAGACAAAACCACAAACCGCCTACGAAACAATCCGCGAGAATCCAATACCCACACACTTTTCTTTTGATTTCAATCCACTAAAACTAAGAAAACCAACCTCACCGATCGTCAGAACGGTAAAAGAAATCCAAAAGGATCCACCATCAACTTTTCTAATCAACCCCAACCAACTACCCGATCTACGACAGAAAGGATAAGCACTCTTCTCCTACTGAGGTTAATAATTTTTCGGTGATGGCGTTAACCGGCCACACCGTCAAACCACACCCTTACTATGAACAAAAAGAGGTGACCGAAACCCTTCGGCACCACAACCCCACTTCATCACAAATATAGCAACTCAATCAAATCTATCATAAAGATAGCATTATACCTCATCAAAATGCAGCATTCAACATCAAAACTTAATTACAATATTTAAGCGGATAGCATCGATACCCATACCCTTCCTACTGTGCATCAGAGTGTGTCAAGTTTTAAATTAGTTAACCAAACTATTTCAGATTTTAAGGTTATTGCCCTAAGGCCAAATTTTAACAAGTAAACCTATGCCATGTTTCTACTTTTCCAAGTCAATATTTTAGTTTACTCTAGAGTAATTTGCTACATTCACATTCCACGGACCTAAAGCCCGCTCTGATACCAACTGTAACACTCCGGCATCTAGTATGCCTGAATGTTACCAAACATAGACTAATCAATATCTAAATACCACATATAAATATAAATTACAGCAAATGTGCAAATGCTAAAACCGAAAATTTCGGCAGCATCTCCTTTGTTTTTCTATGATTGAAACAATAACAATACTATGACAAGATATAGCAAGATATAAGACATCTAAAACAGCATTAACAATGGATATAGCAACATCTTAAATCAATAATACCAAGTCTAACCACTCCTCAAACTAAAACGAAGCAATTGAGGAAATCAAGCACATAATTTAACCATACACCAAGATTCATGGCACTATTCTTATTATCATGACTTCAAACGATTAAATTGTCTATAAGTGTGGAGCTACATGTGGAAGTGTAGCTAATGCCCTCTCCCGCATGCCGGTTTCATGGTACCTAAAAACAACATAAAACACAAGCGTGAGTTCATCACTCAGCAAGCATATTGCAATGGATCATAAGAACAAATCAATGCCAACATCGATACATACCATACTTAACATCATGATCAAGTCATAATTTCATATACAACATCATAACCATGTCCCAATCTCATTGTACACATTTCATTATCATCATCATGTATGCAATGCACATGTCTCCTCGAAGCATATACCGGTATTGCTGAGTGCACACCCATCGGCATGCACCCTCTTTCCCCTTCCATCCCGTAGATGGAGGGTGCCTACTCCTTGCTTCCACTCACCACGTGGATGGAATCACGAGGTAGGTATTACTCAATAGCGCTCTGCATTAATTGTTTTCATGCCATGTATGCAACATATGCCATAAACATAAACAATTAATCATTGCATAGCATCATAACATACCATTTTCACCATATCATGGGCAAACACTAATCATGGCAAGATAGCATATCATGAAAACAATTTGCATCTAATCAAGACAAGCAGCATACAACACACTACCCATTCCAATACACTTCCCTTAACCGCGGGTGACGGATTGGCGAGAGGATGAGGGCACTCCCGGGGTCACATCACCTGCACATAGATACCACACACTCAAAACGTGCCCACAAAACAGTACACCATCGCTCATCTACCCCGACTTCGTAAAGTACTCCCAAAGTCGAAAAATAGAGAATCTGTCCCCCGGGACAGCAGGCTTCAAACTAGCATAACTTGAGTTCTAGGACTCCAAATCAAGTAAACGAGTACATCATCACGAAGCTTAGGAAATTTACTAGCTTTTTCTAAGTATTGGGAAAAGCTTATTCGGCCTCTAAAATTGTCTAATCTACAAAACATTACGTTCTGTCCCAATTACGTCATAGATTTGAACACACTCGGTAAAACGATCATATCTTTCAAACGGCTGGGCGGAATTGGACGTTCTTGGTGTCCAATGAAAGTTATTGACATTATCTACAACTTTATAAACAGGCGGCCGACCAAAATCCAACTCTAAAATTACGAAAACTCAAACCCTAGGTCGTGTGCCCAATCTGCCCGAAGCAGAACACTATGCAAACTCTAGTTTTCATCAAATCTATCCAATCACAGCACCACATTTCGATCTAACGACACCAAAACAACCTCTAGCACATCACCTAGACCATCCCCAAGTATTACCTCTAACCATACCTTCGCCCGACGAACGATGAACCGACGAACGGCGACGAATCTCCTCCCGGTTCTCCCGATCTCCTTCCTCGCTCCGAATCCGCCGGATCTCCTCGTCACGGAGCTTCCCAATGGAGAGAACAGCAGGGTGGCGAGGCGAGGAGCCCTCCTAAGCCAGCAAGGAGGGGGAGAGGAGAGGGAGGAGGGGTGGTGCATGGGGGGCGGCTAGAGGGGAGGCGAGTGGAGGAGGAGGGGGGTGGCGGCTTGGGGAGGGAGAGGGTGTGAATCATGTGATGAAAAATTGGCTTGATCATGTGATGAAAAATTGGCTTGATAATGTGCTGAAAAATTGATTAGGTTTAATCTTGCAAAATTGCTTGCATAAAGGGACAAACATTCAAACATCCAAAAACAGAGACTTTGCATTTGCGCCAGACCAAACATCCAAAAAACAGTGAGTTTCGCATGTATGACGGACCAAAGTCTTTGGTCTGTCATAAACGTGATTTTGATGCTTTTACGCTTGTTCAAGAAATCGCGTTTTTCTCATGCATGACGGACCAAATTTTTTGGTCCGCCATACACATGCGTTTTGGCGATCTCGCTTTTCCCATGCATGACGGACCAAATTTTTTGGTCCGCCATACACATGCGTTTTGGCGATCTCGCTTTTCCCATGTATGACGGACCAAATTTTTTGGTCCGCCATACACATGTTTTTTGGCGATCTCGTTTTTCCCATGCATGACGGACCAAATTTTTTGGTCTGTCATACACATGCTTTTGGCGAACTCGTTTTTCCCATGTATGACGGACCGAATTTTTTGGTCTGTCATACACATGATTTTGGAGACCTCGATTTTCCCATGTATAACGGACCAAATTTTTGGTCCGTCATAAACGTGATTTTGAGGTTTTTGCGCGGGACCAAGTTCTTAAAAACAAGTAAGTTTTTCATTTGTGCGCTGGACTAGTTTTTGGTCTGTGCTGGATGTTTTTGTGCACGGTTAAAGGTTTTGAGCTAATGTGGAATTTATGCAATGCTCGTGTGAGTATTTGCATTGACTAATGTTGAGTCAAGTCGCGGACTTGTGCTCGAAATTGTTTTGTGGTTTGTTCATGTGCAGGTATTGCTCGAGGGCGAATGTGGTCGATGACGGGACCGGAACTAGGTTCATGGAGGAACTGAGGTTCGACTAGGTTCAGGAGGAACCGAGGTCTTGGTGGTCAAGGATGTCATGCGGGACGTTCGGGCTAAGGGAATGGTGCACATGAAGAATGGTTAGTCACGTGAGAATGGCAGGAGGTCATTCGCGTGCAAAGTGTTAGTCACGTGAGTATGGCAGGTGGCCATACGCGTGCAAAGTGTTAGTCACGTGAGTATGGTAGGGTTGCCATACGCGTGCAAGAGTTGTACTCGGCCAGGTTGGGCCAAGTAGAGTTGTGTTGGATACGGATTCCTTCTAGGGAATAGGAATCGTATTCGTAACTCTTTGTGGGTTGGTGCTTTAAATAGGTGGGGGTCTCTGTTGAAAGGCACCAAGTAGAGCTGGCGCATCAAGCTTTGAGCTTGGTTTTAGGGTTTGTACTCTTTTGATGAGAGTATTTTAGACAAGAAATAAAGATCAATTCTTCCAAGTTTTTGCGTACATGAAACCACGCCGCTCTGAGATTTTCTGCTTTGGTTCTTGTTTGCATGCTTGTTCTAATTCTAGATTGGTTTTGATCGTTGAGTTTCATCTTGATTTGATCCATCAAAACCGCTCTAGGTATTGATTTAGAGTTTCTCAAAGTCTAGTTGATTAATCTTTTGAAGATCGTGTTTAATCTTGAAGTTTTGATTAGATTGATTCTTGTCAAGTTCTAGATCAGCAAGCTTGCGAAGCTTATAACTTTGATCCGTAAGTCCGATCGAGCTGATTCTTTTGGGTTCGGTTCAGACTGGAATCTAGTTTCTTGTGTCCAAATTTCAGATCGATCCGACGGTTGGATCTCCGTAAATTCGCGTTTTACCAAACCTCTGTCATTCTGCTTTTGTCGAAAACGAGGCAATTATTTGGTTACATTTTGGGGTGAACTTTAATAGGTCAAGAATTTGGTTTTAGCTTCCGCGACAATCATTCACCCCCTCTGATTGCTATATTCGTATACTTCGATCCTACAAGTGGTATCGGAGCGAGGTTTTTCTAATCTATCTTAACCGTGATTAGATCAATGGATCGTTATTCGACAAAACCATGTGTGTTCGATGGTGTTGATTTTCAGTTTTGGAAGGCCAAGATGGAGGCGTTCATCCAAGCACGTGGCTTCACAATTTGGGAGAAGGTCTACAAGCCATATGAAGTCCTCGCAAGCGACAACGTCAACGACACCAATCGCACACATGTTGAAGCAAATAGCAAGGCGCGCAACTTGATCATCCAAGGCTTGGGACGCAGCGACTTTGATCGTGTGGTTCATCTTCGATCCAAGCATATGAGGTATGGAAATCTCTTTGTGATTACCATGAGGGTTCTAACACTTGTCAAAGAGGTTCGCCAAGATATTTACAAAAGGAATACATGCGTTTTGAGATGAAACCTAGTGAATATGTAGATGACTTCTTTGCACGTTTCAATAAAATTCTTAGCAATCTACGTGTTGTTGGAGTTAGCTACACCGATGCTGCAAATGCTCGACAATTGCTTAGTGATTTGGACATGTCGGTGTGGGAGATGAAAGTAACATCTATACAAGAATCTACTACCATGAGCACACTCACATTAGATGTTCTTTACTCTAAGTTGAAAACTCATGAGTTGGATGTTCTTGCCAGAAGGGTAACATTAAATCAATTGCTTTGATCTCTAACCCTAACATGTCAAATGCAAATTCTTCTTCTAGCTTTGCCTTGTCTTCCATGTCTTCTTTAACAGATGAGCAACTTGAAGAGTTTCTGAAGAAGATCGGCACTACTCTCTTCTCGCTTTAACAAAGCTTTGCAGAATGTGAGAATGAGAAAGAGAGGTGGTCCTCCAAGATGCTATGAGTGTGGTGACCTCAACCATATTCGCACAAATTGTCCTAAGCTTGCAGGAAAAACATCAAAGGAGGAGAAGGACAACGGCGAGTAAGGAGTGAGAAGAAAAGGTTCTCGTCAAATGATAGGAAGAAGAAGAGCTTCATCAACCGCAAGGTGGTTCACCGAGTTCTTTCCGCTCTTGAACAAGTCAATTTGAGCGATGTGGACTCGGAGAGCAGCGAAGATGATGCAACTCCAAGCAAGCATGATTTGATAGGATTATGTCTCATGGCAAGCAAAGAAGGATAGCTTCACCGAGGGCGACCACGACAATGACTTCAATGAGGTAGATCCTCTTATGATGAATTAGCTATTGCTGTTGCTCGCCTTGGAAAAATTGCTTGACAAACGTGATAAGAAAATTAAGAAACCTGATTTCATTATTGAATCATTGAATGCTGAAATTTCTAGACTTAAGACTTTGATTCCTAGTGATGATACTTGCAAATCATGTGACTTAATTTACAATGAGCTCACCTTGCTTAGGAAAGAACATGCTCTTTGTTGCATCTAAATGAGAAAAATGAAAACATGTTGTACATGCTAGCTGTTCCACCGATGATGTGCATAGTTCAACTTCTTGTTCTAAATGCTCAACTCTTGAATTAAAATTGAAAGATGCACATGCTAGGGTTTCTCAATTAACTGATAATTTGCTTTCACATGAAATTCTCTCATGCTCAACTTGTCGCAAGCAAAAGGAAAAGTAGATGTTCCACTGCAATAATTGTTTAACTCTTGCTAAGAAAGTTGATTACTTGCAAAATTCTTTGCAACGCTTCACTAATGGCAAGAAGAAGTTGAACATGATTTTGGATCAATCTAAGGTTAGCACAAACAAGAGAGGTTTAGGTTTGATCCTTATGCCACATATGAAACTAAACCTCGCCTGATCATTTGTTCGAGCTCCTTGCAAAATTGAGTTATCTAATGAGCCTAAGAAAATTGCTTTTCAATCTCTTTGGTTTTTTATCCTCTACTATGATGAATGCAAAATGTGCTTTTACTGTTAAAGCTAAACATCATGTCAAGTACACTTGCACTCATTGTGGTAGAGATGGACACTTAGTAGATTTTTGCTTTAGACTAGCCAAACAAAGAAAAGAAGGAAAGAACTAAGGCTAGGTCAAATTTCAGCAAAGCACATTTTTATGCGCCTAGAGTGATGAAAACACCTTCTGCTCCTAGAAACATGGGAAAAGGCAAATCTGATTTTGTGCATAAAAATTATCGTGTTGTACCTATCATGTTGTGCGTCGTGTGTCTCAAGATCGATTCCCAAAAATCTCATTCCTAACCCCAAAGATCGAGACCTCGACATGTTTTGTTGCTATGTAGGCTTCTCGCGAGGAAGGAGAACATATGGCTAGTGGATTCGGATGCTCACGCCACATGTCCGGTAATAAGAATTGGTTCTCCTCCTCACTGCATCTCGTCTTTGAAAGTGTTACTTTTGGAGATGCTTCTTCCTCTTCTGTTGTGGCAAAAGGTACAATAAAGGTAAGTGACAAGTTTATGTTCAAAGATGTGGCTCTTGTTGAAAATTTGAAATATAACTTGCTTTCATCTCACAAATGCTTGATGAAGATCTTGAGATAAGCTTTAAGAAAAATGAATGCAAAGTGCTAGATGCTTCAGGTGATCTTGTGTTCAAAATTTCTCGCTTTGGAAGAGTCTTTAAAGCTGATTTTGATGCATCACCTTCTTCTAAGCATAGGTGTCTAATTGCCAATGTTTCTAAAGATTTATTCTTTTGGCATCGTAGACTTGGTCATGTTGGTTTTGATCATCTTACTCGTGTAAGTGGTTTAGATCTTATACGTGGCCTGCCTAAGCTTAAGGGTGATAGCAATCTAGTATGTTCTTCTTGTAGACATGGTAAGATGATTGCAGGTTCACATCCACCTCTTACCATGATGATGACAAACGCCTCCAGACAGCTTCTACATCTTGATACAGTTGGACCATCTCGAGTTCAATCCTTTGGAGGCAAATGGTATGTGCTTGTGATTGTTGATGATTTTTCTAGATACTCTTGGGTATACTTTATGGCATCTAAGGATGAGGCCTTTAGTCATTTTAGAAGTCTTGTTCTTAGACTTTCTATTGATCATCCAGGAGCTCTCAAAGCTATTAGAAGTGATAATGGAACTGAATTCAAAAATGCTTCTTTTGATCTCTTTTGTCTTGAAAAGGAATTGATCATCAATTTTCATCACCTAGAGTGCCTCAAACAGAATGGTGTAGTTGAAAGGAAAAACAGAACATTGGTTGAGATGGCTAGAACCATGTTAGATGAACATCATACTCCTAGAAACTTTTGGGTCAAGCGATTTCAACTGCATGTTATGTTTCAAACCGTGTGTTTTTGAGATCAAAATTGGGTAAGACTCATATGAGCTTCGGTTTGGACATAGGCCTACTGTTTCTCACTTTAGGGTTTTTGGATGCAAATGCTTTGTCTTGAAATCTAGAAATCTTGATAAATTTGAAGCTAGATCAATGGATGGCTTTTTCCTTGGATATCCTGCTCATACTGTGGCTATCGTGGTGCTTGTTTTGGAGACTAACAAAATTGTGGAAACTTGTGAAGTTACTTTTGATGAGGCTAGTCCAGCACTAGTCCAAGTGATGCAGTGTACAGCGCATACATTCGAGGGAGAAAATCTTTGAAGATGATGATGATGTTGAAGATGAGGTCTTGACTCTTCCTAATGCACAACAAGATGTAGCACCTTTGGCACCTACTACTACATCACCTACAGCTAACCATCCTCAAGCTACAACATCATCTCAGTACATGCTGAAAATGAAGAAGGAGAAGGAGAAGTCTCAAAAGCCAATGCTCCCTTGCACATTCAAAAATGCATCCATCTCGAACAAATTATTGGAGACCTAAATGAGAGAGTCACTCGATCCAGGTTTATTCATTCGACACTCATGCTCATTCTCGCTTTAGTTGCCTCTTTTGAACCCAAAGATATATCTCATGCATTATCTCGACGAATCTTGGATCAATGCCATGCATGAAGAATTAGAGAATTTTGAGCGAAATAAAGTTTGGAAACTTGTCTCACCACCTCCTGATTTTAATGTTATTGGAACTAGATGGGTTTTCAAAATAAACAAAGTGAGGATGGTGTTGTTGTTAGAAACAAGGCTAGATTGGTTGCTCAAGGTTACACTCAAATTGAAGGCTTAGATTTTGATGAAACTTTTGCTCCTGTTGCTAGAATTGAAGCCATTAGAATTCTTTTAGCTTTTGCTGCATCCAAAGGTTTCAAATTGTATCAAATGGATGTGAAAAGTGCTTTTCTTAATGGCTACATAAATGAGGAGGTTTATGTCAAGCAACCACCTGGTTTTGAAAATCCAAAGTTTCCAAATCATGTGTTCAAACTATCAAAAGCTTTGTATGGTTTGAAACAAGCCCCTAGAGCATGGTATGATAGGCTAAAAACCTTTTACTTGAAAAGGTTTTTTAATGGGAAAGGTTGACAAAACTCTCTTTTTACTCAAGCAAGGCAATGATCAACTATTCGCTCAGATTTATGTTGATGATATTATCTTTGGTGGTTCATCTCATGTTTTAGTGTCTGAGTTTTCAGAAACAATGAGGAAGGAGTTTGAGATGAGTATGATGGGTGAGTTGACATACTTTTTGGGATTTCAAATCAAGCAAACGAAGGATGGTACTTTTGTACATCAAAGCAAATACACGAAAGACTTGCTACATCGCTTTGGAATGGAAAACAATGCAAGCCGATCATGACACCCATGGAGAGCACTTGCGTGCTTGACCACGATGAAGATGGTGAGCAGGTTGATCAAAAGGAATATAGAAGCATGATAGGTTCACTTTTGTACCTCACTGCATCAAGACCGGATATACAATTTGCTGTGTGCTTGTGTGCTCGTTTTCAAGCTTCCCCACGTGCTTCACATCGACAAGCCGCCAAAAGGATTTTCGTATCTTCATGGAACTCAAGATTTTGGCATTTGGCTTTCGCTTCCTCATGCATTAGTTTGAGATCTTTTCTGATGCTGATTTTGGAGGATGTAGAATTGATAGGAAGAGCACTTCTGGTTCATGTCACTTCTTGGGAAATTCTCTCATTGCATGGTCATCTAGAAAACAATCTTCTGTTGCACAATCAATCATTGAATCTGAATATGTGGTCTTTGCTAGTTGTTGTTCTCAAATTCGTTGGATAGTAGCTCCACTAACAGATTATGGGGTTAATTTGGATAGTGTTCCTCTTGTGTGTGATAACACTAGTGCAATTTGCATTGCTAAGAACCCGTGCAACACTCTAGAACAAAACACATTGACATCGATTTCACTTTCTTAGAGATCATGTTGAAAAAGGCAACATTGTGCTTCATCATGTGGATACTGAACATCAATTGGCAGACATTTTCACAAAACCTTTGTCTTCTTCTCGTTTTGCTTTTATTCGGGGAGAACTTGGGATTGTTCATCCAATGGGTTTGTTTTGAGAGGGAGTTTCTTTGTCAAGTTTTTTCACTTGATGAGCTCACTTTATCATATTTCTTTATATGTTATGTAATTGAGCTAATATATGATAATCTAATTGTCTCACTTGAACTAAAAATGACATTGTGGAATTCCCTGGACTGATTGCCTATAGCTAAATACTCTGTGATATCTTACTCTTCTAGGCTTGTTATTGAATCTTCTTGACAAATTTGGGCTATGAAGCAAGTGTGTTTTCAGCTTTATTCTTTCATAAGACCTCTTAATCACTCTTGCATGTTTTACAATCAAAAAAAAAAGAAAAGGGAATAAAAAAAAGGGGTGTTAAAAGCAAAAGCTTCAAGTTGTATGCTTCAGGCATGCTTTCCTTAAAAAATAAGATGTATGCTTCAAGCATGCCATTCCCTCAAAGATAAGATGTATGCTTCAAGCATGCCACTCCTAGGAAATAAAAGAAGTATGCTTCAAGCATGCCACATGCAGTTTACTGTTTAAAGATTAATTTGGTCTACTAGATTGGAGTTGAAATCACTTGCTCGCCCAGAGTTGTTAGTTGTTTCAATTTTTGAGCTTTTGTTCTTCTACTGAGATCTTGCTTAGTACTTGGCTATAGTTGACTGAATTGAGGTTGAGATGCATGTCATTCCCTAACTTGTTAAAATCACATCAAGATCATGTATTTTACATATTATGTGATATATAAGGTTATATGATCGAATGAGCTCATCTTTTCTATTTTGGCACTCCCTTGTTTCTCCTTGTGAAATCTTTGCTACAGGAAAAATTTTGAACAAATTCTCTCTTTTGTACTCTTGATGAATCCATTGTCAAAGGGGGAGAAATTTGGGAATCGTTGAAAAGTTTAAGAAAAAGGGGGAGAAGAAAAAGGGGGATTTGTTTCTGGCATTTTGTGAGAAGTTTGGAGATTTTTAGGAATTTTGGACACATTGCACATTCACACATTCACACACATTTTCCTTCTCAGGGGGAGATTTTGTTTTGCATTTTGGTCAAAGGGGAATTCTATGTTTTTCTCTTTTTGGTCCTTGATCTTTTGGATTTCAAAATCTTTTGTAAAGTGAATGCCAAATGTTCAATTCTATTTGGTGTTGCCAATGTTTTCATCAAGGGGGAGATTGTGAATCATGTGATGAAAAATTGGCTTGATCATGTGATGAAAAATTGGCTTGATAATGTGCTGAAAAATTGATTAGGTTTAATCTTGCAAAATTGCTTGCATAAAGGGACAAACATTCAAACATCCAAAACAGAGACTTTGCATTTGCGCTGCACCAAACATCCAAAAAAGCGGTGAGTTTCGCATGTATGACGGACCAAAGTCTTTGGTCCATCATAAACGTGATTTTGATGCTTTTACGCTTGTTCAAGAAATCGCGTTTTTCTCATGCATGACGGACCAAATTTTTTGGTCCGCCATACACATGCGTTTTGGCGATCTCGCTTTTCCCATGCATGACGGACCAAATTTTTTGGTCCGCCATACACATGCGTTTTGGCGATCTCGCTTTTCCCATGCATGACGGACCAAATTTTTTGGTCCGCCATACACATGTTTTTTGGCGATCTCATTTTTCCCATGCATGACGGACCAAATTTTTTGGTCTGTCATACACATGCTTTTGGCGAACTCGTTTTTCCCATGTATGACGGACCGAATTTTTGGTCATCATACACATGATTTTGGAGACTCGATTTTCCCATGTATAATGTATCAAATTTTTGGTCCGTCATAAACATGATTTTGAGGTTTTTGCGCGGGACCAAGTTCTTAAAAACAAGTAAGTTTTTCATTTGTGCGCTGGACTAGTTTTTGGTCTGTGCTGGATGTTTTTGTGCACGGTTAAGGGTTTTGAGCTAATGTGGAATTTATGCAATGCTCGTGTGAGTATTTGCATTGACTAATGTTGAGTCAAGTCGCGGACTTGTGCTCGAAAGTGTTTTGTGGTTTGTTCATGTGCAGGTATTGCTCGAGGGCGAATGTGGTCGATGACGGACCGAACTAGGTTCATGGAGGAACTGAGGTTCGGGACTAGGTTCAGGAGGAACTGAGGTCTTGGTGGTCAAGGATGTCATGCGGGACGTTCGGGCTAAGGGAATGGTGCATATGAAGAATGGTTAGTCACGTGAGAATGGCAGGAGGTCATTCGCGTGCAAAGTGTTAGTCACGTGAGTATGGCCAGGTGGCCATACGCTGCGTGCAAAGTGTTAGTCACGTGAGTATGGTAGGGTTGCCATACGCGTGCAAGAGTTGTACTCGGCCAGGTTGGGCCAAGTAGAGTTGTGTTGGATACAGATTCCTTCTAGGAATAGGAATCGTATTCAACTCTTTGTGGGTTGGTGCTTTAAATAGGTGGGGGTTTCTGTTGAAAGGCACCAAGTAGAGCTGAGCGCATCAAGCTTTGAGCTTGGTTTTAGGGTTTGTACTCTTTTGATGAGAGTATTTTAGACAAGAAATAAAGATCAATTCTTCCAAGTTTTTGCGTGCTACAGTAACCACGTTGCTACAGTATTTTCTGTTTTGGTTCTTGTTTGCATGCTTGTTCTAATTCTAGATTGGTTTTTGATCGTTGAGTTTCATCTTGATTTGATCCATCAAAAACCGTTCTAGGGTATTGATTTAGAGTTTCTCAAAGTCTAGTTGATTAATCTTTTGAAGATCGTGTTTAATCTTGAAGTTTTGATTAGATTGATTCTCGTCAAGTTCTAGATCAGCAAGCTTGCGAAGCTTATAACTTTTGATCCGTAAGTCCGATCGAGCTGATTCTTTTTGGGTTCGGTTCGTACTGGAATCTAGTTTCTTGTGTCCAAATTTCAGATCGATCCGATGGTTGGATCTCTAGAAATTCGCGTTTTACCAAACCTCTGTCATTCTGTTTTTGTCGAAAACGAGGCAATTATTTGGTTCTGTTTTGGGGTGAACTTTTAATAGGTCAAGAATTTGGTTTTAGCTTCCGCACAATCATTCACCCCCCCCCTCTGATTGCTATATTCGTATACTTCGATCCTACAGAGGGGAGGGGAGGGGCGCAACTAGGGCAAGGGGGGCGCATGGGGCAGGGTCATGCTTCCCTCCCTCCCCCACATGGGCTGAAAAACTCCACTTTTGGCCCATGTGGGGTCCCCCCTAAGGCCCAAATCGCCCCGGAAAGGCCCAAACTCCCGGAAACGACCCGGAATTGTGATTAAACCTCATAACGTAAAGTTTTAATCTCCGATTTCATATTTTATAATGTTTCGACCTTCTGTAGTGTCACACCCACAGAGCTCTCGGGGTAAAAAATCACATATCTTTCTCATTGACCCAGCCTGTGGCACTACGGACTAGTTATATGACTTTCTATGACCTGGCTCCTATGCACATGAATGCATTCATGCAATTGACACGCAATCAATACAATCTGCATTCTCATAATCATACACCCATACATAATTATTAGCATAACCTCACATTCTTAACCTACTATTCGCGTTAATCAAATCATGATCACGAGTAAGACATGGTAATAGACATATGCATCCAATTAGGCGAATAAGCTATAACACTCACTATAAAACCATTACCAAAAGCCTATTCTCAACCCAAAATTCATTTAACCTACAGAGCAATAAATAGAATAGAGAGCACCACATATTAACATACAACTATACTCAACCACATGATGTACTTGCCTTAACCTCAGCGATAACTGACGTCCCATTTGCGGTATTAGAAACCTCCAACCCTAGAAAAAAACAACAACCCAAGAAAGGGAAAGAGCACGATTGTCACATTCACAACTCATCAGAAAAGTTAAAGAAACATGGTTAAATAAGAGTATTCTAGCACACTACTCGATATGGGACTTTATACATTTGAGGAAAAGCTAGGGCATCACAATTTTAACCCCTTTCTCCATTAAACGCATACAAAACTCTAGTGACAACCCTTACTCCCTAATCCAGTAATGCAAAACACATATGCTCCAAAAATCTGGTTATAAACCATAGGATAGGCAGTGTGACATGCTCATCAATTTAAACATACTAATGCATGATTAAACCTTTAGGACATCTATAAACTCAGAACTGCAAGACTTCCCTAGGAATAGATAAAAGCCTAAATTTGGAACACACATACAAGTAATATAGCTTATTATCGATCAAGACAGCAACCCAAATAAATTGTTTGACAACTCAACAACACATGATCTTTCAATGTGCTCATAAGAATTTCAGAACACACATACACCTTCCAAAACATAGACATAATACTCTCTGTGAGATTAGACTCATGCACAAATATCAATTTGGGACATGCATAATTAAATGGTTGTGACACTGCTATATATATAACAGGTACTAGCTCAAAACATTGTTATGAATTTAATGATGTAGTGCAACTAATATTTCCCAGAAGGCCAGAGCTATACAGTTGTTACTGAAAAGTTCATAATCTTAATATATTGCTCATCGTTGATAGGAAGTTGGGAACAATAAATGAGTTGAAAGCAAAGCCCAGTGAGCATCTCCCAACAGTCATCTATAGAGCGATATTGTTTCCTAGACATTATTAATCACCAAAGTATATATCAATCTTCTCACAACATGTACATCATGAATAAACTGACTCATCAACACTGAAATTAGCAAGGCCACTCAGCTGCACACATACTTGATGTAACACCCTAATATAAACCTTCTAGGCATTTTCACAAACACCTCGCATGCACTCAGAATCCAAACACCTCAACTAAATTGTGCTTGAGTGCTTACCACCGGGAGGAGGCAAGAGGGGTGGCGTGCTGCTGCTGGAGCCGAGGGGGAGGAAGGGGCACCGAGCCAGGAGAGGCAGGGGGCGCTACCGGCCGGCCCGAGCTCGCCGCCGACCAGGGGAGCTCTAAGGGCGCCGGCAACAGAGAAGACCGGGGGCGACGTCGCACGGTGGGGGAGCCGACAGTGTCACACAGGCTTGGAAGGCGGCGTTGACCAGGCTGGGGGAAGAAGAGAGTCGCCAGGGTGGTGGCCGGGAGCGGGGCGGCGCTTTGTCCTGGGCAGGGGAAGGCCAGGAGAGGCGACGCTCCTGCCGGGAGCAGGGGGAGACGAGGAGAGGCGGTGGCGCCAGGAACTGGAAGGAGAAGGGCGACGCTAGAGGGAGGAGGCACTCGGGCCAGAAAAGGGAGGAAGGCACGGGTCCAAGCCAGGAAAAGGGCAACCAGTTGGGGGATTAGAAGGAGAGAGGAAGGTAGGGTTAGGTGAAAAGATTAGGTGGGGGGAATTCCAGAAAAGCCCTCCCACCCAACCCAAAACAACCCTAATTCACACAGCTAAGTCCACAAACCACTCGAAACACCTGCAAAAAGGGACCTACGCTCATCGGACTGAAAATTCCCAAAACTTGGAGGACAGTCCGCGATATTACAGCTACGAGGTCGACATCCTATCATTTGATGATACGATGATTACCTTCACCGTATTTTATCCGAAATTAATGGAACAGGGACTATGTCATTGACTATGACTGTAGTGTCAGTCATTCCATCGGAATGGCGTTCAAGACAATAGCATGAATTTATCGCCTGTTTTGTATCAAAGGTCTACACTTATTGTCATATTTTCTTAATCTTGCACAATTGCAACATTCGTATGTTATTTAAATTTACTATCAAGTAAATTTATTAATGCATAGTCCTCTCATTCAGGACATGGCTGACATTTCCAAAAAGGAATTTGTTGAACTTGCTTTGGATGGGAGTAATTACTTGACATGGACAATGGACGTCAAAATCAATTTGACAGCCCGAAACCTTGGATCAACAATTGTTGAACCGGTTGAAAATGCTCCACCTATCCTAGAGAATGCCAAATATGCAATTTTGCATTTTATTAGGCATCACCTCCATTCAGATCTGAAGACTGAATATTTAATGGAGGAAAATCCACTTTCTCTCTAGAACTCTTTAAAGGAGAGATATGATCAACAAGGTGTAGTGATGCTGCCAGAAGCACAACGTGAATGGTTGCTTCTTTGATTCCAGGATTTATCCGTTGCAGCATAAAACTCTACTGTCCATAAGATCAATTCAAAGCTTCGATTTTGCAACCAAGCAATTTCAAATGCTGAAATGATCGAGAAAACTTTATGCACTTTCCACCCTTTGATGCGGATTTTGCAACAACAATACCGCAATAACAAATATGTAAAATATTCTGAGTTAATATACACTCTATTCCAGGCAAAAAAACATGAAGAGCTTCTCATGAAGAATCATCAAGCTCGCCTAACAGGGTTGATGCCACTGCCTGAAGTACATGCTAATACTCAGAATATGAATAAATCTCATGGTTGCAATAAGAACCACAAGAAATCCAAGGGAAAGTGGAAGTTTACTGACAAACAGAAATATGGTGGAATTAACAAGGGATTTCATTGAAAAGGGAAAGCGCGTTCAAGGAGATAACATTGAGGCTCACTTCAATGAACAACCAGAAGTCAATCTGGTAATGGACAACGCTCAGGATACTCCTCCCAAGGAGAACCTAACTTTGATCCAGCAGAAAGAGGAAGGCCCCCTCAGTATCAATGACATGATTGTGGAATTTCATTCCCAAGACGTGTTTGGAGATCTCAACTAGTCTCCAAATTATCTCCTAATTGTCATTTAAAAGCCTATTATTATATTTAAGAATGTTGTATATTGTTTGAACAATATTAACTATAATATTATGTACCTTAGACATAATATGTAATATATTTTTGTATGTATTCTATATTTGAGTTTATAATTTGTCCTGAATTTTATTTTACTCTATATAGATTTTACGGGAGGCAATCTGATGAAGGAGGAAATCTGTTTAGTGGATAGTTGTACCACTAACACTATTTTAAGGGTGATCAAATACTTTCATACTCTCAAAAAGAGTAATGGAAATATTATGACAATCGCTGGACGTGATGCAATAATTGTGGGTTCGGGTCGAGCCATAATTATTCTCCCTATGGGTACAAATATAGTGATCGAGGATGCCCTTTTGTATCCCGATTCAACTCGTACCCTACTTAGCTTCAAAGATATCCGTAAAAATGGTTTCCATGTGGAAACCAATATTGAGGCAAATAATGAATATTTGCACATCACAAAGCATGATGGATATGAATCTCAAGCGCTTGAGAAAATTCCTTCCTTATCATCTGGATTATACTATACATACATCAAACCCGTACCACATGTTATGTACAAAATAATTTTTTAAAATCTTGATAAGTTCAATATTTGGCATGATCGCCTTGGTCACCCCGGTTTAGGGATGATGAGAAAAATTATTAATAATTCTGTTGGTCACAACATAAATGTTGTGAAATTCTCAAAATCATCATATTTTGTTTGCACAACATGTGCAACTAGGAAATTAATTTTAAGGCCCTCTTACCTTAAAATTAAAAATGAATCACTAAATTTCCTTGAACGCATTCAAGGAGATATTTGTGGTCCTATAGACCTATTATCGAGGCCATTTCGGTACTTTATGGTACTCATTGATGCCTCTACAAGATGGTCTCATGTGTGTTTTATATCCACAAGCAACCATGCATTTGCCAAATTACTTGCCCAAATTATCAAATTAAGGGCAAATTATCCTGATTATAGGATAAAATCCATTAGAATGGATAATGCAGCCGAATTCACTTCACGTGCATTTAATGATTATTGTTTGGCTATGGGTATAAATCTAGAGCATTCAGTACCATATGTACATACTCAGAATGGTCTAGCTGAATCTCTTATCAAGGGAGTCAAATTAATCGCACGACCACTTCTGTAGAATTGTCACTTACCAACATCATGTTGGGGTCATGCGGTCTTACACGCTGCTGACTTAATGCAAATTCATTCAACTGCATATCATATTATCTCTCCGATGCAGTTAGTACGTGCAAATCAACCTAGTATTTCCCATCTGCGAAAATTTGGTTGCGCTGTATACGTACCGATATCACCACTGTAGCGTACATCAATGGGACCTCATAGAAAATTGGGGATCTATGTGGGATACAATTCTCAGTCAATCATAAAAGTATCTTGAGCCCTTAACAAGAAACTTATTCACAGCCCATATGCTGATTGCATATTTGATGAGGATAATTTTTCGGCATTAGGGGGAGATCAATACCACAAAGAATTTCAGGAAATAGATTGGAATGTCTCAGGCATTCAATCCTTAGATCCACGTACTAAAGAATTTGAACTAGAAGTTCAGAGGATCATAAATTTGCAACAGATTGCAAATAATCTGCCAGATGCATTTACTGATTACAAAGGTGCCACTAAATCTCATATGCCCGCTGTAAATGTACCAGAAAGAGTGAGGGTACCTATCAAAACCACTCATCTCCCGAATAATAATAAGAGGGGGAGAAATCTGGTCACGAGAGATGTGGTTTCCCAAAAGAATCCGCGGAAACAGAGGAAACATCCTCAAGCAGTAAATGCAATTCAACCACAGGTTGAAATACAAAGACACCAATTGGATGTTGAACATCTAGGTTCCAGCACAAATGTGCACATCAATACTGATGCTAGGACATCAAAACCACCACACTCCATCGGTGAGGGAAATCATGAGGAGTTAGAAAGTGTAAATGAAATTTCCACAAATTACATTGATTCAGGAGAACCATTTAATAGAAAGACTACAGTTGTCAATACATATTTCTCCTCAAAAATTGCTAAATACCTTCAGCCGGATCCGGAACCAAAGTCCATGGCAGAGTGTCAAAGGCGCTCATATTGGGTTAAATGGAAGGTAGCAATTGAGGAAGAATTGCGCTTGCTTTACAAAAGAGGCGTATTTACCTCATTTATACGCACTCCTCATAATGTGTTCCCTGTGGGAGAGAAATGGGTTTTCATTCGGAAACGAAACGAAAATAATGAGGTGGTGAGATATAAAGTAAGTCTTGTAGCACAAGGATTTATGCAGAGACCTGGCATCGATTACGATGAAACATACTCTCCTGTTATGAGTGGAATTACGTTTCGATACTTCATTTCATTGGCAGTGCAAATGAGCTTATCCATGCAGTTAATGGAGGTAGTGACCACAAATTTATATGGGTCACTCAATTCGGACATTTACATGAAAGTCCCTAAGGGGCTTCAAATTCTGAATCCAAAAGAAAATCGCAATATGTATTCTGTAAAACTACAAAAGTCTTTATATGGGTTGAAACAGTTAGGAAGAATGTGGTACAACTGACTGAGTGAGTTCCTTTTGCAAAAGAGTTACTCAAACAATGATGATTGTCCATATGTATTCATAAAGAAATTCTCAACTGGATTTTGTATCATCTCAGTATATATCGATGATCTCAATATCATTGGAACCACACAAGATATAAAAGAAGCAAGCAATCATCTTAAGATGAAATTTGAGATGAAAGACCTTGACAAAACCAAAATTTTTCTTAGGCCTACAACTTGAGCACATTCCCTCAGGAATTCTTGGGCACCAATCTGCATATACCCAGAAAATTTTGGAGAAGTTTAATATGTATAAATCGTATCCATCAAAAACACCCATGGTCGTCAGATCCCTTGATAGGGATAAAGACCCATTCAAACCTAAAAAGCAAAGATGAGGAGATATTGGGAACCGAGGTCTCATATCTCAGTGCTATTGGAGTACTAATGTATCTTGCAAATTGCACCAGGCCTGATATTGCATTTACAGTAAATTTACTTGCAAGATACATCACATGTCCAACAAAAAGACATTGGACTGGCGTAAAACACATCTTCAGGTATCTTCAAGGTACAAAAGATCTTGGTTTATTCTATCAGAAAAACCAACATACGACCATGATCGGGTATACGGATGCTGACTATTTATATGATCCCCATAATGCCAGATCTCAGACTAAATTTGTTTTCTTAAATGGTGGTACAGCTTTCTCATGGAAGTCATCAAAACAGACCCTAGTGGCCACCTCCACCAATCATTCTGAGATTATCACTTTGTATGAAGCATCTTGCGAATGCGTGTGGCTTCGCAGAATGATTCAATACATTCAAAAGTCAGGTGGTGTATATTCATTTGAGTCACCCACCATTATCTACGAAGATAATACAGCTTGTATTGCACAGATGCAAATAGGTTATATAAAGAGCAATATCACTAAACGCATTGCTCCTAAGTTATTTTATCCACATGAATTGCAAAAAAATGGGGACATAAATATTTTGCAAACAAAATCTTGTGAGAATCTTGCCGATTTATTCACAAAATCTCTACCAACAACCTTATTCTGGAAATATGTTCATGGAATTGGCATGAGACGACTTCGAGACTTGCAAAATTCAGGGGGAGTAAACTCCTGATTATAACCTGTATATGATCATCAGATCATTATATAATTTATATTGCAATCTTTTCCTTAATGAGTTTTTATATCAAGTTTTCTCATCTAAAGGTTTTTAACAAGGTAATATCAATACAAGTCTACATATATGCCAATCGGTTTCTCCTTATATTTTTCCCACCGGATTTTTAAAGGAGTTTTCAATGGCATGTAAATATCATTTGTCTCCTCATATTTTTCACAGGGTTTTTAGAGAAGTAATCAATATTTATACAGATGATCGAATTGATCAAGGGGGAGTATTATGAAACAGTTAGTGATCAAAGAGATGCCTTCTCACAAAGAGCCACCTTCTCCCTAATAGACACCCTTTTATGATGTCCTTTCATCATGTATAAATATGTGACCATATGTAATAAAGCATTTGTTCCTGAGTTCATTCTCTCTCGCTCTATTTCATTTCTAACAAAGACAACATCTAATTTGGCTTTAGAATGTACTTATATTTTTAGAATGAATTAATATTTTCTTTGTAAGAGTGAACCAGCACTACAGATGGAAATGATCGATCGCTTTGATAATTCAAGGAAGACACAACAACTTATACTTAAGATGCAGTGTTTCATAGGCCACATCGAAGCCACAAATCAAAACACATGCGAATATTTGTTTTGGTAAACTCAGTGTATGTTTCAACTTTACCACGAAGATGTACCAGCTAAACATGTTTACACGACAACATTCAAATAGCTGGGGGATATGATTTTCACTAGCAACAAATCAATGATTAAATGAGACCAACCTATAACAGATCAATGATTGAGATCAAGACAACTCAAATCTATAGAAATAACTGTTGATTAATTAGACAATTTCCAGATTAAATTCCGAATTGAAAAGATGAGAGAGTTGCCTAGAGGGGGGTGAATAGGCAGTTTAAAATTTAAACTAAATTTGTCGCAGCGGAAAGAGTATCGGAACTTCCGGTATTGGATAATCGGAACTTCCGATACCAGTTCGGAATGTCCGATCGACTTTAGACGCGGACAATTGATAACAGAGAGTAAGGAACTTGGAATGCAATCTAAGAACGATATATCAACTAAATAAGGAAACAAACTTAAGTAAAGTAAGGTAAAGACGCGGATTTGATCCCGGAGTTCGGATTCTTGAGGGAATCCTACGTCTCCGTTGAGGAGGCTCCAAAGAGCCGGGTCTTTTCCAACCCTTTCCTCCCAAACCTCGGTCACACTTGAGGCTTGGTTCCACTATTGGTTCCTTTCCTTTCGGAGGCGGAGCCGGCCTTCACAAACTTCTCACGGCGTCCCACAATCCTTGGGAGCTCGCGATCGACACCTAGCCGTCTAGGAGTCCTTCAACCTCCAAGAGAAACAAATGCACCGTTGAACGATCTTGGAGGAACACTCTTAAGCTCGAGATGAATGACACTTGCTTTTCACTCTTAGCTCCAAATCTCTTTTCTAGTCCTCACTCCTTGGATGATCCCTAAGATCAAAGAGGAGGGCTCAAAAGTAGACTAGGAAGGGCTCAAGGTGCACTAGAGTTCTGTCCAATAGAGTGTGTAACCCTCAAATGAGAGAGGAGTGGGGTATTTATAGATTCTTGCAAAAACTAGCCGTTATACACCCACTCAATGCATATCTAACTTCCGATATCAACATCGAATGTCCGATATGTGCAAACAATCGTAACTCGAGTGCACTACAATCGTTGAAAAAGGTGCACCGAACTTCCGATGTCAATATCGGAACTTCCGATGTTCCTAAAAACCCTTAACAATATGCTTCTAAGTCCATATCGGATCGTCTCGATATAACCATCGGAACTTCCGACTTAACATCGAATGTCCGATCCACTATATCAGTGTCCGATAATTCCAGAGCTCCTTTTTTCGGTTTGAACACATCGGAACTTCCGATTTCAAATATCGGAACTTCCGATATTTCCAGAGAGCATCCTAGAAGGCATCAACAACGCATCGGAACTTCCGATCGAAATTATCGGAACTTCCGATGCATCTACCACACACCGGACTGAAGCAAGCATGCACATCGGAATGTCCGGTCACATCGGAACTTCCGATATAATATTGGAATGTCCGACTTGAACATTGAAAGAAACACATTCCGGTGCATACGCGGTGACTTAGGGTCTCAATTTGAATTGAAGTAACATTCATCTGAGCATAGAGACTATCCTAGATCATTTACGATGCATCCCTCTTAATAGTACGGCATTCCTACGACATAAAACATAGAAAATACAAGCGTAATGCCATTTTTCTCGCGTAATCTTGTTTGAGGGTATCCTTCGCATGTAGATGATCTCACATTTAATCTTTAACCTGCTCATAAGCTCATAGAAGACATTAGTCTCTTTAATCGCTTGTTATTAATAAACCAAAACCAATTTGGGGGCCTAGATGCACTTTCAATGTAAATCATGAACAGCATCACAGAAACTAGCATGCATTTCTCTACCATACTAGACAGCACGAACAACATGACCATCTGGTTAAACATAATTAACCACGAGAATAGGACAGATTGAAAGTACTGAACAGAAGAAGATGCAGATGCCGTGGCTGGTGCAGTCGCGACGTTGACGTTGATGACGTTATTGCCGGCATGTCGCAGGAGCCGTTCACTACGACGCCTAGCAGTAAGAAGAGGAAGGCGACCGTGGTGAAGATCTTGAGCAGTCGCACGAAGCGCTTCCCAAAAACCTTATTCGCCCTCTCCCGGTGCAGGATCTCGAAGGCGAAGGGTTCTGGAGACCTGCTCTCCCGATCGCTGGTGCATGCCGGCGCTCGGAATGGAGAAGGCTACGGTGGTAGCGCAACAGTGAGAGGTGGCAAAACTCTAACCCCTCTCAAGCCTCAAGCACCAAGCACTTTTGCACACTCCTAGTGGTGGCCTTTAGGTGGTTTATATAGAGAGCCAAAGGTGTTCCTCCCCTTTCCTCTAGCAATATGGGACTAAAGGATTCCACCATCCTCATGCTCCCACATGGGCCTTTGAGATTTTCTTTAGGAATTAGTTCATTTGGGCCAAGCCCACGTATTCCAACAATCCCCCACCAGATCTCAAATGCCCATTTAGAGATTTGCCAATACTCACTACTGTTTGATATACCAGCATTTCAGCAGAGACTGTTAAGTTGAACTTCTGCCTAGAGCTCCAAGTTACACCTATTCACAACTTGAACAATGGACTACGCCTTGAATTGCAAGTTTTGTGTGAACAGGTTTCACTCAAAGTCATAACTGATACCTGGCTGCCAGTAGCCTCCTCCGCGTGTGGAGCATATGCGTCGTACTCCATGGTCTCTTCATGAGCTTACTAGAGATCACCTGTGTCTCATAGATCGCGACATTAGACACCGGGCTCATATAGGTGTGTTCTTTCAAGAATGCTCAGAGGACAAAGATCTTCGCTAGTTAAAGCCAACAGAAACACATTAAGGCATATCGCCATCCTGCCTTACAAATTTTCTCGAGAGTATTGCATCTTCACTTGGAGAGGGCAACAGATTACTCTCCTCAGTTCGCCAATTGCTTGTTTTACCCAGGACCTAATTCACGGGATCTCCGATCACAAAGGCTAGGTTACCACAATAGAAACTTATATGGGTCTCATACCCATCTCCCTAGATGCACCTTCTATCACATTCCGTGATAGTCCCTTAGTAAAGGGATCTGTCAGGTTTTTGTCTGTTTGAATATAAGTCACACTTATAACTCCGGAGTTTCTCAATTTTCTGACAGACTTCAATCGTCTTTTAACGTGTCTTGATGACTTCGCATTATCCTTAGCACTGTTCACTTTAGCAATCACAGATTGATTATCACAGTTCATAAGGATAGCCGGTATTGGTCTTTCAACCACCGGCAAATCCATCAAGAGCTCACGCAGCCAATCTGCCTCTCAAAGTTGGTCAGATCTAAAGCGATGAGCTCGCCTCCATGGTTGACCTTGTCAAAATGGTCTGCTTGCAAGACCTCCATGACACCGCACCA
Organism: Rhipidocladum racemiflorum; assembly: GCA_036346355.1. Classification (NCBI taxonomy): domain Eukaryota; kingdom Viridiplantae; phylum Streptophyta; class Magnoliopsida; order Poales; family Poaceae; genus Rhipidocladum; species Rhipidocladum racemiflorum. Next base: position 34,674,731 of record CM070580.1, on the reverse strand, counting down.
CCACCAATGGTAAATACATATCCACCGGTAGCATAGAGCTCATCAACATCGTAAATCCAGTTCGAGACAATATATCCTCAAGCTAATCGCAGGTGCCCCGAATAGTGAATCCCATAACTCGTAGTACCTTTCAAATAGCGCATTACCCTTTCAAGTGCATGCCAATGATCGTAACCCGGGTTTGACATGAACCTACTCAATTTGCTCACAAAGAAATGATATATCAGTCTCGTTGCACCAAGAAGATACATCGTTGAACCGATAATATGAGAATATATTAACTGGTTTAAGCCAATTTTCTTATTCTTTCTCAAAGTGTCACACCGATCATAAGGAGTGGGAGAGGGCTTGCTGTCCATAAAGCCAAACCGGCTCAAGATCTTCTCTACATAGTGGGATTGCGAAAGAGTAATCCCACTCTCATCCTTAATAAGCTTGATGTTCAGAATTACATTAGCTTCTCCCAGATCTTTCATATCAAATTTCTCTGATAGGAAAGACTTGACCTCATTGATCACATCAATATTTGTGCCAAAGATCAGTATATCGTCCACATAAAGGCACAAAATAACTCCTACACCCCCACCATAGCGATAGTATACACATCTATCAGCCTCATTAATGGCAAAGCTCACAGACGTCAAAGTGGTGTCGAACTTCTCATGCCATTGCTTAGGTGCTTGTCTCAAGCCATACAAAGATTTCAATAATTTACACACCTTGCTCTCTTGACCCTTTACTACAAACCCATCAGGCTGTTCTATGTAAATTTCCTCATCTAACTTTCCATTAAGGAAAGCTGTCTTCACGTCCATCTGATGAACGTGAAGACCATACGAGGCAGCCAGGGAAAGTAATACTCGAATGGTTGTCATTCTAGCAACAGGTGAATAAGTATCAAATAAATTTTCGCCTTCTTTTTGGGTGTAACCCTTAGCCACAAGCCGAGCCTTGTACTTCTCAATAGTACCATCAGGCCTAAGCTTCTTCTTGAACACCCACTTACAACCCACAGGTTTACAACCATAGGGCCGTTCAGTTAACTCCCAAGTCCCATTGGCTAGAATTGAGTCCATCTCATTCTGGACAGCTTCTTTCCAATTGTCTGCATCTGGAGATGCATATGCCTCTGCAATGGACGTGGGAGTGTCATCCACGAGGTACACAATGAAATCATCACCAAAGGATTTCTCAATCCTCTGTCTCTTGCTCTTTCTAAAAGCTTCATTGTCATCTGCCTCTAGGACCTTCTCAGGTGGTTACTCAGAAGACTCAATAGGTATAACAGTTTCAGGAATTATCTCAGAAGAAAATCTAGAAGTGCTATGCATATTTTTCATCGGAAAAATATTCTCAAAAAAAGGTAGCATCGCGAGACTCCATAATAGTATCAACATACATATCAGGCACATCGAATTTAACTACTAAAAATCTATAAGCGATGCTCCGCTGAGCATATCCCAGAAAGACACAATCCACTATCTTAGGCCCGAGCTTACGCTTTTTGTTAATTGGTACATTGACTTTCGCCAAGCATCCCCACGTGCGTAAGTAAGAAAGTGATGGTTTTCTCCAAACCCACTTCTCGTAAGGGGTCTTCTCCATGTTTCTGTTAGGAACTCTATTCAGGACATAACATGAAGTCAACACAGCTTCCCCCCACCATGCCTTAGATAAACCAGCCGTGTCTAACATGGCGTTCACCAAGTCGATCAACAGGCGGTTTTTCCTCTCGGCAATCCCGCTTGATTCGGGTGAGTAGGAGGTGTCATCTCATGAATAATACCATGTTCCGCATGTAAATCATCAAAGATTTTGGGAAAATATTCGCCACCACGATTCGACCTAAGGCGTTTGATCTTTCTCTCTAGTTGGTTTTCAACTTCAGCTTTATAGATTTTAAAGTAGTGTAGCATCTCATCCTTAGCTTTCAACAAGTAAACATAGCAAAATCTAGTCGCGTCATCAATCAATGTCATGAAATATCTCTTTCCACCCTTTGTCAACACACCATTCATCTCGCATGCATCGTAATGTATGAGTTCTAGAGGTGCCAAGTTCCTCTCCTCAGCCGCCTTGTGAGGCTTTCGAGGTTGCTTTGATTGCACACAACTATGACACTTAGAACCTTTGGCAATAGTGAAATTCGGAATTAAACTCATGCTGGAAAGCCGATTCATAAGACCAAAGTTAATGTGGCATAAACGAGAGTACCAAATACTCGCCTCATCATTAACACTACCACAAATGTGGTTCACGGACTTATTACTGAAATCTGAAAGGGAAAAGCAGAACAAGCCTTTGCACTTATAGCCTTTACCAATAAATAGTCCATGCCTCGACACAACTACTTTATTGGACTCTAACACTACCTTAAACCCATCTCTGCATAGAAGGGAGCCACTAACGAGATTCTTGTTCATAGAAGGGACATGCTGCACGTTCTTTAGCTGCACGATCTTTCCCGAAGTAAACTTCAGATCCACTGTGCCAGTGCCATGAACAGAAGCATATGACCCATTCCCCATTAAGACAGAGGAATCCCGAGCGACCCGATAAGAAGAGAACATATTAATGTCAGAACACACATGAACATTAGCACCCGTATCAATCCACCAACTGGAAGACTGAAATACGGAAAACACAGAAGGTAAATTACTATACCCTCCGTCTCCAGTGTTGCTAACGGTCACTGTGTTGACAGCCTTGGATGCCTGTCCATTGTTGGCCTTTTTCCCTCGACGGTCTGCCTGATCTGGGCATTCCTTGGAAAAATGCCCGACTTCACCACATGCGAAGCAGGGCATCTCAGCCTTGTTCATCTTCTTCTTCTTGAAATTGGTAGTCTTATTAGGCTTGTTCTTCCCTTTGTTCTTGCCGTAGTTCTTCTGAACCATATTGGCGCTGGACTGGCCCTCGGCTCCATTACCACTAAAGTCCTTAGCCCGAGCCTTCTCTTCAACATCAAGGGACGCTATCAGATTTTCGACTGATATCTTTGTCCTCTTATGTTTTAGAGTAGTGCCGAAACTCCTCCACGAGGGAGGCAGTTTTGCAATGATGCAACCGGCCACAAAAGGATCAGGTAAGACACATTCTAGGAGTTCGAGTTCCTTGACAATGCACTGTATCACATGGGCTTGCTCTACAATAGAGCGATTATCAGCCATCTTATAGTCATGAAAGTTTTCCATGACATACAGTTCACTGCCCGCATCCGATGCACCGAATTTGGCATTCAGTGTATCCCACAGCACCTTTGCACCTGTTATGTGCATGTACACATCACACGCATTTGGCCGGCAAGAACGCTAAGGATGCATCCCACGAAGATAGTATTGGCATCCGTGAAACTTTTCTGCTGCTCAGCAGAGAGATCACCTTCAGGCTTGCCTTTAATTTAGTCCAGAATACATTCATAGTCGTAAGCCAGAGCGTGACCTTGACTTGCCACCTCTTAAAGTGCACACCAGAGAATTTAATCTCCAGCCTCAGTGCGTCGGCAAAACCAGCCATTGTTAATTCAGGAAGTTGTCTATAATAAGGTTTTTGGATTGTTGATTAATTAGACAATTTTACAGATTAAATTCCGAATGTAAATCATGAACAGCATCACAGAAACTAGCATGCATTTCTCTACCATACTAGACAGCACGAACAACATGACCATCTGGTTAAACATAATTAACCACGAGAATAGGACAGATTGAACGCATCGAATGTAAGAAGATGCAGATGCCGTGGTCGGTGCAACGCGACGTTGACGTTGACGACGTTATTGCCGGCATGTCGCAGGAGCCGTTCACTACGACGCCTAGCAGTAAGAAGAGGAAGGCGACCGTGGTGAAGATCTTGAGCAGTCGCGCGAAGCGCTTCCCAAAAACCTTATTCGCCCTCTCCCGGTGCAGGATCTCGAAGGCGAAGGGTTCTGGAGACCTGCTCTCCCGATCGCTGGTGCACGCCGGCGCTCGGAATGGAGAAGGCTACGGTGGTAGTGCAACAGCGAGAGGTGGCAAAACTCTAACCCCTCTCAAGCCTCAAGCACCAAGCACTTTTGCACACTCCTAGTGGTGGCCTTTAGGTGGTTTATATATAGAGCCAAAGGTGTTCCTCCCCTTTCCTCTAGCAATATGGGACTAAAGGATTCCACCATCCTCATGCTCCCACATGGGCCTTTGAGATTTTCTTTAGGAATTAGTTCATTTGGGCCAAGCCCACGTATTCCAACAATAACTTTGCACATTTTTCTTCATACCTCCTCAGATCTAGATGACAGGTCAGAAAGTTCCAAAGAGGGGGGCTTAAAAAAGAGACATCCGGTGGCGGTATGGCCGTATGGACCATGGACCATCGTGAGGGGTCTTTTGCGTTGGGTTGACAGGGTGGGCTCTAGCCCCACTAACAGCTCCGCCTATGGACAGGTGGGCTACACAGCTTTGGGGTGCCCTGCACCGCGTCACTGACGGAGGGGCTCAACGCGGGCCGAGGGATGTGAGGACATCGAGGGATGGGTGGCAGGGCTTCAGCGGTGACGACGAGACCAATTCCACTGAGGGCAGTAGCTCAAAAGTCAACTGGGGCAGCAGTTGGCCAAATACGAGCCTAAGTGACCGGTGGTGTCACCAAACCCTAGGCGGTATTGTTGAGGCAGGGAGCAGTGAGGTGACATTCGGCATCGAGTCTTGCTAGGGGTAGGGCTGTAAACGGGCCGAATTCGAGCGGGCCTGGGGCTGTCAGGCTCGAGCTCGGTAAGGCTCGAGCCGAGCTCGAGTTGGGGTCCGAGCCTAGATCCAAGCTCGAGCTCGGCTCGGTCCAAGCTCGATTAGGCTCGAGCTCGGCTCGAGTAAGCTCGGTAAGCTGATAAGCTCGAATAAGCTCGGTCCAAGTTCGATTAGGCTCGAGTAAGCTCGGTAAGCTCGAGTAAATTCGGTTAATCTGGTAGGCTCGGTAACAAGCTCGAGTAAGTTCGGCTCGAGTAAGCTCGATAAAAAGCTCGAGAAAGTTTGATTTACGGAAGCTCGATCCAAACTCGAGTAGGCTCGCGAGCTATTCGAGCTCAGCTCGATGAAGCTCGCGAGCTCGAGATCGAGCTCGAGAACTCGAGTAGCTCGCGAGCTCGAGCTTTTTTTACGGCCCTAGCTAGGGGGAAGGAGAGGACATCGGTTATGCCACGAGGAGGTCATGTGGTGCGGCGGCTAGATGGAGGCGAGCCTAGGGGCCAGGAAGTCACGTGGGAAGGAGATGTATGATAGTATCGGTCACAAAAGGAATAAGGTGTTGGGGCATTTTGGGACACATCCTAATGTGACAAGAGTAAATTTTCCCGTGTGCTCACACGTTTAATAGGCCCGAATATTTCACTTCCCCGTGTCATCCATATGGCCTCATACCATGGATGGGAGAAATCTCCTACCGAAAATGTTAGTTTACAGTCGCCCATGCGCGCAGCTCCGTATGCTCTTGTACTTGGCCACAATGCGTGGAGCATTTGCAACGTGTGGAACCGTGAAGCGGAAAGCAGCAGTACGCATCATCAAAATTTTTTTATTTTTGAGTTGATTTTTTGGGGTGATTTTGAAAATTCCCAACTTGAAATTTTATAGTCAAAACTTTTTGAACCGAAAGTTTTTGAATAGAAAGTTTTCTAAGTTGAAATTTTTTGAGTTGAAACTTTTCTGATTTGAATTTTCTGATTTAAATTTTTTCGAGTTAAAACTTTTTTATTTGAAATTTTTTCGACTTGAATTTTAAACTAGAACTTTTTGGACCAAAAGTTTTTTTGAATAAAAGCTTTTCGAACTGAAAGCTTTTTGAATCGAAAGTTTTATGAGTTGAGACTTTCTTATTGATATTTTTCTATTTAAAACTTTTCATGTTGAAACTTTTTCTGATTTGAAATTTTTCGAGTTGAAACTTTCTAATTTGAAATTTTTCTATTTAAATTTTTTGAGTTTTAAATTCGAGTTGAATTTTTTGAGTTAAAATTTTCGAAGTCTAATGTTTTAGTTTTAAATTTTTGTGTTTGAGTGGGAAGAAGTGGGTGGGAGAAGTTAATTGGAAAAAGAGAAAAGATGATGGATAGAAAAGATAACACGTAGCATTCTAAAAAAAATAACTTTAAATTTATTAATTTGAGATTAATCCTGAAATAATCATTCCCATCTCCTTCAGGTCTTTCTATCCACGGGGATCGAGCCTTCCGAACAAACTGTTAGGAAACCGGATTCGTATCCGATATGGACTCTTCCTTATCTCTAAGCAGAACCGCTATATATAGGAGGCAGGGGGTCACCCCATTGTACGTACATCTGCACAATAAAGCAGGCCCGTTCCTCCTCATATTGTGTCTCTCTTTCTCCCTGTCTATTCTCCACTTGAGATCTATTAGGCAACCCTGGACTATTCGATAGCGAGGTTGTCTAACATGTTATCAGCACGAATCGCTCTACCGGAGAAAAATTGAAAGGTGAGAAAGGTGAGAATCGGGTGATTGAAACTAATTGTTCGTCTGTATTTATGCATGAATCTATTATTCAGTAGCACGAAGTTACTTTCGCAATCTTTTCAAATCGTGAGCACGGTTACGGTATGAATACATCTGCCGTACATGAAGTTATCAGACACAACAAATCAAGTTTGGGCACGGTTTAACTTTCCAAAGATCGATCGCACACGGCGTATCGACCAACCGGCCGATCTCGAAGGAGCCGGCCCGGCCACGCACCGCCATTGAACGCTCGACCTCGCGCCTCGCACGGCCGACCGCGACTCGGTCCCATGGCACGAAGCCGTCGGCAAATCGATCTGATCCTCGAGGAAAACTCATCAGAAAGGAGCCGTCATCTTTGCGCCGCCAAGACGGCCTGGCCGACGCCGGCCAGCCTAAAGCGACCATTTCCTCCGGTGCCGCGGAACGCGAGCCTCCATCGAACGGGCGCCTGGCGCCGCCTCACGGCTCGGCCCCTCTGTTGGCCGCAGTCGTGCCCGCCTAACTCCGATCGGTTTCGCCGTCATGACTGCAGCCATCGTGATCAGACCGGCCGTTGCAGCGCGCCGCCAAGCGCTACGGCTCGAAACTAAGGCCGCTGCCTCGAAAGCAGCTCGCACCGCCGCCCAAGCCCTGGCAGCTACGTTGACGCTGTCTCGCCGCCGCCGGGCTCATCGCGCTTAGCCGCAGAGTGCCGCACCCGCCGCACTCCGCTTGATTCGGCGTTTCCTTCTCTTGCTCCCGTAAGATTCTCTTGCTCCCTGTTGCAAAGGAAACTGCAGTCGATTAGTATGGATGCCGAGCCGCCGTTGCCCCTCAGCTGCCGCTTGAGCCAAGCTCATCCGGTTGAGCCAAGAACATGAAGTTCTTTGTTTTGCCTTTAGGGACATGGAGTCTTTTGCGTCGTGGACGTGGACATGAAGTCCTGACCGCATTGAAAGATGGACACGAAGTCCAAGAGCATTAAAGAATGGATTTGCTTCAATCAGGCACGCATGCACCAAAAGTAGGACATGAAGTCCAAACTCCAACTTTGCTAGGACATGAAGTCCAGGACTTGGTAAAAAATTGCAAAACCGATCGGATGCAATCGGTTGAAAACCGAATTGTATTAGGCTGTGGCGCACGGGGGGAGGGGGAAATTACCCCCTTGCCCCCGGCTTTGTTTCTCTATTTTCTCTGTTTTCTTTCTCGAAAATTATCAGAAACTCTGAAAACTGATTAGAAAATTTTGAAAATTGCCAGAAAATATGAAAAATACCCAGAAAAATTCCAGGAAATTATTAGGCTCTGTTTTAATTTCTCTTAGCCTTATTTTCTGCATTTGTGAATATTTACATGTTATTTTTGCAATAATTGCTCTGTTTAGAATATCGGAAATTCCTGAGAATTTATTTTCCGAATTTATGAATTTATGAATTATGTCATGTTGATTTTTGCTGAAATTCAATTTCCTGTTGTAAAGTAATTCTGAAAATTGCTTGGAAATTAGCAGAAATTATGAAAAGTGTTAGGAAAATTCCAGAATTTCTCATACAACAGTTTATGAGAACATGAGTGGTTGGGATTTGATTTTGGTAATGAATAAACAGATATGAGACAATTGGTGTCTAGGAAAACACACATGAGGCTTGGTTCTTTAATTGGCACCCGGAAACGGGAAGTGCTCCCTCCCTCATGTGAGCCCTAGGGGCAGGTTGACCTGGCCAAGAGTCAAATTGACAGAGATATTCATTACTGCTGCTCCCACCAACAAGAATTATATAAGTTGTAATTAGACTTATGCCATGTTTAATTCATGTTGCAATTTATTTTACATATCAAGTGATGCCGGAAAATTGTCATATAATTAATGTAAAATTGCCAAATACTAAGAAAAATTCGGAAATTTCTGAGAATTTATTTCCGCATTTATGATTTTATGAATTGTGCAATTATTGTTTATTCTGAATATTTATGAATCTGTGTATATATGAATTTTGCAGTTATGAATACTGTATTGATGAATCCTGCATTTATGAACCTTGCACTTATGAATTTTGCATTTATGAATTCCGTACTTATGAATCTTGTACTTATGAATTTTGCATTCATCTTTGAATATATGAATCTTGATATCATTGCTTTCTTTTAGTTTGCTGGAAACTCATGAGAATTCAATTATGCATTTTATTAAATCTAGCAGCCATTTCCTATTAGATTACACGTAGTAATCTAATGGAAGAACCTTATGAATGTGCAAAGGTGTGGCATTATCTAACGTGAGTTTTTGAAGAACTGACATGAATTGTCAGAATTATCTCACATAGACATCAGATTGCATAATGAATAGTAAGCTCTCGAAGAGCATACTTTTTTAGAATTGCAATTTATTCTTTATTCCAGTATTCTTTCTTTACAAGCAATCTTTTTTGAATTACTTAGCCACTTTATGATTAGAATTATTTTTCTTTTCATCTAGAAATCGTGTAGCGCCCAATGGAGGAAATATGCATTGTTGATAGTGGCACAACAAATACCATCTTAAGAGAGTCGAAATACTTCCAGACGATCACGAAGAACGCTGGAAGGATTACGACTATCGCAGGAAGCGATACGCATATAATAGGCTCAGGAAGAGCCACAATTATATTGCCAATGGGTACAACTTTGGTAATTGAAGAAGCCCTCTTGTACCCTGAATCAACCCGCACTCTCTTAAGTTTCAAAGATATCCGCGCCAATGGGTTTCACGTAGAAACCAATGAAGAAAATGGCAAAGAACACTTGTGCATTGTGAAGCACGCGGAATATGGAAAGATGGTACTAGAAAAATGTCCCTCATATGAATCTGGTTTGTACTACACGAAAATCAATGCACACGCTGTGTATACTTCTTTGAAGACTGCCTTTAGAAGCTCAATTATTTGCTTTATGGCATTGTAGATTAGGTCATCCTGGTCTTAGATTGATGAGAAATATAGTTAACAACTCACAAGGTCATGGCATTAATGTTAAGAATTTCCCGAATCACGAAGATTTTGTGTGCCATGCATGTGCCACCGGGAAATTAATAACTAGACCTCTGTTATGAAAGTGCAACATGAAATCCCTGCATTCCCGAACGCATTCAGGGGATATTTGCGGCCGATTCAGCCCTTGTCGGGGGCTTCGATACTTTATGGTGCTCATTGATGCTTCCTCGAAATGGTCGCATACATGTTTGTCGTCAACAAGGAATCATGCATTCGCAAAACTGATCTCGCAGATCATCGTAATTAAGAATGCTTTTCCCGATCATCGCGTGAAGTCCATTCGAATGGACAATGCCGCGAATTTACTTCCAAGGCATTTGATGATTATTGCACAAAGAACGGAATAATCAAGCTGAGCACTCTGCATCGCACGCCCATACGCAAAATGGGCTAGTCAAGCACTAATAAAGAGGATTAAGTTCATTGCCGCATCAGCTCTTGCAGAGTTGTAACTTGCCCAACACTTGTTGGGGACACGCAGTCCTGCACGCAGCAGCACTCATCAATTATAGACCATCGGCCTACAACATCCATTCACCAATGCAATTAGTGCAAGGGGTCATCCCGAAGATTTTCCATCTTAGAAATTTTGGTTGTATGGTATATGTACCTATACCACCCCCACAGCGGACTGCAATGGGCCCTCTCCGCAAGTCTGGGATATACGTTGGTTATGAGAGTGCATCCATAATCAGGTATTTGGAACCCATGATCGGAGACTTGCACACACTCGATTCGCTGATTGCATCTTTGACGAGGACCATTTCCGTCATTAGGGGAGAGAATCAACCATTGGATGAAAAATGCCGGAAATAGTATGGCATTCCACTGGGATCCCGCGCATGACCTCGCACTAATGAAGCAAATCAAGAAGTCCAGAAGATAATTGATTTGCGAGAATTTAGCAAATGAATCGCCTGATCATTTTTGTGATCTCAAGAGCGTGGTTAAGTCGCATGTACCAGCAAGAAATGCACCGTAGAGGGTGGAAATACCAAAGAAAGCAGAAGGTATCCCTCATCCTGCTCAGAGGCCTCAAAGAAAAAGAACAGAGATCCGGCTTCTCAAACCCAAAGTACCCGGAGACGCCTGGGAAAATCAAGCGAGAGGACTTACCACACCAATCACAAAAGTGCCCCAAAGCAAGAAGGGGAGCCAGTTGAGACTGGCACTTTGGAAAGAAGCCTGTGGAAAAGGCAATTCCAGATCTGAACCTTCCATTGGAAGAAGCCACGGAAATAATGTGTGCGCACACATTGGCGGAGAAAAACTAAAGGAACTTGCTCTGGAATGGGAAATAGCAATGAAGAGCAAGTAGAAGTGCACGAAGCACCCCATGATGAAATGGCCATAAACTTTGTAATAACGGGAGAATCGATGAATAGAGCAACAGCCAATGTCGATGCATACTTTGCAAAGAAGATTGCCACGATCATTAATCATGATCCCGAGCCCGCATCTCTCGCAGAGTGCAAGAAAAGGCTCGATTGGGAAGATTGGAAGAAGGCAATCACCGCAGAGTTAGTCTCTCTGAACAAAAGAAAGGTGTTTGGGCCTGTGTGCCGCACGCCTCCCCATATAAACCCCGTAGGTCACAAATGGGTTTTTGTTCGCAAGAGAAACGAAAACAATGAAGTTGTAAGGTACAAGGCAAGGCTTGTCGCTCAAGATTTCACTCAACGCCTCCGGGGTTGATTATGAAGAAACCTATTCTCCGGTCATGGGTGGAATTACCTTTAGATACTTGATCTCAATGGCAATCAACTTGAAGTTGAAAATGAAGCTAATGGATGTTGTCACAAAGATATTTGTATGGAAACTTGGATTCGAGATTTATATGAAAGTACCTAAGGTATCCCTATCCCGAACCAAGACAGAGCAAACAGAAACCTATACAAAGGTGAAATTGGAGAAATCACTGTATGGGCTAAAACAGTCAGGAAGAATGTGGTACAATCGTTTGAGTGACTTTCTCTGCAAGAAAGGCTACACGAACAGCGAAGATTGTCCATGTGTATTTATACAACGATCCACGAATGGATTTTGTATAATCTCCGTCTATGTAGATGACTTGAACATCATTGGGACTGATGAGGAAATTGAAGAAGCATGCACATACTTGAAATCTGAGTTTGAAATGAAAGACTTGGGTAAAACCAAGTTCTCGCTTAGGCTTGCGGCTTGAACATGTCCAAAGCGGAATCTTGGTACACCAAGCATCCTACACGCAGAAAGTGTTGGAGAGATTTGGCTTTGAAAAGGCATACCCCGCAAAGACCCCAATGGCTCGGAAGGTCACTCCAAGCGCACTCTAGACCCGTGCAGCCTAAAGAAGAGGGGGAGGAAGTCCCGGGAGCGGAATTCCCATACTTGAGTGCAATTGGAGCGCTCATGTACCTTGCGAATAGCACTAGGCCGGACATTGCGCTTGCCGTGAATTTGCTAGCGCATGCAAAGGCGTAACCCACCAAAAGGCATTGGAAAGGGGTGAAGGACATCTTCCGTTACCTTCAAGGAAGCAAAGACCTCACTTTGTTTTACGTAAGAAACAATGAATTGAATTTAGTTGGCTATGCCGATCTTTGAGTACCTATCGGACCCGCATACCGGCAAGTCACAACCGGGTATGTTTTCCTTTGCGGTGGAACGGCAATTTCTTGGAAGTCGCCTAAGGCACTCTTGTCTCGACGCCGACTAACCACTCGTAAATCATTGCATTGTATGAAGCCTCTCGGAATGTGCATGGCTTGAAGAATGGTTCACCACATCCGTAAGTCATGTGGTCTCGAACATGGAACAAACCCCCACTATTATCTATGAAGATAATGCAGCTTGTGTTGCACAAGTACAAATGGGATATGTGAAGAGTAACCTTACAAAGCATATCAACCCCAAGTTCTTTTATGCTCATGAAATGCATAAGATGAACGAGATAAAGATATCGCATACTAAGTCGTGGTGAAAATCTCGCAGATTTATTCACTAAGTCACTCCCGGCATCTTCCTTTGAAAGATGTATTAGAGGAATCGGGATGATGAGACTTAGAGAAGTGCAGATTTCAGGGGGAGATTTTTCACATACTCCTACATAAATCTCAACCATGAAGTTTGAGTACCCAACGAAATCTTGAAGATTAACATTAAAGTTTGGGTGGATTGTACTCTTTTCCTTAAGTAAGTTTTTCATTGAAGTTTTCTTACATAAGGTTTTTGATGAGGCAATCCGTGCAACACAAAGAAGCGTGTGCTATGTACTCTTTCTCCAATTATTTTTCCCACTGGTTTTTATGGAGTTTTAATGAGGCATATGCATCTCGCAGTGAAGAGTCCAAGGGGAGTGTTAGGAAACCGGATTCGTGATCCGATATGGACTCTTCCTTATCTCTAAGCCAGAACCGCTATATATAGGAGGCAGTGTCACCCCATTGTACGTACATACTGAGAATAATAAAGCAGGCCCGTTCCTCCTCATATTGTGTCTCTCTTTCTCCCTGTCTATTCTCCACTTGAGATCTATTAGGCAACCACGGACTATTCGATAGCGAGGTTGTCTAACACAAACCAAGTCACCGTGAGCAGCGCTCGCGCGGACGCGTCGTGGCCAGCCGGCAACGTCCGGTTGCGTCGCACGGTGCGTGGATCTAATGGTCGGTGACTGTGGACACCTACCAACAACATGTTCTTTTTGTCCTGATCAAGACTACATCCAGTAGTTTAGTCTGTTGATGACTTGAGGTGTTGCCCTCTCCGTGGACACGCCTGACCATGGGCCCGGGATGGCCGCACGGTGTTGTGGGCCCCACAGGATTCGGTCTCGCTCTCAAAGGACTTTTAACCGTCGCATTGAAGAACGGGGAGACAGCATCGAAATACTAGTATTCTTTTCTTCTTCTTTTTTCCTTCAGAGAGAGAGAGAGAGAGAGAGAGAGAGAGAGAGAGAGAGAGAGAGGAGAGAGTTACTAGTATGCGGACTTTCCAGATGAATCACCTCCACCTAATCAATCTAGATAGAAACATATAATCTAGCTAGCAACCAAATAATCTAGCAAGCAACCAGTTTCTTCCAAGTTTCAGCCTTCATATTTTTAAGAGTAAAATGCCTGGAGGTCACTGAACTTGCTGCGTTATATCAACCGGGCCACGTCGCCACGATACTCTAAAAAATGCACGTTTGGATCACTGACGTGAGTTTAGTGATATTCTAAAATGATAATGATTGTTGTAGGTTAATTTTAATATACCGTCGAATAACTAGAACAATTACGAAAAATTGAGATGTATTTGAATTCGTCTACGAAGAGATATACTCCAATCATATCTCAACAACCAGGATCAAGAGTCTGATTATATAAACACTGCTCCCTAGCTCATTAAAAATCTTCGTATGAGAAAACTTTTGCAAAACTCACTAAGGAAAAAAGAGAGTAAAACTTATAATCTGTTGGATTAAAGTAGTATCTTCAGGACCACACTAAGGGTTATGATTCAGGGATTTACTCTCCCTAAACTCTACATATCTCTAAGCTGTCTTATTCCAATGCTACAAACATATATTTGAAAACTAGATGTTGGCAAAGACTTTGTGCACAAATCTGCTAGATTTTCACATTACTTAATTTGCAAAATCTTTACCTCACTGTTCTTTTAGAATTCATGATGACAGAAAAGTTTAGGGGCAATGTACTTTGTGACATTGCTCTTAACATAACCCATTTGCATTTGTGTAACACAAGCAGCATTATCTTCATAGATAATTATGGGGTATCAACAATGTTAATGCCATTTGACTTTTGGATATAGTAATCACAAGTCTTAGCTAAAAACATTCATGTGAGGCTTCATATAATGCTATAATCTCTGAGTGGTTGGTAGAGGTAGCTAGCAAAGTCTGTTTAAAACACTGTCAAGAAACAGTTGTACTACTGTAGAGAAACATAAACTCAGTCTAAGATTTAGCACTGTAGAGATCCGACAGATAGCCATCATATGTATATCCCATCATAATTAAGTCTTTGTCCTTCTAGTAAAATAGGCCAATATCTTGAATACCTTGGAGCTAGGTATTAAATCATGATTTTCACGGTTGCGCGGTAAGGTTCTAGAAAAGCTATTGCAGCTATCGCGAAAGCTATCATTCATCGTGTTTCTAGTGTTAAAAAATTAAAAAAAATAATTAAATATGTATATAATATAAGTCACACCCAAACAAATCATAAAAACATAGTACTTTAGAAGGTACTAATATTTTTATAATAAGAATATGAGTCAAGCATGGAATCAACAAACATATTAATACATGTCCAAGATCATAAATAATAACTATATCCTAACATTCTTAACAATAATTATTTAATAATCGAGAATTATGAATGTTGAATTATTGAAAAAGGGCGAGATGAAGTCTTTTACTAGCTTTTTTCATAGCTCAGGCTTATAAAAAAATGTATTTGAGCATTTTAGTAATGTTATATTCCAAAATAGGACCATATTTTGGCCTATGGGTACATATGTAGGATAGCGGAGCTATCGCTAGCTACAAGCTGTCAAATAGTAAAGCTTTCGCTAGCTATAGCGCTTGTAGCTAATATAGCGGAATATTGACCCATAACTTCGCGTTTTGAGTCCAAAAAAGCTATAGCTAGCTATTTAGAATACTGCATTGGAGGTATTTGAGTAAAGGCTTGGCACCAGCCTAATGTCTTCTGGTTGGAGCTGTACTATGTCTAGCTAGCAAATCTATTGTGAATAAAATATCATGTCTTATGCAATTTGTAAGATATATAAATGCTCCAAAGGCGCTTAACTATGGAGCCTTAGGTCCGAAGACTTCACTATTTTCCATCCTCAGTCTGAATGGGTATTTATCTACTTTAAGGGATCTTACTACCGTGGGGTCTTCAAAGGATGAGATTTATCCATATTAATTTTTTCAATACTTTCTTGGTATAGATAAACTGGTGTACAAAAATTTATTCTTGAAAATGCTCTAGCTGCAAGTCTAAGAAATATTTAGTTTTACCCAAATATTTCATCTCAAACTCCGTCATAAGATAAGAACTTCATTTATATCCTATGTGGTCCAGGTTGTCGGCGTATTCTACACCAAGGTACCCGCTCCCCCGCGCTACAAAAGGAATCAAGTGGCAACCAGGGCGTGCTTGGGCCCACTGCCACGGCAAAAGAAAAACCCATACGGTGGTTGCCCCTGCGGACACGTGGCGTCTGCCGGGCGACACCGGGTGATCGCCCTAGCGGACACATGGCGTCTGAGCCAGGCCGGCGACTACCAGTGATCGCTTCACGGACACATGGCGACAGCCAGGCGCCGGGCGACCAACCGGTGATCGCCCAGCGGACACATGGCGAGCCGCTGGCGACCAAAGAAGGTGGTCGCCCGACACGTGGCGTGCGTTAGGCCAGCGCACCATCCCCGGATAGTCCTGCCGAGATCGTGACATTAAATGCGAATCGTGCGCATTTAATGTGGAAGCATGGGAGCTGCAGCGTGGCGCGCTTTCCCCAGCGCATCATGGCTTTGGGAGACGCCACAACTACACCTCACCCCGTGACGGAACGCGGCGTTGGTGGACATGGGGCCCAAGGCAGACTATGATAGATACGCATTAATGGATGTAAGAACAGCGGCGTGCGCATTAAATGAGCCCATGCCAGTGTAATGATGATGGCTTGCAGTGTAAGCCTCCCATGCGCCCCCGTCAGTCCGAGTATAAAAAGGAGCCGGGGTGCATGAGAGAGGGGGTTCGGTTCGACTCATTGTGAGTAGGTTTTCATCCTCTCCAGCAAGAACACAAGCAATACCAAGAAAGGCAGGACTAGGGTTATTACTCTTCGGAGGGCCTGAACCTGGGTAAAAACTCTTTGCGTTCCCCCGTTAGTCTGAGCCTCCCGGTGCCCGGATCGTCACCGTCTTCCCTTCCGAGGCGATTGCCCCGAAAGCCCCCCGTCAGAACCTCACAAGCACCCGTCTCGGAGGTGCCTGTTGGCTAGTACGCCGACATAGGTCATCGACATAGACAGATGATACAAAATCCATTCTATGACCTCTTTATGAACACACTTGGCCAATCCTAAGTATTAGCGTATCCCTTCTTCAGAAGGAACTCACTAAGTCAGTTGTACCACATTCTCTTTAACTGTTTTAATCCGTATAGTGACCTCTGCAATTTGACGCTATACATGTTGCGATTATTTTTATTAGGTGTTGGAATTTTGACTCCTTCAAATACTCATATAAATATCCATATTTGGTAACCTATATAAATATGCGACACTACATCAATCAACTGCATCGATAAGTTCAAACTAGCTGCCGTTGATATTAAATATCGAAATATTATTCTACTCATTACAAAACAGTATGTTTCACTGTAATCAATATATGAGTTTTGTGTGAACACTTTTGCTATAAACCTTGTTTTATATTTTCTAAATTTTTGGAGGCTGAAGAAACCTTAGAGACCGAGCCGCGAAAAAAGTACACATCTTTCTGATGACGAAAATATTTTTTTTTGTTGAGAAAATGGAGAAATGACCTAGACATAAAAATCGGGGACCTGATTGTTATACTTTTGGACATGAGAAAACGGAGAAAAGACCTAGACATAAAAATCGGGGACCTGATTGTTATATTTTTGGACATGATCGCTATTGCAAAAAATAAAAAAAGGACTCGCTCACGATTCGTATTTAACGGGAGGCTCTTTTCGTAAAGTAACGAATGAGAAACCTAAACGCAATCTGGGGGAAAAAATTTTCCTCACAAAAAATCGCAAAGGACCTCTGCGCAAATTAGAAGGACCTATTCGTGATTTAAAGAACTAAAGGGTTTTTTATGCAAATAGCAGAGAGAGAAAGGGTGGGACACGTGAGAGCCGGACCTTCGAGGAATTCTTGGGCAAATGTTTTATCGAAGATGTGACCAACTGGTTGTTTTCATTTAGACTACTGGTGCATTCGAAGGCACATTGTCTCCAGCAAGCTAGCGGGCTAGCGTGGCCTTGTAGGCCAACTAGTGGCGGTGTGAAAGCTTTGTCGCTAGCTAGTAAGTTGCGTGGTCTAAATTTTGCCATACCTTTTTAAAAGTTTTTCTCTCCCGAACAGGTTAGACGACTAGTTAGGCTTGACCAGCCTCTCAAATTTTTTATTTTTTTTGACGTGGTTATAAGACGACTAGGTGTGGTAGTGTCTTAGCTTCAGTACGTAGTTAAACTGGTTATTTTTTTATTTTTATTTTATTTTTTAAAAAAAATTGAATTCTTAATCTTTCGGTTTCTAACGATTTTTTAGCGATTTTTCACTTGATACTTTCGATTTATAATGATTTTTTTATATTTTCCATTCGATCAACCCTGCCGCCGATCGCCATGCCATTCGGACAGCAGGTAAGCGCGATAGGAGTTTAATACCGGTGCTAGCAATCAAGACGGAAGCTTCCTCAAGAGCTGACAGCGCCGGTAATGATATAGCGCAACGCAAGTGTTTTAATGTCAAAAGTGAGCTCAGTGTTAGGTCGGCCGGTCAGGCCGTCTCCTTCCCAAATCGTACTCATCACACAACACGCACGCAGCCACCTCGCACCACGCGAAAAGCAGTCCAGATCGAAAGCCGTGTGCACCCATCGATCGACGGATGATCGATGTGTGTTGCTTAACAATAATGCTCGTTGCTAGCTGACGTGTCGATCGATTTGACCAAGGAATGTCGGGCGAGGCAACGCATGCACGCGTGTTGCATCCTCGTGGTTGATCGCTCGATCGCTACATGGAGATGGAGTAGCACTAAGGTAAGGTGTGTTAAGCTTTGTAGGAAAATAAAGGAGATCATGGGACATATAATGGGAGGTGACTGGAATATATGATCGAGTCATATGGGAAGGCCAGGGTGACTTGTTGACGAACCTGTATGGCCCTTTTTTTATATATATATTCACACCTGTCCCTTGCTAGATCTGCACACGTTGAAAGCACAAATGATGGTTGGTAATGGTAAATGTACTCTCAGCTCAGGTTGAGCTACATACTATGCTGTGCTAATAAACATCCTGTATATTCCCTTCTTCCAATCATTTAGTAGTGCATGCAGCCGGAATAAAAAAATGATTTAATTAAATCATTCGGTTGAAAGGGAGAGGTATGGGGGTATATATACTCCTAAGAGTACAAAACGGGCTTTATACACACACACACAAAATAGCGCTATTATGTGCTAGACGCTTCGGCCTTAACTAGAGCTGCGTCGGGTTATGTACTACCATTCCACTGTGACTCACCTACACGTGATCCTAGGTATTCCTGCACAACGGTCGGTAAAACCACGCGCCCACCGTCTTCCACCAAAACCATGCGCCCACCGTCTTCCACCGCTGTCCTGCACTAATCTTCCACCACTGTAACATCCCACTTTTTGCCTTTTCGAATGTGCACTTTTTTTGTGTATTTTAGCCCTCCAAAAATTTTCATAATTTTTATTGCTAATTAAAGTTTAATTTGTAATTTTGTAATTCAAAAAGGATTTAATATGATTAATGCTCAAGTGAATAATTATCAAAATTATTTTATTTAGGTTCTATCTATATGCTCCCAAGGTATTTTACATAATTTTTTGAGACTTTTTTCAATTATATTTGTTATTTATTTAGAGTTCATTTGAGTTTACTATATTTTCTAAAAAAACTAAATAACAAATGCTCTAATAGTGTTTGGGACAAAACCCAACCTGGTTTGCCCAATATGCCAAGCCTAGCCTAGCTGACTGCGTGTGTGCAACCTAGTGTCACACTACAGCCCAGCCAAGTCCGTTGTCTCGTCAAACACTGACAAGTGGAGCCCACCTGCCAGCTTCGTCTTCCCCGTATATGATCCTAACTCCATGTTCGAGATGTGACCTCTGCGGACACCCTCTCTGCATGTTTGTCATGTCATGCGCTTTCTGGAGGCATGACCCGAAGGTCACTGGAACCGAGCCGTTGCTCTACAATGTTAACCCCTAGGTTCTCACGTGCCACTGTGATGTGTCATCGACGTGATAGCCACATTGTATTTTATTTGATTTTTAGAGTTTTGTGTATTTATTTTATTTTTTTGCCATTTGTTTCGCTTAAACGTTGAAGTATCGGGAGTGTTTGAAGGTGAAGAGTTGATCCAAGATTAAGATCAGCAGTTGTTCCAAGGCAAGTTATGTTTCGATCGTGTTGAATCCAGTTTTACAAATGCTATTTTATTTTAATTTATTGCATGTTATTGCAAGTTATACTTGTTTTCAAATATTTTGGGAATTAGTTATTCAACCCATTTGAATTACACATACCTTGTTATTTGTTATGACATATTTATTTGTCACCTAAGATGGATAATTGTTAGTTTTTTCACCAACATGGATAATTATTAGTTGGCTGTTAATATAATGCTTGCATGGGTTGGTTAGATCGCATTCAGTTTGCTTGGTCATGCTATGAATTGTTGATATCTTTTGAAAGTGCAAATTCAAACATGAATATCTTTTGAAAATGAGTGTGTCGTGTGTTGTCACATAATGATGTTGATGGCATATGTTGCATGATAATCAACTAATGTGATAAATGATTTAGATTAAGGCAAGTGGCAAGAGGATGTGTGCCAGGGTGGGTTACAAGGTTAAGTCATTAATTAGCCGAGACAAAACTTCTAAAAAATCATAGGCTATGATTTTTTAGAAGTTTTGTCTCGGCTAATTAATGACTTAACCTTGTAAGCCATTGAAATGAGCTAAATTATACAACCACATATCTGTTATGGGATAGATCTAACTCAATAAGTTATTAAGTCTTGGCGTATTATATCTCAGGTGGAAACCAAGTTGTCTATGCGGTTGAGGAAGGTGTGTGTTGCAGTGGCCCCACATCTTGAATAGTGATTGTTCCTAGTCCAATGATGAGACCATTTTATTCTTCTGCTCTGTGTGAGAGATGAATAATGAGATTAGCTTATCAGGAGTGTCTATATTCAGATAGAATTTATGAACAATTTTGTTATGATCTTCTTTGTCGCATGCCTAAAAAAGCATGTTAGTTATATGAAAATAAGAGATTGATCATATCTTATGGGTAAAGTAAATAACCTCGAATAGCCGTGTTCCTAGTTATGGATAATGCTCGAGAATTTTACTCAATGGTTAGATTCTATAAACTAAATTTAGGAAGGGAGGCTGTGTGCCAGTTTATCTTGAGAAATGTATGAGAAAATTATTATTATTGTTATTATTATTATTATTTATTTTACTATTATTTTAATCTGTTTATTGTATTCAATTGAAAATATTATTTTTAATGCAAAATAGCCATATCAGCCATTCTTTGGACAAGCCTTTCATGTAGTTATAATAGACTTGTATTATGTTCACAACTTGTTGACCGCTTTATGTACTCACTCTTGCCACAATTAATCTATCAGTTGAAAAGGAGTATATACCTACTTTGATGAGAAGTTCCACGAGGAAGTGAGTTGCTTGGAGTCGAACCTTGTCAAATGCCTGTGGCATGTTGATGGGTTATCCGCCGAAGTTTTTCATTCCGCTGCTGTTCTCTTAAGTTAAAGCCCTATGAGTCATAATAAATGTAAAGTCAGCCTTAAGTGCATTCAACTATCTCTTATTTAATAAATACAGCTTTTATTATGTTCTGCAATGCATTATTTTGATATTATATCTATGTTGCCATTGTGTGCACTAGCGTGATCCTAAACTAGTGCAATATGAACAGAGGTCCGAATTTGCATATTCGGGTCCCAACAACTGCACCGCCCCTTACCCTGTTAGGGATAGCAAACAAGCTCATTCGGGCTCGAATCAAAATTACTTCGATTATAGTAGTTAATGGGTTCAAAATTAAAATGAGTCAATTTCGAGCGAAAAAGGTTAATGAGTCTCGACTCGATAATGGTTCGTTAGCCCAAATTTAAAATAACCACTTAAATGAAAAATAAAATAATTTTATGTCGAACTATATCACTTTCGAAATAAGCTTGATAATAGCTCATTAAGCTCGATATCTAGCCCTACCCGTTCGCATGTCGGTGCCACATGGAATCAATGGTAAAATGACACGAGGCTATCCACTACAGCGATGCAGGAGCCAACTAATGTGGGCCCCAGACCTGCTTTCCAGAACCCCCTGTGTATTTATGTGCTAGTCCCAGATCAACACTAGTACACACAGTTCACAGTGATGAATCATAACCAAACAGAACGAAGTTTCAGAATAAATATTAAGTACCAACCACAAGGCTATTTATTACATTATGCGGTCACATGACCAAAGTTAACAGCAGCGGAACAAATAACAAATGGTAAATCCCAAAAGACGCCACAGGAAAACGACTGGGAGTGTGCACTTAGATATCTTGTTGTCCTTCATCGTACTCCTCGGCGAAGTACTCACCATCTTCGACGGCATCTTGGAAATTCTCTGATGAAAAATTTGAGCGTAGCACGTGAGTACAAACGTACTCAGCAAGTTCAAAAAAATATGCCTCATGCAAGGCTTTCCAAGGATGGCTTATTATGGTTCTTTTGCACCAAGCCAAGGTTCCACCAACTATACTTAGTATTAATTTTCACAAAACATGTTTTAACAATTATTTGAATAGTAGAAATTATTTATAACTCTAGTGTAGGTTCTAGCCACCAACACTAGTATACTGGCTCTATCCGCACATTTTAGAAGATCATGGTAATCCAACACA
The DNA here is from genome assembly GCA_036346355.1 of Rhipidocladum racemiflorum. Lineage (NCBI taxonomy): Eukaryota > Viridiplantae > Streptophyta > Magnoliopsida > Poales > Poaceae > Rhipidocladum > Rhipidocladum racemiflorum. The sequence goes on along the minus strand of CM070580.1, from coordinate 34,652,493 downwards.
TGACTCCATCCGTCATGATTAAAATAGGTTTCGACCACCTGATTGGCTCGATCTGCCAGAAGCACATCCGAGAGTTCTAACCACTCCTGGATCCCAAAACTCCAGTTTTTAAAACCAAAAACCAAGTCTACCAATATGAAAGCATTCTTCGCTTGCCCTTGACCGTAGGCACAGCTATTCGAATAGTTTTACACTCTACAGAGGTGTACAGCTTTACCCACAAGACATGATCCTCTTGTTGCCATGCAATTAACACACTTTGGTGTGCTGGCAGAGAGATCATGACAAGTAATTTACAATGCAATAATCTAACCCGACTCCACCCGCTGAGGTTTCACCGCTGTTAGGGTTCCATCTATCTGTTGGGGAACACGGTATGCTACACTAGCACAAATTAAAATTCTACCGTAAACCAGAAAAGCTACTCGCAAGAAAGGGATCATAGATCTATTACCACTAGACGCGCAGTTGCAGAATCCTTCGCACGTCATTGTAGTGGATCGTTCTCGGCATGGATCGTCCTCGCCGTGGATCGTCCTCGCCGCGGACCGTCTTCGCCACGGACCGTCCTCGCCACGGATCGTCCTCGCTGCGGATCGTCCTCTCCACGCCGCAAAGAGCGCAAAGCCGCTACCACAAAGCAGTCCACACGTCCGAGGATGGAACGCCGTGCATCGGTGTGCAAGCACCGGTCGCCGGGCAGGGCAACGAGAGGAGGTGGCTAGGTTTCTCGCGAACACCTCTAAACCGCATCGAACGCGTGTGTTCTGCGCCTAGCCTCCTCCTCCTTATATAGCCACGAGGTGAAACTCCTAGGCGGTCGGGGGCCCATCTACGCGCTAAGCCCACGAGGTCCATTAATTATGGATCCAATCCGAATTAATGCGTCCTAGCCCGTTAAGTGTGTGACCCTGTAGGTTCATGCACATTTGGACATGGATTCGGAAAACCCTTTTCTAATCCAATAATCGGTAGCGGCTCCTTGCAGAGCATGCCAACTCCTAAATGCATATGATTAAAGTACTGATGTAATAATCCATTTGCCAAACTATATGAAGATCGAACTCCAGGCCAGAAGCATGTCATCCTTTGACAGTTCAATCCATCTCTCGTATCCGTGATATATTAATAAGTTGTGATTGACTTCTCAATCACGGCATGGCCATGCACTTCCTTAATCATATCACACGAGTGGCCTAGACATATATCTCTGTTACATTGGAGTGGCAAATTCCATCTTGACTGCTCACTTCCCTCTGCATGTTTCATAGTAAACATGAAAGCTACCTTTATAACTATCCGGTTAGGAAATAGTGTTTGGTAACCCCAAGGTAAACTATTACACATGTAGGGAATATGACAATCTTAGGTCTAAGGATCATACATCTACTATGTATGAGATACACTGATGACACATAAGAATGTAACATTCTCGCATTGTCCCATTGTGGGTCTATCTAACCCATGTTCTTCAACATGCGTCCACAATGTATTGATGATATCTCCATATCCCATGATCTATGAAACATGATCATCGAACAATACATGTGCTGATCTATTCATCGTTGTCCTATACGATGATATCCAATCAGAGATATTTATCGAATTATATCAATAAGTAAAGAGCTTCATAAACAAGTCACACACTTGTTGATCAAAACAATGATATACATTCATTGGACCAATAATCATATTATTATTCATAAACATAGTCATGTTACAATCATCCATATGATTACCTCAAGGGCATAACACTAACACTACCCAGTACAGAAGCCCCCTCTTGCGCCGTGTGGGAAAAACGACTTGCCTCCATCCAGCACCCACATTCCACCATCTGGCGAGTCTAAGTTAGATTACTACAAATTATTTAGCCAAGTCGTACCCATTATAGACATGTGGTTGTACGGTTGTGCTTAGAATGGGCAATCATAAGCGTCGGTCCTTAATTGACTTGGGGTGGTACTTGCACGATGAAAACTAATGCTGCACGATGAAAACTAGTGCTCCATTCGTACCCGCCCGACATTCCATCCCGCCCAAGTCCAAACCATTTTCCTTTTATTTTTATTTTGCAAAAACAGTAGCAAATACATTGCTATATTTCTTTTAAACACATTTTAACCATAGTTTCAATGAATCCCACCCTTAGGTAATTTGATCAATTTTGCAACTAAGCACATCTAGCGCACTAAACAACATATTTCATAATATAATATAAACATGGCAAATCTCAGTATCCTAGGGTTACAACTGTAAATGGATAACAACATCAAGGAGGTATCATCAAATTCGGAGTAACTACCATCTTAAAGTTCAACATCATATTTATGAAAATAGCAATGCAATTTATAAATCACTGTAAAAGCATTTTAAATCATAGGTTCAACGTGCGTCAAGGAGACTTGCCTTCTATCGCAGTGAGGGTCTCGAAGTCTTGAGGTTCGGCAACGGCGTCGGCGGGTTCTTTGGCTACGCGCAAAACAGAGCGATAAATAAATAAAATATAATAAAATAAATCTAAAAATTATAAAATTAATACTGGAAGAAAGATCTTGAATTTAGATGAATTTAGGAATTTGAATGGATCCGATCCGAGTTCGAACGACAAAGATATGGGCGTTTGAATTCTCTAAATGTGGAAATTGGAAAACGAAAGAATATTATGAGAATCTTTCTTTTTCCATGAATTTCCTGATTTCTCTCTCTCCCTATGGCAGGTGGGACCCTCATGTCATTGTCTTGGGGCTTCTTCCCCATGGAAGAACAAGGGAGATGGAGGAGCTCCCATGCGCCGGCGATGGAGAGCTCGTCGGCGGCCGGCAACGGGTGGAACCGGTGGGCGGCGGGGCGGCGAACCGGTGGCCAGGACGGCGCGGGCCTGGGCGTCCAGAGCAGCGCTCGGCAGCGACAAAAGACGACGGCTAACAAATAAAAAAATTTCGGAGGATGGAACAGCAAAGGGGAAGTGAGCACCACGTAGAATGCGACGAGATGAACCTAGGGGTGTGGTCGGATTTCGGAGGGGATCACCGGATTGGGAGTAATCGACGATGAACGAAGCTCCAACCGACAACTTCCAACGCAAAATTCGTCGCCGTCCTGCAACGAAACCCAAAATTTCTTGAGGGCTTTTGATCGTGGTGACAAGACGCACACGCGTCACCGTGAACGGATTTGGATTGGCTCACCGGAGCAAAAGATGACATAGTGGTGTCAACGGTGGACGTCCGGCGACTGTTCGTGCGAGTTTCTAGAAAAACGGAGTGGAGAGGCAGTGAATTAAGATGAGCACCGGGTAGGCGATGCCAAGACAAAGATATAGGAAGTGGAATCGTGAAGAATGATGGAGAAATGGCCGAGTTATTGCCAAATCAATGATTTCGGTTTCCACTCGAAATACACCGTTTTCAGCAAGATTTGGGTGAATGAAGGTAGGGAATGGATTCCCCTCATCAAGACCTTCACAAACGCATCGATCCTTGCGTGATTTGGTGGAATAATGAAGGAGTTATGGAGTTTTAAATCTTGAATGCCATGAACGGGAGTGAGACTGCTTCTTTGGAGCGTTTGGAGAAGACAATGCTACAGAGCTAACAGTGGCCCCCTTTGAATAGTATCAAAACTAAAGCGTGAAAGATTAAATAGCAAAGAGGTCCTAAAAATCCTAGGAAAATTCACAAAAATACTATAGATTATTTTGAACCAAATGAAATTGGTTTCAAGATTTTTGGATGAACATTGAAATTTTGAATGACATAGGAACAAAACAGGGTTAAAAATTTTGTTTTAGGGCAAATCTCGTCAACGACCGAAATCCAATTTTTCGCCGAGATCTCGTTATTTCAGACGAAATCTGAACAAAATTCAAAAAGCAAAATTTGAATCCGGTTTTCTTTGAACCGAAATTATCGAGATTTCGGTTAAAAAATCAAAATTTCGGTCCATTTAGCCGAGATTTCGGTCCATTTAATCGAGATTTCGGCTAAATTAAAATGATCTAAAAAGTGTGCAAAATTCGTTAATTTTTTTTGAAATTTTGGTCAGACATGGAAAACGACTTGAAGAATCCAATCCGGTCAAATCCGGTCATTTTTTTGTCAAATTTCGGTCAAAAAACAGAGATTTCGGTCCATTTAGCCGAAATTTCGCTGAACAAATAGGGTACTATGGCACTTTTAAATTTTTTTAGGGTTTTTTAAGTTTCGCTGGGATTATGGAACTGGGGGGTCCGAAATCCGAAATTTCGGCGGGAATTTGAACCCTGGAATAAATTTTGAATTTGAATAATGTTTTGAGAAAGAGCGTGAAAGATAAAATAGCAAAGGGATTCTATAAATCTTGGAAAAATTCTCAAAAATATTATAGAATATTTGGAACCTAATGCAATAGGTTTTGGGATTTTTGAAAGATTTTGGAACTTGGGTGAAATTTCGAGTAAGGATGGAATTTTAGAATTTGAACTTTGAAGACGAAGATGAAATAAATTCCACTTTCGAAAGGATAAGGATGCCAGGTTAATTAGAACACCGAAGAAAATCCAAATTTTAAATTAATTAATTTTGTCGACGATTGGGGAACCGCCCCCCGCCGAGCTTACTCCTTGAATGAGGGATCAACCAAGGCCCCTTCGCCCATGAAGGATTGGCGTTCAAAGGATGCTCGCGCAATGGGAGACACACGGGTTATCCTGGTTCGGGCCTCTCGTGTGGAGATAATAGCCCTACTCTAGTGGTATTGAGTATTGATGTGTATACGATTAAAAGTTTGTCTATACGTCTCTCTCCCTTCCTCTCTCGTCGAGGGGAGGCTTAAATAATAGGTGTATGTAATTACAAAGGCTAACTACCCCTAAAATCACGCCTATTGCTGTTTTTGACATGTCCTTGATTTTCGCCGTGTTTGATCTTCTGGTACAACTTCCCTCGATTCCCGGCGAACTGGTCGCCACTTTCCTGTTTAGTGGGTTGACCCCGTCCTTCGGCCATTGTTGGGCATTCCCTTGACCATGCTCGACCAACTGGTGCCTTCCCAAGCAAGGTTGCTCGTACCTGTCTTCGAAGCTTGCAGCCGAACATGTTTTGCTGAGGGTTGGCGAGCATGCTCATGACCGAGCATAGGATCATTTGAGGTCTTTTCTTGGGCACCCCGACCAAGGTTGTTTTATGGTCGATTGGCATCGGCCGCCGGGGCTATAAAGTTCCTTGTGAAAAATACTCCAATACCCGACAGCTTGCCCCTGAGGCTCGAGTGGAAAGCCACTTTGCCGGGTCTTCCCCTTGAGCCTCAGAAAGACTCACAGGGGGGATTGGTATCTTGTAGCAAAGAACTGCTGCAGCATCCGAGCATGCCGAGGTGGCAGACGAGCTGGATGGGCCACCATCCGGCTCATCTCCGACCAAGCGGACTGCTTGGGTAAAGATCGGAGGGACGCGCCGATTCCTTCCCCAAGAAGCATCTCCGTAACGGTCCGGACAGTTTGTCGGGGAATGTGTTTTTACTAACCGTTACGGCTGTAACAGACATGCATCGGTTCGCGAAGGGTCATGGTGCATTAAACGCGGCTTTTTGCTCCCTTTTTAAGCCCGAATAGTGCAGCGGAGAAATCTTACCGCATCCTTGCTCGATTTCGCTCGAAAACGATCCCCAAGCTTCCTGTGCTTCGCATCCTCTTTTCCTGTGCATCCATGGCAAGGTTCGAAGTCAGTCAGATGAGCAGGAGGAGGCTTCAGTTGCTCGTCGATGATGGCCATCTTGACGAGGGCTCGACGCGAGCACCCGGCGGCGATACAGAGCCGGCACCGCAGGATGGGGAGATCGTCTCATGCGAGCTCTACACCATCAACGGGCTTCGGATGCCCAAGAGTGAGTTCCTTACTTCCGTACTCGCCTTCTATGAGTGCGAGATTTCTCACCTGAATCCCAACTCCATCCTTTTCCTAGAAGTCTTCTCGCACCTCTGCGAGGGATACGTGGGCGTTGTGCCCACGGTCAGTCTTTTCTTCCACTTCTATTCCTTGTTTCGCACCGGCGGTAACACTCCCGTCGGTTGCATCTATTTCTGGCTCAGGTCCAACCGTCCTTATGACTACCCAATCCTTTCGCTGAAGGATTCAGTGTTCGGTTGGGCCGGGCATTGCTTTTATCTGAAGAAGTTGGAGGGGAGCGACCTCCGCTATACCGGGGAACCGGCCTCGGTGGTCGCAATGCCTCGTCTACCCATGAAACTAGAAGAGGAACGGACACTAATGATGATTAGTGAGCTCACCTAAATGGGGATCACCGGTCAAGACATTGCTCGGGACTTCCTCAGGAACCGGGTGTCCCCGCTGCGAAGGAGGGAGCATCCCTTCTTCGAGGTTGTCGGGTGTCAAGACCTCACCCGTGAGGCGGACTCAGGTAGATTGCTTTTATTCTTCTTTGAACTCTGTTTTTCCTCGGTCTTTCATTTGCTCGGGTTCTCACATTTTGCTCGTAATGCAGGCCCGCGCGAAGACTGGGTGGAAGAACGGGTCGTCGAGCTGTTCGGGACCCCGAACAGCAAGGAACTGACGCGCGAGCGCCAATTTTCGTGGAACATGTTCGACCGCAGCGAGGAGGTAAGTGTCCTTTGTGAACTATGCTCGAGGGATTCCGTCCCGAGCACCTCTGACAACCTCCTTGATCGTGAGACAGGAAAAGGTCGCCTTCAAGATCGTGATGGCTACTATCCAGCTGCTACCACGAGGGGATCCCCCTGCTGTGGATACGAGGAGGAAGGTGATGACCAAGCGTCACCGTCGTTCTCCTTCACCTTCCCCTGTTCGGCGCTCCAAGAGGCAGGTCCTGACAAGGCCGTCGACCAAGCGGCACCTAGAATATGCCGACAGGAAGAAGGTAAGAGAGCTAAGGCGATGGTTTGCCAATTTCAAGAGCAAGAAACCGGCTTTGACGGCTCGCTTGCAACAGCTGGCCAAAGAGGCCAAGAGGGCTGAAGCAGCGGCCAGGACCCCTGCGAGCAAGGAGCAATTGAAGGAGCAGATCGCAGCCCTCCAAGCTCGGTTGGAGCAGGCAATTGTGAGCCCCGCGAATGCGGAGACTGAGTAGGAAGAGGACGATGCGCCTCTCGTCAGGAGGCGCCATAGGTCGCTGGGTGTAGGACCGGTGCGGCCAACCTTAGTCATCGAGGGCGTTGACATGGGGGCAGTCGACCCTGCGATGGCCCAAGCTAGCGACGCGGACAAGGAAAGGGCCAAGGCCGTAATAGAGGCCTACGTCGCTGCGAGCAAGCCCTCCGCGGAAGTCAGCGTGGACACCGAGGATGAAGCCGCAAGTCTCGTAGAATGTAAGGTCACTTGTCTGATATGCATGCTTTTGTCTTTCCTTTCCTCTTTGGATGCTCGAGCTAACCCCACTCCGGCGACGTGGGTGTGATAGCTCGTCTCTTGTCTTTAGACTTAGGGCAGATAGCTGAAGGGATCCTTGACTCTGCAGTGGAGAAGGCGCTCCAGCTTGCTGCCGATTTGGTGATGTCCGAGGTGCTTGAGGGGTTTCCATACGACGGCGCACCGCAGATCGAAGAGGCCCACCTGAGGCTAGAGGAGCAAGGCTTCCAGGGGAGCAGGTAGGATGGGACTCTGAGTCCTGGAGCTGTTGAGGTCCTGCCCGTGGTTCCGAGCATGGAGGTCGCTCGGGACGATGTTCCGGAGGTCCTAGAACAGGAGGTCCCACAGGAGGAGCTTGTCCTCGAGGAACAATCTCCGCGCAGAGAGCCCAAGTTGGAGGAGACACAACCCCAACCGAGGCCCGTCCCAGGAGCAGAACGTCTGTTAGAGGAGCCGATCTTGGAGGAAGACCATCCTTAAGAGGAGGGGGGCTTGGAGAAGAGTCCTTTCCAGGAGGAGAGGGACCAGGGGGCCCTCGCTCTCATTCCCCCGAGCGTGTCCGATGCTCGGGGTGATGACCCCCCTCAACCAAGCCATTCGCCTGCTCGGGATGAGGAAGATCCTGCTCAGGCTAGGCCCGGGTTTGGAGCTTCAACCCTCAGCCGTGAGTAGGTTCAAAACAACATGATCTGTCGTGCCCTCCTGATAAGACTTGGTCTTTTACTATGTTTTCTCTTTTCTTCAGTGTTCGAACGCCTGACCCTTCTTCTTCGCAGCTCGTTGCCAAATCCATGGATGATTTCGACGCGGCGACCATCTCCGAGGGCGAGTTCGTCAAACACCATGGCGAGAAAGAAGCTCGGATTGCCGAGCTAGAGCGTCGAGTGGCCGAGCTCCAAGCTTACGGGCAACACGGAGCTGCGCCAAGCCCAAGAGTTGGTCATGGTCCTTCAGGAAAAGATTTTCCAGAGTACCTTGGATAAGTCGATCCTGGAGTCCGGCCACGCCGACCTGCAGGAGGAGGCGGAGAGGCTGAGGCAGGAAGTCTCTGAGCTGTGCGAGAGGCCACCGAGTCCGCTGACGCACATCAGAAAGAAGCGCAGCGTCTCCGCCAGGGCACCGCGGAAGGTCATGCGGCTCGGAGGCGGGTTATCGACCTCAAGGCCGAGCTCAATGCTCTTAAAGAGGAGCTTGTTGCTCTCTGGGCCGACCGGCGGGGCAGGGCATAGCTACCTGTGATGTAACCTTTGTAAGACATTTTTTGAGTTAAACAATTAACTTCGTCCTTTACTTTTTCGCTCTCAATGCCTTTTTGAATGATCGGTAATTGTCCTGTACAAAGACAAAGCAAAATAAAACAGAGAGAGCCAAAAAACTTTCTAGTAGTAAAGGATAGGACGAGAGAAAATCTAAAAACACCGTATTTTACCAAAAAACACGGTTGTTCGTCCCTACTAGCCCCTGCTATGAACGATGGTTGTGCTCCTTTATTGCGAGTCCGAGCTCGTTCATAGGAGAGTTAGATAATTTTGTGCATGACATTACGCACACGATCTTACACCAAATCTCCTTATTGCGAGCATGGGTTGAGTAGCGAAAGGAACATGCGCGCGGCTTCATCCCTCCACGCCGTCTTGACCCATGCCCCTAGATTGCGAGCATAGTCAGCCACGTGTTTGGTATAAACGTGCGCTATACATCAATGGTCGTGGCAACCTGTCGCGTGTAGGTCGGATCCGAGCTCTGGACCATCCAGAGGGTGTCTTGTTGCGATCGTTCCGTGCAGCGAAGTGCTACTGCGGACCGTGATCGGCTTATATAGACTTGATCATCTGGCGGTGAGCTCGGTGACTTGGCATTTGGTGCACTCACATTGTAGTTGTGTGCACGTTTGCCAACCTTAAGAGTAGCGAAACTGGAGCGAGTGTTCTTGCCTGTGCATGCCCATGCTGTCATCAAGACTATAAGGAAGGGAGTGTGCCTTTTTGTGCGAGACTGGGTCGGCTTACCAATGGGCAGGGACATTCTCGAAATCTTGGGAAGGGCGGGGAGCGCAGAAGCGATAGAACCAAATTTTTGTAGGAAAATCCGTTAAGGACGCGAAAAATATAAATGTATTAAACATAAAACTTACACAATTGATCAATGTTTCAGGTGTTGGTGAGCTCTCGACCGTCTTCCATCGCTAGGCGAACAGCCCCCGGGCGTGTTTCTGAAACGACCGTGTAAGGACCCTCCCACCTAGGGGTCAGCTTGTTGACCTTTGATAAGTCTTGAACTCGACGTAGGACAAGGTCGCCGACTTGCAGGGTCCTTGGCCGTACCGATTTGGCCGCATACCTACGGAGAGCTTGTAGGTAAACTACGGATCGGAGCAAGGCCCATTCTCGTGTTGCCTCGGCGAGGTCTAGGCCTATGAGACGCTCAATCTCTTGGTCGATGGAATCGACCAAGTGCACCCTTGGGGAGCCGAGCACAATTTCTGCAGGTAGTATGGCCTCTGCGCCGTAGACGAGTTTAAACGGGGTTTCGCCCGTGGCTCGGCTTGTCGTGGTGCGAACTGACCAGAGGACGGAAGGAAGCTCGTCCACCCAGTCCTGCTTGTGCCAGTTGAGGTCCTTGAAGACCCTCTTTTTTATTCCTTGGACGATTTGCCCATTTGCTCGTTCGGCTGCTCCGTTGTTCTGTGGATGTGCCACAGAAGTGAAGCAAACCTTTGTCCCGATCACTTCACAATAAGCTTGGAATAGTTCACTGGTGAACTGAGTTCCGTTGTCCGTGCTGAGGCGGTTGGGGATCCCAAAGCGCATCACCACGTTGCTCCAGAAGAATCTCTTGGCCGCTTGGGCCGAGATAGTCAACACGGGTTCGGCCTCGATCCACTTTGTGAAAGTGTCTATGGCCACGAGCAAATACTTGCAGCCTTTCTGTCCTCGAGGGAACGGTACAAGTATATCGAGCCTCCAAGTCGAGAATGGCCACGAAAGTGGGATGGTTTGAAGTGCGTATGCCAGTTGGTGGGACTTACGAGCGTAGAACTGGCACGCTCGACAAGTCATCATGATTGACCAGGCATCGCCTATGGCTGTTGGCCAATAATAACCCATTCGGAAGGCTTTGCTCACAAGCGTCCTGAATGACGAGTGAGCTCCACACATTCCTTCATGGATGTCTCGAAGAAGGTACTGGCCTTCCTCTTGAGAGATGCACTTGGAGAGGACTCCGAGTGCTCCTTTGTGGTATAGGGCGCCTTCGATCAGTCTGTACTGAGAAGATTGCCTTATAAGCTGGGAACGCTTGGCTTCTTCCTCGGGCAGTGTCCCGTGCGTGAGATACTGGATGAATGGCGTCGTCCAAATCACGCCTTGCACAAGAAGAGAAACCTGATCGCAAGCCTCTGATGCCTCCTCTACAACGGGAATGGAGGGTTTGTGTAGGTGCTCGACGAGCACCCCCGCCGGAGTGGCAATTTGGGAGGAACCGACCTTGGACAGTTGGTTGGCTAGGGTATTATCCTTCCTGGGGATGTAAAGTACTTTGAAATTCTTGAAGTACTTCTCCATCTTCCTTACTTCGACCAGGTAAAGCGCCATTGGGATATCGGAACACTGATACTCCTTGTTAACCTGGTTCATGACCAACTATGAATCGCCTTTCACAGTAAGCCGTTGGACTCCGAGCGCTTTGCATGCTCGTAGCCCGGCCAAGAGGCCCTCGTACTCCACTGCGTTGTTGGTCGCGGCGAAGTGCAAATGAACAGAATATTGAAGGCGCTTGCCCTGTGGAGAAACCAACACAACTCCAGCCCTCGATCGTTCATACGCACGGGATCTGTCAAAGTACATGGTCCACGACCTTCTTCAGACTCGGCGGGCTTCGAGACGGGTGGAGCTGGGTTTGTCCATTCCACCATGAAATCTGCCAAGATCTGGGACCTCATCGCCGTGCGAGCTGAGAATTGTATTTCGAATTCGGCGAGCTCCATGGACCGCCACTTGGCTATGCGACCACTAGCATCTTGATTTCTTAGGATCTCCCTAAGTGGGAAATTGGTCGGAACCATGATCTTATGGGCCTGTAAATAGTGGCATAATTTTCTGGAAGCCATCAATATCGAGTATAAAATTTTCTGGACCTCAGGGTAGCGCTCCTTCGGTCCATGTAACACCTCACTGACGTAGTAGATAGGTCGTTGTACTCCATCCCGTTCCACTGTTAACACGGCGCTCACCGCTTGTGGGGTTGCTGCTAAGTATAGCAATAGAGTTTCCTCTGTCTTGGGCGTGGTTAGGACGGGTGATTTGGACCGGTACAGTTTCAACTCTTCGAAAGAGCAATTGGCTTCTTCCGACCAGGTGAAGCCATCATGCTTGCGTAGGGCCTTAAAGAAAGGCAACCCACGTTCACCTAACCGGGAAATGAAGCGGCTTAGAGCAGCCATTCGTCCGGTCAAGGCTTGCACTTCTTTCACACTGGTGGGAGGCCTCACATTCTCGATGGCCTCAATTTTCTCTGGATTTGCGCCAACGCCTTGTGGACCGACTATGTAGCCAAGCACTTTGCCCATCCTCACACCGAAAACGCATTTCTCTGGATTCAACTTTATTCGATGCTTGTTGAGGTTACAGAAGGTCTCCTCGAGGTCAGAGAAATGGCTTGAGGCGAGCTTGCTCTTGACGACTATATTGTCCACGTAAACTTCTAGATTTCGACCTATCTGTTCTGGGAAAGTTTTCTTGGGATGGCTGGTTACTACCGCTGTTTTATTAAAGTATTTTCGACAATTGCGAGACCTCTTACGCAACTGTTGAAGAAAGAAAAGAAGTTTAACTGGACGCCGGAATGTGAGAAAGGTTTCCAGGAGCTGAAAAAGCGATTGACATCAGCGCCGGCGTTAGTCCTACCGGATGTTAACCAAAGCTTTGATATATATTGTGATGCATCGTGCCAAGGACTTGGATGCGTGCTGATGCAGAATCAGAAAGTTGTTGCATATGCGTCAAGGCAGCTGAGGCTGCATGAAGAGAATTACCTGACACATGACCTAGAGTTAGCAGCCGTAGTACATGCCTTGAAGTTGTGGTGACACTACTTGATTGGGAATAGATGCGAAGTGTATACAAACCATAAGAGTCTTAAATACATCTTCACCCAATCGGATTTGAACATGAGGCAGAGGAGATGGCTAGAATTGATCAAGGACTACAATGTTGGGATCCATTACCATCCTGGAAAGGCCAATGTGGTGGTTGATGCCTTGAGTCGAAAAAGCCATACCGTGAATATGATGATAGCCACGAGTCCGGATGAGCCATGCAAGGAGTTTCAGAGGATGCAAATTGAAGTGATACCGGAAGGATTCTTGGCCGCATTGGAGGTGAAGCCTACCTTAGAAGACCAGATCCGAGAAGGACAGAAGGATGATGACAAGGTCCAGCGAATCAAATCCAAGATGGAGGAAGGCAAGGCAAAAGGCTTCAGACTGAATGATCAAGGCACGTTGTGGATTAAGGATCGCATCTGTGTGCTGAACAAGAAGGAGCTAAAGTAGTTGATTCTGGGAGAAGCCCATGACTCCAAGTATTCCATTCATCCAGGAAGTGCCAAGATGTATCAAGACTTGAAGGAAAGATTCTGGTGGTCGAGTATGAAACGTGAAGTTGCCGAACATGTTGCTTTATGCGACATATGTCAGAGGGTCAAGGCAATGCATTAGAGGCCGGCAGGATTGCTACAGCCGCTGAAGATTCCTGAGTGGAAATGGGAGGAAATTGGAATGGACTTCATTACCAGTTTGCCGAAGACTCAGGGAGGATATGACTCCATATGGGTCATAGTGGATCGCTTGACTAAGGTTGCTCATTTTATCCCTGTAAAGACCACTTACTCAAGAGATAAACTAGCAGAGTTGTACATGACTAGGATCGTCTGTTTGCACGGAGTGCCGAAGAAGATTGTATCAGACAGAGGTACCCAATTTACCTCAAGGTTTTCGAATAAGTTACATGAAGCCATGGGGACTCGTTTAAACTTCAGTACTGCATATCACCCGCAGACGGATGGGCAAACTGAAAGAGTTAATCAGATTCTGGAGGATATGCTACGAGCTTGTGCATTGGCTTATGCTACCTCTTGGGATAAAAGTATGTCGTATGCTGAGTTCAGCTACAACAATAGTTATCAGGCCAGTCTACAGATGTCACCTTTTGAGGTACTGTATGGTCGACCTTGTCGAACGCCATTGAATTGGGATGAGACAGGTGAACGCCGTGTCTCTGGGCCGGACATTCTTCTGGAAGCCGAAGAGCAGATTGCCATGATCAGGGAAAGGTTAAAGGTAGCTCAGTCAAGACAAAAGAGCTACGCCGATAACCGTCGCCAAGACTTGAGTTTTGAACCGGAGGATTTCGTGCACCTTAGGGTTACACCTCTCAAGGGAGTTAAGAGGTTCCACGACAAAGGAAAACTCATGCCACGTTATGTTGGGCCGTTTAAGATTTTGAGCCGCAGAGGCGAAGTTGCTTACCAGTTGGAGTTACCGCAGTCATTGGCAAGTGTGCACGATGTGTTTCATGTGTCATAACTGAAGAAGTGTCTTCGGGTACCAGATGAGTAGACACCGTTAGAGTCAATAGAACTGCAGGAGGATCTGACCTACAAGGAGCACCCCTTGAAGATTCTGGACACCACGGATCGAGAGACGAGAAATAAGTAAACCCGTTTCTGCAGAGTCCAGTGGAGCAACCATGCAGAGAGCGAAGCGACTTGGGAGCGTGAGGAGGATTTGAAGAAAGAATTTCCGAACCTATTCCTTAATTAGCCCTGAATCTCGGGGACGAGCTTCTGTTAAGGGGGGAGGTTTGTAACACCCCAAATTTTTGCTTTTCATGAATTTGAATGTCATTTTGCACTTTGGTGAAATTTTGGAATTTTCTGGAATTTATTTGGATTATTTTGGATTTAATTTGAATTTATTCCCTTTTGAAATAATTAAAGAATTAAAAGTTATAAATAAAATTTTGTTGGAAATATTTTATTTGAGTCCAAAATGTCTCAAAGTATTTTCCAGAATTTTTCTGGAATTTTTCTGATTATTTTGCTATTTTTCTTGAATTATTTAAATTTCTAGAAATTATTTTGAATATTAAATCGCTGGAAATAGTCGAGTGGGTTAGTACTGTTCATCCGACCGAGCCGGACTCGAGACCGACTCGAGCCCGACCCGAACCGCGTTCGAGCCAGACCCGAGCCCTAGCCCCGCGACCGTTTGATCTTGATCCAACGGCCAGCGTTACGCCACGTCGCCCAATCCGAATCCCAGTCGGATTCCGCCGCCGCCGCCGAGTGGGCCTCGGTTTCCGCGGATTTCACAGAAGCTGAGACCCCTATTTAAAGTGCTGCCGCCACCAGCGTGTTCCCCATTCCCGTGCGCACCCGTTGCCCTAAGCCATCGAGCTCGAGCCGCCGCCGTTCGCCCGCGAGCGCTCGCCGAAATTGGAGGAGAGGTCCGCCGCTATTTTCCGCCGTTTCCACCGTCGTTCGCCGTGTTGGTGCCCAGATCCGGAACCGTTGCGACGAGACGCGTCGGAGGGTACCATCCACTTCGCCGGAGCACGCCCGCAGCGCCGTCGGGTTCATCATCGTCTTCGTCTCCGGCCACCAAGCTCCGCTGTGGACATCGCCGAACTCGCGAAGCTTCTCCGCCGTTAGATCTTCATCGCACGGCCCAGGTTCGTCCACGTCACCCCGTGCGATTTCACGTTTCGGTTTTTAGATCAAATCCCAACCGTTGGATCTAGATCCAACGGCTTAGATTAAGCCACGTAGCCGTGAACTGCACCGTGCCTAGATTAGGTCTCAGCCGTTAGATCTAGATCATACGGTTAGCGTTAACCGCGTTGTAGCGTTAGGTGTGGTCTCAACCATTCGATCAAGATCGAACGGTGTAGGTTGAGCCACGCGTCGCCGCATGGGACATGCCACGTCGCCCTTGACGCGGTGAAACCCGATCGGATCTCGACCGTCCGATCTAAATCGTATGGTCCAGATCAACCGCATTGCAGCGCAACGTGCGGAATTAGATCTGATCTAGACTGTTGGATTTCAAACCAACGGCCCAGGTTACGCCACGTGTCCGATAGCCGAACCGTCGCGGTCAGCGCGGGCGTCACCCGGTCGCCGCTGACATCACACGTGATGTCAGTCGGGGGCCCGCATGTTAGTGGCTTTGCCCACCGTGCGGTGACGTCATCTGTGACGTCATGCTGACGTCATGGTGGGGCCCGCGTGTCGCACTGCGGTGGTCGAAGCGCCGATGACGCCGGGCCGATGTCATCCGAGGGGTCTCACATGTCAGTGAGACATGTACCCGTGGACCAGGTCCACGGTGAATCGAACCCGAACCGTGGACCTCGTCCATGGACCCGCTGACGTCATGCTGACATCATAATTCGATTTTTCAATAGAAAAATAATTCGATGGAAATTCAAATCCCGTGCTGACGTCATAAATGGATTTTTCAATAGAAAAATAAATGAATTAATTCGGTTTATTCTTTTATTTGAATTTTCAATCTTCAAACGCTTATAACTTTTGCGTTTTAACTCCGATTTGAACGATTCCAATTTCTAAATTTTTTATAAAATTGAGATCTACTTAAATATGAATTTTAATTAATTTTTGAATATGAAATTTTCACTATTTATATTTAATTAGTAGATTATTTAAACTTTAAACAATTATAACTTTTGCATTTTAACTCCGATTTGGGCGATTCAAATTTCTAAATATTTGTAAAATTATGCCCTTTCTGTTTATGGACTTTTATTGAACTTTTGGGCAATGTGTATGTACTATTTTATTTATGTATTGCTATTTGCACGTGTTACGAGTAGACGTTAAAGTACCCGAGGGCTTCGAAGGTGAAGTATTGACCCAGGCGCCAGCTCAAGATCAAGAACAAGTACTTTTTGAAGGCAAGTTATGCTTTGACCATATTGATCCCATTTTTGAAATTAATTTGATTTAAATTATTGCATGCTAATTTAATTAGAAATTGTTTAAATTATTTCTGGGAATTAGATAAATGCCAAATTGCAGTATGACACCTTGACTATTTAATTATGTGCCATGAACCCTTGTCACCCTAGTTGTGGAATACATAGTTGGACATTATTGAATTGCCAACATTGGGAATCTAGATCGCTGTAGTTATTGCTTAGACCTGCTACGTGCACATGACATGATTTTGGACAATCAAATGTTAATATTGACTTAATGAGATATTGAACCTATTTTGGAGAAGTACCATGTGTTGTGATTGTTAATGGCACGTGGTGCATGGTAATCAACTGGGTTTGATAAATAGATTTAGACTGGGGCAAGTGACAAGAATGATATGGTGGGCCATGAGTGGGCACCGGGGATGTCGCTTTGGTTCTTCGGGTAATCTTGCCCTGGTCATCCTAAGGACTTAACCTTGCAAGGCTTTGATCTGAGTCAAACATGCAACCACATGTCTGTAATGGGACGGGCCTAGTAGAGTAAGTTACTAATAACTTGCATGTAATACATCGGGGTGTCAACTACACCTTTTGTGTAGCTTGAAAGAGGAGCGTACCAGTGCTATGGCATGGTACCCGTCCAACGGTATGTCGGTCCCATACTTCGCCTCTGTTAAGGGAAGGGATGGTGTATGACAAAAACTGGAGAGGTTCACTTGTATAGTTTACAGTCTCTGAAATGCTTTGTTACGGTCACTCGCCTTTGTGGTGTTTGACTGTATCTTGTAGGTAAAGTGCATAACCTCTGCAGAGTGTAAAAATCTATTTGAATAGCTGTGTCCGCGGTACTAGACCTTGCTCGGGGATTACAGTCAAGGGTTAGACTTTCATGAAAACAACTTGGACTTGGAAAGTTTGGTTGGGTTTAATGATGACGTTGATGGAAATGTGGATTAGGAAAGGAAAAATGTTTACTTAACTCCTGGAAAAGTTATTGATATAATCTTTACTTTTACTGCTTTTGAATCTACTTATGCTACTTGTTAACTGCTGTTTTACCGCAATTGTACCTGTTAGCCTATCCTTTGTATTAAGCCATGCATATAGAATATTAGTTTGCATTATGTGCATGACTTGCTGAGTACCAAGTACTCACCCTTGCCACAATACAACATCAGTTGAAGGAGAAGCGACGCCAGCTTTGGAGGAAGAACTTCAGGAGGAGCCGTCTACTTAGGGAGTGAGCCCAGTCAGTTGCCTGTGGTATACTGGATGGCGCCACGTTGATGCTTTCATTCCGCTGCAATTTATTTTCTTAATAAGTTTTCGCCCTGTGTGGCATACTCTTGTAACTTGACCATAAGGTCGAGCAACCAGTTTGGTTATTTTAATTAAAGTACTTTACTACTATCGATGTGTATGATTATGATATTTACCGATGTTGAGACTGTGTGCACTAGCGTGATCCTGGACTAGTGCTGAATACACATAGGGTCCGGATTTGCAAATTCGGGTCCCGACACCTTTGCAGAGATCAAATCCAAGGAGCTCCCGCTATCGATGAGCACCCTGGCCACCATGGTGTTGCTGATGGTCGGGCTCATGACCATTGGGAGCTTCTGCGGTTTGGTCATTCCAAGGGGACAATCATCCTTGGAGAAAGTGAGGGACAGCCTGGACCACTTGAGCTATTGCACGGACGGCTTACCCTGGGTGACGTGGTGGACTTCCCGAGCGGTCTCCTTCAAATCCTGACGGGACCTGTAGGCGGATGAGCCCTCGAATATCACGGCGATGTGATTTTTGGGTTCCTGATACTCCATCTCGTCCTCTTCGTCAGCAGGTTGTTTGCCCTTGCTGTTCTCGCCCTGCTCAGGGAGCATTGGCATGGGCCCCTTGCCGTTGTAGAATAGTTCCAGGCAGAAGGTCCATGTTCAGAAGTTTCGCAGGTCGTGCCCGTGCGCTTGATGGAGCGGGTAGAACTGGTTGTTCGGTGGGGGTACCTGGTTGTCGCGAGCTTGGTCATTGCAACGTTGAAATGGTCGGCCCTTGCCTCAAGTATTGAGCCCTCGACGCTGTGGATGGGATGCCCGAGGCTGCCGTTGCTCGATTGCGGCAACTATACTTGGCGTAGGCTGTTTCTTCTTCTTCTTCTTGATCTTCTTCTCCACGGAGTTTGAGCCTTTCTTGCTCGTGGAGGCCTCCAACCTGGGTTGAGGCGGTAGATTGCCCTCGTCCAGCATCTTCTTCCACTGGATGGCTTCGTCGGCGTTCGCATACTGGTCGGCCATACGGAAAAGCTCGTAGGCCGTTAGGTCCGGGTGTATCTCCTAGTCCTGCGTGAAGTGAACATCTCGTACCCCATACTTGGAGGCTCGAACGACAGCCTCGTTCGAGATGTTCGGAATCGAATTTCCAACCTGAATGAATCTATGAACAAACTGTCGCAGAGTCTCGCCCTCTGTCTGGATCAAACGCTCGAGATCGCGCTCTTTCCCAGGGCGAATGTAGCAACTCTGAAAGTTTGCTCGGAGCGCAGCGCTGAGCTGCCTCTAGGAGCGGATTGATCCCTCCTTTTGATTGAAAAGCCAAGTCCGTGCGGCCCCTTCGAGGACCGTTGGGAGGAAGTTTGCCATGACTCCCTCATCACCCCCTGCTGCCAAGATTGCAGTGGTATAGATCGAGAGAAATTCGTCCAGGTTCTGGGTCCCATTGAATCTCTCGATGTGCCTGGGCTTGAACTTCTTCGGCCACGAGATGTTTCGGAGGGGGTTCATGAACGCCCGGCATCCGAAAACTGGGGTGTCATAGCGATTTCTCCGATTGCGATGATCGTCCCAACCATCGCTATTTCGCGAGGTCATGCGTGGGCCAAGCCGGGAGAAAACTTCCCTAGGCCGACGCGTTGAGGAGTGTTCTGTCGCGGAGTGCTCAAAACGCTCGCGGTTAGGGCGAGCATCCTCGTGGTATCTCGAGGTTGCTCGGGAATTGCTTTGAGAGTTCTCGTGACGCGGGTTGATCACCCTACGATCCCTCCGATTGAGACCACGAGGCTCCTCTTGGTGGGAGCGGGTGGGAGTATGCTCTCAGTGTCCCCGGGAAATGCTCCGGGCGTCGTCGCCACAAGTCGGGTTTGAGATTTTTAGGTCCGCGGCCAGCTTTTCTAGATCTTCGACCACGACCGCACCCATTGCCTCCAAGTCTACCCGCTCGGGGAAGTTTCAGAGGTCGCGCATGACTGCTGCTAAGGCTTGCAGTCGCTCTCGGTTCCGAAGAACGGGCGGAGGCGAGCTCGGGCGTCTCGCAGGTGCATGCTCCGGGGTGCGACTTCCACAGGAATTCCCGTGGGCAGTGGCCCCTGCTTGGAAACCTGTTTCCCACGATCTTGGCGTCGGAGGCTTGCCAAGGTCTTGTCTAAGGACGCTTCCAAGTGGTGCCTGGCCACCAAGAAGCGGTCCTGACGAGCAGCCCCCGAGGATTCCATCTTGGGGTCGGCGTCGCTTCCCGCCATATTAACGTTGCGAGAGTAAGATGATCGTGTGGGGGACATCATGGTGTCTCCCCGCGACGTTGTCTCCTGATCAAGCTCAATATGGTCTGGAATATCCAAACCATCATAGAGCCCATCATAATCATCATCCTCGACATCTTCGAGGGCATTGCACTGAGAGTGAAGAAATCGCTCTCGTGCTGCAGCTACCGGGGAAATGCTCCCAGCTTCGATGTGTCCATCTGGGTCGGTCACACCGGCCACACCATCATTGGCGTAGTACATATCATCGTCTTCGACATCATCGAAGGTACTAAAGTCGCGAGTGTCTCCGGAATTCGGCATCTTCGGGGACTCTTCACGAACGGAGTTTGACACAGTCGATCCCCACAGACGGCGCCAGCTGTCGACGATTGGGGAATCGGCCCCCGCCGAGCTTACTCCTTGAATGAGGGATCAACCAAGGCCCCTTCGCCCATGAAGGATTGGCGTCTGAAGGATGCTTGCGCAATGGGAGACACACGGGTTATCCTGGTTCGGGCCTCTCGTGTGGAGATAATAGCCCTACTCCAGTGGTATTGAGTATTGATGTGTATATGATTAAAAGCTTGTCTATGCGTCTCTCTCCCTTCCTCTCTCATCGAGGGGAGGCTTAAATAATGGGTGTACGTAATTACAAAGGTAACTACCCCTAAAATCACTCCTGTTGCCGTTTTTGACGTGTCCTTGATTTCCGTCATGCTTGATCTTCTGGTACAACTTCCCTCGATTCCCGGCGAACTGGTCACCACTTTCCTGTTTAGTGGGTTGACCCCGTCCTTTGGCCATTGTTGGGCATTCCCTTGACCATGCTCGACCAACTGGCGCCTTCCCAAGCAAGGTTGCTCGTACCTGTCTTCGAAGCCTGCAGCCGAACATGTTTTGCTGAGGGTTGGCGAGCATGCTCGTGACCGAGCATAGGGTCATTCGAGGTCTTTTCTTGGGCACCCCGACCAAGGTTGTTTTATGGTCGGTTGGCATCGGCCGCCGGGGCTACCAAGGTCCTTGTGAAAAATACTCCAATCCCCGTCAAATTTAAATTAGCTTTTGGCAAAAAGACCAGAATTGGGGATGTTACAACTGATCAGCAGTAATCGATCACCGTCACCCATGTCGTGCATTTTTTCCACCACCGCACCTCCATCGTCTCCTGTGCCAATGACACTATTGTGTGATGGTGACCATTAAAAATGGAAACCATAATTATGTCTAGATTTATTCATTTTATGGCTAGATTCAAATGCTTTTACTGTACTGACAAATTTAGTGGATGTGTCGCTAGAGTTTACTGTCACACCTAGACGTGGTGCATGTTGGCCATGTGGTGGTGGTAATAGAAAATAGAACCACAATTATGACCAGATACATACCAATTTATAGCTAAGATGAATCGCATGACCTGTTGACGCACTAGAGTTGGCATTAAAAATTGAAACCACAAATACGACTAGGTATATACTATTTTATGGCCAAGTGAAACTGTTTGCAATATGCTAGCAAATTTATTGGACGCGTCGTTAGAGTTTACTTCCACACTTAGCGATGACGCATGCTAGCCATGTGACCACTGAAGTAAAATTGGAAAACCACAATTATGTGTATATACATCATTTTACTGGATGCATCATTAGAGTTTACTGTCACACGTAGTCGTGGTGTATGCTAGCCATGTGATGGTGGCAGAGAAAATATAAACCATGTTTACGATCTTATACATACCAACGTATGGCCAAGATGAACCACTCGACCCGATGACACGTAAGAGTCGGCAGTAAAAATAGAAACCACATTTACATCCACATACATACCAATTTACGGGCAGATGAACCGTGAGTGGGTGGGCATAAGCGGGTCGTGGGTTCATGGCTTGTAATTGGCGCGTGCAGGCATGCGATATATAGCGGAAATACTCATTTTATTTCATGGTGTCCAGGCACCATGGTGTCCCAGTTAATTATACTATATACACGAATGTTTGTGTGTATATAGTAAGATTATTTGATATGATCTACTACCATGGTACTATTTATCCATACCATGAATTTTGCTTGTGGACGTGTGTAGTGAGGAGAGAAAAAAGGTTCCAATCCCCATGCAACATTAATGGGTGGATAGTTAGTACCATGGTACTAGCTCATATCAAATCCTCTTCATATGTATATACATCTATATGTATATGTGTATATAGAAAGCCTTTTTCGTACTACTTAAATGAATGTGTTGTAGTCCTTTACCACTTTCGGTATACTTAAATACTAATTTTAAGATACTGCAATGCGACATGGTAGAACAAATCTCATCAAAGCCTTTTATTTTTGCTATATACCCTTTTTCACATGCGAAAGGAGTGTATACACAAATTATGCTATAAAAGATGGACTGTAATGAAAATTTGCATAGATCTCACTTTAAAGTATCTTATAATCATTACTAGAGTATACTCAAAATAGGTATATTTTTTGTTTAAGCGGTATATGAGAAGTGGGAGTGCGTATTCCCAGGATTATATAACCATTTCCCCCCCCCCCCACACACACACACATACATACATACATACATATATATATATATATATATATATATATATATATAATTAAGTGGGACACCATGATCTAAAATGGGTAATTCCCCTATGTTTTGTGTGCAAAAAAGGTTTGAAATTTTTGAATATCGAGTTTAACTTGTTTACTAAGTAGTTCAAACAAGCTTGAACTAAAATTCAAAATAGAGTTGACTTTTTCTACGATAGTTCGATTATACGTATGTGTTAATTATATATATAAATCATCAAAGCATGTGATCTAAATTCATTCAAAATCTTTGAATTCGAGGTATATTTTTTCAAAAATATGTGTATCATCTGAGTTGTTATAGATGAGTATATACCCTAAAACTGATATTTTAAAAATGTACCCAAATTTGGTTTGAATTTAAGCATTTGAAATCATGGTGCCCTAACCCTGATATCCCATTTCGGCATCATATAGATTCACACACATATATATAGTTGGCAACATATCCAATGAAAACCTCTTTTACCGTGAAAACTCCATGAAAACCACGTGTAAAAGTTTTGAAAAATTCTCAAAAAATTACCATACGTAGGAGAGGTGAGGTTCTACAACCCTGTGAAATTTGAATTCTCTTTTTTATATCTTCCAAATGCAATTGAGTTTTGGTCTTCAAATTTCACAGGGTTGTAGAACCTCACCTCTCCTAATGTATGGTAATTTTTTGAGAATTTTTAAAACTTTTACACGTGGTTTTCACTTGATATCCCCTATATATATATATATATATATATATATATATATATATATATATATATATATATATATATATATATATATATATATATATATATATATATATTTGTAATCAAAAGATCGTTGAGATGGTGTTAATATATGTACATATTTGCATACAGGAAAATGGACAATCTTTGACAGTTTCAGGAGTTCAGTTATAGCACAAAAGGTACCTGAGAAGCCACTAAGTATGATCAGATCAGATTATGTTAAATCTTATTAAACTAACAGCAAAAGGAACAGCACCAGAAGCCACTATTACACTGATCCTTGCTTAATTTAACACATCGATTATTTCCTCAAATCTTTTCCGAAAGGATGATTGAATTGGATACCTTTTTTTTTTCTTCTTCTGTTTGAGCTAAAGTTGCTGGTTTATCACTATCACCCCCTCATGCATCTGCCAAGTTGGTTTGCTGACTGTGTTAGGCTCACTAGCTTGTGGGCCCATCCAAATCCTAACCGCTTTGCCTAGTCTAGTCTGTACCCCTCGTAATGCAAAGCCATCTTGACCACTTTCGAGCCGATGCCATAACAAAGTTCTTCTGATGACAACTTGCTCTAGTATTATTAGTTTCGTTTTCTTCTTTTGCATAGCATTGTTATTATTGCTATATATATATATATAGGATTTGTATCAGATTCTTTGGCTAGCTCCGCCTATATCTTATTAAGATATGGCCATGCATGTTGGGGTGCTTCTATATATGCTCTGAAAACCATGAAGTAACTTTGTTTAGATCTAGTAGAAGACTAGCAGAAAGAACTGCAAATCGTAGCGGTTCATGGTATGTTCAAAATTAATCGAAAGTGTTTATTTCACTGAGCCCGGCCGGCCCCTATATTCTTAAATTCCTCTGGAGGAATTTTAATCTTGTACGTACTTCTCGAACTTGTTAAGAGTCGATGTTTTCCTATCCCAAAAACTCCTATGAAATTCGCACATCTCAAACATGATAGAATCATAGAAATGAACAATTTGACAAAGCCAGGGCCCTTGTAGCGGTTCAGGGATTTGATTGTAATTTAGCATATATTATTAGTATTTTCCTGGTTTATAGGAGAGCATATATATTGCATGATATCACATATACATGTCAGCAAATATGTACTGGAACAAGTACATGCACATTTGCAAATAAAATTATCTTGTTCGAGGCATCTTCTTAATATATATTCTTACATAGACCGGCTTATACCGTTTTTGGAGCATCCTAGTGTGAACAATTATGTACATACCTTCTTAATTAAGTTAATTTTGTTTCTTTGTGCCATGTCATGCATAAATAATCTACTTTCGGCCAAATATATTATGACCGTATCTTACGATTATTTGCTTGACTATGCCCACAAACATGAATCAATTGTAAAATTCAAGTCTCACCGTTCATGTATATGGACAAAAATTCCCACTTTAGATTTGGAAATTAATTCACCTTTAAAAAAAGTATAAGAAACGTTTGTTGTTTTACTTTCTACATTTGATCAGAAAGGTTGTGAACCATATAGGTTAATCTTGTGTTAATTAAGTGGCACTTGTTAGTTCCCCTGAATCAATAATAAACCATGTTTTCACCTTTGCATTTGATTGGATGATTTGTACATCAAATTAGCGTTTTGAAATCTTTATATAATGCAGCAATTAAGAAACTTCATTGTCACATGTCCTTACTTAAATTATTTCCCTGTTTTTACAGAAAAGTAACTTCGGATCCTCGGTTTCTACAGGATGTGCATCAGTTTCTGAATTCAATGATGTATGCTACTTTAGTCTCTAGAGAATATTAATGTCTGTACGTTCTTTTCCTTCCATAAGCATCATAAAACCATCATTAGGATGCTTGAAACAATTTGCTATTTTGTTACAGCAACATACTCATCACTTGATTTCGTCATTATATTAACCTATTCAACATAATAATTGCATTTGGTGACTAATGAAAATACAGCAATGGATTCCTTGAGAACTCCTAACCATTAGTACATATATTATATTCTAGCCGCAAAACCATTGGTTGAAATGCAATTGGCATTACTTTTGAACAGGAAAAACACTTTCTAGTCAGTTGGCAATTTGGCATTTTGTTATAACAACATATTCATCACTTGATTTTGTCATTATATTCATCCATTAACCATAATATGCACAGTTGCATTTGGTGATTAATGAAAATACAACATGGATTCCTCGAGAACTCCTAACCTTTTGTCCAAATTGCGCTTTAGCCGCAAAGGCATTTATAGGTTGAAATGCAATTGGCATACTTCTGAATAGGAAAAGTACTTTCCACTCAGTTGGTAACCTAACAATGGTGATATTGCGCATTTCAAGAGCTACTAGAAAGTTTTTCTTCGGGTACTTCCAAGTGATTTGACATAAACCCTATATGTGCACGTGAGAAAGTGGATGGCAAAGAAAGCATATGCACATTTGAAAATAAAATTGACAAGATGTGATGCATCAAGAAAGCACAACTTGATTTCTGAAAACACATTGTGATTTTAGAAAGAAAAAAAAAAGTTAACAGGGAGATTTTGTTTTAAGTGGAACCTCTGAAAACTAAAATATTCAACATTAAATCGCCAAGCTTCACATAACCTCATGAACAAGATCTCTTCTTAAATTATTAAAAGAAAGAAGATTTAAACCACTTACTTGGCGAGTCCGGACTATAATGGCACAAATTAATCAAAAATCGTTAAACACTATTCATCAGTAGTGGATTCATCTCCGAAAGACCTTCGCTATGCTTTTCTCGTGGGGAAGGTTCCTACCGAATCCGCATATGCACTCCACGTCTCCACAGATGTACCCATGGCTAGAAGAACATATGGAGTGGGCAGAAAGTAGAATTGTGCATGTGTTGAGGTTGATTACATCTCTGAAAGAGCCTAGAATCTTTCAAATCATCATATATATGGTGATTTAGACAGCCAATATGTCATCTAATCTATGACGAGTACCGGGGTAACATCACGCCTAATTCAGCACATTTTGTCAATGTAGTCATCAAATTAATTACGTATGGTATCTACAGAAGTGTATTGCCTGACAGAAAAGCCAAGTGCACAGCAGAATCATATAGCACTAGGAAATTTGATTTATTTATCTTCTTTTCATGTTCTAGCAAGTGTGATACAATCTCTCTCTCTCTCTCATATATATATATACTAGTTATATGCCCGTGCGTTGCTACGAAAAACAAAATTGATAACGAAAAATAAAGATTAAAAAAAATACTATTTCATAAGATCAAACATCTATCTTTAACGCTTCGTTTCTTGCAAAAGCTGACTAATTAAAGCAACGTTTCGTTTCTTGCGTAGGACAATTAAGCAGGGCAATTAAGTATGACAATTAAGCAGGGTAATTAATGTGACGTGGGAAGAAACTCTCACTTTATATACTAGAGATATATATATATATATATATATATATATATATATATATATATATATATACTAGTTACATGCCCGTGCATTGCTACGAAAAACAAAATTGATAACGAAAAATAAAGATTAAAAAATAAAAAAATTATTTCACAAGATCAAACATCTATCTTTAACGCTTCGTTTCTTGCGAAAGCTGGCTAATTAAAGCAACGCTTCGTTTTTTGCGTAGGGCAATTAAGTAGGGCAATTAAGCAGGGCAATTAATGACGTGGGTAGAACTCACCACTGCCACCAACTGTTGCTTTATAATAGTAGAGATATATATATATATCGAGAACAATGCTTCACAATTTGTCATCTTTGTCCTAAAAAGATAAATTTCTTTGGCTCATTAGTTAAGTACTCCACTTGCGAAAATCTCAATTCGTAACACCCAGGTAAATAAACTACAGCATGGAGAAGTTATGAACTAAGTATATATGCCACTCTCACAAGAGAATGCATGGCGTCAACATGGTCCCAAGTTTAGTTAATAAACTTAACATTGCACATTAACGTGATCCTGACCTAAAACTTTTGACCATGAGTTGTATTAGAGGAAATACTTCAGAAATAGTCTCTGCCTCTCTGGAGTGCTATGCACTATGTACTGTAAAAGAGCTCAATTTATATAGGAGTACATACACTGTCCCAGAAAAGCTGCGACAATAGCGAACCTACAATATTTGCCTTGCCTCTTCACCACACAGACAGCAGCAGACATTCAGAGTAGCAAATGAAATTGTTAGCACATAGCAGAATGTATTAACTGTTGATCTGATCTAGCAAAGCATTCACCTAATGTCAGTAGGCGTTGTAGCTTCATGCGTAGTATATTTAAAGAAAGAAAAAAGCGAACAGACACCAGAAAGGTATGGGAAACGGCGAAATTCTTCAGACGGTCGAGAGAACCTTAGAAATGGTCGCAGGATTCATTCAGAAGGATGTAGCACCAATATATTATGCCTTTAGCCATGACCATGACATGACATGAATTCTCTGTAATTAGCTCGTGCAAACTGCAGGAATCTCTTTGACCATGTTAGGCACATATACGAGACCTCAAATTGTGCATCTTTCTTAATCTCAGTGAGCATATTGAACTGCAACAGTGCTATGTTTAGGCCCTGATTGCTGCATGCGCGTCAAACAATCAGGCAGGAAGAAACCAACAAGCGTTCAAAGACTTGTGCTAGGCCGGCCAGCAGGCAGGGCGCTTTATTCTAGAAACACTCCATTCCGGTAGCAAGTACGAGCAGAGAGCATGCTGCAAAGTTGATGCAGTTGCTTAGCTCTTAGGCTTGGAATCTTCGGCAGACACAGAAAGATCGATCACATGTCTGAAAGTTGCACGCTTGCTTGCATGCAGAATCTTTCTTCGGGAAACACCGACCGAGATCTGCTGCCTAATTGCTTTGACCATCAGCTTAACTGCTCCTTCCAGTTCTTCGCTTCGTTACTCTATCAAGTATTAGCCACTGGGTGCCGTGCAGAGGAGAGGAGAGCAGAGAGCCGCGTGTGCATCCATGACCAATATATTCTTCGTTGGTACTGCTACTAGTAGTAGCAATGTAAGTAAGATACTAGATTACTTTTACAATGCGATCTGAATTCAGTGTCACCTCTGTTTTGCTTTCTACAGTTTGCTCCACCAATGGAGTATTTGCCACATGTTGGACAGCTAGCTGTAAAGTGGCTTAGGATGCCGCGAAGGAGGTCGAGAACGATGGTAGGATACCGCTAAATAATACTCCTCGGTTCAAGTTCATAAGAGTGGTACAATAATAGAGTCAACTACTTATTATAACCCTCATTCATATTATACAGAGTAAACAATAAATTCAGCTTCTACAATAACTATCTCTAAAATTGTTTCTAGAGAAATATTTTTTATTATAACATTAAAGTTTATACAATAAATATCTCTCATCTATGTCATCTAGAGTAAGTATACTTGTTCCAACACCAGCTTTTGACTGGTGATAGCACACTATTTTTCGTGCGATGCTAGCTACTAAGTAAGAGTCGGTTCTCTTCTCCCTCCTCTTTTCTCACTCTTCCATGTAAGATAAAGCTGATATGTACATGCTAATAGTAAGCTGA
The DNA here is from genome assembly GCA_036346355.1 of Rhipidocladum racemiflorum. NCBI lineage: Eukaryota > Viridiplantae > Streptophyta > Magnoliopsida > Poales > Poaceae > Rhipidocladum > Rhipidocladum racemiflorum. The sequence continues at coordinate 34,623,755 of CM070580.1, read as the reverse complement.
TGTGGTTTTATTGTACCTACTATAAGGTTTATTTCCTCTTGGCGCATAGACCAAAAAATATTAAAAATAAGTAGATTACTCCTAATTATTATCACTACGAACTATATTTAACCAGACTTACAGCTCCACAATTTGGTCAACTTGGGCGCCGTTACGCTGCAAAATTTTCTTTTGGTTAGCGCAACAAAACCGATTATGAACAGCGCAGAGGCTGCAGATCCGAGGATGGCCAAACCAATATTTTTGTCAAATGTGCTGTCGGAACTTGGAAACGATCCAACATCTCTTTGAACGATCCAACATCTCTTTGTTGATTGTCCCCAGTTTCGGCAGATCTGGACGGCCATTGCGCTTTGGATACGCTTACCCTCACTATCGTCACAACTTTGGCAACCTACATTCAGCCTAGAACAGTGGACAATACAGCGTATCGACAGCCAATCCGGCCGCCGAAAAGGGGTTAAAAGTCTGATCATTCTCACTTGCTAGAGGTGGTGGAAAGAGCGTAACAACAGAATCTTCCAAAACATTTGGAGGACCAACGACGAATTACTTCAAGACATTCAGGATGACTTTCGACTTTGGTCCTTTGCAGGCCAACGTCGTCTAAGAGGGTGTTTCCCAGGGTTACTTGATTTGACCTTTCTCTCTTCTTTCTTCTTCTTTTTTCTCCTTTTTTTCTTTCTTTTCTCTTCCCTCCTCCTCTCCTTTTTTCCTTCTTTTGGGTTTTTGTGTTCCCTCTTCTTCTAGTGCATTCTCTTGCACTCTGTACTTCTCTCTTTAATTAATACAGTTCGTCTGTTTCAAAAAAAAGAACTATATTTAATGCATGCACCTAGATAATATTAAGCAAATACGGATATTTATTAAGTGTATAGAGCGAACATGATACTAATTTTGTATTAGAATATGAAATACGTCTTATATTTATAAATAAAATTATTTAAAAAATATATCTTATAAATTTGAACAGTAAGCAGTGTATTAATTAGCAACAGGACCGGTCCTACTTTTCTCCAATCCATTGGTCGCAGCAGCCAATTAGGTGGTGTGGATGCATTCCGGCTGTGATGGATGCGGGGAAAGGCCTGTCGCCTTTTGTGCCGATTGCTGCTGCATCTACATACGTTTATAATTATGCATGCATGGCTGGCTGTTCCTTTCTTTGACTAGATTAAAGTCGGTCGAGATCTTTGACTGGCACGCATGCAGAGATTATATGAGGCGGGCTACGGCGGAAATCAGAGATGATTTGACCTTTTTTTGCCACAAGGAGCACCGGCTGGAGACGACTAGAATAACCTGCAAACTTGAGGAATCCTACATTCAAACTGCTGCCGCATGGCCCGGGCGGCCCAGCACAAGGTTACGGTCCATTGTCCGTAAGAATAAGAAGCTGTTCTCTACATAAAATCAGAATTCAACTCTCACTGATTCTATCGGTCCAGTCTAAAACTTAAAAGTCGCAGTTAACTCGATTCGATTCTTCCATAATCAAAAGAAGCTTTTCATATAATCCAAAATTCATAATCTAGAAGCTGAAACGAACACGTATGTTCAAGTCCTTGTGAATGGTGATGAGTAATACTATTAAGATAAAAAAATTTCGGAAGATCTAACACACACATAGGCCAAATTCATTTCAGCTTCTGGGTTATGGATTCTGGATTATGGAAAAAGCTGCTTCTGATTATGGGAGAATCGGGTCGAGCTGGCTACAAATTCTAGGTTCGGAACCGAGCCGGCGAGAATCAGCAAGAATCAGGTTTCAGCCAGATTCTGATTCTATATAGAAATCAGCTTCTGATTCTCAAAGAAGCTAATCCAGAATCCTCCCGTTCGGCAAATAATCCGTTTTTTTAAGCAGAAGATAAAACGAACGGAGCCCTAGGCGCGTGTTAAGGAGCCGTCTGATTGGATAACAAACGGGCTGGATGATTCAGTGGAGTCCTCATCGATCTCCCCTCTCCAGATCCCGACTTTTTGCCACCGCCGTCAGTCGAAAATTCCCATTGACGAGCACCGCAGCGTCGTACAAGGCAAGCAAGGCGGCATGCGATGACCGGACGGAGAGCCGCAGCCTCCCCCGAGATGGCACTTGACGATGAGCCAAGCGTGAGCATGGGCAGATCGGCCCGAGGCGGCAAGGGTGGCGAGATAGGCGCGGTCCCTCCATAGCATAGATCTAGGGGCAACGAAGGATGGTAATTCTACTCCCACAAGGTTATACTCCATCCATTTACTTTTATAAAGTGTATTTTTTGTCTGTGTACAAGTATTAAGATAGCATTGAAATTGATAAAGGTTTGTGAGAAAATAACTTAAGATGCATTCACTTAATTGGCTTGGAAGATAAAAGATATATTTTATGTGGATAGTAACACTACTACAAAAAAGGCTTATATTAAACACTTCATCACAGACGGTTTTATAATGCAACTGTCAATGACAATATCATAGACGGTTCTATTTGGAAACCGTCTATGATATTGCTGTATATCATAGACGGTTTCCAAATAGAACCGTCTGTGATATATTATTATCACGAACGGTTTTAACTACAAACCGTCTGTGATATGAATGACACAGTATTTGTGTCAGTTCTAAAACTTAAAATGGCAGCATAGATCTGGGGCAACAAAGGATGGTAATTCTACTCCCACAAGGTTAATACTCCACCCGTTTACTTTTATAAAGTGTATTTTGACTTTATACAAGTATTAAAATTGCATTGAAATTAATAAATGTATGTGAGAAAATGATTTAGATGCCTCCACTTAATTGTCTTGGAAGATGAAAAATATACTTTATGTGGGTGGTAATGAATTAATGCATATGTTTGAGAGAGAATAAATAGAGGTATAAAAGAAAATGTCTCAATAAATCTACATGCAAAACTTATATTTATAGATAAGACTATTTTAAAAATAAATCTTATAGAAATAAATCGGAGGAGTAACAATTTGTACTACTAATGGTACGTCAGGCTAGCCTTATGTGATGATCTTGTCCACTTTTTGGTCGATCCTTTCCACTTTTTGGTGGAGATAGATCCCTTTACCTGCCAAAATTCGGCGGCTACAGATGTAAGTTAACCAGGTGAGATGGCGGCCGGCAACGTTTTCCCCATCTGGTAATTTTACTCCCGCACGGATTAAGGCTAATTTCTAGGCACGCACAAATTTAATTATGGTGACAATCTTAATTTGCTGTTGAAATCATTCTTGGTTATTTCAGTTCGGATGGTGACATAGTGTGGTACTTATGGTAAATCAGCTGGACATGTTGAAACTGAAGATGGTTTATTAGCATATCATGGATGGTAATTTTGTGGTTTTATAAAACAAACTTTCTTTTCAAATCTACTGGTGAAATCTTTCATGTTTAAATTATGTTGCTAAAAATTTGTCCGTAGGAATGAAAATACAGACCTAGACATAAATCGTTATTGCCACGCTGCTCAATGAAGGAAAATTAAGGGGTAGGGGGTGTTACATATGGACCTGTTTTTATCGAGGATGGAGAAAATAAAGTAGGGCACATGCTCGAGAAGCTATAGCATGTGGTGGTAAAAAAAACCGGTGAGGTGATAAAATGTGAAAGTAGCGTAAATCACTTTGGTTGGGAAATACATCCTCTCGCAAAATTTATAAGGTATATCTTTTCTTAATATGTAACTAAAGACATATTAAAAATAACTAAATTATCCATAATTATTCAATGCATACATGTAGAATAAAGCTGAATATCACACTAATTTATATTGAATGTAAAATACATCTTATATCTGCAAAGAAGAACATTATAAAAAAAACAAGTCCTATATTCTTTGACGAAGGGTAGCAGCAGCGGGCCGCAATGGCAATTGGCCACTACCTGCAGCGTTCTGATTGTTGGGCCACGTGAGCTATACTGGGCGGCCATCGCGAAGTGGGCTGACAAATTGGCGCAAGCGTGACAAGAGGGGTAGATACCCACGAACTAAGCAAGTGGACAGGTTGGAACTTCTGTTCTCGGTGGGAGGGAGACGGATACACGATGACCAAACACGTGTATCCTTCTCCTCAGAGACGTGCACCGTAGCTTGGAACTTTGCTCATCGAATTCGCTACCGAAGATGTCATTGCACTGTCAAATTAGCCTGACATGATACAAACACGCAGGTACAAGACAAGAGAGAGGTGCACACGCGAGAGATCTCTATATACGCGAGGCAGCCAGCGACGCAAAAAATCCCAAACAAAACACCCAACACGTACGGGAACGTGCAAACTGCCTTGCCATTTCGCGGTGCTAAAAAAGAGACGCGAAACGCAGGTTGCACCGTTGCACGTAGTCCCTTCACATAGCCGGCCCGTCACGTACAGACGTACTCACGTGCGCACAGCACCGACATAGAAGCGCAGCGGATCGTCGCCGCCTCGCCGGAGAGGCACCTCAGGCTCAGAGGTAGCAGTCCATGTAGTCGTGCCGGCGCCGCCCGCGGAACTCGAGCAGGCCGCCGTACGTCCGGTCGGCGATACCCACGAACAGCGCCTCGGCGTCGTCCGGGCTGAACGCTACGCCGGCGATCTCCCCGAAGAGGTCGATCTCCTGCGCGGCGCAGTACCCGGCCTTGGCGTCGTACACGTGGACGAAGTCCGCCGGCTCCGACACTGCCAGGAACCGGCCGTCCGGCGAGTACTTGAGGCCCCTGACGGCGCCGATCCTCCCCTTGAGTACGGCGAACGACTGTGATAAGTTGCGCACGTCCCACAGCCGGCACGTGGTGTCCTGGTTCCCGGTGGCGAGGACGCGGCCGTCGGGGTGCCACGCCGACGAGAACGAGTAGTCAAGGTGACCTTTCAGGCTCGCGATTTCCTTCAAACCATTAAGAGATGCACAATCTTAGGTCATCTTGTTCTGATGCACGCAACTACAGAAGAATTTGAAAGGTGGCAGCAAGATTTTCGTATATTGTTGTTCGTTCACTAGTGTCTACCTTGCCAGATTGTGAATCAGCTATCAAGCAATCAGAGCTATCGCCAAGAACTGCGAGTAGCTTGCCATCAGGGCTCACTGATGTCCTCTGCATTTGTCATCGTCAGGAGATTTGAGTTAGTGAGTTACCAAGAACAGTTGAAGAGCACAGATTGCTTGAGGAGCTACTCCTGAGTACTGAATACTCACATTGACCGACCATGGAAAAGGGAACTGGCTAAGGAGGCAGTATCTTTCGGTGTCAAAAGTTCTAACAATGCAATCGTTGTTCGCAGCCATAACTCGACTAGTGCCGCTGCATCACGTGAAGATACAAACTCAATTAGCAGGTCTATGGTATGCTAGTACACTCTTATGTAAAAGCCGAATTGACGATAACTTACTTTGGAGACTGGTAGATATCAACGGCATTGGTGATGGAATTGTTATTGCCGGTTAGACTCGTACAGAACGCCACTCCGGGTTGATCAACATGCTGACACGAGATAGTACAACCGTGAGCTAAGATTCATCATTCATAAGAGCATCCACAGGTCTGCGCTGCGTGCGCACTCCTCGTACCTTGCAGATAAGTTCCCCATGGAAGCCACCAGCCACCAAGAGATTGTCCTTCAGTGCCATGGTGCTGATCTGCACCCTCGACAACGGCCGAGCTCCGTGGACATCCTGAATAGAGAAGGTACATAGTGCACTTGGTTAGAAATTGAGAAATTTTACGGTGGATTATACTTGTAGTATAAAATGTATAGTAGAAATCACGTTTAACCGTTGATTTGTTAAGGGTGTTTCTACTACTCTGCTACCATCTGCTACCAGATGTAGTATAAGTAAACTCTAGTTAATCTGATCCATTGGATCGAAAAGAATGAACGGTTCATATTCAATTTAGTGTACCGTAAAAGAGCTCTAGAAATTGGCAAAACATACTTAGGCTACTAATTATTTGTGAAGACGCGAACCTGAGTTGGAACTACTTGTCCTGCCACATTGAGAACTTCTTTGCCCCTCTGAAGCAGGGATGACCAGTGCATGACAGAAAAGTTCTGCATCACGTACACATCATGCTTGGAAGAAGCCCACAGAAGATTCCTCAGCTGCAGATGTCCAGAATATATATGGTCAGTACACTTGTAATAATAATCTGAAAAAAAATGCAAAGATGTGATAATGCAATTATGCAAGGCAGCTACACTCTTTTCAGGTGGTTACCACGTTAAATTTGGTGTGCTTCCACTTATAAACCAGAACATATCATTCTTTTGTGCATTCATTTATCTAGCAACCAAATGCTGGTAGTAGTAGGGTTTTGAAGGGTTTTGACAGCATAAGAGTGAAGTGTCAGTCAGGGAGGACAGAAGAGTGAACTTCCAGTCTTTCATTGATCCCATGATGTATTACTACCACCTTACAAAACCACACTAGCAAAATCTGAAATCGATCACGCATAGACAAACCAGAAAGGCCAGATCTACACCCACATCTATCAGCATTCACTCTCTTGCAGGCTTGCAGCCAGTTTTGTACTAAACTAGTGCAGTTCAGTACTCCTTTAGGTTAGCAAGGGGCTAGAGCTCTGCAAGTACGAAATGATTAATTTTCCAAAATCAATATGCTGTAGCCTGAAGCCTAGCGTCAAGCTCCTGCTAACATGGTACATATGCGTTGCTTCACAGGAACAGTAAACGGTTTAGGCCTGCTGAACGATATACACAGAAGCTATAACAAGAAAGGCAACACATCTGCACACATTTTCCATATAACATTACAAAACGTATAATTCAAACACAATAATGTTAAGTATTATTAATGGATGATAAGGCAGCATGCAATTTATTAATTCTCGTTCGTGTGTGCAACCTGCAAAGGGAAATTCAAGGTGATTTATTTAACATCTTTGCCTGTCATAAAACATCCTATCATACCATATTCCAAGGTGATTTATAATAGCGCTGACTTCTGAGGATGCTCATCCACCTGCTTACAGACCTGATGAAATGAGATATTGCAGTTGTCCTATTATCATGGGTTAATTGCTGACATCAAAACTACAACTTCAACTTAGGATATTCTGTTCTGACTTATCACATGAACCTGCAGCCGATGTCATATGTATATGCAGACAGAAACATAACATAAAATTCACAAAATAAGATGGAATGGTGTAGTTAGAAGACTTGTACAAGATGATAGGGGACAACACTATGACAAATGTGGACTGACAGCTCATTACAACATAGGCCTGAGAATGAGTTAGAATTCAAGCACAACAGAGGTTGGCATTGACGGCACATACATGCTTTTTTAAGCACGTGTAATTAGAAAAATTTGTCAACAATAAAATTTATGTGATTTTGCAAATACGAAGAATAAATCATGTAACTGTTTCCTACTTTAGAAGCCCAGATGGCTAAACATGCCCTAACTGTTATGAGGGAAAAAGCTTTAACTCTGCAAAACATTGATAAGGGCTATGGGTACAATCAATTCATCTCTGCTAGCAACCCCAAGCAATTCATCCCTGCTAGCAACCCCTAGAGTCATCTTATAGCAAGCCCAAGAGCTGACATGAAAACAAATGAAGCTCTGTGCATCACACAATAGCTTTAAGTCGTGATCTATTTTACGGTACACCACTTACCACTCTAGGTAAGAGAGGATTTCAATCTTGGCCGTTGATCGACTGAGGTTAGTTTTGGTTTAATGCAAATATGGTTAGTAAGGAAACTCACAACTCATTAAGTTACACACCTAAAATAGTAATGTATTAAATGAACATTTCACTCCATTCCAAAACCAGGACAAACTTATTTATAATTTAAAAGTCCCTACAAATAGTACAAACTTAGAATTGAGATATGTATTCCAGACATTCAGATTTCAAATGGTACAAATAACTTCAAAATTTTATAGCAGGTTGAATTAAGTGAAGTTTTGAATTCGAATTACAAATAAGGACTGTGTAGCAGACTAGTAGTCGGCAACCGACAAAGTAAATCACTCCTACCATCTTTCTGAATGCAAGTGCCCATTTTGTTCATGCAAACAAACATCAATAATTTGTGGTGAAAAGATAAAAAAAAAATTAGCAAAATCAATTCATCAGAAACTTTACAGCTGTCGTCCAAACAGCTTATGCAGATGAAAGAAATGTAGAAGAAAATCTGTACCTGAAAATGCACAATTGTTGACTTGACAAGTCTTGTATTCAAGTGAAAATCATAGAACGTGTCTTTTCTCTCCACTCCTTTGCATTCCTAGAGAAACAAAAAGAATAAATCAAGTGTTGCCTAGCTAAAAAATAATTAAAATGGCATGAGGAAGCACAAAAATAATTACAAAAGCTATGGGGATCTCACCTTTTCTAGTCCCTCTCGTGACATAGCGAGGCTCTCGTAATTCTTGTATTGTTTCAGCCTCATCTCACGGTACTGATCCCTACTATAATTTAACCTTTCCCAGGGTATCCCTTGCATGTCTTTCCCCACTTTATACTCTAAGGCTGAAGTATCATCCGTCTGTTTATCCTACAGTAGAAAAAAGAAAACATGTTAGGACTTGAACGCTTTACTCCGCAGGCCGTAGAGCAAACAGAAGAAATCGCTATGTCGTCCATGTGTTGCGAGGTCGTGAAAGAAACTGTCTAGCTTGTCCAGTTGTTAAATGAAAGCTCAAGATCGAGTTTGATTTGGAAGATGAACTGAATTTTTCACGAAGGAAATTGAATGCCCAATTTCGTGATCTTTGCCCAAAATGAACAGCAATTTGTTGATTCAGCTGCCTACAAGAGCAAATTGGCAGCTGATCTCAGTTCGTAGAGTATTCTGTTGTTACCATTGACCAGTCAGCCTTGTGTGATTGTGCAGTAGGCGTTAAACAAGCAATAGCCCAAAATACTTGATAAATTTGTTAAAATTTTCAGAACTACTCAAAATCTCAATTATTTTAGTTTGTTTAAATCTCTCCCAAATTCTGTTACTTGATTTTTTTAATGGCAGAGCTCCTGCCAAGTTTTGTTAACAAAAAAAAAAGGAATGTACACGGCCCTTTTCAGATGCCCCCAGTGTTTGTCAATTATTATTATTGGTTTGTCGAGTTCCTTCTTCAGTTTTAATTTTCTTTCTCAGAAAGAACATAGTCTAATTGAATATCTTTTGTGAAGAACTAACGACAGCATAGCCTTTCATTAGTTTCGTTTTGCCCCTATGCTATGTTGCTGAATAACGAGAAATGGATGACACATAAGGCCTGGTACGGTGGTACCCATGAATGGATTAGATGGAGTATTAGTACATGTTCTAAAGCTAATGTAAAGCCGTGATAATTAACTGAGAACACATGTACCGTACACACATAAATTTTCCTCGTATCTTTAGAATTTGAGTTGGCACTTGGCACCAACATGATTATATATCCTGGAATCACGGCACGCGGGATACACAAAAGCCTTTCTTTTGGTCACCAATCTTGCCTTAAAAGAGCAACGAGTAAGGGAGGAGCCATACCATGTGTGAAGCAGAAGCGCCGGCGGCATCATCGAACTCGAAGTCGTAGTCGCCGTCGGCGGCGACGAACTCCAAGTCGTCGTGCAGGTCGTGCGCCATCGATGATAGCGGCCTCTTGCTGCAAGGAGCTCAGAAGAAGGCACAAATCAACTTAACAAGTTAACACAAGATAGAAATCGGCAGCGCCCGGCCGCTCGCACCGAACCCAGAATGTTTGGTTGTTTTGACGACAAATTTGAGCCGAGGTCGATAGGAAGCTAGGCGATAAGTAAGGCCCTGTTTGGGGCTGCGTCACCGTGCCACTTTGGGCCTAAAGCCCCCAAACAACCCAAGCGCAGATGTTTGCCACACCGAAGACTTCTAAAAGCCACAAATTTGGTAGGAGGTCTTTCACCGTGGCTTCGCCGACCTGCCTCCCCCGCTCACTGTGTCCCCCTCATCCCGTCAGATCCTCCCGGGCCGCTTCTCGACTCTCTCCGGCTCGGGCACCACCTCTCCAACTCCTCTTCACTCGGGCCCACTCGGTTGCTCCCCAAAGCTACAAAGAGCCTAGTTTGCCAAATGACATATCAAGAAGCCACAACAATGAATGCTTTACAATTTGAAGCCAAAAGCAATTTTTCAAATCAAATTCTCCCCAAACAGGCCCTAAATCTGTGTGCCATCCGTCTAGCTGTGCCCTATCAAACCTTACCAAAAATTTGGAATTACGAAAATTCGATTACCAATATTTTAGCTAAAGATTAACAAGAAAATAAACTAGAGAGTCGAGGTGGGAAGAGAATCGTACGAAAGTTTAACAACAAACCAAATAGGAGTAATTGCCAAATTTGATCGAAAATTTAGTAAGGCAAATATTGGTAATTCCTATTAGAAGCAAACGAAACAGCCCGTACACCCCAAATCCCGAGCGAAAAAAACTGGAGTAAAAATTTGAGGAAAGAGAACCCAATAGAAGAAAAAAATGACAGGAACGAGGGCGGGGATGCAGCGAGGAACATAGGTATGCGGTAGATTAGATACCTCAGGTGCTAGCTGCTGCGCCGAACAGTTGGGGGTTCAGTGGAGGAAGGCTCGATTCGATTCGCGCGAGAGATCGCACTCGAAGTCTCGATTGGTTTGGTGAGTGGTTAGCCGTAGGTACTATATAATCTAGACTAGACTACCAAGCAAGCGGTGAGAAACTGAGAAGGGCAGAGCAGAGTAGAGCAGGGAAGCGTAACGGAGGGAGGTTGCTCTCCTCGCGGGGTTTATATAGGCGCGCGGGCGGTCGTCTCCGACGGGGGGCGAGGTGGGGCCCCGCGGGGTCGCTCGGGCCACCACGCGTCAGCTTCACGGGTTCCCGCGGGTGTACGGCAGCCGCGTGCGTGGAGATTCGCGCCCTCGCGGTTTGCCACGACACGTACGGTGCGGATCGGCGCAAGCGTTGCCTCGCCTCGCCTCGTCTGCCTGCCTGCCTGCCTGCCGTCCTCGTATGGTTCGACACTCTTCTTCTTTCCTCGTCGAACCGCCCACCCCGGTGGCAGTCGCAGATCAGAGCTGAAGTACGTGTGGGTGCTACGTGCTGAAGCACCGCTAAAAAAACAACTATTTTGATCCAAATATTGCTGCGAGGATGTAGCCAAATTACTAATTAGGCAAGGCTTGGTACTTGCCCTGCTTATTTTAGTAGAAATTTTATGGTGTATTATACTGGTAATATAAATGTGCAGTAGAAATTACATCTAACCGTTGATTTGTTAAGGGTGTTTCTACTACTCTGCTACCAGATGAAGTATAAGAAAACTCTAGTTAATCTGACCCATTAGATCGAAAAGAATAAACGATTCATATTTAATTTAGTGTACTGTAAAAGAGCTCTATTTTAAACGGTCTTTCTAATGCACATGCGACTGAAAATCTCTTAACCTTGCAGACAGCCAGACACGTGTTGATCTCTTAACCTTTATATTTTTTAATACGGAAATGAATATGATAACTCAGATACGAATAATATTAAATACAGATACATAATGGAATATTTATCGAAACCGTTTAAATTGTACACACAAAATTAACAAAAAAAATAATTAGTTTATTTGATCCAAACATTCATGAAGAGCATGTAATGACCCAATATTTATATTGTTTGTTGAATTAAGTTTAAAATAATAAATTATGTATTTATGAGATTTTTAGCTACATATTTAAAATATTTTCCTATTCAGGACAACGGTATTTGAATTTTAGAGAGAATTAGAAAACTACGAAAATCTTCAAAATAATTTTCTTAAACGATAGACTGTGTCATGAATGTCTTAAAAAATTCATAATTTTTGGAGTTGGTTTGCCAATTTTAATAATTAAAACGTTATTTCTGGATTAATTAAATAAGAAAATGATTTAGAAATTTAGAAACCTTTTAGGGCCAAAGAGTAGCCTTAGCCTAGCCACAAGGAAAGACTAGAATATATATATATATGAGAAAGTATGTATTTATCAATATAAATAAAAATAACTGGTAATATTTAAAACACTTCCTTCGCTTTAACGGCAAAAAACCCACAATAATTCTAAAAAATTTTTCTAGAAATTCTCACATTAATCAAAAAAGAGAAGTATATCTACCACTTATTTGGTGGATCCAGATTACAATGATGCAGATTAATTATGTATAGATATAATAGTTATATACCAAATATATATAATTGTATTTCAATTATAGGAAGTAGATTTGTATATCAAGGGCAATTGTATGCAGTAACTAATATGAGATCTCACTAAATATGTATGTTAAATAATAAATTGATCGCAGTCAATTCCAATGCCAATCAAGAATAGACGAAGAACAATCACAAATAGATGAGCACTAGATAAAGGTGATATCAACTTTTTTATGTCTTTATTGATTGATCGATTTACTTGTACAATGGGGTGCTATATTCTTATCCATAACCCCCGAAGGGTAGTTTCAAAATTTACCCACCAAAACCAAGAGCCCGAATATATCTCAACAATCAAGACCAAGAGTTTGGATATATCTCAACACTCCCCTTGGGCAAAATATCATGTAATGCATATGCCTCGTCAAAAACCCCTCCCAAAAACCCAATGGGAAAAAAGGGATAGAGAAAAAAGTACATTACACCGGCATATTGTGTTATATTTGTTGCCGCATTAAAAATCTTTATGTGAGAAAACTTAAGAAAAACTCTGTAACATCCCAAAATTTTCTTTTATTGAATTTATTGAGTTATTTGAATTTTTGGAATTTATTTGGATTTAATTTGAATTAAGTCCTCTCTTGAATTATTTAAATATTTGGAAATTTCAATCAAAATTTTATTGGAAATATTTTATATGAGTCCAAAATGTCTCGAAGTATTTTCCAAAATTATTCCAGAAATTTTCTGACCATTTTGCTATTTTTCCTGTATTAATTGAATTACTAGAGGTATTTTTAATTATTAAAAAAAAAAAGAAAAATCGGAAAACCCTAAATGGGTTGAGACCGTTGACCCAACCCATTAACCGGCACCGCTAACCTAACCCTACCCCCAAGCGCGCAACCGTCGGATGTGGATCCAATGGCTGAGAACGGGCCACGTCACCGGAGCGGTGAAGCGTTGGATCGCGCCGTGTTTGATCGAATCTCAGCCGTCCATCATCCACATGTATGGGTTGTGTGCGTTGTGTTCATTCCGATTTCTGCCGCGAAGCCGCCGCAGCTGTTCATCTTCTCCATCGTCTCGGACTCGGAAACCTCACCTATTTAATGCACGGATCGGCCTCCAAGGATCGCTGTTTCGCGCTGCTTCGTTTTCCCTACCTTGCGCCTCTAGGACCGCTGCTGTTGTGCTGTAATTCCTCATCGGAGGAGAGGAGTGCTGCCGCGGTCTTTGTTGTTTTCCGCCACCGAAGGACCGTTCCAGGGGAGGGCGAGCACAGATCTGGACTCACCGCAACGAGGCGCACCGGACTTGCTATCTCACTTCACCGGAATCGCGCAGAAACACCGGTACGGTGGTCGTCTTCCCCAACTCCAGCTAGTTCATCTCGCCACGCCATCACCGAGACTCGCGAAGCACGCTCATCGTCCGATCAAGATCCAACCGCTGATATCAAGTTTCTTAGCTAAGGTTAGCTTTGGCTAAATTATGTAAAATCTGTGATGACCCCACATTAAAGAGTGATGTGCAAAGTTTATGTGATGTGCTTGGAAGTTCGAGTTTTTACTTGATATGGTTATTTGGCATGACATTTTTTTTGTTGTAAATATGGTGAGTAAGAAGTTGCAATCTCATTCCATGTGCATTGACTCTACTTTGCATCATATTGAAGGTATAATGCAATACTTTGATAAGTACATAAATGAACAATTTGAAACTAGTTTGCTACTAATATTGGCCTTGCATCTGATATGAATATATATCCATCATTTTGATAAAATGTTGTACTATTAGGAAAAAGCAATTCAATGAAAGTGACACAATGAAGAAATTCTATTAGCTGAGAAGGCTTTTGAAATTAATTACTTTTTTGTTATGGTGGATGTGGAAAATGCTTCATTTTAAAATATATTTGAGGAACTTAAAACTTTTTTAAAGTATATTTGGGTTTGTTTTACTGAGCTCAAAAAATATAAAGTCATTGGATGATGTCGAGCTAACACTACTGTAGGAATACACATCACTGTGGGTTCTTTTTCGTCATCACTTTCGGTTTTGGTAGCGACACAATATCCTTAGACAGTGATAAGGAGGCTCTATCACAGTCGGTTCTCGTGTGACAGTGATAATCATATTACCAATGTCGGTTCTCAACTAGAACCAATAGTGATAATATGATTATCATAGTCAGTTCTAACTAGGGGGTGTGTATCCAGAGAACAACAGGGAGATGTTGCCGAAACTTTCTCTAGAGTTGTACAACAGCTCAGAATCTTGCCCGAACCATATATCCTTGAACTTTCCAAAAAATATGGACAATTCGAGACTACTTATTTATAAATATGCCATTTCAGCATATTTATAAACAAACAACCTCGAACGGGAGACGCATAGGTTACATAACCTAAACTCTAGCATTGATCATATTAATTATAGAAATAATAATGACATGTAACACATTCACCAAATCAAAAATTTAATTTAATTCCTAGTACAACATTGAAAAGATTTTTAGGAATGTTCACCTTTTGAAAAAAAACCACAAATGGGGGGAAATTTAGCTCCTCAAGTTAGGGTTTCAATTAACTTTACCCTCAAACCACTACTGCTCGATGATTTCAAAATTTCTCACCCACATTGGTTTCAACCATATCACTAATGGCAGATAGCACATTCACCAAATCAAAATTGAATTTATTAATGCAAAATTGAAGGGATTTGAAGGAATGCCTACCTTTTAAGGAAAGCCACAAATGAGGCAAAATAAAGGGGAAATCTCCTCAATCTAGGGCTTCAAATTATCCTCTTCATACACATCCTCAAGAGTTTCATATTTTCTCACCCAAGTATAAGTTTCAACCAGAGTAAGTGTTTTTTGGAGCGACGATGGTTTTTTTGGCTCTAGAATACCATTAGAGGAGAGTTCATCCCGAGAGTATAAAAACCTAGTGAGGCTCATCACAATCGGTTCTAGATAAGAACCGATTGTGATGACACCAATTATCATAGTCGGTTCTATCTAGGAACCGACTGTGATGAGAGGAGCTCTTATCACAGTTAGTTCTTACTTAGAACCGACTGTGATGATGTAGTATTATCTGTGTTGGTTCTAGAAAGAAATCGACTGTGATAAAGGACCCCCTCATCACAGTCAGTTTTTATCTAGTACCAACTGTGCTGATGCGGTATTATCTGTGTCGGTTTTAGCAAAGAACCGATAGTGATGAGGACCTTCTCTCATCACAGTCAGTTTTAGTTAGAACCGATTGTGATGAGGGTTTTCATCACAATCTATTCTTGTTTAGAACTGATTGTGATGATTCTTTCTCGAAAATTTGTGACATATCATAATTGTTTTTTTTTTTTTTTGCAAAAGTTAGGATCGACACAGATGAAGCGATAGTGATGTCCTATTCTGTAGTAGTGATAAGAATGTGCTGCACTAAATTTGATGATACTTTCTTTTCTCAAAATGATTAATTTGATGTTGAGTTAGATGAACTTTTTTTTTCTGAAGTAAGAATGCGGCAAATGACTTTGCCAGATATGCCAATGTCTGCCACTGAGATTTTTTTAGTTTGTTAGAGATATAAACTGCTATCCAAATGTTTCGATTGCTTATTGAATCTTGTTTACTATTTCTATAAATGTAGTTTCGATTGCTTGCTGAATCTTGTTTACTATTTCTATAACTGCAGCATCAGCTGAAAGAAACTTTTCAAAGTTAAACTTATTGAAAAAAAAAATTTGAGCTCATCAATGTCACATAAATGGTTGAATGGTTTGGCACTTTATGCATTGAGAATGATATGTTGGATCAAAATGATGTTGGTACAATTATCAATGACTTTGCATCTAGAAATGTTAGAAGAAATTGCTTTCTATGATCATAGTATTCACAACTCGCTTACTTGTTTGATAGATGTGATAGATAATGATTCATGCCTCTCCCTTAACATGCTTTGGCTAATGTAATCTTCTTCTAAATTGTTTTGTCCTTAGTATCATTTATAGTGTTTCAAACATTCATAATATTAATGTGATAATGAATTGTCGCTAATGAGTACTTTGTATTTTTTATGTACTAAGTCTAACAGCTACTCCCTCCAGTTTGATAATAGATGTCGTTTTGGACAAAGTGATGGTCAAACTTCTAAAACTTTGACTATCGATATATTTTTAAATATTTAAATTGGATATATGAAAATTATATGTGTAGACTTATCTCGAGAAGTACTTTCATAATATTATAATATTATTGGGTTTTATAAATATATTATAATAAAAATTAGCGGTCAAAGTTGTGTTTTGAAGACCGTGTTGATGTCCAAAACGACATCTATTATCAAACTGGAGGAAGTACTAAATTGAAATTTAGCTTTTGCAATTGAAATAAAATGTATCGCTACATATTTTTGTTAGAACAAAGGGCCTCCACTTTTATCACGCCTTAGGGCCTCCGAAATATCAGGAACGACCCTATTACTAACCTTATATCACTAAAAACAAATGGAACTACAATTACAAACGGTTCTTAGCATATACGCTAACTTAGATAGTCCCAGTAGAGAACCGTCCGTGAATATTTTTAACATAGATGATTTTTAAAAACCGTCTGCGATGAGACGTTTAATATAGATTTTTTGTAGTAATGATTCTTTTATATAATTGTATGCTATATTTATACCTAAACTTTTATGAATAATTTTAGAATTTATCCACGATCCAAAATTCCGTATATTCCTCGGTAACTAAGGCGCAGAGTTCGGTTATACTTTGACAATCTAAACGCGCCGCCGTTCCCTCCGAGAGTTCCAGTATGCTAGCTGCCGACACAGGAGGTACGTAGCTGCCCACGTGTTCCTCCATGTGGCAGCTCTCGCCCAGCCGACCAAGCAACCACGAATGGACACGTGGGAGCCGCGTGTAGGCCCAAACGGCGCTCGCTCTCTCCGGCAGCCCGACGGTCGTCGTCGTCGTCGTCGTCGTCGGAGGCAACGGCCACCCGTCCGTCCGTGCTCCACGCCATCGGTTAAGGGGGTAGTAGATAGAGGGAGAGAGAGAGAAGGGACAGATCAGGAGCGGAGCCCACGCGGTGTTTATCTGGCGACCACCCGATTAACCGACGGTTTGTCTGGTTCTGTGGCAGGTGGCTAAGCTTGGATTGAATTCACGTCGCGGTCGCTCCGGAAGCAGCGGCGGACGCCATACTGATCGCGGCTGCTTCAAATTCAAACCTGAATTAATTTGGTCGGTTGGACTCGGATTAGCGCTGCCGTCCGAACGACGTTGCATGGATTGACAGCGACGCTTTGCATGGATTAATTCACTCATGCGTGCCGCGAGTTAATCGGCGTGCCGAGATTTGCCGCGTTCCGTTTCCACCCTAAATCGACCGTCTCTTTCCCTGACCGTCTCTTTCTATACCTCCTCATCGTTTTATCCAAAACAGTATACTACTACCTAGCGTGTCTTGCTGTCAATTATCATGGTTCATTTTGGGTGTGTTTGATTGCTTATACCAAGTGATACATGTATAAAATGATTCGAGAAAAAAAATCATCCATGTGTTTGGTTGCTACTTGCTTGCATGTAACCATCCTATCATGAATCAAGTGATACAAATTTGAGGAATATTCCCTCTAGATGCTGAACCATTTCATTCACCAAAAATAATGGAACCAAACGGTACACGACCTTCCCAATTAACCTATTCAACCTCATCTCATCAACTAAACACATCATTTCTTTCCCTCGCAAAACAAGTACCCCTCCCGTCAAAAATAATCAGCGATTTGAACATTGATGTGGTCTGTAAAACATAATTTTGATCATTAATTTTTATTATAATATATTTATAAAATCTAACATAATTGTAATATTATAATAGTACTTTTCGATGCACATATAATTTTCATGTATTCAATTTAAATATTTTAAAAATATTAACAGTCAAAGTTTTGAAAGTTTGACTACATTTATATCCAAAACGATAACTACTCCCTCCGTTGATAAATATAATGCGTATTTTAACTTTGCATAAGGTTTAAGGTTGCAATGAAATTCAAAAAGAAATAAGAGGAAATGACTTATATACCCCTCTTAATTGTCTTGGAAGATGAGAAATAATACTTTATGTGGATGGTAATAAATAAATGCATAGGATATAATAGGAAATGTTCATTAAATCTACATGTAAACCTTATATTTCTAAACAAAATCATTCAAACTATATGCCTTATACTCCCTCTAGTCACAAATAGTAATCAGTTTGGGATGCGTGCAGTCAATCTTTTAAAACTTTAGCTATTGATATCTTTTTAAATATTTGGATGCATGAAAATTATTTGTAGATTCATCTCGAAATGTACTTTCATAATATTATAATTTTATTAGATTTTTTAAATATAATATGTCGACGATTGGGGAACAGGTCCTCGCCGAGCTTACTTAGTTGATTGGGGGATCAACTCTGTCCCATTCTTGCGTGAAGGGTTGCTTTCGAAGGATGCTCGGTTTCACGGGACAAAGCACACTCAGAGAACGACCTGGCGATTTATCCTGGTTCGGGCCTCTCACGGGGGAGATAATAACCCAACTCCAGCGTGGTGTGTATTGTGTATGTCTTTTCCCAAAGTGGTCTCTGAGCCCAAAAGATCCTTTCCTCTCCTACATGCTCGAGAGGTATTTATAGTTTATAGGGGTATTCTGTTGATTACAGTCCAAGCCACGGACGTTTGACCGAAGCTAACATAGTTGTAACCGAATCCTAAATCTACGCCACGTCTTCGTCATAGGCGCAACGGCTCCACATCGTGGCACGATTATCGCTATTCGGGCGCAACCATCTATCACGACCATCCGACCATGCATCTTGTGGACGAGCTAGGACCGAGCTAGTTTGATTCTGGCCTGAGCAAGTAAGCTCGGGCACCGTGCTTGGATGCCGCAGCCGAGCATGGAGCCCGTATCGGCCGGGCAAGCCGAGCAACAAAGTTGGATGCCCGTGGGTCATCCTCGGGAACAACTTCCGAGGGTACACATGATATGGACGGATCCAACCGTTGGGGTATTATGGTAATTATGGAAACTATCCAATCCCCGACAGCTAGCCCCCTAGGCTCAAGTAGGGAACTGCTCGAAGGGGCCTTCCCCTTGAGCCTACTGACTCAATAGAGGGATTGGAATCTTGCAGCGAACTACTGCAGCAGCATCCGACCAAAACTCTTTTCGAGGATGAGCAAACAGCTCGGCCCTACGACCAAGATGTGCTCGGGTAAGAGAATGTGAGCAATTGTTGCAATTCCTTCTTGAAGAAGACTGGCGGCGATAGTGCGAGCCATTTTTAGGAACCGCTCTATAACGGGATAGTTTTGGAAACTGCGCGTCCACGCGTCAGCCCGGGAATGGCGAACTCTTCACCTGCGCCCATGCCCTTAGGGCTTCTCGAGCGCAACGGTGGGAAAACTTTTCGCTTTCCCCCCAAAACCGTGTATTTAAGCAGCCGCCAGGACTCTCTTCGTTCACCCTCTTCATCCAAAATTTCTCATCCTCGTCTTCGCCTTGCTTTTCGACCTTTGCCCCTTTGCTCCAATGGCTAAGTTCGGCGTCAGCAAGTTCAACCAATAGAGACTCGAGTTGCTCATGAAGCTCAAGTACCTTGACGAGGGATCATGGAGGGCCACGAGCGACGAGCAGGAGCCGCAGCCGTAGGACAGAGAGATCGTCTCCTGCGAGCTCTACTCCGTCAACGGGCTTCGAATGCCCGAGAGTGAGTTCCTTGAGTCGTTGCTCGCTCACTACGGTTGTGAGGTCACCAATCTCAACCCTAACTCCATCCTTATTCTTTCCATTTTCTCACATATCTGCGAGGGGTTCGTGGACATCTTGC
Source organism: Rhipidocladum racemiflorum (assembly GCA_036346355.1). Classification (NCBI taxonomy): domain Eukaryota; kingdom Viridiplantae; phylum Streptophyta; class Magnoliopsida; order Poales; family Poaceae; genus Rhipidocladum; species Rhipidocladum racemiflorum. The sequence continues at coordinate 34,603,734 of CM070580.1, read as the reverse complement.
CCATGGCTAGCCTCTTCTTTCATTTTTATTCATTGTTCCGCACCAACACAGCTTCTCCGGCTGGTTGCGTCTATTTTCGTCTCCGGCCCAACCGACCATACGAGTTCCCTAGCTTCACGCTCAAGAACTCGGTGGCAAGGTGGGCCGATTCTTGGTTTTACCTCAAGAAGGTAGAGGGGAGCTCCCTCTGCTACACCAGAGCAAGCGCTCCGCGTGTCGAGGCACCCCGACCCCCGGTGCAAGTCGAGGAGGAACGGGTGCTCATGATGATCAGTGAGCTCACCAACATGGGGTTCACTGGTCGCGATGTCGCCCGGGACTTCATCCGGAATTGGGTGTCACCCCTCAAGAGGAGGGACCACCCCTTCTTCAAGATCACCGAGTGGCAAGACATCACCCGAGAATCCATTTCAGGTATGCTTCAAGACTAAGCTCTTTACTTTGCTAACCATAACCAGTGTTACCCATGCTTACTACTTTCTTTGGTCGAAATACAGCCCCACCCGCAAGCTGGGTAGACTCAAGGGTTGCCAAGATGTTCGTCACCCCCAAGGGCAAGGAGCTCGAGGCCGGCCGCCAGGTCCCGAGCAACGTGCTCGATCGGGGTAAAGCGATAAGTAGTCCCTTTATCAAGCTTGGGGTACCTCGTCTCGAGCAGAACACCGTGCTCGGGGAACAACATCTGAGCGTTCTTCTGACTTGCTTTTTTTTACTTGACAGGAGAAAGTCGCCCTCGAGGCCACAGTGGTAGCGATCAAGCCACTGTTAGACGACCTCAGGGCCCCTACCCTCAGTCCGAGGTCCAAGAAGTTGGCGGGCCGCAAGCGATGTGGCCGGTCACCATCGCCATCGCCGTCTCCTCCCAAGCGCCCGAGGTGGCCGGTCGGCTCGAGTAGAACTCCCCCTCGGAGACACATGGAGTACTCCGACCGGAGGGAGGTAAGCGAGCTAAAGCTGTGGATGGCCGAACACACTAGAAAAAATCCGGAGCTGATGGCTCGTTTGCATCAGCTCACCGAGCGGGTGAAGAAGAAGGTGGCGGCTACGGCAAGGGGACCCGCACGGAAGGAGGAGCTGGAGAGCAAGATTGCTGCCCTCTAGGCTGAGCTCCCGCGAGTGACTTCAAGCTCAGCGCCCGTGCCCGAGGAGAAGGAGGAAGAAGATCCGGCGCCGCTGACCACGCGGCACCGAAGGTCATCGGAACCGCCTCAGGGACGCTCGATCGCGACCCTAGAGGAGGTCGACCTGGAGGAGGTCAACCCTGTGGTGGTGAGGGCCAGCAAGGTAGCTGAGGACATGGCGAAGCTCCTCACCATAGACCGAGCTACCGTAGCGGAGTCCCAGGGCCACACGGACAAAAAGGCTGAGCAAGGTAAATTTCCACCTTCTTCCTTTTAATCTTTCTTTTGAATAGCGTTGTGCTAATCCCCACGTTGTTATTGTGGGTGCAATAGCTAGTAGGGGAATTTTGGATATCAAGGCTGTCGTTGATGACATACTCGATTCTATGATAGAGAAAGAGCTTGCTCGGGCCACCGAACTCGTGACGTTCGAGGAAGTCGTGCTTGAGCATGGCGCGGCTGAGGATGCCTGAGCGGTAGCAGCGAGGATCCCCCATATTATCATCAAGGTCGACTCGGTTCATGATGCAGAGGTCGAGGAGGCCAAGCCCGAGGATCTCGAGGAGGCCAAGGCCAACGACATCATCGCTGAGACGCTTTAGTCGTTGAAGGAGGATTCTCCGCAGGGCCAGCCGCTCGCGGTGCCAGACTCGAGCCTAGCTGGCGACCACACCCCATCCCCGAGCAGAGAAGGAGCTCCGAGGTCGGGGCCTGCCACCCCGGGGGAAGAGCATCCCCAAGAGGACACACTAGAAGACCTGCCACTCATGGTTCTAGACCCGAGTTTGGCCGACGAGCGGGCCCGATCCCCGAGCTAGGAGTTAGCTCTGGGATCGGGTCCTAGAACCCAGGGGGAAGAGCGTCCCCGGGAGGTGCTTGCTCTGGTGGAAGTCGTCCCGCTAGAGCAGGTTCTTGCACTCACGGGCATCGAAGAAGCCCGGGGCCAAGAAGAGGAGAAGGAGCCCCCGAGTGAAACACCTGCTCAGGGGGAAGACGCGGGGGCCAATCCTCACCTGGACGAAGATCCGGCTGAGCTCTTCCGGGAAGGCCTTCGGGAGCGCCTTCACTGGGTAAGTATGAAGGAATATTTTTCTTCTCCTTGCAAGCTGAGCAAAGATCTAACGCGTTCCTTCGTGCAGGTGCTCGAGGTTACCATGGCAGACTTCAGGTCTGTGACAGTCCCCCCGAGGTCTTGGCCAAACACAGCACTGAGCAGGACGTGAAGATCGCGGAGCTCGAGGAAAAGCTGGCGGAGCTAAAGGCTCTAGATGCGGAGAGCTGGCGCAAGACCGAGGAGTCTGTCTTGGTCCTCAAGGAGCTCCTCAAGCAAAGCGAGCGGGCAAGCGCAACCCTGAAGGATACGGTGAAGGAGCTGAACCACTCACTGCTCAGTGCCACTGAGTCGACCGAGCAGCACAAGGAGGAGGCGAAGCGACTTCGCTAGGCGGCGAGCGAAGGGCGCGAAGCTCGGAGGAAGGTGCTTGACCTCGAGTCCGAGCTAGATGCCATACGAGAAGAGCTCACCATACTCCAGGATGCCAAGCGCGTCGAAAATTTTTAAGTTGTATAGCTTTACATTATGTAAACCAGAAGTTCTTTAAGTAAGAAAGATTTTTGTTTTGCTATGTGTGTTTTGCTCTTTTTCCTCTCTGGTCGTCTTATGCCTATGTCGATAATTGTCCTAAAAAAACAAACAAGGCAACAACGAGTAGACCGAGCAAATAACACTTAAGTAATAAGGGATGATGAAAGTACGAGCGCGTGTTTTAGGAAAAGCACGGTAGTTCGCCATCCCTACTAAGCCCTCGCTGTTAACGAAGGTCGTGTACCTAGATTACGAACACGAGCTCGTTGACAGGAGAGTTAGAAAACATCGCTTGGCCTTCTCTTAACAACCAACGACCTTCTCCGAATTGCGAGCATGGGTCAGGTCGATAAAAGAATAGCACGCGATAGCACGCGTGGCCCTATCCCCCCGAGCGTCATGGCCCATGCCCCTGAATTGCAAGCATGATTTTAACGAAGGCAAGGAAGTCATGTGGTTGCTCGACGCGGTGCGCAACGGCCGAGCACGAGCGGACCAACTAAGCCTCAGGACCATCCGAGAGGGTGTCTATGTGCGATTGTGACTTGCAGCGGAGTACTACTGTGAAATATAATTGACTTATGTAGACTGGAACCTCTGGAGGCGAGCTTAGTGGTCTGGCGCTGGCCGTTGCACTTTTGGTTACTCGTGCACATGCTAGCCAATCCTTAGAAAAGAATGTAACTGGAGTGAATGTTCCTGCCCCTTGCGCTCATCCTATCATCAAGATCGTGAGGAGAAAAGTATGCCCCCGAGTGAGACTGAGTCGGCTTACCAGAAGACAGGGACTTTGGGGTCATTCACAAGATCTTGGGAAGAATGGGAGTCACAGGACGGGCAGAGAACCAAATTTTATTAAAAGAAAAGGCCATTGAAAGTTGCAAAAGGAAAATGTGCAATAAAAGAAACTAGACCAAGAACTTACGCAATTGGTCGATGTTCCAGGTGCTGGCGAGCTCTCGACCATCTTCCATTGTGAGGCGAACAGCCCCCGGGCATGTTTCTGATATAATCGTGTAAGGACCCTCCCACCTTGGGGTTAGCTTGTTGGCCTTTGACAAATCCTGGACTCGACGTAGGACGAGGTCGCTGACTTGCAGGGTCCTTAGTCGAACCGATTTAGCCGTGTGCCTGCGAAGAGCCTGCAGGTAGACCATGGATCGGAGCAAAGCCCATTCATGTGTTGCTTCTATGAGGTCGAGGTCTAGAAGGCGCTCGCCCTCCTAGTCGAAGTCGTCGACCAGGTGCACCCTCGGGGAACCCAACATGATTTCCGCAGGCAAGATAGACTTTGCACCGTAGACGAGCTGGAAAGGAGTTTCCCTCGTAGCTCGACTGGTCATGGTGCGAACCGACCACAGGATGGAAGGAAGCTCGTCCACCCAGGCTTGCCCGCGTTGGTCGAGGTTTTTGAAAACCCTCTTCTTGATTCCTTGAATGATTTGTCCGTTTGCACGCTCGGCTGCTCCGTTGCTCTGTGGATGAGCCACAGAAGCAAAGCATACCTTGGTCTCAATGTCTTCGCAATAGGCTTGAAACAGTTCGCTTGTGAACTGGGTGCCATTATCCGTGATGAGATGATTTGGTATACCAAAATGTGTCACCACGTTATTGCGAAAAAACCTTTTAGCCACTTGGGCCGAGATGGTCAACACGGGCTCCACCTCGATCCACTTGGTGAAAGTGTCAATAGCCACGAGCAAGTATTTGCAACCCTTCCAGCCTCGGGGAAAAGGTCCGAGTATATCGACCCCCAAACCGAGAATGGCCACGTTAATGGAATGGTCTGAAGCACGTATGCCGACTGATGAACCTTGCGGGCATGAAACTAACATGCTCGGCAAGAGGTTACTATCGAGCAAGCATCGGCTAAGGCTGTTGGCCAATAATAACCCAATTGGAACGCTTTGCTTACTAACGTTCTAAAAGACGAGTGAGCTCCGCACATTCCTTTATGGATGTCCTTGAGAAAGTATTGCCCTTCTTCCTAAGAGATGCACTTGGAGAGGACTCCTAATGCCCCTTTACGGTACAAGATGCCCTCGATCAGTTTGTACGGAGAGGACCATCTTATGAGCCGGGAACGCTTGGCTTCTTCCTCGGGCAGTGTCCTATGTGCAAGATACTGGATGAATGGCGTCATCCAACTCGCACCATGCTCGATGAGAGAGACGTTACCGCATGCCTCAGGTGCCTCCTCTACAGAGGGAATGGAGGGCTTGTGTAAGTGATCGACGAGCACTCCTGCTGGGGCAAGGAATTGAGAGGAACCAACTTTTGAAAGATGGTCGGCCAAGGAATTCTCCTTCCTAGGGATGTAGAGTACCTTGAATTTCTTGAAGTACTTTTCCATCTTCCTGACTTCAACCAGATAAAGCGCCATTGAGTCATCGGAACACTGATACTCCTTGTTAACCTGGTTGACGACCAACTATGAATCGCCCTTCACAGTAAGCCGCTGGACTCCGAGCGCTTTGCATGCTCGTAGCCCGACCAAAAGGCCTTCGTATTCTGCCACATTGTTTGTTGCGACGAAATGCAGCTGGTAGGCATACTGGAGTCATTCTCCTTATGGAGAGATTAGGACGACTCCAGCCCCTGAGCGCTCGTAAGCTCGAGACCCGTCAAAGTACATGAACCAGCGACCTTCCTTAGGTTGGTCGGGCTCTGTTTCAGGTGGTGCGGGATTCATCCACTCTGCCAGAAAGTCTACCAAGACCTGCGATTTGATCGCTGTGCGAGCCGAGAACTCGATGTCGAACTTGGTGAGCTCCATGGCCCACTTCGCTATTCGTCCACTAGCATCTTGATTCCTTAGGATATCCCTAAGTGGAAAGTTGGTCGGGACCTTGATTCTATAGGCCTGAAAATAATGCCGTAATTTCTTGGAAGCTACGAGCAGCAAATATAGGAGTTTTTGAACCTCCGGGTAGCACTCCTTTGGTCCATGCAAGACCTCACTAACATAGTAGATTGGTCGCTGCACACCATCCCTTTCCACCGTCAACACGGCGCTTACTGCCTGTGGCATCGCGGCCAAGTGCAGCAATAGGATTCTCCTGATTTTGGCATGGTTAGGATCGGTGGTTTGGACAGGTACTACTTCAATTCTTCAAAGGATTTATTTGCTTCTTCTGTCCAGACGAATCCATCGTGCTTGCAAAGCGCCTTAAAGAAAGGCAATCCTCTCTCGCCAAGCCGAGAAATGAAACGGCTAATTGCCACCATTCTTCCGGTCAATGCCTGGACCTCTCGCACGCAAGTGGCTAGTCGCATGCTCTCGATGGCTTCAATTTTCTCTGGGTTTTCCCCGATACCTTGCGGACCGATCGTGTAGCCAAGCACCTTTCCTGCCCTCACACCAAACACACACTTCTCCGGATTGAGTTTTATTCGATGTTTGTTGAGGTTACAGAAGGTCTCCTCTAGGTCGAAAACATGACCTGAGGCGAGCTTACTCTTAACCACAATGTCCTCTACATAGACCTCCAGATTTTGACCTATTTGGTCCGAGAAAGTCTTATACATAAGACACTGAAAAGTTTCTCCAGCATTCCTAAGACCGAAGGACATGGTTGTATAGCAGAAAGTATCAAAAGGTGTGATGAAAGAGGTTTTCTCCTCATCTTCAGGTGATATGCCGATTTGGTGGTAGCCCAAGTAGGCGTCCAAAAAGCTCATCACCTGGGACTCCGTGCATTGACCAACTGGTCTATGCGAGGTAGCGGGAAATTATCTTTAGGGCATGCAGCATTCAAGCCTGTATGGTCGACGCACATGCGCCACTTGCCCCCCTTTTTCTTCACGATGACCAGACTAGCTAACCATTTAGAGTGGTCGACTTCTCGTACAAAGCTAGCCTTGAGGAGCTTGTCAAGTTCTTCCCAGAAAATGGCCTACTTTTTCAGGGAAAAATGTCTGAGCTTCTGCCGCACAGGCTTTTTATCAAGCCAAACCGCTAGCCTGTGCTCGATGACCTCCCTTGGCACTCTGGGCATGTCGGACGGTTCCCAGGAGAACACATCCACATTATTCTGGAGGAAGGCCACGAGCTCGAATTTCTATTTAGGGTCTAGGGAAGACCTCAAATGTACGACCTTGGTCGGATCCGCGTCACACAATGGAACTGCTTTAGTTTCTCCTCCGGGTTGGAGGGTAGTCTTTGGCCGGGAATTCTTCGGCTCTTTCTCGGGCCTGCGCTGAGGCAACTGCCCGACCATGTCGAGTGCCCTTTCATCGCAATTCAAGGCCGCTTTCTAATTTCCCTTCACGGTGATTATGCCACTGGGACCAGGGACGTTTAAACATTGGTATCCATGGTGGGTAGCGGACATGAACAAGGCGAGGGCCAGCCTGCTGAGGATGGCATTGTAGACCGAATCAAAGTAGACCACTTTGAAGGTGATCAGCTCGGTCTGGAAGTTGCTCGAACCCCCAAACGTCATGGGTATAACGATCTGGCCAAGTGGCTTGGTCGAGGTACTCGGTACTATACCATAAAAAGGGACTATTATGCTCTTGATCTTGGACATGGGGATTTGCATCTCGTCCAAGATCCTAGCAGATATGAGATCCAACGAACTCCCACAGTCGATGAGTACCCAACCTACTATAGTATTGCTGATCGTGGGACTCATGACCATCGGGAGCCTTTTGGGTTTGGTCATTCCAAGGGGACAGTCTTCCTTGGAGAAGGTGAGCGGCAGCTCGGACCACTTGAGCTGTTGTAAGGGAGGCTTGCCCTGAGTGACATGATGCACTTCTCGTGCCGCCTCCTTCAATACTCAGTTCAGCCTTGGTTGCGTCGAGCATCTCTGTGGTCCCGTGAACTTGCTCGGGAATCGCTTCGAGCGTCCTCACAGTACCGATCATGCTCCTTTGGTCCTCTCGAGCATGGCTACGAGAGTCACCGTGACGGGAACGAATAGGGGTGTGATAGTGATGCTCCTGGGAAGCACTCCGGGTCCTTTTCTCACGGGATGCCTCTGTCGCTTTTATATCAGCAATAATCTTTTCAAGATCATCTGCCATGACAACTTCCATGACCTCTAGGTCCACCTGCTCAGGAAATTCCCTGAGGTTATGCACGACCGTGGCCAAAGCTTGAAGACGTTCTCCACTCAGGTGAGCTAGGGGAGACGAGCTAGAGCAACGTTCGCTCACAAGCTCCGGGGTGCCTGTGAGACCCCAGATCAGCTATCCGAAATCTCCTGTGTATTTCTGTACTAGTCCCAGATCAGTAGCTAGTACACACAGTCAACAGTGATACATCATTGCCGAACATAACGAAATTGTAATATAGACAGAAAGTATTAGCCACATGGCTACTTATTACAACACTTGGTCACACGACCAGATTTCAAGACAGCGGAAACAAAAACGACAAACAGCGAAACCCAAGGAACACCACAGGCGACGACAAGACACACGACTAGTTCTCCTGGCAATCTTCCCCAAACTCCTCGGCGTAGAAATCACCGTCTTCAACGGCGTCCTGATAGTTCTCTTATGACAACAGTTTATGTAGCACGTGAATACAAAAGTACTCAGCAAGTTTGAGAAAATATGCACATGTAGGGCTTTCCAAGGAAGGCTTAATAGGGTTCTTTTGCATAAAGCCAAGTTTCATCAAACCATACTTAATAATAAGTTTGATCAAGCATATTTTAGCAATTATTTTTAACAATTGAATTATGTAATATTCATTGAGGGTTCTATCCACCATCACTAGTATAAGGGCTCTATCCGCCATAGTTTAAAAGATCAAGATATCCACACATGACTCTATCCGTCATGACATAAAAACAGGTTCCATTAAACATCCGAGAGTTCTAACCACTCCCGAATCCCAAAACATCATTTATTTTCAAAACCAAAACCAGAGTCTACCAGTATAAAAGCATTCTTTGCTTTGCCCTTGACCGTAGGCACGGCTATTCGAATAGTTTTAACTCTGCAGAGGTGTACAGCTTTACCCACAAGACATGATATACCCTTAGTGCCATGTACAATTAACACACTTCCTTAGGTGTGCCGGCAGGGATATCATAACAAAGCCTTTACAATGTATACGCTGAACCCGACTCACCCGCTGAGGTTTCACCACTGTTAGGGTTCTATCTACCCAGTACAGAAGCCCCCTCTTGCGCCGTGTGGGGAGTACAACTTGCATCTATCCGGCACCCACATTCCACCAACTGGCGAGTCTAAGTTAGGTTTCTACAAATTATTTAGCCAGGTCGTACCATGTTAGACATGTGGTAGTATGGTTATGCTTAGAATGGACAGTCATAAGCGTCGGTCCTTAATTGACTTGGGGCGGTACTTGCACAATGGAAACTAGTGCTCAATCCGCACCCACCCGACATTCCAATTCGCCCAAGTCCAAATCCTTTTCCCTTTTTCTTTTTATTTTGGAAAAACAGTACTAAATACTTTGGAATAATTCCCAAATCACAATTGAAATCACAACTTTTGTATAATCCCACCCATGGGTCATTTTCATCAATTTGGGTGCTAAGCATATCTACCGTTCTAACCAACAGAAGTCACAATGTAACATATACATGACATAGCAAAGGGTCCTAGGGTTACAATTAAACATGGGTATCAATAATCAAGGAGGTAATCGCAATTGGGATTAACTAATCAGTAACATTTGACATACGATGATAAAGATAGCGATGCATGTTTATAAAGCATTGTAAATACATTTTCAAACATGGGATCAAAATGCGTCAAGGGACTTGCCTTCAGTCGCAGCGAGGAGGTCCCTCTTGAAGTCCGGCGGCGGGGTCGGCAGACTCAACGGGATCCTCGGCTACGCGCAAAACGGTACACAAATAAATAACAATAAATAAAATAAAATCCAAAAATTATAAAAGTAGTACTGGCAGGTAGGTATTGAATTTAGATGAATTTATAAATTTGAACGGAGTCAATCGGAGTTCGGACGGAAAAGTTATAAGCCTCCGAAGTTTGAAAATCAAGGAAAAAGGGAAAATCGGGAATATTCCGGAATCTTTTCTTTTTCTGATTTTTGGATTGATGGGAGTCTATGACAAGTGGGGCCTCCCTATCATAGGCCTTGGGCTTCTTCTTCCTTGGACAAGGAACAGAGGAGCAAGGGCATCAAGGGGGCGCCGGCCATGGAGGCCATGGCGGCGGCGCCGGCCAGACGGCCGCTGAGCCGAGGGTGGCGGCGCGGCGGCGAGCAAGCGACGACGGCGGCGCGCATGGCGCAACGGGCGTGGGCAGCCGGTAGCAAGGGCGAAGTGGCCGAGGCGCGCGACGACGAGGAGAGCCGGCAGCCGGTGGCGGCGAGCGGCGACGGCGGTCAGCGCGGCGGCGTGTGGCCGGCGTGGGGCGCGGGGACCTCGCCGGCAGCGGCGGCGGCGCGCACCGTGTGCGCTGGGCGGCGGCGACGGCGACAAGTCACCGGCAAGGCGCGCACGGGCAAGAGCAAAAACAGAGAACCCCAAATTTTCCGAAAAATCGAAATTTGCACAAAAACTTGAACATGACTTCAACGATTAAGTGATGAAACATCTAAAGCACATCTATAACGGCTTAGAATTACAAGGAATCGAACCAAAGATCACCAGAGAAGATGAATTTGGCGACGAACGGCGGCTCGGCCGAAGCGACAAAAACCCAAAATTCGTCGCCCCAACTTGATGAAACCTAAAATTGGTTGAAGGATTAGAATCTAGATAACCATATGAACACAAGGGAACGAACAGAATCGGATTTGGCTCACCGGAGAGGAAGATATGAGGATGAACACAAAGAACACGAAAAATGTGGTTCGACGCCGGTTTTCTCGATCTTGCGGACGAATGGCGAGGAGAGACTCAAGAAGAGTGCTACCACCGGGAAGAGGTCTCCAACACGGAGATTTGAAAGGTGGTGGTGCGCCGTTTGGAGTTGAAACGGCCGAGTTAAGAGCAATCAAAGCGATTTTGGTTTTTACGTTACTGCTCAAATTCCGGCGAGGTTGAAGCGGAAAGGACACCGGGGATGGAAAGGTTTCGCCGTCACGGTTCCAACGGATCTGGCGTTGCATGATTTGGAGGTTTAATATGGAAGTTATGGGTGTTTGAATGCATGAAATCAAGAATGGGAGCTTGCTGTTCCTTTTCCCCGGAAGCAACCATCGTAAGGTTGAAGACAGCGCTACAGTGTCACCACGTGTCGCTCCGGGATTGGCCGAGAATTACGCGAATGCAACGCCCTGGAGAAAAATTAGCAAAAATGGTGTAAAAATTCCGGAAAAATTCCTAGAACCATTAGGGAATATTTGGAACCCAATAAAATTGGTTTCGCTGAATTTGGATGAAATTTGGAGTTTAGAATATTCTGGGGCGAATAGCGGGCATTAAACAAAAGTCGTGCGAGATAAAATACCAGAGAGCCTCCAAAAATCTTGGCAAAATTCCCAAAATGTTTTTAGAATATTTGGAGCCTAATGCAATAGGTTCCAGGATTTTGGAGCATTTTTGAACTCAGGCGAAATTTCGGGTACTAACGAGAATCTGGAGATTTGATTTTTCGAACGGAGGGGAATAGAATTCCGATTTTGGATGGGAAAGGATGCCAGGTTAAATTAAACACCAAGGAAAATCCAAATTTTGAATTTAATTAATTTCAATTAAACTTTTCCAAAAAGCCGAAACCGAGGATGTTAAAGTGCCACACTCGCGGGAACTCTCACGAGCATTGGCCTCGGCCCTCGTGCTAGGATTTTCATGTATTTACGACGTACGATTGCCAAGGTCCTATTCAAGGACGCTTCCAGGTGGTTTTTGGCTACTTCATACCGTTGAAGACGGGTGTCCCCCGAGGGTTTGTCCTCGGGGTCTCCCTCTTCTCCCGCCATGTTGACATTGCGAGAGTGCGAAGACCGCGAGGGTGATATCACAGTGTGAAGGACCATGTGGAGGTCCATCCATATTTGTGATGAGTATTTGAATTTATTTGAGCAAGGTGTGCTCATGTTTGAGTTTGATTTGAATCAGAATTCAAAAGGAAGCAATTTGGGTTGTGTTGGTCTCTTATGGTACTACCGGCCTTTGGCTGGCGGTAAAACCAACTGATGAATGAGACATGATTAATTGTGAGCATTTGTGATGTTTATTGCATATTATTGGACAATGCTATGTGATGGTTTTCTTGTTTTTGATGGTTGCAGGACGACGGTGCTAGGTCATGGTGAGGCGGATGATGACCGAGACTAGGCGAGGTGCGTCAGAGGTCCAGACGGATGGAGATCGCCAGAAGATGATCGGAGACAGAGTCCGGGCAAGTAAAATAAGATAAGGAAAGGGGTTGATACTAGCTAGATGCAACGAGGATCATGAGGGCCGTTGGATCGCGGTTTAGTTGATAGGATAGCGGGTCAAGTAGTATGCTCTGAAAACTGTGCAAAGAAAACCCATTATGTGTGTAGGGTTTTGGGTGTCCCTTGCATGGTGGAGTGAATGGTTTAATCCTAGCCCTTGGTGGAGTGCTCTAGGGTTTGGGACTCATCCAAGGGTAGTAGGTGGCCCAAGAGTAGTATAAATAGAGGAGTGGAGGGAGGCCTCCATGCCCATTCATTCTTGGAGTTGTTGTGTTGCTCATTTGAGCTTTGCCCACATGAAGTGAGGCTTTGTAATCACACATCTATGAATGAAATAGAAGTTCCAAAATCCAAATTTATTTTCTCGCAATTTAATTCTTGCAATTTACATTATGTCTTTACTTTCGGCATTTACTTTCATGTATTAAATTCAGCATTTACATTCCCGTATTTACATTTATGATTGCTGGATTTTGTTCTTGACTTGAGTGATTCGCATTCACCTCCTTCTATATTCTATTTGGATCTTCGCTCAAGATCGAGTCCATTTGCCAAAGTTTGTATGCCACAAGAGTTTATTTGTCAAGTTTCTATCAAGATCGCAAATCTATCCTGAACTTGTTCTTCGCGCAGCAGTAAGTCTTTGATTTTTAGAAAAATCTATAAAAAAATCATTTTTGAGTTTTTCTTATTGGAGAATGTGCGTGATTCATATATCCATCCGTGGAAAAATTTTGGAGTCCATTGGTTGCACCGTTTGGGAGCTATGAGGTGAAAACTAAGCCCCAAATTTTCTAATCGAAGTTCCTAACTATTTGTAGTCCATGATTTTTCCTGTTTTTTCTACAAGGATTTTGGGGTTTATTTTTTGGTGGAGTGTTTCATGACTCATCTACTCATAGGGTGAAAAATTCCCAAAACTTTTGGAGCAACAGAAGGCCACCAACCATCTACTCCAAGTGGGGACAATTCCTAAAAAAATCTGCTTTTGCTTTTCTAAAAGAGGCTTTTTGTGATTTTGCTTCATCTCTTTTAGAAAAGAAGTTTTTTAATTAATTCCTCTTTATTTTGGACACTTAACAACCAGGATTGTGATTTACAAATCCCTCATATGATTCATGGTTCTCATCCATGCAAACTAGGGATATACATAGTTGTCGAGTCGTTCTGGTTTTTGCGGGTTTTGCGAATTTGAGGAGCATCGGTTTCCTTGCGGGATTGTTTTGAGTACTTTGAGTGGGGCAAATTTTATTTGGGATCATTCATCCCCCTTCTGATCGCCATCTCGGTCTTTCAATTGGTATCAGAGCCGGTTCTGCTCTTTCTAGATCTTGACCAGTCTCAAGAGCCATGGCAACGGATAAGTACTCAACGAAGCCTCCAATTTTTGCTGGAGTTGATTATCCTTTTTGGAAAATGTGGATGGAGTCATACATCACTGCCCGGGGCTTCCCAATATGGCAGAAGGTGAAACTCCCGTATGAGGTTCCAGCCGATGAAAACGTCAATGCCGCAAACATGGCCGATGTTGAGGCAAACGCTAAGGCTAGGAACATCCTCATACAGGGACTTAGCCGCAGTGAGTATGACAGGGTCTCTCACCTACGATCCGCTCATCAGATCTGGGTGACTCTCAATGCTTACCATGAGGGTACCACTCAGATCAAGACCGTGAGGCAGGATCAGTACAAGCGTGACTACAACAAGTTTGAACAAAATGCTGGTGAGAGCCTCGATGAGTGCTTTACTCATTTTTCCAAGATCCTTAGCAATCTTCAAGCAGTTGGTTGCACATACCCTGATTCGGAGAACGCTAGGCACTTTCTGACAGCACTTGATTTGAGAGTTTGGGAGATGAAGGTGACCACCATCAAAGACTCCACTGATTTGTCGACCTTGACTCTTGATGGGTTTTATTCCCTTCTCAAGACTCATGAGATCGATGTCATCTCTCGTAGGACGAAATCTCAGTTGATGGCTTTGGTCACCGATCCCATCGGGTCTTCTTCTGGACCCTCTCTTGATTTTTCATCTCGCTTTTCTCTCTCTGCACTTTGCGACGTAAGTGATGAAGTTCTGGAACGATTTCCAGAAAATGAGCTTGCACTTGTCGCTCGTAAGTTTTCCAACATCTACAAGAGGGTGAGAGAGAGGAGGAGAGGGGGCATGGTCATTTGCTTTGAGTGTGGTGGCCCCAACCACATTCGAGCAAACTGCCCCCAAGCTGGAGAAGGGCAAGAATGAACAAGGCAGTGCGGGCAAGAATGACTACACCAACAAGAACCGCAACAAGAAGCCTCCAGCTCGTGAGCCAGCGCAAGAGAAGAAGAACTGCAAGTACGCCAAGGGCAAGAAGCTTTTTCACCACGTACTCGCCGCGCTCGATGAACTTGACCTCCCCTACACGGAGACTTGGAGCGACGAGGACGAGGATGAACCGCAAGAGAAGGACGATGACTTCTACGGCATGTGCTTCGTGGCCTCCAGTGCCATTGAAGTAGACAACTCCGAGCTGTACAGTGACACGGAGGAGGTACTCTCCTATGACCAGCTCAATAAAGCTTTTATCAAGTTAGGAAACTTTCATTCCAAGTCTAGAGCTAAGTGTGCAGAGTTAGAGAAGGAAGTAGATACCTTGTCTCGGAGTTAGCTTCACTTAGATCATGTTCCTCCCGAGACTCTGATAGCTGTACTCTCTGTGATGCTTTGCTTGTGGAGCTTGAGAACCTAAGGACCCTGCATGATAGTGTGGTTTCTGATCTTGAGGCTCTTAGGTCGAAGGATGCTAGCACATGTTCTGCTGATCTTATTCCCGCTGATGCTAGTTTTCTTCATGCTCACACGACTGCATCTTGTGATAATTGCCCTAAATTGCTTGCTGAAATTGATGGCATGAGCTCACACCTTAGGAAGCTTTCTGCTAGAAATGATGAACTTGAATCATATGCTTCTAAGGACCCAGTAAGCTTATGTGAGGGCTGTAAGCAACTAAAACTTGACAATGATGCTTTGACTATCAAATGTGCTCAATTTGCTAAGGACTTACTAGTTAAGTCACTCACTGGTTGCTTGCTGTGTGTTGGGGTTAAGGAGGACGTGGTCAAAGTCCACGAAGAGCTAAGAAAGAAATTAGAAGCCCAGATTAGTAAAATTAGAGATGCTCCTTGTGTTTCTTGCAAGTCCCTCAAGATTGAGGCAATTTTTTATAGGGAGAAATGTTCACGCCTTGCTCGTTCTTCTCCATCTGGCTCTTGTTCTTCTACTCCTCCCCCTGCTCTTCTTGTGTCTCACTTTTTCGAGAGTGCCAGTACCTTATGAGCACTCTTAAGAAATTTGTATGAGATAAAAAGAAGCTCAATCTCATCTTAGACCAATCGAAAATTAGCAGATTCAGTCAAGGTCTAGGATTTGATTCCTTGGAGCACGCACGGGCGCATCCGCCCACTATTGTGCGCGCCTCCAAGAGTGGAGAGATCGTGGTTGCTCCATAGACGAGCACCACTGTTTTTAGGTCAGCAGGTCTTGTCCACGGGATCTCTAACGAGAAGGGTGCTTCTCCTGTTACTTTGACCTCCAAGGCGAAGTATACATGCACCTTCTGTCAGAAGGATGGACACCTGATTTACTTCTGTTTCATACGCGCCAAGATCACTCGGCGTGAGCGTGTTAGTGCCCTTAGGGGTATTCAGGGTCATCCCCAGACTCTGAGTGCTTCTAAGGCACACACGGCTTCTAGGCAAGTTTCACAATCGCCTGTTTTTGGACAGCGTATGGGGCTTGGTTTTCAGGCTTCTTCTTATTTTCGCCCCAGAGCTGTTCTGAGTCAGTCTTTCCACCGTCCTTGTGATATTCCTCATTTTCCCCATCGAGGTGGATATCAGCGGCGTGAGCTTGCTTGCTCCAGTAGGAGGTCTGAGCAGCATGTTGTGGATGGTCTGGCCTTTGCACGCTGGTAGACCAACCCAGCACCTGCTCCTAGACGTCCTACTGGAGCTGCTTCTGAGTTCGTGAGAGTTGAGTCTAGGAGAGGCACTAGATTGCATTCTTCTACTCCTTTGACTGCTTCTTCTTCTGCTCAGGTGACTCACTTTTGGGTTCCTAGATCAGCTTTCATCTGTCCTAGTACTGATACATCTGTCTTTCGCTCTATTTGATTCAGGTACGTGGGACAGGGAAGGGGGAGGTTTGGATCGTAGACTCCGGTTGTTCACGCCATATGATCGGAGACTCCCGTTGGTTTTCTTCCCTAGTTTGAGCTCCCGGTGATGAGGTGATCACTTTTGGGGATGCTGCGTCAGGTGGAGTCATCGCTAAAGGTACCGTCTGCATTAATGATCAGTTTGTTCTTAAGGACGTCGCCTTAGTGAGTAAGCTGCATTTTAATTTGCTTTCTGTTACTCAGCTTATCGATGACCGCTTCGTGGTAAACTTTAAGTTTAGTGGCTATAGGATCCTTGATTCTTCTGGGAGGTTGGTTTGCGGGATTTCTTGTTTTGGGAGAGTCTTTCATGCTGATTTTTCTTTCTCTTCTAGAGACTCTCTCCATTGCCTTATTGTTTCAGAGTCCGGTGATCTCTCCTTTTGGCATAGGAGACTTGGTCATATTGGCTTTGATCATTTGACCCGAGTTAGCGGCCATGATCTCATTCGTGGTTTGCCCAAACTCAAGATGGTCAAAGATGTTGTGTGTTCTCCATGCCGACATGGCAAGATTGCGGCTTCTCATCCCCCAGTCACCCAAGTGATGACTGATGCACCAGGATAGCTTTTGCATATGGACACTGTTGGTCCAGCTAGAGTGCAGTCAGTGGGAGAGAAGTGGTATATTCTTGTCATTGTCGATGATTTTTTGAGGTATTCTTAGGTTTTCTTTATGATCTCAAAGGATGAATCCTTTTCTCACTTTAGGGGTTTGGTTCGTAGGTTGTCCGTTGAGCTCCCAGGTGCCTTATGAGTGATCCACAGTGACAATGGCACAGAGTTCAAGAACTCCTACTTTAGTAGCTTTTGTGAGGAGTTAGGCATAGAGCATCAGTTCTCGTCTCCATACCTCCCTCAGCAAAATGGTGTAGTGGAGACAAAGAACAGGACCCTGGTTGAGATGGCCAGGACGATGCTAGATGAGTACAATACTCCTAAGAAGTTTTGGGCTGAGGCTGTAGTTACAGCATGCCATGTTGCCAACAGAGTCTTTCTTAGGGCACACTTGCACCGCACTTCTTATGAGTTGAGATATGGGCGAAAACCTAGTGTATATCATTTTCGTGTTTTTGGTTGCAAGTGCTTCTTCTTGAAGTCTGGGAATCTAGATAAGTTCGAGTCACGTTCTGCTGACGGGATCTTTCTGGGTTACTCGACTTCTGCTCGTAGCTACAGGATTTGGGCTATATATTTGGGTAGGATCATAGAGACCTGTGAGGTGACCTTTGATGAGGCTAGCCCTGGTGTTAGACCAGACATTTCAGGCTCTTCTCCTCTTTCTCAGTCTATTTTCTCTAAGGAAGTTGATGATGGAGATGAAGGTGCCATGCCTGATTCAGTCACCATTCCTGCTCCTGAGGTGCCTCCCATTTCCATTTCTGCACCTCAAGGAGATCAACCCTTACCTTCAGACTCTTCGGCAGCTAGTGACTCTGTTCCTACTTCTCCCACGAGAGGAGTAGAGGTCACTTCTGCTTTCTGGACCTCCCCGCCACATTCAGCAGGCTCATCCACCTAACCAGATCATTGGAGATCTATTTGAGCGAGTCACTCGCTCTAAGTTAGGTCTATCCACTTTCTGCCTTCACTCTGCTTTTGTTGCCTCTTTTGAGCCGAAGGATGTTTCTCATGCATTATCTAATGAATCATGGATTAATGCCATGCATGAGGAACTTGAAAACTTCGAGAGGAACAAAGTTTGGAAGCTTGTCGAGCCCCCTTCTGGTCACAACATCATCGGGGCCAAATGGGTGTTCAAAAACAAGAAGAGTGAAGATGGGGTTGTAGTTTGAAACAAGGCTAGGCTAGTCGTTCAGGGTTTCTCTCAGGCCGAGGGCCTCGACTTCGAGGAGACTTTTGCCCCTGTAGCCAGACTAGAGGCCATCCGGATCCTGCTCGCATTCGCGGCATCCAAGGGCTTCAAGCTTTATCAAATAGATGTCAAGAGTGCATTCCTCAATGGCTTCATTGAGGAAGAGGTGTATGTCAGACAGCCTCCTGGATTTGAGAACCCCAAGTACCCAAACCATGTCTTCAAGCTTTCCAAAGCTTTGTATGACTTAAGCAAGCACCACGAGCTTGGTATGAGAGCCTTAAGTCCTACCTCTTGAGTCATGGTTTTCATATGGGTCAAGCACCACGAGCTTGGTTGACATTCCGATTCGGACTTTCTCCTAGTCCAAATCTATGTCGACGACACCATTTTCGGTGGTTCTTCGCATTCGCTCGTTATTCAGTTCTCAGATGTGATGAGTACTGAGTTCGAGATGAGCATGATGGGCGAGTTGAGCTACTTCATTGGCTTCCAGATTAAGCAGAATCGGGAGGGTACATTCTTGCATCAAGGCAAGTACACTCAAGACATTTTGAAGCGGTTTGATTTGTATGATGGGAAGCCAGTTGTGACACTACGGTTTGGTGTGACGTTATAGAAGGTGAAATTAGAGAATAAAACCTTTCGGCTTGAGGTTTACTCGCGTTTTTGGGCCTTTTGAAGCGTTGTGACACCACGGAGTGTCGTAACCTTATTTAACGTGCATGATAAGGTTAATAACATTATGAGATGTGGAATTAAGGTTAAAACTATAGGATATGGAGGTTAATAGCTTTTCCGGGGCGTTTCCGGGGTTTTGGGCCTTCCTAGGGGAGTTTGGGCCTTGGTCGGCTCTGGTGGGATGGAGTAGGTCTCCGTAACGGACTAGGATTGGGTGTGGGGGCTGGTAAAAGGGCTCCCCACCAGCCTTTTGGGCGTGCTCCCCCTGCCCTTGGGCGCCCCCACCTCTCCCTCCAAGCCCTAGCCGCCACCCCCACCTTCCCCTCTCCCTTCCTTGCGCCTCCACCTCCCCCATTGCTCACCATTGCTCCCTATTGCACACCACCTCTCCTCCACCCCCTTGCTGCCCTAGGGTGGCCTCCCCACCCCTGCATCCTCATGGATCCATCCGAGGAGCGAGGAGTGAGGAACGAGGAGCGAGGAGCGAGGAGCGAGGAGATCGATTGGAGTTTTCGTTCGTCGGGCAAAGGTATGATCATGGGGATCCTTGGAATTGATCTAGGTACTGTTCTTAGGGTGATTATCAAGTTTTTAGATCAATTGGTGGTGCTGGATTGGAGTAATTTGGGTTAGATCTAGACGTTGCCACGTTTCTGTTTTGGGACAGCATGAGCAGTCGACCTAGGGTTCCTGTTTTCACCAATTTAGATTTCGATTCTGACTGTACGGACTTTTAAGAAGTTGTAGATAATTTTATTATATTTCCGTGCATATAAAGAACGTTAAATTCCGCCCAGCCGTTTGAAAGTTATGACTGTTTTACCGAGCGTATTAAAATCTGTGACACGATTGGAACAGATCTCGGTAATCTGTAGATTAGACGACTTAAGAGTCCGAATCAGTCTTTCCTTATACCTAGAGAAAGTTGGGAAATTTCATAAGCTACGCGAGGATGTACTCGTTTAATTGATTCGGAGTCCCAGAACTCAAGTTATGCCTTTTGCAAGGCTGCTGTCCTGCCGGGACAAAACCTCTGTTTTTAGGTTTTGTGAGTAGTTGGCAATGTCGGGTTAGATGGGGGTTTGCGTACTGTTTTCTGGGCATGATTGTGAGTGTGTGATACCTGTGTGCAGGTGGTGCGACCCCGGGAGTGCCTTCTACTTCCCGCCTTTCCGTTGCCCGTGGTTGAGGCAAGTGTGTTGTAATGAATAACGAATGTTATGTTGCTTGTTGAGACTAGATGAAAGATGGATTTCATGATATGATCAATTGCCATGCTTTAATGTTTTCCTATGATATGATGAGTATGCTATGATGCCATGTGTTAAATATACAAGTTTATGATGATGATGGCATATTTGCATACATGACATGTTACATGGCTCAGGCGGTGAGAAAGTCATAACTAGTCCGGGAAGGTCGGTGAGAAAGTTATGATTAATCCGGAAAGCCAATGAGTAAGTCCTACATCGTGATTACATTCACCGTGGTGAACAGAAGCGAGGAGTAGGCACCCTCCATCTTCGGGATGGAAGGGGGAGAGGGTGCACACCGACGGGTGTGTACTCAACCATACCGGTATGAGTTTCCAAGGAGACATGAGCATTGCATTACATTGCATACATAATGATGATGGTACTGTTAAGTGTTCATGAATGAGATGATATACATGATGGGTGATGTTATTGCCATGATATTGTTCTTGTTGTCCATTACAATATGCTTGCTGAGTTTCGAACTCACGCTTGTGTTTTCTTGTTGTTTTAGGTACCATGAGAACGGCATGCGGGAAAGGGGAATAGTCACACACCTACACGTAGCTTCACTTATTTTGATTCCACAAGTCATTCCATTAGTTTTATAATAAATTGCGTGTGATGATCATTGATTTAAGGCTTAGCTTGGTTTATGAGAGTTTTATTGTTCGTTTGACACTTGGAGACTTTGAGTGCTTGATGATAGTCTTATATTGTCGCTAAGACTCTATGTATTGCTATTTTAGATGTATCTCATATTGCCTTATAATGCTATATTGTTGTTGCTCCTTAAATTTATGTTAAAACAAAGGAGGTGCTGCCGAAATCTCGGTTTTTAGCCTATGCACCTTTACTGGAATTTTATGTTAAATGTGGTATTTAGATGTTGTTTAGCTTATGTTTGGTAGCATTCAGGCATATTAAATGCCTGGTTTCTGATTGGTATCAGAGCGGGCTGTAGGTCCTTGGAATGTGTATTTTTAGTGTCATGCTATAGGGTACAACTAAAATGTGATGTGGAATAACTTAGAAACATGGCTTAGGTTTTTACTAAAATTTTGTCATAAGATAGCAACATTAAAACTTGCAAAAGTGGTATAACTAATCTAAAATCTGACACACATGGATGCACAGTAGGAAGGGTATGGGTATCGTTGTTTACGCTTAAATGTTGTACTTAAGCCTTGTTGCTAAATGCTATATTTGATATAGTACGTTGCTATGTCTATGAGATAAATGATTGAATTATTCCTGTTGTGGTGGTAAAAGTGGGGTTTTGGTGCCGAAGGGTTTCGGCCACCTCTCTTATTTCATAGTAAGGGTGAGGTTTGACGGTGTGGCCGGTTAGCGCCACCACCGAAGAACTATTGACCCCTGTAGGAGAAGAGTGCTTATCCTTTCTGTCGTTGATCGGGTAGTTGACTGGAGTCAAATAGAAGAGTTAATGGTGGTTTCCTTCGTATGTTCTTTGCCGTTCTGACGGCCGGTGTTCTTTGCTTTTCTTGGCTTTAGTAGATTTGAATCAAATGAAAAGTGTTGGGTTTTCGCAGATCGTTCCGTATGCGGTGTGTGGTTTTCTCTTCCTTGGTTGTAGACGAAGAAGAGGAGACTAGTGTTGCGCTTCTTTTGGGCGCCTTTCCAGTTTTGATGCCTGTTGATTGCATTATGGGGAACAAGCATTCAATTTATCCCTGTGTTTGTCTTTCTCTGAGGTTAAAGGAGTTATTGCAGAGTTGTGCGGACACTGGCCGTCGGCTGAAGTTACGTGGCTTTGTAGTAGTACGTGGTGTTTGATTTCGTTATTTCTTGGTTTAAGAAATCATCTTTGAAAAACCCTTCTTGTTTCGTGAAAGATTGGGGTTTGGTGCTAAGGTTTTATTTGCAAAGGTTTATTTGATCGGTTGGTTCCCTCCAAAGGGGAGTCTTGGAGATTGAAAAGTGTTTTGGAGAATTCCTTTGCATGACCAAGTTTGGGTTTGTCTCATTGCAATTTTGAGAGTCAAGTTTCCTTATGAATTTGGGGTGAGTTTTAAGACTAAAATGTTGTAAACAAAGTAAGTAGTCTTTTGACAAAAATCGTTTGTCCCTAGTAAGAATTGCTGTTTAGCATGTTATGTATAAGGTAACAATGTGGTTTATGGATTGATGTGTTGCTAAGTTAAAATTTTGAGTTGAATCAATTCAATGTGATTAATATCTCTAGCTTGAGAATAAATAGACTACTAGTGTTGCAGTTTACTCTTAGCGAGAATGATTAAATGTGTTAATGTACATGCTTAGAATCTGTTGCCTTGCTTTAAAAGTGCTTATGATCCTTGTTAATCTTAAAAGTTTAAACTTTGATGCATAGTAAAAACATTAAGATGATGTAGACTGCTGTTATTGTAAAAGAAACTTTGCTGGTTGTTAACGCTTTGGGTTTGAGTTGTTGTGTGTACACTTGGGCTTGATAGCTAAGTGTTTTTGTGTGAGGGCGAGACCCTCTTAAGAAAGGGACCAATTGTGGTTTGGTAAGGTTTTCGATCCTAGCTTGGGCTAGGTGTCGAACCTTAGTGGTATAAGGGTGGTTTGTGATGGAGGTTGATGATGTATGGGTTTAACCTTTACTAAGAGTAGCGATGGGTGGAAGTGAAGTTGACGGTAGATCGGTGATAATTGCCCTGCCGTGAGCAGTTGTCTTCACTAGTTGTTTTTGGGTTTGAGTCTTGCCTGGGAAAGGATGGAATAAAATGTTAGTATGATCGTGTATCGGAAGGGCTAGTGTGCCTTAATGAGTTATTCCCCTCGATGGAAACTTTCGGGAATGAAGAGAGGTCGTTAAAAGAATTGTGACTTCCTTTGATTATGGCATGTTGAGTTTATTGCAGTGTGTAGTCAGGTAGGTTGTGATAGAAGTGTGAGGTGTTTGTCGTGAGGATTCGAGCGTTTTGGGTTGTTGAAGCCCTTCGAGGTTGAAACGCAGATTCTGTTTGGGATTTGAATTGAAAGTCGAACTGTGAGCGGTTGCCCTTAGTTGAGCTAGATCAACACTTTTTTTTTAAGTGTTGGTTTTGGGAACTCGTTTGTCGTTTGTTTCCGGTTCTAGTCGTTGTGCGAATGTTTTGTGCTGCAGAGAAGCCTTTTGTCCCTTGGGGACTTTGTTGTTGTTTTTGGCGTCTTTCGGATTCGAGGTCGAATCCTGTTGAAGGGGGGAAGAATGTGACACTACGGTTTGGTGTGACGTTATAGAAGGTGAAATTAGATAATAAAACCTTTCGGCTTGAGGTTTACTCGCGTTTTTGGGCCTTTTGAAGCGTTGTGACACCACGGAGTGTCGTAACCTTATTTAACGTGCATGATAAGGTTAATAACATTATGAGATGTGGAATTAAGGTTAAAACTATAGGATATGGAGGTTAATAGCTTTTTCGGGGCGTTTCCGGGCCGTTTCCGGGGTTTTGGGCCTTCCCCGGGGAGTTTGGGCTTTGGTGGGATGGAGTAGGTCTCCGTAACGGACTAGGATTGGGTGTGGGGGCTAGTAAAAGGGCTCCCCACCAGCCTTTTGGGCGTGCTCCCCCTGCCCTTGGGCGCCCCCACCTCTCCCTCCAAGTCCTAGCCGCCACCCCCACCTTCCCCTCTCCCTTCCTTGCGCCTCCACCTCCCCCATTGCTCCCCATTGCTCCCTATTGCACACCACCTCTCCTCCACCCCCTTGCTGCCCTAGGGTGGCCTCCCCACCCCTGCATCCTCATGGATCCATCCGAGGAGCGAGGAGCGAGGAACGAGGAGCGAGGAGCGAGGAGATCGATTGGAGTTTTCGTTCGTCGGGCAAAGGTATGATCATGGGGATCCTTGGAATTGATCTAGGTACTGTTCTTAGGGTTATTATCAAGTTTTTAGATAAATTGGTGGTGCTGGATTGGAGTAATTTGGGTTAGATCTAGACGTTGCCACGTTTCTGTTTTGGGACAGCATGAGCAGTCGACCTAGGGTTCCTGTTTTCGCCAATTTAGAGTTCGATTCTGACTGTACGGACTTTTAAGAAGTTGTAGATAATTTTATTATCTTTCCGTGCATATAAAGAACGTTAAATTCCGCCTAGCCGTTTGAAAGTTATGACTGTTTTACCGAGCGTATTAAAATCTGTGACGCGATTGGAACAGATCTCGGTAATCTGTAGATTAGACGACCTTAGAGTCCGAATAAGTCTTTCCTTATACCTAGAGAAAGTTGGGAAATTTCCTAAGCTACGCGAGGATGTACTCGTTTAATTGATTCGGAGTCTCAAAACTCAAGTTATGCCTTTTGCAAGGCTGCTGTCCTGCCGGGACAGAACCTCTGTTTTTAGGTTTTGCGAGTAGTTGGCAATGTCGGGTTAGATGGGGGTTTGCGTACTGTTTTGTGGGCATGATTGTGAGTGTGTGATACCTGTGTGCAGGTGGTGCGACCCCGGGAATGCCTTCTACTTCCCGCCTTTCCGTTGCCCGTGGTTGAGGCAAGTGTGTTGTAATGAATAACGAATGTTATGTTGCTTGTTGAGACTAGATGAAAGATGGATTTCATGATATGATCAATTGCCATGCTTTAATGTTTTCCTATGATATGATGAGTATGCTATGATGCCATGTGTTAAATATACAAGTTTATGATGATGATGGCATATTTGCATACATGACATGTTACATGGCTCGGGCGGTGAGAAAGTCATAACTAGTCCGGGAAGGTCGGTGAGAAAGTTATGACTAATCCGGAAAGCCAATGAGTAAGTCCTACATCGTGATTCCATTCACCGTGGTGAACAGAAGCGAGGAGTAGGCACCCTCCATCTTCGGGATGGAAGGGGGGAGAGGGTGCACACCGACGGGTGTGTACTCAACCATACCGGTATGAGTTTCCAAGGAGACATGAGCATTGCATTACATTGCATACATAATGATGATGATACTGTTAAGTGTTCATGAATGAGATGATATACATGATGGGTGATGTTATTGACATGATATTGTTCTTGTTGTCCATTACAATATGCTTGCTGAGTTTCGAACTCACGCTTGTGCTTTCTTGTTGTTTTAGGTACCATGAGAACGGCATGCGGGAAAGGGGAATAGTCACACACCTACACGTAGCTTCACTTATTTTGATTCCACAAGTCATTCCATTAGTTTTATAATAAATTGCGTGTGATGATCATTGATTTAAGGCTTAGCTTGGTTTATGAGAGTTTTATTGTTCGTTTGACACTTGGAGACTTTGAGTGCTTGATGATAGTCTTATATTGTCGCTAAGACTCTATTTATTGCTGTTTTAGATGTATCTCATATTGCCTTATAATGCTATATTGTTGTTGCTCCTTAAATTTATGTTAAAACAAAGGAGGTGCTGCCGAAATCTCGGTTTTTAGCCTATGCACCTTTGCTAGAATTTTATGTTAAATGTGGTATTTAGATGTTGTTTAGCTTATGTTTGGTAGCATTCAGGCATATTAAATGCCGGGGTGTTACACCAGTCATGACTCCTATGGCCACCACTGCTGTCCTCGAGCCTGACGAGGATGGTGAGCCAGTTGATCAAAAGGAGTTCCGGAGCATGATCGGCTCTTTCTTGTATCTCACTGCCTCGAGACCTGACATACACTTCTCTGTATGTCTTTGTGCTCGATTTCAGGCTTCTCCTCGTGCTTCTCACCGCCAGGCGGTGAAGCGCATTTTCAGGTACCTTCGAGCTACCATTGATTATGGTATCTGGTACTCGTCCTCCTCCTGTCTGTCCCTTCGAGCCTTTTCCGATGCAGACTTTGCTGGCTGTAGGATAAATAGGAAGAGCACTTCTGGCACTTGTCAATTTATTGGCACTTCTCTTGTTTCTTGGTCCTCTAGGAAGCAGTCCGGAGTTGCTCAGTCCACTACAGAGGCCGAGTATGTCACTGTAGCCAGTTGTTGTAGCCATGTGCTCTAGATGAGATCAACCCTACGGGACTATGGGTTATCAACAGAGTGTGTTTCACTTTTTTGTGATAACACATCTGCCATTCACATTGCTAAGAACCCAGTGCATAACTCTCGGACCAAGCACATTGATATTCGATATCACTTCCTTAGAGACCATGTAGAGAAGGGTGACATAGTGCTTCAATTTGTGGAGAGTGACCACCAATTGGCTGACATCTTCACCAAGCCTTTGGATAGCTCTAGGTTTGTTGCCTTGAGAGGGGAGCTTGGGATTATGAGCCCATATGGCATAACTTGAGGGGGAGCTGATGTGTATTATATGTTTATATGTGTATATTCAGCATCCTTCTGTTCCTTCTGGGTATCTTTGGGCTTCTTTTCATTTTGTTGAGCCCACTTCACCTAGACTTCTAGCATGCTTCGACATGGACCTCTCATCTTATACTTTAGGATTCTATTCTCTTCTTCTTCTCGGTTGAGTTCACTCACAATCTTTTAGGTCTAGTAGGTGTTGGGTCCCCTGGGTAGACAGGGTCTGTGTTTGCTCCTGGGTTGGAGTTGGAGATGTAGCTTTCCTATATAAGTCATATGGGAAAGGTGAGAGCGAGTCTGAGAATAGTGGTCTCTACCATCTTTTCTATGCTCTTAGACCACCCAGTTGTCAGTTTCTCCTTTTCCTCTTCTCATTTTTGTCTTTCTGATTTCAATTGAGTTCTTTTTATTTCTTGGAATCAAAATTGCTAATAACTCAACTTGAATCAGATTTGTGCTTAAAATTGACTCACAAGTCGAGGGGGAGTTCTTGAAACTGATTTTCTTGCATTGCATATAGACTTGTTTTCATTTTCTGAGTTTTGTCTTTTATGCAATTGATAAAATTTAAGATATGTTTCACATAGCTACTTTTCTGATGATATTTGCTAATCTAGGTCATATCCAATTTGGTATATCATGTGAAACTAGCCAACATTTTAAATTGAGCTTTCCTGAAAACTTGATGAAACTTGGCTTTTACTTGCTATATTTCTTCACTAGATGCTTATGCCAAGCTTATTGAAATAGTGGGTTTCTACTAGAGTCTCTAGAGCAACTTGGTTTAGCTACATTGTTTCATTCTAGAATTCTCAACAATGCTCATAAATGTTGAAAATACAAATTGACTCTTTTGTGCTAAAATTGAACTCAACACTCTTCATTCACGAGACTGTTTCCCATTGCACTTGGGATGAACATGGAATGAAGTGTGTATGACCAAAACCACTCTTTTAAACTTCTTGATTGAGATGGTTGCTAATAGCTTGAGTCAATACACCGAAAAATGCAAAAAGAACTCAAGGAAGAGAGTGGTGCCTAGGAGACCTATGTCGATGGCTCCTAGTCGAGGTTGTGTTTCTCTAGGATAAACTCTCTAAACCCTCAAAGGTTTGCGGAGGACAGCGAAGCTTAGGAGGCCTTTGTCGATGGCTCCTAGTCGAGGATGTGCTTCACTAAGCCTAACTCTCTCATACCGCTTTATGAGCATTAATCTAAAAATTTGCATTTAAAGAGCATGAGGCTTCTCTTATGGATTTGTAGCTTCCCAAAGTGTTGACTAGGTTGAACTCTAGTATATCCATTTGCTCGTTTGGTTGGTTTTACTTCTAGTCTTGAATTTATGCTAAGTGTTGCTATTGTTGAAATCATGCGAAAGTAATATAACTTCTTTTGAGCTAGTTAGCAAAAATAGAAATATGCCATTGGATATGACATAGAATGACATATTCTGAACTTCAGTAGCTTGGTGTCATACTTTGTCTAAATAGTCACTTGCATAATCCTCAAAGCTCTTCTAGGTTGCATTTCATTAAAAAAATTGCTCTCTTGATGCCTATATTGCCAAAAGGGGGAGAAAACGTAGAAAAGGCATCTTAGAGGGAACAATTGTTCATGCATTTGGATCATGAGTAATTTTGGAGCTTTTATCGAAAAATTGTTCTTTCTTGTGTGGAGCTCTGAAAATCTTCTCATCTATTTGGTCATGAGCTTGCTTTCTCTTTTAGTTGGACCAAATATGATTTTTGCAATCAAATTGCTTTTCTTCTTTTATTTTCAAACACAAAAAATGCCTTTTGTGTGGTTTGTCAATATACTCATCAAGGGGGAGATTGAAGGACCATGTGGAGGTCCATCTATATTTGTGATGAGTATTTGATTTTATTTGAGCAAGGTGTGCTCATGTTTGAGTTTGATTTGAATCAGAATTCAAAAGGAAGCAATTTGGGTTGTGTTGGTCTCTTGTGGTACTACCGGCCTTTGGCTGGCGGTAGAACCAATTGATGAATGAGACATGATTAATTGTGAGCATTTGTGATATTTATTGCATATTATTGGACAATGCTATGTGATAGTTTTCTTGTCTTTGATGGTTGCAGGACGATGGTGCTAGGTCATGGTGAGGCGGATGATGACCGGGACTAGGCGAGGTGCGTCAGAGGTCCAGACGGTTGGAGATCACCAGAAGATGATCGAAGACGGAGTCCAGGCAAGTCAAAGAAGATAAAGAAAGGGGATGATACTAGCTAGATGCCACGAGGATCGATGAGGGCCGTTGGATCGCGGTCTAGTTGATAGGATAGCGGGTCTAGTAGTATGCTTTGAAAACCGTGCAAAAAAAAACCATTATGTGTGTAGGGTTTTGTGTGTCCCTTGCATGGTGGAATGAGTGGGTTAATCCTAGCCTTTGGTGGAGTGCTCTAGGGTTTGGGAGTCATCCAAGGGTAGTAGGTGGCCCAAGAGTAGTATAAATAGAGGGGTGGAGAGAGGCCTGTATGCCCATTCATTCTTGGAGTTGTTGTGTTGCTCATTTGAGCTTTGCCCACAAAAAGTGAGGCTTTGTAATCATACATCTCTGAATGAAATAGAAGTTCCAAAAGCCAAATTTATTTTCTAGCAATTTATATTATGTTTTTACTTTCGGCATTTACTTTCATGTATTAAATTCAGAATTTACATTCCCGTATTTACATTTATGATTGCTGGATTTTGTTCTTGACTTGAGCGATTCGCATTCACCTCCTTCTATATTCTATTTGGATCTCTGCTCAAGATCGAGATCATTTTCCAAGGTTTGTATGCCACAAGAGTTTATTTGTCAAGTTTCTATCAAGATCACAAATCTGTCCTGAAATTGTTCTTCGCGCAGTAGTCAGTCTTTGATTTTTAGAAAAATCTAGAAAAATCCTTTGTGAGTTTTTCTTGCTGGAGAATGTGTGTGATTCATGTATCCATCTGTGGAAACCTTTTGGAGTCCATTGGTTGCACTGTTTGGGAGCTATGAGGTGAAAACCGAGCCCTAAATTTTCTGATCGAAGTTCCTGACTATCTGTAGTCCGTGATTTTTCTTGTTTTTTATACAAGGCTCTTAGGGTTGATTTTTTGTGGAGTGTTTCATGACTAATCTTTTCATAGGTTGAAAATTTTCCAAAAATTTTGGAGTAACATAAGTCTACCAACCACCTGCTTCAATTGGGGATAATTTCTGAAAAAAAATCTGCTTTTGCTTTTCTAAAAGAAGCTTTTTGTGATTTTGCTTGATCTCTTTTAGAAAAGAAGTATTTGAATTAATTCCCCTTTATTTTGGACACTTAACAACCAGGATTATGATTTACAAATCTCTCACATTATTCATTGTTCTCATACATGCAAACTAGGTATACACATAGTTGTCGAGTCGTTCTGGTTTTTGCGGGTTTTGCGAATTTGAGGAGCACCGGTTTCCTTGCGGGATTGTTTATAGTACTTTGTGTGGGGAAAATTTTATTTGGGATCATTCACCCCCCTCTTATCGCCATCTCGGTCTTTCACGGTGTCACCTCGCAATGCAGTTTCCTGGTCGGGCTCGAGATGATCCGAGATATCCAAACCATCATAGAGCCCATCATAGTCGTCATTGTAACACCCCGGCTTCTACTAAGCCCAGAATGTCACCAACATAGACCATACAACAATTAATACCATGATTAAATGGAAAATTTCGGCAGCATCTCATTTGTTTTAGCATAAATTTGAACATCACAATATCATATCAATATATATATCAATCAAGATATCAATATGCATCGGCAACAACAGATGAGCATCCACTAGAATAACAACAAGTAATGATAATCATGGAATAAGCATCAACTAAGACTAGGATGATAAAACAAATCGCTCCAAAAACCATGACACACATGAGGGAAACCAACCCACATAATATCCATACACCAAAATCAACATAACTTATTGCCATGTTTCCATAGAAATGGGTGAATTATCTAGATTATGAGTGCTACGTGAGGAAGTGTAGCTAAATTCCCTTCCCGCGCGCCGATTCCATTGTACCTAAATAAACAAACAACATAAAACACAAGCGTGAGTTCATAACTCAGCAAAGTGTATTGTAATGGATCAACAAGGATCAAGACAACAAACCATCATTCCAGTCTCCACAGTTATATCATAACACATCATATTTAACATTATGTACATCCTTTAAAACAACATGATAATCATCTCATGAGCATCTCATGAGTACTCTCATCGTCATCTCATAAACATCTACATTGATGTATATCATTCATGCAATGCAATGCACATGTCTCCTGGAATTCTCATACCGGTATGGTTGAGTGCACACCCGTCGGCATGCACCCTTTTCCCCCTTCCATCCCGAAGATGGAGGGTGCCTATCACTCGCTTCCATTCACCTCGGTGATGGAATCACGATGTAGGACTTACTCAAAAGAATAGCCCCGGACTAGTCATAACGGTTCTCACCGACCCTACCGGAATAGTTATGACTTATCTCACCGGCCGGCCATGAAAATATGCCATGTATGCAAAATGGACAGCCACGTATACATAAATAGAAATATTGCATATCAACATATGGCATCTCAACATGTAAGACCGTAATCAACAATCGACGGTAACCGTTCAAAACATGGCATGTGAATCATTTATCAACAACAAGCATTTTTAATCATAGCATGAGGACACCCTATCATCGACAACATTTAAATCATGGCCTAAGGACATCCTATCAATTATCACATGTAATTCATGGCAAGACAACATGTTATCTAGTCCAAATACTACCAAGCAATTCTAGCAACACTTATAACATACAATCCACGCAACACACTTGCCTTCAACCACGGGCAACGGAGTGACGAGAGGTTGAGGGCACTCCCGGAGGCACACCACCTGCAAACACGTGCCACACACTCAAATCGAGTCCACAAAACAGCACACATAGAACCCACTACCCCGACTTCGCTTACAACTCCTAAAATTAGAAAACAGCAAATCTGTCCCATCGGGACAGCAGCCTTCCAATGGGCATAACTTCTGTTCTAGGACTCCAAATTGAATAAACGAGTACATCCCCGCGTAGCTTAGGAAAATTTCCAACTTTTTCTAGTTATAGAGAAAGACTAATTCGGACTATAATGTTGTTTAATCTAACGTTGAACACGAACTGTCCCAATCTCGTCACAGATTTGACAGTGCTCGGTAAAATGGCCATATCTCCCAAACGGCTGGGCGGAATTTAACATTCTTTATATGCACGGAAAGATAAGGAAATTATCTACAACTTCTTAAAAGTCCGTATGGTCAGATTCCAACTCTAAATTGGCGAAAACGCCTTCCCTAGTTCGGGTTCCCAATCTGCCCGAACCAAAACGTGAATACAACTCTAGTTTTTCATCAATCCTACCCCATGGCAGCACCTCCCTTGATCTAAAAGCATGGTAAACCACCACTACACAGCATCTAATCGATCCCCAAAGGTTTTCCCCATTACCTTCTTGAAGATCCACCAATCTACCGCTTCCCTTCGCGCGATCTCCACCCGATCTCTTCCTTCCACCGATTCTCCTCGTCGCGGATCCTCCCTCCGGCGAGGGCAGCACCGTGGCAGGGCGTGGCAGCGTAGCCGACGCAGCAAGGGGCACGGGGTGGGGCAAGAGGAGGCGCAAGGGTGAGGGAGGGGTGGCGGCTAGGGAGGAGGAGGCAAAGGGGTGGAGAGGTGGAGAGGTGGGGCTAGGGTTTGGGGAGTGGGGGCGCATGGGGGCAAGGGGCTGGCGTAAGGGAGCCCCCCTTGCTGCCCTCCTCCCCCTCATGGGCCAGAAACTCCCCCCTCGGCCCAAGTGGGGATCCCCCCTTAGGCCCAAAATGCCCCGGAGAGGCCCAAACACCCGAAAACAGCCCGAAACGCGACCAAAATTCATGCCGTAAAGTTTAAAACCTCCATTTCACATTCTATAATGTTTTGACATCCTGTGGTGTCACATTCCATAATGTCACTTTCCATGATATCACATTCTAGGGTGTCACAGTCATCATCGGAGAGGACGTCGTGCTGAGAGCGAAGGAACTGCTCTCGCGCGGCAGCTACGGGGGAAAAGCTCTCATGCTCGGTATGCCCCTCGAGATCAGTAATGCCGGCTACATCACCGCTGGCGTAATACAAGTCTTCGTCTTCTGCGTCACTGAAGGTGCAGAGGTCCCGGGAATCTTGAGAATTAGGCATCTTCATGGATTCTTCACGAAAGGAAATGTCTCTCCCCACAGACGGCGCCAGCTCTCGATGATTGGGGAATAGGCTCCCGCCGAGCTTACCTAGTTGATTGGGGGATCAACTCTGTCCCCTTCTTGCGTGAAGGGTTCCTTCCGAAGTATGCTCGGTTTCACGGGACCAAACACACTCAGAGAACGACACGGCGATTTATCCTGGTTCGGGCCTCTCACCGGGGAGATATAACCCTACTCCAGCATGGTGTGTATTGTGTATGTCTTTTCCCAAAGTGGTCTCTGAGCCCAAAAGATCCTTTCCTCTCCTACATGCCCGAGAGGTATTTATAGTTTACAGGGATATTCTATTGATTACAGTCCAAGCCACGGACGTTTGACCGAGGCTAACACGGTTGTAACCAAATCCTAAATCTATGCCATGTCTTTGTCATGGGCGCAATGGCTCCACATCGTGGCATGATTATCACTATTCAGGCACAACCGTCGATCACGACCATTCGACCATGCATCTTGCGGATGAGCTAGGACTGAGATAGTTTGATTCTGGCCCGAGCAAGTAAACTCGGGCACCGTGCTTGGATGCCGCAGCCAAGCATGGAGCTCGTATCGGCCGGGCAAGCCAAGCAACAAAGCTGGATGTCTGTGGGTCATCCTCGGGAACGACATCCGAGGGTACACATGGTCTGGACGGATTCGACCGCTGGGGTATTATGGTAATTATGGAAACTATCCAATCCCCGACACAATACAATAGAAATTAGTAGTCAAAGCTGAGTTTTAGGGACAATGTCAATGTCCAAACGACTATTATTTCTGATTGGAGGGAGCATTTATCAACAGATAGAGTATTTATGACAAGAGGAGTAATTAATTAATTAGCCTGTCACTGTTAGTGCGGTTACTATTTCTAAATCCTGATTATTTTGTATTCAATTGCTGGTTACGTGTGTCTCTATGTTATACTATTGTTAGATATCTATGTGTATTGTTGTGAAACATAATCGTTCTCCCGTCATCGATCAATCAACACATCAATAAAATCACACGAACAATAGTAGAAGCACACACAATATAGGGGCAAAGATCTCTCTGAGTGGTTGGTAGAAGTTGCTACCAAGTCTGCTTAAAAGGCCACCAAGAAATGGCTGAACCACCTCAGAAAAACATAAAACCAGTTTTAGATTTGGCACTGTGGGGATCAAACAGACAGCCAACATCCATATATCTGGCAATGTTTAAGTCTTGGTTCTTCTAGAAAAACAATCCAAGATCTTCAGTACCTTGGAGGTATCTAAGTAAAATCTTGACACTAGCCCAATGTCTTTTGCTTGGTACTACGTTGTCTTGCTAGCAAATTTACTATGAATGCAATATTAGGCTTTGCACAATTCGCAAGATACATAAGTATGGGACTTCAGATCCTAAAACTTTCTTATTTTCCATACTTGGTCTAAAAAATGGTCTTTGTACACTTCAAGGGATCTTACAACCATGTGAATTTTCAAATGATAAGATTTATCTATATTAAATCTTTCCAATACCTTCTAAGTATAGGTAGACTACTGTATAAAAATTCCTCCTGGGAAATGCTTTACCTGCAGACTTAAACAATATTTAGTTTTACGCAAATCTTTCATCTCAAAGTCCATCGTAAGGTAAGCACTCGCTTCCTTTATTTCTTGTGGTTCTGATGATATTCATATTATCGACAAATACGAAGATTACACAAAGTTCAATATGGGATTTCTTTATTAACACACGGGAACAATATTCGTTCCTCAGGAGGAACTCATTAGGTTGGTTGTACCACATTCTCCCTAACTATTTTGATTCATATAGTGATGTCTTCAGTTTGATGCTATACATGTTACGATTATTACGATCTAGAATTTTAACTCATTCAGGGATTCTCATATAATATCTATATCCAGTGACCCACATAATTATATGATCACTACATCCATCAATCGCATTGATAATTTTAAGCACCCTACCATTAATATTGAATTTCAAAATATTATTCCACTCATTACAGGAGAATAGATTTCATCATAATCGATGTCGGATCTCTGCGTGAATCCTCGTGCTACTAGCCTCGCTTCATATCTCACCTCATGGATATTTTCATTTCTCTTCTGGATGAAAAACCCATTTGATCCTACAGGGAACACTTTAGGAGATGTTCGGTCAACAAACTAAAGACTTTCTCTTATTAAGCGAGCGCTGTCTTAATTGCTACTTTTCATTTGACCCTATTTGAGCACTTCTAGCATTCTGCCATGGATTTTGGTTCCAGATCCACCTTTTAGCAATTTTTAGAGGCGAAATATATCAACAATTGCAGTTTTTCTTTTATACAATTATCCTGCATCACTTCAGGGATAGCTATTTATTAATTTCTTTCAGCTCCTTACGATTTCCCATAACGATGGAGTCTAGATGTTCTGACTTCCTAGTGTTAGATTGTGCACGCAAATATACGTTAGGGTTATCATCTTCAACATATATCACTTCAGGGATGTACTATCTCTTGGATGGCTCACTTCAGGGATTTTCTCAATATCAGGTTGAGCTTCTTCCACTATCATGGGTAATATTCTCATTTGTTCGGTCCTCTACTTCTGCAGACATCTCCACAGAATTGACTCCCGTGCACCTGGAGGCCTCCCCCTCATTTTATCATAAGGGTTAAGAGTGGGTTCGATACCCTTCTAGGGTATTTCTACTCTTTTATGTGCATATACTGCAGG
Source organism: Rhipidocladum racemiflorum (assembly GCA_036346355.1). NCBI lineage: Eukaryota > Viridiplantae > Streptophyta > Magnoliopsida > Poales > Poaceae > Rhipidocladum > Rhipidocladum racemiflorum. The sequence continues at coordinate 34,568,503 of CM070580.1, read as the reverse complement.
TATATGAGATCTTTCCACTCTCTTATGATTAGTGAAGGCATTTGGTAGATTATTAATTTATTTGTTGCAGATTTATTATCCATCGAACTTCAAGTTCAGTCTCTTTAGTGCATTGATCTAAGGACTAGGTATTCTTTAATGTGGTACTTATCTCCCCCTAATGCTGAAAAGAGTCCTTAGTAAAAACCATACTGAGTCGTGCACAGATTCCCTGTTATATGCTCTAGGAATTAAATAATTGATGGAGATTCATAACCTACATAGATTCTCAACTTCTAGTAAGGTCCCATGGTGGTACGCTGTGTGGAGAGATTGGCATATATACAGCACATCCAAATTTTTGCAGATGGAAAATATTTAATTCTTTTCCACATACTATCTTGAACAGGGAAATTTCATGATATGCAGTTAGTCTAAGTTGACTTAATACCGCAGTGTTCAGCACTGCGTGGCCCCAATAGCTGGTGGGTAGCCTACTATTCTGCAAGAGTGGCGAAGCAATAAATTTTTTTATTCATTTAATTTAATGACTCTATAAGGCTATTTTGAGTGTGGATATGAGGTACGAAATGCTATACATTAATTCGCAGCCATACAATAATCATTAAAAGCTTTTGAGGTTAACTTGCTAGCATTGTCCATTCGAATAGACTTGATCCTTTCTTCTAGAAAGGAGGCTCTTCAAAATGGGCAACTAATTTAGCAAAAGCATGGTTCCTAGCAGATAAGAGACATACATAGGACCATCTAGTAGAAGCATTTATTAGTATCATAAAATATCTAAAAGGGCCCGATAGGGGCTCAATGGGTCCCCAGATATCAGATTAAATTTTCTTCAGGAAATTCAGTAATTTTGCCCTAATTTTTAGTTAACAAGATCTGACTATAAGCTTTCCTATAGCACAAACAGGGCATTAGAAATCTTCAGGTCTAGGAAAGTCTTTATGCTATAGCCAATAGAATTATTCAGGGGGTGTTTAGCAGAGCTCTAGCTCCACCAGATTTGTGAATTTGGTGGAGCTGGTATTCCTAGCTCCACCAAATATGTGGAGCTGGAGCTGTGGGTATATTAAGAATGTTTAGGTGGGTTATCTTGTTTACATTTTAGAATAAAATATACACATAATTCACTTTATTTTAGCCTACAAGTTTCAGCTCTGAGGTGGAGCTGGGATCTGGAGCTCTGCTAAACAGGGCCTAATTATTATTCTCATCATATTCAACTCAGGATAACCCAGTTGATCTGCTATATCTTAAATATTTCTAGGTTTTTATCGCACACAAACTTCAGGTTTTATATATGTACAGTATAACCCGGAGGAGAATGAAAGAATTTTTTCAACCACACATTTATTACACCCATTAAATTTAGTCATGAGTAGGCATTCTGTACCATCCTCATTCCATGTCTCCATATGAAAATGATTCAGACCAATGTCTTTGAATCTTAAGAGAGTAGGACAGGACTCAGGGTATAATATGGCATTCTTATAGTGCCAACTATGAGAGCATCGCTTCTGGCGATAGTAATAATATTTTCAATTCACTTAGTGTAGTACAACTACCTTCTAGATAGGTTTCCTCCTCCGTCAGTGAATTATACTTGTTCTATATTAGAGGTATGATTTAACAATCAAATAATTATTGCTTCAGAAACAAATCATAGAATATAGGACAAACATAGTAAAATTAATCAAATATCTGGAAATATCAATTTATTAAATTTTGAATGATAATCGCTCAATAGGAGCGTAAACCAAATGTTCATTCCGGAACTAGGGCTAAACTGGTAAGGAAACTTATAAGGGATATACGACATCGACTAGCAAAGGAAGGAATACTTAGGAGATTAATCTAGGTCTCCCTATGAGTCTCAGGTGTCCTGAGACTCCTCAAACCCAATAATTTCAAGAACCATATCATCACACTTGTCTGTGCCCGGGTCAACAATAGATTGAATGGTGAAGTATGACTCAACATTGTTTCCTCGGGTTTTATTGACTTTTTTGTGGATTCATATAAAGGTCTACCACATGCATTGGGATGCGATAGTTGCACGACCAATGGCCATTGCATCCATTCCTAAAACTGGGTTCTTCAGGGCGTGCTGCCTTTTTTAGCTGAATCTTACTTCTGGAAACCACTTGGCCCTTTACCTTTACTTATCCAATATGAACTGCCTCTTCCCTTATCTAATATGCCATTCTTTCATTTATCCCCTTTATGCCTTTGGCCCTTTCTTCGGCTATGGCTATTGTTAGCCAACTGAGCATTTGCATGTGCTTCGTGCATTATATAAATCACATTAAGATGTACATGATGATTCTTCACCAGGAGTTCATCATGCTTTTTTTCTTCTAGCAAAATGCATACAAGCTCATAGTACTTCTGGTACTTGACATGACGATACTATCATAGCAGTATCCTCATATTAGGGTGGAAGGTGCATAATATCTTGTCGATCATTTTAGCATCAGTAGCTTTCTGGTTACAGAAAGTTAGTTCAGCGACAAGCTTATGCATGGCAAAGCTATATGCCACCGAAGCCTTTAAAATCCTGAAAGTGCGGGAGTTGTAGGGTGGAGAATGCATCTAGAGGGGGCTGAATAGGCATTTATAAAAATTCTCTCTATGACTAATCGAGATACGCTCTAATCAACCCCTATGTCAAAACCTAACAAATAAATATGCGAAAGCGATGAACTAAGATTTTGACAATTAAAACCTAAATCAACTAGACTCATTAGTGCACTAACTAAATTATGTCTCTACACAAGAATTGCTAAATTGATCAAGCTAGCAAGACTAAGAAATTCTAGATACAATCAAGCAATTGATAAATATGCAAAAATGTAAATGCTTGAAGGTAAAGAGACAAGTGACACAACCAACTTTTAACCGTGGTGTTCAAAGACTTGTCGGTCTTCCCTAGTCCATATTGAGGCAAAATCCAACTCACTTTGGACAGGCTCCGCACTTGAGTACCGCCTCGAATCCACTCGGTAGTTTTTCACCTCTTCGGATAGGCTCAACTAGAATCTTCACAAACTTCATCGAGGCATCTCACAAACCTTAAGAGCTTCCGACATGATGCTCCTACGCTGTACAGGTGGCGACAACCACCAAGAGTGACAAGAAAAACACTTCGCTTGAGCTTCACCTAGCGCAACACATGCGCTTCTGGTGACTCCTAAGTGCAACACATGCACTAGGATCATCTTAATGCACTCTAGGTGCAACCAAGGATACAAATTTCGTTTTGAGCTAAATCTCGGACATGCCCGAAATCCGAAATCTCGGCGAGATTTCGGAAATTCAAATAAAATCCGTTCGAAATATAAAATTCAAATTTCAAATCCGGTTCAAATTTCTGAAATCGAGATTTCGGCGAAATTCCGAGATTTCGGCGAAATATCCGAGATTTCGGTAAAATTTCAACTGACCAAAAAATGGTCAAAACATGTCAAAAAAATCTGAAATTTTTTGTGGATGATCTTCAACCTAAATCCAATCATATCCGCCCCAAACAAATAAAAATCCGGCAAACAACTTAAAATTTACCGAAATCACGAGATTTAGTAAAGCAGCGAATTTCTACGAGATTTCATTTACACTGTAGCATTTCAATTTTTTTTCAAATTTTTTTACCGGACCGGATTTTGAATCTCGGAGGGGTCCGAAATCCGAAATCTCGGCCGAGATTTCGGATCTCGGACCGAAATTTGGAACCCTGGGTGCAACACATGCAACCTAGTCTCTCTCTTGAGCTCAAAAACCAAATTGAGATGTGCAACACAAGCAACAACCCTTCACAAACTCACACAAGAGCCAAGAGCCAAGAGCCCCCCCAATACCAGCAACCACATAAAATGCCCCCCAAGAGGGTCTTATATAGCCCACACATGAAATCTTGAAGTTGGGGGGCAAAACTACCACTTTTCAGCCGAATCCAACACTACCGGCCTCATAGCCACAGTAGTGCCAGCCTAGACCTCCAACGATCGGCAACAGCTAGTTGACCGGCACTACCGTAGGCAAACCCCTGGTAGTGCCACTCGTGCGGTACTACCGGCCCCTCTGGGCAGTACTGCAGGCCCTAGGACACACCACAAACACCCTTCTCTGGAAAATGATTACCGGTGTTCAACGCCCGGTACTGCCGCACCTCCAGCAGTACCGGCCTACCTGGGCGATAGTGCCAGTACCGGCCCATACTAGTGGATTTAAACACCCGGTAATACGGAACCTGTGGCAGTACCGGCCCATACTGGCGGTAATGCCGGTCTTAGGAGAAAAACCAGGTTTTCAACTAAAACTTTTTCTCCAAAACACCAACAACATATCTTTGAGCCATAAATGTGATCAACACATGATCACTCCCAATTGCAAACACATTTGCAACATCTCAAGACCGTGCTTAAAGAATTTTAATCAAACTCCAAACAAGTTTATGAGAACACATTTCGCAAACACCTCAAAGATATATTTGCAAAAATGTAATAAGCAAATCAATCCCGCAGCCTATGAGATTGATCCCCTTAGTCTTGTGATGGTCAAACCATGACCAAATCTGCTTGCAAAACCATAGTGCAAGTCACATGCTCTAGGATCTCGGACTCATAGACCTCTTGTTTATTCGCACAATGAATTTGCAAATAAACATTTAAACTTCAAACCATGGGCTATCTTCCTTTTGCAACACATGCAAATCCATAGCCTCATGCAACACCAAATCAAACTCAATTTGATTAAGCATCCTCGTTTTGCAACATAAGCAAACCTAGCTCCAAGCAACCAAATCAAACTCAAATGCATGAGCTCTTTAATTGCAACAGTGCAATTCTCTAGCTCCATGCGCACAACTTAAACACCAAATTGCTTGAGCTCACTCCTTTTACAACCCATGCAAACTTAGCTCCAAGCAATGCCAAATCGAATCGAATAAGAGATTGATTAAGAACCAAAACCTGAAGGCCAACAATTGCACCACATACAAAATATGAACTTCATGCAAAAGCCAACATGCGAGCATATCCCATTTGCATCACATGCAAATCAAGGCTTCATACAAAAAATAAAGCATATGTTTCTCCTATTTGCGACACATGCAAATCAAAACAATATGCTAACAAAACCAAGCATGAGCTTCACCCATTCGCAATACATTCCAAATGGTTACTCCATACAAAATCCAAATGAGAAGGCTGGTTTGAGCTTGAGTGAACACAGGATTGAGATTACCAACTCATGATGAAACTCAAACTAAATACTCAACCCCTCTTAATAGTATGACGCTAAATACTAGACACAAAGCTTGAAAAATCCTTAGCCTATCTAGTTATACATTTGCGCCATCACATATGATCCCCTTTGGGGCTTTAAGATTTTCAATCATCTTCCCCCAGGATCATCACATGTTGACGGTTAAGCAATGATCCATAATATGTGGAATGTATGGAAATGATCATTACTCTAAGCCATCAACTATAGGATAAACTCCACAAGTATATGTGTATACATATAATTGACTTGAATCATCATATACATATTCAATTGTGATTGTATTGAAGTTTATCCTATATTACCATGAGTATATTACAACGAGGCAATTTGAATATATACTCAACGAACTAGTTTCACATTATTGATCATTTATATATGGAGTGAAGAATAGATTAATACGATGAAACACCAAGCTAAAATGTGAACTCCCCCTAAATATGTGCTTCCATGTAATATATGGATTAGAAAATATAATGCACATTTTGTGGTTAAAGCAATAGGAAAATTCATATTTTAACTTGAATCCAAAGTATACAATAATAATGAACATGAATACACATACATACCTTGGGTTTTCCATTGTTCATCCAAATTGAGACTACAAACAATAAGCTCAACAAACATGTTAGTCTCATTAAAGATGGGGTTTGTCATTAAACAAGATTTAGCATTAATCTAACACCAATCACTAAAACTAATGGAGCTTGAACTTACAATCTCCCTCTTTTTGGTGATTGATGACAAACCCACTAAACCACTAATAATTCTCTATTTGGATGAAAAACAATGCAAAGGGTTTTGAAGATCAAAACGAATAGGCAATAAAATTTTAAATTTTCACAATTCCCCCTTTTCATTAAACACTTCCCTTTTTGAATAAAACTCCCCCCTTTTGGCAAATCCCCCTTTGGCAATAAAATAAAACTCCCCTTTTGACAAATAGAACAATTAAATACAAAAGAGGCTCTAATACCAATTATAAGACACAAAGGAGGCTCTAATACTAATTGCAAATTCTCCCCCTTTTGGTGAAGAAACAATTAAAACACAAAGGAGGCTCTAATACCATAAAACACAAAGGAGGTGGCTCTCATGCCATTGTATCACTAACTTCATACTTCTTACCAATTAAAACTCCAATACCACTTGTAGCTCTTATACTACATCTACTCATTTATCTCACTAATTCTCCCTTTTAAAACACAATCCAAATAGGGAATTAGTAGGCACTCATACATTCTCTCCCTTTTGACGTTAAGCATCAAAAATGGAAAACCAATCCAAAAAGGAGATCATTTGAAAAACCGAGTGCTGAATGGTAGAGTATAGAGCTTGGCAAGAGTAGAAATCCAAATGAGGGGAAACAATTCAAATGAAAGAATAGAAAGCACTTAATTTTCCCTTTTCATTAATTCTCCCCCTTTGGAAGCAATTCGAATGTAAGTCATACAAAGATTTGAAATAAAAGCATATGACATTTGCAAGGAATTGAAATCAATTCAAAACCCAATAAATTTTTGCAAACTTTTGGAATTGATACCAATTTAGGCATGATACCACTTGTAAGCCTGATACCAATTGAGAAAAAAAAATGAATAATTTTGCAATTTTTGAAGTGGCTAGATACCATTTGTAGAAAAGAATATTCAATAAAACCAATAAACCATTTGTATGGAAATCTTCAAGCTTTTTGAGAGTGAAAAAGATATCGCTTGAGAAAAGAAAGTACCACTTTAAAAACAATCTCAAAGGGTTTTGCTTGAAGATCCTTTTTGGAGGATGAGCTTCAAAGAAGTTTTCTTAAGAAACCAATGCTCAACATGATATTCTCCATTTTATGTATTTCAAATCATAAAGAATCTCACATAGAGAATTCTTAAGTGATTGAACTTACAATTTTGAGCTTAGAGGAGAATCCCTCCAAATGGTTTAGGTATCAAAGCAAAGCTTCAAAAAGCAAATAAAGATGTCAAATGAAAGAATTTAAATAGTTACTAATACCACTTGAAAACATCAAGTGAAAGATGATAACACTTGTAAGAACTCAATGATACCACTTGAAGAAAAATCGATAAACAGATGGGTGTTAGAGCAATAAACAGTGAAAGGTATTAGAGCGATAAGAACTTGAGGGTATGCTAGCAAAAACAAGCACAAAGGATGCATAAAGGGGTAAAAGAATCTACTTGATAAGAACAAATCTCCTTAGCTCAAATTTTGGTTTTAGAATCACAAGGATTTTATAAAACCAAGGTATCAGAGCAAACAAATGAGATACTACTTGGAAGCAATTAAGTGCCGAAAACTTGATTTAAATAAGCTCCCCAAGATATTTAATGAATGAACCATAGAGCTATTTGTATTTGAAATGCACAAGTTTTATCTTTTGAAGATCAAGTAGACTCAATTGAAAGAAGCTTGACACCAAAAAAAGTTCAAATAGTTTTCCAAATGAGAACTAGGGTCAAACCACTTGCAAACACTTTTAAATAAAATACAAAGGATTTGAAATTTTTCACAAAGACACTTTGGGATCACTAGAATGTTTAGGTAAAAAGAATTCTTGAAAAGGATGTCCAAATAAAAGATATCCCAAAGCTAATTTTGAAAATCTGAAATTTTTAGAGATTTTAGTGTCAGATCTGCCATACCGACACTACCACGCACACAACACCGATAATGCTAGGGTGTGGTACTACTTTTGTTCAAGTGCGGTAGTGCCGACCTACGGTACTACCGCCGTATAGATGCGGTAGAGTCAACTGTGGCACGACTGAATTGAAACTTTTGAAAAACTTTTTCAAACTTTTGCAAATAAAGTCTGAATGATTTAAAACTTTCAAGAATCCAACTTTGTACTAATTTAAAGGTTTTCAAACAATTTTTGTTTGCAAATATTTTCCTTTCAGCATACTTTTGGTGATATGTGCTTTGAGGCGTAAAAATGAAAAGCAAACTTTCAAAAATTCTCAAATTGCAATTTCAACTCGAATTTCATTGACAATTGAACCCTCATGGCTTGAAGGATTTGAAATACATTTTTTGAAGCCATGACCACTTATAAAAACAATGAAATCCAATTTGAATGCCAAAATCTAATAATAGGCGTTTTTTAGTTGAACACAAATATTTTGACCAACTTAGTTTCCAAAATAAAATTTTTCAATTTAGAAGCTTGTAAACATTTGAAATACATATTAGAATAGATTTACAAATCTTTTTGCAAATTTGGGTCTTTTGTAAGCAAATTTTTGACTTTTGTCCAAAGAGGGTTCTTTTGAAGAATCAAATGAAAATCAACAAAGTCAAATGCAATCAACACAAAAGATCAAATCGAATGAAGAGAATGAGATAAGAATTAGAATGTTAACCTTTTGTGTATAAGTCTAAAAAGCCGTTTGGGACCAAGATATGGCACAGATCCGGTCCAAATGGTGAAAGTCATAGTGAAAGATTATCACCAATATAAGTCAAAGCAAGTTTTTGAGTGAATTTTAAAAGCAAATAACTTTTGTTTGGTTGGTCTTTTGAAAAAATTTTGAACACAATAATTGTTAAAAATAACCAACTCTAGGATTTTTTGCTCTAAAATTATTTTTAAAATCTTTCTACTTTTAATTCTATGAAAATTATAAGTTTAAATCGAAAACAAGATACTACTATCTAGATTTTGGGCATAAAACTCATTTTCTTTGTAAAATAGATTTTGTAAAGCCAAAAACTTTGGAAAATCTTTTGAAATCATTTTTATACATTTCCAAATAGTTTTTCAAAAGATTAATAATAGAATACAAATTTTGATTTTTGGCTAAAATGGCTTGGTTTTGAAAAATATATATAGCACTTGTATAAATATGGGGACATGATTGTGAATTAACACTCCCCTAAATGTGCCACTACTAACTTGCTCAAGATTGCAATGACGAACAACACTAAAAAGCAAGAGCAAGTACAACCAACAAGCAATTAAATTGATTTTTCATGAACTAATGCATCTTAACCTACACAAGGCTAAAAGCTATAAGATAATCAATTTGAATTTGCTTGTTACCGAGATGGCTCATGATGTAGAATGTTCACCTTCATGCTTGGCTCCATTTGATATGATGAAATCATCTCTTCATAGAGCCAAGCGTCTAAACCATCTCAAATCACCTAAAATCTTTTTAGGCGGTTTTTAGTGACCAATCTTTGTTGGGTCCAACAAGGTTAGTCACAAAATATTTAGGAACCCAAATGGCCCTAAGTTTAGCATTAATGAATGGACTAACATCTCTAGAAGTAGGTTTGCGATAATCGTTCCTCCTAAGCAAATTATTTGGATTGAAGTGAGGAGGCTTAGGAGGGTATGCATATTTAGCAAACTTATTTCTAGTTTGATCCTTTCTAAGCACAAGATAATCATTATAGTGAGAGGGCTTAAAGGATCTAACAAATCTAGCAAATATTTTGCTATTGTTATTTTTTCCTAAGCGTATGATTGACATTGTTTTTCCATGTATTAGGAAATCTAACATTTCTAGCAAATCCATTTCTAGATTTACTATTCCTAAGCAAATGAATATCATTATTTTGTGCATGCTTAGGGGACTTAACAAGCTTGGAAAACAAATCACCATTATTGTCCTTCCTAAGCGAACAATGATCATTTACAAGAATAGGCTTAGGGGCTATACCTTTTGGACAATTCTTACCAAAATATCCCTTTTATCGGCAATTGAAGCACGTCACACCGTTTGGTCCTCTCTTCATCTTCTTAGTGTGCTCAATGCCGGTTTGCCTCTTCGTTTTTGGCTGTGGCTTGATCTCCACTTTATGAGGACGCGTTGAGGCATAGCGTCCCTTCATGTTCTTATCCCTCTTGGAGATGTAGCCTAGTCCTCTCCTGTCTTGAGGGTGCCATTGCATGCTCAAGATTGTGTCAATAGTGGCTTTTTCTTTTACGCACCTTTTCAAGTCACCTTTTAATTTTGTGACTTGTTCCTTGAGCCCTTTATTTTCCTCTAAATGGTTAGTATCAACAAGCATAGAGGAACTAGCAATAGCATTTAAATTAGAGCAACAAGGCAAATCATTGCTAGAGATGGATATGTTATTATTAGATGAATTGTTTGGAATGGAAATTGAGCAAGGCAATTCATCTACTAAATCACATTGAATTGCAACAGTCACCCTAGGCTTGGTGAATTCCTTGAGAAGTAGTCTTTCATGATTTTCTTTTAGAACATCATAATCATTTTGAAGTGAGTCATGCTCCAACTTCAAAATTTTATAGTTGGTTTTTTCCTTACCAAGAAATTCATTGAGCTCCTCTAGCATGTTAAATAATTCATCATATGAGGGCTCACCTTCATCATCGCTATCGCTTACCTCTTTCTTACCTTTCGCCATGAAGCAACGAATTCTTGATGGGAGTGAATATTCGTCGTCACTTGAGGCGGAGGTTGAGGTAGTTGGTGTTGTCAGTTCTTCAAATCTTCAACGGAAGATAAAAGCCTACTTCTACGATCCACCAAATTTGGGGGCTCATTGATTTAAAATGCGAAATCATAAATAACCTTCAATGAGCATCATTACAACCATCTCACACAAGTGAATCGTGTGAGGGCACTAAACCTCTAGTTGTCATCCTTTTTACTCTCTAAGCGGTTAAGCCTAAATTGAGAGTGACTGCGGCTCTAATACCACTTGTAAGATTGAGGATGTACCTAGAGGGGGGTGAATAGGCGTTTATAAAAGTTCTCTTTACGACTAATCGAGATACGTTCTAATCAACCCCTATGTTAAAACATAACAAATAAATATGCGGAAGCGATAGACTAAGGTTTTGACAATTAAAGCCTAAATCAACTAGGCTCACTAGTGCATTAACTAAATTATATCTCAACACAATAATTACTAAATTGATCAAGCTAGCAAGACTAAGCAATTCTAAATACAATCAAGCAATTGATAAATATACAATAATGTAAATGCTTGAAGGTAAAGAGACAAGTGACACACCAACTTTTTACCGTGGTGTTCAGAGACTTGCCGATCTCCCCTAGTCCACGTTGAGGCAAAGTCCAACTCACTTTGGACCGGCTCCACACTTGAGCACCACCTTGAATTCACTCGATAGTTTTTCACCCCCTTCGGATAATGCTCAACTAAAACCTTCACAAACTTCACTGAGGCATCTCACAAACCCTGAGAACTCCCAACATGACGATCCTACGCCATCTAGGTGGCAGCAACCACCAAGAGTGACAAGTCAAGCACTCCTCTTAAGCTTCACCTAGTGCAACACATGCGCTTCTGGTGACTCCTAAGTGCAACACATGCACTAAGTTCCTCTCAATCCACTCTAGGTGCAACACATGCAACCTAGTCTCACTCTTGAACTCAAAAACCAATTAAGGAGTGCAACACATGCAACAACCCCTCACAAACTCACATAAGAGCCAAAAGTCTCCCCAATATCAGTAACCACCTCAAATGTCCCCCAAGGGGGTCTTATATAGCCCACACATGAAATCTAGCCATTGGGGGCCAAACCGTAACTTTTCAGCTGAATCCGGCACTACCGGCCTAATAGCCCCGGTAGTGTCGGCCTAGACCTACAACGGAATTCAACGGCAAGTTGACCGGTACTACCTTAGGAAAACCCTGGTAGTGCCGCTCATGTGGCAGCACCAGCCCCTCTGGGCAGTACTGCTGGCCTCAGTGCACACCAGAAAACACCTTTCTCTGGAAAATGACTACCGACGTTCAATGTCCGGTACTGCCGCACCACCGGCAGTACCAGCCCACATGGACGGTAGTGGCGGCCAGGGCTAGGGCATCAAAAACATGCCCTCTGGAAAATAACTACCAGAGTTAAACCCCCGGTACTGCCGAACTTGCGGCAGTACCAGCCCATATTGATCGTAGTGCCGGCCTTAGGAGAAAAATCAGGTTTTCAACGAAAACTATTTCTCCAAATCCCAACAACATTTCTTTGAGCTATAAATGTGATTAACACATGATCACTCCCAAATAAAAACACATTTGCAACATCTCAAGACCGTGCTCAAAGAATTTTAATCAAACTCGAAACAAGTTTGCAAGAACACATGGTGCCCAGACCACCCAAGAGCATACCGAGCTGCCCACGCTCGAACTTTGGAGGATACTGACGACGTGCTCAGATTGGTCTTTGGGGAGGACTACATTCATCCTGGTCCTCCACGACCGCCAGGGATCTTAGCGCAAGCACCGCCACTGGAAGCGCATGTTGGCTGTGGTGGGCGCGGCACCGGCCGCGGACGTGGTGGTCACGAGGCGGGGCATGGAGCTGAGGAAGCAACAGCCGGACATGGTGAGCGCGGGGTGTGGCCATGGACGTGGTGGTCCCGGGGCGCGGCGTGGAGCTGAGGAAGCACCGGCCGGCCGTGGAGGGCGCAGCGCCGGCCGTGGACATGGTGGTTGTCATGGCTCTAGTTTTTCTCCATGTGTGGCATGAGGGTAGGAAGGTCATTTCACAAGTCATATTTTTCCCACCCACCTCCTCTCTTCTCCACCCGGCCTCTTCCTCACGCATTCTTCCTTTTGTTTTCCACCGCTCAAGCTCCTCCTCGGACGACGCCGCCGACGCCGCCCTTGCTCTCGCTTAGGCCGGCCGGCCCTCGGCCTCTCCAACGCCGGGCGCCTTCCTGGCCCGGCGCCACCGGGCCTCTCGCTGGTCGCTCGCTAATCTCCTCCGCGCCAGCCACGGCCGGCGCCACTGGTCTGCCTCGACGCTGCCGCCACCCTTCTCCCTTCCCCATCGCCGCGAGCTTCTTTCCCTTTGCACTCTCTCTCTCTCTCTCCTCTCTCTAGCCATTGCATGCAAGGTGTTTGAGGAAATGGCTAGTAGGTGGATGCTTCTTGCTCCCTAGGTGTTTGATGAAATGTCTAGAAGGCTCACCATAGGTGTCACACTGCTTTTGAGTATTAATCATGAGAATCTTTATGTCGCTGCGCTTACCCAATCATCCCTTTGATATGGCTCAAGAACACATGATTGTTGTGATGTGTCTCCATATGTGTAACGTCAAAGTGTGCTCCAAGTTTGGCTAGTTGGTGAAATTGCAATTTTTGTTGTTGTTGATTAATCGCGATGAGATACTTCATGCTTGTTCTTTGCTATTAAAGCACTAGTTGGAGCTCCGTGAATCGAATCGTGTTTTTCAATGCACATTGTTACATGTGGATGTAGAAGCATAGTATTAGGGGCTGGGTTTATTTCCATATCAAATTTGATAGCTTTATGTGTCGAAAAGTGCCATGAACTGTCAACAGTGCTTATTGCACTTACTAATTCGTAGTCGTAAGGGAATGATGAGTTAAATTGTACTATATATGTGGTAAGTGAAAACACGATAAGTTGTAGTTATATGGTATGTGAATGGCTGAATGAATCATGGGGATGTGGGCTTGGTTTCAAGTATTACATATAACATTTCCTTTTAGCATTCGGGCATGTCGTCGTTGGTTTAGTATCTAATTTAAGAATACTATATGGACTTTGTGTCTAGCCCTCTCTACTCTAACCATATTATGTCATTAATCAAGATGTCATCCCTCTTGACATTGTTACTGGTCCCCATAAGTCTTAAGATCTATTGCAGTAGCTATGATAATTAAGTAGTACTATGTGCTTTGATGTTCATATGTAAAGGCTAAGGTGCACAAGATGCCTTTTACCATTTTGCCTCCTTTAGCATAGCATTATACGCTTGTTTGCAAACGACTTAAGGTAAATGAACACAAGATCACTTTCTATGCAACACCAAATGCTCTCGTGAGCTTCGCATGGCCTATTCTTGGAAATGCTATTAGTAGACCTGGGCTGAGCTAACCAATAATAGATAGTTCTATGCGGTGACTCGATGAATGAATGTTGTTGTTAGTCGCCTCCCATTTGTAAAGATTAGATGTTAAAGTAGTGTTGGGCATTTCAAAATTTATTGCTTATCCGTGGTGGACTTTTCGTGATTGTATTTCCTTTGGTTATCGAATGCTTGCATATTGTCTTCAATTCTCATTGCATGTCATCAGATAGCATGCATCTCATTTCATATATATATGTCGGTAGAGAACGATCACGCGAGGGTGACGTGGATCGTGGTCGAGGGTGATCACGGAGCGTGTGGTTATCGAGACTCCAAGGAAGCATCAGTGCAAGCACCTAAGCATGTTCAACCCTTTAAATATGTTTATTTTGGTGAATAAAATGCTTATTGAATGATTAGGTTTTTGCATTAGGAGTCAATGGTGGTAAGGGTAATAGAACCTAATTGCTGCACACTCACTCCTTGACACTTGTTGAACCTTTCCTTGGAGCTAGCTTATGGGTAAATACAACGTGTCCATGATTAGTTTTGCTTAGATGTCGGGTTGGGCCAAGTGGGGGATGGTTCTCCCGCTTGCGGTTATACTAATGGTTACTCTCACACATGATGGGTTGGAATGGATGTGATTGTGAGTTGGAATTGTTAAAATGTGGATCAAGGGAGTTGGTTCATTTGGGTATGGAGACTCAAATGTGTAGCCCGTCTGTGCCGGGCTAAGGACCGATCCGTAAGTGGAATAGGATTGAGCACACCCTGGCTGGTCGCATGCCCATTATGGTACTAAGCCACTCTTTCTCTTCATATGGAATCGATGGACCGTAATCTTCCCGTGGTTGGGCGTGGCCGAGGGCGAGGCTTAGCCGACTTCGAGCGCCAAGCCGGGCTTGGGGCGCACCGGAGGGGTGCTAGGTTTTCGGCCACAGGAGGACGCCAAATGATTGGGTATGATTGGGAGGGGTTGACACGCAGGCCCTTCGTGGGTACGCGTGGTCGCGGCGATCAATGCTTCCTCAGTGGTTAAATAAGCGATTCGAATTGGCACCGCTCCTTGATACGAGCAAGCTTGATCCGAACTTCTTCTCGCGTAGTAAACAACTTGAACTTGTAGCCTCGTCCGTTGACTTGAGCTTTAAAATGGTTATGTATTGCCTTACTTTAATTGTTGTTACTTTTAACCTCACACTAGAAGTAAGTGCTGGTCTATAACCGCTTTAAATGTGTAATTGGTCTAATTGTCGCACTTATATTACAAATGTTAATGCTTTTCCGCACTTTTACCCTAAGCTTACCTCCTTGCTACAACTAAATGCATAATCCTTTCGAGTCGGTCGATATGGACCCCTGTAAGTCTTGCGAGTACCTTTGTACTCATGCTTCGCTTGTGGTTTTTCAGTGAGGATCAGTTGCGTAGTTCGCCTCAGATCGTTTCTATGACTCCAAGTGGCACCGAGAGCTGGCTTGGCGATGCTGTTTCACGCCGGAGTGTTCAGTAACACTTCCGGGATTTGCTTTACTTTTGTTAAGTGCGTATGGTTGATTCTTTTGTTGTATAGATAGGCGCTTTGGGCTTTTGGATTTGGGAAATGGTTGGTCATGTGGATGTCGCCCGTGTGTGTTTTCCTTTGACCGATACTATGGTGGTGCCGTGGGTTGTTGCTTTTACTTTCATATATATATATTGAACTGTGTTTTCTTGTCTCACGAAAGTGGATGTCCGTAGGATCTAGTAAGGTCATGCCAAATTTTTCGCTTTGCGCCTTGGTCCCTTTTTTTCTCGGTTCTCGGTCTAGTTTAGAGTCTTGGTGTTGTTTTGATCTTGGTTTGGTGGTTGTCGGGTTTGTCTTTGTGCCGATTGTTTTCCGCTATGCGGTTGGTTCGAAGTTTCGAGTTTGTTGCCCTTTGTGCAA
Organism: Rhipidocladum racemiflorum; assembly: GCA_036346355.1. Taxonomy (NCBI): domain Eukaryota; kingdom Viridiplantae; phylum Streptophyta; class Magnoliopsida; order Poales; family Poaceae; genus Rhipidocladum; species Rhipidocladum racemiflorum. The sequence goes on along the minus strand of CM070580.1, from coordinate 34,552,458 downwards.
ATTGAATTGATAACGATCAGGTAAACCTGCATGTGGGGATCCTCCGGGCGAAGTTCGGTCGCGATACCGGGGAATACCGGATGGTCGCCGAATTGTTAGGATGTTTCTTGGAATTGTCTCGGATTGGCTTGGTGTTAGCACTGAGATCACCTTTGGTGATTCGTTGCTAGGATCCAAATCCGATGGGAGTGACCGTTCATCCAACAACTCGATGACGATCTGGGCGGCTCCTCACAGTGGTCACGGGGCGGGGCGTGGAGCTGAGGAAGCACCGGTCGGCCGTGGAGGGCGCGGCGCCGGGCGTGGACGTGGTGGGCGCGGCGCCGACCGTGGTTATACTGCATTGATGATCCATGTGCAAGAGAAGGGGTGTGGATTCAACATCATAGCAAGGCATTCTTCATTGAGGAGCAATCTTTTCTCCTCGAATGCCAACATAAGCGAATTCCTCAGCCCCGTCATGCTTTGGTAGCCATGCAGGAGTTGTACAATAAATTTTAAAGTAGGGAAGAGCACTCAGTAGATAGAAAAGAATTAGGAAAATCACGAGTTCGATAAATACGGACAAAAACACTTGCTCACCTGTACTTAAGGTGTTTCCATCGGATCTAAGAATATAGTTCTTCCCCTCCATGTTTTAGACTGTGAAAATTTCTTGTGAACCAAGAAAACATCCTTAAAATAGAGAGGCAATATCTTTAGAGGAGAGAACGCACCATGCATCTATTTATCGGAATCAGCAAACAGTTAAGACCACTTCTAGCACCGTGCAAGGGCGCAAGAGGATAGGTGGGCTGGCCTGTCACCTGCCCTAGTGGCTAGGAAGCTTAAGGCCATCTTTCTGTTCTGAAAAGATATACTGCATTGATGATCCATGTGCAGAAGATGGGCTATATATATCATGCCTGGTGCTATGGTTCTTTGACTTTAGGAGGGTAGTTTCCTTAATTTCTATTTTTCTTTTTCTTTTTACTGATCACGGAGAGATCATCCTTTTGCCCTTTGTGCTGGTTCGTGAGATGATCAAGTTTGCCTTTTCAAGAGGATTTTTAGATGTTTCCCACTCCAAAAATTGGACCGCGGCCGCATCGAGACAAGCAGCCGCGAAGCAGACATGCGTGCGTCCGACTTCAGCTTTTGCCCGCAAGAATAGAATCCTTTTATATTTGGACTAAGACTATATCTATATTATAACATGTATAAATTATTATGGATAAATCTCTCGCGACGCCGACGTTGCAGAAGGGTAAGATCTATGACATGCAAACTGTTGACTCGCAAGGAATGAGTCACTTGCATAGCTGCATGCTGATAACGACTCTATTTGACATTTTGAGGTCTGTGCTAAATTTTAAATTAGGCTATATATAAAAAATTAATTATTAAAATAATTATTTAATATTATAGATGTAGTACAATTTTTCTTACTGTACAAAGCATTATACGATACATCATGCTAAAAAAATTTCATATATGACCTTTATTTGGAAAGCATCATTATTCTAGCATTATTAGAAATAGAATATTCAATTATCCTTGTAATTAGTCTTTTTCAATTTAAATTAATTTCAGCGGCTATCGTTAAGTATTTTCTAATTTATTATAGATGCAAGTAGAAATTTAACTTCAATCTATATGAGCTCCTTTTTTCATGTAAAATAGTCACTGAAATTGTTAACAAAATTCTATCTGCAAAAATTGCATTATGAAAATAATTTAGTTGTTTGAAAAACTTACATATCAACATGTCATGTGGTTTTGCTTAGGAATGAATTTTTACAGAAAAAAATAAAAAGAACTAATTCATCTACTAGTTCTAATACAAAGCTTAACAACTAGTACTATAAAAATAAGTAAAAGATAGGGTCCTTAATTTTATGGGCCTAGGCAGTAGCCCGTATTGCACGTGCCTCCCGTCCGGGCCTGACGCTGATTACATCCGGATTCCGGAGTTCCGGACACATACATGCAACTGTTCACTCTAGCCTTTGCTGACAACAAGACTCGAGATGAGATTTTGAATTCTGGTACATCTGGATACCTCCTATTTAAACTTTGTACACGTAAAACTGAGAATTGGATCATGAAAAATATCCGATGCACCCATCTTTTTTTTTTCTGAAGGGATCTCATGCCAGTCATGCGCACCCATCGAGTTGCTGCGCATGCATGGGCATCGATGAGAAAGACCACCACTCTCTCTTTCGTCCGCGCAGCTCGGACGCGGTTCAAGCGTGCGGGCCTAGCCCTCTGCGCGCGTGCCGGGCTTAGGCGAAGCTGAGAGGGTATGAGCCCACAGGGCTCTTTACTCCGAGAAGGAGGGCCGGGCCGAGAGAGCTAGACGAAGCAACCCAGGATGCCAATCCCAGACTGCAGGCCCAAAAGTAATTGCTCCTTGTGGTGTTATCCTTCCAGCACGCAATGCAAGAGGAAGTTTGGCCTTTTGCCTAATTTTTTTTTTATGTTTGGCCGCTTTGGTCTCGTACCGCGGCAGTTCTCTATGACAGACAGGTGATATATATCTTCTATCATTCTTTATAGGGTTAAATAAGGGTGCGTTTGGTTCATAGGATGAGGTTGAATGGGATGGGATGGTCCTGTACCATTTGATTCTATTATTTTGGGTGAATGAGATGGTTCAGCATCTAGAGAGAATATTCCTTAAATTTGTACCACTTGATCCTGGACGGGATGGTTCTATGCAAGCAACCAAACGCATGTATGGTTTTTTTCTTGAACCATCTCGTATATATACCACTTGGTACAGGCAACCAAACGCACCCTAAGAAGCTAAATTTATAATTTTGATAGGAGCTGAAATGAAAAAAAAATGTAAAAAGACCAAATTGGCCAAGGCTTCCGACAAGCGGTGGCTGAAGCTACGGCACCGCGTCAAATTGTTACCAAAGCTCTTTCGTACAGATCACTTCCAGCGACAAAATTATTCTAATTCGGCAAAATGTAACAACCAGCAACTCTACTGAATATCAGAGCATTTAGGTAGCAGTGAAAAACGGCACAACAAACCGAGTAACACCTCAGCGGTAGATCAAAGCCAATTCTGAAGAACAAGGTAAAACTGAATTACGGCACAGCGCAACGACTACACATGCCCCAGTGTCACCGAGCCTGGAGTCTGGGCGGCACAGCATGCGAGGCTGAGAAATCAGTCCTCAGAGGTAATAGTAGGCGAGCAGTGGAGCTGCCACGGTTGCTACAAGGACGGCTGCCGAGACTGGAGACCTCGCCGCGGCGGCCTTTGGTGGCGATGCAGTCAAGCTGCCGCTCGACGGTGCCCCCGCAGATGGAGAAGGCGCTGGTGCTGCCGTGAAAAAAGGTTATCGGAACCAAGCATTCCAAGTTTGAAGAGACACAAGATACAAAAAGGTTACAATGTAAATGTTTAAAGATGACTTATTGATAAAATCTGATATTTCTGTCATTCCAAGGAATTGGCAAAAGCTTTCACATGCTCCATCCAGCATTTCTCATAGTTTCGACAACGGCCACGTGTTTCAACCACAAATTTCTACTTGTTATTTCAGCTATCAAAATACCTGTAAACCCCCAGATTGTTCACGCCTACTGTAGTTCAGAGCGAAAGAAGCATCGCTAGGAAAGTACAATAAAGCCACCTCAGCTTATTGTTAGCCTGTTCACGTCAGCTTTGTCCAATGTGGAATAGTGAGAAGAGAGAAGAGAACTGGCTCTTATGTAGTAGCCAGTTTTGCACAGGAGCATAGATAGATTATCTTAACTATTATAAGAATGAGTTGGTGGTGATGGTAAGTCTGCCAGGTCGTTTTTGGGCCAGGTCCAAATTTCTGAGAGGAATTTTGTAGCTATTTGCTGTTGTCTAGCCTTATTTGCATTTTTATTGCTTGTTCAGTGATTCTTCAGTAACAGATCTCAAATAAGTGATAGCTCAAGTTTTAAATTCTCGTTTTTTTTTTGTTTTTAAGAGTTTAGAACTTATGGTGTCATCTAGAGACAACCTTTAGAGACAGTTATTGTACAAGTTAACTTTTTGTTTATTCTAGATGATACGGATAAGAGATAGAATAAATAGTGAGCTTTGCTTTTGCAGTTGCTCTAACTATAACGAGATGGAAAGCCACAGAATTGTCAGCTTGCTACGCTCCAAATTCTCTTCACATGAAACCAAGGAAGAACAAACACAACACATGCAACTGAACCGAAATGTCTAGAGTGGCCTGATCAGCCACACTGCCAGATAGACCATTGCATGATCTACCTCTAGCGAGTGGCAATCAGCATCGCAAGTTAATTTGGTCACAGATCTAGTCAAGGATCATCATCCTAGGAGATCGGAGGTACGGCCATGGATGTCCTTGTTTCTCCACAACGTGGCCCAGCAAAATTTTGGCTGCCTACTGTGATTGCAAATTGCAACTGGCATGCACCCGTGACTTAGTTTGCATCATGTGCCCGTGACTACATTAGCAACAAACTGTTACAGATCTCTAGGAGAGTTAATAAGTACTACTACTCTTTTGCACAATGCTAATTAAGTGCATTGCATCAAAGGAGAGGGTGTTAAGATACCACTTCTTCCGATTTCTCGTGACAATCGATGCCCAGGATCAAGTGCTAACCTAAGAATGCAGTGTCGCACTGCATGTCTGTGCTACAGAAATGGATGATACAGCTGCTAATATGCATCTGTCAGCACGACATGTGAGTATGTGACTGGATCGTGAAAGTTTCTTTGAGCTTATATGCCATTGTCCATATCTTATGGCTGTTCACAATTCACATGCAATCGCTCGCAAAGATACAAGGTGACGGAAAAGCTGAGAATATAGTACTTCTTTGTTTGCGGACAAAGAACACTATGACGGCCGGCCCCATTTATGCCATCCTTGTGATCTAAAGGGAACTCTACTCATGTCAAAGAACAATGCTTCTTCCTCTCTTTTTTTGGTCGGTTAAAGCTCGCCTTTTTCTAGCAGAAAGGCATCTCATTTTTAACAATTAACTAAGATTTTTCAGTTGAAGTTCACATCTAATTGAACAAAGATTGTTTTGTCCATACTTTCCGAACAAAGCTGAAAAACTTGGGTAGATGTGTGAGGTCATAACAATTTTACTGCGAGATCGAAACATATGTCCTACTAGGCTACTAATGAGATCAGATAGACATCACAGTATCAAAACATTAAGACAGCCGGAAGTAGAAACGGATTCACAACAAACAAAACAATACAGGGCTGACGATGTAAAGAGGAGATTTACCTTCAGTTGGAGGAGCACCCGGACCCGGCACAACTGCAAGCAAACAACAGAAAAAAGTTAAATCAAACCAGAACGAAACCTGAGAACCTCCATGCGAAAACCCCCGATACAAATCGAAGAGGCGATAAAATTCCTGGTAAAACAACACGATTTAAGATTGGTTTCTTGATGAAAAAACGAAAATATTAGGAATTAGGCACGGTAACAACTAACAACTTTCTAGTTAACGGCATTATACCAATAGTATACAGAGTAGAAATCATGTAGCAATTAATTTGTTAAAACTATTTTAACTAATTATTAGAAAAGAATGAACTGTCCTTTATTGAATTCTGTGTAGTAGCTCAAAATTTTAGCCAAACCGGCCAAGAAAAACCATGTAAAAACAGAGCAAACAACGACATCGGAGAATTGATTATTTACTATAAAATTGATGTGTATTTAATAATTTATCACGTTATATCTTGTTAGCCCATAGAACCAAATATTAATAAAATATAGTTTAATAAATCATTAAATTCATATCAACTTTACGACAAATAATTAATTATTCCAAAAGGGACACGCTGCTCACTGTGGCACTTGCTGAAGGCGGAGGTGGAAGCGCCGCAGGGGGCGGGGAGGCCGAGCACCCGGGTCATGTTGAGCGGTATGGGCAGGCTCTTGGAAGCGAAGGCGGCGCAGAGGCAGTCCACGACGGCTGGGTCGTTGACGGCGGTCTTCACCTCCCCGCAGCAGGTCTTGGACGGCAGGCTCGACGTACTGCCGGGCTGCACGTAATCCAGGCAGTCGCTCAGCCCCAGGAACGCCATCTGGCAGTTCACCGCCGGCGCCGGAGCCGGGGAGGCCGCCCCTGCGGAGACGGCGAGCGCAAGGAGGAGGAGGAGGCACGCCCCGGTGGCACCGCCGGCGAGTGCCATGGCAATGGTGCGCGCTCGAGTGCGAGGAGTGGAGTGCGGTGGTGTGGTTGGGACTTGGGATGCGGGGGGAATGGAGAGGAGGTTTCTTGGACGGCAGGAGGTGGTTTTATAGAGGTTGGACGGCGGATGCCTACGGCGGCGAGGATGGTAGTGAACGGTGTCAGGGGTTGTTTTCCTGTTTTCGTTTTCATTCTTTTAAGATTGATATATCTCTAGCAATTACTCCCCCGGTTTCACGAAGAGTGCATTTTTAATGTTCAAAATTTATCCTACAAAGAGATCATCTTTAGTCCGTAGGGCCCAACTGTAGTATATGTATGCTCATTTAAATGCCTGTGGAAACCGAAGCACTAGCATGCTTATGTATGAAGTAATGAGGGTCACATTAGTCATTTACCTTGCATACTAATATGTCTTAAAAAACCTAGAAATACACTTTTTGTGAGACTGAGGGAGTACGCATGCACCACTTTACATATTTCATATATATTTATATATATATAACTCTATAATCTTAAATAATAATTTTAAAATATCATAAATCTAATATATATATTTAAAATTTACTAAAAATACAATACAAATAATGTTAAAGTCTTACAAATCTCAAATCACTAAAATCAGAACGAATTCAATCAACAAATTTAGCACATTAAAAAAATGATTTTTGTAGCACTTTTAAATTTTAGGATGCAAGATATACCCCGCACCCTCTAAATCCGCCCTCATACATAGTATAGTTGTACTTACCAAGTTGCACTTACAACCTTGATGTATACTAGTTACATGCCCGTGCGTTGCTACGAAAAACAAAATTGATAACGAAAAATAAAGATTAAAAAATAAAAAAATATTTCACAAAATCAAACATCTATCTTTAACGTTTCGTTTCTTGCGAAAGCTGGCTAATTAAAGCAACGCTTCGTTTCTTGCGTAGGACAATTAAGCAGGGCAATTAAGTAGGGCAATTAAGCAGGGGCAATTAATGACGTGGGAAGAACGGACCACTGCCACCAAGTGCTGCTTTAGAATAGTAGAGATGATACACCGATGTCTACAGACGCGCAAGGATGATATTTTTTGTACAAAGTAAACGTACACATCATACATATCACTCACCCATCACACGCACACACATGCATACGCATCCTGCATACGCTTCAAGTAGTTAATTGGAGGCTTCACGACCTCTCTAGCATACCTCACATCCACCCACCCAGGGTTCACAAAATCATCGAAAACCGCTCGAAAATCGTGGTTTTTAACCGTATCGAGCCGGTTTGAAACTCTAAACTGGTCGGTAAACCGGTTCAATTCAAAAAAAAATTGAAAATTTGAAAAATTTGAAGAAAAAAAATTATGCGATATAAACCGGTGAAAATCGAGCGGTTTTCGACAAAAACCGCTCCAAAAATCGGCCATCCAAAAGGTTCAACTCGCCGATCTGTTTTTCAAGAAAACCGAGCGATTTTCGTTTTTTTCTTTGAATTTGTTTTGAATCTTTTTTCAAACGCCCAATTTCGAAACTTTTTGGTTTTTGACGATTTTCGTTCGATTTTCGCGATAAATTGGTACCACCAATACCTTGACTTTCAATTCAAAAATGGTTTTGTTAACCCTGCACCCATCACATGCACACACACGTGCGCATCTTATACATACGCTAAGTAATTAATTAGAGGCTTCACAACCTCTGTAGCATGTATACGCACTGTTCTATTTAACACGCGCATATGTGTATCATTTTTACTTAGGTGAGCACGTTCAGGTCGAATCGAAGGTTGAATGCAGGTGAGCGGCATGCACGATGGCATGCTTAGGCTATTCCCAGTGCATGGTATCATTCTCATTTAATACTTGCCACATAGGACAGGTTGCTGATGTGACATATGAGTTAAAGAGGAGAGAGAGCAGAGCGATATTATCCTGGAGATACTGCTCCGGCTCCGTATCCAACACCTTGGTTTTCGGACGACACCGCACTAGGGTTGCTACGATGTTTTCTCTACGCATTTTTTCCTTTGGCGCGTCTTAATTTACGCAGTAATTTAATGGACACGTGTTGTCTTGAACACTGTAGCATGATACTATACACTGGAGAGGGTGTTTCATCCTATCAGTATCATACTATATATATCCTACGTGACTATCAATTTTGAAGTACGACACACAGTCCCCTGGAAATAGCCTTATCAACTTAGCGACGGCTCAGTCCTCCACGATCGAGGTTAGTGTTTGTTCACCTTATGTCTATTTATGACTTCTCAAACAGTTTCATAATTTTACTTAGAATTATCCATCCCAGTAATTCAACTTATAACTGCAAATGAATATATAAAACAGGTACTACATATATCGTCTACATTCGCAGTGGATTCAGATTTCAGCCTAGAGACGCGAAGCATTTATGGTATCCGGAAATGCTTCTTCCTAGAAACACGGGCAGCTGCTAGCATTCATTCGAGTCCATTACTCGTAACTTGGGATATCTTAAGCATAGGATTTGAGTATTAAATTTGTTTGGTAGTAGTATATAGACAAAAGTGCCATTGAAGATGCAGTTCTAAATATGGATGGCTATCGGATTCGGATGGATTTGGATCCTCTAGCATTCTTTTACAACGACATTCTCTTGCTCGGCTGGCGTCGGACCTAAACAATGCTAAAGATTCGCGTAGAATGCAACGCAAGGATACAAATTAAAGGAAGAGCGGTACAATACCGTCGATGATCCACATCATCAGGTGGTCGTCAATCCTATTCAGAATATACTATCTATTAAAGAGAAAAGAATTGGAGAGCTCTAAGGGCATCTCCAATGGTGTAGTCAACTACTAGCTATAAGAAGTGTACATGTCATCTATAGATAGCTAATAGACAACCTCTCCAATGGGCTAGCTATAGCATTGTCTACAAAATTAAATATGAGCCCATATGTAAGAGGTGATAAATGCATTGGAACCAGCTATAGCCTGGCTATAAGTTAGTAGTAAGCATATATCTCTCTCTTCCTTTTCTCTCATCCACCTAAGCAAAATGCTGAGTTGGCACCCTTATAGCTAGCTGAAGTGCAGGGGCGGAAGTACATGTGTTTACCCGGTGTCACAGGACACCGGGTAAAAAAAAAATTAGTATATGTTAGTCTATATATAAAAAAATTATTGTATGTTAGTCTATATATATGGTATATGTGAACCCCCTTAATCTAAATCTTGTGACACCGGGAGGCAAATAACAAGCAAATAGTAAGAATAATAAGTTATTATCATATATATGATGAAGTGGTGAACCCCGATGATTTCTTCTCTAGTTCCGCCCCTGCTGAAGTGGCACCATTGGAGATGCCCTAATTACGGATAGGTCCCTGTGAATTACAGAGAGGTCCTTTACGATTTTTTGTGAGTATAAAAAAATCTTTTCCAGATTGCATTTATGTCCCTGGTTCGTTACTTTACGGCAAAGCTCCATGCTAAATACGAATCTCGAACGAGCCCTTTTCTAATTTTTTATAATAACGATTAAGTCTAAAAATATAACAAACAGGTCCCCGACCCTTACGTCCAGGTTCTTTCTCTGTTTTTCCTGAAATTTTTTTTTGTTAACAGAAATATGTTTACAGCTCTATCTCTAGATTTTTTTTCCCAACTCGATCTCTAATATTTTTTGAAACATGTATTATTACTCGGTTAACGCATATAGTGTTAAACTCGAAAAAAGAATGTTGACATCTCTAATATTTTTCGAAACATGTATTATCACCCGGTTGACACATAGAGTATTAAACTCGACAAAAGGAGGTTAGCCAGGTAATGATAACGTGTTAACCAAAATCGTCAAAAGAGATATGTGTCTAAGTTCTTTTTTAGTTTTTCTCGAAAAAATATTTTATCAACAGATATATGTGTATAACTCTATCTTTAGATTTTTTTTTCCCCAACTCGATCTTTAATCTCTAGATTTTTTTTCCAACTCGATCTCTAATATTTTCCGAAATATGTATTATTATTCGGTGAACGCATAGATTGTTGAACTCGACAAAAGAAGGCTGGCATCTCTAATATTTTTCGGAACATGTATTATTACTCGATTAACGCATAGAGTGTTAAACTCGACAAAAGAAGGTTGACGGGTAATAATAAAGTGTTAACCAAATTCGTTAAAAGAAATATGTGTGCAACTCTATCTCTCTATTTTTTTGTAACTCGATTTCTGATATTTTTCGGAATAAGAAATATATGTATACAGCTGTATCTCTATAGTTTTTTTTGCAACTCGATCTATAATATTTTTTCAAAAAATGTATTATTCACCGATAAACGTATAGTGTTAAGATCACTCCGAAAAAAATATGTTTAGTTCCCCATACAGTTTTTTTTTAAAAAAAAAAATAGAGTAAATTTTACACGGTGCGACATGCGCCGTTCTGCCTAGTACTCTATTATTCACCTCTAGCATAAAAAAGGATAGGTAGTTTGATCAGGAAATAGTAGCAGCAGCAGTAGATATTCTATTCTATTCTATCCCATGCAAAGACCGTCCTGGTGAGCAATACATATCTGACGTGATGATCTGGTTTTTCTCGAACGCCTTACATGTACTATAACACAACTTTGGACGAATATACAGTATATCGACATTTGTTCGATAACAATGTTTGTTTGCTCGATTGTTCGCCATCCCAAGAAACATAGAGTAGCAGCTCTATGTACGTATAGGATTATTTACTGTGCACGAGGAATAACCGAAGAGGATATCATCAGAATTGTTGGATCAGCGATGGTATCTTCAGAATTGTTCGAGAAAGCTAGTACACATTAGAAATGATACTACAACATATCAAATAAAATTTTATTTATTTAATTATCAATGTTTACAGCACAAATGACATACAAGTCAATATAAAATAACACAGCGAAAACAAAATAAAACCGTAGTAGAACCCAACAAATCTGTCACAGGCAATCGACTGGAGCAGCTGCCTAGTCATCGAGATCCTTACTAGTGTAGAACTCCTCTAAATCAATAGAGTAAGCAAGGGTGAGTACAAAAGTACTCTGCAAGTCACACCGAAAATGTAGTATTAATTAAGGGTGACAAAGAATGGCATAATACAGTTAGTTTGAGCAATAAGCAACAATTCAAATACAATAAATAATTTTGAAGGCATAGTTGATTAGTAAAACTAAGTTTTATACCAATTTTCAACACGGGATGAAACCCGAAGCTTAATCCCAAATTTTCTTCCGAATGGAACCCCTTTCTATCTATAAATCATCTTCCTCTCTAAAATAAATTTTGAAAAAACAAAGTTAATTTGTGAATGGCTTGCTCGGCATGCCCATGACTGTGGGCATGGCTAATCGATTAGTTTTACACTCTGCAGATGTTGTACAACTTTACCCACAATATATGATCGCCTCCTTGTGCTAAAACACACTTTCTTTGTTGTGTGACAGAAAAGCATGATAAGACCCCATAAAAATCCATGCATGTAAATGCCCGCTAAGATTTCACCGCTGAAAGAATCCCTCTAGTCAGAAGCCCCCTCTTGCGCCTAGTGGCAACTTCATGCTTTCACCACACCACTTTCACCTAATGGTATGACTGTCCTTGGTATATTTACGGCTAGCCAGGTTTGTCCCATTTTAGATTTGTGGTAGTACGATTAGCCTTTACATCCGGTGAAATTCAAACCAGTCCTTAATTGAGTAGATGAGACTTTCTACAAACCCATAACCACGACGAAATCACCTCCCAACCATTTCTCGACCGGTGTAAATGTCATTTTCATTTTAACCATACCATTTCTAAGGAATACTAAAGTCATGCTTTTTCATTTTAACATAATCTTAATTTGGCTCAAATTTCTCATAACATCATAATTTCAGTTATAAGCATTTTTAAGCAATTTCTAGATGTAATTAAATATTAAATAATATTTTCTTAAGGTTACAATGGCATAGAAATTCAAATTTCAATGGTGGTTTAACAATAACAGGCGTAACTATTAATTTAAAACTGGGACAGAAGTAATACTTGTAAAAACTATGTATGCAATAATTTAAATTTGAAATACAACTTAAAATGAGGTATCAACATGATTAAGGAGGTGTAACTTTCATGGTTCAACGGGTAGCTACTCGAAATCGTCGTCTACAAACTCCTTTGACTCTCCAAAATCTATACGCAAAAAACATATAAATTTAAATAAAAAGCCAAACCAACATAACACAAAAAAAAGGATTTTTGATGTTTTTAGAAAGAAAAATGGAGCCAATTGGAGTTCGAACGAGCGAAAACAGGTTCTCGGAAGTTTGAAAACACATAAAATGAAGAAAATAGAATTTTTCGAATTATTTTTCCAAAGAAAATCCGAATGATTGCGCAATGCTAATGTCAGTGGCAATTTTTGAATTATTTTCAAAAGAAAAACCCATTTTATGATATCAGCATGACGTCATAAATGAATTTGGCTTAGAATTATTTTTGAGAAGAAAAAGTTGTGGCGACTGATGGGTGGGCTTGTGGACCATGGACGCAGTCCACAGCTCGGTCGGGTGCACCGTGCACTCGATGCACGCATGCGGTGTGTGTGCGGTGTGCACACATGACGAGCCGACCGGCGATCGAGGCACGCACCAGTGGCGCGGTGGATGGCAAGGTCGACGGTGGGGCCAGAGGAGGTCGGAGGGCGACGGAAGAAGTTGGCGACGAAAGCGCCAGAGTCGGAGGAGGATGGGTGCGGAGTGAAGAGGGGGAACCCATATAGTATTTAAAGGGGAGGAGGTGCACGGGGATAGCGCAATGGCGCGCAAAAGAGGCGCCATGCTGGCATGATTTTTGCCCCAATGTGGGAGGGATAAATGTGGTGGCGGTTGAGGAGGCGACGGGATAAGGTGGGAGGGCCGGGAGGAGTTCATCCGCGCACTGTAACACCCCAAAATTTTGCTTTTCTTAAATTCATGTGTGATTTGGCACTTTGGTGAATTTTTGGAATTTTCTGGAATTTATTTGGATTTATTTGGAATTTATTTGAATTTATTCCATTTTGAAATAATTAAAGAATTTAATTTTGCAAATAAAATTTTGTTGGAAATATTTTATTTGAGTCCAAAATGTTCCAAAGTATTTTCCAGAATTTTTCTGGAATTTTTCTGAGTCTTTTGCTATTTTTAATGAATTAAATGAATTATTGGAAATTATTTTAAATATTAAATCGCTGGAAATTCAACTCGGGTCGATCTTGTTCATCCGATCGAGCCCGAGTCGACTCGAAGTTCGAGTCCGACCGAGCCACGTGACTCGACCGAACCAACTCCAAAACCTAATCGATCCCAACCGTTGGATCAAGATCCAACGGCCGATTTCCGCATCTGCTTCGGTCGAATCCGGCCGGATCCGATCGCGCCACGCCGATCGTGGCGTTGATCGCGTCGGACGTGGGCGGCGTCGTCGTCTCCGCCCGAAGTCCGGAGCCGGACTCACGCCGCCGCCGTAGGAAACTAGGTTTCCGTCTCGCACGAACGCCGAGGCTATTTAAAGCCCAGTCACGCCCGAGGTTGCCCTCATCCGCGGCGCACCCGTGTCCCGAGCCATCTACGCTGGCCGTCGCCGCGTTTGCCCGTCTGAGCTCGCCAGTAGTTGGAGGAGGTGACCGCCGCGCGATTTCTTGCCATTTCGCCGTCGTCCGTCGTCTTCCGCCAGAAGGAGCCCAGATCCGAGTCCCCGCCGAGACGCACCAAGAGACCACCCACTTCGCCGGGCGACCCGGCGCCGTCGGGCTCGTCGTCGTCTCCGTCTCCGGTGGCTGCAGCCCCGCCGCGTCGCCATCGCCCTCGCGAGCTCTGTGCGCCGTCCGATCTTGATCGTGCGGTCGAGGTGAGTTCACGTGTTTCCAAACCCGATTAGATGCGGACCGTTGGATCAAGATCCAACGGCCCACGATCGCCACGCGTCTTAGTAGTGTTATTATAGGATTAGATCTGGACCGTCCGATCTAGATCGAGCGGCCCACGATCATCGAGTAGTTTCAGCGTGTTAACCACTGGATCTAATCGCGGCCGTTGAATTTCAAATCAACGGGCGAGATTGCGCCACGTGTCGGGAAGCCTGGCCCGTTGCGGTCGGGCCATCCCACGCGTGCGTGTGACGCCGACACGCGGGCCCGCGTGTCGAGGGCCCACCTGTCCACCGTGGTGAGCCACGACGTCGGCCGATGACGCTACCCGAGTGGTCCCACATGTCGGCCTCACGTGGAAGCGTGGGACCGGTCCACGGTGACCCGAGCCAAGCGTGGACCGAGTCCATGGACGCTGACGTCATCCAACCAATCAGAGGCTGCCACGTGTCTAGGCTGACGCAATAATTAATTTCCGAAAAAGAAAATGATTTATTAATTCGAAATAATGATTTCAGATTTTGTTTCAAACTTCAAACGCTTATAACTTTTGCGTTTCAACTCCGATTTGAGTGATTCAAATTTCTAAATTTGTATAAAATTGAGATCTACCTAAATATGAATTTTATTTAATTTTTGGACTAAAGTTTTTCTCTGCAAAATTATTTAATTGATTATTTAAACTTTAAATAATCATAACTTTTATGCGTTTAACTCCAAATTTAGTGATTCCAGTTTCTAAAAATTCATAAAATTATGTTCTCTCTGTTTATGGATTTTATTTGGATGTTTGGACACTTTTTGCCTATTGTTTATTCGTGTATTTGCTATTTGCACGCTTTACGAGTAGACGTTGAAGTGCCGGAAGGATTCGAAGGAGAAGTATTGACTCAGGATCCAACTCAGGACCAAGAACAAGTACTTTTTGAAGACAAGTTGTGCTTTGACCATGTTGAACCTATTTCGAAATCTATTTTGATTTAAACTATTGCATGCTAGTTCAATTAGAAAAATACTTTGATTAAACTTGGGGGTTAGATAAATGCCAATTTGTTGTATGACACCTTGATTATTTAAGTATGTGCCATGATCCCTTGTCACCCTAGTTGTGGATTACTAGTTGGACATTATTAAATTGCCAACATGGGTTTTAGACCGTTGTAGTAAATCGCTTGGACTCACTTTCGTGCTCATGACATGATTTTGGACAATCAAATGTTAATATTGACTTAATGATATATTGAACCTGTTTTGGAAAAGTATCATGTGATGTTGATGGCACGTGGTGCATGGTAATCAAGCGGGGTTTGATAAGCGATTTCGGCCAGGGGCATGTGGCAAGAGTAATGTCAGGTGGGCGATTGTGGCATTGGGAGTGTTGATTTGGTTCTTCTGTAGTCTTGCCCTGGTCACCCTAAGGACTTAACCTTGCAAGCCTTTGAACTGGTCGACGTGCAACCACATGTACGTAATGGGACGGACCTAGTTGACTAAGTTGCTAATAACGCACTGTGGGACCTCGGGAGGTCAACTACACCCTTTGTGTAAGTTGTGCGGGGGGCGTCTGGGTGAGGCCAGTACCCATCTAACGGTTGATTGGCCTAGACTTCGCCTTAGCGAAGGGAAGGGTTAGTCTTGCAATAGCAGGGAGGACCACTTGTATTGTTAGAAGTTTCCAAAGACTTTGTTCACGGAACTTCGCCTTTGTGGTGTTTGTTGTATCTTGTGGGTAAAGTGCATAACCTCTGCGAGTTTAGAATCTATTCGAATAGCCGTGTCCATGGTATTGGACATCGCTCGGGAATTACAAGTCAAGGGTTAGATTTTCTCAAAAATAACTTTGGTTTGAAAGGTTGAAATTTGGATTAATAATGAAGTTGGTGGAAATGTGGATTAGGATGGGAAAGATGTTTATTAAATTCCTTGAAAAGTTATCTATGCTATACACCTTTTCTGCTTTAATCTACTTATGTTACTTGTCAAATCTTTATTTCTTTGCAAATATACCTTGAGCTATTCCTTTGTACCAAGCCATGCATATAGTATATTAGCTTGCATTACGTGCATGACTTGCTGAGTACCAAGTACTCACCCTTGCCACAATACAACACCGTTGAAGAGGATCGCACAAGCTTTGGAGGAGGAGCTCGGGAGGATTCGTCTACTTAGGGAAGCGAGCGGTCAGTTGCTGTGGTATCTTGGATGGCGCCACGAAGTTATTTGATTTTCCGCTGCTATTATTTTTCTCTGAATAAGTTTCGCCTTGCGAGGCATATATTTGTAACTTGACCATAAGGTCGAGTAACCAGTTTGACTATTTAAATAAAGTACTTATTTAGTATCGAGTGGTATGATTGTGATATTTACCGATGTTAAGACTGTGTGCACTAGCGTGATTCCTGGACTAGTGCTGAATACACAGAGGGTCCAGATTTGCAAATTCGGGGTCCCGACACGCACTGTATAAGAAGAAGCCAGTGAAAAAACCCCAGGATTCAAAGCTTGGGTTTGGTCGGTCATGGAGGAGAGAGAGAGGGGGGCGAGGAGGAAGACGACCCACCAATTGGGGCCTCGGGCTCACGTGTCGGTCGGGCGAAGAGGGAGGGTGCGGTCGGCTGGGCCAGTAGGCCATGCGGGAGGAACAGACCGAGGAGGTGGGCTGCGCGGGGAAAGGAAATGGGGCCGATGAGTGGGCTCGTTCCAAAGGTAAGAAGGCTTTTATAATTTTCATTTTAAAAATAATCGGAGAAATACAAAATAATTTTAAATAAATATCAAATAGAGATTAAAAATTCTCGAAAAATTCTCAAAAATAGTTTGAATTATTTTGAACTTAGATAAATTATTTTTAGCATAATTTTGACTTTAATTTTCATAAATAAAATATTTTTATAGCACTAAAAAATAGAAAAAGGCATTTATAAATTTCAAAAAAATTACCAAAAAATCTTAGAAAATCACAAACCACTAATTAAATCAAAATACGCAAATTTTGAGGTGTTACGCCAACTTCACGCTATTAAAAAGTCGAGAGCACATCATGGGCATAAATGAAAGGGATAGAAGGCTAAGCTACACGCTTCCCGCGAGCATTCGACGAAGACTAACGAGAGAGAGAGATAGAGACGCAAAGCGGGGCAGTCGTAGACTCGTAGCTAAAGCAGGAACCGCATCTTGTCATGTTGCGATCTCTGCTTGCACTCCACCTTATCTACCCCCATGGAAATCTCAAGTTCTCGACACACGAGTACTCATCGATAGAGAGAGTATTACCTAAGCACATCCAATGCATTAGTTTTTTTGATCAAACGGTCGACGCTGTAGCATGGTGCCACTGCGTAGCATTCTTAGAGGATAGGAGGATATTATAATCTAATAGAGTGACAAAAACAATCGATCTGGATGTAAAGTGATATTCCCTCCGGTTGTAGATACTCGTAGTTTTAAGTATCTATAGTTCTTCAAAATAAAGCTATAACCATTAATTTCTATTATAAGGGATGTTTGGCAGAGCTCCAGCTCCATTAAATATGTGGAATTGGTGGAGCT
This sequence comes from Rhipidocladum racemiflorum, assembly GCA_036346355.1. Lineage (NCBI taxonomy): Eukaryota > Viridiplantae > Streptophyta > Magnoliopsida > Poales > Poaceae > Rhipidocladum > Rhipidocladum racemiflorum. The sequence goes on along the minus strand of CM070580.1, from coordinate 34,534,836 downwards.
GGGAATTCCTAGCTTCACCAGATTCGTGGAGCTGGAGCTGTAGGTATATTAAAAGTGTTTATGTGGGTCATCTTGTTTATATTTTAGAATAAAATTATAAACTTAAGTCACTTTATTTCAGTCTACAAGATTCAGCTCTGAGGTGGAGCTGGGATCTGGAGCTCTGCCAAACAGGGCCATAATATATTTATAAACCGAATAAAATAATAATATTATAAAAATACTTTTCGAGATTGAATCTGCACATATGATTTTTGTGTATTCAATTTAAATATTTAAAAGATATTGATAGTTAAAATTTCAAAATTTTGACTGCATCTATGTCTAAAACGATAACTATTTGTGACTAGATAGAGTAAAAATAGAAGACGCAAAAACTTCAATGACACGATAAAAAAAAGCATTTGAGCCCTATCATGGTATGGGTGTGATTGTGTAAACTCTTTTGATTTGAGTATCAAATTAATATGAAAATTTTTGGAAAAAATGTTAAGGTTATTCCTAATTTAACATATGCCCTTATTATAAGATTTCAAGTTCAATTCAGTTTGTGTTGGAAAAAAATAGAAATCCTCAACAAACTATAAATTTCTCCGAAAAATAAGAAATATTACTGTTCACATTAACCTTGTCTCTCTCTCTCTCTCTTTTCCAAACTCGTTTTGAATATCAATAAGAAAAACTCAAGGTTAAGTGCAAAAAATGATAGACTGTCCCTACGAAGTTTTTTGGGCTTCTTTTTCAAATTGGTTTGGTGCTCGGACCAAAATGGTTTGTATGATTACACATAAATCATGGCTTATACTTCTCACCTAGGGGGTGCTTGGATTAGGGGTATTTCATTGGAATGGTTTAGGATTTAGTTCAAATTTGAACTAAATCCCAAAACCTCCCAAGAAATTACCACTCATCCAAGCAGGGCCCTATTTTTTTATTACAATAGACGCGAGCACGCTGGCTGCCTGTCTCTTCATCATAAGATTGGTTGGCTTTGCCAAAGATAATGGAGACATCCATAAATCAGAAAAAAAAAAATAGTGTAACTGCACAGCAAGATCAACAATCTGGCACTCGGTTCCTTCTTGTTAAATAAACAGATGAACAGCTAGTTCTAGATCAAAATTTTATACTATATATGCCCTATACAGAAGGGGAATTTCACGTCCTTTTCACAATTTGTATAACACTAGGCCAATAAGCTTGGCGCATGCCGCGCGCGTAAACGAAAACCGAATTTGCGTATTTTTTTCGGAGAAAAAATAGATCGAGATGTATTTTATAATTTTTTGTAGGGTAATTCTGTTGACGAAAATATTTTTTTTCGTGAAAAATAGAGAAAGGACCTCGACGTAAGGAACGATGACCTGGTTGTTATTTTTTTGGACCTGAGCGCTATCCCGAAAAATTAGAAAAGGAATTGTTTGCGATTTGTATTTAACGGGAGTTTTTCCCCTAAAGTAAGGAATGGAGGACCTAAACGCAAGTTAGAAGCGTTTTTCTTGCTCTCACAAAAAATTATGAAGGATCTTTTCGTAATTTTGCAGGATCTATCCGTAATTTAGAGGAAATTGAGGGAATTTTTCAGAAAAACGGCGGGGTGACAGGTGGATGTGGTGAGGAGCTCTCAAACCTCCCGGATGTAATAAAGGGATAATATGTTTACAAGTTAGCACTAAGCGTTTGGAACACAGGTCGAATTCTGGCATTCCAAACGAAGAAAAGATTTCGGCTTTGCACTCCCTAATCCCTATAGGGAGGAAGATCCAGGGCAGTCCTGTCCCTACAGATGTGAACCATCCGATCGTTTGTTCCTATAAGCTACAGTATTTTTACTACAGTACAAAAATGCTACATTAACCTGATCGATCTGGGATGTGTTTTTTGATCCGATGATCTGTACATGATTGCTCAAGTTGTAGTCTCATATGCTGCGTTTGGTTTGGTGTTAAAATAAACGGGTTAGCTAACCTTAACCCACTAGATTAGTTTAACCTAAATTTTATGTTTGGTAACAAATTTTGCTAATCTAAATTACTGTTTGGCTATATTAGATGGTTTAGCTGGGTTAGCATTAGAAAAACAAAATTTAGGAAGGTTAGTGGTGCTGAGTTAACTTATTCTATCTTTTTTTTTTTGTGTGTTAGCTTAATTCTGGATTGAAAAGATTAAAAGTCTTTAACCGGATTAAGGCCATGTTTGGATCCCTGAGTGGGCTAATTTTTAGCCAACCCCTTAGCTAACAATTAGTCCATTAGCTGGTGGGAATGAGCTAATTTGGGTTAATAGCATGTAACACGCTGGGAAAAGTCTGAAATACACTCGCGCTGACCTTATCCTCATTTCCTCACCCATTATGAGGGGGCAGACATGACTTTTCTAAGAAATTAGCCCAACCATTAGTCATGTATCCAAACAACTCTGGGCTAATTTTAGATGGACTAATTATTAGCAGGCCAACAATTAGCTCTAGCCATTAGCCATCTAACAATTAGTTTTAGCCCATCCAAACATGGCCCAACTTAATCATGCTTAGACTCTCTCCAACGACGGCCTCTAAAACGGCCTGTTTGGATATTTGGAGGTCTATTCAGGTCTGTAACCATCCCAAGGGGGCGTGCTATGTGCGCATCTATCCAAGAGGCCGAAGGGGTTCATCTCTATATAGAGAGGCCGTCCTCATGTGTGCTATGTGCAAAGGAGAAACTTATGTGATAGTTGATATACAGGCAGGGAATTCAGGCCATGATTGAAAATCAACCCAATATAAAAACCTAAATTAAATGCAGATCACACTATTCAAAACTCATAGAGACCTGGTTTTACAGGTCAGCCTTTGGTTTAGCGGGACCCTAAACCAAACACAGCCTTGAAGACCGCACAGGAACCGCTCCTCCCTGTAGCCCCTAGCCCCCTACACAGGTCCTACGGTCCTACCCGATCGTTCCATATTCCCTTCCCGTGAGAATTTCGCAGGTTCCCGTGATGGGGGCAGAAGACGAGGGTAGTCAGCCGCCGCCGCCTGCTGCCGGCGATCCCGCGCCAGCGGCGAGGGCGCCGTCCATCACCCCAGCCCAGTTCCTCTCCTGGAAGCAGCGAAAGGTCCCTCTCTTTTCCTTTCCCTAACTAGAAGGTTTCTCTGCATATCGCCGTCAATTTAGGGTTGCAATTTTCTTGCTTTCATGTAATTTCCTGTCGCTCCGTCAAGTAGTTAAGTGTAAAAGGTATGGAAATTACCGGTAACATGTATTCTCGTCTCTGGAAGCAGCCTAATATGTGGTGAATACGTGATTTCTGTTCTTGTGAGCAGGCTGTTGGTGTCCTAAATCTAGCATGTTAATCTTTTTGGTGGCATGTGTAGTAAGATTTAGAATTGGATCGATGGGTTGGAAATTCTTGCTTTGATTGCCGTCATTAGGGCCTTGTTTGGATGACATGGAAGGAAAATCCAGGGATTATTTCCCCTTAGGGGGATTTTGAAGGCACATGGAATCCTCTCCAACCCCTAGGGGTAATTTTCCCTGAAGGGAAATATTCCTTGCCGTCGTTTGGAAGCCATAGGGATAAAAATCCCTAACATTCAAAAAAAGTTCAAAAAAAACAGAAAAATCCAACATTGTCCATCACAATTCACAAACAGAAAATTCCAACTAGCCCAAAATTTTATAGGTATGTTCTTTTTGTTAGTGTACACGAAGCTTCAGATCCTAAGATTTGATCTTAAAATATAAGTTTACAATATTGTCCATCACAAGTCACTAACAGGTGGATTAAACTACAAAAAAACCATTTTCGAATTAGGAATTGCTACTGGCTGGTTTGACTAGAAAGCGGTGGAACCAGCCAGTTAGTACTGGTTTTGTGAAGTCCGAACCCTGATCAAAACAGTCAACAAGGTGCCAATCCGACATGGTACTGCAGTAATGCAATCTTTATTATTATTATTATTATTGTACATGCCCGATGAATCCTATCAAAATGGGACTGACACTCTTCACTCTGAATAGTCTGTTACATTACAGTTTAGTCTGTTGAACCGTATTATGTACTAAAACTACAAAACAATCATCATGCATATTCTCATCCACTACAGCTATCACACAATTTTGAATATTCAATATTCATCTTAGGAAATCTCTAAGGATTCAACTCCAATGTTAAGACTGGGTAAGGAGTCTCATCTCCAACAAAGTAAACAATATTTTGCAGTCTAGGTCAATATAGAGTGCATGAGAATAAGGATATCATTCAAGTTGATAAAACAGGTCTATTACTAAAGTGTTCAAATGCTTTGTATCATACAATGAAGTTGGCATGAAAAGAATGTCTCCCAGCAGAAGTTCCATCCGAAACATTAGAGAGTTCTATATAAAATTGACAAAAAGAAGTTCATAGCATAATAAAATTTTGCACAATAGTGAATACCACCATCTAGCCCCAGGAAACTGCAATCAACTTGTAGAATATGAAAGAAAATGTTTCAAAACACAATTTATAGACTCACCCCTTGAAAGAACAGTCAGTGAAATCGACATGCCTTTGTATTTACTTCCATAAATATGAGTGTCATTTGGAAGCAATCGAATTCATGAACCATAAGCCACAATCAGTTTGCTAATCTCTCAGGTCTATTACTAATCTATATTCTTCAAGAAACAAAGAATTTTCCGCTGGCAGGGCAAGTAATGAAAATAGAATCATTTCCAAGACCAAGGAGCATAGGAATCATATAAAACGAAGCTACTGGGAAGACTTTACAGAATGATTTGCAATGATAAATTTTGTATTCTCCAGCTTGACAAACAGCTCTCCAGTCATATAGCTGCTATGACAACGCAAAATGAAGAATTGTCATCATGCCAAACATGAGGATATGGAATTGAATGCATAAATATGTTGATGTCCACAAGAAAGGAATCTTTCAGCTGAATTTCCATATCCTCTAAAAAGTTCAAAGGATGAACTAAATGTCTGAAATCACTTGCTAAATATGTTGAAGTCCACAAGCAAGGAATCTTTCAGCTGAATTTCCATATCCTCTAAAAAAATCCCCCTAAATTGTTGAACTAATATGTACTACTCACAATCCAACAACAAAGAAACTGTGAATCAGTGATAGTTGAACTAGTATCATTATCCTGTTGTAACTAAATCGTACACATCTCCTAAAGAATGCAACGCAATTCCATACAAGAAATCATCTCAGGATCAATCTAATAGCCCAAGAACAACATCTGCCCTCAAAATCACCACTAAGAAAGCAAGAAGAGATCGACCTTTACCTAAATCCGGTAACTATCCCAGATTCCCAGGAACTACCACAAGCTAAAATCCTCACCATATTGTGCAGGAGGCAACACATCTCAATCTTCTAGTACCTAGATAGCTTGTACGCCATTGAGTTGCTTATTCCAAAGGGGCGTTGCTACAGCCGTTGGCTCTAGATGTGCCGCCGGTGACAGACCGGAGGATGAAGCACACATTGGAGGTGGTCGCGAGCGAGGGAGGCGGAGACGGAGGCAATCGTGAGCGATGAAGGTGGAGGCAGAGCGAGCTGCGAGCGAGGGAGGCGGAGGCGGTCGCGAGTGTGGGTGGTGGAGGTGGAGTGAGCTGCGAGCATCGTCACTGGTGGAGATGGGGGCACGGTTGAGACTTGCGAGAGAAGGCGACACGATGGGGAAAAATTTCCCGATATGGGGAGTCGAAGATTTTTTTCCAGGGGAAACGGCGTGAATCGGACCGAAAAATTCCTGTCTCTCGTATACATCCAAACAATCTTCTTGCTAACCCAGGGAAATTTGTCCCATGGATTTCTATCCCTAGGAATTTGCCGGGTTTTGAGTTCCCAAACAAGGCCTAGATGATATTACTTTTCTTCATCGTGTTGATATCCAGGGGCGGACCCAAGGGAGGGGCTAAGGTGGGCGCTAGGCCCCCTACAGCCGGCCACCAGCACTCATGTTGTATCTCTGTTTCCTCACTGTATTGTGAATTGATGCATTTTTTCTCCCTGTTTAATGTTATTTTGTTGTAATTTAATATTAAAGTATGCTAGCTTGCTTTCTTTGTTAGCTATCTTAAAATTATTAAGTAGCACGCCCCTAACTTGTTTGATGAAATGTCAATTGATATAATTAACATCTATAGCATATTTGTTAGGCTAGCTATTTGAATATAGAAAAAAATCGTGGCGCCGGTCCAAGAGAGGAGGCCTACATACGGGATCTAAAGATGCGCAAGATTGCAAGCACTGGTTGACCAACTTACCCGGGGTTAGTATTAGTTCTTCGTCGACCACTGGTTTAACCCATAAGCCGCCCTCTATTTTCGTTCTAGGTCCGCAGCTGTTGATATTGATCTTCTGAGTGATGATTAGTTTTTGAAAAAACGATGCAACATTTTGAACGGTCTGGTCTTTGGTGAGCTGACGAGATTTCAGGCTGTTTTTGTTTGATTGTAGCTTTCTCATCAGCTTCTTATCAATTGCCTGGGTAATGGTTATGGATATATGATTGTTTGTACATGTCTGATGTTCATGCACAGTTACTCCTGAAGTTATGACAGTTCTTCTGATACGTTCCGACGCAAGGTGCGCCTGTTCGTATGCACGAGTGCCCGGCCGAAGACCGGATCGCAAACTACCCGATGAAGAACTCGTCGTGGTAGCTCGCGCCTGAGTATTGGCTGTTTTTGGAGCCACCGCCTTAGATTAGTTTTGCCGCATCAAAAAGCATCCCCCTCTCTTTATTCCTTGCCCCCTATATATATGTGACTTAATGCCCCTGATCTCCAAGGATCAGACGCCAAACAAAAGGATATCTTACTAACCAAAAATAACTAATCAATAGATACATTCCTCAACTAACACTCTTGCCCTATTTCGGCCCTAATCTGCGCCTGAAGGTTGCAATTCCCTCTGGGCTTGGCGTCGGACATAAACCCGATCCAACCCTTGGCCCATAACATTTGCTCTTTATTGATACACACCAGTTATTTAGTATTAGGGAGAACTGCATTGGTTGTGTATTTTCTTTTGCTGGTACTGGTAGAGTGGTAGTGTTACACAATTTGATGATTAAGTGATTATGCATTGTTCTTGTTATGATTATTAGTCCTTTTCCTTTTATTTTTTGTTTGTAGGCTCTTTCTGATTATTTGCGGACTCCGCTTGCTCAATCAAAGAAGTTGTATTACTTTTTATTCTCGTGTCCTCTTGAGTATGAAATTCGTAGTAACTTGAATAGTGTCTTATAAAAGTTTGATGGTTGTGGTTCTATGCTATTCCAAACACAGAACATGTTAAGATGATTTGATGGATGACGGGTTGAGGGTACCATGGTTTCACCATGTTCTTTTTTTAATCTAATTATAACTGATTTAATAGATCGTGGTGTGTGAACTGTAGTAGACGATAACCTCTATATATGTATGTTTGTAATCGTTGCATCCCTATGAGCTTAATATAGAATGACATTGTTGAACATGTGACATTATTTGTGTTCTCGTTGGTTAGTATCAATTTCTTTCAGGACTGTTATCAGATCAGTTTCCTATTTCCCTTTTCAGAGATGTTCTTTGGACACAACACATGTTGCACGTTGACTGAGTAAACTTATTGAAGTGATAAAAACACAAAATTTGTTTTAGTTGTGCTTGGGTAGGGCTGGTGTTAAGTGATGATGATGCGTTGTCTATCTTGAGAAATGATGGTCCGTTGTTAGACTAATCCATCTTTAGAAATGTTCTGTTGTTTAATTTCCTTTTCCTCCATGCTGTTTCTCAATGAAATGGCAATGTCTGGTGCCCCTACATGCATGTACATGGTTGACTCGGGGTACTTGAATAGCAATATTGATATATTCAATTAAGTCTCTTGCATAATGGTCAGAGTATGAAATCACATAGTTGCTGATAGTTTTTATTTACAAAGGGATTGGGGCTGATTTTCCTATTTACTATGTCAGGGTGCTGGGTTATTTTCAAGTTCTGCAATTCGTTCAATTCATGGGGCTGTGACTACGTGGAATACATGCCTAGTTTTCAGTTGGACGATCTATAGGAAAAGAACCAAGTACTTTTATTTTTTGGCTGAAAAGAGGGCATTTATCTGAGTGGCATCTTTGTTTCTCTAAACTTCAGGATGCAGAGGAAGCTGCAAGGAAAGCTGAAGCAGCTCAGAAGCGAGCCGCAGATGTAGCTTCAGGAGCAGTGCAAATGAATGGCCGAGAGCTGTTCCAGCATGAACCCTGGGTGTTTGACAATAACATTTACTAAGATGATCCAATCCGCAGAAATTCACAAAGCATGCGCTGTGGTCACTGTGAAATCCACTAGAGGAGTTTGCACAAACCCTTGAGCTTTGTTTTACGGAGTCTGTAAAAATACTTTGCTGCTGATAAATCAGAAAGGAGAAAACAGTGCTTCACAATCTTGTTCTGTATTTTCATCTTTCAGGTCTCTTTAAAGGCGTTCAGATTTCATAGAATGCTGTATGTGTATTGACTATTGAGTGTATCCTCCCTCTGATGGGCTGTAGCGTGAGCGTGGCCCTGTCAAACACCCATCATGTGTATCTTCCGAAGAGGGTGCGTAAAGCATGAGTACGCTTTCCTGGTACTGCAAACGCCTCATCCGCGTAGTAGTTCCTTCCATCCGTGTCCCCTTGGTCACCACCTCCGGCAGTCCGGCCAGCCTCCGCCGCTACTCGACTTATCCGCGGCCGGCCTCCCATTGCATAACAGGAGGGCGGCGAGCTATGAGCCGTCACGCTCACGCGGCATTAGATCGGATTCGGCTGCATTCCAAGTCGGCGGCAAGATGGACGCAGCAACGGTGGCTGCCGTGCCGTGGTGATTGCTCGTATAAGCGAGCGAGAGAGGAAAGATTGGATCGGAGTTCGCAGCGGGCCTCCGGAGTTGGGGGACTGAGACCGGGGGAGCACGGCCGCCGCGGCGCCCGGCGGTAATGGCTGGGGTTCGAGGGCCTGGTTTCCACGGGCCACGGCGGCCATCGCGGTGAGCTTTCGGGGGCGTTTGGTGGGAGGAGACGGCCAGGGGACAGTGGGAGCTGCAGGGAGATCCTCCATGCCAGGCCATTTTACTGCAGGACTTCAACCAAAACAACTTCCCGTCACTGGTCTGAAAAGACAAAACTAGGAGATACGGATAACCATCGGTGGATCAAAATTGATAGGCTAAGAAAATTTAAGTTACTGTTATAATGTAGATAGAATCTTAGTTAAGATTTGGATGTACACTGTCTATTAGTGAGCAAATTCGAATATATCTACAGTTAGTTTTGCTCAGTGGCGGAACCAGTCCAGGCCCAAGCCCCGGGCTGGACTAACTGATCTTAAATTAAACATCTATTTTTAATCATTTTTTAATAGCTTTTTTAAAAAATTTAATAGGCTTTCGGTACTAGGCCCCGGGCTGCAGCACGGGCTGCCCGGGGCCTGTATCCGCCGCTGGTTTTGCTATATATTGGACACCCTCTTTTACAGAAAAATTAATCTAATAAAAATAGAGAACTTTGTTCACTACTTTGTGTGTGCTCTATACTTTATTTTTATAATTTTGTTGGTATGTTGTTGATTGATCATGAGTGAATGACTATATTTTATAGCTAGAAGCTCTACAGATTGATCTGTATACTGTGCTTACAAGAGATTGAACTCGCCAAGACAAAAAAAAAAGTAGAGGGGGCTAACCAACGGTATACCACTGGAACGGTATACCTGAGTTTCATGAGTTTCAGTATTTAGTTTCATGAGTTTCATGTTTCATCGTTTTTTAGTGCTAAATTTCATGAGTCCCAATGTTAAATGTTATGAGTTTTATGAGTTTATCTGAAAAAAAGTAAGTCGTAAAGTGCTTCCGTCGCTGTCCCTGGAGGGCTTGTCGCGGAAGCTGGCGACGTCCAAGCTGCACGCATTCACGCTGGGCGAGCCCATGGCCGCGACGCGGAGCTCTGCCTTGGCTCGTGCTGCAGCACGTCACCGTCAAGTACCGTCACCGATGTGCCGCAGCGCTTCCGCGAGAAGCAGGCCGACGTCGTGTACCTCGGGAGTCAAGATGACCAGATGGTTGTATACGAGTGCATAGCCAGGGCCGCTATTTCTTTTATTCACCAAGAGCTCATCAAGCACATGCATGATGCATGTACGTATGAATAAAAGCATGAGTCGATTTGCATCGATTAAGGTTCTGTTTATTTCGACTTAAGTTTTTTTAGCTTTTAACTTAAAGCTAGTCTTTTGATTTAATGAGTTTTTAAGTCACCTACTTTTAAGCTAAGGCATGATGTTTAATATCCTGGTTTTTTGATGAATTAGATGTGTAGCTTATTGTTTGAAAGTCCAAAATATCTTTTTATGGCTTTCTCACTAAATGAAGTATTGCAAACATATGATCTTAATACTACGTTTGTTTCATTCGTTTCGTAACAGGATCCACCCCTAGGAAAGAACACTTATGTATCAACATTTTTTCGCATATCCAATCTGCATATTTTTGTGTATATCAGTGATACAAGCATCCAAGGTATGACCTCACGTATTCTAAACGGAGCATATTTTCAAGCGATTTTGGTACTGTATGTTAGTAGAGGTTGGCAATCAGGTAGCGACATGGAATCACGACTCTTGCCCGCTAACTCACTAGCGCTAATTCACAATAAGATTTCTAAGCTCCGGCGAGCCGTGCAACCACTAGTAAAAGCACACACATACGTCAAAACTGAATGACATAAAATGCGAAAAAAATGCATTAGTTATTACTATCATTTTATCATTTAAAGTTCATATAATAATGCATTCACATATATGTCTATATTGTTGCAACCATTAAGGAATTAGCAATACCCTCACGAAAAGCACACATATCTCTATCATCCATTGCCGATATATTACCACCGCCTCCTCCAAATGATTCAGCATGTGTAGTGTTAGGATCATAGTCTTCGTCAACATCACATCTCTCAAAAAATTCATCACGTAAAGCATTATCTCGAATGAAATTGTGAAGAGCTATACAAGCAATAATAATTTATATTTGGTTATCCAAGTTATAACTTAGAATAGACAACAAGATTCGCCATTTCATTTTCAGCACGCCAAATGAACGTTCATTCACATTCTGAAGGGAGGAGTGAAAATGATTAAATACTTCATATTTGTCACTCGGTTCTCGATCCATTCGAAATTCCGGTAGGTGATACTTTTGTCCCTTATAAGGAGTTAGATAGCCCTTTCGATTGGGATATCCTGCATCAACAAGATAATATTTCCCTGCACATTAAAAATAAAAGTGTTGATATTGCAAACCAAAAATATCGTTATATAATTTAATTTTATTTTCAAAGAAGAAAAGTACTATCCAAAGGATGTGGAAACTGATTTGAATACTTGTCCAAAGTATTATTGAATATCCTTGTGTCATGCGCTGAACCCGGCCATCCGGCAACAACAAATGTGAATCTCATGTCGAAGTCACATACCGCCATCACATTTTGAGATGTATATCCATGACGACCTGTGTGGATAGCCTGCTCGCCCGATGGCACAACAATAGGTATATGTGTGCCATCAATTGCCCCTATGTGATTGTTAAAATGTGAGAAATTTGTTATCTCTAAGTCTTTGATGCACTATTTGAACTCTAGATCTCTTGGTTTAATAATATGTTCAGATAAACAATATAAACATTGCAATAATACTTCATGAAACTTTCTTTGGACTGTAAGAGCTCTAATGGTTTAGAAGTGCACATGATACACTTTAAAGGATGATAGCTAGCAACTTGTTTGCCGTCTTAACAAGCATTACAAAGCTTGTTCTTCTCAAATTTCACATCCTTCAAGCCCACAACTAAATTATTTTTGAAAAGCTTTTTAAACTGAATCATCCCAAGATAATCTAGTCTTCTATGCCATAACCATCCCAAGAATGTCTTTGCAATTAAATAAATTTGAAGACAAGACTCATTTGAGGATAAATCAACTAAATAGAGATTGCCAAACCTAAAACCTTTGAAAACTAAGGATTTATCATTTTATTTTGAAATTTCAACCCCATTTTGAGATAAGGTGTAAATAAGACTAAGATCACAAATTTGCATGGTGGATAGCAAATTAAAGTTCGACGTCTCAACTACTGAAATATTAGAAATTGAAAAGTCATTGGATATAACAATTTTACCCAATCCTAATACTTTTCCTTTACTATTGTTACCAAACGTGATTTTATCATGATCTCCTCCTCCACTCTCAAATGTGGTGAACATTTTTCGGTTTTCGGTCATGTGTTGGGTGCAACCGCTATCCAACACCCAATGCCGCCCACCGATCGTGTAGTTCACCTACAAAAGAAAATAAAACACTTTTAGGTACCCAAATTTGTTTGGGTCCTTGGATGTTAGAACTAATGCTTTGGGCACCCAAATAGAATTCTTCTTGTGACCAAGTATTGAGGTGCCAATAAATTTAGCTACTACTCTACCATATCTATTTCTTCTAAAAACATAACATGAATCATAAACATTATTCTTAAGAGTTTTACCCAACGGGCAATCATTTGCTATATGTCCTACATCGTGACACTTATAGAAAAGGTTCCTGTTGGATTTGCCAAATCCTGGAGTTTTGCTGCTAATTTTTTTTTACCTTTCTTAGGGACGAATCCAAGCCCCTCCTTGTTGTATGAACAACGTTGGCTATCAAGATCTTGTCAAGTGTTTCCTTACCTTTGAAACATTGGTCCAAGATCTTATTTAGCTTGGTAACTTACTCCTTGAGTTCATTATTCTCAACAATTAAGTCATAGCTATTATTAGAAGAATATGAGCTAGAGCAAGAGCTAGGGGACATGGTAATCAAGTCATCACATGAAGTAGCTATGTTAGATTTAGAAATATTGCAAGAAGAATTATCTATTCTAGGCATATCATAAATTAAATCACAAGAGACTCCTACATTAATTTTGGATTTAGAATGATCCTTGAGAAGGAGAGACTCATGAGCTTATTTTAGCTCCTCACAAGAGTCCTCTCAAGTGCTTATGTTTAGCCTTCTCCTTGCCAAGATACTCATTTAAATCTTCAAGCATATCAATGAGTTCATCATAAGAGGGGTCATCATCATCATTAGATTTTATCTTATCTTTCTTTGGCATAAGACAAATGAGTGATGAAGGGTGATGAAGCCTCTTTAATTGCAACCCTAACAAGACTCTTCTTCTTCGAAGGGGTGTCCTCATCAGAGGTGTCAGAATTCGAATACTCCTCTTCGGAGTTCCACTCCCCGATATGGGCATCATCTTTGCCGTCCTTGTGAAGCTTCTTAAAAAGCTTCTTCTTGGATGACTTGTCCTTGTCATCCTTCTCCTTCTTCTTTGGGCACTTAGAGACGATACGCCCCTTCTCATCGCACTCGAAGCATTGAATGTTTGCGAATTGGTTGTTGCTTGAGTGTTGTCCTTTCTTGTACTTTTGAGGAGCGCTTGAGCTTGAGCGCCTCCGCATGAATCTCCTCATTCTTCTCACGAGGAGGGCCATCTCCTCCTCGGTGTCGTCCTTAGAGTCATCAAGGAGAACTCCTCGCTTGACTCCGCCTTAGCCTTCAAGGCAATGTTTTTCTTCTTTGAAGAACTTTGTTCCAAGAGCTCCTCCTTATCCTTCTTGTACAACTCATTTGTTTTGACATTGTCCAAGAGTGCGGTTGGCGTTATTTTTTGTCAACTCTGGTGACTTTAGGAAGAGATTCACTAACATCTCATATTTGTATGGTAGAGCCCTAAACATCTTATGAACAACGTCCAGATCAATTAGTGAACCTCCAAGGCCCTTGAGCTCATTTACTATATTGTTCAATCGTGAATACATCTCGGTGATACTTTCATAGGGCAACACAATGAAACTCTTATATTTGATCCTTAGCATATGCAATTTGGCCTCCTTGATCGCGGATGTGCCCTCATAAATTTCTAAGAGGGTTATTCAAATCTCATGAGCGGTCTCAAGGTTGCTCACGCGATTGAACTCATACGCGTTCGAGGCTCCAAAAAGAGCGTTCATTGCTTGAGCATTGAGATGAAAATTTCGCTCATCTTGATCAATGGTGGAAGTGGAATCAAGTGACATAGCGAAGCTCTCACCTACAATTCTTCATATGCTTGGGCTCATGGTCTTAAGGTAAACGGTCATGCGTATTTTCTAATCGTATAATTGGTGCCATCAAAGAAAGGTGCTCTTGCTCTTCCTATGAATTTGCTTGAGTTGTTCTTTGTGAACAGGTTAGTCATATTTTGACACGGTTGATAACCAATCGAGAAGTGGTTTAGCGATTGCGAGGTTGCTAGTCGCTTCCTTGGACCGTGGTTAGCAGAAATTATCAATGTAATTGTACAAATGCTTAACTTAGTGCTTAACAAATGACAAACCTCTAGTATGTTTCTGAAAATTGCTTGGAAATTAGCAGAAATTATAAATGTAATTGTACAAATGCTTAACTTAGTGCTTAACAAATGACAAACCTCTAGTATGTTCATATTGTTATGAGACTAACATGTTTATTGCCTAGTTGAATATTAGTCTCATCTATTTTAGAGAAAAATCAATTGGGATGGTTAAGCAAAAATGAGGTATGCAATCTCGGTATTCCTTCCATATTTGTCATTGCATTCCTCTTTAGCAAATGCATATTGAACTCTAAGTAACTTGTTGATTTCATATGTGCACATTGATTCATGTCATAATTGCTTGTGCATATATATATATATATATTCATTTGAGTTCATTATGTGCTTTGTTTTTAATATGCTTGTGTTAACTAGATTTAAACTTCATTGCTTCATATTGACTAGGTGCATACATGTTTTAGTTGTGTATCTTCTAATGCACCTCTCTTAGTGAAGTTTAATCTAGAATTGGATAACATTATTTACTCTCATTCCAAATATTGTTTGTACATGTGTAATTCGTGTATATTCTATCATGTGCTTCATTTAAGCAAAGTCTGTGGTCCTTGCCATGATTTAATTGATTCTTCATATTGGCAATTATCTCTCTAGTGCAGTTAGATCAATCATATATTCATCATAATGCACTTAGCAGAGAATATTTCTATTCTCAAGTGTTTCCATTCATATTGTGCTTCTTGATATGAAACACTTGTTATTATCAATTTATTCAATATATCTTTTAAGCTTGTGGGACTAATATGTTTGCTGAGTGTTTTGATAAAAGTTAGGTCCCAAAGCTGTGTGTATGATAACCAAGATGGTTTGAAGGATGACAAGCAAGTCAAAGTCAAATAAGACGGCGGTGTCACCAAGAGCTGATGACTAAGTCAAGAACGACTTGGCGTGAGGATCATCTTGGTGATGATCGAGGTCAAGGTCGGAGAGGACGAGAGTCTCATGAGGTGAATCGTGTCGAGGTTGACAAGACGAAGGGCGTCATCAATCTTTGTGGAAGCGTCATCATGCACCGTGCATCCAAGAAGTCAGCATGCAAGCTGAGTGTAAGACTTAGATTTTTGTGTTTAAATTTGAGTCTAAG
Source organism: Rhipidocladum racemiflorum (assembly GCA_036346355.1). NCBI lineage: Eukaryota > Viridiplantae > Streptophyta > Magnoliopsida > Poales > Poaceae > Rhipidocladum > Rhipidocladum racemiflorum. Next base: position 34,519,285 of record CM070580.1, on the reverse strand, counting down.
GATTGCCATACTATTAAGAGGGATGCAATCGTTGAAATTACTTAGACATGTCTCAAGTGCTCAAAAGTGGTCTATCCTTGTCTAAGGTTAAGAAACCCAAGTCACACTTTGTCCACCTAGGTGTAGATGGGTTGGTGTGAGGGATAGATGTGTTGGTAGTGTCGGAAAGTGAGAATTTGAGGTCTCCTTGTGGTTTCTTTGTGCAATCTGATTTTATCCTTTGGGATTTGGGTAGTGAGACCTTGTTAGTTGTGTAGCCCTCGTTCTTAGCTTTCGGAAAAGTCCAAGTTCACTAAAATCGGAGTCCGGAGTCAAAAGTTTTGCCCGTTTTTGTCGGGCTGCTGAGTGCAGTCCGGAGTCTCCGGACTTAATGTTCGGAGTATCCGGGTTATCAGGAGTATCCGGACAATTTGTCCGGAGTCTCCGGGTTAGGGCTCTCGGTTGCCTTGGTGGCAAGTCCGGAGTGTCCGGACTTAATGTCCAGAGTATCCGGATCTTTTGTCCAGAGTATCCGGACCTGACGCAGTTCCAACGGCTAGTTTTTTTAGGTTGGCTATTTAAAGCCCCCTCTTGGGTAGCCGTTGGAGCATGGTTGGGATGCTGTTTTCTTGGTGCTTTGAGGTGTATTCTTAGTGATCTTGAGCTCCCAAAAGCCCCTCAAACCCTAGATCTTAGTGATCCCCTTTTGAGTGAAGGGTTGGGTGTGAGAGTGAGTAGTGCTCGGGTTGAGTGTGATTTGAATTGCTTAGCACTTGAGTTCATCTCCAAGTTCGTTCTTCGTGATCATTTGTTGCTCTTGGAGGTTGAGGACTCCTACACGGCTAGGAGGTCACCTACGAGCCACCGGTGCTTTGTGTGGTTGGCCGTGGGAAGTTTGTGAATGCCGATTCCGCCTCCGCAAGGAAAGGAATCGAAGAAGTGAAGACCGGCGAGTGCATTGTGCAACACCGGGAGGAAGAGGGTTGAAAGAGACCCCGGCTCAAGTGTGACCGAGCCGCCTCAACGGAGACGCAGGATCCCCTCAAGGATCCGAACTTCGGGATAAAATCTTCGTGTCTCCTTCCTTACTTCGGTTTCCTCTTTTGCTCATCTGCTTAATTTGCTTTCGATTTTTGTGATTAGATCAATTAGATTGTATCTACTGCATCTATTCTTGCTTATATACTTGATTCATTGCAGTAGAGAATTTGTATCACTAGAATCAAAGAAGCGCTTCAATTTATTGTCCTTCTCTGTTTTGGCCGATCAAGGCAATCCGGAGAGTCCGATATTTTAGTCCGAACTATCCGAGTTGTTCGGAGTATCCAGACTAAATATCCGGAGTGTCCGGGTTACCTGTCTCGGGCTGATTTGTTTAAATTGCAAAACTTAATTATCCCAGTTGCTTCCGCATTATCTCTGATTGATTAATTTAAATTGGGTATAATTTTGTAATTGCCTATTCACCCCCCTCTAGGTGCATCCCCTGTCCTTTCACAGAGACGCGGGGAGACGGCGACTGCACCGAGACGAATAGGAAATATAGTATTTGATGATAGGCTGGATTGTTAGGGTAAGATAGTTGATGACGTAAAAAATTTAAATGTAATGTTTTATTTTTTTTTACGAAAGAGCTGTATTTGTACCCTGCCCCAATAGATGATGCCATGCCTGTTCATCGTGTTTAATATTTTTTTTAATAATACACCCCTTCCTACTACCCACAGCTCCCACCGCAGGACCCACACCCACCACGTGACAAAAGATAAGCAAGGCATTCCGCGTTGAGAGCATGCTCAAGGGTTGATCAACGAGAAAGCAGAACGACTCGCGGAAAAGCATTAGGATCTGTTCTTCAGTCTTGATCCTTCGTAAGTCCATGCCGTCCATGGGGATGTGAGAGCCAGCCACATAGAAGAGGGACTTGATCGCTTCGTGCCTGGCATCCATCCTTAACAGGTATGTCGCGCTCAATCAACCATGGCCAATTTTGATTTGATTTGAGGGACTCTTTTCGTCCAAAAACTTAACGGGGATTTTGCACCTCGGCTGTGTAGTTATCCAGTGCTTTTGATGCAACCCATTCCTATGGGTTTCCTTATTGATGATATGAATCACTAATTTTTCTATCAGTTAGCTCTGGCAATAGAATTGAATAAAATAACTTATGTATCATCCCCAGATTTTTTCCCCATAACCTTCGTCACCAGCTAGACGAGATGCTTTATAACTACTAAATCATCTCTAACACAAGGCACATCAATTTTGGTCCATGGACATCTATTTTGGCTACAAATTATTGAGTTCCATGCACCAGCCAGTTCACTCAAAAGCTTAAGCTGATGAGAAGAGACGGGCAATTTACTTATACTTCAATATTCCCCTTCACGTGTAGGCTCCCCCAGGTTTTAGACGTGGAATAGAAATAGGCTGCAATGGCTCTGATACCATATTGAGTTCCATGCACCAACCAGTTCACTCAAAAGCTTAAGTTGATGAGGAAATACGGACAGTTTACTTATACTTCAACACAAATCACTGCTAATTAGTTGGTTCTTGGAAAGTACCCTTGCACTGTTAAATCTCTGTTGGATTGAAACTGAAGTTGACACTTCGGAAACAATTTTCAGGTCAGCATGCCCCCAGCGTTTGGTCTTTTTTTTGTGGAAGAAAAATAGCAGGAGAGCTGCATTTATTCATTGAAGAGGGTGTAAAAAAACATTTTGGTACGGATTGCCGATTGCTGGGTTCGCACCTATATACTGCACTACCAAAAGTCAAGGGCCCCCAAATTAATTAAACAAAGTGCCAGTCCATATATATATATGCTTGGCAATTTGGTATTGGACTAGTTGTGTTTGTGCAAGACGCCAGGACGTGAGTGGCTAGAAGTCTTTTTGAGGAAAGAGGGTTTCCACCAAAAGAATGCTTCCTGGCGGCTAGGGGCTTCATCCAAGGAAAAAGTAAAAATAGGAGGGGCGGCGGGCGGCCGATCGCCCGGATGTGGCAACGCGTAGAGAGAGAAAAAAAGGGGCGATCGCCTGGACGTGGTGCACTGGTGCTGTCTGGGCAATTCGCCGACAAGCCGTGATCGCCCCTAATCCGAGGTATAGAATATTAATCTTCCCTAATCTCTTTCCCTATTAGTCTTACACTATTTAATCTTTGATACATTTATTATTATTTTCAGCGTTGTGCTGTCGACGATTTGGTTCCACCGGCAATGAGATTTGTGATTCTAGGGGATTCGTGCGAGATCAGAGCAAGATGATAACACAGGATGCGAGGGAGATCTTTTTAGACAGGTTCGGGCTCTCGCGGAGGAGATAATACCCTAGTCCTGTGTTCTTGGATATCTGGATGTGGTCTCCTTTTTCTCTTCTCTTTTGTTTTTTTCTCCTCTCTCCCTTTTCAGGGTTGTTCCCTCCCCCTTATATCCTGGGGGAAGAGTACGTTACAAATGGGCGTCACCTGGCCCTGGACAAGGTGGATTCATGAGTATGTGGTTTGTCTCTGTCTGCCGAGCCCCACTACATCCAGGGGATTTGGTCGTTCCTTTCCCGACCCAACCTGCCGATCCGCCAGGTTCTGGTGCCTACAAGCTCTGCCGGCGCCAGGTCGCAGGCTTTACTTTCGACGGGGTTGTCCTGACGCGGCGCGAAGCTTCGTCAAGGGGACAACCAGCTGCCTTGGGGAGGAAGTCGGGCCGTGGCTATGGGCTCTTCGTAGTGCTTCTAGGCTCTGGGCCTGCTGCACCGTCCTTGGCCCAGTCGGGCATAGGCTCCTCTTGCGGGACCCCGCCTCGGGCACCCCACACGTGCGTTATCAACTTATCATGTCATCTAGAAGATATCCATCCGGTAGCGAAGAAAGAAAAAAAACGTGCGGATGACTTCATAGAAACGCAGAAAGGAGCTATGGACAAATTTTTAAAGAGTAATTGGACGAGATTGATATCAATAATATAATTGATGACTTTGTATCACAAAATGTTAGAATTTTTTTTTAAGATGATGCCAAGTGCCAAGTAAGTGTTTATGATTACAATTTACATTTGTCATTTCATAAACTTTAAAGTGTTCTATAGAAGTTATTTTTGTGCACCGAATATTAATTTCTTCAATAATGTATGTTTATAAGACTACATGTATATACATGTACATATATATATACATATATACATATGAGGAGATGGATGGAGCCACCATATAAGTTTTCGCTCCAGGCCTCCAAAATACCAGAACCGGCCCTGCCTAAGGTAGTGACTGTTGCTGCGTCGATCATCTTCTGAAGTTGTCCAGCAATTCAATCAAAGCTATCTGGTGGTATTTTTTAGTGCTTTACTAGTTTTTTTTCGAAAAGGAGTGCTTTACTAGTTAGATAAGATGGTCCGTCCAGAAAATTTGGGTGCCAACAAATAGATTGGATTGTTAAGGTAAGATAGTTAATGATTAAAAAACTCTAGACATAATGTTTTTTTTACCAAAGAACTGTATTTGTGCCGTGCCCTAATAGATATAGGTGCCATGCCTGTTCATCGTGTCTAATTTTTTAATACAAAAATACTATTCTAGGTATACCGTTGCAATAGTATAGCACTGAAACTCATAAAACTTCTGAACTTTTTACACTGAAACTCATGAATCTAAACACTAGAACTCATAAACCCATATGAAACTCATCACTGAAACTAATGAAACTCAGGTATAGCTAGTTCCGCTCTTTTCAATAACAGAAATACTATTCTACGGTATACCGTTGCAATGGTATAGCACTGAAACTCATGAAATTTTTACACTGAAACTCATGAAACTTGGCACTAAAACTGATAAAACATGAAACTCATTAAACCAGATAAAACTTATCACTGAAATTAATAAAACTCAGATATACCGATATACCATTCGCTAGTTCTCTTTTAATAATACACCCCTTCCCACAGCTCCCAACGCAGGAACCCGTCCCACACCAACCCACCACATGACAAAAGATAAGCAAGGCATTCCACCACATGAGAGCTGTTAGAGATATAGTCCTATTCCTTTTCCTATTGCTTTCCTTGTATGTTAGGGATAGAGTCCTATTCCTATTCCTATTGCTTGCCCTCTTGTACATGTATATATATAGGCCCTTTGGCCTCATGATGAATACAAGTGCTATTCATAACATGGTATCAGAGCCTTCTAGGGTTTCTTTTTCCTACCTGGCGTTGCGCTTGCGCTTCTAATCTCTCTCAACCGTCCGCCGGTTCTTCTTGTCGGCGTGATGCCCTGATCCTTCGTTTGGTCTCTACCTGCTCAGGCTGCCGCTCTGTTGTTTGCGGATCTTCTGCCTCGCCGTCAGCCGCGCCGCCAACCGCGCCGCCGACTGTGTCGCCCGCGCCGCCGTCTTCTCGGCCGTCCGCGTGCTTCGACTTCCGTGCGACCGTGTCGCTTCGACTTTGGCGCCGAACGCGCCGCTCACTTGGATCTGCGCCGTCGCTGCGTCCTTTGCGCCGGCCGCCGGTTCGTCTTCGCCGAGCGCCGCGTCCTCTCCGGCCGGTCACCGCTTCGGCTCCCGCGGCCACCCGCCGCTCCGGTCGTCCGCCGTCTTCAGCGCCGACGGCTCTGCGCTCCATCCACCCGGACGCGCTTCGGGCTCCTCATCGGCTGTGCTGAACAGCCTCATCGGGCACCCCGTGCTGCTGACGGGGAAGAACGGGGCGACGAGGGCGCTCAGCAGCAAGTCCATCGTGCTGCAGATCAGCAGCAAGTCGCAGCAGCCAGTGCGCTCCGGCCGCCAACTTTGGCGCTTGTTTTTTCTTTCTCCCGTGAGGAGTTTGGACCTTGGTTCCAGTCCGGGTTGAGGCTTCAAGTGGTGCACGGGAGGTCCCGAGTCCTTTCCTTCCATTAAAGGACTTCAGATCCAGCGCTTCCAAAAAAAAAAAAGATGTCATCGTCTTCAAGCTTCTCTTCGGGGACTGTTTCTGTTCCTCGCTGCCCGGTTATTTTTGATGGTCTCAATTATCGAGACTGGGTTCTTCATATGCGCATTCACATGCGTGGTCAGCGTCTGTGGGAGTTTTTTACCGGCGAGCTATCCTGTCCGCCTCGACCTGCTCCCCCTACCACGCCTGTTATTCCCAAGGAGGCCGATGATGCTGCTCGCCAGAAGATCACCGATGACTATACTGATGCTGTGGAGTCCTTTCAGACTCAGTTTGCTGCCCACAAGACATGGATTGACGAAGATGCTCGTGCCTCTGCTATTCTGGTTGCTAGCATGGAGGTGCATCTTACTGGTGACATTGTTGCCTTGTCTTCGGCACAGTTGATGTGGGCACATCTTCGCGATCGCTATGAGCCAGCTGGAGATTCTCTGTACCTTGCTGTTGTGCGACAGGAGCAGTCGCTTCAGCAGGCTGATTCTACTGTGGATGAGTTCTATGCACAGTTGTCCTCGGTGTGGCGTCAGATTGATTCCTTGGGACCGGAGGTTTGCCGCACCTGCCAGTGTTGCCAGCGTCAGCATTCTCATTTGGAGCTTCGCCGCATCTATGACTTCCTGACACGTCTTCGGGCTGAATTCGAGCAGATTCGTGCCCAACTGCTTGCTCGTCATCCCCGTGTCACACTGTTGGAGGCCCTTGCAGCTATTCGTACCGAGGAGACTCGTCTTCGTGGCGCGGGCCTGCTTGTGTCTCCCTCCGTTTTGGCAGCACCACGCTCTACTCCTCCGACAGTGTCGCCTCCTTCAGTTCCAGCCACTAAGGGGGGAGGTCTTCACTGCACATACTGCAATAAGAACGGACATGTGGAGCAGTTCTGCAACAAAAAGAAGAAGGATCATGCTCGTCGAGGAGGACGCCTTTCTAAGGGCCCTAGTCTCTTAGGTGCCCCTCCTCAGCAGATTTCTGTTGGCTCAGACTCTACTCAGGAGATCCTTATGCTACTACGTCGCATGGCTGCCACTACACCGACAGGTTCCGCTGGTTCTGCTACTCAGTCTTCTAGTGAGAAACCACCACCCTCATCAGGTATCACACCATGGATCCTTGACTCTGGAGCTTCTTTTCATATGACATCTGATCTTTCGAGTCTTCATTCCATCAGTCCTCTTGTTGTTCCTATCACTGTGCATACCGCAGATGGTACTTCCCTTCCTGTTGCAGGACGAGGGAATCTTTTGTCATCCTCTTTTCATGTTCCTGCTGTTTCTTATGTTCCCAAACTAACCATGCAGCTCATATCTGCTGGCCAGCTTACTGATCACGGTTGTCGCGTTATTCTTGATTCTGACTCTTGTTGTGTTCAGGATCTCCGCACGGGGTGTGAGGACCCCTCTTCCTATACCGTACTGTACGCCGTCTACTGTAGCGTATAGCACCGTATAGCAACAGGAAGCCTCGACACCGAAAATCTGAAATCTAAAAATTCGATCGACGGGATCGAACCCTTAGCTTCGGACCGGTGCTGCTCAGACGCATCCGATCATCGATCCCTGGATCAAGAGCTCCAAGATCGCGTACCCACAACCCGAGTATCAATGCACGAAAAGATAAACTAATTTAATTTACATAACTGGGTGTAAATCTTGTACAAGTGTATTACAGGATCCAAAAGAAGTAAAGCGACAGCGGAAACAAAAGAAAGACAACCAGCGCAGCTGGCCTGACCACCCCACAAAGCATCGATCGAGGGAGGACCTCTGGCCGCAACACTCGCAGAATTGGGGCTCGCCATCATCCGGGACATCATCAATACCTTCCTCTGTGGAAAAAGGGGTTAGCAGCAACGGTGAGTACACGTATGTACTCGCAAGACTTTAGTGTATGCAAATATAATTAATATGCAGGCTGATACGATTGAAATGGCTACTACACTAAGTCTATTGCGAAAAGCAGGATTTGAAACAGTTCATCGAAATGTAATACATAATTTGAAAGACAGCATTTTGAATAAAACATATTTACAATATATGTAACATTTGAGCTTCTCAACTGCCGCCATCCATGATCGCAGTTGAGATAAGATTTGACATCCATATATGCATAAATCCACCGAGTGTTATATCCACACATCCATAGTTCCATCAAGTACCATATCGAACCACATGTAAATCCACCAAGTTTCATATCGATTCATATACTTTAGTTAGACTCCGAAATAGATTTTCATTTTCAAAACCAAACCAAACGTCTATACTTGAAACAAAAACTGAGTTAATTGCTCATGTCCGTGAGCACGGCTAATCGATCAGATTTATTTTAAGACTCTGCAGAGTATGTACACTTTATCCCCCGCAAACCAGACTTGCACCCTGTCATCCAGGAACACGCGATACCAAAGGTACCCGTTGTACAAGCCCTAACACATTCTTTCCCATCGTTGAGGTTTTAGCCACACCCCAGCACCGGTGACGATATCCACCACTATGGCGATAAGGAGCCAACCGCACACACAGGCGGCCACCTTCTCGTGACGGCGGGTAATCTGTAAGTCTGTGCTGCGGACCTTATCCCATAGCAAGGCGTACACCGTTGTATCACCCGATGTGACACTGGAAGCGATTTCCCGCTACTAAGACCAAGCGCACTCACGAAGGTGCAAACGGCGGGTCGTGGGGACACTCACACCGCGCTTGACTTGCTCATCACGGGAAAAAGGTCCACACAGCGGCCTACCAACAGGCACGGCTAAAGCCTCACACTTCAAGTACTCAATTGCGGCTGCCCCATCCCAGCATGCGCGGTTGCACGTAATGTCAGTCAGAATTATGGTTTCAAGGCTTCGGTCCTTATAGTTTTCTCCTAGTGACTCAAGCAGGGTACTCCACTTAACTCGTCAACCAATCGCCACCAGTTTAACTAGCACATATTATACCTCCCGCTCGGTCTAATTACCAACTAGACACTTCACATTTTTACCAAATTACTTTCTCATGTCACATTTCTAAAACCACTTAAAAATGTCATAATTGAAAATGTATGGTAAGACCGCCATTGTAATCACTTCTATTGCAATGTCTAAGCATATGAAGTTACTAGTTCGTTTATACCCAAGTGACATTTATTAAGTTGTCTAACCTCTACTAGGGTTATCAATGTGTGGAAGGGAAATTAGATTAAGGAAAACCACCAATTTGGATTATAGCTACCATTCCCACAAACTAGCGCTTTATTGAATTTAAACGATGCATATTAGTTTGAGAAATCAAAGTAAACATTGTGAAATATAGGATTCAAGATGGTCAAATGAGGTGCTTGCCTTGTTGTTGCACTTCGGTGATGTCCGGGATGATGTTCGGGTCGTTCGAGGCGAAGCCCGACTCGCTAGCCTCTAATCGGTCAAAGCAACAAAAACGACAGAAAGAAATACAACTTAGCAAAAGAAAGATTTAAATGCACAAATGCCAACTAAACATCAAATAAGACCCACTTAAATATTTAAAGGAGAAAGAAATGAAGAAAACGAAGAAAATGTGAAACTATGACCTATTATGTCCATTTCGGCCGAACAAGTGCAAAAATGGATTAAAACGTGCAAAATAAAGTAAAACCCAACTAAACTTAGTGAAATACCTAAAAATAGGTATAACATACCTAATGGGACTTATTGGAACTTGTTTGAAGTTGAAATGATCAACCGGGAGCTAAAACGACGAAAACGGCGTATTCTTTACCTACGTGAATAAAAATACGTAAATTGAAGACAAATGCAATTAAATTTGCATGTGGAGCCTCAATATGGCCTCAGGTACATAACTAGGTGCTAAAATGCTCGAAAGATCGAAGAAAAACCTTTCGGCCCTAAAAGCGACAAATTTGCCGAAGCGGTAAAACGATCGTTTTGTCGGAAATCCGTTAAACGGCCAATTTTGCGGATTTTTGCGCAAAACAGGTTTCCGACAACGCAACAAGCTAAAGCAAGATATTTAGGACTTAGTTGGATCGGTTGCAAAGCAATTCCTAATGAAATTGACCAAAATTGAATCAAAATGAAAAACCGCGGAGTAATTTCCGACAAAACCGTTTTGAGTTCGTATTGAGTCCAAACGCGATCGAATCCGCGTGTGGGTTCCCGATACGGGTTCGAACACTCAACACCTAACTAAAACGCTCGGTAGATTAGCAATTTGCATCAAATTCGCAAAAACGGCCAAAACGATCAAAACGACTGCTAATCGACCAAAAACGATCAAAACCGTCAAAAGGTCGCTTTGATCAAGAATGTCGTGAAACTTCGTTCTGGACCCGCAGCTAGACACTTGGAGGTAATAATGACTTATCGGAGCCAATCACCGCCAAAATTGACTTAACCTACTCGGACTTTTGATCAAACGTCCGCGTAACTCCGGTATTTACCCGAAGTACGACAAAAGTCCGGAAAAGGGCCAAAATGGGATCTAAAGCACACGTGAAGCATGCTTTCAACCTTAGGGACCTTAAACGAGGCGAATCAAGCGAAAAGCCAAGAACGGCTTTGGGCCCTCTAATTATTAAAATAAAATGCGAAGTGCTAAAATGCAAATCTAGCATTTTTAGCCACTTTGCTTTAGCCTCTAAGAAGACTAATGGTGAAGTCGATTCGTGCTCAGGAGCTCTAGGATTTTATTCAACCAATTGAGACCTAGAGCAGCAAAGTATCTTTGCAAAATGGTCAAAACTAAACTCCGTATTTTTTTATCGGGGTTTCTACTAGCTAGAAAGCTATAGGGGCTATCCATTTGGTCATCGGACCTCTAGGATTTTTCGCAAATAGAGTGACCTAGAGCTGACAACTTTGTGTAGGATGCGACAAATTGAATTCGGACTCTTCCGATCGCGACTACGGCCATCGAAGAGCTAATAGAATCGTCGATTCAAGCTACGGACTCTAGTATTTTGTGAAAACACTTAACACCTAATTAAATAAAATAAAATCCGCTTATCAGAATTGAATTCCGATTCTTCTAATAGCGGCTCTAGCTACCAGAAGTGCCCACAAAAATTACTATCCATGCTTTGCTCCACTAGAACTCCGACAAATCGAAAACCTAGCATTAGGTTGCTAGATTTCGAAGGTGGTCAAATGCTAGGTCGATAGTAGAGTTAAATGGACCTAACGATGACCTGAGTCTTGTTTCTGAAGCACAATTGCCATGCGATGTTCCTAACACATGGTACCTAGACTTGACCTAGGCTAGGGTTTAGAAGAACTTGATGAAATGCGATGCTACGATGGGGATAGTCGTAGCAATGGCTAGAGGGAAGTCCGGGAGTTTAGAAATCAACCTAGACCTCAAAAACCCCATGCCAGCTCAAGGAAACATCCATGGGAGATGTTGGAATACTCACTTGAGAGGGTTCAGAAGGTGGGGAACGCGATGGAGAGGATGAATCCGGCCTCCGTGCGATTCCGTCGGTCGGATCGCCTCCAATCCGCGGGTTTGGGTGTCCTAGGGCTTGGGCTCCCACTCTTCTTGCTCTCACGGTTGGGGAGAGGCAAATGGCTGGTTTGGGAAGATGGCTTGGAGACTTGCACCCTTTTATACACTATGCACTTATGGAGGGCAATTTGGTCCAATGCCAAAACTTGAAGATTCAAACATCTAAAGCTGATTTTGAATACTTCTAAGATATTTTGGATAGTTTTTGAGGACTTTTAGACATTTAATTTCCTAAATTTCCAATTTGTCCAAAAGGACAATTACGAACCGCAATTGAACTCGATTTGATTTTGAGTGAGTTTAATTAAGTTAAAGGGTTCTTTTGGATCCCAGTCGAGTCTACTCAGCTCAAAATACAGAAATACACAAACTTGATGTATTTTTGAACAACGTTTGTGTACAATGGTACAGTGCTTCGAGTATAAAAATACTCGGGATATTACACGGGGGCCCTAGTTGGGACTGGCCCTCGCCGCCGTGACTCTCAGCGTCTTTGGGAGCTTGACTGGCTTCATCTACCTTCCGCTGCCTCTGCCAGTCTCTCCGTTTCCTCCACCGCGTCAGCATCCGTTGCTTCTTCTACCGGGACTTTCGCTCAGTGGCATCACCGTTTGGGCCATCTTTGTGGCTCGCGTCTGTCTTCTTTAGTTCGTCGTGGCCTTTTAGGCTCTGTGTCTGGTGATGCCTCGTTACACTGTACGGGTTGTAAGATTGGCAAACAGCTACAACTCCCCTACCATTCTAGTGAGTCTATCTCACGGCGTCCTTTTGATCTTGTTCATTCTGATGTTTGGGGTCCGGCTCCTTTTGTTTCCAAAGGGGGTCATCGGTATTATATTCTTTTTATAGATGACTTTTCTCGCCACACTTGGATATATTTTATGTCCTCTCGTAGTGAGGTTTTATCCATCTATAAAACTTTTGCCACCATGATTCACACTCAGTTTAACTCTCCCATTCGTGTTCTTCGTGCTGACTCAGCAGGAGAGTATCTGTCAGGAGCTCTTCGAGCCTTTCTTGCTACACAGGGCACTCTTTCTCAGTTTTCTTGTCCTGGTGCTCATGCTCAGAATGGTGTGGTTGAGCGCAAGCATCGTCATCTTCTTGAGACAGCTCGCACTCTTATGCTTGCTTCCGCTGTTCCACCTCACTTCTGGGCTGAGGCCGTTTCCACTGCTACCTACTTGACCAATATCCAACCTTCTTCTGCTCTGAAGGGTGGGATTCCAGTTGAGCGTCTTTGTGGCATGCCTCCAGATTATTCTGGACTTCGTCTTTTTGGGTGTGTGTGCTATGTTCTTCTTGCACCTCGTGAACGCACCAAGCTGACTGCTCAGTCTGTTGAGTGTGTTTTTCTGGGATACAGTGCTGAGCATAAGGGATATCGTTGTTGGGATCCTGTTGGCCGACGGATACGGATCTCACGAGATGTCACTTTTGATGAGTCTCGTCCCTTCTACCCTCGTTCTTCTTCCTCTCCTACTTCTCTTGTTGAGCCACTGTCTTTTCTGACTTTTCCTGACACTCCAGTTGTCACTTTTCCTTCACAATCGGCGTCTCCTTTAGCGCCGGTTTCTTCACTACCGTCCTCTCCTACACAGGGATCTTCAGATGTTGTTTCTCCCTATCCTCTCCACTACACTCGTCGTCCGCCAGCTGAGGACTCTTATGATGTGCCATCTTCTTCTTCTGATGAGCCATCTTCTTCAGCGTCTCCTCCTCGTTATGCTCTTCGCGATCGACAGTCTATTCGGCCTCCTGAGCGTTTTGCTTTTGTTGGTGTAGCTCTGGCCGAGCCGACTTCTTACCGTGATGCTGTTATTCATCAGGAATGGCAGCATGCGATGGCGGAGGAGATTGCTGCCCTTGAGCGCACTGGCACATGGGATCTTGTTCCACTTCCTCCCCGTGTCCGTCCCATTACTTGTAAATGGGTCTATAAGATTAAGACTCGCTCTGATGGCTCTCTTGAGCGCTACAAGGCTCGTCTTGTGGCGCGTGGTTTTCAGCAGGAGCATGGTCGTGATTATGATGAGACCTTTGCCCCTGTGGCTCACATGACCACTGTTCGCACTCTTCTTGCTGTTGCCTCTGTTCGAGAGTGGTCCATCTCTCAGCTTGATGTCAAGAATGCCTTTCTTAATGGTAAGCTGCATGAGGAGGTCTATATGCAGCCACCACCGGGGTATTCTGTTCCTGAGGGCATGGTTTGTCGGCTTCGTCGCTCTCTTTATGGGCTCAAGCAAGCCCCTCGTGCTTGGTTTGAGCGTTTTTCTTCTGTGATCACTGCCGCTGGTTTTTCTGCCAGTACTCATGATCCTGCACTCTTTGTTCACACCTCTTCTCGTGGTCGGACTCTTCTCCTTCTGTATGTTGATGACATGATCATTACTGGCGATGATTCTCAGTATATTGCCTTTGTAAAATCCCGTCTCAATGAGCAGTTTCTCATGTCTGATCTTGGTCCTCTCCGATACTTTCTTGGGATTGAGGTTTCTTCCACCTCTGAGGGCTTCTTTCTCTCCCAAGAAAAGTATATCCAGGATCTTCTTGATCGTGCCTCTCTAACTGATGAGCGTACAACCGAGACTCCCATGGAGCTCAATGTTCACCTTCGACCTACTGATGGTGAACCTCTTGAGGATCCTACTCGCTATCGCCATCTTGTTGGGAGTCTTGTTTATCTTGGTGTCACTCGTCCTGACATTTCTTATCCAGTTCATATCCTGAGTCAGTTCGTTTCTGCTCCCACTCAGCTCCACTATAGTCATCTTCTTCGTGTTCTACGATATCTTCGTGGAACCATCTCTCACCGTCTTTTCTTTCCGCGCTCCAGCTCTCTTTACGACTCGAGGCATACTGATGCTACATGGGCTAGTGATCACTCTGATCGTCGGTCCCTTTCTGCTTACTGTGTTTTTCTTGGTGGTTCTCTCATTGCTTGGAAGACTAAGAAGCAAACAACAGCTTTCGTTCGTCTTGAGGTGAGTTGCGAGCTATGGCTCTTTGTGACAGAGGTTACATGGCTACGGTGGTTGCTTGAGGATTTTGGTGTTTCTGTTTACACCGAGCTCCTCTTTTATCCTGACAAGACAGGGCTATCAAGATTGCGAGATCCAGTGAAGCATGAACTCACCAAGCATATTGGTGTTGATGCTTCATATATGAGGTCACAGGTACAGGATAAGATTGTGGCTCTTCAGTATGTGCCTTCAGAGCTCCAGTTAGCAGATTTCTTCACGAAGACACAAACTAGAGCATATCATAACTTCTTTCTCTCCAAACTCAGTGTTGTTGATCCACCATGAGTTTGAGGGGGGGGGTGTTAGAGATATAGTCCTATTCCTTTTCCTATTGCTTTCCTTGTATGTTAGGGATAGAGTCCTATTCCTATTCCTATTGCTTGCCCACTTGTACATGTATATATATAGGCCCTTTGGCCTCATGATGAATACAAGTGCTATTCATAACAAGAGCATGTGCTCAAGGGTTGTCCAACGGGAAAGCAGAACGACTCGTGTTAAGGTAATATTATCTCTACTATATAAAGTGAGAGTTTCTTCCCACGCCACATTAATTGCCCTGTTTAATTGCCCTACTTAATTGCCCTGCTTAATTGCCCTACGCAAGAAACGAAGCGTTGCTTTAATTAGCCAGCTTTTGCAAGAAACGAAGCGTTAAAGATAGATGTTTGATCTTATGAAATAGTATTTTTTTTATTTTTTAATCTTTATTTTTCGTTATCAATTTTGTTTTTCGTAGCAACGCACGGGCATATAACTAGTATCTATTAAAGCGGAGAGATTTTGCGCGAGCTCGCACTAGCCACATCATCGCTGTTTTTCTTCTCCGTTCGATTGCTTTCGTCCGGTCGGGATCGCCTCGCTCGCTCGCTCAGCCGCGCGCAGGAAGGCGGGGTAGCGACGCGCGGGCAGCGGCTTGGACGCGCGTGACGCTCGCGCGGGAAGGCTTGGCAGCGGCTTGGACACTCGCGCGGCATTGCCGCGCGTAGACTACCTAGTATAGTTAATGGCGTAAAAAGATCTAGATGTAATATTTGTTTTACGAAAGAACTGTATTTGTGCCGTGCCCCACTAGATGGTGCCATGCCTGTTCATCGTGTCTAATTTTTTTAATAATACACCCCTTCCCAGTTCCACACCAACCCACCGCAGGACCCGTCCCACACCAACCCACCGCAGGACAAAAGGTAAGCAAGGCATTCCGCGTTGAGAGCATGCTCAAGGGTTGATCAACGAGAAAGCAGAACGACTCGCGGAAAAGCATTAGGATCTGTTCTTCAGTCTTGATCCCCCGTAACTCCATGCCGTCCATGGGGATGTGAGAGCCAGCCACATAGAAGAGGGAATTGATCGCTTCGTGCCTGGCATCCATCCTTAACAGGTATGTCGCGCTCAATGAACCATGGCCAATTTTGATTTGATTTGAGGGACTCTTTTCGTCCAAAAACTTCACGGGGATTTTGCACCTCGGCCGTGTAGTTCTCCGGTGCTTTTGATGCAACCCATTCCTATCTGCTTCCTTATTCATGATATGAATCACTAATTCTTCTATCAGTTAACTCTGGCAATAGAATTTAATAAAACAACTTATGTATCATCCCCAGATTTTTTCCCCGTATCTTGGTCACGAGCTAGACGAGATGCTTTATAACTAAATCATCTCTAACACAAGGCACATCAATTTTGGTCCATGGACATCTATTTTGGCCACAAATCACTGCTAATTAGTTGGTTCTTGGAAAGTACCCTTGCACTGTTAAATCTCTGTTAGATTCAAACTGAAGTTAACACTTCGGAAACAATTTTCAGGTCAGCATGCCCCCAGCGTTTGGTCTTTTTTTTTTTGTGGAAGAAAAATAGCAGGAGAGCTGCATTAATTCACTGAAGAGGGTGTAAAAAAACATTTTGGTACGGATTGCCGATTACTGGGTTTGCTAGGACAGTTTCGCACATATATGCTGCACTACCAGAAGTACCGATAGGTAGTGACTGTTGCTGCGTCGATCATCTTCTGAAGTTGTCTAGCAATTCAGTCAAAGCTATCTGGTGGTGTTTAGTGCTTTACTAGTTACTACTTTCATAAGATGGACCTTCCAGAAAGTAAGTTGTGGGAACTGATCCAAGGGGACGAGAGAGCAAGGTGGATAGCGCATAGTAATCATAGCATAAAGTGCTTCACAGAAGGCGAGATAGAAAGAATTACCAACAACTATAGCACTATTCTCGGAAGAGGTGGCTTTGGGGAAGTTTATGAAGGAGTTCTTCAGGACAACAGCAAGGTTGCAGTGAAGAGGTTTATCCGTAATGCGAAAGAAAACTTCGCCAAAGAGCTGATCGTCCACCGTGAGATCAATCACAAGAATGTGGTCAGACTCATCGGTTACTGCATTGATGAAAATGCCCTAATGATGGTCACCGAATATATCCCTAATGGAAACCTGACTGACTTTCTTCACCATGGCAACATTCCCATCCCCTTGGATACACGATTGAGGATTGCCGTTGATTGTGCAGAGGCATTGTGCTACATGCATTCGCAAATGTATACTCAGGTCATTCATGGTGATATAAAGCCTGCTAACATACTTTTAGATGACCGCTTCAATGCTAAATTATTTGACTTTGGGATATCAAGACTTGTCAATACGGACAAGACCCTATACACTGAGCATATAAAAGGGAGCATAGGTTACATGGACCCTTCATTTGTTCTGAATGGGCGTCTCACCTCGAAGAGTGATGTTTATAGTTTTGGAGTTGTTCTTCTCGAACTGATCACTAGGAAAAAGGCAACAGTTGGAGATGGGGAGATCAGCATTGTTGAAAGTTTCACCCGGTCTCTTGCAGCAGGGATCAAAAGGGTGAGAGAGATGTTTGATGCTGAAATTGCTAGTCAGAACAGCATGAAGGTTCTTGAAAGCGTTGCAAAGATAGCAGGTGAATGCTTGAGGATGGAAATGGATAGACGTCCAGAGATGATAGATGTGGCAGAACGTCTTCGGTTGCTTAGGAAAGATCAACATCAAGGGAAACAAAGGCCATCTCTATTTTCTTGGGGATGGAAGTACAAGCTAGAAGCTCCATCCGAAACGGTCATCCCAACTAAGAAAATGGATCAAGTACTAGAAGATAAACCAAATGTAGCTCAAAGTAACTCACGCTCTTCTGTCTTAACCTGGCAGCCCTCGATCGACGTCGAGGCTTTGCCACCCAACCTGTGCCGCCTTTTCTCACTAGCAGAGATGAAAGCTGCGACAAGCAACTTTGATAAGTCGCTTCTTGTTGGTGTGGGTAGTCTAGGTGAAGTTTACCGTGGAGAGATTGATGAGGGAGCAACCAAGGTGGCTATCAAGCGTTACCATCGGTTCGGTTATCTTGCTGCGGGGGAGTTTCAGGCAAAAATGGAGATATTCTCGAGGCTCTGCCACCGTCATCTCGTGTCAATAATCGGTTACTGCGAGGAGAATAATGAGATGATTCTGGTCTACGATTACATGGCTCGTGGAACTCTGCGTGAGCACCTGTACAACCACACCCAGAAGCCACCCCTTACCTGGACGCAGCGTCTGGAGATCTGCATTGGTGCCGCTCGTGGACTGCACTTCCTTCACACAGGTGTGCAGAACGCCATCATCCATCGTGATGTGACGACAGCAAACATTCTCCTGGATGAGGATTGGGTGGCCAAGGTTTCAGATTTTATATTCAATAATGGGTCATTGATGGAAAGCGGAATTACGGTGATCCTTGGTTTTCCCTTTTATTACACGATGGATGGTGAGTTTACCCGCACGCAGCGGCTAACAAAGAAATCCGATGTGTATTCTTTTGGTGTTGTGCTTTTGGAGGTCCTCTGTGCTCGGCCTGCTGGGAACCCAGATCTTCCAAGGGAACAAGTAAACTTGGTAGAGTGGGCTCTAATTTGTCAGAAGAATGGCGTCCTTGATCAGATTATCGATCCCTATATAAAGGGAAAGATTGCTCCGCTGTGCTTCAAGAAGTTTGTTGAGACTGCTGAGAAGTGTGTTGCTGATCATCGCATTGATCGTCCTTCAATGGGATATGTGCTTCGGAACCTGGAGTCTGCCCTTCAGCTGCAGGAGAGTGCAGATCACGAGAGCGGAAGCCTTGGTGGTGGGGTGTCAGCGGGGTCGGATTCAGAAAAATAGGTCATTGGAGTCGCTGGGGTCGTTACAATAACTTATAGCTTATATATGCTTATATACTAATAGAATACAATTAGATTTACATGTGATTTTGGCAAAGTCATTGGGATCATTTGACCCCACTAATTATATGCTAGATCCGCCCCTGGGTGTCAGACTATGATTTCATGGATGAGGATGAGCAAGTTGCCGCTAGTATGGGCGAAACTGAGATTATCTGAACTGGGGCAAAGCGTCGTCGTCCCGAGCAGTATATAATGTTGTTAATGAAATGATGAACCCCAAGGAGCGGTGAGGTCAAACTGGCTCCATCTGTTTACTTCAGTTTCAGCGTGTTTTCATGACCTACTTTGCGCTGTTGATGCTCTCACAAACCGAGGATCCATGTCAGAGAATTGTTCCGTACGAGTATCACGTATGTCTTTATGTCTTGCTTTCTATTTTCTTTTATCCAGTGTTGTAACGGGTTTGCCTGATTACTGGCCTGTACTCTGTACTGTATCACCGCGTGCTATTGATCCATCGAGTAGACATGTGAAATAAAGATTCTGTGCTTTGGTCCATCAGGTAGATAGACGTCACGGAAGGAGGTTTCATCATGCAACGATTATTTTGCCCTTCCTGTGGCTGTCCTCGTCCCGACGGATCTCCTCGATCCGCCGCACGACCTCGGACATTGCTGGCCTCGACATTGAGCTAGCCGTCTGTTCGCACTAAAAACTAGGGTTCTTAGCTTCAAACATACGAGATAAACACCGGGTTTGCAGAGCGTGCCAATCGATTTGACCTATAATCGATAAGATAATGGAATAGTGAGCGTAATCAGCCGATAACAGAAGTTATTGGCTTGACACCGATTGGCTACAGGCCGATCGGGAGATAACTAAACTAGCCGATGAGGGCTAAACCGAGGGTAGAGATTGATCAACTTTGAAAGGCGATGCGCAACAAACAAAGTAGATCGAACCTAGAAAATAAGTCGACGAGAACAATAAATTGGCGACGCGTAGCTCTTTAATGATCTCAACGGCTTACAGAGGAAAGATTGCTACAAGACTAAAAAAACGTAAAAGAGTAAAAAGGTTTGTGTGGATGTTGACTGATTCCCTTTCGTCTTCCGGCTCATCCCCTCTTATACACCTTGGCCGATCCGAGTCCTGCATGGATACGACAATTGGCTCCGTATCGGCCACGATTCGATCTTTTCCCTTTTCCGTTTTGGCAACTGAATCCTAGTTGATCACGGTATACTTCGATTCTGTCCGTATGCGTCAATCTTTCCGTATTGCGGATAGGGGCAATATTTTCCGTATATGCCGAATTTTGGTGCAAACATATGCCCCTCATTTTTGGAAGATAACTTGTTGTCTTCCAAAAATAGCGTCGGCTATTCTCTTCGTCAGCATCCTGCGAGAACTTCCTCGATAACCGCAATAATTGATGGTGCCGTAAAAACCTCGGTGCGCTTTTAATGCTCGAACTGTTCCCGCCTATTCATCGCAGTATAAATATGTGGATCCCTCCATGGTCATTCTCACGCTTTCATGCTCTCGAACCAGTAGCAATCGGCCTTTGCCCTTCTACTGACCCCCTTTCCCAAGTCAGCTGAATGGACTCTTCTTAGGTACTCATCCCGATCCCCAATAGCGATGATCAATTCTACCTAGGGCCGGTAGGGAGTATAGAAGCTGATTCTGTTATTAACAAAGAAATCCCCCGTCTTTCTTTATCAGCTGCTGGTTATAATGTGAAAGAGTGGGGCAAGAGTTTTAGAGCTCGGCCGACACCGCTTAAAGGATGAAGGTCTTGACAATTAGGGTGTCGGCCCAGAAGAGCATAAAGTGGGAGCAGATGGGAATAGCCGAGTGTATCCCTCTAAGTTGGGCCGATCCGGAAGCCAATGAGCCCTTAGTGGCCACGGCATGCTATTTCTGGTCTGACTCCTTCAATGCTTTCCTCTTCCCTACTGGCCCGATCGGCCCAACCCTCCTGGACATGGCTCAGTTGTGCTGCCTAAGGCCGAATGGTGAGCATTTATCGGCTTTCAGTGGCAAACCTATGTACAAACTTATTCAGACCAAGGGTGAGGGGTGGCAGAAATACATCCAGCACAACAACAAAGTGAATGGTCTTGTATCGGACGAAGAGCATGTGGCTTTCCTCACTTTGTGGTTGGACAGGTACCTCTTCTGTGGAGCTTCTCTCGGACCGACGCAGGTGTACCAGCTCTTAGCAAAACAGTTAGTAGAGGGCCGTCGGCTTGCACTGGGCAAGATTCTTCTGGGGTTGTGTACCAAATGATGCATGTGATTCAAAGCAGGCTTTCTCAGGGTTTTCCAATCATATTATCGGCAATATTGGCGGACCGCTTTGGTTTATTCAAATCTGGCTTCACTGTCTTTTTAGCCGATCATTTTTCTCCGATCCGTCAGAATATCCAGGTTTTCCTAGAGAAAACTATCCTGAAGGATCAGCCCCCCAATACACAGCTTGAAGATCTCAAGGGGAGAAGTACATGATGTGCTCTGCTGGAGAAGTGAAAATGTCATCAGCTGGTTTTTACAAGTACATGTCCTTTTTCCTAAGTCTAGATCGTGTCGGTTTCGATCAACAAGATTTCTTTAGCTACACCAATCTAGTCGATTTTCCACGCCCCTCTTTTTTCCACTTGGAAGCCGACAGTTCTTCTATGTCTCAATCGTCCCTTGATCTCTATAAGCTTTTTATTTCCCCTAGCATACTTCTCGCAGGGCTGAGCACGAGGAATAAGACCTTTTAGCCTTCTTATGAATTTTACCATCCCTCTATATACGCTCGCCAACTGGGTTTTGGTCAAGTGGTCCCTAGCTTACCTCTTCTTGAACTAGTTCAGCCAAGGACCAGGGTTACTAACAAAACGGTTGCTGACATCATTCTTGAACTGGCCGATGAGCTACAAATCACCAGACTTCAGTGTTTTATTCTTAATACTCGCCGATCTAGCCGATACACCGCCTGGTGGTCTTTAGTGGTTGAAGCCCTTCTTTTGGACCGAGCTCCGTCGGCTATCCTTTCTTCATTCTTGCCCGACTATCGTGAGCCGACGGTAGATCCCAGTGCTTCAAGCAAAGATAGATCCTCGGGTTATACTAACTCATCGATAGCCGTAGAGGTACTATCTTGAGTAATTGCGAAAACATTGTCCCGTACCAATGTCTGGTCGGTTAACAATCTTCATTCTATTCTGCAGGCTCAATCGTCGAAGACGTGCAGTAAAAGGGCTGCTTCATCGGCTCCTTCCGGGAGTGCCCAATCAACCAGGAGGCCCCACCAGTCGGTAGGCCTTACGGGTTACACGTCTGGCAACCTGGGCATAAATAGCCCTTTGCTCTCTGATATCGAGAAGCAGCAGCCCCCGACTAGTAAGTTTTTTGTTAAGAGCCCTCATCTTCTTGCACCTTATCTTACCCGATCCATTCTTTCAGAAAAGGCTACCAGAAAATACACGGTGACTGTGGAGAGGCCGGCCCAGACCACAGAGCAGGGCGACGAAACTTCCCATGGCGGATCGGCTACTAAGGTGCGTTGTTCTGTGTCGCATTCTCTTTGTATTCCTCTGCATCTGACTCCATTCATCTCGCAGTAGTAATCGCCGTTGGCACAGGCAGTCGATACTTTGGCTAAGATTCAAGAGACTTCGGTTGTCTTTCCACCGCCGATTCCAACTCCAGCCCTAGTGCCACCTTCTTCTCTGATCTCAAAGGCGGATCTGGCCGACCTGTTGGGATTTTCCTTAGATGACTTGAATGATCCAGAGGTATTGGCTACCGATGACTACCCGGCTGACATCCGCAGGATCATCGACGTGTCGGTCGTGGCATCGGCTGTTGTCACTTCGGCGCCTGGCACGCAGGAAAGGCTTAATCGCCTATTTCATTAAGTGATGCAGCCCGAAGCCCAGCTCTTAGCTGACGCTCAGCCACTACGGAACGCCATGGCTGATGTGCAAGCTGACCTTCCTCCCGCGGTTATGAGCGCTCTTTTGGACGTCTGTCACCTTGATGACCGGAAGGAGGAAGTGAATGCTGCGAAGTCTAGGATCGCCCAGAGGGAAGCACAACAAGCCGATCAGGAGCTGCTGGATAATCTGGTGGCCGACGCCAAGTTGCAGAAGAAGGAATTTAATGAAGGTGCTGCTGCCCTCAAATTGATGAAGAACGAGATCCAAGATTTAGAATCGGCCAAAAAATCACTTGAAGAAAAGTTGGCTGCCATAGTTCAGCAGCTTGCCGAGTGCCAAGTGCGTGTCACCGGAACAGCTTCTTCACTGTCAGACAAAAAGAAGCGGATTGGCGAAGTACACGCAAAGGTCAAGCAGGAATCGGCCAAGATTGTTGCTGTTCCTGGCAATGCGGCAGTCGATCAGCAATTGGTGGACAGTGTCCAGGCGACCATCGGCAAGGCGGTGGCGGCGTTGTCGGGCCTGGGAGCTCGTTTGCCCGGATCTGGGCTGTAAATGTTTAACTTTTCTTAGTCGATCTGCGTAATTTTGAGTGACTTATGATGTCGATGTCACCTGGTTGGCTGTTTAATCTTTTAAACTTGTGCTTTTATAACCGACTGTTTAACCAATTCGTTATTGAATACGTGCACATTTCTTCGCAATCGGCTAATTAGCCGATTCGTCTACTCGAAGTTAGGATCCGATCCAAACTCTAGGGTGGTACGCTTTTAGATATTTTCCATTGATTGCCTTTGGAAAAGTGGATCCTTCGAGGGTTTCCAGTATGTACGAGTTGCCATCGACTAGCCGATTTATTTTATACGGTCCTTCCCACTTTGGTGACCATTTGCCGAATCGGTTGTCTTTAGACCCGACTGGCAATATTGTTTTCCAAACCAAATCGGTTTCACCGAAAGTTTTAGGCACGACCTTTTTGTTATACGATCGGGCAACTCTTTCCTTATTTCTTTTAAGCCGATCCAATGTGGTCAGCCTTAATTCCGCTAAATCATCCAAGTTATCAAGCATCAATTCCTTGTATTCATCGGCTATTAAGCTGTCCTGTTTGGACACCCTAACCGAATCAATGTTAATTTCTATGGGTAGAACGGCTTCTTGTTCATATACCAACTGGAATGGAGATAATTTGGTCAATCCATGATAAGCTAGCCGATATGCCCATAAAGCCTCTGATAACGTCGAGTGCCAATTTCGCGGCTTTTCTTCAATCTTCCTCTTTATCAATTTTATCAGTGTCTTG
Source organism: Rhipidocladum racemiflorum (assembly GCA_036346355.1). Classification (NCBI taxonomy): domain Eukaryota; kingdom Viridiplantae; phylum Streptophyta; class Magnoliopsida; order Poales; family Poaceae; genus Rhipidocladum; species Rhipidocladum racemiflorum. The sequence goes on along the minus strand of CM070580.1, from coordinate 34,495,468 downwards.
TTTGACAACTCGGCTCGTCTATTAGCCTGAGCGTAATAAGGTGAAGAATTAAGTAACTTGATACCCAAACTCTTTGCAAAGTCTTGGAATTCTTTAGACATGAATACTGTCCCTTGATCGGTTGTAATCGTTTGCGGGATACCAAACCTATGTATGATGTGCTCATTAACGAAGCCGATCACTTCGGAACTTGTGATTTTCTTAAGTGGTACGACCTCCACCCATTTCAAAAAATAGTCCGTTGCAGCGAGAATGAATTTATGGCCTTTACTAGATGAAGGAAATATTTGGCCGATTGCATCTATCCCTCATCCTCTGAACGGCCATGGTTTGATGATTGGATGTAAAGCCGATGCTGGTACGGACTACACATTGCCGAACTTTTGACATATTTGGCAGCCTTTATAGTATTTGAAGCAATCCTCTAACATTGTCGGCCAAAAGTATCCCGTTCGTCTCAGCATCCATTTCATTTTATGGGCTGATTGGTGAGATCCACAAATCCCTTCATGCACTTCTCCCATTGCTACCTTGGCTTCTTCGACCCCAAGACATCTCAAAACCAAACCTTCCATTGTTCGGAAATACAATGTTTCTTCTACCACAACATATCTCAACGCTTTCTGCCGGACTTTTCGCTCAGTCGGCCTTGACGGGTCTAATAAGTAATCCCATATTTCTGTTCTCCAGTCGACAGGTTGGGCACACATGACCGATCCATCAATCGACTCGGTCGCCTCCTATCGGCTTTTGCTTTTATATCCCGATGCCCATTGCTCCAATATGTTAGCTTTGTCATTCATTTCTCTAGGGATATGTTCAATAGAGAATGTTGTAAACGTTTCAATGATTTGAAGGCATTAATGTAAATACTGAGCCAACACTTCATCATTGCATTGATACTCCCCTTTGACCTGTCACACGATTAACATCGAATCTCCGAAGGCTTCTACGCTGTTTACCCCGATACCTTCCAGCAATTGTAGCCCTTTTAGCAGTGCTTCGTACTCGGCTTGATTGTTGGAATGTTGACTATTAAGCCAATACATGAATTCAAATATTTTCCTTTTGGGCGAGATTAATACTATGCCGATGCCTTCGCCTTCTTGGCAAACTGACCCGTCAAAGTACAATTGCCAAGGAATAACATCGGCCATCCCTGTAGTACTTCCTGTAAGAAAATTGGCTATAGCCTGCCCTTTGACGGCTTTAGCTGACTCATTCGTGAGATCAAACTCGGTTAAAGAATATGCCCATTTTCCAAGCCGACCTCATAGAATTGGTGCAGATAGTATATATTTGATAACGTCGGTTTTGCATACTATGGTGCACTTTGATGTCAAGATGTAATGTCTCAATTTTGTGCAAGCAAACTACAGGGATAAACATAATTTTTCTACCACAGGATACCTGATTTCAGCATCTAGGAGCCGTCGACTTAAATAAAATATAGCGTGTACCTTGCCATCGGCTTATTGCGTCAGAACTGCTCCTATCGCATCTTCTTCAACCGATATGTACAACTTGAAAGGCAAACCATTCTTTGGCGCAACCAACACCGGGGGCTGCATCAGATAACCTTTTATATCATCAAAAGTTCTCTGCTGATCGGCTCCCCACACAAATTCTTGGTTGTCTTTTAGTTTCAGCAATGGGGTGAAAGCACGAATTCAACCGGACAAATTTGAAATGAAGCGTCGTAGGTAATTGATCTTGCCTATCAATACCTGTAGCTCTTTTTTATTTGTCGGTGGCTTGGTATCGGCTATAGCTTTAACTTTTGCCTGATTAACTTCAATCCCTTTTTCATGCACCACAAACCCAAGAAATTGTCCAGCCGATACCCCAAAAGCGCATTTGAGAGGATTCATCTTCAACCCATGTGCCATTGTGCTCTCAAACATTTTTTCCAGATTGGCTAAATGTTGCCGATCCTCTTTTGACTTTACGACAACATCATCAATATAAATTTCTACAGTATGGCCGATTAGGTTGTGGAAGATATGGTTCATAGCACGTTGGTACATGGCCCCAGCATTTTTCAAGCCGAATGTCATTACGGTCCATTCGTAAAGCCCCAGTGCCCCTGGGCGCCTAAAGACTGTTTTGGGTATATCGGCTTCTGCCATGAATATTTGATTATATCCGGCATTCCCGTCGAGAAAGCTTATGATTTTATTTCCTGATGTAGCATCGATAAGCATATCGGCTATTGGCATCGGATACTTGTCTTTTGGCGTGGTTTTATTCAAATCTCTAAAATCTACGCATACTCGAAGTTTGCCATTTTTCTTCTTTACGGGGACGATATTTGAGACCTACTCGGCGTATCGGCAAGGCCTGATAAATTTGGCTTCCAGTAATCGTTCTACTTCTTCTTTTATAACATCGTGCAGTGCAGGATTAAATCGCTTTGGATATTGTTTAAATGGCCGATACCCGGCTTTTATAGGTAGCCGATGCTCAACTAGCTGTCGGCTTAAACCCGGCATCTCGTAATATTCCCATGCAAAACATTCTCTATATTTTCTAAGTATTTCGACCAACTTTGCTTTATAGTCTGGATCTAATCTATCTCTTACAAAAGTTGGTCTTTTCCTATCGCCTTCTCCAATATCGACTTCGAGTAAATTAGCGGAGGTAAAACCTTGCCCTCATCTTTCTTCTTTGAAGTCCTCAATAGCCTCCTCGTATTCTTCTCCTTGCCGATAACTCCTCATCTTCTCCTGTAATTTTGCTATTGTTTTGGACTCCATCTTCTCACAACTTCGTTTGTCCGATTAAATGTATTGGGTTTGACGCTGATCGGCCTTAAACCTGTTTTCTCGATGCAGATAAAATCGCAGTCATCCTAGACTTTTCCCGATATGCACTCAGCTTCTTCGTGCTACCAGTTAGCATCTGGACTAGCCATGGCGATATGAGCTGATGTATCGGCTGATACAACTTCAACTTCATCGTTATTCCATTGCACAAGTTTGTGATGAATAGTCGATGGGATGAAGCAATTAGCATGGATCCAGTCTCGTCCGAGAAGCACGTCGTAATTGCCCTTAGCTTCTATCACGAAAAACGCAGTTGGCAAAGTTTTACTGCCGACTGTCAGCTCTGTCGTCATCACGCCCTTCGCTTCGGTAGGATCTCCTGTGAAATCGTTTAACACCAAGTTGGTCTTGATCAGATCCTCGTCGGCTTTACCCAACTTCCTGAATGTGTTTAAATGCATTAGGTTTACTGTTGCTCCACCGTCGACTAACATCCTCGATATTGGTCGGTCATTGATATAACCTTTGAGATACAACAGCTTCAAATGCCGATGCATGTCCTGAGGTTTCTCGAACACGGTGTCCTGCGCACCAAGGCACAACTGGGCGAACACTCCCTCAGCCGATTCAGTCTTAGTCTTGAATTCTGTGGGCAATGTAAACACCATGTTGATGTCTATTGGCGGTGTGTCATCTCGAATCATTGGGGATATGGAATCGATCGATTAGTCTGAATCACTATCGGTTTGATCTTTCTTCTTCCATTCTCGTCTTATGGCTGGTATTGGCCGTAGTTTATTGAAAACCTGATCTCTTTCTTTTTCTTCTTTGACCTCCCTTTCTTCCTGCGTCTTTAGCCGTTGGAGATGCCTGCGCTGCGATTTGCTAAGGCCCAAGGGACACCATCTCGGCTTGGGCTCAATTGGCACTCGGATTTTTCCACCCAGGTTGTTTACTTTGCTGTTAGATTCCGGCCTGGCAGTGTTGTTGGAAATTGGCGCTTTTGGGGTCTTGGAGAACTCGTCTTGTTTCGGCATTGACAATCTTTCATGGATCGGCCTTTTGCTTTCTGATCTCAGCCGGTCGCGCACTGGCCTGGATAACCTATCTTTAGACGATCGATTTGACCATTCCCTGATTGGGTGTTGCATGGGACACGATAGTACTATGGGTAAGGTCATTGTTTTTTCCCAGCAAAATTGCCAAAAGGGGCATTGCCAATGAGCTTCTTCCTCACTACTTGGCCGATAATAGCTATTTGGCCAGTAGTACTCTCTTAGCCGACAGTATTCAGCCGGTGGAAATATCCTGGTCGACGGGAATGTTGCTGCCAGTAGCTTATCCTTTCATACTTTTCCAGGAGTTGCGAGAAAGTTGGTTCAATTTTGAGGTTGGGTTTTCTCGATGGGGTTTTTTCCGCCTTGTACCATTTTCCAATCTCCAATTCTCCCTTCGGCTTTACCGTCCTCTAGCTTTGACCATTCTGGTCGGCTTCTATTTGTATAGAGCCGATGGTGATTTGCACTGTTTCGTCCCCATTAGTGCTCGACCGAACTTCAACCTTTTTGCGTTGGCTTGATGTCTTCTTCCATAGGTTCTTTTCCTTTCCGTGAGCATTAAACCACGTTGATTTGGAAAGGGTTCACATCTATTTGCATAGCCGACTCATCCGCAAACTTCAAGCGCCCATCAGCAATAGCCGATTGAATCTGTTGCCAAAAAATATTGCAATCATTAGTATTATGTGAAAAAGAATGATGCCACTTACAATACCTTCATTTTTTTGATCTCATCAGCCGACGGGATAACATGTCCTTCTGGTAATTTTATAAGTATTTCCTGTGACAGTAAATCAAATATTCTATCGCATTTTGATATGTCAAAGGAATATTTGACCTCTGCTTTTCTTCGTCAGTTTAAGCCAAGGGCAAACGAGTGGTTTTTTGGGGCCCTTAATCCACTCGGGTATATTTACATCTGCTTCATCGTCTTCGGACGTTTCGTTTGAACTACACTCGACCATATTTACTTTACCTTTTTCACTATTATTTGTCCTAAACTTATCTTTAAACCCTTTATTCGAATATCGGCTCTCTTGTGTCGATAAACGATGAAGCAAATGGCCTAAATCAGTGAATTCCTGCCCCGCAAATTTCTCCTTCAGGGGCGGAATTAATCCTTGAAACGCTAAATCAGCCAATTGGTCATCGGGTAACATAACACTAAAGCATCTGTTTCGCACGTCTCTGAACCTCCTAATGTAATCGGAAACAGACTCGTCGAATTTCTGCCTGACCGAACTTAGATCAGAAATCCTTAGTTCAGTGGTCCCAAAGAAGAAATATTCGTGAAATTAGCTTTCCAAATCGTTCTAAACATGAACCGAATTTGGTGGTAAATTGGTGAACCACGTAAAAGCTGTTCCTTACAAGGACAACGGGAACAATTTGAATTTTAACCCGTCTGACTGGGCTGCTTCACCGCATTGAGCAATAAATCGTCCGACGTGTTCTAGAGTGGTTACAGAATCATCGCTCGAAAATTTGGCAAAATCTGGGATCCTATAATTATGTGGGTAGGCCATGCGGTCGATGTAATCTGGATATGGTTTCCTATAGCCGATGACCCTCCCCTTGGGCTGCAAACCAAATTGGTCCCTTAATACAGCAGCAATTTGTTCTGCCCAATTAACATTATCGTCTTGTGGTGCTACATAACCTTGCCAGTTATCATAGTTTATGCCCTACCCCCCGAGTGCGAACTCGGGTTGTCGGCCGAACCGCATCGCTGGATGCCTGGGTAATTGATCATAATCGTTGTTTCTTATAGCCGATACTTCAGGCACAGGTACAAAAGGTTCAACATATGAAACTACTTTGTGTGGTACTTGGTTTCTGGGCATAGTCCCTTGGAATTGAGAGACCTTATCTATTCCAATCGGCCAAGAAGCCGATTGACCGAACCCACTAGCTGAGGGTATGTCGGGTAAGTTTGTTGTGTTCATCTTCGCTCCATCTGTGTGCCCGTGGTAACGTGCGACACCACCTACATGAGTGCTAGGTTTTAACACAGTGGGTTGGGTCGGCATCATTAGGGGTGTCGGAGCCGACGCATTTTCTGTGTTAGTATTTGACGGTATCGAGTACACTGGGTATGTCGGGAGAGGCTGTAACGGGTCTAACAGACTCCCAGATACAGCTAATTCCTGAGCAATTGTTTTAACACTATTTTCAATCATCGGCTTTAATGTGGAGACTAGAGTCGATGATTGATTGATCAGTGCGTGATGTACAGATTGTTCAATCATATTGGATAAATCAGCTTGGCCAGGTATATATCGACTTACCGGGTCAGTAGGGAGGTCAACAATAGGATCGATAGTTGGAAGTGCAACCCTTTGAGTAACTCATCGTCGTGTCTTTTGGAAGCACTTTAACAGCGCTGCTTTTTGATCTTCAATTTCTTTTTGCTGCTCAGGAGTTAAATCGGCCAAAGTAGGCGCGGTTATTGCATATGCATTAATGTCGGCGGTAGCTGTGGATTTTTCAGTTGATGACATGATCGATTTCCTTTTTCTTTGTCCCACCAGGCGTGCCAAAATATGTTCGCACTAAAAACTTGAGGTAGGGTTCTTAGCCTCAAACATACGAGACAAACGCCGGGTTTACAGAGCGTGCCAATCGATTTGACCTGTAATCGATAAGGTAATGGGATTGTGAGCGTAATTAGCCAATAACAGAAGTTATCGGCTTGACACCAATCGGCTACAGGCCGATAAGGAGATAACTAAACTAGCCGATGAGGGCTAAACCGAGGGTAAAGATTGATCAACTTTAAAAGGCGATGCGCAACGAACAAAGTAGATCGAACCTGGAAAATAAGTCGACGAGAACAATAAATTGGCGATGTGCAGCTCTTTATTGATCTCAACGGCTTAAAGAGGAAAGATTGCTACAAGACTAAAAAAACCGTAAAAGCGTAAAAAGGTTTGTGTGGATGTTGACTGATTCCCTTTCGTCTTCCGGCTCGTCCCCTTTTATACGCCTTGACCGATCCGAGTTCTGCATGGATACGACAATTGGCTCCATATCGGCCGCGATCCGATCTCTTCCCTTTTCCGTTTTGGCAACTGAATCCTAGTTGATCACGGTATACTTCGATTCCGTCCGTATGCATCAATCTTTCCGTATTGCGGATTGGGCCGATATTTTCCGTATATGTCGAATTTTGGTGCAAACACCATCCCTGGTAGGTGCAGAGCAACCTAAGGCGAGTTCCAGCAGATGTACCATTGCTTCCTCTTCGGTTTCGGCCCAGTGCTTCCCAACGAGCTCCGCGTCGAACACCGAGAATTTCCAGCCGTCCTCCCCATTGATGACCGCTGACAACCATCACGGCAGGCTTAGGCTCGGCTTTGGGTCCATTCCGGTGAGCAGCTTGAGCAGCAGGACACCGAGGCTGTACACGTTGGCTTTCTGGGAGACCGCGGTGACCTCCGTGTCGCAGACGCAGTAGCCGGACGCCTGACTCTGGAGGTGAATGAAGGGCCGATGAGAGTAGGGAGGCCGTGCTCGGAGACGCGCACCTGGTGGGTGCCTGTGAGGAGGATGTTGGAGGACTCGATGTTGCTGTGGCAGGATGCTCCTCCGGCCGGGACGCCACGGCCCGTGCGGCGGTGAGGGCGATGGCCATCCGCTGCTCCCAACTCAGCGGACTCCGGTCGGAACCCCAGTTTCCTAAACAACCGAACGTAATGCATCCGATAGGTCCAAACGAGTTCCAGGCATAGTTCAAAATCTCGATAGAAATTTTGGATTTTCCCTTGATAATTTTTTTTCTAAAGTGTCACATTGCTACAGTATTTTTAGTGAATTTTGACCAATTTCATCGAGATTTCAACCGTTCAACCGAAACTACTACAAAATCAATCAGATTTATAATGTTTTTAGGACTAAAATATATATGAATATTATGTATAAGAGCTTGCTAATTGACAACTTTGATTGAGTGTTAGGATAGTTGGCTTTCACCCGATAGACCTGGTTTCAAAGAGAGATCCAGATTTTGAGTCCCAGTAACGGAATTTTTTTTATTTGGCTTGTTGATCAGGCAGTAGGAATGTACTAGGATGCAAGAAGCAAGTGGAAACCTCAGGACGAGAGAGGAGTGGACTGGAGGTTTGAACCGTTGGATCCGCCTGGACTGGAGTAGATTGGATTGGATCATCCTGTCGCGGGAGCTAAATGAATACTGCACATTTATTGCTTTCCTTTCTCTCATCGATCCGGTCTTCGAATCGGCGGTGATTGCTCTCGGTGCTTTCCAGATTGGATTGGATGGATTGATTGACTTCCGAAGTGAGCCGAGCTCCGATTCAGATCAGTGATTCAAGGAAAGAGAAGCGTGTGCAAAAAAAAAATGTGCTTCTATGCTTTCTTTAGTTACATAAATATTAAAATATAAATAAATGGTAGATGGTGATTATTTACTCTTTCGTTTGCTTAAACATTTATACAACTTGTATTAAAAAGAAAGGCATAAAAGCACTACTCAAAAAATTTAGGGCTTGTTTGGATGTTAGTGTAAAAAATCCTAGGGAATAAAATCCCTAAAGGGATTTTGAAGGGCACATTAAATCCCTCACAATTCCTTGGGAAAATAAACCCTCCTAGAAAATATTCCTTGCCATCATTTGGAAGGCACAGGGATGAAAATCCCGAACATTAAAAAATTTCAAAAAAATCAGAAAAAAATCTAGAAAAATTCAGAAAATTTAGGGGAAAGTATTTGACAAGATCCTTACATTCACATATTCAAATTAGATCCATACAGGCATTCACACATAGGTAAAATCCAAACAAGATAGTGTTACGTGCATCTGTAGCATCCATACATGAGTCTAATTCATGCAAAAGTCGAATTTAATCACACGATAGAAAAATAACATGTCAAATGAGTTTGATTTGAAGCATGATGGTCTTCCCGTCCTGCTCTACAATTTGTATTTTCTGCAATAATTTTCAAAGACTTATTGCTGTGCCACAAAGTAAATTTAATTCCAAAGTAAAACAATGAAAAATATACGTACAAAATCAACTCCAATTGTATGAGTCGTCCTAACTACAGAAGGAAAGTACATCAAAATCCCACCTCATCAAAATCTATTAGCAGAGTGTTCTACTCCGAAATGCATGCATCCATTAATTTGTTTCAGTCGCATTTGACCATACCCTTACATCTACACATTCAAATTAGATTCATACAAGTATATTTTTCCTAGCACAATGTTAATTCATAAAAGAGGACATATCCACACTATCAATTCTGAATCACAGAAAAATATCAGTCCATGGAAAAAATATGTGCTTGGTTTTGACTACCACCATCCACCCCATTGCTCAATTTCTTAAGAGTTAATTAAACAGATACATATCAGTCCATGGTTTAGAAAATAGTGCTCATGGTCACGCATTTATAGCTAATAGAAGGGCCGGAATGAAGTTGATGCCACCATTCTCATTAGATACTATTGGGTATATCAAGAAGCCAGTAGATAGCCGAGAAACAAAGCCACCAAACCCAAAAGCAATTTTCCCAGTGCAGCCAACTACACTTCTAATACAACAATTGTGGATGTGTAATTTCATTTGTGTTTAATTAGCCATATGAAACCAAATAGTAAGTTTATGCACAACCGACGAATGAGACCATCCTGTTCTATCATGCTAAAGAATAGGGAGAAATGGCCCACCCAGCTTATTAAAGTATTGTGAATGTCTATCATATTTGAATGAACAAGTGTTTATTCCCAGGGGAATATTATAGTACAGAACAAAGAAATAATTTTGAGATTCTGATCTCTATGTGTAAAGTTCTGAAACAAAGGAGTATGTACATAAAATTGGAAAAGAGAAGCACATACTTGGTGTCACTTACAGTGGAAAGACAGACTCAACTCCCACACCAGCTCCTAATCTACGCAGTCTAAAAGTTGTATTGATCCCAGTATTGTGCCTTGCTATGACAACAGCAACGATTTTCCTTCCTATGATACAATCTATAAAGTTATTTGACAAGATACTACAATATAATATAAAATGCAGAAATTAGGCTCAAGGAAATTCAACAACAAACTGTACAATAGTACACATGTATATTCAGAATGTAAGGATGGAAATTTAACAGCAAAATTCCTCCTTGCTTCTACTTGAAGCAAGCCAGCATAAAAAATAATCAATTCACGGACAAATATATTATCATACATTGTATTCCTCCCCGATTCATGTCTTTGCATTATAGAACCAATTTGATAATTGTAATCCTTTTATCTAAATTATTTGATTTATGCATTGAGTTAAAGATATTCCATGATAGTGTGCAATGCTTGTTCTACTACATAAAGATGTCCAAATATAATCAGAATGATGGTTATTCTTGTATGAATATGTTCAATTCATTACAAACAATTGTATCAATCAGGTATGCATCTAAACATCGTCATCTCATAAAGCATTGTCTCACATGCACCAATCATCGTTCAACTCACCACAACAAAAGCAAAAGCATAGCCTAGACCAGTAAGTTAGAGGTGGAGGGGATTCAATCTTACATGGTGTTGGGTCTGAGCGGAGAAGAGTGAGGTCATGGGATACCAGTGGAGGTCCCCCAAGACCGACATGGCCAACGACGGCACCATGGCGGCAAAGTTGAGCGGTGGCAGTGTTGGGCGCTTGTGGGAGAGTTGCAGCCGTGAGGAGCCATGGAGAGGCTTCAGATCGAAGTAGATCGAGGTCAGGGAGAGGGGGAAACCAAGGAGGAGCTCACCCATGGCCTACGATCGCTGGCGGCGGCGCTCAGGCGGATTGAGCAGTGGATCTCAAGGGAGTCGGAGGAGGACATCAAATTGGTGAGGCTGGTGGCATGGAGGCGGAGGGAGGGAGGCACCTGATGGCGGACAGGGAGGGGGAGTGCAATGGCGGAGGGAGGAAGACGCATCAATTGCGCGAGGAGGAAGAAGATTGTGACACGAGAGGAGTTCACGGGGGAGAAGTTCCCCATGTGAGAAGGCGATGATTTTTTTCCCATGGAAATGAAGGGGATCGATCCAGGGAATCGACCTTGCTCTGTCATCCAAATGGCCAATTCAACCGACCCGAGGAAATTTCCCACAGGGATTTTGAACCACGGGATCGAGCCGAGATCCCGGCTGGGAAGGGTGCTCCCAAACAAGCCCTTAATGTTGAGAGTGGGATTTAAACCCACTCCTTGGACCAATCAGATCTGTTCCATCATCAAGTCTTAAATCGGTTCATTAATCGATTTGCTTGGTGTTTGTTCCTCTTGCCGATTGCAAGATCAAATCGGCTGGCATGCTCGCGAACCAAAATTGAATCCGGCGTTCTCGTGTGTAGGACGTGATCAACCCGTTGTCATATTTTTTGTGCCAACACCAGCGTAATCCAAAAAGAGTGAGGTCCAAGTCTGGTCCGGGCCAAATAAAAGCCTGGGGTTTGATTTGGGCCTTTATTTAGACAAACTATTTGTTTGATGAGTTGACAGTTTGCTGTACAATATTCAAATGATAGAACTAGATCTATAATTACATATAATTACGTATCTCATTTACTGGAAGTAGAGGTTGAAAGTTAAAACTTAAAGTATATAGCTGAAGTATGTAAAATAAAAATGAAAACATTAGTGTTAAAAACAATATCAATTAGTTTACTTAACTGATGGTGAGAGATTTAGTATAAAAATATAAGGTATAAGTTTGGTCTAATTTAACCTAAATCTGATTCAAATAGCTAAAATAAGAACAATCTATTTTCAATTTTGAACTAACCTAATCTAAAAATCTACTGATCAAATCCAGTAGAGTCCCTACCTCTAGCCGAGTTGATGGACGTACGCCACGGCGCGTGCGGCATGGCGGTGTTCGCTGCTCCCAGCTCATCGGAGTCCTGTCGGAACCCCAATTTCCTGAACAGCCGAACGTGATGCATCAACGTCTAAACAGAGTACACAGTGTAGGAGAGAGAGAGAGAGAGAGAGAGAGCAAGATGATTAGATGAGTGTGACAAACATTACCGTGCAGGAGCTCTCTCGCTACCCATGGGCATGCTATCGTACAGTAGCACTATCACATCCTCGATAAAGTAGTACCCACGCAGCGGCACGACGTGCTCATTCTCAATGGCGCCCATCGTCATGATGCGCGCCTCCGGTAGGTCCACGAGATTTGGCCTTAGCCTCTTCACCACTAGGAAGCCACCGCTCTTCGGACAGAGTTCCAATGTAGTTGATATGGGAGGATTGCTCAACGGTGCAATGCTACAGTACAAACCTGTACAGTACTTTTATTACGGTATTTTTGGTAAAATTTGGAGCGTTGATTTTTGATCCAATAAAGATATAGAGACCGTCTAAGTTACAATTATCATCTACCCTGAACATTGCCCGATGCTTCCAGCAGGTCATTCACATCTAGTTGAAGCGCCGTCTCCTTCGAGCCGAGGCTGAAAATTCTCGAGCTCTCGCCACTTCTTGGATTTGCCATGGCGGCGGCACCCGTTTATTTCCCTTGGTTCTCGCTGGTGCAGCTGGTTTGTTCTTCCATCTGTAAGATCAAGGCATACCAAGAAAAAAATGAATTGGTACAAAATAACATCTAAATCTTACTTTTTACTAATTCTATAGATTAATAAAATAAAGAACAAACTGAAAAAATCAATCTAGGATAATCCAAGACTTTGAAAAAAAAAAAACACGCGTTGCCACAATCTTCGTCGCATCGTCGCTGCCAGGCCGAGCAATCCCGGCGTTGTTTCCGCGCTGATCAGGCCTACCAAGGCCCACGCCACCTTACGGCGCCTCCTCACCACGGCTGCCGCGCGTGTTCGCCAAGGCCCGAGCTCCGCTCAAGCTGGCCGGGCCTGTACCGTCAAGTGTACACGCCATGTCGTCCTATCGTGTGGCATGTTGGCCGTTACACTGTACTCCCTCTGGTTTGGTAATATCTGTCGTTTTGGACATCGATACGGTCTTTAATGGGCTGTTTGGTTGCCTTCTCTCGCGAGCCTGGTCTATTCCACTCAGCCAGGCTGATGGGATACAGGATGCACAGATGCAGAGACGGTGTTTGGTTGAGTGTTTAGGAGGCAAGTATTTTGAAATTTAAATATTTTGAAATTTATATAGCAAGTGTGGTCTAGTTTTGTTCGAAAAAATGTCAGGAACCCATTTTTGAAATCGGTTCGGTAATCGGAGATGCTAATCAAAAGATATAAACAAAAAAGAAAAAAAAGAAACTTACATACCCACGTGGCACCACATGCATGGTTGTGATGGTCCTTCTGAGAACACGATGCTGCATCCAGAGATACGCTCATTTTCTACGTATCTCCAGAGCCAGGCTGCATGAAGAATCTTGCATCCAGAGAGCCAGGCTCAAAACTAGATGCAGGCAACCAAACACGAGAAAAAAGCAAGATTCTGCATCTGTAGATGCAAATCTCTGTGCATGCAGGCAACCAAACAGCCCATAAAACACAACTTTGACCGCTAATTTTTATTATAATATATTTATAAAACCCAATAAAATTCTCGAGACAAATCTACACATATAATTTTTATGTATCCAATTTAAATATTTAAAAATATATCGATAGTCAAAGTTTTGGAAGTTTGACCATCACTATATCCAAAACGACAGATATTACCAAACCGGAGGGAGTATCATCCTTTTATGTTATTCTCTTCGTGTCTCGTTTGCTATTTCTGGGCTACACGCCATGCCTCCTGCAAGGTTTCTCCCCTACCTGCAGTTTACGTGTGTCGCGCACGCCTGCGTTGCATCCCCTATTACGAGAAAAACCAATTCAACACAATACTTTGGTCTTCCATAAATAAATTATTCCATCACAATTATTATTGTCAAATTAATCACCACACTTATATATCACAAATAGAATTAACAATCTCGCCCTTCGTGAGTGATTTGACAACACATGAATAATTCATAGATCTTTTCATTCAATAACTCTCCTTAGACATATGCAAATTGTATTATGACAATATTACCTTAGTTTAAGCACATTTTAGCATAATATTTCTTTCTCTTTGGCATAACACACATAGAGATTAAACAAATTTATATTATTAATGGAATAGTAGATTATGGGATTAGATTTATGCACATAGAAGATATCTTGGGCAATAAAGTTTAATAAAAAAATATTGACAATGGTGCAACAATTAGTCCAATAGTGAATAATAGAAAAATAACTAAAGATACCTAGATATTGTCCACTGGATCACACCTTATTTCAACTCGGTTATCAAAGTAAGTATTTCATTAACACATGAGCAAATGTCAAGGTTGCACAGTAAAACTTTGTGTAGCATAAGCAATAATCTTTCTTCAAGATCTTAGAAAGCTATATAGACTTATAATACTCCATCCAATCAATTACCCCACAGATATTTGTCTAGTATGCCCAAAATGTTACAATTGTATACTTGGTATCTCACATATCATTTTTTTTCACATAACAACTTGTGACATCAATTTTTTTTAGAAGCACTTGAGTCGACTCCCGAAATTCATATCTTTATGTGCAATGATAAGCTATGTTGTAGGAGTAGTTGAGAATAATTCATATGAATTTTTTTCAGAATTAATTTAATTTTAGGCATACATCAACTCCAACCATGGAATTAGGTTTAAATGAAAATATTTTTCATTTTGCATAGCCCACTAAATCTCAAAGGTTTACGGATTTAATTGATTGTATGATCTTTTGGGGGTGCATGCCTTCTTGTTAAGGTGCTCTGATTAGTGGGCAATATAACTCCCCTGATTAAGTTGCATTTTGGTTAAGTTGCGGAGTAGGCTTTGATGATTGAAAATGAGGATGAAAGATTAATTTTGAAGTGATCGGTTGATGGATTTTGGAATGCTTTGTTTCGTTGAATCACGCCAATCTTTTGTCTTGGCTAAGTTGTTTAGCTTATGTTATGAATATGGAATTCACAATTAAGAGTGTTTGTTTGGATTGTGTTGAAAGTTCTTGAGCTTAAAACCCTAATTGTAACTCTAGTGTGACTAGAGTTGTTTTTAATTAAAAATGTGTATGGTATTTGCGAATGTTTTAAAAGGTGAATCTTATGAATGTTTCATAAGTGATTTCTGCTGGTGAAGTGGTTTTTGTTGGTAATAAGTTTCTCTTTCGCTAGAGAAAATGTGGCGGTTGTGGGTACAGATGTTTGATTTGAGAATCAGTTTTTCCTTTCAAAATGTTGATTTTAGTTAAATATGAAAGGTTTTGCTTTGTTGAAAGTGAGCTGAATTATTGCTTGGTTATTATGAGAGCTTCTGTCAATTATTTATGTGGGATCTCTCTTTTAATTTGAGGTTCTCCCCGATGCGAATTTTATCACATTGATTTGAAAATGATAAAAGTGGTTTATGTGATTTAAGAGATTTGAGTTTTCCTTTGCGATTTGGCTTAAGAAAAGAGAATGAGTGATCATTGGATTTTTGTTGAATTCTCTCTAAGGTGATGTGTGAGGTTCAATTGGTTTAAAGAAGATTGTATTTCTTCTGCTTTCTAACCTGGGTTAAGAATATGAATGTTATGGTATAGTATTGAGTATAATAAAGATTTATACTCTTGGGGTTTGATTATTTTAGTGAAAGAATGTGAGGGCGAGACCCTCTTAAGAAAAGAACTAATTGTAGTTTAGTAATGATCTACGGCCCTAGCTTGGGCTAGGTGTAGAACTTTGGTTGTGGTTTAAAGGGTGGTTTATGATGGAGGCTTGTGATGTTGGTTCAAAAATCTTTTGGGAAGTAACGTTAGTTATAAAGAAGGTGATGGTAATTTGAAGTAAAATGTTCTGTCGTGAATATTTGTCTTAGCTAGTTGTCCCTGGTTATGAGATATATCTAGGAGAGGATAGAACAAAATTTTATATATTGTGAATACACGATTGAAAAAGGAAAATTATGCCCGAGTGGGCTATTTCCTTCGATGGCATCGGTTGATTATGATCCTTTTGTTGAAAAAGGTCAAACAATTGGAAAAGATGGGATTATGTGTATTTGATTCTTTGGGGTTTAAGTTTGGAACCCGAGATGTTTAAACGGATGGTATGAGTGATTGGCTGAGATATAGTTTAGAGGTGTGTTGGAATGAAGAGCCTCGTGTCATTTTAGTTGTCATGAATAGGTTGAATCGTGGTAAAGAGGTAGAGAAAGGAGACTAGAATTTGTGATTGAAGCTAAAAAGGGGGATTTAGAGTTGAGTTTAGAGTTTGGAACCATGTTCTCATTGGTTTATATGGAGGTCTTATCCGGAAATGTCAAAGGAAGTTTTTCTGGGTTACATCAGATTATTTTGCGATAGTGGTATGATATGTTTGATATGAGGCTTTGGCGTATCAATTAATTTGACTGAGTCCTTTAGTGGGTGAAATTGAGGATAAATGTTGAGAAAATTCTTGTGAGAAACTTCGTCTGAGTTAAGTCAAATCACTTTCGTTAATAGTTGAACTTGGGATTTTGGTTTATCGTAAGGATCTATTTGAGTCCTTGCACGGGTGCTTTCAGTTGCAAAGAAGTTTTAGTCCCTTTTGGACTCTATTTTTTTCTAGTTGGCGTTCTTCGAATTCGGGATCAAATTCCTTTAAGGGGAGGAGAATGTAATATCACAGATTTTTGTTTAGCTTGAGGATTTTCAGTGGGCAGCGGCCCTGCCCTTGAGCTGTAGGAGTTGGATTGGAGTCTTGTGGTGAGTAAGAGTTTCTTTTCCCCTAGTCCCACCTAACCCCACCTCTTTTTTTCCCTCCCCAACCGGTTCTTCCCCACCCGATTCCTATTTTCTTCTTTTCCAGCCGAAGAGCAACATCAATAGCAGTGTCCTCCCTCTCCTAGCCTCTCCCCCATGACCTGGCCCTCTCTTGGCTGCTCCTCCATGCTTGGCTCAGTCCTCCTTCTCCAACCAGGCGCCTCCTCCTTCCTTCTTCCCTGCCAGCCAAGCAGCTCCAAGCCGGCGCCCCCCTCTCCTTCCTCCCCCTTGTGGTGAGTGAGGATAAGTGATTTGAGTTGTGCATGCTATTCTAATGGAGAGATTCCACTTGTTTGAGTGTTTTAGGGTTATTGGATTTGGGGGTTTTGGAGCGGAATTGGTGGTCTAGGGTTTGGAGGGAAATTGCTATTTTTGGGCTGATGCAACGACTGATTTTGGAGGCGCGAATTGGGCCAGTTAGAAGCTTTTCCTAGTTGGCTGGTTGTAGAGAAAGTTGTAGCTCGTGTTCTTAAGTTTCATTTGAGTACAATAACACTAAATTCCATTCATCCAATCAAAAGTTATGCTCTTTTTAGTGTGGGCTATTCTGAATATGCATGTATTGGTAGCTGAATTGTTCAACTTCTGTTTAAGGTTTGATGCATGCTGATTTAGACTTTTCATTTGTCTAGAGATAGTTGAAAAATTTCCTGTAGATTAAGAAAATATATTTTTTGCTTCATTTGGATTCAAGAACCAAAAGTTATGCTATGTTGAAGTGAGCTATCCCAAACTGAAATTTTCAGAAATTTAGAAGTTTGGGGCAGATTGGGATCGATGTTCTTTTCAAATTTGGGAATGATTGAGGCTTCACCTGCACGAATGGCTATTAAATAATTATAGATTATCCTCTTGTGGTCATTTAGAGCACAATAACTCTAAATTTGGTTTAGCCATCTAGGAGATATGATTGTTTTAGTGTAGACTGTCCAGAACTAGAGTTAATGCAATTGAGCGATGTTCATTTCAAATTTGAAAATGATTGAGGCATCTCCTCCATGAATGGCTATGAAATAATTGTAGATTATCCTCTTGTGGTCATTTAGAGCACAAGAACTCCAAATTTAGTTTAGCCATTTGGGGGATATGATTGTTTTAGTGTAGACTGTCCATAACTAGAGTTAATGCAATTGATCGATGTTCATTTCAAATATGAGAATGATTGAAGCATCTCCTGCATGAATGGGTATGGAATAATTGTATATTATCCTCTTGTGGTCATTTAGAGGTTAAGTTCATTCAATTTGGATAAGCGAATCAAAAGTTATGATTGTTTTAGTGGCTGCTGTCTGGTGTGGCAGTACTTTGGTTCTGGTGAAAGAATTGAATTTGAGTTGGATTAGTTGTGAATGGATTAGTTGGTCTCCGGAGGAAGTTTAAAGCAAGATTAAGCATAGGAGCGAAAGTTTTATTTTTATTTGTCGTTGAACCATGATTTGCATTGTTTTGAGATGAATGCATATATGATTTTGCAGGGAATGTGATCTCGGGGGTGGCCACGACTTCTTACCACTCCATTCCGAGTGAGTAAAGGCAAGTGTATCAACTAGAATGATAATAGGATGTTGATTGTTAGCTTGTGATTATGAATGTGGTTATGCTAACAATTATGGGTATATTTATGAATATGTGATGATGATGCAAGTGTAATGTGATGTGGGTTGCTCGGTAGCGTAATGCTTACCTTTTGTTATAATTTACCCGCAAGATAGAAATGATATGATGTGCTACCATGCTTTATTCTAGAATTTTATTAGACTAATACGAATGGAAATTCATGGATGGAAGAATGGACTGATGTTTATGTGTTTGGTAATGGCTATGCAACTGTTATAAATGAATGTAGCATGCAATTATTTGTGTTAATTGCATTTTTGCATTCATAATGGAAGAGGCGACCCATTCTGATATGGGCCCCTTTGTTCATACGTAGTGAACACGAAAATCCTACCTCATAGTCCCATACACAGGGATGGATGAGAGAGAGACAGTAAGAGTAGGCCCATCCACGGGATGGAGGGGAATGAAAGGGTGCACACCAACGGGTGTGCACTTGGCAATACCGGTATGTGCTAAGAAAATGTGCATTCATGAGCATGCATGTTGCATTGTATCACTAATGATAATTATTGTGTTAATTAGAAATATGTGGATTCAGGATAGAGTCAAGGACTCCTCCCAAGAGGCTTAATGAGGTATGTGCATGGAATAAGCAATGAGGTAAAGGAGGTAAATGGTGTTGATATAAATGTTTAACGTACTTATTGATTTGTATAAGAATTATGATCATGTTGTTGATGTAACATCCCCAATTTCGGCCTTCTATTAAAATCTAATTTAAATTAAATTAAATTAAAATTTGGGTTGTCCTTGGTGTTCTAATTAACCTGGCATCCTTATCCTTCTGAAATTGCAGTTCAACTCTTCACCGTCCGAAAAATCGAATTCCCGAATACCGGTCCGCGCTCAAAATTCCACCCGAGTTCGAAAATGCTCCAAAAACCCCGAAACCTATTGCATTATGTTCCAAATATTCCAAAAACATTTTTAGGAATTTTTCCACGATTTTTGGAAACCCACTGGTATTTTATCGCTCGTGGCTTTTCGTTAAATGCCCTTTTATCGCCCCGGAATTTTATAAATTCCAAATTTCAACCAAATTTCGTGAAACTAATTTTATTGGGTTTCAAATATTCCCTAATATTTTTAGGAATTTTTCTCGGATTTTTGGACCCTTTTTGCTAATTTTTCTCTCGCGCCTTATTCTTTTCTACTCCCGACCAATGGAGCGCCGCCACGTGGCCTTGCTGTGACGCTATGGAAGGTCATAACGATATAAAATATGACATTATATATATTTTGGCTTTTTGGTACGACTTTATAGCGCTTTTCCGGGCCGTTTTCAGTCGTTCGGGCCTTTCCGGGGAAACTTCGGCCTTGGGGGGATCTTTTTGGGCCTAAGGTGGGGGCTTCTTGGCCCATGTGGGGAGGAGGGGGCAGCCACCCTGCCCTAGGGCGCCCCAACACCTCCCCATGCGCCCCACCTCCTCCTCCCCCTCCCATAGCTGCCGCCCCCTTCTCCCCTTCCATGCGCCTCTCCCTTGCGCCCCATCTCCCTCCCCAATGCACCTCCACCTCTCGCCTCTCCTCTCCACCATCCTTGCTGCCCTAGGGGAGTTCTCCACCTCACCACCCCGTTGATCCATCCATTGGAGCGCTCCGTGACGAGGAGATCCGGTGGATTTGGAGCGAGGAAGGAGATCGCGTAAACAGGGAGGAGATTCGTCGGGTCATCATTCGTCGGGCAAAGGGATGGCTAGGGGAATCCTTGGGGTTGGTCTAGGTACTGTTCTAGGGGTTGATTTCATATTTTTAGATCAATTGGTGGTGCTGTAATTGGATAGATTAGATGAAATCTAGAGTTTGCCACGTTCTCTATTTCGGGCAGCATGAGCAGTCAACCTAGGGTTTTGGTTTTCTCTAAATTAGACTCGGAATTTGGTCGGCCTCCTGTTGACGAAGTTGTAGTTAACTTCAATACCTTTCAGTGGGTATAAAGAACGTCTAATTCCGCCCAGCCATTTGAAAGTTGTGCTCGTTTTACCGAACGTGTTAAAAACTATGACGTGATTGGAATAGATCATGGTATTCTGTAGATTAAACCACTTTAGAGTCCGAATCAGTTTTTCCATATACTTAGAAAAAGTTAGGAAATTTCCTAAGCTACACGAGGATGTACTCGTTTAATCGATTAGGAGTCTTAGAACCCGATTTATGCTCGTTGCAAGTCTGCTATCCCGACGGGACAGAACCTCTGTTTTTGGGTTGTGCGGGTAGTTTGCGAAGTCGGGGTAGAAGAGTGTTTGCGTATTGTTTTGTGGGCATGATTTTGAGTGTGTGGTGCCTATGTGCATGTGGTGTGACCCCAGGGGTGCCCTCTACTTCTCGCCAATCCGTCGCCCGTGGTTGAGGCAAGTGTATTGGAATGGGTAGTGGATTGTAGTTTGCTAGATTGGTTGAGATTGAAATTGAATACATGATATGTTCACATGCCATGCTTTAATGATTGCCATTGATATGATGAATATGCTTATTATGTTATGATGCCATGTGTTAATGTACAAGTTATTTATGATGTTGGCATGTTTGCATACATGGCATGATACATGGCCCGGGCAGTGAGAAAGTCATAACTAGTCCGGGGAAGGTCGGTGAGAAAGTTATGACTATTCCGGAGAGCCAATGAGTAAGTCCTACATCGTGATTCCACCCACCGCGGTGTATGGAAGCGAGGAGTAGGCACCCTCCATCTTCGGGATGGAAGGGGGGAGGGTGCACACCGACGGGTGTGTACTCAACCATACCGGTATGAGTTTCCAAGAAGATATGTGCATCGCATCGCATTGCATACATAATGATGATGATAATGATATGTGATCATGAATGAGATGATTGACATGATGTGAGTTGTTGTAGCCATGTAATTGTTCTTTTGTACCATTGCAATATGCTTGCTGAGTGTTGAACTAATGCTTGTGCTTTCTTGTTGTTTTAGGTACCATGAGACCGGCATGAGGGGAAGGGAAATAGTCACACTTCTACACGTAGCTTCACTCGTTTGTTCCTACAAGTCATTCAATTGGGGTCTTGATAATAATTAAGTGTGATGCTTATTGATTTATGGTTTAATTTTGCGTTATGAGAGTCTTATTGTTCGTTTGGCTCATGGAGACGTTGAATGCTTGGAATTAAACTTATATTGCTGTCATGCCTTTAAATATTGCTACTCTAGATGCCTCTTATTTTGCCATATATTGCTATGCTGTTGTTGTTCCTTCAATTCATGTTAAAACAAACGAGATGCTGCCGAAATTTTGGTTTTTAGCATTCGTGCCTTTGCTGTAATTTACTTGTATTTGTGGTATTTAGAGGTTGCTTAGTCTATGTTTGGTAGCATTCGAGCATATTAAATTCCGGGGTGTTACAGTTGGTATCAGAGCGGGCTGTAAGTCCTTGGAATGTGTATTTTTAGTGTCATACTATAGGATACAACTAAAATGTGATGTGGGATAACTTAGAAACATGGCTTAGGTTTTAACTAAAATTTTGCCATAGGATAGCAACATTAAAACTTGCAAAAGTGGAATAACTAATTTAAAACTTGACACACATGGATGCACAGTAGGAAAGGGTATGGGTACCGTTGCTTTCCGTTTAAATATTGAATCCAAGCTTTGATGTTGAATGCTACTTTTGATGATGTATAATGCTATATTTATGATAGATTTGATTGAGTTGCTACATTTGTGATAAAGTGGGGTTGCGGTGCCGAAGGTTTTCGGTCACCCCTTTTTGTTCATAGTGAGGGTGTGGTTTGACGGTGTGGCCAGTTAACGCCATCACCGAAGAATTAATAACCCCTGTAGGAGAAGAGTGCTTACCCTTTCTGTCGTAGATCGGGTAGTTGACTGGAGTCAAATAAAAGAGATTGGTGGTGGATTCCTTCGGATGTTCTTTATCGTTCTATGGTCGGTCTTGGCTGGTTTTCTTTATTTTAGTTGATTAAGACCAAAAGAACAGTGGTTGGTATTGGATTTCCGCGGATTGTTCCGTGTGCGGTGTGTGGTTTTTTCTTCCTTGATTGAAGATGAAGAAGAAGAGTCTAGTGTTGCGCTTCTTTTGGTCGCCTTCCCAGCTTTGATGCTTAGTTTGTTGATTGCTTTATGGGGGAGAAGCAGTCAATCTATTCCTGTGTTTGTCTTTCTCTGAGGTCAAAAGAGTTATTGCGGCGTTATGCCAAACCTGGTTGTCAGGGCTGAAGTCCTGTGGCTTTGTAATAGTGAGTGGTGTTTGATTTCGTCATTTTACTGGTTTAAGAAATCATCTTTGAAAACCCTTTTTGTTTCGTGAAAGTTTGGGGTTTGGTGTTAAGGTTTTATTTGAAAAGGATTACTTGATCGCTTGGTTCCATTTTAAGAAAATTGACTTTCAACCATTTTCCTCTTTGGGAGTCATGAGATTGAAAAGTGCTTTGGAGAATTTCCTTTTTGCATACCAAGTTTGGGTTTGTCTCATTGCAAATTTTTGAGAGTCAAGTTTCCTTGTGAATTTGGGTTGATATTTTAAAAATAAGATGCTGCAAACAAAGTAAGTAGTCTTTTGACTGAAACTGTTTGTCAAAAGTGAAAATGGTTGTTTAGCATGTTATGTAGTATGTAACAATGTGGTTTAAGGAAATGATTTACTCCTAAGTTAATTGGTGAGTTGAATTAGTTAAATGTAATATTTATCTTTAGCTTAAGATTAAATGAACTTCTCGTGTTGTAGATTACTCTATAGCGAGAATGATTAAATGTGTTAATGTACATGCTTAGATTCTATTGTTTACTTTAAAAGTGCTTATGACCCACGATAATGTTTAAATTATTAAAACCTTGAAGCATTGTTAGAACATTAAGATGATGTAGACTGCTGATATTGTTAAAGAAACTTTGTTGATTGCTAAAGATGTTCTAATTTTACATGTTAATAGAGAGATTTAATCGTGTTGGTGACCTTAACTTGGAAGTTGATTAGAGTTGTTATTTATGATGTTGCGAACTGTTAGTATATTTGGAAGCTTGCATATGTGTTCCTATGATGCTAGTACCGATGTCAGTTGGGAAGACATAGGTTTAGTGGTTGTGGTAAGAGCTTTGTGATGGTCCAACTCATTCAATTTGTTTTAAATAGTTGGAGAATGTCGTGTAATGACAATTTTGTTATAATCTATGTATAGGGTAACTAAAAACAATGTTAAGGTTTGATGATTATACCGTTTATCGATAATGATGACTTAGAAGTAGTGTTAATTGTTTAGATTAATCGTTGAAGAACCATCATTAAAATGAAGTACATTGTAACATGCTGTGATGGAGTGAACCTTGGATAAGTGATATGATGTAGGACTCTATCCTTATTGAGTGTATACCTCAGACACCTACTTATAAATTTTGTTTTATGAAGATAACATTTATGTGTTGTATTCATTTGTTAATTGGAAAAAAAGGGTTTCGATTGTTGAGATGTTGACGTATAGGTGGTATAAAATGGATAGGTTAATCATGCCAAGGTATTTGTTGAAGTACTTGTTTCAAATCTAGAATACGATGTTGTATGATATGTTGGTCTGTGGGGATCAAGTTGATGTAGTCTTGGATGGATGTCTCATGATAAGCATCATAAATCTTATTTAAAAGTTTGGTAAAGGTAATTACAGAAAGAATTTGTTATGTGGTTTTTGTTAAGTCCTGTTGGGCCTTCTCGACGCGTAAATAGGGAAGATTGAAAATCTTTAATAGAAAGCATAGGGGAACACTAGAGGTGGTTGTATCTATGTTGAGCTTGTGTTTAAAACCTTTGGAGTGGTTTGGTTTGCTTTTTGGGTTGGATGCTTTCGGTTGAGGTGCTCCTTATGTTGAGTTTCAGAGTTTCCCCAAAACTCGTAGTGATTGGTGTCGATCTTTGGTTTTGGCCCATTTGTTTAATTTGTGCTATGAGTATGGATTTACACCCAAAGGTTTTTGAGTGGATTGTGCTCCTTCGCGTTCACATAGAATGATCTTTGGAATAAATTTTAAAAAGGAAGCCGATGGACATAGTGGGCTGTGTTGGAAATTCTTAAGATTTAATTTGTAACTCTTTTTGACTAGAGTTGGAATTATTTGCATAATGTATGTGATGTTTGCGAGTGCTTCAAAAAAAAGATGGATTATATGAATGTTTCATAAGTGAATTTGGTTAGTGAAGAGTTCTCTTTTGGGAATGAGTTTCCCTTTCTTTTGAGAAAATTTGTGGCTGTTGTGTGTGCAGATGTTTGACTTTGGAGTCGATGTTCTTTTCCAAAATGTTGATTTTGGCTAAAATGCAATGTTTTTCAAGTTTGGCTTTCTATCATTGGTGGGTTCTGATACGATGTGGTGCCTTACAGTTAACTATGTTGCCGTCATAGTTTATATGAATTAGCGCAATCCTCGATGTTATTCGAGCTTTATTCATGTGATACAGAGGAAGAAGTCGTCTAGTGAATGACTATTCGGTAGTGTTGTTACATGATGAATGAATGGTGAAAAGTAAACATGACATCGTTTATAGATGTTAAATGATAAAAGAGTCGTTGAGCCAGGTCGGTGAGAAAGTCATATATGGATATATGACTAATCCGGAGTGCTCTTGAAAAGTTTGCATTCATGTCATGAATCGAGAGGTCCATTTCTTTCTAGTATGAAAAATAAGAATGAATATCTTCTGGTATGTTGGCTGTGGTGTAAGAGATCTGAGCTTTCTTTGCATCTTGGCTTAGGAAAAATAAAATGAGTACTCTTTGGTTGTTGCCGAATTCTTTCCAAAGTGGCTTTTAGCGCTTTGGAGTTCGAGTTGTTGGATGTGGATCATTTTGGGTTCATGGGTTTTGGTTGAGATTACTCAATGATTGTACCATTTGTTATGATTCTTTGAAAGGAAGAATGTGAGGGCGAGACCTTCTAAGAAAGAGGAATTTAGTGTGGGTTGGTAATGACCAAAGATATTAGGCGTTGCTAGTGGTTGATCGTAACTAGTTTGGAAGTGAAGAGTAAAGGAAGGTTGGGTATGACCCAATTCAAACTTTCTTGGAGAACTGTCATTGAGGTGTTCCTCGGTAGGGTTAATCAAATTATTAGTGGACCACTTGGTGGTTGCTAGTAATTGCTTTCTGTTTTCGAAGTGTATTGGATCTTTCATCGCTGGGTTATGAGCGAGCTTGTGTCAACCGTGGTGACTTTGTTTGGTTGTTATTTGTTTTTGTGGGTTTTAAGGACCTTGGTTGAAAAGTAGGCTTTCCCTTCGATGGTAACAGTGGGTATCGGTCTTTTGTAAAGTAGTCTTGGAGTGTGGTGTCTCACTTGGATTCGCGTCGTCTAGAATACGACGAACCATAGTAGAGAGGTTGAGGTGTGAAAACACTTTTGTGCGTGGGAGATGAAGAGGGTTCTAGAGGTTTGTGCCGTGTTCTTCTAGGGAGAAACATCGGTTAGAGGGATCAGGCACTTTAGTGCCAAGGAGTGCATAGAAATGAGGAGTATGCGACCGTCTTCCTTTGTGTCTGTTTAGGAAGTTATCCTTTTGCTTGGGACGTTCTAAGTCCTTATGTTTACACTCTGTGATTCAAAGTTGAGTAAGATTCTAGCAAGTTTTGAATGTGAGTTATCTCTAGAGCCGTCAGTCTTCGAGCCTTAGCTCCTTGCTTCTGAGTGCTGGCTGGTGCAAATCGTAGGGGTTTCTGAGCGGGTTCAGAGAAGTGAACCTTAGCTCCCTTTGATTTAGTTGTTTGCGTAGTGGTGTGTCAAGGATTCGAGGTCGAATCGTATTGAAGGGGGGAGAATGTGACACTACGGAAGGTCGTAACGATATAAAATATGACATTATATATATTTTGGCTTTTCGGTAGGACTTTATGGCGCTTTTCCGGGCTGTTTTCGGTCGTTTGGGCCTTTCCGGGGAAACTTGGGCCTTGGGGGGATCTTTTTGGGCCTGAGGTGGGGGCTTCTTGGCCCATGTGGGGAGGAGGGGGCAGCCACCCTGCCCTAGGGCGCCCCCAACACCTCCCCATGCGCCCCACCTCCTCCTCCCCCTCCCATAGCCGCCGCCCCCTTCTCCCCTTCCTTCGCCTCTCCCTTGCGCCCCATCTCCCTCCCCATTGCGCCTCCACCTCTCGCCTTTCTTCTCCACCATCATTGCTGCCCTAGGGGAGTTCTCCACCTCACCACCCCGTTGATCCATCCATTGGAGGGCTCCGCGACGAGGAGATCCGGTGGATTTGGAGCGAGGAAGGAGATCGCGTGAACCGGGAGGAGATTCGTCGGGTCATCGTTCGTCGGGCAAAGGTATCGCTAGGGAATCCTTGGGGTTGGTCTAGGTACTATTCTAGGGGTTGATTTCATGTTTTTAGATCAATTGGTGGTGCTGTAATTGGGTAGATTAGATGAAATCTAATGTTTGCCACGTTCTCTGTTTCGGGCAGCATGAGCAGTCGACCTAGGGTTTTGGTTTTCTCCAAATTAGACTCGGAATTTGGTCGGCCTCTTGTTGACGAAGTTGTAGTTAGGGATGAAAACGGAGCGGATTCGGTCGGATAGTGACATTTCCATATCCGCTCACATTTTTTCACCCGGATGCGGATACGGATACGGATAATTTAAAAACGGATCGGATATTGAATCGGTATCGGATAATAATAAAACGGATAGTAATCGGAGTCGGATCAAAAACGGAAACGAAATCGAATATTTAGTCGGATAATATGTAAACGCCAAAACACAAGTTAATATATGCAAAAACAGTATGTTAAAAAGTTTATCAAAAAAGCAATCACATTGCTGAGTGCTGACTGCCTGACCAGGACCTTGAAGGCTTTAAATATCGACAGCATTGTTTTGTAAAAGATGTAAACAAGAAGTCAAGACTCGAAAGAAACATATCTACCACTATCATAGTCCATAGTATCATAATATTAGAGATGTGATGTCACCATTTACTAGTGTTAAATGAAAATTTGATGCACATATTCTAATGTTGACTACCAGTAAATGATTCCATAAATTAGTTTTGTGTCATGATATAGAAATTTGAAGTACTGTGATTAGTGGCACAAATGAACAGAGAAGTAATACACATACATGAGCTCAAGGCTCAAGAACCATCACCTGAACTTGATTATGGACTTATGGTCACAACAAGTCAACAAGTTTTCTCATAAAATCCTCATAAAATCAACCATACAGTGATACAACCATGAACCATTACATTACTCCATTAGGTCCATTAGACATTTAGATCATTACTGCTTACTGCTGCAAGAGGAATCGGTGGAGAGAAGCAAACCCGGGGACGTCGCCGGTGGGCGGAGAGGTGGCAAGGGAAGCTTGGAGGCGGCGGTGGGGCGACGCACCGGTGGACGGAGAGGGCCGTGTGGCGGAGCAGCGGAGCGCAGCGCCCGTCGATTGGTCGTCGCGGTGGGGCGGCAGCTTGGTGCGGCCGTCTGTGAAGGCTTGGAGGCGGCCTTGCCGGCGCGCGCCGTCCGTTGGTGGGGACGCCAGGAGGCTTGGAGGCGACGGCGCGCCGGCTAGGGCTAGGCACCGGCTAGGACTGAGACCGAAGTCACAGAACCGAGGGTTTGGACTCTGAGCCGTGCACTTGCCGGGTAATGCGGTCTTGCGCCTGGGCGAGTGGGCGGCTTGGGCCTGCTGAGCTAGTGGGCCGGCCGGATATCCGGATATGCGGTCATACACTCATACTCATACAGACATACTGTAGGATCGAAGTATACGAATATAGCAATCAGAGGGGGGGTGAATGATTGTGCGGAAGCTAAAACCAAATTCTTGATCTATTAAAAGTTCACCCCAAAACAGAACCAAATAATTGCCTCGTTTTCGACAAAAACAGAATGATAGAGGTTCGGTAAAACGCGAATTCCCGGAGATCCAACCATTAGATTGATCTGAAATATGGACACAAGAAATTAGATTCCAATACGAAACGAACCCAAAAAGAATCAGCTTGATCGGACTTACGGATCAAAAGTTATGAGCTTCGCAAGCTTGCTGATCCAGAACTTGACGAGAATCAATCTAATCAAAACTTCAAGATTAAACAAGAACGACAAAAGATTGATCAACTAGACTTTGAGAAACTCTAAATCAATACCCTAGAACGGTTTTTGATGGATCAAATCAAGATGAAACTCAACAATCAAAAACCAATCTAGAATTAGAACAAGCATGCAAACAAGAACCAAAACAGAAAATACTGTAGCGACGTGGTTACTGTAGCATGCAAAAAACTTGGAAGAATTGATCTTTATTTCTTGTCTAAAATACTCTTATCAAAAGAGTACAAACCCTAAAACCAAGCTCAAGGCTTGATGCGCTCAGCTCTACTTGGTGCCTTTCAACAGGAGACAACCCCTCCTATTTAAAGGACCAACCCAGAATACGATTCCTATTCCCTAGAAGGAATCCGTATCCAACACAACTCTACTTGGCCCAACCTGGCCGAGTACAACTCTTGCACGTGTATGGTAACCCTACCATACTCACGTGACTAACACTTTGCACGCGAATGACCTCCTGCCATTCTCACGTGACTAACCATTCTTCATGTGCACCATTCTCTTAGCCCGAACGTCCCGCATGACATCCTTGACCACCAAGACCTCAGTTCCTCCTGAACCTAGTCCCGAACCTCAGTTCCTCCATGAACCTAGTTCCGATCCCGTCATCGACCACATTCGTCTTCGAGCAATACCTGCACATGAACAAACCACAAAACAATTCCGAGCACAAGTCCACGACTTGACTCACATCAATCCATGCAAATACTCACACGAGCATTGCATAAAGTCCATATTAGCTCAAAAACCCTTAACCGTGCACAAAAACATCCAGCACAGACCAAAAACCAGTCCAGCGCACAAATGAAAAACTTACTGTTTTTAAGAACTTGGTCCCGCGCAAAAACCTCAAAATCACGTTTAGGACGGACCAAAAATTTGGTCCGTTAT
Source organism: Rhipidocladum racemiflorum (assembly GCA_036346355.1). Lineage (NCBI taxonomy): Eukaryota > Viridiplantae > Streptophyta > Magnoliopsida > Poales > Poaceae > Rhipidocladum > Rhipidocladum racemiflorum. The sequence continues at coordinate 34,466,276 of CM070580.1, read as the reverse complement.
ACATGGGAAAATCGAGGTCTCCAAAATCATGTGTATGACAGACCAAAAAATTCGGTCCGTCATACATGGGAAAAACGAGGTCGCCAAAATCATGTGTATGACAGACCAAAAAATTTGGTCCGTCATACATGGAAAAAACGAGGTCGCCAAAATCATGTGTATGATGTACCAAAAATTTGGTCCGTCATACATGGAAAAAACGCGATTTCTTGTACAAGCGTAAAAGCATCAAAATCACGTTTATGACAGACCAAAAAGTTTGGTCCGTCATACATGCGAAACTCACTGTTTTTGGATCTTTGGTCTGGCGCAAATGCAAAGTCTCTGTTTTTGGATGTTTGAATGTTTGGCCCTTTATGCAAGCAATTTTGCAAGATTAAACCTAATCAGTTTTTCAGCACATTATCAAGCCAATTTTTCATCACATGATTCACAATCTCCCCCTTGATGAAAACATTGGCAACACCACTTTAGATTTGAACATTTGCATTCTCTTTTTAAAAGATTTTGAGATCCAAAGGATTAACACCAAAACACAGAACCTCCCCCTTTGACAAAAAGGCAAAACAAAATCTCCCCCTGAGAATGAAAATGTGTGTGAATGTGCAATGTGCTCAAAAATTCCAAAATTCTCCAAACTTCGCCCAAAAAAAAAATTTTCCAAACACAACTCCCCCTTTTTCTTCTCCCCCTTTTTCCTTAATCTTTTCAATGATTCCCAAATTTCTCCCCCTTTGACAATGGATTCATCAAGAGTACAAAAGAGAGAATTTGTTCAAAATTTTTCTTGTAGCAATGATTTCACAAGAAGAAACAAGGGAGTGCCAAGATAGAAAAAGATGAGCTCATTCGATCATATAACCTTATATATCACATAATATGTAAAACACATGATCTTGATGTGATTTTAACAAGTTAGGGAATGACATGCATCTCAACCTCAATTCAGTCAACTATAGCCAAGTACTAAGCAAGATCTCAGTAGAAGAACAAAAGCTCAAAAATTGAAACAACTAACAACTCTGGGCGAGCAAGTGATTTCAACTCCAATCTAGTAGACCAAATTAATCTTTAAACAGTAAACTGCATGTGGCATGCTTGAAGTATACTTCTTTTATTTCCTTGGATTGGCATGCTTGAAGCATACATCTTGTTTTTGAGGGAATGGCATGCTTGAAGCATACATCTTAACCATTTTAAGGGAAGCATGCTTGAAGCATATAACTTGAAGCTTTAGCTTTTAACTACCCTTTTTTTATTCCCTTTTCTTTTCTTTTTCTTTGATTGTAAAACATGCAAGAGTGATTAAGAGGTCTTATGAAAGAATGAAGCTGAAAACACACTTGCTTCATAGCCCAAATTTGTCAAGAAGATTCAATATCAAGCCTAGACGAGTGAGATATCATGGAGTGTTCAGCTATAGGCAATCAGACCAAAGAATTCCGCAATATCATTTTTAGTTCAAGTGGAACAATTTAGATTATCATATATTAGCAAAATTACATAGTATATAAAGAAATATGATAAAGTAAGCTCATCAAGTGAAAGAACTTGGCAAAGAAACTCCCCCTCAAAACAATCCCATTGGATGAACAATTCCAAGTTCTCCCCGAATAAAAGCAAAACGAGAAGAAGACAAAGGTTTTGTGAAAATGTCTGCCAATTGATGTTCAGTATCCACATGATGAAGCACAATGTTGCCTTTTTCAACATGATCTCTAAGAAAGTGAAATCTGATGTCAATATGTTTTGTTCTTGAATGTTGCACAGGGTTCTTAGCAATGCAAATTGCACTAGTGTTATCACAACGTAAGAGGAACACTATCCAAAATAACCCCATAATCTTTAAGTGTAGCTACTATCCAAAGAATTTGAGAACAACAACTAGCAAAGCAGCCACATATTCAGATTCAGCAGCTTGATTGTGCAAATGTAAGATTGCTTTCTAGATGACCATGCAATGAGAGAATTTCCCAAGAAATGACATGAACCAGAAGTGCTTTTCCTATCAATTCTACATCCTCCAAAATCAGCATCAGAAAAAGATCTCAAACTAATGCATGAGGAAGCAGAAAGCCAAATGCCAAAATCTTGAGTTCCATGAAGATACCTGAAAATCCTTTTGATAGCTTGTCGATGTGAAGCACGTGGGAAAGCTTGAAAACGAGCACATAAGCACACAAGAAATTGTATATCCGGCCTTGATGCAGTGAGGTACAAAAGTGAACCTATCATGCTTCTATATTCCTTTTGATCAACTAGCTCACCATCTTCATCAGGATCAAGTGCGCAAGTGCTCTCCATGGGTGTCATGATTGGCTTGCTGTTTTCCATTCCAAAACGATGTAGCAAGTCTTTTGTGTATTTGCTTTGATGTACAAAAGTGCCATCCTTTGTTTGCTTGATTTGAAATCCCAAAAAGTATGTCAACTCACCCATCATACTCATCTCAAACTCCTTCCTCATTGTTTCTGAAAACTCAGACACTAAAACATGAGAGGAACCACCAAAGATAATATCATCAACATAAATCTGAACGAATAGTTGATCATTGCTTTGCTTGAGTAAAAAGAGAGTTTTGTCAACCTTTCCCATTGAAAAACCCTTTTCAAGTAAAAAAGTTTTTAGCCTATCATACCATGCTCTAGGGGCTTGTTTCAAACCATACAAAGCTTTTGATAGTTTGAACACATGATTTGGAAACTTTGGATTTTCAAAACCAGGTGGTTGCTTGACATAAACCTCCTCATTTATGTAGCCATTAAGAAAAGCACTTTTCACATCCATTTGATACAATTTGAAACCTTTGGATGCAGCAAAAGCTAAAAGGATTCTAATGGCTTCAATTCTAGCAACAGGAGCAAAGGTTTCATCAAAATCTAAGCCTTCAATTTGAGTGTAACCTTGAGCAACCAATCTAGCCTTGTTTCTAACAACAACACCATCCTCACTTTGTTTATTTTTGAAAACCCATCTAGTTCCAATAACATTAAAATCTGGAGGAGGTGAGACAAGTTTCCAAACTTTATTTCGTTCAAAATTCTCTATTTCTTCATGCATGGCATTGATCCAAGATTCGCTGATAATGCATGAGATATATCTTTGGGTTCAAAGGAAGCAACTAAAGCGGAATGAGCATGAGTGTCGAATGAATAAACCTGGATCGAGTGACTCTCTCATTTAGGTCTCCAGTCATTTGTTCAGATGGATGCATTTTTTGAATGTACAAGGGAGCATTGGCTTTTGAGACTTCTCCTTCTCCTTCTTCATTTTCAGCATGTACAGATGATGTTGTAGCTTGAGGATGATTAGCTGTAGGTGATGTAGTAGTAGGTGCCAAAGGTGCTACATCTTGTTGTGCATTAGGAAGAGTCAAGACCTCATCTTCAACATCATCATCATCTTCAAAGATTTTCTCCCCCTGAATGTATGCTTTGCACTGCATCACTTGGACTAGTGCCTGGACTAGCCTCATCAAAAGTAACTTCACAAGTTTCCACAATTTTGTTAGTCTCCAAAACAAGCACACGATAGCCATGAGTATGAGCAGGATATCCAAGAAAAATGCCATCAGTTGATCTAGCTTCAAATTTATCAAGATTTCCAGATTTCAAGACAAAACATTTGCATCCAAAAACTCGAAAGTGAGAAACAGAAGGTCTATGTCCAAACCGAAGCTCATATGGAGTCTTACCCAATTTTGATCTCAGAAACACACGGTTTGAAACATAACAAGCAGTTGAAATCGCTTCAGCCCAAAAATTTCGAGGAGAGTAATGCTCATCTAGCATAGTTCTAGCCATTTCAACTAACGTTCTATTTTTTCTTTCAACTACACCATTTTGTTGAGGCACTCTAGGAGATGAAAATTGATGATCAATTCCTTTTTCAGCACAAAAGAGGTCAAAGGAAGCATTTTTGAATTCAGTTCCATTATCACTTCTAATAGCTTTGAGAGCTCCTGGATGGTCAACAAAAAGCCTAAGAACAAGACTTCTAAAATGACTAAAAGCCTCATCCTTAGATGCCATAAAATACACCCAAGAGTATCTAGAAAAATCATCAACAATCACAAGCACATACCGTTTGCCTCCAAAGGATTGAACTCGAGATGGTCCAATCAGTATCAAGATGTAGAAGCTGTCCTGGGCGTTTGTCATCACCATGGTAAGAGGTGGATGTGAACCTGCAATCATCTTACCATGTCTACAAGAAGAACATACTAGATTGCTATCACCCTTAAGCTTAGGCAAGCCACGTATAAGATCTAAACCACTTACACGAGTAAGATGATCAAAACCAACATGACCAAGTCTACGATGCCAAAAGAATAAATCTTTAGAAACATTGGCAATTAGACACCTATGCTTAGAAGAAGGTGATGCATCAAAATCAGCTTTAAAGACTCTTCCAAAACGAGAAATTTTGAACACAAGATCACCTGAAGCATCTAGCACTTTGCATTCATTTTTCTTAAAGCTTATCTCAAGATCTTCATCAAGCATTTGTGAGACAGAAAGCAAGTTATATTTCAAATTTTCAACAAGAGCCACATCCTTGAACATAAACTTGTCACTTACCTTTACTGTACCTTTTGCCACAACAGAAGAGGAGGAAGCATCTCCAAAAGTAACACTTTCAAAGACGAGATGCACGAGTGAGGAGGAGAACCAATTCTTATTACCGGACATGTGGCGTGAGCATCCGGAATCCACTAGCCATATGTTCTCCTTCCTCGCGAGAAGCCTACATAGCAACAAAACATGTCGAGGTCTCGATCGGGTTAGGAATGAGATTTTTGGGAATCGATCTTGAGACACACGACGCACAACAAGATAGGCACAACACGATAATTTTTATGCACAAAATCAGATTTGCCTTTTCCCATGTTTCTAGGAACATAAGGTGTTTTCATCACTCTAGGCGCATAAGGAGTAAAATGTGCTTTGCTGAAATTTGACCTAGCCTTAGTTCTTTCCTTCTTTTGCTGTTTGGCTAGTCTAAAGCAAAAATCTACTAAGTGTCCATCTCTACCACAATGAGTGCAAGTGTACTTGACATGATGTTTAGCTTTAACAGTAAAAGCACATTTTGCATTCATCATAGTAGAAGATAAAAAACCAGCAGATTGAAAAGCAATTTTCTTAGGCTCATTAGATAACTCAATTTTGCAAGGAGCCTGAACAACAGTGCGAGGTTTAGTTTCATATGTGGCATAAGGATCAAAACCTAAACCTCTCTTGTTTGTGCTAACCTTAGATTGATCCAAAATCATGTTCAACTTCTTCTTGCCATTAGTGAAACGTTCCAAAGAATTTTGCAAGTAATCCACTTTCTTAGCAAGAGTTAAACAATTATTGCAGGGAACATCTACTTTTCCTTTTTGCTTGCGACAAGTTGAGCATGAGAGAATTTCATGTGAAAGCAAATTATCAGTTAATTGAGAAACCCTAGCATTTGCATCTTTCAATTTTAATTCAAGAGTTGAGCATTTAGAACAAGAAGTTGAACTATGCAAATCATCAGTGGAACAGCTAGCATGTACAACATGTTTCTCATTTTCTCATTTAGATGCAACAAAAGAGCATGTTCTTTCCTAAGCAAGGTGAGCTCATTGTAAATTAAGTCACATGATTTGCAAGTATCATCACTAGGAATCAAAGTCTTAAGTCTAGCAATTTCAGCATTCAATGATTCAATAATGAAATCATGTTTCTTAATTTTCTTATCACGTTTGTCAAGCAATTTTCCAAGACGAGCAACAGCAATAGCTAATTCATCATAAGAGGATCTACCTCATTGAAGTCATTTGTCGTGGTCGTCCTCGGTGAAGCTATCCTTGCTGCTTGCCATGAGACATAATCCTATCAAATCATGCTTGCTTGGAGTTGCATCATCTTCGCTGCTCTCTGAGTCCACATCGCTCAAATTGACTTGTTCAAGAGCGGAAAGAACTCGGTGAACCACCTTGCGGTTGATGAAGCTCTTCTTCTTCTTATCATTTGATGAGAACCTTTTCTTCTCATTCCTTCGCCGTTGTCCTTCTCCTCCTTTGATGTTTTTCCTGCAAGCTTAGGACAATTTGTGCGAATATGGTTGAGGTCACCACACTCATAGCATCTTGGAGGACCACCTCTCTTTCTCATTCTCACATTCTGCAAAGCTTTGCTAAAGCGAGAAGAGAGTAGTGCCAGATCTTCTTCAGGAAACTCTTCAAGTTGCTCATCTGTTAAAGAAGACATGGAAGACAAGGCAAAGCTAGAAGAAGAATTTGCATTTGACATGTTAGGGTTAGAGATCAAAGCAATTGATTTAATGTTACCCTTCCTGGCAAGAACATCCAACTCATGAGTTTTCAACTTAGAGTAAAGAACATCTAATGTGAGTGTGCTCATGGTAGTAGATTCTTGTATAGATGTTACTTTCATCTCCCACACCGACATGTCCAAAGCACTAAGCAATTGTCGAGCATTTTCAGCATCGGTGTAGCTAACTCCAACAAAGACGTAGATTGCTAAGAATTTTATTGAAACGTGCAAAGAAGTCATCTACAGATTCACTAGGTTTCATCTCAAAACGCATGTATTCTTTTTTGTAAATATCTTGGCGAACCTCTTTGACAGTGTTAGAACCCTCATGGTAATCACAAAGAGATTTCCATACCTCATATGCGGATCGAAGATGAACCACACGATCAAAGTCGCTGCGTCCCAAGCCTTGGATGATCAAGTTGCGCGCCTTGCTATTTGCTTCAACATGTGTGCGATTGGTGTCGTTGACGTTGTCGTTTGCAGGAACTTCGTATGGCTTGTAGACCTTCTCCCAAATTGCGAAGCCCTGCGCCTGGATGAACGCCTCCATCTTGGCCTTCCAAAACTGAAAATCAACACCATCGAACACACATGGTTTTGTCGAATAACGATCCATTGATCTAATCTCCGGTTAAGATAGATTAGAAAAAAAAAAAAAACCTCGCTCTGATACCACTTGTAGGATCGAAGTATACGAATATAGCAATCAGAGGGGGGTGAATGATTGTGCGGAAGCTAAAACCAAATTCTTGATCTATTAAAAGTTCACCCCAAAACAGAACCAAATAATTGCCTCGTTTTCGACAAAAACAGAATGATAGAGGTTTGGTAAAACGCGAATTCCCGGAGATCCAACCGTTAGATTGATCTGAAATTTGGACACAAGAAACTAGATTCCAATACGAAACGACCACAAAAAGTATCAGCTTGATCGGACTTACGGATCAAAAGTTATGAGCTTCGCAAGCTTGCTGATCCAGAACTTGACGAGAATCAATCTAATCAAAACTTCAAGATTAAACAAGAACGACAAAAGATTGATCAACTAGACTTTGAGAAACTCTAAATCAATACCCTAGAACGGTTTTTGATGGATCAAATCAAGATGAAACTCAACAATCAAAAACCAATCTAGAATTAGAACAAGCATGCAAACAAGAACCAAAACAGAAAATACTGTAGCGACGTGGTTACTGTAGCATGCAAAAAACTTGGAAGAATTGATCTTTATTTCTTGTCTAAAATACTCTTATCAAAAGAGTACAAACCCTAAAACCAAGCTCAAGGCTTGATGCGCTCAGCTCTACTTGGTGCCTTTCAACAGGAGACAACCCCTCCTATTTAAAGGACCAACCCAGAATACGATTCCTATTCCCTAGAAGGAATCCGTATCCAACACAACTCTACTTGGCCCAACCTGTCCGAGTACAACTCTTGCACGTGTATGGTAACCCTACCATACTCACGTGACTAACACTTTGCACGCGAATGACCTCCTGCCATTCTCACGTGACTAACCATTCTTCATGTGCACCATTCTCTTAGCCCGAACGTCCGCATGACATCCTTGACCACCAAGACCTCGCCTCCTCTGAACCTAGTCCCGAACCTCAGTTCCTCCATGAACCTAGTTCCGATCCCGTCATCGACCACATTCGTCTTCGAGCAATACCTGCACATGAACAAACCACAAAACAATTCCGAGCACAAGTCCACGACTTGACTCACATCAATCCATGCAAATACTCACACGAGCATTGCATAAAGTCCATATTAGCTCAAAAACCCTTAACCGTGCACAAAAACATCCAAAGATGGACCAAAAACCAGTCCAGCGCACAAATGAAAAACTTACTGTTTTTAAGAACTTGGTCCCGCGCAAAAACCTCAAAATCACGTTTAGGACGGACCAAAAATTTGGTCCGTTATACATGGGAAAATCGAGGTCTCCAAAATCATGTGTATGACAGACCAAAAAATTCGGTCCGTCATACATGGGAAAAACGAGGTCGCCAAAATCATGTGTATGACAGACCAAAAAATTTGGTCCGTCATACATGGAAAAAACGAGGTCGTCAAAATCATGTGTATGACAGACCAAAAAATTTGGTCCGTCATACATGGAAAAAACGCGATTTCTTGTACAAGCGTAAAAGCATCAAAATCACGTTTATGACAGACCAAAAAGTTTGGTCCGTCATACATGCGAAACTCACTGTTTTTGGATCTTTGGTCTGGCGCAAATGCAAAGTCTCTGTTTTTGGATGTTTGAATGTTTGGCCCTTTATGCAAGCAATTTTGCAAGATTAAACCTAATCAGTTTTTCAGCACATTATCAAGCCAATTTTTCATCACATGATTCACAATCTCCCCCTTGATGAAAACATTGGCAACACCACTTTAGATTTGAACATTTGCATTCTCTTTTTAAAAGATTTTGAGATCCAAAGGATTAACACCAAAACAGAACCTCCCTTTGACAAAAAGGCAAAACAAAATCTCCCCCTGAGAATGAAAATGTGTGTGAATGTGCAATGTGCTCAAAAATTCCAAAATTCTCCAAACTTCGCCCAAAAAAAAAAATTTCCAAACACAACTCCCCCTTTTTCTTCTCCCCCTTTTTCCTTAATCTTTTCAATGATTCCCAAATTTCTCCCCCTTTGACAATGGATTCATCAAGAGTACAAAAGAGAGAATTTGTTCAAAATTTTTCTTGTAGCAATGATTTCACAAGAAGAAACAAGGGAGTGCCAAGATAGAAAAAGATGAGCTCATTCGATCATATAACCTTATATATCACATAATATGTAAAACACATGATCTTGATGTGATTTTAACAAGTTAGGGAATGACATGCATCTCAACCTCAATTCAGTCAACTATAGCCAAGTACTAAGCAAGATCTCAGTAGAAGAACAAAAGCTCAAAAATTGAAACAACTAACAACTCAAGCGAGCAAGTGATTTCAACTCCAATCTAGTAGACCAAATTAATCTTTAAACAAGAACCGCATGTGGCATGCTTGAAGTATACTTCTTTTATTTCCTTGGATTGGCATGCTTGAAGCATACATCTTGTTTTTGAGGGAATGGCATGCTTGAAGCATACATCTTAACCATTTTAAGGGAAGCATGCTTGAAGCATATAACTTGAAGCTTTAGCTTTTAACTACCCTTTTTTTATTCCCTTTTCTTTTCTTTTTCTTTGATTGTAAAACATGCAAGAGTGATTAAGAGGTCTTATGAAAGAATGAAGCTGAAAACACACTTGCTTCATAGCCCAAATTTGTCAAGAAGATTCAATATCAAGCCTAGACGAGTGAGATATCATGGAGTGTTCAGCTATAGGCAATCAGACCAAAGAATTCCGCAATATCATTTTTAGTTCAAGTGGAACAATTTAGATTATCATATATTAGCAAAATTACATAGTATATAAAGAAATATGATAAAGTAAGCTCATCAAGTGAAAGAACTTGGCAAAGAAACTCCCCCTCAAAACAATCCCATTGGATGAACAATTCCAAGTTCTCCCCGAATAAAAGCAAAACGAGAAGAAGACAAAGGTTTTGTGAAAATGTCTGCCAATTGATGTTCAGTATCCACATGATGAAGCACAATGTTGCCTTTTTCAACATGATCTCTAAGAAAGTGAAATCTGATGTCAATATGTTTTGTTCTTGAATGTTGCACAGGGTTCTTAGCAATGCAAATTGCACTAGTGTTATCACACAGAAGAGGAACACTATCCAAAATAACCCCATAATCTTTAAGTGTAGCTACTATCCAAAGAATTTGAGAACAACAACTAGCAGCAGCCACATATTCAGATTCAGCAGTTGATTGTGCAACAGAAGATTGCTTTCTAGATGACCATGCAATGAGAGAATTTCCCAAGAAATGACATGAACCAGAAGTGCTTTTCCTATCAATTCTACATCCTCCAAAATCAGCATCAGAAAAAGATCTCAAACTAATGCATGAGGAAGCAGAAAGCCAAATGCCAAAATCTTGAGTTCCATGAAGATACCTGAAAATCCTTTTGATAGCTTGTCGATGTGAAGCACGTGGGAAAGCTTGAAAACGAGCACATAAGCACACAGCAAATTGTATATCCGGCCTTGATGCAGTGAGGTACAAAAGTGAACCTATCATGCTTCTATATTCCTTTTGATCAACTAGCTCACCATCTTCATCAGGATCAAGTGCGCAAGTGCTCTCCATGGGTGTCATGATTGGCTTGCTGTTTTCCATTCCAAAACGATGTAGCAAGTCTTTTGTGTATTTGCTTTGATGTACAAAAGTGCCATCCTTTGTTTGCTTGATTTGAAATCCCAAAAAGTATGTCAACTCACCCATCATACTCATCTCAAACTCCTTCCTCATTGTTTCAAAACTCGAGACACTAAAACATGAGAGGAACCACCAAAGATAATATCATCAACATAAATCTGAACGAATAGTTGATCATTGCTTTGCTTGAGTAAAAAGAGAGTTTTGTCAACCTTTCCCATTGAAAAACCCTTTTCAAGTAAAAAAGTTTTTAGCCTATCATACCATGCTCTAGGGGCTTGTTTCAAACCATACAAAGCTTTTGATAGTTTGAACACATGATTTGGAAACTTTGGATTTTCAAAACCAGGTGGTTGCTTGACATAAACCTCCTCATTTATGTAGCCATTAAGAAAAGCACTTTTCACATCCATTTGATACAATTTGAAACCTTTGGATGCAGCAAAAGCTAAAAGGATTCTAATGGCTTCAATTCTAGCAACAGGAGCAAAGGTTTCATCAAAATCTAAGCCTTCAATTTGAGTGTAACCTTGAGCAACCAATCTAGCCTTGTTTCTAACAACAACACCATCCTCACTTTGTTTATTTTTGAAAACCCATCTAGTTCCAATAACATTAAAATCTGGAGGAGGTGAGACAAGTTTCCAAACTTTATTTCGTTCAAAATTCTCTATTTCTTCATGCATGGCATTGATCCAAGATTCGTCAGATAATGCATGAGATATATCTTTGGGTTCAAAGGAAGCAACTAAAGCGGAATGAGCATGAGTGTCAGAATGAATAAACCTGGATCGAGTGACTCTCTCATTTAGGTCTCCAGTCATTTGTTCAGATGGATGCATTTTTTGAATGTACAAGGGAGCATTGGCTTTTGAGACTTCTCCTTCTCCTTCTTCATTTTCAGCATGTACAGATGATGTTGTAGCTTGAGGATGATTAGCTGTAGGTGATGTAGTAGTAGGTGCCAAAGGTGCTACATCTTGTTGTGCATTAGGAAGAGTCAAGACCTCATCTTCAACATCATCATCATCTTCAAAGATTTTCTCCCCCTGAATGTATGCTTTGTACCTGCATCACTTGGACTAGTGCCTGGACTAGCCTCATCAAAAGTAACTTCACAAGTTTCCACAATTTTGTTAGTCTCCAAAACAAGCACACGATAGCCATGAGTATGAGCAGGATATCCAAGAAAAATGCCATCAGTTGATCTAGCTTCAAATTTATCAAGATTTCCAGATTTCAAGACAAAACATTTGCATCCAAAAACTCGAAAGTGAGAAACAGAAGGTCTATGTCCAAACCGAAGCTCATATGGAGTCTTACCCAATTTTGATCTCGAAACACACGGTTTGAAACATAACAAGCAGTTGAAATCGCTTCAGCCCAAAAATTTCGAGGAGAGTAATGCTCATCTAGCATAGTTCTAGCCATTTCAACTAACGTTCTATTTTTTCTTTCAACTACACCATTTTGTTGAGGCACTCTAGGAGATGAAAATTGATGATCAATTCCTTTTTCAGCACAAAAGAGGTCAAAGGAAGCATTTTTGAATTCAGTTCCATTATCACTTCTAATAGCTTTGAGAGCTCCTGGATGGTCAACAAAAAGCCTAAGAACAAGACTTCTAAAATGACTAAAAGCCTCATCCTTAGATGCCATAAAATACACCCAAGAGTATCTAGAAAAATCATCAACAATCACAAGCACATACCGTTTGCCTCCAAAGGATTGAACTCGAGATGGTCCAACTGTATCAAGATGTAGAAGCTGTCCTGGAGCGTTTGTCATCACCATGGTAAGAGGTGGATGTGAACCTGCAATCATCTTACCATGTCTACAAGAAGAACATACTAGATTGCTATCACCCTTAAGCTTAGGCAAGCCACGTATAAGATCTAAACCACTTACACGAGTAAGATGATCAAAACCAACATGACCAAGTCTACGATGCCAAAAGAATAAATCTTTAGAAACATTGGCAATTAGACACCTATGCTTAGAAGAAGGTGATGCATCAAAATCAGCTTTAAAGACTCTTCCAAAACGAGAAATTTTGAACACAAGATCACCTGAAGCATCTAGCACTTTGCATTCATTTTTCTTAAAGCTTATCTCAAGATCTTCATCAAGCATTTGTGAGACAGAAAGCAAGTTATATTTCAAATTTTCAACAAGAGCCACATCCTTGAACATAAACTTGTCACTTACCTTTACTGTACCTTTTGCCACAACAGAAGAGGAGGAAGCATCTCCAAAAGTAACACTTTCAGCACGAGATGCACGAGTGAGGGAGGAGAACCAATTCTTATTACCGGACATGTGGCGTGAGCATCCGGAATCCACTAGCCATATGTTCTCCTTCCTCGCGCGAGAAGCCTACATAGCAACAAAACATGTCGAGGTCTCAAGATCTTGGGGTTAGGAATGAGATTTTTGGGAATCGATCTTGAGACACACGACGCACAACAGTAGGCACAACACGATAATTTTTATGCACAAAATCAGATTTGCCTTTTCCCATGTTTCTAGGAACATAAGGTGTTTTCATCACTCTAGGCGCATAAGGAGTAAAATGTGCTTTGCTGAAATTTGACCTAGCCTTAGTTCTTTCCTTCTTTTGCTGTTTGGCTAGTCTAAAGCAAAAATCTACTAAGTGTCCATCTCTACCACAATGAGTGCAAGTGTACTTGACATGATGTTTAGCTTTAACAGTAAAAGCACATTTTGCATTCATCATAGTAGAAGATAAAAAACCAGCAGATTGAAAAGCAATTTTCTTAGGCTCATTAGATAACTCAATTTTGCAAGGAGCCTGAACAACAGTGCGAGGTTTAGTTTCATATGTGGCATAAGGATCAAAACCTAAACCTCTCTTGTTTGTGCTAACCTTAGATTGATCCAAAATCATGTTCAACTTCTTCTTGCCATTAGTGAAACGTTCCAAAGAATTTTGCAAGTAATCCACTTTCTTAGCAAGAGTTAAACAATTATTGCAGGGAACATCTACTTTTCCTTTTTGCTTGCGACAAGTTGAGCATGAGAGAATTTCATGTGAAAGCAAATTATCAGTTAATTGAGAAACCCTAGCATTTGCATCTTTCAATTTTAATTCAAGAGTTGAGCATTTAGAACAAGAAGTTGAACTATGCAAATCATCAGTGGAACAGCTAGCATGTACAACATGTTTCTCATTTTCTCATTTAGATGCAACAAAAGAGCATGTTCTTTCCTAAGCAAGGTGAGCTCATTGTAAATTAAGTCACATGATTTGCAAGTATCATCACTAGGAATCAAAGTCTTAAGTCTAGCAATTTCAGCATTCAATGATTCAATAATGAAATCATGTTTCTTAATTTTCTTATCACGTTTGTCAAGCAATTTTCCAAGACGAGCAACAGCAATAGCTAATTCATCATAAGAGGGATCTACCTCATTGAAGTCATTTGTCGTGGTCGCCCCTCGGTGAAGCTATCCTTGCTGCTTGCCATGAGACATAATCCTATCAAATCATGCTTGCTTGGAGTTGCATCATCTTCGCTGCTCTCTGAGTCCACATCGCTCAAATTGACTTGTTCAAGAGCGGAAAGAACTCGGTGAACCACCTTGCGGTTGATGAAGCTCTTCTTCTTCTTATCATTTGATGAGAACCTTTTCTTCTCATTCCTTCTGTCGTTGTCCTTCTCCTCCTTTGATGTTTTTCCTGCAAGCTTAGGACAATTTGTGCGAATATGGTTGAGGTCACCACACTCATAGCATCTTGGAGGACCACCTCTCTTTCTCATTCTCACATTCTGCAAAGCTTTGCTAAAGCGAGAAGAGAGTAGTGCCAGATCTTCTTCAGGAAACTCTTCAAGTTGCTCATCTGTTAAAGAAGACATGGAAGACAAGGCAAAGCTAGAAGAAGAATTTGCATTTGACATGTTAGGGTTAGAGATCAAAGCAATTGATTTAATGTTACCCTTCCTGGCAAGAACATCCAACTCATGAGTTTTCAACTTAGAGTAAAGAACATCTAATGTGAGTGTGCTCATGGTAGTAGATTCTTGTATAGATGTTACTTTCATCTCCCACACCGACATGTCCAAAGCACTAAGCAATTGTCGAGCATTTTCAGCATCGGTGTAGCTAACTCCAACAAAGACGTAGATTGCTAAGAATTTTATTGAATCGTGCAATGAAGTCATCTTCAGATTCACTAGGTTTCATCTCAAAACGCATGTATTCTTTTTGTAAATATCTTGGCGAACCTCTTTGTGATGTTAGAACCCTCATGGTAATCACAAAGAGATTTCCATACCTCATATGCGGATCGAAGATGAACCACACGATCAAAGTCGCTGCGTCCCAAGCCTTGGATGATCAAGTTGCGCGCCTTGCTATTTGCTTCAACATGTGTGCGATTGGTGTCGTTGACGTTGTCGTTTGCAGGAACTTCGTATGGCTTGTAGACCTTCTCCCAAATTGCGAAGCCCTGCGCCTGGATGAACGCCTCCATCTTGGCCTTCCAAAACTGAAAATCAACACCATCGAACACACATGGTTTTGTCGAATAACGATCCATTGATCTAATCTCCGGTTAAGATAGATTAGAAAAAAAAAAAAAACCTCGCTCTGATACCACTTGTAGGATCGAAGTATACGAATATAGCAATCAGAGGGGGGGGTGAATGATTGTGCGGAAGCTAAAACCAAATTCTTGATCTATTAAAAGTTCACCCCAAAACAGAACCAAATAATTGCCTCGTTTTCGACAAAAACAGAATGATAGAGGTTTGGTAAAACGCGAATTCCCGGAGATCCAACCGTTAGATTGATCTGAAATTTGGACACAAGAAACTAGATTCCAATACGAAACGACCCCAAAAAGAATCAGCTTGCTCGGACTTACGGATCAAAAGTTATGAGCTTCGCAAGCTTGCTGATCCAGAACTTGACGAGAATCAATCTAATCAAAACTTCAAGATTAAACAAGAACGACAAAAGATTGATCAACTAGACTTTGAGAAACTCTAAATCAATACCCTAGAACGGTTTTTGATGGATCAAATCAAGATGAAACTCAACAATCAAAAACCAATCTAGAATTAGAACAAGCATGCAAACAAGAACCAAAACAGAAAATACTGTAGCGACGTGGTTACTGTAGCATGCAAAAAACTTGGAAGAATTGATCTTTATTTCTTGTCTAAAATACTCTTATCAAAAGAGTACAAACCCTAAAACCAAGCTCAAGGCTTGATGCGCTCAGCTCTACTTGGTGCCTTTCAACAGGAGACAACCCCTCCTATTTAAAGGACCAACCCAGAATACGATTCCTATTCCCTAGAAGGAATCCGTATCCAACACAACTCTACTTGGCCCAACCTGGCCGAGTACAACTCTTGCACGTGTATGGTAACCCTACCATACTCACGTGACTAACACTTTGCACGCGAATGACCTCCTGCCATTCTCACGTGACTAACCATTCTTCATGTGCACCATTCTCTTAGCCCGAGCGTCCCCGCATGACATCCTTGACCACCAAGACCTCAGTTCCTCCTGAACCTAGTCCCGAACCTCAGTTCCTCCATGAACCTAGTTCCGGTCCCGTCATCGACCACATTCGTCTTCGAGCAATACCTGCACATGAACAAACCACAAAACAATTCCGAGCACAAGTCCACGACTTGACTCACATCAATCCATGCAAATACTCACACGAGCATTGCATAAAGTCCATATTAGCTCAAAAACCCTTAACCGTGCACAAAAACATCCAAAGATGGACCAAAACCGATCCAAGACAAATGAAAAACTTACTGTTTTTAAGAACTTGGTCCCGCGCAAAAACCTCAAAATCACGTTTAGGACGGACCAAAAATTTGGTCCGTTATACATGGGAAAATCGAGGTCTCCAAAATCATGTGTATGACAGACCAAAAAATCCGGTCCGTCATACATGGGAAAAACGAGGTCGCCAAAATCATGTGTATGACAGACCAAAAAATTTGGTCCGTCATACATGGAAAAAATGAGGTCGCCAAAATCATGTGTATGACAGACCAAAAAATTTGGTCCGTCATACATGGAAAAAACGCGATTTCTTGTACAAGCGTAAAAGCATCAAAATCACGTTTATGACAGACCAAAAAGTTTGGTCCGTCATACATGCGAAACTCACTGTTTTTGGATCTTTGGTCTGGCGCAAATGCAAAGTCTCTGTTTTTGGATGTTTGAATGTTTGGCCCTTTATGCAAGCAATTTTGCAAGATTAAACCTAATCAGTTTTTCAGCACATTATCAAGCCAATTTTTCATCACATGATTCACACATACACTCCCTACAGGCCTACACAGCTACACTGAATATCCGGATATCCGGATACCGGATATCCGTATCCGATCCGTATCCGTCGGATATCATCTCTCCCATATCCGCTCCGTATCCGGCTGCCCCGATCCGGATAATATCCGTATCCGTATCCGTATCCGAAAAATATCCGAATTTTTTGCCATTTCTATAAAAACGGATGCCGGATACGGTCCGAATATTATCCACTCCGTTTTCACCTCTAGTTGTAGTTAACTTCAATACCTTTCAGTGGGTATAAAGAACGTCTAATTCCGCCCAGCCATTTGAAAGTTATGCTTGTTTTACCGAACGTGTTAAAAACTATGACGTGATTGGAACAGATCACGGTATTCTGTAGATTAAACCACTTTAGAGTCTGAATCAGTTTTTCTATATACTTAGAAAAAGTTAGTAAATTTCCTAAGCTATGCGAGGATGTACTCGTTTAATTGATTCAGAGTTTTAGAACCGGAGTTATGCTCATTGAAAGTCTGCTGTCCCGACGGGACAGAACCTCTGTTTTTGGGTTGTGCGGGTAGTTTGCGAAGTCGGGGTAGAAGAGTGTTTGCGTATTGTTTTGTGGGCATGATTTTGAGTGTGTGGTGCCTATGTGCAGGTGGTGTGACCCCGGGGGTGCCCTCTACTTCTCGCCAATCCGTCGCCCGTGGTTGAGGCAAGTGTATTGGAATGGGTAGCGGATTGTAGTTTGCTAGATTGGTTGAGATTGAAATTGAATACATGATACGTTCACATGCCATGCTTTAATGATTGCCATTGATATGTTGAATATGCTTATTATGTTATGATGCCATGTGTTAATGTACAAGTTATTTATGATGTTGGCATGTTTGCATACATGGCATGATACATGGCCCGGGCGGTGAGAAAGTCATAACTAGTCCGGGGAAGGTTGGTGAGAAAGTTATGACTATTCCGGAGAGCCAATGAGTAAGTCCTACATCGTGATTCCACCCACTGCGGTGTATGGAAGCGAGGAGTAGGCACCCTCCATCTTCGGGATGGAAGGGGGGAGAGGGTGCACACCGACGGGTGTGTACTCAACCATACCGGTATGAGTTTCCAAGGAGACATGTGCATCGCATCGCATTGCATACATAATGTTGATGATAATGATATGTGATCATGAATGAGATGATTGACATGATGTGAGTTGTTGTAGCCATGTAATTGTTCTTTTGTACCATTGCAATATGCTTGCTGAGTGTTGAACTCACGCTTGTGCTTTCTTGTTGTTTTAGGTACCATGAGACTGGCATGAGGGGAAGGGAAATAGTCACACTTCTACACGTAGTTTCACTCATTTGTTCCCACAAGTCATTCAATTGGGGTCTTGATAATAATTAAGTGTGATGCTTATTGATTTATGGTTTAGTTTTGCGTTATGAGATTCTTATTGTTCGTTTGGCTCATAGAGACGTTGAATGCTTGGAATTAGACTTATATTGCTGTCATGCCTTTAAATATTGCTATTCTAGATGCCTCTTGTTTTGCCATATATTGCTATGCTGTTGTTGTTCCTTCAATTCATGTTAAAACAAAGGAGATGCTGCTGAAATTTCGGTTTTTAGCATTCGTACCTTTGCTGCAATTTACTTGTATTTGTGGTATTTAGAGGTTGCTTAGTCTATGTTTGGTAGCATTCGGGCATATTAAATGCCGGGGTGTTACACTTGCACTGTGGAGCTTCTTCAACCCACGATCGTGGCTGTTATAGAGCTCAGTTTCAACTCATTCATGGCAACATGATTTTAAATCTCAGTAACTTCTTATCTACTTAACCAAATCGTGATCCATTGCGAAGATCTCGGAGAGCAGACCTCATTCCCCATGTTCTTGAGCCCTAAATCCCGCCGGAAATGGATCAATCTACCAAAAACCGAAAATCGCCTAATTAGCCATAACTTGGCCGTTTGAACTCGGAATTGCGTGCTTCCACTTCTCAACTCTTCGTCTTGGAGTCCTCTACCCCGTGCACACACCCTCCCATTGTCTCTCATCCTCAATCGTCCGGGAGATCGCAAGAAACGGCATCGAACAATGTTCTTCGACCTCGTAGTCATATCTTCCTCTCCGGTGAGCCAATTGGAGTTCCAGTTGTTTCTTGATGTGAGTATGGAAGCCACGCTCTAAGCCCCTCAACCAATTTAGGTTTCATCAAGCTGTGACTTCGAATTTCGCGTTTGAATCTCACCGGCCGAATCGCCGTTCATCGATGAATTCGTCGCCTCCGGTAATCCTCTCCGCAATTCCTTGCAACCGTAGATCCCCTGTGTTGTCCCCTAACTAATACCATCTTCAATTTGCAAATTTATTTCACATTTTCGTGGAATTTTTGGGTTTGGCGTGCCTCTGTTCTCACCGTTCAACCGCACGGTCTCCGGCCGGCGAGGCCGCCATCGTCGCCCCTTCGGTTAGCCACCGGCCTTCCCCGCGCCGCGCGGGTTCCGCCCGCGCCACCCATGGCCGCCAATGCCGCCCCTCGCCGCGCGCCACCATCGCCGCCGCTTAAGTCGCACTCGAGTCGCCGCCTTGGCCGCTCCCGCCACCGCCCGAGCCGCCGGTTGGCTTCCCCACGACGACCCGCCGCTCCCCATCCCAACACCCAGTCCCACGCCGCCTTGCTCCGCTTCGCCACTGCGTCACACCGTCGACGGCGCTGCCGCGTTGCGCCCCTCGCCAACCGCCGCCGTTCCGGCCTGCCGCTCACCGCCGGCCGCGAGGCCCCAGGCCGCCGGCGCCCCTTGGAGCTTGATGCTCCTCTGTTCAAACATTTGGAAAATCAGCCAAAAAGAAGATTCCGAGGAATATTCCTCGTTTTCTTATCTCACCTCTTTTTCAAACTTCGGACACTCATAACTTTTTCGTCCGAACTCCGATACACTCCGTTCAAATTCCTAAATTCATCTAAATTCAAGATCTACCTACCAGTATAATTTTTATATTTTTTTGGATTTATTTTATTTTAGTATATTTATTTGTTGAACCATTTTGTGCGTAGTCGAAGATCCCGCCGAATCCGCCGATCCCGCCGCCGAACTTCAAGGGTTCGAGACTCTCGCCGCGAATGAAGGCAAGTCTCCTTGACGCATTTTGATCCCATGTTTGCAAAATGATTTACAAGGTATTATAACGTGCATTGCTATGTTTAACATCGTATGTCAAATATAGACTGTTAGTTATTCCGAATTGTTGTCACCTCCTTGATTGTTGATATCCATGCTTATTTGTAACCCAAGGACCCTTTCTTATGTCATGCCTAATTCATATTAGGACATTTGATGATTACTACGGTAGTTGTGCTTAGTTGCAAGATTGACTGAAATAACCCATGGATGGGATTTTATCAAAGTTGTGTTTTAAAGTGTGATTTGAGAATTATTGTAAAGTATTTACTACTGTCTTTGGAAAATAAAAATAAAATAAAATAAAAATGGTTTGAACTTGGGCGGAATGGTTTGTCTGGCGGGTGCAGATAGAGCACTGGTCATGGTTTGTGCGCGCCAGTGTTTCTACCAAATCCGGCCAACCGGGCGTCGCCACATGGCGGCATTGTTCATCTTCAAGTTCATTACGATTGGAGCGTTACCAATGAAGTGCAGAACTTCCTTTTCATGGCGCCCTTGATTCCAATCCTTGTAACTCCACCATCAATGTTCCAAATCACGCATGGCCGGGTCTGTTGGAACGGTATCGACGAGGGGATTCCATTCCCGGTGTTCATTAGCCCTAAATCTCGCTGGAAATGGCTCTATTAAGCAAAAATTGAAAATCACGTAAATGGTCATAACTTGGCCGTTTCAACTCAAAACTGCGCTCTACCACTTCCTAAACCTTCGTCTTGGAGTCCTCTTTCCTGTGCTATCATTCTTCCTTTGCCTCTCCACTTCAATTGTCCGGGAGATCGTGAGAACTGACGCCGAACGCCATTTTTCGCCATTGTCGTCACATCTTTTGCTCCGGTTTCGCCAAGATTCGATCCCAAATTTTGCATTTGAATTCCGCCAGCCGAACCGTCGTTCTTCGTTAAATTCGTCATCTCCGGTAATCTATTCCGCAATTCCTTGCAATCCTAGACTCCTCTAGAGATCCTTTAGCTAAAGCCATCTTCAATTTTCAAGCTCATTTATTATTTTCTTGGAAATTTTGGTTTTTGCTCTAACTCCTGCGCTTGCCCTGTTCGGTTTGGCCCTGCCCATGCCCGGCTGCATGCCGACCGGCGCCAACGCCGCCCCTCCAACGTGCCTACCGTCGCCCGCCACCAGCGCCGCCCCCTGCGTCCAGCGACGCGCGTCTGCTCCCGCCGCTGCCCCTCACCGCGCAGCCACCGCTCTGTCCACCCCCAACCCCAACCGAGTGGCCCATCGGCTTCCCCACGCCCGGTCGCCCCTCGTGAGCCCCTCGCCCGGTTCCGTGCCACCTTCCTCCAGCCGGCCTCCGTGCCGCGCGTCGCCGCCCTATGCGCCCGCATCACGATCGCTGCGCCTCCGGCCAGCCGCCGCCCACCGGCGTCGCCACGCCATGCCAGTGTCGCCCGGCCGCCTAGCCCTCCCACGCCGGCGCCCAATGGAGCTTCAAGCTCCTTTGTCCTTGGCTCAAGGAGGAAGAAGCCCAAGCCCACTAACAGCAAGGCCCCACTTGCAAGTGACTAACCAAAATCAGGAAAATGGGAAAAAAAAAGATTCCACAGAATATTCCCCAATTTCATATTTTCCAGAATTTCTAGATTTCGAATGCTCATATCTTTTGCATCCGAACTCCAAATCACTCTGTTCAAATTCCTAAATTCATTTAAATTCAAGATCTACCTGCCAGTATAATTTTTATAATTTTTGGATTTATTTTATTTTATTGTTATTTATTTGTTGCATCGTTTTGCACGTAGCCGAAGATCCCGCCGAGTCCACCGACCCCGCCGCCGAACTCTAAGGTTTCGAGTCTCTCACCGCGCACGAAGGCAAGTCTCCTTGACGCATTTTGATCCATGTTTGGAAATGATTTACAATGTTTTATAAACGTGCATTGCTATCTTTATCATCATATGTCAAATATAAACTGTTAGTTATTCCGAATTGCTATCATCTCCTTGATTATTGTTATCCATGTTTACATGTAACCCTAAGATACTTTGCTATATCATGCTTAGAAATATTGTGACCCTTGTTGATTAGTACGGTAGTATGCTTAGTTGCAAAGCGGATTAAACTGACCCATGGGTGGGATTACATCAAATGTATGATTTAAAGTATGATTTGAGAATTATAGCAAGGTAATTGCTACTGTTTTTATAAAATAAAAATAAAAAGGAAAAAGGGTTTGGACTTGGGCGGAATAGAATGTCAGGTGGGTGCAAATGGAGCACTGTTTCATTGTGCAAGCACCGCCCCAAGTCAATTAAGGACCGACGTTTATAACTGTACATTCTAAGCATTACCGTACAACCACATGTCTATAATGGGTACGATCTGGCTAAATGATTTTTAGAAACCAAATTTAGACTCACAGTTGGTGGAATGTGGGCGCCAGATGGAGGCAAGTCGTATGTTCTCACACGGGGCAAGAGGGGGCTTCTGTACTGGGTAGATGGAACCCTAACAGTGGTGAAACCTCAGCGGGTGGGTCGGATTAGGCGTATAAATTGTAAAGGCCTTGTCATGATATCTCTGCCGGCACACCTAAGGAAGTGTGTTAATAGCTTGGCATCAAGGGAATATCATGTCTTGTGGATAAAGTTGTACACCTCTGCAGAGTTAAAACTATTCAAATAGCCGTGCCTACGGTCAAGGGCAAAGTGAAGAATGCTTTCATACTGGTAGACTTGGTTTTGGTTTTAAAAATAACTGATGTTTTAGGATTCGGGAGTGGTTAAAACTCTCGGATGTTTAATTGGCGGATTGAGCCAACCAGGTAGATGGAACCTGTTTTCAATTCATGACGGATGGAGTCATGTGTGGATTACCTTGATCTTTTAAAATGTGGCGAATAGAGCCTTTATACTTGTGTTGATGGAAAGAACCTTCACGAGACTATTACATAATTTAATTATTAAAATAATTGTTAAGATGTGCTTTGTGAAAATTATTATTAAGTATGGTTTGATGAAACTCAGCTTTGTGCAAAAGAACCATAATAAGCTCTTCTTGGAAAACTCTACATGTGCATACTTTCCCAAACTTGCTAAGTACTTTTGTACTCACATGCTACACAAAATGTTGTCATCAGAAAACTACCAGGATGCAACTGAAGATGAAGAATTCTATGCCGAGGAGTTTGATGAAGGTCACCAAGATAACTGAGCACGCATTCCTAGTCGTCACCTGTGGAGTTATTTGGGTTTTATCCCTTGTTGCTTTTATTCCGCTGTCGTGAACTCTGGTCATGTGACCATTTTATGTAATAATTAGCCATGTGGCTAATACTTTATGTTTATTATATATTTTGTCATGTTCGGTAATAATTATCATTGTCTGACTGTGTGTACTAGCTACTAATCTGGGACTAGTACATAAATACACAGGAAATTTCGGATAGCTGATCCGGGGTCTCACAATATGCATTACACCAACAGAACATATCCTATTACATTGTTGCACATCATCCATTGTATGTTGTTCTTGCTATGTCCTCCCGTTCTTTGCTTCATGCGTCATCAAAGGAGAAAGACGTAGAAAACAATGAAATGACATATGTAAAAAAGAAAGATTTTTGTGTTGGCTGTCGTACAGCTTCATAGCATTCTATGGGGTACACCAGTTTCATGCCTGAAAATTCTATATGTAAATTATTATAATAGATACTTTGTAAACAATGATCAATGAGATCTTGTTTTATTACCCCCTGTGCAAGCAGCACATATTCTTCCTTGATAGTATTACTAATGCTTTATTTTCTACGATAGGATAGGTTGTTGTGTTCTATGATGTATATAACAGGTTATTTTTTAGTGATAAAAATATACTTGTATGAATGATGCATCGTTTACTATTCCACATGTTTTTTATGCCTATAAATTAGTATTTCTCAACTAATTACAATGTCGACATGTGGTTGTTACATATGCATTACGCAATCAAAATATATCCTATTATGTTGCTACACGTTATTCATTGTACGTTGTTCTTGTTATGTCCTCTCGTTCTTTTCTTTGTGCGTCATTAAAGGAGAAAGACAGATAACAAAAGCAATGACATATGTAAAAAGAAAGATTTTTGTGTTGTGTGCTAGACAGCTTTAGGGCATTCTATTGAGTAGACCAGTTTCATATCTGAAACTTCTGTATGTAAAGTATTATAATAGATACTTTGTAAACAATAATCAATGAGATCTCATGTTATTACCCTCTGTGCAAGCAGTACATATTCTTCCTAAATAGTATTGCTAATGCTTTATTTTCTACCAGAGGATAGGTTATGTTCTATAATGTATATAATAGGTAATTTTTGAGTGACAAAAATATACTTGTATGAATGATGGTTTGTTTACTATTCTACATGCTTTTTACGTCTATAAATTCGTATTTCTCAACTAATTACAATGTCAACCTGCGGTTGTTACATATGCATTACACCAGCAGAACATATCCTGTTACGTTGCTGCACATCATCCATTATATGTTGTTCTTCCTTTGTCCTCTCATGCTTTTCTTTGTGCGCCATCAACGAAGAAAGACAGAGAAAAAAAAAGGAATGACATATGTAAAAAGGAAAGATTTTTGTGTTGTCTGTCAGACAGCTTGAGAGCATTCTATTGGGTACACGTCAGTTTCACGTCTGAAACTTTTGTATGTAAAGTATATTATAATTGAAACTTTATAGACAGTGATCAACGAGATTCTCGTTTTATTACCCTCTGTGCAGGCAGCACATATTCTTCTTTGATAGTATTGCTAATGCTTTATTTTCTATAAGAGAATAGGTTGTTATGTTTTATGATGTGTATAATAAGTTATTTTTGAGTGACAAAAATGATCCATGCTTTTTATGTCTATAAATTCATGTTTCTCAAGTAATTCAGTGGTTGGAACAGCTCGCAAAATCCAACCACTTCACAATATCGATATGCGATTGTTACATTATACCTATATTAAACTCCGGAGGTTTGAGTGCTCCTTAGGGCGTCCATGTCACCTCCGTTTCTGGGCCGTCCGATCGCTCCGTCGGACGGCCGAGATTGCGCCACGTCGCTCCAAACCGAACGAGAGCATAAAACGAACGCGCACGCCTTTTGCTCGCCCAAGCGGGCCGCTTGTCACAGCGGTAACGCCGTTTGTTGCCTCGCAGCCGGCGCGGGTTCGAACCCCTCAGGCGCGCGCGGTGCACGTATTTTTCCTTGCGACACGTGGCGGCCTCGCGCCCACGCCCGTGACCGGCACGTGTCGCCCCCTTTTTTGCCGATAGGTCCCTGCAAGTTTCCGAAATTGCATGTAGCTCCTACTTTTTGCGAAAAAGCCCTTTTTAGCAGAAAAGCCCTCCGAAAAATCGTATAAAAACCTCCAAAAATCCAAAAAAAAAAATGCATTTGGTCCATTTTTTCTTTCAGATCTTTGTTTCCTAAAAAAACTTTTTTTCAATGAAAAAATGCAAAAAAGGCCCTCAAATCTAAAATTCCAAAAAATTTAGAGCTATGTCCCTCCGAAAAATCGCAAACAAAAACTCCAAAAATCCAAAAAATATGCGCATTGGTCCATTTTCCCGTTCGGATCCGTTTTCACCCGAAAAAACTTTTTTTATTAAAGAATGTCGCTCCAAAAAACCCTGCGAAAATTTAAAGAATCTCGATCCGTTTTT
This sequence comes from Rhipidocladum racemiflorum, assembly GCA_036346355.1. NCBI lineage: Eukaryota > Viridiplantae > Streptophyta > Magnoliopsida > Poales > Poaceae > Rhipidocladum > Rhipidocladum racemiflorum. Next base: position 34,440,536 of record CM070580.1, on the reverse strand, counting down.
TTCTACGAAAAAAACACGAAAAATACCTTCTAAAAATTCTGAAGTTATAATCGGTCGCATGTGCGGCGTGCGCCACGCTGAACTTCCTAGTATTCATTATACATTAGCAGAACTTCTGTATGCTCTTGATACGTACGTCCTCCCGTCTTCATTATACATTAGCAGAACTTCTGTATGCTCTTGATACGTCCTCCCGTCTTTTCTTCGTGCGTCGTCAAAGAGGAAAGATGAAAAAAAAAAGAATGACATGTAAAGAAAAAAGTTATTGTCTGTCAGACAGCTTCAGGGCCATCCGGATCAGCACAGCCGCCCGGAACGATCCTCTACAGCCGTTGGATCCCGACAAAGAACCCAGGCCGTTAATCACGCCCTAGCCCTGAAGCCACGTCTCATCAGCCAGACGTAAGTGCTTGCCTCCTTATTGGTAAAGGATACAGCTGTACGAGCCTATAGAACAGATCCTGTTCAAGTAAGGTCGTGCTACACAGAAGAAGGCAAACGTATATAAGCTGCGTTCTTCTCTTGTAAACTTCCGAGGCGGTTCTTTTGCGTTCTGAGATGCTGCGTGCATGCACGAGTGCTTCAGCCCGTACTTTCGGCCCATTTAAGCCCAACACGATCGGCCCATTATACCTTCCATAAGGGCCAACAAATTTCAGCCTTATCTTTTTCTAATCTGGAACTTTGTATTTTTTTTTTTCCTTTTTTAAAATGCAATCTCATTCAATTCAGTGTTTGTGATTACTGCTTATTATTATGCTTGACATTTTTTTTTTCAAGATTGTGTTGGGTTGGGTTGTTCACGAACCATCATATTCTTAATCAAAATTGCACAGATCATGATCCTAATCAAAATTGCACAGATCAGATGTTTAGCATGAACTGTTTCTGCTGTTCTGCCTTCAGAATTGGAAATGCAAAACTGTGACCTGACCCCTGAGTTTCGCACAATCAATTGAGCAATATGCAAGACGAAAGGTCATTCGCCTGTTTCTCTCTCGTTTGTGGGAACATTAGAAAGAGAGTTAATTCGTTGGTGGATGTAGAACAATAGAAGCGATCCAGTTGAAAGAAACCCAAGACAAAAACAAAGTGCGAACCTTTTTAATCGAGATACAGACCGTCAGCCGTTCCGACAGTGATTCATTAGTTATTTCTCGGGAGTCACAACTGCAAAATACACAAGTCTATGCAGAAGGAAGGCTGGCACAAGGTGTGCAAAGCCTTTGCCTTTGTGTGCCACTCGTGACTAAAAAAAACTAGGTAGAATGTGCGGCGCACGTCGCATCGTGTAAAATTTATCCCTTTTTTTCTAAAAAAAAGATTGCAGGAGAATCTAAGCATATTTTTTTTCGGAGCGATCTTAACACTACACGTTCACCGGTGAATAATACATTTTCCGAAAAGTGTTATAGATTGAGTTGCAAAAAAAAAACTATAGAGATACAACTGTATACATATATTTCTTATTCCGAAAAATATCAGAAATCAAGTTACAAAAAAAATAGAGAGATAGAGTTGTACACATATTTCTTTTGACGAATTTGGTTAACACTTTATTATTACCCGGTCAACCTTCTTTTATCGAGTTTAACACTCTATGTCTTAATCGGGTAATAATACATGTTCCGAAAAATATTAAAGATACCAACCTTCTTTTGTTGAGTTTAACAATCTATGCGTTCACCGAGTAATAATACATATTTTGAAAAATATTAGAGATCGAGTTGGGAAAAAAAGTCTAGAGATTAAAGATCGACTTGGGAAAAAAGTCTAGAGATAGAGTTGTACACATATATCTGTTGATAAAAATATTTTTTTTTTGGGAAAAACGAAAAAAGAACATGGACACATATTTCTTTTGACGAATTTGGTTAACACTTTATTATTACCCGCTAACCTCCTTTTGTCAAGTTTAATACTCTATGTGTTAACCGAGTAATAATACATGTTCCAAAAAATATTAGAGATATCAACCTACTTTTATCGAGTTTAACACTTACCCAACTAACCTCCTTTTGTCGAGTTAAAACTCTATGTGTTAACCGGGTAATAATACATGTTCCGAAAAATATTAGCGATGTCAACCTTCTTTTATCGAGTTTAACACTCTATGCGTTCATCGAGTAATAATACACGTTTCAAAAAATATTAGAGATCGAGTTGGGAAAAAAAAATCTAGAGATTAGAGATTGAGTTGAAAAAAAATCTAGAGATAGAGCTGTACACATATTTTTATTGACGAAAATATTTTTTCCAGGAAAAACGGAGAAAAAACCTGGACGTAAGGGACAGGGACATGTTTGTTATATTTTTGGACCTGATCGCTATCCTAAAAAAATTAGAAAAGGATTCGTTCAAAATTTGTATTTAGCAGGGGGGGCTTTTCTGTAAAGTAACGAACCAGGTACCTAAGTGCAATTTTGAAACATTTTTTACCCTCACAAAAAAACACAAAGGACATATTTGTAATTTATAGGAACCTATTCGTAATTAAAAAAATAGAGGGACTTTTCGCAAATCGGGATAGGGTGAGACGGGTGGCATGAGCTCTCTCCAATTCTTTCCCACGTAATAGAGTTAATATTCAGTTCATGGAAGAACAGGTGACAAACAAAGGTAATTAAGGGGCCCTGCACTCCATAACACATCACACTCACTACGGCCAGATGATGGTTCATACGAACTTAACTAATACTAACGTAAGTAGTCTACGTTACGGCCGGGATGCGTCGTCAAAGAAGAAGATGAAGGAAAAAAAAGAATGACATGTAAAAAAAAAAGAAGAAGATGAAGGAAAAAAAAAGAATGACATGTAAAAAACAAGTATTGTTGTGTCTGTCAGACAGCTTCAGGGTACCGTTACAGATTCTAGTACAAACTAGTTGTTTGCACCAAAATTCGGTATATAGTAAAATCAGTTTGAATCGGATAGAAGCGTTCGTATGGAAAGAAATCGGTGAATGAATCGGAAGGAGAATCCGTTTCTAACAAGGGAAGGAGATCGGATCGGATGCCGATACGGATAAACATACCGTATCCATATACGACTCGGATCGGCCGAAGTATTATAAAAGAGGGTAGACGTCGGGCGGTAGAGAGGAATCAATCCAACACAACACATCTACTTTTTACAGTATTTTTACATCGTCCTTAGGTTTACAAACACTCCCCTGTAAGTCGACGGAATCAACAAAGTTGCGCATCGCCGATTGTTGGTTTTAGCCGATTTCGCCTAGGTTTGATCTGCTTTGCTTTGTTGCGCATCGCCTTCTCAAAGCCGATTTCACCTTGTATCCGGATTAACCGTGACTGGTTGATCTAGTTATCCCCTAATCGGTTTTCAGCCGACTAGCGATAAGCCGATAAACGTTGCTTTATCGGCTTTGTTTGATTTACAAATTCTACCTTGTCAATTTCAGGTCAAATTGACTGGCACGCTCTGCAAACCCGGCGTTTGTCTCGTGTATTTGAGGCTAAGAACCCTGCTTCACGTTTTTGGCGCGAACACTAGTGAAACGGGGTTGAGGGTGATTCAACCACGGTGTGGAAAAAGAAGAAACGTTCCGAGTTTTAACCCATTTAGCTGAATTTCTCCCAGATTCCAATAGAAACGGCTCGGTTCCAAATTGCCAAACGAGGCCTCAATATTCAGTTCATGGAAGAACAGGTGACAAACAAAGGTAATTAAGGGGCCCTGCACTCCATAACACATCACACTCACTACGGCCGGGATGCTTCGTCAAAGAAGAAAGATGAAAAAAAAAGTTGTTGTCTGTCAGACAGCTTCAGGGCCATCCGGGTCAGCAGAGCCGCCCGGAACGATCCTCTACAGCCGTTGGATCCCGACGAGAAACCCAGGCCGTTAATCACGCTCTAGCTCTGAAGCCACGTCGCATCAGCCAGACGTAAGTGCTTGCCTCCTTATTGGTAAAGGATGCAGCGGTACGAGCCTATAGAACAGATCCTGTTCAAGTAAGGTCGTGCTAGCTAGATGAAGGCAAACGTATATAAGCTGCGTTCTTCTCTTCTAAACTTCCGAGGCGGTACCTTTGCGTAGTGGGATGCTGCGATCCATGCACTGCTTCTACAAACCATCTAAGCCCAACATGGTCGGCCCGTTATACCTTCGATAAGGGCCGCCAAATTTCAGCCTTATCTTTTTCTAATCAGGAACTTTGTATTTTTTTTTCTTTTTAAAAATGCGATCTCATTCAATTCAGTGTTTGTGATTACTGCTTATTATTATGCTTGCCATCTATTTTTTTTCAAGATTGGGTTCGGTTGGGTTGTTCACGAACCATCATATTCTTAATTGTAAACAGCTAAGGATCGTTATTACCGTTAATCATTTGGGGAAGACGAGCACGCAGTTTGCAACCGGCCCGTCACAGCTGCAAAATACTCCACCAAAGTCTATGCAAAGGAACGCTGGCACAAGGTGTGCAAAGCCTTCGCCTTTGTGTGCCACTTACGACTAAAAAAAATTCAGTTCATGGAAGAACAGGTGACAAACGAAGGTAATTAAGGGGCACTGCACACCATAACACATCACACTCACTACATCCAGCTGCAAAAGTAGTCTACGTTACGGCCGGGATGCCAATCGCTAGGACGCTCGCTGCATGCAGGAAACATTTCGCTCTCGTCGTTGAACATGTTGGTGAGCCAGTCCTCCGGCCTGCTGACGTGGCTGGACACGTAGGCGGCAGCGGTAGCCTCCACGTTCCTGACGTGGCAGGGGGCGCCCGCCTGTCATAGGCAGCGCCTCCTCTCCGCCCGATGCCCGCATTGTCACCTCCTCCCGATGCTACCTCCTCCTCTCCACTCGACGCCGCCGCCTCCTCTCCACCCGACGCTGCTAGAGGGTGTGAAGTATCCTCTCCACCCGACGCTGCTAGAGGGTGTGAAGTATCTGCATGACAATTGGGTACTTCATAGGTAATTACCATCCACTGATTTTTTCTTTACCCTTTATTTGAATATTTCTTAATGGGTTCTATTGTTTTGCATATATTCTAATAATATCATCTTGCTCCATAGGGATCTTAAGACATCTAATCTTCTCTTAAACAACTGTGGTGAGTTGAAAATATGTGATTTTGGACTCTCTCTCTCTCTCTCTCTCTCTCTCTCTCTCTCATCAATATGGCAACCCACTAAAGCCTTACACTCAATTGGTAGTGACTTTGTGGTACAGGTAAATCACCAGACATCATAAAATTTCTCAAATGTTTAGGTGTTGCAAAATTCGGTGAATTTGATTGTAAGTTTTCACTTGTCCAATCATGGTCTCACTATTTGCTCCTTATGATTGCAGGGCTCCAAAACTACTGTTAGGAGCAAAGGAGTATTCTACTGCTATTGATATGTGGTCGTTTGGTTGCATCATGGCAGAACTCTTGTCAAAAGAGCTATTGTTCAATGGGAAAACTAAGATAGATCAACTTAATAAGGTATTTGGTTTGACTTAAAGGGAATTTTTTTAAAATAATACTTTTTTAAAAAAGAATTGCGGTTTTAATACTCGAAAAACTAAAATTGCAAAATTAATATGTAATCGCCAGATCGTACGGCGAATACCCTATTTTCGCCATATGGTATGGCGAAAATACCCTAATTACCCGATTAAAGTCAATTAACCGTCGGCTGTTTGGTTAAGGCCATTTTTGCCTTACCATATGGCGAAAATAGTATTTTCGCCGTACCATATGGCGAAAATACCCTATTTTCGCCAACCCGTATGGCGAAAATAGGGTCTTCACCATACCGTACGGCGAAAATAGTCTTGATTCCCGTGTAGCAGATTAACTGCAGATTTAGTGTATCGTCACCACACGGTTTGGCGAAAATAAGGTATTCGCCGTAGGGTATGGCGAAAATAGGGTATTCACCGTAGGGTATGGCGAAAATAGGGTATTCTCCGTACGATCTGGCGATTACATATTAAATTTGCAATTTTAATTTTTCGAGTATTAAAACCGTAATTCTTTTTGAAAAAGTATTATTTAAAAAAAATCGACTTAAAGGTATCTGGTTTGACTTATTGACTTCTATTTGTTTATTTTAATTAGCTGGATGAAATCTTATATCATAGTAACTTCCATTACAAATATTTAAAATACTCGGCACTCCTAATGAGCAGATATGGCCTGATTATTCCAAATTACCTGGTGCCACCGTCTAATTTGGCAAACAACAGTAAGCGGCTACCCATTTCTTATTGCTGTTGTTTTTATCTTTTCGAGCATAGAGTTTCATATCATGAAAGTCTTACTTTTGTTCCTCCCCTAAGGTATAGCAGATTAAGGGACAAGTTTCCAGCCCGCATCCTTCACCGGAGGGCCAATCTTGTCAGAAGCTGGATTTGACCTGCTAAGCAGATTGTTGACGTATGACCCTCAGAAGGTAACATATGACCTATAGCGAACCATCTGATTCTCCTATGCTCATTTTGCATCTCTTGAAACTAAACATACTTGTTTCTTTTGCACAGCGCATATCAGCAGATGCTGCCTTGAAGCATATGAATGGTTCCGTAAAGTACCTGTTCTTACATCAAAGGATTTCATGCCAACATTTCCTGCTCTAAATGAACAAGACAGGTACTAGTTATTTTGCTTTTAAGTTTTAATCTATTAGCCTAATTTGAAATATTTTTTATGAATATTGTTGTATTAATATTGCATTTCTGAAACATACAGGCACATCAAAAAGTATATGAAGAGCCCTGATCCTCTGAAGGAGCAACGGATGAAAGAACAAGGGAGCATAGGAGATCGTGGCCTTTTTTACTGAGCTTAAACCATTATTTTGGGTTTGCCATGGATGCCATTTTTCGGCGTGAATTGATGGAAGTGCATGTCTTTCTAGGTGAGATGTCATCTGGACATGAAGCATATCTTAGTTTTCTTGGTGTCTGGCGACAACTGATGGTGTTCTTTGGCAGGCATGTGTGCAGAATCAAGGGAATAATATTTCTCCTTAGGCCCTGCTTGGATGAGTGGTAATTTTTTGGGAGGTTTTGGGATTTAGTTCAAATTTGAACTAAATCCTAAAACATTCCAATGAAATACCCCTAATCCAAGCACCCCCTTATGCTCCATGCTAGCCACTATTTCCTTGCAGGGTTAACTCTTTCTCAAATTTCTAGTCACAATCTAATCCACGTGCATTCTAAGTTGCGGAGATCTAATCCACCTGCATCGTAAGGTCTGGTTTATTGACTTCGCGTAAGGTCTGGTTTATTGACATCTATTGAGTACACCAGTTTCATGTCTGAAACTTCTGTAGGTTAAGTATTACAATAGATACTTTGTAAACAGAGGCGGAGCCACGGCCGGGGCAGGGTGGGCCCCGGCCCTGGTCGGAGCGTTGGTGTCGTTACTGATTTTTTTTGTTTTTGTTTTGTGTAGTTATTGAATTTTCTATTTTGAAAATTTCTCTCGCTTGGAGCGATATAAAAAAAATAAAGCATTAAGCTAGGTCGAGTCTCTTCCTTCATGGTAAAGATAGTTGTTATGTGTGAGTTCATTGTTAGCTGCTCCTTTTCATCTGATTTATTTTTAACATAAATATCCGTAATTATATTTGCAATGCATGCAGGTCCCACCTCACAGGAAAGCATCAAAATTTGCAAAGAGAGTAGGCTTTACTGTCAACTCGAAAATATCAACTATCGCCTCATGTGAAATAATTAGTGGTACGTTTTCATTTATAAATTCTTGCAAATTACAAGTGTTACATATTGTATTTATTATATACTGAACTTTAAATATCAATTATCAGTAGAAATTCACTTCTTTCTTGGCCCCCTCCTTTAGAATTTTCTGGCTCCGCCGCTGTTTGTAAACAATGATTAATGAGATCTTCTCATTTTATTACCCTCTGCAAGCAGCAGATATTCTTCCCTGATAGTATTGCTAATGATTTATTTTCTACGAGAGGATGGGTTGTTATGTTCTATGATGTATATAATAGGTATTTTTTTAGTGACAAAAATATACTTGTATAAATGATGGGTGTTTTCTATTCAACATGCTTTTTACGTCTATAAATTCGTATTTTTTAACTAATTACAATGTCGACCTGCGGTTGTTACATATGCATTACAGTAGTAGAACATATCCTGTTATCATCCATTGTATGATGTTCTTGCTATGTCCTCTCATTCTTTTCTCTTGTGTGTCATCGAAGGATGGGTTGTTATGTTCTATGATGTATATAATAGGTATTTTTTTAGTGACAAAAATATATTTGTATAAATGATGCATGTTTTCTATTCTACATGCTTTTACGTCTATAATTTCGTATTTTTCAACTAATTACAATGTCGACCTGCGGTTGTTACATACGCATTACTGCAGTAGAACATATCCTGTTATCATCCATTGTATGATGTTCTTGCTATGTCCTCTCATTCTTTTCTTTGTGCGTCATCGAAGGAGAAAGACGGAGAAAAAAAGGAATGACATTTAAAAAAAATTGTGTTGTCTGTCAGACAGCTTCAGGGCCATCCGGGTCATCGCAGCCACCCGGAACGATCCGCTACGGCCGTTGGATCCCGACAAATTATGTTCTATGATGTATATAATAGGTATTTTTTAGTGACAAAAATATACTTGTATAAATGATGGGTGTTTTCTATTCTACATGCTTTTTACGTCTATAAATTCGTATTTTTTAACTAATTACAATGTCGACCTACGGTTGTTACATATGCATTACAGTAGTAGAACATATCCTGTTATCATCCATTGTATGATGTTCTTGCTATGTCCTCTCATTCTTTTCTTTGTGTGTCATCGAAGGATGGGTTGTTATGTTCTATTATGTATATAATAGGTATTTTTTTAGTGACAAAAATATATTTGTATAAATGATGTTTGTTTTATATTCTACATGCTTTTTACGTCTATAAATTCGTATTTTTCAACTAATTACAATGTCGACCTGCGGTTGTTACATACGCATTACAGCAGTAGAACATATCATATTATCATCCATTGTATGATGTTCTTGCTATGTCCTCTCATTCTTTTCTTTGTGTGTCATCGAAGGAGAAAGACGGAGAAAAAAAGAATGACATGTAAAAAAAAGTTCCATTGTCTGTCAGACAGCTTCAGGGCCATCCGGGTCAGCACAGCCGCCCGGAACGATCCTCTACAGCCCTTGGATTCCGACAAAGAACCCAGGCCGTTAATCACGCTCTAGCTCTGAAGCCACGTCGCATCAGCCAGACGTAAGTGCTTGCCTCCTTATTGGTAAAGGATGCAGCGGTACGAGCCTATAGAACAGATCCTGTTCAAGTAAGGTCGTGCTTGATAAATGAAGGCAAACGTATATAAGCAGCGTTCTTCTCTTGTAAACTTCCGAGGCGGTTCTTTTGCGTAGTGGGATGCTGCGATGCATGCACGAGTGCTTCGGCCTGTACTTTCGAGCTTCTACAAACCATTTAAGCCCAACACGGTCGGCCCGTTATACCTTCCATAAGGGCCAACAAATTTCAGCCTTATCTTTTTCTAATCAGGAACTTTGTATTTTTTTTCTTTTTAAAAATGCAATCTCATTCAATTCAGTGTTTGTGATTACTGCTTATTATTATGCTTGCCATTTTTTTTTAAAGATTGGGTTGGGTTGGGTTGGGTTGTTCACGAACCATCATATTCTTAATTGTAAAGAGCTAAGGATCGTTATTACCGTTAATCATTTGGGGAAGACGAGCACGCAGTTTGCAACCGGCCCGTCACAGCTGCAAAATACACAAGTCTATGCAAAGGAACGCTGGCACAAGGTGTGCAAAGCCTTTGCCTTTGTGTCATTGTGTGCCACTTATGACTAAAAAAAATTCATTTCATGGAAGAACAGGTGACAAACAAAGGTAATTAAGGGGCACTGCACACCATAACACATCACACTCACTACATCCAGATGATGGTTCATACGAACTTAACTAATACAAACACTTGGCAAAAGTAGTCTACGTGACGCTCACTGCATGCAGGAAACCTTTCGCTCTCATCTCTCCTGCGTTTTGTCACATGACGGAGCAGGCGTTGGGGTTCTCGTCGTTGAACATGTTGGTGAGCCGGTCCTCCGGCCTGCTGACGTGGCTGGACACGTAGGCGGCAGCGGTAGCCTCCACGTTCCTGACGTGGCCGGTGGGCGCCCGCCTGTCGTAGGCAGCGGCGACGTAGGGCTGGCTCACCGCGTTGTAGGGCACGTAGGGCCACAGCTCGGACTTATTGCCGGTGGACTGCGCCTTCTTGAGCACCTTGCTGGCCTCCACGTACCCCGTCACCGTCACCTTCTGCTGTTTCCTGTTTATCTTCACTGACTGAACACCTGAAAATTGAACATGCAGATGCATGCATGACACAATGTTGAATGTATGTATGTATGTGCGGTTCATGTTCTGAAAGTTTGCATTTATGTGCTAGTATTAAGGAGATCTTGAAGCTTAACCAGCTTTGCTTGATGCATGTGTGTTTTGTTCTTGATCTGAAACTGAAGGCATTTTGTTTAGATGATTGGAACGAGAGAGAGAGAGAGAGAGAGAGAGAGAGAGAGAGAGAGAGAGAGAGAGAGAGAGAGAGAGAGAGAGAGAGAGAGAGAGAAGTGAAAGAACCTTTTAAGGAGGAGAGGGCATTCTTGACCTTGAGCTCACACCCTTCACAGTCCATCCTAACCTTCAGCTCCACAGTCTGCAGCAGCCTCCTCTTGGTGTTGTTCTTGTTTTTTTGGCCATGATGATCTCCACCGCCAAACAATCCAGCCAAGTACTCCAAGGTGCCCCCCATTGCAGCTTTGCAACAACAGGAACTACTATAAGTTCTGAGATGCTTAACTGCATATATGAAGCGAAACAAATGTGAGGTAATTTGTATAGTTGAATGTATGAAGTATCTGCTGGTCCTTTGGCGGTGACAGAAAAAGGAAGAACCCTGAAAAGGGTTATCAGATGCAGCCTTTTCTTCTTTTCTTCATTCAAATAGGCATGAAAGAAAGTGGTGGATTAAAAGCAAAAGGAAAAGAGAAGATCAGTGCCTTAATAATGGCTTATGGAAGTGCCACTGGAAGCTTCAGAGACCTACCTATCACCTGTGGCCTTCACAGATCTCACTCACTCTCTGTGCTTGGCAAACTATGTGCTCTCTACCTATCTCCTTTTATGGGCACTTGAAAAAGCAGGGAGCCAGAGGGCCACATCTACAGTTGTCAAGACGTCATGCACAATGCTTAGCACTAGTGATAAGCAAGAGCTTCTCAAGGAAGACACAACTGTGGCATGCAGGCCAACTGAACAAGAAAGGTTTCCTTAGGAAAACACAAGAAAGGAACTGAACCAAAAAAAGGAAATGGCAAAGATCTTGTGAAGGTGTGAATGTGATCTCTCAAGGCTGTAGCAGTGGCCACTGGATCGATGCTATGCTTACTTAAAATGCAAGGAACTGTAGCTAGTAGTGTTAAAGCAACACCAAGGCATTTGTTGTTTCTGATGTTATATAAAAACATGATGAATTAATATGTGACGGACCGCCCATTTAGGAAGGCCGCTTAATTATCGCTACGGCTACCCAGAAAGATTAACTGTAGGGAAACCAAATGTACATTACCAAGTTAACATCCAAAAGCAACAGTTTTAAGCAAAATAAGGCCTAACGGCCAGAGTTTACAATAGCGCGGCAAGCACAAATCATAGTCTTTACAACACAAAAGAATCTCCATAGGCAGTTTGAGTGAAGATCGAGACTAAAACCACACAGTGTCGCCATCTACGACTCCTTGGAATTCTCCCGCATCTTGATACTTTAAAAATAGGTTAATTAAGCAATAGTGAGTACTACAACGTACTCAACAAGCCGCACAGTGAAACCTAATTACCACATGCGAAGGATAACAAGAGATAGCCGTATGTCTCATTTGGTGGATGCAAGTTTTCCCAATGTTTGACATTTTATTTGAAACACAAACCATAATAATAAGACTAGGGGGGGTTCCAAAGTTATAAACATCCACACTTGTTAACCCAAAATCTACTTGAGCTCGGGTTCGGGAGTCACCCCATTTTAACTCAGCTTCATTGACCGGAAGCACGGCGTATTCGAATACTATTTAATTCACTCTGCAGAGGTGTTCAGCTTTACCCACAAGATTCCACGATCGTTAATGCCACACGATTAACATGCAACTTTTATGCATGCGGCCGGATCGAGGTTATTATAGCTTTTCGTTGGACCTTTCCCCTTTAGTCCCTATCCGGTAGAGTTTCGGTCCACATCAACCCGGGGTCCCCACTGGCCAGAGTGGAGTTCGCGATCCCGCCTGCTGCGGACACCTACCGTTGTGAACCCGAAATGTCACACTTTTCTTGTGTACATTTTCGTTTCACCCCCATAATCGCGGACCATATCCCACACCCGGGAAGGTAACCCTACTCCTATAGGTATTCCGAGGGAAAGTACAAGGTACCGAGCTACGTTGAGTCAAGCCAACGAAGTTGACTGGCCCAACCTGTGGTTGAACGAGTTCTTAAGTTATTTACTTTGCCCAAGGTTGTAAGTCCTTATCTTGTCGCAGACCAAACCATTACGTTCCACATTCCCTGTTACCCAGTGTACCACCATCCGTTCATACCTTGATATTAGTCCTTGGCCGGGGATCAGACTAACACCCACCCAGTGGTTAGCCCAATTCTGTCCCCCAGACCGCAACGTTTTTGTAAACATTCCAAATCAACGTTCCATCATCATTTCATTTTCAATTAAAACGGTGAATTAAATACAGTAGTAATATCTAGCCGAATACTGACAATAGTAATTTCTTAGGGTTACGAAGGATTATTAGGATTCAATATTTTTCAAGGAAGTTCCATGAGCTTTTTTGGCTTTAACTAGCTATCATGTCATTCGAACATACCAGATTTGTGGTATTTCAACATATAGTTTGGAAATAATGCGGTAGAAAATAACTTCTAATTATTCTAAGCAATATCTGGTTCAATATGATCAATGGAGTGCGGCTTGCCTTGCGAGGCGGAGGGGTTTCCTAGCTCGTAGTCGGTATGGTCGTACTCTGCTTCACGCGGGTCCGGCTCATGTTCCAGGTACTGCTCCTGCTCCGGTGTCTGCTCCTGAAGTTGGTACTGCTCGGGCGTCGGTTCTGGCGCAAACATCCACCATAAGATAAACAATAAATAAATAATACAAAAAGGAAAGAAGAGAAAAGGAAAACAAAGAGAGAGAAAATAAGCCGGAAATGGGTTGGAGGGGTGTTTTCGAAATTTTCGGGACTTGGTTTGGCGAAACGGGGACCATTTTCGGACTCAGCGTCTCGAAACGGTTCGGAAAAGTATATTTGGGCATTTTTGGATTTTTGGGAATTTTTTGGGAGTCTTTGGGATATTAAATGAATTAAATCGGATTTTTGAAATTCAAATCCGAAAGGAAAATGAAAAACGCTACTGTTCCTTTGGGCTGCACAGCGGCCGAATTCAGCCCAGGGCTTGGTGCGCGCGGGAGAAGGCCATTGGGCCGGCCCAATCCCACGGCTGGGGCTCCCACGCGTGGGCCCGGGTGGTCAGCGGCGAGGGGGCGACTGGCGAGTGGGTCGCGGGGCACTGGCGCTGACGGGGTGGGGCTCGGGCTGCGCGCGTGGGGCGGAGGTGGCTGCGGGTGGGGCGTGGGAGCGGGGGAGGCTGGCTGGTGGGGCCCGGTTGTCAGCGACGGGTGGAGGCGCTCGACCAGAGCTGGGCGGCGCTTTACCAGAGCTGAGGAAGACGCGAGCGTTTTCGCGTTTTAGGGTGTCAACTCGTACGGGACTTGAGGGAAAAGGGAGAGGAGCTCATTCCAAACCTAAAGCGCGGTACGGGAGGGCTTGAGCGGCGGTGGAGCGGGTCGGCGGCGGTGCTCGGCCGGAGAGGAAGGAGATGCCCGTGGAGCGGCCACGGGAGTGCTCGGGGGTGAGTGAGGAGAGGGGAAAAGAGAGAGGAGGCTCTCGCGGTCTCGGTGAGCCATTAATGGCGGCCGGGGGGGTTTAAATAGCCGGCAGAGGGAGCCCTAGGACCCCGGCCGGATGATTGCGGCGGAGACGGCTCGGGCGAGGTGGCAGGCTCTGTGCGCACGCGTGGGGCTCGGTGCAAGGCTAGCGCGGCGCCGGGCGGAGTGCCCTAGAGCTAGGGTTGCGGCGAAGGGACGCAGCGCTGGCAAAGCTGCCATGGCAGCTCCCCCTCCTCAGGGGAGATGAACAGGGGCAAGGCGGCTTCGCACGGGGGAGTGGGTGGCTTGGTGCGAGCGGAGTCGCGCGCGGGCGCGAGGGGAAAGGGGAAGGCGGGTTTCACGGGCGCGCGAGGCGAGCGCGAGGGCGGCGCGGGATGCTAAGCGCGAGCGGAAGGCGTATTTGCCGAGAAAGGAAAGCGCCCGTCGATGAAATTTTTCCAGAAACGGAAAAGAGGCAAAAACCACTTAATTAAATCCAAAAAAAAATCCAAAAATTCAGGAAAAAAATCCCAAAAATTCATAAAGCTCAACTAAAGCCAAATAGAAAGTATTTTGAAGATTTTTAGGGTATTTCATAATACATTAATTAATTACATAGAAGGTCATGCATTAAGCACTTGCAGTCACGTGCATTAGAATTAGTACACAAGGATAATGTTGCTTCTTGTGATTTTTGGGTTGCAACAAAATTTGAATGCATGTCTTCATTGGATTAGCTTGTGAAATCATATCATGGCGAATCCACTGAGACACTGAGGGTTAAGGGCCTGTTTGGTTCATAGCCAAGCATTGCCACAATTTGCCACACATTGAGTTAGGCAAGTTTGACCAACTTAGGCATATGTTTGGTTCATAGCCACACGTGTGGCAAGATTCTTTCTTGCCATTTAAGTCTCACATGTCATTGGCTCAAAAAAGTGTGGCAAACTTCTTTTTTCTAGCCAAAGTGTGGCTTCAATTTTGATGACCTAACTTTAGGCAAGTTTGGCAAAAAAAACTATGGCAAAATATGGTAAACTTAGTATATGAACCAAACATGCTCTGTCGGCCTGTCCCATTGATTGATTGATGGATGTGATGCCCCCTTTTTCTTGGATGACAAAAGAGCACTGGCCTCACTTTCTGAATTTCTTCTCTCTTTTTTTATTAAAAGAACTAAAAGTAAACTCTTGCATAACATTTCAAAGATGTTTCGATTGTCTCAACACAGTTGCTCAAACCTCATATTCTGATCTGTTTGTGTTAGTTTTAATTTGGATGACAAACTGACGATCGATGTACATAATGATGGCATTAGCACCTAAATTATTTGCATGGTGTTCATATTCTACACTGCCACACACAGTGTGTTAGATAGATCGCCAATTGGAATGAGATGTGAACAGCAATGTATGCAACAAACCAAACTGTTTACCATAACAGTGCAGAAACCGGGGCTCTCTGATGATGATCCATAACGACTATGCAGTACACTGCTGCAATTTTTTCTGCTTACACACATGTCACCTCTCTTGTTCATGGTGTGCAGAAGTGCACTTCACTTCAAATGATTGGCTCAGTACTCTCACAGCCCCATGTCGTTGTTCCTAGGGACAAGGTTTAGTGGGGCATTTGTCATGCACTTTTGAGTTCATCCGTTGGCTGTTCACTGAAGAACAGAAGAAGTTTTGTCCAGATTTTCTGCAGACTGCAGGTGGTAGACAATCTCAGAGCATCACCCATACCTACACCTCTGTGCCATATTCACTGCTTCCCAAGGGAAGTCCTCTGATATTTTTCATGCGGGCTTCACTGTACATTCGTCAATGGCATGTCAGATTAGAGAAACTCTGAGAAGAATCCTATAACTGAATTGTGTACACGCTGACGCAGTTGCAGTGTACGCACCATGGGCGAAGAAGAAGCATGCAGACCAGAGAAGAACACTCCATGCTGCATGCATGATTCCATCCTGGTACCAGTTAACTCAGCCAGATAGCCCCTAACAGAAGGACTTTCTCTGCTCATGATGTAGTGATGAAGCATTGTATCAAATAAAGGACAACGTGTCCACAGCCACTTGCACTTCAGCAAAAAGAGATGAGATATTAGATCCCAACAAGCATAACACCAAAACATAGGAATGGATTATTATCTCACAGTAGACTCTGTCCACATCAGACATGGCGACATGAGGACATCTCAATTATTCACCTATTATAATTTCCCATCAGCAATCACCAAAGTTTACAATGTATGTAAGATCATGGTGCCTGCCAGGAAGTAGAATATATGTGTGCAAGTGGGTGACCTGACTAAGACTTTTTCTGGTCACATGCATGCAATGAAGAAACACAAACACCAGGTGGTGGGTTGAGGCTTTGTCAAGTCAGTCAAGAAGGTAGGGATATTTGAATGAACAGAAAGAAGCCAAAGAAGGTTACTGGGAAAAAAAAATTAATTTGAACAGGTTGGTACTACTGCTAGAAGTTCATAAGGTGGTTGTTAACATTTTGGCTTTTATCCAGATTTTCTGAGAAATTCACTCTTTACTACACATGTAGTGAAGTTTGTTAGTGTCGAGAACTTCTTTTAAAAAACTCGAACTTACCGTAATCTATTCAGAGTCCAGAGGCCTGGTTTGGACTTGCTTTCACAGATCTGGCCTTGTGTCACTCAGGACAGGAAGGTGGTTTTGAGTGCTGCCTATGCTATGTTTTGGCTCTCACGGAAAAGTGTTTTTGTGCTAGCCAGCTTGGTCATGCATCAGGATAAAAGACTGCATCAAGAAACTTAGAAAAGGATAGCTAACGGACAAAAGGAATGCATCATATGACACATCGTATCACTCAATCGATGCTCAAAGCAATGAGGAGCAAAGATAGAAGTGAAACAGAATATGTGCAAACAACACACAAAAAATGCAGCTTTAAAATTCGGTAACGAAACCATAAGCCATGCTTGCCAAAATATCAGGGAGTCACCAGCCGAAAGAAAGTTTCATGAAAAGTTATTAATCATCTGAATCCATGCGGAAGCTGAGGTGCTTCATTACACAAATGATAAATTCGTATACATCATTTTTGTAATTGAATCCTCAGGCTCAGACCTTCTGGTAACAACCGAAGAGACGTTGGTACAACTGTTTTCAGCTCACATGCAAATGGAAAGCTGAATTTAATTTACAAATAATATATTTGTCATTAGATACATCATTCAGCACAGGAGGGAATTTGCTATCAAAGAAAATACACATTAGAGAAGCAATTAGTGCAAACTTGCTTGCACCAAGAGGATTGCACAGATTCCAGATACTGCAGGGACATCAAAAATTCAAAATGGATATATACATCCCCTCGCAAATGGCAGTGCACCGGTGCCAGTGTCTAATCGAAGGAAAAAAGAAAGAGAACAAGGCCTGATCTATATGAGAGCTTTGATACCAACTCGCTGAATCTCACGTAAACGCCAAACTGTAGTATGATTCTTCTTCTGGCAATTCGTCACTGTCCATAAGCTGCATTGCCCATAAATAATACTGTTTGTATGGTATCCTGGGCCCAATTTAAACAAAAAAAAGGTCAGACTTCGTATTTTGTTTACAACTGCAGATTTAATTAAGAGATAGCAGTAAGGCATATTCAACTTCAGCCAGGAGGCCCTTTTTAGCAAATATGTTATGGTTTGACCATGCACACAAGGGAAATACGAAAATGCAAATGCTCTCTATAATTTGTCCAAACATCGAAACTTGTATTAAAAAAAAGAGTTAACTATTTAAGCCCTTAATGAACATAAAAGTCAAATCTCTTCCAGTCCATTTGAGTTACAGAATGCTAAGTTGGAACTTACATTCCATGTTGCAGAAATGCTCAAGCATTTCCTGAATCGTTTAGGCCTGATGGACTTGGGCCACTAATGTTTCTTTTAATGCAAGACCTAATTCCTAAATATGGGAAAAAGCAAGGGCATTATGCAATTTTTCCGAATAGAAAGATGAGAACTTCAGCTAATATTTTCAATCCAAGATAAAATTTAATCAACTGTTCAGTCCTCATACAGTAGGAGCATCTATTATGATACTGCTCATGTTCAAAATGTCATCATAAGATATGGGTAATCAAAGCTATTGATAAAAGACGAAGGAGTTTTCTTTGGAAAGGTCAGGAAAATGCAAATAGTGGCAGCTGCATGGTTGCTTGGGATCGAGTTTGCCGGCCACTTCGTTATGTAGGGTTAGGCATTCACAACCTAGAGTTCTTAGGTTGGGCTCTTCGCATTCGGTGCTTATGGCTACAGAAAATGGATGCCTCTCATCCTTGGGCTGGTTTGCCTGTTCAAGTGCCACAAAATGCACATGCTTTGTTCAATATAGCGGTGGAGACTGTGATTGGCAATGGGGAGAATACCAAATTCTGGACTGATCGGTGGTCACACGGCAGAACAGTTGCTGAATGGGCTCTGTAACATCCCACCATTTTCAAAATTAGAAAAATAAAAATTTAAGATTTAAAAATAAAATTAAATAGAAATTTTAATTGAAATCAAGAATTTGATTTGAAATTTAATAACCTCACTTCTTTTTCCTAAAACTTGATAAAGAGTAAATTCGATTTGGAAAATTCTTTTCCAAAAGAACAAATTATTAAAATGAAATTCAGAGATGATCTTAATTTTTGAAAAAACATCTTTTCTAAATTTCTAAAATCATTTATTGATTTTCTTTCATTGAAAAGGGAATTGATAAAAAGATAAAATGGTAAAATGGTAAAAGATTAAAATTACTATGGTAAATTTTAGATAACCTTAGAATGCCCTAGAAATCACCTTTGGCTGGTCAAAAGTAGATGTGAATCCAATTGCAAGTTGATAAGATAAATTTAATGGAGAAGCTTATCCTTGACCAAGTGCATGTCAGAATTTCTAAGAAAATCCTAGACCTTTCCAGCGCCTGAAATTTTTACCATGAGCTCTCAGTAACCATAACTTTATCCAAGAAAATTTACAAAAATTAATACTTGCATTTACTATTTCTTCTTATTTAATCTTTTCAATCCTGAAATTCTGCAAAACACAGTTAAATAATTTTAATAAAATAAATACTAAGGTTCTAGTTCTGAAATTTTTATTGTAGCTCACTGACACTAATTTAGACCTTGTGTAAAAATATCAAAAATTAATAAGTAAGTTTAGACTATCTGATAAATACTTTTCCGAATTTAGATTCCTGTACAATCCCCACTGTCGGAATTTTTATAAATTCACCGTAGCGTATTTTAATCTCAAAATTTTACTATAGGAAGATAACTCATCCTCTAATCCATTCAAAAAGTTTCGAAAATTCCAGAGACGATCTGACCCACGAATTAAATGAATCATCATGCTATCTGTAGAGGGAGCCCTAGAATTCTCTTCATTCCACACTTACACGTGGGGCCATGTACCTAGAGATTTCCGGCCAGTTCCACTTACCTCATGAGTCATGACGCTGCCTAGTGGGCCTCCTTTACCGCCTATCCCACGCGTCATTGCCCTCTCCCCTTTCCTCTTTTCCCTTGCCGTCTCTCCCTCTCACTGCCAATGGACCTGGGCCCATTCATTAATTCTTTCTTCTCCCTCTGCTCACTCGGCTCTCTCTCTCTCTCTCTCACTCGCACGAACAGCGCAGGGGAAAAATCTTCAAACCGCCTCTACCCTTCCCTCTCTGGTACCGCATTGCTTGGCAATAAGGCATCCACGTCGCTTCTTTCTGATACCCACGCCACCTCACCTCTATGCGAGCCGCAAAACCATCGCCGGGTTCACACCATAGCCTCGCCTCTCCTACAACCCTCCTCTGGCTATAAAAGCCACAACCAAGCTTACATTTTGTGACGCACACCCCTTTTGCATTCTTCCCACACTATTAGACCCTATATTCCTAAATCATTCCAAATTGCTTTGTCTCTCCCAAGTCCGGTCACGCTCTGCCACACCCAAAGTTCTGATCCTAATTCCAACACGCGAAACCATTTCCGAATTCCTTCCAGCCGAAGCTTCGCCAACCAACAACAATTAAAACCCCTCAATCAATTTGTGGTATTACTGCTTGAAGTGTTCTCTCTGCGGTGCGCAACCTTCCTCTATTCTGGCGACCGTCGCTACTTCATTCCAGAACCCTATACGCTCGGAGAGGTACCTCATATTCATCCACAAGCCTTAAGTATGGATAATTGATTCCCGTTTGAGACTAGAATATTCTAGTTTCTTATCACGCTAATCATGGCCGAAACTTGCCGCTAGTTCTAGTCGTTAGCTCAATTTACTTTGGTTCAAACTATGTCTAAGCTTCCCTATAGGTGCGCTAATACATGATGAGTCTCGTGATGTCACCGGTTTGCCCCTTCTGGCCGTACCTCGTCGCCGGTAGACTGCCTTGGCCGCTGCTCTGCTTGGAGTCACAGCCAGGTAGGACCCGGATGTCAGCTATCCAAGCACCCGTGTTTCACTGAACTGCCGGTCTCACCGGCCAGTCGCTGTCGCGCATGCGCAGCCGACTACCAGGCGGGACCCATGCGTCAGCCGCATAACCCGTGCGCACTCATCCACACGCGTCTCTCTGGCCAGCGGACCCCGGTCGTCAGTGACCATGGGCCGAATTCAAAACTAGCCCGCGCAAAACTTCAAAAATACACCTTCCCTTAAGGAAAACGTATTTCGGAATTTTCTTGATTTATTTGAACCGAATGAATTCAAATGACTGTAACTTTTAAACCGTAGGTCCAAATCAAGTGAGACAAATTTCTAAATTCATGATAAATCACCTAGTTTCTTAATATGCAAAAATATTCGAAATTTGATTAATAGTGTAAATCAGTTTTTGAATTTAAAGAATAGGATTCAAATATGTTTCATGTAAATTTTGTGCAAATGATGTCCAAATTGATTGCAACAAGTTTTGCTAGAATACTTATTCCATGAGCTCTCTGATTATGCCATTAGACTTGAATTTGAAGTTAGTTTGTATTAATTTTCTTATAAGTTTGATTCCAATGTACAAAATATTCAAATTGCTATAACTTGTTTATTTTTCATCCAAATAATGTGAAATTTGTTTTGTTATACTAGTTAGACAATATAGAACATGATTCTACAAAAATACTTAGGGTATACCATGCATCTTTTATATTTTGATAATTAGTGACCTCAAGTACTGTTTTAGACCTTTGTTTAAATTAAACTCATAAATAAATTATTATTCAATGTGTCAAGATTTGAGTAGTTATAATACATAGAGAAAGTTCCTAAATCCCTTTTATGGAAACTTAATACCTAGCCACATAAAGATATTCTATGATTGAGTAAGTCTAAACTAAGTAGATAAGCATGCTAATCAAGTACTAGTATAGTTCAAATACACTTATTAATAATAATACATAAAGAACCTGCTATGGATGATTCATAGTACAAGATCATCACAAGAATGATTATACTTAACCCTAGCCATGTTAGTTCTCATGTATAAATTAAACTTAATGTACTTTTGGTCCTTAGGTAACATATCTTTCATATAATATATGTACCCTGATTTAATAGATATGACCCAAGTGCTATCGGACTAATATTGACAATATCCTTAAGGACAATACTCTATTAATCTACAAGAATGATTGCATATCATGTTTAGTCGCAAACTTAGGGTATAACTATCCATAATTTAAAGAATGATTAAGATATCACCGATAAGTACTAGTATCTATAGAACCAGCTTTAGAATACTTCCTAAAGCTAGGCTATCTCATTATGAAGAAAGTAATTCTATGATAACCTGCTTTGCATCTGAATCCTATTCAAAACATAGCCATGCGCTTTATGAGCCCTAAAAGCCCATAATATATATAAGTAACTAACTTTGCTCAATAATTAGTATTATAAGTTAAGCTCTACATTAGTAGTTATTTGTTAGGTGCCTGGTATTTGCTTAAATTGAACCATGCATGCACTAGTGATATTGATTGTGATGTCTGCTTATGTTCAATAGTGCACCCTGTTGTTTTATGTACTAATTTAAATTAATATAAACAATCTTAGCTTCCTGAATTAGTAAAATAAAATAAAATGAATCATAAGGAATAGATGTTGTGTGCGATGCGACCTTCAAACCATTAATCGGTAATAAGACTACGACGTAAAAGTAGTACATTCGCTTATACGATCTTGAAACCCTAAACCACTACCCATGCTTGTTTATGTGATGTTTTATATTTGATTTTTCCATCTGATTTCCTTTTGCCCTTATTAAAAATGTTATTTGCTATTTGTTATTCTTTTCCGTTATACGACGTGTAGAATCCGACGTCTCGGATTTCGTCGTCAACAACTTCAAGAATCCAACTTCGGCTTCGTCACTGAAAACAACGAATAGCAAGGCAAGCACTCATGTAGATCCCAATTTTCTTTAACAAGAAGAATCTAATTAAAACTTGCATGCATATGCTATATTTTGTATACACTGCTATATTATGGGAAGAATGGTAGATATAACCTTTATTGATGGTTTTCCTTAATCAGTAGTGATAGATGAAATCCTAGAATGTTGATGGACACACAAAATGGGTATATTCGATTATTACTTGCATATGCTTAGCCCTGCTTTAGACTGGGAACACGAACGGATGGTTATACTGTTCGTGATGAACTAAAATTGTTGGACATGATGAACATTAATCTTGAACCTGTTGGAATAATGTGGTTATTGACACTTTCTTTTTCTGGAAATAAAACTATGATTTCGACGTGGGTGATTATTGGCAATAGCCGGATGTACATGTTTTAATGTGTACGTAGATAGGGGGAGTATCGCCCATGTCACTTTAAGGACCGAACGTAGTGTTGCATGATCCAAGTATAACCGTACATCCACAAGTACTGGAATGGGACAGTCTTAACTTATTAAATTATTTGGGAATTAGCTTTGCACATTGGTAGGCAGTTGTAGCACGGGCATTCCGGATATAGGTTTGCTCGAGGGAGGTGTCATCACCGAGGTGTTGGCATCTGCCGTTGTAACGATGTACGCCTGGCTATGAATTTGGGGCTGTTATTATTCCTGGTGGGTCACTGACTCCGGAATTTCTATTCCTGGTGAGTCACTGACTCCGGAATTCCTTTTACCTTTTTAGCTTCCATCATAGTCAGGAGTAACGTCATTGGGCTAGTGCAAAGTTAAGGTCCAGGTAACGAACGGTTTCGTTATGAACTCCTTGCGGGCACACCAAAGGAAGTGTGTCTTATATCGATTGCACAAGGGGAGGACATATCTTGTGGGTAAAGCTGTACAACTCTGCAAAGTCTAAAACTATTCGAATAGCCGTGTCCACGGTCATGGACGACTTGGCGAACTGACACTAGTTAGCTGTTTTTATAAATGTTTTGGTGAGCTTACCCTTACAGATGATTCAATACTTGACATTACGTTGGCAAGGTTGAATTCAGCTGTTGTGCCCTGTGTGGACAAAAGTTTATTCTTCAGATAATATTTCATATGATGGGACTGGACGTTTTATCACTCACGAAGGGTTGTGGGTATTTTGTTACATTTTACTCACGAAGGGATGTGGGTATTTTGTTACATTTTATTCACGAAGGGCTGTGAGTTATCTATCTCTTCTTATTACTTTTAAGTACATACTTGTTACTTTACTCATTTATTTACTTTTACAAATTTTCACTTTCACTCTGCTATTCAGTATTTAATAATTCAATTTGGCTCCAAGCAAAAGTTAACCGTAGAAGCTTTATTCTAGGATCAACCTGCATTCCAAACACACAACTCAAGTCTTGCTGAGTACGAAATGTACTCACCCTTGCTATCATTGTTGATTTTAGTTTGTATGGTTGTGATTCCAAATTGTGTTTGTGCGTGCTAGCTACTGATCATGGGACTAGCACAGTATGCACATTAGAACCTTGCTTTTATGTTTGCACTGTAGCATAAAAGTGAGGGTCTCACAGGTTCCCAACCTTTCATCGCTAATTCCAAAAAGAATTAAGAAACATTGCACAGTGGCACAGGCCTTAATCAATAGAAGGTGGGTGATTGATATTAGAGGTGCCTTGACTGTTCAGGTGATAGTAGAATATTTACAGATTTGGAGTTTGGTTGACAGAATAGCCCTGCAACAAGCTATGCCCGATCTGCATAGGTGGAAACTCTCAAAATCTGGCTCTTATTCCAGTAGATCAGCTTACAACGCTTATTTCTTCGGCTCAATCAGTTTTGCGCCTTGGAAGAGAATTTGGAAAAGCTGGGCACTGCTGCGTTGCAAATTCTTTTTATGGTTAGCTGTCAAAAATCGTTGTTGGACAGCCGACCGTCTTGCCAAACGTGGACTACCCCACCCAGCTGTTTGCCCTTTTTGTGAGCAAGAGGAGGAAACTATCCAACATGTGTTGATCTCCTGTGTGTTTGCTCGGCAAGCGTGGACTCTCATTTTGCAGAGATTGGGGATGCTTGTGATGGCGCCACAATCTTCAGTGATCAATTGCTCGAACTGGTGGGGTCAAGCCGTCAAAGGCGTGCCTAAACATTTAAGGAAGGGCCTGAGTACTTTGATCATTCTTGTAGCTTGGGAGTAATCGAAACACCGGAATGATTGCGTTTTCAATGGTGCTAGTCCGAGTGTCCCTAGGTTGCTGCAGACAATAGAGAATGAGAGTAGCCTTTGGTGCTCTGCCGGAGCTCGTGCGCTCCAAGAGCTCCTTCTCCGGTTGTTTACCCCGGACGCTTAGTCCATTGTGGTCTCTTGGTCGCATCCTTTGTAGTCTCCTGGTGTGTAGTTTCTGTTAGTGGGGTGGGTGTGTGTGCGCGCGCGTTTGTGTTAGTGTGGGTGTGTATGTGCGCGTGATTGTATTAGTGTCTGTTCTCCTTTCTTATTTGAAATGAAATGCAATGCTCCTGTGTTTTCGAGAGAAAAAAATGTTCAAATTGTCAATTTTGGAGTCAACAATAACATATTTTACTAGTGCCAGCTATATGAAATGGAGTTCACATGTAAAAATGTTACAGTTGAAAAATCCACAAGAATTTGTGAGGATAGTTGATAACGCTTACTAATGGCAGAAATACTGAACTTTAGTCACTAAACAGTTTTTTTAAAAAAAACAGCTAGGTACGGAAAATTATGGTTAACAGCAGTGAACACCCAGTATGTGGTGGAAACATGAATGGAACCAACATGGGTGTCATAGACAGGAAAAAAGAAGGGGAAAGTGAACAGTTAATCAGTTATGGATAGCCATTTTTAAACGCACCTGTTATCGTCCTGTTATCTGTCCTTCCCTATCAAGCACACAGTAGATCTGCTGTGTTTGAAACTGCAAATGGATTTTTGAAGCAAATTGCACAAAGTATGGTCAACAGATGATAAAAAATGTCTACAGATTTCTAGCATAGCACTTACGAGTAAGATGATGGCAAGTGTAGATCCTAGCATCTTTGTCTCGCTTACATGAGCTTCTGAAATGTGCAGAATCTAGAAAGGCAATAAGAAGGATCATTCAGAAAATAGTTCTTCCTTTTTAAAGAAATTTTATTTCTGATCAGGAGCAACACGAAACATAGCTTGCACAAATGAAATTGGATCTGCACAATTCAACCTACTTTAGTTTATTGTTTCTCCAATATATTCCCCATCTAAAAAGATTTACGCCGTTAAAAGCGTAATGCTGCTAGGTATTGATGGAAAAGCGCCTTTTCTCTCATGCCAATACTTGCTATTGATTCAAACAAATATCAGGAAAAGAGATCATTTGAGATGGATTGAAATTTGTGTACTTTGTTATCAAAAAAGATGTTCTCTGATGCATAAGCTTGTCTCTCTCCTTTACAGCGCTCAATAACTTCCTTGCTGCAATACATATTCAATGTCTCTGTGTCACCCTGTGCAGTGTAAGAATGCCTTTGAGATCAGTAGTGGTAGTGGACAAAGAAAATCCATCACCAAGCAGGAGATAAAGCGGATGGAACTTCAGGTAGGACCGTATTAAAATTAGACAGCATGGTAATTGTTCCCTTGAATATCGTACACATATTCAACAGAAACTTGGTAAATAATAGTATGGCATCAACTTCTATGGACTTCGTCGCAAGAAGAAGAACCCTTCTATTGGACTATCAGAGGTAAGCATACTAAGTATATGACCTTGCCACTTAACAGTTACTGATGACTTGTTCAATTTTATTAACAAAACATGCTGGTGACATAGGTCAACACCAAATGAGTAAATAGTGATTTGTGTTTCCTAGTTCCTACAAGGATAAGATTACCTTTTGAGTATGCAACTAGAACTGACTTGATCATTTCTTGAACATCAGCAACAAAATCTGTCAGCGAAAATGACCTGTGCACAAAATGGTTATGCATATGTAGCAACCTCCTGAATCAAACAAAAAAGGATATTATATTTAAGTTTCATCATATGGATCTCGTTGCTGAATTTGCCTGAAAGACACTACAATTGCAGTTTCTTCAAAAAATTGAATCATTCACTGTAGAGACCCTTGTGTCCTTCAACTTTGCAAATGCACTTGATACTGCCAGTGAAGAAGATGAAACTGTTGACTTCAATATGCTGAATTATGTAGCACTGCTGGCAGCATCTTGGTTTTCTTCATTTGGATGCGAGGACCCTTTGTTTTCTCATGTGTGGAAGTTTTGGGTGAACCGTCCGTAGAAATCTCTTCTTTCCCTAGCTGAAAAGTCCCTTTGACCAGACAATTATTACAGCAAAATGAATAAAGCCCATTAAGGGTGACCATATCTGTCTTCTTTGGTAGCGACAGCATGTTAAGGAATATTATTATAAGCAGATGATAATAAAATTCTCTTGCAGAAATAGCTTCACAAGATGTTGCGGTTTGTACTTGTAAACTAAAGTGACGAGCACCTCATGGTTTTAGAAAGTAAAAAAACAGCCATGGTGGATTTTTCAAAACTGCAAAAATGACATACTGTCTTAGATAGTACAGTTTTTTAAAACCACATTATCTGTTATATTTTTTTACTACCACAGTATTTTTTTAACCAGAGACGTTTTCAAAAACTCAAAAAGAAAACACACATATCCAAAAAGGCCCTAAGTGAAACCCATACAGCACAGAAGTGAAACAATTAAAAAAAAGCTTATCAGTGAACCATTAAACAGCCCATCCAAAAAACTGTAATTAAGTATGTCAAGTGTGTGCAAACATAGAACAATAAAGTAAAACAAAACAAAAATTGCCACCAGTTTGTGTGTGCAAGCTGCAAAGTAAGGAACTACCCAGAGGATGCCAAATAAGGATAAATGTGAACGAGTTAATGGTTGGAGTAAATTTCATACAAGAAAAGCAACAAAGAATGGGGAGACAGAGACACTAAGTTTAGTTAAAGTACCCCATAGCCTCTCCCTTTAGTTGTTTTGAGAATTTATTGAGAACACTTAGATTCCTGTGATTCAAATGCCAATATCCAGTAACAGCTTGTATGTTAGCACCCATCACCTGCAGCCGTATGACAGTCAGGAAAACAAGGAGATCTTACAATATATAACTCCAAAAGTAAGCAGAATAGTAAGTGCATAGTAACAATCCACAAGCATCACCTGTTATCTAAATTAAAGCTCAAATAGTTAAGGAGGCATAAAACAGAAATTCAATTTCTAGATTATAGCACCAAGCTTTAAAACGTGTTGCACCCCCCCTCTCATAATAATGCTCTCGTCCTTTTGTTTTCCCACAGTTGTTTTTAAAATAAATCAACCATAAATAGACGCTAGAGGCAGAAGAAACATAAAATTTTTATAGTACTTATCCCTTGGTTGTAATGCTACAGCAAACGTTTTTCAAATGTATCTATAGTCTCCTTCTATGCAATTCCAATCCATGACAAAAGTAATTTTCTTTCCTAATTCAAATCTGAAGGCAGCGATATATTATTTGAGCGCTAGTTTGGTCTTCAACTACAATGAAGCACCAATGTTCTTGACATCATTCTCTTCTTAAAATGAGCACACCTAATAAGTAAGAAACAGCTCCTTCTGTGATTGAAATCACAAGGTCAAGAAAACAGTTTCCACTGATAAGGTTATCCATCGTTATGCATAAAAGTGCTATGGACATTCAAATTATTCACCCATCTTAAAACATATTCGTAAAACCACCACACCAACATGTAACTACGCCCTCTTATTGACAGTCACGCTAACAAAACCAAGTGAAAAGTTGATAATAAAGGTTCACCATTACACTTATCAGCTATTTATGCAGTTAAAATACAAAATCAAGCAAATTGCCAGGAAGAGTTTTGCCAAGACGCGCAAAAGAATAAGCTACACATACATTTTTCAGTTGATATCATCTCATCCATTAATAGATACATTAAAAGGTTGTTCATTTGGTTATCCAAATTCCAACAGTATAAGCAAAGCAGAATCAACCAAGCTATTTGCATTACGGTAGAAACCATAATGCTCTTGCATTTCACTATTTTGAACACCTCATTTATCAAAAACAGCATAAATATGAAAAATAACAGAGCAGGACGGTTTAACAGATTCTAGAATTTTTATCCCATCTCATCATCCTCTTGTACCACTTCCACCAACAAACAAAATCGAAATCAACAAAAACAGTGATGGATTCCATCCTGATCAAGTAAAGTGGGACCTGGGACAGTCTCTCCTTTCAGTAGCCGCTCATTCCTCCTCTACTCACAGGCACTTAAAGAAAAATAAGGACAAATATAATCGCCATGTCTCATTGGCATGTGACCCTGGGCCCAAATGTGTGACTCATCAACTTTGTGACAAATAATCAATTATTCCACGTGATCAATGCTTCTCCTGTTCCACTACTTAACTCCCCCTAATGTCCCAAGAACCAAATCTGAACAAAACAAAACACAAATAACATTACGCTATAGGTGATCATAAAGCTCTGGTTTTTCTCACTGCCGCCATTCTCCTAAATAACATTGGGTTCTGTATCGTTGAAGACAGCGCAGCAAACCAAAACAAACAAATCCATACCCAGAGCTGAACTAAAGCTCCGATTTTTCACACACAAGCCAACTTCCCTCTCATCCACGATAGCGAACGAACAGCACACAGCCCCGGAGAAGAAGAAGAAAACCCTCACCAGTTGCAACGTGGCCTGCGGCGGAGGGCTGCCTCAGAGCTCGGAGCAGTACCGAGGTGGTCAACCCGAATCGAAGCAAGGCGCCGGAATGCGGCCGCTAGGAGGGTAGACAAGGGCTCCGGCGGCTCGATCGACGGAGTTGGCGGGCAAGAAACCTAGAAACTAATTACCCGAGCGAAAAGAGGAGACGAGTCCTCTTTTTCCTTTTTATCAGGGTACAACAGACACACCACACGAATTTTTTTTTTAAATAATAATATTTTAATCAATATTTACAGAAATAATATGCCGAAAATAAAAATAGCAAAACTACCCCCTGTGTCCATTTGAATTGGCGACAGGGTCCTGTCGCCATTTCAAAACTACCCCCTGTGTCCATTTGAATTGGCGACAGGTCCTGTCGCCATTTCAAATGGCGACAGGACCCTGTCGCCAATTCAAATGGACACAAGGGGTAGTTTTGCTATTTTTATTTTCGGCATATTATTTCTGTAAATATTGATTAAAATATTATTATTTAAAAAAAAATTTCACACCACACACCCTACCCTACAGTGTCTACACATACAATGGATCTCATACAAACAATGCCACAAGTGGTAAAACATGGTAACTATCAGACAAAAAAACAGTCCTGGGCACGAAAAGATTAGTGTCTGCTGCTAATTAGTACCTTGCAAAAAAAAAGAGAGAGAAGAAAACACACCTGCATGCCGACTGTTATTCTGCTCATTTGCGAACTACAGGTGCCACAGGGCTATGAATTTAGAACAGTGGCGCCAAGCATCCACAAGAAATCTAAACCACGAGATTGGTATTGATTTGACATGTGAAAGAGTGGCATTTAGCATTACATTCATAAATCAAATAATATTTGTCGAATAGCTTGTGCGAACCAAGGGAAACCTCATAATGGAATAGGAAATCTGAAATTATAGAACCGGGTGATATCAGTCAATACAATAAATTGGCTAATGGTGGAAGTTAACAAATAAATCAACAAAGAGCTACTAAGCTTTTGATCACATCACCTCCTGCAGCCTTGTCGTTGCCGGCAGCCCCCTTCTGAAGCAACACTGTGAATCATAGAAAGAGCCACACAACCCTGTTTTTCTTCTACAGAAACATACAGTGGCGGACCCAGGAAGAAATTATAGGTGGGGCAGACTTTAAGTAGTATTAAAACGCTAAAAAGAATGCATTGTACCGTAACAACAATAGTACTATTAAAGAAGCATAAATATAACGTTCAACTAATACGGTCAAAGAAGAATTAGCAAATAGGCAACATACCACTCAGTTAACAATTGGTGAGGGACGAGGCGATTGTATTCTCCTAGTTTTGAGGCGCTGAAATCGTCGGATGATGGCTTCATCATTAAGTGATTTGAAGATCTCTCTCCGTGTAGTAAACCATTAAGTCATTCATTCAATAGTTGGCAATCTTATTGCGTAGTTCAGTCTTGATATACAATATACCTGGGTCGCCGATCGTTTCTTGCTTGGTGCCGATTGTTTCTTGCTTGGTGGCTGGTGCAACGTTTCAGCTTTCAAATTTGTTAGGCATATACATATGCAGTATATACAACATACATGGGCTTGTAACTTGTAGGTGGGGCAGCAGCCCAAGCTGCCCCACTGGTGGGTCCGCCCCTGGAAACATACATCCATCAACGACAAAATGAAAGGCTTGAGAAGCCCCGTAGTGTTTTAGCAGATTAACAACCAATCTATTCCTAATGTGAAAAACTATTTGCACAATACCTATGTTGTAATCAGAAAGAATTTGTAATTAGAAAGAAAAGCACTTAACCTTTGGTGTGCCATGCTATTTTGCATAGTCCCTCGTAAGAAGCCTGAAATTTGTGGAATATATTGCAAAACCTAGGTGGCAGTAAACAAAACAGTGTAACACCTGGCCGGACCCACATGTAAGGGAGAGAGAGAGAGAGATAGAGAGAGAGAGAGAGGGGGCTATTAAGAAGGGGATGTTACAGGTTGTAAAGAGACAAGAAAAGAAAATGAACTGAAACCTTGCTTGGCTTTTATCCCCTTCTTCCTCTTTCTTTGTTCTTCTTCTTCGTTCTTCAGTCGCCTGAATCCTCTTGTCTAGCAAGCATCTCACGTACTGGTTAAATCAGTGCCAAGGGGTGTGACATTTGGTATCAAATGTAACACCTGGCCGGACCCACATGTAATGGAGAGAGAGAGAGATAGAGAGAGAGAGGGGGGGCTATTAAGAAGGGGATGTTACAGGTTGTAAAGAGACAAGAAAAGAAAATGAACTGAAACCTTGCTTGGCTTTCATCCCCTTCTTCCTCTTTCTTTGTTCTTCTTCTTCGTTCTTCAGTCGCCTGAATCCTCTTGTCTAGCAAGCATCTCACGTACTGGTTAAATCAGTGCCAAGGGGTGTGACATTTGGTATCAGAGCTAGCCTCGGTCCCCATCTTTTCTGGTGAACTCGGTGGAGGTGTGGGGAAACCAAAGCTGGCCTCCGTCGCTCTGCTTGGCGTCGTCGCAACCTCAGTCAGCGCGCGCAACCGAACGGCCTCGTCGCCGATCGACCGCCCTCCAGACGCGGTCGCCAAGTCCATCGCCGGCGGGCAGCGCCCCTGCGCCTTCCGTTCAGCCGCTTCCACACCAGATCTGCGTCGGGCCTCGCGTCTCCGGCCACCATCTGCGAAGCCGAGCCGCTCCTCCACGCGCCGCCCCAAGTCCCTTTCCGCCACCACCGACGACCTTCGATTCGCAAGCGACCCGCCTCTATCGCTGCATCCTCGGCCGCCGCCATCCGAACGTGCTCGACAGATCCGCCACCAACGGGCAGCGCCCCAGCACCGGCCTGTGACTTCAGCCACTCCAACCCGTCCTGCATCCCCGTCGCCGCCTCGGTGACCCGTCACGACCGCCACTCCTCCGCGCGCCGCCCCCGTCCTCCACCTACTGCCATGGCGATCGACAGCACTACATGGTTGAGCAACTCTCACGGCTTCCACGGCCACAGTGGAGTCGTGCCTCCAGCGCGCAAGCCTTCGCCGTCGCTTTTCCCCGCGGCAACACCGGCGGCCAGGGTCTTGGCTGGCGGGTCATACCACTCAACTCCTTCCTCAACCCCGTCAATGGAAGGATCTAGCGGACTGACAGAGGAGAGACTGACATTCATTAAACAGAGGCTTGATCAACTAATTGCGCGACTGGATTCCTTCGACACCAACCAACAACACTTGTTGACTCGAATGGAGATGAATGCGAAGGTGATGGAACAGAGCTCATTGGATCAGCAGATCCTTGCCAAACAACTGGAGGCAATGACTGCAGCAGTGGCTCGAATCATGGGCTACCAAGAGCTTGGAAGCAAGGAAGAAGCTTCAGTTGATGGATCAGTTGGTATCTTTGAAACTGCAGTTAAGGATTTTGGTGAATTGCCATTAAAGAATAGTCACGGTCTGGACTATGCAGTTAAAGGCAACTCTGAAAGTGCAATGCCGATTAGCAATACAGATCATGTCCTTAGTGAACATTCTCACCATGAACAATCAAGTCAATGCAGTTCACGTGATTTGGATAGCAAAGGGTCAATATGCCACAATCTGGAAGCTCTTCAGCATGGTCAGGCCAACTCCCAAGGCCATGTGTTGGGCAAATTTCAGAATCTGTCGGAAGATAATCTTGGTCGTCAGCAAGAATTCAATTGTGGGAATTTTGGTTCATGCACTTATGCTCACGACTGGGCATCAGTTTGGCCTTTCCAATTGAAGGGGATTCCAGTCAGTTTTAATGCACCATCTGCTTCTCTGGATGTTCAAATTCAGAAGTTGAAGTCGCTAGTTGCTATTGGTCCTGGAGACATTTCTGCTGAACGTGCTGAAGGGGTTGACCAGATCCATCCTGGTGGTGTCCAGCAAGCGCTTCCCATCAACTTGGATTTTGTTTATTTCAATGGAGTGAATGGTGGCCGTGAGGAATTTGTCTCCCATGGAACAAGGAGCAGACTGGATGATGTTTGTTTGGTGCGTGGTAAAATACCGCCATGGAGCCGAAGCGCGTTTAGCCCTGGAAAGTCTCCAATAAATGGTTTTCTTGGGGTATTCATGGAAAAGCCACCTTGGATGTGTAATGGATTCAGTCCTGGAAATGAGGTTACCAGCAGTGAAGCTAGACAGCGGGTCTCACTGAAGCAATCGGTTCCCATGCTCTTATTCTCTATGGTTTTGCCAATGCTTTCTCCTTTTGGGAATTGGTTGCTCCACAGAATCTGCAACAACATGACGATAGGACAGGATTTTTTTGAAACAAGTGCTATGTTGATAGCTTTTATAATGCTCGGGAAATATTTGGAAGTGGTGGCAAGGGGGAAGACATCAGATGCTTTGTCAAGGTTGACGGAACTTGCACCAGAAACTGCTGTTATGGTTCCCACTGGAAAAGGTGCTTCTCGAGGTGTTTTTATTAAGGGTGGCAATGCACTTGAGAAAGCTCACAAGGTTAAAGCTATCATATCTGATAAAACTGGAACCCTAACTGTCGGTAAACCTTCTGTCATTCAAACAAAGACATTCTCCAGGATACCACTTCTAGAACTGTGTGATCTGGCTGCTGCTGTTGAGACAAACAGTGAGCCTCCTCTGTCGAAGGCTATTGTAGGGTGCATGAAGAAGCTCAGAGAACAATATGGATCTTACAGCGATCACATGATGGAATACAAGGACTTTGAGGTGCATCCGGGTGCAGGGGTTAGTGCCAACGTGAAAAGCAAGCTGATTTTGGTTGGGAGCAAAAGGCTCAGGCAAGAATTTGAAGTCCCAACGAGCTCTGAAGTGGAGGGATATAGTCTGGAACGGAAGAACTTGCTAGGACCTGTGTGCTTGTTACTATCGATAGGAGTATCTGTGGTGCCCTCGCTGTGTCGGACCTTTGAAACCTGAGGCAGACCATGTTTTTGCTTAGGGACAAGCAAAATTTTAAGGGGGCGGTAATGTAACACCTGGCCGGACCCACATGTAAGGGAGAGAGAGAGAGAGATAGAGAGAGAGGGGGGGCTATTAAGAAGGGGATGTTACAGGTTGTAAAGAGACAAGAAAAGAAAATGAACTGAAACCTTGCTTGGCTTTTATCCCCTTCTTCCTCTTTCTTTGTTCTTCTTCTTCGTTCTTCAGTCGCCTGAATCCTCTTGTCTAGCAAGCATCTCACGTACTGGTTAAATCAGTGCCAAGGGGTGTGACAAACAGAAGGCAGACAAAGTTGAACAAAATCAGAATGAATAGAATCTGAATAATGATGTACAAAGTAGAGAACTATGGACATTGTTATCAATTGCATATTTGTATTAACTCCAAGGTAATGACTACGGCATATGCAAAAATGACTTTGGAAATTCATCAAACACATTGCAGGCATAAATGGCAGCATGAAGCAGATAGAGGAGCGGGCAACAAGCATCACATTTTCTAGTCATTTAGATCGTACATTCTAAATGAGAGAGACGGCGTGGTGGGAGGCGGAGAGGAGTTGCAGGCAAGGGCGAGACGAGGGGCAGTGCGAGAGAGTCGAGGGACAGAGCAGGCAGAGGGACGGTGCAGGCGAGGAGAGACGGGCGGTCGTGGCCTCGTGGGGATCGGTTTTTCTGGGGCGGTTGGCTCGAGTGAAATGGAGGTACTGCACTGCGCTTGTGAAGAGGTAGAGGACGACATAAATGCTTTATACTCCGGGAGTAATTACTCCCATATTTGAAATACCACCCAAACGAATTTGAAATACTTCTTTATCACTTTGGATACACTCATATACTAATTATAAAATATTCCAATGAGATCCACATGAAAAAATTGCAAGGGAGTACATAGTTTTTAGCGTATTTTGCAAATGCCTTCATATACGCACATAAAAAGGAGTATGTCTAAAAAGTGTACATACCACCTCTGAAAAAATGTAAATACCACATATATGATCTTACATACTTGTATACTACGCGTACATACCCTCCATCGCGCGTGATACTCCCTACGTTGTGAGATACGACATAGGGAGTAATTACTCCCGGGAGTATAAAAGAGGCTTCATATATATATAAGGGGTGTTTGGCAGAACTCTAGCTTCATCAAATCCGTAGAGTTGGTGGAGTTAGGTATTCCTAGCTTCACCAGATTCGTGGAGCTAGAGCTATGGGTATATTAAAAATGTTTAGATAGACCATCTTGTTTACATTTTAGAATAAAAATATGAACTTAAGTCATTTTATTTCAGTCTACAAGTTTCAGCTCTAAGGTGTGTGTGTGTGTGTATATATATATATTGTTCTATACCCCTAGGAGTACGTACTCCCACATTCAGTATACCCTTTAAATGGTATTGTTATACATCTTTATCTTTTCAAGTATACTCTAATACTGATTATAAGATATTCCAAAATGAGTACCATGAAAAATTTCATAAAAGTCCACTCTTTTATAGCATAATTTGTTCCTTTTACATATGGAGAAAGGTATATATCTAAAAAATAAAAGGCTTCGATAAATTTTTTTTAACTATGTCAAATTGGAGTATCTTAGAATTATTATTAGAGTATACCGAAAGTGATAAAAGTGTATAATAGGTTTGCTACACACATGTATAGATACACATGCTATCTACACCATATATTTATTCCCTCAAGATATGTGACATTCTGTCTTTTCTTTTCTGTCCTGCACAACACATATCCCAAAGCAGAAAAGAATGGCATAAATAGTATGAGTATCTACACATGTGTGTAAATAAGACTTTTCATATATATATATATATATATATAGGAAGCCTCTTTTCTACTCCCGGGAGTAATTACTCCCTATGCCGTATCTCACAATATAGGGAGTATCTCGCGCAACGGAGAGTATGTACGTGCAATATATAAGTATATAAGACCATCTAGGTGGTATTTACATTTTTTCAGAGGTGGTATGTACACTTTTTAGACATACTCCTTTTTATTTGCGTATATGAAGGTATTTGCAAAATAGGCTAAAAACTATGTACTCCCTTGCAATTTTTTCATGTGGATCTCATTGGAATATCTTATAATTAGTATATGAGTGCATCCAAAATGATAAAGGAGTATTTCAAATTCGTTTAGGTGGTATTTCAGAGATGGGAGTAATTACTCCCGGGAGTAAAAACTATTTTTCCTATATATATATATGAGTACCCTTGGGAGTACGTACTCCCATTTTCAGTATACCCTTTAAATGGTATTGGTATACCTCTTTATCTTTTCAAGTATACTCTAATACTGATTATAAGATACTCCAAAGTGAGTACCATAAAAAATTTCATAAAAATCCACTATTTATAGCATAATTTGTTTATATACTCCTTTTACATATGGAGAAAGGTATATATCTAAAAAATAAAAGGCTCCGATAAATTTTTTTCAACTATGTCAAATTGGAGTATCTTAGAATTATTATTAGAGTATACCGAAAGTGATAAAAGAGTATAACATGTTCGTTTATATATATATATATATATATATATTAAAGTTGGGAGCTTTGGAGCTCAACTAGCTATGCCTCGTGTCGCCCTCCCGTGAAAGTCCCTTACAAATGCGTAATTAAGTTTAGGTCCTTCCGCCGTTGCAAAAAAGTCCCTTAAAAATACGTAATTACGTTTATGTCCTTTCTCCATTGGAAAAGGCCCTCCGAAAATTTGGAAAGTACGTCTTTGACCATTTTTTCGTCTAGGTTCATTTTCCCCAGAAAAAACACGAAAAAAACCCTTCGAAAATTAAAAAATGCATCTTTGTCCATTTTTCCCAAAAAAAAAACTCATTTTCCCTCTGAAAAAAACGCTGGTTCATTTTTCGTTCACATGCGTGGCGTGCACCGCGCTTATTGACCTAATATTTTAGAAGTTATAAGGCCTTCAAAGTACATGTACACGTTATCTTATTGAACATATATGTGCATCTAATTTTATTAGTGATGAGTACGCATGCTCGAGCAAACTCAAATACGAACGGGCTGGCGAGTGACGACGCGCTCAAGCCAACGGAACTATGTAGATGAGTTCTTTTTGCTTTGAACACAAGAAGTGAATTTTTTTTACAAACACAGGAAGAGAACTTTTTAAAAAAATTACTATTCCATTAGAAAACTAATGTAACATATTCGTTGATCACAAGGTGTGAAACAAAATCAGGGAATTCTTCGAGCCATACACAGTGGCTCTTCAAATCTAGAGAAGCACCGAATTTGGCTAGTCCATGTGCTGCCTAGTTACATACTCTAGGACAATACATGACATGAAAAACATTAAAATTTAACATCAGCCTAAGCCTTACTTCTCTAATGAGAGCTGCATTCATGCCATTGTCCTTCTCTTCCTCTGTTAATTCTTTTTTCAGATTATAAGTGTCAATCTTTAGAACGATATGCCCAATACCGAGATTAGCAGTAGTCCTCGAAGCATAAGTGCATGCCATAGCTTTAGCTTGAAGAGCATCTTGGAGGTTTTGAAGCCTCCCCGCCATCATCACCTTAGGATTTCCTTGATTGTCCCTCACAATAGCACCCCATTTGCCAAGGCCAGTTTGATTGGAGAACGAACCATTAATATTTATTTTCAAAAGGTCTCCTTGTGGTGACTTCCACCTCTATAAGAAATTTACAGAATTGACATGAACTTCTTTCTTTAGGTGGTCCATGAATTCAACAACAAATCTCCTAACTGAATGACTGACCTCATCAATAGAGATATGGTCTTCACCTTGTGAAACTTTGTTGCAAGATAACCACCAAACCCACATTAGCATCAATGATTCAAGTTGCCTTTTTTCCTCAAGCCTTTAAATTTTATCTAAAATCTGGACTGCAGAAGAACAATTGATAAGGTGAATATGAACTTCCTCAAGTTGCAGCATGTGTCCCACTCGTTGTACACATTTGCGTTTGAGAAAAAGGTGACCCTTATCTTCATCCAACTGCTGGCACATTGGGAAAATGGTATCTAATATAACTCCTCATCTCCACACATTCTATCTCAATGGTAAACTTCTATGAGCGAACCTCTAAATAAAATGCGTCATCTTGTTAGGGACTTTCATATCCTAGATCTGCTTCCAATTGAAAGTAGTGTTAAAACCTTCTGAGCTACCTTGTAATCCTTGCTCCTATTCCATTTCTAAGGAACAATTTATAAGCAGATTTAATTGAAAACCACCCTTTTCATCCAGATGCCAAGTAATAAAATCCACCTTATTATCTCTAACTGGGATGCGTAGTATAATATTGGCATCTTCTTCACAAAAAATCTGATGCACCAATGCAATATCCCATTGTCCATCTAATGGATTGATGAGTTCACTCACTAGTGATTAGAAATGAACGACAACTGGTTTTAACAAACCTTTCTTGGGTTCTAGGCAACCTTGGATCCTTCCAAACATCAATGCTTTCCCCATCTCCAATAAAGCTAAACCACCACTACGACCCTTCCACGATTTAGCAGCCATGTTGGGCATACCGATCATCCATTTGAAACGATCCATCCTCCCCTTCATTAGCTTTGTTTCCCAATGGAAAAGGAATGTCGGGAACTTCCAACTTCTGAATATCCAGAAGTCCTTGAACTACTGTCAGTTCCCAAGCCCCCGGTAATTCCAACTTGTAAGTTTCATTTCTACCTATGGGGCTCTTTTGACAACCCTGTGTTTCCTTTTTTTCAGCTTCTTGGCCCCCTCAACAAATGCCTCCTCTATAAATAGTTCAGCACGGCCTTGTTGTGGTGCCAACACCAACAAGCCGAACTTCTCATCAATACTATCCATAGCATAGTCCTCATATTCAGCTTGTCCCTTGTTTACCAGCCTTTCCTCAAACTTGCTTTTTTTTGTGTATGAAATTGTTCTCCACCCAAAAAACAATTGACAACTTGTAGGTGAGATAAACACAAAATCCTCCTTATCCCCCTTATTTTTCCTTCGGTGAAGTAACTTCATTTTCCTACATCCGCCCTTCTCCTTTCTTTCCACCTTACTCGTTAACACAAGAAGAGAACTTGACAAGGAAGAAGAAGCTCAACCGAATTCGAGAGTCTGATGTCACCAAATTCTTCTCTTCGTTAGGCTTCACGAGGTATGCTTAGTTGGTTTGGGTTAAGCCAATTTGGTTGGTGCGAAACAGGTTGACTGTACACTGAATTGTCGGGCTGGGTTGGGTGGATTTTATGGTATCCAAAGAAGATTGGAGAAGCAACACCGCGAAGAGAATCACGGGAAGTTGGGTTCGCTGGTTTGCTGGGTCCAACCCATGACACATCCAAACCAGGCACATATTTGACGGGTTATGCTAATACCCGACCAATTAAGGAACACACAAGCAGTTTGGTGTGGATTGTCTGTGTTGTAAAATGATGATAACCATTGATCAAATAGCTAAAACTAATTACAAAGAATACATATGATATATGGAGGCAAAACTCTCTTCTCTACATTAGATTAATTTTCTTGTATATAGAGATGCTATATTTATAGTGAAAACCCCATTAGAGATAGATTCGAATTCACCCACAAAGAGATAGAGTCCAATTATATCTCAACAACTAAAACTAAGTGTCATGTTATATCTCCATAGTCCCCATTGGGTGAATACTGCGTAATGCATGTCTCATAAAAAACTCCTCCCAAAATCCAAGTAGAAAAAGGATAGAGAAAATAGTACATTGCACTCGCATACTGTGTTCACTTGTTGCCTCATTAAAAGCCTTCATGTGAGAAAACTTCAGAAAAACTCACAAAGGGGAAAAAAAGTGCAACTTAAAATCTTCTGAATTAAAGTAGTATCTTCATGATCACACTAAGGGTCATAGTTACAAGGATTTACTCCCCCCCTGAACTCTGCATATCTTTAAGTCAGTTCATTTCAATGCCATGAACACATCTTTAGAAACTATATGTTAGCAAAGACTTAGTGAATAAATCCACTATATTTTCACATGACTTAGTTTGCAGTATCTTTACCTCACCGTTCTTTTGGAGTTGTGAGTATAGAACAGTTTAGGGACAATATGCTTCGTGATATTGCTCTTTACATAACCCAATTGCATTTGTGTAACACAAGTAATATTACCTTCATAGATAATTGTAGGGGTATCGACGGTGTCAATGCCACATGACTTCTGGATATGGCTAATCATACATCTTAGCTAAACACATTCAAATGAGGCTTCATATAATGCTACAATCTCTGAGAGCTTGGTATAAATAACTACCAAGGACTTGTTAAAAGATAGCCAAAAATGGCATACCACCACAGAGAAATACAAATCTAGTTTGAGATTTGGTAATGTGGGGATCAAATATTTAGCTAGCATCCATATATCTCATCATGGTCAAGTCTTGGCCCTTCCGATAAAATAAGCCAAAAATCTTGAGTACCTTGGAGGTTTCTGAGTAAAGTTGTGACGCCAGCACAATGTCTTTTAGTTGGAGTTGCACTCTGTCTAGCTAGCAAATTTACTATGAATGAAATATTAGGCTATGTGCAATTTACAAGATACATAAATGCTAAAATGGCACTTAAGTATAGGACTTCAGGTCCTAAAACCTCCTTAATTTCCACCCTTGGTCTGAAAGTATCTTTATCCACTTCAAGGGATCTTACTACCATGGGATCTTCAAAGTATGAGATTTACATATATTAAAATTTTTCAATACCTTCTTGGTATAGGTAGACTTGTGTACAAAAATTCCTTGTGCAAAATGCTCTAGCTTCATGCTTAAGCAAAATTCCACTTTAAGGGATCTTACTACATCCATCAACTGCATTGATAAGTTTAAACTAGTTACCATTGATATCAAGTATCAGAACGTTATTCCACTCATTACCGAGGAGTAAGTTTTATCATAATCGATGCCTGATCTTTGCGTGAATCCTTGTGCTATAAGCCTCGCTTTATATCTCACTATCGAGCTATTTTCATTTCTTTTCTGGATGAAAACCCATTTTAATCCTACAGAGGACACTTTATGATGTGTTTGGTCAATAGGACCGAATACTTTTCTTTTGTTAAGTGAGCACAATTCTACCTCAATTGCTTCTTTTCATTTGACCCAATCTGAGTGCTTATGGTACTATACCATGAATTTTGGCTTTTGATCCAGCTCAAATATTTTAACAATATTTTAGGCAAAATATATATCGATAATTATCTTGAATCCATATAATTAGTGAATTTTTTTCATTAATTTCTTCTAGCTCCTCATGATGTCCCACAACGATGGAGTCTAGGTGTTCCGACTTCCCATTTTCAGGATGGCTCATTTAAGGGATTTTCTCATCATCAAGCTGGGCTTCTTTCACTGTCTTGGATAGTGTTCTCACTTATTCTATTCTCTATTTCTGCTTATGTCTTAGCGGAATTGAGTCCCGTGCACCCGGAGGCCTCCCCCTTTTTATCGTGAGGGGTAAGAGTGAATTCAATATCCTTTTGGGGTATTTCCACTCTTTTGGATGCGTTTACTACAGGTATATGAGATATTATTACTCCCTTATGATCATTAATTGTATCTGGTTGATTATTAATTATTTATTATAGAATTATTATCCTTCAAACTTCATGTTTGGATTCTTTAGTACGTGGGTATAAGGATTGAATACTAGTGATATTCTAATCTATTTCCTAGAATTATTTAGTGTGTCTAAGGATTGAATACTAGTGATTCTAATATATTTCCTAGAATTATTTAGTGTGGTATTTTTCTCTCCCTAATATTATGAAATTGTCCTCATCAAAAATACAATCAGTGTGTCAAGTTGTATACATATCCCATATCATAAGTTCTAAGTATTTAATAATTGATGGAGATTTATAACATAAGTCCCCGACTTTCGGTGAGGGCCTATGGCTGTATGCTGTAGTGGTGAGATTGGCACGTATGCAGCGCATCCAAATTATCGCAGATATGAAATACTAATTGATTCTTTCGCATGCACTATTTACAAAGGAGAAATTTTATAGTATGTAGTTGGTCTGAGTTGAATTAATATAGCAACGTGTAGCACTATGTAGCCCCAACAGTTAGTCGGTAACTTAGAATTTTGCAATAGTGGCCGATCAATAAGTTTTATTCTTTTAATTAATGACTTGCAAGGGTATTTTATGTGTGGATATAAGGTACTGAATGCTCTACATTAATGTCCAGAGCCATACAATAATCATTAAATGACTTTGAGGTAAACTCGCTAGCATTGTCCATTCGAATAGACTTGATCATTTCTTCTTGAAATGAGGCTCTTAATTTAATAATTTGGGAAACTAATTTAACAAAAGCGTGGTTCCGAGTAGATAAGAGACATACCTGTGACTATCTAGTAGAAGCATCTATCAGTACCATAACGAATCTGAAAGGGTTCGATAGGGGCTAGATAGGTCAAAAAAATATTTCCTTGAATTCTCTCCAAAAAAAATCGGTGATTCTTCCCTAATTTTCATATAAGAGGGTCTAATTATGAGTTTTCTGTGATGCTATGGAATGACGTGATATTATAAAATGTGGAATTAGAGAATAAAACCTTGAGGTTTGAGGTTAAATTGTGTTTTGGGCCTTCCGGGGGGGGAATGGGCCTTCCGGGGGACTTTGGGCCTTGGGGAACCCATCGTGGGCTTGAGGAAACCACGTGGGCCCGAGATGGGAGGCCTTTGGCCCAAGTGAGGGAGGGTTTAGGGCAGCATGCTGCTGCTCCATGCGCCTCCACCCCCCCATGTGCGCCTCCACCTCCTCCCTTCCACCCTAGCCGCCACCCCCCACCCTCCAAGCCGTGCGCCCCCTTCCCCTCCCTCTTGCGCCTC
Source organism: Rhipidocladum racemiflorum (assembly GCA_036346355.1). NCBI lineage: Eukaryota > Viridiplantae > Streptophyta > Magnoliopsida > Poales > Poaceae > Rhipidocladum > Rhipidocladum racemiflorum. The sequence goes on along the minus strand of CM070580.1, from coordinate 34,397,582 downwards.
CTCCACCACCCCCTAGCCGGCCCTAGACTGCCTCCTTTCCCTCCTTTGCTGCCATTTGATTCCCCTCCATTAATCTCCGCGTTGCGAAGGACTTCGATCGGGAGGACCGAAGATTGGAGGGAGATCGTGGCCGGGAGAGAGGTGTTCGTCGGTTCGTCGTTCGTCGGGCCAAGGTATGGTGATGGGAAACCTTTGGGGTGGACTAGGTGTTGTGTTAATGGAGGTTTTCATGCTATTAGTTCAAAAGGTTGTGCTGCCATTGGTTAGATTTGATGAAAACTAGAGTTGTCATTGTGTTCTGTTTCGGGTAGATTGGACGTCCGACCTAGGGCTTGGGTTTTCGCAATTTTAGATTTGGAATTTGGTCGTCCGCCTGTTGATAAAGTTGTAGGTAATGTCAATACCTTTCAGTGGACACCAAGAACGTAAAATTCTGATTAGCCGTTTGAAAGTTATGGTTGTTTTACCGAACGTGTTCAAAACTGTGATGTTATTGGGACAGATCGTGTTGATATGTAGATTAGTCAATTTTAGAGGCCGAATCAGTTTTTCCCAATACTTAGAAAAAGCTAGGAAATTTCCTAAGATTCGAGAAAATATACTCGTTTACTTAATTTGGAGTCCTAGAACTCAAGTTATGCTAGCTGGAAGCCCGCTGTCCCGTAGGGATAGATTCTGTGTTTTCGGGTTTTAGGGGTTGTTTGCGAAGTCGGGGTAGGGGATCGCTCTTGTACTGTTTTGAGGGCACGTTTTGAGTGTGTGGTACCTATGTGCAGGTGATGTGACCCCGGTAGTGCCCTCATCCTCTCGCCAATCCGTCGCCCGCGGTTGAAGGCAAGTGTATTGTAGTGGTTGCGGCTTAGGGAGTCGTAATGTTTGATAATGAGATGGTTTACACATGTTTTATGATATGATGCCATGATTGACTCTTGCTTGCGACATGATGAAAATGGTTTATTATGAGGCTATGCAATGATTAGTTGAGTTTATGTGCAAGTTGTTTATGTTTATGACATATTTGCATACATGGCATGAGAACTGGCCAGGTCGGTGAGAAAGTCATAACTAGTCCGGTAAGGTCGGTGAGAAAGTTATGACTAATCCGGAGCGCCATTGAATAAGACCTACCTCATGATTCCATCCACAGTTGTGAATGGAAGCGAGGAGTAGGCACCCTCCATCTACAGGATGGAAGGGGAAAGAGGGTGCATGCCGACGGGTGTGCACTCGGCAATACCGGTATGTACTTAGAGGAGACATGTGCATTGCATTGCATACATGATGATGATAATGAGATGTGTACAATGAATGTTGAACATGGTTATGATGTTAAGCATGATATATAGGGATATTAGCATTGAACTGTTCGTTTTGTTCCATTGCAATATACTTGCTGAGTGATGAACTCACGCTTGTGTCTTATGTTGTTTTTAGGTACCATGAAACCAGCATGCGGGAAAGGGGTTTAGCTACACTTCTACACGTAGCTCCTCACATATAGACAGTTTTTATCATTTGGAGACATAATAATAATATTAGTGCCATGAAACTTGGAGTATGGCTTGATTGTGTGCTTAAGTTCATCTTTTGCTTCGTTATAATTTTGGAGTGGTTGGATTCATTATTCTATACGTAAGATTTTGTCATATCAATTGTTATTGCTGTTTTAGATGTCTCATATTATGCTATACATTGCCATATTATTGCTGTTGCTTCAAACCGTGGAAAAACAAAGGAGATGCTGCCGAAATTTTTGGTTTTAGCATTTGCACCTTTGCTGTAATTTACCTTTATTTGTGCTATTTAGATACTGTGTCTATCATGTTTGGTGACATCCAGGGCATACTTGATGCCAGGGTGTTACATTTTCCTTTAGCACAATTAGGGTATAAGAAGTCTTTAGGTCTAGGGAAGTCAATAGTTTTTATGCTATGGCTAGCATAGTTATTGATGATTCTTCTCATCATGTTCAACCCAAGATAACCTAGTTGCTTGTGCCAAATTTTAAATATTTCTGAGTTTTTAAGTATAGTTTTTATCTCAACATAAACTTCAGGTTTTATATATGTATAATATAATCCTAAGGAGAAGGAAGGACGTTTATCAACCACATGTTTATTGCACCCATGTTGACACCAGAATCTGGCGCATGACTGATTTGGCAAGGACAATTAATTTGGTAAGTTTATTTGGGAACAAAAGGTAAAATCAGGGTAAAGCCAATGTCGGTTCAAAGGAGATGTTATCTTTAGAAGATTATGGCCGATACGAGTTACTAGAAGTTGGAGAAGGATACGATCAACCTAGACGTTATAAAAGGAGTCGATAGACAAAATAGAAGAATAGAACAAATCAACCAACAATCGTTCTACTTTTCATTTACTTTTTCGTCGACTAGGAATTAGCTTTAGACTGGTAATCTTTCCTCTGCAATTAACCTTGATTAATAAAGTTGCATATTGCCAATTTTGATAATTGTCGACTACGACCCCCAGGTTTGTTTTTTATCTGATCTTATTGCATATTGCCTTTTTTTTAAAAAAAAAATCTACCTTTATCAACCATCTAATTAGTTCAATCAGGTTGTTTAGATTTATCGGTTACTTTTAATCTAATTGGCTTGATAGCTGTTTATTAGATCATCATTAAAAAGTCAATCCGCTTAGAAGATGGTTGAGTCACATATTTTTCTTGCCAATTACATGATCAAATTGGCTGCCACACCCACACCCAAATTAAACCCGCGTTTGCGTGTGCTGATTGCTAGTCAACCCTTCGTCATGTTTTTGGCATAAACACACTTTTGGTACGCCCGGTGGGACTCAATAATGTCTTCATCTAGAAAATCTATTGTCCCGTCCGACATCAACACCGAAGCCATAATCGTCCCAACAATGGATGATCTATCGGCTGAGCAGTGCTATGAGACTGAAGATCGGAAAGCTACGCTGGAGGAGATGATGTCGAGCTACTTTTAGAAAATTCGTTGCAGCGCCTCTAAGAAAACTGCGCTACCCATAGTAAATTTTGCCAACGATAAATCGACTGAAGCTGTTCCAGAAGATAAATAGGTTAACTGATATTTCCTAGCTTAAGTTGAATTATTAGATATAATCAATTAGTCTATACATCATGCCCTCGTAAACCAATCATCGGCTCTGGTGATGACGCTTCAACCGATGATTGTCAACAGCGTTAATACAATGGCAGAGGAATTAGTATCGGCCAAAGCCCTGTTTGAGCTGATGCAACCGTTGCCAAATTATTCGGTTTACTCTATGGCACCTAATACGTGTAGCCCTGGACTGAGTTCGTCAGCTCCCGTTCTGACCAAGATGCCGATGCAACCAACCGTGGTTTTATCAAGAGATGCCACCACAGGAGGAATCACAAATTATCGTGCACACACAAACGGGGCTAAGAGTTCTCAAGCAAATTTACCACCATCGACGTCTTTCTATGTGTTTCCAACATCGGGGGTTAGACCACCGGAATCACCCTCGCGGCCATAATACACTGACCCGATTCTACCCTAGGATCCACACCTTATAAAGTTGTGATGTACGCAAAGCCTTTTGTCCTGCAACCTGAGCCGATGTTTAGCAGGCAAACACATCAATAATGAGCAACCACGTTTACAACAGTCAGCTCAGGCATTACCCCCAAACTGAGTTTGCACTCGGGGTGCAGCATGCCAATAACACACATAATTTGCCAACGCCGCAAATGCAAGTATCATCGGCCAAGAAACTGATTAGGCTGAGACTATTTTTGCGATGTTACGGGATCAATTCAACATTTAGCCTAGAGGCAAGGAAATCGGCTATTGGAAGCCATACCCAGATTACATTGATTGTATTCTGTACCATAACGGTTATAGGGTCCTTGATTTCATGAAGTTTTTGGGAGATGACTCAATGACAACTCTAGAACACGTCAGGCGTTTTGTCACACAGTGTGGTGAGGTAGCCCAGTCTGAAGGCCTTAAGGTAAAATTGTTTCCATTATCCTTGTCTGGGGTAGCTTTTACTTGGTTCATAACTTTGCCTCCGAATTCGGTTAATACTTGGTCCGATTTAGAAAGACAGTTCCACGAATACTTTTTCTGCAGAAGCTTGGAATCGAGAATTTCTAATATAAGCTCTGTCCGACAAAAGTTCGGAGAATCGGTAACAAATTATATTAAGAGGTTTCGGGAGATTAGAAATCAGTGTTTTAGTGTTACTTTACCCGGTACTTAGTTGGCTGATTTAACTTTTCAAGGGCTAATTCCTCCAATGAAAGAGAAATTTGGTGACCAGGAATTCACCGATTTAAGTCATTTACTGCACAGGGTATCAGCTTAAGAAAGTCGATTCTTTGAAAATAAAGGCTTTAAAGATAGGTTTAAAAGTAATAAAGAAAAAGTGAAGCCTAAAGTCAACCTTGTCGACTACGAATCTGGTGACACATCTGATGAGAAAGAGACCGAGATAAATGTGGCCGAGTGGATCAAGTGAAACAAAAAATCTTTGGTCTGCTCATGGCTTAAGCCAACTAAAACTGAGTCAGAAATTAAATATGCCTTTGATGTGACTAAGTGTAATCATATTTTTTATTTACTGCTACAAGAAAATATTATACAATTGCCTGAGGGTCACATATTACCATCGGTTGAAAAAAAATTAAGAAACGAAGGTAATGCAAATGGTATCATTCTTTTTCACATAATACTAATGATTGCAATTTTTTTTGTCAGCAGACACAATCAACTATAGAAGATGGCCAATTAAAATTCACCGAGGAGCTGGCAAATGCAACTGGATGCCAACCCTTTTCTGGTTAATATGGTCAGTTGCTAGGCAAAGGGAAAACAATTATTGCCGGATGCCAACTCCGACTAGATCCGTTCGCTGTCAACATCGGCGAAAGCATCTCAACAGGTTGATGTGAAGAAAATCGTGGAAGGCGATTGTCGGGACCCCGTATTTGCAAATCCGGACCCTCTGTGTATTCAGCACTAGTCCAGGAACACGCTAGTGCACACAGTCTTAACATCGGTAAATATCACAATCATACCACTCGATACTAAATAAGTACTTTATTTAAATAGTCAAATCAAGTTACTCGACCTTATGGTCAAGTTACAAATATATGCCTGCAAGGCGAAACTTATTCAGAGAAAAATAATAGCAGCGGAAAATCAAATAACCCGTGGCGCCATCCAAGATACCACAGCAACTGATCGGGCTCGCTTCCCTAAGTAGACGGATCCTCTTGGAGCTCCTCCTCCAAAGCCGGTGTAGTCTCCTCTTCAACTGGTGTTGTATTGTGGCAAGGGTGAGTACTTGGTACTCAAAGAAGTCATGCACGTAATGCAAGCTAATATACTATATGCATGGCTTGGTACAAAGGAATAGCTCAAGGTATATTTGCAGAAACAAAGATTTGACAAGTAGCATAAGTAGATTCGAAGCGAGAAACAAGTAAAGCATAAATAACTTTTCAAGAAGTTTGAGTAAACATTTTTCCCATCCTAATCCACATTTCCATCAACTTCATTATTAATCCAAATTTCAACCTTTCAAACCAAAGTTATTTTTGAGAAAATCTAACCCTTGACTGTAATTCCCGGCGATGTCCAATACCGCGGACACGGCTATTCGAATAGATTCTAAACTCTGCAGAGGTTATGCACTTTACCCACAAGATACAACAAACACCACAAAGGCGAAGTTCCGTAACAAAGTCTTTCTGAGACTTCTAACAATACAAGTGGTCCTCCCCTGCTATTGGCAAGACTAACCCTTCCCTTCGCTAAGGCGAAGTCTAGGCCAATCAACTGTTAGATGGGTACCTGCCTCACTTCCAGACGCCTCCCCGCATAACTTACACAAAGGGTGTAGTTGACCTCACGAGGTCCCACAGTGCGTTATTAGCAACTTAGTCAACTAGGTCCGTCCCATTACAGACATATGGTTGCACGTTAGACCCAGTTCAAAGGCTTGCAAGGTTAAGTCCTTAGGGTGACCAGGGCAAGACTACCCAAGAACCAAATCAACACTCCCAATGCCACAACTGCCCACTGATTACTCTTGCCACATGCCCTGGCCGAAATCGTTTATCAAACCCCGCTTGATTACCATGCACCACGTGCCATCAACATCACATGATACCTTTCCAAAACAGGTTCAATATATCATTAAGTCAATATTAACATTTGATTATCCAAAATCATGTTATGAGCACGAAAGTGTGTCTAAGCAAAGATACTACAACGGTCTAAACCCATGTTGGCGATTTAATAATGTCCAACTAGTAATCCACAACTAGGGTGACAAGGGATCATGGCACATACTTAAATAATCAAGGTGTCATACAAAGAAATTGGTATTTATCTAACCCCATGTTTAAACAAAGTATTTTTCTAATTGAACTAGCATGCAATAGTTTAAATCAAAATAGATTTCAAATAGGATCAACATGGTCAAAGCACAACTTGCCTTCAAAAAGTACTTGTTCTTGGTCTTGAGTTGGATCCTGAGTCAATACTTCTCCTTCGAATCCTTCCCAAGCACTTCAACGTCTACTCGTAAAGCGTGCAAATAGCAAATACACGAATAAACAATAGACAAAAAGTGTCCAAACATCCAAATAAAATCCATAAACAGAGAGAACATAATTTTATGAGTTTTTAGAAACTAGAATCGTCAAATTTGGAGTTAAGACGCCAAAAGTTATGATTATTTAAAGTTTAAATAATCAATTAAATAATTTTGCAGAGAAAACTTTAGTCCAAAAATTAAATAAAATTCATATTTAGGTAGATCTCAATTTTATACAAATTTAGAAATTTGAATCACTCAAATCGGAGTTGAAACGCATAAAAGTTATAAGCGTTTGAAGTTTTGAAATTCAAATCAATTATTAAACCAATTTATTAAATCATTTTCTTTTTCGAAAATCATTTATTGCGTCGCAGGACACGTGGCAGCACCGATTGGTTCTGGCCGACGTCACCGGTCCATGGACTCGGTCCACGCCGGCCGGGTCTACTGTGGACCCGGCCCACGGCTTCCACGTGAGACTGACATGTGGGACCACTCGGGTGACGTCATTGCTGACGTCACGGGCTCTCACCACAGCGGCTGTGTGGGTCCCATGGGTGACGCCATTGCCGACGCCGCTGGCTGGGACAACTGCGACATGCGGGCCCGCCATGACGCCGCGTGACGCCATGATACGGTTTGGTTGTCCGCCGACACGCGGGCCCCGTGTCGAGACACGCTCACGCTGGATCGCGCCGACCGCGACGGTCGGGCCTTCCGCACACGTGGCTAGATCTCGACCGCTGATTTGAAAATCAACGGCCCGTATTGATCTGGACTCACGCGTTTGGGGTGAACGCGGTTGATCTGGACCGTTGGATCTAGATCGGACGGCCAAGATTGGATCTCGATTTTGGACGAAATCTCACCGTGAGATGACGTGGCGCAATCTGGGCCCTTGGATGGAGATCCGACTACCGAGAGATCTTGAAGTCCGTCGATGGCCACTACCGCGCGCCAGCTTGCCGGAGTTGGGGATGACGACCACAAAGAACGGCGCTTGGCGCGTGCTCGGCGATGTGAGAGGTCCCTCCCGACGCGCTTGGCCTCCTGCCTCAGATCTGACCTCAACGGTGGCGGAAGACGACGGAGATGGCGGCAATCGGCGAAAAACTACGGCGGAACACTACAGCAACTCCGGCGAGCGATTGCGGCTAGACGGCGGCGGCTCAGGCGACGTTGTCTAGGGCTACGGTGCGCATGAAGTCGGGCGCCACGGCACGGGTGGCGGCGCATTAAATAGGGCCTCGGCGTCGTGGAACGCCGGAGACCGAGACTCGCTCCGTTGCGGCGAGTCCGGCGAGGACTTCGATCGGGCTACGTGGCACGCTCACGTACCGTTGGATCGAGATCCAACGGTGCATGAGTTTGGGTTCGGTCGGACTTCGAGCCGGGCTGCCTTGGCCGGGCTCGGTCCGGTGACGTGGCTCAATCGTGGCCGTTGGATCTTGATCCAACTGGCCGCGACGTTTGGGTTCTACGAGTGGGTTCGACTCAACCACGGCCGTCCGGTTCGGTCGGACTCGAACTCGAGTCCGACTCGGCCTGGCCGGATGAACAAGATAAACCCACTCGCATTTTCCAAATGATTTAATATTTAAAATAATTCCCGATAATTCATTTAATTCATTAAAAATAGCAAAATACTCGTAAAAATTCTAGAAAAATTCTGGAAAATATTTTGGAACATTTTGGACTCAAATAAAATATTTCCAACAAAATTTTATTTGCAAAATTAAATTCTTTAATTATTTCAAAATGGAATAAATTCAAATAAATTCCAAATAAATCCAAATAAATTCCAGAAAATTCCAAAAATTCACCAAAGTGCCAAATCACACATGAATTTAAGAAAAGCAAAATTTTGGGGTGTTACAAACCTCCCCTTAATAGAATCTCGTCCCGAGATTCGTGGCTTACTAAAGGAATAGGTTTGGAAACTCTTTCTTCAAATCCTCTTCGCGCTCCCAAGTCGCTTCGCTTTCTTCATGGTTGCTCCACTGAACTCTACAGAAACGGGTTGACTTGTTTCTAGTTTCTCGATCCATCATTGTGTCTAGAATCCTCACGGGATGCTCCTTATAAGTCAAATCCTCTTGCAACTCAATTGACTCTAGCGGTGTCTGTTCCTCAGGAACTCGGAGACACTTCTTCAACTGGGACACATGGAATACGTCATGCACTCCTGCTAACGACTGCGGCAACTCCAGCTGATAAGCAACTTCGCCTCTGCGGCTCAAAATCTTAAATGGTCCAACCTAACGGGTGCGAGTTTCCTTTGGCATGGAACCTCTTAACTCCCCGAGAGGCGTAACTCGAGGTATACAAAGTCTTCTCGTTCAAAACTCAAGTCTCGCGACGATTGTCGAGATAACTCTTCTGGCCGTGATTGGGCTATCTTCAACCTTTCCCTAATCATGGCGATCCGCTCTTCACCTCTTGAAGAATATCAGGCCCAAAGACACGGCGCCACGGCCTCATTCCAATTCAATGGCGTCCGACAGGGTCGACCATACAGTGCCTCAAAAGGTGACATCTGTAAACTAGCCTGATAACTATTGTTGTAACTGAACTCGGCATACGGCAAACTCTTATCCCAAGATGTAGCATAAGCTAATGCACAAGCTCTCAACATGTCGGGACCCCGAATTTGCAAATCCGGACCCTCTGTGTATTCAGCACTAGTCCAAGAACGCGCTAGTGCACACAGTCTTAACATTGGTAAATATCACAATCATACCACTCGATACCAATAAAGTACTTTATTTAAATAACTAAATCAAGTTACTCGACCTTATGGCCAAGTTACAAATATATACTCGCAAGGCGAAACTTATTCAGAGAGAAAGAATAGCAAATGAAAATCAAATAGCTTGCGTGGCGCCATCCAAAGATACCACAGGCAACCTGATCGGGCTCGCATCCCTAAGTAGACGGATCCTCTTGGAATTCCTCCTCCGGCCGGGCGTAGTCTCCTCTTCAACTGGTGTTGTGTTGAGGCAAGGGTGAGTACTTGGTACTCAAGAAGTCATGCACGTAATGCAAGCTAATATACTATATGCATGGCTTGGTACAAAGGAATAGCTCAAGGTATATTTGCGAGAAATGACTTTTGACAAGTAATATAAGTAGATTCAAAGCGAGAAATAAGTAAAGCGTAAATAACTTTTCAAGAAGTTTAATAAACATTTTTCCCCATCCTAAACCACATTTCCATCATCTTCATTATTAAACCAACCCAACTTTTCAAACCAAAGTTATTTTTGAGAAAATCTAACCCTTGATCAGTAATTCGGCGATGTCCAATACCGCGGACACGGCTTATTCGAATAGATTCTAAACTCTGCAGAGGTTATGCACTTTACCCACAAGATACAATCAAACACCACAAAGGCGAAGTTCCTCGTAACAAAGCCTTTCTAAGCCTCAAACAACACAGTGGTCCTCTCCAGGTTCGTGCTCTACACCATCCCTTCCCTTAGCCAAGGCGAAGTATGGTACCAACACACCATTAGATGGGTATCTCGGCCACGCCACGATACGCTCCCCGCACAATCACACAAACGGTGTAATTGACACCGAGGCTCCACAAGTGAGTCCTTAGCGACTTAGTCAACTAGGGCCGCCCCATTCCACCATGTGGTTGCAAGTATGACCCAGTTCAAAGGCTTGCAAGGTTAAGTCCTTAGAGTGACCAGGGCAAGACTACCCAAGAACCAAATCAACATCCCCAAAGCCACACCGCCCACCTGATCATTCTTGCCACATGCCCCTGGCCGAAAACTATTTATCAAAACCCCGCTTGATTACCAAGCACCACGTGCTATCAACATCACATGATACCTTTCCAAAACAGGTTCAATATATCATTAAGTCAATATTAGTATTTGATTGTCCAAAATCATGTCATGAGCACGAAAGGTGTCTAAGCGATACTACAAATCTGCCTAAACCCATGTTGGCAATTTAATAATGTCCAACTAATAAACCACAACTAGGGTGACAAAGGGTCATGGCACATACTTAGATAATCAAGGTGTCATACAGCAAATTGGTACTTATCTAACCCCCATGTTTAAACAAAGTATTTTTCTAATTGAACTAGCATGCAATAGTTTAAATCAAAATAGATTTCGAAATAGGATCAACATGGTCAAAGCACAACTTGCCTTCAAAAAGTACTTGCTCTTGGTCTTGAGTTGGATCCTGAGTCAATACTTCTCCTTCGAATCCTTCCGGCACTTCAACGTCTACTCGTAAAGCGTGCAAATAGCAAATACCCAAATAAACAATAGGCAAAAAGTGCCCAAACACCCAAATAAAATCCATAAACAGAGAGAACATAATTTTATGGATTTTTAGAAACTGGAATCGTCAAATTTGGAGTTAAGACGCAAAAGTTATGATTATTTAAAGTTTAAATAATCAATTAAATAATTTTGCAGAGAAAAACTTTAGTCCAAAAATTAAATAAAATTCATATTTAGGTAGATCTCAATTTTATACAAATTTAGAAATTTGAATCACTCAAATCGGAGTTGAAACGCAAAAGTTATAAGCGTTTGAAATTTGAAACAAAATCTGAAATCATTATTCGAATTAATAAATCATTTTCTTTTTCGGAAATTAATTATTGCGTCAGCCTAGACACGTGGCAGCCTCTGATTGGGCGGCTGACGTCAGCCGGTCCATGGACGTGGTCCACGGTTTGGCTCGGTCCACCGTGGACTCGGTTCATGGCTCACGGTCGCTGACAGGTGGGGCCTACAGATGACGTCATTCTTGGCGACGCCAAGACATCGGCTGGGCAGTTGGCGACAAGCGGGTTTCACCGTGACGTCGGCGATGACGCCATGGTGCGGTTCATTCTCGCCGACGCGCTGGCCCGCTGCGGTCGGCGTCTCACGCTGGTGCACGCGGCGGCCAAGCTTCCCGACGCGTGGCACAATCTCGGCCGTTGATTCAAAATCAACGGCCCGTATTGATCGGGTGACGACGCTCGGGGTGAACGTGGCCAATCTGGACCGTTGGATCTAGATCCAACGGCCGATTAGATCCGAGGATCTAAACGTGATCTCACCGTGATTCGGCCGATCTTGATCGGACGGCCGTCCGAGTTCGCGAGGGTCGGCGACGCGCGGCGTTGGCTTGACCGGAGATTTAAGACGACGACCTCCCGTCGGGCGCTTCAGCAACTCCGCGTGAAGGCCGGGCACTCCTGTAGCGCGGCGCGACACGGCGATCTCGGGCCTGGGCTTGGTGGCGTCGGAGAACGGCGGAGGCGGTGGGATCAACGAAACCGCGGCGGAAGACTTCCTCTACTCCGGCGAGCAATTGCGCGGACGACGGTGGCGGCTCGAGCGAGGTGAGAAGGGGCTCAGTGCGACGGGTTGTGCGCTTCCGATGGCGATGGCGGCGTATTTAAAGGGGGCCTCGGCCCGTGTAGAGCGCGAAACCGAGGTTGACACTGATGACGCGGCGGAGAACTCCGGCCGATCCGGCGAGACGACGAATCGCGCCGCCCACGTGGGCGCGATCGACGGCGAGGATGGCTCGGCGCCGCCGTTGTCACGCGAATGATCCTGACCGTTGGATCCGATCCAACGGTTGGGATCGATTGGGGTTGAACGTTCGGTTGAGTCAATCGGCTCGGTCGGGTTGGTCGGACTCGAACTCGAGTCGACTCGGGCTCGGTCGGATGAACAAGATAAACCCACTCGCATTTTCCAGCGATTTAATAATTAAAATAATTCCCTAATTCATTTAATTCATTTAAAAATAGCAAATGACTCGTAAAAATTCGGAAAAATTCGAAAATATTTTGGATCATTTTGGACTCAAATAAAATATTTCCAACAAAATTTTATTTGCAAAATTAAATTCTTTAATTATTTCAAAATGGAATAAATTCAAATAAATTCCAAATAAATCCAAATAAATTCCAGAAAATTCCAAAAATTCACCAGAGTGCCAAATCACACATGAATTTAAGAAAAGCAAAATTTTGGGGTGTTACAAACCTCCCTTAATAGAATCTCGCCCCTAGATTCAGGGCTTACTAAAGGAATAGGTTTGGAAACTCTTTCTTCAAATCCTCTTCGCGCTCCCAAGTTGCTTCACTCTCTGTATGGTTGCTCCACTGAACTCTACAGAAACGGGTTGACTTGTTTCTAGTCTCTCGATCCATAGTGTCCAAAATCCTCACGGGATGCTCCTTGTAAGTCGATCTTCTTGCACTCGATTGACTCCAAGGGCGTTTGCTCCTCCGCACTCGAAGACACTTCTTTAGCCGGGACACGTGGAACACGCCATGTACTCCTCGCTAACGATCAAGCAACTCTAGTCGGTAAGCAACTTCGCTTTGCGGCTCAAAATCCTAAATGGTCCAACATATCGAGGTGCAAGTTTCCCCTTGGCATGGAACCTCTTAACTCCCCCGAGAGGCGTAACTCGAGGTATACATAGTCCTCTCGTTCAAAACTCAAGTCCCGGCGACGGTTGTCGGCCGTAACTCTTCCGCCGTGATTGGGCTATCTTCAACCTTTCCCTAATCGTGGCACCGCTTCTTCACTTCTTGAAGTATATCAGGCCGAAGACACGGCGCCGCCGGCCTCATTCCAATTCAATGGCGTCCGACAGGTCGACCATACAAAGGCCTCAAAAGGTGACATCTCAGTAAACTAACTTGGTAGCTATTATTGTAATCGAACTCGGCATACGGCAAACTCTTATCCCAAGAGGTAGCATAAGCCAATGCACACGCCTTAGCATATCCTCCGTAACCGATTGACTCTTTTCTGGCCTGCTCCATCCGTCTGTGGATGATAGGTCAGATCTTGAAGTTCAAACGGGTTCCCATGGCTTCATGCAACCTATTCCGTAACCTTGAGGTAAACTGGGTACCTCTCGTCCGATACAATCCTTTTGGTATTCCATGCAAAATGCAGACGATCCTCGATCATATACAATTACGCTAATTTATCTCCCGAGTAAGTGGTCTTTACGGGATAAAATGAGCTACCTTGGTTAAACGATCTACTACAACCCATATGGAGTCGTGAACCTCCTTGAGTCTTGGGTAAACCAAAGGATGAAATCCATTCCAATTTCCTCCCACTTCCACTCGTATTTTCAACTACCGTAGCAATCTCGCCGTCTCTCGATGCATTGCCTTGACTCTGGCATACGTCGCACAATGCAACATGCTCGGCAACTTCTCGCTTCATGCTTGGCCACTAGAATCTCTCCTTCAGATCCTCGATACATCTTGGCGCTCTGTGATGAATTGAGTACTTAGAGTCATGGGCTTCTTCCGTAATCGCTTGCTTTAACTCCTTTTGTTAGGCACACAAATGCGATCCTTCATCCACAACGTGCCTTGCTCATCCAACTTGAAGTCCTCTCGCCTTGCCTTCCTCCTTGATGGACTTAATCCTCGCGGATCTTATCATCATCCTTCCGTCCTTCTCGGATCTCGATCCTCTAGGGTAGGCTTTACTTCTAATGCGGCCAAGAATCCCCTAGGTACTACCTCAATCTTCATTTTCGAAAATCCTCACATAACTCATCCTCGACTTGTGGCTAGCAACGCACTCACTGTATGGCTTTTCCGACTCAGGGCATCGGCTACTACGCTGGCCTTCCCGGTGGTAATGGATTCCAACATTATAGTCCTTGATCAACTCCAACCATCTCCTTTGCCTCATATTCAGTCCGATCGGGTGAATATGTACTTAAGGCTCTTGTGATCCGTGTACACTTCACATCTGCTCGATCGATAGTGACGCCATATCTTCAAGGCATGCACTACGGCAGCCTAACTCTAGGTCATGTGTCGGATAATTTTCCTCATGCGGCCTCAATCGCCTTGATGCATAAGCGATTTACCTTTCCGCTCGCAGACAGACACATCCAAGTCCTTGGCGCGATGCGTCACAATAAATATCGAAGCTTTGAGCAACATCCTAGAGAACTAACACCGGCCGATGTCAATCGCTTCTTCACCTCAAATCCTTTCTCACATTCTCAAGCGCCCATGCAAACTTCTTTTCCTTCTTCAAAGAATTGCGTAAGAGGTCTCGCAATTGTCGAAGCCTTCGATGAAACGGCGGTAGTATCCCGCCATTCCAAGGAAACTCCGAACTGGGGTCACGCCTTTGGTCGCTCCCAATGTAACACGCCTTCTACTTTGCTTGGATCTACGGTGACTCCTTCTGCGGTCATTACATGTCCAAGAAACTCCACCTTGTCCTTCCAAAAATCACACTTGTCGAACTTGGCGAAAAGTTGTCGTTCCTCGCCTTTTCCAAAACTCGCCTTAAGTGTCCTGTGATGTTCATCCTCCGCTTTGGAGTAGATTAGAATATCATCTATGAACACGATGACAAACTTGTCCAAATATTCCATGAACACCTTATTCATCATATTCATGAAATAAGTCGGCGCATTAAATCGATCCAAAGGACATAATCAGAACTCGTAATGTCCATATCTTGACGAGAATGCAGCCTTCTAATATCTTCTCGATCGGATCTTCAATCGATGGTATCCCGATCTCGCATCAATCTTGGAGAAAACTCCGCTCCTCTCACCGATCAAACAAATCATCAATCCTGGTAGCGGATACTTATTCTTCACGGTGACTTCATTGAGTGCACGGTAGTCGATGCACATCCCGAAACTTCCGTCCTTCTTCTTGACAAACAAAACTGGTGCTCCCCACGGCGACGAGCTCCTGGCCTCGATAAATCCTTTCTCCATTAACTCTTCTAGTCAAGCTTTCTTCATCTCTACCAACTCCTCGGTGGACATCCGATAGGTCTCTTTGCTATCGGTCTTGTACTGTACAAGCTCTATCACAAACTCTATGTCCTCGTCTGGCGACATACCGTAGATCTTCGGAAAAACATCTGGGTACTCATTCACTACCGAGACATCATCTATGCCGATTGCCTTGGTACTGTTAACCATCAATCGCCCATCTCTAATCTGCAGTGGCTTGAAATTCCACTTTCTCTCCACACTGCTCTCAATCGAGATAGTCCTTCGCCCACAATCCAATACGGCCTTGTGCTTGGATAACCAATCCATTCCCAATATGACGCCTAAGGTCCGGGTCTCCAAAATTATAAGGTTTGCTAGGAACTCTATTCCACCTATTAGTATTCTCACCCTAACATCCTACTTTCGCTCGGAGTTCTAACTGTGGGTTTGAACTAAAAGCATGCACTTAAGTCTTGCAATCCTCAAATCATTTCTAGTAGCAAAGCCTTGCGAAACAAACGAATGCTAAGCTCCAGAGTCAAACAAAATCGCAGTGTGTATCGAGTTAACAAGTAACTTACCCAAGACGACGCCTCAGAGCATTCTCGCAGCGTATCTGCGGTGACATGGTTGACTCGGCCTCTCACCACGGCCTGGTGTGGCTCCTGGTGTCGGGCGCCCTAGCTGGGTGGTTCCTAGATTGAAGCGAATCGGGGTCACTCTCGCTGTCTTCTTTGGACAATCATGGCAAAGTGTCTCGCTCGTTGCGCTTGTAGCAGGCGTCTCACTGTTCCTTCTTGATCGCTCGAGTAGCGTTTCTAGCGGGGCCGGGTCCGTAGTTCTCGATTGATGTGTCTTGGTGCCGGGATGGTGTCCTTGTTGCATTCGTGGTTGGAATCAAGAATTGATTTGGTGCAACTCTCAGCGCCGCTATGCGTTCCTGGCGTGATCCTTGCCGTTGCATCCTGCGCTTCTCGTTCTCATCCGGGCCTTGCGCTTTGTCCTCAAGAATAAGTGCCTTATTCACCACTCTTGGAAATCTGGGAAGGTGTGGGTGATCAATCCTACTTGCAATCCCGAGTTAAGTCCCTTCATAAAACGAGATCGCCTGGATTTATCTCGTCGCTACATCCTCAAAGCGTAGCGTGCTAGCCGTGGTGAACTTGTTCGTAGTCGCCACCGGGCCGATTACCTTGCTTCGATGCTCAACTCCTCCTTCTTAAGGTCCATGATTCCTTCAGCACGTGATACTCGCTTGTAATGCACCGTGAACTCTTCCCAAGTGATATCTTGAGGGTTCTCTTGCGTGGCAATGAAGTTCTCCCACCATTCGGTGGTCGTTCCTTCCAGGTGATGAGAAGCGTAGAGTACCTTCTCATTTCCTATGCATTGAGCTATGTGTAGCTTCCTCTCGATTGATCTTAACCAATCATCGGCCTCCAATGGATTGGCATTCCCGCAGAAAGTGGGTGGGTGAGTTCTCATGAACTCGGCGATCTTGTATTCTCAAGCGTGGTCCCCGATTAACTTGATTAGCAAAGTGGCCTGAGCGGTGACGTGTTGCATTTGTTGCATCATAGCACGCATCAACCGAGTCCGGGCAATGAAAAGCTCCGAAATTCTGCACATCCAGCTGGCGGTGCCGGTGCTCCTCATTGGGGTTTTTCTTGGCGAGAACCGCTTCCATTGCCTCCAAAGTTTCCACGGTGTTCACCATCCGCCGATTTGCTCTAGGTTTAGAGATGAGAGGGAAACAAGAATAGACAAGTAATATGGAACTTATGCGGGCTTAAAGGTGTAACTTTAAGGTCCAACTTTATTATTGATATTAATAACTTGGTATGGTTGCTTACAATGCCTAAGGGCCTTGCAACACATACCGCACACTCAAAGAAACAATGAAAATCCAAATCGAACTAACTCGAGTCTAACGCCTAAAGGGTGACTCTTTATTCTATGACGCGACTCGGCAAAGGAGTCTCACTATAGAACCTATGCTCACTCATCGAGAAAACCTCCACGGCCTGGTACGGTGTCGTGGCATAGGCGCGAAACGATTGCCATGTCCAAAGAATCGTGTCCTCTGTGGTAGTCGAAGAAGCGATGTCCTCATCGAGATCTCGACTCCTCCGGATCACGGCTCGTGTAGCTCAAATCGCTCTCTGGTGCAGTCGGTACAAGGTCATCTCCAACTCGTCAATCCTTCGCAGAAGGTGTGCCACATACTCTTGAGCTTCCCGCCATCTGTTCTTCTCTGTCGTGATCTCCTTGCGGGCCTTCAGAGCTCCTTGCTTGTATTATCTAGTACATCCTCCTGGCGACAACAAATCGTGCCAACTGCGGTAACCGCGGGCATCCTCATCTGAATCGCCTTGGGTCAAGAAGGTTATCGCTGCGCGGATGATAACGGAACACCGTGCTCTCCAACTCTCTGGCGTAGATACGGGTAACGCGTCGCATTGCTCGTCGTGATACCTCTTGGATACCCATCTCGCATTGTAGATCTCCGGCAAGTAGTGTATCGAGGCGATTGCACTGGCCCTTTTCCTAGCAGTACCTCGATCTTCACGCCACAAGCCTTGATCAATCCCGCTTGTCCGATCACTTCCACTTGGTATTGCGGCTTCTCAAAATCTCCGAGAGTTTGTAGCATATGCCAAAGTTCCATGGCGTGACCAACTCCCAGATCAACGTAGTTGAACTCTTCCTCCATCTGTCACAAGAGTGCTTTACGTAAGAACTCTAATCTTTAAATCGTGACAAGGTAAGGAAAATTCAGCAAGAGACAAGAAAAGAAAGAATGGGATAAGTCGAGATGTCATTTCTTATCTTGACAACTTTTAGCTTTAGAAAATAGGTTTTATCCTCACTACGACCATTCTATCTTAGGGTTGAGCCTACGGTCAAGATGGCTCGATACCACCTCTGTCGGGACCCCGTGATTTGCAAATCCGACCCTCTCAGTGTATTCGGCACTAGTCCAGAACACGCTAGTGCACACAGCCTTAACATCGGTAAATATCACAATCATACCACTCGATACTAAATAAGTACTTTATTTAAATAGTCAAATCAGTTACTCGACCTTATGGTCAAGTTACAAATATATGCCTCGCAAGGCTAAACTTATTCAGAGAAAAATAATAGCAATGAAAATCAAATAACCGTGGCGCCATCCAAGATACCACAGTAAATCGATCGGGCTCGCTTCCCTAAGTAGACGGATCCTCTTGGAGCTCCTCCTCCAAAGCCGTGTAGTCTCCTCTTCAACTGGTGTTGTATTGTGGCAAGGGTGAGTACTTGGTACTCAGAAGTCATGCATGTAATGCAAGCTAATATACTATATGCATGGCTTGGTACAAAGGAATAGCTCAAGGTATATTTGCAGAAATAAAGATTTGACAAGTAGCATAAGTAGATTCAAAGCAAGAGAAACAAGTAAAGCATAAATAACTTTTCAAGAAGTTTGAGTAAACATTTTTCCCATCCTAATCCACATTTCCATCAACTTCATTATTAATCCAAATTTCAACCTTTCAAACCAAAGTTATTTTTGAGAAAATCTAACCCTTGACTCAGTAATTCCCGAGCGATGTCCAATACCGCGGACACGGCTATTCGAATAGATTCTAAACTCTGCAGAGGTTATGCACTTTACCCACAAGATACAACCAAACACCACAAAGGCGAAGTTCCCGTAACAAAGTCTTTCTGAGACTTCTAACAATACAAGTGGTCCTCCCTGCTATTGCAAGACTAACCCTTCCCTTCGCTAAGGCGAAGTCTAGGCCAATCAACCGTTAGATGGGTACTGCCTCACTTCCAGACGCCCCCCGCATAACTTACACAAAGGGTGTAGTTGACCTCCCGAGGTCCCACAGTAATGCGTTATTAGCAACTTAGTCAACTAGGTCCGTCCCATTACTGACATGTGGTTGCACGTTAGACCCAGTTCAAAGGCTTGCAAGGTTAAGTCCTTAGGGTGACCAGGGCAAGACTACCCAAGAACCAAATCAACACTCCCAATGCCACAACTGCCCACCTGATTACTCTTGCCACATGCCCTGGCCGAAATCGTTTATCAAACCCCGCTTGATTACCATGCACCACGTGCCATCAACATCACATGATACCTTTCCAAAACAGGTTCAATATATCATTAAGTCAATATTAACATTTGATTATCCAAAATCATGTTATGAGCACGTAGCGTGTCTAAGCAAAGATACTACAACGGTCTAAACCCATGTTGGCGATTTAATAATGTCCAACTAGTAATCCACAACTAGGGTGACAAGGGATCATGGCACATACTTAAATAATCAAGGTGTCATACAAAGAAATTGGTATTTATCTAACCCCATGTTTAAACAAAGTATTTTTCTAATTGAACTAGCATGCAATAGTTTAAATCAAAATAGATTTCGAAATAGGATCAACATGGTCAAAGCACAACTTGCCTTCAAAAAGTACTTGTTCTTGGTCTTGAGTTGGATCCTGAGTCAATACTTCTCCTTCGAATCCTTCCCAAGACTTCAACGTCTACTCGTAAAGCGTGCAAATAGCAAATACACGAATAAACAATAGGCAAAAAGTGTCCAAACATCCAAATAAAATCTATAAACAGAGATAACATAATTTTATGAGTTTTTAGAAACTAGAATCGTCAAATTTGGAGTTAAGACGCAAAAGTTATGATTATTTAAAGTTTAAATAATCAATTAAATAATTTTGCAGAGAAAAACTTTAGTCCAAAAATTAAATAAAATTCATATTTAGGTAGATCTCAATTTTATACAAATTTAGAAATTTGAATCACTCAAATCGGAGTTGAAACGCAAAAGTTATAAGCGTTTGAAGTTTTGAAATTCAAATCAATTATTAAACCGATTTATTAAATCATTTTCTTTTTCGGAAAATCATTTATTGCGTCAGCAGGGACACGTGGCAGCACTGGATTGGTCTGCCGACGCCACCGGCCCATGGACTCGGCCCACGCCGGCCGGGTCTACCGTGGACCCGGCCCACGGCTTCCACGTGAGATCGACATGTGGGACCACTTTCGGGTGGCGTCATTCTTGGCGTCGGCGAGGCTCAACCCCCGCAGGCGGTGGGTCCCATGGGTGGCGTCATTCTTGGCGTCGGCGCTTAGGCTGGGGCGACTCGACATCGCGGGCCGCCATGGCGCGGCGTGGCGTCATGGTGCGGTTTGGTTGTCCGGCCCGACCGCAGCGGGCCGTGTCGAGAACAGCTCAGCCTGGCGTGGGCTGTTGGCCGGCGGTCGATCTCCGCGCCGCGTGGCTAGATCTCGGCCGCTGATTTGAAAATCACCCGCCCGTATTGATCTCGACTCACGCGTTTGGGGTGAACGCGGTTGATCTGGACCGCTGGATCTAGATCGGACGGCCAAGATTGGATCTCGATTTTGGACGAAATCTCACCGTGAGATGACGTGGCGCAATCTGGCCCTTGGATGGAGATCCGACTACCGAGAGATCTTAAAGTCTGCCGATGGCCCACTACGCCGGCTTGCCGGAGTTGGGGACGACGACCACGGCAACGGCGCTTCGGGCGTGCTCCGGCGATGTGAGAGGTCCCTCCCGACGCGGCTTGGCCTCCTGGTTCCAGATCTGACCTCAACGGCGGCGGAGGACGACGGAGATGGCGGCAATCGGCGAAACTACGGCTGAACGCTACAAAGAACTCCGGCGAGCGATTGCGGCTAGACGGCGGCTCGGCGACGTTGTCTAGGGCTACGGTGCGCACGGAAGTCGGCGCTACGCGGCACGGGTGGCGGCGCATTAAATAGGGGCCTCGGCGTCGTGGAACGCACGGAGACCGAGACTCGCTCACAGGCGGCGCGAGTCCTGGCGAGGACTCGATCGGGCTACGTGGCACGCGCACAGCCGTTGGATCGAGATCCAACGGTGCGTGAGTTTGGGTTCGGGTCGGACTCGGGCGAGCTGGCTGGCTCTTCGGGCTCGGGTCCGGTGACGTGGCTCAATCGTGGCCGTTGGATCTTGATGCAACTGGCCGACGGGTTTGGGTTCTACGAGCGGTTCGACTCAACCACGGCTCGTCCTGCTCGGTCGGACTCGAACTCGAGTCCGACTCGGGCTCGATCGGATGAACAAGATAAACCCACTCGCATTTTCCAGCGATTTAATATTTAAAATAATTTCCAAGAATTCATTTAATTCATTAAAAATAGCAAAATACTCTAAAATTCCGTAAAAATTCGAAAATATTTTGGAACATTTTGGACTCAAATAAAATATTTCCAACAAAATTTTATTTGCAAAATTAAATTCTTTAATTATTTCAAAATGGAATAAATTCAAATAAATTCCAAATAAATCCAAATAAATTCCAAAAAATTCCAAAAATTCACCAAAGTGCCAAATCACACATGAATTTAAGAAAAGCAAAATTTTGGGGTGTTACAGCGATGAGACAATAAAAATCACGGTTGGGTCTATTAGATTGAGACCGACTACAAAGCCAAAAGTTCAAGAACAGTGAAGCCAAGAGGAGAACTTCACATCAACAAATGGTACAAAGTTGAAAAACCTATACCACCGCGGAAGCCGATACACAAAAATAAACCTATTTTCTCCCAATCGTTGGCCAAGTATGAAGGGAGGAGTCAGAGACAGCAGCAGAGTACCCCTCGTCGGTCGATGAGTACATATCGACCAAGTGCTACTGAGATAGCTCACGAGCGATGCCCCTTTTGGTAGTTTTACTGAGAAAGGTGGTTAACTTTACCTTCGCCATACATTTGTTCAATGCCTATCCAGGGCAGAGTAAGGAGCATCGATGGTCGGTTAAGGAAAGATTGTCTGAATCAGCCCAAGGCAGACAGGATGGTGACCAAAAGAGGCCAGTCCGAGAAAGGATCTCTGAGCCAATTCGAGAACAACAACAACTAGATCAAGGGCACAGTGAGATGGCCAAGCTGGATCTAGCTGGTAAAATACGAGAGCCGATAGAGCCCAAGCTCGCTAATGTCCTTCAGGTCTGAGCAAGTCGCAAAGAAGACGGCTTCAATGGTTAAGGACTCAAGAGTTGAGAGAAGTCGACCATGGAAAGAGCATAGATGAGGATTTCAACGAGCTTCATCCGGTCACACCTGTTAAGAAAGAGTGGAGGAAAAAAGAAGTCATTTGGAAAGAGTTTGATTTAGCCGATGACTTGGATCCCCCCATTATTCGCAGTGATTCTCCACCACCGACGGATATCAATATGGTGTTAAAGCTTCCCCGCAGAGTGCAATGTATGTACAACATCGGTTAAAGAATTATGTGCACAATTATGCTTTGGATCACAGGATGCCATCTTAAAAAAACCACAAGATGATCATCGACATTTGAAACCGTTGTACTTAAAAGGGCATATCAATGGTAAGCCGATATCAAGAATGCTGACAAACGATAGGGTGACTCTTAATTTGATGTCTTACTCAACTTGTAAAATGTTGAGCAAGTTCGATAAAGATCTCATCAAGACCAATATGGTGTTGAATGACTTCACTAGGATCCATTGAAGCATGTGTCATGGTGACATAACTCATGGTCGGCAGTAAAACATTGCCAACCGCTTTCTTTGTGGTTGACGCTAAGGGAAGCTATATTAGTGTTTTATTGGGACAAGATTGGATTCATGCTTATTGTTGTATCCCATCGACTATGCATCAGAAGCTGATACAGTGGAACGGGGTAGATCTTGCTGGTTATATAGTTTCTTTAGGGAATTCTATAGTGCTAGCGGGTTCTCTATCAAATATTCGACCTTCAATTTCGCATGGAAATGGTACCTCAGGAAGTGCATGACTGCACACTTAGCAGCTTCAGGAAGAGCAGCGACGTTAACTTCATGTTGAGTTATAGCAGCTCCAAGAGATTCTGTCATGTTTATCTTGTCATCCATTGTCCAGGTGAGGTAATTGCTGCTAATCATGGCGAGCTCAGTAAATTCATTTTTTGCGATGTCCAACATATCTTATATGCAAGCAAGATTGAATTTTACTGCTGGTAAAATATTATATTGATAATTATATAAAATTCAATAGAATATTTTATATTATAAAATTCAATCTAAATCTTAGATCAAGTACTTTTCACATTTACCAAATAATAGAAAAATAAAAACAATATATATAGATTTGAAATTATACTAAGAAAAATAAATAGAGATATGAAGCTTTCAATATGCGCTAGTTATAAGGTTCAACAAATTTATAGAAACCGATATACCTAAAAAATTCAATTTCTAAGGTTTAATATAATTTTTAAAATTTATTAACTATTTTTAGAATTACATAAAAATTTAAAGTCTTTAAAGTAAAATTTCCATGGCCGATCATAAATATCCGTAACTTCAAAGATTAAGACTCTGTTTGGGGGAGCTGTGCTTCAGTTTTAGGCCTAAAGCTCTCCCAAACAGCACAGCGCAAAGCAGTTGCATAGCTAAGCCACAGCTGAAGCACCTCTAAAAACCACAGCTGGTAAGGAGGTGCTTTTCAGCTGTGGCTTCGCTCGACCGCCTCCTCGCTCGCTCCGCCTTCCTTCTCAGTCCATCGTCTCCCCGCCCGGTCGCCTCCTCGACTCCCTTTGGCTCGAGCGCCGCCTCCTCGACTCCCTCCTCATTCGGGCCCACACGGTTGCCCCTTAAAAGCTACCGCACTAGTCTTTGGGAGAATGGTGGCGGTTGGTACGAGCACGGCCCGAAAAAGCAGCCCAAAGCCCGACCCGACGAATAGCGGATGGGCGTGCCACCGGCCGACACGTGCCGTCGTCGTGCCTCAAAACGGCACGCCAGGTCGCCCGCCCCGACGCGCCGTCTTGGTGCTTGGGCCGGCCACGAAAAATGGCCCTGGTCCATTCTTCTAACACTAGCTAGCTCTTGGACGGCATGTACATATGGTGAATCATACCTATTGTTGATTAGTGGAGTACTAGCAAGTGCTAGAGTATAATAATGAGTGTAGCACTAAACAAATAGCACTAATTATCTACTTGATGGGACAAAAGGAAGGTAGAACCCCAAAAGAGAAGGAATTTTTGATCTCAATCGATCGCAGCCGTGCTTGCAAGACGGCCGATCGAGGCACGACGCTCGGGCGCCGGCCTAGGTTTGTGCACATCGGCCACCGGACGACGCATAAAACAATGGGCCGTGTCGGCCCGATGCATTTAGGCCCGAGGCACGACGGGCTTGGGCCGTGCCGGCACGGCACGGCCCAACTCCCAGCACTAGCTGCAGCAGCCAGTTTGTCAGACAACATATCAAAAAAAGTCACAGCTGCCAACTACAGCTGCTTTATAACCTAACAATCTAAAATTAGCTTTTCAGCCCAGCCACAGCCCCTCAAACTGACACTAAAAATTCAAAATTACCGTTTTCCATTTTCTTTTCTATGCGAAAAAATGACCCGGCCGCCGAGCTGTGGGCTTTGCTGATGGGTCGACAGTTGTGTTTGTAGAAATACGTGTTCCGCCAATGGACACGTACTTTCGGTCCCGAACAAAGGGGAAGGCGCATTGTTCGATGGGAGCCCCGCGTGTCAGCGGCAGCAGCCGCACACCGCTACAAAAGATCCAAACCCCTCCGTCGCCTCTGCCTGTCCCGCACACCACACCACCACCACACGACAGGCGGCCGCACCGCGCATCCTCCTCTCCTCTCGTCTCCTCGCCTCGCCTCCGCTTCACCCGTTCCGTGCCAAACCCTAGAACTGGAAACAGCCGCGGTGGGAGGCGCTACTCCCAATTCCCCAATATTTTCCACCGATTCCCCTGCCAATCTTGCCTACCCTCTCCCACCTCTTCCCGGCTGTGCTATCCCCTGTTCCTTTTTTTTTTTTGGAGATTTTTTGGGTGCTTTTTGGTTCTTTCTTTCAGGAGTGCGCGGCCTCGGAGGATTTGCGGAGGCTGGTGCGTGGAATCGACTCTCTTCCTCGCTTATTTGCGATTTTGGTAGGTTTTCTAGG
The DNA here is from genome assembly GCA_036346355.1 of Rhipidocladum racemiflorum. Lineage (NCBI taxonomy): Eukaryota > Viridiplantae > Streptophyta > Magnoliopsida > Poales > Poaceae > Rhipidocladum > Rhipidocladum racemiflorum. Next base: position 34,372,241 of record CM070580.1, on the reverse strand, counting down.
GTTCGGTTTTGATCTTACGGTTGCGTGTTTCTAGGGCTAGCGTTTTGGCGTCTCGGAGAAGGGTGGTGGTCCGCTGTCTGTGCCGTTTGAGCTCTCGGCGCGAGGGTTATCAGGTGAGCCCTAGTCGGATGCCCTTCTATGTTGCCTTAGCCTCTAGCGCGATTTGTTCGATGATGAGAAATATTAGGAGTGGTGTCGGGTCAGAAGTTACGGTATATGCGTAGAATGATTTACCATTGTAGGTTTCAGCTATGAGTCTTTGGATTGTTATTGGTGAATCTAGCCATCTTGTTAACTTCATAGATTTCAATTGACGAATTAGGCCACTTCATCTCTTTTGCCACAGAAAAAAAGATGTAATGGTAATAATTAGGGCCTGTTTGTTTTTGCTTTTGCTTTTGGATTTTGGCTCCAAAAGCTGAATAAAAAACAAACAGTACGATTCTAGGAATTGATTCTCATAATCCAACCAACTCATATACACTAGAATCCACAATCCACTTAGGCCCCCTTCGTTTCAGCTTTTGAACAGCTTCTGCTTTAAAAAAAAAACGGATTATTTGCCGAACGGAAGAATTCTGGACAGCTTCTTTGAGAATCAGAAGTTGTCTTCTGAATAGAATCAGAATCTGGCTGAAACCTGATTCTCACAGATTCTTGCTGATTCTTGCCAATTCGGTTCGGAACCTAAAAGTCATAGCTAGCTTGACCTGATTCTCCCAAAATTAAAAGCAGCTTCCCATAATCTAGAATCCATAATCCAGAAGCTGAAACGAACGGGGCCTAATATGTATTTTTGGATTCTAGCTTTTGGAGAATCAGATTCTCTACAACCACAATCCAGAATCAGCTTTTAGATAATCCAAAGCAAAAACAAAGAGGCCCTTAATCATTGAGATGTGATCATAGACTTATTTTTTTCTCTGTTGGCAGTCACCATGTCATCATACCCTGTGCTAAACAACCGGCCTATTGATCAATGGAGAGTTACTGATCTGAAGGATGAACTCCGTAAGAGGAAGCTCCCTGTTAAAGGTTTGAAAGATGAACTTGTGAGGAGACTCTTTGACTCTATTCAGAGTGAAACAGCAGTCGATGAAAATACTGAAGATGCAGGAGTGAATGCCCCAGTTAATCAGGCACCTGAAAAACAGAATTCTAATCAGAAAACTACTGTTTCTGTTGCTGAAGTTTGTCAGGAAACTGTGGTTCATGTAACTCAGGAAGCTACAGTTCCTCTCACAGAAGTTGGTCAGCAATTCATTGTTTCAGCCGTGGAAGAGGTCCCCAGGGATAATGTGGTGGCAACCCATGAAGCTCACTTAAGTGAGGCCCCAACAGCTAAAGGAGAAGAGACTGAAACAGTTGCTGGAGACAATTCCACAGTTCAAGAAGAAAGTAACACTGAGCCTGTTGTTGATGAGACACCAGAGGTTGATACCAATGAGACAATTGTTGCCAATGATGTGACTAGTGCTGATGTCAAGTCAGACATGACCTCTTCTGAAGTCAAGTCAGATGCTACTGAAGCCAGCAAAATTCAAAAACAGGACACAGTACCAGCTCCTGTGGATGCTGTCACATCAGATGCTGATCTGATGGATACTGATGTTGCAGCTGCACAAAACTATGATGCAGAGAGGCTGATTCCTAAGAATGATTTGGGTGACAGTACTTCAGTGTATGATGAATTGTGCAGAGATTCTGAGCTCGTGAATGAGGACGGCAAGCCCATCATGCCAAAACCAAATAATCAGGTACCTGAGGTTAGCCCAGATTTAGGGTCTCAAATTCAGTGTGAGTCAATTTCTAGCGATGATATATCAACTAACAGAAAGAATAATATAAAAGATAACTTGAATGCTAATAATTTTGATTTAGAACTAGAAGTTAAGCCGGAGATGGTTAAACCATCATCCGACATTACTTCCTTAGGTGGAGATTTGCAGCCATTGGATGATGATAAAGTGCTGGTTAAGAACCAGTCGTCTATGGAAGACATAGATTTCACAGCTAATGTGGATGAAGGTGGCTCTCCAGAGAAATTAAATTTAGACAGGAGTTCAGGTGATGAATCAATGGAGGAGGATGTGATGGAGATTAAGCAAGTTGAGTCCAATATTAAATCTGATGATCTCAGAGGAAAGACTGACCTTAGCTCAGAACATGTGAAAGAGGTGACCCTCCCTGATTCTGTTGTCGAGGGTTCCTTTGTTGATACAAAGGAAGTTATAGCTGAAGAAAAGCCAGCAGCTTCAACTGAAAAGAGGAAACTTGAAGGTTATTTCTATCTCCTGACAATCCCTTGGTCTCTTTTATCACAATATATGCGCAGCTTTTTATTGTGTCTTCAAGATATGTTTCTGACTTTGTGTGTGTGCATCATAACTGTGCCCATATTAAATTTTACATGTTGAGTCAGAATATCCTTGCAATTCTGGTTGTTAGCAAATGTTGTACAAAAATTTCAGTTGGGTTTGCTAAGATCTGTAGGTCTTTTGCAGCCACATGGAAATAAAATGTTCGCTTCGAATGCTTTAACTTTTAAGCATGAATAGTTTGTGTAGGCACATTGTTTTTCTTTAGGAAGAAGTTCATATAACACCCCAAACTTTGGTCGAAAGTCCATCCAGCACCTCAACTATGAAACCATACCTTTGACCGTCCGAACATTGCAACCCGGTTCAAATAACACCTTAACCTGGTTTCGCATGGTGTATTGCCCGCGTGACACAATGAGTGAGTGGTTTTGCCACATAGGATGATGCATTGGCCAGGTGCCCATAGGGGCTTATCCCCCCTGTCGAGCTCCCAGCCATGCTTCCATGGCTATCAGGCCCTTTAGCTTCCTTCCTCTCTATTTTGATTTGGGAGAGAAGCTCTTGTGGGCCTTACATATCATCCACCTAAACTTGCCTAGCGTGTCATCCTACGTGGCAAAACTGCCCACTCATCACGTCACGCTAGCAATACCACCATGCGAAATCAGGTCAATGTGTTATTTGAACCATATTACAAAGTTCAGGGGGTCAAATGTCTGGTTTCATAGTTTAGGGCTGGATGGACTTTCAAGCAAACTTTTGGGTGTTATATGGACCTTTTCCCTTTTCTTTATTAGAAATTTAGTGTTACTGTATATTGGATATGCTGTACTTATTGTTCCCCACAAAGAAATCACATGCTTTCTTCAGAATTTCTCCCTTTTTTGTGTGTAAGCACATCCTTTTTTCTAAACTAGAAATTTTGACGGAACATGAAAGTGGATTTTTTTTACTTCTAGAACTTTGTGTGCAATTTAATTTAGCTAGGAAAGGCACATATGTTATATTGCTGCTAGAAGTATGAACTGCAACCCTTCAATGTTAAATAATTTGATGGAGTTGTGTGGCTCACAACAAGCATGGAGTTTGTGTAGTGCTGGCATTTCTTTTGATTGTTTAATGCTTTTGCCATCCTTTTTAAGTGTTGCTTTAGGCAAATGAGCCTAAGATCAATTGGTCATCATGTTTGTTAAAATTTGGCTACAGGATCTTCGAAATTGCAAGTGAAGTAATGAGCCTAAGTTCATTTGGTCATTCCGGTAGTAAATTTAACAGCCTCTGAGTTTTGTTTTAACTCCCTGTTGAACACAGCTGAAGAAATTGTTGCAAACACTGAGCCAATCAAACGTCAGCGTCGTTGGACTGCAGACGGTGCCAAAGTTCCAGAGAGACAACCATTAAGCCAAAGTGGTTCTGATGCTTCTAAGGATGTTTTCCAGCCTGCTTTAAAACGTTCTTTTGGCAGGTCTGATTCAACAGCCAGTGCAGATTCTCCGAAGGAGCAGATTGGTTAGTACTTGGCTATTTGCTGATCCTTTTGTTCCCAAATCTATATACTTATCAGTGAGTATCTTATAACCTACCCATATTTCTTTGTTTTGGTGGTGCAGTACCACCGCCTCAGAAACCTGCAACAACTTCCTTGAGAATCGACCGATTTGTACGTCCATTTACCCTGAAAGCTGTGCAAGAGCTTCTTGGTAAAACTGGATCTGTTTGTAGCTTCTGGATGGATCATATCAAGACCCACTGCTATGTTACAGTATGTTTTCTTTGCTATTCAAGACCACTGTTCTTATCTTTACTTCCTTTGTTACTTATTGTACCATATTGAATTTGAAAAGCATAAACTATTCTTCTGACTTGGTTTTTTTGTAAGGATTATTTTTGTAAATCTATGTATTTGAACGCAACAAACTAGTAATATAGTATTGCCAAAATGTGTTCAGCATGCATATAATGAATCATTTTGATATACTGCATTCTTAAGTCAATGGTGTGAATTAGTAATAGACTGTCCTGAGCATAGTGATGAAAGCATTATAACTGTTGCTATAAATGAATTTTGTGGACTAACTGCGTTCTAGTCTGGCCTGATAAATTAGCAAGTATAAGAGTGTTTTGGTTTTGAAAATACATGCACAATGGCAACAATGGATGTGAGCTTGATATTGCAATAATTCTTGTAGTTGATTCTTAGTTGAAAGCATTCATTTCTTGTGATGATGCTTGTTTTACTGTTTTTATATCATCTGGCTAAATTGTTACTGACTTTGCCTCCATGTCCCACCTCTTAATTGCAGTACTCCTCAGTGGAGGAAGCTGTTACTACTCGGAATGCTGTCTACAACCTGCAGTGGCCCCCAAACAATGGCAATCATTTGGTTGCAGAATTTGTTGATCCTCAGGAAGTGAAGCTCAAGCTTGAACCCCCTCCCCCAGCGGCAGCTCCTATTAGCCCAGCTACTGCATCAAGGGAGCCTCCCTTTCAGCAAGCTCAGACTAATCAAAATGTGCCTCGCCAAGCTGTTACCCCAAGGGAGCAATTGCCACCTCCACCGCCCCTCACGAAGCCTCCTACATCTGACCCGGGATCAGCAAGGGATAAGCTTCCACCCACCCCGAAGAAGCCAGAACCTCCTGTTGTGACACTTGATGATCTCTTCAGGAAGACACAATCCTCTCCAAGAATTTACTATCTGCCTTTATCTGAAGAGGAGGTGGCAGCCAAGCTTGCTGCGCAGGGCAAAGGAAGGAGGGAATAAGGGGCTCTTTGCCTCATTTTTGACGCCAGCGTTAGAATGTGCTGCGGTATGCACCTGTTCTGGTGTTGTATTTGTGCACTTCAGATTATAATGCTAAGATCTCATTCTTTTTCCCTTCTCCAGGAATATGATACTGTGCTCGGCTGCTGGCAGGAGCTACTGCAGCAATTCATTCGAAATAACAGGCGGTGATGACTGCTGTTAGGTACTGTGCTGCAAAAGAGAGTAGTTGTAGAGCTTTTATGTGAAAAGGCTAGTGTAGAAGCAGTCACATGTATTTTCTGCAAAGAACATTTTTATTTTATCTCCATCAAGATTGTATGCCCGTCTAACTCAAGTTACTGGGTGTGGCTGAGATTCTGGTTTTAGTTGAAACAATCGGGAATGCTTGACATACTGTTTGTAGTTTAATTAATCAGGAGAACGCTTATTCGTGCTACATTTGCTATTCTGCTGAGGGCCTCAGGAGATGCTCACGCTTCTTGACGTGTGCTTTATCGTATGAGTTTGGATGTGCTTAATTTCAGCTGCTCTGTGGGTTGTAATGATAGATTTTTTGCTCAGTTTGATACTAACCAAAGCAGATTATTTAGGCTTGTCGGATGTGTTTAATGTGTTTCTATCACAAGGAACAACGTAATAATTACCCGCTGTCTTCACTGATCCGAGTGCCTCGAAAGGATATTGCAAAAGAGGGCTCAAAGCAGGTTAGCTCTGTGTGGGATACAGGCCAGGAGCACGGTTTGACTGAGATTCCGGCCCGGAGGTGACCTTGCCGCTGAAGACGTGCGAAGGGGATGACTTGAATGTTCGACAAATAGTAGGCTGTAGGCAAACGCTAGAGTGATACGAAGTTCCTAGAATGCATGAATTTCAAGAGAAATAGTCAACTTCCGTGGGAATCTATATAAATAATGTGCCGGTTCGAATTTAAGGGATTGTTTAGTTTGATGATAAATTTGTCTCACCAAATCTTACCAAAATTTGGTATTTTCAAAATTTGTTATCAATATTTTGATCCAAGATTGGCAAGAAAATGAACTAGAGGGCCAAGGGACAAGATAATCTTGCCAAAGTTTAGTAGCAAACCAAATGCTTGCCAAATTTAATTAATACTACTAAAAATTGGTAAGACAAGTATTAGAAACAATTGAGAACAAACTAAGCAGCCCCTTAGAGCATCTTCAAGAGAGAGCCCTAAAAATGAGCTTTAAATTTTAATTTAGGACTCCAACTAATTATATTTAGGGCTCCAACGAAATATTCACTCCACCAATTAGGTCCTAAAACCTAATGAAGATAGGGCTCAATCACAGAGTTGCTAAATATAGCTACTCTCCTAGGGGGCCTAAAACAATTTGCTAAATTTTAACAATTTAGGGCTTTTACTGGAGTTAATCTTTTTTGCAAAAGCCCTATAATTCAAACTAGGGTCATATTTAAATCCTCTCTTGGATATGCTCTTAGGAACCGCCGGGCCAACTGCACTGCTACAACAATTTACCTGCTGCGAGACTGGGAGTCTGAGTCCTGCATGGTTACGTAAGTACATGCATGCAGTCCAGTAATTATATATCTACAAAACTCAAACGAACTCGACCTTCAATTCTCTCCCGGAAAAGCTCTATCTGCAATTCCAATACGTTCACCTTATACCGGCTCTACCTCTCCTTGATTCCTTTATATACGCACTTCTTCTCATGATTTACGTGCGTGCACGTTAATTTAATTCAGGCATATATGGAAGACTACAAGTTCTTCCCTTCTCCTCCGTCGCCGCCGATCGGTGCCGCTCCGGTCGCTCCGACCGCGGCGGCTCTAGGGGCCAGCGCCTACGGTTTCGTCCACAGGCAGCAGGTGCCTGCTGCCTCCGCTCCGGCGCCTGCCGTCCTGGCCGGCGCGACTGCAACCGCGCCGGTTTTTTCCTCTGCACCGCCGAGGGATGGAGCTGGAAGGAGGACGCCGTCCACGACGCTGGGGAGCTCGGATCCATGGCCGCTGACGCCGGAGCAGTTGCTCGTGGCGGACATGGTGCTCCATGGCAAGAGGAGTCGGCCCAGGCTGCCCGTGTTCGAGGCCATCTGCCCTAGTGATGAGTAGACATTTATTCACGTGTCAAGAAAAAGAATTTATGCTACTATTTCATCTCCGATGTCTCAATATCTCAGACGATTTTAACGTTTGCGTGAAAATATATACACGAAGTTCTAGAAAAAATTACATTGAAACTGTCACAGACAGTTAGTTTTAAACAACTGTTTGTGATAATTACAGATTCTCCAAAGCCTGGATGTGACAACTTATCACAGATGGTTTCTTTTAAAAAAGTCGTATGTGATATATTGTCGGGACCCGAATACGCAAATTCAGATCATCTGTATATTTAGCACTAGTCCAAGTGCATACAGTCTCAATATAGATGAAATATTAAAATCATACACAATGAAATAATAAATAAAAACTTCATCTGCAGGGCAAAGACTCCGAAGTTAAGAAATCGTGCAGGGCAAAAACTCTGAAATTAAGAAATTTGCAACGAAAAAGAAAAACTCGTAGTAACCCATCAATATGCCACATGCAACTGACAAGGCTCACATCCTAGTTAACCGTCTCCTCCTGGAACTCCTCCTCGTAAGCTGGCTGCTCAACCGATGAGTCGTGAGCTGGCTCCTGAACTGATGAGTTGGGTGTTGTAAAGGGGTGAGTAAAGTACTCAACAAGTTGTGCATAGAATGCAAATCTATTAACTACATGTATGACTTACTTTAAAGAATAGCTATATTGATTCTTTTGCATTAAAGCAACATTTACAAATGAATAGCATAATAGATTAAAAAACAGTAAAGCAAATAATAACAATAATAAATTTCTCACTAATTTCACAAGTAAACCATCCCATACCCTTAAATCAATCACCACATTTTCCACAAGCACACTGCCTCCATTTCCCAGTTCATTTTTGTCAAAATCTAACCCTTGATGAATTTCCTAGAATGCATGAATTTCAAGAGAAATAGTCAACTTCCGTGGGAATCTATATAAAGAATTTCCTGTATCCAGAGTAATGGGCCAATGTAAGTTTACCGGCCGGTTCGAATTTAAGGGATTGTTTAGCTTGATGATAAATTTGTCTCACTGAATCTTACCAAAATTTGTTATTTTCAAAATTTGGTCATCAAATTTGTTACTAATATTTTGACCAAAGATAGACAAGAAAATGAACTAGAGAGCCAAGGGATAAGGTAATATTGGCAAATTTTAGTAGCAAACCAAATATTTCCTAAACTTAATTTAATACTACTAAAATTTGATAAGTATTAGAAACCATTGAATACAAACTAAACAGCCCCTTAGGACCGCCGGGCCAACTGCACTGCTACAACAATTTACCTGCTGCGAGACTCGGAGTCTGACTCCTGCATGGTTACGTAAGTACATTCAATTCTCTCCCGGAAAAGCTCTATATATCTGCAATTCCAATACGTTCACCTTATACGGTTATACCGGCTCTTCCTCTCCTTGATTCCTTTATATACGCAGTTCTTCTCAAGATTTACGTGCGTGCACGTTAATTCAATTCAGGCATATATGGAAGACTACAAGTTCTTCCCTTCTCCGTCGCCGCCGATCGGTGCCGCTCCGGTCGCTCCGACCGCGGTGGCTCTAGGGGCCAGCGCCTACGGTTTCATCCACGGGCAGCAGGTGCCTGCCGCCTCCGCTCCGGCGCCTGCCGTCCTGGCCGGCGCGACTGCAACCGCGCCGGTTTTTTCCTCTGCACCGCCGAGGGATGGAGCTGGAAGGAGGACGCCGTCGACGACGCTGGGGAGCTCGGATCCATGGCCGCTGACGCCGGAGCAGTTGCTCGTGGCGGACATGGTGCTCCATGGCCAGAGGAGTCGGCCCAGGCTGCCCGTGTTCGAGGCCATCTGCCCTAGTGATGAGTAGACATTTATTCACGTGTCTTACGAGATACGCCCGATGCATTGCATGCTTTATTTTTGCTGTTTCTTGAATAGAATCTAGCCAGTTATTTTATCGCAAACAAGAAAAAGAATTTATGCTACTGTTTCACGACCACGCAAAGGTCATCTCCGATGTCTCATGTCAGACGATTATGATGTTTGCGGGAAAATCTATACACGAAGTTCCAGAAAAAATTATATTGAAACTATCACGGATAGTAGTTTTAAACAACTGTATGTGATAATCGCGGATTCTTCAAAGCTGGATGTGACAACTTATCATAGATGGTTTCTTTCAAAGAAGCCATATGTGACATACTATCGAGACCCGAATACGCAAATTCAGATCATCTGTATATTTAGCACTAGTCCAGGATCACATTAGTTAGGGGTGAAAATGGTACGGGTTAATCCCGACCGATCCGGTACCGAATCTGTTAAAAACCGTATCCGGGAAAAAAAATTCCGTATCCGGCCAGATTCGGATACGGTACCGAATACTTGCTACCGGATACGGTAGACAGGATATCCGACCGAATAGCTGCGGTATATGGTAACCGGATATTATCCGACCGGATATCCGAATCAACAAAACAAGGGTACTCCGTACTCAAGTCAAGACTCAAGAGTCAAGGGTTTCCCATTCGATTCCCGCAAGCCTCAGTCTTTGCCTCCCCATTCGATTCCCCAACCCGAAAACTAACCCTAGTGCTTGAGCCTCCTCCGCCGCCGCCGCCGCATGAATTCACTGTGTTGCCCTGTTGGACGAGCGGAACTTAGTTGTTCAAGTTATGTATGAATTTGATACTTTGTTATACTTGTGTTGTGTGAGTTGTCAAATTTATGTAATATATATGAATTTATTGCTTGTCAAATGTTTCAACAAGTATGTATCCGTTTGTATTATCCGTTTCCGAACCGAATCCGGTATGTATCCGCTCCGACATTACCATATCCGAAACTCCGAAATATCCATATTCGTATCCGTATTCGGTCTTACCGTATCCGATTCCGAATCCGGGAAAAAAATATGGGTTAGGATACGGGAACAGCAATATCCGACCATATCCGATCCGTTTTCACCCCTAACATTAGTGCATACAATCTCAATATATATGAAATATCAAAATCATACACAATGGAATAATATATAAAAACTTCATCTGCAGGGTAAAGATTCTGAAATTAAGAAATCGTGCAGGGCAAAGACTCTGAAATTATGAAATCAGCAACGAAAAAGAAAAACTTGTAGTAACCCATCAATATGCCATATGCAACTGACAAGGCTCACATCGTAGTTAATAACTCCTCGTAAGGTGGCTGCTCAAATGATGAGTTGTGAGCTGGCTCCTCAACTGATGAGTTGGGTGTTGTAAAAGGGTGAGTAAATACATGTATGGCTTACTTTAAAGGATGGATGTATTGGTTCTTTTGCATTAAAGCAATATTTACAAATGAATAGCATAAGTATATTGAAAAACAGTAAAACAAATAATAACAATAATAAATTTCTCAGTTATTTCACAAGTAAACCATCCCATAACCTTAAATCAATCACCACATTTTTCACAAGCACACTGCCTCCATTTCCCAGTTCATTTTTTTTTGTCAAAATCTAACCCTTGACGGACACGACTATTTGAATAGGTTTGACATTTTGCAGAGGTTACACTTTACCCATAAGATATAATCAACTCACCATAAAGTCGAATGACCATAACAAAGCCTTTACAATACTCCGTCTAAACTGAATATTGCTTGCTGAGGTTCCAACACTGACGGGACTGGTTACTACCATCAGAGCACCCCTCTTGCTCCAGCTCCATGTGAGTCTACCCGTACTCCTAGAACCCACACTATCAAGCCAGTACCAAAATTTAGATATCACAAATTAATCAGCTAGGTCTGTCCCATACCAGACATGTAGTTTGGCCCAGTTCAAAGGCTTGCAAAGTTGAGCCCTTAATTGACCAAGGTAAGACTTCTAAACACTCAACATTGGCACACAACTCACACTTACACTCATCAACCCATTACCACACAGGCCCACCATGGCACAAAGCCTTCTGCCACTTGCCCTAGTCCAACTCATTTTCCACCATAGTTGATTATTGTGCAACACATGCCAACAACAGTTCAATATCCATGATGAAAAACACATGCCTCTACATATCAACATCATCATGTGGCAACACATGGCACACCATTTTAGAAACACATTGCATATTCCATTAATCAATATTAACTTTGTATTTCCAAAATGATATCAATAACATGTTGCATGTCTAAGCATACAAGTCACGATTTTGCAACCCATGCTGGCAATTAATAGCATCCAACTAAATATTAAATCAACTTAAGGTGATAAATAAACATAGCATACAAATGAGAAGGTGGATATACAACAATAGATTGATTAACTAATCCCAAATTAATTGAAATCATTTTAATTTGAATTAGCATGCAATAGTTTGAATCAATGTAAATTTTAAAATATGGGATCAATATGGTCAAATCACAACTTGCCTTGGAAAAGCTTTTGCTCCTACTCTAGACCTTGCTCTTGGATTAGCACTTCACTCTCGAACCCCTCGGGCACTATAATGTCTACGAGTAACGAATAAATAAACAAATAAATATCAAAAATAGAGAGCAAATAAGAATCTAAAAATTAAATAAAATTCTCCATTAAATAGAGTATGATTTTACAAATTTTTAGGCTCTGGAATCACCTCAATCGGAGTTCGTATGAGTAAGAACGAGCTATTCAAAGTTTAAAAATAAAAATAAAAGAATAAATCAAATTAATTGAATTATTTTTGTACAAGAAAATAGGAAATATGACATCATGCTAGCATCGCTATGATACGTGGACCAATCACAGAGCGACACATGGCACCTCTATTTCTATTTTTCGATAGAATTAAACTTGTACTGAAAAAGACGATTATGATGTCATAAATCTAATAAAATAAAATAAAATATTTTCTGCAAAATACTCTATTAGGCTGACGTGTGGGCCCATAGTATATAGACCGGGTCCATGAGCACAATTGAGTCCACAGTGGACTCGGTCCACGGCACAGAGCCAATGGCAAGTGGGACCAGGCTCGGGTGACGTCACTGATGACGTCATGAATGACGTCACCATGACCGTTGTGACGATGACGCTTCATTTTCCACACGACACATGGCGTTTTACAGTTGGCTCACTGTACGTGTGATCACAGCCATATGATTTGAAACCAACGATTGAGATTTCTCGGATCTATAGTAGAGATGTGGACACGTGGCAGAGTAGCACTGCCTCCTTGTGGATCAATCTCCACTGCACATCTACGATGTAACGATCAGGATTAGCGATGATGAACAATGATGAGATGGTACAAATGGTGATATGTGGCCTTAACAGGACCGTTCAAAACGGATTTGATGATTGATAATGCTCGCAAAGATAGACGGCGCTCGGCGACGAAGTTCCACCAGAGATGAGCACGATGATGCGGCCGGTGATGCTTTAATGACCTTTTGGTGACGTTAATGGACGGGTCCGAAAGTCCTCGACATGAAGATCACTATGGTGACCTCAAAGACGATGGGACGGCTTGACGGCGGTGAGAAATTCACGGAGAATCATGGCGGCACCTCAAGGACTACGGCGAGCAATTGCGAAAAAACGACGGCAGCTCGAACTTCAACACCTAGGGCTTCATGCACAACATGGAATGGGGAACCCGATGAGATACTGTGGTGCAATAAATACCCCATCTTCCGTGCCCTACACGGAGTTCGAGTTGGTTGCGGTGGCAGATTCCGTTGAGGACGTGGCGGCGACACGGCGAGAACCACGGCCAAATCTCGATGGTCCATGCGTCCTTTATATGGTGGTTCACAGCATAGCACGACGCAGCTTAATCGCACGCGTTAGATCAAGATAGGACGATCATCGATCCACGTGGCTAGGGCTAGGGTTGCAATGCAGGTCGGGCCGGCTAGCATGGGCTGGGCTTGATTTGGCCCAATGGGATTTCGGCCCGATTAGGGTTTTAGGATTTTTCAACCTTTTTTAATTGAAATTAATTCAAGAAAATAGATTAACTCAAAATAAATAGTAAAAATATCAAAAAATTATAGAAAAATTTTGAAAAATATTTTAAAAAATTTTGAACTCAAATAAAATATTTCCAATAAAACTTTATTTGAACTTTCCAAATATTTAATTAATATTGACAATAGGCTTAGTTCAATTAAATCCAAAATAGTTCAAATAAATTCCAAGAAATTCTCAAAAATTCAAAAGGCACAATAAATGAAAGAAAAGAAAAAATTGGGATGTTACATATGCCATATATGGTTGAGAAAATAAACTATTTGTGAAAGTAAACTTACCATATATGATTTTATGTCAAAACCACTTGTAATAACTTACAAATTGTCCATCGTGTTGGTCGCTATGTGAACAAAATATGCTCTTCCTCTCACCATTGCCTCTTCATCTTCTTATCACATACGATTTCATCTTGAAATCGCCTGTAAAAACTTGCAAATTAGAAATCACGTCAGGTCGCTGCAAGAATTTAATATGCTCTTCCTCTTCGTGTTGTCTCTTCATCTTCTTCTCACAGAAGATTTTATGTCAAAACATTCTATAATAACTAAAACAGCTGCAAATTGAGAATCACATTGATTTCTGCGATAACTTTATATGCTCTTCCTTTCTCATTGCCACTTCATCTTTTCTCCACTGCCATTTTGTATTCGCATCACTGTCGGTCATAATATCTATGCACATTCTAAACTCTATTATCTTTTATGTCATTGTAACTAGGTTATCATATTCTAATATTATTTTGTAATTAAAATAACTTTGTTTTATGACTTCTTAATAATCTATATTAGAGTGTAATGAATTTGTACTTACGATGTAGAGGTTCATCGCTAAAATGCTGGATATCTAGTATGGTCCTGTGGATAATATGCTTTTATTGACTGTGGATGGTGGGGACTTTGATATGATGCTCTTAGCCTCACGTGATATGCATCCCAAGAACCATAAATGCCCATTCAACCTCTCAATCTATTATGATGGCCAAATTAATCTTCATTTCTTTGCTAGATTTATCTCTTGTGAAGGATCTTAATAGTTGTCGTAAGAAATTTTATGTGAAGATGTGACATTCAAACACATCCATCAAGTACTATGTTTGAAGAGTCCATAGACCCTACACTCTCTTGTGCTATTATGCCACAACCATCTATTACTATGTTTTGGAAGCTGAGGCAGGGTTTTTGTAAAAAAATGTGTTGTATTCTGTTGTTAACTCAATACAATTGTTAATTTTCACATGCATTTTGTTACCTGTCACTTGTTGATTCACATGTGTTATGTTAACTGTAATATGTTGCTGTACATATTTTTCAACTGTGAAAAATTGTTGTCTTGTGTTATATCTACATATAGGGCATGTCTAGTGTGATTCCAGAGGCTAGCCATAAAATAGAAAAAAAATATGTAGAAAGATTGTATATCACAAATGGTTATTACCTAAATAATCGTCTTTGATATGTATAATCACATAGTTCCTTTATCACAAACGTCAGTGATGATCAACTATTACAGATGGTTGCCATCTTCTAACTATCTGTAATAATAAGCAGACGACTACGTCTATTTAACTTCTCGTCTGGTCGATTTAGATACTCACACTTAGTGTCTCTACATCTAAATATAGGGTTTCCTCTCTGTGCTGTCACCCTCATCAACTACGTCGTTGCCCTTGTCACTGCGCCATCCCCATCCTTGCTACACCGCTCTATCAACCTCAACACCGCATTGTCGCTATCCCCATCCTCTCGGCACCACACCATCACTTTAATCACCATGCTGTCGCCCTTGTCACTACACCATCTCTGTCCCTGTCCTCTCTTGCACTGTCACCTTCGTCACCGTGTCGCTGTCATCACCATCTTCTCCACACTACATCGACACCCTCCTCCACCACCTCTCAGGTACTGCCATCAACCTGTAACTTCATTGCTTCAGTTAAGAGTAAAGATATATATGGTAGAAGTACAATACTAGCATTTAGTATTGGCCAAGTAGAGAAATTCTATACTTCTTTTTCCCATACGAATCTTGCGAAGGTTCTAAGAGATCTTGTTGTCTTCTTTCTATCTAATGTAATTCGAGCCGAGGGTGAGTTTGATGCATCGGACAATCCGTAAGATATTGTCGAGACCCTCCCTTCAAGCGTGAAATACCAGAGGGTCCCATCCGCATACCACAATAGTCCCATGATTAGTGGCTAGTAGATATATTCATAATATTGCTATCATAAAAATACATCATACCATCAATAAAGAGGCATAAACCATAATTATACAAGAGTATATTGTCCTTCTGAAAGGAGCATTTGGCCAAATATGCAGTGGGAAGTAGTGGAATAAATTTCAAGTCCAACGGTATGTCTGAACCCAAAATATTCATAGGCAACTAACAAGATTTAAGCCTAGAAAAGATCATCATTGTATTTCCCAAGTCTTGCGGTGAAATAAGAATCATCGTGTACCATATTTACTTCAGTTTCTGAATTTCAACAAGCAAAGATGAGTACATTTGTACTCAACAATACTTTTAGTGTATCATAATTATAAACAAATGCCTAGATTATCATCAGAAAAGCTCTATGCCTATAAATATAAAGCAAAATAATGTCAAAGGAATGGCTATTCTACCATGTTCTCAATTTTTACATAAAGCGAGATTTATTCAACAATAACAATTAATTGATTGCTAACGGAATTTGTAGACAGTAGTTGACAAGTATGTAAATACAAAGTATATAACTTAAATATGAGCAACTCATAATCCTCCTCGATTGTTTTCGATGATTCACTTTCTTCCACACCTGGCATATCACCTGAAACAACGGATATCGATCATTTTCCAATATAAGTTTTATAAAAATTCAAAAACTAACATAGTGTCAGTGCACCAAGTCACTCATGACCACGAGCTTGGATTTTCGAAAAGATTTACACTTTGTAGAGGTATACATCTTACCCATAAGACATGACCAACTCTTGTTGCCACTATTTTCACACTTCCTTAGGTGTGTGGTAGAGAGATCATGACAAGAACCATGACAAGAACCATTACATCGCCTAAACCCAACTTTGCACTAGCCCGATGATATTTGACCCTTACTATGGCACCAGAAACAAAACCCATACACAGTATTGTCGGAACCCAAATATGCAAATTCGAACCCTCTGTGTTTACTGCACTAGTTTAGGATCATACTAGTGTATACAGTGATAACATATATGTAATATCATAATAATACACAAGGGGAACATAATTAAAAGACTATTTATTGCATAAAAGATTGTTGAAAAACCTTAATGTCAACTTTACACTTATTAGGCCTCACATGGCTCTAACTCAAAGTACATAGCAGCGGAATGGAAAAACTTTGATGA
Organism: Rhipidocladum racemiflorum; assembly: GCA_036346355.1. Taxonomy (NCBI): domain Eukaryota; kingdom Viridiplantae; phylum Streptophyta; class Magnoliopsida; order Poales; family Poaceae; genus Rhipidocladum; species Rhipidocladum racemiflorum. Next base: position 34,355,711 of record CM070580.1, on the reverse strand, counting down.
ATCCCATCAACATGCCAAAGGCATCTAACAAATTTTGACTCCTAGACACTCGCCTCTTTGTAGAACTCCTCCTTCATAGAAGATGTAGACTCCTCTTCAATTAATGGATTTATTGTAGCAAGGGTGAGTATGTAAAGCACTCAATAAGTTATGCACAGAATGCAAGCCTATTTTAACTACATGCAAATCTTATTCCAAAAGAATGCATAACATGGCTATTTTGCAGTAAAGCAGCAATTTCAATTGAATATAATAAATAGATTGAAACAATAGTAAAACAAATAATAATAATAATAATAGCATATTTCTCAAATATTTCTTAATTAAACTGTCACACAGCCTATACCAAGTTCTATTATTTCCATTGGCACATAGCTTCCCTTCCCAAGTTCTATTTATAACATCTAACCCTTGACTAAAATTTCCAATCATTGTCCTATACCGAGGACATGACTATTTAAATAGATTGATATTCTGTAGAGGGTATACACTTTACCTATAAGATATGATCAATCTTATAATGTTGGCAATTACTCATATATATCGACGTGCGACTAAGAAAATCGTAATAAAACCTTTTTAAAATTCTATATGAACATAGAAAGACTCGCTAAGCCTGATCTCACTATCCCACCCTCACACAGAGCAAAATAATAAGAGATATTCTATAATATCACAGATCTTTCTCCAGGTTTTGGGATTTTTCAGTCAGGTGTGTGGGTCCCTTTTACAGATAGTCTCAGGAGTTGGTGGATCTGTCTGTGAGTTTCGGGATTGGATTTTAGTTGTGTGAGGGAAAACCTTCTCTCCTTCCCCCCACCTAATCTCCCCACTCAACTCCCTCCCCACCCGATCCCCCTCTTTCCCCATTCGTTTTCCCCCTCTCAACTTTGCTGTGTAGCCCCTTTCTGCAGCCCTCCTTCTCCCCAAGGCGCCACCATCTGCCTCCATGGAAGCTCCTTGAAGCTCCCCTCCATGGTACCTCCCCTTGGAGTTTTCCCCCAACTAATCGGCGCCCCTCCTCCCTGGCAGCAGCAACAGCTTCTCCCTCTTCCTTCCTTCTTGTGGGTACGTGTGGGTAGGGTTTGGAGTTGTGCATGCTGTGTTAATGGAGGTTGTAGCTGGTTAGAATGGATTTAGGGTTCCTAGATTTGGAAGTTTTGGAGGGAAAGTGGCTCTAGGTTTGGGAGGGAAAAATTCTATTTTCGGGCTGTGCATTGCCTAATTGTTGGAGCTGTGATTCCAGCTAGTTAGAAGTGTTTTAGGAGTTTTTGGCTGTATAGAAAGTTGTAGATCGCCGTTTCCGCTTTAATTTGAGCATAAGAACACCAATTTTCATTCAACCAATCAAAATTTATGCTCATTTTAGTGCGGGCTATTCTAATTATGCTTGTGACAATAGCTGCAATATTGAACTGCTGTTTAAGGCTAGATGCAGGTCGATTTAGAATTTCTATTTGCCTAGAGAAAGTTAGGAAATGTCCTATAGATTACGAAAATATCTTTGTTTGCTTGATTTGGATTTAAGAAATCAAAAGTTATGCTATTTTGAAGTATGCTATCTTGAAATTTGAATATGCTGGAAGTTCAGAATTTAGACTGAGATTCAGAGTGTGATTTGAGGACCTTAGAGCCATCTCTTGAATATTTGGCTGTAGAATAAAAGTTAGATTATCCTCTTGTGGTCATTTAGAGACCGATATCACTCAATTTGGTTTAACCGTTTGAAATTTATGCTTGATTTGTTGTCTATTGTTCAAGTTCTGATCTAGTTAGCAATAGCTGTTTTGCTTGGCGATTTATGGCAAGTTGGAAGCCGAATTGGAATTTATCAATACCTAGATATAGATGGGGAATTTCTTGTAGATTATGAAAATATCTTCATTTGCTTAATTTGGAGTTGTATTAAATTATTTATGCTATGTTGAAGTGATATGTCCAAACTGAATATTGCCAAAAATTCAAAGAATTGGGGCAGATATGGACTGAGGTTCATATTAAGTTTTGAGGGTCTTTGGCTTAGTTCCAAAGGGTTTGGTTGTTGCGAAAATTTTGTGTGGTGTTCTTAAGTTTCATTAGAGATCGAGAATGCGAGTTTTGGATCGACCATGTAAAAGTTATGCATGTTTTAGTGGCTGCTGTCTTGTGTGATAGCAGTTTGGTTTTAGAGCTAGAATTGAAAGGCAAGATGGATTAGTTGTGAAAAGAATTAATGAATCTATCTGATGAAGTTTAAAGCGAGGTTAAGCATAGGAGCGAAAGTGTTTTTGTTATTTGTCGCTTGAGCCGTGATTTGCATTGTTTTGAGATGAATGCACATATGTTTACTGCAGGAAGTGTGATCTCGGGGGTGGCCGCAACTTCTCACCACTCCATTCCGAGTGGGTAAAGGCAAGTGTATCACTAGTTTGATGCTAGGATGATGATTTCTTGCTAATCTTTATGAGTATTGTCGACGATTGGAGAACGGGCTCCCGCCGAGCTTACTTGTTGAATGAGGGATCAACAGGGGCCCCTTCGAGCAAGAGGGTGGTTGCGTCCGAGCAATGCTCAGATGAGGGAGATACATGGTGTTTTATCCTGGTTCGGGCCTCTCACTCGAAGGGCCCCTTGTTGATCCCTCATTCAACAAGTAAGCTCGGTGGGAGCCCATTCTTCAATCGTCGACAGCTGGCGCTGTCCGTGGGGAATGACAGTGTGATCTCCGTTCGAGAGGGATCCCCAAAATTATCAAATTTGGGAGATACTCGGAGTCTCTATGCCTTCAACGATGTTGAGGATGACGACATGTACTACGCCGACGACGGCATGTTCGGTGTGACCGATCCGGTAGACCACACCGAACCCGGGAGCCTTACCCCAGAGTCTGAAGTGCGAGGACGAACCCTTTGTTCTCCGCGCATTGCCCTCGTTGATAACAAGGATGACTATGATGGACTCTATGATGGGCTGGATATACCAGATCATATCGAGTTCGATCACAAAACAGCGTCTCAAGGAGATACGATGATGTCTCCCTCGCACTCATCTCACTTTCGCGATGTTAACATGGCCAGAAGCCATGTCGAACCCGAGGTGGAATCCTCGGGGGCTGCTAAGCATGATCGCTATGAAGCAGCCAGGCACCACCTGGAGGCGCCCTTGGGCAGGACCTTGGCGAGCATTCGTCGCCGTGCGCGAGAAAGGCGCATTTCCAGGGAGAGAAATTCCTCCCGAGGAAACTCTCATGGGCGTCGAACCCCTGATCGCGTCCTCGAGCGACGCCAGAGTTCTCCGTCGCCTGTTTTCCAGAATCGAGAGCGTCTGTAGGCTTTAGCGGCAGTCGTATGCGACCTCCGCCACTTTCCCTACCAAGTGGACTTGGAAGCAGTTGGCATGGTCGTCGCCGAGGATTTGGAAAAGCTCACCCCAGACTTAAAAGTCTCGGATCCATCCCATTATCGGGGTACTCGGAGTGTTTCTCGGGACCGTCGAGAGCACACTCGCCCGATCGCGCAGGGACGAGTCTCGGAGCCATGCATGGGAGGTGCTCCAGATGACCATTCTGGTCCGTAGGAACCTTCGGAGTAATCCCCGATCGGCTTCGGAGCATCTTGCGCACGTCCACTCGGATTAGAGCGCTCTGAATGCTCTACGACCGAGCTGTCGCCAACACAACGACCTCGTGAGGTTTTCTCCCGACTTGTTCCGTGCGGTGGGCGATGGACGGAGGACGCTCGTGACGACCTTTGAGGCCGGAGAAGCTACCGCGAGACCTCGAACTACGGGTGTAGGGCCTTCACGAGCTCCCTTCGGAATGTCACATGGCCAAGCAAGTTCAAGCCCGGGCACATCGAGAGATTCAACTGGACCCAGAACCCGGATGAGTTTCTCTCAATCTACACCATCGTGATCCTGGCCGCAGGGGGTGACGAGGGGGTAATGGCAACTTACCTCCCAACGGTCTTGGACGGGTCCGCTCGTACTTGGCTCTTCAATCAGAAAGAAGGGTCCATACGATCTTAGAGGTAGCTCAGTACGACGCTCCGAGCGAACTTCCAGAGTTGTTACATTCTCCCGGGAAAAGAGCGAGACCTCGAGCGCCTGATCCAAACGGAGGGTGAAACTCTGCGACAGTTTGTCCAGAGATTCATCCAAGTCCAGAACTCGATCCCGAACATATCAGATGAGGCTGTTGTTTGAGCCTTCAAATTCGGAGTACGAGACGTACGCTTCACGCAGGACCTGGAGATCCACCCAGACTTGACTTGCCGACCGGTACGCCAATGCTGACGAAGCCATCCAATGGAAGAAAATGCTGGACGAAGGAAAGCTACCACATCAGCCCGGACTAGAGGTCTTCACCAGCAAGAAAGGTTCAAACTCCGTGGATAAGAAGATCAAGAAGAAGAAGAAGGCACAACCCTCGCCAGGTGTGGTCGCCGCGGTGGAGCAGCAACAACCTCGAGCATCCCAGCCGTAGCGCCGGGGGTTCAATGCTCGGGGCAGAGGGCAACAACCTCGGCACCGCGACGACCGAAACCGAGGCGATCAGGCGATGCATCATAGCGGCCTCTATTGCCTGCTCCATCAGGCGTACGGGCATGATTTACGGAACTGCCGAACGTGGACCTACCGCATGGAGCAGTTCTACAGCGGCAAGGGTCCCATGCCGTCGCTCCCGGAGCAAGCGGAAAACGACAAAGGTAAGCAGCCCGCGGGAGACAAGGACGATTACATGGAATACCAGAAGCCCCAAAACCACATCGCGGTCATATTCGGGGGCTCCTCCGCTTACAAATTGCGCCGAGATTAAAAGATGCCACTCGGGAAGTACACCACGTTACCCAAGGTAAACCCCCCGTACAGCAGCTCAAGTGGTCGAGCTACCCCTCACATTCTCCAGGGATGATTGTCCCCTTGGAATGACCAAACCACAGAAGCTCCTAATGGTCATGAGCCCGACCATCAGCAACACTATTGTGGGCCGAGTGCTGATAGACTCCGGGAGCTCCTTAGATCTAATCACCGCTAAGGTCTTGGACGAGATGCAGATCCCTCGTTCCAAGATCAAGAACGTAGCTATCCCGTTCTTTGGGATAGTCCCTGGCACCTCAATCAAGCCTTTAGGCCAAGTCATTTTGCCCGTCACCTTCGGAAGCCCGAGCAGCTTCCGCACAGAAATGATCACCTTTGATGTGGTTGACTTTGAGTCGGCTTACAACGCTATTCTCGGCAGGCCGGCTTTGGCCAAGTTCATGGCCGCCACGCATCATGCGTACCAATGCTTGAAAATTCCTGGACCCAACGGGGTCATAACCGTAAGGGGGAGTCATAAGTCCGCATTAAATTGCAACGAAAGGGCATTAGACATGGTCGGCCAATTGCCCACACGCGGTTCCGACCAAGAGCCGAAGCATTCCCGGCCTAAAATTGCCCTCCAGCCCGGAGGAGAGACCAGGGCCGTTCCACTCAACGAGTCGGAACCCGCCAAGGTTGTACATTTGGGATCTTCCTTAGATCCCAAATAGGAACTCGAGCTCATCACCTTCCTCCGAGGAAATTCGGATGCGTTCGCCTGGGAACCATCCGACATGCCCAGAGTCCCAGGAAGGTGATCGAGCACAGGCTAGCGGTTCAGCCTGATAAAAAGCTAGTGCGACAAAAACTCAGGCGGTTTTCCCCGGAAAAGCAGGCGATCATCCGGGACGAGCTCGATAAGCTCCTCAAGGCCGGTTTCATCAGAGAAGTCGAACACTCAGAGTGGCTGGCCAATCCGGTCATTGTCAGGAAGAAAGGGGGCAAATGACGCATGTGCGTTGACCACACAGGCCTAAACGCCGCTTGCCCCCAAAGACAACTACCCGCTGCCTCGTATAGACCAATTGGTCGACGCAACAGCGGAGTCCCAGATAATGAGCTTCCTGGATGCTTATTCGGGATATCATCAGATCAGCATATCGCCTGAAGACGAAGAAAAGACCTCTTTCATCACTCTATTTGGTACATTCTGCTACACGACCATGTCCTTCGGTCTCAGAAACGCTGGAGCAACCTTTCAACGCCTCATGCAGAAAACCTTCTCAGATCAAATAGGTCGGAACTTGGAAGTCTATGTGGATGACATAGTCATCAAAAGCAAGCACCTTCGAGTCATGTCGCCAACTTAGAAGAAACATTTTGTAATCTCAACAAGAATCAAATAAAGTTGAACCCTAAAAAATGCGTTTTCGGTGCGAAAGCCGGCAAGGTGCTTGGCTATGTGGTCGGTCCACAGGGTATCGGAGCAAATCTGGAAAAAATCGAGGCCATCGAAAATATGAGGCCTCCCACGTGTGTGAGAGAAGTACAAGCCCTAACCGGTCGGATGGCCGCTCTGAGCCACTTCATCTCACGACTAGGGGAACGAGGGCTACCGTTCTTCAAAGCCCTGCACAAGCACGATGGTTTCGCCTGGACAGAAGAAGCTAACCGCTCGTTCGAAGAGCTAAAGTAGTACCTGTCCAAGTCACCCGTCCTGGTCATCCCCAAGGCGGGAGAAGCACTGCTGCTATATTTAGCAGCAACCCCACAAGCCGTAAGTGCAGTACTGGCGGTGGAAAGGGATGGGATTCAATGACCTATCTACTATGTTAGTGAAGTACTGCACGGACCGAAGGAGTGTTACCTTGAGGTTCAGAAGCTCTTGTACTCACCGCTCATTGCTTCCAGAAAGCTACGCCATTATTTCCAAGCCCACAAAATCGTGGTTCCAACCAGTTTTCCGCTCAGGGAGATCCTGAGAAACCAAGACGCCAGTGGTCGCATAGCAAAATGGGCCATGGAACTAGCCGAGTTTGACATTCAATTCTTGGCTCGAACGGCGATTAAATCCCAGGTGTTGGCAGACTTTTTGGTAGAATGGACAGCCCCGGCCCCACCTGCTTGTAAGCTTGCCAGATCCGAAGAAGATCCTGGACCATGTATTTTGACGGGTCCCGAGCATACGAACGCTCGGGGGCTGGTGTCGTATTAGTCTCCCCAGGGGAGAACAGCTCCAGTACGCCGTCCAATTGCACTTTGCTGCGACCAACAACGTAGCAGAGTCAGCTCCAGTACGCCGTCCAATTGCACTTTGCTGCGACCAACAACGTAGCAGAGTACAAAGGCCTCTTGGCCGGGCTACGATCATGCAAAACGCTCGGAGTCCAACGGCTCACTGTGAACGGCGATTCGCAGTTGGTCGTGAACCAGGTCAATAAGGAGTATCAATGTTCCGATACCTCAATGGCGCTTTACCTGGCCGAAGTAAGGAAGATGGAGAAGTACTTCAAGAATTTCGAGGTACTCTACATTCCCAGGAAGGACAATGCCCTAGCCGACCAACTGTCAAAGGTCGGTTCCTCCCAAAATATCGCTCCGGCGGGGGTGCTCGTTGAGCACCTACACAAGCCCTCCATTCCCTCTGTAGAGGAGGCACCAGAGACCGGAGGTACGGTCTCTCTCCTCGAGCAAGGCGCGAGTTGGACGACGCCATTCGTTCAGTACCTCGCGCATGGGACACTGCCCGAGGAAGAAGCCGAGCGTTCCCGGCTTACAAGGCGATCTTCTTAGTACAGACTGATCGAAGGCGACCTATACCGCAAAGGTGCATTAGGAGTCCTCTCCAAATGTATCTCTCGGGAGGAAGGCCAGTACCTTCTTTGTGACATCCATGAAGGAATGTGCGGAGTTCATTCATCGTTTCGAACGCTCATGAGCAAAGCCTTCCGGTTGGGTTACTATTGGCCAACGGCCTTGGCGGATGCCCGGTCGATCGTGACGACCTGCCGAGCATGCCAGTTTCATGCTCGCAAGGTCCATCAATCGGCATATGCACTCCAAACCATTCCGCTTTCGTGGCCATTTTCGACCTGGGGTCTTGATATCCTCGGACCTTTTCCCCGAGGTCGGAGGGGCTGCAAGTACTTGCTCGTGGCCATCGACACTTTCACCAAGTGGATAGAGGACGAGCCCGTGTCAACCATCTTGGCCCAAGCGGCCAAGAGGTTCTTCCGGAACAATGTGGTAACGAGGTTTGGAATACCCAACCGCCTCATCACAGATAATGGAACTCAGTTCACCAGTGAACTGTTCCAGGCCTACTGTGAACAGGTTGGAACCAAGGTTTGCTTCACCTCTGTGGCACATCCACAGAGCAACGGGGCAGCTGAACGGGCAAACAGGCAAATAATTCAAGGAATAAAAAAGAGGGTCTTTAAGAACCTCAATCAGCACAAGTAGGGCTGCGTGAACGAGCTTCCTTCCATCCTTTGGTCGATTCGCACCAAGACAAGTCGGGCTATGGGCGAAACCTCGTTCCAACTCGTCTACGGTGCAAAGGCCATTTTGCCCGCAGAGGTTGTGCTTTGTTCCCAAAGGGTGCAACTGGTCGACTCCATCGACCAAGAAATTGAGCGGCTCATCGACCTAGACCTCGCAGAGGCAACACGAGAACGGGCGTTACTCCGATCCGCGGTTTACCTACAGGCACTTCGTAGGCACGCGGCCAAATCGGTTCGGCCAAGGACCCTGCAAGTTGGCGACTTGGTCTTACGCCGAGTTCAGGACTTGTCAAAAGCCAACAAGCTAACCCCCAGATCGGAGGAACCTTACACGGTCGTAACCATAACACGCCCAGGGGCTGTTCGCCTAGCGATGGAAGATGGATGAGTGCTCGCCAGCACCTGGAACATTGATCAGTTGCGTAAGTTCTATGTTTAAGTATTTTTTCAAATCGAACGTCTATTTTTCGCTATCAGCGTTGTTTTTAGTAAAATCCTGCTCTCTCGCCATGCTGTCCCTCCCATTCTTTCCAAAAGACGTGTGAATTGCAGCACTTGCCTGCTGGTAAGCCGACCAAGCCTCCCACGCCGACACGCTTCTGCTTACATTCTCAAGGATCGAATGGGTAGGACAAAGGCTAGAACGAACGCTTCGCTCTAAATCTTTAAGTTCGGCAAACGAGCACACCAACAATGCATGTGCACCAACCACTATGTCACCAAGCCCGAACGCCCAAAGGCCGTCTACATAAGCCGACCACCATCCGCAGTAGCTCTTCGCTGCACGACATGGTCGCACACAGACATCCTCAGGTTGGCCTCAGGCTCGGTTCCGACCTAGGCGTGTTGGCCTAGTGTGTGCATTGTCAGTGCAAGGTCCGTTTGCCCCTAACCACGTGCGTAACTATGCTCGCAAGCTAGAAGCATGGCCTTACGCGTGGAGAAAGATAGAGTCGTACGCATGTTTCTTTCGCCAATTAGCCCGTGCTCGTACCTCAGAGGCACGGTCCGTGCACAAGAATGCTCGGCCGTGTGCGAAAGGTCACTCGTAGTTTTCTTTTTCTAACTCTCCTATGAACAAACCCGTGCTCGCAGCACAGACGCACGACCTTTGTCCATAGCGGGGGCTAGTGGAGACGAACAATCACACCTTTTTACGAAAAAACTACGGTTTTGCTACGGTTTTTAACCTCTTCTTCCTAAAGTATATTCTCTCCCGTTGTTGCTCCTTTATTCTACAGGACGACCTTCAGCCGTTTCAAAAGCATTCAGAATGAAGGCAAGAAAAGACAAAATCAAGATTTCTATTTACGAGTCGTTGTTCGTCACATTACAAAAAAAGGAGGGGTACATCTACGGGTTGCCCCGACGCTCGGCCTGGAGGACGACGAGCTCTTCCTTGATCGAATCAAGCTCGACCTCGAGATGCAGGACCTTCCTTCGAGCTGCATGACCTTCGGCAGCACTCTCTCGGAGGCGCTGTGCCTCCTTGAGTTGAGCGTCTTCACGCTCCCGAGCTGCTTGCACGGCACGGCGCAAGTCGGGGACTTCCTGCCTCAGTTGCCTCAAATCTCCCTCAAGATCGGCGCACTTGAGTTCCAAGGTGGCCCTCACCGTCTCACGCTGGGAGAGTTGGTCCTGAAGCTCGGCGCCAGACTTCCTTGTGAGTTCAAGCTCCCTTTGGTCAGCTGCACGCGTTTCGGAAATCCGACACTCGAGGTCGGCGATCTTGTCATCCTGCTCACTGTGATATCTCCAGTACTCCTCCGCAGAGGTGGTACAAGCGTCGATATCCTCCATGGCCTTGGCAGCGAACTACAAAAGAGAAGGCGCAAACTGTAACATCCTTGTTTTTGGCTTTTTAGAAAAATCTAATTTAAATTAATTAAATTCAAAATTTGGAGTTTCCTTGGTGTTTAATTTAACCTGGCATCCTATCCCATCCAAAATCGGAATTCAATTCACCTCCGCCCGAAAAATCAAATTTCCAGATTCCCGTCAGTACCTGAAATTTCACCCGAGTCCAAAAATACTCAAAAAATCATGGAACCTATTTTATTAGGTCCCAAATATTCTAAAAACATTTTGGGAATTTTCCCAAGATTTTTGGAGGCTCTCTGGTATTTTATCTCGCGCGGCTTTTGTTTAATGCCCGCTATTCGCTCCAAAATATTCAAATCTCCAAATTTCATCCAAATTCAGCAAAACCAATTTTATTGGGTTCCAAATGTTCCCTAATGGTTCTAGGAATTTTTCTGGAATTTTTAGACCATTTTTGCTAATTTTTCTCTAGGGCGTCACTTTGGCGTAACTCTCGGCCAATGAGGGAGTGACACGTGGTGACACTATTCATTGTCTTCAACCTTGGCTGGAAGAACAAACAGAGAAGGCTCAACTCTTTCCATGCCTAGCTTCATCCATTCAAATGCTCATAACTTTCCATTCAATGCTCCAAATCGCGAACGGCCAGATCCGTTGGAACCGTGACGGCGAGACCTTTCCATCCCCGGTGTCCTTTTCGCTTCAACATCGCCAGAATTTGAGCAGAAATGTAAAAACCAAAATCGGCATAAATGGCAATAACTCGGCCGTTTCCAATCTGTTTCGCACGATTCAACCTCTCAAGTCTCTGTATTAGAGTCCCCTTCCCGGTGGTAGCACCCATCCTTCGCCTCTCCAACTCAATCGTCCGTGAGACCAAGAAAACCGACAAGGAAGCCACATTTTCGTGTTCTTCGTGTTCATCCTCGTATCTTCCTCTCCGGTGAGCCAAATCCGATTCTGTTCGTTCCCTCGTGTTCGTATGGATGTCTAGATTCTAATCATTCAATCAATTTTAGGTTTCATCAAATGGGGGCGATGAATTTTGTGGTTGAGTTGCTTCGACCGAACCGGTGATTTTCGTCGAATTCCTCGTTTCCGGTAGTTTCTTGTTCAATTCCTTGCAATCTTGAGTCCCTTAGGATGTTGTCTCGATGATTCATCTTTTAAATTGCAACATCATTCATTCATTTTTGAAAATTTTTTGATTTTGGCAAAATTTGGGGGCGTCTCTGTTTTTCTACGTGCGCGCGCGCCTCGCCGGCACCACCACGCCCCACCGGTCCCGCCGCCGCTCCATGCGGCCCCGCCAACTTTGCCGCCGCCACGCCCGCGCCTTCCACGCCGCTGACGTCGCTATCGCTCCGGCCCGGCCGAGCCGCCGTCGGCTCACGCCGCCGTTCCGGCCCCTCGCCCTACGCCATTGTCACCCGAAGCCGCCACGCCACGCTGCACTCCGTCTTCTTGCCTCACTCGATGCACCGACCACACCGCCTCGGCTCGTGCGCCACGCCAGGTGCCCACGTTGCTTGCGCCCCCAAGCCCTAGGGCCCCTCTGTTCTTGGCCATGGCCAATGGCTTCAGGAAGAACCTCAAGTTTATGACAATGGGGGCCCACTTGCCATACACTCCAATCAATCCAAAATTCAGAAAAAATAAAGATTCCGAGGAATATTCCGTGATTTTCTATTTTCCAGCATTTTCCAACTTCGGAAGCTCATAACTTTTCCGTCCGAACTCCGATTGACTCCGTTCAAATTTGTAGATTCATCTAAATTCAATATCTACCTGTCAGTACTACTTTTATAATTTTTGGATTTTTTATTGTTATTTATTTGTTGTACCGTTTTGGGCGTAGCTGAGGATCCCGCCGAGTCCGCCGACCCCGCCGCTGGACTTCATGTGTACGACACCCTCGCTGCGACTGAAGGCAAGTCCCTTGACGCATCTTGATCCTATGTTTGCAAATGATTTACAATGTTTTATAAACCTGCATTGCTATCTTTATCATCGTATGTCAAATATAACTGATTAGTTAATCCCAATTGCGATTACCTCCTTGATTATTGTTATCCATGCTTAATTGTAACCATAGGACCCTTTGCTATGCCATGTATATTTTATAATGTGAGCCAAATCCGATTCCGTTCATTCCCTCATGTTCGTATGGATGTCTAGATTCTAATCATTCAATCAATTTTAGGTTTCATCAAGTGGGGATGACGAATTTCGTGGTTGAATTGCTTCGACCGAACTGGTGATTTTCGTCGAATTCGTCGTTTCCGGTAGTTTCTTGTTCAATTCCTTGCAATCTTGAGTCCCTTAGGATGTTGTCTAGATGATTCATCTTTTAAATAGCAACCTCATTCATTCATTTTTGCAAAATTTCGGATTTTGGCGAAATTTGGGGGCGTCTCTGTTTTTATACGTGCGCGCGCGCCTCGCCGTTGACACGCCGCCGTCGCCAGCTCGGCTGCATCGCGCTTACCACGGTCCCGCCGCCATCGCCGGTCGGTGCGCCGCGCCCGCCGCCCGCCATTGCCGCCCGCCCGCGCCATCGCTGCCGCTCGACCGACCGAGCCCGCCAGCTCACGCCACTTCCCAGCCCCTCACCCCATGCCGCCGTCGCCGCCGCCAGCCGTGCCCCACGCGCTGGCGCCCCCAAGCCCTAAGGCCCCTCTATTCTTGGCCATGGCCAAAGGCTTGAGGAAGAACCTCAAGTCTATGACAATGGGGGCCCACTTGCCATACACTCCAATCAATCCAAAATTCAGAAAAAATAAAGATTCCGAGGAATATTCCGCGATTTTCTATTTTCCAGCATTTTCCAACTTCGGAAGCTCATAACTTTTCCGTCCGAACTCCGATTGACTCCGTTCAAATTTCTAAATTCATCTAAATTCAATATCTACCTGTCAGTACTACTTTCATAACTTTTGGATTTTTTTATTGTTATTTATTTGTTGTACCGTTTTGCGCGTAGCTAAGGATCCCACGGAGTCCGCCGACCCCGCCGCCGAACTTCAAGTGTACGACACCCTCGCTGTGACTGAAGGCAAGTCCCTTGACGCATCTTGATCCTATGTTCGCAAATGATTTACAATATTTTATAAACCTGCATTGCTATCTTTATCATCGTATGTCAAATATAACTGATTAGTTAATCCCAATTGCGATTACCTCCTTGATTATTGTTATCCATGCTTAATTGTAACCCTAGGACCCTTTGCTATGTCGTGTATATCTTATAATGTGACTTTTGTTGGTTAGAACGGTAGAGAGGCTTAGTACCCGAATTGATGAAAATGACCCATGGGTGGGATTATACAAAAGTTGTGATTTAAATTATCATTCGGGAATTATTCCAAAGTATTTGGTACTGTTTTTCCAAAATAAAAAGAAAAAGGAAAACGTATTTGGACTTGGGCGGATTGGAATGTCGGGTGGGTGCGGATTGAGCACTAGTTTCTATTGTGCAAGTACCGCCCCAAGTCAATTAAGGACCGACGCTTATGATTGTCCATTCTAAGCATAACCGTACTACCACATATCTAACATGGTACGACTTGGCTAAATAATTTGTAGAAACCTAACTTATACTCGCCAGTTGGTGGAATGTGGGTGCCGGATAGAGGCAAGTTGTACTCCCCACACGGCGCAAGAGGGGGCTTCTGTACTGGGTAGATAGAACCCTAACAGCGGTGAAACCTCAGCGGGTGAGTTGGGTTAGACGTATACATTGTAAAGGCCTTGTCATAATATCCCTGCTGGCACACCCAAGGAAGTGTGCTAATAGCTTGGCATCAAGGGAATATCATGTCTTGTGGGTAAAGCTGTACACCTCTGCAGAATTAAAACTATTCGAATAGCCGTGCCTACGGTCAAGGGCAAAGCAAAGAATGCTTTCATACTGGTAGACTTTGGTTTTGGTTTAGAAAATAAAATGAGGTTTTGGGATTCAGGAGTGGTTAGAACTCTCGGATGATTAATTGGCGGATTGAGCCAACCAGGTAGATGGAACCTGTTTTTATGTCATGACGGATAGAGTCATGTGTGGATAATCTTGATCTTTTAAACTTGTGGCGGATAGAGCCCTTATTCTAGTGATGGTGGATAGAACCTTCACTGAAATATTACATAATTCAATTGTTAAAAAGAATTGCTAAAATATGCTTTATGAAACTTATTATTAAGTATGGTTTGATGAAACTTGGCTTTATGCAAAAGAACCATAATAAGCCTTTCTTGGAAAGCCCCACATGTGCATAATTTCTCAAACTTGCTGAGTACTCTTGTACTCACGTGCTACATAAACTGTTATCATCAGAGAACTATCAGGAAGCCGTTGAAGACGGTGAGTTCTACGCTGAGGAGTTTGAGGAAGATCGCCAGGAGAACTAGTCGTGTGTCTTGTCGTCGCCTGTGGTGTTTTTGGTTTTCGCTTTTTGTCATTTTGTTTCCGCTGCCGTGTCTCCGGTCTTGTGACCGAGTATTGTAATAAGTAGCCTTGTGGCTAATACTTTATATTTATGTTACTATTTCGTTTGGTTCGGCAATGATGTATCACTGTTGACTGTGTGTACTAGCTACTGATCTGGGACTATTACAGAAATACACAGGAGATTTTGGATAGCCGATCCTGGGTCTGACAGCGGTGGTATCAGAGCCTGGACGACTGTAGGATGTGACTTAGTTAGAATGGCAAGCCTTAAGGATTATTATTTTTATAAAAATCTATTTATAAAATTTTAAGTTCCTTTGCTTTTATCTTTCCTATCCTAGCATCTTGATCTTGTCTCGTCTTCTATTTAAAATATGTTGCTGTTCTTATCTCGTCCCAAAATTCGTAGATGCTTCTCTTTACTTCGTTCGCCGAGAAAGACGAGGAGTCTACATCAGCAGCGATGAACCCTGTGAGGAGGATTCGTTTTCTCGTGTCCCTAAGGAGTGTGAAAGGAGTAGTTAGTTTTAGTCTTTGTCTATAGCACCTATCTTTTGTTCCTGCTAGAACGGTTAATAATTGTGTGTGATGGTCTGTGTCGTGCTTTTAAGCATTTGTGATGCAGTCATCTTATCAAAACTGTTTTGTTTTAATTGAGATTTCTGCGGTGTTTCTTTCAGTGCTGTTGTTCTTGTTTTGTGGTGGGTGTTGTTTAGTCCCCCCTGTCTTCTTATCTTTGCTATTCCCTCTTTCCTTATGCTTTTCTCGGTCTTGGGGTACAGATGGAGAGTTTATGAGGACTAGACCCCCAACTTTTGTCGGAGCTGTCGATCCGCTTGAAGCAGATGATTGGATCAAGGAGGTTGAAAGGAAGCTTCATCTGGCTTAGTGTGATGAGTATGGGAGTGTTCTCTATGCCTCTCATCAGTGGAAAGGAACAACTGCTAGTTGGTGGGAGAACTACATTGCCGCCCACGAGGAAGCCCAGAACATCACCTGGGATGACTTTGTTGAAGCCTTTCGGGCTACTCACATCCCTAAGGGGATTATGGAAATGAAGAGGAAAGAGTTTCATAAGCTGCATCAAGGAAACCTATCCGTGTCAGAATATTTGAATCGCTTCACGCAATTGTCATGCTATGCGGCTGCTGATGTCGCAACTGATGAGGCTAAAATCTGGAGGTTTATGGAGGGTCTGGATCCCAATCTTAAAGTGCAGTTAGTATCCAGCGACTTCCCGACGTTCCAGCACATGGTTAACAAGGCTTTAATCCAAGAAGATGCTCAACGTCAACTCTTTGAGTCAAGGAAGAGAAAGATGATGTTCCAGAGTCAGCGAGGTGCAAGCAGCTCAAGGCCTCATACTTTCCAGCAGCAGCCCAGTAGGCCAGCAGCCTTCAACCTGCCTAGGACCCCAATGTCCACCCCTCGCCCAGTCGGTCAAGCGCCTGCCGGCAATGCAGGAACCAAAACCCAGAAGAGCAATACTGCAACGGCAGGAGTGCAATGCTTCAATCGCAGAGAGATGGGACATTACGCCAGTAATTGTCCGCAGAAGCGTCAACCGGTCACTCCAGTCCGATTTAACCTGGGATCTACACCAGCCTGTGCCCCAGCACCAGCTCAAAGGAGAGGTACCCCGCAGACCCCGCGTACCCCGAGGACCATGGGAAGAGGACGTGTAAACCACGTCACAGGTGAGGAAGTACAGGATGCACCGGATGTGGTCTATGGTAAGTTCTTCGTCAACTCAGTGCATACTTCAGTTCTGTTTAATTCCGGTGCAACGCATTCCTTCATATCAGAATATTTGGTTAAAAAGCATGGTTGGGATACAGTTCAGTTAAGAAACCCTTTAGTAGTGCAATCCCCTGGAAAAGAATTAAGGACGACTGCTATTTGTCCAAAAATGGATATAATAATAAAAGGGGTAAAGTTTCTAGCGAACTTAATATTATTGGATACTAAGGGTATAGAAGTAATCCTTGGAATGGATTGGTTAACCAAGTACAAGGGTCAGATAGATTGTGCTAGTAGAGCCATTTCTCTTACCAGCCCTAAGGGAATTCGAGTGGAATTCTTGTCTAGCCTTGCTTCTAAGGGTGGTAGTACCCTGAACCGTCTGAAAGGTACGTCTTTGGACAAGGTGCCTATAGTGAATGAATACCCGGACGTGTTTCCAGAAGATTTGCCTGGTATGCCACCAGATCGGGATATTGAGTTCGTCATCGAGCTAGTACCTGGTACAGCTCCGATTTCGAAAAGCCTTACCGGCTACCTACCAATGAGTTAGTGGAAATGAAGAAATAGATTGCAGAATTGCAGGAGAAAGGGTTTATTCGACCCAGTTCTTCGCCTTGGGGATCGCCCGTAATCTTTGTCACGAAAAAGGATGGTAGCCTGAGGATGTGCATAGATTACCGTTCTTTGAACGAGGTGACAATAAAGAACAAGTATCCGTTACCTCGGATAGATGATTTGTTTGACCAGTTGAAAGGAGCCCAAGTTTTCTCCAAGATAGATTTAAGGTCGGGGTATCATCAGCTTAAGATAAGGAAAGAAGATATTCCGAAGACAGCCTTCACTACCAGATATGGACTGTATGAGTTTACGGTGATGTCATTTGGATTAACCAATGCCCCTTCCTATTTCATGAATTTGATGAATAAGGTATTCATGTAATATTTGGACAAGTTTGTTGTAGTCTTCATTGACGACATTCTTGTTTATTCCAAGAGCCGAAAAGAACACGAGGATCATTTGAGGATAGTTTTGGAAAGGTTAAGAGAACATCAGCTTTATGCCAAGTTCAGTAAGTGTGATTTTTGGTTGAAGGAAGTTTCTTTCCTGGGTCATGTTATTTATGCTGGAGGAGTAGCAGTGGATCCGGCGAAAGTGAAGGGTGTTTTGGATTGGACGCAACCCAAGTCAGTCCCGGACATCAGAAGTTTTCTTGGGTTAGCTGGTTATTATCGGCGATTCATGGAATGATTTTCAAGGATTGCAAGACCTCTCACCCAGCTTTTGAAGAAAGAGAAGAAATTTGAATGGACAAAATCTTGTGAATAGAGTTTTCAGGAACTGAAGAGAAGGTTAACTTCGGCCCCAGTTCTGGTTTTACCGGACATTCATAAGGATTTTGAAGTTTATTGTGATGCCTCAAAACAAGGACTTGGTTGTGTTTTGATGCAAGAAGGAAAAGTGATAGCTTACGCTTCAAGGCAACTACGACCCCATGAAGAAAACTATCCAACCCATGATTTGGAATTAGCCGCAGTTGTGCATGCCCTTAAGATTTGGAGGCATTATTTAATCGGAAATAGATGTGAGATCTATACTGATCATAAGAGTTTGAAGTATATTTTCACCCAGTCCGATCTCAACTTAAGGCAGAGAAGATGGTTGGAGTTGGTGAAAGATTATAATGTTGGAATCCATTACCACCCTGGAAAGGCTAATGTTGTTGCGGATGCATTGAGCAGGAAGAGCTACTACAACAATGTTATGGTACAGGAAAATCAACCAGCGCTTCATGAAGAATTCCAACGTCTTAACTTGGAATTGGTGAATGAAGAATATATTTTCAATATAGAAGTATAATCAACCTTAAAAGAGCAGATCCGTGAGGCTCAAAAGAAGGATAAGGATATTGCGAACCTCAAGGAAGAGTTGAAGAAAGGAAAACACCTTGGATTTTTTGAAGATGAGAAAGGTACTGTTTGGTTCGGAAAAAGAATAGTAGTCCCTAACCAAAAGGAAATCAAAGATATAGTGTTGAAGGAGGCTCATGATTCGGTGTATTCTATTCACCCGGGAAGTACGAAAATGTACTCGGATTTAAAGGAAAAATATTGGTGGTCCAATATGAAGAAGGAAGTGGCTGATTTTGTGGCTCGGTGTGATGTTTGCCAGTTGGTGAAGGCAGAACATCAGACACCAGCCGGATTGTTGCAACCTTTGCAAGTTCCCGTCTGGAAATGGGAAGAAATTGGAATGGATTTTATCACTGGATTACCCAAAACCAAATCTGGATATGATTTGATTTGGGTCATTGTGGATAGATTAACAAAAGTAGCCCACTTTATTCCTGTGAAGACAACATATTCTGGTGATAAGCTCGCAGAATTATATATGGCCAAAATTGTGTGTTTGCATGGGGTGCCAAAGAAAATTGTGTCCGATCGAGGTTCTCAGTTTACCTCGAGATTTTGGCAAAAGTTGCATGAGGTGTTAGGCACGAATTTGAACTTCAGTACTGCGTACCACCCTCAGGCAGATGGTCAGACGGAGAGAATAAATCAAATATTGGAAGATATATTGAGAGCTTGTGCTTTGACGTACAAGGGCTCTTGGGATCAGAATTTGCCATACGCAGAATTTTCATATAACAATAGTTATCAGTCAAGTCTGAAGATGGCGCCTTTTGAAGCTCTGTATGGGAGAAAATGCAGAACACCATTGTATTGGAAAGAGACAGAAGGTGGACAAATCATTGGACCGGATATTTTAAAGGAAGCCGAAGAGCAGATTAAGGTGATCCGTGAGAATTTGAAGACAGCCCAGTCGAGACAGAAAAGCTATGCTGATAATCGTCGATGGGAATTAAGTTTTGCACCTGGTGATTATGTGTATCTGAAAGTTTCACCGCTGAAGGGAATGTGCCGATTCAGAGTTAGTGGGAAGTTAGCGCCCCGCTACATTGGTCCATTTCCAGTGGTTGCCAGAAGAGGAAAAGTCACGTACAAGTTAGAATTGCCTCCACAGCTATCCGGAGTACATGATGTCTTTCATGTTTCTCAATTGAAGAAGTGTCTCAGGGTACCCGAGCATCAGATGTCGTATGAAGAGTTGGAATTGAAAGAAGACCTGTCATATCCTGAGTATCCAGTCAAAATTTTGGATGAAGCCGAACGTCGAACCAGAAGTCGGGTGATCAAGTTCTGGAAGGTTCAGTGGAGTAATCATTCCGAGAAGGAAGCTACCTGGGAGCAGGAAGAGGATCTTTGAGCAGAGTTTCCCGATCTTTTTCTTTCTCCATCCGAATATCGGGGACGAGATTCTCTCTAAGGGGGGTAGGTTTGTAACATCCTCGTTTTCGGCATTCTGGAAAAATCTAATTTAAATTAATTAAATTCAAACTTTGGAGTTTCCTTGGTGTTTAATTTAACATAGCATCCTATCCCATCCAAAATCGGAATTCAATTCTCCTTCGTTCGAAAAATCAAATTTCCAGATTCCCGTCAGTACCTGAAATTTCACCCGAGTCTGAAAATGCTCCAAAAATCATGAAACCTATTGCATTAGGTCCCAAATATTCTAAAAATATTTTGGGAATTTTCCCAAGATTTTTGGAGGCTCTATGGTATTTTATCTCGCGCGACTTTTGTTTAATGCCCGCTATTCGCTCTAGAATATTCAAATATCCAAATTTCATCCAAATTCTGCGAAACCAATATTATTGGGTTCCAAATGTTCCCTAATGGTTCTAGGAATTTTTCCGGAATTTTTAGACCATTTTTGCTAATTTTTCTCTAGGGCGTCACTTTCGCGTAACTCTCGGCCAATGAGGGAGTGACACGTGGTGACACTATTCGTTGTCTTCAACATTGGCTGGAAGAACGAACAGAGATGGCTCAACTCTTTCCATGCCTAGCTTCATCCATTCAAATGCTCATAACTTTCCATTCAATGCTCCAAATCATGAACGGCCAGATCCGTTGGAACCGTGACGGCGAGACCTTTCCATCCCCGGTGTCATTTCTGCTTCAACCTCGCCAGAATTTGAGCAGTAACGTAAAAACCGAAATCGACATAAAAGGCAATAACTCGGCCGTTTCCAATCCGTTTCACACGATTCCACCTCTCAAGTCTCCGTATTAGAGTCCCCTTCCCGGTGGTGGCACCCATCCTTTGCCTCTCCAACTCAATCGTCCGTGAGATCAAGAAAACCGACGAAGAAGCCACATTTTCGTGTTCTTCGTGTTCATCCTCGTGTCTTCCTCTCCGGTGAGCCAAATCCGATTCCGTTAATTCCCTCATGTTCGTATGGATGTCTAGATTCTAATCATTCAATCAATTTTAGGTTTCATCAAGTGGGGACGACGAATTTTGTGGTTGAATTGCTTCGACCGAACTGGTGATTTTCGTCGAATTCGTCGTTTCCGGTAGTTTCTTGTTCAATTCCTTGCAATCTTGAGTCCCTTAGGATGTTGTCTAGATGATTCATCTTTTAAATAGCAACCTCATTCATTCATTTTTGCAAAATTTCGGATTTTGGCGAAATTTTGGGGGCGTCTCTGTTTTTCTACGTGCGCGCGCGCCTCGCCGTTGACACGCCGCCGTCCCGGCCAGCTCGCTGGCACCGCCGCGCCCCACCGGTCCCGCCGCCATCGCCGGTCGGTGCCGCGCCGCCCGTCGCCCCGCCTTGTAGCCTGCCGCTGCGCCCCGTCGCCCAGGCGCGCCATAGCTGCTTTTACCGATCGAGCCCGCCGCCGGCTCCGCGCTGCCACTTCCCAGCCCCTCACCCCATGCCGCCGTCGCCCCAAGCCGCCGGCCGTCTGCGCGCCCACTCCGGCTGCTCCTGTGACGCGCCGCCGCCGCTGCCGCCACCAGGTGCCACGCTGGCTGGCGCCCCAAGCCCTAAGGCCCCTCTATTCTTGGCCATGGCCAAAGGCTTGAGGAAGAACCTCAAGTCTATGACAATGGGGGCCCACTTGCCATACACTCAAATCAATCCAAAATTCAGAAAAAATAAAGATTCCGAGGAATATTCCGCGATTTTCTATTTTCCAGCATTTTCCAACTTCGGAAGCTCATAACTTTTCCGTCCGAACTCCGATTGACTCTGTTCAAATTTCTAAATTCATCTAAATTCAATATCTACCTGTCAGTACTACTTTCATAACTTTTGGATTTTTTATTGTTATTTATTTGTTGTACCGTTTTGCGCGTAGTTGAGGATCCCACGGAGTCCGCCGACCCCGCCGCCGAACTTCAAGTGTACGACACCCTCGCTGCGACTGAAGGCAAGTCCCTTGACGCATCTTGATCCTATGTTTGCAAATGATTTACAATGTTTTATAAACCTGCATTGCTATCTTTATCATCGTATGTCAAATATAACTGATTAGTTAATCCCAATTGCGATTACCTCCTTGATTATTGTTATCCATGCTTAATTGTAACCCTAGGACCCTTTGCTATGTCGTGTATATCTTATAATGTGACTTTTGTTGGTTAGAACGGTAGAGAGGCTTACTACCCGAATTGATGAAAAAGACCCATGGGTGGGATTATACAAAAGTTGTGATTTAAATTGTCATTCGGGAATTATTCCAAAGTATTTGGTACTGTTTTTCCAAAATAAAAAGAAAAAGGAAAACGGATTTGGACTTGGGCGGATTGGAATGTCGGGTGGGTGCGGATTGAGCACTAGTTTCTATTGTGCAAGTACCACCCCAAGTCAATTAAGGACCGACGCTTATGATTGTCCATTCTAAGCATAACCGTACTACCACATGTCTAACATGGTACGACTTGGCTAAATAATTTGTAGAAACCTAACTTATACTCGCCAGTTGGTGGAATGTGGGTGCCGGATAGAGGCAAGTTGTACTCCTCACACGGCGCAAGAGGGGGCTTCTGTACTGGGTAGATAGAACCCTAACAACGGTGAAACCTCAGCGGGTGAGTTGGGTTAGTGTCGGGACCCCGAATTTGCAAATCCGGACCCTCTGTGTATTCAGCACTAGTCCAGGAACGCGCTAGTGCACACAGTCTTAACATCGGTAAATATCACAATCATACCACTCGATACCAATAAAGTACTTTATTTAAATAATCAAACTGGTTACTTGACCTTATGGTCAAGTTACAAATATATGCCTCGCAAGGCGAAGCTTATTCAGAGAAAAATAATAGCAGCGGAAAATCAAATAACTTCGTGGCGCCATCCAGTATACCACAGGCAACTGACTGGGCTCGCTTCCCTAAGTAGACGGATCTTCTTGGAGTTCCTCCTCCAAAGCTTGTGCAGCCTCCTCTTCAACTGGTGTTGTATTGTGGCAAGGGTGAGTACTTGGTACTCAGCAAGTCATGCACAGAATGCAAGCTAATATACTATATGCATGGCTTAGTACAAAGGAATAGCTCAAGGTATATTTGCAGTGAACAGCATTTCAAAAGTAATGTAAGTAGATTCGAAAGCAGTAGAAATAAGTAAAGCATAAGTAACTATTCAAGAAGTTTGGTAAACATCTTTCCCATCCTAAACCACATTTCCATCAACTTCATTATTAATCTGGCCCAACCTTTCAAACCAAAGTTATTTTTGAGAAAATCTAACCCTTGACTGTAATTCCCGAGCGATGTCCAATACCGCGGACACGGCTATTCGAATAGATTCTAAACTTTGCAGAGGTTATGCACTTTACCCACAAGATACAGTCAAACACCACAAAGGCGAGTTCCCGTAACAAAGTCTTTTGGAAACTTCTAACAATACAAGTGGTCCTCCCCGGTTATTGCGCACTAACCCTTCCCTTCGCTAAGGCGAAGTCTAGGCCAATCAACCGTTAGATGGGTACCTGGCCTCACTGCACGCTCCCCGTACAACTTACACAAAGGGTGTAGTTGACCTCCTGAGGTCCCACAGTGCGTTATTAGTAACTTAGTCAACTAGGTCCGTCCCATTACTGGACATGTGGTTGCACGTTAGACCCAGTTCAAAGGCTTGCAAGGTGAAGTCCTTAGGGTGACCAGGGCAAGACTACCCGAAGAACCAAATCAACACTCCCAATGCCACAACCGCCCACCTGATTACTCTTGCCACATGCCCTGGTCAAAAGCGTTTATCAAACCCTAGTTGATTACCATGCACCACGTGCCATCAACATCACATGATGCCTTTCCAAAACAGGTTCAATATATCATTAAGTCAATATTAACATTTGATTATCCAAAATCATGTTATGAGCACGTAGCGTGTCTAAGCAAAGATACTACAACGGTCTAAACCCATGTTGGCGATTTAATAATGTCCAACTAGTAATCCACAACTAGGGTGACAAGGGATCATGGCACATACTTAAATAATCAAGGTGTCATACAAGCAAATTGGTATTTATCTAACCCCATGTTTAAATAAAGTATTTTTCTAATTGACCTAGCATGCAATAGTTTAAATCAAAATAGATTTCGAAATAGGATCAACATGGTCAAAGCACAACTTGCCTTCAAAAAGTAGTTGTTCTTGGTCTTGAGTTGGGTCCTGAGTCAATACTTCTCCTTGAATCCTTCCCAAGACTTCAACGTCTACTCGTAAAGCGTGCAAATAGCAAATACATGAATAAACAATAGGCAAAAAGTGTCCAAACATCCAAATAAAATCCATAAACAGAGAGAACATAATTTTATGAGTTTTTAGAAACTGGAATCGTCAAATTTGGAGTTAAGACGCAAAAGTTATGATTATTTAAAGTTTAAATAATCAATTAAATAATTTTGCAGAGAAAAACTTTAATCCAAAAATTAATTAAAATTCATATTTAGGTAGGTCTCAATTTTATACAAATTTAGAAATTTGAATCACTCAAATCGGAGTTGAAACGCAAAAGTTATAAGCGTTTGAAGTTTGAAATTCAAATCAATTATTAAACCGATTTATTAAATCATTTTCTTTTTCGAAAAATCATTTATTGCGTCAGCATGGACACGTGGCAGCACTGGATTGGTCTGCTGACGTCAGCCGGTCCATAGACTCGGTCCACGCTCGGCTCGGGTCTACCGTGGACCCGGTCCACAGCTCACGTGTCGCTGACATGTGGGCCCACTCGGGTGACGTCATCGGCGGCGTCGGCGGGCTCGACCACGGTCGGCGGCAGTGGGACCTACCGATGATGTCATGCGGTCGCTGACACGCGGGCCCCGCGTGTTAGTGGCCCACGCGCACGCCCGCGTGGCGCGGCGGTTCGGCTCCCTGGACACGTGGCACGATCGTAACCGTTGGTTTGAAAACCGACGGCTAGGATTGGATTTGGGCCTCCAGTGCTTGGGCGCACGGGTTGATCTGGGTCGTTGGATCTTGATCTAACGGTCCAGATCCAATCTAGCCTGGTGCAGCTCCCGCTACGTGGCGCGACCTAAGCCGTTGGATCTAGATCCAACGGTTAAGATTAGATCTAGGATTTTCAACGGGGAACTCACCGAGGGTGATGTGGCGCGATCTGAGCCCTTGGATCTTGATCGGACGGTTGGTGGAGCTCGGGGTCAGCGATGGCTTCACGGCGAAGTCGTGGCTGCCGTGGCCCGAGGGCAGCGACCACACGAACAGCGTTTGGGGCGTGCTCGGCGAGGTGAAGGGTCTCTTCGTGTGCCTGGCTTCGTGGGTTCCGGATCTGGGGTCAATGGCGGCAGGGGACGGCGGACGGCGGCGGAATCAAGCAAAACCACAGCGGAGGGATGCTATGACTCCGGCGAGCGATTCCGGCGGATCTACGGCGGCTAAGGCTCGGTGAGGTAGGGCAGAGAGTGCGCGGTGTCACGGCGGTCCTCGGGGTACCACCCGGTATTTAAATGCCCTCGGCATGCGCGCACGGGACGGAACCCTAATCCTACACGGCGGCGACGCGGCGGAGGAGTCCGGCTCGGACTCGGCGGGGACGATGACGCACGGCCGTCCACGTGGCACGATCAACGGCCACGATCGCGTGGACGCGATCGGATCCGTGCCGGATTCGACCGAAGCGGTACGGGAAGATCTTGACCGTTGGATCTTGATCCAACGGTTGGGATCGATTAGGGTTTGGAGTTGGTTTGGTCGAGTCACGTGGCTCGGGTCGGACTCGAACTCGAGTCTGACTCGGGCTCGGTCGGATGAACAGTACTTGACCCGACTTGAATTTCCAACGATTTAATATTTAAAATAATTCCCAGTAATTCATTTAATTCATTAAAAATAGCAAAATACTCAGAAAAATTCCAGAAAAATTCTGGAAAATATTTTGGAACATTTTGGACTCAAATAAAATATTTCCAACAAAATTTTATTTGCAAAATTAAATTCTTTAATTATTTCAAAATGGAATAAATTCAAATAAATTCCAAATAAATCCAAATAAATTCCAGAAAATTCCAAAAATTCACCAAAGTGCCAAATCACACATGAATTCAAGAAAAGCAAAATTTTGGGGTGTTACAGTTAGACATATACATTGTAAAGGCCTTGTCATGATATCCCTGCCGGCACACCCAAGGAAGTGTGCTAATAGCTTGGCATCAAGGGAATATCATGTCTTGTGGGTAAAGCTGTACACCTCTGCAGAATTAAAACTATTCAAATAGCCGTGCCTACGGTCAAGGGCAAAGCAAAGAATGCTTTCATACTGGTAGACTTTGGTTTTGGTTTAGAAAATAAAATGAGGTTTTGGGATTCAGGAGTGGTTAGAACTCTCGGATGATTAATTGGCGGATTGAGCCAACCAGGTAGATGGAACCTGTTTTTATGTCATGACGGATAGAGTCATGTGTGGATAATCTTGATCTTTTAAACTTGTGGCGGATAGAGCCCTTATACTAGTGATGGTGGATAGAACCTTCACTGAAATATTACATAATTCAATTGTTAAAAAGAATTACTAAAATATGCTTTATGAAACTTATTATTAAGTATGGTTTGATGAAACTTGGCTTTATGCAAAAGAACCATAATAAGCCTTTCTTGGAAAGCTCCACATGTGCATAATTTCTCAAACTTGCTGAGTACTCTTGTACTCACGTGCTACATAAACTGTTGTCATCAGAGAACTATCAAGAAGCCGTTGAAGACGGTGAGTTCTACGCTGAGGAGTTTGAGGAAGATCGCCAGGAGAACTAGTCGTGTGTGTTGTCGTCGCCTGTGGTGTTTTTGGTTTTCGCTTTTTGTCATTTTGTTTCCGCTGCCGTGTCTCCGGTCTTGTGACCGAGTATTGTAATAAGTAGCCTTGTGGCTAATACTTTATATTTATGTTACTATATCGTTTGGTTCGGCAATGATGTATCACTGTTGACTGTGTGTACTAGCTACTGATCTGGGACTATTACAGAAATACACAGGAAATTTCGGATAGCCGATCCGGGGTCTGACACAAACCGCCATCAAACAACCGATCGTGGAAGAAAAGGCGAAATACCAACAGAAGAAAAACTCACCAGGAGAGCCCGACTGACAAACTTGTGTTGGAGCCGTTGGCGATCGGTCACACTAGCCAGGAAGAATGGGTTAACCCAATCTTCCTTACCAGCATGCGCTCCGCTCGGGCTGGGGGCGTGCTCCTCCCGAGCGTCCAATGCACCCGGCAAGGCGAGAGTGGCCTCCCGTTCCAAAACTTGTTCGCTTTGAGTATTCTCTTCCCTCAAGGCTTGCAAATCCTGGTCGTCCTCCCCTTGGGCGGGCCCCAAAGAAGTGCTTGGCTGGGGAAGCTCTTCCTCCAGCCCGGTCTCCGTGCCTGGGGGCTGTGCCTCGGAGGCGGCCTCTAGAACGGCCTCCGGGTTAGGATCCGTGCTCGGGTCTCCAGCCGAGGGCAGTTGGTCGGAGGCAACCACCTCTTGAGCCTCAGGACTTGCCTCCCAGGCTGCCTCCGTGTTCGGTGCTGTGCCAGTCCCCTCATAAGGGACCAGAGCCATTGTCTTAGGCTGCTCAGCCCCCTGGGGACTCTGCTCCTCTTCAACCGGAGGAAGCTCAGCGTCCTCTTGCCGGTGCTCGGTGGCCCCCGGGGAACCTGCCTGAGGTGGCTCCTCCAGGTCCTCGGACATCACCAGGTCGACGATACACTCGAGCTCAACGTCAACTGCAGAGTCGGCAATTGCCTCAGCCATTTGCTGGAGGTCCAAAATTGACAAGGGAGCTATCACGCCCACGGAGTGGGGTTAGCTGAAAGAAACGAAACGGCGCGCGAAGGTTACAATCCACCGGACGAGCATCCTCGTCTTCGGTCTCCTCGCTGCGAACCGTGGGGGCCTGCCGGCGGTGGCGTTGTAGGCTTGGTGACAGCCTCGGCCCGCTCCTGGGCCGCGTCACTGGCCCTCGCCATCCTAGTGTCGACCAACTCCATGTCGGCGCCCTCCAGGGTTAAGGCCGAGCGAACCGACGTGGAGCCTGCCGACCTTCGGCTCCTTCTGTAAAGAGGAACGATGTCTTCCTACTCCTCGTCCTCCTCAGCGGGGTATTCGACCACCTGCGCAAGCCGAGCCTGGAGGATCTTGATCTGCTCCTCCAGTTGCTCCTTGCTAACGGTAGACTGGGCGGCCGTCTCGGCTTTCTTCGCTTCCTCGGTCAGCTGTTGCAGGCGAGTCACCAGCTTCGGCTTCTTCCTCTTGAAGTCAGCAAACCACCATTTGAGCTCCGTTACCTTCTTCCAATCGGTGTACTCCAAGTGGCGCTTGATCGAAGGCTTGGTCAAGGCCTGGCGCTTGGAGCGCCTAGCGGGGGAGGTCTTAGAAGAAGGTCGGCGGCACTTGCTTGTCGTCTTCTTGCGTGCACCCCTGTTCGGGGTATCACCTTGCCTCATCGGCTCTACCCTCGCCATAGTAAGCTCGAGGGCGACCTTCTCCTGCGACCACGGCAAAATAAGGCAAGCTCGGGATGGAATTCCTCGGGCGAAACACGCGAAGAAACTTACCACATCACCACGATCGAAAATGTTCTTGGGGAACTGGTGGTCGGGCTTCAGCTCCTTCTCCTTCGGGACGCCGAACATCTCGGCGACCCTCTCCTCAACCCAGGCCATTCCCGGAGCTATAAGACAAAAACCAGTTGTGAGGGACCAGGCCGTGTTCGGTCCAAAACGGATACCAATGGGGTCCAAGAAGCATACCTACATTTGCCTCGCGGGTGATGTCCTACCACCCAGTCATCTCAAAGAAGGGGTGCTCCCGCCTCCGCAGGGGAGACACCCGGTTGAATATGAAGTCCCGGGCGATGTCCCGACTAGTGAGCCCCATCTGGGAGAGCTCACTGATGGTCCAAAGGACCTGCTCCTCCTCAGGCTGCACGGGCGGGTGCGGAGTCTCGACGGCCGGGGCGACCTCCCCGGTGTAGGTCAGTTGACTTCCCTCCCCCTTCTTCTGGTAGAACCAAAGGTTGGCCCAGCCCGACATCGAATCCTTCAGAGAAAGGAGAGGGTAGTCGTATGGTCGGCTGGTCCGAAGGCGAAGGTAGAAACAACCAGCGGGGGAGTTCCCGCCGGTGCGGAAGGAAGAGTAGAAATGAAAAAAGAGGCTGGCCGTGGGCATTACACCCACGTATGCCTCGCAGAGATGGGAGAAGATTGTCAAAGCGAGAATGGAGTTTAGGTTTAGGTTGGAAATCTCGCACTTGCAAAAGGCGAGCACGGAGACCAGAAACTCACTCTCGGGCATGCGAAGCCCGTTGATGGCAAAGAGCTCACAAGAGATGATTTCTCCCTCCCGTGGCGTTGGTACTTCGTCGTTGCCCGGCACTCGAGTGGTGTTCGGATCGATGTAGCCTTCATCTACGAGCACCTGGAGCTTCCTTTGGCTCATTTGGCTAACACCGAAGCGCGCCATTGCAATAAGAAGTGGAGAAGGAGAAAACGAGGTTTCTTGGGCGAGTTTTGAGCAAAGTGCGAAGTGAGATCACCCCCATGTTGTTCGGGCTTAAAAAGGCAGTTAAAAGCCGCATTTAACACCGTCGCAACCTTTCACGAAGCGACGGGTGTCCGTTACAGCTGAAACTGCCTAGTAAATGCACGTTTCCTGAGAATCTGCATGACCGTTACAGGGACGCTTCTTGAAGAAGGAACCAGCGCGACCAATCGGTCTTTTGCCCGAGCACAACGCCTTGGTCGTGTGGTGGGACAGAAGCTCGGTCATGGCTTAGTACACCCGCCTATGATCATGCCATGCTCGATACTGCAGTAGAGCTTCGCTGCAAGGAACCAATCCCTCCTACGAAGTCTTTTAGGCTCAAGGGGAAGCTCGAGCCAGGTGGTTCTCCACTTGAGCCTCGGGGGCTAGCTGTCGGGGATTGAACTATTTGCCATAAAGACCATCTTGCCCCGGCAATCCAAATGCCACCAACCATACGATACCCTTGGGGGATGCCCGAGGAGAGCGCCCGAGCAACTCAATGTTCAGGCTATGAGCAGACGCCTCCACCTGCTGAAGACCGATTGCTCGCCTGCAAGCACGCTGGTCAGGCACGAGCAACCATGCTCGAGTGGGCCTAGCAGATGCTCGGGTGGATGGTCAAGGGGTTCGGTCAAACCACCAGGAAGGAAAGCGGCAACCAGTCCGCCGAGGATCCAGGGGCAGGTGCGCCAGAAATTCAAAGCGAGGCGCGATTCAAGGGCTCCGAATCACGGGCGTGGAAGGTATGGATGCATGGCATAATTACAGGAGGTAGGTACCATGTGAGTGACTTAGGACCTTGTATTTCAACCCTCCTGACCTCTATAAAAGGAGGACACAAAAAAGTGTAGACAACTCGATAGACCTTAAACCATATACACTGGAGTAGGGTTATTATCTCCGCAGCGAAAGGCCTGAACCAGGATAAAACACCGTGTATCTCCCACATCTAAGCATTGCTCGGATGCAACCACCCTCTCACTCGAAGGGGCCCCTGTTGATCCCTCATTCAACAAGTAAGCTCGGCGGGAGCCCGTTCTCCAATCGTCGACAAGTATGTTTATGTTGAAAGATCTTGAAATGGTTGTGTTGAATGTATGTTGCATTATATGGTTAAAAGGTAAATGCTAAATGATTATGAATTTAAAGGTTATGTTAATGATTTTGGTTGACTTGGTGATGAGAGTGCACTTTACAAATTTAGTCATTTCATTTGCATTTATGCATTCATAACAGAAGAGGTGTCCCTAGTGGGCTTCTTTGTCTCACGTAGTGAGACATGAAAGTCCTATTTTGGTAGGCCCCTCCACGGGATGGATGGGAATGAGAGGGTGCACGCCGATGGGTGTGCACTCAGTTATACCAGCATTAACTATGAAATGGGTATTATGAGCATACATGTTGCATTGCATCTTAATGATGATTTTTGAGTCAAATGGTAATGTGTAGAGTTGGGATAGAGTCATGGACTCATCCAAAGAGATTTAATGAAGTATGTACGAGCCGTGGATTCATCCAAAGAGGTTTAATGAGGTATGCGTATGAAATAAGCAATGAAGTAAAGGTGGTAAATGGTGTTGATATTATTGTTTATGTATTTGCTGATTTGTAGAAGATGACCATGATGGCGGTGTTCCTAGGATTAGAGCATTAAAAGGGTAGGTGTAACATCCGAATTTTTTCTTTTCATGAATTCACTGTGCCTTTTGAATTTTTGAGAGTTTTATGGAATTTATTAGAATTATTTTGAATTTATTTGAATTAAGCCTTTTGTTAAAATTATTTAAATGTTTCAAAATTTCAAATAAATTTTTGTTGGAAATATTTTATTTGAGTTCAAAACGTCTCAAAATATTTTAATTTTTTTTTGGATTTTTTTGATATTCTTACTATTTATTTTGGGTTAGTTTATTTTCTAGAATTATATTTGAATAGAAAATTCAAGAAATAGCTTAAATAGTAATCGGGCCGAACCAATTTAGCCCAACCCAATCCAGTCCAACCTGACCCGCACCGACCCGCTTACCCGTGCGAAACCCTAACCCTAGGATGGACACCGTTGATCTTTGATCGTGCGGTTGAGGTGAAGCTACGTGGCTCTCGCATCGTGGCCTTTGGATCATCACCGTGTGGACCGTCAGGATTTCTCCATGTCACCATGCTGTATCCTCGCCAGACTCTACTACGGACGTTATTCGTGCTGTGAAATCTGTGCGGATCGCACCTTTCGAGCCGGAATTTAAGGCACCGACCCCTTCATTGATGAGCCCCCATCGTGCCGCTTCGTTTGCCTCGCTTACCGACGATCAAGGAGCCACCGTGTTCCAGGGATTACTCGCTGACGTCCGAGGTCACCGCCGTTCTTTTTCAAAATATTCCATCAACATCAAGCTGTCTTCGCCGTATACGAAGGCATATTTGAGTTCCTTGCACCGAAACACATCTATCAGCCAAGGACCACGGCTAGAGAAGCCCTAGAATGCCACGCTGTTGTCATCGTCTTCATTGCCGACGAAGCTTCACCGTCAAGCATCACCGTCCTTCGTGAACAATCTCAAATGTCGGATCTGCATCAAACGGTTCAGGTAGGATCTCATCGTTGTTCATTGCTGTTAATCATGACCGTTGGATCGATTAAACATCCTAGATTCTACCACGTGGACAACGTGTTACTCTGCCATGTGTCCTCGCCTCAGTCACCGATTAGTGCAATCTCAACAGTTCAATTCGAATTGTGGGCTGAGATCTCACCGTGCACTGCACCAGCCACATGTTGCCACGTGTCACGCACGAAAATCGAAGCGTCACTGCACCCGATCATCGCTGACATCATTAGTGATGTTGGCGATGACATCACTTTAGCTGGTTCCACATGTCAGTGGCTATGTGCCATGGACCTAGTCCACCATGGACTCGGTTGTGTTCGTGGACCCGGTCTATGGACTATGGGCCCACGTGTCAGCCTAATAAGAGATTTTCTAGAATTGATTTCAGCCAAAATCCTATTTGGTGTTGACATCATGAATATTATTTTTTAGTACAAAAATAATTCAATTAATTTGGTTTATTCTTTTTATTTTATTTTCAAACTTTAGATAGCTCGTTCTTGCTCATACGAACTCCGAACAAGGTGATTCTAGAGCCTAAAATTTGGAGTTTGGTTGAATAAATGAGAATGGATGAGATATGATCATTCATGGATTTAGAGTCATTCAATTGTTTGGATAAGCGGATGGATGGGATATAGTCATCCAATTTTTTGAAATATTCCCTCAATATGCTGGATAGAGCCATCTAAAAAAAAGATCAGAATGGCTCATCCAGTTTGCTGCATGAAGAGGTGTACTCGATCAAATTCAAATTTCGATCAAAATATGGTCAAATTTTGTTCACTAATTCAAATTTCGGTTAAAATTTATCCCCCAAAAAAAATTTTTTGACCGAAAATTCAATTTTTAATGAAAATTTTGTTCCAAAATTTAAATTTTTATTGAAAATTCAAAATTTGTAAAAAATTCAAAATTTGGTCAAATCGTGTCCAAAAATTTTGAATTAAAATTCTAAACCTTGATTACAATTAGCCCATCTATCCTCATCTATCTAACCAAAAAACAAATTGGTTCTTCCCATCCATCCAACCAAACAAAAAATTGACTCATTCCTCTCTACCCAACCAAACAACTACCTGGATGGCTCTATCCCATCCAGGCTGAATGATCATATTCCATCCAACTTCGTTTAGACAACCAAATGCACTCTTAAATGCTAAATATTGTCTCCTAAGATGTTCCCTTACTACACAAGCACGGACCGTAACTATGAATGGCAATAGGGCTATTCCCCCTGGGGATGCCCTCCTATAGTTTCATCCCTGCTCCATAGTAGTTAACTAGTTACATGCCCGTGCGTTGCTACGAAAAACAAAATTAATAACGAAAAATAAAGATTAAAGAATAAAGAAAATTATTTCACAAGATCAATCATCTATCTTTAACGCTTCGTTTCTTGCGAAAGCTGGCTAATTAAAGCAACGCTTCGTTTCTTGCGTAGGGTAATTAAGCAGGGCAATTAAGCGGCAATTAATGACGTGGGAAGAACGGACCACTACCACCAAGTGCTGCTTTAGAATAGTAGAGAACATCGGAGGCAATTTTGCTCGCGTCCCAATCACCTCCATAGAATGGTGGGGAACGCAGAGATAAGAACCTAAATCCAATGATCTTGAGGTATTTTCATAAATTCATCGTAAAGTTATATAAAAATATGTAAATTTATTAATATGAGATGGTATTTTCAGGGCCCTCTATTGAATTTATGAAAATATTAGACGGGGGCAATAACACATCCAGAGACTATATTGTCATGGACAATGAATTTACAAGAAGTATGGAAAAGAATATTGTATCCTTCCAGCAATGAAGGCCCCTAATTTATATCTATCTAATAGGTGCTAGTTAAAACTTTAATTGGCGTCTCCAAACTTCTCACATGTGTCTTCCTTGTGTCTTCGTCAATCGTCATGCCTATCGTAACAGTCGTTAACTGCTCTTATGCGTGCAATTAAACTTTCACGTGACAAACCATTAGGACTCCGATCAGTTACTGCTTAGGGAAGTTGGTTGGTACCCTTACTGGCAGTCAATGGTTACGTAAATTCGTCGATGATTCATAACCATCCAATTTTACAAAAACACCACCGAGAAAATCGAAATTATCTTTTTTTTTAAAACAAAAATTTAGTCCAATTTTTTTTGCTTGGCACGGCAACTGGAATTACGAATAAATCCTTTTTTCCCCACTTAACGAACCCCGTGGTTATGCAAATTTGTCGATGGTTCGTAGCCAGCCAATTTTTATAAAAAAAAGCCACTAAGAAAATCGAAATTACGCTTTTCCCAAATAAAAATTCAGTCCAATTTTTTCTACACGTCATGGCAACCAAAATTACAAATAATTCCTTCCACCTTTTCCCCCCCGAAAAGAACCATTGTTATGCAAAATTAGGTGGTTTTTAAAAAAGGCAAACAAGTCCTCCGCCATATTTTTTAACCAATGAACCCCGTGGTTATGCAAATTCATCGATGGCTCATAGCAAGCTAATTTTTACAAAAAAACACCACGAGAAAACCGAAATTATGTTTTTTTTTAAATAAAAATTTAGCCTAATTTTCCCCGCGCGGCGCCATAACCGAAATTACGAATAAATCCTTTCACCATTTTTCCCCCAAAAAGAACCATGGTTACGCAAAATTAGCCGGTTTTAAAAAAACACGAACGAACGAGTTCTCCACTGGATTTTTGGAACAAAGAATCCCATGATTATACAAATTCATGAACAGCTCATAGCAAGCTAATTTTACAAAGACCACCAACGAAAAAAAAAAACGAAATCACGTTTTCCGTAAAAAAAAAAAAAAAAAAAAAATCGCGCGGCGAGCGCTAGTCGACCTAGTAAAGCATATATCTCTCTGGCTAGAAGCTAACCATGTTAAATGGGTCCTGTTTAAGCTACTAGATGGGCCTTAGCAAAGAGAACCCATAACAGAGTTTCCTAAGGTTTCCTTCCCGTGCGACCGGACGGCGAGGATTCAAAACCATGATTACCCCTCCTTTTTATGAAAGTTATTTCTGGGAAATTTCATGATACATTGACTGAAGTCAATTTGCCTCCTCTCCTTCTATTTAAAAACTATTTTATCAAGAATCACTCAATTTTTTTAGGTATTGGATGAGGAAATCTTTTTACATCAATTATGTACTAGTTTTAGACAAATTAAATTATGTAAAAAAAATGTGATAATTTGTAAAAAAAGAAAAATATTCTTTTCTGCATGACCTTTTTTTACATCAATTATATATAGTTTTACACAAATTAAATTGTGTAAAAATAATGTGATAATTTGCAAAAAAAAAAAGAAGAAGAAAACAAAGCTGTAAGGAACACAATAAACAAAAATGTGGATTACAAACCAACATATAAAATACAAAAAAAATTAACTGCTTATAGACAAAAAACATCAATATTTAATAGACAAAAAAGTTAAGCGGTTACTAACCAAAAAAAACACTGGAATGTAGTGTTATACAGCGGAGTTGGCTTTGGAAGATTCGACAACCAGTGTCCTTCTGAGATAGACAATCTGGTTGTATCCGATCCGTGCAACCGCCGGTATTTATTAGGGAAACCTAGTAGTATCTAGCTTGGGCGGGTAAATCATCATCAGCAGCAGCCATCCAAAGATTTACTACTTGTTGCTTCCTGAGTTTAGTACAATTGTACTCTCTCCAGTTTGATAATAGATGTCGTTTTGGACATAGTGATGGTTAAACTTCTAAAATTTTGACTATCAATATATTTTTAAATATTTAAATTGGATATATGAAAATTATATGTGTAGACTTGTCTCGAGAAGTACTTTCATAATATTATAATTTTATTGGGTTTTACAAATATATTATAATAAAAAAAATAGTGGTCAAAGTTGTGTTTTGAAGACCGTGTCGATGTCCAAAACGACATCTATTACCAAACTGGAGGGAGTAGTAAAGTTTGTATGGCCAATAGCAAATATTTCGCGGAATGGTAATCATTGGTGATTTAGCAGCTGTGCATTCAATGATTAAAGCCTGTGAGTACAAGGCGGTTGTAAATAGCCTCGATGATATATGCACGAAGGCCCTTGCTCTTCTTGTTCCATCACTCCTTGCTCATGGGCCGACTTTTTCAGAGCTCCGCTGCAGAGCGTGCATGGACTATCACTACCCTCGGCCCATCAATATTGTTGTAAAACTACCATGCCCGTTACAACTACTATGTCCGTCTTAGATCAACCATGATACATTAATAAAATAGCAGGTATAAAATAGAGAGAACAAACGATATAGAAAGGAAAAACTATTTTATCTTTGTTGGATTGATTCTCTTGTAAAAGTGGTGTAATATTTATAGTAGAAGCTAACAAGAAATATATTCGGAATCGCTCACAATAAGATAGAATCCAATCATGCATCGATCACTAAGACTAAGAGTCCTATTATATCTCCACACTCCCTTCGAGCGAATACGGCGTAACGTACTATTTCAATTTTTGCTTTTATTGTATTTAATGTGCCTTTTGAATTTTTGAGAATTTTTGGAATTTATTTGGAATTAAATTGAATTAAGCATTTTCTTTGAACTAAATAAATATATGAAAATTTTATATAAAATTTGATTGAAAATATTTTATTTGAGTTCAAAATATCTCAAAATATTTTTTCAGATTTTTTTGATTTTTTTTTTATTTCTTGGTTTCATTGAATTTTTTTTGAATTATTTTAAATAGGAAAAGGCTAGAAAATCATTTGAATAGTCTTGGGCTGAGCCCAATGGACCTAAGCCTGCATTGGACCCACCCGACCCGGCCGCAACCTAGTCGAACCCTAACCCTAATTGCGTGACCGTCTGATCGTAATCTTGTCGCTGGGATTTGTCCGCGTGTTTGTGCGCTGTGAGCCGTCGGATGGAAACCACTTGGACACTCACGATGCTGCCACAGCACCTCTCCATGGTCTCACTGGACTCCGCCGCAACCACGATTTGTGCCACGGAATCCGGGCCAAACATGGAAGCCGAGACTCATTAAATACCCCGCTGGGTTTTGAGTGTCATGTTGAACACACTACCCTAGGCATTTGTACTAGAGCCGCCGCCATCTGGTCGCAATTGCTCGTTGTCGACTTGTGAGCACCGTCGTGGTTAATTCACCATTCCATCGCCATTCGTCATCCTCAGTCGTACCTGCGGCAAGATTTGGACTCTTCCAGCAAAATGAATCCGGTTGGATATCTCACTCCGCCAGAGAGCTGCGGGAACACTAGCGTTGTGGTCGTCGTCCCCAAATCCGGCGCAGATCTCACCGCCGAGTGCCACCAGACTCCGTGAGCACCTTTAGTCGTTGGATCCTCATCGGACGCCCGAGGTGAGCCCACGTGTTCCGATCCTGTTGCATCTCACCATATCATGTGGATTAGATCTGGACCGTTTGATCCTAAAACGAGTGGCTGTGATCGAGCCACGTGGACAAGTTGATGGATCACCACGTAGCCGTTCATCACCGTGGGTTAGATCCTATCTGGACCATTGATTTTGTAATGTAGGAATTAGATTACACCGCATTGTTAACCAACCAGAAACTGCCACAAGTCCCGCACAAAACCGAAGGCATCACAAATCACACCAGTCGCTGTTGACGTCAGAAGTGGAACCCACCTATCAGTCAAATAGGAGATTTTTTAGAAAAATATTTATTTTATTTTATTAATTGATGGCATCAGTAGTGACATCATAAATCCCTTTTCCAGTAGAAAATTAATTCGTTTTTGATATAAAAATTAGCCGAGACACATGTCACGTCCTAATTGGTCTACTTGTCACGGTGACATCAGCATGACATCATAAATCAATTTTTCGTAGAAAAATATTTGGCCAAAAACCTATTTTCGGTGGTAACGTCAGCATGACATCATTAATCATAGGTCTGGTATGGGACAGACCTAGCTGACTAATTTATGATGTCTAGATTTTGGTACTATCATGGGAATGCACATCCGCCAACTTCCATCCTTCTTCGAGACAAAGAGGACGGGTGCTCCCCATGGCAAAACGCTACGTCGAATAAAGCCCTTGGCCAACAGATCCTCCAACTGCTTCTTCAACTCGTCTTGGAAAGGACGAGCCAAACGGTATGGAGAGATAGAAATAGGTCGAGTGCCAGGAACAAGATCAATGCGAAACTCCACATTCCTCACGGGAGGTAAACTAGGCAACTCATCAGGGAACACATCAACAAACTCCTTCACAACAGGAATCTCCTCAATGGAAACTGAAGAAGATGGCTTTTCTGACAAAGCCATGAGGATACCCAAATGCCTCAAACGGCGACCAGAAAACAGACTAGTCAAAGCAAAGACGGAGCTGGAAGGTATACCACCCTGAAAGGTCAACTCTACCCCTGACGGGGCCTGCAAGGCAACCGTCTTCCAGAAACAACAGATCTTGGCATGGTACTGATGCAGCCAGTCCATGCCCAAAATGACATCAAAAGGAGCCAACTGGATCACCATAAGATTGGCAAAGAAAACCTCATCATCAATGGCAATGGTGCAACCCGGGCAAACCAAAGAGCTAGCAATCAAACCCCCAGGAGAACTGACTAACACGGACTCAGAAATCCACTGAACTCCCAACTTAGCTCTACTAGCAAACTCAGACGACACAAAGGAATAGGATGCTCCAGAATCAAACAGAACAAAGGCATCAACGGAATCCACGAGCAGAGTACCTGAAACCACCTCTGGATGCCCGGCTGACTCGGCGGTCGGCAAAGCGTACACTCCTGGTGGCGCTGAGACAGTGGGAGCCCCGACTCCCGGCTGATGCCCCAACAAGGCTGGGGGCGGAGGAGGCAACTGAGGAGGAGCAGACGGCTGCGGGCACCAGTACGCCTGAAAGTGCATCTAGGCCCCTCAAATTGTTTTGGTGATTAATGATGACACAATTAAAGAGATCTAATGTTTTATCCAAGAATACTGCAGATATCGAGATTATATCGAGCTTGGAATGACATTGGACGGCCCTATGTCTACTCAAAAGCAAAAGGACGGCATCAAGACCAAAGTTGTATCACTTTATTTATTTGTGTCTTAAGGATAGCCGTACTATTAAGAGGGTATGACGAGAAATCGACTTTAGGATGTGCATGTGCTCAACATCAATTTACTGCATCTCAAATTAGCACTCCTTCATTTGGTTTTGAAAAGTTTCAAATTGAAACCGAACTGGGTAACCCGGAGTATCCGGACATTTGGTCCGGAGTCTCCGGATTCAATCCGGAGTATCCGGACATTTTGTCCGGAGTCTCCGGGTTGGACCTCTCGGTTGGTTTTGGTTCCAGCTAGTCCGGAGTATCCGGACATTTGGTCCGGAGTCTCCGGATAACCCGGAGTCTCCGGGTTGTTTGTCCGGACACTCCGGCCTGTACAAAAACGGGAGTAACGGCTAGTTTTCAAAAAGAGTATTTAAAGCCTCCACTCCACTCCAACGGCTAGGATTTCTATTGAGCTCATTCATAGCTGCATTCAAGCCATTCCTAACCATCTCTAAGCATTCAATAGAGCCCCCACTTCCTCCCACCAATTAATTTGGTTGTTGATCCTTTTGGTGAGGAGAGGAAGAAGCAAAGTGCTAAGTGCATTCATTTCATCCTGTTGAGCACTAGTTCATCCTCCAAGCGATTCCTCGTGGTGCTATTTCTCTTGGAGGTTGAAGGTCTCCTAGACGGCTAGGAGTTACCGGGAGCTACCAACTTGTGTGGTGAGCCCCGGTCGTTTGTGAAGGCTTGTCTCGCCTCCGAAAGGAAAGAGACAAGAAGTGAAGCCGGCGAGTGCATTTGTGCAACACCGGAGGAAAGCGGGTTGAAAGAGACCCGGCTCAAGTGTGACCGAGCCACCTCAACGGAGACGTAGGATTCCCTTCAAGAATCCGAACTTCGGTGAAAAATCGCGTCTCTCGCTCTCTCTTTTTCTTCCTAGACTTGCTTGTTTGGATTTGATTGTGTAAAGTTAGATCTAGCTCTTTGCTTAGCTTTAATTCAAATCCTGTCTAGCAATTGTTCTAGGTTGCTCTTGCATTCTATTTCTAGTAGTTTGTTGCGCTCCCGAGCCAGCTAACCCGGAGAGTCCGGACTCAATATCGGACACTCCGGACAAGCCGGAGTATCCGGACCAAAACCCGGAGACTCCGGGTTGACCAGCTCGGCCCGTTTTATACCGCTACGTAAATTTTAATCCGCCTATTCACCCCCCCTCTAGGCGACATCGTTGGTCCTTTCAATTGGTATCAGAGCCAGATCTCCTTTACTTTGGCTTAACCGCTTGGAGAATCAAAGATGTCTGACTTAGAGAAGGTTACCGAAACCCATGACCAAGAGAAAGCCTCGGGTTCCGGTATTGAAGGATCATTGTTTTTGATCCATGTGTTTTTGATGATGAGTATTTGAATATTCGAAAAGATTTGAATTTGGTTTGAAGATTTGAAAAGAGCAGAAATCAGTTTGGTTATCCGAAAAAGATTTGAATTGGCGAACTCATTTTTCTCATGTATGACAGAGCCAAACTCTTTCTTTCCAAGAAACCAGTAAGTTCCACATCCACACCGGACAAGTTTTCTTTACATGCATGCGTGAATGTGTTTGCTTTAAGGTCTCGTTTGGATCATGTTGTTTTTGAAACCGAGTGTGGCACATTTACGCCGGACAAGATTTTTTGTCCGTCGTGAACATGAATTTGAAAGCGTTTTTGAACTGAGACTTTTGCATGTACGACGGACCGATTTTGGTTGTCCGTCGTAAACATGTTTTCGCCGAAATGTTTTTTTTTTTTCTTTTGGAACCAAGAATTTTCCTTGTACAACGGACAGACTTTGTTGGTCCGTCGTGAACTGTTTTCTAGGGTTTCACTTGGCATTTGCGCCGGACTGGTTTTGTTGTCCGTCGTAAATAGGATTTGTTCAATCAGGGTTTTGAGTGATTTTGAGATTGAAATTTGAATTTGATTTTGAGATTATAAAATTTGTGATAATTTCATGATACTTGTTTTGAAGTGGACTTTATGCAATACTCGAGTGAGTATTTGCATGGATTGATGTGAGTCAGGTCGTGGACTTGTACTCGGAGTTGTTTTGTGTTTTTTCATGTGCAGGTGTTGCTTGAGGTCGAACATGGTCGATGACGGGACCGAGACTAGGTTCAGGGAAGAACTGAGGTCGTGAAGGTCAAGGATGTCATGCGAGATGTTTGGACTAGAGAACAGTGCACGTGTGGTTGAGATCGTTGCAGCTTAGCGGCAGTCGAGCCGTATGGGTGCATGCTGCATGTGTGTGTGCATGCAAACTTGTGTCGTGTGTATGCAGGTCTACGGGAGTCGGTCAAGGACACGGCAGAGCCAGCCGATTCGTAGGTTGTCCGAGAGATGTCCGGAGCAAGCTGTCCGATGCGTTATCCGAGAGGTTTTAATTTGGATGGTTGCTGTCCGGTTTTTACATGAATACTGATTGTTTGATTCGAATACAAGATGGAAGCGGTGGCTGTCTTGTCCTTTAAATAGAGGGTTCTAGGGGCTTAGAACTCATCCAATCCAACGAAAGAGGGCAAGAAGCAAAAGGTGTCTACAACAAAGAAGAGCTTGTGTGCTCTATCTAGTTGTTTTAGAGTTTTCTAATCTTTTGAGATTAGAAGATTTTTGGTGTCATCCTGTGGAAGATGGCTTTGGAATAAAGAAAAGTTTATGCAATATTCCTTTCGTTTTTGATTCTTGATTAGAAGTTTTGTTCGTCATTAGAACTAGTTCTTGTTCTTATTTTGCTAATTAGTCTAGGGTTTTGATCTCTTGAATATTAGATATTCTTAGGTTTTAGGGGTCATTGATTTTCCGAAAGAAATAGTTGAATTTTTCTAGGCATCTATTCACCCCCCCTCTAGTTGCCTACTCGGTCCTACAAGTGGTATCAGAGCCAGGCTCTACTAATCCATCTTAACAGGTGATTAGTAAACGGTAAGTTATGGCAACAGAGAAATACTCGAACAAACCGCCAATCTTCGATGGCACAGACTTCCCCCACTGGCGGATCCGGATGACTGCATATCTTCAAGCTCAAGGTAACGCGATTTGGCGCAAGGTAAAAATCCCGTACGAGCTTCCTTCTAATGATGATATTGATAAAATCGAGTTTGAAAAAGATGTTGAAAACAATAATAGAGCTAGAAACATATTGCTTCAAGGACTTGCTAGAAAAGAATTCGATAGAGTCTGTCATTTACTCACTTTGCTCATGAAATTTGGAAATCTCTTCAAGATTATCATGAGGGCCTGAGACTCTGTAAAGAAGCTAGGCAAGATCAATTTAAAAGGAATACACTAGATTTGAAATGAACTCGAGAATCTCTAGATGATTGTTTTGCTCGCTTTAACAAATTTTAAACAATCTTAGAGCTGTTGATGTAAAGTACACCGACTCTGAAAATGCTAGACATTTCCTATCATCTCTTGATCTTAAAATCGGCAAATGAAAGTGGCGCTTTTAGGAGGCTCACAAGATGAGTGAAATGACATTGGATAAATTATATTCTAGTCTCAAGACTTTTGAGATAGACATTGTTTCAAGAACATCCAATGATAACTCTATGGCTCTTAATGCTAATTCTTCATATGTTAATGCTACTAGTTCTTCATCATCATATTCCATTGCTGCTTTGAGTGCTCTAAATGATGAACAACTAGATCAAATACCAGAAGATACACTTGCTCTTCTTTCCAAGCGTGTCAATGCAGCTTACATGAGATCAAGGGAGAGAAGAGGAGCCTCTATCCACTGCTACAACTGCGGCAAGGCTGGGCATATTCGTGCCAATCGCTTGAGAACAAGGATAAAGAGGAGAAGGACCAAAACAACTCCTCCAAATCCTTAGGCCAAGAGAGAGCAAGGACAAAAATAAGCAAAGGACGAAGAAGATGCTCAACAAAGTCTTCACTGCAATTGGTCGCTTAGATTTGAGCGACATTGACAACTCATCCGAAGATGAGAAAGAAGAGAAGCAAACAAAGCTGAATGAGAAAGACTTCACCGGATCAGTGCTTCATGGCAAAAGGGAACACTAGTGACAACGACAA
Organism: Rhipidocladum racemiflorum; assembly: GCA_036346355.1. Taxonomy (NCBI): domain Eukaryota; kingdom Viridiplantae; phylum Streptophyta; class Magnoliopsida; order Poales; family Poaceae; genus Rhipidocladum; species Rhipidocladum racemiflorum. The sequence goes on along the minus strand of CM070580.1, from coordinate 34,312,835 downwards.
AGACTTCCAAATGATCGTGATGAGGTAATGCCTTCATATAATGAGCTCTGTGAAGTTTTAGTCATATTAAGAAAATCTTTAAGGAAATCTTCACTCAAAAATAAAAACTTAGAGAATGGTTTGTCCATGCTGAAAACTGAAAATGAAAAACTTAGAATTTCTATTTCTAACAATGATGCATGTGATGATTGTGAGGGGTTCTCATTAGAATTGCAATCACTTAGAGCTGCTCATTCTTGCAAGATAAAAGAGCTAAATTTCTTTGAAAAGTGAAGTTGATAAGTTCAAGCAAACTTTAGCTTTTGGATCAATAATGCATTTTTATGTGTTGCAAGAATTGTTTGTCACTAGAGAGAATTTAAGAAAAATACGAGCAATTTGTCTTGTTGGACACATTATCTTTACTCACTCTACTGTCACCTCAAAAGAATGCAAAAAATGTGAAATTCTGAAAATTGATATTGCACTTGAAAAGAACAATGTAGAGAGAGCCATTATAGCCAAAGATAGAGCCGTTCAAGCTAAAGAAAAGGCTAAAAATTGTCAAGTTGATCCATGTCAAAATTGCCCTGTTGTTCTTAGAGAAAATGAATATTTGAAATCAACTTTGGAAAAATTTTCTGGAGGAAAGAAAAACTTGAATCTGATTCTTGATAAATCAAAAGTAAGTGTTAAAAACAGTGGGATAGGCTTTGATCACTTTGAACACTTGAAAAACAACCCTCCTGTAATTGTGAAAACACTTGGTACTGGTAAAATTGAAATCCTCCCTCCTAAACCAAGTGAAACAAAATTCAAATCTGCTGGATCTGTTGATTTCTCTGGAAAGACTCAACCCACTCAAAGTAAAGGAGCAAGTACTTCAAAACTGTACAAATGCACTTTTTGTCACAAAGATGGTCATCTTGAAAACTTCTGCTACAGGAAAGCTAAAATCGAGAAGGGAAAGAGAAGTAAAAATTCTAAGATGACTGGAGAAATTAATAATTTTGAAAAGCCCAAGTCATACCGTCATAAACCATCTAATAGGGCTTTTACAACCTATGACAATAGAAGAGCAGGTTTAGGTTACAAAAAGAAAAAACCTTCCACTTCTTTTTGTGTGCATAGACATGGTCATGGAAGTAGTATTGTGACAGGCTCTGTGAAAGCAAACAAAAATTCATTACTCTCACAAGTTTTTATGCGATCACCTGCTCGTCGAGTGATTCAGTGCTGGATACCTAAAGCATGCTTCTCTAACCCCAGCACTGAATCCTCGGCATCTTCTGTTCATAACATGTAGGAGGTACGAGAAGGGAAGGAGAACATCTGGGTTGTTGATTCAGGATGCTGCCAACACATGACGGGCAACTCAAGTTGGTTCTCCTCCCTAACAAAAGCATCTGGAAACGAAACGATCACTTTTGGAGATGCTACTCTTTGGGCCAGCGTCAACGCAAAGTACAGTGAAGGTAAATGAACACTTTACTTTGAAGAATGTCTCTCTGGTGTCTAAACTGAAATTCAACCTTACATCGATTATCACAATTGTTGGATGAAAACTTTGAAGTGAGCTTTAAACCTAATGCATGTAGAGTACTCGATGCTTCTGGAAACTTGATTCTTGAGATATCTAGACTTGGAAAAATTTTCATAGCAAATTTTAGCAATGCTTCAAGTTCACATTGTTTTGTTGCTTCGGAATCTAGAAATCTCAATTTTTGGCATCGTCGGTTAGGCCACATGGGATTTGATCTGTTATCTAGATTGAGTGGTCTAGACTTAATTCGTGGCTTGCCGAAGTTAAAATCTTGCAAAAATATTGTTTGTGCTTCTTGTCGACATGGTAAGATGGTTGGAGCTCCTCATGCTCCTGTCTCTACTATAATAACCACTGGCCCTGGTCAACTTCTTCACATGGATACAGTAGGACCATCTCGAGTACAATCGGTAGGAGGTAAGTGGTACTTTCTAGTGATAGTTGATGATTATTCGAGATACTCTTGGGTGCATTTTCTGTCTTCAAAAGATGAGATTTTTGGACTCTTTCATGTCTTCATTAAGAGATTGATAAATGAATTGCCTAACACATTGAAAGCCATAAGAACTGATAATGGTACAGAATTCAAAAATGCTTTGTTCAAATCTTTTTGTGAAAGTAATGGAATTGATCATCAATTTTCTTCGCCATATTCTCCCTCACAGAATGGTGTTGTAGAAAGGAAAAATAGAACTTTGATTCAAATGGCTAGAACTATGCTAGATGAATACAACACTTCAAGAAATTTTTGGCTGAGGCAATTTCTTACGCTTGCTATATATCAAATAGGGTCTATCTCAGAGCTTTACTTGGTAAAACATCTTATGAACTGAGATTTGATCGTAAACCATCTGTTTCTCACTTACGAGTGTTTGGTTGCAAATGCTTTATTCTTAAACATGGAAATCTTGATAAATTCGAAGCTCGTGAAATGAGATGGCATCTTCCTTGGTTATTCGTTGCACTCCCGTGGATATCGTGGTACTTGATTTATCGACTAACAAAATGGTGGAAACATGCGATGTTACTTTTGATGAGGCTAGCCACAGGCTAGACCCGACATTTCAGGTTCACGAGAAGATTTAGAGCCAATCTTTTGGATAAAAGATTCAAGAAAATGATGAAGATAATGATGATGATGAGCTCATACCTACAGAGCGGGAAGTTGTTTCAACAAATTGATGTGACTACTACTTGATTCTCCTACACCTCCCACGGCGATCAAACAACTGGACCTCCCTTCTTGTTTTGAAGAACCATCCTCCTGAACAAATTATCGGAAGTCTTCATGAAAGGGTGACACGTTCTAATTCATCTCAAACTCTTTTATGCATGCATTCTGCTTTTGTTGCAAATTTTGAACCTAAGAACATTACTCATGCTTTAACTGATAGTTCTTGGGTAGATGCGATGCATGAAGAATTAGAAAACTTTGAAAGGAATAAAGTTTGGTCTTTAGTGGAACCTCCTAAAAATCAAAACATTATTGGAACAAAATGGGTTTTTAAGAACAAGTTAAATGAAGATGGAATAATTGTTAGAAACAAAGCTAGACTTGTAGCTCAAGGATATTCTCAACTTGAAGGAATTGATTTTGATGAAACATTTGCTCCTGTTGCTCGTTTAGAAGCTATTCGCATCCTCTTGGCTTTTGCAGCTTCAAAAGGTTTTAAGTTATTTCAAATGGATGTGAAAAGTGCTTTTCTAAACGGTTTTATAGAAGAAGAAGTTTTTGTGAAACAACCCCCTGGTTTTGAAAATGAAAAATTTCCTAATCATGTGTATCGTTTATCAAAAGCTCTTTATGGTTTAAAACAAGCTCCTCGTGCATGGTATGATAGATTAAAAGGCTTCTTGCTTCAACATAATTTTGAGATGGGAAAAGTTGATAAAACTCTGTTTACTCAAAATTCAAATGATCAATTCCTTGTGGTGCAAATTTATGTGGATGATATTATCTTTGGAGGATCCTCCCACTCTCTTGTGTTGCAGTTTTCCGAGCTGATGTCCAGGGAATTCGAGATGAGTATGATGGGAGAGTTGACATACTTCCTTGGATTTCAAATCAAGCAAGCGAAAGAAGGGATTTTCTTGCACCAATCCAAGTATACAAAGGAGCTACTAAAGAAATTCGACATGGGAGAAGGAAAGTCAGTATCTACTCCAATGAGCACAACAACAGTTTTGGACCCTGATGAGAATGGTGTCGAAATGGACCAAAAGGAATACAGAAGTATGATTGGATCACGTGCATTTGACTGCTTCAAGGCCTGACATACACTTTGCAGTTTGTTTGTGCGCTCGATTTCAAACCTCTCCTCGAGAATCACATCGACAAGCAATTAAAAGAATTTTCAGGTATCTTCGCTCCACTTCTGAATTTGGCATTTGGTATTCTTGTTCTTCTTCGCTTACACTCCTAGGATATTCTGATGCTGATTTTGCGGGGTGTAGATTAGATAGAAAGAGTACTTCTGGCACATGTCATTTTCTTGGCACTTCACTTGTTTCTTGGTCTTCTAAGAAACAGTCCTCAGTTGCTCAATCTATTGAAGTGAATACGTTGCAGCCGCTAGTTGTTGTTCACAAATTCTTTGGATCACTTCAACTCTTAAAGATTACGGCATTAACTTTAGTAGTGTTCCACTTCTTTGTGATAATACTAGTGCAATTCACATCGCTAAAAATCCTGTTCAACATTCAAGGACTAAACACATTGATGTTCGATATCATTTTCTTAGAGATCATGTTGAAAAAGGAGCTATTGAACTGAAATTTGTTGATTCGGATGCTCAAATTGCTGATATTTTCACTAAGCCACTTGATTCTTCTCGCTTTGCTTTCTTACGCGGCGAACTTGGGATCATTCATCCCCATGGGTTGATTTGAGGGGGAGTCTTGATTTTAACTCTTTCATTTGATTTTGTCGTTACACTTAAAGAAAACTCCCCTGTTTTCATGGCATCATGTAGTACAAAGCTTTGTTGACTATTCTTGTGTATATAGTCAAATTAATGCTACATCGTTTCACTTTTCTCTAAAAAACTAAAAGACTAATATAATTCAATTTGAGATGCTTTTCAAGAATATGTTGGCTCTTGTTCATTAAAATATTGCATTTGTGAAATAGGCTTAAAAGTTTCTTGTCATCTGTTGAAAGGCTAGAGCTGATTAGAAACTATGTGTGAGCTTTTTGTTGGACTTCAAATGATCATTATGAGTCTCAAGCAAAATCAGTGTTTTAAATGATAAAAGCAAGTTGAAAAAGATGCAAGCAAAAGCTACTTGGCTAAACACAAGTTTAGTACAATGTGCAGCTTCCTTGCCAGGGATTTAAATTCAAAAGATGCAAGAAAAGGCTACTTGTCTAAACAAAAGTTCGTAACAATGTGAAGCCACTTGCCAATTTAAACTGAGAAAGATACAAGAAAGAACTACCTACTCATACACAAGTATGGGCTAGTGTGCAGTTACTTGTCATCCCTGTTGTTCACTAAGCAAAATTGTCAAACTTGCTAAAAGAGAAAAAGGAAATTCAAATTTTTGAAAAGCCTTGAGACAAACATTAGTGAAGTTGAAAGTCTCTCTTTGCTCATGATAGATTTCCTTTTAGCTTTGGCAAAATCAGTTTATGACATTTTACTTGTTTGCTCTAATTTGCATATGTGACAACTACTCTATGTGTTAGAGTCTTCATATTCTCACGATTTGCCTTCTCATTGGATAAATTGACCAAATGATTTATTTTGAGATATACCTTGAATATACTTCAAAGCTTGAGATACTGCATTCATTAAGGGGGAGTTTTGAGATCTTGATGACTATTTTGTCAAAAAGGGGGAGAGCAAGATAAGAAGAAGAAAAATATAAAGGAAGGAGAAATTCAAATGCTGTTTGAAAATTTGGGAATTTGGATTTACTTGGTCTTGGAATCTTTTTCTATACCTTTGTCAAATCTTATATTATGTTTTGTCAAATTACTCATCAAGGGGGAGATTGAAGGATCATTGTTTTTGATCCATGTGTTTTTGATGATGAGAATTTGAATATTCGAAAAGATTTGAATTTGGTTTGAAGATTTGAAAAGAGCAGAAATCAGTTTGGTTATCCGAAAAAGATTTGAATTGGCGAACTCATTTTTCTCATGTATGACAGAGCCAAACTCTTTCTTTCCAAGAAACCAGTAAGTTCCACATCCACACCGGACAAGTTTTCTTTCTGTCTGTCGTGAATGTGTTTGCTTTAAGGTCTCGTTTGGATCATGTTGTTTTTGAAACCGAGTGTGGCACATTTACGCCGGACAAGATTTTTTGTCCGTCGTGAACATGAATTTGAAAGCGTTTTTGAACTGAGACTTTTGCATGTACGACGGACCGATTTTGGTTGTCCGTCGTAAACATGTTTTCGCCGAAATGTTTTTTTTTCTTTTGGAACCAAGAATTTTCCTTGTACAACGGACAGACTTTGTTGGTCCGTCGTGAATCAATTTTCTAGGGTTTCACTTGGCATTTGCTTGATTGGTTTTGTTGTCCGTCGTAAATAGGATTTGTTCAATCAGGGTTTTGAGTGATTTTGAGATTGAAATTTGAATTTGATTTTGAGATTATAAAATTTGTGATAATTTCATGATACTTGTTTTGAAGTAGACTTTATGCAATACTCGAGTGAGTATTTGCATGGATTGATGTGAGTCAGGTCGTGGACTTGTACTCGGAGTTGTTTTGTGTTTTTTCATGTGCAGGTGTTGCTTGAGGTCGAACATGGTCGATGGCGGGACCGAGACTAGGTTCGAGGAAGAACCGAGGTCGTGAAGGTCAAGGATGTCATGCGAGATGTTTGGACTAGAGAACGATTGCACGTGTGGTTGAGATCGTTGCGGCTTAAGCGGCGGTCGAGCCGTATGGGTGCATGCTGCATGTGTGTGTGCATGCAAACTTGTGTCGTGTGTATGCAGGTCTACGAGAGTCGGTCAAGGACACGCAGAGCCACCGGTCGCAGGTTGTCCGAGAGATGTCCGGAGCAAGCTGTCCGATGCGTTATCCGAGAGGTTTTTCGGCTGGATGGTTGCTGTCCGGTTTTTACATGAATACTGATTGTTTGATTCGAATACAAGATGGAAGCGGTGGCTGTCTTGTCCTTTAAATAGAGGGTTCTAGGGGCTTAGAACTCATCCAATCTAACGAAAGAGGGCAAGAAGCAAAAGGTGTCTACAACAAAGAAGAGCTTGTGTGCTCTATCTAGTTGTTTTAGAGTTTTCTAATCTTTTGAGATTAGAAGATTTTTGGTGTCATCCTGTGGAAGATGGCTTTGGAATAAAGAAAAGTTTATGCAATATTCCTTTCGTTTTTGATTCTTGATTAGAAGTTTTGTTCGTCATTAGAACTAGTTCTTGTTCTTATTTTGCTAATTAGTCTAGGGTTTTGATCTCTTGAATATTAGATATTCTTCCGGTTTTTAGGGGTCATTGATTTTCCGAAAGAAATAGTTGAATTTTTCTAGGCATCTATTCACCCCCCCTCTAGTTGCCTACTCGGTCCTACAGGTATAGGGGTAGCAATTCCATTAGATTATTCCTCCTTTGGAGTCTCAAACTCCTCATCCTATGTCTCCGTCTCGTCTGGTCGAGCGCCTCACTTCGATGGCACTCGATATGCGGCATGGAAACATAAGATGAAGATGCATTTGAGATCACTTCATCCGTGTATTTGGAAGATTGTTGAAACAGGTTTCAAGCCCGCAAACCCCAACAATCTCACCTCCGAAGAAGACAAAGCTCAACACTTCAACGACTTGGCCGTCAATGCCTTGTTCAATGCTTTGAGCGACTCCGAGTTCAACCGGGTCGATGGCCTTGACAATGCCAAGGACATTTGGGAAAGGTTAATGGTCACTCATGAAGGAGTGTCAAGTGTCCGTGAATCAAAGATAGAGCTCATTATTGGAGAATTGAGCCGATTCACTCTAGAAGAAGGAGAAACTTACACAAAGATGTTTGATCGCTTGATGCTGCTAGTAAATCAAGCAAAAGGACTTGGAAGCACCGAGCTCACCGACAAAGCCATTGTCAAGATCATCCTCCGTGATCACCCCCACCAACCGCAATCTTGTGCAACTCATCCATGACCAAGCCAAACTTGACACCCTCACTCCTCATGATGTGATTGGCCGGTTGATGACGGATGAGATGATGGTGAAGGAAGCGGAAGTGGTGGAGGAGCTCAAGTCCGGCAAGAAGAAGGGCATCGCCTTGAAGGCCGTCAAGGTGATGCAAGAAGCCGAAGAGAGCTCAAGCGATGAAGAAGAGTCGAGCGGCCCCTTGACAAATGAAGATATGGCCTTGCTCGTAAGAAGATTCAACAAGTTCTTGAAGAAGAAGGGCTACAAGCCGGGTAGTCACTCCAAGAGCTATGGCAACAAGTCAAGAGGGCGTCACTCCTCAAGAAAGTGCTATGAGTGTGGGGAACCCGGTCATTTCATTGCCGAGTGCCCACACAAAGAGAAGAAGGAAGAAAAGCCCTACAAGAAAGACAAGTTCAAGAAGAAGGACAAGAGCAAGAAGTACAAGGGCAAGGGTCATGCATACATTGGCAAGGAATGGAACTCCGACTCCGACTCTGAGTCCGAGTCCGAGTCCAACTCCGACAATGAAGGAGGACTTGCCACCGTCGCCATCGCTACTCCACCGACAAAGTCGAAGAGCCTCTTCGACAACTTGAGCGACGAAGATAAAGATGCTCCAATGTGCCTTATGGCAAAGGGGCACAAGGTATCATCTAAGAGCTCCACTCTTTCTATTGTTGATTATGGCTTAGATGATTGTGATGATGCTAGTGATGATGAGGAAGTAGTATTTAAGTCTATGAATGATTTTGATATTGAAAAATTAGACTTGCTACTTAAAGATATTGAAAAATTGGAGGAAGTAGTTGAACAAAAGGAGGCTATTCTTGAGGCTCAAGAGGATCTCCTTATTTTTGAAAAGGAGAAGAACATTGAGCTAGAGAAGAGCCTAGCTTTTGAAAGAAAAAAGAATGAGGATTTGGTCAAAAGTTCAAATTTGACCAAAAGTGAAGCAATTAGTCTTGAGATCACCAATGCTTCACTCTTAGAGCAACTTGCAAAAGCAAAGGATGCTTGCAAGGCTCTTGAAGTGAAGCTTGTTGATCTCTCGAATAAAGCTTCTACCTCAATCAACAACTCCAATATTTCATTACCCTCGACGAGCAACGGTTGTGCTGGATGCTTTAATGTTGATGTTGCTACTTGTGCTACTAACCGTGAGACTTTGAAAGTCTTAGCTCATGAAAATGAGAAGCTTAAGGTGATGCTTGAAGATGGACTTCAAAAGTCCTACAAGGCAAGCAAGGGTTTAGAGGAGTATCTCGGTAAGCGCCAAGGTAATCCTAAGAGGCAAGGGCTTGGGTATGTTCCACCAAAGGGCAAAAAGAGCAACATTGTTGTTGCTCCTTTAAGCAAGCCCATTCACTTTGTAAAAGGCGAAGGAACATCCAAGCACAAAGCTCACTCCAAGTTCTTTGCTTCTTATGTGCTTAAAAAGACTAACCTCGGTCGTGTAGTTGCTTATCATGTTGGGCGTAAGTCAAGAATGCTCCTTGTGTTCGTTCTATTTGGGTCCCTAAATCGCTTGTCACTAATGTGCGTGGACCTAACCAAGTTTGGGTACCAAAGAGCAAAAACTAAATGTCATTTTGTAGGCCTATATCTCCGGTGGAACAAGTTGGATTTTGGATAGCGGATGTACGCACCACATGACCGGAGAAAAGGCAATGTTCGCTCAATTGGACGCAAATGGATCAAATAGTGAAAGCATTGTCTTTGGAGACAATGGAAAAGGAGAAGTAATTGGATTGGGTAAAATTCCTATCTCAAGCAATTTTCAATTAAATAATGTTTTGCTTGTTGAGTCATTAAGCTACAATTTATTGTCCGTTGCACAATTATGTGAAGCGGGCTATAATTGTTTGTTTAATGAAAAGGGTGTGGATGTCATTAAGAGGCTTGATGGTTCAATAGCCTTTAAAGGACGTTTGAAGGGTAAGCTCTATCTCGTAGACTTCAATACGGATAGACTTAATCTTGAAACGTGCTTAATGGCTAAATCTAGCATGGGTTGGCTTTGGCATCGCCGGTTAGCCCATGTTGGTATGAGGAATCTTCACAAACTCGTTAAAGGCAACCACGTTCTCGGACTAACCAACATTGTCTTCGAGAAAGATAGGATTTGCAGCGCTTGTCATGCCGGCAAGCAAGTTGGTGCCTTCCATCCCGCCAAGAATGTAATGACGACCACAAGACCGTTGGAAATGCTCCACATGGATCTATTCGGTCCCGTAGCTTACATAAGCATCGGGGGAAGTAAGTATGGTCTAGTAATTGTTGATGATTTTTCTCGATTCACTTGGGTGTTCTTTTTGCATGACAAAGGTGAAGTCTAAGTGACTTTGAAAAAATTCATGAGAAGAGCTCAAAACGAATTTGAAGTGAAGATTAAAAGAATTGAGCGACAACGGCACCGAGTTCAAGAACATTGGTGTGGAGGAGTTTCTCGATGAAGAAGGAATCAAGCACGAATTCTCGGCTCCCTATTCTCCTCAACAAAATGGGGTGGCCGAGAGGAAGAATCGAACACTCATCGAGATGGCGCGAACGATGATTGACGAGTACAAGGTTTCCGATAGCTTTTGGGCGGAAGCCATCAATACCGCATGCCACAGCACCAACCGCCTCTACCTCCACAAGATCTTGAAGAAGACGGCGTACGAGTTGCTCACCGGGAAGAAACCAAATGTCTCCTACTTTCGAGTCTTTGGGAGCAAATGCTATATCCTTAACAAAAAGGCTAAGTCCTCTAAATTCGCTCCTAAAGTAGATGAAGGTTTCTTACTTGGTTATGGAACTAATGCTTCACAGCGTCTGAGTTTTCAACAATACCACCGGTGTCGTTGAAATCTCGCGTGACGTGACTTTTGATGAAACTAATGGTTCTCAAGTAGAATAAGTTGATCGTGTTGTGATTGACAGGGAAGAGCCTCCTTGTGAAGCTATCAAGAAAATGGCAATCGGGGAGGTGAGACCTCAAAATTCGGAAACTCTCCCGAGCTCCCCAACCCGGAGTCTCCGGACTGAAACCTGGAGTGTCCGGACTGGTCCGGAGTCTCCGGGTCCAATACCGGAGTCTCCGGATGGGGATGACTCAGGCGATATTCCCTCCTCGTCCAAGCAAGCTCAAGATGGTTCAAATGCCACTCAAGATGATGATGGCCCTATTCAAGCCTTGGACTCAACCGTACCTCATCCGAGAGTTCATCAAAGCATTCAAAGAGATCATCCAGTAGACAACATACTTGGAGACATCAACAAGGGAGTATCCACTCGATCTCGAGTTGCAAATTTTTGTGAATTTTACTCGTTCGTTTCCTCTCTTGAACCTCTTAAAGTAGATGAAGCGCTTGAAGATCCAGATTGGGTGATGGCTATGCAAGAGGAACTGAACAACTTCAAGCGCAATCAAGTGCAGGAGCTTGTCAAAAGACCCAAGCAAAACGTCATCGGCACTAAGTGGGTCTTCCGAAACAAGCAAGATGAAAACGGGATTGTGACAAGAAACAAAGCTCGTTTGGTTGCTCAAGGGTACACTCAAATCAAAGGTTTGGATTTCGATGAAACATATGCTCCAGTAGCTAGGCTTGAATCTATTAGAATATTACTTGCCTTTGCTACTCACCATGATTTCAAGCTGTATCAAATGGACGTGAAGAGCGCCTTCTTAAATGGACCACTCTCCGAGATGGTCTACGTCGAGCAACCACCCGGCTTTGAAGATCCAAAACACCCAGACCACGTCTACTATCTTCACAAAGCCCTTTATGGACTTAAGCAAGCACCGAGGGATTGGTTCGAGTGTTTACGAGACTTTCTTCTCGAACAAGGTTTTGTAGTCGGAAAGGCCGACCCTACTCTCTTTACTAAGCATATTGATAATGATTTGTTTGTATGCCAAATATATGTCGATGACATTATATTTGGATCTACTAATGAACATTTGTGTAAAGAGTTTAGCAAGATAATGACCAAAAGATTTGAGATGTCCATGATGGGAGAGTTGAAGTTCTTCCTCGGATTTCAAGTCAAACAACTCAAGGAAGGAACTTTCATTTGTCAAACCAAGTACATCAAGGACATGCTCAAGAAGTTCGGAATGGAGGACGCCAAGCCTATAAGGACGCCTATGCAGGCCAACGGGCATCTAGACCTCGACAAAGAAGGTAAACCGGTCATCCAAAAGGTATATCGTTCGATGATCGGTTCTCTCCTTTATCTTTGTGCATCTAGGCCTGATATCATGCTTAGCGTTTGTATGTGTGCACGTTTTCAAGCCGCTCCAAAGAGTGCCACATGGTGGCCGTTAAGAGAATCTTGAGATACTTAGTGCACACTCCTCATTTCGGACTTTGGTATCCGAAAGGATCCTCCTTTGAACTTATTGGCTATTCCGATGCGGATTATGCCGGTTGTAAAGTGGATAGGAAGAGTACCTCGGGAACCTGCCAATTCTTGGGTAGGTCCCTAGTCTCGTGGTCTTCCAAGAAATAAAATTCCGTGGCCCTATCCACTGCCGAAGCCGAATATATAGCCGCCGGGAGCTGTTGTGCCCAACTACTTTGGATGAGACAAACCTTGAGTGATTATGGCCTTTCCTACAAAAGCGTTCCACTTTTGTGTGACAATGAGAGTGCCATAAAAATTGCCAACAATCCTGTCCAACACTCCCGAACAAAACACATTGATATTCGCCATCATTTCCTAAGAGACCACGCAACAAAAGGCGAAATTGATATCCAACATGTGAGTACAAATGATCAATTAGCCGATATTTTTACCAAGCCTCTTGACGAGAAAAGGTTCTGTGAATTGAGAAGTGGACTAAATATCTTAGACTCTCGTAACGTGGCTTGACATGTGCTCACATATTGCTTGTTGAATGAAAAATGAATTTCAAAACGTTATTCATCTTTTTCTTTGAAATTATTCAATGTTGTTGGTTCTTGATCCTCTGATCTTGTCATTTGATATGTGACCATAGTTTGTTTGCTTTATTGTTCGCTGGTCATGTATCAAGTTGACATGTTAGGAATCTTTCTCCCTCTCGCTCCGCTGAATTCCTTGAACTATCCTTCATCGTGTCAAATTCCTAACCGAACTGGGCAACCCGGACTGTCCGGCATTCAATCCGGAGTCTCCGGATCATTCGGAGTCTCCGAACTGTTTATTCGGACTATCCGGGTTGGACCGGAGTCTCCGGACTAAAAATCCGGAGTCTCCGGGTTGGGGCGGTCGGTTAAACCCCAAAATCCCGCGCGGTTCAGTTTCTTTCCTATTTCTCCGTGCGTCTCTCCCTCTCCCCTGTTCCCCTCTTGGCTAGGGCGTGATTCTCACCTTCTCCTCCATCTCCTAGGGATCTTGGACCCCTTCCTCGTCCTTGGATTGGAGATCTTGGTAAGTTTCTTTGTGCCCTAATCTTTTTCCTTCCGGGATTGGACTCTTTCTTGCGGTTCTTTGAGCCTCTCCTCGTGCTTCATCTCTTCTAGGGTGTGGCTTGTCTCGTGGAGGTTCTCAAGATCGAAGTGTCGATCTCCCTATTCTCCCGCATTTTCTCGGTTTCAATCCCGTTGAGGTGAGTTCCAATCCGTGCCCCATTCTCGCGAAATCTTGTGCTAGATTGTGCCCTAGACCTCTTTCCAATCTTCTTGTGGCAATCTAAAGTCAATTTGTTGAGTTGTGCGGGTTGGATTGTTCCTCTCTTGGCCGTCCGTGCGCTCTCTCTGGCTAATCCGGAGTGTCCGGACTCTGGGTCCGGAGTCTCCGGGTCTATCCGGAGTGTCCGGACATTTTGTCCGGAGTCTCCGGATGCAATCCGGAGTATCCGGACCTTTTGTCCGGACTCTCCGGGTTGGGTGCCTCGGCCAGATTCATCTCTTCGCTGTTTTTCGCGTCGATTCTCAGCTAATTCTTTTCGTTCGCTCTATCTGGTCAGATGGATCCTTCTCAGGGAACTTCTGGTGGCAGCGATCCTCCTCAGCAGACAGCTGGTGGCAGCGATCCTCCTCAGCAGACAGCTGGTGGCAGCGATCCTCCTCAGCAGGCAGCCAGTGGCAGTGATCCCGCTCAGGGGGCGTCTCCCACCAATTCTCCTCCGCAGCCTCCGCAGCCTCCGCAGAAAAGGCACCAAAAGACCCATTTCCAGACCTCGAGGCCAGCTAGCTCCAGGGTCAGCACCTGTCCTGTCTCCTCCACCTCAGCCAACTCCTGATCCAGATGAGCATCCAGCAGATACTCATGCCAGGCTTCGTGATCAGAAGAGAAGCCAGTTTCGTGCTTCTGGGCACTTCATTGGTCCTCTGATCAAGGCCAAGCCCGTGTGGAACTATCCAATGTCCGTGAACCCAATGAGAGTAATCGATTACCGCACAGGATCTAGAAAGGGGAAAGCCATTGTTGAGCACAGGAAGAAAGATCCTCTAGAGCTCCATCAGGATGAGTATGTGGACCGCCGGTTTTGGAACCGGTTTCAGTCTGATTACTATGAGACGGTCCTATACCCACTTGAGCACCCAAAGTGGTTCGCATGAAGACCATTGATTTGGGAATACATGGCTGCTGCAGCAATCCAGTCTTCAAAGATCATTCAGATTTGCGAGCTGCATCGAGATCAAGAACATCATGGCATACAAGTATGATCGAACAATGAGGTTATCATGCGCTTCTATGCCACCTTGTACTTTGATAAGAATGATGAGGCCATATGGTGGATGACTGATAAGATTTGGTATGTGGCTAGCAAGAAGAGGTTTGCGAGTCCTCAATCTCGAGATATAATGACAGTCCAAAGCTTCATGCAAAGAAAGTGATGACTCCGAAAGCGAGATGGAGGCTTTGTATGACACTTCGAGGAGTTTCACGGTGGGGACCATCAAAGTGCGAAGGATGTTCTGTGTCCTCAACAGAATGTTGAGGGTCACTCTTTCTCCCAAGGAGGGAGATGCTTCTACCATCAGTTCCTATGGAAGGAACTTGCTGTTTCATCTCGTCGAGCGCACCCACCCGTTTGACAATGTTGATTTCTTGTGGGAGTCGATGAGACAGAATGCTCAGAGCAACATGGCCAGTTGCAGCTTTGCACCCTTCGTGATGACCTTGATCTCTTCAGTGAGTGGGCTGAAGTTTGTCAGAGATGAGGAGCATCTTGCTTACAAGGTCCGTCCTCAGTCTACTCCAGCCCCTCCAGCTGCTCCTGGTCCTGCTGCTAGACTTCGCCGAGGTCGTGCTTCAGGCTCTACCTCTACCCCGGCCGTGCCTCCTGCCAGTTCTTCGGGGCAGTCCGAGGTTTCTAGTGGCACTCTTCAGCGGATGCTCAAGCACGTCTTCCTCCTTTGCCGCGACATTTCCGCCAGGCAGAAGGTGATGAGCAAGCAAATCAAGAAGAATGGTCAAGACATTCGCAGCATCCGCCGCCACAATGGCGAAGCGGTCTCTCCCAGCGACTCCTCCGGGTCTTCCGAGGAGAGTAGCGATGCCACCTCTGCAGATCAGCTCTTCGGCATCACCTCCTCCTCTCACTTTGCCCGAGATGACCCCGGTAGCGAGTACTCCGCGTCCGACGACGAAGGCGACGACGAGTGATTCTTCGTGTCTCTTCCTCTTTTGGTGTCTTGATGCCAAAGGGGGAGTGTTTTCCTTAGTCGCGTTGTCTTTAGTCGCGTTGGGGTCGCGTTGGGGCGTTTTGCGTTTCCTTGTGTTTCTTTCTCGCTTGTGTTGCTTCATATCGTTGTTTATTTCGAGTCGTGAACTCTGTTATTCCATGTAATGTCTTTATTGCTTATTTTATGCATGGATTGCGTTCAGTTCTTGTGTTGTATTCTCAGATGCTGTGTGTGAGGGGGAGCTCTCGGTTATCTCTTGTTAAATATGTGCATTTGTTTCCTCTAAGTTCTTCTAACGCGCACATTTAGGGGGAGCTCCTCTTTTTAATCTTATAGCCTAAGTCTAGTTCTCGTTATTTTATTTGCTGATTGATTGTGTTGTCATCAATACACCAAAAAGGGGGAGATTGAAAGTGCATCTAGGCCCCTCAAATTGTTTTGGTGATTAATGATGACACAATTAAAGAGATCTAATGTTTTATCCAAGAATACTGCAGATATCGAGATCATATCGAGCTTGGAATGACATTGGACGGCCCTATGTCTACTCAAAAGCAAAAGGACAGCATCAAGACCAAAGTTGTATCACTTTATTTATTTGTGTCTTAAGGATAGCCGTACTATTAAGAGGGTATGACGAGAAATCGACTTTAGGATGTGCATGTGCTCAACATCAATTTACTGCATCTCAAATTAGCACTCCTTCATTTGGTTTTGAAAAGTTTCAAATTGAAACCGAACTGGGTAACCCGGAGTATCCGGACATTTGGTCCGGAGTCTCCGGATTCAATCCGGAGTATCCGGACATTTTGTCCGGAGTCTCCGGGTTGGACCTCTCGGTTGGTTTTGGTTCCAGCTAGTCCGGAGTATCCGGACATTTGGTCCGGAGTATCCGGACATTTGGTCCGGAGTCTCCGGATAACCCGGAGTCTCCGGGTTGTTTGTCCGGACACTCCGGCCTGTACAAAAACGGGAGTAACGGCTAGTTTTCAAAAAGAGTATTTAAAGCCTCCACTCCACTCCAACGGCTAGGATCTCTATTGAGCTCATTCATAGCTGCATTCAAGCCATTCCTAACCATCTCTAAGCATTCAATAGAGCCCCCACTTCCTCCCACCAATTAATTTGGTTGTTGATCCTTTTGGTGAGGAGAGGAAGAAGCAAAGTGCTAAGTGCATTCATTTCATCCTGTTGAGCACTAGTTCATCCTCCAAGCGATTCCTCGTGGTGCTATTTCTCTTGGAGGTTGAAGGTCTCCTAGACGGCTAGGAGTTACCGGGAGCTACCAACTTGTGTGGTGAGCCCCGGTCGTTTGTGAAGGCTTGTCTCGCCTCCGAAAGGAAAGAGACAAGAAGTGAAGCCGGCGAGTGCATTTGTGCAACACCGGGAGGAAAGCGGGTTGAAAGAGACCCCGGCTCAAGTGTGACCGAGCCACCTCAACGGAGACGTAGGATTCCCTTCAAGAATCCGAACTTCGGTGAAAAATCGCGTCTCTCGCTCTCTCTTTTTCTTCCTAGACTTGCTTGTTTGGATTTGATTGTGTAAAGTTAGATCTAGCTCTTTGCTTAGCTTTAATTCAAATCCTGTCTAGCAATTGTTCTAGGTTGCTCTTGCATTCTATTTCTAGTAGTTTGTTGCGCTCCCGAGCCAGCTAACCCGGAGAGTCCGGACTCAATACCGGACACTCCGGACAAGCCGGAGTATCCGGACCAAAACCCGGAGACTCCGGGTTGACCAGCTCGGCCCGTTTTATTCCGCTACGTAAATTTTAATCCGCCTATTCACCCCCCCTCTAGGCGACATCGTTGGTCCTTTCAACGCCGCTGGTGGCGCCCACGCAAAGGGCTGCTGAGAAACAGGAGCAGCCATCATGTGCACCGATCCTCTGGAAGACGCCGCTGGAGTGGGAGGAGAAGACGCCGCTGGAGTGGTGCCACCGTCTCCCACTTGATGATGCTACCGGGATTCATCCGGCAGACTCGTCCCATGTGGCCGGGCTTGCCACAGTGGTTGCAACTCTCGGTCCAACCACACTCTGAAGCACGGTGCTCACCACCGTACTTGAAACACTTCATGCCCTGCCTAAGCACAGGACGAATAGCCGCTCGCGAAGAAGACGACTGGGGTGGCCCCATCTTAGCCCCTGAGGAGGAGCGCTGTCCCCCTTTGAATTTCTTGAAGGTGGGTCGCTGAGAAGACCCACCTCCTCCACCAAAGGTCCTCTTCTGGCCCCCGCCTGGGGCCGCAGGAACCCCTGAACCACCCGGGTTTTGCTTATCCCGGGAGAGCTCCAACTCGAGCTCCATGCCCTTCGCCTGCTCCACTACGGAGCAGAAGTCACGAGGGACAGCCACCCCCATGACAACTCTGAACTCCTGGTTGAGGCCCCTACGGAACCTCCTCGCCTTCTCACTGTGCCGCCACGGTAAACGCAAGCGCACCACGCTGTTGAACTCCACCTCATACTCTGCCACCGACCTCTTTCCTGGGAAAGAGTCGTGAGTATGCTCCATCCTCTCAAGAAAAGACTCGGGTAGAACTTGGCTTGGAAGCGAGCCACAAAGTCCTCCCAGGTGATCGACCAAGATCGGGGCTCTAGCGGCCAGTAACCCCCTCCCACCGGATATCGGCTTGGCCTTTGGTGAAAGGCCACAAAGCGAGCCCTCTGGACCGAGATCAACTCTAGGACCCCAAACTGCCTCTCCATGTACCGCAGCCAATCTGCGGACTGGATCGGCGTGCCCGCTCCGTCAAAAGTGTCAAGACAGAGGGACATCCACTCCCGGAGACTCATCCTCGGTTTCGGCGCAGGGGCAACAAGCGGGGCCAGCTGCGAGGGAGGCACAACAGCAGGGGCTGCCCGCACCATGGCCGGGCGCAGCTCTGAATCTCCCTCTGCAGAGCCTGAACTAAATCATCATTGGCGGCGGGCACCCCCCGATCAGTCTTGTTGGAAACTCCTCCTGAGCTGGCCCACGAGCATTGAGCGAAACGCTACCCTCAGCAACAGACTCCTCAACTCCCTGGGAGCCTCGCCCCTGGCCTCCACGGCCACGGCGTCCATGGCCTCTACCCCTCGGCATGGCTGCTTCTGACAGACAACCATCCAAACACAAAAACATAAACACAACATCACACAACCA
Organism: Rhipidocladum racemiflorum; assembly: GCA_036346355.1. Taxonomy (NCBI): domain Eukaryota; kingdom Viridiplantae; phylum Streptophyta; class Magnoliopsida; order Poales; family Poaceae; genus Rhipidocladum; species Rhipidocladum racemiflorum. The sequence continues at coordinate 34,294,449 of CM070580.1, read as the reverse complement.
AGAACATAGATCAAACATCATCATAGACATATTCTTTATCACATAATCAAGCGCGATGCAATGATGAACCAAAACCCCATCCTACTGTGCAACCAAGTGTGTCAAATTTTAGATTAGTTATACCGCTTTTGCAAGTTTTAATGTTGCTATCCTATAACAAAGTTTTAGTTAGAACCTAATCCATGTTTCTAAGTTATTCCACATCATATTTTAGTTGCAACTTAAGGTATGACACTAAAAATACATATTCCAAGAACCTACAGCCCGCTCTGATACCAACTGTAACACCCCGGTATTTATTATGCCTGAATGCTACCAAACATAAGCTAAACAACATCTAAATACCACATTTAACATGAAATTCCAGCAAAGGCGCATATGCTAAAAACCGAGATTTCGGCATCATCTCCTTTGTTTTAACATGCTACGATGAATCAACAATATTATAGCAATGTAAGGCAATATGAGAGACATCTAAAACAGCAATTATTAAAGACTTAACGGCAATATAAGTCTAACATCAAACACTTAATGTCTCCAAGTGTCAAATGAACAAATAAACTCTCAAATAGTAAAGCTAAACATTAAAGCAATGATCATCACACGCAATTTATTATCAAACTAATAGAATGACTTGTGGAATCATTATGGTGAAGCTACGTGTGTGCGTGTGACTATTTCCCTTCCCCGCATGCCGATCTCATGGTACCTAAAACAACAAGAAAACACAAGCGTGAGTTCGAAACTCAGCAAGCATATTGCAATGGACAACAAGAACATCAACATGGCAATAACATCTCCCATCATGTAAATCATCTTATTCATAAACACTTAACATTGTCATCATCAATATGTATGCGATGTAATGCAATGCTCATGTCTCCTTGGAAACTCATACCGGTATGGTTGAGTACACACCCGTCGGTGTGCACCCTCTCCCCCCTTCCATCCCGAAGATGGAGGGTGCCTACTCCTATTCCGTTCACCGCGGTGAATGTAATCACGATGTAGGGCTTACTCATTGGCTCTCCGGATTAGTCATATCTTTCTCACCGACCTTTCCGGATTAGATATTGACTTTCTCACCGCCCGGGCCATGTAACATGCCATGTATGCAAGCATGCCAACATCATATATAACTCATATATTACCACATGGCATCATAACATTTTAAACATGCTCATCATATCATAGCAATCTTTAAAACATGGCAAGTGATCATATATCATGTAGACAATTCCATCTAATCTCAACATGCAACCTACAACTCGCTATCCATCACAACACACTTGCCTCAACCACGTGCAACGGATTGGCGGGAAGTAGAAGGCACTCCCGGGGTCGCACCACCTGCACATAGGTATCACACACTCACAATCATAACCACAGAACAGTACGCAAACCCTCATCTACCCCGACATTGCCAACCACTCGCAAAAACCTAAAAACAGAGGTTCTGTCCCGGTGGGACAGCAGCCTTGCAAAAGGCATAACTTGGGCTCTGGGACTCCGAATCAATTAAACGAGTACATCCTCGCGTAGCTTAGGAAATTTCCCAACTTTCTCTAGGCATAAGGAAAGATTGATTCGGCCTCTAAAGTTGTTTAATCTACAGATTACCGAGATCTGTTCCAATCGCGTCACAGATTTTAATACGCTCGGTAAGACAGTCATAACTTTCAAACGGCTGGGCGGAATTTAACGTTCTTTATATGCACGGAAATATAATGAAATTATCTACAACTTCTTAAAAGTCCGTACAGTCAGATTCGAACTCTAAATTGGCGAAAACAGGAACCCTAGGTCGACTGCTCATGCTGTCCCAAAACAGAAACGTGGCAACGTCTAGATCTAACCCAAATTACTCCAATCCAGCACCACCAATTGATCTAAAAACTTGATAATCACCTTAATAACAGTACCTAGATCAATCCCAGGGAACCCCATGATCATACCTTTGCCCGACGAACGAAAACTCCAATCGATCTCCTCTCCAATCGATCTCCTCGCTCCTTGCTCCTCGCTCTTTGGATGGATCCACGAGGATGCAGGGGTGGGGAGGCCACCCTAGGGCAGCAAGGGGGTGGAGGAGAGGTGGTGGGGAGGTGGAGAGGTGGAGAGGGCAAGGGCAAGGGGGCGCACGGCTAGGGGGATTGGTGGGGGCGCACCAATGGGGCTATGGGGCGCAAGGGGGCAGGGAGGGAGCCCTTTTACCAGCCCCCACTCTGAATCCTAGTCCTACAAGGAGTCCTAATCCATCCCACCAAAGCCCACAACCCCCCCTTTAAGGCCCAAAATCCCCCGGGAAGGCCCAAAATCCCGGAAACGGCCCGAAAACGTTATAAACCTCCAAATCCTATGGTTTTAACCTTATTTCCACATCTCATACTGTTTTTGACCAAATCATGCACATTAAATCAGGTTACGACACTCCGTGGTGTCACAAAGCTATGCATGTAGTCAATAGACTTGCATTCTGTGCATAACTTGCTGAGTGCTTTATGTACTCTCCTCCTTACAACAATTCAAATACCAGTTGAGGAATATTTTACGCCAACTCTGGAGGAGGAGTTCAGGAGGAGCCAAACAATTAGGGTGTGAGCCTAGTCGGTTGCTTGTGGCAAATTGCGGGCCTCTGTGTTCACATGTAGTGAACACGAAAGTCTTACCTCATAGTCCCATTCATCAAGATGAATGGGAGCGAGACAGTAAGAGTGGGCACCTTCCACAGGATGGAAGGGACGTGAGGGTGCATACCTACGGGTGTGCACTCGGCAGTACCGGTACATGCATCGAAAAGAGCATTCATGTCGCATTGCATCCTAACGATGATTTTGAGTTAAATGGAAATGTGTACAGTTGGGATCGAGTCGTGGACTCATCAAAAATGATTTAAAGAGGTATGTATAAAAATTAAGTGATGAAGTGAAAAGAAGTAAATATTGTTGATATTATTGTTTTATGAATTTGTGCATTTGGATAACAAATATGCTCTTATTGTCGATTTGTTTGTGTTAATTGGTTTTGTGATGCACTTTGCTGAGTCTTGGACTCACGCTTGTTTGTTTAATGTTTTTACGTACCCTGAGGGCAGCTCACCGGGTCAGAAAATAGCGTCATGTCACTCACTTTCATGCCATGTTCAAATAGTAGATTGGAGGAATGTTACACTTTGATAATTAGTTGAATTCATTGTGTAATCGTGTTGTAGCTAGGTTTAATTGATGATTGTTGATCTTATGTTTAGATAGTCATGATGGTTGATTGATTCCATGACTTATTGTTGTAGTTGCTATTAGATTGTTGATTGTGATCTCTTTGCCTACTGAGTGGATGTCCATTTAGCAGGGGAGGTCTTGCCGTTTGTTTAGAAAATTTAGATAGGTTTTGGTAGCACTTCGGGCACGTGAGGTGCCAGGGTGTTACAATTTTATTTAATTTTTTCACTTGAGTTTGATCTCTATTTTTGGTATTTATTTATTTATGCATTTCGCGAGCGAGGACTCAACTCAAACTCAAGGTCCAGATCAAGAGCAAAGGATATTCCAGGGTAAGTTGTACTTTGACCATGTTGAGCCTATGTTTTAAAAGTTATATTGTTTCAAACTATTGCATGCTAATTCAAAGTATAACTATTTCAATTAAATTGGGATTAGTTATTCATCCTAATGGAACTTATGTCTACCTTGTCATTTGTATTCCATGATTCATTTGTCACCCTATAATGGTTCCCTATTAGCTGGTAGCTATTAATTGCCTACGTGGAATGGTTAGAACGTGCTAGCTTGCTTAGCCATGCAACGGGCTATTGATATCATTTTGAGAATACAAAATTAATCTTGCTTAATGAAATATGGAGTATGTTTATGAAAAGGATGTGTCTGGTGTTGTTACACAATGTTGTTGATGGCACATGATGTATGGTAATCAACTGGGGTGATAAAATGATTTAGACTGGGGCAAGTGGCAAGAGTTGTGAACTTTGGTGGGATAGTGTGGCATTTGGGCGGTCGGATTGTTATTTTGATGAATGAAAGTTAATGATATGGACAATGATTATTATGAGTTTTGGGAAGTGTTGCCTTAGTCAATTAAGGACTTAACCTTGTAAGCATTTAAACTAGGCCAAACATACAACCACATGTCTGGTATAGGACAAACCTAGTCGATTAATTTGTGATATTTAGATTTATGTATTGTCATGGTGGTGTGGGTTCCGGGTGTACGGGTAATCTCACATGGCACAAGGAGGGGGGGCCTGATAGTGGTAACCAATCCCTTCAGTGTTGAAACCTCATCGGCTAGTACTGGGTTTAGATAGACCATTTTAAAAATGCTTTGTCATGATCTCTTCATCGCACACCTAAGAAAGTGTGTTTATCGAGTGGCAATATGTGATGATTATGTATTGTGGGTAAAGTGTATAACCTCTGTAGAGTGTAAATCTATTGGACAATGCTCGAGAATTACAGTTAAGGGTTAGATTTTGATAAAATTAAATTGGGAATGGAGGCAACGTGCCTATAGAAGTATGAAATTGATCTAAGGATGTGAGTCAGTTTATTTGAGAAACAACTAAGAAATTAATTATTGCTATTATTTGTTTTACTAATTTTCATTCTATTTATGTCATTCATTTGTAAATGCTGCTTTATTGCAAAATAACCAATTCAGCCATTCATTTATAATAAGCCATGCATGTAGTGTAATAGACTTACATCCTATGCACAACTTGTGTACTCACCCCCTTGCAATAGCTAAATCACTAGTTGAGGTGAAGTCTACACCTTCGATAGAGGAGGAGTTTCATGAGTAGGCGAATATCTAAGAGTTGAGCCTTGTCAGATTATTGTGGCATTTTGATGGGATTCATCGATGTTCTTTGTTCCGCTACTGTTAATTATTTTGAGTTCAAACCATCGAGGCCTCACATGTGTATGGTTGCCCTTAAGGTCAACAAGTTTATATTTAATATATGAAGTCTTTGATTATATTTCTGCTATGTATGATTGTGATATATTTATCTATGTTGATATTGTGTGCACTAGCGTAGAATACACAGAGGGTTAGAATTTGCATATCAGATCCCGACAATAATATGCAGGATTAAAGGACACTTCACGTGCGATTAACTTACGTAGTTCAAACTTATGTACGTCTTTAGTAGATTTAATTACGTGCTGTCGGTCGAATTCGATGTAGTGTAGATTGATGTAGTCAAACAATGTTGATCAGACTCGGTGTAGCTTCGTGATGAAAACATGATGTAAAAAGATGATATCTGTCTTGGATCAACCACGATACACAAATAGAATAGCAAGCATAAAATAGGGACACACACAGTATTGGGGGGCAAACTGTTTTCTCTTTATTAGATTGATTATCTTGTACAAGGAGGTGTCATATTTATAGTAGACGCCTACAAGAGATAGACTTAAATTCGTTCACGATGAGACAGAATCCAACCATGTATAAATCATTAGAATTTAGAGTCCGATTATATCTCAAGAAGTACATATATTTTCACTGAATCGATTAATTGAATCCATTCTCATCTCGTGCTAATTACACCAGCTAGATGCAGTTATCACAAAGACTGATCGCAACAAAAAAAGTTGTCATGCACAACATATATGGTGATGTTTGGTTGCCTGGATGAGCCTGGATGGGATATGGCCATCCAGGTATTTGGTATCATCCAATTATTTGGATGCATGAATGACTTGGATGGGGATATCCAATTATAAGGAATATTCCAAGTAGATACCGGATGGATTGATCCCACAAAAAACACCGGATGAGCTCGTCCCCTCACGTATGCGCTCCTGTTTTGTCACCTCTCTCCGGGCGTCCCCCAGCCACAACTTGCAGGCGGTAGGCGTAGCGGCCGGAGGGTGATGGCACATTCGGAGGTAGGCGCGGGGCGGCTCAACCGGAGGGCGGTGGCAGATCCGGAGGTAGGCGCGGGGTGGTGCAACCGGAGGGCGGCGGCAGATCCAGAGGCAGGCGTGGGGTGGCGTGACCGGAGGGCTACGGTAGATTCGGAGGTAGGTGCGGGGCGGCGTGATCGGAGGGCGGCGATAGATCTAGAAGTAGGAGGGGAGGTCAGCGGCCCGGAGTGGCTTGAGGGCGGAGACTCGGCCGGGAGGGCGACGACGGCGACCAGAGCAACAGGAGGGCGGTGGCTGAGAGCGGTATGAGGGCGTCGACCGAGCGTCGGCGACTGGAGGGGAGATCTGACCAAGAACTTTGTTTGCATCAAGTTGTCCTCCACAATATGGTATATACATCAAGTTCTCCACAATTTACTACAGATCTATATCTTCTTCTACAATATGGTATAAATCGATTTGCTATATTAGATAACTCTTTTAAAAGCTACATTAGAAAATTTTCAATTTGCACATAAAAGACTACTTAAAAGGTATGCTTGTCATTCATGGTACAGACATTTTCAATTTGCATATCAAGTTCTTCCTCTACAATGTGGTATGCTGGTCATTTATGGTATACATATTTTACATTGTAGATGGACAAGAGGAGAAAAAGAAAATTTTTGATATTGGTGGCTGCTGCATATGTTGCTAATTTCTTTGGTTGCATTATGTATCAAGTCTAGAAAAACAAAGAGAGAAAGAATTGCATATGGCCCAATGGATGAAAGGGACAAGATAAGAATAGACTACCTAAAAAATAAAATTTGAAAGAATGATGTAACTTCTGTGAACATGCTAAGGCTTGGAAGAGCACCTTTCTTCCGGTTGTGTACACTTTTGAGGGATCGAGGCTTGCTTCGAGACACCATACATCTATGTGATGAGGAGCAAGTTGCTTCGAGACACCATACATGGGGTTGATGAATACATTTTACCGGAGACCAATTGGCCATCTAACCCCATCCCCGCTTCCTCACAAATTGGGCAAGCAAGTGACCATAGATTCATGGTTGATTTTAGGTAGGGAATTGCCGATCACATGTGGGAAGATCGGCATAACCACTATGGCAATTAGATATGCTATTTGTAATGTTGTCAAGAACTATCTATTTGTAATGTTGTTGAGAACTCCTTTTTATTTATAATGTCGCGAAGAAATATTTATTTCTAATGTTGATAAGAACTATTTATTTGTAATGTTGCGAAAAACTATGGTTGCTAGTTATGTGTGTTTACTTTTGGTATGGACCGAATCAAAGATCCTTGTATGTCTATTTAAGAAACTTGGTGTATATTGTGAGTTAGAAATTTGGTGTATTATGTGGTGAAATTTGGTGTATTATGTGGTGAAATTTGGTGTATGTAGTTGGCGAGAAATTTGTTGTATGTTGTGGGTTGAAATTTGTTGTATGTTATGGTGAATTTTGGTGTATGTTGTAGAGCTGAAATTTAGTGCATGTTGTGGTGAATTTTGGTGTATGTTGTAGAGCTAAAATTTGGTGTATGTTGTGGTGAAATTTGGTGTATGTTGTGGGCTGAAATTTGGTGTATGTTGACAAGAGGCTCATTGCTATTTCTATTCCAACATTTTTCACTTGTTATGTCACTTGTTAGGTTGTTATGTCATTGGTATTATTCCACGCAATAACATTTCTAATTATGTCATTTGTTAGGTTGATTTGGCACTTCAATTCAATGCTGCTGAAATTTATTGCATGAAGAGGTAACCTCACCAAGAGATCATCATAACTAGCTAATCCATTCTCATCCATCCAACCAAACAAAAAAAATTAGCTCATCCCATCCATCCTCATCCATCCAACCAAACAAAAAATTAGCGCATCCCTATCTACCCAACCAAACAGCTACCTGGATGGATTCATCCTATCTAGATTGGATGGCCATATCCCATCTAGCCTCATCCAAGCAACCAAATGCACCCTATGTGTAGCGGTCAAGCAGAGCAACTTCAACTGCCCTATAGAACAGGATTTATATATGCTATTCAAGTTGGCATGCATATTGCATATGATATGCATGCTGCAGTTGTATGCTCATTAGGACTGTAAAAAAAGCTCAAGTTCTATTATAAACTTGTGAGTTTTATCAAGTTGAGATTAAATAGCCCATGAGTTTGATAAATTTATGAATCACTTATTAAATATTACAATATGTTAATTCTTATCGACTTTACTCGAGCTGAGATCGAGCCTAAGTTTAATTTTGGATCCCAATTTAGACTCGCTCGAGTTTGACTTAAGCTCTTATGTACCAGAGGGTAGACTGGCTTGAGTTCGACTCGTTTACAAGCCAAATGCTGCAGGAACATTACCATGCTGTTTTTTTCTCATTGATTAATTGATTAATTAATTAATCAGTAGCCAGCTTGACCTGTAGCACTATATATTTAATGAACAATTCAATATAGTACTACTATGTATTGTTGGTGGTTTATAGGGTGTACTCGTTCATTAATGGAGAGAACTGACGGGTGGTCAAGACGCCGAGTGAGGTTAGTGTACCCACAAAAATACTGAGTCTCTACAGACTGCATATTCACTCCGGATCCGTGGTCCAATGGTAGCGCGTCTGACTCCAGATCCATATCCTGATCTCGGTCTCTCTCTACGAAGACTTTTCTGTACAGTGGTATATACTTGCACCTTCAATATATAATTTAAATAAATGTATTATACTCTTTTATCACTATCGGTATACTTTAATAATAATTCTAAGATACTCTAATGTGGTATGGTTGAAATTTTTTTACTAAAACCCATTATTTTTTATTATATAGCCTTTTTCATATAAAAAAGGAGGATATACACACATTATATTATAAAGAGTGGACTTTGATAAAAAAAATTTCATGGAAATCACTTTGGAGTATTATATAATCAATATTAGAGTATACTCAAAATGATAAAGAGGTATAACAACATTATTTAAGTATATTTAATTGACAGTCGGGTCTTGGTGTTCAATTTGTGCGATCACCGTTACAACAACAGAAAAAAATGTACTCATGTAGCTGCTTATATACTCCCTCCGGTCTTTAAAAAACTAACGTAATATTGACATATTTTTAAATATTTAAATTAGATACATAAAAATTATTTATATAGACTTGTCTCCAGATGTACTTTTATAATATTATAATTTTATTAAATTTTATAAATATATTATAATAAAAATTAGTGGTTAAAATTACGTTTTAAAGATCCTATTGATATTCAAAATATCAACTTTTGATGAGTGGAGGGAGTACTTTGCAGCCAGCCGAGCCGACACATGCATGCAGGTCAATCTATTTTCGCCCATTGTCTCTCCAAATTAACTGACGATACAACTGGCTAACGCAGAGCACAAATACACACACAAATGAAATGAGACACCATAAAGTCCGGGCTCTATAATTTCAAATACACGAATTCAAATTAAATTTGAATATATTTATTAAAAAATTTAGCTTTAGGGGTATATACGTACCGATCTATAACAATTCAAGTGAAACACATACCTTTGAAAAAAAATACTTGAATTGAAGAATTTGAACAAATTTAGATCGCTAGTTACGTAGGCGTGCACTGTGCATGCGCGCTACTTTCGGTCGGCCCCGAGAAAATTACTACGGGTCGATCCTCCAAATGGAGATCACTGTCCTATTACCGTTCGATCGTTATCCCATACTGATGATAAGAGGTAGGTTGACCCTGTAGAAGTGGTGTCCCTCTCGGTGCCGTCGCCGGTCTCTCGCTTCCCCACCGCTCAACCACGCGGGGAGCCTTTAATAGTTCCGTCAGTTTGGGCTCCATGCATATCATGTGCGTGCATCGCTGCATGCATGCGGCAGAGACGGCTCGGCTGGGCCGGGGCTAGATCCAACCAACACTTTGTTTTCGCTCGTAAATGCAGTGCCTATACGCACACAGCACTGGAGGCAGGCAGTATTATATAACATAATGTCAGTTATAGCCAAAAACGCACACGGCACCCTCGCGGGACTGGAAGCTTTTATAGCCTGTGATCTTCTGCTTCTTATCCTTCTTTTTTTTTTAATCTTTCCGGAAGATTTTTTAACGCCCATTTTTTGAGTGTGGTAGTAGCAGTATTTATTATTGTCAATTTCACCTCTTTTTTTGAGACCGGATGGAGTAATCAATTGTATTGTGAAAAAGAGGGCAAATTGGCATGGATAGATAACAGCATGCAGTCTACCATGCACTAAGAGAAAAACAGGTGATTGGCTAAAACACTTGCTTATGCAATACTGAAACACGTGAGTTAACGTAGAAATGTATGCATGCACACGGTACCGAGGAGTATAGAGCGCGCTAATAATTGATTGGTCCAAACCAATCTGCACGTGTGTACGTACCTCAATCTTAACGTAGTGCAGATGCTCCCACCGAAACTTATGCACTTTAATTACGTCTCGGCGGAGCATACATGCAAAGAGGCTACCATTTTTCCCTCCCAAACCTCCACATGGTCGATGACATATATGTTAGTACGAGTTAAATCACCAGCGTGTCGCCTTCGACGTCGTTGATCCAGCCGAACATGTCGAGGTACGGGTTGGCCATGCTCTCCGGCGGGTACTCGTCGATGCACTCCGCCCACACGCCCTTGTCGGCCATGTCACCCTTCACTTCCCACATGCAGCTGTTGCACTTGAACCCCGACCCGAAGGTCACCATGAGAACCCTGTCCCCTCTCTTGAGCCGCCTCTTCGCCTCCATGTACGACAGCACGTACCACAGGCTGCTCGCCGACGTGTTCCCCCACCGGTGAAGCGTCATTCGCGGCGGCTCCACGTCGTCGTCGTCGAGGCCCAGGCTCCGCTTCACCGCTTCGATCACGGCCGTGCCGCCGGGGTGTAGGCAGAAGTGGTCCACGCCTGTCTTGAAGTTGATCTTGGGGCCGTCCGACTTGGCTTGCATGTGGGGGAGGAGCTTCTTGCAGAGGAGGTTAGCGACGAACCGCGCGAGCTCGGACAGAGGGAGGATGCGCGGCGCGAGGGTCCGCAGGTTCACGGCGAAGGCGCGGACGGCGGCCTTAGGGAGGGCCTTGCTGAGGCTGATCCCGACGGAGCCGTCCGCGTCCTCGCGCTGCCACGCGCACGCGTGCGCGTCGTCGTTGGCGGAGATGTTGGCGCGCACGAGGCAGCGGAGCTCCATCTTGGCGCGCCCGCTGAGCGCCGGGTCGTTGGTGAGCAGCACCGCTGAGCCGCCGCAGCGGAACAGGCAGTTGGCCAGCATCATGGACTTGTCCGTGCCGGAGTACCAGTTGGGCGCGATGGACTCCGTCGAGACCACGAGGGCCAGCGACTTTGGCCTAGTCCGCAACGCGTTGCGGGCGAGGTCCAGCGAGACCAAGCCGGCGCTGCACCCCATCCCGGAGAGGTTGTACGCGGCGACGTCCTCGCGCAGGCCGTAGCGGTGCATGATCCTGGAGGTGAGCGAGGGCGCAGAGCAGAACATGGAGACGTTGACGACGAGCACGTCGACGTCGCGGGGCCTGAACCCGCTCTTGGCAAAGAGCTCGGCGATGGTGCCGTCGATGAAGGCGTCCATCTCGTCGAGCGCGTCCTGGTGGGTGGGCGAGTCCTCACGGCCGGCGAGGACGTTGCGTGGGCAGTAGGTCTCCTCGCCGATGCCGGAGCGGACGATGACGCGGAGGAGGAACCGGTACTCGGGAAGTCCGAGCCGATTGTTGCGCTGGATCACGTCGCCGGCAACCTCCGTGCTCACCTTCCGGTCGTCGTCCGGCCTGTGGCAGGCATAGTCCAGGAGGTAGCACCGCGAGTGACGGAGCCGCGAGGCCGCCGCCCACGCCAGGTAGGCCACGGCGTGCGCCAGGAGGAGCACCGTGAGCAACGCAAGCAGCTCCATTGATCGATCCTTGCCGATGTGCCCTAGCAAGCAACCCAAGTGTGTACTGTATAGATAGCACACTAGCTACTAGCTAGCTATATGTGTAGTGGTTGTGTGTTTAATTGGGTGTGTGTCTGTGTAGCAGCGGTGGTGCGTATATATAGGCAGCCGTTGTGTGGCGCGCGGGTGTGATCAAGTGGAACGCGGCAAGGAAAGGGAAAGGTGGCGCGCGCAAACAATTTTTGTGGCTCATGAATCCGCCGATTTGGTCTCGGAGACGAGACGGTCTATGCCATATTGCGATGCAGACGCGAATTGTTAAGTTTGGACCATATATATGAGGCATGCATGTTTTGCCCTGCTTTATATATTTTCGGGATTTTTATTCAATCGAAAGTGATATATCACATCCAACCTGCTGTATTTTCGGCTTATTTATTTATCAGGTACTCCCTGTTCCCCGATACATATCATTGTAGCTTTTAAACTTTATTTTAAATACATGTTAATCTATAATTTTGAGTTGATTTTCTTCTTCTTTTTTTCTTCTATGCCTCTCTCCTTTTAGCTATTTCGAATGTAATTAACTACTACGCACGGAGTAGAGTAAGACACACCAGCTAAAGATACAATGAAGATGGTTAATACAATCTTTTATATAAGTGCCTTAACGGAAATATAATAACCTAGAATGATAGGGCATGCATCTGTTGTGCCGCTTGTTGTTTACTTAAAGGCCTTTTTGTTTTTACTAATTGATAATATAGTCATGGAACCCCTATTGGTTTGGGAAAAAAAATTCTCTGGGGCAGTCCCTGAGCATCACCCTTCAAGATGCTCTCCCATATTATGCCACCGAGCCAATATCTCAGATGAACTCTTCCCCTTCTCTTCTCCACCACCTAACTGTTGTGAATTCTAACTCCTTCCTGTCGAACTGCCATGGCTACTCACAAAGAGCTCCAGCATGACCACACGGTGCCATGCCCCTCTCGGATGCCATCATCAAGCCGTCGAGCTCTCTCCCTCGCGGTGTGGCCACAAATAGCACGTTTGGATCCTTCGCTCGGCTTGCCTGGCCTCGCTCAACTTGCCTCACCCGGAAAGGAGAGGAAAACCAAGGGAAGGCAAGCTGTTTGGTTCCTTGCTTTCCTTCCCATCCTCACCTTCTTTTCCCTTCCTCCTCTCTTCCCAACTCCCGAGCTAGACTCATATATGGACCCCGATGGCGCAGAGATCCTCGATCCAGGCGCGGAGGAGCTCAATCCGACCGCTGTAACATCCCAAATTTTGCATTTCTTCAATTTATTGTGCCTTTTGAATTTTTAAGAATTTTTGGGGATTTATTGGAATTATTTTAAATTTATTTGAATTGAGCCCTCTCTTAAAATTATTCATATATTTAAAAAGTTTTGATAAATTTTTTTTGAAAATATTTTATTTGAGTTCAAAATGTCCTAAAATATTTTTTAGAATTTTTCTGAATTTTTTTCAGATATTTTACTATTTATTTTGACTTAATCTATTTTCTCAAATTATTTTAATTTGGAAAAGGCTAAAAAATTTCCTAAATAGTATTGGTCCGAAACCCACTAGGGCCAGCCCATCCGACCCAGCCCAACCCACACCGCAGCAGCCCAAACACGCAAACCCTAAGCCTAGCAAATGTGAGCCTTTGGATCTTGATTCGGTGGTTCGAATTTCGCCACGTGGTTACGTGACGTTGGCCATTGGATCAAGTCGGCATGGATGGACATGATCGTGCCACGTAGCCGAGCCGTGACCTCATCGGACTGCATCACCGTGGTGGTTTATCCGCGTTCAGTTGTGCAAATCACGAACGCCTAGGCCATTATTTAATGCACCGCCACGTGCATTAAATCTACCATTTCACGCTGCGCACATTGCCCTATACCTCACCGCCTTAGCCATCGTATTTTGAGCTCAATTTGTCATCATAGTTTTTTGCACCACCGCATTGGTCATCGACCCTGTTGGCCGCATCTGAGCCCGGATCTGGGATCTCTGTGCTGCACCGCTTCCGATCCATCGGTCATTGTCGTCGGTGAGCCACCGAAACACCGCGCGTGAGGTCTTCGTCTCCAACCTTGGTGAGTACCTCACCATCTAGCACCACTGAACTCTACTGCTCATTTGCATCCGTTCGATCTAGTTTGGAGGGTCGAGATAGCACCATGTGTCATCGTCTCGTGTTGCAACGTTGCCGTCGCATCGCCGTAGATTCGATAGAATCTCAGCCACTCGATTCGAGCTGACTCTCTAGATTCGGCCATGTGGGAAGCGTGTTAGTCTGCCACGTGTGCACGTCATCGCCGTTACTCTGTTGGATTTTGGCCTACCAATCTGAAACAAGCGTCCAGGATCACGCCGCGTGTCTCCACCGCTTCGGTTACTTGCACGCGCGTTCGCAACCATAGATCAAAATTGTGCGCATGCGATTATGCCACATTTCAAACCCAAATGCCATCACTGTGGGGCAGTGTTGCAGCTAATCGTGCGGGCAGCAGTTGAGGCATCGTGCGCCGGGTCCATAATGGATCGGAGCGATTCCATGGACTAAGCTCAGCCACACGTGACACGTGTTGTCACATGATTAATCCATGTGTCCAGTGACATCAGCATAACGTCATAACTAGGATTTTCTTTAGAAAAATATTTTGATCGAAATTAAAAATTCCAGTGACATCACAAATACTTTTTTCAGCACAAAAATAATTCAATTAATTAGTTTTATTCTTTTTATTTTATTTTAAATTTTATAGAGCTCGTTCTCCCTCATACGAACTTCGATTGAAATGATTTCAGAGCCTAAAAATTTACAAAATCATGCTATATTTAATGGTGAATTTTATTTGATTTTTGGAACTTAGTTGCTCTCTATTTGGTATTTATTTGGTATTCTTTCTCGTTACTCATCTCTACTATTCTAAAGCAGCACTTGGTGGCAGTGGTCCGTTCTTCCCACGTCATTAATTGCTGCTTAATTGCCCTGCTTAATTGCCCTACGCAAGAAACGAAGCGTTGCTTTAATTAGCCAGCTTTCGCAAGAAACGAAGCGTTAAAGATAGATGTTTGATTTTGTGAAATAATTTTTTTTATTTTGTAATCATTATTTTTCGTTATCAATTTTGTTTTTCGTAGCAACGCACGGGCATGTAACTAGTAGACATTAAAGTGCTCGTAGTGTCCGAGGAGGAATTGTTGACTCAAGAGCAAGGTTTGGAGCAGTAACAAGAGCTATTTGAAGGCAACTGGTGCTTTGACTATGTTTATCCCATGTTTTAAAAGTTACTTTGTTTTAAACTATTGCATATTAATTCAAATTAAAATGATTTCAATTAATTTGGGTTAGTTAATCAACCTAATTGCAGTATATATGCCTTGTCATTTGTACGCCATATTTATTTGTCGCCCTAAGATGATTAAATGTTAGTTGGATGTTATTAGTTGCCAACATGGGTTGCTAGAAATTGTTAGTGTGCTTAGACATGCAACGAGTCAATAATATCTTTTGGAAATGCAATTTAATATGATTATTGAAATATGGAATGTGTTTCTAAAAATGGTGTGCCACGTGTTTCCACACGAAGATGTTAAAATGTAAAAACATGTGTTGTTCTACATGTGACTTGTTGATAGCATGTGTTGCACAATAATCAAATGGGGTGGAAAATAGTTTAGACTATGGCAAGTGGCGAGAGTTGTGAACTACGGTGGGCCTTAGTGGCAATGGGCTGATGAGAGTAAGGGGGGTTGTGTGCCATTGGTTATTTCAGTGACTGGTAATTTTGCCTTGGTCAATTAAGGACTTAACTTTGCAAGCATTTTAACTGGGCCAAACATACAACCATATATCTAGTATGAGACTGACCTAGCTGACTAATTGTAATGTCTAGATTTTGGTACTATCATGGTGGTGTGAGTTCCGGGGTACAGGTAGACTCACATGGCGCAAGAGGGGGCCCCTATAAGTGGTAACCGTCTCTGCAGTGTTGAAACCTCAGTGGGCAGTACTGGGTATATATTGGGCATTGTAAAGGCTTTGTTATGATCGTTCATTTGCATACCCTTGTATAGCGAGTCACGGTAGATGTGGTGAGTTGACTATATCTTGTGGGTAAAGTGTATAACATCTGCAGAGTGTCAAACCTATTCGAATAGCTGTGTCTGCAGTATTGGACAATGCTTGGGGATTACTGTCAAGGGTTATATTTTAATAAAATAGATTTGCGAATGGAGGCAGTGTGCTTGTGGAAATGTGGATATTGGTTTAAGGTTGTGAGATGGTTTATTTGTGAAACAGCGGAGAAATTTATTATTGTTAATATTTGATTTACTTCTTTTCAAGCTACTTATGCTATTCATTTATAAATGCTGCTTTACTGCAAAACAACCAATTCGGTCATTCCTTTGGAATAAGCCATGCATGTAGTATAATAGACTTGCATTCTGTGCACAACTTGTTGAGTGCTTTATGTACTCACCCCCTTGCAACAATCCAAAACGCCGGTTGGAGAGGAGTCTACGCCAGCTCTTGAGGAGGAATTCCAGGAGGAGATGGTCATTTATGGTGCAAACCTTGTTACTTTCTTGTGGCAAATTGATGGGTTACTACGAATTTTCTTTTTCGTTGCAGTTTTACTTATGTTCCTTGTTCAAGCCCTATGTGGCATATTATTTTAAATTGATCATAAGATCATTCAATAGGTGAAATTTAATAGATAAAGTCTTTATTTATATTATTTTTGCTATGTATGATTGTGGTATTCATCTATGTTGAGGCTGTATGTACTAGCATGATCCTGGACTAGTGCAGAATACACAGAGGGTCTAGATTTGCATATTCGGGTCCCAACAACCACACATGAGCTCTATTCGGGACATGAGCAGGGTTTCAACGGCAGAGGAGTGCAGGGGCTTCGCTGGTGGCCAAAGTTGAGCAGGGTGGCGGTGGTCGAGGTGAGGACGTAGGATCTTGCACGTGAGAGAGAGCCGATTTGGCTCACCTCACATAGCAAGCTTTTCCTTGCTGGGGTGAGCCAGTTTGCCTAGCAAAGAGAGTTTTTTGGAGACTACTAAACACCTAACCTTGCTGGGCAAGGAGAGACAAGGCCCAGCGAGGGATCCAAAAAATACCCAGCATCTTTTCTCCTCGATCATCATCTCCCTCGCCCACTCCCACTGCTCCTTGCTTCCCCCATCCACCAACGCCTGCACCATCGCCGCTCTTCCCAATCTCCCATCCCTTTGTCGCACCTGGGGCATCACCACCTCTTGCCTCCAACATTTTCCCATCCCGATTTGTTCACTTGAACACGTCCCAACTCACCCCCAAGACAAGTTCCCTCCAACAAGTGCCACTACCCCTACGTGCGCCATTGCCACCTTCCCACCCACCAATGCAGTGGTGGACTCAAGACAAAAATTTAGGAGGTACTAAATCGGTATTAAGACAATGATAAAATAATACAAATAAACCAAACAAAATAGAACCATCTAGTAACTATTGTGATCTAAAAGAATACATAATTAGAAGAGAAACAAAGTAAAAATGTGAAATACAATGAAGATAGTACCTCGGTAATGCCATAATGGTTAGTTTGTTCCAAAAACCCTTAAATATATGTAAATACCTACCAATACATCAAAATTAGCAATGTTAGTGATGCAATCATAAATTATGATGTGCAAATAGTTATAAGCATTAAGAAAAGAATGCAACATACCACCAAGCGCTAGCAATGAGTAGTATGAGTACGAGGCATTGGCATTCTACATTTCTTCATGCATTGGAAGCGTTTTATGATTTTTTCCATCATCAAGCCTTTTAAATATATCTGCTACTTTGTTGCGTAAATCTGTCTTGATAATATTCATTGCTAAAAAGACTTTCTACCAATGCCGTTGGCACTTGAAGAATTAATGTTAGCTTGATAAGGCGATATACTAATAAAAAAGTTCTATTTTTCCCTGTTTCAACCAACTTTTGAGCTAGCTTTGCAATATCACCACATCTATGAAATTCTACACTTCTCCTGATGTTGAGAATGAATGTTTGAAGTTGATTTCTTAACAACAGACGATCAGCCATGGTGAAGTCATCAATATATCTCAGCAAGACGAACAAGCGTAGCTACATCAAATATGAGAAAGAGTTTCTTGGATCAAGACAAGACATGCATTCCAGTAACTCTGAAGAAACTTCACTGAACCAATGGTTCGTCTCTGATGTAATGGCATCAATAGCAGCAATGAAAATCTTAACATGGTAATAATCAAAACGAGTCACCGTATGTTTTCTACGTGCAAATTTACCTCTAACTAGTATAAGCTCTTATATATTTGGCACATTAATCTCATTTGCTTCACAAAAGGTTTTGGTTTGTTGGAACAATGGCTCCCATCCATTACCCCTCATGTCTTACAAGTGTATTTTCACATCTACAAGCATACCCATGGCTTCAACAATAGCTTGATACTTCCTTTGCAAAGCAAGTGATAACTCATCTGTAATGCTCAATCAGTCTATCAACAAATGCAAGATGAGTGCAAATTCAAAACTTTTCATCTTCTGTATCAATCCTGGTGCTCCACCATAACTTGATGGTTGACAAGCTGTAACATCCTGGCACCTCACATGCCCTGAAGATCAACATCCGCATGCATAAAAACAACTAGAATAAGATTCTAGTAATTAAATTCAGCAACAACATAAGACTTTTAAACCACTAAAACACAAACAAAATATCATACTCTCAGTAAGCAATTCATCTATGATTAACAAAACAATTCAAATATTATTTCAGTAACATCTTAAACTTTCTAATCAATTACTAAGCACCAACTAAGAGATAAACATAAGGAAAACAATGAAATATAACCTTAGCAACTCTAAACATGTTGCTTACAATGGTTCTAATAAATAAACCAACCATGATAGATAGTTAGCAAGCCAAAGTCAAAACCAAAATGCCAACGACATGAACAATAAAAGAATAATAGCATAAAGGAACAATGAAGGATAATAAAAAAATGACTTTAAACCAAAGATTTAAAACCCTCTCAAGACAAGAAAATAAGTCTTAGCCCCACATGAACATTCACGAGATAAACCTTTATCCAGACATAACCAACGAGACAACCATAAACTTCCCTTGAAAATTAATTAGTCAACAACAAAGCATAATCAAAGACATAGTTCGCTAAGAAGAATCTATTACAATAAATTTAAGTATGCGATTGTCTAGTTGTGTGATACTAGGTGAAGAAGTGGTGCTACTCCCATTCCCATATGTCGATCTCATGGTACCTAAAAAAACATTAAACAACAAGCGTGAGTCCAAGACTGAACAAAGTGCATCATACCAAGAAAACAATACGTAAGCATAAATCATAGCATTTTAACTCATGTTCTGTAACCATACATGAGAAAAGATCACATCAATTTAATAATTTGTAACACCCCGGCACCTACAATGCCGCGAATGTCACCCAAATGATACTAGAAGCAACCCATAACACACAATTATGAATAAATTATAGCAACTACGCTAAATGTTTTAACCAAAATTTTGGCAGCATCTCCTTTGTTTTTCCATGGTTCGAAGCAACAATAATATTATCACATCATAATAGCATAATAGATGATATCTAAAACAGCACTAACAGGAGATAAAGCATCATTTCAAGCCCATAACATAACCTCCAACGTTTCTTGAACGAATATGAAGAGAACATTAAAACCAAGCACATAAGATAGCATAATCCAGGTTTAGCGCATTAAGATAATCATTACAACTACAAATGAGAGTGTGTAGTTGTCTAGGTAAATAAAACTATTTGGGGATGTGACGCTAACTCCCTTCCCCGACTGTCGAGTTCATGGTACCTAAAAACAACATAAAACAACAAGCGTGAGTTCATCACTCAGCAAAGTGTATTGCAATGTTACAAAAGCAATAACAATTCACATACATACTTTATGCCATTCACACATCATGAGGATCAACTCATAACATTCTTCATTTATGCTCTCATATAACATCATCATAAACATCTCAATAAAACATCTTCATATACATCTCATAGAACATCATAAGCATCTCATAAAACAACTTCATTCATGCAATGCAATGCACATGTCTCTTTGAAGCACATACCGGTATTGCCGAGTGCACACCCGTCGGTGTGCACCCTCTTTCCCCTTCCATCCCGTAGATGCAGGGTGCCTACTCTTACAGACTCGCTCCCATTCACGACTGTGGATGGAACTACGAGGTAGGTCTTTCTCAGTGGTGCTCCGGATTAGTCATAACTTTCTCACTGACCTTACCGGATTAGTTATGACTTTCTCACCGTCCTGGCCAGTCCTCATGCCATGAATGCACACATGCCATAACATGAATAAACTTGCATATGCACTCAATTCAACCATTGCATAGCCATAATTAGATACATATTCATCCTCACATCCATAACATAGCATTTCATAATCATCTACTCAATTCATATTCACTTAATCTCATTGAAGAATCAAACATAGCAAGCAAACATGTCAACGGTTAACTCGCATCATAACGCAAACATAATGCCATTCAAGTCACAAACATCACAATACACTTGCCTTCACCCACGCGGAACGGATTGGCGAGACGTTGAAGGCACTCCCGGGGGCACACCACCTGCACATAGGTACAATACACTCAAAACTTGCCAACAAAACCATACGAGAGCGATCATCTACAACAACTTTGCAACCCACTCCTAAAACCCGAAAATAGAGAATCTGTCCCATCGGGGCAGCGGGCTTCCAACTAGCATAACTTGAGTTCTAAAATTCCAAATCAAGTAAACAAGTACATTTTCTCGAAGCTTAGGAAATTTACTAGATTTTTCTAAGTATTTCCGAAGACCGAATCGGCCTCTAAAATTGTCTAATCTACAGATGAACACGATCTGTCCCAATCTCGTCATAGATTTGACAACGTTCGGTAAAACAGCCATAACTTTTAAACGGCTGGACGGAATTTAACGATCTTAGTGTCCAATTAAAGGTAATTGAATTACCTACAACTTTTTTAACATCCAGCCGATCAGAAAACGTATCTAAAACTCCCAAAACTCAAGCCCTAGGTCGGGGGTGCAAATCTGCCCGAGGACAGAACGTGGGACAGATTTAGAATCCAATCAAACCCATCTAATCATAGCATATAAACATGAACTCGGCACCTAGACCACCCCAAAAGAACCACGAGTCGTTACCTCTTCTCGAAGAACCGAGCGACGATGAATCCCTCCTTCCTTCCGGCCGCTCCTTCCTCCCGAACCGCAGCGAATCGCCGGAGATCTCCGGTCCGGCGATCCACCGAGCGAGGAGACGAAGAACACCGAGGAGTAAGATGGTGTGGGGCTGCTAGGGGAGGGGAGGGTGGCGGCTTGGGAGGGGAGGGGAGGTGGAGGCGCAAGGGGCATGGGGTGGAGGCGCAAGGAAGGAGGCTAGGGCGGCTAGGGTTGGAGGGAGGGGGAGGGGGCGCAATGCACAGGGCAGCAGGGTTTGCTGCCCAATATCTCCTCCACTTGGGCCAATTCTCCCCCACCTTCGGCCTACAATGGTCCCCCAAGGCCCAAGTTAGATCCCCCAAGGCCCAAACTCCCCCGGAAGGCCCAAATTCTCCCCCGGAAAGACCCAAACTCCCGGAAAAGGCCCAAAAACAAGATACAAAAGTCGTACCTTAATGCTGGAATCGAAAATGTCTCATACCGTCATTCCGTAGGTTTAGAGTTGCTAAGGTTATATTTCATTGTTTTCCTTATGTTTATCTCTTAGTTGGTGTTTAGTAATCTCTTAGTTGGTGTCTATTCCCTCTTATTGCATACGTGTGACACCTAAATTTGGCATGCCGCCGATTTGATTAAGATTAGTTTGGTATAATTGGTTTGTTAATGAATGTATTTGATTTAATGGACATAAAGCCAATACGATCTTATCGGCTCATAGCCGATGCTGATCCTAAATGGAAAATATCAAAGGAAAATGAGTTTGATGCGAGTAGTTCAGGAAATCGAATAGGACACAATTGAATCCGATGCAATAAGAGGGAATTGGGGCCGATACGGGCAGTTCAGGATGTGCATTGATTACCGTGCGCTTAATAAAGTGACGAAAGAACAAGTATCTATTACCTAGGATCGATAATTTATTTGATCAGTTAAGAGGAGCTGGAGTTTTCTCTAAGCTTGATCTTCGGTCATGATATCACACTTAAAGATTCGCACAGAGGATGTGCCCAAGACTGCGTTCTCGACAAGATATGGACATTATGAGTTTGCAGTCATGTCGTTTGGACTGACTAATGCTTCTGCATATTTTATGAACATGATGAATAAGGTTTTCATGGAATATCTGGATAAGTTTGTTATCGTATTCATAGATGACATTCTTATCAACTCCATGATAGAGGAAGAACATGCAAAGCATTTAAGGTTAGTTCTTGAGAAGCTTCGAGAACAGCGGTTGTATGCTAAATTTAGTAAATGTGATTTTTAGAAAAAGGTGGAATTTCTTGGCATGTAATGATGGCTAAAGGAGTTGCTGTTGATCCAAGTAAAGTAGAAGTAGTGTTGCTTTGGGAGCAACTGAAGTCGGTTACTCATATTCGTAGTTTCCTTGGAATGGCGGGATATTACCGTCGATTTATTAAAGGATTCTCGATAATTGCTAAACCTCTTACGCATTTGTTGAAGAAAGAGACGAAGTTTGCATGGTTGCTAGAGTGCGAGAAGAGTTTTCAAGAATTGAAGAAGCGATTAACATCAGCACCAATGCTAGTGTTGCCGAAAATTCAGAGTAGCTTTGATATTTACTGTGATGCATCAAGAAAAGGACTTGGATGTGTATTAACGTATAATGGCAAAGTAGTTGCATATGCTTCTAGGCAGTTAAGGCCGCATGAAGAAAAATATCCTATTCATGATTTAGAGTTAGCTGCTGTAGTGCATGCCTTGAAATTATGGCATCATTATCTCATCGGTAATAGTGAGATATATACAGACCATAAAGAGTCTAAACTATATCTTTACTCAGTCGGATCTTTATATGAGACAAAGGAGATTATTGGAGTTGATCAAGGATTACAATCTAGGAATCCATTATCATCCTTGTAAAGTAAATGTAGTGGCTGATGCCTTGAGTCAGAAGAGCCACAGTGTGAACATGCTTATTAGAGAAAACCATACTAAATTGTGTAAGGGATTTCAAAAGTTGAAGCTAGAAGTAGCACCGAAAGGATTCCTATCTACTCTAGAAGTAAAATCGACATTAGAGGATCAGATCATATATGGTCAAAAAGATGATGACAAGATCAAGAAAATTAAGTCCAAGATGGATGAAGGCAAGGCCAAGGATTTTAATCTGGATGATCAAGGTACTTTGTGGATCAAAGGTCGGATCTGCGTACCTAATAAAAAGGAGTTGAAGCAATTGATACTTGAGTAAGCTCATGACTCTAAGTAGGCTATTCACCCAAGAAGTGCTAAGATGTATCAGGATCATAAGGAAAGATTTTGGTGGCCTAACATAAAACATGAAGTTGTCAAAGATTTTAGTGTCCTAACATGAAACGTGAAGTTACTGAGCATGTTGCTTTATGTGATATATGCCAGATAGTGAAGGCAATGCATCGGAGGCCAGCTGGTTTGTTGCAACCATTGAAGATACCTGAATGGAAGTAGGAGGAAATCGATATAGATTTTATTATCGGTTGCCTAGAGTTCAGAGTGGATATGATTCTATATAGGTCATAGTGGACCTCTTGACCGATGTTGCTCATTTCATATTAGTCAAGACTACTTATTCAAAAGATCGTTTGGTTGAGCTTTGCATGTCATGGATTATAGGTTTGCAAGGAGTGTCAAAGAAGATATTGTCTGATAAGGTACCCAATTTATCTTGAGATTTTAGAATAAGTTGCATGAAGCCATGGGCACCCGTATGAATTTTAGTATATAGCTTATCATCCACAGACAGATGGTTAGACCGAAAGGGTCAATAAGATTTTGGAAGATATGTTAAGAGCTTGTGCTTTAGCTTATGCTACTTCATTGGGAAAATGCTTGTCATATGCTGAGTACAACTATAATAACAGTTATTAAGAAAGTTTGCAGATGTCACCATTTGAAGCATTATATGGTCGTCCTTATCGTACTTCGTTGAATTGGAATGAAATAGGAGAGTGTATTATCTTCGAACCAGGTACTCTATAGGAATCTGAAGAGCATGTTGCTATGATCAGAGAGAGACTAAAGATTGCTCAATCAAGACAGAAGAGTTATGCCGATAATCATCATCATGAGTTAAGTTTTGAGCTTGAAGATTTTGTGTATCTCACATTTACCCCTCTTAAAGGAGTTAAAAGACTTCACGCTAAAGGAAAGCTTGCACCTAGATATGTTGGTCCATTCAAAATCTTGAGCCGCAAGGGAGAGGTTGCTTACTAGTTGGAGTTGCCACAGTCATTAGCAGGAGTGCATGATGTGTTTCATGTGTCTCAGTTGAAGAAGTGTCTTCGTGTGCCAACAGAGAAAACCCCTCTAGAGTCAATTGAGTTACAAGAAGATTTAACTTATAAGGAGCACCCAATTTAGATTTTAGATACAGTCAATCGAAGGACCAGGAATATGTCAGTTTGCTGCTAAAGAGTTCAGTGGGGTAATCATTTAGAGACTGAAGGGACTTGGGAGCATGAAGAGAATTTTAAGTTAGAATTTTCTAACCTATTCCTTAGTTACCCCTGAATCTTGGGGTCGAGATTTTATTAAGGCGTGGAGGTTTGTAATATCCTAAGTTTTGTATTTCTTAGATTTATTATGCCTTTTTAATTTTTGTGAATTTTTTAGAATTTATTTGGAATTAATTTAAATTAATCCTTGTGTTTGAGTTATTTAAATATTTGAAAAGTTTAAATAAAGATTAATTGAACATATTTTATTTGAGTTCAAAATGTCTCAAAATATTTTCCAAAATTTTTCTAGAATTTTTATGATATTTTTACTATTTATTTTCTATAATTATTTAAAATAAGAAAATCAGTAAATAGTTAAAAGGCTTTTGGGATGAAACCCAATTGGGCCTAGCCCGTCAATCCCGTGCTGCCGAACCGCATGACCTGAACCACCAAAACCCTAGTGCGATTGTGACACCACGGAGTGTCGTAATCTTATAAAATGTGAATGTTGAGGTCAAAACATTATAAAATATGAAATCGGAGGTTAAAACTATACGCTGTGAGGTTTATTCGTATTTCCGGGCTGTTTTCGGGAGTTTGGCCTCTCCGGGGGAGTTCGGGCCCAAGGGGGATGTGTCGTGGGCCTTGGTGGGAGGATTTTTGGGCCCATGAGGGAGGGGGAGGCAGGATAACCTGCCTTGGGGGCGTCCTCCCCTTGCCCACATGCGCCCCACAACCCTAGCCGCTACTCCACCTCCTCCTCCCACTACCCAAGCCGCCACCCCCCACTTTGGCCGCCTCCTCTCCCCCTTGCGCCATCCCCTCCCCTCTCCACCACCCCTTGCTGCCCTAGGGAAGCCTCTCCACCTCACCACCCCGAATATCCGTCCATTGGAGCGCTCCGCGACAAGGAGATCCGGTGGATTTGGAGCGAGCAAGGAGATCGTGCGAACCGGGAGGAGATCCGTTGGTTTTTCGTTCGTCGGGCGAAGGTATGGCCCCAGGGATCCTTGGGGTTGGTCTAGGTACTGTTCTAAGGGTTAATATCATTTTTTTAGATCAATTGGTGGTGCTGTAGTTGGGTAGATTAGATGGGATCTAGAGTTTGCCATGTTCTCTGTTTCGGGCAGCATGAGCAGTCGACCTAGGGTTTGGGTTTTCGCAAATTTAGAGTCGGAATTTGGTCGGCCGCCTGTTGAAGAAGTTGTAGGTAATTTTAATACCTTTCAGTGGGAATAAAGAAAGTACAATTCTGCCCAGCAGTTTGAAAGTTATGCTCGTTTTACCGAACGTGTTAAAAACTGTGACGTGATTGGATCAAATCACGGTATTCTGTAGATTAAACCACTTTAGATTCCGAATCAGTTTTTCCATATACTTTGAAAAAGTTAGGAAATTTCCTAAGCTACGCGAGGATGTACTCTTTTAATCGATTCGGAGTCTTAGAACCTGAGTTATGCTCGTTGCAAGTCTGCTGTCCCGACGGGACAGAACCTCTGTTTTGGGTTGTGCGAGTAGTTTGCGAAGTCGGGGTAGAAGAGTGTTTGCGTATTGTTTTGTGGGCATGATTTTGAGTGTGTGGTGCCTATGTGCAGGTGATGTGACACCGGGGGTGCCCTCTACTTCTCGCCAATCCGTCGCCCGTGGTTGAGGCAAGTGTATTGGGATGGGTAGCGGGTTGTAGATTGCTAGTTTTGTTGAGATTGAAATGGAATATATGTTATGTTCACATGCCATGCTTTAATGTTTGCCATTGATATGATGAATATGTTTTATTATGTTATGATGCCATGTGTTGATGTACAAGATATCTATGATGTTGGCATGTTTGCATACATGGCATGATACATGGCCGGGTCGGTGAGGAAGTCATAACTAGTCCGATAAGGTCGGTGAGAAAGTTATGACTAGTCCGGAGCGCCATTGAGTAAGTCCTACATCGTGATTCCATCCACCGCGGTGAATGGAAGCGAGGAGTAGGTACCCTCCATCTTCAGGATGGAAGGGAGGAGAGGGTGCACACCGACGGGTGTGTACTCAACCATACCGGTATGAGTTTCCAGGAGACATGTGCATCGCATCGCATTGCATACATGATGATGATGATGATAATGATATGTGATCATGAATAAGATGATAGACATGATGTGAGTTGTTGTAGCCATGTAATTGTTCTTTTGTACCATTGCAATATACTTGCTGAGTGTTGAACTCACGCTTGTGCTTTCTTGTTGTTTTAGGTACCGTAAGACCGGCATGCGGGGAAGGGAAATAGTCACAATTCTACACGTAGCTTCACTCATTTGTTCCCACAGTCATTCAATTGGGTCTTGATAATAAATTAAGTGTGATGCTTATTGATTTATGATTTAGTTTTGCGTTTTGAGAGTCTTATTGTTCGTTTGGCTCATGGAGACATTGAATGATTGGAATTAGACTTATAATTATTGCTATTTTAGATGCCTCTTATATTGCCATATATTGCTATGCTGTTGTTGTTCCTTCAATTCATGTTAAAACAAAGGAGATGCTGCCGAAATTTCGGTTTTTAGCATTCGTGCCTTTGCTGTAATTTACATGTATTTGTGGTATTTAGAGGTTGCTTAATCTATGTTTGGTAGCATTTGGGCATATTAAATGCCGGGGTGTTACAGTTGATATCAGAGCCAGGTTGTAGGTCCCTGGAATGTGTATTTTTAGTGTCATGCTATAGGATACAACTAAAATGTGATGTGGAATAACTTAGAAACATGGCTTAGGTTTTAACTAAAATTTTGTCGTAGGATAGCAACTTTAAAACTTGCAAAAGTGGTATAACTAATCTAATATTTGACACACATGGATGCACAGTAGGAAAGGGTATGGGTATCGTTTCTTTACGCTTAAATGTTGTATTTAAGCTCTGATGTTGAATGCTTCATTTGATAATGCATGTTGCTATGCCAATGAGATAAATGATTGAATTGTTCTTGTTGTTGTGATAGAATGGGGTTATGGTGCCGAAGTGTTTCGGTCACCTCTTTTTGTTCATAGTAAGGGTGTGGTTTGACAGTGTGGCCGGTTAGCGTCATCACCGAAGAACTATTAACCCCTGTGGGAGAAGAGTGCTTATCCTTTCTGTCAAACACCGGGTAGTTGGCTTGAGTCGAATAGAAGAGTTCGTGGTGGATTCTTTCAGTTGCTCTTTACCGTTCTAACGGTCGGTTTAGATTGGTTTTCTTGGCTCTGGTTGATTGAAATCAAAAGAAAAGTGTTTGGAATTGGATTTTCGCGGAGTGTCCCTTCGGTGTTTCTTGGTTTTGTCTTTTTTGGGTGAAGACAAAGAAGAAGAGTTTTGTGTTGCGCGTCTTTTGGTCGCCTTTGGCTTTGACACCGGTTTTGTTGGTTGCCTTGCAAAGAAAAGTATAGTTTTGGTTCTTGTGTGTCTTACTCTGAGTTTAAAAGAAGTTATCGAAGCGCGTGCAAAAAGTTAAGTTGTGTCGATTTATATTTTGTGCCTTTGTCCGTAAAGGTTTACTTGATCGCTTGGTTCCCTCCGGTGGGAGTCTTTAAGATTGAAATGTGTTTTGGAGTCATGTCCCATTGCAACTTTGAGAGTCAAGTTTATTTGTGAGTTTTGGTTGAGTATTAAAAGAAAAATGCTGCAAATAAAGTAAGTATTCATTTTACTGAAATTACTTGTCAAAAGTGAAAATTGTTGTTTAGCATGTTATGTAGTATATAACAATGTGGTTTATGGAAATGATGTACACCTTAGTTAATTTGCGAGTTGAATCAATTAAGTGTAATTGTTACCTTTAGCTTAAGATTAAATGAACCTCTAGTGATGTAGAGTACCCCATAGTGGGAATGATTAAATGTGTTAATGTACATGCTTAGAATCTGTTGCTTTGCTTTAAAAGTTCTTATGACCCCCGATTATGTTTAACGTTTTAAACTCTGACGCATAGTTAGAACATTAAGATGATGTAGACTGCTGTTATTGTTAAAGAAACTTTGCTGGTTGTTTAAAGATGTTCTAATCTAACGGGTTAATGGAGAAATTTAATCGTGTTGGCTAGTGACTTTAATTTGGAAGTTGATTAGAGTTGCTATTTATGTTGTTGCAAACCATTAGTATATTTGGAAGTATGTAGTTGTGTCTCTACAATGCTAGTATTGATATCAATTGAGAAGACATAAGACTTATTGTTAATGATGTTGTTAAGGGCAGTGTTAATGCTAGTATTCAATCTATTTTAAATAGTTGGAGTATGTTGTGTGGTGGTAATTTTGTTATAACCTATGTATAGGGTAGCTAAAAGTAATGTTGTTGGTTGATGATTATGCCGATTATTGATATTGATGACTTAGTAGTGGTGGTAATTGTGTAGATTACTTGTTGGAAAATATTGTTAAAATGGATATTATTGTAACATTTTGTGATGGAGTGAACCATAGATGATGAACATGATGTAGAATTTTATCCTTAATGAATGTATGTCTTAGAATCATAGTTATGAACTCTGACTTGTAGAGATAATATTTACATGTTGAAAGTCATTGATTAATTGAATCAGTTCTGATTGTCGAAAAGTTGATGAATGGATGGTATAAAAAGAGTATAGGATGATCATGCTGAAAGATTTGTTGAAATACTATGTTTCAAACTTGGAATAAGATGTATTATGAGTTGGTGATCCGTGGGGATCATGTCAATGTAGTCTTGGTTGGGTGCCTTTTTAATAAGCATCATAAACCTTAATTAAAGGTGTTGGGAATGGTAACTAGAGAAAGAAATTGTTATGTAAATTTTGTTAAATCCGGTTGGACTTTCTCAATGAGTAAGTAGTGAATTTTGAAGTCTTTAATGGAAAGCGTAGTGGAATAATAGAGATGATTGCAATTATGCTAAGCTGGTGTTTAAAAACCTTACAATTTGGTTTGGTTGTTTGCTATCTTGGTTGAATGCTTTTGGTTAAAGTGTTCCTTATGTTGAGTTTCAGAGTTTTCCCTAAAACTCGTAGAAATTGGTGCCAATCTCTAGTTTTGGCGAATTTGTTTAGTTTGCGCTATGAGTATGGATTTTTACACCCAAAAGTTGTTGAGTGGATCGCGCTTCTTCGCGTTCGCACTGAATTATCTTTGGAATCATTATTTTAAAAGGAAGCAGATGGTCATAATGGGTTGTGTTGGAAACTTTTGAGTTAAGCCCTTGATGTGTAACTCTTTTTTGGCTAGAGTTGGAGTTATTTGGAAAATCTGTGTGGTGCTTGCAAGTGATTCAAAAGGTGGTTTTGGTGGATGTTTCATCGGTGATGCTGTTAGTGAAGTGTTCTCTTTTGGAAATGAGTTTCCCTTTCTCTTTGAGAAAATTTGTGGTGGTTGTGTGTGCAGATGTTTGACTTGGAGTTGATGTTCTTTTCCAAAAGGTTGATTGTGGTCAAAGTGCGAGGATTTGCAAGTTTAGTTCTTCAATTGACATGGGTTCTTTTACGACGTGATGTTTCCCTGTTAATGGTGTTGCCATCATAGTTTATATGAATTTCGCAGCCATCGATGTTAATTGTGTTTCAATCATGTGATACCGAGGAAGAAGTTTTTTTTTGTGAATGACTACTTGGTATTGTTTATAGATGTTTAATGATGAAAGAGTGGTGAGCCAGGTCGGTGAGAAGGTCATATATGGGTATATGACTAATCCGGAGTGCTCTTGAAAAGTTTGCATTCATGTCATGCATTGAGATTTCCATTGCTCTCTAGCATGAAAAGAAAGAGTGAATAATTTCTGTCATTTGGCTATGCTGTAAGAGGATTGGGTTTCCTTGTCTCCTTGAGAGTTATTACAGCGGTTGTGGATTCTTTCGATTGATCGAGCATCGGTTTTCTCTTCCACAATGTTGTTTTGGTTAAAATGGGATGTTTGGCTATGGTGAAAGGGAGTCGAGTTGTCATTGATTGTTGAGAACTTCTGTCAAGGAATTGTGTGGGGTCTCTCTTTTGGTTGGAGTGCTCCCCGATGCGAAATGTATCGCATTGATTTGAGATTTGAGTTTTTCCTTTGCGGCTTGACTTAGGAAAAAAAAGAAAAAAGAAAAAAAGGGAGTGGTCTTTGGATGTTGTCGAATCTTTGTTCCAAAGTGATTCATAGCGCTTTGGATTCAAGTTGATGAATGTGGTTCATCCGGCTAAAAGGGAGTTGCTTCTTGTTGGCATTCTCGTTTGAGATATGAATAGAAAGGCTTATGAAATTGTTGAGTAAATGGAAGATTATGCTCATGGGCTTGGTAGTTTTTGAGTGAGGAAATGTGAGGGCAAGACCCTCATAAAAAAAGGAAGAATCAGTTGTGGTTGATAAGAATCTACAACCCTAGCTTGGTCTAGGTGTAGAAGATTGGTTGTGATTCAAAAGGTGGTTATGATGGAAGCTTGTGATGTCAGTTCAAGTTTTGTTGAGATTAATGAGATGTGGTAGACAGGTTGAGGAGTGAAATTAAGGTTTGTGAATGAAGTTGAAAAGAGAAGTTGTACTCATTTCATCAGGTTGGTTGTGATAGTAGTATGAAGGGTTTGACGTGAGGGTTTGGGCATATGTAGTATTTTCAATTGAGCCCTTTAATGGGTGAAATCGAGGAATTCGATTGGGGAATTGGAAGTAAAGGTGGAACCGTGAGAGGATTGCACTCTGTTGAGCTAAATCAACATTTTCTCGCCAAGTGTTAGTTTTGAGAACTCGCTTGTCTTTTGTTCCGGTTTAAGTCTTTGTGTGAATGTTTTGGTGTTGCAAAGAAGTCTTTTGTCCCTTGGGGACTTTGTTGTTGATTTTGGCATTCTTCGGATTCGAGGTCGAATCCTGTTTAAGGGGGGAGAATGTAACACCACGGAGTGTCGTAATCTTATAAAATGTGAATGTTGAGGTCAAAACATTATAAAATATGAAATCGGAGGTTAAAACTATACGTTGTGAGGTTTATTCGCATTCCCGGGCTGTTTTCGGGAGTTTGGGCCTCTCCAGGGGAGTTCGGGCCCAAGGGGGATGTGTCGTGGGCCTTGGTGGGAGGATTTTTTGGCCCATGAGGGAGGGGGAGGCAGGATAACCTGCCTTGGGGGCATCCTCCCCCTGCCCACATGCGCCCCACAACCCTAGCCGCTACTCCACCTCCTCCTCCCACCACCCAAGCCGCCACCTCCCACTTTGGGAGCCTCCTCTCCCCCTTGCGCCATCCCCTCCCCTCTCCACCACCCCTTGCTGCCCTAGGGAAGCCTCTCCAGCTCACCACCCCGAATATCTGTCCATTGGAGCGCTCCGCGATGAGGAGATCCGGTGGATTTGGAGCGAGGAAGGAGATCGCGCGAACCGGGAGGAGATCCGTTGGTTTTTAGTTCGTCGGGCGAAGGTATGGCCCCGGGGATCCTTGGGGTTGGTCTAGGTACTGTTCTAAGGGTTAATATCATGTTTTTAGATCAATTGGTGGTGCTGTAGTTGGGTAGATTAGATGGGATCTAGAGTTTGCCACGTTCTCTGTTTCGGGCAGCATGAGCAGTCGACCTAGGGTTTGGGTTTTCGCAAATTTAGAGTCGGAATTTGGTCGGCCGCCTGTTGAAGAAGTTGTAGGTAATTTCAATACCTTTCAGTGGGAATAAAGAAAGTCCAATTCCGCCCAGCCGTTTGAAAGTTATGCTCATTTTACCGAACGTGTTAAAAACTGTGACGTGATTGGATCAAATCACGGTATTCTGTAGATTAAACCACTTTAGATTCTGAATCAATTTTTCCATATACTTTGAAAAAGTTAGGAAATTTCCTATGCTACGAGAGGATGTACTCTTTTAATCGATTTGGAGTCTTAGAACCCGAGTTATGCTCGTTGCAAGTCTGCTGTCCCGACGGGACAAAACCTCTGTTTTGGGTTGTGCGAGTAGTTTGCGAAGTCGTGGTAGAAGAGTGTTTGCGTATTGTCTTGTGGGCATGATTTTGAGTGTGTGGTGCCTACGTGCAGGTGATGTGACACCGGGGGTGCCCTCTACTTCTCGCCAATCCGTCGCCCGTGGTTGAGGCAAGTGTATTGGAATGGGTAGCGGGTTGTAGATTGCTAGTTTTGTTGAGATTGAAATGGAATATATGATATGTTCACATGCCATGCTTTAATGTTTGCCATTGATATGATGAATATGTTTTATTATGTTATAATGCCATGTGTTAATGTACAAGATATCTATGATGTTGGCATGTTTGCATACATGGCATGATACATGGCCGGGTCGGTGAGGAATTCATAACTAGTCCGGTAAGGTCGGTGAGAAAGTTATGACTAGTCCGGAGCGCCATTGAGTAAGTCCTACATCATGATTCCATCCACCGCGGTGAATGGAAGCGAGGAGTAGGCACCCTCCATCTTCGGGATGGAATGGAGGAGAGGGTGCACACCGACAGGTGTGTACTCAACCATACCGGTATGAGTTTCCAGGAGACATGTGCATCGCATCGCATTGCATACATGATGATGATGATGATAATGATATGTGATCATGAATAAGATGATAGACATGATGTGAGTTGTTGTAGCCATGTAATTGTTCTTTTGTACCATTGCAATATACTTGATGAGTGTTGAACTCACGCTTGTGCTTTCTTGTTGTTTTAGGTACCATAAGACCGGCATGCGGGGAAGGAAAATAGTCACACTTCTACACGTAGCTTCACTCATTTGTTCCCACAGTCATTCAATTGGGTCTTGATAATAAATTAAGTGTGATGCTTATTGATTTATGATTTAGTTTTGCGTTATGAGAGTCTTATTGTTCGTTTGGCTCATGGAGACATTGAATGATTGGAATTAGACTTATAATTATTGCTATTTTAGATGCCTCTTATATTGCCATATATTGCTATGCTGTTGTTGTTCCTTCAATTCATGTTAAAACAAAGGAGATGCTACCGAAATTTTGGTTTTTAGCATTCGTGCCTTTTCTATAATTTACTTGTATTTGTGGTATTTAGAGGTTGCTTAGTCTATGTTTGGTAGCATTCGGGCATATTAAATGCCGGGGTGTTACAGTTGGTATCAGAGCCAGGTTGTAGGTCCCTGGAATGTGTATTTTTAGTGTCATGCTATAGGATACAACTAAAATGTGATGTGGAATAACTTAGAAACATGGCTTAGGTTTTATCTAAAATTTTGTCATAGGATAGCAACATTAAAACTTGCAAAAGTGGTATAACTAATCTAATATTTGACACACATGGATGCACAGTAGGAAAGGGTATGGGTATCGTTTCTTTACGCTTAAATGTTGTATTTAAGCTCTGATGTTGAATGCTTCATTTGATAATGCATGTTGCTATGCCAATGAGATAAATGATTGAATTGTTCTTGTTGTTGTGATAGAGTGGGGTTGTGGAGCCGAAGGGTTTCTGTCACCTCTTTTTGTTCATAGTAAGGGTGTGGTTTGACGGTGTGGCCGGTTAGCGCCATCACCGAAGAACTATTAACCCCTGTGGGAGAAGAGTGCTTATCCTTTCTGTCAAAGACCGGGTAGTTGGCTGGAGTCGAATAGAAGAGTTGGTGGTGGATTCTTTCAGTTGCTCTTTACTGTTCTAATGGTCAGTTTCGGTTGGTTTTCTTGGCTCTGGTTGATTGAAATCAAAAGAAAAGTGTTTGGAATTGGATTTTCGCGGAGTGTCCCTTCGGTGTTTCTTAGTTTTGTCTTCTTTGGGTGTGTAGGAGCAAAAAGGGGGCAGCACTCCCCTCCATTCTCAGCTCTCCCCTTTAGCACCAAGCTCCTAGGGTTGTCCTCCTCCTCCCCCAAGCTTGGCCAGCCTCCTTTTGCACACCTCAAGGCTGGCGCCTCCCTCCGTTGGCCGGCAGCAGCAGCAACAGCAACATCCCCCTTTTCCCCTCTTCTTGGCTTGAAGGTAACTCTTGGAAATCCCTCTTGTGCTCAGCCATGGAGGTTCTAGCCTGGTTGCTAGT
Source organism: Rhipidocladum racemiflorum (assembly GCA_036346355.1). Taxonomy (NCBI): domain Eukaryota; kingdom Viridiplantae; phylum Streptophyta; class Magnoliopsida; order Poales; family Poaceae; genus Rhipidocladum; species Rhipidocladum racemiflorum. The sequence continues at coordinate 34,259,941 of CM070580.1, read as the reverse complement.
GTTCCTAGGGCTCCTAGAGTAGCTAGTTTTGGAGGGAAACTCATTTTGGAGGGAAAACCCTAGTATCTGTTTTCAAGTAGATTTTTGGTCTGTTTTGCAGCTCGGTTTTGGGGTACCTAGGTTGGTTAAATGGACCTCCGGCTGTTCTGCTTGTTGTCGATCTTGTTCTTATGTTTCAATAGAGTACAATAACTCGAAAATCCATTAATCCAATTAAAAGTTGTGGGCTTTTTACTTCAGGCTGCCTCGAGTAGGATGTTCTGCGAGCTGCAATGTTCAACGGCTGTTTTGATCTTCTTGCAGACCGATTCAGCTCTTACACATGCCTAGAGAAATGTAGGAAATTTCCTTTAGTTTAATAAAATGTATTTTTTTTCTTGATTTGGAGTTACGAATCAAAAGTTATGTCATCTCAAAGTTGCTGTCCAGAACTGCAACTCTGCTGAAGGTTCAGAGATTTGGTATTGAGTTTCAGTTTGTAGTTGAGGGCTTTAAATTCAGTTTATGAGTGAGTGGCTATGGGGTATGTGTAGATTAGTCTCTTGTGGTTATATAGAGTCCAAGAACCTGAACTTTGGCTGAACCAATTAGAAGTTATGCTATTTTTAGTGCTTGCTGTCCAGAAATGATATTTATGCTTGTAGCTTGTGTTCATTTTAGTTCTAGGATTGTTTGAGACAATTCCAACTTGAATGGCTTTGGGTTAATGATAGTTCCCTCTCCTGTTGTCGTTTAGAGCTCAAGTTCGCGAATTTTGGTCAAGCCATTTGGTAGTTGTGATCGTTTAATGAGTGCCATCCAAACGGCGTTACGATAGGATTCGTGTTTGGGTTTAATGGTCGGATTAGAGCATAGAAGCGCTTTGCTAAGTTGTAATTTGTTTAGTTCGGAGTATGAGAAAGGCATTATGGTTCCTTTTAAGGTGTAGTAGCCTCGGGTGCGGCTTCCTCCTCGCATCACCCTGCTCCTCGCGGGTAGAGGCAAGTGTGAAGTGACATTCCCAGCTTAAGGCCGATTGTCACCTCTTCTTTTACTCTTCTATTTGGATCAAATGAGCATGTTTAATTGATGAATAAATATGTTTAAATGATGAATGAGTTTACGCAATGAGTATGAATAAGCTTATGCAATGAGTATGATTATTGTTGTTGAATGCAACTATTTATATTAATCGCATTTGTGCATTCATAAAGGAAGAGGTGTCCCATTTTGATGCGGACCTCTGTGTTCACGCGTAGTAAACACAAAAGACCTACCTCGTAGTCTCATACCGTTAGAGTATGGGAGCAAGTCAGTAAGCGTAGGCACCCTCCACGGGATGGAGGGGATGAGGATGCACACCGATGGGTGTCCACTCGGCAATACTGGTATGCGCTCCATAAAAAGGCATGCATGTGCATACTAATGGCATTGTATGAGAAAGAGATGTATGAGATTAGTTATAATGATGAGTTGTTGAGTTCATTACTTGTATGTACAAATTGCTTGTTGTATGGATGCAATTTTAACTGTTTTGCTATTTGCCTTGTCGCTTTACACTTTGCTGAGTGATGAACTCACGCTTGTTGTTTTATTTTAGGTACCTCCAGAGCGGCATTTTGGGAGTTGAGATATGTAACACCCCGGCACCTCGTATGACGCAAATGCCACCACAAAGGATACTAGCAATAACCAAAACACATATTTAACATTAAATTATAGCAACTACGCTAATAATTTAAACAAAATTTCGGCAGCATGTATTCGCTTTAACAAGGTTTTTAAGCATCAATAGTAAGTTCACAACATAATAGCAGTATAACATATACTATGAGCATGATAACCAAGATTGCATCAACAATTTATACAAAGGATAAATCTAGCCATCTCAAGCACAACTACGAGTTGATCAAATAGTTAAAACAACCATCACGATATAGTCCACAATTTAGCTCAATAAGGCAAACCATCACAACTATGGAAAAGGGTAGATAATTGTCTAGTTAAGTGATGCTATATGTAGACGTGAGTCTAGCTCCCCTTTCCCACATGCCGCATACAAGGTACCTAAAAACAACATCAAACAACAAGCGTGAGTTCATCACTCAGCAAGTGTATTGCAATGGAATTAAACAATAACAGTATTCACTAACATCATCATAAGCATCTCATAAACATCATCATAAGCATCTCATAAACATCTTCATTCATACAATGCAATGCACATGTCTCTTTGCTTAACACATACCGGTATTGCCGAGTGCACACCCGTCGGTGTGCACCCTCTTTCCCTTCCATCCCGTGGAAGGTGCCTACTCTTACTGACTCACTCCCATTCACAACTGTGGATGGAACTACGAGATAGGTCTTTCTAGGTGGCGCTCTGGATTAGTCATAACTTTCTCAGCGACCTTACCGGATTAGCTATGACTTTCTCACCGACCTGGCCTGTCCTCATGCCATGAATGCATATATGCCATAAACATGAATAACTTGCACATGTACTCATTTTAACAACTTGCATAACCATAAGTGTAACACCCCGTCATCTAGTATGCCCTGGATGTCACCAAACATGGTAGAAGCAACATCTAAATACCACAAATAAAGATAAATTACAGCAAGGGAGTAAATGCTTTAACCGAAAATTCGGCAGCACTTCCCTTGTTTTTGCATGGTTTGAGGCAACAATAACATTATCACATCATAATAGCATAATAAATGACATCTAAAACAGCACTAGCAGGAGATAAAGTATCATTTCAAGCTCATAACATAAACTCCCATGTTCATGAACGAATATGGAGAGAACATTAAAACCAAGCACATACGATAGCCTACTCCAAGTTTAGCACATTACGATAATCATTACAACTACAAATGAGAGTGTGTAGTTGTCTAGGTGAATAAAGCTACGTGAAGAAGTGCCGCTATTCCCCTTTCCCGCGTGAGGGTTTCATGGTACCTAAAAACAACATAAAACATAATCGTCAGTTCATCACTCAGCAAAGTGTATTGCAATGGGATAGAATAACAACATTATTCAATAGCATCAATATCACATACCATAACACATCATCATAAGCATCTCATAGTTCCTCTTCATAAACATCTCATAATCATTCTCATTCATGCAATGCAATGCAATGCACTTGTCTCCTTGAAGCACATACCGGTATTGCCGAGTGTACACCCATCGGTGTGCACCCTCTTTCCCCTTCCATCCCGTAGATGGAGGGTGCCTACTCTTACTGACTCGCTCCCATACACAACCGTGGATGGGACTACGAAGTAGGTCTTTCGTGTTCACTACGTGTGAACACAGAGGTCCGCATCAGAATGGGTCGCCTCTTCCATCATGAATGCACATATGCCACATCATGTTATAATTTGCATAAAGGAAATCTCAATATAACAACATGATATGACTTGCATAAAGGAAAACTCAATATAACAACATGATATATCTTGCATAAAGGAAACTCCATATAACAACGGCATATCCTTAAACGAAACATGAATATCATAACTCATGCAAGGATCAACATGGCAAATAAGCACATCACATAGCATCATGGCACAACTACACATCTAGTTGACCGCCCAAAACCCCAAATCCATCCCAATACACTTGCCTTCACCCTCGTGAGACGGCGTGGTGAGACGACGACGGCACTCCCGGGGTCATACCACCTGCACAAAGGTTCAATACACTCAAACACATGCACACAAGACCACACAAGAACACTTAGTTAATCCGATTTCGCGATCTACTCCCAATACCCAAAAACAGAGAATCTGTCCAATCGGGACAGCAACCTTCGGAAGACCATAACTAGGGCTTAACGACTACAAATCAGACAAACGGGTACATTTTATCGAAGCTTAGGAAATTTCCTTTCTAAGTATTTGTGAAGACTGAATCGGCCTCTAAAATTGTCTAATCTACAGATCAACACGATCTGTCCCAATCACGTCATAGATTTGACAACGTTCGGTAAAATAGCCATAATTTTTAAACGGCTGGTCGGAATTTTGCATTCTTGGTACCCACTGAAAGTTAATGAAATTATCTACAACTTTCACAAAAGGCGGCAGGACAGAAAATGCCTCCAACCTGCTAAAAAATGCCGCGCAAGCCTGCTGCCAGAACGGGGCCGAACTCCTGTTTTCGCTTCGAGATTGGAATCTGTCGTAGCCTCTTCTTCCCAATGAATCTACCATGAACAAGGGTTCCTAAACCCTCACAAAACCACCCAAAAAAACAGGATCTAAAGACACCATACCATACCTCACCCCCGCAGAGACGAAACGAAGCCGATCCTCGCCGGATTGCGTCATTCCTCGCGGTAGAATTGATCCCGGACAGTGGAGGAACCAATCTAATGGAGGGGAATTGAATTTACTAGGTTGGGAGAGGGTAGGATGCGCCCACACACCGGGAGGAGGCGCGGCTAGGGAGGAGGAGAAAGGGGGGGCGGTCGGCCAAGGAGGGGAGGGGAGAAGGGGCGGCTAGGGTTTTGGGAGGAGGGGGCGCATGAGGGGGTGGCGCAAGGGGGGTGGGGCAGCAGCCTTTGCTGCCCAAAAGCTCCACCATATGGCCCAAAACTCCCCTACCTTCGGCCCACGAAAGTCCCCCAAGGCCTGAGTTAGGTCCCCCAAGGCCCAAACTCCCCCGGACGGCCCAAATTCTTCCCCGGAAAGGCCCAAACTCTCGGGGAAATCCCAAAAACACACTATAAAGCCATACCGTAATTCCGTAGTGTCACAATAAGTAAACACATGATCATCATCTCACATGCAAGGATCAAACATGGTAAATTAGCACATCATATAGTATTATAGCAAAGCTACGAATCTATTTGGTCACCCAAACCCAAAACCATCCCAATACACTTGCCTTCAACCACGCGAAACAGAGTGGCGGGATGTTGATGGCACTCCTGGGGTCACACCATTTGCACATAGGTATAATACACTAAAAAATATGCCCACAAAACAACACAAGAACAATCTTCTACATCGACTTCGCAACCCACTCCTAAAACCTAAAAAACAGAGAATCTGTCCAACGGGATAGCAGGCTTCCAACAAGCATAACTTGAGTTCTACAACTCCAAATTAGGTAAACGAGTACATTTTCTCAAACCTCAGGAGATTTTCCACCTTTTTATAAGTATTCGTAAAAACTGATTCGGCCTCTAAAATCCTCTAATCTACAATTGATCACAGACTGCACCATTCACGTCATAGATTGGACAACGCTTGGTAAAATGACCATAAATTTTAAAAGGCTAAACGGAATTTAGCGTTTTTGGTGTCCAATTAAATTTAATTCGATTACCTACAACTTTCGCAACAGTCGGTCCTCGAGGAAACGCATCTAAAATTATCTAATTTGCGTCCGAAGACAGATGACCTAATCTGTCTGAGGATAGAACGCATGACAGGTTTGCAATCTTCCTAAATCCTTCTAATCATAGCACCTAACCACCAAATTAAAACATGATCTCCCCCATCTAACAGAACCTAGACCACCCAAAAAAGAATCACAAATCCTTACCTCATTTTGGAGAATCATCCGGTCGACGAACGCCTCCTCCTCGCGGCCCGATCTCCCCTCCAATCGCCGGGAACGCCGGAATCACCAGAAACGCAGGATCCTCTTGGACGGAGGTCTCCCGGACAGCGAGATCGGAGTGGTGCTAGGGCCGGCTAGAGGTGGGGAGGAGAGGGAGGGGGTGGCGCAAGGGGATGGGGGCGTGCGGCTTGGTGGGGGAGGGGAAGGGGGGCGCCCAATGGGAGGGGGTGGCGACTAGGTGTGGGAGGGGAGGAGGGGGAAGGGGGCGCACCATAGGGCTAGGGTTGGCAGGAACCTCCCCCATATGGGCCACAAACTCCCCCACCAACGGCCCACTAAATCCCCCAAAGCCCAAACTAGTTCCCCCAAGGTCCAAACTTCCCTGGAAAAGCCCAAACACCTGAAAACGGCCCAAAACAAGATAAAAAGTCGTACCGTAATGCCATATTCTATATGGTCACATTCCATAATGTCACGGGATAGCACTTCACTCACAAAAATCATGACATAGTTAGATTTGTGCAATGACTCCACTTTTGGTTATGTGTTAGTGGTAGAAACTTACTTTTGAATAGTTAGATTGTAAGTAGATGATGATGGCATGTTGTCCTAATGTTTTAAATCCCTGGTTTGTGATGTTGGTGCCTGTAGTTCCTCGTTATTTGGTGCCATGGCTACCCTTTTGATTATTGTTGTTTCTTTTGAGATTATGCCTAGTTGCTTATGCTTTTTGGGTCATATTGGTTGATTGATGCCATGACCCTATGTTGTTCTTACTTGATGTTGTCATTAGATTGTATATTATGTTTTGTCTACTGAGTGGATGTCCAGGTATTAGGAAAGGTGCTGTCGAAATTTTAAAATTAGTTCGGCAACCTACTAGTACGTTTAGGTATTTTGATGTTTTCTCTTGTGTCTGTGTGTTGTGTTGCTTGAGGGTGTATCATTCAGGGCACGTGGGTGCTGGGGTGTTACAGTACGGGTAGACTAACATGGCATATGAGGGGGGCCTAATGGTGGTAACCAGTCCTTTCAGTGCTGAAACCTCAGCGGGTAGTACTGAGTTTAGACAGAACATTGTAAAGGCTTTGTTATGGTTATTTGCCTTTGTGGTGAGTTGATTGTATTTTGTGGGTAAAGTGTATAACCTATGTAGAATGTCAAACCTATTCTAATAGCCATGTCCACGGTATTGGACGATGCTCTAGAATTAAAGTCAAGGGTTAGACTTTATTAAAATGAAATTGGGAAAAGAGGAAGTGTGCCTGTGGAAAAAGTGGTAATTGATTTAACGATGTGAGATGGTTTACATGTGAAATAACTGAGAAATTTATTATTGTTATTATTTGTTTTACTGCTTTTGAATTAATTTATGTTATTCATTTGTAAATGCTGCTTTAATGCAAAATAACCAATTCAGCCATTCATTTGGAATAAGTCATGCATGTAGTATAATAGATTTCATTCTGTGTGTAACTTGTTGAGTGCTTTATGTACTCACCCCGTACAACAATCCAAATCACTAGTTGGAGAGGAGTCTATGCCAGCCTTTGAGGAGGAGTACTAAGAGGAGTCGATCAAGTGGGGAGCGAACCTTGTTAGTTGCATGTGGCATATTGAAGGGTTACTACAAATAATTTATTTCTGTTGCAGTTCTAATTAGTTCTTAGTCCAAGCCCTGTGAAGCATACTATTGTAAAGTTGACCATAAGGTCATTCAACATGTTATATTAATAGATGACGTACTTTATATTATTTTCATTGTGTACAATTGTGATATTTCATCTATGGTGAGACTGTGTGCACTAGCGTGATCCTAGACTAGTGCAGGATACACAGAGGGTCCGGATTTGCATATTCAGGTCCCAACATAAAAGTTCTTATTATTCATGGATCTCCATCAGGTATAATTGACAAGAAAGCACAAAAATAAAGAACCTTGAGACTATAAATGATCCAACGGGTCAAGTTTGGATCATTCTAGTGATAGGTTTTTTTTTGTTTTGGTTGTACTATTAAGGAGGGTTCAAGACTAGTAGCTTGAGCTTTATGATGTTGGGTAGCTAGTTGTAATACACACTAGGTCTCTCTAGCTCATACATAGTTAGAGGAAGCCAAGAAACCAAGTGAGGATTTCAAAATTGGCCCTAGTGTGAAATTTCAAAACTTAGTCAAAAAAATGTTAATGGAGTCGGATGATCCGGAATATGCCAGACCACCAGTCGAATCAATCAATAGAGAACATATTCTAGAAATTTCAATGGGAGTCGAGTGATCTTGGTTGGTCTGATCATCATTCGGATCAATTTCATAGAGGATATTTCCTAGGGATATTAATGTGACTTGGATGTTTCGAGTAGGTTGGATCATCGATTGGATCAATTTGGCAGAGGGTGTGCTCGCAAGAATTTGCACAATGTCAGATGATCTGACTGGGCCAGGCAATCTGGCTATGCATAATGACTATATTTTTTTACCATTGGAAAGTGTTTAACTTGGATAATCCAACTGGTTTGGATGTTCCAACTCAAAAGCATATTTTGAAAATGCGAGTCTACCAGTTAGTTTTTGAGGTCTGGAGGTATATATGGACCCTATGAGGGTTCTTGTGTAGTTGTGGGTGACTCCATCTCAGTGCTCATCCTAGTGAAGACCTTGAGGACACTTTGAAGCTTGGATTGAAGATTCTTTGAGTGCTTGGGAGAGTAGTTAGGCTTAGTTTGTTCATCACTCCTATTTGCTTGACCTTGTGAGGTTTAAGTGACAGTTTTGGACTTATTACTCTTGGAGGTTAGTGACTTGTAGATGGCTTGGAGGTGTTTGGCTTGTTGACCTTCCTTAGAAGCACTTGTCGAAGGCGTCGGGATTCTTGGGAAGGTTTAGAGTCCATCTATCTGGAGTGGAGAATTACTACCGTGAGTGGATGGCTTGATTCCCTGCGTGGTTTTAAGTCAGAGCTAGACTCTTGTGAGTGTTCCAACAAGGAGTAGGGGAGATCACCGAATCTCTGGGACCTCAATTAAAAAAATGGTTATGCCTCTTGTATTTTTTTTATGTTTGTGCATTTACGTTGTCGTATTTCTATTCTTAGATTCATATAATTGTGTAGGGTTGGAGTTAGGTTGCAAAAGTCATATAGAAACCTAGGCAATATAGGTTGGGCTAATAAAGTTTAAATTTTTAATCAAGCCTTTGTACCCAATAGGGTCCCAATTCACCTCCCTCTTGGACATTCGATCCACTTTAGGGTATAAATATGGTGGCTTGTGTACTCCAAAAGGACAATCTCAACATTCTTACTACAATCTCATTCTTGTGATACTTTTTTCATGATAGCAAAGTCCCTATCCCTACTTAATTACACTCTTATATTTTATTTTCCAATAAGTTTGATAGGGGACTATGGGTACCAGACTCCCAATCATTGATAAGTCTGAAAATAAACCTAGGACAACTACGTCAGGCACATCACTTTTCTCGTCATCGTCTTCAGATTAATTCATTTGGTGATTGCTCAACCAATTTGTTTATTTCAAATTTGTAAATTAACACAAAAGAAAGTATATGGAGATGCACACAGTGAGATCTAAAATATCAGGAAAAACAAAGTTTGCAATGAGTTACAAGAAAAATATTTGACTGTGCTACTATATGGTTGAATCAAATCGACTTTGTTTGGCTCAACTTAGCCCAACATGCAAGCCAACATGATATTTTCCTATCTGATCGATGGCTACTAGCTAGTAGCAACACACGGATTTTCCTTCTAGATTTGTACTATTCCATTAGTGAGTTAAACTATATATTTGACCAATGCTACTGCTCATTGTAATATCATATTAAAAAAGTTAGAAAAATCAAAATATAATAACACATGACAAGCATTCTAGCTAATTAAAGCCCTGTTTGTTTCAGCTTTTCTACCGGCTTAAAAGCAAAAAAAGCAAAAATCGCAACAAACAAAGAGCTTTTCAGCCGGGCTTAAAAAAAGGCTAAATCCTCCATATAACTACAAGCCAAAAGCCAATTTGGGGGGGGGGGCTTTTCTGGCTTTTGCAGGTTGGAAATAGCTATTTGCCTATGAAGTTCTGAAATAATTACCCACTAATTCCATTGCTATATAAAAGAAAATTCCTTCATTTTTTTTGTGTGATTCTCCTCCCGACTCCCTCATCGCCTGCAGCCGTTGTGCCCTCCTCCCTGGCATCTAGGTTTTAGCTATGAGAGTCGGTGGCCCCCTCCTCCCCTACGAGAGCCGGCGGCCCTCCTCCTCCCCTACGAGAGCCGGCGGCCCTCCTCCTCCCCTACGAGAGCAAGCGGCCCCCCTCCTCCCCTACAAATTCCTCAATGATAGTAGCGACCTAGCACACTTCGGCATCCTTCGCCGCAGCGCCATTGTGTAGCTCATCGAGTACTTCATCAATGACATTGGGGCCAGAAGGTTTGCTTCCACATCCGGCTTCCCCTACCACACTTAGATCGATGCTTGAATGCATGTAATTTGGTTAGTTTCGGTTAGGGTTCGTTCCTACACGGGTGTTCGCACTCATGTCGCGGTTTGGTTGGGATGCGATTTTGACGCTTCAATATCGTCTAATTCGCGCTTTAGATTGGTACTTGTCATTAGTTTGGGAAATTAGTTTCGCTGATACTAATAGTGAACTAGGTTTTGAGAGAATAATAGTAGTGAACTAGTGATGCACCAAATATTTTGTTCCATTGACATGTTTGTGATATCATTTGAATTGGAGCTGATTAAATTGTATTCTGTAATTGCTTTATCTGATCAAAAGAGGCCTGGGTAATAATTTGGAATGGTTAGATTGTGTTGTGAATTTTGATCCAGATTTGTGCTTTTCAACAGTTAGTTGATCGTCTAAAAATGTTAGTTGACTGAAATTTTGTCCAACCGATCACAAATGGAGAGAGAGAGGTAGAGTGATGGCTCTAGGGAGCCTTTTTTCTAATGTAATCAATATGATAGGTGAGGGATACAACATTGTCTTAAGATATTTGAATATGATAAGTGAGGGATACAACATTGTCTTAAGATATTTGCTATTGCCTGTAGGATATACCTGAAATTGAAGGGGACCACATTTTTGGAATTCAATCTTTCAACGTTCGATTAGTCAAAACAAGGTTAGTACATCACTAGGTCCTAAATTTACATTTTTTTTCATGCTAAATTGTTAGTTTTTTCCTTGGAAATAATGCTGGTGGGATTTTTTTTAATGCAAGTGTTTCCATACTTGTAACACCTTGGCACCTAGTATGCCGCAAATGTCACCCAAACAACTCTAGATACAACCAATAACACATAATTGTCAATAAATTACAGCAACTACGCTAATTGTTTAATTGGAAATTCAGCACATCTCCTTTATTTTTTCATGGTTTTAAGCATCAATAATAATAGCACATCATAATAGCATAATAGATGACATCTAAAACATCACTAACAGGAGTTATAGCATCATTTCAAGCCCGTAATTTAAACTCCAACGTTTCATGAGCAAATATGAAGGGAACAATAAAACCCAGCACCCAAGATAGCATAATCCATGTTTAGCGCAATAAAATAATCATTACAACTACAAATGAGAGTGTGTAGTTGTCTAGGTGAATGAAATTATGTTGAGATGTGACGTTAACTCCCTTCCCCGAAAGCCGAGTTCATGTTACCTAAAAAAACATAAAACAACAAGCGTGAGTTCATCACTCAGCAAAGTGTATTGCAATGGAGTAAATAATAACATCGTCCATAAACATCTTCATTAACCTTTCATACATCATCATCATAAACATTTCATAAACATCTTCATAAACATCTCATAGAACATCATAAGCATCTCATTAAACAACTTCATTCATGCAATGCAATGCACATGTCTCTTTGCTTAGCACATACCGGTATTGCCGAGTGCACACCCGTCGGTGTGCACCCTCTTTCCCTTCCATCCCGTGGAAGGTGCCTACTCTTACTGACTCGCTCCCATTCACAACTGTGGATGGAACTACGAGGTAGGTCTTTCTCAGTGGCGCTTCGGATTAGTCATAACTTTCTCACCGACCTTATCGGATTAGTTATGACTTTCTCACCGTCCTGGCCAGTCCTCATGCCATGAATGCATGGAATACACTGTTTACCTTCCATCGATCAGGTCTCAGGCACAATATCCCCTTACTCACAATCATCACTTTATCATTCTCATCGTCTCTATATATTAACCAATATACCATAGAATAAACTTTGCAAACATTCTTAATTCAACAAATGCATAACCATCTAACAATTCATATTCACTTAATCTCATTCAAGAATCAAACATGGCAAGCAAACATATCAACGGTTAACTCGCATCATAACGCAAACATAATGCCATTCCAGTCACAAACATTACAATACACTTGCCTTCACCCATGCGGGACGGATTGGCGAGACATTGAAAGCACTCCCAGGGTCACACCACCTGCACATGGGTATAATACAATCAACAACATGTCCACAAAACAACACAAGGACAACCCACTACATCGACTTCGCAACCCCCTCCCAAAACCCGAAAACCAGAGAATCTGTCCAACGGGATAACGGCTTCCAACTAGCATAACTTGACTTCTAAAACTCCGAATAAGGAAAATGAGTATATTTTCTCGAATCTTAGGGATTTCCCATCTTTTTCTATGTATTCGTGAAAACTGAATCGGCCTCTAAAACTGTCTGATCTACAATTGAACACGATCTGTCCCAATCACGTCACAGATTTGATAATGCTCGGTAAAACAGCCATAACTTTTAAACGGATGAACGGAATTTAACGTTCTTAGTATCCAATTAAAGATAATTGAATTACCTACAACTTTCGTAACAATCAGCCAATCAGGAAATGTCTCTAAAATTTCCAAAACCGAGCCCTAAACACAAGCATCCAATTTGCCCGAGATCACAACATTGGACAGATTTGCAATTACCCTAATCCCATCTAGAAATAGCACCTATACAAGAATTTTTTCATGGATTCTCCCTTCTAACCAGCATCACAACCCTACAAAATAATCTACCAACACTTACCTCCCTCGAAGACCCACTCGAACGGCGAAAACCTTCTCCTTCTGGCCTCGATCTCCTTCCACGCGCCAAATCCGCCGGATCCTCTCGGTTGCAAAGCTTCCCAACGGAGAGATCAACGGAGGGGGGGTGTGGTAGCAAAGAGGGGATGAATCCCTGCTAGGGCCGGCTAGGGGGTGGAGAGGTGGAGGCGCAAGGGGGGGCAAGGGTGGAGGCACAAGGGGGGTGGGGCACAGGGCAGCAGGGTTGCTGCCCAAAAACCTCCTCCACATGGGCCAATGATCCCCCACCTTTGGCCCAAAAAGATCCCTCAAAGGCCCAAGCTTCCCCGAAAACGCCCAAACACCCGAAAATGGCCCGAAAACACGATATAAAGTCGTACCGTAATGCCAAAATCTAAAATATCACATTTTGTAATGTCACAATACTCTCCCCCTTAACAGGATTCGACCCCGAATCCGAGACACGCCACTTGGCAAACAACCAAATCGAAGAGAGCTAAGATTCACTTCTCAGAACCCGCTCAGAAGCCCCTACGATTTGTACTAGCCAGATCTCAGAAGCAAGGAGCTAAGGCTTGGAGACTAACGGCTCTAACGATAACTCATAATCAAAACTTGCCATAATCTTACTCAACTTTGAAACACAAAGCACTAACACAAGGACTCAGAACGTCCCAAGCAATAGGATAAATTCCCAAACATACAACGAAGGAAAACGGTCTCACACTCCACATTCTATGCATTCCTTGGCACTAGGGTTGATTGTTTTAGAACAGTGGAATGTGCTTGCTTAAAAGTTAGGAGATCATTGCATGCAATTATTTTCCGTCCTAGTGTCCCTTTTCCCTGTAGTCTCCCCTCATGGCGTGATATAGGGACGCCAATAGGATGTAGATCCTCAATGTAATCAAAACAAAACACAACCACCTCCTCGGTCCAATAACCCTCCGCAATGCATCCTTCGGGACGTGAACGGTTACGGACATACTTCTTTAGGACTTTCATGTACATCTAGAAAGGAAACATGTTGTGCAGAAACACGGGCCCGAGAATACCTATCTCTTTGACAATGTGAACAATGAGATGAATCATAATATCAAAGAATGCAGGAGGAAAGATCATCTCAAGGCTGACCACACTGTACCACGTCATCTTGTAGCTTACTTAGCTTATGTGGATCGATGACCTTCTGCAAAACCGCGTTGAAAAAGGTACACAGCTTTATGATTGTCACCCGGACCCACTCAGGCAAACTACCTCTCACAGCCACTGGGAGCAACTGTGTCATCAATACAAGACAGTCATGAGCTTTCAGGTGTACAAATTTATTCTCTTTCATGTTTATGAGTCTCTTCACATTTGACGAGTATCCTGAAGGGACCTTCACACTGTTCAAGCACTCTATCATGCTTTTTTTCTCTTCTTTGCTTAGAGTGTAGCTTGCAGGATTTAGGTAATGTCATTTCTCTCTCTTTTCTGGATGTAGACGATCCCTCAGTTCCAAAACTTGTAGGTCCTTCCGAGCTTGTAGTGTATCTTTCGATTTGCCGTACACATCCAAGTATCCTAGCAGGTTCAAGCAAACATTCTTCGTGATGTGCATGAAGTCAAGTGAGTGACGGATCTCCAAAACTTCCCAATATGGCAAGTCCCAAAATATTGATCTCTTCTTTCAGAAGGGTGCCTGACCTTCCCCGTTCGGGATAGGTTTGCTTCGAGGACCCATTCCAAACACTATTTTAAGATCTTTTACCATGGCAAACACACGTGGCCCACTACGATGCTCAGGCTTATCACGATGGTCTGCTTTCCCATCAAAATACCTTCCTTTTTTCCACAATGGGTGCCTCTTTGTAACACACCAATTTTTGCTTTTCATAAATTTAAGTGTAATTTTGCACTTTTGTGAATTTTTGGAATTTTCTGGAATTTATTTGAATTTATTTGGAGTTAATTTGAATTTATTCCCTTTTGAAATAACTAAAGAATTTAATTTTACAAATAAAATTTTGTTGGAAATAATTGATTTGAGTCCAAAAAGTTCCAAAATATTTTCTAGAATTTTTCTGGAATTTTTCTGAGTGTTTTGCTATTTTTAATGAATTAAATGTATTTCTGGGAATTAATTCGATTATTTAATCATTTGGAAAATCGATCAGTCTGCCTTTGTTCATCCGGCCAGGGCGGACTCGAGTCTGACTCGAGTCCGACCGAGCCAGCCAAGTCACCGAGCCCGAACCCTCGCGACCGTTGGATCTCGATCCAACGGCCGTTATCGCGCCACGTCACCCGATCGGATCCCGTTCCGATCCGTCCGCGCCGTGCGATCACAGCCGCTGATCGTGCCACGTGGACGGCTCCGCGTCATCGTCTCCGCCAGAATCCGGCTCGGACTACGCCACCGCGGGGGTTCCAAGTCCGTTAGGGTTTCGCGGATTTCACGCACGCTGAGGCGGTATTTAAGACCTTGACCTTGGCGCCGTGTTCTCCGTTTGCTTGCGCACCTTTTGCCCCGATCCTTTTCGCTCGAGCCACCGCCACGCCCGCGCAATTGCTCGCCGTAGTTAGGTTTAGGCCCCGCTTCGGTTTCTTGCACGTGCCGCCGCCGTCAAGCCGCTTCCGCCGTATTGGAGCCCGGGTCTGGAACCGCAAGGACAAAGCGCACCGGACCGCACCATTCATCTCGCCGGAAACGCGAAGAAACGTCGTTGCGAAGGTCATCTTCCTCCTCTCCGGCCAAGCCAGCTCCGCCGCACGCCATCGCCGAACCGCGAGCTCCTTCAGCCGTCCGATCGGGATCCAACCACGGCGGTGAGTCCACGTGTTCCCTAACCTGTAGAGACCAGATTAGATCTGGACCATTGGATCAAGATCCAACAGCCCACGTTCGTCCACGTCACCGTAACGAAATCCACGTTACGGTGCTTAGATCCAATCTCAGCCGTTGGATTTGGATCCAACGAGTCAGATTGAGCCACGTAACAGTGAACCGCACCGTGCACGATTAGATCCCAACCGTTCGATCGAAATCGAACGGCGTAGATTGAGCCACGCGTCGGCCGCCGGGACATGCCACGCCACCCACGGTGAGGCAAAAACCCGATCCAATCTGGACCGTCCGATTCGAATCGAACGGCCCAGATTAGCCGCGTTGCACAGCTACGTGCGGCATTGGATCCAATTGGAACCGTTGATTTTCAAATCAATGGCCCAGATCGCGCCACGTGTCCGGGAGCCGAACCGGCGCCGTCAGCGTGGTCACGCCGGTCGCCGCTGACGTCAGCACGTGACGTCACGTGGGGCCCGCGCGTCAGCGGGACAGCCAACCGCACCATGACGTCAGCCGTGATGTCGTGCTGACGTCACGGTGGGGCCCAGCTGTCAGCCGTCCTCAACCGAGCGTGATGATGTCACCGCTGACGTCATCCGAGGGGGCCCACATGTCAGTGAGACATGTACTCATGGACCGGGTCCACGGTGGACCCAAGCCGAACCGTGGACCACGTCCATGGACCGGCTGACGCAATAATCCGATTTTTCAATAGAAAAATAATTCGGTAGAAAATCAAATTCCACGCTGACGTCATTAATCGGGTTTTTCAATATAAAAATAAATGGATTAATTCGGATTATTGATTTATTTGAATTTTGAAACTTCAAACGCTTATAACTTTTGCATTTTAACTCCGATTTGAGTGATTCAAATTTCTAAATTTTTATAAAATTGAGATCTACCTAATGGTGAATTTTATTTAATTTTTGGACCAAAGTTTTTCCCTGCAATATTATTTAATTGATTATTTAAACTTTAAACGCTTGTAACTTTTGCGGTTTAACTCCGATTTTGACGATTCAAATTTCTAAAAATTCATAAAATTATGCTCTCTTTGTTTATGGACTTTATTTGGATGTTTGGATACTTTTTGTGTACTGTTTTTATTTATTATATGTTATTTGCACGCGTTACGAGTAGACGTTGAAGTACCCGAAGGCTTCGAAGGAGAAGTATTGACCCAGGAGCCAGCCCAAGACCAAGAACAAGTACTCTTTGAAGGTAAGTTGTGCTTTGACCATGTTGATCCCATTTTAAAATTATTTTGACTTAATTTATTGCATGCTAGTTTAATTAGAAAATGCTTTAATTAATTTTGGGAAACTAGTTAAATGCCAACTTTGCACTATGACACCTTGATTATTATTTATGTGCCATGACCCCTTGACACGCTAGTTGTGGATTATTAGTTGGGCATTATTAAATTGCCAACATGGGTAATTAGACTGATGTAGTATGCTTAGCCTTGCCACGTAACATGTTTTTGACAAATACATGACAACATTAACTTAATGAGATATGGAACCTATTTTGAGAAGTGTCATGTGTTATTGATGATGATATTGATGGCACGTGGTGCGTGGTAAACAACTGGGGGTTTGATAAATAGTTTTCGACCGGGGCATGTGGCAAGAATGATCGGGTGGGCCAGTTGTGGCACCAGGAACGTTGATTTGGTTCTTCGGGTAGTCTTGCCCTGGTCACCCTAAGGACTTAACCTTGCAAGCCTTTGAACTGAGTCAAATGTGCAACCACATGTCTGTAATGGGTCGGACCTAGTTGATTAAGTTGCTAATAACGTACCTGTGGGACCTCGGGGTGTCAACTATACCTTTTGTGTAGTTGTACGGGGGGCGTGCGAGGCTGCGACAGTACCCATCTAACGGTTGATCGGCCTAAACTTCGCCTTCGCTAAGGGAAGGGTTAGTGCGCAATAACCGGGGAGGCCCACTGGTGTTGTTAGAAGTTTCCGAAAGACTTTGTTACGGACACTCACCTTTGTGGTGTTTGGCTGTATCTTGTGGGTAAAGTGCATAACCTCTGCAGAGTGTAAAATCTATTCGAATAGCCGTGTCCACGGCATTGGACATTACTCAGGAATTACAGTCAAGGGTTAGACTTTCTTGAAAATAACTTGGACTTGAAAGGTTTGGTTTGGTTTAATAATGACGTTGATGGAAATGTGGATTAGGAATGGGAAAGATGTTTATTTAACTCCTGGAAAAGTTATTGATCTTATACTTGTTTTTTTTACTGCTATCGAATCTACTTATGTCACTCGTCAAATGATGTTTTACTGCAAATTATACCCTGAGCTATTCCTTTGTAATAGACCATGCATGTAGTATATTAGTTGCATTCTGTGCATGACTTGCTGAGTACCAAGTACTCACCCTTGCCACAATACAACATCAGTTGAAGAAGAATCTACACCAGCTTCGGAGGAGGAGCTCCAAGAGGAACCGTCTATCTAGGGAACGAGCCCAGTCAGTTGCCTGTGGTATACTGGATGGCGCCACGAAGTTATCTTATTTTCCGCTGCTGTTATTTCCCCTTTAATAAGTTTTCGCCCTGCGTGCCGTATATTTGTAACTTGACCTTAAGGTTGAGCAACCAGTTTTGGTTAACTAAATTAAAGTACCGTATTATTCGTTGAGTATGATTGTGACATTTACCAATGTTGAGACTGTGTGCACTAGCATGATCCTGGACTAGTGCGGAATACACAGAGGGTCCGGATTTGCAAATTCGGGTCCCGACAGAGGTGGTATCAGAGCCATACTGACCGTAGGCTCACCCTTAGTTAGAATGGTCGTAGTGAGGATAAAATCTATTTTCTAAAGCTAAAATTTGACAAGATGATGAATGAATTCTCGACTTATCCCTTTCTTTCTTGTTCATACCCCTTGCTGAGTTCTTTTTTTCTCCCACCTTGATTTTAAAATGTTGCGTTCTTACACGAGCATCTTTTGACAGATGATGATGAAGAACAACTACGCCGAGCGTGAGGGAGGCTACGCTGCCGAGTTGTGGCGTATGCTACAGTTGCTTGGAGGTTTTGAGAGACTGCTTTACCGAGGGACTACACTCGTGCAGGCAGGACTGGTCATTGGATGGGATGTGAAAATCACAGTGTACGCTCGAGAGAAGACGAAGTTCAGTTGCCCTTTTCACTTCACCGCCAGGAGGTCTACCTTTGAGATGGTAATCCAGGAGGAGTCGCATCGAGCAATGCAGCAGATCGCTCGCACCTACTCCAGGGAGTTGGAAGGCAAGTATTCCGTCACCACCCACGCCGAGATAACAGAGCTCAGCAAAGGCTGATAGAGGACGAGGATGCCACCGTCACTCACTTAGCCAGATTCGTCGCCGCCCAGGAGGAGCTTATCGATGACACAGTTCAGGAGTTGGTGAAGGCTCGCGAGCAGGTTGAGGAAGAGAAAACGCACTTAGAGAATGCTCGCGAGTACGTCGCCTATGCTGCGGAAAGGATCGCAGAGCTGGAGACCGCACTGTATGGACAGGGCCCCGATCCAGTGTTGGAGTTGGACGCCCCAGAGCCAGAGGAGGACCCAGAAGAGGCGCCACCTGTACCCGCGCCACAGCCACAGCAACAGCCAGATCCCGAGCCAAAGGAGGACGTCGCGTCGTCAACCACAGCTGCAGTTGCCGGGCATGCCGATTGTTTCGCGCCTATGACGCCGCACCCGCCCCGAGGAGGCAGTGGAGGTTTTCTCGATGAGTGAGCGTAAGTTTTGAAGTTGAGACTCCTTCGTCGAGTCGTGTTATAGAATAAGAGTCACCCTTAGAGGCGTTAGACCCTAGTGTTAGTCGGTTTGGATTTTCATTGCTTGCTGAGTGTGCAGTATGTGTTGCAAGGCCCTTAGGCATTGTGAGCAACCATACCAAGTTGTTATTATTAAATAATAAAGTTGGATTTTGAGTTACACCTTTCGCCCCGCATAGTTTCCCCATTACTCGTCTATTCTTGTTCCCTCCTTATCTCTAAACCTTGGAACAATCGACAGATGGTGAATACCCGTGGGAACCTTGGAGGCAATGGAAGTGGTTCTCGCCCAGCTGAACGCCCCAATGATGGAGCCCCTGTACCCCAGCCAGCACCACAAGTGGACATGCAGAACTTTGGAGCCTTTCTTGCCGCCCAGACTCAGGTGATGCACGCAATGATGCAGCAGATGCAACAGATTACTGCCCACGCCACTGTTAATCAGAATAATCAAGTCAATCAGGGACAACGCCAGAATTCAAGACTGTCAGAGTTCATGAGGACTCATCCACCCACCTTCTCTGGGAATGCCAATCCGTTGGAGGCCGATGACTGGTTAAGGTCGATTGAAAGGAAGCTACACATAACCCAGTGTGAGGGAAATGAGAAGGTGCTTTATGCCTCTCATCAGTTGGAAGGAACCGCAACAGAATGGTGGGAAAACTTCTGCTCAACGCGGGAGAATCCACAGGATATTACCTGGGAAGAATTCATAGCTGCTTTCTGTCAGTATCATGTGCCGGAAGGAATAATGGACTTGAAGAAGGAAGAGTTTAGAGCACTGAAGCAAGGTAATCAGCCGGTGGCCGAATACCTGAACAAATTCACACAGCTTGCACGCTACGCGCCTGAAGACGTGGCGACAGACAAGGTCAGGCAGTCTCGTTTCCTAAAGGGAATGAACTCATGACTACAGGTGGGACTGATCACCCACACCTTTCTAGATTTTCAGGAGCTTGTGAACAAGGCGCTTATTCTTGAGGACAAGCGCAAGGAACTGGATGAGAACCGAAAGCGTAGGATGCAACAGCAAGGATCGTGTCAGGGGACGCAGCAGTGTCTGCGGGTTGCACCGAATCAGTTTTTCAGATTCTAGCCGCAGAATGCAACAAGGACACCGTCACCAGCATCGAGACCCGTCAACCAGAATTATCAGACCCCAGCTCCAGCCAGAAATGCCGCTTAAGGCAGTCAACAGGGGACAGTGAGATGCTGCTACACATGCAATGAGCCAGGGCACTTCTCCAACAGTTGCTCCAAGAAGACAGCAGGAGTGACCCCGGTCCGCTTCAATCTAGGATCCACACCAGCCAGGATGCCTGCACCTGGAGCAAACCGCGGGACAGCACAGCCAGGAGCCACGCCCCAAACCGTAGTGAGAGGCCGAGTCAACCATGTCACCACAGAGGCACTCCAGAATGCCACGGACGTCGTGCTGGGTAAGTTACTTGTCAACTCAGTACCTGCAACAGTTTTGTTTGACTCTGGAGCTTCGCATTCGTTTGTTTCTCAAGGCTTTGCTGCTAAAAACGATTTGGAGATTGCAAGACTTAAATGCATGCTTCTAGTTCAAACCCCTGGTTCCGAACTCCGAATTAAAGTAGGATGTTCTGACGTGAGAATATTAATAGATGGGGTAGAATTCCTAGCGAACCTTATTATACTGGAAACCCAGACCTTAGATGTTATTTTGGGAATGGATTGGTTATCCAAGCACAAGGCTGTGCTGGATTGTGGACAAAGGATTATCTCAGTTGAGAGCCCATGTGGAAGGAAAGTGGAATTTCGTGCGACAGCCGTTCGTGAGGGGCAGCTGATGGTTAGCAGCGCAAAGATAATCAGCATAGAGGATGTCTCAGTGGTGAACGAGTATCCAGATATCTTTCCTGAAGATTTATCTGGTATGCCGCCAGACAAAGACATAGAGTTTGTGAAAGAGCTTGTAGCTGGAATAGCGCCGGTAGCAAAGAGACCCTATCGGATGTCAACCGAAGAGTTAGTAGAGATGAAGAAGCAGCTTGAAGAACTGATGGAAAAAGGATTCATTAGACCTAGTTCGTCGCCGTGGAGAGCGCCAGTTCTGTTCGTCAAGAAGAAGGACGGGAGCTTCAGGATGTGCATTGACTACCATGCACTCAATGAAGTCACCGTGAAGAATAAGTACCCGCTACCCAGGATCGATGATCTGTTTGATTAGCTGAGAGGAGCCGGAGTTTTCTCCAAGATTGATCTAAGGTCGGGATACCACCAGTTGAAGATCCGATCAGAAGATATCCCGAAGACCGCATTCTCGTCAAGATACGGACATTACGAGTTTACAGTTATGTCCTTTGGTCTGACGAATGCGCCAGCTTATTTCAAGAACATGATGAATAAGGTTTTCATGGAGTATCTGGACAAGTTCGTTGTTGTGTTCATAGATGATATCCTGGTCTACTCCAAGACAAAGGATGATCATGCAGAGCACCTGAGACGAGTTTTGGAGAAACTGAGAGAACAACAACTCTTCGCCATGTTCAGCAAGTGTGATTTTTGGAAAGACAAAGTGGAATTCCTTGGACATGTAATGACTGCAGAAGGAGTCACCGTTGATCCGAGCAAGGTAGAAGCTGTGTTACATTGGGAGCAGCCGAAGACCGTGACCCAGATCCGTAGTTTCCTTGGTATGGTAGGTTACTACCGCCGTTTCATTGAAGGCTTTTCGACGATTGCGAGACCTCTCACGCAATTGTTGAAAAAGGAGAAGAAGTTTGCATGGACGCCGGAGTGCGAGAAAGGTTTTCAAGAGCTGAAAAGGCGATTGACATCAGCACCGGTGTTAGTTATACCGGATGTTAATCAAAGCTTTGATATTTATTGTGATGCATTGCGCCAAGGACTTGGGTGTGTGCTGATGTAGAACGGAAAGGTCATCGCTTATGCATCGAGGCAGTTGAGACCGCATGAGGAGAATTATCCAACGCATGACCTAGAGCTAGCTGCCTAGTGCATGCTTTGAAGTTGTGGCGTCATTATTTGATCGGGAACAGATGTGAAGTATATACGGACCATAAGAGCCTTAAGTACATTTTCACCCAATCAGACATGAACATGAGGCAGAGGAGATGGTTAGAGCTGATCAAGGATTATAATGTTGGAATCCATTACCATCCCAGAAAGGCCAACGTGGTGGCCGATGCTCTGAGTCGGAAAAGCCATACCGTAAACATGTTGATAGCCACGAGTCAGGAAGAGCTATGCAAGGATTTTCAGAGAATGCAGATTGAAGTGGTACCAGAAGGATTCTTGGCCGCACTAGAAGTGAAGCCTACCCTGGAGGATCAGATCCGAGAAGGACAGAAGGATGATGACAAGATCCGCAGGATTAAGTCCAAGATGGATGAAGGCAAGGCAAAAGACTTCAAGCTGGATGAGCAAGGCACGTTGTGGATGGAGGATCGAATTTGTGTGCCAAACAAGAAGGAGCTGATGTAACACCCCGGCATTTAATATGCCCGAATGCTACCAAACATAAGCTAAACAAATTCGCCAAAACCAAAGGTCGACACCAACCACTACGAGTTTTGGGGAAACTCTGAAACTCAACATAAGGAACACCTCAACCGAAAGCATTCAACCGAGATGGCAAACAACCAAACCAGTTCAAAAGCTTTTAAACACAATCTCAGCGTAAAAAGAACCATCTCTAGAACTCCACTACGCTTTCCATTAAAAGACTTTAATAATCACTTTTTACTCCCTGAGGAGCCCCAACTCAATTCAACCAAAAGCTTCACAACAAATTCTTCCTCTAGTTACCATTCCCAAAACTTTTAATAAGGGTTTATGATGCTTATCAAGAAGGCACCCAACCAAGACTATAATGATATGATCCCCACGGATCACCGAATCATAATACATCTTACTCTAAATTTGAAACATAGTACTTCAACAAATCCTTCAGCAAGATCAACATATAAATTTCATACCTCCTATCTATTCACGTCTCGATAACCGAACCTTATTCAGTTAAACAACGACTTCAACATGTAAATATTATCTCTACAAGACAAAGTTCATAGCTAGGATTCCAAGGCATACATTCATTAAGGATAAAACTCTACATCATGTTAATTATCCAAAGCTCACTCCATCGCAACATGTTAAAATTTTCCTCTACTTTAACCATTCCCTCATCATGTAACCACACTATCGAATAGTCATTCACATGATGACTTCTGCCTCAGTATCATATTGATATGGTGTTAATTCATGAAAAAACAAAGGAGATGCTGCCGAAATATCGGTTTTTAGCATATGTACCTTTGCTGGAATTTATGTTTAAATGTGGTATTTAGATGTTGTTTAGATTATGTTTGGTAGCATTCGGGCATATTAAATGCCGGGGTGTTACAGCTGAAGCAGTTGATCCTAGAGGAAGCCCATGACTCCAAGTATTCAATCCATCCAGGAAGTGCCAAGATGTATCAGGACTTGAAGGAAAGATTCTGGTGGCCAAGCATGAAACGTGAGGTTGCCGAGCATGTCGCATTGTGCGACATATGTCAGAGAGTCAAGGCAATGCATCAGAGGCCAGCAGGATTGCTACAGTCGTTGAAGATACCTGAGTGGAAATGGGAGGAAATCGGAATGGACTTCATTACCGGTTTACCCAAGACTCAAGGAGGATATGACTCCATACGGGTCATAGTGGATCGCTTGACTAAGGTCGCTCACTTTATCCCCGTGAAGACCACGTATTCAGGAGATAAGTTAGCCGAGTTATACATGACCAGGATCGTCTGTTTGCACGGAGTGCCGAAGAAGATTGTATCGGACAGAGGTACCCAGTTTACTTCGAGATTCTGGAATAAGCTGCATGAAGCCATGGGGACCCGTTTGAATTTTAGCACAACCTATCATCCGCAGACGAATGGACAGACCGAAAGAGTTAACCAGATTCTAGAGGACATGTTAAGAGCTTGTGCATTAACTTATGCAACCTCTTGGGATAAAAGTCTATCGTATGCTGAGTTCAGCTACAACAATAGCAATCAAGCAAGTTTGCAAATGTCACCTTTTGAGGCACTATACGGTCGACCCTGTCGAACCCCGTTGAACTGGAATGAGACGGGTGAACGCCATGTCATTGGACCGGATATTCTTCAAGAGGCCGAAGAGCAGATTGCCATGATCCGGGAAAGATTAAAGATAGCTCAGTCAAGACAGAAGAGTTATGCTGATAACCGTCGCCGAGACCTGAGTTTCGAACCGGAAGATTTCGTATATCTTAGAGTCACACCACTCAAGGGAATTAAGAGGTTCCACGCCAAGGGAAAACTTGCACCAAGATATGTTGGACCATTTAAGATTTTGAACCGTAGAGGCGAAGTTGCGTACCAACTGGAATTGCCGCAATCATTAGCACGAGTGCATGACGTGTTCCACGTGTCCCAACTAAAGAAGTGACTCCGAGTACCTGATGAGCAAACACCGCTGGAGTCGATAGAGCTGCAAGAGGATCTAACTTATAAGGAGCACCCCGTTAAGATTCTGGACACCATGGATCGAGAAACAAGGAATAAGTCAACCCGTTTCTGCAGAGTCCAGTGGAGTAACCATGCAGAGAGTGAAGCAACATGGGAGCGCGAGGAGGATTTGAAGAAAGAGTTTCCAAACCTATTCCTTAGTTAGTCCTGAATCTCGGGGACGAGATTCTGTTAAGGGGGGAGGTTTGTAACACCCCAATTTTTGCTTTTCATAAATTTAAGTGTTATTTTGCACTTTTGTGAATTTTTAGAATTTTCTGGAATTTATTTGAATTTATTTGGAGTTATTTTGAATTAATTCCCTTTTGAAATAACTAAAGAATTTAATTTTACAAATAAAATTTTGTTGGAAATAATTTATTTGAGTCCAAAATGTTCCAAAATATTTTCTAGAATTTTTCTGGAATTTTTCTGAGTGTTTTTCTATTTTTAATGAATTAAATGAATTTCTGGGAATTAATTCGATTATTTAATCGCTGGAAAATCGATCGGGTCTGCACTGTTCAACCGACCGGGCCAGACTCGAGTCTGACTCAAGTCCGACCGAGCCAGCCAAGTCACCGAGCCCAAACCCTCGCGACCGTTGGATCTCGATCCAACGGCTGTTAGCGCGCCACGTCACCCGATCGGATCTCGTTCCGATCCGTCCGCGTCGTGCGATCGCAGCCGCTGATCGTGCCACGTGGACGGCTCCGCATCATCGTCTCCGCCCGAATCTGGCTTGGACTGCGCCGTCGCGGGGGTTCCGAGTCCGTTAGGGTTTCGCAGATTTCACGCACGCCGAGGCGGTATTTAAGACCTTGACCCCGGCGCCGTGTTCTCCGTTTGCTTGCGCACCTTTTGCCCCGATCCTTTTCTCTCGAGCCGCCGCCATGCCCGCGCAATTGCTCACCGTAGTTAGGTTTAGGCCCCGCTTCGGTTTCTTGCACGTGCCGCCGCCGTCAAGCCGCTTCCGCCGTATTGGAGCCCGTGTCTGGAACCGCAAGGACAAAGCGCACCGGACCGCACCATTCATCTCGCCGAAAACGCGAAGAAACGCCGTTGCGAAGGTCATCTTCCTCCTCTCCGGCCAAGCCAGCTCCGCCGCACGCCGTCGCCGAACCGCGAGCTCCTTCAGCCGTCCGATCGGGATCCAACCGCGGCGGTGAGTCCACGTGTTCCCTAACCCATAGAGACCAGATTAGATCTGGACCATTGGATCAAGATCCAACGGCCCACGTTCGTCCACGTCAGCGTAATGAAATCCACGTTACGGTGCTTAGATCCAATCTCAGCCGTTGGATTTGGATCCAACGAGTCAGATTGAGCCACGTAACAGTGAACCGCACCGCGCACGGTTAGATCCCAGCCGTTCGATCGAAATCGAACGGCGTAGATTGAGCCACGCGTCGGTCACCGGGACATGCCACGCCACCCACGGTGAGGCGAAAACCAGATCCAATCTGGACCGTCCGATTCGAATCGAACGGCCCAGATTAGCCGCGTTGCACCGCAACGTGCGGCATTGGATCCAATCGGAACCGTTGATTTTCAAATCAACGGCCTAGATCGCGCCACGTGTCAGGAGCCGAACGCGATGCACGGTCAGCGATCACGCCGATCGCCACGGCGTCGGCCGCGTGGCGTCACGTCGAAGGCCAGCGTCGGTAGACGACCAACCGCACCATGGCGTCGGTAGTGATGTCGTGGCCGACATCACGCAGTGGGCCCAAATTGCCACCGCCCTCTCGCGAGCGTGATGATGTCACCGCTGACGTCATCCGAGGGGGCCCACATGTCAGTGAGACATGTACTCGTGGACCGGGTCCACGGTGGACCCAAGCCGAACCGTGGACCACGTCCATGGACCGGCTGACGCAATAATCCGATTTTTCAATAGAAAAATAATTCGGTGGAAAATCAAATTCCACGCTGACATCATTAATCGGGTTTTTCAATATAAAAATAAATGGATTAATTCGGATTATTGATTTATTTTAATTTTGAAACTTCAAACGCTTATAACTTTTGCATTTTAACTCCGATTTGAGTGATTCAAATTTCTAAATTTTTATAAAATTGAGATCTACCTAATGGTGAATTTTATTTAATTTTGGACCAAAGTTTTTCCCTGCAATACTATTTAATTGATTATTTAAACTTTAAACGCTTGTAACTTTTGCGTTTTAACTCCGATTTTGACGATTCAAATTTCTAAAAATTCATAAAATTATGCTCTCTCTGTTTATGGACTTTATTTGGATGTTTGGATACTTTTGGTGTACTGTTTTTATTTATTATCTGTTATTTGCACGCGTTACGAGTAGACGTTGAAGTACCCGAAGGTTTCGAAGGAGAAGTATTGACCCAGGAGCCAGCCCAAGACCAAGAACAAGCACTCTTTAAAGGCAAGTTGTGCTTTGTAATAGACCCTGAGCTATTCCTTTGTAATAGACCATGCATGTAGTATATTAGTTGCATTCTGTGCATGACTTGCTGAGTACCAAGTACTCACCCTTTCCACAATACAACATTAGTTGAAGAAGAATCTACACCAGCTTTGGAGGAGGAGCTCCAAGAGGAACCGTCTATCTAGGGAGCGAGCCCAGTCAGTTGCCTGTGGTATACTGGATGGCGCCACGAAGTTATCTTATTTTCCGCTGTTGTTATTTCCCCTTTAATAAGTTTTCACCCTGCGTGGCGTATATTTGTAACTTGACCTTAAGGTTGAGCAACCAGTTTTGGTTAAAGAAATTAAATTACCGTATTATTCGTTGAGTATGATTGTGACATTTACCAATGTTGAGACTGTGTGCACTAGCGTGATCCTGGACTAGTGCGGAATACAAAGATGGTCCGGATTTGCAAATTCGGGTCCCGACACTCTTTACAAGAAACCTACGATAGCCCATGTACACAATCTTTCGAGAGTTTTTCAGGTACAAGCTGTCGGTTTCATCTAAGCATTGCAAGCATGCTTTATATCCTTTGGTAGTATTCCAGACAGGTTACCGAGCGCGGGCCAATCGTTGATCGTTATGAATAACAGTGCATGGAGGGTGAAATACTCCCTCTTGTACTCATCCCATACCCGTACACCATCCTCCCACAACTTTACAAGATCTTCCATCAATGGTTTCAGATAGACATCGATGTCGTTTCCAGGTTGCTTCGGCCCTTGGATCAACAATGGCATCATGATATATTTTCACTTCATGCATAGCCGAGGAATATTATAGATACATAGTGTAACAGGCCAGGTGCTATGGCTACTGCTCAGTTCGCCAAAAGGATTCATACCATCGGTACTCAACCCAAACCTTATGTTTCTCACCTCATTTGCAAAGTCTGGGAATGTTGGATCGACTTTCCTCCACTGGGACCCATCAGTCCCGTCATCCTTACGCTCTTCTTTTTGCCAATGCATCATCTGGGCATGCATTTTGTTAGCAAAAAGATGCTTTAATCGGGGGATCACAGGGAAATACCACACCGCCTTAGCGGGAGATCTCTTCTTCTTACACTCCCCATCTATTTCACCTGGGTCTTCACGCTTCGTCTTGTAACGTGATTCTTTGCACACTGGACAAGCATCCAAATCCACATACTCATTGCGATATAGGATACAATAGTTACGAAATGTGTGTACCTTCTGTACTTCTAATCCCAAAGGACAGATGACTTGCTTGGCTTCATATATAGATTCTGGCAACGTGTTATCTTCTGGAAGCAGATTCTTTATGAGTGATAACAATTCATTGAATCCCTTGTCTGACACACAATTTCTAGCCTTCCATTGCATTAAGTTCAGTGTCGTACGGATCTTCGTGTGGCCCTTCCCACAGTCTGGGTACAAAGGTGTCATGTGGTCCTCTACCATGCGCTGAAACTTCTCGAATTGTCTTTCATTTGTGTAGTCCCCCTCTCCGTCACGCAACATCTGGTCTAGCTCGTCATCACCAAGATCGCCGACTGTATTTTCCACAGAACAATATTGCGTTGCATCTACCATACTGTTGAATACATCTTCTTCTTCACCATCTTCTTCATCGTCTTCCTGGCTGCTCCCGTGTACTTCGCCATGCTTGGTCCAATAGGTGTAGTTTGGCATGAAACCTCTCGTGATCAAATGGGTCATAACCTGAAAGCGTTGGGAGTGCTCCTTCTCATTCTTGCAGTCTACGCACGGACAATATATGAAGCTGTCTGGAGGCAAGAATGCAACAGCGGCATCAAGAAATGCCTTCACGCCATCAATGAACTCTCTGGAGCGACGGTCCGCATTGTACATCCATTGCCGGTTCATCTACACAAATATCTAATTTTCAGATACCTTCAAAGATCTTTCACTAAAGTGTTATTTATAAAATCACTTTTATTTTTCATAAATAACATTGTAGGAAAATTCCATTCCAAAGTACTTTGACACGTATTTACAAAAGTCATTGTTTCCATATTTTGGCTATTATCAAAGGTAATAATTAATATACTTATTTTATATATGCATGTCATATAGTTTTATAGTTGTTAGTTTTATATATACTTATTTTGGCTATTGTCATATACTTATTTGTAATTAAAACTACTCAAACATGTTGTTAGTTTTATAGTTGTACAAGACATAATCGAAAAGAAATTAATAGTTAATGCGTTACTTTTAATTAATACCGTGGCAAGAATTTATATGCCATATATTTTGCGATGGAGGGAGTGGTTTTTCAAAAATTTTCTTATCCTTCTACCTTCTTAACTTAATTTAACTAATCATTTTGTCCCTTTAAATTTTTTCCTATTTTATTTCATAAAACATTAATAATTTCCTTCCAAATCTAGATCCACTATTGTTACATTGAAGGGAGGAGTGTCATATTAAAGATTGTAAAGCTAACAACTTTTGTAAAACAACTCCCTGCAGTTCATCATGGTCGACCTAACTAAAATTAAAGTTATGGAGTAAGATAGAAGAGAGGGAGTGTTACATGAAAGAGAGGGAGTGTTACATTGAAGATTCTAAACCTAAAAATAACTACCATGATTCATTATGGTCTTGCCTAAAATTAAACTTATGGAGTGAGCTAGCAATAAAAACCTCTAACAATCAAAATCAATTTTTTCTCCACATTAAATGCAAAAGAAACAACAATATCTTGGTGAGAAGGATGGTAGCACGGTGTTAATAACCTTGATTCACTTAATTTGAAGCTAAATCATCACATTCAAAAATTTGGACAGCACCTCCCCCCAAGAACAATGCCAGGCCCTTCCCTGTTCATGTCTACGAGCTCAGGGAGGAAGGAAGAGTTTAAATGGGTGGAACGCTTCCAGAAGCGGCTTGAGGCACCAACCGCTTCTAAATATATATGTCTACAAGCGGTTGGGGTCTAAAACCGCTTGTGATATTTCAGAAGCGGTTTGGGAAACGAACCGCTTGTGGTGGTTGCTCAACACAAGCGGTTGGTGTTACAAACCGCTTCTGGAAACCCTCTCCCGCTTGTTGCTCACGAACCGCTTCGAGTGCGTAGGCCAGAAGCGGTTCACACCAAACCGCTTGTAATAGCCCGCTTGTGATGCCTAGTTCTGTAGTAGTGGTTTAGTCTTAGCCTAGAAATGCATGTTCTACCATTGGTGCAGCTACAGCCTACAGCTAGCCAGAGTAATACTTTAAGAGTTCAAAAATAAGGTTGTGCATATACAACCTCTATTATAGAGGGAGGAATTGCCGGCTTCAAAGCCGGCCACCTCACCCCCTATGCTATTTTGCAAAAAAGACCTCTATTCTCTCCAAATTACGTATAAGTCCCTGGAAAATTACAAATAGGTCCTTTGCGATTTTTTGTGAGGGTAAGAATAATTTTTTAAGATTGCGTTTAGGTCCCTGGTTTGGTACTTTACGGAAAAGCCCATCGCTAAATACAAATCTCAACCGAGCCTTTTCTAATTTTTCAAAATAGCGAACATGTCCAAAAATATAACAAATAGGTCCTCATAACTTACGTCTAGGTCCTTTCTCCGTTTTTCTCGGAAAAAATATTTTCGTCAGCAGAAATATGTGTATAGATCTATCTCTAGATTTTTTTTCCAAACTCGATCTCTGATTTCTAGCTTTTTTCCCAACTTGATTTCTAATATTTTTCGAAACGTGTATTATTACTCGATCTTATATTTTCCGAAACATGTATTATTACCTGGTAAACACATATGGTGTTATATTTTTCGGAACGATCTCTAATATTTTTCAAAACATATATTATTACCCGATAAACGCATAAGGTGATAAACTCGGTATCTAAATTTTTTTTGCAACTCGATCTCTAATATTTTCCAAGGCATATATGGTGTTCAACTCGACGTCTACAATTTTTTTGCCAACTCAAAATCTACTATTTTTCGGAACATGTAATATTCATTTTTTTTAAAAAAAAAAAGACCCGTTGTTACGCAAATTCGTCGATGGTTCCTACTTAACGTATTTTCCCAAAAAAAAAACAAACAAACAAAAAAACCTTAGATTTTTCTACCTTTTCCTAGAAATCAAATTACGCGCTGCGCGGCAACGCGCGCAGCCCTGCCTAGTGATCATAACAGAGTGTACAACGCGTGAAGCCCTTTGAAACCATCTGATCTGCTAAATAAACCTTTTTTGTCAGGACAGATCTGCTAAAAACACTTAACCATGTGGCCTTACCTGAATATAAGTGACAATGGTGGATATATCCTCCAAACTTTTTGCATGTGAAGAGTTCTCTCTATACATAAGATCAGAGAGTATTAATTGTTTAGATAAATTCCATTAGTAGTTTCTGCTGCACATGCAGGTTAATTTATGGACCTAATAAAGGAGCTACAATCCTTGGGTTTGATCCCACATGACGCTTTTGTAATTTTTCAGCTTATTTGTTATATGAGTTCGATCGTATATATAGTTTTTTTTTATGTAGCAGATAATTTTTACAGATCGCACTGTGCTTGTATTAAAACTAGTTGACAGGAAACATTCATTATTTTGTACAATATTTCTCCAGAATAAGGGAGCACAAGATCTATGAATTCAGTAATCTAAATTGTTTTTATATGTGCTTGGCAACATGATCGAGCAGTTCACACCACGCAATTTGCACCGTTTGTTTGCTTTGCACCAGGTTTAATAGTAGTGACAAGTGTTCACCATTAATTTTGATGAGGTGGCAAATTAAACAGAGATGTCCAGGTGGCATTTCATGCTGGTGGCCGGCGTACGTATCTCTACTATTCTAAAGCAGCACTTGGTGGCAGTGGTCCGTTCTTCCCACGTCATTAATTGCCGCTTAATTGTCCTGTTTAATTGCCCTGTTTTAATTACCCTACACAAGAAACGAAGCGTTGCTTTAATTAACCAGCTTTCGCAAGAAACGAAACGTTAAAGATAGATATTTGATTTTGTGAAATATTTTTTTTTATTTAATCTTTATTTTTCGTTATTAATTTGTTTTCCGTAGCAACGCACGGGTACTAACTATTTACAAGATCGATGGTTATTCGTGGAGGGCCAAGATAGCCATATATAGTCATCAGAGTCGGGGAGAGAGAGACAAGCAACAGCGATGGCGATCATCATTAATTAATTCATCACAACGTACGATTAGTCAAAGTAGAGGAATCATCGAGATCATCAACATTGCCAGCTGCGCCCTCGAGATAAGATAAATTAAAGTTGGTAATTAATCAGTGACTAGATGAGTGATAGGAGGAGCAGGAGAAGATTCGGCCAGGATCGATCGTCGGCGGTGAGATTCCGGCCCATCGAAGCAGTCCGATCAAGGTGGATGAGCAGCGGTGAGAGCGACGGAGAGGTGAGGAGGAATGGAGTCCCATCTTGCCTCGGCGGTATGCCCACTCTCAGCAAAATGGTATGTTCCACACTTGTCAGCAACATTAAACCCTAGTGCAAATTAGTTGATGCTGCTAACTACTCATCTTGCTATAATTAACGCGGTACACACACTGACGCTTCAGACAATTATTAAAACAAGTGATGAACAATATTGCAATTGACGTACTCTACCTCCCATGTCGATTTGTCAAATGAAGCGTGATATTTTGCGTCGATCCCGTCGATCTCGATAGATATATAACCCAATGCAACCCGTTCCTAGCTAGCTAGCATATCACATTCAACTTGGTCCGTTAGTAAACTCGATATTTACTGTCACCACGTGCGCTGCGAGACCACATTTTTGCCACATTGGCCAGCTAGCATAATCATTCACAACAATAACGTACACCATTGCAAGCACTTAACTACCAACTAATTACACGCGACCAGGTCATGCATCACCAATTAAAACAGTAAGAGCATATAAAATCCTGAAAAGTGGCAAAAAATGGAATATTGTAATATCCCAAAATTGAATAAAATATAAAATGCATTATTAAAATTTGCATTTGATTTATTAGTGCTTTTTCCTAAATTTTTGTGCTTTTTGGTGAATTCCTTGCCAATGAGGAATTGAATAATTTATTTTTTGGAATTGGAAATAAAGAAATAGTAAAAAGGTAAAAATATGAAAAATTTACCGATGCCAGTAATTATCTCAAGAAAACTCAGGATAATGTTTTGGGTAGTCAAACATATCATGTGCTCAATTAAAACCATGAAAAGACTAATTTTGAAATTAAATATTAAATCTAACCAGAACAGTAATTGATTTTAATAAAAAAATTTATAGCTCTCCAGATGGTACAATTTTTACTGTGAGTTCATAGTACCCTTATACTTATCTAGAAAAATTTACAAAAATTAATAAATGTGCTTACTATTTATTCCTATTTATTTACTCCAATCCTGAAAATCAGAAAAATGAAGAAATTTTTTTTTAATAAAATAAATATTGTGAATTTAAATTTTTAAATTTTATGGTAGGTCTCTGACTTCTTTGAAAACCTTTTTTAAAAATATAACAAATTAATAAGTTCATTTAAGCTTTTCAATAAAACTATTTCCGAAATTTAATTTCTATGCAGTAAGCAGTGTCAGAATTATTTTAATTTATCCACATAGAATTATCACCTCAAATTTTTACAACGTCTAGATTTCTCATACAGGAGCCTAGTAAAAAAGGTTGGAAAATTTATGAAGTGATTTGAGCCCTAAAATAATTATCCTTAGCCGGTTGTTAGAGATAAGGTTATGTGTTGAATCTTTTTTCTCTCTCCCTCTCACTGACATGTGGGACTCACTCCTTATTGCATCGGCCGGCCATTTCTTAGCCTCTGCCGCTGTCAAGTGGACCCATTCCTTTCTGTCCCCACTACGCAGCCTCCCACTACTCTTTCTCCCTCCTCCTTTGTGTCTCTACCGGTGGACCCGAGCCCACTCGTCAGCTTCTTCTTCCCTGGCTCCCCCCTTTCCTTCTCTTCGCGCGAAGCCGAGCAAGCCAAAGTAGTCTTTCTCCACTGCCTCTTGAATTAATTCGCCTCTTCCTCGCAGCAATCTCACGTGCCCCGAGGTTCTCCACACCTCACCGGACACACCGCTACCACAACACCAAACTTGCACATGCCAATCTCTGTTGAGCACCGCAAAAACCTCAACGTGTTCACAGTGCACCGAGCTCCTCTACAGCACTTCTTCAGCTATAAAAGGTGGATTTGAGCTCACACCTGTGTTGTGCTCACTTTTGTACCCTCACTCGCCCTTACTCCACCGAATCAAGCCCCAATTTCCGTTTCTTCTCCAACTCCGGCTAACTTCCCACCGTGAACAATCCTCGAGCTAGCTCCTTCCAAGCAGGTCCATTCTTCGATTCCTTTTAGCCAAAGCATCTACGCTCAGTGGCGAACTAAACCCCTATGTCGATTTCAGGAATAGACCACCGTGGTGTTCTCTCACTGTGAACCCATCTCTCCCATCTCCGGCTATCGTCGACAACTCGAGTCGAAGCTTCATCCCCTCGATGAGACATTGGAACTTGATCCATGTGCTCTGTGGAATCTTGTTTGACCTTTATCCGAAACTAAGCAGTCCTCATTTGCCTTCATGGCTTGTCGCCGTTGAGACCACCATCAACATTTGCTGAGCCCTATGCTCCGACCGTCGTAGAACTAAATTGAACTCTCCCATAAAATCACACCAACCGGTAATAGCTCACCATTCGACCCGTTCATCACCCCTGGCCGAACTTCACTACCAGCAAGCTCGGGGTTGTGCAGCTCTGTTTCGGTTCACTGACAACCGGGACCTAGGAGTCAGCTACTCCAGCACGCGCATGCTCCCTGCCGCCGGGACCAGCACGTCAGCCGCGTGGTTTACGCGCACCTGCACACATATCTCGCTGACAGATGGGCCCCGTTGTCAGCGACTGAAGCTTGGTTTCAAAAATTCAGCGCGTGCAAAACTCCGAAAATACGCTTTCCCTTAAGGAAAGCGCATTTTCGATTTAATCTGATTTATTGGAACCGAATCCATTCAAATTCATATAACTTTTAAACTATAAATCCAAATCAAATGAAACAAGTTTATAAATTCAAGATAAATCATGTAGTTTCATAATATGTAAAAATATTTGAAACTTTTTTAGTAATTTAAATTAGAATTTGAATTTAAATGTGTATGTTTGAATATGATATATGTGGAATTGTTGCAAATCAAGTCCAAATTAAATGAAACCAGTTTCATTAGAATTCTTGTATCAAATGCTTTCTAAATATGCAAAGAAACTTAAATTTAGAGTTTGTTTGCACTATATTTTAATTAGGGTTGGAATCGACGTGTTAAATGTTCAAACCGCTATAACTTGAACAATTTTAGCCTCTTGAATTTGAATTTAATTATAATTAGATTTACAATCTTAGCTTCTTGAATTCATGGACTAAAATAAAATAATACATAAAGAATAGGTGAAGCACTGTATAACCCTAAAAATACTAACACCAGAAGGAACTACAAAGTATTGTTTTCACATGAAATGATGAAACCTTGATTATATCGATGTTTGTTTTATATATTGATTTTATTTGATTCTTCATTTGACTCCTTTTTGCCACTATTAAAAATTGGTATTTGTTATGTTCTTATTCGACGACGTGTAGACACCGACGTTATCGGCACCGCCATTGATGACTCCGATCTCGAGTACATCCCAGAAGAGCAAGGCAAGCACCCCCCCCTTTGATCACTTTGATCCCAGTTATTACAATCACTTAAAATGCTAAATAAAAACTTGCATGCATGCCTTATATTCTATAAAAACATCATATTTTACATTTTCTGGTAGTTAAGCCCTTAACTGATGGATTTCCTTAATCACTATTGATTTGCGACCCATGACAACCCTAGAAATTAGTTAAGTTCATATTGATATAATGGGTATAATCATTTAATGATCGCATATGCTTAGCCCCGCTCTAGTCAAATACTGGTGACAAAATCACACCCACCTTTCTTAATGAATTTTCTAAATGTTTTATTGTGGCAGTAAAGGATACTGGTTTTTTAATAAAAATAAAAATAAAACTATGTTTTGACGTGGGTAATTATCAGCAATAGCCGGTTGTGCAAGTTTTAACTTGTACGTAGCTAGGGAGAGATTTATCGCCCATGTCACATTAAGGACCGAACGTAGTGTTGCATAATCCAAGTAATAACCGTACATCCACAAGTGCTGGAATGGGACAGTCTTAACCTATTATATTATTTGAAACTAGCTTTGCATATTGGAAGGCAGTAGTAGCACAAGCAGTAAATTCTGTCGAGTTTGCTTGTAAGGGGCTGCAACAAGCGACTTGTGGGTAAATGCATACCGGTGCAACAGTGTACGCCTGGCTATGGGAAGAAATGTTTATTGTTTCATTGAGCTCAAAAGATTGGTGATCTATGTGATCATTTGTTTCTACCATAGCAAGGGTTTAACGTCACCGGGCTAGTGCAAAGCTAGGATTGAATAATTGAACGGTTCCATTATGAACTCCCCGTAGCACACCAAAGAAATTGTGTTAACTATCGATTGCAAAAAGAGAGAACATATCTTGTGGGTAAAGCTGTACAACTTTGCAAAGTATAAAACTAATCGATTAGCCATATCCACTGTCATGGATAACTTGGAGAACTGACACTAGTTAGTTGTTTTCTATTTTTGTAAAATTTTGGACGGATGGTTTGGGAATGAAATTCCCTTATTGAATCTTTCTTACGATCATTATTTTATTTTTCTCACGAAGGACTGTGAGTTGACTCACGAAGGGTTGTGAGTAATTTGCTACATTTCACTCACGAAGGACTGTGAGTAGTTTACCTCTTTTCTATCAATCACTACTTGTTATTTTTATTTACCCTTCAAATTGTTTTATCCCATTTATGCTTCCAGTTTACTATTCAGTAATACATTTCAAATTTCAGCTTTATGCAAAAATTAACCTTAGTAGCCTTTCATTTGGATCAACCTGTGTATACTCAGGCTTGTAAAAGTCTTGCGAGTACTTTGTGCTCAACTTGAATTAATGTTGTTTTTAGGTGAAGAATCAAAAATTCTGGATGACGTATTCAGTGACGTAGATTACGGATTCAATGACGAAGGTTCTTTTTAAGGTTTCACCTTGTCTGTTGCCTGTGGATTTTGCGCTTAGTCGGCATACAAGAAGATGATAGATTTTTTGCTACTATTTAGTTTTGCTTATGTAATATGTGTTTAAACTCCTGTGTAATAAAATGTTGGAACTTTTCTATGGATGTGTTTTCAAGTTGTGCTAAGTGTGTGCCAGCTACTGATCACGGGAATGGCACAAGACGCACTACAGAACCTTTCTTTTATGTTGCACTGTAGCATAAAAGGGAGGGTCTCACGGTTTGGTATCAGAGCCATGTAGACTGTAGGAAAACCTTAGTTAGAGTGGTCATTAGTTAAAAATTTTGAAAGCTTGAAATAGACATTTTATACTTAGGAATATGAATTGTTATATCTGTTAATAATCTTTTCCCTATCATATTATCTGCTATCACTATTCCCTCATTATATTTTGTAAAATCTTTCTTATTAGTATCATTTCTACATCTTACATTTGATCAGGAATGCTAATTCCTTATTACATGTGTAGTGGACACGATCGTGCCTTTTCACGATTCAAACCATCGAGAAGATGACGGAATGATGGGAGTTCTAGCTCAACTAATGGATTATGTTGGATACGAGGAAAACCCTCATTACGTTGTATTCTATGTCACGCTTAGCCCATCAGTAGTGGAGTACGCCGCACGGCTTCATATCCCCGTACGAGCCCTCTACAATGAAGGAGAACGTTCTTTCGAAGGCTATGGATCCACCCTCACGGCTGCAATGAATGAAGCCACCTATACGGCTGTCATTCAACTTCGTCATGCACTTCCAGAACTTGGCGCAGCATATCACATGTATCCAAGTCGCCCACCTCTTGGAGGAAGCTTCTATCCTGACATCACCAACCTTCGTAGTGGGAGGCTTCGACGTCTCGTGGAATTTGTGAACACCTCAAATAGACATCACCGCTTGATGGCATCTGAGCTAGTAGCAGCTCGCCGTCGAGTGGCGTTTCTTGAAGGAGTTGTTGCATCCCACGAGGCAATGGAGAATGTCCCACACTCGGTTCTTGGTGATGGCCCATCGCTAGAATTACCCCTTGCTACAGAAAATGCTACACTAGCAAATCCATCAGCACCTACTAACCAACGTCGCCGCACCAGTGGTGGTAGCCGACCACGTCCCATTAACCAGGGTGTTAATCCAGGAGTCTCCAATCTTCGACATCCTCGTTCGGCGCAAGTGCACCAACGACGAAAGTCTAATCCCACTATTTCAATAGGGAGTTCTTCGAGCAAGCCCCGGACTCCAGAATTTGACGATGACGCCTTGGTCACTGGGTGGTTAAACGCAAGCAAATAGAAACTAGTTAGATAGAAGCGGAGTATACTAGTAGCACCCTACAAGTATGTAGTAGTTTGTGGTTTAGCAAAACTTTTGTTGTTAATATTATATGGTTTGAATACAAGCTTTTGTTGTATACTTTCTGTGTGCTTATGGTTCCTTCTCGTGAATGTTTAATCTTTAATTATAGCTTCACAACGATGTGATCCTTAATAATAATAATAGTAATAGTAATAGTAATAGTAATAGTAATAGTAATAGTAATAGTAATAGTAATAATATGGCATAATAAAGTAACTAGAAACCTTTTTTTATGTTGCACTGTAGCATAAAAGGGAGAGTCTCACAAATATGCCTATAAAAATATGAATGTGAAAAAAATCTGAATTTATAATTCTTATTCCCTTAGTTTGAGATTTATTCTAAAAGAAAATATATCAATATAGAAAATGGTAACAAGATAAAAAGTAATAGAATAGAAGC
The DNA here is from genome assembly GCA_036346355.1 of Rhipidocladum racemiflorum. Taxonomy (NCBI): domain Eukaryota; kingdom Viridiplantae; phylum Streptophyta; class Magnoliopsida; order Poales; family Poaceae; genus Rhipidocladum; species Rhipidocladum racemiflorum. Next base: position 34,220,826 of record CM070580.1, on the reverse strand, counting down.
AAAATGGTAATAAAATTTTCACCAAAGTAAATTTGCCCGGTAATTACTTTTGCTATAGTAAAAAATCAGCATGGAAGCATTTAGTGACTTAAAAACAATAGAAATTTTAACACAATGGCAGTCATGTTAGATTGATGTAAAAAAATTTAGACCTTATATAGAGTTTTAAATTTTACCAAATACTCCTCAAAGTAATAGTTAACCATGGAAAAAAATCAGAAAATAATACTTACTTTTACTGGCTGTAAAAATTTAATAATTGGAAATGTAAAAATCTGAAAAGAATGGTAAAACATTTTACTAAAAAATAAATACTCGACTTGTCAGATTTTTACAAAATAATAGTTTCTACTGTATATTAAAAATATCAAATACGGTCTTATAATAAACAAATATCACAGACGGTTTTATAATAAACAGTTTGTGATATTTGTTTATTATAAAACCGTCTATGATATTGGTTTACATCACAGATGATTATAATTAAAAACCGTCTGTGATGTTTGTTTATTATAAAATCGCTTGTGATATTGGTTTACATCACAGACGATTATAATTAAAAACTGTCTGTGATATTTGTTTACATCACAGACGATTATAATTAAAAACCGTTTGTGATATCTACCAAAAATATATAAAACAGAGCCCGAAGCCAATTCGTGTTTTTAGGGTTTCGCCATTTATTTTGAGATTGGTTGCGGCTGAGGAGATTGTGTGAAAGAAGGCCATTGATTTTGAAGGGTAGTAGTAGAGTCATTTGATTTTTGTGATCCAAGGTTAGTAATGAGTTCTAATATCATTATGTTTAATATCAAGTTTGGTTAGGAGAGAATTTATGAATTGTTTAGATCTAGATTGTAGATCCATGTGTTGTTGGTGATTTATGGTTAGTAATGTGTTCTAATTGCATTATATTTAACATTTAGCTCAGCGCAATATAAACAAACTAGCTCAATCTGGACTACTTAGAAAATGAACCCTGGATTCCACAACGGAATTGAATACTACAAGTCAATTTGATCTGGTTATGAATTGGACGGTTGAAAAGAGTGGGTATGTATGTATGTATGTATGTATGTATGTATGTGGCACATATAGTGTAAACCACTTTTGTCATGTAAGTTCTGTGAAAATCATATATACAAATTTTCAAAAAATTTTAAAATATTATCATATGTATAGAAGGTTAGCTTCTACAACTCTGTGAAATTTGAAGACCAAACACAATAGCGTTTGAATGATATGAAATTGACAAGTGGTAAGATGAACACGGCTGAATAGTGAAAATCACTATTTATGCTAAATATGTCTTTTTATATATTTTAAATGTGATTGATTTTGGTCTTCAAATTTTACAAGGATATAGAAGCTCACCTCCCCTACTTATGGTAAATGTTTGAGAATTTTTGAAAACTTGTACATATGGTTTTTATGGAGTTTACACGATGCAGGTGGTTTCCATTGGATATGTACCATATATGTATATGTACATACAGAAATGAGAAATCCTCTTTTCTACTTTCGGAAGTAGTTACTCTCTATATCGTTTTTTACAACGTATGAATTATCTTGTGCAACGGATGGTATATACGGGTAATGTACAAATATATAAGACTATCTATGTGGCATATGTATTTTTTAGGATATAGCATGTACATTTTTTGTTGTCCGTAACGTATGTAACCATCACCCATAATGCAAATTGTGTCAATGTCGATGGGCTCTGATCGATTTGACCACCAACGACCTAGTTCATCCAATATGGGAGCAGGACAATCTCCTCATTTCTTGCGTGCCTGTCGCTAGCTAGCCTTCTGCCCACCCTGGAGTCCAACAAACATAGTTAGTCTACACACTGGACCTAGCTAGCACTACATCGGCAGTACAGTACATCCCATTAATTTTGTTGACCTTGTGTTATTCGAGACGTCGACGTAGAACTTCCACGATCTAACATTCGGGCTTAACTACAACTTGAAAGTTTTTTTTTTTTTTGTTTATCGCCACATTGTGGCATTTTGTTCGAGAACGCGTGCAACATTTCCGAATTCCACAGTCGCAGCGACTATTGTTTGCTAGGTTTGGCTTAGGCTTAGCAGTTAATTTATGCTTGTTTACTGCGCTTTATATATGTTATTAGCTTGTTAATGTACTTTACAAATTTTACCTGCTATCCTAGACACTGCATGCCTACATTTCTGTGTGACATGCAGCGAACTATATGGAAATAAATTCAGTAGAGGAGGTGTGCAAACTTCTTTCCGTGCATACCTGACCCGATTGATGCCACATGGACAATTCCCGATCCAACGCCACGACATTAAGTGACAACTTTAAACTTATCTCCTCACTTATTTCAATGCAGATTTGATTGCTTTTACTCACCTCCTCACTTAATACCGTGGTGTTGGATTGAGGAATTGTCCATGTGGCATCAATCGGGGTTAGATATACATGAGAAAAAGTTTGCACACCTCCTCCACCGAATTTATTTCCGAACTATGTACCTCGCACACAGTTGTTGATGGATCAAAGCACTCCGGTCTTTTTCCATTTCAAAATCGGAAGAAGGAACAATTAATTAGTGACGAATCAAATCCAGGCTCTGTATGGGGGGTCAAAATAAGAGGCGATGAAGAAGTAATAAGTGCCCCCCAAACGCACGGGGTGATCGAGCCGCCCGGCCGTGGGACGCGCTTTATGCAGAAATTTCCCTAATAGGACAGACAGAGAATAGTATGCTCTTTTTTTTTCTTGATCGGATGTACAGTAGCCATGTAAGTAGGGATGGAGAGGCCGGTTAGAGCGCGAGCTCGAACATTCATTACACGCTGCCATTAACTAATTAGTTATGGAGGTCAGCAGTCAACTGATCCAGAGGAAGTCGATCTGTCGATTTTTTTTTTTTTCAAAGCTGAACCGCTTCTGAACGTAATTGCAAAATAGCTTTATCTCCGACACCTTCCGGCGCTTTCGTGGTCGAGATAGGATTATTTTTTAATTACGTTCAGAAGAGAGCTTAGATTTGCAAAACAAATTACGGATGGCCTAGAAAAAATGATGATTCCGAAGAATTCCTCCCATCCTATCGAATTATACATATATAAAAAGAACCGATCGAGGAAAAAAACCAAAAACAAAAGTCATGCACATAGACACTACTGTATACTACGTGTTGGTACTAGTATTTGCCAATGCAGCTTATCATCTTATGTGTGTGTATATACACGCACTAGCCACTAGGCCCCGCGGCGTTATGCACCAATTTGTGGTATATATATTTTGAATTTCGGGGGTTATTGAAAAAAATCGAGGCCAGATTGTAATTTCTTAATTATCAAGTGACCTTTGCGGAAAAACTAAATATGAAATTTTTAGGGTCCTAATTTACAGAATTTCTACAGGTTTTTCCCAAAGAAACGTGCAAAATTCAGAATTTATATATTTTTCGGATTTTTCGGGGGGCCATTTCCCAAAGGAAACGATAAAATTTGAATATGCAAAGCTCTTTTCGCAAATAAAGGGCCTAGATGTAATTTCCAAAATCTTACAGGGGTTTCTCCAGAAGAAACCATTCAAATTCGTAATTAATGCAATTTTCGAAAAACTTTTTAAAAAAATGTGGATATCAAAATTCTTAATTAATGTAATTTTTTAGGCGCTTTTAAAAAATATCGATGAAATGCGGTTTTTTAGAGGTCTTTTGGGCCTAGATCTAATTTTCAAAATTCCCTAGACCTTCTAAAAAGGAACCGCTGAAATTCGTAATTAATCTGATTTTTAGGGGCTTTTTCAAAAAAATACAGATTTTCAAGGGCCTTTCCATAAAAAAAGGGTCTAGATGAAATTTTCTGAATTTCCTAAGGAGCATCTCCAAAAGAAAGCGTTGAAAATCATAATTAATGTTATGGGGACAAGGGATCTATATGTATTTTTTAAAAAAAATTTGGCTTTTTTGGATTTTTCGATGGTCCTGTAATGTAATTTCCCCCATTTTTTGAGACCTTTTCTCGTTTTTTTGGTATTACAGGAGGGAGCAAGGATCTATATGTAACTACTAAAACCTTTGGGGGCTTTTAAAAAACTAGGTGCCCGACGTGTGCGCAATGCGCATTGTTGGTGTCGCACGGAAGAGCGGTACCAGTACGCTACGTCGTAGCGGTCGATCGAGCTCGCCAAAATATTTGAGCCTTATTCTTTGGCGGGCAAAGCGGCGACGCGTCGCAACTAGAGGTGGAAATCGAGCAAGTCCTCATTTTTTCGAGCTTTTTTTGAAATTGACACAATTTGATTTAGTATAATTTTATTTATAATTTGGAAGTATTTTAGAATCAAGCTAACGAGCCGAGCCGAGCCTGAGCAAAAACCAATTTCATTCGAAATTGACTCATTCAATGTTTAATCAATAAAAGAGTGTAATTGGAGCAATTTTGAACCGAGCCAACGAGCCCCACAAACGAGCTTTTTTCCAGCCCTAGTCGCAACAGCGAGCGACCAAGTCGGCTGAAAAACGACGTGGCCACACTAAGAGCGTCGGAAACCTATTGGCCATAATATACGTAGTATTCATGCAGTATATCATACCAGTACCTCTTTTTCGTGGAAAATCCTACCGATAAGATATTTTACTAAATTTGAGATGGAGAAAAATTTACATTGAGACAGCATGAAGAGATACCAAAAATTGGTACTTCACCTTTTAAATTTTGTGTACCTCTTGATATTAACTCAATTTAAATTTTGATACCCCTTAGGGATGATAAAAAATCTCTATATCAATATCTGTTCTCATTGCATTGCCATGGAAACAGATCGTTTAATTACTGGATCAACCGTGCATACTAGATGGTGTTGTTTTATGTGTTTCTTCTGAGTCCGTCGGGACAGTTGTTGTAAGTTTAACTCTAGAGAGATGCTTCTATGCTCTTCCTTTTAAAAGTTGCACAACTATTAAAGCATGAATGAAGGGTAGATGGTGATTACTTACCCTTTCGCTTGCTTCAAGATTTGTGCAACTTGTACTAGAACGAAAAGCATAGAAGCACCTCTCTTAACTCTATTTCTCTCTTTAATGAATTCATAGAGCTCTCGCCTGATGTTAATTAATTTATTTATTTATTTTACGTGCATACTGCCTAGCTAGCTCATCATCAATCGTGCACATGCATAGAGGTGGGCACTTGGGCCGGGCTCTTTTGGGCCGGCCCGAAGCACGATGGGATGGTACGGTGTAAAGCACGGCAAGACGCCTGCGTCGGCCGGTCGACGCAATCGTAGCAGGCCGTGTCGGCCCGGAACCAGGCACGACGCGGCACGACGGCAGCTTTGTTGGCCCGTGCCAAAGACGGGCACGAACGGGCACGAAATCACGGATTAAGGCCTAAAAGTTGGCAGATATTGTTGATTCAGGGCATCTTCAAATATTGCATTTATGTTTGACATTTTGTTGATGTGATTAGTCTCTTATGTAATTAAAATAGGTAGTTTAGTAGTAGTGATTTGTTTTATTTCTTTGTTCGTCACAATAGTAAAAATGGGTTGGGCTTGGGCCGGCACGGCACGAAGTAGGCACGAAACGCAAATGGGCCTGGCTTGGGCTCACCAAAGGTGAGTCAGGCCGGCACAGCCCGGCACGGTGGGCACGATGGGCCGTCGTGGCATGGCACGGTTTCGGCCCGAAGCACGATGGGCCCGGGCCGGGCCGTCGCAAGACGCGACAAGACGACGCCCACCTCTACACATGCATTGCCCAGCGCTCCTGGCATGGGTGCCCTCGTAAGATCAGAATTAGTAGTGTGTGTATATATATGAAGTCTTTTCTATACTCCTGGGAGTACGTACTCTCACCTCCTAAATGAATGTGTTATACTCATTTATCATTTTTAATATACTTCAATAATAATTCTAATATATTACAATGCAATATTGTTGGAAAAAAAATTCATCAAAGACATTTATTTTTTATTGTATACCCTTTTCTATATGTAAAAAGAGTATATAAACAAATTATGCTATAAAGGGTGGACTTTGGTGAAATTTTTCGTGGAACTCACTTTGGGGTATCTTATAATCAGTATTAGAGTATATTCAAAAGGATAAAGAAATATAACCACATCATTTAAGTAGTATATTGAGAGTGGGAGTACATACACCCAGGAGTACGAAACTTTTCATATATATATATATAGCAACATATCCAGTGAAAACCCTTCTTACCGTGAAAACTTCGTGAAACCCACGTATAAAAGTTTTGAAAAATTCTCAAACAATTACCATACGTAGAGGAGGTAATGTTCTACAACCCTGTGAAATTTGAAGATCAAACTCAATTGCATTTGAAAGATATGAAAAAGACAAATTGCAAAATGAATAGTGCTAAATAGTGAAAAATCACTATTTATACTGAATTTGTCTTTTCATATCTTTCAAATGCAATTGAGTTTGATCTTCAAATTTTATAGGGTTGTAGGACTTCATCTCCTCTACGTATGATAATTTTTTTGGAATTTTTCAAAACTTTTACACGTGGGTTTCACGGAGTTTTCACGGTAAAGGGGGTTTGCACTAGATATCTCCCCTATATATATATATATATATATATACAGTGGCGGACCCAACAGGGGGTCAAGGGGGGCTAGGGCACCCCCTACCTCCGATAAAACCATGGGTACCCCCTCTAGCACCCCCTATCTATCGTGGGGCACTTTTCGAAATTGTTGTACTTTGTTTGATTTATTTGTCTTATTTTAGTATTGTATCACTACCAATTAGCACCCCCTAAATTTATGTCTTGGGTCCGCCACTGTATATATATATATATATATATATATATAGTACAATTACCTGGGACACCATGGTGCCTGGGCACCATGGTCCAAAATGGGTATTTTCCATATGTATTTGTATGCGAAAAAATTTGAAATTTTTAGGATGCTGAGTTCAACCAGTTTACTAACTAGTTCAAACAAGTTTGAACTGAAATTCAAACTAAAGTTTCCTTTTTTGATGATAGTTTGATTGTAGGTATGTGTTGATCATACATATAAATCAGCAAAGTATGTAATCTAAATTCGTTCAAATCTTCAAATTCGAGTATATTTTTTCAAAGGTATATGTTTTATTTGAATTTTTATAGATGGATATATACTCTAAAACTGAAAGTTTTGAAAAATATATCCGAATTTGGTTTAAATTAACGCATTTAAAATCATGGTGCCCAGGCACCATGGTGTCCCATTCCGTCATCCTATATATATATACATATATATACATATATATATATATATATACATATATATATATATATATACATATATATATATATATATAGACACACACACAACTATCGGCTGAGTCAACTTGGCAGCTGGGGGGCAGGCTGGCTTCATGAATCAATCTAGCTTAGACTTTTTGCCCCCTTGAACAAGCATTTTGTTTGGTAGCAAGTGGGTAGAGCTAGAATTCATTATATTGCTCCAGTCCAAACTAGAGAGATTGTTTAGGTATATCCGGTGAGAACTATAATATGGGTGAGAACCAAACATAAGAATTATTTTTAAAAAGACCTCAAAATACTCGGGGGAGATATTGGGAAGGATATTGCAGGAACACAAGATCAAGCTTGATTGTATTTGAGGGCAGCTATGGCCTAAACCTCGGATTGAGCTAACTGTTTTTAGGCCGAATATTTATTTTTGGTGAATTTAAAAAGAATCTTTACGGACTTTCGAGTCTACACACCTCGGGCTATGTCTCGGGTGGGAACCTTCTTCACTGCACTCATGTGGGACCCGAGGCTAGCTGCAAAGTAGGAAGAGTCAATGACAACAGCAAATAAGCTGGATGGCAAGGTTTCGAATTCCGCTTTCAGTATATATCTCGGAAGTATATATCTAGGAGGTGGTCGAAATCCGAAATTTCGGCAAGATCTTGAAATTTTGGATAAATTTTGAACAAAATTTAAAAATCAAATTTCAAATCTGATTTTTTAATCGAGATTTCGGTCGAAATTACCGAGATTTCATTCAACTTGAACCAACCGAAAAATGGTCAAAAACACATCAAAAAAATTTAAATTTTTTGCGGATGGTCTTGACCCAAATTGAATCAAATCCGGCTCACAAAAAATTGAAATCTGATCAAAATATCCAAGATTTCGGTCAAAATACCCGAGATCTCGACTAAATTAACTTGCTAAGATCTCATCGAGATTTTCTGAAATACTGTAGCATTTTATTTTTTTTAAAAAAAAATTATTCGGTTGAGATTTACGATTTTGGGGCTTGAAATTCGATATCTCAACCGAGATTTCGGAAAATTCGTGGGCATTTTGAACCATGCTCGATGGCATCCAGCGGCTTCAATCTAGGAGGCCAGCAGCTCGGTGGTAGCGGCGGGCAACAAGTACGTTGCTGCTTGCAGGATCACTCGCAAGTGGTCGGTGGTAGCGGCGAGCAACAAGTACGTTGCTGCTTGCAGGATCACTCGCAAGTGGTGAGCCGATGAGACAATATCAAGAGACGATGTTATGTCCTCGTCGCCGACGGTGATCACCGTCGATCGGGGATAAAAATTTAGTGTGAACATCGTACAAATTCGGTGCTCTCTGGAACTTGAGGAAGAAGAATTAAAGCAGAGGAGAGAGAGAAAAAAAAAGGATGGGGTTCGATTTTCTTCAAGAAACATGAGTGCTACATTAACCAATTCTTGTAAATAGTCTCTCACTTGACACGCAAACGCTCCCGTTACATCAGAGTACCTCTACCCCCACACTATACTGTTGAAATAAACTAAGGAATAGTTTGATTATTTCTACGATATGCACCGGGAGATATAGGGGCAGCGCTATTCTCGTAAATCGCTTTCTGGCCTTTTTTTTCTTCAATTTTGGACAAAGAAATCGGGGAAGAAGTTTTCTTCCCCACTTATTGTGAAGTCCGAGCCCTAGAGAAAGAGTGAGATGAATGTTATAAATTCATCACAGACTTTCCCTAGCGCTTGAGAGAAGCAAGAAATGAAGAGTAGTAACTCAGAGAAAGACGGACAGGACCCGACGGATTTACCGGATGTAATTGCGTAAATCCTTATAAGAGAAATTTTGGTTAGGATTTACCTAATGTAAAGAAGATCCTCAAAGTCTCTAGTTAATCGATCGTCTCCATTTACTAAGTTTCTCTCCTTTCCACTCAAATCTAGTTTATTACATTTTTGGTTTAAAAAAATTAACAAAGATAAATAGAACTAAAAATACATAAAAAAGCACAGAGGACTAAGATGATTATCAAATATTTCTGATCCCAAGAATGCATTTCAGGCAGTATAGCAGTTTTAGTGTTTCATGATATTTCATTTTGCATTGAAGTTTCATGAAGTTCCAATGAGGTGGATTATTGGATGCTCATGCGTGGAAGGGGGTGAATTGCGCTTTTTGGCAACAAAAGTTCAAATAAATATTTTAACTTTACTAGCACAATCTAAGCATCTAGTGTTTCTAGTGAGTTTGCAACCTAATTTTAACCTTACACAATTCTAGTAATCTAGGAATGGAGATATAAAAAAGTAAATGCGGAAACGTAAAAGCGACAATGAGCACAACCGATTTTTTTTACCGATGTCTCAGATCAGATTCGGCGATCTCTCCTACTTTTTGTTGGAGCACTATCGCAAAAATCAAGTCCTAACTTAAAACCACACAAGGAATCAAATCATCCACTCATAGTAATCCTTCAGTGCTTCACACCAAACAGCAAAAGTCTCCTAGTGCCTAGCTTCCACAAGCGTCTCCAAGGAAGGTCATCGAGCCAAACGCCTCTAAGCAGTCTTGGAGTCACCGACCTATAAAAGTAATAAACAAAAAATGTCCACTTGAACCTGGAAGTTCAAACAACTATAAGTGATACACAAACTAGCGATATCTACTCTCTCAAACACTCAAAGGATCTTTAATCCAAGCTTCAAAGTGCCCTCAAGATCATCACTGGGATGAATATTGAGATAGAGTCGTAAAACCTTTAGAAATTAACCCCCATAAGGTGTATATATAGCTCTACTCCTTACAAACTGGCCGGTATACACAAATATTTCAAAATATCTCCTTGAGTCAAATCATCCAACCCACTTGTAGTATCCGGCTTAAATGCTTCTAACGATTAAAAATATAACTATTATGCAATGTTGGATTGTCTAGGTTAAGTCGGATCATTCGACTCAATCGAACCATCCAAGCCTATAACAATCTTGAGAGCACTTTATCTGTCAAATTGATCCGACCAATGGTCCGATCCACTTAGATTATCCAACTTCCATGCACATCAACTCAAGCAACTCTCTGTCAAAAAATTGATCCGACCGATGGTCTAACCCACTCGGATCATCCAACTTCTATGCACATTAACTCAAAATTCTCTATCTAATTAATCCAACTATTGCTCTGAGTCACTCGGATTATCTAACCCCCATTGAGACTTTAACACGGATCCTCTATGAAATTGATCTAGCTGAAAGTGCATCTAGGCCCCTCATTTTATTTTGGTGATTAATGATGACACAATTAAAGTGATCTAATGCTTCAACTCAGAGTAATGCAGTTATCGAGATCACATCAAGCTTGGAATGAGATTGGACGGTCCTAAGCGCGTCAAATTTCAATAAAACGGCATCAAGACGATGAAGTGTAATTTTCTTTTTGTTTGAGTCTTAAGGATAGCCGTACTATTAAGAGGATACGATGAGAAATCGCCTATTAGGATGTGCATGTGCTCAACATCAAGTATTTCATCTCTCATTAGCACTCCTGCATTTGGTTTTGAAAAGTTTCAAATTGAAACCGAACTGGGTAACCCGGAGTCTCCGGATTCCAGTCCGGAGTATCCGGATTCAATCCGGAGTATCCGGACATTTTGTCCGGAGTCTCCGGGTTGGACCCCTCGGTTACATTTGGTTCCAGCTTGTCCGGAGTATCCGAACATTTGGTTCGGAGTCTCCGGATAACCCGGAGTCTCCGGGTTGTTTGTCCGGACACTCCGGCCTGTACAAAAACGGGAGTAACGGCTAGTTTTCAAAAAGGGTATTTAAAGCCTCCACTCCACTCCAACGGCTAGGATCTCAATTGAGCTCATTCATAGCAGCATTCAAGCTATTCCTAACCATCTCTAAGCATTCAATAGAGCCCCCACTTCCTCCCACCAATTGATTTGGTTGTTGATTCATTTTTGGTGAGGAGAGGAAGAAGCAAAGTGCTAAATGCATTCATTTCATATTGTTGAGCACTAGTTCATCCTCCAAGCGATTCTTCGTGGTGTTATTACTCTTGGAGGTTGAAGGTCTCCTAGACGGCTAGGAGTCACCGGGAGCTACCGACGCGTGTGGTGAGCCCCGGTCGTTTGTGAAGGCGAGTCTCGCCTCCGAAAGGGAAGAGACAAGAAGTGAAGCCGGCGAGTGCATTTGTGCAACACCGGGAGGAAAGCGGGTTGAAAGAGACCCCGGCTCAAGTGTGACCGAGCCACCTCAACGGAGACGTAGGATTCCCTTCAAGAATCCGAACTTCGGTGAAAAATTGTTTCTCTCGCTCTCTCTCTTTTTGCTTGTGTTGCTTGTGTGGATTTGTCTTCGTAAACCCTAGATCTAGCTCTTTGTCTAGCTTTAATTCAAATCCATACTAGCACTTGTTCTAGGTTGCTATTGTTATTCACTATTAGTAATATCTTGTGCAAGTTTGAGAAACTTGTGTTGCGTTCCCGAGCCACTCAACTCGGAGACTCCGGTATTCAATACCGGACACTCCGGACAAGCCGAAGTATCCGGACCAAAACCCGGAGACTCTGGGTTGATCAGCTCGGCCAGTTTAATTCCGCTGCGTAATTTTAAATCCGCCTATTCACCCCCCTCTAGGCGACATCGTTGGTCCTTTCACTAGCTCATACTCCAGGTCACTCGAATCATCTGACTATCATTGAAACTTCAACATATGCCCTTTGTTAAACTGATCCGACGCATACTCCTGGTCAGTGGATCGTCCGACTCCAATTGAAATTTTCAGGACATGCTATCTGTTGAATTGATTTGACTAATGATTATCCGACCCAAACTAATTTTTTTAGACCAAGTTTGAAATCTTACGTACATTCCAAATTTAGCATTCTCACTTGGTTTATTGGCTTCCTATTAGTAGATATGAGCTAAAGAGACTCAAGGTGCATCTCAATTAGCTATTCAACCTCACCAAGCTCAAGTTACTAGTCTTGAATCCACCTTAATAATATGGCCAAAACAAAAATGAAACATATCACTAAAATGATCCAAACTCGACTCCTGAAATCATTTCCAGTTACAAGATTACTACTCTTCATGCTTTACCATCAATTACACCTTTTTTTTAATATCCATGAATACTAATAACTCCCAATATACAAAAGTCAAGTACTAACTCAAATTGAAATATTGAAACATGGTTACTCTTGACAATCAAACGTCATTAATCACCACATATTAACCACTAAAATTAGGGACCTAGATGATTGCATCCAAACAGTTCAAATTATGAAATTGGAATGTTACAAGCAAGTTTTAGAAAGTTTCGTGCATGTTTCACAGAGTTCAAAAATCAAGTTTCAGAGAGTAGCATGCATGTTTAATTCACAAAGCTTTGAAAGCAAATTTCATAGATTTCATGCGTGTTTCAACAAATATTCAAAAAGAAGGTTTCAACAAGTTTCATGTGTGTTTCAATAAAATTCTAAAAAGTTTCATGTCTGTTTTCGCAAAAATTCAAAAGAAGGTTCACTAGTTTCAAAGAAAGTATTGGGAAGTTTCACAAGATTCAGAGAAGTTTTACAGAGTTTCAATAGATTTCAACACCAAACATCAATAATTCAGTGCAAATCTCAATAGAAAATTTGCAACTTTCAAATTTCAAACATAGAGATCATAGAAAAGTCTATACAAATTTCAAAAAAATTCATATGGTTCGTATGACACGTCGGTTGCAACTACCATGCAACGCAGGCGCTGAAGTGAGCATGTGGCTGCCCCCTCGCGTGTTCATTGCTGCTTGTCATTCGCCTCACGAGTTTTAGGCAGCTCGCCGCTGGCCATGCTCGGGCAAGCTCGCCACCGCTCGCCTCACGCCGCCAAAGTGGCTCAGCGTGGTCTGCTCGCACTTGACCAGTACTAACAGAAGCTGTTCGACAAGGTCTCGAATTGGCCTCACTTAAGAGTGGGCGTCGTGCCGTATTGGGCTGGTCCGATTCGGTACAGGTCTATCGTGTTTCGTGACTGGGTCGTACCGAACCGTAACAGCCCATTATGCCCGCCGTGCCGTGCCGTGTCGGCCCAGCTCGTCTTTAGTGAGCCCAGGCATAGTCCATTTACACTTCGTATCGTGCTGGCACAAGCCCAATCCAAATGACCTTGCCGGGTTGTGTCGCTCATCATACCCGGTTCGCAGGCCTGCAGACGTCTGCATTTCATACCGTGGTGTCGGCTCAAAGACGGCACAGAGCCGTGATGTGCCAGGCTTTAGACAGTCTATTGTATATGCTGTTTTTAGTACTATCTACAGATAACATAGAGGCGTATTATAGACGGCCACTGTATATGCTCTAAGGGGATAAGTATAAAGTCAGTCAAGTGGATAAAAAAAATCAGGTAATAATAACACTCTAATGCCTGAAAGTTTTGGAGCTCAGCCAGCCTAGCCATATCGCCTTCTTCGCGAAGGCTCCCTCCGAAAATTTAAAATTATGGATAGGTCCTTCTACCGCTATTTTTACAAAAAAAGACCCTAAAAAATTTGAAATTACGTTTAGGTCCCCCAGATTTTTTGACAAAAAAAGTCCCTACGATAATCATCGGACCAAATTTCGCACGGTGCAGCGTAGTGCGCAACCATGCCCAGTTAAAATTACATCCGGGTAGTTGATCGAACGAGGATGTGCTGCACCTTTTTTTATATAGAAAAACCTTATAGCATTATTAGTTTTTCTCGTTACATTATTCCATCACAATATAACTTAACTAGACCCACTCAACTGACGCACAAATCTGATCACCCACCACCTGGAGCAAACGCCTTCTTCAGTAGTACTAGGTTGAACCGTGCGGCAATGCCACACCGTACAAAATTCGGCTCGGATTTTTTTTTGCAAGGAAAATGATGGAGCTTATCCGCTATTTCATTTTTTTTAAAATGACCTATCTGAATGTTTTTTTCCGGAAGGACCTACCCTTATTTTTTTTTCTCAGAAGGACCTATTCGTAATTTTTTTTCTCGGAAGGACCTATCCGTAATTACTTTTTTTCCTGGGGACCTTCCTTTGCAGTGCGACACGTGGGCATCCTGCCCTTGCGGCAATTCCTTCCACTTTAATAGATAGTATATTTTTTTATCGGAAGGACCTATCCGTAATTTTTTTTCCTCTGAAGGACCTATCCATAATTACCTTTTTTCCTGGGGACCTTCCTGTGCAGTGCGACACGTGGGCATCCTGCCCTTGCGGCAATTCCTTCCACTTTAATAGATAGTATATTGGCACCCACGATGGCACACTAGGTGTGACGGATGCGATAGTTTGGTTATAGAAGAGGACGTGGACAACCAAGAGTGAGGGAGACAAGTTGGTGCGACAAAGACGCCACCGGAGACTGGAAGTCCCTGGGTGACGATGTGTACGTACCCCCGCTGTCCGGACCCTAAAATTTTGAAAAAGCTAAAATTTTACCTTTTAAAAGGTTAAATTTGTTGATTGAATTTGTTTCGATTTCGATGGTTTAGGATTTTTAAGACCTTAAAACTGTTTTTATTTTACTTTTAGTAAATTTTAAATATATACATTGAATTTACGATGATATGAAATTATTGTACAAAATTATATAATTATACGTATGAAATGTATACCTTTATAAAAAAAAAATTTAGTTCCATCGCTGCTCCGCTGACAAGCTCCCCAGCCGGGTAAACAGGAACATAGAACTGATCCCTGGGTAGACTCAGGCTGAAACCAGGGTTCAAATTTTCGCCGAAATCTTGCAAAATTTCGGATTTCAGAACCCCCCCCCCCAATTCCATAATCCCGACGAAATTTAAAAAACCTTAAAAAAATAAATAAAAGTGCTACAGTACCCCCTATAATTTCGGTGAAATGGATCGAGATCTCGGTTTTTTGACCAAAATTTGACCGGAGTTTGACCGGATTGGATTCATCAAGTCGTTTTCTATGCCTAACCAAGATTTTAAAAAAAAAATTGATAATTTTTTACCACCATAAAATTAAAATTGCTAAGTTCTTATTTTGAACTTTACAACGAGCAATTTGTTTTAGTGGACATGACTCATTCTGTAGATGATATAAATTTTATGATGTTTAATTTAGCTCAGTTTTCTACTTAGAAAGTCTTCTTAACTTTTTCCGTGGGTATTAAAGGAAAAGAACAAAAGTTCTTGCTCTAGCAAAGGTAGCAAGTAGCATGTTGGATATTAACATGATTAAATTGTTGAAAAAAAAGAAAGCACTGGCGAGATGCAACAAAAGAGAAACCATGTGACCAAAATAGCAAGATAGTTAGGAAATCAGTTCCTTCACCAATCATCTTAGTACCAACTTGACTTAGCAATATCAAATGTAGGGACTCAACATTGATCATATTACAGCAACAATAATGACATATAACACACTTACCAAATCAAGATCTAATTTCGTAATGTAAAATTGAAGGGATTTAAAGAAATGCTTACTTTTTAAAGAAAACCACAATAAGAGAAAATTAATTGAAGGGAATCCTCGTTAGCTCGAATTTAAAACAACCACTTAAATAATAAATAAAATAACTTTATATCGAATTATATCAATTTCAAAAAAATCTCAATAATAACTCGATAGCCAGTCCTATTTACAAGTGGTCAAGGGAACACCGGGGGAATTTCTTTAGGATTGAAGCTCTCTGGTTGCATGAAGAAGACTTAGATTGAGTGCATTGATCGAGGTGGTATAAAATGCATGCCGAAAAGGCTTCCCTGTTGAGTCCCATTCTAGCACTGTTGGCAGAGATCGAACTGGACATCTCGGAGCGATGGCGGCACTAATAACATCTTTTCACCTTTATAATATAGCTATAGGCTTGTTTAGGAGAAATGAATTATTCATTAGAGTGTTGCCTAGTTAAAGTGTTCAAATCCAAAAATCAGGCAAAATGCTACCAAAATCTGGTTGTGTACGGTATTTTATGTGCAAAAACTTAGTAAATTTCATTCAAACAGATAGGAATGTCACATAAATTCTTTCATGATTTTTTTTCAAAAAATTTCCTATTTTTTTCTAGCCTCAGGATACCATTTTATCGTACTTTTCACTTTATGAATTTTTATAAATTCCTCAAGCTTGATCATTATCTACAAATTTCATAGCAATATTAATGATATGTCAAAAGCATGCATAAAAATTTTAAAAAAAATTTAACGAATTTTGCACACTTTTTACATCATTTTAATTTGGCCGAGATCTCAGCTAAATGGACCGAAATTTCAATTTTTGAACCAAAATCTCGGTAATTTCGGTTAAAGCAACCGGATTCAAATTTTTCTTTTTGAATTTCGTTCGGATTTCGTCCGAAATAACAAGATCTCGGCAAAAAAAATCGGATTTCGATGAGTAATGAGATTTTATCCTAAACGAAATTTTGAACCTGGCCGAAACTTCTTCCAACTAAACATACCTTCGCAATTTTCAATAGAATATTTGTTGGTACAGGAAAGTGATGGCTGGCGCCAAGAGCAAGCGAAACAGGGGAAGGGATAACGTGATGCAGGAAGCCAGGAAGGCGAATAGATGATGGGACTTCCTATTAATAAATCTTTTTCTACCTCTGCGCAACCGTCAGACAGGCAGGTTAAAAATTTCGTTTTATGGCAAATATCGTCAACGTCCGAAATCCGATTTTTCGCCAAGATCTCGTTATTTCAGACGAAATCTGAACGAAATTCAAAAAGCAAAATTTGAATCCGGTTTTTTTAACCGAAATTACCGAGATTTCGGTTAAAAAACCAAAATTTCGGTCTATTTAGCCGAGATTTCGATCCATTTAACCGAGATTTTGGCCAAATTAAAATGATCTAAAAAGTGTGCAAATTTCGTTAATTTTTTTTGAAATTTTGGTCAGACATGGAAAACGACTTTAAGAATCCAATCTGGTTATTTTTTGGTCAAATTTTGATCAAAAAACCGAGATTTCGGTCCATTTAGCCGAAATTTCGCCGAAAAAATAGGGTATTGTAGCATTTTTAAAATTTTTTAGGGTTTTTTAAATTTCACCGGGATTATGAAACTCGGGGAGGGACCGAAATCCGAAATTTCAGCGAAATTTCGTGAGATTTCGACGAGAATTTAAAACCTGCAGACAGGTGATATACATGTCCAATTTCAAGGCACTGCTCCATAGCCTCCATTATGTATGCTCCCTGCCTTGAATTCTTTCATTAGACCCGTTTGAAACGCATGGGATTCGTTAGAAGTCTACGGTAAATTCAGTGGAGAAATTTCCGTTCTCACAAGAATCATAAGAAATTTCCCTGTTTCAGACGAGACCTTAATTTTGTCACTTCATTTTCCTTTTCACCTAGACAAACTTGTATGTCATAGGCTAGTCAAATAAAACTATACATGGCCTTCGTCACGAAACATTCATACTTTTTTTAAAAAAAACAATAATATTTTAATTAGTCACATCATGATGATGCAACACAAGGACCACTTAACTTCTTCCTCATGAATTAGCTAAAGGCTAACTTTCGTTTATTGAAATGGTGACGCGCATAACCAGCCAGCTTTGATTCAGACTAAAAGAAATCCCCAAAAAATAGTCTTAATTCGCACCAATAATATGTCGAAAGAGAAGGCCACGTACCCACCAACACATTTTTTGTAAAATTAATATGTCCTTACCCATACCATTAAAAGTTAAAACCACATATTATTAATTCTTGTACCCAACATTCTCCAAATTCCTATGTACAAATAATTTACAATTTCAAATTCGGAATGTATTACCTACTCATCAAGCTTACTTACCAATTTATGCACTAAATGCGAAACCGGTGTTAACTGTAACCAAGCCAACTATCACCGGCTGGGTATTACAGCCTTGATTCATGACAAACGATATACTGTAGCATTAATTGTACATATCTACTCCCTCTAGCAACAAATACATGTTGTTAGTTAAACTTTCCAAACTTTGAATATCAATATCTTTTTAAGTATTTAATTTGGATAAATAAAAAGTATATATGTATATTTGTTTCGAAGAGTAATTTCATAATATTATAATTTTATTGATTTTGATAAATATATTACAAAAGAAATTAGTGGTTAAAGTTGTGATTTGGAGACCATGCATGTTGAAGTCCAAAATGATATGTATTTGTGATCTTAGGGAGCGTGTGTATAGGAAAAATACCTTCTACTCTTGGGTATATCTAGTTACTCCCACCTCTAAAATACCATCTAAACGAATTTGAAATACTTTTTATCACTTCGTATACTAATTATAAAATATTCCAATGTGAACCACACGAAAAACTGCAAGGGAATATATAGGTTTTAGCGTATTTTACAAATATATTTATATATGGACATAAAAATGAGTATGTCTAAAAAAATATACATATCACCTCTAAAAAATATAAATACCACCTAGGTAGTCTTATATACTCGTATACTACACGTACATACAATACTCTGTTGTACAAGATACTTCCTACATTGTGAAATACGGTATAAATATATATATGAAAATGGTTCCATACCCCTGGGAGTACGTACTCCCACCCTCAATATACTACTTAAATGATGTTGTTATATCTCTTTATCCTTTTGAGTATACTCTAATACTAATTATAAGATACTCAAAGTGGGTTCTCTGAAAAATTTCATCAAAATCTACTCTTTATACCATAATTTGTTTATATACTCTTTTTACATATGGAAAAGGGTATATAACAAAAAAAATAAAGGGTTTTGATGAAATTTTTTCAATAATGTCGTATTGTACTATCTTAGAATTATTATTAGAGTATACTAAAAAGATAAAAGAGTATAACACATTCGTTTGAGCGGCATACTGAAGATGGGAGTACGTACTCCCAAGAGTACAAAAAAAGCTTTATATATATATACCCAAATGTAGGATTCACAATGTAGATCCTACATTGTGAAAATGAGAGTCAGTCCAATCAGTTAATCTTGTCTGCAGGTGAAAAAGGATCTCATTTTGCACTTAAACATGTATACCCAAATGGTTAGCTTGTGTAATCACATAAAAGGAGGTCGGTAAGTTAGATCCATGCTCTACCAATTTAGATGTATGTGCTTAGTAGGGATCTTGTATTGGTGTATGCTGCAATTCAGTTGTCCACATAAAAACATTTATGTCACTACTTCTTTAATTAGTATGCCACATCGTTTTTTTTTAAATGAGTGTCACACCGGGTTTCCAATCCTCATTAATTCTAACAAATAGGATGGTTGATAGAGCTATTGGGTACTTCGGGTGAATGTTCCTAATAATAATAATAAGGCTTTTCACCTAAGGCTTTTCACCTAATAATAATAACAAATAGGAATGTTCAAAAAAATCTGAAATTACATCTAAGGATTTTCACCGGTTCCTTTTGCAAAAAAGGCTCGTGGTTCTGTAGATTCGTGAACAAATCCTCCACCCATTTTATTAAAAAAAATCCGAATTTGTTTTGAGATCCTCCCGCCGACTCTTTTGTAAAAAAAAAGAACTTATATTATAGGGGGAGGGATTGGCAAACTCCTAGCTGTGCCACCTCATCGGATTTGCGAGCAAGCCCTCCGAAAAATCTAAAATTATATCTAGGTCCTTCTACCAGTTCTTTTGCAGAAAAGACCCCGTGGTTTCGTAGATTCGCGAATGGGTCCTCCACCCGTTTTATTAAAAAAAATCTGAATTTGTGTTTAAGTCCTCTCACCGG
Organism: Rhipidocladum racemiflorum; assembly: GCA_036346355.1. Classification (NCBI taxonomy): domain Eukaryota; kingdom Viridiplantae; phylum Streptophyta; class Magnoliopsida; order Poales; family Poaceae; genus Rhipidocladum; species Rhipidocladum racemiflorum. The sequence continues at coordinate 34,200,839 of CM070580.1, read as the reverse complement.
TTCTTTTGTAAAAAAACCCGTAGTTCCGCAAATTCTCTGACGAGTCCTCCATCGGATTTTAAAAGTCCTTTGAAAATTTTGAAATTGCGTTTAAGTCCTCCCACCGTCTTTTTTGTACAAATTCGCCGACAGGTCTTCCATCGGTTTTTAAAATTTCTCCAAAAGTTTTGAAATTGCGTTTTTGTCCCCCATCGATTTTTTTTTTTTTTTGTAAAAAAGATCTTGTAGTTTCGCTGTGACACTACGGTATGGTGTGACATTATAGAATGTGAAATTAGAGAATAAAACCTTTCGGCTTGAGGTTTACTCGTGTTTTTGGGCCGTTTGAAGTGATGTGTCACCACGGAGTGTCGTAACCTTTTAAATGGTGCATGTTAAGGTCAAAAACTTTATGAAATATGGTATGGCAGGTTAAAACCATAAGGTATGGAGGTTAATAGCTTTTTCGGGCCGTTTTCGGGGTTTTGGGCCTTCCCGGGGGAGTTTTGGGCCTTGGTGGGCTTTGGTGGGATGGATTAGGTCTCCGTAACGGACTAGAATTGGGTGTGGGGGCTGGTAAAAGGGGTTTCCCTGCCCCTTTGGGGCGTCCACCCTGCTGCCTTTGCGCCCCTTGAGGCCTTGGTGCGCCCCCCTCACCTCCCCCCACTTGCCAAGCCCTAGCCGCCCCTTCCCTTTGAGCCTTGCGCCTCCCCCTTGCTCTCCTCCATTGCCCCACCTCTCCACCACCTCTCCTCCACCCCCTTGCTGCCCTAGGGTGGTCTCCACACCTCTGCACCTTGTGGATCCATCCGTTGGAGCGAGGAGCGAGGAGCATGGAGCGAGGAGCGATCCGCGAGGAGATCGATTGGAGTTTTCGTTCGTCGGGCAAAGGTATGATCATGGGGATCCTTGGGTTTGATCTAGGTACTGTTCTTAGGGTGTTTATGAAGTTTTTAGATCAATTGGTGGTGCTGGGTTGGAGTTCTTTGGGTTAGATCTAGACGTTGCCACGTTTCTGTTTTCGGGCAGATTGAGCAGTCGGGCTAGGGTTCGAGTTTTCGTCGATTTAGAATCCGAATATGTCCGTACGGACTTAAAAGAAGTTGTAGATAATTTAATTATCTTTCCGTGGACATAAAGCACGTTAAAATCCGATCAGCCGTTTGAAAGTTATGTCTGTTTTACCGAGCGTGTTAAAATCTGTGACGTAATTGGAACAGATCACGGTAATCTGTAGATTAGACGACTTTAGAGTCCGAATCAGTCTTTCCATATACCTAGAGAAAGTTGGGAAATTTCCTAAGCTACGCGAGGATGTACTCGTTTAATTGATTCGGAGTCCCAGAACTCAAGTTATGCTTTTTGCAAGGCTGCTGTCCCGTCGGGACAGAACCTCTGTTTTTAGGTTTTGCGAGTAGTGGGCAATGTCGGGTTAGATGGGGGTTTGCGTACTGTTTTGTGGGCATGATTGTGAGTGTGTGATACCTATGTGCAGGTGGTGCGACCCCGGGAGTGCCTTCTACTTCCCGCCTTTCCGTTGCCCGTGGTTGAGGCAAGTGTGTTGTAATGAATAACGAATGTTATGTTGCTTGTTGAGACTAGATGAAAGATGGATTTCATGATATGATCAATTGCCATGCTTTAATGTTTTCCTATGATATGATGAGTATGCTATGATGCCATGTGTTAAATATACAAGTTTATGATGATGATGGCATATTTGCATACATGACATGTTACATGGCTCGGGCGGTGAGAAAGTCATAACTAGTCCGGGAAGGTCGGTGAAAGTTATGACTAATCCGAAAGCCAATGAGTAAGTCCTACATCGTGAGTCCATTCACCGTGGTGAACGGAAGCGAGGAGTAGGCACCCTCCATCTTCGGGATGGAAGGGGGGAGAGGGTGCACACCGACGGGTGTGTACTCAACCATACCGGTATGAGTTTCCAAGGAGACATGAGCATTGCATTACATTGCATACATAATGATGATGATACTGTTAAGTGTTCATGAATGAGATGATATACATGATGGGTGATGTTATTGCCATGATATTGTTCTTGTTGTCCATTACAATATACTTGCTGAGTTTCGAACTCACGCTTGTGTTTTATGTTGTTGTTTTTTATGTACTTTGAGATCGGCATGCGGGGAAGGGAAATAGTCACACGCCCACACGTAGCTTCACCTTAATGATTCCACAAGTCATTCTATTAGTTTGATAATAAATTGCGTGTGATGATCATTGCTTTAGTGTTTAGGTTTACTATTTGAGAGCTTATTTGTTCTTTTGACACTTGGAGACATTAAGTGCTTGATGTTAGTCTTATATTGTCGTTAAGACTCTATTTATTGCTGTTTTAGATGTTTCCCTTATTGCCATATAATGCTATATCGTTGTTGCTCCTTAAATTCATGATAAAACAAAGGAGGTGCTGCCGAAATCTCGGTTTTTAGCCTATGCGCCTTTGCTGGAATTTTATGTTAAATATGATATTTGGATGTTGTTTAGCTTATGTTTGGTACCATTCGGGCATATTAAATGCCGGGGTGTTACATTCGCAATTTCTCCATTGGTTTTTAAAAGTCTTATGAATATTTCAAAATTGTGTTTAGCCCCCCCCCCCCTCTTTTTTTGGTACAAATTTGTCGACGCCCATTTTTTGCAAAAAAAAAAATGAATTTGCATTTAGGTCCTCGCATTGGCTCTTTTGTAAAAAAAGACCTGTAGTTCTACAAATTCGTCGACGGATCCTCCATTAGTATTTTTATAAAAAGGGCATATGGTCTTGCAAATTCACCAACGACTCCTAGCCACCATATTTTTGAAAAAAAAAACACCTTAAAAATTGAAATTAGGTTGAGGTCTTCATACCATTTTTTAAAAAATAACCGTTAGACCAAATTTTGCACAGTGCAGCGTAGCACGCGATCCTGGCTAGTAAAGCTTTAGGATCAGTCAATTCTGCTCATTTATAAATCAAGACAGTTGAATTCAAAATGAACAAAATGGGAATAGTTTTATTTTTAAGAATATATACATACGCGGGCACTCATGGCATTTCCCATGGACATGATGTGTGTATAAGTATTATAGGTATGGACGAAAACGATATTCCTTGCATTATGTACTACCAAGTCTTGTTTAGGCTTAGGCTTTGTTTATTTGAGTTTTTTTATCAGCTCAAAAGTCTAAATAAATAGGCAATTTTCTATCTGAGTTTTTTCAAACGCCATAAATCTCTATATAACTAACAGTCAAGAGCCATCAAAGATGTGCTTTTTTGACTTATTGAGAGTTGATTTTAAACTAAAGCCACTGAAATTAGGGTAAAACTACTCACTTCTACTACGTATAATATACGATAGCTTTTAAGCTATTTAAACCCCACAACTAGTTTTAAGCCATAAGTGAAACAGCCTAAGCCTAAACAAACAAGGCCTTAGGCTTGGCCTTTTTTGTTTATATTTTAAAACCATCTTTTTGGCATAAGCAGTTTAAAAGCATTTCGCTTTTATACGTACTGGAGATGGATAATTTTACACTAACTTTAGTGGTATTGACCTAAAACAAATCCTTAATAAGTTAAAAAAAATCATCTCTCAGATGACTTTTGGCTTTTAGTTATATAGAGGTGTATGACTTTTAAAAAAGCCTAATTAAAAAATCATCTTTTTATTAGACATTGTCTTTTTAATTTTTTAAGTGGGAGAAAAACCCTAAACAAATACACCCTTAGATATGGCAGACATGTGTCTTCTCCCTTTACCAAGGGAAATTATGAGTTCATTATGTACGTTCCCTTGTATGGGCTACCAGCATGGGACGTCGTAGCAGGCTAGAAGCTTGCTGTGGGCTTTCCTTGGACGAGCCCAGCTGCAAAGCCCAATCCGTGATTCTCGGTCGTCCAAATTCAGCTCTGCAGCTGCTCCCGTCTGATGCCCTTCCTGAGTAGCGGATCGGCGGCCACCCCGTCTGCCGACCTGGCCAGACGGACCTGGAGTGGTAGACACGTCCGTCCGCCGCCCGCATGGATCGCCGCAGCCCACCCCGTCTCCCGGACTGGTCCTGGGCCTTACACGCGCCGGCAACGTGTCACGAGCATCCTGCGCTCTAGTAGTACGAATGTCACGCGCCGATCCGTGCATCCGCGACAATCTTTCTTACTTTCTTGCATCGACCGGCTCGTCGTGGTAGCATCTCCGCCTCCGCCTCCACCTGAACCGATTGATATGGCGGATGCCAGGGAGACCACCGCTGCCAGCAGCGACGACGGCCGCCACAGTGTTAGCGCGGCGCCACCGCCGGCGGCGAGGGGGAGCGCGACGATATCCGTCACCATCGTCCTCCTCGTGGTGCTCGTGGCCTCCGTCGCGGCTTTCCTGATGTCGCCACCGGCGTCGTCGTCGCCGGATGGCAAGCTGCGGGTGGAGGGGGCGGGCGGGGAGGGAGGGCGCGCCGGCGCCGAGCTGGTGGAGCAGGCGATCGGCGACGGCGGCATCCCCGGGTTCAACAGCCGGCTGGACGCGCTCCGCGCGTGGGCGAAGCTGACCTGGATGAAGCTCCGGCGGTCGCATCCGGACGAGCCTCCTCGGTACGTATGCGTGTTCAATGTCTCCCCGTTCTCATGTTCAATTGCCTGTTTGTGGTTTTAGCTATGCAGCTACCATTGCGAAAGATGCTGCTCTGGTACAAGCATTTCTGTCATGCCTGTGTGTTAATTCTTGTGCCAAGGTATGATGATACTGCTGGCTCGGCGACGGAGGCTGCCAAGAAGAGCCTCGAGGCGGGCAAAGAGACGGTGGAGCAGGCCGCGGCGAGAGCGGTGGAGGGTGCCGTGGGGAAGGCCAAGGACAAGGCGAAGGGAGCGGCCGCGCCGACGCGGACATCCTCCGCCGACGCGGAGCTCTGAGCGAACTGATCGACGTGCAGCCTTCGGCGTGTGTAGCCTTGTAGTCTCTACTGTACGTTCTACGTCGTATGTACCCTGTGAATGTGATGTACTCTCTACTCCCCACTGTGGTGTGTAGGTATAGCTGTGTGATTGGCATGCCAGTTCTGTTGGCTTCAGCCCTGAACCGAACACCCCTTCTGCCTTCTGACTATCAGCAAGTTCTGAACTTCAGAAAAGTAGACAACAGAGAAGAACAAAAAACACAGCACAAAGTTTGGCGCTGCTTCAAACGTTGCAGCTTTTCCAGGGGTTTTCCATTGCTTATAAAGAACTAAGTATTACAGTTAGATTCGACTTCAATTTGCAAAAGAAAGACTAATTCTAACTTGCACTGACTCGGACTTAACTTTTGGACTGTTTACTATACGGCAAAACTTCAGAAAAAAAACAGCGAGTCTTTAACTACTCGTATACGGACTGGACCAACTAAAACAGGATTACATCTTTCATTCTCCCCCCTAATCCTGATTTAGTCATGCGATGCTTCTGACACCTAGTAATCCTCTCATTTCTATGAACTTTTCTCTGGCCAAGGCTTTGGTTAAAATGTCTGCACACTGTAGTTCACTTCTTACGTGTTCTACTGCAATCAGATTCTTGTCGACGCATTCTCTGATGAAATGGTACTTTGTGTCAATGTGCTTGCTCCTTCCATGGAAAACAGGATTCTTCATTAACTCTATAGCTGATCTGTTATCCACTTTTAGCTGCACTTCCTTTGGAGCGCAACCTGTTAGCTCACCAAGTAAGCTTCGCAACCAAACTGCTTGACATGCAGCGGCTGTTGCGGCCATGAATTCGGCCTCACAGGAGGACAATGCAACTGTCTTCTGTTTTTGTGAGCACCAGGTAACAGGATTTCCAGAGAAATAGAATACTGTCCCAGTAGTGCTCTTACGATCATCAAGATCGCTAGCTAAGTTGCTATCACTGTAGCCAATTAACTTGCCATCTCCTCCTTTCCTGTATGCTATTCCATATCTCGTTGTCCCCCTGACATATCGCAATATGTGTTTTACTGCTTGAAGATGGCTCTGCTTTGGGAACTCCATGTACCTACTGACAATTCCAACGGAGTAGCTTAGATCCGGCCGGGTGTGCGTCAAATATCGCAAGCACCCAATTAATTGTCGATACTCGGTAGGATCTACAGGGTCGCCCTCTCCATCCTTTGTTAGATGCAGCTTTGGTTCCATGGGGTATTTTGAAGAATTGCACTCAAACATACCTACTTGCTTCAGCACCTTCTCAGCATATCCCGATTGCTTCAATATGATTTCCTCCTCCTTTTGCTGTACTTCTATTCCAAGGTAATAAGAGAGTGCTCCTAAGTCACTCATCTCAAACTGCTTCTCCATTTGTTTCTTAAACAACTGAATTTCTTTCTCATCTGTTCCTGTGACTATTAGATCGTCCACATAGACTCCAATGATCAGCAGTCCTGCCTTGGTGCCTCGTTTGTACACTGCTTGTTCTTGGGGACATCTTAGAAAGCCCAGTCCTTTTAGTGCTTGATCCAGTCTAGTGTTCCATGCTCGGGGAGCTTGCTTTAAGCCGTATAGTGCTTTGGACAGTTTGTACACCATGTTTTCTTTTCCAGGGATGACAAATCCCTCCGGCTGCGATACATATACCTCTTCTTGTAATTCTCCATTCAGGAATGCGGATTTCACATCGAGGTGGTGAACCTTCCATCCTTCCTTTGCTGCAAGTGCTAGGAGCAACCTCACAGTTTCCATCCTTGCTACTGGAGCAAAGACTTCTTCATAATCCACCCCCTTTTGCTGCACATACCCCTTTGCCACTAATCTTGCTTTGTGCTTGGTGATTTCTCCTGCAGCATTTTTCTTGAGTTTGAAGATCCATTTAAGACCAATTGGATTGGTTCCTGCCGGAAGCTTTGTTAGTGTCCAAGTCCTGTTCTTCTCGATGGAGTCAAACTCCCTTTGCATTGCTTCAGTCCAATCCTGACTTTCTGCTGCTTCACTGTATTTCGATGGCTCCTCTAATGCAGTAAGGTGCAATTCGGCAAAGGAGTGTATACCTTCAGTCTCTTCATATATTTCTGCTAGGGATCTGAACTTCAAAGGTGCTGATTCTGGGCTGGTCATCAGACTGTCAGAACTTGGCGCTCATGTTGGCGGTGACTCTCCCCCTGGATCTGTTGCATCTTCAGACTCTGATCCAGCATGTTCGGACACCTGCCCTGTACTTGGTGTTGCGGAGGTGGGTTCAGTCATGGATTGACTAGGTGTCCTAGGAGAATCTGGAGTTGATTCTTCCTCTGTCTGTATTGCCTGATTATGCACTGTGAAACTGGTTTGCCCAGATTCCTCTCAGACTGATCGAGCCCACTCCCACTTCCTGTTTTCTTCAAACACTACATCACGGCTAACACATATTCTCTTGGCTATTGGATCAAGAAGTCTATGAGCCTTGCTCCCTTCTTCTACTCCCAAGTACACCATTTTCTTGCTCCTGTCATCTAACTTCTGAGTGTTTGGTACTTTGACATGCGCCATACAGCCAAATACCTTGAGGTGCTCCAAGTTTGGTTTTCTTCCCTTCCAGGCTTCATAAGGGGTGGCGCCTTGCACTGATTTTGTTGGAACTCGATTCAACACATACACGGCATGTCGTACTGACTCTCCCCATAATTCTCCTGGAACCTCCATGGTCTTGAGCAGGCTTCTTGCGGTGGCAAGTACTGAGCGATTGCGCCGTTCTACCACTCCGTTTTGCTGTGGTGTATATGGAGCAGTGAGATTGCGCTGTACACCTTCTTTGGAGCAAAAATCAGCAAAAGAACGAGAGACAAATTCTCCTCCTCGGTCAGTCCTTAGTGTCTTTAGCCTGTGATTACTTTCATTCTCAACCTGAGATTTGAAAGTCTTAAATGCAGCTAGGGCTTGATCTTTGGTTTTCAGCATGTATATCCACATGAACCGGCTGTAGTCATCAACTAGAAGAAAGAAATATTGATTTCCTGCTGTAGTTTGGGGAGTGATTGGACCACATAGGTCAGCATGTATCAGCTCAAGTGGGACTCTGGCTCGATACTGTGCTTGTGCCGGAAATGGTAGTCGACATTGCTTAGCTACTAGGCACCCTTCACACAACTGTGTGTGGTGATTTATTTCCGGTACTCCCCGTACTATATCTTTTGCCACCATTTCCTTCATGGCCTGGAAATTCAAATGCCCAAGTCTGGCATGCCATAGCCAAGCTGGTTCCTCCATACTAGCAATGAGACATATTGGTGAGGTAGTGTGTAGTTGAATCTTGTACGCCTATTGCTCGAGCAGCGCACCTTCATAAGAAGCTTCCTTTCGTCATACAGCCATAATAGATTTTTGTTGAGTATCACCTTGTGCCCTGCTTCTGTGATCTGGCCAAGGCTAAGTATATTAGTTCGCAGACTTGGAATGTAATATACTTCGGTGAATAAACGATGTTCGCTGTTCTTGCATTCCAAAAGGATTGATCCTCTCCCAAGGATCTGTACTGCCGAGCCATCTCCAAATCGGACTTGTCCTCTTATGTTTTCATCTAGCTCGGTAAAGAAAGAGCGACATCCTGTCATATGATTGCTAGCTCCATTATCAAGATACCAAATTCCTTCTTCTTCATGATCTGTGGAAGGAAAATTTGGTATTATCTTATCTTCGTTCAGTAACACCAACTCCGAAGATTGTTGTGAGCATAGCATAATGGCGGGCTCATCCTCGGGCTCATCCTCTTGGGCATGAGTTAGATTCACTTCTTCTTCCTTGCGCTTAGGTGCCCTACACTCAGATGCGTAGTGCCCATACTTGTTGCAATTAAAGCATCTTATGTGGCTTTTGTCTTTACCTTTGTAGGTGTTGTTTCTGGGCTCTTGTTGAAATGAGTTGGATCCTCCATGCTCGCTTCTAGCATAGCCTCGTCCACGGGCTTCTGTTCTGCTGAACGTCGTTGTCTTATGGGTTGCATTTCTGCTGTTGCTGTTTCTCTGGCGTGCTTGCCACTCGTCATAGGATAGCAGCAATTGCCCATCGCTCCTGGTACTGGCGTTGGCAGTGCGTGCTTGCCACTCGTCATGGGATAGCAACAATTGCCCGTCGCTCCTGGTACTGGAGTTGGCAGTGCGTGCTTGCAAACGTTCCTCGTATGCTTTCAGCCTCCCAATGACCTCCTCAAATGACATTGTATCCAGATCAGAGCATTGCTCGATGGAAGCTACTAGTTGGAAAAATTTCTCTGGCACCGAGTCGAGAAGTTTTTTAACTAGTGTGTCATCTTCCAAAGTTGCGCCGAGGTTGCTGTACTTTGCGGACATGCCACTCAATTTTCCTGCAAAGTCATCCACAGACTCACCTTCTTTCATGCGCAATGTTTCGAACTCACTCTTCAAAGTTTGAAGACGAGCCTTCTGTACCCGATCGGCTCCCAAGTGTCGTGTCTTCAATGCATCCCAGACCTCCTTCGCAGTCTTCTTCCTTGCAACCTGCAAGAGGACGTCTTCGGGTATTGCTTGAAAGATGAACGCTTTGGCGGACTTATCTTTCTTTTCTTCTACGGCCACTCCAGCCCTCGGTTGGACAGCGTCCCATATGCCATGAGCATCCATGATAGCCTCCATCTTGATTGCCCATGTTGTGTAGTTTGATCCCGACAGCATCGGGCACTGAAACGGCATACTGCCGCTCTCCCTTGCTGCTTGCTGGGATGTGATCGCCATGTTCTTGTCTCTGCTGCCTGGGCGTGAACCAAGCTCTGATACCAAGTGTTGGCTTCAGCCCTGAACCGAACACCCCTTCTGCCTTCTGACTATCAGCAAGTTCTGAACTTCAGAAAAGTAGACAACAGAGAAGAACAAAAAACACAGCACAAAGTTTGGCGCTGCTTCAAACGTTGCAGCTTTTCCAGGGGTTTTCCATTGCTTATAAAGAACTAAGTATTACAGTTAGATTCGACTTCAATTTGCAAAAGAAAGACTAATTCTAACTTGCACTGACTCGGACTTAACTTTTGGACTGTTTACTATACGGCAAAACTTCAGAAAAAAAACAGCAAGTCTTTAACTACTCGTATACGGACTGGACCAACTAAAACAGGATTACATCTTTCAAGTTCTGGGTGCCTAAGCGGCAGCACAAACTAATTAAAAGGATCTCGTTTCTTTGTTGAACAGGCTGAGGTTGTACTCGTATCATCGTATGTGCCTTTGGAGCTCACAACAGGTGAAACATAGTACTGACGCAGGAAAACGCTTTTGAGAGTAAACTCCGGCAAGAAATTAAACCAAATGCTTGAATAAAACGAAGTGCGCCCGAACGGATGGAGATCCTGAAACATAGTACTGGACTTGACGCAGGAAAACGCTTTTGAGAGTAAACTCCGGCAAGAAATTAAACCAAATGCTTGCCGTGTCAAGACAAGGCAGAAAACGCTCGGCACAAGTGCGATCAAAACGTGCTCAGGCTCTGAAATCAGAATAAAACGAAGTGCGCCCGAACGGATGGAGATCCTGAATATACAGAAGCCAACATTCAGAGGCAAGCTCCCGCCTCCCGATCACTCGGGGCAGATGCTCTTCAACACGGGTAGCCACCGCTACAAAATAGTATATAGGTGACATTTTATTTGTTTGTGATAGTTTTTTTTGAAACCGTCTAAAATAGAATTATCAGTGGCGGTTTTAAAATTTAAAATGGCGGAAAGAATATTTATGATGGTTTTTATTTGAAACTGCTACAAATAATTCATTTTTGTGACGGTTTTTCTCTGTGGAACCGCCACAAATACTTTTGGAATTATCTGTGATGGTTTTTACTGATAAAGGAGTATCTGTGGCGCCGCTGATAATATTATAGAGATATATAAACAGACAATGTGCTGTAGATGCCTTGATGAGTGAGGCTGGGAGGACCAAGAGTGTTGTTCCCTCAAATCCCACCAACATCTCTGTATGTCTATCTCGAAAGGAGAGCAAAAGAAAATGTCCGTCAGCGATGAGCAAGACGGCGGTGGGCTCCACCTCCGCCTCCTGCTGTCCATGATCCAACATGTTGTCCATCAACCACCACTCCATCCGCGCATTAGCACGCTGCCGCCCCCACGGCAGCTCCCCTTTGGCATTAAAGCAAAGCTCTCCCTTTTGGCAAATAGAATAACTAAATACAAAGGAGAAAATAAGCTCTTACACCACTCACCACTCAACTATCTCACTAATTCTTCCCTTTTTTAAGTCAACCAAATGAGGGTATCTAGAATACTACTTGAAATACCGAGTGTTAAATGATAGAGTACAGAGCTTGGCAAGGGAAGCAATCAAATGAAGGTCATATAAGGATTTGAATTAGGAGCATATGACCTTTGCAAGAAATTTTGGTTTTAAAAAGAGATTTTAAAATAAAATCAAATATTTTTGCAAACATTTGAAATATGGCCTAAAGGAAGTAAACACTTGAAAAGAGGCCATATTTGGAGTTAAATACCATGAAACCACGAAAACGGTTATTTCAAATAAATTTTGGAAAGAACTTAAATGTGTTTCAAATAGCATTCCTCATTTTATTAGGCTTTTCAACAAACAAACATGACTCACTTGAAGAGTCCATAATATGCCTAATAGGGTTTAAACGAGGAACCCATTTGAAAGTGATTCAAATATTCAATAGAATCGATAAATCACTTGTTAAGAAGGATCTTCAATCTTTTGAAAAAGAAAATTGATATCACTTGAGAAAGAAAGATACCACTTTAAAAACGATCTCAAGAGGCATTGCTTGAAGAACTATTTGAAAGATGAGCACTAAAGAAAATTTCTTGAAAACCAATGCTCAACATGGAATTCTCCTCTATATGTATTTCAATTCATAAAAAATCTCACACAAAGAGTTTTGAAGTGATTGAACTTACAATTTTAACTTAAGAGGAATCCATCCAAAAAGATTTGGGTATCTTGAAAAGATATTCAAAGAATATAGATACCACTTGTAAAACCAAATCACAAACAAATTGATACCACTTGAAAGAAATCAAATGAAAATTTGAAGGGTATTAGAGCAAACACATAAAGCTCACAAAAGATACATATGGGGTAATAGAAAATACCAAATGAATGGAATCAATACCCCTTACATCAAATTTGGTTAAAAAAAATCTAAATCACACAGATTTAGAAAAATTAAAAGTATCAGAGTAATCAATTGAGAGATACCACTTGGAAGCAATTAAGTTCCCAAAACTTGATATAAGTAAGCTCCCCAAGCTATTCAATAAATGAACCACAGAGCTATTTTTGTTTGAAATGCATAAGTTTTGTCTTTTTGATAAGATCAGTTGGATACAATTGAATACTTAGACTGATACCACTTTTGAAATTAAATCCAATAAAGATCAAGATGATACCAATTGAAATCTATTTAAAAAGAACCAAGTTAGTACTAATTTTAAATTAGTTCGAGAGAACCAAGTTGATACCACTTGAAAACACTTAAAGTAAATTCTAAGAGAATTAAAATTTTGCACAAAGATACTTTTGGATCACAAAAATCTTTTCCAAAAATATTTTTTGAAAAATAAAATTCCAATCAAAAGATATCCCAAAGTCAATTTTGAAAAATCAAAATTTTTTAGAGTCAGCCAGCCAGACTGGCAGTACCGCGTACACAACGCTAGTACTGTCGGGGGTCCGGTGAAAACATCTAGGCCCCCTAATTTCTTAACAATGCTTTTTATGGGTTTTGGTGATGATGATCAAGTCAAGTAACCCTTGTGAAGTGATGACTGTTCTGATTGAAGGATAAAGGCTAAGGATTCTTATTTCTAGTTTTGGCTTGGGAGTTGATTCAAGCCATGTAGCTAGGATTATTTTGGTTCAGCCGTACTAAAGAGGGATTATACACAAGTAAGTACCTTGGTTCATAGAGCAAATCATTTAAGATTACTTGGAGTAAATGTCACTTCATTTCTTTCCCCGCAAAACTTAGTCCTTCACTCACTCAGTCAAAACCCACTCACGCCGGACCGACTTTTCTAGTCTGGCGCTGAAAACACTTTGTTCATATTCATACCGAGCGTACACCGTTCACGCCAGACCGACTTGGGTTAAGTCAAATTTTCAGTTGAGCGCATACTGCCTTGTACGCCGGACCAACTTTCTGGTCCAGTCACTTTTGTGAAAATCAAACCGAGCGTGTTGCGTTCACGACGGACCTATTTTTCAGTGCTTGACGGACCAAGTTTTTCGGTCTGACGCAAACGTGATTCTCTCTGGAATTCTTTTGAAAATCAGTTGGTCCGCAAGATCAAAAACCAGAATGTTTTCCATTCACGCCGGACCAACTTTTTTGGTCCGGCGCAAATACTTTTTGGCTGGTTTTTGCGATGGACCCAATCTCGCTCAAAGCATGTGTACGACGGACCAAGTGGTTTCGGTCCATCGTAAATGGGTTTTTCACTGAATTTGGCCCGTCGTGCATTGGACAGTTTGTGAAACTTATTAAGCTAAGTCCATGGCACATATGTTTATAATTATTTTGTCATTCTGACAATGCCCAACGGCTAGTAAATGCCAGTAACAGCTATATTCCTTTTGTGGGCTATATAAACTGTGCCAGGACCTTCATTGATAAAAACTTTTGCATCTCTCTGACATTTTAGCATATTTGAGCTCAAAAGTCTTCAAAGAGACCGATTTTCACTCTGACCAAATTTTCCTAAAGAGATCATTGCTTCAAGCTTAGTCTAGACAATATTGAGCTAGTGAACCAAGAGGTTAAACTTGTGGATAGTTTATTACTTTTGAACTTTGAGTTCCTAGACGACTTAGGAGTGGTTTGGTGCGACCTATCCAAAAGTGTTTGTAGAAGGCCACTAATGTTTGTAAGAGATTTGGGACTCACCGCACCGGAGTGGTGAAAGAGTCACCCATTGATTATCAAAGCTATTGCTATTAGCTTTTGGTGGAGCTATACTTCTTGTGAAGTGCTCTAACGGGGATGTAGGAGTGTAACTGAACCTCGGTGAAAAATCATCGTGTCATTTGCTCTTTTTATTCAGTTTTTGTCTTGCTGCTCTGTTCCTCTACTTGCCTTTCTCTCTTTAGCCTTGTTTCTATTGGTGTACTAGTAAAGCCTAAATATTTTAGGCTCTGTTGTTAAAATCTTAGTTTACTCTTATGCAAGTTCTTGTTTTCTGTCTTAAGGCTAATTAGAGCTCTTTAGTGCTAGATTTTTTGAAAAAGCCTATTCACCCCCCTGAGGCTGGTAGTGATGACTTCAGCAGACTGAACCTGAGAACTTTTGCAAAAAATTTCAAAACTTTTCAAAATGAAGTCCAAAAGATTTGAAATTCTCAAGAAACCAACTTTGGACTATTTTGAAGGTTTTGAAATGAATTTTGCTTGCTAAGAGTTTTCTTTTAGCTCAATTTTGGCGAAATGTGCTTTGAGGCATAAAAATGAAAAATAAACTTGAAAAGTCCTCAAAGTGCAACTTTAACTTGAATTTCATTGACAATTGAATCCTCATGGCTTGATTGATTTGATATACTTTTAGAAGCCATGGCCACTTATACAATCAATGAAATCCAACTTGAATACCAAAATCCAATAATAATAAGCATAGAATATGCGTTTTTAAGTTAAACACAAATGTTTTGGCCAAATTAGTTTCCAAAATAGGGATTTTTATTTTGGAAGCTTGTAAAATATTTGAAATACATAGTATAATACTGTCGGTGTTTCGTGCACCGGCAATACGAATTTATGGTCGGAAGGGGTCGCGCGCTCCCTCTCCCCGAATGGTCGACTCAAGGAGTCAGAAGATGTATACTGGTTCAGGCTGAATGTCCCTACTCCAGTTCGTGCGCTGTGGATGTATTGATCTTTGGGAGATGGACAAGGGGTGTACAAGCGAGGCGGGGGGTCGGCTGCCCGATCCCCTTGATGTTTTCGCTAGGGAGTTGAGGCTACCTAGAAGATCAATTTTCTCCGCGCCCCTCCCTCTCGGGCCTGTCCCTCCTTATATAGATGGAGGAGGCAGGTTACACAGGAGTTGGGAAAACTACGAGGAAAGGGGCCTGCACGTCTTGAAGTCTGGTTCCTGTCTTGTCCGACCGACCCGCCTCGGCCCCGAGGCAGGTTGGTGGTTCTGATGAGCGATCTTGCGTAGTCTTTGTCTGGTGGCGTGTCGCGTGGTGCTCTGTCGGCCTTGGTGGCTTTAATGGCGCTTGACTTTGCCTTGGCCTCGGAGTGGGCGTACTCCTCTGCGGTGTGCCAGCGGCGGGGCGAGGCTTGACTTCTTCGGTGGCTCTTCGGCGGTCTCGGAAGGAGCCGCCTACTGTCTGGACGCCAGGGACGCTGCGCACAAGGCAGCCACGACATCGGGCGTGGGCCTGGCGCTCGTCTGCGCGGGTGGAGCTTGCTGACCGCGAGCTCCAAAGTTAGGTGGTCGGAGCCCACCGACCGCCCGGACTCGGAGTCCGCCGACCGTCCAGGGTCGGCCTCGCATGAGTCGGGTTCGCTTCCTCGCGCCCAAGTACCTTTCGGCGGTGCCGGGCCTTTCTTGTGGTTGGTCACCGTTCGCTTCCGGCCGATGGGGTACCCATGGCATGGGTACTCGTCAGTAGCCCCCGAGCCCCGGAGCGGGTTGGAGAGCCGCTCGGGGGTTTTAACCTGGCGGCGGTAGCTGTCGGCCCGGAGGCCGGTGATGCTAGGTCGGCGCGATCGCACGGGAGCCGCCACTAGAAGGGGCCCGGTCTTGTGGCACCTTGGTGTAGCTCTGAGCCCCGAGGAAAGAGAGCCGGTCGGGGTTTAGCCCTACCAGTATTCGTCGACCGAGGTCGGTGGCGCCTAGGTCGGCGCGATCGCTTGGGGAGCCGCGCCACCTAGAAAGAGCCCTGCAAGGCGCACCCGGTGGGTGTAGCCCCCGAGCCCCCGAGCGGGTCGGAGAGCCGGTCGGGGGTTTAGCCCAGCCGTGGTAGTCGTCGACCCGGAGGTCGGTGGCGCCTAGGTCGGCGCGACTGCTTGGGAGCCGCGCCAGCCTAGAAAGAGCCCGGGTGCGCGCGAGCGCACCCGGTGGGTGTAGCCCCCGAGCCCCCGAGCGGGTCGGAGAGCCGGTCGGGGGTTTAGCCCGGTCGGACCCTGGCAAGCCACGCCGTTCGTGGGTTTTTTCAGAGTCGGGTGAGCGAACGCACGTTTGCCTTCGTCGGCTTGAACGTCGTGCTCGTGCGAGCTACTATCGGGTAATCCGAGTGGAACCTTGGCGATCTCCCTCGAGGGGGATCGTATCCAAGCCAGGCGTAGCTCCGTCGTGGGCGTCAGACCCGCCGGGGCGTTCCATAAAAACCTTTCCTTACTCGTCCCGCATCGGGCTGCCGGGTCGTCCGCCAACCCGGAGCGCGGCTGGCCGCCACTCATCGATGAGCTCCGCGGGAGAGTGTGAGGTATGGTCTCGGACGCGGGCCGCAGTGATTGGGTCGTCCGCCGACCCTAACTAGTGGCCCTCTGGGGGCTCACTGCGACCCGCCCCTCGCTCTATTTTACGTGTTGGGGCGGCTTTCATTCCAGCGGGCTGGATTCGGCCTTCGTAACCCTCAAGACGGTCGGGCCTCGGCGCGAGCCCGTCGCTTGCTTCCTCGAGGCGGGCGGCCCAAAGGGGCCGTTTTCTTACCTTTCTTGGCATGGAGGCGCCCTGGCCCGTTGTAGCCGACGGGCCCTGCGATGCGGCGTGGCGTGCGGCGCGAGGCGGCCATCCTGTCGGAGCAGTTAATGCTTAGTGGGGTTTAATTGGGCTGCGGCACGTTACCGGAGTAGTGGGCGTGGCGGCGGTAGCCGTTGGCGACTGCGTCGGTCCGCGCGAGGTGGCGTCGGTTGGGCGCGGAGGCGCGCCCGTTCCCGCCAGGCATCTATAAAGGAAGGAGAGGGCGGCGCGGAGGCAGCAAATCCTCCTGCTCGTGTCCTCTGAAAAAAGAAAAGGAGAGAGAACGCAAGGGGAAGAAGAAAGGACTTCCTGCTTCGTCGCGCCGTCCTCCGCTCCCCCACGCTCATTTGGAGATGTCGCTGGCCCCGCACTCGGCCGCGGCGGGTCGCTACCTCGGCTTGGAGAGGAAGGAGTTTCTTCCCTCGCGGCCTCAGTCCGGCTGGCGGGTGCCGCCGGCCGGGACCGAGGTCCCCGAACTGGAAGACGGCGAGATAGTCTTGCTGGCGGCCTTCTACGAGCGGGGTTTCGGCCTCCCACTCCATCCGTTCGTCCGGGGGCTACTGCACTTCTACGGTGGGGAAGTTCACCATCTGAACCCGAACGGAGTCCTCCACATCGCGGTCTTTATGACGCTGTGCGAGGCCTTCCTGGGGATCAAACCCCACTGGGGGCTCTGGCGCCACTTCTTCTACGCGAGGCCGCCATCAGATGCCGCCGACCTCCTCGGCGCCCTCGCGATCCAACTGCGCAACCACCGCAGGTCGTCCTACATCGACGTGAAGCTGCCGACGTCCAACCGGGGGTGACACGGCGAGTGGTTTTATGTCCGGAACATCGGCGACAGCGCCCCGGCCTTCAGCGGGAATCCACCGAAGTCGCATCCCTGCTGGACCTGGGGTCCCGACGCGAAGGACCGGTCGAAGGTGGATTTGATTCTCGGGAAGTTTGCGGACTTGAAGCGGCGGGTCGGCGAGGCAAGGTGGTCCTCAAAGACGTTTATGGAGAGGCGCATCCAACCCCTCAAGGATCGGTTGCGTCCCATGTTTGAGTACATTGGGCCGATCGACCACTGCAAGGTCGTCGGGCGGAGCTCCTCCGTCGGAGATCCTCGCGCGTGTCCGCAGCCTCCATCGCGGAGATACCGAGCCACGGCGAGGCGGCGCGCTGCTGCCGTTCTCGGCGCGAATCCTCCGGACTTGGTACGTCCGGTGGCTCTGTTTGCTTTTGTTTTGTTACGCTCCTCGTCCCCTCATCCGAGCGTGTTCTCGCAGGGCTTGGTGGATCGATCTCCCGCCCCTTGCTGCCGGGGAAAGGAGTTGAAGCGACGCGGCGCCTCGAAAAGGAGAAGCAGGATGCCGCCCAGCTAGCGAAAAGGGTGGCCACCAAGACGCGGAAGAGGAAAGAGCGCGCGGACCAGGCCGCGCGTGGCGAGGAGGTCTCGGAGGAGACCTCGAGTGAGGGTGACGAGTCGTCGCCGAGCGAGGAAGAAGAAGTTGCCGTTGACAACTCTGGCGGTATGTGTGAGTCCCGGCCAGCGGGGCGGCGACCGCGGCTCCTCGAAGAAACCGGGCGCGAGGTTTGTCCTGCGAGCGCAGATCCTGTCGCCTCCTCGCAGGGTCCGGCGAAGAGGGCACGCCAGTGCGGTTGTTCGCTCCTCCCGATAAGTGACTTTGGCAATTCCTCGGTCTTTGTCTTCTTACGTAATTCTGACCAACCGCGTGCGCAGGGCCTCACAGTGGCCCAGGGCGCTGAGTCCTACTTCGGCGGTGAGGAATCGCCCCCTCCGGTCCTGTCCGCGGGGCGTGCGGTGGTCGTCGGGAGCGGGGATCGTCCGGATGCGCTCCCCGTGGTAGGGCCCGTCGGTGAGAAGACGCTGCCGGAGGGGGCGATCCGGCCGCCGCCGGATGCGACTGGCGGCGTAAGCTTCGTCGGGCGTGCCGCCCGTCTGCGTCGACTGAGACCGGCGAAGTCCTCGGCCTGCCTTCCCCGTCGCCGACCGTGGAGGTCGGCGCGAGCCTGTCGCCGGAAGCACTGGGTTTCTTGGCGTTCAACGCCGGCGGGCGAGATCCGCCGCCCCACGCCGGCCGCCGCCAGTTGCGGCGGTCCGAGTGTCGCCGAAGGGTGCGCAGCCGGCCGCCACAGGAGTTCCGGCGGGCGGGGAAATCAAGTCAGGGCGGTCGCCGATCGTCGTGCTGACTTGGCCCGGCCCTGACCCGGCCGGGATCCGCGTTAGTTACGGGCGGCAGCGTAACGCGCGGATTGGGAGCGTTACGGAGGAGGAGATGGGAAGGATCCACGCCGACCTTACTCGTTGTTGACGCCGCGTCAAGGCGAGGGAAGTCCATTGCTCAGGAGTCCCGCCGGCCGACGGTAAGTCTGACGGGGATTTGTCTTTTGTGCATCTCTCGACCGGGAAATGGAGACTGACCAGGCGGGTATTCGCAGCGCTTGACATCCCGAGCGGTGGGCAAGTCGATGTTCCTTCGGCACTTGCACAGCCGGGGGAGTGCCGTAGGGGAAGAGCTGCTCGATGCCCGGAGGGCGCTTGTTGCCGAGCAAGGAAGGGCCGCCACGGCAGGTCAGCGGCTGGGGGAAGTCGCTAAGCCTTGCGGGAGGCTCAGCGACTCGTGGAGTCGTTGACCGTGGAGGGAGAGAGAGCCAGGTCGTCCCTGGCGGATGCGGAAGCGGCCAAGACTTCTGCAGACAGTGCGGCAGTATCCGCCCGGGCGGAGGCCGCCCTCTTCCGAGAAGAATGCGAGTCGGCCCGCAGGGAGGCCGACCGGCTTCGCGGCGAGCGGGATCTTGCTCGGGGGGAGCTTGTGATGGCGAGGGAGCTTGCCGACCGTGCCGCGGCCGATCGGGAAGCACGTGCCAAGGTCGAGGAGGAACTTCGCGCCAAAGAGGCCTCCGTGGCCGGTAAGTAATTCAACCCCTTGGAGCCATTGCGACGGGCGTCTTCTGACGCTGTCTCTCTTTTCTGTGTCCCTGCAGAGCTGCGAAAAGACCTTAGCGACATGCTAGAGTCGCGAAGGGCGGCGGTGGAAGAACGGGATGCGGCGGTTGAGTCACGTGACTCGGCCCTCGTGGATAAGCGGGTGGCGGAGAGGGACGCGGCCGATTCGACGGCCGAGCTGATGGTCCTCCATGTGGGCATCCAGGCCGTCTGCGACCGGCTGTTCGGGCTTACTCCGGGCCCCAGCGCCATCCCCGCCATACTTGGATGGGTCCCTGAGCGCGTCGAGGCGTCGGTGCGGGAAGCGGCTGTGCTTGGCGCTTCCTCGGCCCTGGTCAACACCGTCTCTTACTATGACGGCGTCGACCTTGAGGCGGTTGGGAGTGGCGTCGCTGCTGACCGAAGCGACGAAGAAGTCGACGCTTTCATGACCCGGGTTGATCCGTGCGCCCAAGAGATTGCCGGCCGGATCTCGCCGCGAAAAATCCTCCGTCGGACGGAGGGAGACGATTAGTATCCCTATTTTTTGCTTTTTTGGCAGTGTATGTAGTGAACATGATTACCCTGACCGAGTTCGAAGTGTCGGGTTGCTTTAAGCTATTTTGCTTGTCTATCCCGTGCTTCTTCTATGAATTTGGGCAATCTTACGACCATAGCTGCAGGGCCCGCGGGGGTGCCCTGAGAGCGTAGGTGTTGCCTCAATCCCGTTCGGAG
The DNA here is from genome assembly GCA_036346355.1 of Rhipidocladum racemiflorum. NCBI lineage: Eukaryota > Viridiplantae > Streptophyta > Magnoliopsida > Poales > Poaceae > Rhipidocladum > Rhipidocladum racemiflorum. The sequence continues at coordinate 34,180,546 of CM070580.1, read as the reverse complement.
AGATCACGGGATAGGACGAGCTATCTCGAGCGATAGCTTTGCGGAGGGGTGCCTAGGTCGGACCGCCCTCTTCTGACGGCTTACGCTTGGTAGGTTAGATCGCTGACCGAGCGGAGGTGCTTCGAGCGTCCCTGGCGTCTCTTGATCAGAGGACTCGTTTCCCCATGAGTGCCACTTGAAGCCGTGGCAGCGAGGCGTGGCCGTAGTACTTTTGGGCTGGGGAAACAAGTCATGAGGTAGATAGCTCGGTCGGTCGAGTACGGCTTGGGTTAGCGACCGAATGCTTTCTAACGACGGCCGGGTTGGTTCATACTGGTCGATCAAACTATCTTCTGCTCGGGCGGCTTCCTTTCTGCGTGGAATGCTACTCGGGAACCGTAGCCGCTGGGGCTTAGGTTGTAGCATTCGGTTCGAGGAGGCTGCCGCGAGGGAGATTTGTTTGATCGGTCGGCTTGCCGACCTAAATCGAAAGGCTCCATCCGCCCGCCGCTTGGCCCTTTGCTCAAGTAACCTCCTTTTTGCTCAAAGTGCTACCTCGGAGCCGTAGCCGCGGGGGCGTGGGCTGTAGCATTTTGGGTTTGAAGAGGATATTATGAGGGGGTAGCCCGGTCGGAGTGGTTACTGGACATCGATCTAGGTCGCTGACCCCTGAGGTCGGGGAAGTAGCCCCCGAGTGGTGCGTGGGGACTGGGGGTACAGTCGCCACGCACCGCTTGAGTCCGGAAAAGGATTTAAGTTTTCTTTTGGAGATAAGTGTGGATTAACTCGCTGGGGATCGTGTGGATTTCGAATCGTGTCTGGCGCGTCTTCTCAAGGCCGTTGCGTGACCCCAAGGCGCTTCGTCTTCCGCTTCCTGGCGACTTGGGGCGCTTCGTCTCCCGTGCCGCCTGTTATAAAAGGAGAGGTGCCAGAGTGCTTGTTACTTCGCCAAGACTGCCGCGAAACGAACTTGCTTCGCGTGCTATGGCGGACCGCTACACACAACTTCGAGAGGAGGTGGGCGACGAGCAAGCCTGGCTGCGGATTGTGGCGGAGGTCGAGGCCGAAGCCGTCTTGTGAGATCTTGTGGCGTAGTCGACATACTTGTTGCGGGCATTCCCATTTGTGGGAGGTGAGGGCGCCGCCGATCCGGCAGCGATCGAGCGGCGTCACGCTGCGTCGTTAAGGGTGGCGCACACCAGGAGGAGTATCGCGCCTTTGCCGAGTAAAGGGACCTTGGCGGGTGGTTCCTTTTTGGGTTGGGCTGATGTTCCTCCTGTGAATAAATAAAGTGGCCGTGTTTCTCTTTTCGTCTCTTTTCGCTCCTTCTTCTCTTTTTGGTGTTGAGATCTAGCCCTCGTTCTTTCGCACGTGATCAAAGGAGGACAGCTTCGGGACCTCTGCTTTCGGGGCGGAGGTCGTAGTGCTCCGGATCAACAAAACGAGAGAGGTTCGAGAGAGAGAAAAAACCACTTGGTCGGTCGTCCGACTGCTGCAGCTTTCTTTGCTCAAGTGTTTTTCGCATGGTACAAAAAGAGGAGAGAGGCCGACTATGGATAGAACCTTCTCAGCTTCTCTATGTTCCAGGCGTTTGTCACGAGATTCCCTTCGGTGTCCTTGAGGCGGAAAGTGCCGGGTCGGAGGACTTCCGCGATGGTGAAAGGGCCCTCCCAAGGCGGGGAGAGCTTGTGCCTGTCCTTCGCGGACTGGACTTGACGCAGCACTAAGTCGCCGACTTGAGCAAGCGCCGCGGACCCGTCGGGTATGGTAGCGATGCGGCGCCTGATATTTAGCCGATCAAGAAGATCGCGGCGTCTCGAGCCGTCGAGTCGGTCGAGGTCATCTTCTTTGTTCCTCGATTGCCCGTCGCTGTTGTAGTTCTCGCACCCTTGGCGCATCAGACTCAAGGTCGGTCGGGAGGACAGCCTCGCCCGAACACCAAGAAAAAGGAGTGAACCCGGCCGACCGGTCGGGCGTGGTTCGCAGACTCCAAAGCACGGGTGGTAGCTCGGCCCACCGTCCGCCGAATTTCTTCGATCGGCTGAAGATTCGCGGCTTGAGTCCTTGGAGGATCATGCCGTTGGCTCGCTCGGCCTGTCCGTTGGCTTGGGGGTGCGCCACTGCCGCCCAGTCGACTCGGATATTGAAGTTGTCGCAGAACTCGAGGAACTCCTTTCCGTGAAGCTGCGTCCGTTGTCGGTGATGATGGAGTTGGGCACCCGAACCGTAGACAATATCGCGGAAGAAACTTCGCCTGCGCCGATGTGATCTTTGCCAATGGCTTTGCTTCGATCCACTTTGTGAACTTGTCTCTGACAACATGCAAGTGAGTGAAGCCCCCGGGCGCCTTTTTGAAGGGTCCGACCAGGTCGAGCCCCCAAACCGCGAAGGGCCACGTGATGGGGATCGTCTGTAGGGCTTGCGCAGGGAGATGTGTCTGCCTGGCGAAGAATTGGCATCCTTCGCAGGTGCGGACGATTTGGGTCGCATCTGCTACGGCGGTCGGCCAGTAGAAACCTTGTCGGAAGGCCTTTCCTACCAGGGACCGCGGCGCGGCATGGTGCCCGCACACCCCGTCGTGGATGTCCAGCAGAAGGTGCTTCCCTTGGTCGGTCGGAACGCGCCACGAAGGATTCCGGACGGGCTCCTCTTGTATAGGGCGCCCTCGATCAGGACGAAAGACTTAGCCCGCCGAGCGAGGCACCGAGCCTCGGTGGTATCGGTGGGGAGCGATCCGTTCGTCAACCGATCGACAATCGGTTGCCTCCAGTCGGTTTCGGCGCAGGGGCGCAAGTCCGACCAGTAGTGGGCATCGGCCGAAGATCGATGGGGCCGCCCGCCTTTGGGGGGTCGGCGGCGCCCTCAGCGCTCGGGTCCAACCGGATTGAAGGGCTGCTGAGGTCGGAGACGAAGATTCCAGGGGGAACCGGCCCCTTCCCGGAGGCGAGGTTAGCGAGGGAGTCGGCTTCACCGTTGTAGCGTCGGTAGCTGTGATGGAGCTCGAAACCCTTGAACTTCTCCTCGAGCTTGCGGACCTCCAGGCAGTAGGCGGCCATCCGAGCGTCACGGGGCTCGGTGGCTTTCATCACTTGGTCGACGACCAGCTTGGAGTCGCCGTGAACGTTGAGCCGTCGTGCGCCCAGGTCGGCGGCGATCCGAAGGCCATTGACGAGGGCTTCGTATTCGGCGACATTGTTGGTGGCGTCGAAGAGTAGTCGTATGGCATACCGGAGTTTGTTGCCGAGTGGGGAGATGATGACGACCCCCGCGCTGGCCCCGTTCTTGGTGTAAGACCCATCGAAGTACATCGTCCAGTACTCCGGGTCCTCGACCGCCGCAGGGACTTGCGCCTCGGTCCACTCGGCGACAAAGTCCGCCAAGACCTGGGACTTGATCGCCGTCCTGGGGACGTACGATATGTCGAGGCCGTTGAGCTCGAGGGCCCATTTGGCGATCCTTCCGGTAGCGTCGCGGTTGTGGACGACTTCTCCGAGCGGTGAGGAGGTTACCACGGAGATGGGGTGTCGATCGAAGTAATGGGCAAGCTTCCTCTTGGTGATGAGCACCGAGTCTGATAACTTCTGTATCTGAGGATATCGGACCTTTGTTTCGGAGAGCACCTCGCTGACGAAGTAGAGCGGCCTCTGCACCTTGAAAACGCGGCCTTCCTCCGCTCGCTCCACAACAAGTGCCGCGCTGACGACCTGAGTCGTGGCGGCGATGTAGAGGAGCAAAGGTTCCTGTGGCTCCGGGGCGACCAGGACCGGAGGTGAGGTCAGAAAGGCCTTTAGTCGACTAAAGGCTTCCTGAGCTTCGTTGGTCCAGGAAAAACGGTCGGACTTCTTCATCAGCTTGTAGAGTGGCATTCCGCGTTCGCCGAGGCGGGATACGAAGCGACTTAGTGCCGCGAGGCATCCCATCAGCCTCTGAACTCCCTTCAGATCGTTGATTGGCCCCATCCTTGCGATAGCAGAGATCTTATCTCGGCTGGCTTCGATGCCGCGCTCGGAGACGATGAATCCCAGCAACTTGCCCTTGGGGACCCCGAAGACGCATTTCTCGGGGTTGAGCTTTATGCGAAACCGTCGGAGGTTCGCAAAAGTCTCTTCTAGGTCGGCGATGAGGTCGTCGGCCTTCCTGGTTTTGACAACGATGTCGTCGACGTAGGCCTCGATGTTACGGCCAATTTGGTCTGAGAAACATGCCTGCATACACCGCCGTACGCGTGGCGCCTGCGTTTTTCAGACCAAAAGGCATCGTGACGTAACAATACGAGCCGTACGGGGTGATGAAGGAGGTCGCGAGCTGATCGGACTTCTTCATCGCAATCTGGTGATAGCCCGAGTAGGCATCCAAAAAAGAAAAGGACTCGCACCCGGCGGTGGAGTCCACGACCTGGTCGATGCGAGGTAATGGGAATGGATCTTTCGGACAGGCCTTGTTGAGGCTCGTGTAGTCAACACACATTCTCCATTGCCCCGACTTTTTCTTTACAAGGACGGGATTGGCGAGCCACTCGGGGTGACGCACCTCCCTTACAAAGCCGGCGGCCAAAAGTTTGGCGATTTCTTCCCCGATGGCCCGACGCTTCTCTTCGTCGAAACGGCGCGGTACTGGGCGGCCGATGCAGATCCGGTCGAATGTTCAGGAGTGCTCGGCGACCTCCTTGGGACTCTGGCATGTCCGAGGGTCTCTGCGAAGACATCTCGGTTTGCTTGGAGGAAGTCGACGAGCGCCTTCCTATTTGGCGATGAGGGCGACCCGATCCGCCGCGGTCTTGGTGGGATCCTCGGGATCCACCGCGACCTCCTTCGTGTCCTCCGCGGACTTGAAGGAGCTTGGCCCCGACTTGCCGAGTCGGGGCGGATTCGAGGCCTTCTCCTGGAGCCGGGCGAGCTCGTGAGCGGCGACGACCGAGGCCAGCTCGCATTTGCCGCTTCCTTGATTGTAGGCGGTGGAAAGATGTGGCCACGGTGATGACACCTTGCGGCCCTGGCATCTTCAGCTTGAGGTAGGTGTAATTGGGGACCGCCATGAACTTCGCGTAGCATGGTCGTCCCGAATGGCGTGGTAGGAGCCGGAAAGTCCACAACCTCGAAAGTGAGGCTCTCGGTGCGGAAGTTGTCAGGGCTCCCAAAGGTGATGGGCAGGCCGACCTGCCGAGGGGTGGGCTGTTGGCACAGTGCGACGCCGTGGAAGGCGCCTTGCTCGGCCGGAGGCGGAGCGAGGACCCCAGGGCATCCAGGGTCTCAACATACATGATGTTGAGGCTAACGCCGCCGCCCATGAGCACCTTGGTCGGTAACCGTCCCCACGATGGGGTCGACGACGGCCGGGTAGCGTCCGGTGCGGGATGTGGTCGGGTGGTCGGTCCGATCGAAGGCGATCGGGCATTCCGACCACCTTAGGTAGAAAGGCACGGCCGGGTCGTCGTGTGGACCTCTCGGTGGGCGAAGCCACCGCCGCTTGTCGGCGTAGCACTCCGCCCCTCCGAAGATCATGAGGCAACCGTCGAGCTGCGGGAACTCGTCGGCCGGCTCATCGTCCTTTGCCCCGGTGTCGGGCGCCGGGTCGCGCTTCTTCCCCTTTCCCCGCGACGTCGTGGGGTTCCCGGAGAGGAAACGCTTCAGGACTTCGCAGTCCCGATACTTGTGTTTGACGGGATAGTCGTGGTTCGGGCACGGACTATCCATCAATTTCTCGAATCGGTCGGGTGTCTGCCGAACCTGCTGTTTGGCAGGCCGGTCGGCAGCGGCGACCATACGGCCTTCGCGGCCCTGCTTCCCCTTCCGCTTCCTTTTGTCAGGGCGGTCGGAGGGGGTACTGGCCCCGAGGCCGGCTGTCTTGTGGGCCGTCTTCCTTTCGAAGATGGCTCCCACGGCCTCCTCGCCGGAGGCATGGTTGGTGGCGATGTCAAGGAGCTCCTTGGTGGTCCGGGGCTTCGCACAGCCCAACTTGTGGACCAGGGCCTCGCACGTGGTGCCGTAGATGAACGCCCCGACGACGGCGTCGGCGTCGCGGATGTCGGGGAGCTCGTTGCTTCTTTGGGAAGCGGCGGATGTAGTCCCGAGGGTCTCCCGGCTGCCGCTTGCAGCTCTTGAGATCTCAGAGTTGCCGGGCGTTTATGCGTGCCACTGGAAGTTTTAAACGAAAGGTTCGTCAGTCGGCCCACCGCCGATGGTATCTGTGGCGGTACTCGAGCCATGCTCGAGCCGAGTCCGCAAGATAGATGGGGAGGTCTTGGATAACGAAGGAGTCGTCTGTCGCTCCCCGGCTCGACAGCGAGCCGATAGTCTTCTAACCGGACATCGGGTTGGTAGCCCCGTGTACTTGGCTATGTTGGTCGGGCCGAATCGGCCAAGGAAGTCGGGCCGTTGCGGATCACTGGCGGAGTGAAGCAGCGCCCAGGACCGTCGAATCCGGGTCGGGCGGTTCGTCGCCCGCTTCTCGGCGACCTGCGGCGGCTCTTTGCCTCGGTAGCTCTCCTTCGCGCCTCGAGGTGGTGCGAAGATCGTACTTGTCCCCCAGGCGGCGTCGCACCGGGGTGTAGGATGCCTGGGGGAGCTCGCAGAGTGGGGCCGTCTTGGCTGGGCTCCGTCGACCCTGTGAGGGGGAGTGGCCCAGCGGCCGTGCGCGCCTCGCCGGGAGCCGGAACCTTGGGCGTCTTTGAGCAGCGGCATGCTCTACCGATCCCGAAGGTTCTGATAGGTGGCCTTGGCTTCAGGCTCCGTTGGCTCAGGCAGCCCTCGGAGCAGCATTGCCGCTGCGGCAATGTTCTGGTTGGCGTGAGGGAAGAACGGAAGGTCGTTCGCTTCCTCAGCCAATTGCTGATGCACCTGACGCGCGCGGGCGCGCGCGCCGGAGGCGAGTGGTGGGGTAGGCTGACGGTGCTCCAGCTCGGCCTGGAGCTTGTCGAGCTCGGCCTTTCGGGCCTCTAACTCCTCGCGCTGTCGCCGGAGGTCAGCGAAGCGTTGTAGGTGCTGTGCGTCGTCTTCCCGCCGGGATTCCTCCCGCCGCGCTTCGTCGCGCGGGAGGAGGGTCCCGAGGGTAACGGGGGTGGAGGATGGCTCCGCCGCACCCGTCATGTTGCACTCACGGGGGTACGCCCTGCGAGGGGGGTACTCCTTGTCGGAGCTGGAGCCGTGGCTGGAGGAATCCGCCAGCAGGTCGTGAAGGGAAGCCGGCGCGTAACCGGCCATGGCCACGAGTCGAAAGCTCGTGGAGGGTGGAGTCGCCGCTCGCCGCAGTCCGTAGGCGATGTCGCCGGGGGCAGCGCCGGCGATGGCCGCCAGCGGCCGCGCGGGGCCTCGAGGCCGAGGTTGCCGAGGACGCCGCAATCGCATCCAGGCTTGCGGAGGGCGTCCGGTCCCGACGGCGAGACGAGGACAAGCTCCCCCGCCGTAGTGACGATGAAATCGAGGGCGCCGAAGCGGATCCAGCCCCTCGACATCGGCGAATCGTAGTGGGAGGAAGCCATCAGGGAGGAGAATGGGAACCCGAAGATGAGGATGTCGGTGAAGACGCGCGAGTACCCCTACCTGGCGCGCCAACTGTCGGTGTTTCGTGCACCGGCAATACGAATTTATGGTCGGATGGGGTCGCGCGCTCCCTCTCCCCGAATGGTCGACTCAAGGAGTCAGAAGATGTATCTTGGTTCGGGCTGAATGTCCCTACTCCGATTCATGCTGTGGATGTATTGATCTTTGGGAGATGGACAAGGGGTGTACAAGCGAGGCGGGGGGTCGGCTGCCCGATCCCCTTGATGTTTTCGCTAGGGAGTTGAGGCTACCTAGAAGACTGTTTTCTCCGCGCCCCTCCCTCTCGGGCCCTGTCCCTCCTTATATAGATGGAGGAGGCAGGTTACACAGGAGTTGGGAAAACTACGAGGAAAGGGGCCTGCACGTCTTGAAGTCTGGTTCCTGTCTTGTCCGACCGACCCCTGCCCGTCCCGAGGCAGGGTTGGTGGTTCTGTGATGAGCAGTCTTGCGTAGTGCTGTCTGGGTGGCGTGTCGCGTGGTGCTCCTGTCAGCCTTGGTGGCTTTAATGGCGCTTGACTTTGCCTTGGCCTCGGGAGTGGGCGTACTCCTCTGCGGTGTGCCAGGCGACGGGACGGGGGCTTGACTTCTTCGGTGGCTCTTCTGACAGTCTCGGGAAGGAGCCGCCTACCCTGGTACGGACGCCAGGGGACGCTGCGCACAAGGCAGCCACCTGACACTGGCGTGGGCCCTGCTGGCTCGTGCGCGGGTGGAGCTTGCTGACCGCGAGCTCCAAAGTTAGGTGGTCGGAGCCCACCGACCGCCCGGAATCGGAGTCCGCCGACCGTCCAGGGTCGGCCCTGCACAGGTCGGGTTCGCTCCCCGCGGCCCAAGTACCTTTCGGCGGTGCTGGGCCTTTACTGTGGTTGGTCAGCCCGTTCGCGCTTCCGGGCTGATGGGGGTACCCATGGCATGGGTACTCGTCAAATACTTTTACAAAGCTTTTTACAAGATTAGGCCTTTTAAATACAAATTTTGACTTTTTGACCAAAAGGGTCCATTAGAAGAACCAATTGAAGAACAAAGTCAAATCCAATAACACAAAAGATCAAAAGAGAATAGAGATAAGAATTAGATATTTGAGCTTTTTTGTATGAATCTAAAATGCTATTTTGAACCAAGATACTACACAAAATCCGGTCCAAAAGGTGAAACTCACAAAGTGTAATAGTATGGCCAATATAGGTCAACCAAAGATTTTTGGTGAATTTCAAAAGCAAATAACTTTTGCTAGGTTGGTCTTCTGAAAATCTTTTGAACACGAAAATTGTTGAGAATAACCAACTCTAGGATTTTTTGTTTTATAATTATTTTCAAAATCTTTTTTACTTTTAATTTTATGAAAATTATAGGTTTAAATCCAAAACAAGATACTAATATCTAGATTTTGGGCTTGAAACTCATTTTCCTTTGAAATTAGTTTTTGCAAAGCCAAAACATTGGAAAACCTTTTAAAAGCATATGTATACCTTTTCCAACTAGTTTTTCAAAATATTACTAATAGTTATGCAAATTTTGAGTTTTTGTCCAAATGGCTTGATTTTGAAAATATATATATGCACTTATATAAATATGGACACACGTAGGGACGTGATATACATGAATATGAATTGGCACTCCCCCTAAATGTGCCACTACTAACTTGCTCAAGATTTCAATAAAGAACAAAATACAGGAAGCATGAGCAAGAACAACCAACAAGCAATTAAATTGATTTTTCACATGATAATGCGTCTTAACCTACACAAGGCTAGTAGCTAAATAATATCAATCTAAAATGATTGTTACTGAGATGGCATTGGCTCAAAATTGACTTTATTTTCTTCAAGCTTGGCTCCATATAGCAATTGACAAAGTCTCTTTCTTCTTGAAGAAGCTAAGCGTCCAATCCATCTCTTTGTACCTAAAAACCTTTTAGGCACTATTTTGTATCCAATTTTTGTTGGGTCCAACAATGTTAGTCACAAGTGATTTAGGGACCCAAATGGCCCTAACTTTAACATTATTGAAATGACTAACACGACTAGGAATAGGTTTGCGATATTTATTCCTCCTAAGCAATAAATTTGAATTGAAGTGAGAAGTCTTAGGAGGGCATACATATTTAGCAAACCTATTTCTAGTTTGATCCTTTCTAATCATATGATAATCATAATTATGCATGGGCTTAGAGAATCTAGCAAATCTAGAAAATTATTTGCTATTGTTATTTCTCCTAAGCAATTTATTGGAATTGCTTTAAGTGGGCTTAATAGTCCTAACAATTTTAGCAAACTCATTTCTAGATTTACTCTTCCTAAGCAAGTGAATATTATCATTTTTAGTGGGCTTAGGGGACTTGACAAGCTTGGCAAACACATTGACATTCTTGTCCTTCCTAAGCGAATAATGATCACTTACAAGAATTGTCGGGGATTGGCTATCTGGCAAAAGACCACGGTACCCCCGTGAAAAGCTGAGCCCACCGACCAGGCAATACTGAAAGAAGATGCACGGGAGAATGAAACGGGCATCCCTCCTATTCCTCCGAGCATACACGTCCGCACCTTTACTCGCGGCCATACCGAACCCTCCCCCACGAGCAAACATGCTCGTAGAGACCACGACCTACTCAGGTGTTTGGTCGATGGACCCGGTCAATGCCACGAGGAAGGAAGGTGGTAACCAATCAGCCGAAGATCAAGGGAAATCATACCCGAAATTCAAATAATGCCCGGATCAAGGGCGGTAGATCGCAAGTACGATTGCGTGGCGCAATTCCAGGAGGTAGTTACCTTCTATGTACCTCTAGATGTAGTATTTAAACCCCCCTGAAGATCTGTAACCGAGAGGGACTCAGAGATAGAACACAATACACTGGAGTAGGGCTGTTATCTCGGCAGTGAGAGGCCCGAACCAGGATAAACACCGTGTCCCCCTTCTCCCAACCTAGCATCGCTCGAACGACCTCCTCGGTCCGTACGACGGGGCTCTGTTGATCCCCCATTCAACAAGTAAGCTCGACGGGAGCCCGTTCTCCAATCGTCGACCTAGAGTTCGACCAAGAGACTGCATCTCAAGGGGATACGATGATGTCCCCATCGCATTCATCTCACTCTCGTCACGTCAACATGGCCGGAAGCCGTGCCGAGCCCGAGGTACGATCCTCGGACGCTGCTAAGCGCGACCACTATGAGGCGGCCAAACTCCACCTAGAGGCGTCTTTGGGAAAGACCCTCGCGAGCATACGCCGCCAAGCGAAAGGGAGGCGGGCTTCCGCGGAAAGGAACTCTCGCGAGTACCAAACCCCCTATCGCGTTCCGAAACGCTGTCATAGCTCACCGCCGCCGGTTCACCAGAACCGGGAACGGCTACAGGCCTTGGCAGCGGTCGTGCGCGACCTACGCAGCTTCCCCAAACAAGTGGACCTAGAGGCCGTGGGCAAGGTCGTGGCCGAAGATCTGGAGAGGCTTGCCGCCGAGCTGAAAGTCTCAGATCCTCCCCACGACCGGGATGCCCGGAGTGTTTCCCGGGACCATCACATACGCTCCCCCGTGCGCTCGCACAGAGATGAATCTCGGAGCCATGCTCGGAGATCGCCCCAGGCCGCTAACCTGATCCGGGAGAAGCCCAGAACAGTTCCAGAGCGACCTCGGAACGACACCTCTACAATCGTCCGAATTACGAGCGTTCTCAACGCTCCACGACCAAGCGGTCGTCGGCATGACCATCGCATGAAGTCTTCTCTCGACTCGGCCCACGTACGGGGCGTTGGGCGGAAGACACACGCGGAGGCCGTTACGACCGAGGATTTCGCCACGAAGCTCCGAACTTCGGCTGCCAGGCTTTCACGAGCTCTCTCCGGAATGTCGCATGGCCAAACAGGTTCAAGCCTGGCCACATCGAGAGGTTCAACGGGACCCAGAACCCGGATGAATTTCTCTCGATATATACCACCGCCATCCTCGCCGCCGGAGGCGATGAAGGGGTGATGGTGAATTATCTGCCGACGGTTCTGGACGGAGCTGCTCGCACATGGCTCTTCAACCAAAAGGAGGGGTCCATACGATCCTGGGGGCAGCTCAGCACCGTGCTCCGAGCAAATTTCCAGAGCTGTTACATCCGCCCGGGAAAGGAGCGCGACCTAAAGCGCTTGATACAGACGGATGGAGAAACCCTGCGACAGTTCGTCCAGAGATTCATCCAGGTCCGAAACTCGATCCCGAACATATCGGACGAGGCTGTCGTCTGAGCTTTCAAGTTCGAGGTACGGGACGTGCGCTTCACGCAGGACCTGGAGATCCATCCGGATCTGACGGCAAACGAGCTCTTCCGAATGGCTGATCGGTATGCCAACGCGGATGAGGCCGTCCAGTGGAAGAAAATGCTGGATGAAGGAAAGCTACCGCCTCAGCCCGGGCTAGAAACCTCCGCCAGTAAAAAGGGCTCGAACTCCGTGGATAAGAAGATCAAGAAGAAGAAAAAGCAGCTCCCACCGGGCATGGTTGCCGCGGTGGAACAGCAATAGCCCCGAGCAACCCAGCCGCAGCCACGGGGTTTAACGCCGAGGAAGAGGACAACCACACAGGCCTCGCGACCGAGGTGGCGAGCAGATCAGCAGGCGACCTCTCGTCCGCTTCACCAGGCACACGTGCATGACCTACGGAATTGCCGAACGTGGACCTACCGCCTGGAGCAGTTTTACAGTGGCAGGGGTCCCATGCCGTCGCTTCCAGAGCAGGGTGAAAACGGCAAGGGCAAGCAGCCCGTCGAAGAAAACGAAGATGGCATGGAATATCAAGAACCACAGAACCACATCGCGGTTATCTTCGGGGGCTCCTCCGCCTACAAATCTCGCTGGGACTTAAAGGACGCTGCGAGGGAAGTGCACCATGTCACCCAAGGCAAGCCTCCAGTGCAACAACTCAAATGGTCTGAGTTGTCCCTCACCTTCTCCAAGGACGATTGTCCCCTTGGAATGACCAAACCACAGAAGCTTCCGATGGTCGTGAGCCCCACCATCAGCAACACTGTCGTCGGTCGGGTCCTCATAGACTCCGGGAGCTCTTTGGACCTTATTTCAGCCAAGGTTTTGGACGAGATGCAGATTCCTCGTTCCAAAATCAAAAGTATAGTCGTACCCTTCTTCGGGATAGTTCCGGGCACCTCAATCAAACCTCTGGGGCAGGTCGTCCTGCCCGTGACCTTCGGCGGCCCGAGTAACTTCAGAACGGAGCTAATCACCTTCGAGGTGGTAGACTTCGAATCGGCCTACAACGCCATCCTCGGCAGGCCGGCCTTGGCCAAGTTCATGGCCGCTTCACATCACGCGTATCAGTGCCTGAAGGTTCCCGGACCAAACGGGGTCATAACCGTAAAAGGGAACCACAAGTCCGCACTCAATTGCGACGAAAGGGCATTGGATATGGTCAGTCAGTTACCCACTCGCGGCCCTGACCAAGAGCCAAAGCATTCCCGACCTAAACTTGCCCTCCAACCTGGAGGAGAGACCAAGGCTGTTCCGCTCAACGAGTCGGAACCGGCCAAATTCGTGCATTTGGGATCTTCCTTAGATCCCAAATAGGAACTCGAGCTCATCACCTTCCTCCGGGCAAGCTCGGATGCGTTCGCCTGGGAACCATCCGACATGCCCGGGGTCCCTAGGGAGGTGATTGAGCACAAAGCTATGATTCGGCTGACAAAAACCAAAGGAGACAAACTTAGACGCTTTTCCCTCGAAAACAAAGCGATCATCCGGAGGAACTCGACAAACTCCTAAAAGTGGCTTCATTAGGGAGGTCGAAAACTCCGAATGGCTAGCCAATCCAGTCTTGGTCGTAAAGAAAGGAGGCAAGTGGCGCGTAATGCGTCGATCACACTGCAGGTCTAAACGCGGCATGCCCGAAAGACAACTATCCGTTGCCTCGCATAGATCAATTGGTCGACGCGACGGCGGGATCGCAAACCATGAGCTTCCTAGATGCTTATTCAGGCTATCATCAGATCAGCCTGTCGCGCGAAGACGAAGAAAAGACTTCCTTCATCACCCCGTTCGGTACCTTCTGCTATACGACCATGTCTTTCGGTCTAAGAAATGCGGGAGCAACCTTTCAGCGCCTCATGCAGAAAACTTTTGCAGACCAAGTGGGTCGAAATTTGGAGGTCTATGTCGACGACATAGTAGTAAAAAGCAAGAGCGCCTCGAGTCACGTTGCCGACTTGGAAGAAACATTCTGTAACCTCAATAAGCATCAAATAAAGCTAAATCCAGAAAAATGCATGTTCGGCGTGAAAGCTGGCAAAGTGCTCGGCTACATGGTCGGACCACAAGGCGTCGGGGCAAACCCGGAGAAAATCGAAGCCTTTGAGAACATGAGGTCGCCCACATGCGTGAAGGAAGTGCAAGCTCTGACCGGGAGAATGGCCGCTTTAAGCCGGTTCATTTCCCGGCTGGGGGAGCGAGGACTACCTTTCTTTAAAGCCCTCCGCAAACACAATGGTTTCACATGGACGGAGGAACCTGATCACTCGTTCAAAGAGCTAAAATAGTACATTTCCAAGCCGCTCGTCCTCATCACGCCTGCAGCGGCGGAAGAATTGCTACTATACCTGACGGCAACCCCGCAGGCAGTGAGCGCGGTGTTAGCAGTAGAGAGAGATGGCTTCCAACGACCTATTTATTATGTCAGCGAAGTACTTCATGGACCAAAGGAGCGTTACCCCGAGGTCCAGAAACTAATATACTCGTTGCTGATGGCCTCCAGGAAGTTACGCCACTACTTTCAAGCGCACAAGATCGTGGTACCGACCAGCTTCCCGCTCAGGGAAATCCTGAAAAACCAGGACGCCAGTGGTCGCATAGCCAAGTGGGCCATGGAGCTCGCTGGATTCGAGATAACATTTTCGGCCCGCACGGCGATCAAATCACAAGTCCTGGCTGACTTCGTGGCAGAATGGTCGGCTCCAGCACCACCAGCCAGCGAAACCGTCGGTTCAAGGGAAAAATCCTGGACCTTGTATTTCGATGGATCCCGAGCATATGAGCGCTCGGGGGCTGGCGTCGTCTTGGTCTCCCCGGATGGAGAACAACTCCAGTACGCCATCCAACTACATTTCGCCGCGACCAACATCGCGGCGGAATACGAAGGCCTCTTGGCCGGACTTCGAGCATGTAAATCATTAGGAGTCCAACGGCTCACTGTGATGGGCGATTCACAGTTGGTCGTGAACCAGGTCAACAAGGAGTATTAGTGTTCCGATACCTCAATGGCAATGTACCTGGCCGAAGTAAGGAAGATGGAGAAATACTTCAAGAATTTCGAAGTAGTCTACATCCCCAGGAAGGATAATTCCCTGGCCGACCAAATGTCTAAGGTCGGTTCCTCTCAAACTACCGCTCCGGCGGAGGTGCTTGTCAAGCACCTATATAAGCCCTCCATTCCCTCTGAAGAGGAGGCATCAGAGGCCGACGGTAGGGTCTCCTTCCTCGAGCAAAGTGCAAGTTGGATGACGCCATTCATCCAATACCTTGCGCATGGGACGTTGCCCGAGGAAGAAGCCGAGCGTTCCCGGCTAACAAGGCGATCTTCTCAGTACAAATTGATCGAAGGTGACCTATACCGAAAAGGCGCATTAGGAATCCTTTCCAGATGCGTCTCTCAGGAGGAAGGCCAATACCTTCTTCATGATATCCATGAAGGAATATGCGGAGCTCACTCGTCTTTCAGAACGCTTGTGAGCAAGGCCTTCCGATTGGGTTACTACTGGCCTACGGCCTTGACGGACGCACGGTCAATCGTAACGACCTGTCGAGCATGCCAGTTCCATGCTCGCAAAGCCCGTCAACCAAAGATACGCCCGCAAACCATACCGCTTTCGTGGCCATTCTCGACCTGGGGGCTCGACGTCCTTGGACCTTTTCCCCGGGGTCAGAAAGGCTGCAAGTATTTGCTCGTGGCCATCGACACTTTCACTAAGTGGATAGAGGCCGAGCCCATCTCAACCATCTCGGCCCAGGCGGCCAAGAGGTTCCTCCGCAGTAATGTGATAACTCAGTTCGGGATACCCAACCGTCTCATCACGGACAATGGGACCCAGTTCACCAGTGAACTATTCCAAAGTTACTGCGAGGAGGTCGGGACCAAGGTCTGTTTCGCCTCTGTGGCACATCCACAGAGCAACGGAGCAGCCGAACGAGCAAATGGGCAGTTAGTTCAGGGCATAAAAAAGAGGATCTTCAAGAGCCTCAGCCAGCACAGGCAGCAGTGGGTGGATGAGCTTCCCGCCGTTCTTTGGTCCGTCCGCACCACGACGAGTCGGGCCACAGGCGAAACGCCTTTCCAACTCATCTATGGTGCGGAGGCCATTTTGCCTGCCGAAATTGTGCTAGGTTCCCCAAGGGTGCAACTGATCGATTCCATCGATCAGGAGGATGACCGCCTCCTCGACCTAGACCTCGTCGAAGCAACACGCGAACGGGCGCTGCTCCGGTCTGCGATTTACCTACAAGCTCTTCGTAGGCACGCGGCCAAGTCAGTCCGACCAAGGTCCCTGCAAGTTGGTGACATGGTCTTACGAAGACTTCAAGACCTGTCGAAAGCCAATAAGCTGACCCCAAGATGGGAGGGACCCTACACGGTCGTGTCCACAGCACACCCGGGGGCTGTTCGCCTCGCGATGGAGGACGGTTGGGAGCTCACCAGCACATGGAACATTGATCAACTACGTAAATTCTACGTTTAGACGCGTACCCCTATTTCGCACCCCTTGCGTTTCTTCCTATAAAACATTTCCTTTCCTTCTGATTTTTGTCCTCGCTTTATCGAACGAGCATCATCGTCTACCGGCACTGCAGACGAGCTTATCCAACGAATATGTGCACACCATTCCCTTTGGCCCCCGGCCGGATGCTCGCCCACCCGATCACTTTCCACAGTAGCTCTTCGCTGTATGCGTGGTCGGTCGCGAGCATCCATTTAAGCCCATCTACGTATTGTTGGTTTAAAGCCCGTCTACTCTGTGCACGTAACAATGCTCGTGCTCATACTTCTCTCAACGCAATCGACATGTTTAAATCGTTCAAAAGCGTTACGATCAAAGTCTCCCTCAGCTTTCCCATGAACAAACTCGTGCTCGCAATAATAGGAGCATGACCTTTGTCCATGACGGGGGCTCCGTATGATAGGAGCATTCCGTCCTTTTTTCAAGGATTCTTTGCTCGTATCCATATTGTATGCTCCTATGCAGGGACTTGGTCTTTTCGAGGATTCTTCGCTCATGTCCATATTATATGCTCCTATACAGGGACTTGGCCTTTTTCTGCGGAACCGGGTTCGTGCGAGCATACATTGAAAGCGGAGTCAAGAAAAACAGGCAAGGTCCCAAACATCTGTGATTTTGCTCATTTAACCAAAAAGGTTGTTCCTTTTTTGCAGGATTTGCACGAGCTAAAAAAAAAAGAGAGCTAAGTCCTACGCTCGGCCTGGAGGACAGCAAGCTCCTCCTTAAGGGAGTCGACCTCTGCCTCCAGGTCCAAAACCTTCCGCCGAGCCGCGCGACCTTCAGCCGCGCTGTCCCGAAGGCGTTGCGCCTCCTTGAGCTGGGTCTCTTCGCGCTCCCGAGCTCGCTGAAGGTCGCCGCGCAGGTCGGGGACCTCCTGGCGCAGCTTCACCAGTTCTTCTTCGAGCTCGGCACACTTCTGTTCCGAAGTGCTCTTCACCGTCTCGCTCTCGAAGAGCTGGTCCTGAAGCCCGACGATGAGGCTCCTCGCCGACTCCAGCTCCTTCAGGTCGGCCTCGCGCACCTCAGAGACCCGACGCTCGAGATCAGCGATCTTGGCGTCTTGCTCGCGGTGGTACGCCCAAAAATCCTCTGCTGAAACCGCGGAGGCGTCAATGTCCTCCATAGCCTTCGCAGCAAACTTCGAGCAAAAAAGGAAGAAAAGTCAAAAAGAACCTCTGAAAGATTGCCCGCCTCATGAAAAAAGGGAAGAAGCAAAGGACTTACCAGAAGAGCCCGGCTGACCAGCTTGTCCTGAAGCCGCTGGCGGTCGGAAACGCCAGCCCGGAAAAAGGGATTGACCCACGCAGGATCATCCTGATCCCGAGTTGGCGCGTCAAGATCTTGCCCCTCCTGGGCACCCGGTGCTCCCAGGAGGGCAACGGCGTCTCCTCTTTCGACCAACCCCAGGTCGCCCTGAGGTTGGCCTTCCTCAACAACAGGCGGCTCATGGCCGCCTTCCTCCTGTTCGGCCGCTGCACTCGGGGGCTGGACGCCAACTGCGAGGGCACCCGCCCCGCGCTCCGCGGCCGGGGGCGATTGGTCGAGGACGACCACTTCCGCCCCTTGCACCTCCGCAGCCGGAGGTGATTGGTGCTCCGCGACCGGGGACAATTGGTCGAGGACGACCACCTCCTGTCCCTGGTCCGCGGCTGGAGGCAACTGGTCGTCGACGACCACCTCTTCTCCTCGATCCCCGACCAGGGGCGGCTGGTCGGTCACGACCGCTTCTCCCCCTTGGTCCACGGCTGGAGGCTGCTGGCCGATGGCGACCAACTCGTCTTCTTGACTCACGGCCAAGGGCTGTGGGTCGAGAGACACCGACCCTTGACCCTCGGAGCCCGTCGTATGGGCCTCGCTTGCGCTTGCCTTTTCACAAGGGACCAAGGCCAAAGCTCCTTGGTCCTCGGCCCCTTGTAGATCTTGCTCCCCCGCGGCTGGAGTCGGTTCCACATCCGCCCGGGGAAGCTCGGGTTCCTCTGAGGGCGCAACCGGCACCAACTCCTCCTCGGTCTCGGCCATCACTTGGTCGAAGACACGGTTGAGCTCGGCGTCAATTGCAGAGTCGAGAATTTCCTCAGCCATTCCGGCTGAAGTCCAAGGACAACACCCGAGCTATCACGCCCACGCCAAGCGGAGTGGAGTTAGCCCGGAAGAAGATCGCGAAACAAGAACAAAGAAATTCGACAAAGGGACCGAACGAGGTTTACCTTCCGCCCGGCGAGCAGCGCCCTCTTCCTCGGTTTCCTCGCTTCGGGCCACGGGCGTCCTGCCCGCGGTGGCCTCGTAGGCCTCAGCAACGGGCACAGTCTTCGGGCAATAAAATTCCGGATCACCATGGCCCCTGTCAGGCCCGCCGCCCGCAGCTGGTCGACGCGGGCTACCATCGCCTGGAGCTCGGGCGTCTCACTCACGTGAGCCCCCCAGTTGAGGTTGCTGACCGCCGGGCCGGGCGGAAGATCCAACACTTCGATGCCGCTGTCATCTTCGACGTATAGCCACTCTTCCCGCCAATCTCTCCAATTGGACCGGCAGTCCAGTGGAATGTAGCGCGATACGGTCCCGTCGCGGAGCCGCAGGTGGCAGCTCCCGGTGACTGCGGACGCCATGCCGGCGCGAAGAGTGTAGAAGAAACGAAAAAGGAGGACATTGGGCAGCACTCCTACGAACATTTCGCAGAAGTGGGCAAAAGCAGAAAGGAGGATAACGGAGTTGGGAGGAAGATGAATGTGGTGAATGGCGTAGAAGTTAAGAACAGAGAGATAAAAGTCAGAGACCGGCGGCAGCAGGCCGGCGAGGAGCTTCCACCCGAAGAAAATTACTTCCCCGGGTCGACAGTGGGGCTCAACGGTCCCGACGCGGAGGCGGAGGGTGCCTCCGGTGATGTTCTGGGAAAACCTGCGAACCCTCTCCTCCTCGATGGACGAAGAGGGGAGAACCGGAACCATCGGAAGGAGAAGAAGCGAGGAGTTCTGAAATGGCAAGAAAAGGCGGAGTGGGGGGGTTGAAAGGAGGAAGAACCGCTCCCCCCCTCAGTCGGCCTCTTATAAGGCTGCGGAAGAAGGACCGGCGGGAAAGCCGAAAGGGCGCTGCGATTCGAAAAAGAAGAGAAGTTAAAAAGCCTCATAAAGGGGGGGGCGTTCCGAGAAATGTGCGACGGTTACGAAGAGGACGCAACCGCGCAAACCGCCTTGGGAATCAAAGAAGCCGGGAGATCTTTTTTGCGGGGCGCGCGGGCATTTAAAAGGCCCCACCCGGGAGCCTAAGCGGTTCTCAAAAGGCCAACTAAAAAAGAGAGAAGAACGGAAGGCCAAAAAGTGCTCCTGGGTGGGCCCGGGGGCTACTGTCGGCGTATTCTACACCAAGGTACCCACTCCCCCGCACTAAAAAGCGGTCAACTGATGGTCAGGGCATGCCTGGGCCCAACGCCACGAGAAAGAGCCCAAAGGAGGACGCCCAGTGGACACGTGGCGTCTGAGCCACCTGCGGCGCCAATGAGGTGGTCGCCAGCCAGACGCATAAGCGTCTGAGCGAGCCGTTAAGCGCCAGCAAGGTGGTCGCCAATGAACACGTGGCGTCTGAGCGAGCAGCTGGCGCTTCAGCAAGGTAATCGCCAATGAACACGTAAGCGTCTGACGAGCAGCTGGCGCTTCAGCAAAGGTGGTCGCCAATGACACGCGTGGCGTCTGAGCCAGCCTGGCGCCCAAGAAGGTGGTCGCCGATGGGGTGATCGCCCGATGAACCACGTGGCATACGATCACAGCCATTGGCGCACCATCCCCAGGATGGTCCAGATAAGATCAAGGGTGTTTAATGCGGATCGTGCGCATTAAATGCCGAAGCGTAGAGGCTCCAGTGTGGCGGCGCGCCTTCCCCAGGCGCATCATAATTGCGGGAGACGTCACGGCGGCACCTCATCTCCGACACGAAAGCGGCGGTGTTGGTGGCGTGAATGTCGAGACAGAGTGTAAACGGCTACGGCAAACATTTATTGAGGCGTCAGACAAAGCGAGCGCATTAAATGCGCCGTGGCTTGATGTAATGAGTATGGCTTGCGATATAAGCCTCCCATGCGCCCCAAAGACCCAAGTATAAAAGGGAGCCGGGGTGCATGGGAGAGGGGGTTCGAGAGGCTGTAAGGTTTTCATTCTCCCCAGCAAGAACACGAGCAATACCAAGAAAGGCAGGACTAGGGCTATTACTCTGAGGAGGGCCTGAACCTGGGTAAAGGTCTTGCGTCCCCCTATTCCCCTGAGCTTCCCGGTACTTCGGTCATCTTCTTCCTTTCTCCGGCGATTGCCCCGAAAGCCCCCCGTCTGAACCTCATAAGCACCCGATTCGGAGGTGCCTGTTGGCTAGTACGCCGACAACACCCACGAACGCCTCGCAAAGGTGGGAGAAGATCGCGAGGACAAGAATGGAGTTAGGGTGGAGATGAGAGATCCCGCACCCGCAAAAGGCGAGTACGGAGACAAGGAACTCGCTCTCGGGCAAGCGAAGCCCGTTGACGGCGTACAGCTCGCAGGAGACGATCTCTGCCTCCCGCGGTGCCGGCACCGCGTCGCCTCCAGGCACTCGACCCGAGCTTGGGTCGACATACCCCTCGTCCGTGAGCACTTGGAGCCTCCTACGGGTCATCTGGCTAACCCCGAAACGTGTCATGGCTAAAGGGGAAGAAGAACGAAGAAGGTTCTTGGGCGCTAGGGCTCTTAGAAGGTTTTTTGGACGAAGGCGAGCAAAGAAACACAGTGTAACTCCGACCTCTCCCAGTGGACGGAGTTAAAAAGACAGCGAGGAGACAAGTTAGAAGCCCCCGCCTATCGCATAGCGACACCTGCCCGGTAAAAGTGCACTTTCCAAGAAACTGCCGTACCGTTACAGGGAGGCTTCTCGGAGAAGGAACCGCAGAACAACCAAGCGACGCGCCCACGCGGAGGGCAAAAATGTCGCCTCCCGACATAAAATGGTCGTAAGCCACGACCAAAAGAAATTCAATCCCCCCTTCAAGTCTTCTTAGGCTCAAGGGGAAGCCCGATGGTTCCCCGCTTGAACCTCGGGGGCTAGCTGTCGGGGATTGGCTATCTGGCAAAAGACCATGGTACCCCCGTGAAAAGCTGAGCCCACCGACCAGGCAATACTGAAAGAAGATGCACGGGAGAATGAAACGAGCATCCCTCATATTCCTCCGAGCATACACGTCCGCACCTTTACTCGCGGCCATACCGAACCCTCCCCCATGAGCAAACATGCTCGTAGAGACCACGACCTACTCAGGTGTTTGGTCGATGGACCCGGTCAATGCCACGAGGAAGGAAGGTGGTAACCAATCAGCCGAAGATCAAGGGAAATCATACCCGAAATTCAAATAATGCCCGGATCAAGGGCGGCAGATCGCAAGTACTATTGCGTGGTGCAATTCCAGGAGGTAGTTACCTTCTATGTACCTCTAGATGTAGTATTTAAACCCCCTTGAAGATCTGTAACGGAGAGGGACTCAGAGATAGAACACAATACACTGGAGTAGGGCTGTTATCTCGGCAGTGAGAGGCCCGAACCAGGATAAACACCGTGTCCCCCTTCTCCCGACCTAGCATCGCTCGAACGACCTCCTCGGTCCGTACGACGGGGCTCTGTTGATCCCCCATTCAACAAGTAAGCTCGACGGGAGCCCGTTCTCCAATCGTCGACAAGAATAGGCTTAGGGGTAGTACCTTTGGGACAATCCTTACCCAAATGTCCCTTTTCACGGCAATTGAAGCACGTTATACCATTTGTTCCTCTCTTGACCCTTTTGTTGTGCTCAATGCTGGTTTGCCTCTTCCATGATGGTGTGGACTTGTTCTCCACTTGATGAGGACGCGTCGAGGCATAGCGGCCCTTCATATTCTTCTCCCTCTTGGAGATGTAGCCAAGTCCTCGCTTGTCTTGAGGTGCATGTGGCTTGCTCAAGATGTCATTGAGGATGGCTTTTCCCTTATAGCACATCTCCAAGTCATTTTTCAAACTAATGATTTAGGCCTTGAACTTTTTATTTTCCTCTACAAGGTTAGTCTCAATAAGCATAGAGGAACTAATAGCATTTGAATTAGAGCATGAAGGCAAATCATTAAAGCAACAAGAAATATTATTGCTAGAGGTGGACATGCTAATATTAGATGAATTGCTAGGACTAGAATTTAAGCAAGGTAATTCATCTACTAAATTGCATTGAATTCCTATGTCCAACCTACGCTTAGTGAGTTCCTTGAGGAGGAGGGATTCATGCTCATCCTTAAGCACATTATAATTATTTTGACATGAGTCATGCTCCAACTTCAAAATTTTATATCTTGCTTTCTCCTTTCCAAGAAACTCATTGAGCTCCTCAAGTATATGAACTCCCTCTAAATATGTGCATTCATGTATATATGGACTTGAAAACAACATGCACAACTTAAAATAAAACTATGGTGGAGTTCATCCTTTTTCTTGAATCCGAGGAATGCATATAGAAATAATAGAGTTGTATTGGATGCATACCTTTAGGATTTCCATTTTTCAATGAGATGAGACTAAACAAAAGTATACCCAATAAAAGAGTTAGTCTCATATTCAATGTGATCAAATAATATTATATCCAAGGAATGTAACAAGATATGATAATATGAACTCGAGTGCATACCTTTTGATATTTTCATCTTTTTCATCCAGAGACTAATAAAAATTACGCTCTATAAGAGTGTTAGTCTTATAAAAGATTTGACATTAATTAACAATTGAGATTAATCAATATTATGATTACCAAAAGGTTTAGTCTTATAATCAGGTTTATCATTAACAACAAAACCAAAAACCATCTTAGTGTTTCAAACATTGCTATTTATGAGACAAATACAATGGGTTCAAACCAATTTGTCACTGAAACACCAGCAACAAATAGAAACAATCAAATTGGTGCGATGTGGCGTTGTCGACAACAACACCGAAGGCGTCAGTGGTGGCTGACTGGTGGTGACAACAACAGTATGGATGTCCCAATGTGCTAAGGGTGCACAAACACGGGTGAGCTAGTGCGTCGACGATGACGGTGTGGGGAACAAGGAGTGTTGGCTTGAGCCACTGGCGATAGCAGCGCAGGGATAAGCTCAACGAAGGCGAGCACGGGCATGGTGGCATTAAAGGCGAGCCATAGGGAGGGTTGCCACCGAAGGCGTGCGCGACGCCATGGTGAAGGTAATTAGCGGGGAGAGTAGATCGATCCTCCGAAGGTGACGGTTAGGGAAAACCAATCTTGAACGAATGAATTAGAAAACACTGCGGATAATTGAACGAGCTTGATTAGAGTAACATACCCAGAAGCCTTAGCGAGAGCGTTATTGTGCTAATATAGTGTTTTGTATCGTTGGTCGCATTATCGATAATCAAGCACTAAAACTCATAAGAATTAAAATAGAACAAGAGACACAAGATATAGCTCCCAACTTTCTTTCAATTTTATTGATTTTTGGGATGTGGTGTACAAAGACAATCCTTGCCATGCTTATATTATCCAGGAGGTGCACCCTAATAATATGAGAAGCAATATGAGACTAAACTACATCAATGGGTATAACGTGCCTTTAGCTTCTAATGGACATGTTTTGGTAAAGTAGATACTACACTCTTCAATCACAAGTACATATCGTTTTGGACATCGATATGATCCCCAAAAGCAACTTGACCATTATTTTCTATTATAATCTATAAAACACAATAATATCATAATATTACAAAAGTACCTTTTGAGACAAATCTACATAAATGATTTTCATCTATTCAATCTAAATATTTAAAAAATATTGATAGATAAAATTTTAAAAGTTTAACTACATGTATTTCAAAACAACACGTACAAGTGATATGAGGGAGTAGACACAATTTGGATAATATACACAAAAATATTTCATTTCTTAGAAAAAGAAATGAAAAAGAAAAAGAAAAAAGAAAAAGAAAAAAGAAAAACAAACAATCCAAGTGGCTCGGTACCGGAAGGAAATGGAATCATCTACAGCCTTTTGGAAGCAGCCAAGCCAAGTATCCCACCACCCGCGATTTTACGAGTTTGCCCCCCTCCAGGCCTCAACCTTCGCTCCATCCCACTCCGCCGCTTCTTCTTCTATACCCACGGCCCACAGCATCCTTCACCGTCAGCTCCCTAGACGGCCTCCCCGAAGTCTAAAAACCCTAATCCCCAGATCCACGCAGGAAGAATAAGTCTCGCATCGGAAACTCCGAGGAGATAAACATGAGGTGATCCCCCGCGACCTCTTGCGATCCTTGCGTGCTGCTCTACTTGCTTGCTCTTGCTTACTATGTAGTTCTTGATTCATGTGCCGTGGTGATGTTGCGAGATGGATTGGGGGCCTGGGAGGTGTGGTTGATTTTACCTGGGTGCTCTCTTGGTTTGGTCATAGTTTTCTGCAAGTTTCTTCATTCTGGATAGTTGGATTGTGGGTTTGGGAATATGGACATTTCGGAGAATAGTGGTCGTTGACTTGTTATTTGGCGGGGTCGCGTAGATGTTTTCTCTCCATCGAATAGAAGTATGTGAGTTCTTGCGGCTTCTTGTGATCCTACGTTTCTTTTAATGCTCGCCCTGTTCGTCGATTCAGCCTCCTTTATTAGCTTTTGGAGTATCTTTAGTTCTACGTGCATTATTACCGAGTAATTTGAGAGAATTATGCTGTTGTTCTATGGATAACATGCAAGTTGCTATGATATGGAATAGCCTATGGTGCAATCTCTGATTGTTGTAGTACTTTTGTTATAATTGCAAACTGAAAATGTGCTGTGAGCATGATTTTGAGCAAAATTTGGGCCTAGTTCTTCTTGCAGTCGCCACCCGAGCACTAAGTGGGCGCAGAGGTCTGACAAGGTGTACTTGACGATCGAGCTGCCTGACGCCAAGGATGTGAAGCTCAACTCGAAACCTGAGGGCCATTTCAGCTTCTGGGCGAAGGGCCCTGCTGATGACATCCCATATGAGCTTGACCTTGAGCTCTTTGATTCTGTGGATGTTGAGGTTGGTGTAGTTGCCAACAAATGTCTTATCCTTGGTGTACTTTTCTTGATGCTCATGGTATTGGTGTTGGTTCTTTTGCAGGAGAGCAAGGCGGCTGTCGCCGCAAGGACCATATGCTACCTTATTAAGAAAGCCGAGAACAAATGGTGGCCTAGGCTGCTGAAGAAGGAGGGCAAGCCACCTATCTTCTTGAAGGTTGACTGGGATAAATGGCAAGATGAGGATGATGAAGACCTTGGAAGTAAGTCTTTTGGTTGCAGTATGTGTTGGTTTTGGTACTATCTAGTTCAGTGCAAACTGACCTCGCGCTATTTGTGCTGCAGTTGGTGACTTTGGTGGTGATATGGATTTCTCAGTATGGCTCTAATGCAAGCTTTCTCTGTTGGTTAATAAAATGGTAGGAAGGGTTCTTATATTTCTTTGTGTTTGCAGAAGCTGGACATGGGAGGTGCTGATGATGATGAAGATGATTTGGTTGACAGTGCTGACAATGGTATGTTATTCTCCTTGTCACATGCATGACTGATTTGGATAGGGAGCCTGTTCCTGGCTTCGTGCTTCAAACCAGCTATTGATTAGCTCTACTATTTGGAGCTGGACATTCTAGTAAGTAAGAGTTATTTGGATGGATTTGAATACTGGATTGTCCTCTTAATGCCCTGAACAGTTTAGCCCTGTAGTTGAACCTTGAAAAATTCTTGAGGACCTACTGGGAGAGTAGCATATATGTTCGAGGCCGTGGTTTTTTAGTCCATCAGTATTAATCATGTCTGTGATATGTTTTGCCATTTTTCCAAATCAGGATTTAAATAGTTCATGTGATTTTCTTTGAGCAACATCAATCATAGCTCATAAGTGTGCTGTCATGATCTGTTTTTGACATATCACGTCTGAAGCTACAATATCCTGTTTGTTGCCGCGTGTTGATTTTAAGCAGGGCTTTGCCAACCTAAAGTGTTAGATTTCTATGAACTGCTGTATAGTCAAGTCACAGTCTAAATGGTTTGACTGTTGAATTTTGTGCAGTGATGTACGAAGTTAGTCTATGTATGTTGTTTTATCTGTGCAAGACCTTTTCAAACAAAGACTCTCCTACCATCTTTTGTGTAAATTCTTGTGAAACATCTGACTTTGTTTATCACACTGTCCAACATGCGAATGTGGTAAACAAACCGAACACACCATGGGTCTTAACCTGTGAATTCTCAACACAATGATTGGATATTCAACTTTGTGAGTGCACTTACAATGGACTAATGTTATGCTGCTGAAAAATTGCAGATGATGAAGACCCTAAGGCGGAGGAGAGCAAGGGACAGGAAGCTCCAGCTGCGGCTGCGGATGAAGTGAAGCCTTGAAAAGCCTAGAGCTGAACGATATCCATGACTTCTTTGTACTGAGCACCAGGTCTTTAGATAGATATGCCCCGTCAGATTTTTGGTGTAAACTCTGGAGAATGGATCACTGCCCCTGAAGTGGAGAAATAGTTGTGGTGTTGTAGGTTTTTTTTTTTTTTTTTTGCTGAAACGCCGAGGTCTATGAATATTTGACGGTACTAGCGCGAAACCTGAACCATCCTGTCTTTGCACGCTGTTTGTTATTGTGGTTAGCATATCTGCATCCAGCGTAGAAAATATCCTGTTTTTTAACATGGAACTGTGCCGTGTACTTTAGCCCTTTGTATTATGTTCCTTTTGATGTGTTTTGCGGTGTACGAGAGAGAGAGAATTCCATGATTTCCTAAACATGCTATGGTTACTACAACTCAACCATCCTCGATCCAGATCGTTAGTTCTGTTATACCATAGGTGACAGTTCATACCGAACCAACCCATCTTTGTTTTCTAGAATATGTCACTTCGAAGTTTATATATAGGATCACAGAGGAAGGCATACTCTGTTCATGCTTCAACGGTGTAAGAGTATCTCCAGCAGAGCCTCTAAACCTTAAAATAGGGAGTGTAGTAAAAAAAACAGATCCAGCAGGGCTCCAACTCAAGCCCCTAAAATTAGGGGCTCCTAAATTTGCCTCCTCAGCCCCAATTCCCAAGGGCCCTAACTCAAGCCCCTAAAATTAGGATACCCCTAAATTTGCCTTCTCAGCCCCAATTCCCAGGGACACGAGTACAACCCATATTATTGAAGATAGGGAAATACATGAGAGGCTTTGAAAATTTTAAATTTAAATTTAAAATATCATGTTTTTAAATTGTAAATGTTAATATGCTTATGTTTTATGTATTACAAATATTTTTGATTGAATTTTAGTGGTGTCAAATGAAGATTATACATAGCGGATATGTCAAAATAGGAGAAAAAGTAAAATAAGGGCTGAGATTTAGGGGCTGTTGTTGGACTTGTGCTCTGAAAACAGGACCTCAGAAAATAGGGGAAGTCCCTAAATCCAAAATAGGGACCCTGTTTTAAGGGCCCTTGCTGCAGATGCTCTAAGGTCACACGAGCGTAGTACTCGTACCCGAACAAAGAAAGGGGGTAGCGCCCTGGTTAAAAAGAGAAACCCACCCTTTCTTCTAAAGCCGAAACCTTTTAACGGGATAAAGGTACCCTTTAACGGATGCCGAGGAATGAAGGAAAGCGCATGATATTTCTAAATTCTCTAATCTTGTGGGGATTCCCACTCCTATAGAATGTGCAAAGCCTTAGCCGGGGCAGAGAGGGATTCATTAGTTTGACAAGGGCTATATTTTGAAAAGATTCAAGTGGAAAGGGCACGTGGTCAATAAACTGTGCCAATGGTCAGATGCATAAAGAAGGATCACCAACCGAGCAGCTGGTTCTACGACTGGGGATAAAACTATTGAAATAAATCGTATTTGCGTGCGTAATTTCATGTGCTTTAAGGAAGGAAGTAGCCGTTGTTGCCCGAGGTGCCGATCAAAGAGAGAGGAAAAGTGGAATCCCGTTGAGGAAGTTATTGTGTGTTTGGTTGGAGAGTGAGGTGGAATGGAATGGTTCCATCCCAAATTTCAGGGATGGAATGGCTTCATCCCAGATTTCAGTGATGGAATGGTTCCATCCCAGATTTTCAGACAGGGCCCACTGTCACTCTCACATTCCAAGTGGGATGGCTGCGTTCCAAAAAATTTTTAGAACCTAGCCGTCCCAAATCTAGAGAGAATATTCTCTTTTCTGGAACCAAGTCATCCTCAGCTCTCCAACCAAACACTAGACTTGGTGGAATGGGATGGTTCCATTCCACTCCATCCCACTAACCAAACACACAATTAATGAAAGTGGGGATGACTCTTTGCCAAAGCTTCCGTTCAATAGCGCTAGGGATCGGAATACTACATTCCTATGTCTAGGGATAGGAGCCTCTATAGATGCATATCTCGTATTGAATTTCTCGTACGCTATTACGCTAGGGCCTTTGGCCCTCCCTGATCTGTACAGCCATCCTTAACCAAAAGAAAGACAATCAACATTATCTATTTTATTCTTTCAAAAAGAAGCTGAACAACCTACTGCTTGAAAAGCGGATTTGGCTTATTGCTTCCCGTCCTCCTCTGTTTATCCACTTTGAATAGCTACTCAAGGCTTCTCTTCGATAGTAAAGTATGAAATTCCACAGATCGTAGGCTGACGCCCTTTCCAAAACTATTCTATTTGACAATCTCTACCCCCTTCTGCTTTTTCTTTCAAATTCCTTCTAAAAACCAGCTCCGGGATTAAGGTTTATCCGGGCATTCATTGTAGAGTAGAAGGGGCAGCGAGCGCGGCTTGGACCAAAAAGAAAGAAACTGAGCAGAAAGAGCGAGTAATTGAATATAGGAATCTGACTTGCTTTGCTGAGAGTTCATAAGCTATTGATACAGGGTTGGCTTCAGCTTTTGTGATCGGATCTCAATATCTATTTTGATATTCGTACTCCAAGGAAAAAGAATGCAGGCCAAAAGAGGAATGAGTGAGGAAAAGCACGATTTACCGGGAGTCGGATTTTCATAGAGGCCGCAGGTTTGTTACCGACAAGTAGTAGTTCGTTCCTCTTTCTCCGTGTAAAGACAGAGCTCCTATTCTCATATATAATGTATGTGTTCAGAGTAAAGGTAACACGTATGCCCGTTTTGAACTGGAAAAGGTAGGATTCCCCGTGTTTTTGTCCTAAAATTGACACCTCCTCTCTATTATGAAATCCCTCATTGCAATCCGCGAGATGGTTGTCGGGAAGAAGTACAGACGAATATTCTAGTACTTGCTCTTATCTTAGTCCTCTAACGCCCACACCTGACTCAAAAAGAAATACTCCTGGTAAGAAGAGATATTTTTTACCTTCTACCGAATTCTATCCCATCTTCTCGGAATCAATGCTGTTGGTGTGGAATGATGATTTCCCCATCTGTCTGTAGCGAGCTTGGGAATGCCGCTTTAAGCTCTAAGGTCACACGAATATAGATGTAATGCCCTTAAAAAAATTACGTGAGGAACATTATAGCTGGATTAATTAATTAATTAGTGCTATTTATGCCCTCGTTACAATCCCTTTGTGCGGCCGCCGCGCCGCCCTAGCCCCGACTGTTGCTGCTGCAACGACGTGGCCGCGCGCGTGGGAGCGATGCCATGCGCCGTTGCCTTGCTGCTGCTGCTGCGTGCTTGAGCCTTGATGCTGCTATTGGACCGAAACAGAAGAGGAGTGCTGCTACTAATCTCAAGAAGCAAGAAAATTAGGGACTGAAGCTTCTAGTGATTAACCCCTAATTGTTGTTGCATGCTGTTATGTGCTTCCATGGAAGAAAGAGGAGAAAAGCAGAGAAGGAAGGTCGTCGATTTCAACGTTTTCGGCGGAACTTTGGAGCGTATGTATTAACCCTAAATGGATGATAGTCATGTTGGCGCTGTAGTGGGACGATTTTGTAGCTATATTGGTTGTAGATAGGAAGTTGGAGAGCACTGGGAAGGTGTTTGGGAGTGATCAGGATTCGATTAATAGTTGTCTCTATCTTCGGAGATAATTTTGGAGTATCTATTGTCAGTTTCATGGCATGTCCAGGTTATGAAAAGTGTAGATTATGGTCTAAAGTTTCATTAGAGTACAAAAATTTAAGTAGTTTAAATTTATGGCTTGTATAAGCTTGTTGTTCAGAAATCGGTCACTGCTAAGAGCAGTCGTGGTAATCTATTATTTATCGCTAGATAATGGCTAAATTAAATTATATCCATAACTAGAGAAAACGAGATAATTTTTTTCTAGATTTTGGAGATGCTATGGAGTGCTATATTTGGAGTTGTATAAAAATAGTTATAAAATTGTGAAATCTGCTTTCCAGTAAAACAATGGATCATTCTTTAGGGCTGGAAATGAGAGGTTAAATGAAATCGTTGGAAAATATGGATAACTAGATACTTGTAGACAATCTTGTGTAGTTTTTAGAAAATATATGGTTTATTATGTTTGGGCTCCTAAGTTAGGAGTTATAGCCTTTTGACCGCCGGGGCAGCAAGGGTAAACTGTCTGACGAGAGAGAAAGTTGTGTCTGAGATGTGCGTAGGAGTGATGATATTATGTTTGATGTATATACTATTATGGCATTTTTTTTAGATGGATTTATCTACTGTAGGAGGTGTGACTACGAATTTGGCTTCAACCACACGCAATTCCATTTTTTGTAGGTAAAAAGTCAAGTGCATAGTAGAATGATGATATAGATGGTTAATTCTTATTGTTCTTCTTGAAAACTTGCTATCATGATACTTTACATAATTCATTTTGCTTACTATGAAAATGATATGATATGATGATGAGATTAATAGATATGAGGAAATACGTTAATGTTGATAAAATCATGTCATTTGCATTTGTGTATTCATGGTGAAAAAAGGTGACTTGTGTTGGCCTCTATGACATACTTGTGTAGGCATAAAAAGACCTACTTTGGCAAGTGCCTTCACGGGATGGAGTGTATAAGAGGGTGCGCATCGACGGATATACACTCAGCAATACTGATATACACTATGTGATGAGCATATGAGAGTGTAGACATATTTGCATTTCATGAATAATGAGATGAATGTGATAAATGATTATGTTATTGTTTTATTATGTATTTGCCGAGTCGTGAACTCATCCTTATTTATTTAATGTTTTTAGATGATCAATGAAGATAACATGAATGGGATGAGAGTAGTGCCACCATTTCACTTGTCACGCCATCCCCACAGTTAACTAGTGTTAGTGAGCACTATTGAAATAATAGTGTGACTAGTTAATTTAGTTGATGAATTTTCATAATCATATTAATAGATATGTAAACTTAATTGAATTTTAATGTTAATTAACAAGCTTAGTTGTTTATTTAATTATCTATATACTATTGTTCATCATCGTCGCCAAAAAGTAAAGATTGCTTCTGAACGCATATGATCCAAGCCTACCCAAATACGAAGATTTAGGTCGTTCCTAAGTACGTGAATTTGTAATTGTTTATGTTATGCAAATTCTTGTTAGTATTGTTTAGTAGAGGTGTTAATTGTTTGAGAGGTGCTTCTATGCTTTCCCTCCTAATATAAGTTGTACAAATCTTGAAGCAAACGAAAGGGTAAGTAATCCTCATCTACCCTTCATTCATGCTTTAATATTTGTGCAACTTTAAAAAGGAAGAGCATAGAAGCATAAAACGTCTGCTGAAATTGTAGTTAAAATCATGGTAAAAGTGATAAATAATAGTAATATCTTGAACGCTTCGTTTCTTGCGAAAGCTGGCTAATTAAAGCAACGCTTCATTTCTTGCGTAGGGCAGTTAAGCAGGGCAATTAAGTAGGACAATTAAGCAGGGCAATTAAGCGGCAATTAATGACGTGGGAAGAATGGACCACTGCCACCAACTGCTGCTTTAGAATAGTAGAGATATCTTGAACAAATAAAGTGCTGTCTTTGCAACACAGAACAACGATGACAGACAGAATGTTACTACAGGTATTCACGGCAAGTGATAAAAAAATATAAATAATAGTAATATCTTGAACACATAAAATGCTGTCTTTGCAACACAGAACAACGATGACAGACAGAATGTTACTACAGGTATTCACGGCAGTGACATTGAGTGCTGCAAATACAACTCTTAGTACCTGCAAACCTCTCGGCTATAGCTGCCATGAAACTTCCTTAGTTCCTCACAGATCAATGGACAAGATTCTCCTATGATGCCTCAACATGCTGACTATTAAATACAGATGAAAAAAAATGCGAATGAGAAACAGGCTATAACACTAAGGAGGTTGTCATGACGAGATATACTTCTCTGTTAAATTGACATTTCTATGCATTTGCTCAGCTGTCGCCTGTCAGGTAGTTTCATGTCAACTATTTCGGCTGGTGGCCGAACTGTGCATACCACTTCTCTAGTCTTCCCGAAATAAACCTGTCATCACAATGATACAAAGCTCGAAGACAAACGCATTTACGTGTGGCCGCTAATGTAGACAATTATATAAGGTTTTAATGAGAAACTGATACCTGGTCCAGTGAATTTCTCAGCTTGCCCTCCATTTCTTCTATCATTGTCCCCATATTAACAAGATGCCCATCTTCCACAGCAAGAGTCATACTCGTCTGAAAAGAGAAACAGATAGATGTAGGATGAGCTTGGTTGAATTTCCTAGAGATTAGAAATCCTTCTAACCAAAAAAAAAAGTTGGCTCAGATAAAATATTGCTTATGTAACTAATTCATAGACTACCACACAACAGATCCAGAAATATCTTATTGCTTATTTTGTTTAGTAAATATCATGTTTTCTTAATATCTCTACGCTCTATTAAACCTGTAATTACTTTTTTTGTTTGAAGAATTCCTTCGTTTGTTACTCCCTCTGAATGCAAATATAGGTCGTCCTATAATCCATGCCACTCAAATGTTTTAGGGTTTGACCATGAATATGTAAAAAGGTATCTAGATTGGCCCACATGAGATTGGTATTGCTAGACCATCAAATGTGCTTCCATTATTATTTGTAACAACATATTGTGACAGATATTAGCGGTCAATGTGGTGCCTTGGGAGTCAATGACTCAATGTACAAAACCTATACTTGCAATCAGAAACAGTAGTTTACAGCTAGACTGTCATGTCAATAGACAACTGATCCACTAGAAGTTTTAAGTTTATATTGATGGTGGAAACTGTTCTGTACACAAAGCCTGAGTCCTAATTAAGAGACATCAATAGTTGAGGAAAACAGGGATGCCAGATAGACCTATTCCTCATGACAACACCTTGATTGATAGAGTATGCCCTTGAACTGAAGGGCATTTAACATGACAAGGAGGGAGAGGGGAAGGGAAGGGAGATATAACCTGCCGCCTAATTGACCCTGACAAGTTAAAAGTTCCAGATTGCTTGTTATATGTTGTCAATGACAGCATCACAGTGCTGTTCAAGCAGTAATGTGCTGCTCCTTCCTCTTCAGGACCAACCTATTGACATTACAGGAATTTTCAATTGGTAAGTCAACAAGTAACATAAAACAACAGCAGGAAGTGGAAAACGGCCCTAATAATTGATGACTTTATAGTTTATAGACAGTTTTATCTTGAGCCACCTGAATAACATGAATAGCGTCCCATGAACCTATGTGCATGTACCCTCTTTTCCCTTGTCCATCTGCAACCACAAAACAGAAATACTTGTAAATGAACTTTAGACTATCTGGGTGAATAAACAAGATGACATCGAGTACTCCTACAGACCTTTCTTTATTAAGAAGCATGCAATAAAACCCTCGTCTTCATCCTCCCAAATATACACAGATGAGATCCCACCTTCGTAATACCTACTTGAAAACAAAAGGTTGTATTTCTTGCTTTCCATATGTACAACAGATATCATCACCTGTATACTAAACTGTGGAATCATTCTATTACAAGCAATAACATTCTTTCATGTTGCCTGTGCCATTACTGCATAGAAAAGCAATGAAATGAAATATGAAATCTTACTGATCACGATAGACAGAAAAAACCTCATTTGCCTCGATCTCAAGATTCCTCATATCTTCAGAGGGAACTGTACCATCTTCCAAAGGAGGCTTGTATTTGTTAGACCAAGGTGATCTGCAAGCCAACCTCACAATCAACTAAATGGATTCCCCAATGTCTGAGGTTTTTTCTCCAAAATTGAAGTACTTATGATGACAAGAATCAGATTCATTAATTCATCTCCTGCTCTTTGCACTAATTTTCTCGATGCATTTACCTATTGGATCATTTGGTATGTTAGGCAAGGCTGGCTGTGACTATCACTTTGCATTCGTGGCCAGTGGATTTGAACAAAGTTTCCTTAGAATATAATGGAAAGATCTCCCACTACAAGGAAGCGTTTCTAAGGCAGTGCAATGACAGGAGACTTTTGTCGCAATGTGCACCGCAAAATACCAACAACCTAATCCTATGCGGCTTAATGCATCCTTTTCGGTTTCCTTCTCAATGCTTATGGTTATGGAGAACATAAGTAAAATGAAAATCATGGGGGAATTCATAATTTGCTGACCGATAGGAGTCCGCGTCACGGTTATACTCGCAAAGAATGTAATGCTCTCCTTATCCATGCAAACCTGCAATGTTTACACCATTTACAGGAAAAGAATGGAAGGGAAAAATGAGAAACAAGAAATGGGATGCAATCCATTGCTTTCATTTTAAAGGACCGAGAAAACATTGCTCATAACAATCATATTTGCAACAAGGTTGGTTGGATTCTGTGATGGACTTCAGTTACAAGCAACAACATCTAGTTGGGAATACAGAAGAAGGCGGGAAAGGCACGGACGCTTCCAGAATTGAAAACCAGAAATCTCCGTCGAAGGAATGCTGAACTGACAAGTAGGCCCTAGGGTGTGTGTGGATATAAATACGATTGATGTATGAGCTGTAAAGGCAGGAAAAATATGGCGTGATTTCCCTTCTCTCTTCCTCCTGCTTTCCTCTCATGTTCTTCTCTAATCCCTCTGTTCTTCTCTATCATTTCCCTCTGGTTCTTCCGGTGTTCTGAAACTCTGTATCGCTTACTTGAATCAGTTTGATTTTATCGGACCACTATTCATTTTGTCGGCTGTGTTGGATTTGGGTGTTTGGATCACTACATTTGGTATCAGAGCCATGAGTTGTAAAATCCCAGAGAGAAGGTTTGGGAACCTGAGATTTGCTTGGAGCGATCTTGGTCGATCCCAGTAAAATACCTAACTCCTGGTTGACTCGGCGGATTGGACGAAACGGCGCCACCAAAGCCAGGGTTGTTCTGGAGGATAAATTTTTTTTCCGCACCGTAAAATCCCAGAGCGAACGACGGCGCTTCCGGATTTCTCTAATCTGAGCGATCGTGTTCTCTTCTGGTTGGTCTCGGACGATTTGTCACCACGGCGCCACCAAAGCCTTCAGTTCAAACAAAGTTGCTGCTAGAAGCCATGGATGAAGCCGCGAGTTCTGAAGAGGAGCGCTGGGCACAGATGGATGATCGTTTCGAGTCTCTGAAAGCAAGTCTTGACTTATTGTGGAGAAAATCAAGCCGGTGGATGCGATTCCGGCCATCCAATCGCAAGTCGAGGAACATCGAACGGTAATTTCTGGACTCATGGAACAATTCCAAAAGACAACTCAGATCATGAATCAATTTATGAGTGCTCAACCTTCTGCGTCACGTGAGGAAGAGGGGGGATTCTTAACACCAAATCTACGACCCACGACGACAGCAGTACAAACGGGCGCTATGACGGCAACAACAGCGGGTTTGCTGGGCAAATGCAAATTGCCACCATTAGCAACCGGTGAGCACCAGTATCACTCGGGTAGAGTTGGTGAGAAACTCATAGTATCATCGCCGGGATCAGCAGTGCTGAATACTGAGAAACGATCCCCACTCCCTAAGATGTCGTTTCCTCGGTTTGATGGAGCTGAGCCATGTATTTGGAAAGATCGTTGTCTCCGTTATTTTTCCATGTACAATATTGATCAATCCTTGTGGGTGACAGCGGCTGCTATGCACATGGAGGACAACGCGGCCATGTGGTTGCAAGCGTATCAGGAGGGGCAGTCGTTGGGAACTTGGGAGCAGTTTATGGACGCTGTGGAATCGGAATTTGGTTTATATGATGGCCGTAGATTTATGAGGGAGTTGATTCAGCTGAAACAACGTGGAACGGTGTTAGAATATAAAAGTCAATTTGAGTCGATCATGTATAAAGTGAAAGCGTACAACAAAGCATGTACCGAAGATTTCTTTGTGAACCACTTTATCCTGGGGTTGAAAGATGACCTGCGTTTTGAAGTGGAAATACAGCTACCAGATTCGGTGAGGAAAGCAGTATTGTTGGCCCTCATACAGGAGGAGAAGTGGGAAAAACTTAAGATGAGATCACCAAAGAGTGTTGGTAATGTTAAATCATATGGTGGATTCCGGGTTGACAATTCGGTAACACCAACAAAAACATTGGGCGATGATTTGAACAGAGCTCGGCAACTGCGAGAGTACAGACGGGCTCGTGGTCTCTGTTTCAAATGCGGGGATAAGTATGATAAAGATCATCAATGCAAACCGCTACCGGTGGTTCAGGTACATTCCATGGAGACAGAGGAATACCCTGAACGGCTTAGTGATGATACGTTGCATACTTTGGAGGAAATGGATACAATATTTGAACAAGAGCAATATAAATTGTCCATTCATGCCTTGGCGGGCACGGAAGACAGTGAAACTGTACGCATTCGCGCCATGGTTGGGAATCAAGTGATGTTGGTGCTCGTTGATTCGGGAAGCTCTCACAGTTTTGTCAATGAATCATTCCTCGCACGCACCAAATACAGAGCGACATTAGTGTCACCAGTGCAAGTACAGGTTGCGAATGGGAGTAAATTGCTGTGTACTCAATGGGTTCCTAAATTACAGTGGTGGGCACAGGGACATACTTTTCAAACTGACATGAGAGTGTTAGAATTGGGGGCATATGATGCAATTCTTGGTATAGATTGGCTCCAACGATACAGTCCTATGACTTGTCATTGGAAAGATAAAACTCTGGAATTCTTTGACAAGGGTTGCAAGGTGAAATTGTAAGGGGTGTGTCATAAACAGAAGGGAACTATATCTGAGATTTATATGGAACAGTTACACAAGTGGAGCAGTGGTAATGAAGTCTGGGCGATGGCTTTAGTAAAGGATGCTGTAGCTATTCCAGCAACAGAGTGCATACTTCCTGAGATTCAGCAAGTACTTGATCACTTCGCAGGGGTTTTCGAGGAGGCTCATACCTTACCACCAGTTCGTGTGTATGACCACACTATCCCTTTAATTCCCACAGCAATACCGGTCAACAGCAGACCATATCGATACTCGCCTATGCATAAGGATGAAATAGAAAGACAGGTGGCCAATATGTTGAAGGATGGGTTAATACAACAGAGCACGAGTCCCTTCGCCTCTCCGGTATTGTTAGTTCAAAAGAAAGACGGAAGTTGGAGATTTTGTGTAGATTACCGCAAACTCAACAGCATTACAATCAAAAACAAATTTCCCATGCCCATTGTTGATGAACTTTTGGATGAACTAGCCGGTACCAAATATTTTTCTAAGCTGGATTTGAGATCCGGTTATCACCAAATCCGTATGGCTGAGAAGGACATTGAGAAAACAGCTTTTAAGACCCACCATGGACATTTTCAATTTCGGGTTATGCCTTTTGGCTTGACGAATGCGCCGGCGACTTTCCAATACCTTATGAATTCAGTCCTCTCTCCTTATTTGCCCAAGTTTGTACTCGTCTTTATGGATGATATCCTAGTGTATAGCCCTAGTTTGGAGACTCATGTGCAGCATTTGACCAAGGTGTTGTCAGTTCTACAACATCATCAATTGTTTGTCAAGAAACCAAAGTGTGCATTTGCTCAGACAAGTATCTCTTATCTCGGCCATATCATTTCTGATCAAGGCGTGTCCACTGACCCGGCAAAAACTGAAGCAATGATCAATTCGCCGCAACCTACAAATGTCACCGAGTTGACGGGTTTTCTTGGCTTAACAGGGTATTACCGCAAATTTGTGAAGAATTATGGGATCATATCGCGGCCACTGACCAATTTGCTCAAAAAGAAAGCTTTCCATTGGGATCATGATGCCTCGTCAGCCTTTAAGTGCTTGAAGCAGGCGATGACGCACACACCAGTTTTGGCGCTCCCAGATTTTCACAAAACTTTTGTAGTCGAGACCGATGCTTGTGATGTGGGTCTTGGAGCAGTCTTAATGCAGGAGGGTCACCCCATCGCCTTTCTAAGTAAAGCATTAAGCCCACAACATCAAAAGTGGTCGATCTATGAGAAGGAATTCTTGGCTGTCATTATGGCTGTGGAACGTTGGAGACCCTATCTGCAACAAAGGGAATTCATTATCAATACTGACCACCGTAGCCTCTGTTATCTAGGAGATCAACAGCTGATTTCGGATCTTCAACGCAAGGCTATGACCAAACTAATGGGGCTTCAATTTCGCATTCATTATAAAAAAGGATCTACAAATCAAGCGGCTGATGCTCTGTCTCGAGTTGGACATTTGATGACTATGCAGGCATTGTCGGGTTGTCAACCCTTGTGGCTTCAAGAGGTGATGAATTCTTATGCCACTGATCGAAAAGCTCAACATCTGCTAGCATCGCTCTCCATTCAGAGTCCAGATGAGAATGGATTCGAATTGTGTCAAGGGTTGATTCGGCAAAATGGCCGTATTTGGGTGGGAGCAAATTCAGCATTACAAACAAAAATTATCAATGCCTTTCATGCCAGCGCAGTAGGGGGACATTCCGGGGTCTCGGTAACGTATCAACGTATCAAGAAAATGTTTGTATGGTCGGGGTTAAAGACTGATGTACAAAATGTGGTGAAACAATGCAATATATGTCAACAAGCAAAGCATGACCATCAGCGCACTCCTGGGCTGTTACAACCTTTGCCAATTCCGGAGGGAGCATGGCATGATCTCACAATGGATTTCATTGAAGGTTTGCCTCGTTCGGACGGGTGTGATACTATAATGGTGGTTGTCGATAGATTTTCCAAATATGCTCATTTCATCACCCTGCGACACCCTTTTACAGCACCACAAGTCGCCAAATTATTCTTGGACAATGTGGTTAAACTTCACGGTATACCTCGTTCCATTGTATCAGATCGTGATAAGGTATTCACTAGTCTCTTTTGGAAGGAATTATTTGCAGCCTTGGACACAAAACTACTGTATGTAGCGACATACCATCCTCAACGGATGGTCGGTGAAAAGGGTCAACCAATGTCTCGAAATGTATCTGCGCTGCGCCGTTCATGCATCTCCAACTAAATGGCGCAGTTGGCTCCCCTTGGCGGAATTGTGGTATAATACTTGCCATCATACAGCATTACGTTGCTCTCCCTTCAAGGCTTTGTATGGATCCGAACCACATTATGGACTAGTGCCACATCTTGGTCCGGCGACAACTCAGTCAGTGGAGGATGTGGTACAGGAGAGAGCTTCTCATACAGCATTGCTGAAACATCATTTGGAAGTAGCACAAAATAGAATGAAGTTACAAGCTGACAAGAAAAGAAGTGATAGACACTTTCAACCGGGTGAGCAAGTATACTTAAAGTTGCAACCTTATGCTCAATCTTCATTGGTCAATAGACCTTTTCCCAAACTTGCCTTCAAGTATTTTGGCCCTTATCGCATATTGAGCAAAATTGGCAATGCAGCCTACAAGTTGGATTTACCGCAAGGAAGTCAAATTCACCCAGTTTTTCATGTTTCTCAGCTTAAATCTTTTGTCCCTGATTTTACACCGGTGTTTGCTCACCCGCCCTCCATTGCTGATTTGACTTTGGAGTCAGTTGTCCCTGAACAAATATTAGACAGAAGATTAGTGAAGAAAGGCAATTCAGCTGCTCCACAAGTACTTATCAAATGGTCTCAAATTCCTGCTACTATGGCCACTTGGGAGGATTTCCATGTGGTGAAAGAAAGTTTTCCTGAGGCTAGTGCTTGGGGACAAGCAGATTCTGCAGGGGGGGTCATGTGATGGACTTCAGTTACAAGCAACAACATCTAGTTGGGAATACAGAAGAAGGCGGGAAAGGCACGGACGCTTCCAGAATTGAAAACCAGAAATCTCCGTCGAAGGAATGCTGAACTGACAAGTAGGCCCTAGGGTGTGTGTGGGTATAAATACGATTGATGTATGAGCTGTAAAGGCAGGAAAAAATATGACGTGATTTCCCTTCTCTCTTCCTCCTGCTTTCCTCTCATGTTCTTCTCTAATCCCTCTGTTCTTCTCTATCATTTCCCTCTGGTTCTTCCGGTGTTCTGAAACTCTGTATCGCTTACTTGAATCAGTTTGATTTTATCGGACCACTATTCATTTTGTCGGCTGTGTTGGATTTGGGTGTTTGGATCACTACAGATTCGCTCAATAAACCTATTCAGTGGAACAACTTCGATTCAAGTTAGATTTGAATAGAGAGATTC
Source organism: Rhipidocladum racemiflorum (assembly GCA_036346355.1). NCBI lineage: Eukaryota > Viridiplantae > Streptophyta > Magnoliopsida > Poales > Poaceae > Rhipidocladum > Rhipidocladum racemiflorum. The sequence continues at coordinate 34,139,742 of CM070580.1, read as the reverse complement.
TATTCGATTTGTTTCAACCGAATCTAAACGACACGAGGGTGCACGACATTAACCAAAAGGAGCCAAGAAACGCCTATCTCTTGCCTAAATACAACACAAACAAATCAAGGGCATCACGCCCGCAGGAGCATTCATCCCCACGATCAATTCAATACAGAAAGAAAGTAACAGCCTATCTGCGCGGTCTAATCCCTATCCGAATCAGTAAGCTAGTGGTGGTGCTGATGCGACGCGATCCCGACCGGGACCAAGAAACGGAGGTTACCTACCTGGAGCGGGAGGTCGACCTGGGAGAGGAGGTCGAGGGAGTGGTCCGGGAGGAGGGAGAGCAGCGCGTTCAGCGCCGTCTCGGTGCTCCGCGGCGGCATCCGCCGCATCAGACCCATCACCGCCTCCATGTATCCTCCCTCTTCTTGGATCTCCCTTCCCGCTTCTTCTCTTTTGTTTCTTACTCGTCCTAACTCAGTTCCTCGTTTCTTCTAGCCCTGTGTTCTTTTCTCTCTTCTTTTTCTCGCTCTTTTCTGGCTGTGCTTGCAGTGTTTTCTGGCTGTGCAAATACACCTGGTGGTAAATGTGTACTTGTGTAGCGTAGGTAATGATGATGTGGTGTCTTCATTTTCTTTCCTTAGTTCTATCCTATCTGCATTTTTCTACATTTTCTTATGTTTTTTGTAGAAGCTGTTTTGAAATACTGCAAATATTTTTAAAATCCACTAACAAAATTTAACATGAAAAAGCTTTTTTTAAAAAAAAAATCTTGCTAACATCGAAATTATATTTACCTACAGTTCTTGTTTGGAAGTTAAGTAGGAGTTTCACATGAATTTATGGGAAAACAATACAAATCTTTTGAAAATTGTTTGGAGATCCTCCAATCCAAATGCTCCATTGATCCCTTAAGGCCTTAATCATTCTTTTTTGTAGCATTACATTTTGAGACTTCCCCTACACTAAAATCGTGTTATGTTTTAGCCCTCCACCCATTTCTTTTACCTTCAGCACATCAGACTATTGTTACCCGATTCCTACGAAAATTGAGTTACTTTCTGAAAAATTCATGTCCCAACACAGGCCTTACTTGAGATACAACTGCATACACAGCGCGCAAACAGCCTTCACGAGTTCATCTCCGTAAGGTCAAATATGTTGCTGTTCCGATTGATCGCACAAATATTACAATTTCACCAATCAATTAAAGGAGTTGTTAAAAATTTATTCTTCCTGCTCTGCCCAATGCAGTGATCACTCCGTTACCCCCATGTCATTGCATTGGCTGTTCAGTATTGATTGCTTACAACTAATAAGCCTACAACACAAGGCTCATTAATCCCAGAACACACGTCATTTCAGAGTTCCTGGTTGTTTTGGGGAGACTCCGTGGAAATTATTACCAACACCAACTGGCACTAGAAAACTAACACATGACACTGCCTAGTGCGAAATAAAGGTGGCCATCTTGCAACAAATTACTAGTGCAAGCAACGCCATAGAGCCAAAAGGATTGCCACTTGAGAAATCAAATGATTCTGCCTTGAGCAATGCATTTCATGGGGAGGAATGTTGCTTAGATGCAACTGCAAGCAATCTCTGCATAACTACATTGCGTTAGCGCGTGCAGCTTGCCCCTTCACATGACAATAAGGCCCTATTTGGTACGATTCCAGATTCTAGTAGAAAAGAAAACGGTTTCAGATTCTTGGTAGAAACATTTCAGGTAGAATCAGAATCACTGTCTGAAAACCATTTGGTACAGTTCCAGATTCTAGTAGAAACGAGATTAAGGGTGATTCAGCCACGACATGGAAAAAGAAGAAACATTCCGAGGAAAATCGTTTCGAGTTTTAGCCCGTTTTGCTGGATTTCTCCCGGATTCTAGTAGAAACAACTCGGTTCCAAATTGCCAAACAGGGCCTAAGAACTAGACAAAGCTCAAGACACAAATTAAACATCAACCGAAGTCCAGAACTCATATAAGCCTTCAAATAGGAAAAAAAATTCGCAGATCTGATACAATTTTTGTACATCAGCATGTGAGAATATTCTACTTGTTTCCTAAAGTATTTTACAGCATATTCAAAACAGAACGCACTTATTTTATCGAATACACAGCATAACCCTTCCCCAAAAGTGGAGCAGTCTATTACGGTATTACGAGGACTGTCAAAAGGTTAGAATAGTCAGCAAAAGATGGTGCACAACTGTCTCAAAATGGTAAAATCCACTTGTTTTTCTTTTTCAGTTCCCACCGCCACAGGTTGCAGCCGATCAGAAATTGTACATATCAAGAACCCAAGGTTAAATCAGGAAATGGCTGGTATGAAGAGATTGCACCTAAGCAAAGGATTCAAATTAACTATGTGAGCACACGTAGGTATTTGCTTGGAAATTTTAAGAAAGCAAACATAGTTCTTGAATGGAACAACAACAAAAAAAACATAGTTCTGTTGACAAAATTTACATTCATGCTGGATGACTGTAACACTAAGCAGCACCGATCTTCAAAGGCCTCATCCAACATGTTGAAACTCTTGGTGTACTACTGAAGGTAGTCACTCAACTACACACTATCAGCTGACTTTGTTTTGATTTTTGCTATCCGCTCATCATAAGAAGCTGGGAAGTAAGAGATTAAAAGTAAAATCAAAACTAGGCACTTAAAATCAAAAGTAAGCATCATGCCGTTGCATAAGAAGTGCACCGCAGTGTCCTTATCAAGGAAGGCTAATAATAGTTGATGCACAATAATTAATTCTGTGGTGAAGTATTGGACAGGAGCTATCGTAAAGGAGTGTCATATTGTTGAAGAGTTGACTGAGAGAGTGGTGTGGTGAGATATAGTGTTGGCTTACATGTACGAATATATAAACGCAGAAATGTATGCAAGTTCAGAACTATAAAAACATTTCGAACTTACGCTCTGTTTGTCGTGACATGAGAGGAATATGATTTCTCTTCTTCTGATGAGGTTCAAATGAATTACACTCTGCATTGACAGCTAACTTTTAGATCACTAGAACATTACATCAAACTGGGAAAAGATTTAACATGTATGTACCTGTAAAAGATAAACAGGAGAACGCCTCGTGAAATATTGCAGCTTGGAGCATATACCGATGGTATTCATCCTTTAAGTGCTCAATCAAAGCCAGACTGGCATCTAAAGTGGAATAAAAGTGAATTGCAATTAATTATGCCATGCAAAAGCTAGAATTATTAGCAAATAGATAATGAAAACCCTAGAGGGTGGACTTCAGTTTTGAACTCAAAAGATAACTGATTTGACAGTAAGTGCATTGCAATTAATTATGTCATGCAAAAGCTAGAATTATTAGCAAATAGATAATGAAAACCCTAGAGGGTGGACTTCAGTTTTGAACTCAAAAGATAACTGATTTGACAGTAAGCTTTTCAGAAATGGCTTGCTCCATTTTGCTGAAAATACCATACCATGGCCATAGGTTTTCTGAAATTAACTATATTTGCTATTTAAAATATTTCTGAAATAACTGTAATTCATTGCTGCTATTTAACTCGAAAGCATAAGTAGCAAAAAATGAATGATCTAAATATCACTATTTTTACAATATGAAACCGAAAGCAACAGCAACAATTTATACGAGCAAGGAATAAAGGTATGAAATCAACATCTTGCTTTAAGTACATACTAAATATTATGATGATACTTTTTAACTAATAAAAAAAAAGAGTTTACCCCGATCGTCCCAACCCAATCCACGCGCGCAACTCCTCCCATTGTCTCACAACCTACTCCACGATCTCCTTCCCAGTTTTCTTTTCCCCTCTCTCGATCTTCCCTCACCCCCCATTCCCTCCCTACTCTCCCCCGATCCCCTTCCCACCACGCATCCTCCTCCCCAGAACCGCCACCTCCACTCCCTGTGCCTTCGTATTCTCCTCTCCCTGCACCGCCTCACCCGCACCCCTCCTGAACCTCATCGCGCCACCGCTGGACAGGAGGAGGAGGATGTGGTCTTGCTCGGATCTGCCTAAGGCGGCAATGGAGGAGCTCAGATCTGCCAGACGGAGCGTGAAGGGCACTGCCGCTAGGGATAGGGCCAGGATGACACTGCAGCAACGCTCTAGATCCACGTAGATTTGAACGCCAGCAATTTTCCTAGGGTGTAGGTCGAGGGAGATCCAGAGGCCGCCAGCGAGGGGCGGATGACAGCGAGGAAGGAGTAGGAGACGGCAATGCTAGTTGTGGTGTCGGCGAGGGCAAAGGTGATTGGGGAGTAGGGAGGGCATGAGGGGGAAGGCTTAGGCGGCTGTGGTGCTGGGCAACGATTTTGGCGAAAGCACGGCCAGGAAGCGGAAGTTGTGGAAGTTGCACGACAGGAATGAGGCAACAATGGGTAGAGAGGAGGAGGAGGCCACCAGCCCTTCTCTCATCACTTACCCAGTGCCGTCGCTTCCGACCCTTCACAAGCACCTCCCACCGCCCTCACGCTACGCTTCTGCATCCACCCCGCTGCCGCAACATCCCCCTCCACGCACCACCTCCAAGCCACGACATGCCTAGCGGAGGCTGCAGAGGCCAGTGGCCTTCCGACCTCGAAAAGGTAAGCATTCTATGAGCTCAATATTGGAATTTCTTGTTAGTAGTAGTAACAATTGATGCGGATTTACATTTTAGAATATATTACTGATTGATTCACATAGTAAAACCATTCTGCACTCAACCTGTTTGATGAATTGCCATAGAAGCCAGTGTTCTGAATTTTTGGATTGGAAAAGCTGCTCAACATTGCGCTGTGTTCTAATTGTTTATCAATTATCAGTGTGCATATCCAATGACTTTTGTACTTTTGTATGCTTATTTGATGCAGGCATAGGCAGTGAGGCGATGATGGGTGAGGAAAACACAGTGTCGATGGTGCGTGAAAATAGCTAGCTAATTCTGAAATGCAAAGCACAGAGGAAGGTAGCACTGAGGTAGGAAAAAAATATATACTTATGTAGCATTCTACTTTGTGGATACATCACCTTAAATTTGATAATCCTCTACAGAAAATTTCTTGATCAAAATAAAAATATACATCAGTGGATTAGCATTCCTTGATGATTGAGAATAGATTGAGAACAAATTGCTCGATGTCATATAGTGAAGAGATAAACACGCACAAGCATATCCATGTACCTTTTGAGCGTTTGATTTTCTTTGCTTGAAAGATGCTGGCAGAAGAGTACATTCTTTAGATAGATAGCTTATAAATATGGTTAGTTGAATATTATTTCTACAAGATTATTTCAAAAGTATAAATCCCGGAACATAAGTTGATGCTTATTGACATGCCAATTCTTCTGAGTTTCTAGATTGCTTAGTGCGCCATTGATACGAGTTTCGACACTTTTCGTAAAAATTTGCATTTTTCCCTGCAAACAGCTGATCTTCTCCCGTGACATTTATATGGTTTTTAAATTATATATAATGGTTATTTATAGTTCCATTTAGTTGCGTGCAATCATTTTGTAATGGGCCTCATTGACATAGCATCATTGTTCAAGGATTTAACATATATTTGAGTTCGATATGCCGTGTTTCACCCTTAGCCAATTTTCAAAAAGTAAAGTGTTCTTAACAATTTCAAATGTAAATTTGGTACAGGAGGGTACATGAACTTTGAAGTTTGAGTTATGTAAACACCATTCACCAGCTTAGGAATTCTTTGAATTCACTACACATCTGCAACACAAAAAAGAGAGGGGAGATTGCAGCAAGCATCAAGCACAAAAGGTATGCTAATTTTTTTCCTCCGGAAGTTTAATTTGGTTTCTTCTGTGATTATGAGTAAATTGGTTGGTCTAGCTTATTCATTCTCAATTTGTTTCCATTTAATGTACCCCTATGCGAATGGGAGACCAGCACTGAGCAGTGATGCCTCAGTTTGCATTATTTTTTATGTTTACTGTCAGAATTGATATAGCTCAGTTGCTATTTCATAAAACTTTATCTTCTTACTATTAAGTTTTCTATAGGGAATTTTCAGAAAAGAAAATGGCCTCTCTTTTGTTATCAAGATCAATATTCAGTAATATGGGCAAGTTATATAAAGCCAAATATCATATATCTGTTGCACAATTCCAGGGTGCCAGTGCAAGGTTGTGGCAGCCCAACAGCAGCAAGGGCAAGGTTTGTAGTAACCATTCTAATGATTTTGTTTGTAAAGATTATAAATTGCTAGCAAGTAAATTGTTTACTGTGCATCAGTTTTTCCAAATCCCAATAAATTGTTGACACTTTAATGTCCCATGACTATTTTTGGTACCATAATGTGCAACACAGTTGTCACGGCGACGCCTAGTCATCGCAGCAACAGGAGGTGGACGCCAGGGCCGCTCGCCTCGACTAGAGTGGAGGCGGTGGACGCCAGGGACGCTCGCCTCGACTAGAGTGGAGGTGGCGGCCGCCGGCCAGCGAGGGGCTGTCGGCGACAAAGGAAGCAAGGGGCGGGCGGCGCTCAGCGATGGAGCAGGCCCCTCGGCCTCGGGCGGCAATGGAGGCGGGCGATGGAGGGTCCCTTGGGGCGTGAGGGTTTGAGAGAGAACAAATCTGGGGGTCGTGACTTCCGCCGCCGTCGTGACTTATGCTTCCGCCGCCATTTTTCCACTCCAGGTCAGTGCTCCTCTCTGCCGCCCCTTTTTGCCGCTACTCTGCTCTGTTGCTGGTGCTGCTGCTGCTGCTGAATGCTAATGCTGCTAATGTTGCTGCTGCTGCTGCTGCTCATCATCTAATCACCGCCTAGACGCCTAGGCGTCCAGGCGCCCTAGGCTCGCCTCGCCTAGCCGGAACGCCGTGACAACCTTGACGTGCAATAAACGCATCTTGTTTTGTTGTCCAATGGAAGATTTGTTTATTTACTCCTTATTTTCCACTGTCTTGGTTTGTATAAGCAGATCAAGAAGATGGGGATCTCTCAATACTCGGAAACTTCTATGATTTATTATGTGACGAGGTACACATGTTAGAAATTATTGTGATTAATTGTTTGTACAAATGGTATTCCATGATGATATCATGGTCCATACATATTATTCACATCAAAGAGGCTCCATATGGAACTACAGAGCACCATTCTTTTGGCTGGTATCTTGCCCAAAATGATGAAGGTAGCAGATAATTCACATGTACATAGTAGCTCTTACTCTGATTCAAAAGTATGCCTTATGTTGCTGATTTCTTATCCAACTTGAGGCTAAATCAGATTCATTAACTGAAGGTAGCTTCTGTTAATGGGTTGATGTTGATCTGTGTAGGAGATTAGGGTTCAGGCTTCAGCCTGACTTGATCATCCCGGTCGCCTGGTTATATATCCAAGGTTTTAGTGATGAATGAGATTAGCTAACAGATCCCAGTGTTGTTAATTTAAATGAGATTAGATAACAGATCCCAATGTTGTTAATTTATAGGTCATTCGTTCCAATATCGCCGTCACATTATGCCTTTACAAAGACACAAATGTAGTATTGACTGTTGAACTATATTATTTGGGGGGGAAATGGGACAAATGGAGCCAGTCTCCTTCTACGTAGTTGCAAAACAATGCCACCTTATTTGAACTATGGATCATAATGTTTTCCTTAAATCTTTTTAGAATTTCTTCCTTCTATACTTTTTGTACATTTATTTTCCTTTTTTCTGTGTGTCACTGAACCTGTGAACCATCATAGTGATCCATTAATAATTTAACTTTACTTATTTTCGAGTTCTATTAGGATCACAGAAAAACTCTGGCAGAGAGGTAATATGAAGCATTACAAGATTTGATTTCTGGGAAGATCATCAATTTTCAAAGAGTTTCATGTAGGCTTATACACCTCTTTTAACAACTCAGATTTTTTATATACCCTAAAATGTCAGCAGTTGATTATATTAACTTAAAAGGATACTAAGTTTTTTAATAGTTTTATAATGCAATGACAATAGATTGAATCAGAAACTCTTCGAAGACTGTATTCATGCACATTTAATTTCAAATGAATTGCAATATTTGGTATTTTTGTCTAATTTATTTTTTAATGTTAGTGCGTCTGTTTTTTATTACCTTTTTGCCGGACACAATTGCGTTTTTTATTGCAAGAAAAAGAAATGCCAAGCTATAGCTACTCCTAAATTTGTTGTTTTTCTAAGGAATCCGTTGCAACGCACAGGCACCCTACTAGTATGACTGAAAATGCTCTATGAAAGGTATTGCCAAAGGTATAAGTAGCCATACCTGATGAACACATAAAGTTGACTTCATCAAATAAACAAGATCGTAGAATCAATGGAAGCTCTGGTGCCATTTTGTATTGAGGTTTTCTGGGAGTTTTGGTAATATCCAATAATGAATCAACTACCTGTGGCAAAATAAAAAATTCCAGCAAATTTAATCAATCCAAATAAAATCAACTGTGTGCATGCTTTGTTCAAGAGTATATTACACAAGGTTCTTAAACTTGCATAGATGTTCCACCTTGATCCATGGACTTGAGAATTCAACATACATTTGTAAACTTGAATAAGTGATTCAAGGCTGTCTTGCATAAGGCCCTTAAACTTGCACCAATTGAGCCAAAGTGAATCATCCATGCAAGTATAGGGACCTAAATATTGATAGTTCATGAATCTAAGGGAACTTTTGTGCCAAGTTTAAGGATATATAATGCAATTCACTTTCTTTTAAACGAATGGAAGCTTAAGAACGGATTTTACTCACACATGGTGATTCAAGGCCTTGACCTATAAGAAATAGCACAGCTACCATGCAGCGAACTTGATGCCACAGAAAGGCACTACCCTTGATTGTCATGGCCCACAGCTCATCATTGTTGGACCTTGAAAATACATAGAACTTTTACTATTTAATTTGGGTATTACCGGCATCACATATTTATAACTAGAAGAAAGAAGAGTTTGACTAAAATGTAAATATAACCTTTGGTCATAAGCAGAAATATTAAAATATGTTATTTGTCGCCTGTAGTTGCTCACGTTTGCTGCATCCATCTTACAAAAATTCCTGAAGTCATGTTCCCCAATGAATTTAGATGCGACTTTCTGCATTACCTGTTGACAATATGAAGTCAACAACTTAGTAGACATGGACACATCTAGCAACTATAGAAATCGATGGATAACATAAATACCGATATATCCAAGCTCCCCTTCCAGAATAGGTATTTATATTCCCTACCCAAACAAGAGAATCTGCAAAATAGCAGTGGGGGAAGAAATCAAATTCTAATCACATAGCAACATAGGAACATAAAGTACAACTAGGATGGTAAATAGCCTGATCAAAAATAGAGGAAACACCTTTTTCTTAACAAAAGGGAAGGAATCAAGGAAGATACACAATCTCTTTTTGTAGAACTAGTATTTATCAATAGTATGCAACTCATTTGAGGAAGAGTGCCTATTACACATGCCCCAAAAAAATATTAAACATAGAATTCAAGCTAACCTTGCAAGAAAATCTGCTGCAACAGGACACCAGCCTATTACACGTATATCTCGTGGAAGGATTCTATTCAATACTTTCACATAATCAATTTCTGAAAAAAAGGCACAACTCTTAGTCTGACAGAGGACAACTGCAAGCATGGGCAAGATGCAAATCAGACAACAGACTTTGAATGAGAAAAAACTAAAACTAGGAAAAGAACATATATCATGGTATTGATAGGAGAGGTCGAGGAATTTTCCCATTATCAAGATAACATTTAACTAAGTAACAAATCTGATCATGTAATTGCATTATCTGTTGCTTTCAATACTATGTAAAGCTACAAGGAATAAATGGCAGAAGCATACCAGATCTTTCATCTAGTACATTCCCTCCGGCATCTTTTATGTTTGATCGCAGATATAAGGAAATTACCTGCAAGTTGCAAGCATACCAGATATACTGTATTTTCCAAATTGCATAAATTGCTGCCCCATGCCAAAACCAAAAACTATCAAAGGACAAAAACTACTGTGTGTGTACCTAAAAGAATATAGCTATGGGATTCATGCAGTCAACCTTTTTTATCTTTGACCTATTATGAATTCAGAAATTTATAGATCATTCACATGAAAATGACATAATTGATTGGCTGAGAAAAGTACTTCCTCTTTGTTAAAAGCATGGACATGGTAACCTGTTACAATTGCAGTATTTGTCACTAATGTCAGATGTAACATGTGGTAACAGGCAAGGCACTCTATTCCTCGGCATAGGTTAGTCCTTTACATATTATATTTCTATGCCTTTTATAACAATATTTTGATAAAAAAAATGAGGTCAAAATTGCATCTTGGAGTCTGTAAAAAGTCAATGACTGTATTTAACAAAGAACTTAGTTTAAAAAGTCAATGACTATGTTTAAAAAAGAACTTAGTTTTTTTTTTCAAGTTTTATTGCCATGAGAGAAAAAACTGAGTTTAATGTTAGAGTAATGTTTTTTTATCTGGATCATCCAGCTTACATGGTACCTGCTTCTATAATCAATAGCAGTGAAGTACCAATTCAAAATACATGACTTCCTGCTGCCTATGGAGACTTGAAAAGTGCTGCTTAAACATAAAATCAGAAACAAAATAATTCTAAAGCACATACAAGCTAGTACTATGAGTAATACAAGCACATACAAGACAAGAACTGATTAATCAATAATTATCGAATATGAGCTAGCAAAATCTAACATTGAGTTACCCACACATAAGCAGTTACCTGTCCAGTAGCAGAAACTCCTTTGTCAGTTCTTCCACACCTAGAATAGCATGATTCTTTCCTACTGCCAACCAGAAGTTTTGCTCTTTCAAGTGCTTTAAATATCTCAGACTGAGAAGACCATAAGATAGAAGTCCTTAAGAAAACCCTTCGGAAAAAAGCAAAGTAAATAATTCATAGGGAAAATTACCTCAACAGTTGGCTCTGTGTGGGCTTCTGAAGCAAAGCCATAGAATCTGCACAAGAACAACAAGTCATAGAAAAAGATGAGAAAAGGAACAAGACACACACAATAAGGGTTACAAACAAAACTAGCAAGAACAGAGAGTAGATGAAGGTGCCAGGAGAATGTCTAAGATTTGGAAATTATTTTACAATATTGTAGAAGAAACATGGTGATCTCATTTCATATGTTATTTGCTTAAGACAAAATTTAGACAGTCTACCAGCCACAATGAAAATGAATGTGTTAATATTATTGATTCAAAGTTTGATGTGATCGACAAAGAGGTCCACATATAAAAGCTCTTGCACATACAGCTACATAATAGTTCGCTTGTTTTTGGTCATATAGTAGTATAATTTTGATAGGATAATTTTTCTTTACCCGAAACTATTACATTCTTGAGCACTAACTCTATATTTAAGTAAACAAGAATGCATTGCAGACTAAGTGAGAACACATGTATTTTCTGTTGGAAGTACAAACATACCTCTCGCCAAAGTACATGACTTGCAGAGCAACTAGTCGCTTTGGGCAGTGAGTTACAATCCCCACTCGGTGACCTGTGCATTAAACAGATAAACAGAAAATTTTAGTAATATTATACATAATTGTTCTGACCAGGTTAATGTTTTCAAATAGTCTAGGCGAAAAGCATATCCAATTAATCTCAATGGACACATACTGAACATCTGAACTTTACATGCAAAAACAAAAGCGGACAGAGTATCCTATGATTGATACAATTAACATATCTTTAGTTGCACCTGTTTTATTAGCACACTTGCTTGAATGTTTAGGTAAACCATGGCCACCCGCTTTACCACTGCACTATAGGTCAAATGCATATGTATGAATCAAATCAGATAATGTTCTCAAAAACAAATCAGATCAGATAAGAAAACAAATTTCCATATATGACAGGTCATTTGAGAAGATGTACCAGTATTTCATTTTCAGTAGATATTGCCATGTGATCAAATGGAAAGCTCACATCATGGCCTGAAGCTCTACTTTCATGTGATTTTCCATTCTGCTGTACTTCTTGATCACTACCATACAAACTTGCACTAGCAACCGGAGAGGACGCTACGCTGTCCTCCTATATAAGAGGAAAGTTAAGCAAAACATCGACAGACAATAACTTCATGATACATAATAACAAAGGGTACTTTCTTTAGGAAACCATACCGACATCAACATTATTCAAACTCCAACGTATGCAAGTATGGCCGCATAACAACCTTTAACCTTTTTTCTGTAAGTTTTTGTGCACCATGTAGTCATGTTTGAGTACTGCCATTAAACTTATTGAGTATGCATGTAAAGACATATTGAGCATTGTCATCTAGATTTATTAAAATTCACTTGCCAATTGAACTTATTGATTACGCATTTGGAAAAATCAGGAATCTAATTTTACACAATTATGAAAATGATGGAAACTTCATATGATCTACGACAGTGATCAACCACTAAAAATTTCCCATCTTTCAGTCACCAGAAAGTTGATTAGCTATAATAACAAATTTAAAGTGATATTCTTACCCAAATTAACCTAGAAAACTGCAAAGTTCTACACAGAGGGATTACACTGTTGTCAAACAAGGTTGCCTCACAGAAAGAAAGGAGTAAATGAAAGAAAGCTACTCGAAAGAACAAGCTTTTCGCTGACAAAGTGTTCATATGGCACAATAACAATTTGCAAGCAAGACTACCGTTTGCATAAATTCACAGCTTCAATTTTACTCTCTGGAGCTCATAATTACCATGTCCAGAGTTCTCTTTAGTCTGTACTCTCCAGTAACACTAATGACTGAATCGACTGGTCATAACTAGTAATCATCATTCATAAGTCATAACAATAGGTAAGGTTTCTTTTCGGGAGAAAAATAACAAGGGTTAAGGTGAAATATAACAAGAACTAATCAGCCCAAGGCCCTCATCTCGATGGCTCCGAATAAATGAATGAAACCGCTTTTACGTTTCTTGTCTCTCACAAATTTTGCAACCTTTGTAGTCAAAGGAAAGAAAAAGATCTCACCTTGGAGCCGCAGCTACAGCTCGAAGCAATCTTGACCAGCCTCTGGTTCTCCCTCTCCAACTCCTAACCACACCCAATTCACCCCAAAAAAATTACCCAGTCCAGCAAATCAGCCAGGCAAAGAAACAGAAACAACATTAAAAAAAGCTACAGTGAGAGCTCCGCACTTGCACGCGCAGCCGGAGCGCGCCGACCTCCGCCCGAAGCGCCGCCATCTCGCCTTCACCCGCCGCCATGGCGCCTTCCTATCGGAGCCCTACCCTCGCCCGGAAAAAGAAGGCAGGCCGCCTCAGCCACGCCACCGAATGTGTAGTACTGACTACTGATTAGTTTGGTGGATCGGGCTAGATGGATAAGTGTAGCACCGAGCCGACCCGTTAAGGGCTTGCGGGTTGTTTTGACCGGTCAAACCTGGTGGTTAGATGTAAGTCGCATGGATTAAGGCGTTTGTTATCTCGTTGATCCCCGGATTAAAGTCGTTAATATTGTCATGCAGTTCTAGTAGTTCAGATGGTTGCAAAACGTTGGATTGGGCCCACCTGGCAGTGAACAAGGAAGGAGCAAGAGCAACAGATTGGCAGATCCTGTCGACTAGGACAGTCTACCTTAATCCTCCCTCCTCTCCTCCATAAATAGGCAGATTAATCACGGAGACGATGGTAACAAACTGCATGAAGTGATCATCTGAAAGTTCTTTGTTGGTGTTCGCGCTAAAAACGTGAAGCAGGGTCTCTAGATTCGAACATACGAGACAAACGCCGGGCTTGCAGAGCGTGACAGTCAATTTGACCTGCAATTGACAAGGCCAAGTTTTGTAAATCAAGCAAAGCCGATAAATCGACGCTTATCGGCTTAACACTAGTCGGCTAAAAGCCGATCAGGGGATAACTAGATCAACCAATTATGGCTAATCCGAAGATAAGGCGAAATCGGCTTTGAGAGGCGATGCGCAACAACACAAAGCAGATCGAACCTGGATAAAATCGGTCAAGATCAACAATCGGCGATTCGCAACTTTATTGATCTCGTCGACTTACAAAGAGATGACTGCAAAACTAAAACAACGAAAAACTGAAGTAAATGTGTGTGTTGTGTTGGATTGTCCCTCTTTCCTCATGGTCCGTCCCTTTTTATATCGCTCTAGCCGATCCGAGTCCATCCTGGATACGACAACCAAACCCGTATCGGTTTCGAATCAAACTCTCAACCGAATCCATGTTGGTTACGGGATGTTAATCAAATTTTAACTGTATCGTGCCTTTTATTCCAAATTGGGCCGATATTATCCACACATGCCAAATTTTGGTGCAAACATATGCCCCCCATTTTTGGAAGATAACTTGTTATCTTCCGAAAATTATATCGGCTTTTACCCGTGATCGGCTTTGTGAATGGAACTCTCCTCGGTAACTGCCCCATTAATGGCGTCGTAAAAATCTCGGTGCGTTTTAAATGCCGAAATAGTTCCCGCCTGTTCACCTCTTTTCACCCTGTTATAAATATGCGGGTCCCCTCGTGGTCATTTGCACGTTTTCGAGCTCTCGAATCACCGTTCATCGGCTTCTTTCGCCTTTTCTCAACTCCCTTGAAATCGGCTGAAATGGACCCTTCTCAGGTATTCATCCCAATTCCTCAAAGTACCGATCAATTTTACCTAGGACCGATAGGTGCCATGCAAGCCGATACAGTGATTAATGAAGAAATCCCTAGGCTCCCTTTGTCAGCTGCTGGATATAATATCACTGAATGGGGGAAAAGCTTTAGAGCCTGGCCCACAAACCTTAAGGGGTGGAGATCTTGGTTTATTAGGGTGTCAGCCCAAAAGAGGGTAGAGTGGGAGCGAATGGGTATAGCCGAATCTCTCCCTTTGAGTCTGGCCGATCCCGAGGCTAACGAGTCTTTGGTAGCCGCGGCTTGTTACTTTTGGTCTGACTCTTTCAACGCCTTCCTTTTTCCGTCCGGCCCGATCGGTGAAAAGATGAGAAAGTTGCCTAGAGGGGGGGTGAATAGGCAGTTTAAAATTTAAACTAAATTTGTTGCGGCGGAAAGAGTATCGGAACTTCCGGTATTGGATCGGAACTTCCGATACCAGTTCGGAATGTCCGATCGACTTTGGACACGGACAATTAATAACTGAGAGTAAAGAACTTGGAATGCAATCTAAGAACGTTATATCAACTAAATAAGGAAACAAGCTTAAGTAAAGTAAGGTAAAGACGCGGATTTGATCCCAGAGTTCGGATTCTTGAGGGAATCCTACGTCTCCGTTGAGGAGGCTCCAAAGAGCCGGGTCTTTTCCAACCCTTTCCTCCCAAACCTCGGTCACACTTGAGGCTTGGTTCCACTATTGGTTCCTTTCCTTTCGGAGGCGGAGCCGACCTTCACAAACTTCTCACGGCGTCCCATAATCCTTGGGAGCTCGCGATCGACACCTAGCCGTCTAGGAGTCCTTCAACCTCCAAGAGAAACAAATACACCGTTGAATGATCTTGGAGGAACACTCTTAAGCTCGAGATGAATGACACTTGCTTTTCACTCTTAGCTCCAAATCTCACTTTTAGTCCTCACTCCTTGGATGATCCCTAAGATCAAAGGGGAGGGCTCAAAAGTAGACTAGAGAGGGCTCAAGATGCACTAGAGTTCTGCCAAATAGAGTGTGTAACCCTCAAATGAAAGAGGAGTGGGGTATTTATAGATTCTTGCAAAAACTAGCCGTTATACACCCACTCACCAGCATATCTAACTTCGATGTCAACATCTAATGTCCGATATGTGCAAACAATCGTAACTCGAACGCACTCTATCTCGTCGAAAAGACGCATCGGAACTTCCAATACCAAAATCGGAACTTCCGATGTTCCCAGAAAAAGCCCTTGACAAAATGCTTCTAAGTCCATATCGGATTGTCCGATATAAACATCGGAACTTCCGATACCAACATCGGAATGTTCGATCTAATATATCGGAGTGTCCGATAATTACAGAGAGCTCCCTTTTTCAGGTTTGAACACATCGGAACTTCCGATGACAAATATCGGAACTTCCGATATTTCCAGAGAGCATCCTAGAAAGCATCAGCAACGTATCGGAACTTCCGATCGAAAATATCGGAACTTCCGATGCATCTACCACGCGCCAGACTGAAGCAAGCATGCACATCGGAATGTCCGGTCACATCGGAACTTCCGATATAATATCGGAATGTCCGACTTGAACATTGAAAGAAACACATTCCGGTGCATGCGCAGTGACTTAGGGTCTCAACAAACATTAAAGTAACATTCATCTGAGCATAGAGACTATCCTAAATCATTTAAGATGCATCCCTCTTAATAGTATGGCATTCCTACGACACAAAACATAGAGAATACAAGCGTAATGCCGTTTTACTCGCGTAATCTTGTTTGAGGGTATCCATCGCACATCAACGATCTCACATTGAACCTTTTACCTGCTCATAAGCTCATTGAAGACATTAGTCTCTTTAATCGCTTGTCATTAATCAACCAAAATCAATTTGGGGGGCCTAGATGCACTTTCAATCTCCCCCTTTTTGGTGATTGATGACAACCCGATCAAAGCTTACAATGAAAAAGATATAATGAGAGATTAGTCTAGGTTTAGCTCCCCCTAAAGATGTGCATTGAATAAGAAAAGATCTCGAATGCACAATTTTGAAATGAATTTTGCAGGAGCTCCCCCTAGAGCTGAGCATATACAGAGACGAACAATATGAATGCTAACAATTGAATGATCATTAATATTAAAACATCCATAAAACGAGTACGAGTAACAATCATCCAACATTGCTAAGTAATGACAAAAAGCAACAAGAAACAAGTCCCGAGTTCACATGATAACACAGTTTGGAAACGAAACTAATCGATGGATGATACTAAACAAAGGTAAGCTTTCTCTTCTCCCCCTTTGGCATCAAGCACCAGAAAGGAGAAATAAGAGGAGAGAGAGAAAGAACTAGTCCGACTCCTCGGAAGCAGCATCAAAGCCAGACTCATCATCATCCTCGGACTCGTCTGAGGCTGCGGTCGCTGGAGCAAAAGGATCCTCAACTTCTTCTTCACTGCTCTCATCCTCTGAACACTCTAGATTTAGATGCCTCTGAATATCTTTCAGTCTCTTGGTATTCTTCTTGTGCGCTGCTGCATTGCCCTTGCACAGGACAAAGATTGACTTCAAAGCGCGGAGGATTGGAGATGATGATCCACTGGCGGCTGCAGAAGGAGGAGCAGTGGAGGAGGAAGCAAAGACTCTAGTCGAAGCACGCCTAGCAGGCCGAGCCGGGCCTTGATCGCCTGACCGCACTCCAGTATGTCTCGCATCATACTCAAAATGCTGGTGAGTGATGTGCTCAATCATATGCATGATGAAAGGAGCATAACCACAGCTTCTCTTTGGCTCCTGAGCAGTCAGGCGGATCTCATTTCAAATGAAATCAAACACATCAAAAGGACGCTGTCCATCTCGCATCCTGCTCAGCAGATTCCTTGTATAAGATAGGACATGAGAAGCATCACCTTCTTTGGGAGCCAGCGTCTTTCTGAACAGCCTGTTGAGACAGGCAAAGAAAGGCTTCATGCCTTTTGTGCTTCCCTCCTCAAAGTCTGCATCTTCATCATATAGAAAGTTCAGGTTGGAGGCACCGAGCGAAGCTTCATTGTGAATTTGATCCTTGTCACGACAGTCAGCTTCGGTGAATCCAAGACATCAAGCAAAATTGACATAGGAGATCTCATACCAAACTCCTTCAGTCATCCAATGCAAGGTGGAGACTCTGTCCTTGGAGATGTACAGGGTGGAGTAGAATTGAGCAATGATCTCAATGTTCCAGTCATGCTGAAAGCTCATAATCCTCTTTGTCCCAGTTCTCTCACACGCTGCTATGACCTCAGTGAAGGTAGCATCATCAGCTGCGGCCATGTAGTCCCAGTCGACCCACTGCATCAGAATGACTGGATTCTTCCTAGTCAAGATGATAGACTCGTAGAAGTCTTGCTGAAAGAAATTCCAGAAGCGATAGTCAGTCGAGAACTGTGCAATTGCCCTGGGGTTCTGCTCTCTGGCTTCGCGCACTTTGGCGGCTTTTCCTTTGTAGCTCGTAGGTTTCCTCTTCAGACGAGGATTCCTCTCTGCCTGTCTGAGCCTTGGAACTGCTGGGTCTGGAACTGGCTGAGGTTGAGAAGCCCCTGCCACAGCTTTGCCCTTCCTAGAAGGCAATGGCGCTCCTCGAGGTACATTGTCGGGACCCCGAATTTGCAAATCCGGACCCTCTGTGTATTCAGCACTAGTCCAGGAACGCGCTAGTGCACACAGTCTTAACATCGGTAAATATCACAATCATACCAAACGATACCAATAAAGTACTTTATTTAAATAACCAAACGGGTTGCTCGACCTTATGGCCAAGTTACAAAATGTATGCCTCGCAAGGCGAAACTTATTCAGAGAAAAATAATAGCAGCGGAAAATAAGATAACTTCGTGGCGCCATCCAAAGATACCACGTGCAACCGATCGGGCTCGCATCCCTAAGTAGACGGATCTTCTTGGAGTTCCTCCTCCAAAGCCGTGTAGTCTCCTCTTCAACTGGTATTGTGTTGAGGCAAGGGTGAGTACTTGGTACTCGAGAAGTCATGCACGTAATGCAAGCTAATATACTATATGCATGGCTTGGTACAAAGGAATAGCTCAAGGTATATTTGCGAAACAGATTTGACAAGTAATATAAGTAGATTCAAAGCGAGAAATAAGTAAAGCGTAAATAACTTTTCAAGAAGTTTTAATAAACATTTTCCCCATCCTAAACCACATTACCATCATCTTTATTCTTAAACTGCACCAACCTTTCAAATCCAAGTTATTTTGAGAAAATCTAACCCTTGACTGTAATTCCGAGCATTGTCCAAAGATCGTGGACTCCTGGCTTATTTAAATAGATTCTACACTCTGCAGAGGTTATGCACTTTACCCACAAGATACAATCAAACACCACAAAGGCGAGTTCAGTAACAAAGCCTTTCTAAGCCTCAAACAACACAGTGGTCCTCTCCTGGTTCGTGCTCTACACCATCCCTTCCCTTAGCCAAGGCGAAGTATGGGACCAACACACCGTTAGATGGGTATCGGCCACGACCACGATACGCTCCCCGCACAATCACACAAACGGTGTAATTGACACCCTGAGGCTCCACAAGTGAGTCCTTAGCGACTTAGTCAACTAGGGCCGTCCCATTCCAGCCATGTGGTTGCAAGTATGACCCAGTTCAAAGGCTTGCAAGGTTAAGTCCTTAGAGTGACCAGGGCAAGACTACCAAGAACCAAATCAACATTCCCAACGCCACAATGGCCCACTGATTACTCTTGCCACATGCCCTGGCCGAAATCGTTTATCAAACCCCGCTTGATTACCATGCACCACGTGCCATCAACATCACATGATACTTTTCCAAAACAGGTTCAATATATCATTAAGTCAATATTAACATTTAATTATCCAAAATCATGTTATGAGCACGTAGTGTGCCTAAGCAAAGATACTACGGTCTAAATCCATGTTGGCAAGTTAATAATGTCCAACTAGTAATCCACAACTAGGGTGACAAGGGATCATGGCACATACTTAGATAATCAAGGTGTCATACAAAGAAATTGGTATTTATCTAATCCCCATGTTTAAACAAAGTATTTTTCTAATTGAACTAGCATGCAATAGTTTAAAATCAAAATAGATTTCGAAATAGGATCAACATGGTCAAAGCACAACTTGCCTTCAAAAAGTACTTGCTCTTGGTCTTGAGTTGGATCCTGAGTCAATACTTCTCCTTCGAATCCTTCCCAAGACTTCAACGTCTACTCGTAAAGCGTGCAAATAGCAAATACACAAATAAACAATAGGCAAAAAGATCCCAAAACTCCAAATAAAATCCATAAACAGAGAGAACATAATTTTGTGGATTTTTAGAAACTGGAATCGTCAAATTTGGAGTTAAAACGCAAAAGTTATGATTATTTAAAGTTTAAATAATCAATTAAATAATTTTACAGAGAAAAACTTTAGTCCAAAAATTAAATAAAATTTATATTTAAGTAGATCTTAATTTTATACAAATTTAGAAATTTGAATCACTCAAATCGGAGTTGAAACGCAAAAGTTATAAGCGTTTGAAGTTTGAATCTAAATTTGAATCAATATTTCGAATTAATAAATCATTTTCTTTTTCGGAAATTAATTATTGCGTCAGCATGGACACGTGGCAGCCTCTGATTGGTTGGGTGGCGTCGGTGGTCCATGGACTTGGTCCACGCTTGGCTCGGGTCCGCGTGGACTCGGTCCACGACTCTTACGTGTCGGCCGACATGTGGGCCCACTCGGGTAGCGTCATCGGCCCGGCGTCGGCGGGGACTCAGCCACGGTGCGACATGTGGGACCTTTGTGACGTCATGGGTGACGCGTCGGCGCTTGGCGATTAGCCACCGACATGCGGGCCCTCGACACGCGCGGGCCCGTGTCGGCGTCACACGCACGCTGCGTGGGATCGGCCCGACTGCGTCGGCCCATCTTCCCGACACGTGGCGCAATCCCGGCCGTTGGTTTGAAAATCAACGGCGCGGATTAAATCTAGCGTAGTGCTTTGGAAAAACAACTCACGATCCAGGCCGTTCGATCTTGATCGGACGGTCAAGATCCACCTAACCTGGTGCGATTCTAGCTACGTGGCACAATCTAAGCCGCTGGATCTAGATCCGACGGTTGAAAATAGATCCGCAGGTTGCACGTGAGATCTCACCGCGGTGTGACGTGGCGCGATCCGAGCCCTTGATTACGATCGGACGGCTAGCGTAGCTCGCGACGGCGATGGCGACGCTGGCGAGCAGAGGCCACCGGAGATGAAGACGACGACGAGTCCAACGGCGCTCGGGCTTCTCCGGCGAAGTGAAGGGTACTCCGAACGCGCCTCGCCTTGGGGAATCCGGATCTGGCTTGATGACGGCGGAGGACGACGGACGGCGCAGATCGGCGTTAATCGCGGCGAACGGAACTCCAACTCCGGCGAGCTCGCACGGCAAACGGGCGGCTCAGCGAGATGGCTTGGGGCACGGTGCGCCACGGAAGTCTAGGTCACGACCGTGGTGGCGGCGCATTAAATAGGGGTCTCGGCGTCCGTGAAACGCACGGAGACCGAGGTCGACACTGCTGACGGCGAGTCCGGCGGCGCACGAGAGGCGACGTGGCGCAGCGTGAGCCGTTGGATCTCGATCCAGCGGTCGCGTTAGTTGGACTCGGGTCGGCTTTCGGCCGTGGTAGCTCGGTCGGACTCGGGTTCGGTGGCGTGGCGCAATCACAACCGCGTTGGATCTTGATCCAAGGGTCGTGTGGCTAGGAGTTCGGACGAAGCGGGTTCGGCTCGACCACGTGGCTCGGTCGGACTCGAACTCGAGTCCGACTCGGCTCGGCCGGGTGAACAAGATAAACCCACTCGCATTTTCCAGCGATTTAATATTTAAAATAATTCCCGATAATTCATTTAATTCATTAAAAATAGCAAAATACTAAAAATTCGTAAAAATTCGAAAATATTTTGGATCATTTTGGACTCAAATAAAATATTTCCAACAAAATTTTATTTGCAAAATCAAATTCTTTAATTATTTCAAAATGGAATAAATTCAAATAAATTCCAAATAAATCCAAATAAATTCCAGAAAATTCCAAAAATTCACCAAAGTGCCAAATCACACATGAATTCAAGAAAAGCAAAATTTTTGGGGTGTTACAAACCTCCCCCCCTTAATAGAATCTCGTCCCCGAGATTCAGGGCTCACTACAGAATAGGTTTGGAAACTCTTTCTTCAAATCCTCTTCGCGCTCCCAAGTCGCTTCGCTTTCTGCATGGTTACTCCACTGAACTCTACAGAAACGGGTTGACTTATTTCTAGTTTCTCGATCCATTGTGTCCAGAATCTTCACGGGATGCTCCTTATAAGTCAAATCCTCTTGCAACTCAATTGACTCTAGCGGTGTCTGTTCCTCAGGAACTCGGAGACACTTCTTCAACTGGGACACATGGAATACATCATGCACTCCTGCCAACGACTGCGGCAACTCCAGCTGATAAGCAACTTCGCCTCATGCTCAAAATCTTAAATGGTCCAACATAACGGGGTGCAAGTTTCCCTTTGGCATGGAACCTCTTAACTCCCCTGAGAGGCGTAACTCTGAGGTAAACAAAGTCTTCTGGTTCAAAACTCAAGTCTCGGCGACGATTGTCAGCATAACTCTTCTGTCGAGATTGGGCTATCTTCAACCTTTCCCTAATCATAGCGATCTGCTCTTCAGCCTCTTGAAGAATATCAGGCCCAAAGACACGGCGCTCGCCGGTCTCATTCCAATTCAATGGCGTCCGACAGGGTCGACCATACAGTGCCTCAAAAGGTGACATCTGTAAACTAGCCTGATAACTATTGTTGTAACTGAACTCGGCATACGGTAAACTCTTATCCCAAGAAGTAGCATAAGCTAATGCACAAGCTCTCAACATATCCTCCAGAATCAGTTGCTTTAACTCCTTTTTGTTAGGCACACAAATCCGATCCTTCATCCATAACGTGCCTTGCTCATCCAACTTGAAGTCCTCTGCCCTGCCTTCCTCCTTGATGGACTTAATCCTGCGGATCTTGTCATCATCCTTCTGTCCTTCTCGGATCTGATCCTCTAGGGTAGGCTTTACTTCTAATGCGGCCAAGAATCCGCTAGGTACTACCTCAATCTTCATTTTCTGAAAATCCTCACATAACTCATCCTGACTTGTGGCTAGCAACGTACTCACGGTATGGCTTTTCCGACTCAGAGCATCGGCTACTACGTTGGCCTTCCCGGGATGGTAATGGATTCCAACATTATAGTCCTTGATCAACTCTAACCATCTCCTCTGCCTCATATTCAGATCCGACTGGGTGAATATGTACTTTAGGCTCTTATGTTCCGTATATACTTCACATCTGTTTCCAATCGATAGTGACGCCATATCTTCAAAGCATGCACTACTAGCCTAACTCTAAGTCATGTGTCGGATAATTTTCCTCATGCGGCCTCAATCGCCTTGATGCATAAGCGGCGACCTTTCCATTCTCAGACACACATCCAAGTCCTTGGCGCGATGCGTCACAATAAATATCGAAGCTTTGAGCAACATCCTAGAGAACTAACACCTGGCCGACGTCAATCGCTTCTTCACTCCTGAAATCCTTCCTCACATTCTCAAGCGTCCATGAAAACTTCTTTTCCTTCTTCAAAGAAGCTATGCGTAAGAGGTTTCGCAATTGTCGAAAAGCCTTCGATGAAACGGCGGTAGTATCCTGCCATTCCAAGGAAACTCGAATCTGGTCACAGTCTTGGTACATTCCCAATGTAACACGCCTTCTACTTTGCTTGGATCTACTGGCGACTCCTTCATGCGGTCATTACATGTCCAAGAAACTCCACCTTGTCCTTCCAAAAATCACACTTGCCGAACTTGGCGAAAAGTTGTGTTCCCTCACTTTTCCAAAACTCGCCTTAAGTGTTCGGCATGTTCATCCTCTGTCTTGGAGTAGATTAGGATATCGCTCTATGAACACGACGACAAACTTGTCCAAATATTCCATGAACACCTTATTCATCATATTCATGAAATAAATTTGGCGCATTAAATCGAGACCAAAGGACATAATCAGAACTCGTAATGTCCATATCTTGACGAATGCGATCTTGAATATCTTCCGATCGGATCTTCAATCGATGGTATCCCGATCTCGATCAATCTTGGAAAAACTCCGGCTCCTCTTAATCGATCAAACAAATCATCAATCCTGGTAGCGGATACTTATTCTTCACGGTGACTTCATTGAGTGCACGGTAGTCAATGCACATCCTGAAACTCCCGCCCTTCTTCTTGACAAACAAAATCGGTGCTCCCCACGGCGACTAACTTGGTCTCGATAAATCCTTTCTCCATTAACTCCTCTAGCTGTTTCTTCATTTCTACCAACTCCTCGGTGGACATCCGATAGGGTCTCTTTGCTATCGGTCTTTGTACCAGTACAAGCTCTATCACAAACTCTATGTCCTCGTCAGCGGCATACTGTAGATCTTCTGGAAAAACATCGGGTACTCATTCACTACCGACATCCTCTATGCCGATTGCCTTGGTAATGTTAACCATCAATCGACCATCTCTAATCGCAGTGGCTTGAAATTCCACTTTCTTCCCACACGGGCTCTCAATCGAGATAGTCCTTCGTCCACAATCCAATACGGCCTTGTGCTTGGATAACCACCCATTCCCAATATGACGTCTAGGGTCTGGGTCTCCAAAATCATAAGGTTCGCTAGGAACTCTATTCCATCTATTAGTATTCTCACACCGGAACATCCTACTTTCGTTCGGAGTTAGTAACCAGGGGTTTGAACTAAAAGCATGCACTTAAGTCTTGCAATCCTCAAATCATTTCTAGTAGCAAAGCCTTGCGAAACAAACGTATTCGAAGCTACAGAGTCAAACAAAATCACAGGTGTATCGAGTTAACAAGTAACTTACCCAAGACGACGTCAGTAGCATTCTGCAGTTGCATCTGCGGTGACATGGTTGACTCGGCCTCTCACCACGGCAGGGTGTGGCTCCTGATCTTTGGCGTCCTAGCTGGGTGGTTCCTAGATTGAAGCGAACTGGGTCACTCCTGCTGTCTTCTTTGGACAATCATGGCAAAGTGTCCTGGCTCGTTGCGCTTGTAGCGGCGTCTCACTGCTCCTATTGCTCGAGGTAGCGTTTCTAGCGGGGCCGGGTCTCGTAGTTTTGATTAACAGGTCTTGGTCTTTGAGGATGGTGTCCTTGTTGCACTCTGTGGTTGGAATCTGAAGAATTGATTTGGTGCAACTCTCAAGCGCCGCTATGCGTTCCTGGCGTGATCCTTGCCGTTGCATCCTGCGCTTCTGTTCTCATCCGGTTCCTTGCGCTTGTCCTCAAGAATAAGCGCCTTATTCACCAACTCTTGGAAATCTGGAAAGGTGTGGGCGATCAACCCTACTTGCAATCCCGAGTTAAGTCCCTTCATAAAACGAGACTGTCTGGATTTATCTGTCGCTACATCCTCAAAGCGTAGCGTGCTAGCCGTGGTGAACTTGTTCAGTAGTCGCCACCGGTGATTACCTTGCTTCGATGCTCGAACTCCTCCTTCTTAAGGTCCATGATTCCTTCAGCACGTGATACGCTTCTAATGCAAACCGTGAACTCTTCCCAAGTGATATCTTGAGGGTTCTCTTGCGTGGCACGAAGTTCTCCCACCATTCGGCCGCCCTTCCAACCGATGAGAAGCGTAGAGTACCTTCTCATTTCCTATGCATTGAGCTATGTGTAGCTTCCTCTCGATTGATCTTAACCAATCATCGGCCTCCAATGGATTGGCATTCCCGGAGAAAGTGGGTGGGTGAGTCCTCATGAACTCGATAGTCTTGTATTCTCGCGTGGTCCCCGATTAACTTGATTGGTCGTGGCCTCGAGCAAAGGACGTGCTGCATTTGTTGCATCATAGCATGCATCAATCGAAGTCTGGGCAAAGCAAGAAAAGCTCCAAATTCTGCATATCCAGTGGCGGTCGGTGCTCCATCATTGGGGTTTTCTGGGCGAGAACCACTTCCATTGCTTCCAAAGTTTCCGCGGTGTTCACCATCCGCCGATTTGCTCTAGGTTTAGAGATGAGAGGGAAACAAGAATAGACAAGTAATATGGAACTTATGCGGGCGAAGGTGTAACCTTAAGGTCCAACTTTATTATTAATAACTTGGTATGGTCACTTACAATGCCTAAGGGCCTTGCAACACATACTGCACACTCAAGAAACAAAGCAAATCCAAATCGAACTAATTTTGGAGTCTAACGCCTAAAGGGTGACTCTTTATTCTATGACTCGACTCGCGAAGGAGTCTCACTATAGGACCTATGCTCACTCATCGAGAAAACCTCCACGTCCCGGGTACGGTGTCTTTGTGGCATAGGCGCGAAACGATCGCCATGTCCAAAGAATCGTGTCTTCTGTGGTAGTCGAAGAAGCGATGTCCTCATCGAGATCGACTCCTCTGGATCTCGCTCGTGTAGCTCGAAAATCGGCCTGGTCCAGTCCGTACAAAGTCATCTCCAACTCGCCAATCCTTCGCAGAAGGTGTGCCACATACTCTTGAGCTTCCCGCCATCTGCTCTTCTCTATCGTGATCTCCTTGCGGGCCTTCAGAGCTCCTTGCTTGTATTATCTAGTACATCCTCCTGGCGACAATAAATCGTGCCAACCGTGGTAACCGTGGCATCCTCATCCTGAATCTCCTTCGATCAAGAAGGTTATCATGCTACGGTGATAACGGAACACCGTGCTCTCCAACTCTCTGGCGTAGATACGGGTAATGTGCCGCATTGCTCGTCGTGATACTTCTTGGATACCCATCTCGCATTGTAGATCTCCTGGCAAAGGCAGTTGTATCGGGCGATTGCCTGGCCCTTCTTCCTAGCAGTACCTCAATCCTCACGCCACAAGCCTTGATCAATCCCGCTTGTCCGATCACTTCCACTTGGTATTGGGGCTTCTCAAAATCTCCGAGAGTCTCAGAGCATATGCCAAAGTTCCGGCGTGACCAACTCCCGGATCAGCGTAGTTGAACTCTTCCTCCATCTGTCACAAGAGTGCTTTACGTAAGAATTCGGAATTTTTAAATTGTGACAAGGTAAGGGAAAATTTCAGCAAGAGACAAGAAAAGAGAGAAGGGGATAAGTCGAGATGTCATTTCTTGTCTTCACAAATTTTTAGCTTTAGAAAATAGGTTTTATCCTCACTACGACCATTCTAGCTAGGGTTGAGCCTACAAATAAGTATGGCTCGATACCACCTCTGTCGGGACCCCGAATTTGCAAATCCGACCCTCTGTGTATTCAAGACTAGTCCAGAACGCGCTAGTGCACACAGTCTTAACATCGGTAAATATCACAATCATACCAAACGATACCAATAAAGTACTTTATTTAAATAACCAAACGGGTTGCTCGACCTTATGGCCAAGTTACAAAATGTATGCCTCGCAAGGCGAAACTTATTCAGAGAAAAATAATAGCAATGAAAATAAGATAACTTCGTGGCGCCATCCAAAGATACCACAGCAACCGATCGGGCTCGCATCCCTAAGTAGACGGATCTTCTTGGAGTTCCTCCTCCAAAGCCGTGTAGTCTCCTCTTCAACTGTATTGTGTTGAGGCAAGGGTGAGTACTTGGTACTCGAGAAGTCATGCAATGTAATGCAAGCTAATATACTATATGCATGGCTTGGTACAAAGGAATAGCTCAAGGTATATTTGCAGAAACAAAGATTTGACAAGTAATATAAGTAGATTCGAAGCAAGAGAAATAAGTAAAGCGTAAATAACTTTTCAAGAAGTTTTAATAAACATTTTCCCCATCCTAAACCACATTACCATCATCTTTATTCTTAAACTGCACCAACCTTTCAAATCCAAGTTATTTTCGTAAAATCTAACCCTTGACTGTAATTCCGAGCATTGTCGATCATCGTGGACTCGCTATTTAAATAGATTCTACACTCTGCAGAGGTTATGCACTTTACCCACAAGATACAAATCAAACACCACAAAGGCGAAGTTCCCAGAATAAAGCCTTTCTAAGCCTCAAACAACACAGTGGTCCTCTCCGGTTCGTGCTCTACACCATCCCTTCCCTTAGCCAAGGCGAAGTATGGGACCAACACACCGTTAGATGGGTATCCGCCACAGCCACGACACGCCTCCCCGCATAATCACACAAACGGTGTAATTGACACCCTGAGGCTCCACAAGTGAGTCCTTAGCGACTTAGTCAACTAGGGCCGTCCCATTCGACCATGTGGTTGCAAGTATGACCCAGTTCAAAGGCTTGCAAGGTTAAGTCCTTAGAGTGACCAGGGCAATACTACCCGAAGAACCAAATCAACATTCCCAACGCCACAACTGGACCACCTGATTACTCTTGCCACATGCCCTGGCCGAAATCGTTTATCAAACCCCGCTTGATTACCATGCACCACGTGCCATCAACATCACATGATACTTTTCCAAAACAGGTTCAATATATCATTAAGTCAATATTAACATTTAATTATCCAAAATCATGTTATGAGCACGTAGCGTGTCTAAGCAAAGATACTACAATGGTCTAAATCCATGTTGGCAAGTTAATAATGTCCAACTAGTAATCCACAACTAGGGTGACAAGGGATCATGGCACATACTTAGATAATCAAGGTGTCATACAAAGAAATTGGTATTTATCTAATCCCCATGTTTAAACAAAGTATTTTTCTAATTGAACTAGCATGCAATAGTTTAAAATCAAAATAGATTTCGAAATAGGATCAACATGGTCAAAGCACAACTTGCCTTCAAAAAGTACTTGCTCTTGGTCTTGAGTTGGATCCTGAGTCAATACTTCTCCTTCGAATCCTTCCCAGACTTCAACGCCTACTCGTAAAGCGTGCAAATAGCAAATACACAAATAAACAATAGGCAAAAGATCCCAAAACTCCAAATAAAATCCATAAACAGAGAGAACATAATTTTGTGGATTTTTAGAAACTGAATCACAAATTTGGAGTTAAAGCATAAAAGTTATGATTATTTAAAGTTTAAATAATCAATTAAATAATTTTACAGAGAAAACTTTAGTCCAAAAATTAAATAAAATTTATATTTAGGTAGATCTTAATTTTATACAAATTTAGAAATTTGAATCACTCAAATCGGAGTTGAAACGCAAAAGTTATAAGCGTTTGAAGTTTGAATCTAAATTTGAATCAATATTTCGAATTAATAAATCATTTTCTGTTTCGGAGAGGAATTATTGCGTCCGCATGGACACGTGGCAGCCTCGATTGGTTGGTCGACGTCACCGGTCCATGGACTTGGTCCACGCTTGGCTCGGGTCCACAGTGGACTCCTGGCCCACGACTCTTACGTGTCGGCCGACATGTGGGCCCCTTTCGGGTAGCGTCATCGCCGACGTCGGCGGGGACTCGGCCCACGGTCGACATGTGGGACCTGTGGACGTCATGGGTGACGTCAGCGCTTGGCTGGATTAGCCACTGACATGCGGGCCCTCTGACACGCGGGCCCCGCGTGTCAGCGTCACACGCACGCGCGCGTGGACGGCGCTGACCGCGTCGGTCCATCTTCCCGACACGTGGCGCAATCCCGGCCGTTGGTTTGAAAATCAACGGCGCGGATTAAATCTAGCGTAGTGCTTTGGAAAAACAACTCCGCTGATCCAGACCGTTCGATCTTGATCGGACGGTCAAGATCCAATCTAACCTGGTGCAGTTCTAGCTACGTGGCACAATCTAAGCCGTTGGATCTAGATCCGACGGTTGAAAATAGATCCAGAGGTTGCACGTGAGATCTCACCGCGGTGTGACGTGGCGCGATCTGAGCCCTTGGATTCTGATCGGACGGCTAGCGTAGCTCGCGGACGGCGATGGCGACGCGGCGGAGCAGAGGCCACCGGAGATGAAGACGACGACGAGTCCAACGGCGCTTCGGGGCTTCTCCGGCGAAGTGAAGGGTACTCCCGAACGCGTCTCGTCTTGGGGAATCCGGATCTGGGCTTGATGACGGCGGAGGACGACGGACGGCGGCAGATTTGGCGAATCAGCGCGAACGGAACTCCAACTCCGGCGAGCTCAGACGGCAAACGGCGGCGGCTCAGCGAGATGGCTTGGGGCACGCAGTGCGCCACGGAAGTCTAGGTCACGGCCGTGGTGGCGGCGCATTAAATAGGGGTCTCGGCGTCAGAACGCATACGGAGACCGAGGTCGACACGCTTTCGACGGCCAGTCCGGCGGCACGGAGAGGCGGCGTGGCGCAACGTGAGCCGTTGGATCTCGATCCAACGGTCGCGTTAGATGGACTCGGTCCGGCTCGAGCTGGTGGCTCGGTCGGACTCGGGTTCGGTGGCGTGGCGCACTCACAACCGCTGGATCTTGATCCAAGGGTCGTGTGGCTAGGGTTCGGACGAAGCGGGTTCGGCTCGACCACGTGGCTTCGGGTCGGACTCGAACTCGAGTCCGACTCGGGCTTCGATCGGGTGAACAAGACAAACCCACTCGCATTTTCCAGCGATTTAATATTTAAAATAATTCCCAAGAATTCATTTAATTCATTAAAAATAGCAAAATACTCGAAAAATTCGGAAAAATTCGAAAATATTTTGGGTCATTTTGGACTCAAATAAAATATTTCCAACAAAATTTTATTTGCAAAATCAAATTCTTTAATTATTTCAAAATGGAATAAATTCAAATAAATTCCAAATAAATCCAAATAAATTCCAGAAAATTCCAAAAATTCACCAAAGTGCCAAATCACACATGAATTCAAGAAAAGCAAAATTTTTGGGGTGTTACATACATTCACTGTCTGAGCAGGAGGATCGGGTGGAGGGTCACTGATTTGAATCCCTAGGCCTCCACTGCCTCTTCCTCTTCCTCTACCCGCAGGCTTTTTGGTTCTAGTTCCTGTCGGAGTCTGTCTTGGCCTTTTAGCGCCTACCACTGCTGGGTCAGCTGGGGGCTGGGAGCCACCTTGATCGGGATCCATTGATCTAAGGACAGAGAATCGATTAAGCTTACGAGAGAAACAAACTTGGTTTGGTTTTCATTCAGTTGACATCGGAAGTTCCGATTTTATATCGGAAGTTCCGACATGAGGTCGGAAGTTCCGATGTTTTCGATCGGAATGTCCGATGTCTACGGATTTCAACCAACACAATATTTCTCCTAAACCAACCGATGGAAAGAATTGAAATTTGACAGTAACGAACCAAGGGACAAGATGAACAGGTTCACCGAAACGATTTATCAAAAAGATACCCTAGATCCAAAAGGAAAGAATTGAGCCATAGGGTTTACCTCACAGAGAACGAGGAGAAATCGCGCGGAGAGGAGGGTGTCGGCTTACCGGCCAACAGGCACCCTAAGACTGGGTGCTTGAGAGATTCGGACTGGGGGCTTTTGTGGCGACCGCTCCAAAGACAGGAAGAACGGGATGTTGGGAGCAAGCAAGAAGACAATGAAGTTTACCTGTGTTCGGGCCCTCCAAAGGAGTAATGACCCTAGTCCTGCTTGGTGGTTTCTCCTGAGTTCAAGGTTCTTACAAGGCTGGGGAAGAAGACCCTCTCAGGTTCTGCCAACCAAGGATCAACAACCCTTTCTCCCATGCACCCTAGCTCCCTTTTATACTCGGGCTGGCTGAGGCGCATGGGGCTTACAAGCTTGCGTAAAGCAAGCGTCTGACACGCTACTATAGTGCATTTAATGCACCCGTCACACTCTCTTACATCACATTTAATGCCTGGTTCTAGCCGACTTAGGCTTCGCCTTTGGGTCCCGCCGTCATTACCCCCCGCAGTTCGCCAGAGAGCAGGGGGATGTCGATTCGGCCTACCTATCACGCGCGCTGGGAAGACGCGCCGCCATACCACCGCCTTACATATCCTCGGCAATTAATGCGCACGCCTCGCATTAAATATCTCTGACTCCTTGCCCTCAGAGTACGATTACGGGTTGATTCTGGGAATCTACGCCCGAGGAGTGGCTCGAACGCCACTCGCCCTTCTTGGCGAGCATTCTTGCTGTCGCCTCGAGGAGTGGCTCAACGCCACTGCCCTCTGGCGAAAGCACTTCGCTGTCGCCGAGGAGTGGCCTCAACGCCACCTCGTCCTTCTTGGCGAGCACCTTCGCCGTCGCCGAGGAGTGGCTCGAACGCCACTCGCCCTTCTTGGCGAGCACCTTTGCCGGTCGCCCGAGGAGTGGCTCAACGCCACTGCCCTGGCGAGCACTTTGCCGGTCGCCGAGGAGTGGCCTCAACGCCACTGCCCCTGGCGAGCACCTGTGTTGTCCGCCTTCGAGGAGTGGCTCGAACGCCACTCGCCCTTCTTGGCGAGCAATTTTGTCGTCGCCTTCAGGAGTGGCTTGAACGCCACCTCGCCCTTCCTGGGGGCGAGTACTTTAATGCGCGTCAGGTACTCCTGCAAATGCGAATACGCCGACAAAGAGCTCCCTGCCCACCCAGAGTGTTTTTTATTCTTGCCTTTTTCGCCGAACGGGCCAATTCTTGGCCTATAAATGCCCACGCACGCCGCGGTCTTTAAAACTTGCCTCTTTTTCCGGCCCCGAGGTGGATATCGCAAATTGCTTCGTGGCTTCGTGGACGTGCTCACTTCCTTGATAAATGCTTTGGTTTTCCCAAGATCCGAACCGCCGCTCTCTTCGGATTTTTCGCCAGGCTCTTCCTGAATTCTTATAAATAAGCAGCGACGGGGGTATGTTCTCGCTGCTGGGTCGCTTCCTTCCTCGCTTTAGCTTCTTCCGCTTTAGCTGATTCTCGATGGCCTCTCCGACTCCTCGCCCTCCCTCCTTCAACCGTGGAAGAGAACGCCGCTAAATGCTCCAAGGTGACGCTCGCGGCTCTCCGCATGCGGCCGGATCAAGCCGCTTCCCCACGCCAGCCCGGGAAGTCATCTTTCTTTGTCTCATGGATGATGGCGGCTTGGTCTCGCCATCTCGGACTTCTACATCGCTGGCCCTCAACTTCTACGACATTCACAATATCCACCTTCCCTAACTCCATTGTGCTCCTCTCCGTCTCGCCCACTTCGTGAGATGTTTATAGGGGTAATGCCCAATCTTCTCCTTTTCCGCTACTTCTTCTCGCTCCGCACCCAGGGCTCCAAAGATCTCCGGTGTCGCTATCTCGCGACTTAGAGATTTGGCTGCTGCGCGCTACATTCCAATGGAGAACCGATCCACCTGGAAAATGTGGCGCCACGAATGGTTGTAATGTTGAAGACGACAATGCGCATTGAAGCCTCGCTTCCACCGAGCGTGGGCAAAGAACTGGATCGATTCTGGCCGCCGACACGCCCCGAGCTACTCGCAATGTTGGCTCTGGTTGATCTACCATGCGGATAGCAGGTCGACCGAGGTGAGTGGTTCTCCCGACTTCGTGTCCTCGAGGATTAGCCTTTGCGCCGCATCGCCACCGCACTACCTGGCGTGGACGACGGACTCGGACTGCCCAGGAGGTAAGCTCTATGCCTTCCTTCTTCATCATCATTCTCTTTTTTTTTTTTTTTTTTTAACATCACCTTCTTCTTCTTTTGCCGTGTCACCGTGGGAGAGCCGACGCCGCGCAGACGCTTCTCGGATGGGGCGATCGGGCCTGGACGTTTCCACTCCTTCCCGAGGCCGCCTTCCACTCGCTGGCTACATGCACTGGATCGGGCGGAGATCGCTAAGGCGAGTGCCTAAGATGGACGCCATGGGGACGCCCATCATCGCCCATCAAGGGCCTCGATAATTGCATGCAGATTTTACAGCAATGGCTGGCCGTGGAGGAACAAGCGCCCCGCCGACGACATCGCTTCATCGACTGCCCAGCCGACCACGGCTATCGGGCCATCTTTCGCTGGCCGCCGATCTTCATAGCAGCCCCGGCCATCGGGACTTCTCTCACCGCGGGGTTTTCATCAACGGCCGCGACGCTCGGCCCGCTTATCACCGCTTCGCACTGCTCACTGGCGCCGCCACGGCTCCCCGCCGGCGCTTTTCCTTCCATCACTACCGCTACCGCCGGCCGACTCCGCCGAGTTGGCTGGCGGATCGACGGCTGCCGAGCTCGTCGCCATCGCCATCGCCGGCTGGCCGATTCACGGCTGGCCGCTGGCGGACCCACCGGCCGAAGATTCCTCCGCCGCCATCGGGCATCGCCAATGGCCGACCGCCATCGCCAAGATCGCTGGCGGACTCCACCGGCGCAAGATCTCCGCCGCTTACCGGGCACTGGCCAATGGCCGACTCCGCCAAAGATCGCCTATGATCACCGACGGCTGACTCCGCCGCCCGTGAGCGTCCTCGCCACTGCCGCTACCGAGGCCGCCGGGCTCGAGGGGGTCGGTTTCACCGGAGTGCTCTGCCGAGGCTCACCAGTACTGAATCTCTGAAACACACAAAAGAAGACAGAAACTTTTTTAACCTTCAATGGAGCCTTACCTTGCTTGCTTTTGTTGTTCCAGGCACCGCCGTGACTTCACCGCTTCCTCAAGTCGGGCGATGAGGTAGAGGAGTGATTTTAGCAAATGCTGATCCGCCAGATCGAAGAAGCTTACACAAGATGCGCTGGGCCGGCCATTGCTGGTGGTGCCTCAGAGGCGCTGGGGCTACAAATTTCACTCTGGATCTCTCCAGACTCGTTTTTCCATGGACGCAGATGCACCTGTCGCTTGATAGTTTTACACTCAAACACCGCTTTACGCCGAGTGCAAGCAACGGCTGCCGACGCCGAGATCGATCGCCTCCGGCAGAGGTGGCTGATTTACATGACCTGATGGAAAGGCAGGAGCGTAGAGCCGGTGGGGAGCGAGCGGGGTTGCGGCCACGAGCTCATGGAAGAGCTCGAGGCGCAATGACACACCATCTACCGAGGCGCACTCAGATGCCGAGGTACGCTTTTGACCGATGGAGGATGCTCGCCTGGCCGTTGGTGCAAGAAGCGCCATCGAATGTGGCGGCGCACTACGCCGCTTTCGCCGGATCGCTGGATTTCACCGCCTCGGCTCTCGCCGCTCGCCGACCGGGTCCACTCAGAAAGGACGCCGCGAGAGCGCCGCCATCGCGACGCTTCGCTTTATCGCGCGCCCAAGGACGCCAACTTTGATCCTCTGGCCGCCGCCCAGGGATTGAAGGAGATCAAGCAGGCGGAGGCGCCGGTGCAGTACCGCCGACCACGCCGGGCCGCCACCGAGATGGCTAACCTCGCGTTACCGAGGCCGCACAAGAGGTGGCATCAAGCGCTGACGTCGCCTCGCGAAGACCTCGCAGAGCAACATAGTATGACGCGGGAGGAAGAAGGATAGGATAACTCTAGACCCTTTCTCCCCTTTTGCCTTCTTTTTTCCTTTTAACTTGGTCATCCTCGCAACAACTTTTGTAAAGCACTTTCATGGAATAGACATGACACTTTAGACTTATTCAAAGAATGTTTAACTTGTCTTCTTAGCCTTCCACCTTACCGACCGCCAAGATTAACTTGAGTGCTAATGCCTGCTTAAGGCTTAGAAGGAAAAAGAAGGGAGTAAAGCATCCCTTGTGTCCGGCGATTCTTTCTCGCCTTACAACCTGCAACAACACGCACTCTTGTGGCCTCCGCGGGTGGACATTACAGAAGACGGACAGGACGTAGGCTTTTGATAGCAGCAGCGAATCCGCCACTTCACGGGACACCCGAGTGTCATGACTGCGTGTCGAGCCGAGTTCAAACCACCGCCTAATTGCCTCAATCCTCGCTCGCCGTGACTTACATAGTGGTCCCGCTTTTGCACCGGCGCCACAGATCGAAGCGACTAGAGTGATCGCTCAACACTTCGCCACAAAACACGTAACTAAAGGCATGAAGTAATCGCTAAAAATAACGGAACTTAATACTTACTTTCGAACAACAGGTCGTTTTCACTAGTCGGGCAAAGACAGCATGATTCGACCAAGACGAGGAACAAAACTCAAACTTACAACCGCTCAAGGGTAGAACTTGGCAGTTCTCTATATTCTCGCGAAGTTCGCCAGCTCTTCCTCGCCTCGCCAACCTCGACCGCCTCGGTCGAGAGACCGACCACCTTAAAGGGGCCCTCCCACCGGGAGACAAGAGTAACTCACCGCGATCGACCTTTCGTAAGACCAGTCGCCCACGCTGTTCTCTCACCGACCTCGGGTGGCGGGTACTCTCCGAGGCTTTGCCGACACCGAAGGCGCGCAGGCCGCACGATCCTCGCTTCTTCCAGAGATTGACGCTGCCTTGGCGCATCTCTTCCTGGATCTTCTTCCGCTAACGCAAAGAACGCTACGCGACTCCAAATGTCAATTTCCGGCGAGGATACCGCCTCGTAGAACCGTAAAGAATGGAGTCTCTCTGTGAGTCTTGGCCGGGAGGTCCGGAGTGACCAGAGCACCGCCGGAGTTCTTCAACCCACCGCGAGCGCTGGTGAAGCCGATCAAACGCTCGAGTCTTGAGGCCCTTCAAAGACTAAAGGCATTGGCTCGCTAACTTGGCCGCTTCTGATGGGCAACGGAGGCAAAGCAGACCTTCGTGCTCATTTCTTCGCAAAGTCCGTAAAAGCGGGCGCTGAATCGGGCGCCATTGTTCGGTGATGATACGGTTGGCGACTACTGCCGGCGCGAAGATCCTCGTGATGAACTCTGACCGCGCCGCGCGTAATGGTTCTCACGGCTTCATTTTCCACCTACTTGGTGAACTTGTCAATGGCGACGCAATGTATGAGTGTAGCCTCCTCGTGGGCCCGGGCGAACGGACTCAGATATCCACTCCACCGCGGCGCCATGAGAGCGGGATGGTTTGTGCAGAGCTGGGCTGTTGGTGGATTTGCTTGGCGGAATCGCACGCCGCATCTCCTCACCACCGCAAGCATCCTCGGAGGGCGCAATAATAGAACCCGTATGAAAGCTTTTCCCACCAGGTTCCGACCGAAAATGGCTCCGCGACACGCCTCCATGGATATCGAGCAAAATGCTTCCTCTTCCCGAAAGTGATGCACTTCTGCAAGAACTCCGCTTCCACCCCCTACAGACAGTCCCCATCTACTGTGGTGTAGCGCTTGGCCTTTCGCGCTATCTTCTGGGCCGACGATCATCGCTTCTGGGCATACTTGATCCCGCAGGCCAGATCGGTCCATCCATGTGCCTTCCTGGCCAAGCACGCGACCACAGAGTGATCGCCGCATTCGCTGGCTGCCGCTTCACGGCAATACCACTTTTCCTCCTCGCACGTCGGGCGGCGCCACCATCGCCCCTACCGTAAACGGGTTGCGAGAAAGGCAGCCGCTTTCCCATCCGGCGAGGGTCAAGCGTATCACCATCCTCCCCACCGTAGACGGGGTCGAGATGGATTCGGTCGCGAAGCTTTTCTTCAAAGACTCCGACCGAACAGGGGCTTTGTCGAGGCGAAATGAGCGAGCTCGTCTGGCTTAAATAATTGTCGCCACGGGTATGTGTGTATACCTCTAGCCCTTCAAGTGTCTCTCCATCTTTCTAACCTCCGCCGTAAGCCGCCATGACGGATCAACATATCGGGAAGTAGTTGGCCATAACTCTATCTCGACTTCTAAAGACGCATCACCGCCGATAAATCGCAGGAATTCTTCAGGGTTGGTGGTGCCGCCATACTTCTCACGCGCTGGACGAATCTTTCCTCGCCACGCCGATTGGCGACGAGGGAAAACGCCGGCACCCTAACATTATATGGGGAGTAGTGTCGCCTCACCACTCGACCTGAGATGGGGCCGAGGAGTGTGAGCTCTACACTCTCCCTGCAGTCGAAGGGGAAGCCCCTTCTCGATCGACCGCGCATGGGTTCGGGCGCGTTGTTATGATGACGCCCAAGAACTTGACGCAGACGCTTCGCTGAGCCGCCTCATTGAGGCGTGTCTAGATCCTCGCGTTCTCCTCCGCATGGGAGTACCGCTGGAAGATGCGGAAGCTTGTGCACGCCCCTCAAGTGCAGGGGCTGCAGCCAGATTCTTCCTTTATCCTGCCTCATGCCGGGAGAGGTCGCTAAAGAGCGATCGGAAGCTTGTGCATCCACTCATACGAACTCCCATGAGGACGCCTAAGCTCTGGCTGAATTGCTACAAGAACCGCTGCTGGCCGAGTCCACTAGACGGCAATGTCCTCGAGCTAAGGGGTGGCCGTGTCGCCTCACGGGCTTGACCGAGGATGATTCCAGAGCAATCCGTGATGAAGGCTTTTGCATTGGGGTATCTTCCCCAACAAAGAAGCGCTACCGACCTGGCCAACTCCGGCTTGATGCGACCGCGCCTCCCGCCGCAAGGGACTCACGCTGACCCGACTTTCTTACCGGAGCCGAGATCGGCCGCGCCGCTTCCTCGAAGCGGCGCCATTACTGGCGATGAGATTCCGCCATACCGATGATCTTCGGAATCATGCAAACTACTCAAAAAGGAATGGAAGAAAGGAACGATCTAACCACTAAGCCCCTACCTGGCGCGCCACTGGCCGGGCTTATCGGCCAACAAAAGCACCCTAAGATCAAAAGCTTGAGAGATTCTGACTGGGCTTTTGTGAAGCGACCGCCTCCAAAGACAGGAAGAACGGATGTTGGGAGCAAGCAAGAAGACAATGAAGTTTACCTGTGTTCGGCCCTCCAAAGGAGTAATGACCCTAGTCCTCGCTTGGTGGTTTCTCCGAGTTCAAGGTTCTACAAGGTCGGGAAGAAGACCTCTCAAAGTTCTCGCCAACCAAGGATCAACAACCTTTCTCCCATGCACCCTAGCTCCCTTTTTATACTGGGCCGGGCCGAGGCGCATGGGCTTGGCAAGCTGTAAAGCAAGCTGCCTGACACGCTACTATAGTGCATTTAATGCACCCGCTACACTCTCTTACATCACATTTAATGCCTCGCTCCTAGCTTCGACTTAGGCTTCGCCTGGGTCCCGCCTCGTCGTTACCCTCGCAGTTCGCCAGAGAGGGGGATGTCGATTCGGGCCACCTATCATTACACGCGCTGGGAAGACGCGCCGCCATACCATCGCCACATATCTGCAATTAATGCGCACGCCTCGTGACAATATCCTGACCTTTGCCTCAGAAAGCACGTGACACGGGTTGATTCTGAACTACGCTTCGAGGAGTGGCTCAACGCCACTCGCCCTTCTTGGCGAGCAATTTTGCCGTCGCTCGTGAGTGGCTCTGAACGCCACTCTGCCCTCGGCGAAGCACCTTCGCTGGTCGCCGAGGAGTGGCTCAACGCCACTCGCCCTTCTTGGCGAGCACTCTTCGCTGTCGCCGAGGAGTGGCTCGAACGCCACTCGCTCCTTCTTGGCGAGCACCTTTGCCGTCGCCGAGGAGTGGCTCAACGCCACCTCGCCCCTGGGCGAGCACTTGCCGGTCGCTTCGAGGAGTGGCTCAACGCCACCTGCCTGGCGAAGCACCTTGCTGTCGCTTCCGAGGAGTGGCTCAACGCCACTGCCCTCTTGGCGAGCACTTTGCCGGTCGCCCCGAGGAGTGGCTCAACGCCACCTCGCCCTTCCGGGCGAGAGTACTTAATGCGTCACAGGTACCCCTGCTGCTTAATACGCTGACAGAGGGTCCTCTTCAAGATGGAGTCCTTCCCAAGCGAAGATCGGAAGTTCTGAGAGGTCAGAATCTCCGATAACGGCACAAAGATGAAAAGGGAAGGAGAGGCCAAAGAGATATGAGGAAAAGGACAAAAGAAAGTGAAAGGGTACGGGCACTTTCTTAAGTGCGGAGGAGACATCGGAAGTTCCGATATTACATCGGAAGTTCCGATGTGGAAAATCGCTGCACATCGGATATTCCGATGACTTGATCGGATGTTCCGATGTTTTGATTTTTCCAGCGAACAGAGAAAGAAACAAGGAATTTGAGTGAAGTCTGGAAACTCTGAGTCATGTGAACTTAAGGAGGATCACTCCACTTGACATCAGCAAGCATTCAAGCAATCAAAACTATGATTACTAGTGGATTGATCCGAGATTAAGATCCAGTCAAAAGCATTTTGAAATTCACTCAGTTTGTTTTCCAATCGTTTTGTTTCGAAATTGAGCTAAATAGCAGCAGTCAATGAGTGCAATCTTTCAAGACACATTCCGATAGTCCAGGACATTTAACTCACTTCTAAGCTCGCAAAAGCGCTTCTCATCTAGAGGTTTGGTAAAGATATCGGCCAATTGTTTTTCGGTTCTTACATAGGTAATATCTATGTCTCCCTTAAGAGAGTGATCTCTAAGGAAGTGGTGTCGGATATCTATGTGCTTGGTCCGAGAGTGTTGAACGGGATTGTTGGCTATTTTGATCGCACTCTCATTATCACATAAGAGTGGTACCTTTTCCATACTAAATCCAAAATCCTTCAAGGTTTGCCTCATCCATAACAATTGTGCACAACAACTTCCTGCGGCAATGTATTCGGCTTCCGCGGTGGATAGAGCCACTGAATTTTGTTTCTTTGAGGACCAAGACACTAGTGATCTACCTAGAAATTGACAAGTCCCCGAAGTGCTTTTTCTATCCACTTTGCAACCCGCGTAATCAGCATCCGAATAACCAATCAAATCGAATTTTGATCCTTTAGGATACCAAAGCCCTAAACTAGGTGTGTGAACTAAATATCTAAGAATTCTTTTCACGGCTACTAGGTGGCACTCTCTCAGAGCGGCTTGAAATCTTGCACACATACACACACTAAGCATAATATCAGGCCTTGATGCACAAAGGTAAAGCAATGAACCTATCATGGATCGATATACCTTTTGATCCACAGGGTTACCTTCTTCATTTAGACCTAGATGTCCATTTGTTGTCATTGGTGTATGAATTGGCTTGGCGTTCTCCATATCAAACTTCTTTAGCATATCCTTTATGTACTTTGTTTGACATAAGAACGTCCCTTCCTTGAGTTGCTTGATTTGAAATCCGAGAAAGAATTTCAATTCACCCATCATTGACATCTCAAATCTCTTGGTCATCAACCTACTAAATTCCTCACAAAAGTTTTTATTAGTGGATCCAAATATAATGTCATCGACATATATTTGGCACACAAATAAATCATTATCAACATATTTTGTGAAGAAAGTAGGATCGACCTTACCAATTTCGAAACCCTTTTTAATAAGAAAATCCTTAAGGCATTCATACCATGCTCTAGGTGCTTGTTTAAGCCCGTAGAGCGCCTTATGGAGTTTGTAGACATGAGTAGGGTTCTTGTAATCCTCCATTCCCGGCGGTTGCTCAACGTAAACCAATTCGGCGATTGGACCATTTAGGAAAGCACTCTTGACGTCCATTTGATAAAGCTTGAAATCATGGTGAGTAGCAAATGCAACCAATATACGAATTGATTCTAATCTAGCAACGGGAGCATAAGTCTCACCAAAATCCAAACCTTCAATTTGAGTGAATCCTTGAGCTACCAACCGAGCTTTATTTCTCGTCACAACTCCGTTCTCGTCTTGTTTGTTGCGGAAGACCCATTTGGTTCCAATTACGTTTTGATTAGGTCTTTCCACTAGTGACCACACTTTGTTTCTAACGAAGTTGTTGAGCTCTTCATGCATTGCCATCATCCAATCCGGATCCTTCAATGCATCTTCTACCTTCAAAGGTTCCAAAGTAGACACGAAAGAGTAAAATTCGCAAAAGTTAGATACTCTTGAGCGTGTCGTTACCCCCTTTTGGATATCACCAAGGATATTATCGACGGGGTGGTCTCTTTGGATACTTTGATGCACCCTCGGATGTGGCATTTGAGAGACATGTTGGATTGATTCAAGGTCTTCGTCTTGAGCATCCTCCACGAGTTTGCTTGTACTCCCTTGAGGAATGTCTTGACTTTGGCTTGAAGTAGGAGGCTCGACTTGTGTAGATGAATTGTCTTGGTGCATTTTTTCTTGCGGCCTCACTTCACCTATTGCCATCTTCTTGATTGCAATGCTTGGTTCTTCCTCATTTTCGAGCACATTTAAATCAACTTGCTCTACTTGAGAGCCGTTAGATTCATCAAATGTCACGTCTCTCGCTATTTCAACACAACCCGAAGTTTTGTTGAAAACGCGATAGGCGTAAGCATTCGATCCATATCCTAGCAAGAAACCTTCATCGATCTTTGGAGCGAATTTGGAGTTCTTAGGCTTCTTGTTTAGGATAAAGCATTTACTACCAAAAACTCTGAAATATGAAATGTTTGGTTTGTTACCGGTGAGGAGTTCGTATGCCGTTTTCTTCAATATCTTGTGGAAATATAATCGGTTGATGGCATGACAAGCGGTGTTGACGGCTTCCGCCCAAAAAATGGTCGGAGATCTTGTACTCATCAAGCATTGTTCTTGCCATCTCGATCAAAGTCCAATTCTTTCTTTCTACCACTCCATTTTGTTGAGGGGAGTATGGAGCGGAGAACTCGTGCTTGATTCCTTCTTCATCAAGGAACTCTTCGACTTGAGTATTCTTGAATTCACTTCCATTATCGCTTCGAATCTTCTTGATCTTCAACTCGAATTCATTTTGGGCTCTTCTTGCAAACTTCTTGATTATCCCTTGTGTTTCACTTTTCTCTTGCAAAAAGAATACCCACGTGAAGCGAGAAAAATCATCAACAATAACTAAACCATACTTGTTACCTCCGATGCTTATATAAGCAACGGGTCCGAAGAGGTCCATGTGTAGAAGCTCCAATGGTTTTGTCGTCATCATGATGTTTTTCGCGGGATGACGCGCTCCAACTTGCTTTCCGGCTTGACATGCGCTACAAATTCTATTTTTCTCAAACTCAACATTAGTCAGTCCAATGATGTGATCCCCTTTGAGAAGTTTGTCAAGATTTCTCATGCCAACATGGGCTAGCCGGCGATGCCACAACCAACCCATGCTAGACTTTGCCATAAGGCATGTTTGAAGTTTAGCACTATTTGCATTGAAATCAACCAAATAGAGCTTCCCTTTCAAATATCCTTTAAACGCAATTGAGGAATCATCTCTTCTCAAAACGGTCACATCCACATTAGTAAATAGACAATTGTAGCCCATCTCACACAATTGTGATACGGACAACAAGTTGTAATTTAAAGATTTAACTAGGAGAACATTTGAAATGGAATGATCATTAGAAATAGCAATTTTACCTAATCCCATTACCTCACCTTTACCATTGTCACCAAACATAATATTTTCATATTGTGACCCTTTTTCATCAAAAGATGAAAACATTTTCTTTTCTCCGGTCATGTGGTTTGTGCAACCACTATCAAGCACCCAACTTGATCCACCGGAGGTATAATCCTACAAGATCACATTAGACTTTGTTTTTAGGTACCCAAATCCTTTTGGGTCCTTGCATGTTAGTGATCAATACTTTCGGTACCCACACCTTCTTTTTGCTTGCATCATTAGAGTGGTGGGCACCGACAAACTGAGCAACCACTTTACCACGGTGGTTTTTCTTCAAGACATAAGAAGCAAAGTGAATAGAATGAGATGTATGATGTTGAAGATGCTTCTTAGATTCTTGCCCGGTCTTGATGACATGTGTGGTGGTCAATGGTTGTTTGCAACTTCCTTTGACAAACTTGATGCATTCCTTACCTCTTACCACCACACAGTCATTTCCTTTGCACTCGTACTTATCATATCCAAGCCCTTCTTTGTTTTTGTTGCCTCGACCATTTATGGTCTTATATAGGGCATCCTTGGATTGATAAGTCTTCATGCAACCGTATCTTACCAAGGCACTTAATCTCTCGTTTTCGCTTTTTAATACTTGCACGAATTGGGAGTTAGTAGTGCAAGCATTAACATCAATATTGTAGCAACGAGAGCAACCATTGCTAGTGGAAGGAATAGATGCTAATTGTGAATCAACAATTGGAGAGTTAATGTCATTAAGAGATTCAATTTGCACTTCAAGAGCTTGAAGATTATTTTCTAGACTTATGACATTCTCTTGAAGTGACTCATTTGAACCCTTAAGCATTTCAATTGAATTATTAGCCAAATCAAACTTTTTGGTTAACAATTCAATAGTCTCCTTTTCTTTTGTGAGGATCTTCTCGAGAGCAAGAGTTTTCTTCTTTTCACAAATTAGCAACTCTTCTTGCTTCTCGAGAGTCTCCTCTTGGCTATCTATTCTTTTCAATAGCTTATGAATCTTTGCAATAGCCGATTTGCTCAAATCACAAAGTAGAGCATCATCATCATCATTATCATCACTATCTAATTCACTATCACTACTAGGGGGTTTTGTTTTAGCCATTACCTTGCGCCCTTTGGCCATAAGACAAATAGGCGCGTCGTGGTCGGAGTCGTTGTCGCTCAATTCCCCGAAGAGTGACGTTGTTGGTGGAGCGGCTTCAATGGCGAGGGTGGCGACTCCTTCATCATCGGTGTCGGAGTCGGAGTCGTTTGAATCCCATTCTTCTCCAATGTGAGCTCGCCCTGAGTATTTCTTCTTGTACGTCTTGTTCTTCTTAAGCGGCTCATTCTTCTTGGTCTCATTTGGGTTGTTCTTCTTCTTTGGACAATCGGCGATGAAGTGTCCAACTTCACCGCACTCATAGCAAGCCCTTTTGGTGTTTCTTCTTCCTCTTGATTTGTCATTGTAGTTCTTCTTGTATTTGCTTGATCCGTCATATTTGAGGAACTTTTTGAATTTCCTCACAAATAGAGCCAAGTCTTCTTC
Organism: Rhipidocladum racemiflorum; assembly: GCA_036346355.1. Classification (NCBI taxonomy): domain Eukaryota; kingdom Viridiplantae; phylum Streptophyta; class Magnoliopsida; order Poales; family Poaceae; genus Rhipidocladum; species Rhipidocladum racemiflorum. The sequence goes on along the minus strand of CM070580.1, from coordinate 34,095,403 downwards.
GTCTTCGCTCTCATTTTCCTCATCATCACTTGATGTTGATTCTTCCTTTTTGCTTGCCTTCAAAGCTATTTGCTTCGGTCTTGAGCTTGAGCTTTGCTTGGCAAGGTTCTTCACTTCTTGTGCTTCTTCCTCCATAAGCTCATGTGATAGAATTCTTCCTAGCACATCATTAGGAGTAAGCCTTTTAAAATCTTTTCGCTCTCGTATGAGTGTTACGAGAGTCGAATTCCTTGGAGCAAAGGCTCTCAACATCCTCTTCACCACGACGTGGTCCGTCATGTCCTTGCTTCCAAGCCCTCGGATCTTGTTCACAAGGATCATCAGCGATCATACATTTGGTGCGGAGTTTCATCATCGTTCATGACAAACCTCCCCAACTTTCCTTCAAGTAACTCAATCCTTGATTCCCTCACACTTGATGTTCCTTCGTGAGCTACTTGGAGTGTGTCCCATATCTCTTTGGCTTCTTCTAGACCATCAACCTTGTTGAATTCTTCGGACTCAAAGCTCCAAGCAAAACACTCATGGGTTGAGCATTACGATGGATGTTTTGTTCTTGTTGCGGTGTAAGCTCCATGTCGCCTTCCCAAGATGTCTAAACCTGTACACACAATCTTCCACACACTAGGATGGAGAGACATCAAATGCATTTTCATCTTGTGCTTCCAAGGCATTAGCACGTGCCATCGAAAAATGGTGCACGCCCGGAGGGCACAGTAATATAGGAATGCGAAGAAGAAGTATTCAATTTTTCATAATTAAAAGGAATTTGAGCTCCCTGCGATGACGTGGAGGTGTCACCTTCCTTGGTCCTCGCGGGAGTTCCAAGCCCGGCCTTTGGACTACCTTCATCCCCCGACACAACAACCTTCAATCCGGTGTTGGCCATCACGTTCCCTTCAAGCGGTTAGGCCTTTGAGAAGGTCCGGCTCTGATACCAATTGAAAAGATGAGAAAGTTGCCTAGAGGGGGGGTGAATAGGCAGTTTAAAATTTAAACTAAATTTGTCGCAGCGGAAAGAGTATCGGAACTTCCGGTATTGGATCGGAACTTCCGATATAATCAGAACTTCCGATACCAGTTCGGAATGTCCGATCGACTATGGACACGGACAATTAATAACTGAGAGTAAAGAACTTGGAATGCAATCTAAGAACGTTATATCAACTAAATAAGGAAACAAGCTTAAGTAAAGTAAGGTAAAGACGCGGATTTGATCCCGGAGTTCGGATTCTTGAGGGAATCCTACGTCTCCGTTGAGGAGGCTCCAAAGAGTCGGGTCTTTTCCAACCCTTTCCTCCCAAACCTCGGTCACACTTGAGGATTGATTCCACTATTGGTTCCTTTCCTTTCGGAGGCGGAGCCGACCTTCACAAACTTCTCACGGCGTCCCACAATCCTTGGGAGCTCGCGATCGACACCTAGCCGTCTAGGAGTCCTTCAACCTCCAAGAGAAACAAATACACCGTTGAATGATCTTGGAGGAACACTCTTAAGCTCGAGATGAATGACACTTGCTTTTCACTCTTAGCTTCAAATCTCACTTTTAGTCCTCACTCCTTGGATGATCCCTAAGATCAAAGGGGAGGGCTCAAAAGTAGACTAGAGAGGGCTCAAGATGCACTAGAGTTCTGCCAAATAGAATGTGTAACCCTCAAATGAAAGAGGAGTGGGGTATTTATAGATTCTTGCAAAAACTAGCCGTTATACACCCACTCAGCTGCATATCGGAACTTCCGATGTCAACATCGGAATGTCCGATATGTGCAAACAATCAGAACTCGAACGCACTCTATCTGTCGAAAAAGACGCATCGGAACTTCCGATACCAAAATCGGAACTTCCGATGTTCCCAGAAAAAGCCCTTGACAAAATGCTTCTAAGTCCATATCGGATTGTCCGATATAAACATCGGAACTTCCGATACCAACATCGGAATGTCCGATCTAATATATCGGAGTGTCCGATAATTACAGAGAGCTCCCTTTTTCAGGTTTGAACACATCGGAACTTCCGATGACAAATATCGGAACTTCCGATATTTCTAGAGAGCATCCTAGAAAGCATCAGCAACGTATCGGAACTTCCGATCGAAAATATCGGAACTTCCGATGCATCTACCACGCGCCGGACTGAAGCAAGCATGCACATCGGAATGTCCGGTCACATCGGAACTTCCGATATAATATCGGAATGTCCGACTTGAACATTGAAAGAAACACATTCCGGTGCATGCGCAGTGACTTAGGGTCTCAACAAACATTAAAGTAACATTCATCTGAGCATAGAGACTATCCTAGATCATTTAAGATGCATCCCTCTTAATAGTACGGCATTCCTACGACACAAAACATAAAGAATACAAGCGTAATGCCGTTTTACTCGCGTAATCTTGTTTGAGGGTATCCATCGCACGTCAACGATCTCACATTGAACCTTTTACCTGCTCATAAGCTCATTGAAGACATTAGTCTCTTTAATCGCTTGTCATTAATCAACCAAAACCAATTTGGGGGGCCTAGATGCACTTTCAATCGGCCCAACCTTACTTGATGTAGCTCAATTGTGCTGCATTAGTCCAGATGGTGACCAACTGTCGGCTTTTAGTGGGATGCCCAGTTTCAAGCTGATCCGAAAGAAGGGTGAGGGTTGGCATAAATATATTCAAAACAATAACAAGGTGAATGGCCCAGTGTCGGCTGAAGAGCACACTGCTTTTCTCAACCTTTGGTTGGACCAATTCCTTTTCTGCGGGGCTTCCCTTGGTCCCACCCAAACCTTCCAGTTGATAGCGGAGCGCCTGGTGGCGGGTCATCGGCTTGCCCTTGGGAAGATGTTTCTAGGGGCTGTATATCAAATGATGCATGTAATCCGTAGCCGCCTGTTCTCCGATTTTGCCAAGTTTGTCATCGGCAATATAGGAGGGCCTTTGTGGTTTATCCAGATCTGGCTTCACTGCATTATTAGCCGATCTATCCTTTCCGAGCCCTTAGGAAGTTCAGCCTTTCCCAGGGAAGATTATCCGGAACACGTGATGCCCCAGTATAGAGCTAGCCGATCTTACGGGGAGAAGTTCATCATGTGTTCTGCTGGTGAGTTAAGGCTGTCACCAACCGGTTTGCACAAATACCTTGGCTTCTTTCTCACCCTAGATAGAGCTTCTTTCAGTCAGCAGGACTTTTTCCGCTACACTGATGTAGCCGACTGTCCATGGCCATCATTCCTCCATCTGGATGCCGACAGTTCTTCGATGCCCCAGTCTGCCTTGGATTTATATAGACTTATCATTTCCCCTTGCATTATTCATGTCGGCTTGAATACCCGGAATCGAACATTTCAGCCATCATACGAATTCTACCATCCTTCGGTTTATGCCCGACAACTGGGTTTTGGGCAAACCATTCCCTGTTTCCCCTTGTTATCTTGCATTGAGCCCCGATCTCGGGTGACCAATAAAACTGCCGCGGAGATCGTACTTGAAGTGGCCGACGGACTACAAGTTCTCTCGACGCCACGCTTTGTCCTCAACTCCCGTCGGTCGGCTAATTTCTCACAGTGGTGGCCTAAAATATCAGAAGCGCTACTTTTGGACAGAACTCCATCGGCTATAATCCTTTTATTTTTACCTGATTTCCACGAGCCGACGGTAGCTTCTGATTCCAGTGAGAGCTCTGGTTATACCAACTCCTCAGTAGCTGTAGAGGTACCGCTTATATTTCCCTCATAAGTTCCGTTGGTAGTTGGTTTTTACTGAAATTTTTCGATCTTTCCCAGGGTGGGACTGCGGCAGATGCTGGTGAGCAAGCAATCGACCCCCACGTCTCTGCTGGTAGTAGCCGACAGAGACGACCAGGCCAGGCGGTCGGTACCACGGGTTACTCTTCGGGTACCCTAGGTATCCGGAGCCCATCTCTGTCGGACCTTGCTCGTCAACGTCCTGCAAGTAAGTTGCTTTTCTTACATCGGCTTCTATATTTCTTGTCTTGCCGATGTTAATCCGTGTTTTTCAGAGAGAAAGAAGAAGTCAACCAGGCGATCGCCAAGGCCTGTGAGACGTTCAGCCGATCGCTCCCCGGAGCACTCGGCTACTGATGTAAGTCTGGTTTAGTTATGTCCTTGAATGGAATGCTTCACGGTGTTGATCATCGTCTTCTGCTTTTTCAGCAATCACCATCAGTACAGGTGGCGGGGGTTTTAGCCGATCTTCAGGGCACTTCATCGGCCCTTCCGCCTGTACTATCCCCGACGCTCCCCGATGTACCGCCTCCGTCGGTCGGCATATCTGATTCCCCGGTGTTGTTGACGGGCCCGGCCGACCTCCTGGGTTTTACCTTGGATGAACTTGACAACCCAGAGGTACTGGCCACCGATGACTACCCGGCAGAAATTCAAAGGATAATAGATGCTTTCGCCCCTGCATCGGCTGCTGTAACTGCTGTGCCAGGCATGCAAGAATGCCTCAATCGCCTGTTTCATGAGGTAATGCAGCCGGAGGGGGCGCTTCTGGCAGACACACAGCCTCTCAGAAACTCAATGGCGGCCATGCAAGTCGATCTTCCTCCTGCGGCCATGAGCACTCTACTGGATGTCTGCCATTTGGATGCTCGACGGGCGGAAGTGGAATCGGCTAAGCTTAGGGTTGACCAAAGGAACGCTCAACAAGCTGACCAACAAATCCTGGATAAGCTCATAGCCGACGCCAAGCTCCAGAAGAAGGAGTTCGACCAGGGTGCTGCCGCCCTCAAGCTGGCCAGAGGCAAGGCTCAAGAGTTGGAGTCAGCCAAGAAAAAACTTGAAGAGCAGCTAGCCTTGGTCACCAAAGAGCTTGGAGAATGCCAGATCAAGATCACTGATTCGACATCTTCGCTGGCAACTCAGAGGCGGCAGATCGGTGAAGTTTTCGCCCAAGTCAAGACTCAGTCGGCAAAAATATTTCCTGTCCCTGGCAATGCAGTGGCTGATCAATAGCTGATAGACAGTGTTCAAGCCACCATTGGTAGGGCTGCGGCGGCACTATCGGCTTTGGGAGCTCATTTGCCTGGATCCGGATTGCACTGATTTGAACATGTTGGCTAAATACTTTTGACGAAACTGTTGATGGCACCGGCTGTATAGCCGATCTCTTGTGATGTAAACAATGTTTTAACTAGTCCGTCTTCCGTTGTGATGTAGACGATACGCTGTGGTCCGGTTGGTCGTTGACCGGCCTCTTAATCTTTTCAGCTAATTGGTATGTGTGTGCACTCGGCTTTCATATTGATTTTGCTTTTGTATTTAGGATCCGATCCAAACGCTAGGGTAGTACGTCTTCAGATATTTTCCATTGATTGCTTTAGGCAGTATGAATCCATCCAAGGTCTCGAGTATGTATGAGTTTCCGTCGATTGGCCGATTTATTTTGTAGGGCCCTTCCCACGTCGGGGACCACTTGCCAAATCGATTATCCTTAGATCCGATTGGCAATATAGTTTTCCATACTAAATTGGCTTGATTAAAAGACTTCGGCGCGACCTTTTTATTGTATGATCTGGCAACTCTTTCCTTGTTCTTTCTAAGCAGATCCAGTGTGATTAGCCTTAATTCGGCTAGGTCGTCCAGGTTGTCTAGCATTGCTTGTTTGTACTCATCGATCGGCAAATTATTTTGTTGAGCCATTCTAGCTGAGCTGATATTGATTTCAACGGGCAAAATGGCTTCTTGTCCGTACACCAACTGGAAGGGGGATAGCTTAATCGATCCATGGTACGATAGCCGATATGCCCATAAAGCTTCTGATAACGTAGCGTGCCAATTCCTTGGTCTTTCCTCGATTTTCCTTTTTATTAATTTTATTAAAGTCTTGTTTGACGACTCGGCTTATCCGTTAGCCTGAGCGTAATAGGGCGAGGAATTGAGTAATTTGATACCTATGCTTTTCGCGTAGTCTTGAAACTCTTTGGATGTGAATATCGTCCCTTGGTCGGTTGTGATTGTTTGTGGAATTCCAAACCGATGGACAATATGTTCGTTCACAAAGCTGATTAATTCCGTGCTAGTAACTTTCTTGAGTGGTATGGCTTCGACCCATTTCGAAAAGTAGTCCGTTGCAGCAAGAATGAATCTATGGCCCTTACTGGACGCTGGGAATATTTGGCCGATGATATCTATACCACATCCCCTAAATGGCCACGGCTTGATGATCGGGTGTAAAGCCGATGCTGGTACCAACTGTATGTCACCAAATCTTTGACATGTTTGACATCCTTTGTAGTACCTGAAGCAATCTTCTAACATCGTCGGCCAGAAGTATCCTATTCGTCTCAGCATCCATTTCATTTTGTGGGCCGACTGATGTGATCCGCAGATTCCTTCATGGACTTCTCCCATTGCTATATTGGCTTCCTCTGTTCCCAAACATCTTAGCAGCAGGCCTTCCATGGTTCAGAAATATAATACACCTTCCAGTATAACGTATTTTAGTGCTTTATGCCGGACTTTTCGCTCAGTCGGCTTAGATGGATCCAACAAATAATTCTTTATTTCTGTTCTCCAATCGACAGGATGGGCGCACATGATCGGCCAATCGTTTGACTCGATCGATTCATGTCGGCTTTTACTTCTATAACCTGATGCCCATTGTGCTAATAGATTTGCTTTGTCATTGTTTTCCCTGGGGATATGTTTTATAGAGAATGTGGTGAATGTTTCAATCATCCGGAGACATTGATGCAAATATTGAGTCAACACTTCGTCATTGCATCGGTATTCCCCTTTGACCTGTTGTACAATTAACATTGAATCCCCGAATGCCTCTATGTCCCTTACCCCGATGTTCTCCAAAGAAATGCAGCCCTTTTAGCGATTAGCCGTGATTCGCTTGATTATTAGAACACCGGCTATCGAGCCGATACATAAATTCGAAATCCTGTCCTTTGGGTGAAATTAGCACTATGTCGATGCCTTCACCCTCTTGGCAAACAGATCCGTCGAAGTACAACTGCCAAGGAGCAACATCGGCTGTTCCAACTAACGTGGCGCTTCCTGTGAGAAAGTCGGCTATAGCTTGCCCTTTCACGGCCTTGGCCGATTCGTACGTCAGGTCAAACTCGGTTAAAGCGTATGCCCATTTACCGAGTCAGCCCCGTAGAATTGGTGCGGATAGTATATATTTAACTACATCGGTTTTACATACCACAGTACAGTTTGATGCCAACATATAATGTCTTAGTTTTGTGCATGCGAAATACAGTGATAAGCATAACTTTTCTACCATGGGGTATCTGATTTCGGTATTTAGAAGCCGTCGGCTTAAATAGAATATAGTATATTCTTTGCCATCGGCTTCCTGTGTTAAAACTGCTCCTATTGTCTCCTCCTCAGCCGATATGTATAACCTAAAGGGTAAGCCCTTTATTGGCGCGATCAACACCGGAGGTTTCATTAGATACTCTTTTATATCCTCAAAGGCTTTATGTTGATCGGCTCCCCACATAAACTCTTGGTTATCTTTTAGTTTAAGCAATGGGGTAAAGGCGCGAATTCGGCCGGACAAATTTGAAATAAAGCGTCGCAGATAATTGATTTTTCCGATCAATATCTGTAGCTCTTTCTTATTTGTCGGCGGTTTAGTATCGGCTATTGCTTTTACTTTTGCCTGGTTTACTTCAATCCCTTTTTCATGTACCGTGAATCCGAGGAATTGCCCAGCCGATACTCCGAAGGCGCACTTGAGCGGATTCATTTTCAGCCCATGTGCCCTCGTGCTTTCAAACATTTTTTCTAAATCGGCCAAATGCTGCCAATCTTCTTTTGATTTTACGACGACGTCGTCAATGTAAATTTCCACAATATGGCCGATTAGATCATGGAAGATATGGTTCATAGCACGTTGGTAAGTAGCCCCTGCGTTTTTCAAGCCGAATGTCATGACGGTCCATTCGTAAAGTCCCAAAGCCCCTGTGCACCTGAAGGCCGTTTTGGGTATATCGATTTCGGCCATAAGTATTTGATTGTACCCGGCGTTCCCATCTAAGAAGCTTATGATTTTGTTTCCAGATGCAGCGTCGATAAGCATATCGGCTATTGGCATCGGATACTCATCTTTTGGTGTGGCTTTGTTTAAATCTCTGAAGTCTACACATACCTAGAGCTTACCATTTTTCTTTTTCACGAGAACGATATTTGAGACCCACTCTGCATATCGGCAGGGCCGAATAAACTTGGCCTCTAATAATCGCTATACTTCCTCTTTTATAGCATCATATAATGTAGGATTAAACCGCCTTGGATATTGTTTAAATGGCCGATATCCAGCTTTTATGGGTAGCCGGTGTTCAACGAGCTGTCGGCTTAATCCTGGCATCTCGTAGTATTCCCACGCGAAGCAATCTCTGTATTTTTTAAACATCTCGACCAACTTTGTTTTATAGTTCGGGTTTAATTTAGCGCTTACAAAAGTTGGTCTTTTCCTATACCCTTCTCCAATATTGACTTCTTCAAGCTCATCGGCAGAGGTGAAGCCTTGTCCTCGTCTCTCCTCCTCAAAATCTTCAACTGCTTCTTCATAATTTTCTTGCCGATAGCTCCTTGCTTTTTCTTGCAACTTCTTTACTGTTTCGGACTCCATCTCCTAATGACTTCATTCGTCCGATCGAATGTATTTGGTTTGACACTGATCGGCGTCAATCCAGACTTCTCAACGCAGATGAAATCACAGTTATCCAAGCTCGTCCCTGATATACACTCGGCTTCTTCGTGCGGCCAATTTGTGTCAGGGCTGGCCATGGCGACGTGAGCCGATGTGTCGGCTGATACAACTTCCACTTTGTCATCATTCCATTGTACAAGTTTTTGATGCATAGTCGACGGAATGCATCAATTGGCATGAATCCAATCTTGTCCAAGAAGCACACTGTAATTGCCCTTGGCTTCAATAACAAAGAATGCAGTCGGCAGTGTCTTGTTACCGACTGTTAGTTCAGCCATCATCACTCCTTTTGCTTCGGTAGGGTCTCCGGTAAAATCATTCAAAACCATGTTGGTTTTGATCAAGTCTTCATTGGCTTTTCCTAGCTTCTTGAAGGTGCTGAAAGGCATCAGGTTTACTATTGCACCTCCATCGACCAACATCCTTGATATTGGTCAGCCATTGATATGTCCCTTGAGGTACAACGGCTTTAGATGCCGATGGGGATCCTATGGTTTTTCAAATACAACATCTTGAGCGCTGAGACACAATTGAGCGAATACCTCTTTGGTCGGCTCATCCACAGTTTTGAACTCCGCGGGCAATGTGAACACCATGTTGATGTCCATCGGTGGTGTACCATCTTGGATCATTGGAGACCCCAAATCGACCGACTGATCTGAATCGCTGTCGGCTTGTTCTTTTCTCTTCCATTCCTATTTTATAACTTGCACCGGTCGTAGCCTGTTGAAAATCCGATCCCTCTCTTTTTCTTCTTCTGTCGCTCTTTCTTCCTGTGTTTTTAGCCGCTGAAGTCGCCTGCGTTGCGATTTGCTAAGACCGGAAGGGCACCGTCTTGGCTTAGGTTCTATCGGCTTTCTGATTTTTCCAGCCAGATTGCTCATTTCACTGTTGGACTCCGTCTTGACTGTGTCATTGGAGGCCGATGTTTCTCGAGCTCGAGAAGACTCGCCTTGTTCTGGTATTGACAATCTTTCATGGACCGGCCTTTTGCCCTCCGTCCCTAGTCGATCGTGCACTAACCTAGACAACCTATCTTTAACCGATCGATTTGGCCGATGTTTAATTGGATGCTGCATGGGACATGATTGCACTGTAGGTAAAGTCATCCCTCTCTCCCAGCAGAATTGCCAAAAGGGACACTGCCGATGTTCCTCTTCTTCGGTTCGTGGCCAATGAGGGGAGTCTGACCGATGATATTTGCCTAGTCGATGAGTACTTGGTCGATGAGGGTAGTCTGGTCGTCGGGAGTTTTGTTTGTGACTTATCCTTTCGTATTTTTCCAACAGTTGCGAAAAAGTTCGCTTTGGCTTGAAGCTGGTTTTTCTTGGTGGGGTTCTTTCTGCTTTGTACCATCTTCCGACTTTTAAATCACCTTTTGGCTTTACTGTCCTCGAATTTTGGCCGTTTCGATCGGCTTCAATCTGTATTGAGCCGATGATGATTTGTACTTTCTCAGTTGGCTTAATGTCCTCTTTCATGGGTTCTTTCCCCTTTCGTGTACATTGGACCATGTTGATTTGGAAAGGATTCATGTCTATCTGCATAGCCGATTCTTCCGCGAACTTCAACCGCCCATCAGCGATAGCCGATTGAATCTGTTGGCGAAAAATGTTGCAATCATTAGTGTTATGCAAAACAGAATGATGCCACTTACAGTACCTTCGCTTTTTGATTTCATCGGCCGACGGAATAACATGCCCTTCTGGTAATTTTATAAGTTTTTCTTGCAACAGTAAGTCAAATATCCTATCGCATTTTGATACATCGAAGGAATATTTAACCTCCATCTTATTCTTCGTCGGCTTGAGCCATGAGCAAACGAGTGGCTTTTTGGGGCCCTTAGCCCACTCGGCTATATTTACGTCTGTCTCATCTTCAGAAGTATCGCTTGCACTGTATTCCACCATGTTTACTTTAGCCTTATCATTACCATTTAGTCTAAATTTATCTTTAAATCCTTTGTTTTCTGCATATCAGCTTTCTTGTGCCGATACACGATGGAGCAGATGGCCTAGATCGGAGAACTCTTGTCCCACTAATTTTTCTTTTAACGGCGGGATTAGCCCTTGAAATGCCAGATCTGCTAATTGGTCATCGGGAAGCGTAATGCTGAAACATCTGTTCCGTACGTCCCTAAATCTCTTAATGTAGTCAGAGACCGATTCCCCGTATTTTTGTCGGACCGAACTGAGATCAGAGATTCTTAGTTCCATAGTCCCAGAGAACAAGTATTCATGGAATCGGCTTTCCAAATCGTTCCACAAGTGGACTGAATTCGGGGGTAGGTTTGTGAACCAGGTAAATGCTGCCCCTGATAAGGATAAGGGAAAGAGTCTGATTCTTAGCCCGTCGGACTGTGCTGCCTCGCGCGCATTGGGCCATGAATCGTCCGACGTGTTCGAGGGTAGTAACGGAATCATCCCCTGAAAATTTGGCAAAGTCTGGGATCCTGTAGTTATGGGGGCATGGTATCCGATCCATGTAATCGGGATACGGCTTCCTATAGCCGATTACCCTCCCTCTGGGCTGTAGGCCAAATTGTTCTCTTAATACTGCAGCAATTTGTTCCGCCCAATTAGCGTTGTCGGCTTGTGGTACAGCCTGACCTTGCTAGTTATCGTTATTCATACCCTGCCCCTCGAGTGCAAACTCGGGTCGATGTCCAAATCGCGTCCTAGGGGGCCTTGGTGCTTGATCATAATCGTGGTTCCTAACAGCCAATGTATCGGGTATAGGTGCGAAAGGTTCAACGTATGATACTACCCTATGTGGGGCTGGGTTTCTGGTCGCGATCCCTTGGAACTGTGGAACCTGGTCTGTTTCAATCGGCCTATAAGCCGATAGACCGTTCCCGCTAGGAGTGGGCACATTGGACGTACTTGGCATATTTATTTTTGCCCCATCGGTATGTCCATGGTAATGCGCCACTCCGCCCCTATGGGAGCTAGGCTTTAATACAGTAGGCTGGATCGGCATCGTGGGAGGTGTCGGAGCCGATGCACTTACCGTGCTGGTGCTGGGTGGTAGAGAGTATACTGGATACGTCGAGAGAGGCTGTAATGGATCTAACAGACTCCCAGACACAGCCAGCTCCTGAGCAATTGTTTTGACACTATTCTCTATCATCGGCTTCAACGTAGATACTAGAGTCGATGATTGGTTAATTAGTGCGTGATGCACAGATTGCTCAATCATACTTGATAGATCAGCTTGAGCAGGCGCATATCGGCTTACCGGGTCAGACGGTGAATCGCCGATAGGGTTGATTGTTGGAAGTGCAGCCTTTTGAGTAACACCTTCTCGTCGTGTTTTCTGGAAGCATTGCAACATCATCTCCTCTAATGCTGCCTTCCGATCTTCAATCTCCTTTCGCTGCTCGGGGGTTAAATCAGCCAATTTAGGCGCGATTATAGCATCCGTGTTGATGTCGGCGGTGACTGCGGGCTTATCAGTCGACGACATATCTGATTTTCTGGGTCCCACCGGGCATGCCAAAATATGTTCACGCTAAAAACGTGAAGCAAGGTCCCTAGCTACGAACATACGAGACAAACGCCGGGTTTGTAGAGCGTGACAGTCAATTTGACCTGCAATTGACAAGGCCAAGTTTTGTAAATCAAGCAAAGCCAATAAATCGATGCTTATCGGCTTAACACTAGTCGGCTAAAAGCCGATCAGGGGATAACTAGATCAACCAATTATGGCTAATCCGAAGATAAGGCGAAATCGGCTTTGAGAGGCGATGCGCAACAACACAAAGCAGATCAAGGGAGAGAATGCTACTAGTTCTTCATCATCATATTCCATTACTGCTTTGAGTGCTCTTAGTGATGAACAGCTAGATCAAATACCAGAAGATACACTTGCTCTTCTTTCCAAGCGTGTCAATGCAGCTTACATGAGATCAAGGGAGAGAAGAGGAGCCTCCATCCACTGCTACAACTGCGGCAAGGCAGGGCACATCCGTGCTAACTGTTTCAAGAACAAAGATAGAGAGGAGAAGGAGCAAAGCAACTCCTCCAAGTCCTTTCGGCCGAGAGAGAGCAAGGATAAAAATAAGCAACGGACGAAGAAGATGCTCAACAAAGTCTTCGCGGCAATTGGTCGCTTAGACTTAAGCGACATTGATGACTCAACTGAAGATGAGAAGGAAGCGAAGCTGAATGAGAAGGATTTCACCGGACTGTGCTTCATGGCAAAAGGGAACACTAGTGATTCTAGTGACAACGACAGCACCTCCAGCGACGGTGATGAGGTAATGCCTTCGTATGATGAGCTTTGTGAAGTTTTAGTCATATTGAGAAAGTCTTTAAGAAAATCTTCACTCAAAAATAAAAACTTAGAAAAAGATCTATCCATGCTAAAATCTGAAAACTTTGATCTTAGAAATTCAAATTCTGAAAATATTTGTGATACTTGCTTAGATCTCAAATTTGAAATTAAGTCTCTAAAAGAGGAACATGTGATTAAACTAGAATAAGTTTATGCCGAACAATTGAAAAATGAAAAACTTGTGAAAAATATTTGTTTCTCTACTGATAGTTTACATGATCAAATTGCTTGCTCTAAATGTTCAATTCTTGAGTTGAAATTAAAAGATGAAAATTGTAGAGTTACCCAATTAACAAATGACATGTTCACTCATGAAATTAACTCATGTTCAAATTGATGAAATGTAAAGCTAAAATTGACACTCCTTGTGATAATTGTTTAAATCTTGCTAAAAAGGTTGACTACTTGCAAGATTCTCTTTCTAGGTTCACTAAAGGGAAGAAAAATTTGAACATGATTTTAGATCAATCTAAAGTGAGCTCCAACAAACAGGGTTTAGGTTTTAACTCTTATGCTTCTACTATCATTAAACCTGTTGAGAGCAAAAATGTGAAAATTGATAATGAGCCTAAAAGAACTTTGTTTAAATCTGCCAAGACTCTATCTCCCACTATTTCAAGTGCAAAAGTTACTTCTAATGCCAAACCATATGTTAAGTACAATTGCACTCATTGTGGGAAAGATGGTCATTTGGTGAATTTCTGCTTTAGACTAGCCAAACAACAAAAAAGAAAGAACTAAGGCTAGGTCTAATTTCAGGCAGGCACGCTTTGTTTCTCAAAGATGTGCCTAGGGTGATGCAAACACCTTTTGTTGGTAAGAACACGGAAAAGACAAATCTATCTTTGTGCATAAGAATGCTCGTGTTGTGCCTCTTGTTGTGCGTCGTGTGTCTCGATCGATTCCTAAACATCTTATTTCTAACCCCATGCATCTGAGACCTCTACACTTTCTGCTTCTATGTAGGCTTCTCACGCGAGGAAGGAGAACATATGGCTAGTGGATTCCGGATGCTCACGCCACATGTCCGATGATAAGAATTGGTTCTCCTCCTTCACTCATGCATCTCGTGCTAAAAGTGTTATTTTTCAAGATGCTTCTTCCACCTCTGTTTTCGCAAAAGGCACTAGTCCAAATAGTGCAGGTACAAGTGCATATGTTCAGGGGGAGAGTATCTTTGTTGATGAAGATGATGATGATGCTGTTGAGGATGAGATAATTGGAGTTTGCTGTGTGCTTGTGTGCTCGTTTTCAAGCTTCCCCGCGTGCTTCACATCGACAAGCTATCAAGAGAATTTTAAGGTATCTCCGTGGTACTCAAGATTTTGGCATTTGGCTTTCTGCTTCCTCATGCATTAGTTGAAGAGCTTTCTCTGATGCTGAATTTGGAGGATGTAGAATTGATAGAAAAAGTACATCTGGTTCATGCCACTTCTTGAGTAATTCTCTTTCTTGGACACATTGATGTTCGATATTATTTTCTTAGAGATCATGTTGAAAAAGGAGCTATTGAACTGAAATTTGTTGATTCGGGTGCTCAACTTGCTGATATTTTCACAAAACCGCTTGATTCTTCTCGTTTTGCTTTCTTACGAGGTGAACTTGGGATCATTCATCCCCATGGGTTGATTTGAGGGGGAGTCTTGAGTTTATCTCTTTTTGGGTTACTTGACTTTGGTTCCTACAAGTGATTTTTTTTATAAGTGGTATTTTAACTTTACACCTCAAGTAAAATCCCCTGTTTACATTGCATCATGTAGTACAAAGCTTTGGTGATTATTCTTGTGTATATAGCCAAGTTAATGCTCAATGCTTTACTTATCACTAAAAGGCTAAAATAATTCAATTTGAGATGCTTTTCGAGAATATTTTGGCTCTTGCTCATTATGGTATTGCATTTTGAAATATGCTTAAAAGTTTCTTGTCATCTGTTGAAAGGCTAGAGCTGATTAGAAACTATGTGTGAGCTTTTTTGTTGGACTTCAAATGATCATTATGAGTCTCAAGCAAAATCAGTGTTTTAATGTTAAAAGCAAGTTGAAAAAGATGCAAGCAAAAGCTACTTGGCTAAACACAAGTTTAGTACAATGTGCAGCTTCCTTGCCAGGGATTTAAATGCAAAAGATGCAAAAAAAGGCTACTTGTCTAAACAAAAGTTCAGAACAATGTGAAGCCACTTGCAAATTTAAATTGAGAAAGATACAAGAAAGAACTACCTACTCATACACAAGTATGGGCTAGTGTGCAGTTACTTGTCATCTCTGTTGATCACAAAGCAAAATTGTTAAACTTGCTAAAAGAGAAAAAGGAAATTCAAATGGTTGAAAAAGCCTTGAGACAAATATTAGTGAATTTGAAAGTCTCTCTATGCTCATGATAGATTTCTTTTTCGCTTTGGCAAAATCAGTTTATGACATTTTACTTGTTTTCTCTAATTTGCTTATGCAATAACTATTCTATGTGTTAGAGCCTCCATATTCTCACAATTTGCTTTCTCATTGGATAAATTGATACAAAATGAGAAAGTTCTCCTAAAAACTCTCAAAATGCTTTACTTTGATTATATACCTTGAATATACTTCAAAGCTTGAGATACTGCATTCATTAAGGGGGAGTTTTGAGATCTTGATGACTATTTTGTCAAAAAGGGGGAGAACAAGTCGAGGAGGTTTTTGAATTGGGATTTTTTTGGTCTTTTGGTTCTTGCTCAATCTCTTGTCAAATCTTATATTGTGTTTTGTCAAATTACTCATCAAGGGGGAGATTGAAGGATCGTTATTTTTGATCCATTTGATTTTGATGATGAGTATTTGAAAAAGATTTGAAACCAGTTTGATATTTCGACAAGATTTATTTTTTGGTTTCTTTATTTGAAAAGATCTGAAATCAGTTTGATTATTTGAAAAGCTTTTTGATTTTTGCAAAGGTTTTGGTTCGTGTTTTGAAATCGTGTTCTTAGAATATTTAATGCAATGCACTCCTGTGAGTGGTTGCATGGTTTAATGTAAGTCAAGTCGCGGATTTGTGTTCGGAATCGTTTTGTGGTTTGTTCATGTGCAGGTATTGCTCGAGGGCGAATGTGGTCGATGACGGACCGAACTAGGTTCATGGAGGAACCGAGGTTCGACTAGGTTCAGGGGAACTGAGGTCTTGGTGGTCAAAGATGTCATGCGGGACGTTCAGGCTAAGAGAATGGTGCACATGAAGAATGGTTAGTCACGTGAGAATGGCAGGAGGTCATTCGCGTGCAAAGTGTTAGTCACGTGAGTATGGTAGGGTTGCCATACGCGTGCAAGAGTTGTACTCGGCCAGGTTGGGCCAAGAGGAGTTGTGTTGAATACATACTCTTTCTAGGATTAGGAGTGGGACTCCTTCTAGGATTAGGACTAGGAATTGTATTCATGACTCCTTGTGTTTTGCTCCTTTAAATAGGAGGGGTTGTCTCCTGTTGAAGGGCATCAAGCTTTGAGCAAGCTTTAGGGTTGTACTCTTTTGTTTGGAGTACTTTAGACAAAAGAAAGGAGAAATAAAGATCAAGTTCTTCAAATCTTTCGGCGAGCTACAATTCTAGTTAGATCTATTCTCGTCATCTTCTATCACAGCAAGCTTGCGAGGTTCATAACTTTTAATCTGTAAGTCCGATCGAGCTGATTCTTTTTGGGTTCGATTCATATTGGAATCTAGTTTCTTGTGTCCAAATTTTAGATCGTTCCGACGATTGGATCTCCGGGAATTCGCGTTTTACCGAACCTCTATCATTATGTTTTTGTCGAATACGAGGCAATTATTTGGTTCTGTTTTGGGGTGAACTTTTAGTAGATCAAGAATTTGGTTTTAGCTTCCGCACAATCATTCACCCCCCTCTGATTGCTATATTCATGTCTTTCGATCCTACACTGGGTAAAATCGGTCAAGATCAACAATCGGCGATTCACGACTTCATTGATCTCGTCGACTTACAAAGAGATGACTGCAAAACTAAAACAACGAAAAACTGAAGTAAATGTGTGTGTTGTGTTGGATTGTCCCTCTTTCCTCATGGTCCGTCCCCTTTTATATCGCTCTAGCCGATCCGAGTCCATCCTGGATACGGCAACCAAACCCGTATCGGTTTCGAATCAAACTCTCAACCGAATCCATGTTGGTTACGGGATGTTAATCAAATTTTAACCGTATTGTGCCTTTTATTCCAAATTGGGTCGATATTATCCACACATGCCAAAATTTGGTGCAAACAGTTGGATTAGATAGGATCGGAAGCATCGATTCGAAAATGGCGATGGGCAGGAAGACGATCTCATGCTCAATGACGGATTCAACGGAGAGGCTCCATCAGGCTAGAGCCTACCTCTTTAGCCCGAGTTCGCCATAGCCTCTAAGAAGCAGTGGTAGAGCTAAAAAGAATTGGACCTTTGTTGGTTGCTACCCTTTGCTACCAAAGCTCACAAGCCCAAGTGCCTAACAACTGCTAAGAAGCTCACAGATCCAATCCATCTCCATATCTCCCCTTCTCCAAATCCTCAATCATATCTTCAAATCAATTAGAACATATCTACAGAGAGAAGCCTAGTACCTGGCAGGTGGTGGTGGCGGTTTGTGCGTGGCTGTGAGGACTAAGGAGGCGCGAGCGCGACGACGAGCCGCCAACACCGACAGCCAAGCTGCAGTTTGCGCGAAGCTCTGGGTCTCATCGTAGGAGCCCTGCGACGGCAAGTGCTCATCGGCGTCAAAGACTGGAGTGGAGAACGATGACTTGAGGAGGCCAAGAGATGGAGACTTCAGACTTGCTCGGCGGGTGGAGATTGGAAGGTAGAGTTCGTGGCCGGTGGCTTTGTGCTTTCTGGAGAAGACGACTCAGAGTCTCGAACCAACTGACCAAGCCAAGTTGTAGGATCGAGGATGAACCTAGTGGGGGGTGAATAGGCTTTTTAAATAATTTTTAGCACTAAAAGGTTCTAAACAACCTTAAAATAGAATTCACAAAGTTAGTAGAAGATAAAACTTAGTTTTTGACAAGGAAGGCCTAAAATATCTAGGCTCTGCTAGTGCAAAGTAAAAAAGCAGAACAAGTAGGGATCAACAAGCAAGAGAAATAAACCGGCAAAGTAAATACAGAAAGGAAATTTGAAGGAGACACAGTAATTTTTCACCAATGTTTAGAGAAAATCTCCTACGTCCCCATTAGAGCACTTCACCAGAAGTTATGCTCCACCAATAGCTATTCTCAATAGCTTTGGTATCCACTAGGTGACTATTTCACCACTCTAGTGAGGTGAGCCCCGAACCTTTCACAATCTGTGGTGACCTTCCATAAACACTTTGGACATGTCGCACCAAATCAACTCCCAAGCCGTCTAAGAACACTAAGTTTCAAGAGTAACAGACTATTCACAAGTCCTAATCTTTGGTTCACTAGCTCAACACAGGCTAGACTAAGTTTGAAGCAAAATCACTTTGGAATTTTGATCAAACAGTGAAGTTCAGTCTCTTTGAAAGCTTTTGAGCTCAAGAATGCTAAAATGTCAAAGAGATGCAAAAATTCTTCTAAAAGAAGGTCCTGGCACAGCTTATATAGCCCTTGAAACAGAAATAACTGTTACAGGAATTTACTAGCCGTTGGACTTTGTTAGAATGGCAAAATAAATTAATCCAATGTGTCACGGACTTAGATTACAAAGATTTGCAATATGATCAAGGCACGACGGACCAATTTCTGAAAAAGTCCCATTTGCGCTGGACCAAAAACTTGGTCAATCGTAAAACATAATGAATCAATGTTTGCGCCGGACCAAAAAGGTTGGTCCGGCGTACACATGCTTTTAGCAAAAGTTAGTCCGTCGTGAAACAATCAAAGCATCAATTTGCGCAGGACCGAAAAACATGGTCCGATGTAAAAGGTAAACTTACTGGAAGTTTATCGATTGAACCAACTGAATATCAAAGGACTTCCAGAGAGTATTGTATTTGCGTCGAACCGAAAAACTTGGTCTGGTGATCAACTAAAAAAACACGGCCCGGCGTGAATGGCTCACGCTTGGTTTGATGCTTGACTGAAATGATCTCGGCGCTAGACTGAACAAACTGGTCCGGCGTAGATTATATAAGCTCAATGTAAGACTTTGAGTGAGAATTTCAGTGCCGAACTGAAAAAGTCGGTCCAGCGTGAATGGTTTTTAGTCTTATTGAATGAAGGACTTTGGACTCTGAGGGAAAAGAATGAAGTGACCTTTACTCCAAGTAATTTTGACAAATTTGACCTAGGAACCAAGGTACTTACTTGTGCATAATCCATCTTAATAGTACGGCTAAACCAAAATAATCCTAGCTATATGACTTGAACCATCTTTCAAGCCAAGACTAGAAATAAGAATCCTTAGCCTTTATTCTTCAGTCATGAAAGTCTTCAAAACACCAAGAGTACTTTACTTGATCATCAACACCAAAATCATATAAAGCATATTTAAAGAATTGAGAGGCCTAGATGCTTTCACCAAGTAATAGTAGCCAACTAGCCAACCAAGGGAAGAGGCTAAAGAGGTGAATTGAATACGGAAAATTGTGCATTGAGTTGAATTGAACCGACCAGTCGACCAGTGCTGCACTGTTGCTCACTTGATTAGCTGTGCTACTGTCGACAGGCATTTTCCGGTTGCTCTGCTACTGAGTTGTCACTTGCTGGTAATTCATTTGTTTAGCTCTACTGAATACTTTTTTAAGTCTTCCAATTAGGCGATCAGTGAATAACTGAATAGTGATTAATCCTGATTAATGAATAGTATTAGTTACTGAATAGTCAATTTACAATACACTCAAATACTCAATAAGTCAATTTACTATTTTAAATTATATATAGTTGTATACTTGTAACCCACATTTACACTTGTGTAATATATTTGTTAGTAGATTTACAACAATAAAAAACGAACTTTGCGTAACTATTTCACAAATAATTCAAGAATACTCCTCCAATCGATGAGAACACAACTCAACCAAAGAGGCTTCGACTAGAATTTAATCCAAATGAAATTATCACCGATCCAACACGTCGTATGCCAATAGAAGATTATGCCAATGAAATTAGAGATGAAGTGAGGAGGGCATATTTGTCGAATGGTCCAACTCGGCCAATTGGGCATGCCTTTCCAAAGACATTAGATGGAAAATCTGGAGATCCTTTCAAGCACAATGGTTTAATAAGTTTGATTGGTTAGAATATAGCATGGAAAAAGATGCCGTATTTTGTTTCTACTGTTTTCTTTTCAAGAAATCATCACAAACCCACACATTTGGGAATGATGTATTTACAAAAGTTGGATTTTTCTCGTTGGAAGACTGTTTTAGATGCTTTCAATAAACATGTTAGTGGTCCAAATAATTTTCACAATATTGCAAGGGGTGAATGTGAAGACTTCAAAAATCAACGATCTAGTGTATCTAGTAAACTGAATACTTACACTAAGGAGGCTAAAATTGCATATAAAATTCGTTTGACTGCATCTTTAGATTGTGCAAGATATCTCATAGCATAAGGTAAAGCTTTTCGTGGACACGATGAATCATCTACTTCCATTAACAAGGGCAATTTCAAAGAGTTATTAGATTGGTATAAAGATAAAAAGGAGGAAGTGAATAAGGCATTTGATAAGGTAGCGAATGACTGGCTCAATGACTTGATGGTATGCTACACTGAGCGAGAGATATTTACCAGCATTGATGATGCTAGAATAATAAAACTCATAAAATGAATTTGCCTCGTGAATCAAGCTAGCGCCTTAGTGGTATATTGTTTTTTATTTTGATTGTTTATAATTATTTACAATTTACTATTTATCACTAATTTTGCACATTTGGATATACATATCGCTTTGGACATGTATTAATGTGTTTTTGGATGTCTTTCCATTTGAGGTACCTTCTTTCACTGTATTTTTGCTTTCTTACTATGTTTCTCTTTTATTCATGTATTAATTTCAGACTTTTAGCTGCATAGTACTATATTTAGTGTATTTATCAATTGAGTGTAGTACTTTAAGCTTACCCTCTATTTTTATTCTGAATTTGCTACTGCTCGTGTTCCTCCCAAGGTTTCAAATATCGTTTTCGGTATATATCTCGGAGGTCGCCGAAATCCGAAATTTCGGCGAGATTTCAGAATTTCGGACAAAATTCCGACGAAATCTAAAAACCAAATTTCAAATCCGGTTTTTTTTCAATCGGGATTTTCGAGATTTCGGCCAAAAACACCGAGATTTCGGCCAAAATCACCGAGATTTCGGCCAAACTACCGAGATCTCGGCCTAAAATCATTGAGGGTTCAAAAAAGAGTATTTGTGGCGGTTTTTAAGAAAAACCGCCACTGATAATATTATCTGTGGCGGTTTTTAAGAAAACCGTCGCTGATAATATTATCAGTGGCGGTTCTAGCAAAAAACCGCCACAGATAATATTATCAGTGGCGTTTTTGGCTAGAACCGCCATCGATAATATTATCTCGTGGCGTTTTTGGATAGAACACATCGATAATATTATCGATGTTTTTGGCTAGAACCGCCACTAATAATATTTTGAATTTTTTTTATTTTTTTTTATCCGGTCGAGATTTAAGATCTCGGAGGGGTCCGAAATCCAAAATCTCGGCGAAATTTCCGAAATTTCGCCGAGATTTTAAACCTTGGTTCCTCCTCTGTAGTCGTGCTGCTGCTGTTGTCTCGGTGGAGGCGAGAAACTGGGGCGCCAGCGCCACCATCCTCTCCATCAGGCTCCCCGACAAGAACGGTCAGTGCTACTGCTTAACAGATTCATTGATTCATTCATTGGTCGATGGCAATTATGAAGGATCGAGCGCTCCAGAGAGGGGTAAATTGATGTAAACTAATATCTAAACTTATTTTTTATTTTTATTAATCCTAGAAATTAATAAAATAAAATAAAAATATGTAAATCAAACTAGAGTATTAAATCTGCTGAAATAAATAACATTGAATTAATCAAGCAATTTATAAAATAGGAACTCACATCAATTGATTAAATCAAACACATGGTCAATATATGAGTTCCAATGAAAGCCTTCTTCTCCCTTTTGTCTCGCTCGTGTTTCACATGTGACACTACAACGCGAAACAGGAGCTTCTAGTACTGTAGTGTGACACTGTAGATCGAATACGGTAGCGTCGAGAACTGTAGATCACATTACTTTTTTCTCGCTCCTGCTTTGCCGTCAGACAACCCTGCTCTTCTATTTTTTCCTTGCGGCGCCATTTTCCTTTTCTTTTCTTCAACTTGTTTTCAGTCAGCAATGTCGCTTCATGTTATAGCCAAACTAATTAAACCCTAATCTTATCTCTAAACAAATATATACATGCATATCCACTTGGCCCAAATACACAGAGCCCAATACATATACATATAGCCCAAAACTCACACATGCACGCTGAGCACAAAAGCAAACCTCCATGGCTTAGCTCCACTTACCAAGAAGAGGAAGCAAGGGAGGAGAGGCTTGCCCGGCTGCTTGGGGAGGGAGGAGGGGCGCCGGCCTGGGGAGGGCAGGGCGTTGCCGGCCTAAGGGCAGGGGTCAGGGCGTCCTGCTGCTGCTGCTGGCTTTGGACGTGAGCCAAAGGGGGAGGAGAAACCGGGAGTGGTGAGGGAGCTGTCAGGTGGGAGAAAAAAGAAAGGAGTAGGGGCTGGTTAGGTGGTGGGGTGGGAGGAAAAAGAAAAGAATGGTAGGTGATTCTCTCCCACACAAGACTAAAATTGTCAACCCCTGCAGATCACAAGTGGTCCAACATACACCCAGACTAGAAATTCCAAAACTTGGAGAAGATCCCGTAATATTACAAACCATTCCAAATAGGGCCTTGACTTTGCTTTGCTAGTAGACAAGGGAAACTTTGCTAGTGGAGGAGAGCCAATTTCAAAATTAAGGAACTCCTTGCTCATGTTACCCAGGAGCCAGTAACAAAATCATATCTTTTGCTAAGTAAGGCTAGACAAGAATGAGAAAGAGATCCAAACATACATGAAGTTTCCATGCCTTAGGAGAGGAAGTAGTTTCTTCTCCCATGCATGCAGATTGCATAAGACCAACTTGAAAGTGCATCTAGGCCCCTAAGTGTGTTTTGGATGATTAATGACAAACGATTAAGGGACTAATGGGTTCAATAAGTTAATGAACAGGTGAAAGTCCCAAAGCAAAAGTATCTACGGACATTGGTGACCCTCAAAAAGTAGAAGAAAGAAAAAATGGTGTAATCTCGGTGTGATTTACATTTACTGTTGAGTCAATAGATATGTCATACTATTAAGAGGGATGCAACGTAGTTGATCTAGGATACGTCTCTATGCTCAAATGAATGCTCGCTCAATTTTTTGAGAGACACGAGTCACAACACACACACCGAGTAGTTTCTTTCTTTGTCCAGATTGTATGTTCCGATCATTAATCGGATGTTCTGATCCATCGGATTTTCCGGTGTGAGTGTTTAGGGTACTCTTTGGATACATCGGACATTCCGATGTATAGATCGGATGTTTCGATGAGGACTTGGAAGTTTTTTTTAGGGCTCTCAGTTATAGGTGCTCTCTGGACAGATTGGATAGTCTGATTATTAGTATCGGATGTTTCGATCAGTGTAGACTCTAAAAGGGGTGCTTTCTGGATAGATCGGATGTTCCGATCTGTGTATCAGATGTTCCGATCATGACTTAGAAACTTTTCAAAAAGGTTTTTCAAAAGTAACTCTCTGGACACATCGGACATTCCGATCGTAAAAATTGGATGTTCAGATGTGTGTTGTTTCGACCGTTGGAGTTAGTTGTTTCCTAGAAGTTTAGTCATATCGAATGTTCCGATGTTAAGATCGGAAGTTCCGATATGTGGTTGAGGGGAGGCATAACGGCTAGTTTTTGCCTCACCCTATAAATACCTTTCCACCTCCTCATTAATGAGGTTACCCTTTTGGCTGGCTATTGAGTGCATTCAATACACATTCTTATTGCCACTTCTTCACCTCCTCTTGATCTTAGTGATCTTTTTGTGAGTGAGGTGTGAAGAAGAGATTTAGCGCTAATAGCAAAAGAGTGAGACACTCATCGTGAGCACTAGGATTCATCTCCAAGATCGAATTTTTGTTGCATTTATTACTCTTGGAGGTTGAGAACTCCTAGACGGCTAGGAGTTGCTCACGAGCACCCAAAGATTGTGGTGTGCCGTGAGAAAGTTTGTAAAGATCGGATTTCGCCTCCGAAAGGGAAGAAATCAAAAGTGAAGCCAAACCTCAAGCATGACCAGGGTTTGGGAGGGAAGGGTTGGAAGAGACCCGGCTCTTAGTGAGCTTCCTCAACGGAGTCGTAGGATCCCCTCAAGGATCCGAACTTCGGGAACAAATTCTCCGTGTCTCCCTTCTTGGTTATCTCTTTTGTTTATACAATTTGTTTTATCTTAGTTGCTAGCCCTGTTGAAATTGTGGGTTTCTACTTGTACTAGCATTGTGTAGGAACCAAATTGCTTGTATTGATTCATTTCGCTTAGATTCTTTCTACGCTCAAGACTGATCGGATACTCTGACTGTATCATCGGAAGTTCCGATTTGGAATCGGAAGTTCTGATCATCCCCTCGGATCTTTCGATCTGTTTTCCACTGCTACTAATTCAATTTAGGCCCTGTTTGGTACAGTTCCAGATTCTAGTAGAAACGGAAACGGTTTCAGATTCTTGGTAGAAACGTTTCAGGTAGAATCAGAATTACTGTCTGGAAACCGTTTGGCTAGCTGTCTGGATTCTATGAATCGGCGTGGAACGGAGTTGAGGGTGATTCGGCCCTGGCGTAGAAAAAGAAGAAACGTTCTGAGGAGAATCGTTCCGAGCTTTAGCCCTTTTTGTTGAGTTTCTCCTAGATTCTAGTAGAAACGACCCAGTTCCAAGTTGCCAAACGGGGCCTTAGTTTCAAAACACCTATTCACTCCCCTCTTGGTGGTTTGCTCATCTTTCACAACTACTAAAAACACAACCATATTTAGAGATGGAAAGTTTGAGGTATGCCACTACTTACTACATGTTTTAGAGATACATCACTCCTTATTTGCTTTTTTGAAATAAACCACTACAAACTAAGCTAGCTACATCTTACCAAGCTAGATCTAAACAATCTTCAGATCTCTCATTACCATGCTAGATCTTGAATATAATGCATTTAGAACCAATTACTAACCTTAGATCACAAGAACAAATGAATCTACAATCACCCCTTGAAATCAACGGTCTCCTTTCAACAGATCACCTCACAACCGCATCCACCTCAAAGTTAGATCCCAAAACCCTAAAAACACTAAGTGGGTAGGGGGCTCTGTATTATACATATTAATAGGAGAGATCACAAATGGTTTCTGGCTAAAACTATTTGTGATGTCTATTGTAGACATCACTAACAGTTTTAGCCACCAACCGTATGTGATGTGAATGCTAAAACTGTCAGTGATGTCTATTCATATCATTATTTACGGTTTTAGTATAAAACCGTTAATGATAGCAATTCACATCATTGATAGTTGGTGGCTAAAACCGTTAGTAATGTCTATTCATGTTATCATTGATGATTTTAGTATAAAATTGTCAGTGATAGCAATTCACATCACTGATAGTTGGTGGCTAAAATCATCAGTAATGACATCAAGAGATATCACTAAAGGTTTTAGCTACCAACTACTAAAACCATCAGTGATAGTAATTCACATCACTAATTGTTGGTTCTTAAAATTATCAGTGATGACATTAAGAGATATCACTTAGGGTTATTCTAAAATTGTTTGTAATTATATTTAACACAAACAGTTTTTTAAAACCATATGTAATAAAACGTCTAATATAAATTTTTCAATAGAAGTGAGCACCACCACTCGCACCGAGAAACCGCGCCTAGAGAAAAGGCAACCAATGAAGGAGCAGAAGTTAATATGCTTGCTTGCTTTGCTTG
Organism: Rhipidocladum racemiflorum; assembly: GCA_036346355.1. Classification (NCBI taxonomy): domain Eukaryota; kingdom Viridiplantae; phylum Streptophyta; class Magnoliopsida; order Poales; family Poaceae; genus Rhipidocladum; species Rhipidocladum racemiflorum. Next base: position 34,069,411 of record CM070580.1, on the reverse strand, counting down.
TAGCTATGAGTGGTCTTTAAGTTGGGGAAAGGAGGAGAACAAGATGTTAGTCTTCACCGCAGTTGGCAATGTTAGGGCCTGTTTGGCAACAAGGTTTTGCAAAACCATAGTTTTACAAAACCATGGTTTGGGAATTGTCTTGGCATAAAAAACATGGTTTTACCAAACCTAATTGAAACCATGGTTTTTCTTGGAACTCCCAACTGTTTGGCTACAAAGTTTTTGGTTGACATTTTCAAAGTTTTTGAGTTGTTTTGGCGCCATTGCTCAGAAAAATTTGCACAAGACCAAAGTTTCCAAAACAGAGAAAAAACCAAGGTTTTGTGAAAACCATAGTTTTTAAAACAGAGTTTTTTGAAGGGCTACCAAACACCTCTTGGTTTCTAAAACAAAGTTTTTCTCCAAAACTATGGTTTTGTCTTGAAACTATGAAAAAACCTTGTTGCCAAACAGACCCTTAGTTTATGCCGCCCAGCCTCGCTGGTTGCCTCGCCTCCTAGGTTGCCCCCCACGCCATCGTGGGTCACCTATATGTCACTTCTATGGTGGTAGCGCCGCCGTGGGGATCAGGTTTGTGAACTGATGAATCGACTAAGTGCGACCAGGCAATGAAATCTCGCCAAGATTTCATGAAATCTTGGCAAAATTTTGGATTTCGGACTCCTCTGAGTTTCATAATCCCGGTGAAATTAAAAAAATCCTAAAAATATTTAAAGTGCTACAGTAATCTAAAATCTCGACGAGATCTCAGTAAATTTGACCGAGATTTGACCAAAACTTGACCGGATTGTATTCTTCACGTCGTTTTCCGTGTGGGACAGTCGGTATATCATAATTTCGACGAAATTAAAAACCTTAAAAACTCAAAGTGCGACAGTACCTAAAATTTTGTCGAGATCTCGTCATTTTGGACCAAAATTTCGGTATTTTGAACCGAAATCTCGAGAATTTCGATTAAAAAATTACCAGATTCAAAATTTTCTTTTTGTATTTTGTTCGGATTTTGTCCGAAATAACGAGATTTCGGCGAAATTTCGGATGTCAGAGGATGCCAAGATGAACCCTAAAACGAAATTTGAAATCTTGAGTGTGACTGCGATGGGTCAAGCCTTAGTTTGATTCAGCTGAGGGCATTTTGGTCTATACGAAAGTACAAAACCTTCTATGGAGTGTGTATTTGTCAAAAATACGCTGTAAACAACCGGACTAAACTGTGGCATATTTTGAGGAGACAAATAAGGAGTGCCATATCTCTAAAACAGTACTCCCTCCTCTGTCCAAAATGATAACCACTTTCAAAAGTACAGCGAACTGTCAATATTTTTTTAAATATTTAAATAGATACATAAAAAATATATGCGCAGAAAATTATTTTCATAATATTATACTTTTATTGAGTTATATAAATATATTATAATAGAAATTAATGGTAAAAGATATATTTTGGAGACTGTATCGATATTCAAAATGATAACTATTTGTGGTGAGTGGGAGTACTTATCTCAGAATTTCCCTCTAAAGAAAGCATTAGTTCCTATTCTCAAATGCCGTTATTTTACTGTGTAATACAATTATGTTATCTCTACTATTCTAAAGCAGCACTTGATGGCAATGGTTCGTTCTTCCCACGTCATTAATTACCACTTAATTGCCCTGCTTAATTGCCCTACGCAAGAAACGAAACGTTGCTTTAATTAGCCAGCTTTTGCAAGAAACGAAGCGTTAAAGATAGATGTTTGATTTTGTGAAATAATTTTTTTTATTTTTTAATCTTTATTTTTCGTTATCAATTTTGTTTTTCGTAGCAACGCACGAGCATGTAACTAGTGTTTGCTGTATGCACCAGTAGGCGGGTAGGCTTGATCTGACTATTCTTCTGAAATGCCAAATGTAGGAACTGGCAGCTAGCAGTGTAGAACACGTCAGTCCTAAGCTACATTACGAAAACTTGTCAGTCCCAGCCTCCAAGGGTTAACCAATCCGAAACCGAAAAAATCGATGGAAAACCAAAATTGAAAATTCGAAAATATCAAACCAAAAATCGCTGGAAAATCGTTAGAAACCGAAGAGTTTCAAAACCGAGCATTTGAACAAAAAACATTCAAAACAAATTTAAAAAAAACGAAAACCATTCGGTTTCCTCGAAAACCCATCGGTTTTATCGAAAAACCGATCGGTTTGCTCGAAAAACCGATCGGCGAGTTGAACATTTTGGGCGATCGGTTTTTTGAGCGGTTTTCGTCGGCTTTTTCGAAAAACCGCTCGGTTTTCACCGGTTTTCGATCGGTTTACATCGCATAAATTTTTTCAAATTTTTCAAATTATTTTTTTAATTGAACCGGTTTACCGACTGGTTTAGGATTTCGAACCGGCTCGATACGGTCGAAAACCGCGGTTTTCGAGCGGTTTTCGTCGGTTTTGTGAACCCTGGTCAGTCCTAACTCCTAAGCTACATTAGGAAAACTAGGTTGAGTATGCCGCCCATGTAAATTTTGATTTGAGATTTTTATTATAAAAATATATAATTTTGATTTTCTTGATGTGTTTTTTAAAATAATTGGTTGGTAAGAGTCATCGGCGAATTTGCATAAACACAAATCATTTGTGAAAAAACCCGCTAGAGGACATCTTCGTAAATTTACGAAAGTCAAAAACGTAATTTCAGTTTTCTCGGTAGTGTTTTTTTAAAAATTTGTTGGTTATGAGCTGTCGTCGAATTTGCAAAACCACAGGAAAGGACCTATCCAAAAACCGATGGAGGATTTGTTCACGAATATACAAAAATATAGGATCCTTTTTGCAAAATAATCGGTGAAAAGATCTAATTTTTTTTTTATATAATTTACAGATGGCCTTTTCAAAAAAAAACCGGGACACATGGATGATTGCTCGCCAATTTTACACGCTTTAAAAAGAAGTATATTCAATGGCAACCTATCCTTGGCCTGGCCCTAAAACAGGCCATACACAAAAGAGAGCGGATATGACACAGGGGATCTACTCATCCATCTCACAACAAATTTACTCCTATGGCAAGAAAATATGAATTCGCATTTTCTCCCTCCAATACGAATATAGATACCATGGATTTAAATTTGAATTCTATTTTTTCAAGATTAAGTATACCGAACGAATACCAGAGCAGTGCTGTACCAAGCCAAACCAACTGGAGCGGGCCATAGGTAAATAGAATCAAATGGACAATAGGAAAATAAATTTTATTGTTTGAAGAAGCGTTGGGCGATAGCGGCAAAGAAGGATTTAGCTTAAGATCATTAAAGTAACATGGGAAAGCATTCCTCGACTACCACAGATTTCAAATGTTCATCAGACGATAAACATAAAAGATCAAACAATCTTGGCAATGATCGATTGAAGAATTTAAACAACAATTTCAGACAACTCTCGGTGGCTAACGTTTGTTCCAACTCATGTAAAAAAATTAGGTCCTAATAAGACAATTGCCGCCAAAATTAGGTCCTAACAAAATCGAGAGCTATGCTCACTCTTCCTCCTCATCAGCATCACCACCGCCGCCATTGGAAGCCTTCTTCTGGTTCTTTCTCTTGACCCTTCCAGGCTCACCACCACCAAGTGGGCTGGTAAGCGAGAAATCAATGTGCTTCTCTGAATCAAGTCTCACCATGAATGAAGGAATGTTGACAAGCTGCCTCCCCACTCTGAACAAAGAGATTCTATTACATGAGACAATAAAGCTTTCAACATGCAACATAAATTAAATCCATTGAACATAAAACCATAACAAGTATATGAATATTGCAGGTTTGAAAAACTTTATCAATGCTTCAGTGTCGACGGAATCACCAAAAAAATTTATGAAAATAAAAAAAACAAGACACAGATACATCATATGTGAAGAGAATTAATGTGAGAATGCGACTAAATTTGAGAAGCTAGAACAACATTAGTCAGGAAATTGTTCAGATAAAACAGACACCAAGGTTTTGTTCACATTTAAGTCTCAGAGCAATTCAGATGCTTATAAAAACAGTCATCTAGTAAACCATGTACAAAATTAAGGTACTATTCAACAAACACAAAACTGACAGGTACATGATCCTGCAACTCCAGGAACAATTGTCGGCAAAATCATATTTCAGCTAAGAAAAAAGAACCCAGCATAATTACAGTTTGGGAAAAAAGTTTATCACGTAAAGAAATATTTAAAAGAGGCACTCAGAATGAAAAGGACATTTGGAGTCATTGGCCGTTTGACCTCAAAGATACATTAGCAAAATTAGTTCCCCATTGTGCCATCAAATATGCACAGCAACACAAAACTTTTTGATGTAGTGATAAATCCATTTCATGACTGTAATAAGTATGAACTGACAGGGAAATTGCAACCTACACGTCAAACAGAGATTAGGCAGTCTGTACAAATATAAATCCAACACACAAGAAACAAATGGAGTATACAGAAAAAGAAACTGAAGAGCCATCAGAGAAAATATGACTGCACCATTACACACTAAGTGTCTCAGACGACCGTCGTGAGTTGCACATGGTTTCTCATCACATGGCCCAAAATAAAAATAGGAGTTCAGTTTGCAACAACCCTCAAAACTGTAAAGCAATGAGCATATTAACAGAAAAGATAAATGCTAACTCAAAGTTCATTAATTGACAGTTTTACATACAACTATACATGTTCATCTGTGCATACATTTCAGGATTTTAGGCTATTCGAAAAGTGCATTACTAGTCATACCACAAGAACATAATTCTCCAGGAGAAGAAATATGAGTATTTATACCTTATGTGGCGTTGCCTGATAAGCACACGAGCATGATGGATGGATTTCGCCAAGCCATTTTTGAAGACAATGGTCTGTAGGCGGCGCTGCAGGAAGTTCTCGACAGTGAGCGCAAGCACGTAATCGAGCTTGTTCTGACCCTCGCCGAGGAGACCATAGCGGTTCATGCGGCGCAGAAGTGCCTCGCCCTCAAAGATACGGCGGGGATTCTTCTCATCAAGGGTGAGCAGCTCCCTTGCAGCATTACGGATGCGACTCAGGGCATACTGCACACGCCACAGCTCACGCTTGCACCTCAGGCCGTACTCACCCACCAGCTTCAGCTCAGCATCAAGACGCTCCTTCTCATACGGACGCCTTGGCTTCTTGAAAGTCTTACCATCTGTGTCACAGTAACATTTTTAAGTCAAAAGAAGCATATACGACCAACACATTATGGGCATCATCAAATGTACAAACACTTGAGCCCTTAAATAAAAGGCATATTCAAAAACAACGAACTTTGACTAGAGATTCCTTTAAACTGATAGCTACAGATTTTCTGATCATGGACGATAACTTCTATGATCTAACTTCCTACTAAGGAGATCAATCTGTCAATCTGAGTGTTCCTTTTCTTCCCATCTCAAAACAATTGACCCCGACCATTGCTGGATCAAACCCGAATACAAGAATTGTGGCTTCAAGATCTCCTCTGCAATGGTGATAACAAGCAACAGGACAAGCTAATCGACCAAAACTAAGCACTTACGCTGCCAAAAAGAACTACCCCTCTACAATCCCACGCGTTAATATGCCTAACCTATAGTGAAACTCCAAAATCTCGTGATGAACACGAAACACAAGGTTCCAGGTCAAAATACAGGACGGGATCTCGGGTTCCAGATTGAAATGTGCAACCAAGTAGGTCCACGAATATACACTAGCGCTCAAGATCAGATGCTTCCGGCATTATACTCTGGGGTGGAATGGGTCAAGGGGGTAGAGAGGCAGGGAGTCGCTTACAGTTGCGGTAGAAGCTGACGTGGACCATGGCTGACGCTGGCTCCGCCGCTCGCCGCCGGTTTCGGACGCCGCCGCCGCAAGACGGGTTGTGAGGTCGGGGAGGTAATGGAGGCGGCTAGAGTTGGCGGCGGAGTTCTTATAGAGGAGGGCGCTAGCTAAACCCTAACCCTAGAGCTTCGGGCTTACTGGGCCGAGCTCTTGTGGGCCTTTTAATGTGGGAATGGGCTATTATGTGGGCCTAGTGCTTCACATTTCTCCTCTTTTCCTTTTTCTCATCTCTGCTCCCTTCTTTTTTTTGTTCCCCTTCTCTTTTTTTGTGGTTTTGTTAATTCTGCGTGGGTCAATGCACTTCATTTGGGCCCTGTTTGGTACGGTTCTAGATTCTAGTAGAAACGGAAACAGTTCCAGATTCTTGATAGAAACGTTTCAGGTAGAATTAGAATCACTATCTGGAAACGGTTTGGTCGGTTCCAGATTCTAGTAGAAACGGGGTTGAGGGTGATTCAGTCACGGCGTGGAAAAAAAAAGAAACGTTCCGAGGAGAATCGTTCCGAGTTTTAGCCCGTTTGGCTGAGTTTCTCCCAGATTCTAGTAGAAACAGCTCGGTTCCAAGTTGTCAAACGGAGCCTTAGTAAGGTGCAAATATGCAGATGGATATGCAAGCACGGAATCATGTCAGTTTTTGCTTTTAATTATTAAGGACTTACTTTGCACGTGAGAGTTTTACATGAATTAGTATTATTTATGTTAGTGTTATGCTTTTGAGATAGTCATATATATGATTTTAGCATAACTATGTTTATGAATAATAATATGATTATTGGTTCTGTGACTTGCTCTTTACTTATTGATATAATTCTATAAATATCTCTAATCGGATATCGTCGTAGAGAACAAAGATGAATAGATCAGCATATGTACTGAGAGATGATCATGTTTCATAAATCATGGGATATAGAGATCATCAATACATTATGAATGCATGTTGAAAAACATGGCTTAGATAGACCCGCAATGGAACACTGCGAAAATGTTATATTCTTATGTGTCATCAGTGTATCTCATACATAGTGGATGTATGATCCTTAGACATGATATTGTCACATTCTCTACACGTGTAATAGTTTACCTTGGAGTTACCAAACACTATTTTCTAACCAGATAGTTATAAATGTTGCTTTTATATTTACTATGGAACATGCAGAGGGAAGTGAGCAGTCAAGTTGGAATTTGTCACTACAATGTAACGGAGATATATATCTAGGTCAATTGTGTGATATGATTAAGAAAGTGCATGGCCATGTCGTGATTGAGGAGTTAATCACAACTTATTAACATATCACGGATACGAGAAATAGATTGAATTGTCAAAGGATGAAATGCTTCCCGCCGTGAGTTCAATCTTCATATAGTTTGGCAAAAGGGTTATTACATAAGTACTTTTGAAAGGTTCTGTCCGATTTGATCATATGCGTTTGGGAGTTGGCATGCCCTGCAAGAAGCCGCTACAGACTATTGGATTAGAAATTTTTTTCTGAATCTATGTCCAAATGTACATGAACCTACAAGGTTACACATTTAACGAGCTAGGACGCATTAATTCAGATTGGATCCGTAATTAATGGACCTCGTGGGCTTAAAGCGCTGATGGATCCTGGCATAGGGTTTCATCGTGTGGCTATATAAGGAGAGAAGGGTGGACGTGCAACATTTTTGTCCAGAACCCTAACCTTCACCTCTCGTTGCCCCTGCTGAGCGATAAAGTGCTTGCACACTAACGCACAGTGTTCTATCCTTGGACGTTTGAACTGTTGTGATGACACTGCTGTGACTACGGCATGGAGAGGATGAACTGCTTCATCGACACGACGATCACTTCGTGGAGAGGATTATCCACTTCATCAGCGCGAGGGGTTGCGGTGAGGGAAGGACGATTTACTTCATCGACGTGATGACTGTGGCGTGAAGGATGATCCACTTCACCGAAAAAAGACAAAAGAAATGTTCTATCACACAATTATATTAAAATCCATTTTTACACCAGATTTTTTCACAAAAAAAACAAAAAATTGTCCCGCTCGATTTTACCAAAAAAAAGAAATTCGTTTACTTGATATTTTATTAAAGAGCCTCCAAAAAAATCCAAAGGAACATTTTTTTACACCCGAATTTTTCCATAAAAACAAAATAAATCCCGAAATTCATTTTATCACCTAATTATGTTAAAATTCATTTTTGGACTTGATTTTTTGTGTGTGCAAAAAACAGTTTTACTAACCGATTTTCCCCTAAAACAAAAAAAAACAATATCCATTTTATCACCTCGATTTTTATCGAAAAAAGGAAATTTGTTTCCTCAATATTTTACAAAAAATCTTCCAAAAATCCAAAAGAATTTTTACACCCAACTTTTCAAAAAAAATAAATAAATAAATCACAAAATTCACTTTATCAACCAATTATATTAAAATCTATTTTTGGTCCTGATTTTTCCCCAAAAAAACTCCCAAAAATTTTCACTGGCTGATTTTCCCCAAAACAAACAAAAAACAAAATCCATTTTGTCACCCGATTATATGAAAATCCATTTTTACGCTAGATTTTTTTGCAAAAAACAAAAAAATCCCAGAAAAGAAATTCATTTTCTTGACCAATTTTTGATACAAAAAGGGGGAATCCCTTTTTCACACATGGATCATCCGAAAAATCTAAAATTATGTTCATGTCCACTTTCTTAAAAAAACAAAATTGGAGCTTTCTTCAGTTACACTGAGATCTATTTTCTTGAGTTAGGGCGGCTTCAAAGCCGCTTTCAAGCACCACACCCCCAAGCCTGGTTGTCGGCCTCTTCCTCGGCACTCTGCCTCCTCCGCAACCTCCTCCCGATCTCGCCCCCTCCGATCCGGTAGAGGTCGCCCCGCCTCGTCCTCAACTGCTTCGGTCGAGGTTGTCCCGCCTCGTCCTCCTCCGCTCCGGTCGCTCGGTTGCCGGCCTCCTCCCTAACGCTTCCCGGTGCTCCTCCGCCTCCTGCCGATCGTCCTCCTCCTAGCCTCGTCTTGGTCCGCTCTGGCAACTCGATCGCCGGCCTCCTCCCCGACGCTCCGCCTCCTTCCGGTTGTCTCTTGCCACTCGGCCTGCTCCTCGGCGCTCCGCCTCCACTCGACCACCGCTTAGTCTCATCTTTGCTCGGTTGTTCCTCCAAAACCAAAGCTGCAGTAGCCAGTTTGTTAAACGACATATAAAAAAAACCACAACTACCAACAAACCAAAATCAACTTTACAGCCCAGCCGTAGCCCCAAACAATACCATTATCTGCAGGAAAAAATCGTATTTGATACAAGTTTGAACTCATAATTTCAAAACGATACAACATTTTGGCGTATTTACAAAAAACCCACCCTTGGCCGGTTGTTGGTACCCCATACAGGCATGGCCAGTTTTTGGGGACCCATACATGGGCATGGTCGGTTCCTAGGAACCCATACAAGGGCATGGCCAGTTCGTGGTACACCATTCATGCATGACCGGTTCTTGGGTTCCATACATGGCCATGGTCGGTTCCTGGGGACCCATACATGGCCATGGCTGGTTCCTGGGGTCCCATACAAGCATGTCACATTATGTTTTACTGGCCGAATACACTTTATTTTTTACTGGAATAATATACAAATTGTCACTCGCTTATACCAATATGAAAACATAATCGTTTATTTACAGAAATCGCAGTCATATCGGAAATTTGCAAATTCGTTTATTCTTCCCCGAAGCATGAAATACCGTCTAACATGTATTTGAAAAATCAAATTTCGATAAGTATAGTGCAATAACCCTAAGTATAGTCGACAACAACTCATGTTATGAATAGTTCAGCTTATTGAGACAGAAATAACGACATTGCAATGTAGAGGCCTTCTAGTGAACGACATAACCGCAACAACATAACATTACAGCATAGGAAATGTAGAAATAAGCGCTTGAAGTAAACATGCCTTAGGTGAAAGAAACAACAAGGGGCCTTCTGCTACACAACCGAGTGCGCCGGGGATATTTCCCCTTGCGCAACCCATCGGTGCCTGCCGCCCTGTCGGGACCTGAATTTGCAAATCCGGACCCTCTGTGTATTCAGCACTAGTCCAGGAACGCGCTAGTGCACACAGTCTTAACATTGGTAAATATCACAATCATACTCAACGAAATAATAAGATACTTTAATTATTTAACCAAGCTGGTTACTTGACCTTAAGGTCAAGTTACAAATATATGCCACGCAGGGCGAAAACTTAACAAAAGAGAAATAACAAAGAATGAATGTAAGATAACCCGTGGTGCCATCCAAGATACCACAGGCAACCTGATCGGCTCGCTCCTAGTTAGGCGCTTCCTCTTGGAGTTCCTCCTCCGAAGCTGGTGTAGACTCTTCTTCAACTGGTGTTGTATTGCGGCAAGGGTGAGTACTTGGTACTCAGCAAGTCATGCACAGAATGCAAACTAATATACTACATGCAGGGCTTAGTACAAAGGAATAGCTCAGGGCATAATTGCAGTAAAACAACATTTGACAAGTAGCATAAGTAGATTCGAAAGCAGTAGAAACAAGTATAAGATCAATAACTTTTCCAGGGATTAAATAAACATCTTTTCCAGCCCTAGTCCACATTTCCATCAACATCATTATTAAACCAAACCAATCCTTTCAAGTCCAAGTTATTTTCAAGAAAGTCTAACCCTTGACTGTAATTCCCGAGCGATGTCCAATGCCGCGGACACGGCTATTCGAATAGATTTTACACTCTGCAGAGGTTATGCACTTTACCCACAAGATACAGCCAAACACCACAAAGGCGAGTGTCCGTAACAAAGTCTTTCGGAAACTTCTAACAGCACAAGTGGGCCTCCCCGGTTATTGCACACTAACCCTTCCCTTAGCGAAGGTGAAGTTTAGGCCAATCAACCATTAGATGGGTACCTAGCTGCAGCCCCGGTATGCTCCCCCGTACAACTACACAAAAGGTATAGTTGACACCCCGAGGTCCCACAGGTACGTTATTAGTGACTTAATCAACTAGGTCCATCCCATTACAGACATCTTGTTGCACGTTTGACTCAGTTCAAAGGCTTGCAAGGTCAAGTCCTTAGGGTGACCAGGGCAAGACTACCCGAAGAACCAAATCAACGTTCCTGGTGCCACAACTGGCCCACCCGATCATTCTTGCCACATGCCCTGGTCGAAAACTATTTAGCAAATCCCCAGTTGTTTACCACGCACCACGTGCCATCAACAATCATAACACATGATACTTCTTTCAAAACATGTGCAGTATCTCATTAAGTCAAATTAGTATTTGATTGTCCAAAGCGTTTCACGTGGCAAGGCTAAGCATACTACATCGGTCTAACTACCTATGTTGGCAATTTTAATAATGTCCAACTAATAATCCACAACTAGGGTGACAAGGGTCATGTCACATTTTTAATTAACCAAGGTGTCATACAGCAAGTTGGCATGTATCTATTTTCCCAAAATTAAGTAGAGCATTCTCTAGTTAAACTAGCATGCAATAAATTAAATCAAAATAGGTTTCAAAATGGGATCAATATGGTCAAAGCATAACTTGCCTTCAAAGAGTACTTGTTCTTGGTCCTGAGCTGGCTCCTGGGTCAACACTTCACCTTCGAAACCTTCGGGCACTTCAACGTCTACTCGTAAAGCGTGCAAATAGCAATAAATAAATAAACAGTAGACAAAAAGTGTCCAAACATCCAAATAAAGTTTACAAACAGAGAGAGCATAATTTTATGAATTTTTAGAAACTGGAATCGTCAAATTTGGAGTTTAAATGCAAAAGTTATAACCGTTTAAAGTTTAAAAAAACATTAATTAAATAAAAATAGATAAATATTCATAATCAAAAATTAATTAAAATTCATATTTGAGTAGGTCTCATTTTTATGAAAATTTAGAAATTTGAATCACTCAAATCGGAGTTGAAACGCAAAAGTTATAAGCGTTTGAAGTTTGAAACCATTTTTGAAATCAATAATTTGAATTAACAAATCATTTTCATTTTCGGAAATTAATTTATTGCGTCAGCATGACACGTGGACCAATCACAGGCCGCCACGTCGCCTCGGGTCCATGGACCCGGCGCACGGTTTGGCTCGGTCCACCGTGGACCCGGTCCACGGCTCGTGTCTCTAACATGTGGGCCCCTCGGGTGACGTCAGCATGACATCGGCCTGCGGCTCGGTAGAGTGGGTTGACACGCCCCGTGGCGTCGACGCAATGACGTCATGGTCTTTGTTTAACTCGATCGGCCCGACACGCGGGCCGCGTGGCGTCACTACCGACGTCGGCGGCCGGTGTGGCCGTGGCCGCGGCGCGACGGCCGATCTCGACCACGTGGCATGATCTCGGCCGTTGATTTGAAAATCAACGGCCCAGATCGGATCTAGCTCAACGCAATAGGAAACCACTCGGCTGATCTGGACCGTTCAATCTTGATCGGACGGTCAAGATCCAATCTAACGTTTACAACGCGGCTAACCCTAGCCGTTCGATCTAGATCTAACGGCTGAGATTGGATCTAGTACGGTGCGGTTAAGGCTACGTGGCGTGATCTAAACCATTGGATCTAAATCCAACGGTTGGAAATAGATCTGGAGGTTAGCACGTGGGGTCTCACCGGGGGTGACATGGATGATTCTGGGCCCTTGAATCTGGATCGGACGGTGGAGGGAGCTCAAACGACGGCGATGGCGCGCGGCGGAGCTGGCTCACTGGAGACGAGGACGGCGACACTCCCGACGGCATTTGGGCGCGATTCCGGCGAAGTGAAGGGTCCCCTCCGACGCGGCTTGTCCTTGCGGTTCTGAATCTGAGCTCAACGGCGGCGGAGGACGGCGGCGAAAACAGCGATTAACCGCGGTGGAACGCCAAACCAACTACGGCGAGCTCGCGCGGGCAAACGGCGGCGGCTCAGGCGACGTTGTCTAGGGCTACGGGTGCGCACGGAAGTTGGCAACACGTTGGCAGCGGCGGCGAATTAAATAGGCCCCTCGGCGTCCGTGAAACTCGCGGAAACTGAGGCCCACACAGCTGCGGCGGCGGAATCTGAGTTGGATTCGGATTGGGGTGACGTGGCTCATCGCGAGCCGTTGGATCAAGATCCAACGGTACGGGAGTTTGGGCTCGGGTCCGGCTGGTTCGGTCGGGCTCGGGTTCGGCGGTCACACGCGTTAGGGTTTGGCGACTGGGTTCAACCGGAACGGCTGGCTCGGGTCGGACTCGAGTCTGACTCGGACTCGGGTCCGGTCGGATGAACAGTGAAACCGATTAGGTTTTTCCAGCTATTAAATAATCCAATTAATTCCCAGAAATTCATTTAATTCATTAAAAATAGCAAAACACTCAGAAAAATTCCAGAAAAATTCTAGAAAATATTTTGGAACCTTTTGGACTCAAATAAAATATTTCCAACAAAATTTTATTTGCAAAATTAAATTCTTTAATTATTTTAAAAGGGGATAAATTCAAATAAATTCCAAATAAATTCCAGAAAATTCCAAAAATTCACCAAAGTGCCAAATCTCATTTAAATTCATGAAAAGCAAAAATTGGGGTGTTACACGCCCTCTCGCGCTTCCTATCACGCTCGGCCTCCCGCTCGGCCGCTAGGCGCTGCCGTTCGGCCTCCCTCTCTGCACGCATTTCTTCGGCAACCTTCATGCGCTTCTCCTCCTCCTCCTGCTCACGGCATTGCAGCTCTACCATAGCTCTGCAATGCGAGTACTCCCAATTCCGTATCCTCTCCATCTCAGGAGTCTGCTCCGCGTCGTAGAATCTGATGAACTCGCACAATAGAGGCTGCATTTGGTGACAACAGATGGTATAATAGTATTAAGGTTTGGACGGTCTGATGCAACACCAAATGCGAGTACGAACATACCAGGCTTCTCCGCCGCATCCGCATCCCCATCATTGGCTCAGAGTCGTGGTTGCGGCAGCTCCAGTACCTCATACCGTATGTGTATGAGTTGTCTACAGATTGCCGGAAGCGGCAAGGATCCCCGCATAGGCACATGGGGACCTCCGTACCTTTAGGAATGGATTCGACAACGCTGTGCCTTGGGGGCGAAGGGAACTCCATTGGCACCGGTTGGTTGGCCGGTGAACTTGTGCTTTGTGGTTTGGATTGCTTGCTTCGTGTGATTATTCGGAGGCGAGCACTGGGGTTTAAATAGCCAGCCACCAGCCATAGGAGAGAGTCAGCTAAAGTTTATTGCTGGTATGGTGGTAGTGGATGTCTATCACTCCCTCGGTAGGTTTTGCATTGCGATCTTTGGTGAGGGCTTCTACACATAACTGTAGCATGGCTGTCACCCATGATGAAAGCTGCAATGACTGTCACGCTTTGGAAAAGCTGCACGAGGTGTCACACTTCGCCAAAGGTGATGGATGCTTTCATTTATGACACACCAATGCTGTGTCGTGCATACAGTAGGTTGGAAAAGCAGACGCAGACGTGTTGTGTTGTGTTGTCACATCGTATGAGAAAGTAAAAGTGACTGATTGGACAACACTCTGCACACCACCAAGCAACAAAGCACTAGCAATCTCGGAGCAAAGCGACAAGGTCAGCTAGAATGCTTTCTACGGTTTTGCGGATGACAAAAGCTGGAAAATGTGATACGACATAAGGTTGCAAAAGCTGATATGACAAAAGATGTAATAGTTGACATGATAACACATTTGGAAAACCGATTTGACAAAAAGCTAGAAAAGATGACAACACGCGCACGCCCAGCTTTGTAAGAGTGAAATGACAACACGCTGTCTACTAATTTATCAGCTCGAATTGAACACACTGGCAACAGCTTTGATAGGCCACTTACACAACATGTTGGCTGCTATAAATATGGAGGCTCCCAACACATACATTCCACACTGAGAATTTTTATATCCTCTTCTTCCTCTTGCTCAAAACTTCTTCTCCGTCATCCCACTTCGTCTCTTCTGTTAAGGCCATGTCTCAGACCTCAAGCTCAGCGAATCGAAGGGCCCTTGCGCTTGCCAACGCAAGACGGGTCAATTGCCCTAATTGCCACGTAGAAGCTAATGTGTTCTACTCTACCACTCCGACAAATAACGGTCGGGTGTTTTATAAGTGCCCTAATTTCTCTGTAAGTCAAAATATATTTCGATTTCTTCAGGTTTTTTGATGCTTACTCTCCTGCGAGAGTTGGTAATAATATAACAATGTTCGCATCGTCCTGTAGTCTAAAGGATGCCAATATTTTCAGTGGGCAGACAACTTGAATACACCGAGGGAGCATCCTACTACGATAGTACCAGAGAGGACC
Source organism: Rhipidocladum racemiflorum (assembly GCA_036346355.1). Classification (NCBI taxonomy): domain Eukaryota; kingdom Viridiplantae; phylum Streptophyta; class Magnoliopsida; order Poales; family Poaceae; genus Rhipidocladum; species Rhipidocladum racemiflorum. The sequence continues at coordinate 34,054,268 of CM070580.1, read as the reverse complement.
CTGGCCAGGGTAGAGCAGAGGATGGACGTCGAGCAAAAACTTAACATGCTAACGTTTAAGGTGGATCGCATTTTAGATCACATAAAGTGGTTAGAAAAGATGATGTCTGTAGTTATCCTTGTGTTAGTTTTTTCTGCAGTTGTGCACTAGTCTGTGATGTACGCGTCATGCATGTTTACATCTTTTTCTATGTTGTGCAATGGAACAGTTCAGTTTGTGTGGTCTATTTTATCTCATTTTAATGGATGCTTTCATTTATGACACGCCTACCGATGGGTACTTTATTGAGCTTCTTCACAACGCAACTGAAGGGGATGAGAAGTTGACAACGGACTAAGTGCTAATTTCACTGAGACTACCAATGTAGTCTTTCGCGTATAGAAAACAAGCAAAAGAAGAAGCGAACAAAAATAAAGGTGGTGGCCCCGGCAGTCACTCGTCGTCGATGATTTGGATATGCCTTGCGGTGTCCTCGGCCTCGTCCTCCGGCAGTGCGGCGGCGATGTCCGGGTTTTGAACCTCCATCAGCCCGGCCACGTGCGCCGCTGCCTCGCGCACACGCGCGTGCACCTGGGCCTCGTCTCCCTCAATACCGACGGCGACAACCATCGGATCGAATGAGGCATCACGGCTAGCGCAGCAAGCCAGCACGAACATCGCAGTGGCTACCGCGACTTCCTGCCCTTCTCGGGCGGAGCGAGCGGCCAAGGCGGCTGACAAGCCACCAAGTGCCTCGGCGACCCGAGTAATGCTATGGGCGTACTGCAGGGCCGATGGCTCGATCGGCTCGCGAAGGGCCACCCCTAGCGGCCCTAGGCATCTCGCCATGCGCTAGTAAGCTGGTCCGAGCATGACGGTGAGGTTGTGCAGCGTGCAACGCAGCTCCCCCACCGCCTCCTCCTGCGCCGCCTTGGCCTCCTGTGCTTGCTTGAGCAGGGCTGCCCCAGTCACCCTCTCCTGGGCTAGCAGTGCCTCCGCTCTCTCCTTCTCCTCGCGCAGCGCCATGATATGTTCGGCCAGTTGTGCTTCGTGCTGGATGGCCGCCATGAGGAGAGCTCCCGAGGCTGCGTGTGCCTCGCCAAGTTCGGCGAACAACGTGCCCAGGCAGGAGGTTGAATCGTTAAATTTGCGAAGCAGTGGCGAAGTCTTTGGCGCCGACGATGTCCACTTGGGCGATTCGAGGCGCCGGGTGGAGCAACAGGCGGCCGCCCTCGGAAGCGGCGAAAGTGAATGCGGCCGTTGGGAGAGCAAGCACACCCTGGCGTCTGATGGCAGCGAGCTTTAGTGCCGATGTGGTCGGCACGGAAGGAGTTGGCGTGGGCATAGCGAATGCCGATGGAGTTGGCACCAAGCGACGGCACCGGCAGAAGGAGTTGGCGTCGGTGGAGACGGCGTCGAATCCCGAGCGGCGGATGTCATCACTTGCCAGAGCGAAGACCCGCCGCTAATGGCGCGCCGAGGCACAGCGGAGTAAGCGGCGGCGAAGTGCGATCCTCGGTCGCGAGGCCTTTTCGAGTAGCACCGAGGCGTCGAAGGACCGATTGCTTACGGCCGCTCGATCGTCGGCATAGCCGGATTCCATGGTTATCAAGGGGCTGCGAACTGCGGCGCGCGAGGCGGTGGAAGTCTATCGCAGGAAACATCTTGATGATCCGGAGGCGCTCTGCGAACTGTAGATGGCGAGAGAAATTTGTACCGATGGGAAATCGAACCGCCGATATTGGCGGGAAGCGATCGATCGACCATTTGGAGATGGCAGGACCGTCCAAGTTCCCTTCACCTGCCGAAAAAAGGAAGACAAGATTGTCGGTTATGGCGACCACAAAGGAAGATACGTATTCATAAGGAGACTGGGAAACTCACAGCCCGGGTGCGTGCAGGTCAAGTCGTCGTCACCAGAGTACTGCCATGCAGGGCGGGCACGTCGACGAAGGGGGCTGAGCCTCCGTCCAATGAAGTCCCGAACTACCAGCGCCCCGTTTAGGCCATCATCTCGAAGCCGATTGACGCGGGCCGCCATCGCTAGGATGAGTGTTGTCTCCTCGACAAGCGAGCCCCAACTCTCATAGGCATCCGCCGGGGCGCTGGGCACTGCTAGAGCATCGATCCCGTTGTCGTTGCCGGCATACAGCCAGTCGTTCCGCCACCCCTTCCAGCTTGATTTCGCCTGGAACGAAATGTAGCGGGCAGCCGACCCATCGCGGAGGCGAAAATGGCAACTCCCCATGGCCCCACCATCGGCGACGCCGCGGAGGGTGTAGAAGTACCGGAAGAGTGGAAGATTAGGCGTTACCCCTACGAACATCTCACATAGGTGTGCGAAGATAGCGAGGGTGAGGACAGAGTTGGGAGTGAGGTGAAGGTGGCTAATTTCGTAGAAGTGGAGGACGGTGAAGACGAATTCGGAGAAGGGCGGCACCAGGCCCGCCAGCAATCCCCAAGCGAAGACGATGATCTCCCGGGGTTCGCACCGCGGTGCGAGGGTTCCATGGGGGAGTTGGAGGGAACCCTCGGTCGCTATCCTGGAGAGTGCAGCCGCCCTAGCCCTGTCGACAGAGGAAGATGGGAAGGATTGCGCCATTGGAGCAAGAGCAAGGGTTTCAGACGGAGGAGTTGAAAGGGCAAAAAGCAATGTGCGCAGGAGCCAGTAAGACCTTGAGACCGCTGGTCATGGAGTGGGGTATATATAGGCCCTTCACTCGGGCGTCGGCCACGTGGCGACCAGCGAGCGGCGGGCGTTCGAGCCCCACTCGCGGCGAGGCGGCCGCGCCGCGTGGCGCCATGGCGACCAGGCTATCATTCAGCCCCACTCACCGCACGCGTGGCGGTGGCGGCGGTAGGCATTCAAGCCCATGTGAAGACAAGTCATGTTAGCTTTTTCTGCATTTTGTCATATCAGTGTTTTCAGCGTGTTGTCATATCACCTTTCTCAGCGTGTTCGGGATAGCACCCGAGGTAGTCCATACACGAAATAACTTGGTCAACATAACATAAAGCTTCATTATAGTATGAACTTCATTATAATACAACACCCAACTCATAACAGCATTAGAACTTTCCCGAATCATCACTGTCAATGTCAACACCCTCATCTTCGAGAAACTGCCAACGGTCACGTTGGCCGTCATCATCCTTATGGTAGTCACACGGCATAACAAAATTAGGGTCTACAGCTTCGTGGTTATCTTCTATGGCGCGCTGAAGGAAGCGGTCGTAAGCTGCAGGGTCATCTTCTTGTTCAGGCTGTACGGCGTCTGCTTGCGGTAATTCACGTAACGATAGCCTGTTAAATACCTGCCCGAGGGCCATCATCTCCTGTACCCTGGGCAGCGTCCTGTCTGTTACTGGAGTAGTAGGATGCTCCCTTGACGTATGCAGGCGGTCAACCCACTGAAAAGATTGGCATCCGATAGGCTACACGACAGTGTGAGCATGGTTATATCAAACTCGAGCAGGAGAATAATCATCAAAACATGAAGAAATCGAATTAGATTTAGATGTATAGAGAAATTAGGGCATCTATAAAACGCCCGTACATTGTTTGGTGCAGTGGTGGAGTAGAGCACTTGGGCTTCCACATGGCAGTTGGGGCAAATTACCCGCACTGCATTGGGAACCGCTGATCTTGACATGTGAGACATGGCTTTTGCTGAAGCGTAAGATGCTGAAGAGGTTTCGAGCAAGACGAGGAAGACAATATAAAATGCTGGACGGTTCAGTGAGGATATGTATGCTCAACATTTTCTCTTTGGGTTGTGGAACCCCTCACGTTCTCAATTTATAGCGAGAGAAATGCATGCATCTGCGAACGGCAATAATGGAGCCGCCCCCCTCGGCAGACTCCCTCCCGCCACCTGTGCCGCCCCCCCCTCGGCAGACTCCCTCCCGCCACCTATGCCTATGCTTTTTCAGCTTTTTGTCTCAGTCACGATTAGGAAAAGCTGCACGAGCTGTCACGCTTTATAAAAGCGACTGATTGGAGAGCACTCTACACACCATGGAGGGACAAAGCACTCTGCACACCACGATATGACATAAGGTTGGAAAAGCTGATATGACAAAGTTGTCAGAGTTGACATGACAACACGTTAGAAAAACTGTTTTAAAAAAAAGCTGGAAAAGATGACAACACGTACGCCCAGCTTTGTCAGAGTGAAATGACAACACGTACGCCCAACTTTGTCTATTCTATCTAATTTTTATGACACGCCTACCCTTAATGAGGTGTCACGGCTAACGCAGCAGGCCAACACAAACGTCGCAGTGGCAACCGCAACTTCCTGCTCTTCTCGGGCGGAGCGAACGGCCAAGGCAACTGTCAAGGCGCTGACTCGTGGAGTGGGGTATATACAGGCCCCTCACACGGGCGATGAGCATACGTGGCAGCCAGGCAAGCGTCACGTCATACGGGGTCCAGCACGTTCGAATATGGCTAGTAAGTACAACAAGTACAATGTCATGACTTGTGAACAACAACTAAGATACAAAACAAATTCGTAAAATTGGGATACGACTTAGATGCATGCCTTTGGTGAAGGAGTAAGTCATAGAACCATCCATTCTATGGCCATGGTTGTCGGAATAGATGGTCTAAATTACAGTAGGAGTATATTGGTCATGTCAGCTTTGTAGCCTTGGCGGAGTGGCGAGCAGGATGCCTGCGAGGCCCCACTTGCGATTTGTCATGTCAGCTTTTTCTGCATTTTGTCATATCAGTGTTTTCAGCATGTTGTTATATCACCATTCTTAGCCTTTTGGCATGTCACCATTCATATCGGTGCGAGGGAACCTGTGCGGGTCCCCCGGTAAACTCCCTACGACCACCTGTGCCGGCCCCCCCTCGGCAGACTCCGTACCGCCACCTGTGCTGGCCCCCCTCCATGGCAGACTCCGTCCCGCCACCTGTGCCGTCCCCCCCACCTCGGCTGCCTCCCTCCAGCCACCAATACCGGCCCCGCCCCCTCCTTGGACTCCATCGTGCCACCTATGCCGGTCCCACACCTTGGCATTTTAGTCATATCACCATTTCCAGCCTTTTGTCATCTCACCATTTCCAGCCTTTTGTCATCTCACCATTTCCAGCCTTTTGTCATATCATCTTTTTCATATCACCATTTCCAGCCTTTTGTCATATCAACTTTTTTAGCCTTCTGTCATATCATATTTTGCAGCCTTCAGCCGCGAATATGGTAAATACAGGTATTGCGCGAGTACATATTAGGTGCAATGAAAGTTGTAAACGGAATAATTTTGAAGGATATGGTAGTCCGTATAACAATGAGCAAGTCCGCTCCGTCTGACCCAGAAATTAGATTCGAACATTATTTTCCACGGGCGGTCGAAAACCCTTCGTCGTCATGGTTCGGCCGCGACTATGATAACTAGGGGTATTGCGCGAGTTCATATTACATGCAATAAAAGGTGTAAATGGAATATTTCTTCCAGATATGGTAGTCCATATATCAATGAGCAAGTCCGCTCCGTCCGACCCAAAAAATAGCTTCGAACATTATTTTTTACTAGCGGCCGAAAACCCTTCGTCGTCATGGTTCGGCCGCGACTATGATAATTAGGGGTATTGTGCGAGTTTGTATTACATGCAAGGAAAGGTGTCCATGAGATATTTCTTCTGGATATGGTAGTCCATATATCGATGAGCAAGTCCGCTCTGTCCGACCCAAAAAATAGCTTTGAACATTATTTTTTACGGGCGGCCGAAAACCCTTCGTCGTCATGGTTCGGCCGCGACTATGATAATTAGGGGTATTGCGCGAGTTCGTATTACATGCAAGGAAAGGTGTCTATGAGATATTTCTTCTGGATATGGTAGTCCATATATCAATGAGCAAGTCCGCTCCGTCCGACCAAAAAAATACCTTCGAACATTATTTTTTACGGGCGGCCGAAAACCCTTCGTCGTCATGGTTCGGCCGCGACTATGATAATTAGGGGTATTGCGCGAGTTTGTATTACATGCAAGGAAAGGTGTCCATGAGATATTTCTTCCGGATATGGTAGTCCATATATCGATGAGCACGTCTGCTCCGTCCGACCCAAAAAATAGCTTCGAAGAAATTTTTTTACGGGCGGCCGAAAACCCTTCGTCGTCATGGTTCGACCGCGACTATGATTATTAGGGGTATTGCGCGAGTTCGTATTACATGCAAGGAAAGGTGTCCATGAGATATTTCTTATGGATATGGTAGTCCATATATCAATGAGCACGTCCGCTTCGTCCGACCCAAAAATAGCTTCGAATAACGAAGCTGATGTGGTCTCCAGTACACGGACTACCATATTCTGTAAAAATATTGCAATTATACCCTGCGTTGCATGTAAATTCTGCCAGTGCAAAAGCGCTAAGTATTATAGTCGCGAACAAAGATGACAACTTAAGCCTATTTGGCAGGCCATAGTGTATCACGTTTGAGTCCAATTTTTTTGAATAACGAAGCTGCTGTGGTCTCCGCTACACGGACTACCATATTCTGGAAAAATATTGTAATTACACCTTACGTTGCATGTAAATTCTGCCAGTGCAAAAGCCCTAAGTATTATAGTTGCGAACAAAGATGATAACTTAACCCTTTTCGGCATGCCGTAGAATATCACGTTTGAGTCCAATTTTTTCGAATAACGAAGCTGATTTGCTCTCCGGTACACGGACTACCATTTTCTAGAAAAATATTGCAATTACACCCTGCGTTGCATGTAAATTCTGCCAGTGCAAAAGCGCTAGGTATTATAGTCGCGAACAAAGATGACAACTTAAGCCTATTCGGCAGGCCTTAGAGTATCACGTTTGAGTCCAATTTTTTTGAATAACGAAGCTGATTGGCTGTACAACAAACGATAATGCTTAAGTATTATTGCCGACAACAACTTTATTTTGCAATCCCCACGTATTAATATCCGAATACATTTTAAAAGATAGTATTATCTTCAAAAAATTTCTGTAATTACACATACGAACTCCCAATGTAGACAGCTTTATGAGCGACAGAACTTCCAGTTAAAACAGAATAGTTATTTTATTAAGATGGTTGTACCACAAATGCATAAAAACACTATACAGTCCGTCACACACATTTATTGAACGTTCCAGCGTGAACAAAAGAAGGGTACTACCGGCCTGGACTAAGTACTCCCCTCGCTACTACCGCGAACTGCACCTAGAGCCTGGGAAGGTCCTGGCTCCCCTAGAGCGGCCAAGAACTCCTGGAACGACTCTGACTGCTCAACACGGCGCACAGACTTCTGTACAGTTACTCTGAGCAGCGGACCTCGGCGACGCTTGACCCTCGCGGCGTCTGGGGTCAAGCCTCTAGGTGGAAGGTCCTCCTGGGCTAGGGCTGGCAGTGGTGGTGCTGTCTGCTGCGCCTCCTGCACACGGCCGGGTGGAGGTGGAGCGGCTCCACACTGCAAGTCCTTGAGCTGAATGATCTCCAGCCTCGCCGCAGCAAGATCCCTGTAAACATCCTCAAGCTCACAAGAAATGTGGACATAGGCCTCGTCCTGCGCCTGGATGAGTCCACCCATGTGCACAATGGTGGGGTCTGACTCCAACTCTAAGCTCCGGAACCGGTTGTGACTCCTCCCCACCTGATGGGAGGGAAAGAGCTGGTACGGCGTGTCCTCCAATTGGTAGCGGTAGCTCTCACTGAAGTGAAGGAGAGCCTGCCTGGCCGCATCCTGCATAGCATCATCGAGCTTTAGCCGCTCCACCGTGAAGTACCGGGGCCGGTCATTCCACTGAGGACCCTTGGCGAAGATGAGCAATCTCACTGTCCAAAAGTTCTGGCTAAAGCGGGGCACAGAAACGCAGCGGTACTCCGTGCGACGAGTGTAGCCCAGCTCCTGGAGCATCAAAGATAGCTCCTCAAAAAATCTTCCCTCCATCATGGCAAACGAGGTGAAGACAGACATCTACAAAATTTTGAAACAAGACAAGGTCAGTAAAACATTTTAAATATAATATAGGGGAAGAGCAAGATACTACGACAGAAAAGGTAGAAGTGAAGAAGCTTATAAGTGCGTAAATATGTCTTACGAAAAAATTCATCATTAAGGCTTTGCTATTCTAACTAGGTCACGTCCTACAGTATTAACTTTCACAAATCATGTTAGAGCAATTATTCGAACAGTAGACATTATTTCTAACTGTAGTGAAGGTTGTAGCCACCAACATCATGCAATATGGAAAATGGACAGCACTTAGTCCAATTTGCACGCATCTTTAGTACGTACAATTAGTAATTACATGAGATAGAGGCCCTACATGAAGTGATTTTACATTATTAATGGCCCCCACGGCGACGTCCAGCTTGCCTTTGCATGAATTCCTCAGGGGTGTAGGCATTTGGGCGATTTTTGATCCTCTGTCCTGCGGCCTGTGATGGCCCCTACCTACTCGGACCTGGGCGGTCGTCGAAATCTTCCTCAGGGGGAGGTGCACCCGACGCAAAGGTATATTGTCGCGAGGCTTGGTGGGAATAGTTGTACCACGCAGATGGATTGGTCATTTGTAGTGGACCCGCATGCAGTATGTCTGCTACCGGTTGCGGTTGCGAGATGCCCGGCTGCCCGCCTAGTAGAGCAGTAAAGGTAGTATGTCCTGACATCAACTCGAAGTCGAAAGCACCAGGCTCGCTCCACTGCTGTACTTGACTGTAGTTCGTCGCGTAGGACTGCAAGAAATGTGACGCTTTCGGCGCAGGCGGTGGGGCCAACGTGCCAGGTCTGTCGTCCCATGGTGACCACTGTTGTGTTGGGCCCGACGTAACAAGCTCCTCCTGCTCCCATTGTGCCCACGGATCAGTTGGGACTTCAACACGGGGGCTTGGATGATGGCGCGCTGACTGGCTTCCCACATGGGAGGTGGACGCACGTCTTGGGGCGTCTTGCCGTTCGCCACTAGAGGGACGGACGCTGACGGATCGCTTGGCATGTGATGTATGAGCTGGATCCATGCCAGGCGAGCCGTAGTTGCGTGGCTGTCGTGCAGAGCCTCCAAAGCCACGGATCGCCGAGAGTAATTTGGCCCCCTGAGACGCGAAGTAACGTCTCATTTGATTGGCTGCTGATGTCGAGCCAGAGGTCCCCGGAGGATGGGCCGCCATTTCATCGGCATGGGCAATTATGTGCGATGCCTCCTGAGTCTGCGTTGCAGTATGTACGTATTAGGAATTTGGACACAAAATTTACGCTAAATATTACTACTACGATGGGAGTACCAAAGTCTGCGCATGACGTGACTTTTCTTCTGGGTACGCCATGGCACGTGGTTGGATATCCTAGCTAAGCAACGTGGCACGCGTGCGGCCGCGGTACCATGCAAGGTAGTTGTCGTACTCGTATGGGTCGTATGGCCCAATGGGATCGACCACCTCCTGCAATGCTGACTCGACCCATCGCATGATGTGCGTAGCGTGGACTACGGTCCAATCGACTGCTCCCGCACTACCCATAGCGCTTCTCCTGTTATGGTCAATACATTATAAAGGCAAATTTTGGACGAAGATGACAATAATGACACAAATGAAATACGTACCCGTGCGACCTCCCAGCATTCCGCGGTGGTGGAACCGGGATTATCTGCCGCCACCCGAACTGTCGTTGGACGCGTTCGGGTGAATAGACCTCCACCGTGTTCATGTACACGATGAAGCATGTGGTCATCCATAATGACATGTCCACCAGGCAACAACCAGAGATGAGCCCGTCGGTGGCAATTTCGGCGGCTCGTTGCGGCGTCCATGGATCCCATGTCACATTGTCAGCAGTTAGTAGGTCCATATCTGCTACAACCCGCCTGTAGCTCGCCTGGTCATCAAGCGGCGACCATCTAAGCCGTGCGTGCATCCAACGATGACCCATAGTAGGGCGAGAGGGCTCTGGCATGTCATGTCCCACAACGATGGGGTAGTACCTTCTACAGATTGTAGGCCTGGATATCGGAAGGTACTCCCAACTCCACATCTGCAGCATTTGCACGCATCCAGTAATTGTGCCCCTAGCAGTATGTCGTACGCATGCTTCGCACAACCCACGGTATGTGTCAGCTAGGACCGCGGATGCCCAGTTGTATGTCATCATGTCCTCGTGGTTTGCGGCCAACTCTCGAGCTATCCAAACTATGTGCGGGGAGATGGTGTCACTGCTCATGGTCGTGAACATCAAACCGCCAAGCAAGCAATACAGATAAACTTTGTAATGTCGTTCTATGGTAGCTTCGTCTGCATGCTGTGGGCATGGTTGGCACTTTTGTAATGCTTGTAGCCAGCTCATTGACACTCCAGTATCCTTATGTGTGTACGACACCCCAAACCTGCAGGTACTCCGGATTAATGAGGTACATCGTATCGTTATCATTTTAGACATTACATAACAAATACTCTCAATGTACCTGGCCGTCACGTACTGCTGCCACATGACTCTTCTGGGCCGGGCTAGCACCACAGGTTGGCCCCTAATGGGGAGGCCGGTGAGCATGGCTACGTCTCTTAGAGTGATGGTCATCTCACCGAATGGAAAGTGAAATGTGTGCGTCTTCGGCCGCCATTGATCGATCAGACTAGTAAGAAGTGCCCGATCGAGGCCTGGAATCGGCTTGGTCATGCCCCCTTCCATCGTAGCCCCGTCCATGAGAAGCGCGAAGGGTAGTAGACCTGCACGGACGAGTGGAATATGGAACCGACCGTCCAACTTCGGTATTTTGTGCAACGACCGGCAGGACAGAGGGGGCAACTGAAACGTGCACGCAATTAAGGTTAGAGGCATCGCAAATATTGCACGACATGTAACATACAATTGTGTCGCACCTCAGATCCTGAAAAAATCGCCCTCGCACGGTGTTTCGCATCAACCGACTCACTGAGTAGCTCTGGAAGTGCAATGCCCGCCATAGCCTGCAATGTCAACGCGCAGTACAAGGAATACACCCCGAGTACGCAATACTAAGTACCCAATATGAAGGAATGTACGCACTAGTTAGTACACAATTTGAAAGTACACATTACTGAGTACACAATATGAAAGTACGCACTACTTAGTACACAATATGAAATTATGCACAGCTAATTAAGTACTGCGTGGATTAGGGCACCTCCTGCGGTCATGTCCAGGTTGTTTGCATAATGTGCACTTCACAAACCATCTACCGCATCAGCCGCATCCATGTCACCTTGCATTCTGGTGCCCCTTGGCCTTCCTGGCTGTGTGCATCTAGTCACGGGGTACGGCTTCCAGGTGGGGCCCTTCATCAGCTTGTAGTTCGCTCCAACTGTGAATGAACTCATCTTTGGACGCCAAGTGTTCTTCAAAGCATGCACGGTGTAGTATGGTGAGATGAATTGTGATGCATCGTTCCCACCCATGTCGCGACATGCGGCCAACACATGGGAGCACGGGATGTGATGCAACTTCGGCTTGTTACACGTGCAAGTAGCCTCCTCCGCCCCCAACTGGCACTGCTGCACAGTGTCCCCCGCGAGATACCCAGATTGGTATTTGCGCTTGCACATCACCTCGAATTTATTCGTGCTTAGGTCATAAATCCTAGTGCGGTGGAAGTGTGCCTTCTGCCTTCTCGATTGGAGGGTCTTCTCCACTCTTGGTGCGTACATAGTGACACACGCCTCGGCCGCGTTCCAGCGATCGCGGAAGTAATCAGCCGCCCGGTAAAAGGTGAGCTCAATGATTGAACACAACGGAAGGCCGCGAACACCCTTCAGTACGTTGTTGAAAGCCTCCGCTATGTTCGTGGTCATGACGTTGTACCTAAAATGGTTTATGTTAGCTTCAACGGGAATTCACCTAAACAATGCGGTAATTACCATGAACTATTGGTTTGTCCGTACCTCGCTCCGTTCGTGTCGTGGAGTAGCGCCCACCGCTCAGCTGGCTTCCCCGCACTCCACTGGCTGAAGGTAGGCCGCGTGCGACTAACCAAAGTCTTGCCTGCCACCACTTGAGAGCGTAGTTGCTGTTCCTGTGATTGGTCGTCTTACATCATCTTCCGTGTGGTGTCGTTCAGCTGCGTCCATATCGTGTTGAACTTGTGAGGTTGGTTTTGAAGGCACATAGCTTTGAACCTCTTCGCCAACGCCTTGTTCTTGTAGCTTGAATACAAGTTCGCACCTAGGTGTCGTATGCACCATCTTCTCTCCACATCAGGCCAGTTCACCGAGGAGCTTGTGCTGTCGTGCATGACATCCAACGCGTGGAGAAGGCCTTTGTTGCGGTCGGACACAACGCAAACGCGCTCCCTCGTACCCACGACCTGGCTCTTAAGTAGTGCCAAGAACCACAGCCAACTATCGTTGTTCTCACTCTCCACGAGAGCGAACGCCAATGGGATGATCTTGTTATTTTCATTTGCAGCAAGTGCAGTTAGCAGCGTCCCACGGAACTTCCCACTCAGGAATGTCCCGTCGACGCAAATAACTGGTCTGCAGTACCTAAAAGCTTTGATGCATTGTCCAAACGACCAGAATAGCCTGAGGAGGTACCGGTCCACCGAGCTCAAAGACCCATCCTCCATCCTTACATGCTCATCCCCCAGTGCAAACTGAGTGCCTGGGTTTGTCATGGCTATCTTCTGTAATAATCTAGGAGCAAAGTTGAAGGACTCATCGAATCCCCCCAAAAGCATCTTCAATGCCTTCTGTTTTGCTCTCCAGGCCGTGCTATACGTGATTACCATCCCGTTTTTTGTTTGCATCTCCTCCATAATTCTACGGGGGGTCATCGCGATGTCGGTTCCAATGATGTTCACTATGCTCTGCGCTACATACCTCGCGTCCATAATATGGCTCATGTTCCTTATGGATTCCTCGGTGCACGTATGAGGAATATGTACACCAACCTTAAAGTAATCCTCGTGCTTTGGTTTGTGAACTTGTACAAAGAAGGGACAATCGGGGTACTTTGTGCACCTAACCTCGTACGCGGAGGGCTCCGACCGGTGATGAGCGTGCTCCCGTCTTGTCATGACGGCGTAGGTGCTTAGGAAGTGCATTGCCTCCTGCTTGTTACGGAAACGTTGCCCAACTCGCACGTCATTCTGGGTGTGCGCCCAAGCGGACGTGTTACAGTAATCCGCGAGGGTACAATCCAGCAGACCAATGGCTCGAAAGTACTGTATAGCAGGTGCTGGGTCATCATCGTCCGTCGCTCCTTCATCCCCGCTACCGCCGCCTTCACCAACCTCCGCCGCATCAACTTGTTCTTCGCCATGCCCCGAGGTCCACTCCTCCACAGTTGGTGGATCCTGTGGTCCATGTGACATATCATGGACTACTGCTTCGGAAGTAGACCCGGCCTCCTTAGATTGGTGTCGTGCCAATGCCTCTACATACACTCCTAACTCGAAATTCTCTTCATTCGCTTTGCGGGCATACAAATCCCACGAACTATTATTTCTCAGCTGGAAGAGTGTGTACACAACCATAGAGCTGTTTGGAACGTATCGTGGACGAACCCCTTCTAGACGAACCCTGTGCGTATCACGGTTCACACGTAGTAGGGCAACAACATGTGATTTTAGCTGGCCCAATTCACTCGGGATGGCTATTGTGCTGTCTATGTGCATGCAGTTGTCCATGGTCACCACTCTGCCGTGCAAAACAGAGGGCCATTCTCCAAAATATATTTTCAAAAATGTGTCCATCTGTTGCACAAATATTAAACCTTTTAGTCATTACAAATTTATTCCAGTGAATTTTAATCAAATTTGCACCAAATTTACCGCACCAGTTTACCAATTCTACATGTCTCGCACAGCCTAAGATTGGTACTTCCCAATACTCTTTCAAATGGAATGTTTTTCTTGTTTTTCTCTTTTCTTTTCTCTTCTTTTCTTTCTCTTGTTCTTTCTCATGAATTACGGCATTACGGTATACTTTAATTGCGTCATGGCTCCCGATATGAGCTACCGTATAAAAGCTAATTGGTACACCCTAAGTTTTTTTACGAATTCATGTTCTTTACTGCCTACTAGGAATAACAAAAGTCGCTTCATAATTTTGAATGGTGAAATAATCAGGTTATACCATATTGATTATTTCTTACGCTTAACACCTAATTAATTACAAACTACTAAAATTATCTACAAATTCAAATTCCTTTTCCCAACTCGCTTATCATATTATTCTAGGATTTATAAATTTCACCTTCACATTTTTAAGGCTTTGCTCGGTTTTATATGGTCGCGCTTTGTTAAATTGATCGACCGGCTGCGATGATTATTTTTAACCCATTTTAATTATCCTGACCGATTCTACATGTCTCGCACAGCCTAAGATTGGTACTTCCCAATATTCTTTTAAATGGAATGTTTTTCTTGTTTTTCTCTTTTCTTTTCTCTTCTTTTCTTTCTCTTGTTATTTCTCATGAATTACGGCATTACGGTATACTTTAACTGCGTCATGGCTCCCGATATGAGCTACCGTATGAAAGCTAATTGGTACACCCTAAGTTTTTTTACGAATTCATGTTCTTTACTGCCTACTAGGAATAACAAAAGTGGCTTCATAATTTTTAATTGTGAAATAATCATGTTATACCAGATTGATTATGTCTTACGCTTAACACCTAATTAATTACGAACTACTAAAATTATCTACAAATTCAAATTCCTTTTCCCAACTCACTTATCATATTATTCTAGGATTTATAAATTTTACCTTCACATTTTTAAGGCTTTGCTCGGTTTTATATGGTCGCGCTTTGTTAAATTGATCGACCGGCTGCGATGATTATTTTTAACCCATTTTAATTATCCTGACCGATTCTACATGTCTCGCACAGCCTAAGATTGGTACTTCCCAATACTCTTTAAAATGGAATGTTTTTCTTGTTTTTCTCTTTTCTTTTCTCTTCTTTTCTTTCTCTTGTTCTTTCTCATGAATTACGGCATTGCGGTATACTTTAACTGCGTCATGGCTCCCGATATGAGCTACCGTATAAAAGCTAATTGGTACACCCTAAGTTTTTTTACGAATTCATGTTCTTTACTGCCTACTAGGAATAACAAAAGTCGCTTCATAATTTTTAATGGTGAAATAATCAGGTTATACCACATTGATTGTTTCTTATGCTTAACACCTAATTAACAGCTAAATGGTACACCCTAAGTTTTTTTAGGAAATCATGTTCCTCACTGCCTAATAAGAATAACAAAACTGGTTTCATAATTGTTAAGCGTGAAATAATCATGTTATGGCAAAATGATTATGAGGTATCATATGGTATACTTTAACTGTGTCATGGCTTCGCATATGAGGTATCGTATAAAAGCTAAATGGTACACCCTGGGTATATTTAGAAATTCATGTTCTTTACTGCCTAATGAGAATAACAAAACTGGTTTCATAGTTTTTAAGCGTGAAATAAATAGGTTATAGTAAGTTGATTATTTCTTACGTTCAAAAGCTGCTAATTAGAAACTATTAAAAATTATCTCTCAACTCAAATTCCTTTGCCCAACTCGCTTATAGTATTATTTTAGGATTTATCTACCGCATTTCAAGGTTTTTGGTTGTTAGGATTAACTCATGGATATATCTACCAAGTTCGTAATATCGGATGCTTACAGAAATTAATACATGCATACATCCATTTGTTGAAAACAACATAATCTAGGTAAAATAATGGGAACAACATGATCGAATGAGGTGCTTACCTTGCTCGCAGTTTTCTGCAACGCAATTGAGGTTGATGGCTGCGGTCTCTACAACGTCGGTATCTACACGAACCAAAAACATCATTAAGAAGTAATAAGTTAAAATAACTTACCAAGCTCCACAAGTTCATCGCACCATTTTATAAGTCAGATTAAGCAGTTACGTTGGTTCTAGTTATTAAGTTGAGAAATGACGTCAACTCCTTTCGGGTCCAAGTGGTGATTACGTCCAAAAGTAAAAACAGTCCTTCGCTCAAAGCGAATTATCGTCTGAAATATAACTTACCAAGTTCCAGAAGTTCGACGCATCATTTTTAAAGTCAGATTAAGCAGCTACGTTTGGTTTGAGTTATTAAGTTGAGAAAGGAGGTCAACTCCTTTCGGGTCCAAGTGGTGATTAAGTCCAAAAGTAAAAACAGTCCTTCGCTCAAAGCGAATTATCGTCCGAAATATAACTTACTGAGTTCCAGAAGTTCGACGCACCATTTTTAAAGTCAGATTAAGCAACTACGTTTGGTTCGAGTTATTAAGTTGAGAAAGGAGGTCAACTCCTTTCGGGTCCAAGTATGGATTACGTCCAAAAGTAAAAACAGTCCTTCGCTTCTACGAATAATCGTTCGAAATAAATAAAGTCCAATGATCATCGGAGGATCCATCCCTCTGAGACAGTTCTGTGACACTACGGTATGGTATGACATTATAAAATGTGAAATTAGGGAATAAAACCTTACGGCTTGAGGTTTACTCGCGTTTTTGGGCTTTCAGGGGAGTTTGGGCCTAGCGGGAGGTATTTGGGCCTTAGGGGGATGAAGTGGGCCGAAGGTGGGGGAAGTTTTGGGCCGTTTGGTGGAACTTTTGGGCAGCAAGGGCTGCTGCCCACATCCCATGCGCCAGCCCCTCCCCACTTGGGCGCCCCACCCCCTCCTCTTCAAACCCTAGCCGCCACCCCCACAACCCATGCGCCTAGGGGTGGGCATTCGGTTTATTCGGTTAATTTGGTTCGGTTTAATCGGTTTTTCGAAACTTCGGTTTTTGAAAACTAGAAACCGAAATATGTTTATAAATTTTACAAACCGAACTATATTAACAAAAAAAAAAATCGGTTCGGTTTTTTCGGTTTTTAACCGTACTTCAAAAGGACCACGTTACATGTCCAAAATTCATAGAACATTACATGTCCAAAGCATCAAACTTCAAAGGGATCAATAAGACAATAACACTCACTGACTTTTAACATTACATGTCCAGAATGCATAGAACATAAATGTCCATAACATTTTACATGTCCAGAAGACTAGAATCAGACTTCAAAGGGACCAATTCAGCAAATTGACTCATACATTACATGTCCAGAAATCAGAGGGGACCACATAATCTCATACACATGACTCATACATAGCTGAAACAGTACATCAAACATGCAAATAGTAGTAGCAGTTCAATTGAAATGGACTTTGTAGTTGTAGAGCCTCAGCTTGTGTGGAACGAAACGATCGAGCACTCCTTGATTAAAAAAGCATGCATAGATGCACCAGCCTGTGTAGACAAGACCAATGCATGCAATATATGTCTGTAGGTTAGTTTGAGCGTTGAAAGTTAGTTTGAAACCCAATCCATACAACTAATTGAGTGAGGATCAAAATAAATTGTGAGGAAAATGCTACTGTAGTTTCTAAACTGAGCTGGCACCATATAAAATGAAACTCAAATAAAAATAGCACATGATGGTTTGTAACTATATTTTTCTGTGATAGCGTGATCATTCAAATAAAGAAATTCGTGGTCACTAGATCAAAAGCAAGGCGTGGTTTAGCTAGCAGAAACAAGCTGAAGGCATCGGTAACATAGCTAGCAGTTTAGCAACACACGTACTCAGGAAATTATGCAAAGCCATTTTTTCTTCTTGCCTGCAAACAAGCTGGCAGGGGAGAAACTTGAGTGCCTTTTAGATGTTAGTACCTCCTCTCAAAATTCTGTGCAACCATTCAGCGTTGCCTAGTTTTACAAACTTGACTATGGATAATCAAGTTGAAAATAAAATAATGCACCACACGAACGCTGAATGGTATGGGTAATGTTTCTATTCAGCATCATCCTCACTATTTTGAGACGAATCTGGATCTTCACCATAAAACCAAATTTGAGTTCTGGCCTAAAATTTTAGTAGTGCTATGGTAAAACAATACGTGCTAGGTTGTTAGGTCAAAATGGAACAAATTAGTTTCAAACCATCACTCCATATAATATGATGCTTGATGTTTACGATTTTATTTGCAACAAACCAATCCAGTACACACATGAAAAAGGAAAAGAGTTGAAACCTAATATGCCAGAAACTCACCACATTTCTCTACTTAGTAGGCTTGGTGACTGATTTAGATGTGCAATCCTTGGAAGAACTTCCTTTCTCTTGCACAAGTATAGCTGGAAATAAAAAAGGCTTTAAATTTACATCCTAAATAGTTAAGGAAAGATATTAATGAAAAAAAAATAGTACAGTAAGCTGAGTACCTTCCTCAATTTTGGTCAAATCAGCAATATCTTCTTCATTCTTTGTGGGATGAGATCGTCGCAACCAATCTTGAGCACAAATAAGACATTCAACCATAAAAGGAGTGAGCGAACCCCTAAAATCATCGAGAACACTACCACTTGTGCTGAAAGCCGACTCAGATGCAACCGTTGATATGGGAATAGCTAATACATCACGAGCCAAGTGAGATAGCACTGGAAATCTAGGAGAATTGCACTTCCACCAAGCAAGAATATCAAAATCAGCACTGTCTTCTTCGTTGTCTTCGCCTAGGTACTTGTCAAGTTCAGATTTGTTTGTGCCCATTCCACAACTGCTCAATCTCATCTTCTTTGAATCCTTTGACTTTTACCTATTGCTCCCATCTCCTTTTTGTGGCATTTCTCCAGATTGTGGAGCCTTTTCATTTGGAGCATATAACTTTCTATACTCCTCAAATAAACAACGAAAAGTATCATTTAAAATTTCCCAAACTTCTTTTCCTTGCTGCTCACCAATAGGGGTGAAAACGGGTCGGATACGGTCGGATAGTAGGTGATCCCGTATCCTACCCTAATTATTTTTACTCGGATACGGATCGGATACGGATAGTTAAAAATCGGATCTGGATCTGGATCACGGTAATTAGCGGGTATCTATAAACGGGTAGCAAATGGGTACCGGATAGTATTCGGGCGGGCATGATACGGATATCGGGTAATTAATCGGATAGTATGTGAATTGTGTAGCATTAAAATTTGTGATAAAAATAATCCAACAAAAGCGTATACCGACACAAATAATACAAAACATACGGTCGAACTAACGCGTCAAAGAGCATAAACCATATAACATAGCACTAGCACATAAAGACATAACAATTGAGTAATTAACAAGTTCCATACAACATAGGACATCTTCATATAGCAATCCATACAATGTATATATATAGCACCTTATATATTAGTTCTAAATCTCACATGACTCACATTAATAATCCACAAACTTGATCAACATAGCAGTATAGCACATAGTCCATGCAAACACATCGTCTAAGAAAAAATAGTCCACAAACTTGATCAACGTAGCACTAGCACAAGACAATTAACAAGTTCCATACAACATAGGACATGGACATCTTCATATGGCAGTCCATACAATATATATAGCACCAAACTAATATATATATTAGTTCCAAATCTTACATGACTCACATTAATAGTCCATAAACTTGATCAACATAGCACATTGTCCATGCACACACATCATCTAAAAAATAGTACATGCAACAAAGTAGTCCAATGCAAAAGATAGTGATAACGTTTAAATCACACAAAATAGTACGTGCTCCATCCCCGTTACATTCAAGCTTGCTCTCTTCATCTAAAATAGATAAACACTATATTAGTACTTGCCAACAAAAACATATAACACATAGACAAGATAAAACAAACCATTTTTCAAAGCACTCAAGTGACAACATCATCCTCCATCCCCATTGCATTGACATCATCAATAATGGTTCCAAGCTTGCTCTCTTCATCTAACATAGACGAATATATTAGTACTTATCAACAAAGATATATAATTAATGCATGAATGAAAACACATAGACACATAAACACATAGACAAACCTTTTCCAAGCAACCATCCAATCCTTTGTACAAACCAAGGCCTCAACCATTTCGAGGATTAAGTCGACTACGGTATGGATCAATAACACGCCCACCAGCTAAATGCTGACTCCGAAGCAACCGTAGACACTTGCATGGATAACACATCACGGGCAAGGCGAGAAAGTATAGGAAAATTTGTCGTTTGACCTTTCCACCATGATAGGACATCAAATGCAGCATCGCCTTCATTCAACTTCAATAGTCCCTCATTCATGTACAACTCCAACTCTGATATCTTTTGTTCATTGCTTGTGGGTTGATACAATACCTCAAGATCAACCTCATCCTCTTCCTCAACCTCATCAAACAACAAGCGTTCACTTGAATTAACAACTACACCACTCTCTTTCGATCTAGAAGCCTTATTGGTTGATGTTAAATTGTAGCTTGATGAATAAAATGCAAATAATTCATTCACAACATTCATGAACTCCATCTTCTCAAACTCGGCAAGCTCATGCAAGAACATTTTGCTTAGATACAACTCAACCATCTTGTGTTTATACCTTGGATCAAGAAAAGGCGCCCTTTACTTAAAGCCATATTGTTCATTTCCCAATACTTCTCAAACTTATCTTTCATACTTTGGGCCATACTAGAAATAATGATATCACTACTCTCACACCATTTGGTAATACCAATCTTGATCTCACAAAATCTCCGATAGAATAGATTTGCAGTAGGATATGATGTGCCAGAAAAAAGTAATGTGACATCATAGAATTTTTTCAAACACTTGGTGATATTTGCAGCATTCAACCAATCTTCAATTGAAGGGGTGACATGTCCATATCTACCCCTATCTTTAAGAGCAAGACGTTCAAAAGCATCCTTATAGTAAATAGCATCTCTTATCATTATGTATGTAGAGTTCCATCTTGTGGCAACATCCAAGGAAAGAACTCTTTTAGTGTCTAGATCACATTCTTTACCACACTTTTCAAATGCCTCCAATTGTTGAGGTGATCTTTTAACCAATGTTATGAATTCTCTAATATTTCCAATGGCATCTCCAATTATTTCTAATCCATCTCTAGCAACAAGATTTAATATGTGGTTTGCACATCTAACATGAAAGAATTTTCCACCACATACAAGTAAGCCTCTAGCATTTTCAATGACCACATCAATAGCAACCTTGTTTGAAGATGCATTATCCAAAGAAAGAGCAAATAATTTCTTGTCAAGGTTCCAATTCAACACATTTGAAAAAAAGGTTTCACCCAATTTTAGCCCTGAATGATTGCCTTCTACATGGATGAAATTGATAATCCTTTTTTGCATATTCCAATTATCATCAATCCAATGCGTTGTGACACACATATATGCTTTGGCTTGAATGGATGTCCACATATCCATAGTGAAGCTAAAACGACAAGAGAGTGTTTTGAAGTGTTCATACAACTTGCTCTTTTCCGCTTTATAAAGATCCATGAGCTCTTTACGAACAGTCACACGAGATTTTAAAGGAAAGCTTGGTCGCATAGACTTGACCCATCGAACAAAGTACTTATGTTGAGAGATAGAAAATGGGTACTCATGCATAATGATGGCATCATAAAAATATCTCAAGCTAACATCTTCATCATACCGATATGTTACCATGTTTTCACCCTTCTGACCTATGAGTTGTTGACCTTGTACCAATCTATGTTTCAATTTCAAGTGATTAATGAAAGCCTTTGTACCATTTGCACTTTCAGCCCTAGCCATATGTTGACACTTACTGCATTTGGCCCAACGCTCCATGATGATTGAACCCTCCTCCCTTTTCACCTCTTTATCAAACTTTGTGAAATGTTGCCACACCCATGAAGTGAGCTTCTTCCCAGGTTTGGGATTTTCTTCTTCTTCTACACTTGCCGTGACATTTGCACTTGCGCTTGCACTTGCACTTTTAGCTTGCGAAGCTACAAAGACATAAAGACAATAAGTGAGTGCTCATATAACATCAACTAAGAAATTATGCACATTGAAAAAACTTATACCTATAACTGCCTTTATGGTTTTCTCCAAAACCATATGTGTGCTCGAGTCTGAAGCTTTTATAGCGGATGCCATGAACTTGCTAGTAGGGGTAGCGGCACTCTTGTTGCTATTGGAAGATGCCATCGGTGCCTTGCCCTTCTCTACATTGGTCTTGCTAGCTGCCATCGGCGGATTGCCCTCCTCCATCGGCGGATTGCCCTTGTCTTTGCCTTTGACCTTGCATTTCCTAGAGGTCATGGTCGACTTGCCCTTCCTAGAGATCACTGATAGCAGTGTTGAGAGTTCCACTATTCGTTTCCTCTTCCTTCCATGACCAGCTGCACCAGCACTTTCCTCGCTTTGAACCCCATTCTCATCGGAAGAAACATCATTGATGTGTTGCTCTTGCTCAGCTTGTCCACCATCTACATCCATATATTTGCTAATCTTTGTCTTCCATCTTTGTTCCACAAGAAATTTTACTAAAATCAACATCTCATCAAGCTGGCAATTGGATAAATGTTAAAAACAGAGACATTTTCATTTGAACATAAAGCTGTGTTCAATGACCTAAATGGCAACGGGGGCTGTCAAGCTATTTCAGATCTGAATTATATAGAAGATAGTGCTGGAGGATAGTCTGAATTATCATTGAAGACAGTGCTGGAGGATAGTCTGTTCAATGACCTAAATGGCAACGGGGGCTGTCAACTGTCAAGCTTCTATATCTGAATTATATAGAAGCCTGGGCTATCAAGCTATTTCGGATCCTCCAATTTTTGGAACTCCCCTAACCCTCTCTCATCTATATGCGCAAATAGCATTGGCACAATTGTGCAGACAAATATGGGCTATCAAGTTATTTCGGATCCTCCAATTTTTGGAACTCCCCTAACCCTCTCTCATCTATATGCACAAACAGCACTGGCACAATTGTGCAGACAATATTTGTTTCCTGTGAAACATTTCTTATGCACAGTAAGGAACTTTTAGCTATTCACCCAAAGTAAGGAACTTGCAAAATTATCAGATGGATACCAAATTTTCAGACGAAGGTTGCAAAGCTATTGCAAACTACATCCGAGAGGCAAAGCCATTGTTGGTTCAGATCATCAGATGACGTATAGAAGTGCAGAGAGGAGGCGTCTGAAGTGGTGTCGGCGGCGAAGTCGCCGCGGGTCCAGCGTCGGCCCAGCCCGAGGAGCGGCGTCGGGTGCCTCGGCCGGGAGGAGGCGGAGGCGGGGTGGCCTTGGCCTTGGGCCGGGAAGGCAGCGAGCGGCCGAGCCGAGAGGCAGCGAAGCGGCCGAATGGAGAATGGCGCAGGACCGCGAGGACCCGAGGAATGGAGACGGCAGCAGACGGCCCGAGAACTGGGACTGTGGAGGGCAAAGTGCACTCTATCCATCTAGGGTTCTATACCAATGGGCCGGCTGGCTGGGCGTTCTGTTGGGCTTGGCCCATATTTGGAACCGGGTACCCGATTTTAAAATTATCCGGGTACCCGTATCCGACCCGAAAATCCGGGTATTTACCGGGTATGTGCTGTCCCGTATCCGACCCGTATCCGAAACAAAAGTACCCGGGTAATTACCCGTATCCGACCCGAAAAATAAATACCCGTATCCGTACCCGGATTTTTGGGTATAATTTTCGCCGGGTCCGGATACGGGTCGGGTATTACCCGACCCGTTTTCACCCCTACTCACCAAACATTTCCAAGATACCTATGTTTGTGTACTTGGAGAGCTTATACCTTGGATCAAGTGCAACAGCAATAAAAATGATCATATTGACCTTGTCTTTATCTCCCCAATACTTATAGAATTTTTCTAACATCCTTTGGCCCATCTCATTGCGCATACCGTCATCACTATGACACCACTCTCTCATCAACAGCAAGACATCAACAATTTCATGGAATAGAATGTTAGATGTGACATGTTGTGTGGCAGAAACATGGAGAGTGAGCCTATAGAAATGTCCTAGAAACTCAACCAATTTTTTAGCATTATCCCAATCTACAGTTTCTGGAATTCCAGGACCCTTTTCACCTGATAATTCTATGAAGTAGTATGGATCCTCCTCATTATACCTTTCAAATGCATGCTCATAGGTTATAGCAGAATTTAACATAAGGTATGTAGAATTCCATCTAGTACAAACATCCAGAGTCAAAAATGCTTTGCTATCCACTTTAGCCAACTCAACGCATGTCTTAAACTTGGCCAATCTAGTTGGAAAACTCTTAATAAATTTAACAGCAGCACGAAAACGCTGAATTGAATGTGATACTTCCTTCAGACCATCACAAACTATCAAATTAATGATATGTGCAGCACAACGCATGTGAAGAAACTTGCCTTTAGCAATACTACAACTGTCTTTATTTAGAACCTTCCTCATGTAACTTAGAGCGGTGTCATTAGCACTAGCATTATCAACTGTTATAGAGAAAATCTTCTCTATTCCCCACTCTACCAAACATTTCTCTAAGGATTTTCCAATGTCATCCCCCTTGTGGCTCTTTACCAAGAAAAAACCAATAATCTTTTTATGGAGCTTCCAATCATTGTCAATGAAATGTGCAGTGACACACATGTAACTTTGTTGAGTGTTCGAAGTCCACGTGTCGGTTGTGATAGAAACTCTTTCACAGGAATCCTTAAGAAATTTTTTGAGGTTTGCTTTTTGATTGTTGTAAATGCGAACACAGTCCCTAGTTACTATTCTTCTAGATGGCACGGTGAAACGTGGACAAGATTTGGTCATTAGCCTTTTGAAACCTTCCTTCTTAGGAAATGAAAATGGCAGTTCATCTATAATTACCATTTGAGCAACACATTCTCTAATACCATCAGGATCAAACCTCCAAGTGGAAATTGTACTATCCCCCGCTACAGCTTCTACTTGCAAGGTAGGTTGCTTAGGGTCTTTATTCCTATTAGGATTACGTTTGCAGATTTTGAGGTGAGAGCTGAGCGAAGATGTACCATTCAATTTTGATTCACAGCGAAGCTCACGCCCACAATGGTTGCACTTGGCCTTCTTCGCAACATCTCCTTCCAAAATCTTGGTGAAACTCTCCCACACATCTGACCTTAGTGCAATTGCCTTCCTTTTCTTCACCACCTCTGTCTGCTCAGCCACCGCCACCTGGTCCACCTGGGCATCCTTGTCACCCTCCGCTGTCCCAGGTGATTCAGCCGCCTACACATTGAGCATGACCTAAAGCAAATCAGAGAATGGAACCTCCAAATCGAACAACAAAGCAAGGATATCAATCAAAGACTTACACTAGAATGTGTAGATTCGGGCGCCATTGGACTATAGTCTTGCTGCTGCCACCGGGCACCGGGAGAGCACGGGTGTTGTGGACGGGGGAGCACCGGGCGGCGCGGGACTGCGTAGGGCGGCGCGGGAATGAGGGAGCACGTGGCGGCAGCGAGCAGAGAGCCGAGGCGGTGCGAGGAGCCGAGGAGCAGGGCAGCGCCTTGGGGCGGCCTGAGGGTCGCGAGAACGCAGGGTTCTTGTACGGCAAGACTAGAGATGGGAGGCGGCAAAGCGGCACCGTCACAGGAGGGAGCCTTTGGCGTCTTCTTGGCCGAGACCAGCGGCTCCCTAGGAGTTAGGAGCAGAGAAGTCACGGAGATTGGGGCTCTGGCGGCTGGGGCGACTTAGCAAATCGATCACAGGCAAAACTGCAAAAGGGCGAAGCCGCAAAAGCCAAAAGGCAAAGGCTGTCGGACCGCTGGCAGGCCTTGCTCCCTCCCCGTCCAGTCCACTGCACCGGCCCACTGCGTCTGCCCCTTCCTCTCTTCTTAGTTCGGGATTAACGGTTCTTCGGGTTCTAGGCTCCAGAAACCGAACCGAACAATAAAATTATCGGTTTATTCGGTTTTCGGAGTTCGGTTCGGTTCGGTTCGGTTTTAGCTATTTCGGTTCGGTTCGGTTCGGTTTTTTGGTTTTTGGTTTTTTCTGCCCACCCCTACATGCGCCTCCTCCTCCACCTCCCCTTCCCTTGCGCCACCACCCCCTCCACCTCCTCCCCACCCCCTTGCTGCCCCTAAGAGAGTTCTCCACCTCACCACCCCGCAGATCCGTCCATTGGAGCGCTCCGCGACGAGGAGATCCGGTGGATTTGGAGCGAGGAAGGAGATCGCGCGAACCGGGAGGAGATCCGTTGGGTTTTCGTTCGTCGGGCGAAGGCACGGCCACGGGGATCCTTGGGGTTGTTCTAGGTACTGTTCTAAGGGTTAATATCATATTTTTAGATCAATTGGTGGTGCTGTAATTGGGTAGATTAGATGAAATCTAGAGTTTGCCACGTTCTCTGTTTCGGGTAGCATGAGTAGTCGACCTAGGGTTTGGGTTTTCGCCAATTTAGATTCGGCATTTGGTCGTCCGCCTGTTGAAGAAGTTGTAGGTAATTGAAATACCTTTAATTGGACGTAAAGTATGCTTAATTCCGATCAGCCGTTTGAAAGTTATGCTTGTTTTACCGAGCGAGTTCAAAACTGTGACGAGATTGGAACAGATCACGGTATTCTGTAGATTAAACCACTTTAGATTCCGAATCAGTCTTTCCATATACTTAGAAAAAGTTAGTAAATTTCCTAAGCTACGCGAGGATGTACTCGTTTAATCGATTCGGGGTTTTAGAACCCGAGTTATGCTCGTTGCAAGTCTGTTGTCCCGACGGGACAGAACCTCTGTTTTGGGTTGTGCGAGTAGTTTGCGAAGTCGGGGTAGAAGAGTGTTTGCGTATTGT
Source organism: Rhipidocladum racemiflorum (assembly GCA_036346355.1). NCBI lineage: Eukaryota > Viridiplantae > Streptophyta > Magnoliopsida > Poales > Poaceae > Rhipidocladum > Rhipidocladum racemiflorum. Next base: position 34,027,661 of record CM070580.1, on the reverse strand, counting down.
TTTGTGGGCATGATTTTGAGTGTGTGGTGCCTTTGTGCAGGTGGTGTGACCCTGGGGGTGCCCTCTACTTCTCGCCAATCCGTCGCCCGTGGTTGAGGCAAGTGTATTGGAATGGGTAGCGGGTTGTAGTTTGCTAGATTAGTTGAGATTGAAATTGAATATATGATATGTTCACATGCCATGCTTTAATGATTGCCATTGATATGATGAATATGCTTATTATGTTATGATGCTATGTGTTAATGTACAAGTTATTTATGATGTTGGCATGTTTGCATACATGGCATGATACATGGCCCGGGCGGTGAGAAAGTAATAACTAGTCCGGGAAGGTCGGTGAGAAAGTTATGACTATTCCGGAGAGCCAATGAGTAAGTCCTACATCGTGATTCCATCCACCGCGGTGTATGGAAGCGAGGAGTAGGCACCCTCCATCTTCGAGATGGAAGGGGGGAGAGGGTGCACACCGACGGGTGTGTACTCAACCATACCGGTATGAGTTTCCAAGGAGACATGTGCATCGCATCGCATTGCATACATGATGATGATGATAATGATATGTGATCATGAATGAGATGATAGACATGATGTGAGTTGTTGTAGCCATGTAATTGTTCTTTTGTACCATTGCAATATACTTGCTGAGTGTTGAACTCACGCTTGTGCTTTCTTGTTGTTTTAGGTACCATGAAACTGGCATACGGGGAAGGGCATTAGCTACACATCTACACGTAGCTCCACACTTATAGACAATTTATTCATCTTGGTCATGATAATAAGAGTAGTGCCATGCAACTTGGTGCAATGGTTAATTTATGTGCTTGGTTTCCTCATTTACTTCGTTTGGCTCATAAGATGGTTGAAATCTTTATTCTAGGCTTATACTGCTGCTAGAACCCTTGTTATTGATGATTTAGATGTCATTCTTTATACTATATCCTGTGATCATATTGTTGTTGCTTCAATTAATGGAAAAACAAAGGAGATGCTGCCGAAATTTTCGGTTTTAGCATTTACACCTTTGTTGTAATTTATCTTAGTTTATGGTATTTAGATGTTGTTTAGCCTATGTTTGGTAGCATTCAGGCATGCTAGATGCCGGGGTGTTACAGTTGGTATCGAGTAGTGTAGGTCCTTGGAATGTGTATTTTTAGTGTCATACCTTAGGTTACAACTAAAATGTGATGTGGAATAACTTAGAAACATGGCTTAGGTTTTAAATAAAATTTTGTTATAGGATAGCAACATTAAAACTTGCAAAAGTGGTATAACTAATCTAAAATTTGACACACATGGCTGCACAGTAGGAAAGGGTATGGGTATCGTTTCTTTACGCTTAAATGTTGTATTTAAGCTTTGATGTTGAATGCTTCATTTGATAATGCATGTTGCTATGTCTATGAGATAAATGATTGAATTGTTCTTGTTATTTGTGATATAGTGGGGTTGTGATGCTGAAGGGTTTTGGTCACCTCTTTTTGTTCATAGTAAGGGTGTGGTTTGACGGTGTGGCCTGTTAACGCCATCACCGAAGAATTATTAACCATGTAGGAGAAGAGTGCTCACCTTTTCTGTCGTAGGTCGGGTAGTTGACTGGAGTCAAATAAAAGAGATTGGTGGTGGATTCCTATGGATGTTCTTTACCGTTATGACGGTCAGTTTTGGTTGGTTTTCTTTGTTTTAGTCGATCGAAATCAAAAGAAAAGTGTTTGGTATTTGATTTATCGCGGATTGTTCCGTAGGCGATTTGTGGTTTTGTCTTCCTTGGTTGAAGATGTAGAAGAAAGGTTTTGTGTTGCGCATCTGTTGGTCGCTATTTTTGCTTTGACACCGGTTTTGTTGGTCATTACGATTTGTCTTGAAGCGAGGAAACTTTTGTGGTTGTTGTTCTCCCTATCTAAGAAAAAGTGTTGGAGTTTCCCCTTGTGCAGGCCTTGAGTTGGTGGAGCTAAGTTTGAATCTTTTATCTGAAAAGATTTAATGAACATTTGATTTTCCTTGGTGCATCCTTCTTCCTTCTTGGAAGTATAGATCTTGAGATTTCTTGAAGAGTTTTGTGGGCAAATTTGGGAATTTGAGAGTTGAGCTCTCCTGCATTTCTGTTGGAGTTTTGTTTTTCTTCCTTGCCTGGATAGGAGAAATTTTCTATCGGTGTTCATTCTGGTTCTTGAGTTGTGGTTATCTTTAAAAGTTGAGTTGCATCCTGTTTGTCAAGAGTTCGCGCCCATGAAGGTGTTTAGAAAAGTTTATGTTCGTGCTATGTAGTAGGTAACAATGTGGTTTATGGAATGATGTGTTGCTAAGTTAAATTTTGAGTTGAATCAATTCAATGTGATTATCATCTCTAGCTGGAGAATAAATAGATTACTAGTGTTGTAGTTTACTCTTTAGCGAGAATGATTAAATGGGTTAATGTACATGCTTAGAATCTGTTGCCTTGCTTTAAAAGTGCTTATGATCCTCGTTAATGTTAAAAGTTTAAACCTTGATGCATAGTTAGAACATTAAGATGGTGTAAATTAATGATACGGTTAAAGAAACCTTGACGGTTGTTTAAAGATGTTCTAATCTAACGGGTTAATAGAGAAATTTAATAATGTTGACTAGTGGCTTTAATTTGGAAGTTGATTAGAGTTGCTATTTATGTTGTTGCAAACTACTAGAATATTTGGAAGTATGCAGTTGTGTCTCTACAATGCTAGTATTGATATCAATTGAGAAGACATAAGACTTATTGTTAATGATGTTGTTAAGGGTAGTGTTAATGATAGTACCGATGTCAATTGGGAAAAAACATAGGTCTGGTTGTTGTTTTAAGAACATTGTGCTGATCTAACTTATTAAATCTAATTTAATAGTTGGAGTGTGTTGTGTAGTGACAATTTTGTTGCAACCTATGTGTAAGGTAGCTAAAAGCAATGTTGTTGATTGATGATTATGCAAAGAATTGATATTGATGCCTTGGTAGTGTTGTTAATTGTTGGAAATCATTGATCCAAAAGAATGACTCCCAAGTTCACTGACTCAAAGTCTCAATTCGTCCAGTTTCTGAAATCCTATCTTTTCCTTTCCTTCTGCTGGAAAAATACACTCTTCGGAACTTCCGATCCAGGCATCGGAACTTCCGAATTTCTGTGAATTCATCTTCTTCGGAACATCCGAAGTTTAGTATCGGAATATCCGAAGCTTGCTCAGCTGGAGTTTCGCTGGAAACCTAAACTCTTCGGAACTTCCGAAATTTATATCGGAACTTCTGGTACTCTGGGGATTCTTACCGTTCGGAACTTCTGAACCACAGTTCGGAACGTCCGAAGTTTGTGTAAACGCTTGAAAAGGACCGTTCGGTTGGCCCCTCCACTTAGCCTCCATACATTTCTCCTCTTTCCATTTCGTGTCGTCTTCGGAGTCTCCGATCCTACGGAAACTCCGATCTCTCCCCAAGGAAGGTTGTGCTTCGGATTGAAGAGTTCTTCATCTTCTCAATCCTGTTTTTCGTATTCTCAGGTAACCCTAGATCCCTATCTTTGAGATCTCACACTCCTTGGATTCCTTGGTCATTATCTTTTGGTAAACTTGTTGGTCTAGTCCTCCTTTGTTTAGATCTCAAGTTTCATCAAATTCCTTCAGTCGATCTTGTCAAATCGCTAGTTTTAGGGTTGTACCGAATTTTTCGGAACTTTCGATATCCTGTGTCGGAACTCCCGATATGAAGTCAGAACTTCCGACCTGAAATCAGAACTTCCGATGATGACAGTACAACACTAAAACCAGTTTTCTCTCTAGTTTCTTCCATCTTATCGAGCTTCTCCTCTATCAGTTGATTCCGATGGATCCCGGTCAAGGTGATCAACCTCCTCAGGACTCGGCCAAAGTCACTTTCAGTCGAAAACGCAAGACTCCAACCGGAACTAGAACAAAGTGAGTTGTCACAAGAGGATCGCAGCCAAGCATTTCAATCAATGAACCCTCTCAGGCTGCTCAAACTGTGAATGTGCCTCGTGGAGCACCGCTACCCTCTAGGAAAGGCAAGGGCATTGCCGGTGCTTCAGGATCTCAAGCTAGAGACATGCCACGCCTGAAGAAGCCTGAAAAGAACCCAAGGCTCCAAAGAAAACCGGTAAACTACAAAGGCAAAGCAGCTCAAGTCCGAAAGGCACGAGAGGAGAACCCCAAGAGGACAGACCGGTTCTCCACTGATTCTCGCTTTTGGACTTTCTTTCAGCAGGACTTCTATGAGTCAGTCATCCTACCAAGGAAGAATCCGGTTATTCTGATGCAATGGATTGATTGGGAGTATATGGCAGCAGCAGACGACTCTATTTTCAATGAGATCATTGCTGCTTGTGAAAGAACTGGCATCAAGAGAATCATGGCTTTTAAGCATGATTGGAATGTGGAGATTATATCCCAATTCTATGCCACGTTGTATGTCTCCAGGGATCGAGTCTCCACTCTCCACTGGATGACAGAAGGCACCTGGTATGAGGCCACTTATGCTCAGTTTGCAAGATTGCTTGAATTTACAGAAGCAGATTCCAGAGACAGAGATCAGATACACAATGAAACATCTCTTGTTGCTTCAAATCTGAATTTCTTGTATGAAGAAGATGTAGAGTCTGAGGCAGGTGACACCAAAGGCATGAAACCATTCTTTACTATCTTGAACAGACTTTTCAGGAAAACTTTGGCTCCCAAGGAAGGTGATGCTTCTCATGTCCTCTCTTATACAAGGAACCTCCTGAGCAGGATGCAAGACGGCCAGAGGCCCTTTGATGTTTTTGATTTTATCTGGAATGAGATTAGACTCACTAGTCAGGAGCCCAGAAGGAGCTGTGGCTATGCTCCTTTCATTATGCATTTGATTGAACAAGTGACAGGGCAACAGTTTGAGTGTGATGTTAAGCACACTGGTCTGCAGGTCAGAGCAGTTAAGGCCCCTACTCAGAGAGCTACAAGGGCTAGCTCCAGAGGCGCTTCCTCTTCGTCTGCTGCCACTCCTGCAGTTTCAGCTTCTGGTGGATCTTCTTCTCCGATATTGCGTGCACTAAAGTCTACCTTTGTCCTCTGCAAGAGCAATGCAGCAAAGCAGAAGAAGAACACCAAGAGACTCAAAGAAATCCAGAGACATCTGAACCTTGAGTGTTCAGAGGATGAGGAGAGCGAGGATGAGATTGCGGATCCCTTTGCCCCGGCGACTGATGAGTCCGAGTCTAAGGATGACGCCGAGGAGTCTGGTTCAGACGAGCCTGGATCAGAAGAGTCTGATTAGCCCTCTCGCTTCTCCTTCCTCCTTTGTGGTGCTTGATGCCAAAGGGGGAGAGATGAAGACAAATTCCGTGTCTATCCTGAGTCTTCTAGTCTAAGTGAACTTGGTTGTACTTTTGCTTTATGTCATGCTTTGTTTAAAACTCTGTGGTTGATTGTTGGATATTGTTGCTTTAAAATCCTTTTATCGTTGTTTCTTGGATACTTATGTTGACTTGTTGAATGTTAATGCAGTTCTATTGCTCAATTACACTTGTTTAACATGCTTGTGTTGTTACTTTTAATTAATAATCTCCTATGAAAGGATATAGGGGGAGCTCTCTCAACTACTTTGTATTCCAAAATGTGCATTTGCTCTCAAGTCCTATCTTAAATGCACATATCTAGGGGGAGTTCATCCTATATTCCTTCTACTCATTTGCGTTATAAATTTTGTCTTTAATCGGGTTGTCATCAATCACCAAAAAGGGGGAAATTGAAAGTGCATCTAGGCCCCCTAACACTGTTTTGGTTGATTAATGACAAACGATTAAAGAATCTAACATATTCAACTAGTTTATGAACAGGTGAATGTTTTAAATAGAGATCATCTACGATCATCGGGCATCCTCAAACGTCATTAAGTAAGAAAAATGGCAACTGCGGATGTAATTTTAATTTGTTGAGTCATAGGTTTGCCGTACTATTAAGAGGGGTGCGTTAAAACTGGTCTAGAGATGATCTTTATGCTCAGATGAATGATGGTTAGTCTCTTGAGAAGCTTTTAGTGTCCACACTTGCATTGGAATGAGGTTTGTTTTCAAGTTCCTGTCGGATGTTCCGATGTCAGTTCGGATATTCCGATGTTGCAGTCATTCCGATGTGTAGTTGTGCTTTAGTACAAAGCGTTTTGTAAGGTTCGGATATTCCGAGAAAAATTCGGATGTTCCGATGCCTGTTGATTCTCTGTTAGGGTACTCTCTGTTGAGATCGGAAGTTCCGATTTTCCATATCGGAAGTTCCGACACGTGTTATCCTGAAAATGGGTGCTCTTTGTTGAGTTCGGACTGTCCGAAGTTTGGCTTCGGAAGTTCCGAAGTAGCTGGTTTCCGGTTTGGGAACTCTCTGTTTGGTTCGGATGTTCCGATATTTGTATCGGACATTCCGATGTGGACTTAGATAGTTTTGTTGAGTTCTCTTTCTGGGTGTCATCGGATGTTCCGAAGTTGGGATCGGACATTCCGATGCACGTAGTTTTCGACCGTTGGAAGCTTTCCAAGGTCTGATGATTTGCACTCATCGGAACTTCCGGTTGGGTTGGATATTCCGATGTGTGGTGATCTTGAGGAGTAACGGCTAGTTTTGAAACAAAACTATAAATACCCCACTCCTCTCCCTTTAGAGGGTTACACACTTTACTTGGCTGGATATTTGAGCACCTTGAGCACACCCTAGAGCTTTCTTGAGTCCTCCTCTTGATCTTAGTGATCATCTAGTGAGTGAGGAAACATTAAGTGTGGTTGAGAGCAAAAAGTCAAGCATTCATTCATCTTGAGCATTAGAGAACCTCTTCAAGATCAAGAATCTAGCGCATTCATTACTCTTGGAGGTTGAAGGACTCTTAGATGGCTAGGCGTCGCTCACGAGCTCCCGACGAGTGTGGGAAGCCGTGAGAAGTTTGTGAAGGTCGGCTCCGCCTCCGAAAGGAAAGGAACCAAATAGTGGAACCAAGCCTCAAGTGCGACCGAGGTTTGGGAGGAAAGGGTTGAAAAAGACCCAACTCTTCGTGAGCCTCCTCAACGGAGACGTACGATCCACTCAAGGATCCGAACTCCGGGAAATAATTCCTTGCGTATTGTGCTTTTACTTTACTTTTCACGCTTTCTCAGACTTGCAAATTTCCTTACTTGTGTTTGCTAGTAGACTAGATCATCTAATTATTCTAGTAGTATTTAAATCAGCTCTCCTCTCTCAGAACTGATCGGATATTCCGACTTAATACCGGAAGTTCCGATATTTTCGGAAGTTCTGATATTGAATCGGAAGGTCCGACTCTTTTTCGCTGCAGTGAATTGCTTTATAAATTTTAAATAGCCTATTCACCCCCCTCTAGGCAATTATCACATCTTTTCAATAAGCTAATTGGTACACCCTAAGTTTTTTTACGAATTCATGTTATTTACTGCCTACTGAGAATAACAAAAGTGACTTCATAATTTTTAATGGTTAAATCATCATGTTATAGCACATTGATTATTTCTTACGTTTAACACCTAATTAATTACAAGCTACTAAAATTATCTACAAATTCAAATTCCTTTTCCCACATCGCTTATCATATTATTTTTGGATTTATAAATTTTACCTTGACATTTTTAAGCCTTTACTCGATTTTATATGATCGCGCTTTATTAAATTGATCGATCGGCTGCGATGCTTATTTTTAACCCATTTTAATTGTCCTGACCGATTCTACAAGTATCGCACAACCTACATAATCTAAGTAAAATAATGGGAACAACATGATCGAAGGAGGTGCTTACCTTGCTCGGACTTTTCTGCAACGGAGTTGAGGTCAACAAGTGCGGTGTTTACAACAACGGTATCTACACGAAGCAAAAACATCAGTAAGAAGCAAAGATGTAATGAGGCAAAATAACTTACCAAGGTTCTGAGGTTCGGCGCACTAATTTTTAAGTCAGATTAAGCAGCTACATTTGGTTCGAGTTATTAAGTTGAGAAAGGAGGTCAACTCCTTTCGGGTCCAAGTAGATTACGTTCAAAAATAAAAATAGTCTTTCGCTTCTGCGAATAATCGTTCGAAATAAATACGGTCCAATGGGGATCCATCCCTCCGTGACAGTTCAACGTTCCAGCGCAAGTTCGGCAAAGGGTCCAGACCTCTGCAGAGACTATAATCCCAAAAGGAGGTTGTTATTTTATGCAAGGAGAGTTGATTTAACTTTTTATTCCATTTCAATATTCTTACAGACGTTGACATTTTTAGGAGTTACGATTATTTCCCAAATTTTTATGGAATGCGGCGATATATCTACCAAATTTGCAACATACAATCGCGGAAATTAAAATATCATTAAATATGCATAGCATTAAACTATAGTAATGTACACCTCGATTGCTGCAGCAACAAGTTTACGATGAATATCAATTCCGACTTTGGTTGTCTCGGTACCGTGATTTCCTCTGCATAACCAAAAAAGAATCTCAATTAATAGTTAAGCTATGGATAACCAGAGAATGGAACTGCAAGCAATAACTAGAGAATGGAACTTCGTGTAGTTGGAGTAGCCAGAGAATGCAATTTCACTAGCTCACTGGAACTTCACACTCGATGAAACTTCGCGCTCACCAGGGAGGATCTTCACGCTCGCAGAGAATGAAACTTCACTCGCTAATCACTTGTGAACGTCGTTTTCTCGTTCCCTCGTTCCTCTTTATATAGCACGGAGTTTCCATTTGCGTTAATCACGGAGATTCGTGGTCACTTCCCGTCACTTCGTTGCCTGGTTGGTGCGTCGAAAGCAGCAAATTGCAATTTGGCCGGTTGCATCCTTGGCAAAGTGATGAGATTCCATGCATGCACCAAAGCAGGTTGCCCTGCCTCGTCGACCGAGCCATCCTTGGCCGGTTGCCCATGCGCTGGAGAAGCCTTAAACGGTCCACCATTTTCCATTGATGCCTTGGCCGGTCCCCCATTTCCCATACATACACATCAACGGTTCCTGGGAATCCATTGATGCATTGACGGTACACCAGAAACCGGCCAACAGTGAGTTTTTTGTAAATATTCAAAACTGTTATATCATATTGTAAATACGCGGTTGAATTTGTACTAAATACGTTTTTTTCCTTATCTGCACCATGTTGTTACATTTAGCAGTTTGGAACGTTGAAATTGCAATTGCAATTTGATTTGATTACTTGTCTCCGGAGTAGCCGAATGCACACATCGAACGCTCTCCGTGTCCGTGGCATTCCGCCGAGCACACGCCATGCACTCCGTCAGGCGCGCCCTTCGCCTCCCCATCTCCGCCGCCGCCACCGCCTCCTCCTGCAGCCTTCGCCGCCTCTCCTCCCACCGTCGTGCGACGCCGCCGCCCCCCGCCTCGACCACCGGCGACGACGAGTGGAACGACGCGTGGGAGACCGCATGGCTCCCGGGCGACTCGCCCGCCTCCTCCCCGGCGTCCGCCGCGCCGTGGGAGTGCCCCACCTCGCCAGCCGCCGCCGCCTCCGTCCCGGCCATCTCCGCCGAGGTGGACCCTGACACGAAGGCCTTCGTCGCCGACATGGACGAGCGCTGGGCCGAGCGCCGCGCCGCGTCGAGGCGGCCGCGCGCTCCTCGCGCGGCGACCGCTGAGGGAGGGGCCGGCGCCGTGGCCAAGAAGGCGCAGGCGGACGAGTACAGGACGAGGAAGCAGCGCGTGCACGCCGCGCTGTGGGTGAAGGAGATCGAGAAGATGGAGGAGGCGCGCCTCGGCGGTGGAGGCGGCGGCGCCGACGACATCGACCGACTCCTCGACTCGTGCTCCGAGTGCGTTGCTTCCCCCCACTTTATTTCTTTTTTTGATCTTCAACAAAGCTGCGATCTTTAGCTGTGGTTGCTTCATGTCATCGCATTGCTTGGTTATATTTGGTTGCTTGTGATATACCCCATTTGTTGGGTCTTGCCTTCGATTATCTTCCCAAGTTTCCCCATGGACTGATGGACAGACATCTCAAAGAAAGAATCCACGAAAATTGCTAGTCCAATTATGTTTGTGATTCATAGCATCACATCGATCGGTCAATTTCAGTTGCAGGTTATTGGTGCAACTTTGAAACTTGGAAGTATGGTGTTTGCCTATGGTGTTCCTTCCCTTTGGAAGGAAGTTAAATCGTTTAGATCGGTTGTGAAACTGTTTGCCGTAAATTAGATTAGCTAATGCGTTGGGCAATGGGAGGCTTATGGCTAACACCCTAAATGTAACCTGTGAGGTATATGTAGTGAGAAAGCTGGATTCTTCTTGTCATTGAGTGCAGTAATCTGTTGTGGTGCTTTCTTGATGGTCGGTGGACTATTCTGTGGAACCGTGGACCTTTTGATATATCAGACTGCGTACTATATAAAATGCATGAGATGATTGTTCAATGGCCAGCAATCTAATGCTTCATTGTTCTGATATCGTCTGATGTGGTTGGTCCAAATTATAATTACGATAGGTATATTATTTATCTTCACGCTTCCGATATAGCAGCATGACCTCACAAATTATGTGTACTATGGCGGTTTATCCTGGCCTCCTGGGTCCAGTGCATATCAGTATACCACATTTCTTTCTTTCTCAGATTTGAATATTTTTTTTTGCTGAAGTAATACTAGCAAGTCTCGCACTTGAATGTCTGTTAGCTCTTGCGCAATAACGAACAAATGTTAGCTTTGTTCTCCTTTGTTGCCCATTAGTTGACAGAAGCAGGCGACATCTAAACAAATATGACAGATTGACGAATGCACACTAGGCATTTTAGTTATGCAGTACTTCTTTTGCTTTGCTTAACCAGCTAACCGTGGTGGCATTAGGCATTTACAACTGTAAGCTGGGTTGTATGACACTAGTTCAAGATGCTTTGCATACTATGAAAGTATATAAAATCAAAATTTTCATTGTCATTTGTTTTCCTGCCGTAGGAATTTTGTACTGCATCTGCATGGTAGGGCTTGGTGTCTTGGTTTGTTAATTTGGTTAGCGCTTTATAAGATATGGTTTGCTTACAGTCCTTGTGAAATGCAGCATCTTTGATTCTGGCAACACTGATTTTGGCGGTTCCAAGATTCCAAGCACCGCTGAGATCAAAACTAAGCCAGACGGTTGGGAAACCACCTCGAGAGGTCAGGATGGTAACATATGGGAGATCTCACAGCGGGAAGAAGACATTCTTCTCCAAGAATTTGAAAGGCGAATTGCTTTCAGTAAACAGCAGGTCCACAAACGATAATTCCTTCACCCCATAGTCGTATTTTAAATGTTTCTGAAATGATATTGGACCTTTGGCTGCAGATTGCTAGCTTCATCAAAACTCACATATTTAGTCGGAGACGTCCTATCGACGGATGGAGGTACATGATCGAAGAAATCGGCCCTAATGCAAGAAAAGGAAAGGGGAGCGTACAGAGACTACCAAGTGTGACTGATCCCTCTACCCAGCCGTACAGGGAAGATACGCCTGCAATTACTTCCAGTTCGTCCTTCAGAGGAAACAGGCCATAATAATGCCCAATGTATCTCTTTGCCGATATCTGTGGGTCTAGTGCACACTGGCTAGGGTTACGTGTCTAGCTGCGTTCCTTGTGGAGATCATGGTGAATTTTCTAATTCCTGCTGGGTCATTCGATTTTGTATGGATATAATACTTTTGAATAACAGTAATGGAATCATTTAAAGCTATTGCATGTTATACGGTAGTCGAGATGCTTAAGGTTGGGGCAAATATTACATATGATACAGTTGCTGGTTGGAGGTGCTAAGAGCTGCTCAGCTGTATTGAAATGTGGTTGGTTCATCAAACTAACGAAGTTTGTTACTCCCTCCGTTCCTGAATAGATGTTATTCTAGAATATTAACATCTAGAATATTATACGTCCAAGACACATGTATAAAAGACTGTTGCTCCTCTTCGTTAAATCAGTTTATTGTTTTTTTGGATGGTATCTTACTCTAATCTATAATAGTAAATATCATTAAGAATTACTAAAGGAATGGGATATACAAGGAAAAAATGGAAAAAAATCACTTCGAAAATTTAGAAACAAAATTTAAAAGCTAGAATGACACGTGTACTTGCTACATGTTAATGGGCTCGGAACTCATAGCTGTGACTCTAGATATGCAAATACCACCAAGATCAATCCACCTCTTTGGATCTGTATCAACAAAAGTTGCACAAAGGGACTTACATGTACTATTGCCATCAGAGTATCATCTAACATTCCGAGATCCAAAATGGAGACCGGTACTTACATGCACACGCTTCAGCTGTACATTCCCTACGCGCAAAGAGAAGACTCTTTGGTTGGTTGAAGCTGCTCTACTCAATCCCTACCTGTGCTACCTTCCTTCTGGCTGCCGCTTGTGCTGCTGCTACATTGCTCATCTTCCATTCTTGGAAGGCCTAGGCTTACAGGCCAGGAAGCCGCTTGCGTCGGGTACCTTGCCTGCGGTCGTGCCACATGGTTGGGAGCCCCCTGGCCTTCTGACGGTTCACGGCCGTCGGCTGATGCGACTTCTGGGAAGAGCATCAGTTCCAATGGTGGGGCGGCGTAGGAGTGCTCGATGACCGTTGCCTGTTGCAGTGGCTGCCGCAAGGGGAATGCTGCGCTGGTGACGGTGGGTGCTTGCATTGGCTGATGCGATGAGAAGACTGTGTTTGTGGTGTGAGGGACAGGGAGAGGCGACCCAGTAGCGCCATGGCCCCAACCCGGACTGCCTGCGAACGGCATCGTCCTCAACTCGTTTTGGAGCTCCAAGATCTCGTTGCGGAGCACACCATTCTCATCCTGCAGCTCATTCCTCTCCATTGTAACCTGTTCGTGGAAAATGGAACATAGGATAAATGGGGGATGAAGAACCGGCTGAATTATGTCAGAATGATACGACAATTGTAGCGTGGCAATCCAAAGATATCCTGGGATGATGACACTGGCATGATTTACCGGTGGATAAAATGAGACACTAATCCTAAATCATCAAGTTCACCAAAGAAAGGGAAACAGTGGTACAGGTGAAAATGTAATTTCCTGTTTAGAAATAACTTACGTAATGAGATTCATTCTGCAGGGTGCTATCTTCCTGCCGGAGAGATTCTACTCGAGAAAACAGATCCCTTAGTATTCGAGTTGTGTCAGTCAATATGCATGCCTTCCCGTTGCTCTGCCTATCTGCTTCTGCAAAGGGATGCATTTGATCAGAATTATGTTCGATGGCAAACTCAAGAGATTAAATTATTAGTAATACAAAGCAAAAGCAGGTTTAAGTGCAAAAATCCACCCATAAATGGTCAGTGCTGAATGGTAAACATGAAGTTAAGTTACAGTTCCACAAAACTAGGTACATCCTAGGCTAATTAGATGCCACTGACAAACAGTTTGGACATTCACATTGGCCCATGCTCATGCAGTCATGCTCTCTTCTAGGACAAAGTACTTTAAGTCAATCTTGGAGTTGGAACTTGACAGATGTAAGTTGATCGATGTGTGAATTTCAACCCAAATACTTATAGGAGAAAAATTCATAACACATATTGGAATCAGGCGAGCTCCGTTATCCGGTGTTACTTGGACACGGACACGAGAGTCGGAATCCGACTCGGATTCGGGGTATCCGATTCGGCAAAAAAATTTGGACACAGGAAATGTTAGTGATATGCCCTTGCTGCAATCATGAAGATGATTGTATTACATCTATGTTTATGGAATAATATGATCATTTTGTTCCTTGAATATATATTATTAGTGTCGATCAACAAGTATGTGACTTGTTTGTGAAACTCCTTATTTATGTTTTGATATTATTCTAAATTATTTTTGACCTTATATCATCATGTGAGACAATTATGATTTATAAGTCAGCACATGTATTGATTGATGATCGTGTTTCATGGATCATGGATATAAGGATATTAAATCAACAATGTGGAGATATGTTCGAGAACATGGTGTTCGAGTAGCCCACCATGAGACACTGCGAGAATTATTATATTCTTAAGTGTCATCAGTTAGTCTTATACATAGTTTACGTGGGATTCTTAGACCTGAGATCGTCATAGTTTCACTTAGGGGTTGCCAAACGCTACTCTGTAACTGGATAGTTATAAAGGTAGCTTTCGAGTTTAATATGAAATATGCGAATGAATGTGAGCGATCAAGATGAAATTTACCCCTCCTATATAATGGGGGAGATATCTCTGGACCCTCGATGTGGATGGATTAAGGAAGAGCATAGCCATGCTGAATGCAATTGAGGAGTCAATTACAACTAAGAATCCACTACAAAACAAGTGAAGGATCGAGCTACATAGGATGGCAAGTTTCTCACCTTGATTTCGATCTAGTATCTTGAGGCAAAGATATCAGTACATGAGCACTATATAGATTCGTTCAATATGATCTTTGTGCATATTTGGAAGTCGCTATGCCCTGCTAGGAGCCGCTGCTAACTTATGGGCCGAAAAGAGTTTTGGCCTATAGCCGAATATGCATGAACCTACATGGTAGCACACTTAACGGGTTGAAATACATTAGTTTGGATTAGATCCACCACTAATGGGTCAAGTGGGCTTTGCACCTTGGTTAGGCCCCTAACGCAGGGTTCCACCGAGGGTCCATATAAAAGGAGTGCGTGAAGGCTAAGAGGGCAAATATTGTACCACCACACCCATCGAAACCCTAGCCATCATCGCGAGGCCTTGCTGTGCGCGCTAGTGCTAGCACACCGACGCACGGCGTCTCCTTCCTGGAACGCATGGACTTCCGTAGAGGTATTGCTGCTACTGCAGTGCTGATCGAGCGTTCGCGCTGTTTGACCACCGCTCGAGGACGTATGCTACGTTGAATCAGGCTACTTCAACTCTCCTTCTGTTGTATTGCGCAAACAGTGGTAACACTGCCGTTATCACAAGCATTAATTAGACAGAAATGACAACCACATGAAGATTCACAAATCCCTGTGTATGGGCTCAATTGAACCTTGCAAACCACCGCATTCAAGAGAGTGGTGCGTGATACACCGCATGATATTCCATCACGCAAAGCACTAAGAACCCTCCAAATTCTGAAACACGGACACTCAAGCAATGCCGCTTAAAGTTGCAGTGTTGTGCTATACAAAGCTAGTATAATATATACCTCCTTACCTAGCATATTACCCAGCTCCTCGAAGAGATCATTTAGTTGGTCGCGCTTAAGCTTCTCCCTCTCGGATTTATGAATCTTCTTCGAGGCCTTCTTCTGGCACTTCTTGTCAGAGACGGGCCTGCACATCGTTCGAACGGAACTACATCAGCAACAATGTAGCACAAGCAGAACTCTCATTTTCATATCCTCCTCGCCAAACAAGAACAGAAAGATCAAATTGACAGCAAATAACAAGAATCAACAACCAAACAAGAACAGAAAGATCAAATTGACGGCAAATAACAAGAATCAACAACCAAACAAGAACAGAAAGATCAAATTGACAGCAAATAACAAGAATCAACAACTATCTAACCGACATATAAGTTGTTGCGACGTTATAGAACTTTACATCAGTGTATCTTTGGCAACTTCCACATTTATTACTGAAAGTTGCTATCTTTGAGTATCAATAGTAGTGATTCAATATTTTTCCTCAGAAAAATACTAATTCAATATTGTGCTCTGGTTGTGCCATTGAACCAATTTTAACTAGAAAATACATATACTCTGAAATCCATACTGAAAAAAAAAATCCCAAGCATGACATCCACCAAAAACCCAAAAGAAAGGAACTTTAGCATTCCGCTTGCAGGTGTTTTGCTTTCTACGAAAAGTATAGCTCCCCCCCTCAAGAAGGTAAGAGGTCTCACCCATGGACGACCTTCTCTGCAGCGGCGGCACTTCCCCTCTCCGCAGGCACCATGGCGACCAAAACCTCGACCCCCAGCCTCTTCCTCCCCTGCGGAAACCAACCAATCCTCCCCTGCAGAAACCAACCAACCAAGGACCCATCGTCAACTCACCAACCCAACTCCCCTGACCGTACCTCCCCAATCCAAGCCCAAACGGGGAAAAGGTCACACAGAACAAGAGCTACCTCGGACAGAAAGCTGAGAGGACAAGGATCGAGAAAAGCAAGGGGCCTTGGCAAGGGAATGATGTGTGAGGGGTGTTCGGTTCCTCCCCCAGTACCCCCTCCTGGTTCTGTGTTCTCGTTCGCGCAAAGGGCAGCAACGCCAACGCTGCTGCTGCCGCAAGCGAGAGAGAAGAAGAAGAAAGAGAGGAGGGGAGGTGGCGTGAGTCCCGGGCCCCGGCCAGCTTTACCAAACCGGGTGAAAAATCGAAGTTAAAAAATTATAGAAAAAATTGTAATAAACCGTAAAGTCTTCAAAAATTACAAAAAAATTATAAAGTACATATTTAGCAATAATAACATAACTATCAAAAAAATATGAAAATTTTTGGTGTGATCTTTGCTATATTTTAAACAATATAAAGATGTAAAATATGCATTTAACAATAATATATCATAAATAACATTTCATTCCAATACCGTTGATAACTTAATCCAACAGGTCTATATTTCAATAACATTTATTTCAATACCATGGTACATGACATTTGAAATCAATATTTCTCGCCGAAAATGAATGTTTGTACTGGACATAGCTTCGTCAGCCTTTCACTGTCGTACAGATGAGCATATTGGATCTACAAACAACCATCGATCAGAGAGCAAACTAACATCAGACAACAACAAATATGCTTGGCTGCCGTTTAATTTGTTCTAAACTTAAGCTCCACAATTTAACAACATAACATGAACAAACTATGCCTCGCAAATGTCTGAAATTTTTGGTTTTTCAGATAATTTTGATATAAGAGATCACAACAATAATAATACTAATTTTAGAAAAATTGTGGATAAATTTTTCTAAACTTTTAAATTTTTTAAATTTTATTTTTAATTAGATCGATTTGCCGTTCGTCTTTTTACTAGCCGAACCGGTTCGGTCGGTCTTCACGGTGTGGTTAACTCTGGTCCGGCCAGCGCGTAACGACGAGCTTCTCGGGAGCGTCAGGGAGCCCACGTGTCGGCGGAATGGTGCGGAGCGGCGGGGAGGAAGCACGAGGGCGCGTGTGGGTGGCACCCTCCGCTGCCCCCGCCGGGCGCGTGCTGCTGCGTGCACTTCGCCACCCAACGCATGTGTCTCCAACCAAACACTATGCGTCTCTACCCATTTTCTTATGCTGCTTAAAGATGGTTTTGATTTGTCAATACTCGGGCTTATTTGTCAATACTTTTACTATTACTTACTAAATTTCCGTACTTTGCTACGAATAATAAATAACAAAAATATATTATAATAGAACGTCAGATCAATGTTATCGAAATCATCATGTCCAGCCTACATCCTTGGCTGTATCGTTGTCTCCGTGCGCTCAGCTCAATTGTGAGCCCATAGAGTTTTCTTGTTTTTTTTTCTATTTTATTTGTTGTTGGAGAATTTTTAGAAAAATTATATTTATTTGTTGATATATTGTTTTTTTTCGTTTTATTAGAGATATTTTTATAAAGACCCATATGTCAATAGTATGGTATCACTTTTAGGAAAATTGCATCACTTTTTTTTTTCTAACAACGAGCCATCACTTTTCTAAATAATAGCAAGTCCTAGATACATCTGCATCTATATATATATCTACTAGGTCAATAAACACGGCGCAGCTCGCGTGTGTGAACGAAAAACAAACTTACGTTTTTTTCATAGGAAAAATGGGATTTTGTTTTTGGAAAAAATGACTTAGACGAAAAAATGGATCAAGCCACATTTTTAAATTTTTTTTTGAAAGGTATTTTTGCGTTTTTTTATGGGAAAAAATAGATCGAGACAAAAAAATGGACAAAGATGTAATTTCCAAATTTTTAGAGGGCTTTTTCCAACGTTGGAAGGACCTAAATATAATTACGCATTTTTAAAGAGCTTTCACAGAGGAATGACACGTGGGGAGGCTCCATGGGCAGGAAACCTCCCTACTACTATATTGTTGGTGCGTCATCGTGATTCGTGAGAGACTGCCATGCGGCGTTTTTCCACTTATTTCTACATTGATTTTACTCATGAAACTATAAAGATAGCAAGTGAATCAATCACAAGACAAGACTTTAACATAAATTTTAAATATTGTTTTTATTTTTAAAAAAATTAGAAAAAATAACTTTTTTTTAGTTTTTTACAAATATTTTTTAGTTTTATTAAGACTTTTTAAAAGGAATTTTAAATATTTTTTAAAATTTTTTTACGATGAGGTCGAGTCTCAACGAGAGCAAATTCACAAAAACAAAAGAGATTTCTATATTATTTTTTAAAGAAAATTAGTTTTCTTTTTCTTTTTAGTTTTTTAAAGATTTTCTCTCTATTAAAATTATTAGGAAGTTCGTTCACGGCAACACGCGGGAGTTTTACTAAATTTCCGTCTGTGAGTTTTGAAAAGGTGCTCTATTTCTTTTTTTTCTTTTTAACCTTTGGATGCGGGGGTTAGTTATGATATTTTTCTTCGTATAATCCGTCCATCACAAATAGTTATCATTTTAAATATACATGTAATTAAATTTTTAAAACTTTAACTGTTAATATCGTTTTAAATAATTAAATTAGATACATAAATATTATATGAGTAGATTTGTTTCGTAAAGTACTTTTCTAATATTATAATTTTATTAGGTTTCATATATATTATAGTAAAAATTAGTAGTCAAAAATGTGTTTAGAAGACCGCGTCATATCCAGAACATGACTATTTGACGGGAGTGAGTAGCATTTTTAGGATAATATAACTAGATTCAGGTCCACGTGGCAGCACACTGACAGCAAAGATAGGCCCTAATCAAGACCTGAAATACTAGTCGACGTGCCTGCGTGCGCCATGTGAGGAACGGACCGGAGGAGGCGCGTGGTGCACCGGTGGCTGGCACGGGCGTCCACGCTCTGCGAGCGGGTGTGACGCAGGCCACAGGCCCACAGCTGTGCTGGCGTCGTGAGCTCCGACCGACCTATGTGTTTTTTTTTTATGTTACATAAATATTAAGCATAATAGAAAATAGAGAATGATTATTTACTTTTTTATTTATTTTAAAATTTATAGAACTTGTACTCCCTCTGGTTTGGTAATATCTGTCGTTTTGAATATAGTGATGGCCAAACTTCCGAAACTTTGACTATCGATATATTTTTAAATATTTAAATTGGATATGTGAAAATTATATGTGTAGACTTGTCTCGAGAAGTACTTTCATAATATTATAATTTTATTGGGTTTTATAAATATATTATAATAAAAATTAGCGGTTAAAGTTGTTTTTTGAAGACCGTGTCGATGTCCAAAACAACAGATATTACCAAACCGGAGGGAGTATTAAAAAGGGAGAGTATAGAATCACTACTTATATTTTGTGAGACCGTAGAAAGAGCGAAAAACGATGTGTCACCTACCGCGGTACAGAAGCACAGTAAATCCACCTGCTGCGATCAAAAAAAGAGTTGATTTATAATTTTTTCGAACTGAAACCTATTGTAAAACGTAGCCATTCACCCACCATCGATCAATCAACACATCAATAAGATCACATGAACAATAGTAGAAGAACACACAATATAGGGGCAAAGATCTTTCTTTATTAGATTGATTCTCTCTATACAAAGGGGTGTTCAATGTATAACAAAACCAATAGAAGATAGATTCGGATTCGCCTACCAATAAATAGAGTCTTTCCATACTTAGACTGGGATTATATCTATATCATAACATCTCCCCTAGGATGAATACTGCGTAATGCACATGTCTCGTTAAAAACTCCTCCCAAAATCTAATAGAAAAAAGGATGGAGAAAAGAGTACATTGCACTCGCACTCCGTATTATACTAGTTGTCTCATTAAAAATCTTCATGTGGGAAAACTTCAGAAAAACTCACAAAGAGAAAAAGAGCACAACTTATAATCTTCAGGATCATGCAAAAAGAGTCATGGTTCAAGGATTTATCCCCTCTGAACTCTGTAAATCTCTAAGTCATCTTATTCCAATGTCATTAACAAATCTTTGAAAAATAGAATTTGGCAAGGACTGAGTGAACAAATCTACTAGATTTTCACATGACTTAGTTTGTAATATCTTTACCTCACCACTCTTCTGGAGTTCTTGAGGATAGAAAAGTTTATGGGTAATATATTTCGTGATATTGCTTTTTTCATAACCTATGTGTATTTGTTGCACACAAATATATTATCTTCATAGATATCATAGGGGTCTCGACGATATTAAGATCACATGACTTCTGTATATAGTTAATCACATGTCTCAGCCAAACACACTCACATGAGGCTTTATATAAAATTATAATATCTGAGTTGTTGGTAGAAGTAACTTCCAAGGTTCTCTTAAAAAACCACCAAAAAATAGCTGAACCACCTCAGAAAAACACAAAACCAGTATTAGATTTGACACTGTGGGGATCATACAGATAGCCAACATCCATATATCCCACCATGATTAAGTCTTGGTTCTTTTGGAAAAATAATCCAACATCTTGAGTACCTTGGAGGTATATGAGTAACGTCTTGACACTAACCCAATGCCGTCTGGTTAGGACCACACTGTTTCATGCTAGCAAATTTACTTCGAAAGCAATATTAGGCCTTATGCAATTTGCAAGATATATAAGTATGAGACTTCAAGTTCTAAGACTTTCTCATTTTCCATCCTTGATATGAAAGGGTCTTTATCCATTTCAAGGGATCTCACAACCATAGGGCATTTAAAGGATGAAATTTATCTATATTAAATCTTTTCAATACCTTCTTGGTATAGATAGACTGGTGGACAAAATTTCTTTCTAGGAAATGCTTTCACTACAAGCATGAGCAATGCTTAGTTTTACCCAAATCTTTCATCTAAAAACTCCGTCGTAAGGTAAGCACTTGCTTCCTCTATTTCCTCTGTGGTTTCAATGACATTCAAATCATCGGCATATACTGAGATGACACATAATCCATTCTAGGATTTCTTTATGAACACATAGGGACAATATCCCTTCAGGAGGAACTTATTAAGTTGGTTGTACCATATTCTCCCAAACTGTTTTAATCCATATAGTGATCTCTTCAGTTTGACTCTATACATGTTACGATTATTAGGATCTAGAATTTTGACTTCTTCAAGGACTCTCATATAAGTATCCGTATCCAGTGGCCCATATAAATATACGGTCACTACATTCATCAACTGCATTATTAAATTTAAGCTTGCTGCCATTGCTATTAAATATCGGAATGTTATTCCACTCATTACAGGAGAATATATTTTATCGTAATCGATGCCGGGTCTCTGTGTGAACCCTTGTGCTACAAGCCTCTCTTTATATCTCACCACCTGGATATTTTCATTTTTCTTCCGGATAAAAAACCCATTTGATCATATAGGGAACACTTTAAGAGGTGTTCGGTTAACGGTTAACTTTCCCTTATTAAGCGAGCACTGCCTTAATTTCTTCTTTTTATTTGATCCTATCTGAGCGCTTCTAGCACTCTGCCATGAACTTTGGTTCTGGATCCAGCTTTTAGCAATTTTAGAGACTAAATATATGTCGACAATTATAATATTTCTTTTATACAATTCTCCTGCATTAATTTAGAGATATCTCTTCATTAATTTCTTCTAGATCCTTATGATTTCCCACAATGATGGAGTCTAGGTGTTACGACTTCTCAGCATTGGATTGTGCACGCAAATATACGCTGGGGTTATCATCTTCAAGATGGATCACTTCAGGGATGTTACCATCTCTAGGATGGCTCACTTCTTCGATTTTCAACATCAGGTTAAGCTTTTTTCACTGTCATGGGTAGTGTTCTCATTTGTTCGGTTCTCTACTTCTGTGGACGTCTCCGTGGAATTGAGTCTCGTGCACCATTAGGCCTCCCCATCTTTTTATCATGACGGTCAAGAGTGGGTTTAATATTCTTCTGGGTATTTCCACTCTTTCAAGTGCATATACTAAAGGGATACAGGTAGGCTACACTAGCGCATAGTTAAAAATTCTACTGCGTAAACCAGGAAGCCACGCAAGTAAATAATCATGGATCGTTACCATAAGATGAGCAGTGCAACGAAAAGAGAGTTGATGCAACCCAAATCAACGAAGTGTGCGTCCTACCATAGTGGTTGATCTTCCTCATTCAGCGGTAGATCCTTCTCGCGTGGTGGTCCATCCTTATCGCGCCCGATCAGCATCATAGTAGCAGCAACACCTCTACTGGAGTCCACACATTTTGGGGAAAATAACTTGTGCGTCAATGTGCCAACACTAGCGTTCACGGGAAGGCTCAAGTGGTGACGGCTAGGGTCTCGGTGGTTGCACCCCTCTCAATTGCGACCATGAACCCCTTTAAATAGCCGTCCCCCTTGCGGTGGATCCCTACATTAGGGCCCAACCAAGGTGCAAAGCCCACTTGACCCAATAGCGACGGATCCAATCCGAACCACTATATTCCAACCCCTTAAGTGTGTGACCCTGTAGACTTATGCATATTTGGGCACGACTCGGAAACACCTTTCTGTCCGATAATCGATAGCGGTCCTTTACAATACGTACCGATTTCCAAATATACATAAAGCATCGGACGAACCTAATATAGTGTGATAATGTCATGTTTCCTTTGTCTCACGATACCAGATTGAACTCAAGGCAAGACTCGTGTCATCTTATGATAGCTCGATCCCTTCACTTATACCGTAGTGGATTAATTTATCTGGATTGACTCTCAATCACATTTGGCATGGCCATGCACTTCCTTAATCCATCTACCTCAAGGGACCCAAAGACATCTCTCTGTTATATAGGAGGTGCAAATTCCACCTTGATCATTCATATATCTCAGCATGTTTCATAGTAAACCCAAAAACTTCCTTTATAACTACCAGGTTAAAGAGTAGTTTTTGGAAGCCCCTAAGTAAACCATTACACTGTGACACTACGGAATGGTGTGACATTATAAAATGTGAATGTTGAGGTTAAAACTATACGCTATGAAGTTTAATCGCATTTCCGGGCCTCTCCGGGGGAGTTTGGGCCTTGCGGGAGCTAGTTTGGGCCTTGAGGGAATTAAATGGGCCGTCGGTGGGTGCTTTTTGGCCCATGTGGGGGGGGAGACCTGCCAACCCCTTTAGGGTTTCCCCCCATGCGCCCCACACCCTCCCTCCCTCTCCCTCATGCGCCCCCACACCCCCTCCTTCTCCCCTATGCGCCTCCATCTCCCCTAGCCGCCCCTCCTTGCGCCCTCTCCTCCTCATCCCCTCTCCACCACTCTTGCTGCCCTAGGGAAGCCTCTCCACCTCACCACCCCGCAGATCCATCCATTGGAGCGCTTCGCGACGAGGAGATCCGGTGGATTTGGAGCGAGGAAGGAGATCGCGCGAACCGGGAGGAGATCCGTTGGTTCTTCGTTCGTCGGGCGAAGGTATGGCCACGTGAATCCTTGGGGTTGGTCTAGGTGCTGTTCTAGGGGTGGATATCATGTTTTTAGATCAATTGGTGGTACTGTAATTGGGTAGATTAGACGGAATCTAGAGTTTGCCACGTTCTCGGTTTCGGGCAGCATGAGCAGTTGACATAGGGTTTGGGTTTTTGCCAATTTAGATTCGTAATTTGGTCGGCCGCCTGTTGAGGAAGTTGTAGGTAATTTCAATAGCTTTTAGTGGACATAAAGAACGTCCAATTCCGCCTAGCCATTTGAAAGTTATGCTCGTTTTACCGAACGTGTTAAAAACTATGACGTGATTGGAACAGATCACGGTATTCTGTAGATTAAACCACTTTAGAGTCCGAATCAGTTTTTCCGTATACTTAGAAAAAGTTAGGAAATTTCCTAAGCTACGCGAGGATGTACTCGTTTAATCGGTTCGGAGTCTTAGAACCCGAGTTATGCTTGTTGCAATTCTGCTGTCCCGACGGGACAGAACCTCTGTTTTTGTGTTTTGCGAGTAGTTTGCGATGTTGGGGTAGAAGAGTGTTTGCGTACTATTTTGTGGACATGATTGTTAGTGTGTGGTACCTATGTGCTGGTGGTGTGACCCCGGGAGTGCCTTCTACTTCTCGCCAATTCGTCGCCCGTGGTTGAGGCAAGTGTATTGGAATGGGTAGCGGGTTGTAGTTTGCTAGATTGGTTGAGATTGAAATTGAATATATGATATGTTCACATGCCATGCTTTAATGATTGCCATTGATATGATGAATATGCTTATTATGTGATGATGCCATGTGTTAATGTACAAGTTATTTATGATATTGGCATGTTTGCATACATGGCATGATACATGGCCTGGGCGGTGAGAAAGTCATAACTAGTCCGGGGAAGGTCGGTGAGAAAGTTATGACTATTCCGAAGAGCCAATGAGTAAGTCCTACATCGTGATTCCATCCACCGCGGTGTATGGAAGCGAGGAGTAGGCACCCTCCATCTTCGGGATGGAAGGGGGGAGAGGGTGCACACCGACAGGTGTGTACTCAACCATACCGGTATGAGTTTCCAAGGAGACATGTGCATCGCATTGCATACATGATGATGATGATAACGATATGTGATCGTGAATAAGATGATAGTCATGATGTGAGTTGTTGTAGCCATATAATTGTTCTTTTGTACCATCGCAATATACTTGCTGAGTGTTGAACTCATGCTTGTGCTTTCTTGTTGTTTTAGGTACCATGAGACCGGCATGAGGGGAAGGAAAATAGTCACACTTCTACACGTAGCTTCATTCATTTGTTCCCACAAGTCATTCAATTGGGTCTTGATAATAAACTAAGTGTGATGCTTATTGATTTATGGATTAGTTTGGCGTTATGAGAGTCTTATTGTTCGTTTGGTTCATGGAGACATTTAATGCTTGAAATTAGACTGTTATTGCTGTCATGCCTTTAGTATTTGCTATTTTTAGATGCCTCTTATATTGCCATATATTGCTATGCTATTGTTGTTCCTTCAATTCATGTTAAAACAAAGGAGATGCTGCCGAAATTTTGGGTTTTAGCATTCGTGCCTTTGCTGTAATTTACTTGTATTTGTGGTATTTAGAGGTTGCTTAGTCTATGTTTGGTAGCATTCGGGCATATTAAATGCCGGGGTGTTACAGTTGGTATCAGAGCGGGCTGTAGGTCCTCGGAATGTGTATTTTTAGTGTCATGCTATAGGGTACAACTAAAATGTGATGTGGAATAACTTCGAAATATGGCTTAGGTTTTAACTAAAATGTTATCATAGGATAGCAACATTAAAACTTGAAAAAGTGGAATAACTAATCTAAAATTTGACACACATGGATGCACAGTAGGAAAGGGTATGGGTATCGTTTCTTTACGCTTAAATGTTGTATTTAAGCTTTGATGTTGAATGCTTCATTTGATAATGCATGTTGCTATGTCTATGAGATAAATGATTGAATTGTGCTTGTTGTGGTGATAAAGTGGGGTTGTGGTGCCGAAGGGTTTCGGTCACCATTTTTGTTTATAGTAAGGGTGTGGTTTGACAGTATGGCCGGTTAAAGCTATCACCGAAGAACTATTAACCCCTTGTGGGGAAAGAGTGCTTACCTTTTCTATCGTAGATCGGGTAGTTGACTGGAGACAAATAGAAGAGTTGATGGTGGTTTCCTTCGGATGCTTTTCACCGTTTTGACGGTCGGTTTTGGTTGGTCTTCTTGTTTTTTTTAGTCGATTGAAATCAAAAGAAAAGTGTTTGGTATTGGATTTTCGCGGATTGTTCCATATGCGGTGTGTGGTTTTGTCTTCCTTTGTTGAAAACGAAGAAGAAGAGTCTAGTGTTGTGCTTCTTTTGGTCGTCTTTCCAGCTTTGATGCTCAGTTTGTTGATTGCTTTATGGGGAGAAGCATTCAATTTATTACTGTGTTTGTCTTTCTTCAAGGTCAAAAGAGTTATTGCGGCGTTATGCCAGACCTGGTTGTCAGGGCTGAAGTTCTGTGGCTTTGTAGGAGTAAGTGGTGTGTGATTTCGTCATTTTACTGGTTTGAGAAATCATCTTTGAAAAAAAAACCCTTCTTGATTCGTGAAGGGTTGGGGTTTGGTGTTAAGGTTTTATTTGAAAAGGATTACTTGATCGCTTGGTTCCCTTTTGAGAAAATTGTCTTTCAACCATTTTCCTCTATGGGAGTCCTTGAGATTGAAAAGTGTTTTGGAAAATTCCTATTGCATGACCAAATTTGGGTTTGTCTCATTGCAAATTTGAGAGTCAAGTTTCCGTGTGAATTTGGGTTGAGACTTAAAAAAAAAATGATGCAAACAAAGTAAGTAGTCTTTTGACTGAAATCGTTTGTCACTAGTGAGAATTGTTGATTAGCATGTTATGTAGTATGTACCAAAGTGGTTTATGGAATGACGTATTGTTAAGTTAAATTGTGAGTTGAAACAATTCAATGCGGTTGTTATCTTTAGCTTGAGATTAAATAGGCTACTAGTGTTGTAGAGTACTCTATAGTGAGAATGATTAAATGTGTTAATGTACATGCTTAGAATCTGTTGCTTTGTTATAAAAGTGCTTATGACCACCGATAATGTTTAAAGTTTAAACCCTGATGCATAGTTAGAACATTAAGGTGATGTAAATTACTGATATTGTTAAAGAAACCTTGCTGGTTGATTATAGATGTTCTAATTTTAACGTGTTAGTAGTGAAATTCGATCATGTTGGCTTGTGACCTTAACTTGGAAGGTAATTGGAGTTGCTATTTTTGTTGTTGCAAACCATTAGTATATTTGGAAGTATGCAGTTGTGTTCCTATAATGCTAGTACCGATGTCAATTGGGAAAAACATAGGTCTTGTTGTTGTTTTAGGAACATTGTGCTGATCTAACTTATTAAATTTACTTTAATAGTTGGAGTATGTTGTGTAGTGACAATTTGTTATGATATATGGATAGAGTAACTAAAAAAAACAACGTTGTTGTTTATGATAATGCCCATTTATTGATAGTGATGATTTAGTAGTGGTGGTAATTGTGTAGATTACTTGTTGGAAACCATGGTTAAAATAGAGGAAATTGTAACATGTTGTGATGGAGTGAACTTTGGATAATTCACACGATGAATGATTTTATCCTTAATGAATGTATGTCTTAGAATCATAGTTATGAACTTTGTCTTGAAGAGATAATATTTCCATGTTGAAGTCGTTGGTTAACTGAATAAGTTCCGATTGTCGAGACGTGGACATGTAGGTTGTATGAAATTTATAGGTTGATCATGCTTAAGTATCTGTAGAAGTACTATGTTTCAAATTTAGAATAAGATTGAAAAGATGAGAAAGTTGCCTAGAGGGGAGGGGTGAATAGGCAATTTAAATTTTAAACTAAATTTGTCGCAGCGGAAAGAGTATCGGAACTTCCGGTATAATATCGGAACTTCCGACGAGATCGGAACTTCCGGTATTTTATCGAAATGTCCGATAGACTTCGACTATGAGAAGAATCTACTGAAAGAGATAAGCTTCAAGAATAATCTTAGAAGCAGTGAACACAGTAAGACAAGTAGGGAAACAAGGATTTGTTCCCGGAGTTCGGATTCTTGAGGAAATCCTACGTCTCTGTTGAGGAAGCTCTAAAGAGCTGGGTCTTTTTCAACCCTTTCCTCCCAAACCTCGGTCGCACTTGAGGCTTGGTTTCACTATTGGTTCCTTTCCTTTCGGAGGCGAAGCCGACCTTTACAAACTTCTCACGGCTTCCCACAATCGTTGGGAGCTCGTGAGCGATGCCTAGCCGTCTAGGAGTCCTTCAACCTCCAAGAGTAATAAATGCGCTAGATTCTTCATCTTGAAGAGGTTGCCTAATGCTCAAGATGAATGAATACTTGACTTTTTGCTCTCAACCACACTTAATGTTTCCTCACTCACTAGATGATCACTAAGATCAAGAGGAGGACTCAAGAAAGCTCTAGGGTGTGCTCAAGGTGCTCAAGAGTTCAGCCAAATGAAGTGTGTACCCAACAAAAGGGAGAGGAGAGGGGTATTTATAGTTTTGGTTCAAAACTAGCCGTTATACCCGTACTCAGCCACACATCGGAATATCCGATCCCAACATCGGAATGTCCGATGAATGCAGACAACCAGAACTTGGAAAGCTTCCAACGGTCGAAAACCACTTGCATCGGAATGTCCGACAACAACTTCGAAACATCCGATGACACCCAGAAAGAGAACTCAACAAAACTTTCTAAGTCCAAATCGGAATGTCCGATATAAATATCGGAACATCCGAACCAAACAGAGAGTTCCCAAACTGGAAAACACCTACTTCGGAACTTCCGAAGCTAAACTTCGGACAGTCCGAACTCAACAGAGAGTACCCTTCTTCAGGACAACACGTATCGGAACTTCCGATACACAGAATCGGAATATCCAAACAAAAAAGAAAGTACTCTAACTGAGAACCAACAAGCATCGGAACATCCGATACAAAATATCGGAATGTCCGACCCTAACAACGCACTACGGACTGAAGCACAACCACACATCAGAATGTCTGAACTTCGGAACTTCCGACATGACATCGGAACATCCGACTAGAAATTGACAACTATAACATTCCAATGCACGGGAGACGACTTGATCACTCTCAAGAGACTAAAGACCATTCATCTGAGCATATAGACCATCTCTAGACCAATTTCAACGCACCCCTCTTAATAGTACGGCACACCTATGACTCAACAAATTAAAATTACATCCGTAGTTGCCGTTTTTCTTACTCGATGACGTTTGAGGATGCCCGATGATCGTAGATGATCTCTATTTAAACCATTCACCTGTTCATAAACTAGTTGAACACGTTAGATTCTTTAATCGTTTGTCATTAATCAACCAAAACAACATTAGGGGGGCCTAGATGCACTTTCAATCTCCCCCTTTTTGGTGATTGATGACAACCCGATTAAGGACAAATTTATAACGCAAATGAATAGAAGGAATATAGGATGAACTCCCCCTTGATATGTGCATTTAAGATAGGACTTGAGAACAAATGCACATTTTGGAAGACAAAGGAGTTGAGAGAACTCCCCCTATATCCTTGCATAGGAGATTATCAAATAACTGAGACAACATAAGCATGTTAAACAAGTATATTTAAGCAATAGTGTCGACGATTGGAGAACGGGCTCCCGTCGAGCTTACTTGTTGAATGGGGGATCAATAGAGCCCCGTTGTACGGACCGAGGAGGTCGTTCGAGCGATGCTAGGTCGGGAGAAGGGGGACACGGTGTTTATCCTGGTTCGGGCCTCTCACTGCCGAGATAACATCCCTACTCCAGTGTATTGTGTTCTATCTCTTAGTCCCTCCCCTGTTACAGATCTTCAGGGGGGGTTTAAATACTACGACTAGTGGTACAAAGAAGGTAACTACCTCCTGGGATCACGCCATGTATCCATATTCGTGATCCGCCGTCCTTGATTCGTGCGCTGTTTGAATTTCGGGTAAGATTTCCCTTGATCTTCGGCTGATTGGTTGTCTCCTTCCTTCCTCGTAGCGCTCGCCGGGTCCACTGACCAAACACCTGAGTAGGTCGTGGTCTCTACGAGCATGCTTGCTCGTGGGGGGGGGGCGTTTGGTATGGTCGCGAGTAAAGGTGCGCACGCGTATGCTCGGAGGAAGAGGAGGGATGCTCGTTTCATTCTCCCGAGCATCTTCTTTCAGTATCGCCTGGTCGGTGGGCTCAGCTTTTCATGGGGGTACCGTGGTCTTTTGCCAGATAGCCAATCCCCGATAGCTAGCCCCCGAGGTTCAAGCGGGGAACCCTCGGGCTTCCCCTTGAGCCTAAGAAGACTTGAAGGGGGGATTGAATTTCTTTTGGTCGTGGATTACGACCATTTTACGTCGGGAGACGACCTTTTTACCCGCCGCGTGCTTGCTCCGCGTGGGCACGTCGTTTGGTTATTCTGCGGTTCCTTCTCTGAGAAGCCTCCACATGTAGCAGTGCAGCTTTCTTGGAAAGTGCGTTTTCACCGGGCAGGTGTCGCTATGTGATAGGCGGCGATTTTTAACCTATCCCTTCGCTGTCTTTTTAACCCTTTCTACCGGGAGAGGTCGGAGTTACACCGTGTTTCTTTGCTCGTCTTCGGCCAAAAAATCTTCTAGGAGCCCTAGCGCCCAAGAACCCTTTTCGCTCTTCTTCCTCCTTTGGCCATGGCGCGTTTCAAAGTTAGCTAGATGACTCGTAGGAGGCTCCAGGTGCTCACGGACGAGGGGTACATCGACCCAAGCTCGGGTCGAGTGCCTGGGAGCGACGCGACACCGGCGCCGCGGGAGGCGGAGATCGTCTCCTGCGAGCTGTATGCCGTCAACGGGCTTCGCCTGCCCGAGAGCGACTTCCTCGCCTCCGTGCTTGCCTTTTGTGGGTGTGAAATCTCTCATCTCCACCCTAACTCCATTCTCGCCCTTGCGGTCTTCTCCCACCTCTGCGAGGCGTTCGTGGGTGTGATGCCCACCGCCAGCCTTTTCTTCCATTTCTATTCTCCCTTTACACCGTAGAAGGTCCGCCATGCGTCTATCTTAAATCTTCGGCCCAACCGACCATCCGAGTACCCTTTGGTTGCTGTGAAGGACTCGGTGTCGGGTTGGGCCGACCTTTGGTTTTCCCAGAAGAAGGCGGAGGGGTCCCAGTGGGTCTCCACGGGGGAGGCCGCTCCGCCCTCTTGAGGCAGCGCCCGCCGTGCGGCTGAGGAAGTGCGGGTGCTCAGGACGATCAGTGAGCTTGCCCAGATGGGGCTCACTGGTCGGGACATTGCCCAGGATTTTACCTTCAACCGGGTGTCCCCCCTGAGGCGCCGCGAGCACCCTTTCTTCGAGGTGACCGGGTGGCACGACCTCACTCGTGAGGACAACGCAGGTCTGTTCTTGGACCTCTTTCTCGAAACCTTTGTTGCTTCCTGGTGAATTGGCGCTACTTTTTCTTTTAACCCTTGGTCGTGTCGCAGCCCCGAGGATGGACTGGGTTGATGAGAGGGTCGCCGAGATGTTCGGCGCCCCAAAGGAGAAGGAGCTGACGCCCAATCGTCAGATCCCCAAGAACGTTTTTGACCGCGGTGATGCGGTAAGTACATCTGTTTGCTCCCGCCCGAGGGCATGTTCTCCGAGCTCATTTCTCCCTGTTTCGCTTGCGTGAGAAGGTCGCCCTCGAGCTCGCCGTGTCGAGCACCGCGTCGCTGCCGCAAGCTGATCCCCCGGTCAGGGGTTCCCGCAAGAGGTCGGCGGGTCGGACTCGTCAAGCGTCTGCCTCGCCTCCTCGCGCCAAGCGGTCGAAGCGCCGAGCTTCGACCAGGACTCCTCCCACGCGACACCTTGATTATGCCGACTGCCGGGAGGTAAGCGAGCTTCGAATCTGGTTTGATGACTTCAAACGGAGGAGGCCGGAGCTGATGGGCCGACTGGAACAGCTCGCCGAGCAGGCGAAGAAGGCCGAGGAGGAGGCCAGGCCCCCCCCGAGCAAGGAGCAACTGGAGAGAAAAATTAAGGCTCTCCAGGACCAGCTCGCTCAGGTGGTCGAGGACCCTGAGGAGGAGGAAGAGGAGGAAGACGCCTACGCTCTGTTCAGGAGGAGCAGGAGGTCGACTTCCCGATCAACCTCTGCATTGGAAGAGGTCGACGTGGACGATGTCGACCCGTCTATGGCGCAAGCCAGCGACGCCGCGGAAGATCGTGTCGCG
This sequence comes from Rhipidocladum racemiflorum, assembly GCA_036346355.1. Taxonomy (NCBI): domain Eukaryota; kingdom Viridiplantae; phylum Streptophyta; class Magnoliopsida; order Poales; family Poaceae; genus Rhipidocladum; species Rhipidocladum racemiflorum. Next base: position 33,995,919 of record CM070580.1, on the reverse strand, counting down.
GTCGTTGCCGAGGCCTACGAGGCCGCCGCGGGTAGGACGCCCGTGGCCCAAAGCGAGGAGACCGAGGAGGATGACGCTGCTCGCCGGGCGGAAGGTAGGCCCTGCTTGGTCCTCTTGTTTGATTTCTCCGTTTTTGTCTTGCGATTTTTTCCGGGCTAACCTCACTCCGTTTGGCGTGGCCGTGATAGCTCGGATGTTGCTCTTGGACTTTCGTCAAATGGCTGAGGAGATTATCGACTCTGCAGTTGACGCCGAGCTCGACCGCGTCTTCGACCAAGTAATGGCCGAGGCGGAGGAGGAGTCGGTGCCGGCTGCGCCCTCAGCGGAGTCCGAGCTTCCCTCGGCGGAGCCCGAGCTTCCCCCAGCGGATGTGGAACCTACTCGGTAGCGGAGGAGCAAGAGCCGCAGGGGGCCGAGGACCAGGAAGCCTTGGCCCTGGTCCCCTGCGAAGGGCCAAGCGCGAGCGAGGCCCAGACGACGGCCTCCGATGGTCGAGGGTTGGTGGCTCTCGACCCACAGCCCTTGGCCATGAGTCAAGAAGAGGAGTTGGTCGCTGTCGGCCAGCTGCCTCCAGCAGCGGACCAAGGGGGAGAAGTGGTGGTGATCGACCGGCCGCCCCTGGCCGGGGACCGAGGAGAAGAGGTGGTCGTCAACGACCAGATGCCTCCAGCCGCGGACCAGGGACAGGAGGTGGTCATCCTCGACCAATTGTCTCCGGTCGCGGAGCACCAATCGCCTCCGGCCGCGGAGGTGCAAGGGGCGAAAGTGGTCGTCCTCGACCAATCACCCCTGGCCGCGGAGCGAGGGGCGGGCGTGCTCGCAGTTGGCGTCTAGCCCCCGAGCGCAGCGGCCGAACAGGAGGAAGGCGGCCATGAGCCGCCTGTCGTTGAGGAAGACCAACCTCAGGATGACCTGGGGTTGGTCGAAGGAGGAAACGTCATTGCCCTCCTGGGAGCACCGGGTGCCCAGGAGGGGCAAGATCTTGACGCGCCAGCTCGGGATCAGGATGATCCTGCGTGGGTCAACCCCTTTTTCCGAGCTGGCGCTACCGACCGCCAGCGGCTTCAGGACAAGCTGGTCAGCCGGGCTCTTCTGGTAAGTTCTTCGCTTCTATCTTTTTCCATAAGGCGAGCAATCTTCCGGAGGTTCTTTTTGACTTTCCTTCCTTTTTTACTTGAAGTTTGCTGCGAAGGCTATGGAGGACATCGACGCCTCAGCTTCAGCCAGAAGAGTTCTGGGCGTACCATCGCGAGCAAGACGCCAAGATCGCCGATCTCGAGCGTCGGGTCTCCGAGGTGCGCGAGGCCGACCTGAAGGAGCTGGAGTCGGCGAAGAGCCTCATCGTCGGGCTTCGGGACCAGCTCTTTGAGAGCGAGACGGCGAAGAGCACTTCGGAACAGAAGTGTGCCGACCTCGAAGAGGAACTGGTGAAGCTGCGGTAGGAGGTCCCCGACCTGCGCGGCGACCTTCAGCGAGCTCGGGAGCGCGAAGAGGCCCAGCTCAAGGAGGCGCAACGTCTTCAGGACAGCGCGGCTGAAGGTCGCGCTGCTCGGCGGAAGGTTTTGGACCTGGAGGCAGAGGTCGACTCCCTTAAGGAGGAGCTTGCCGCCCTCCAGGCCGAGCATAGGACTTAGCTCTTCTTTTTTCCTTTTTAGCTCGTGCAAATCCTGTAGAAAAGAAAACAACCTTTTGGGTTAAATGAGCAAAATCGCAGATGTTTGGGTCCTTGCCTGTTTTTCTCGAGTCCACTTTCAATGTATGCTCGCACGAACCCGGTTCTGCAGAAAAAAGACCAAGTCCCTGCATAAGAGCATATAATATGGATACGAGCGAAGAATCCTCGAAAAGACCAAGTCCCTGCATAGGAGCATATAACATGGACACGAGCAAAGAATCCTTGAAAAAGGACGGGACGTTCCTATCATACGGAGCCCCCGCCGTGGACAAATGTCGTGCCTCTACTATTGCGAGCACGAGTTTGTTCACGGGAAAGCCGAGGGATACTTTGATCGTAACGCTTTTTGAACGATTTAGATAAGTCGATTGCGTTGAGAGAAATATGAGCACGAGCATTGTTACGTGCGCAGAGTAGACGGGCTTTAAGCCAATTATACGTACGGTTGCCATACCCGAGTGGTCGCTGTACCGGGCTTAAATGGGTGCTCGCGACCGACCACACATACAGCGAAGAGCTACTGTGGAAAGTGATCGGATGGGTGAGCACCCGGCCGGAGGCCAAGGGGAATGGTGTGTACATACTTGTTGGATAAGCTCGCCTGTGGTGCTGGTAGACGACGACGCTCGTTTGATAAAGCGAGGACAAAAATTAGAAGGAAAGAAAACGTTTTATAGGAAGAAACGCAAAGGGCGCGAGATAGGGGTACGCGTCTAAACGTAAAATTTACGTAGTTGATCAATGTTCCAGTCTTTGGCGAGCTCCCGACCATCCTCCATCGCGAGGCGAACAGCCCCGGGCGTCTTGTGGACACGACGGCCGTGTAGGGTCCCTCCCATCTTGGGGTCGACTTATTGGCTTTCGGCAGTCTTGAAGTCTTCGTAAGACCATGTCACCAACTTGCAGGGACCTTGGTCGGACTGACTTGGCCGCGTGCCTACGAAGAGCTTGTAGGTAAATCGCAGACCGGAGCAGCGCCCGTTCGCGTGTTGCTTCGACGAGGTCTAGGTCGAGGAGGCGTTCATCCTCCTGATCGATGGAATCGATCAGTTACACCCTTGGGGAACCTAGCACAATTTCGGCAGGCAAAATGGCCTCCGCACCATAGACGAGTTGGAAAGGCGTTTACTTTGTGGTCCGACTTCGTCGTTGCCAGTGACGGACCAAAGAACGGCGGGAAGCTCATCCACCCACCGCCGTCTTTGCTGTCTTTGGCCGAGGCTCTTGAAGACCCTCTTTTTATGCCCTGAACTAATCGCCCATTTGCTCGTTTTTGCTCCGTTGCTCGTGGATGTGCCACGCAGGCGAACAGACCTTGGTCCCGACCTCCTCGCAGTAACTTTGGAACAGTTCACTGGTGAACTGGGTCCCGTTGTCCGTGATGAGACGGTTGGGTATCCCGAACTGAGTTATCACATTGCTGCAGAGGAACCTCTTGGCCGCCTGGGCCGAGATGGTTGAGACGGGCTCGGCCTCTATCCACTTAGTGAAAGTGTCGATGGCCACGAGCAAATACTTGCAGCCCTTCTGACCCCGGGTAAAAGGTCCAAGGATGTTGAGCCCCCAGGTCGAGAATGGCCACGAAAGTGGTATGGTTTGCAGGGCGTATGTCGGTTGACGGGCTTTGCGAGCATGGAACTGGCATGCTCGGTAGTTCGTTACGATTGACCGTGCATCTGTCAAGGCCGTAGGCCAGTAGTAACCCAATCGGAAGGCCTTGCTCACAAGCGTTCTAAAAGACGAGTGAGCTCCGCACATTCCTTCATGGATATCACGAAGAAGGTATTGGCCTTCCTCCTGAGAGACGCATCTGGAAAGGATTCCTAATGCGCCTTTTCGGTATAGGTCGCCTTCGATCTGTTTGTACTGAGAAGATCGCCTTGTTAGCCGGGAATGCTCGGCTTCTTCCTCGGGCAATGTCCCATGCGCAAGGTATTGGATAAATGGCGTCATCCAACTTGCACTTTGATCGAGGAAGGAGACCCTACCGTCGGACTCTGGTGCCTCCTCTTCAGAGGGAATGGAGGGCTTGTATAGGTGCTCGACAAGCACCCCCGCCGGAGCGGTAGTTTGAGAGGAACCGACCTTAGACATTTGGTCGGCCAGGGAATTATCCTTCCTGGGGATGTAGATTACTTCAAAATTCTTGAAGTACTTCTCCATCTTCCTTACTTCGGCCAGGTACAGCGCCATTGAGGTATCGGAACACTGATACTCCTTGTTGACCTGGTTCACGACCAACTGTGAATCGCCCATCACAGTGAGCCGTTGGACTCCTAGCAATTTACATGCCCGAAGTCCGGCCAAGAGGCCTTCATACTCCGCCGCGTTGTTGGTCACGGCGAAATGTAGTTGGATGGCGTACTGAAGTTGCTCTCCATCCGGGGAGACCAAGACAATGCCAGCCCCCGAGCGCTCGTATGCTCGGGATCCATCGAAATACAAGGTCCAGGAGTTTTCCCTTGAACCATTGGTTTCGCTGGCTGGTGGTGCTGGAGCCGACCATTTTGCCACAAAATCAGCCAGAACTTGTGATTTTATCGCCGTGCGGGCTAAAAACATTATTTCGAACTCGGTGAGCTCCATTGCCCACTTGGCTATGCGACCACTGGCGTCCTGGTTTTTCAGGATTTCCCTGAGCGGGAAGCTGGTCGGCACCACGATCTTGTGTGCTTGAAAGTAGTGGCGCAACTTCCTGGAGGCCATCAGCAACGAGTACAGTAGTTTCTGGACCTCGGGGTAATGCTCCTTTGGTCCATGAAGTACTTCGCTGACATAATAGATAGGTCGTTGGGAACCATTTCTCTCTACTGCTAACACCGCGCTTACCGCCTGCGGGGTTGCCGCCAGGTATAGTAGCAATTCTTCCCCCGCTGCAGGCGTGACGAGGATGGGCGGCTTGGAAATGTACTGTTTTAGCTCTTTGAACGAGTGATCAGCTTCCTCTATCCACGCGAAGCCATCGTGTTTGCGGAGGGCTTTAAAGAAAGGTAGTCCTCGCTCCCCCTGCCGGGAAATGAACCGGCTTAAAGCGGCCATTCTCCCGGTCAGAGCTTGCACTTCCTTCACGCACGTGGGCGACCTCATGTTCTCAATGGCTTCGATTTTCTCCGGGTTTGCCCCGACGCCTTGTGGTCCGACCATGTAGCCGAGCACCTTGCCAGCTTTCACGTCGAACACGCATTTTTATGGATTTAGCTTTATTTGATGCTTATTGAGGTTACAGAAGGTTTCTTCCAAGTCAGCAACGTGACCCGAAGCGCTCTTGCTTTTTACAACTATGTCGTCGACATAGACCTCCAAATTTCGACCCACTTGGTCTGCGAAAGTTTTCTGCATGAGGCGCTGAAAGGTTGCTGTAACACCCTAAAAATTTGCTTTTCTTAAATTCATGTGTGATTTGGCACTTTGGTGAATTTTTGGAATTTTCTGGAATTTATTTGGAATTTATTTGAATTTATTCCATTTTGAAATAATTAAAGAATTTAACTTTGCAAATAAAATTTTGTTGGAAATATTTTATTTGAGTCTAAAATGTTCCAAAATATTTTCTAGAATGAGTATCCGGATGTTTTTCCTGAAGATCTACCAGGTATGCCACCAGACAGAGATATAGAGTTTGTGATAGAGCTTGTACCTGGTACAGCCCCGATAGCAAAGAGACCCTATCGGATGTCCACCGAGGAATTGGTAGAGATGAAGAAACAACTTGAAGAGCTGATGGAGAAAGGATTTATCAGACCGAGTTCGTCGCCGTGGGGGGCGCCAGTTTTGTTCGTCAAGAAGAAAGACGGGAGTTTCAGGATGTGCATTGACTACCGTGCACTCAATGAAGTCACCGTGAAGAATAAGTATCCGCTACCCAGGATCGATGATTTGTTTGATCAGCTGAGAGGAGCCGGAGTTTTCTCCAAGATTGATCTGAGATCGGGATACCATCAGTTGAAGATCCGATCAGAGGATATTCCAAAGACCGCATTCTCGTCAAGATATGGACATTACGAGTTTACAGTTATGTCCTTTGGTCTGACGAATGCGCCAGCATATTTCATGAATATGATGAATAAGGTGTTCATGGAATATTTGGACAAGTTTGTTGTTGTGTTCATAGATGATATTCTAATCTACTCCAAGACAAAGGATGAACATGCAGAGCACTTGAGGCGAGTTTTGGAAAAGCTGAGGGAACAACAACTCTTCGCCAAGTTCAGCAAGTGTGATTTTTGGAAGGACAAGGTGGAGTTCCTCGGACATGTAATGACCACAGAAGGAGTCGCCGTTGATCCAAGCAAGGTAGAAGCTGTGTTACATTGGGAGCAGCCGAAGACCGTGACCCAGATCCGGAGTTTCCTTGGAATGGCAGGTTACTACCGCCGTTTCATTGAAGGCTTTTCGACAATTGCGAAACCTCTTACGCAATTGTTGAAAAAGGAGAAGAAGTTTGCATGGACGCCAGAGTGCGAGAAAGGTTTTCAAGAGCTGAAGAAGCGATTGACATCAGCCCCGGTGTTGGTTCTACCGGACATTAATCAAAGCTTCGATATTTATTGTGATGCATCGCGTCAAGGACTTGGATGTGTACTGATGCAGAATGGAAAGGTCGTCGCTTATGCATCGAGGCAGTTGAGGCCGCACGAGGAGAATTATCCAACGCATGACCTAGAGCTAGCTGCCGTAGTGCATGCTTTGAAGTTATGGTGTCACTATTTGATTGGAAATAGATGTGAGGTATACACGGACCATAAGAGTCTGAAGTACATCTTCACCCAATCAGACCTGAACATGAGACAAAGGAGATTGTTAGAGTTGATCAAGGACTACAACGTTGGAATCCATTATCATCCCGGAAAGGCCAACGTAGTTGCCGATGCTCTGAGTCGGAAAAGCCATACCGTGAACATGTTGCTAGCCACAAGTCAGGATGAACTATGTGAGGATTTCCATAGAATACAGATTGAAGTCGTACCAAAAGGATTCTTGGCCACATTGGAAGTGAAGCCCACCCTGGAGGATCAGATCCGAGAAGGACAGGAGGATGATGACAAGATCCGCAGGATTAAGTCCAACATGGATGAAGGCAAGGCAGAGGACTTCAAGTTGGATGAGCAAGGCACGTTATGGATGAGGGATCGCATTTGTGTGCCGAACAGGAAGGAACTAAAGCAGTTGATTCTAGAAGAAGCCCATGACTCCAAGTACTCGATTCATCCTGGAAGTGCCAAGATGTATCAAGATTTAAAAGAAAGATTCTGGTGGCCGAGCATGAAGCGTGAAGTTGCCGAACATGTCGCGCTGTGCGACATATGTCAGAGAGTCAAGGCAATGCATCAGAGACCAGCAGGATTGCTACAACCGTTGAAGATACCTGAATGGAAATGGGAGGAAATCGGAATGGACTTCATTACCGGTTTGCCCAAGACTCAAGGTGGATATGACTCCATATGGGTTATAGTGGATCGCTTGACTAAGGTGGCCCACTTTATTCCTGTAAAGACAACCTACTCGGGAGATAAATTAGCAGAGTTGTACATAATCAGGATCGTCTGTTTGCACGGAGTGCCAAAGAAGATCGTATCGGATAGAGGTACCCAGTTTACCTCGAGGTTCTGGAATAAGCTGCATGAAGCCATGGGAACCCGTTTGAACTTCAAAGACACCTTATCATCCCACAGACGGATGGTCGATCGAAAGAGTCAATCAGATTCTGGAGGATATGTTAAGAGCGTGTGCATTGGCTTATGCTACCTCTTGGGATAAAAGTCTGCCGTACGCCGAGTTCAGCTACAACAACAGTTACCAAGCAAGTTTGCAAATGTCACCATTTGAAGCACTATATGGTCGACCCTGTCGGACGCTATTGAACTGGAATGAGATAGGTGAACGCCGTGTCTTTGGACCAGATATTCTTCAAGAAGCCGAAGAACAGATTGCCATGATCAGGGAGAGATTAAAGATTGCCCAATCACGACAGAAGAGTTATGCTGACAACCGTCGATGAGACCTGAGTTTCGAACCAGAAGATTTCGTGTATCTCAGAGTCACGCCGCTTAGAGGAGTTAAGAGATTCCATGCCAAAGGAAAACTCGCGCCGAGATATGTTGGACCATTCAAGGTTCTCAGCCGCAGAGGTGAAGTTGCTTATCAGCTAGAGTTACCGCAATCACTAGCAGGAGTGCATGACGTGTTCCACGTGTCCCAGCTGAAGAAGTGTCTCCGAGTATCTGAGGAGCAGACACCGCTAGAGTCAATTGAGTTTCAAGAGGATCTAACTTACAAGGAGCACCCCGTGAAGATTCTTGACACAATGGACCGAGAGACAAGAAACAAGTCAACCCGTTTTTGTAGAGTTCAGTGGAGCAACCACGCGGAGAGTGAAGCAACTTGGGAGCGCGAAGAGGATTTGAAGAAAGAGTTTCCGAACCTATTTCTTTAGTAAGCCCTGAATCTCGGGGACGAGATTCTGTTAAGGGGGGGGGGGAGGTTTGTAACACCCCAAAAATTTGCTTTTCTTAAATTCATGTGTGATTTGGCACTTTGGTGAATTTTTGGAATTTTCTGGAATTTATTTGGATTTATTTGGAATTTATTTGAATTTATTCCATTTTGAAATAATTAAAGAATTTAACTTTGCAAATAAAATTTTGTTGGAAATATTTTATTTGAGTCTAAAATGTTCCAAAATATTTTCCAGATTTTTTCTGGAATTTTTCTGAGTCATTTGCTATTTTTAATGATTTAAATGAATTTATGGGAATTAATTTGAATTATTTAATCACTGGAAAAATGCGAGTGGGTTTTACTGTTCATCCGACCGGACCCGAAAGTCCGAAGTCGACTTTGAGTCCGACTCCGAGCCAACCGACGGCCGAACCCGCTTCTACCGAACTCCAAACTCCGCGTGGACCGCTGGATCTTGATCCAACGGCCACGATTGAGCCACGCCACCCGAGCCCGAGCCCGACCAAGCCACCACCGGCCCGAGTCGACCGAACCCAAACCCACGCACCGCTGGATCTTGATCCAGCGGTGTCTTGTCATGCCACGTCACCCTCTCCGTGTCGCCGTCGGACTCGCCGTCGCAGAGTGAGCCTCGATTCTGCGGCGTTACCAGGCGCCGAGGGCCCTATTTAATGCACCGCCACCCGTCTTGTGACGCCGATTTCCGTGCGCACTGTAGCCTAGCTCACGCACTTTGTGCCCGCGCAATCGCTCGCCGTAATTCTTGCCGTAGCGCTCGCCGCCATGATTAAATCTTTATTTATTGCCCGTCCGCCGAATCCTCACGCCCGTTGAGTCGAATCCGAGCAAGGAGGTCAAGCGCGCCAGAGAGACCTCTCGCCAGCGAGCACGCCGCGATCTGCCGCTTTGTGGTCGCCGTCCTCAACTCCGGTAAGCCGCCGCGCAAGCCATCGCCGCCTCGCGAGCTCCCTCAGCCGTCCGATCCGGATCCAACGGTCCAGATCACGCCACGTCATCCCCGGTGAGTTTCCACGTTGAAAATCCTAGATCCATTCTCAGCCGTTAGATCTAGATAAAACGGTTAGGGTTAGCCACGTTGTTTTCGTTAGATTGGATCTTGACCGTCCGATCAAAGATCGAACGGTCCAGATCAGCGGAGTTGTTTTCCAACGCGTTACGCTAGATCTAATCCGCGCCATTGATTTTCAAACCAACGGGCAAGATTGCGCCACGTGGCGGGAAGCTTGACCGCCGCGGTCAGCGCCCGTGCGTGGGAACGTGTCTCTGACACGCGGGGCCCGCGTGTCAGAGGGCCCACCTGTCAGCGGCCACCCCAGCCGTGCGGTGACGCTAGCAATGACGTCACCAATGGGTCCCACCTATCAGCAGTGGGCTGAGTCCCCGCTGATGTCAGCAATGACGTCACCCCAGTGGGTCCCACCTGTCAGTCTCACGGGGAGCCGTGGACCGGGTCCACGGTAGACCCAAGCCAAACCATGGACCACGTCCATGAACCGGCTGACGTCAACAGACCAATCAGAGGCTGCCACGTGTCACTGCTGACGCAATAAATTAATTTCCAAAAAAGAAAATGATTTATTAATTCGAAATAATGATTTCAGATTTTGATTCAAACTTCAAACGCTTATAACTTTTGCGTTTTAACTCCGAATTGAGTGATTCAAATTTCTAAATTTGTATAAAATTGAGATCTACCTAATGAAGAATTTTATTTAATTTTTGGACTAAAGTTTTCTCTGTAATATTATTTAATTGATTATTTAAACTTTAAATAATCATAACTTTTGTGTTTTAACTCCGATTTGAGCGATTCCAGTTCCTAAAAATTCATAAAATTATGTTTTCTCTGTTTATGAACTTTATTTGGATGTTTGGACACTTTTGGTCTACTGTTTTATTCATTTGTTGCTATTTGCACGCTGCTATTTAGTAGACGTTGAAGTGCCGGAAGGATTCGAAGGAGAAGTATTGACCCAGGAGCTAGCTCAGGACCAAGAGCAAGTACTTTTTGAAGGCAAGTTATGCTTTGACCATATTGATCCCATTTTGAAACCTATTTTGATTCAATTTATTGCATGCTAGTTTAATTAGAAATACTTTATTTAATTCCGGGGAATTAGATAAATACCAAATTGCTGTATGACACCTTGATTAATTAAATATGTGCCATGACCCCTTGTCACCCTAGTTGTGGATTACTAGTTGGACATTATTAAATTGCCAACATGGGTTTTTAGACCGTTGTAGTATATTGCTTAGACCTGTTACGTACTCATGACATGATTTTTGTCATGGTTCAAATTTCTATCATGTGTTGGGCATGGGGGTAAATAGGTATTTTCTCTCCCCAACTCTTTCCCCATTTCTTTTCTTCCTCTCTCCCTCCCACTCATCTCTCTCTCCCCATCCCCAACCGGTTCCCCACCCCATCCACCCGAGCCCTCCCTGCTCTCCAATCAGCCAGCCGGGCGACGCCGCCTCGCTTCGTCGGCCTCGGGCGCCGCCCCACCCGACTCATCTCCTTCCTCCTCGAGCGCCGCGCCGCTGCTTTTCAGCTCCAAGCCGCTCATGCTACACACCGCCGGGCTGTCTCTCGCCGGCCGCTGCCGCCTGAAGCCGCCCCTCCGCCGCTCCCTCAGGCGGTTAGGTGACCTCTCTCCCCTTCACTCTTCTCTCTCCCTCTCCTTGTCTCAATGTGGGTAGGTCCACTATGACTAGGTTGAGATGGATTTGGGGATTTGCCCAAATTAGCGCTTTTGTGTGTTCTGGAGTGTGCTTGGTGATTGTGCCGGGAGGTTGTAGTAGTGAGATTTGTGCTGAATTACTAGTATGGGTGGCGGGAAACTGAGAAATGGTCACGCTAGGCTTTGCATGAGTGACCTGTAGATGTTTGGGTTGAACATGATGTCGATGGTGTATCGAGATTCAATACGGGTGGATGGTTTTTGGTTGATGTCTGATATCGGCTGTGAAATATTTAGAGTTAATGTACCGCTAGTTGTAGCTAATGGATTCTTTGCATAGAGTGTTGAAGTTTGTTGCTATGACTCACTGAGCTAATCGTTTTCGGCTTGAGTTATAAGATTCCATTGAAATGTCGCAAGTCGGTGATGGAGCTTTTGGAGTGGCTTCGATTGGCACACACAACATTACCCTCTTCATGATCAACTATTCCATGTCCTTCTACAAATGCTAAAGTCCCCAAGTGACTTAAATGAACAAAACAATTGACTTCCCTCCCACGCCCATCGATCAAACATGAGCGGGAGCGCTATTAGTCACTCCAAGCATGCATACCTCAAAAGCAAAGGCCTGAATCAGACTGAGTAGGAGCCGGTCGTGTGTTCCTGCTTTAATGTTTTAGGAATATATGCAGCTAATCGAATACGTGATGCAACCCTGGTATTTACAAATTCAGAGACCAAGTCCATATTCTTTTCATTCAACTCCTTACTACTTATGCGCTGATTCGTGGTGTACCTTAATACTTTCTTTAGGACTTGATGACAAGGGATTGGTACCAAATAGGTCGCTTAGTGGGTGTTGAACTGCTAAATCACTAGCTATGGTGGTTTTAATCAACTAGTGTTGAGCCTTTCATATGGTTGTTTGGCCGTTATTGAGGGGATTCGCATTGTATTTCATTTTGACTTATTGAATGCTCAGCATTTTGCTAATTATCCTTCCCCTCATACGCATCATGCATCTCATTTCATATGCATTGTTGTCGCGTGTAGCTAACCCGATCTCATGAGGGTGACGTGGTCGCGATCGAGGGTGATCACGGTGAGCAGGTTGTCACCTAGACTCCTGTAGCATCGTGCAAGCACCTAAGCATCTTGAACTCCTTATATGATTCTATTTTCGAGAATAAATTGCATTTGTGAGTTACGCTTTTGCATTAGAGTTAATTGTGGGATAGGACTAGATCCCATTTGGCTGCACATATATCCATTGATTATTGTTAAACACTTCCTTGAAGCTAATACGTAATATAACCTGAGTCATTAGTCTTGCTTAGAGGTCGGGCGATGGCCAAGTGACGGAGGGTTCCACACTTGTGGTTGTTATTATTACACACATGTTACGCTATGCCGACTTGGAATTGGGAAAGGTTTTGGAAAGGTTAACTTGTGGACCGGGCGGGAATTGGTCTCATTTGGGTATGGAGACTCGAATGTAGCCCCGCCTCGTGTCAATTAAGGACCGATCCGTAAGTGGAATAGGATTGAGCACACCTGGTTGGTCGTAGATGCCCGATTATGGTACTGCAAGCCACTCTTCTCTCATACGGAATCGGCGGACCGTAACTTCCCGTGGTTGGACGTGGCCGAGGGCGCAGGCTTAGGTCGACTTCGAGCGCCAAGCCGGCTTGGGGCCGCCTGAGGGGTGCTAGGTTTTCGGCCAGGAGGACGCTTCAACATTGGGTATGATTGGGAGGGGGTTGACACTAGGCCCTTGTGGTAAGTGTCGTATGATCAATGCTTCCTCGCAGGTTAATTAAGCTGATTCGAATTGCCGCGCCTCGGATATGAGCAAGCTTAATCCGAACTTCTTCTGCATACAGAGTAAATAACTTAAACTTGTGGTTCGGGCCGCTGGGCTTGAGCTTTCAAATGGTTATGTATTGCTTACATTAATTGCTGTTAATTTCAATCTCACACTAGAAGTACGCAAGGTCTATAAATCGCTTTAAACTTGTAATTGGTCTGATTGTCGCAATTATGCTACAAATGTTAATGCTTTGCCAGACTTTTACCTTAAGCTTTCTCCTTGCTACAACTAAATGCATAATCCTTCTGAGTCGGTCATATATGGACCCCGGTAAGACTTAAGTAGTACCTTTTGTACTCATGCTTCGCTTTGTGGTTTTCAGTGAGGATCAGATGGCGGTGTGAGTTCTGCCCATCGCTTTCCTGCGACTCCGGGCACCGAGTAGGAGGCTTAGCGATATCGCACACGCCGGAAGTGTTCAAAGGGCAGGACACTTCCGAGTAGTCTTATTTTGCTTTGTGTTGCATTTGATTCACTTTTGTTGTATAGTTAGTCTTCTACTTTATGCCTCGCCGTTGTTCTAGTCTCATGTCGTTGTCCCGCGGGATTCTCTCGCTTGTGATTGTGTTGTTGCCGTGGTTGTTGCATTACTTTTGCATATCTATATATCAACCGCTGTGTTTTCTTTGTCTGAGCGATGTCCATAGGTTCTAGGTGGGTCATGCCGAAATTTTCCGCTTTTCTGAGTCTTGGTCTTTTCCCCGCTTCTGCTCTAGTTTAGAGTTTTGGAGTTGTTTTAAATCTTGGTTCTTGTGGTTGTCGTTCGCCCCAGTGCCGTGTGTTTCGCTGCAGGTGGTTTGGAAGGTTTCGGGTTCGTCTCTTTGTGCAAATTGATTTGATAACGGCTTTGGAAACCGGTATGGGGATCTCCGGGCGAGTTCGGGTCGATACCGGGGAATACCGATGGTTTAATTGTTAGGATGTTTCTTGGAGTTGTCTCATTGGGCTGGGTGTTAGCACCGAGATCACCTTCGTGATTCGCTGTTAGGATCCAAATCCGATGGAGTGACTGTTCATCCAACAACTCGATGACGATCTCGGCTCCCGGCTGTTGGTATCGAGCAAGGTGCATAAAGACGAACTTAAACTTGACGCAACCACTTAGGTGATTGTTTAGACTTGCATGATGCATCAGTAGAACTTAGTACTGCTACCCGCCTACTAGGTATATATTTAGGGAGTTAAGTTAAAGGGTGAGGTGGGGAGAAACGACACGTTGGAATCGCATCCATATTATGCATATGAGGTTCATATCATGTCATGCATGCGTTTACCATGTCATTGTGCATCATACTTTATGCTTTTTGTGTGGATGGGCTTGTAGGGCTCCAAATACGGGTGTCAGCCTCACTAGACTGGGTTAGTGTGTTATTTGATTCGGGGCCTCCCATTCCTTTATTCATGACGGGTTTGGAGCACGATGAGGGTCGAGTAGCGGTTCACCTCTTTTCTGATTGAGGCACCGGGTCGAAGATCACCAAGAAGGCTGATGGTCTGCATGAGTTCGATTCGGGGATTCCGCTTCACCGGCCGGGCTTTGTCGCTTCTAGACCTTCTGCAATAGATGTCATCCTGGATGAGTTTGTCGACACGACAACAGTCGCTTTTGGATTGTCAGAGTCGCATTCATGTCACTCCGAACTGGCGGGCGCCGACTCACTCTACTTCTTAACGAGAACAAGGCCACCTTGTGTTCACTAAATGGGACAGGTTGAAGAGTCGGGCTCGATTCCCGTGGGTGTTCGAAGCCTCCGATGTGTTCAAATGAATTACGGAATGCCACCGATCGGACATCGAGTTCGCTGGAGCTCCAGCCAGGACCGCCTCCGGTTCCAAGCCGGTCGCATCGATGCCGCCAAATGAATTGGCCGAAATAAGACCCACGGAAAGGATTGATGGACAAGGGTTCATCCGACCGAGCTCTTCGCCTTGGGGCCGCTCGCTTTGTTTGTGGCCTAAAAGTGACGGTTCGCGCTCTGCTGACTCATCGCTCAATGCGCCACCGCTAAGAACAAGTACCGCTCTGATTGATATTCTCGCTTGATCACCGATCGCGACGCATGTTTTTCAAAAATTGATCTCGCGTTCGGATATCATCGTATTAAGATCCGAACGTAAGACATCCCAAGATCGCTTTCTACCAGATACGCACTCTACGAAGTATACCGTGATGTCGCTCGGTTCACGATTTAACGACAGCGTATATTATGTATCTGGCGGACTCTATCTTCATGGAAGAAATGGGAAGAGTGCCTTCCATATGTTGAGTTGCTCACACACAATAGCTACCAAGCGAGCATCCAGATGTTCCCCATTTGAAGCTCGCCTATGGGCGTGAATGCCGTCCTCTCGAATTGGTCCGAGAGTGGAGAGCGTGCTTTGTTTGGACCCGATTTGGTTGTGGAGGCGAAGAAAAGGTCGACTATCCAGAAAATTGAGGATAGCGCTGGCCGCGCGTAAGAGTTACGCCACGCCGAGGAGACCCCTCTCCTTCGACATTGGCGATTTATTTCGTCATCTGAAGGTTTCTCCTCTCCGTGGCACCCGCCGCTTTGGGAATTAAAGGAAATTTGGTACTCGCTACATAGGACTGCTCCGGATCCTTGGGAGACGGGCCAAGTGGCATAATCGCTTGAGCTCCTCCTCTAGCGATGGTCCACGACAAGCCTATATATCACACCAAGAAGTGCCTCCGCACTCCTTTGAATCTTTGGAGGTGGACGACTCAAGTCCAAATTGAACCTGATCTATCATACCAAGAACATCTCATTCGAAGTTTTGAAGGAGGCCGAACGCAAGACTCGTGAGGGAAGACTCTCAAGTTTTACAAGGTTCAAGGGAGCAACCACAATCAAGATGAGGCCACTTGGGAACGGAGGACCGCTTGGCAGGCAGAGTGAATACCCGGAATTCTTTCAAACTATGTAAGTGCTTTAAACCCATCCATTCGCAAGTCTTGTATGGATAAACTCTATCTGCCTAGGTGCTCGCTTTTGAATCTCGGGCGAGATTCCCTAAGGGGGAGGATTTGTCATGGTTCAAATTTCTATCATGTGTTGGGCATGGGGTAAATAGGTATTTTCTCTCCCCAACTCTTTCCCTACTTTTCTTCCTCTCTCCTCCCACTCATCTCTCTCTCCCCATCCCCAACCTGCTTCCCCACCCCATCCACCCGAGCCCTCCCTGCTCCTCCACCGGCCACGGCGACGCCGCCTCTCGCCGGGCCGGGCCTCCCGGGCGCTGGCCCCACCCGGCCATCTCCTTCCCCGAGCCAAGCTTCGCTGCTGCCTCTCCCAGCCTGGGCTTCGCTCGCTGCCACAAGCCGCTGCTGTCTTCCCCGGCCGCTGGCCGCTGAAGTTCCTCCGCCGCCTCAGGCGGCTAGGTGACCTCTCCTTCACTCTTTCTCTCTCCTTGTCTCAATGTGGGAGGTCCACTATGACTAGGGTTGAGATGGATTTGGGGATTTTGCCCAAATTAGCGCTTGTGTGTTCTTGGAGTGTGCTTGGTGATTGTGGCCGAGGTTGTAGTAGTGAGATTTGTGCTGAATTACTAGTATGGGTGGGCGGGAAACTGAGAAATGGTCAGTCATTGCTTAGGCTTCACGAGTGACCTGTAGATGTTTGGGCTGAACATGATGTCGATGGTGTATCGAGATTCAATACGGGTGGATGGTTTTTTGGCCGATGTGCGATATCGGGGTGAAATATTTAGGAGTTAATGTACCGCTAGTTGTAGCTAATGGATTCTTTGCATAGAGTGTTGAAGTTTGTTGCTATGACTCTACTGGTGAGCTTATCGTTTCTTCGCTTGAGTTGCGAAGATTCCATTGAAATGTCGTGCAAGTCGTGATGGAGCTTTTGGAGTGGCTTCGATTGGCACACACAACATTACCTCTACCGTTGATCAACTATTCCATGTCCTCTTACAGCAAAAAGTCCCCAAGTGACTTAAATGAACAAAACAATTGACTTCCCTCCCACGCCCATCGATCAAACATGAGCGGAGCGCTTATTAAGCTTTCATCGGCACAGATACCTCAAAAGCAAAGGCCTGTAATCAGATCGAGTAGGAGCCGGTCGTGGTGTTCCCGGTTTTAATGTTTTAGAATATATGCAGCTAATCAATACGTGATGCAACCCTGGTATTTACAAATTCAGAGACCAAGTCCATATTCTTTTCATTCAACCCTACTACTTATGCGCTTGATTCGTGGTGTACCTTAATACTTTCTTTAGGACTTGATGATGACAAAGTGGGATTGGTACCAAATAGGTCGCTAGTGGGTGTTGAACGGTTAAATCACTAGCTATGGTGGTTTCGGACCGAACTAGTGTTGAGCCTTTCATATGGTTGTTTGGCCGCTATTGAGGGATTCGATTGTATTTCATTTTGACTTATTGAATGCTCAGATTTTGCCCTAATTATCCTTCCTCATACGCATCATGCATCTCATTTCATATGCATTGTTGTCGTGTAGCTTAACGATCTCGCGAGGGTGACGTGGCCGCGACGTAGGGTGATCACTGGTGTGCAGTTGTCATCGAGACTCCGGCAGGCATCGTGCAAGCACCTAAGCATCTTGAACCCTTATATGATTCTATTTTCGAGAATAAATTGCTAAATTTGTGAGTTACGTTTTGCATTAGGAGTTAATTGTGGGATAGGACTAGATCCCATTTGCTGCACATATATCCATTGATTATTGTTAAACACTTCCTTGAAGCTAATACGGGTAATATAACCTAGTCGGCGCTAGTCTTGCTTAGAGGTCTGGTTCGCCAAGTGACTGAGGGTTCGCACTTGTGGTTGTTATTATTACACACATGTTACGTTATGCTGGACTTGGAATTGGGAAAGGTTTTGGAAAGGTTAACTTGTGGACCGGGCGGGGGAATTGGTTCATTTGGGTATGGAGACTCGAATGTGTAGCCCCGTCTGTGTCAATTAAGGACCGATCCGTACGTGGAATAGGATTGAGCACACCCGGTTGGTCGTGATGCCCGATTATGGTACTAAGCTACTCTTTCTCTCATACTGGAATCGATGGACCAGAACTTCCGTGGTTGGACGTGGTCAGGCGCAGGCTTAGTCGACTTCCTCGAGCGCCAAGCCTGGCTTGGGGTCGCCGAGGGGTGCTAGGTTTTCGGCTACGTGGAGGACGCTCGATCGGGGTATGATTGGGAGGTTGACACTAGGCCCTTGTGGTAAGTGTCGTATGATCAATGCTTCCTGAGGGTTAATTGCTTATCTGACCTGTCGCGCCTCTGATATGAGCAAGCTTAATCCGAACTTCTTCCTCACAGAGTAAATAACTTAAACTTGTGGTTCGGCCGCTGGGCTTGAGCTTTCAAATGGTTATGTATTGCTTTACATTAATTGCTGTTAATTTCAATCTCACACTAGAAGTACGCGGTCTATAATCGCTTTAAACTTGTAATTGGTCTCGATTGTCGCAATTATGCTACAAATGTTAATGCTTTGTCAAGACTTTTTACCTGCTTTCTCCTTGCTACAACTAAATGCATAATCCTTCTGAGTCGGTCATATATGGACCCCGTAAGACTTAAGTACCTTTTGTACTCATGCTTCGCTTTGTGGTTTTCGTGAGGATCAGGATGGCGGTGAGTTCTCGCTCTATACGCTTCTCGGTGACCGGCAAGGGCACCGAGTAGAGGCTTAGCGATATCGCACACGCCGGAAGTGTTCACAAGCGTGACACTTCCTGAGTAGTCTTATTTTTGCTTTGTGTTGCGATTTGATTCACTTTTGTTGTATAGTTAGTCTTCACTTTATGCCTCGTCGTTGTTCTAGTCTATGTCGTTGTCCCGTGATTCTCTCTCGCTTGTGATTGTGTTGTTGCCGTGGTTGTTGCATTACTTTTGCATATCTATATATCAACCGCTGTGTTTTCCTTGTCTCGCTGAGCGGATGTCCATAGGTTCTAGGTGGTCATGCCGTAAATTTTCCGCTTTTTCTGAGTCTTGGTCTTTTCCCGTTCTTGCCTAGTTTAGAGTTTTGGAGTTGTTTTAAATCTTGGTTCGGTGGTTGTCGTGTTCGCCCCAGTGCCGTGTGTTTCCGCTATGTGTGGTTTGGAAGGTTTCGGTTCGCGTCCCTCTTTGTGCAAATTGATTTGATAACGGCTTTGAAACCTGGGATGGGGATCCCGGCGAGTTCGGTCGATACCGGGAATAATGGATGGTTGTCGAATTGTTAGGATGTTTCTTGGAGTTGTCTCGATTGGGCTTGGGTGTTAGCACTGAGATCACCTTCGGTGATTCGTTGCTAGGATCCAAATCCGATGGGAGTGACTGTTCATCCAACAACTCGATGACGATCTGGGCGGCTCCTGACAATTTTGGACAATCAAATGTTAATATTGACTTAATGATATATTGAACCTGTTTTGGAAAAGTATCATGTGTTGTGATGTTGATGGCACGTGGTGCATGGTAATCAACTGGGGTTTGATAAATAGTTTTTAACCGGGGCATGTGGCAAGAATGATCAGGTGGGCCAGTTGTGGCACCGAAAATGTTGGTTTGGTTCTTCGGGTAGTCTTGCCCTGGTCACTCTAAGGACTTAACCTTCCAAGCCTTTGAACTGAGTCAAGCGTGCAACCACTTATCCGTAATGGGACGAACCTAGTTGATTAAGTTGCTAATAACTTACTTGTGGGACCTCTGGGTGTCAACTACACCGTTTGTGTAGTTGTACGGGGGAGCATACCGGGGCTGAGGCTAGGTACCCATCTAACGGTGGATTGACCTAAACTTCGCCTTTGCTAAGGGAAGGGTTAGTGTGCAATACCGGAGAGGACCACTTGTACTGTTAGAAGTTTCCGAAAGACTTTGTTACGGGAACTCGCCTTTGTGGTGTTTGACTGTATCTTGTGGGTAAAGTGCATAACCTCTGCAGAGTGAAAAATCTATTCGAATAGCCGTGTCCGCGGTATTGGACATCGCCGAATTACAGTCAAGGGTTAGACTTTCTTGAAAATAACTTGGACTTGAAAGGTTGGGTTTGGTTCAATAATGATGTTGATGGAAATGTGGATTAGGATTGGGAAAGATGTTTATTTAACTCCTGAAAAAGTTGTTTATGATATACTTGTTTTTACTGCTTTCGAATCTACTTATGATACTTGTTAAATGCTGTTTACTGCAAATATACCTTGATCTATTCCTTTGTATCAAGCCATTCATGTAGTATATTAGCTTGCATTCTGTGCATGACTTGCTGAGTACCAAGTACTCACCCTTGCCACAATACAACACCAGTTGAAGAGGAGTCTACACCAGCTTTGGAGGAGGAGCTCCAAGAGGAACCGTCTACTTAGGGAGCGAGCCCAGTCAGTTGCCTGTGGTATACTGGATGGCGCCACGAAGTTATTTTATTTTCCCCTGCTATTATTTCTCTTTTAATAAGTTTCACCCTGCGAGGTGTATATTTGTAACTTGATCCTAAGGTCAAGCAACCAGTTTGTTTATCTAATTAAAGTACTTTATTAGTATCGAGTGGTATGATTGTGATATTTACCAATGTTGAGACTGTGTGCACTAGCGCGTTCCTGGACTAGTGCTGAATACACAGAGGGTTCGGATTTGCAGATTCGGGTCCCGACAGTTGCTCTCGCATTTCTTAGACCGAAAGACATGGTCTTATAGCAGAAGGTACCGAACGGGGTGATGAAGGAAGTCTTCTCTTCGTCTTCGCGCGACAGGCTGATCTGATGATAGCTTGAATAGGCGTCTAGGAAGCTCATGGTTTGCGATCCCGCCGTCGCGTCGACCAATTGATCTATGCGAGGCAACGGATAGTTGTCTTTCGGGCATGCCGCGTTTAGACCTGTGTGATCGACGCACATGCGCCACTTGCCTCCTTTCTTCCTGACCAAGACTGGATTGGCTAGCCATTCGGAGTGTTCGACCTCCCTAATGAAGCCAGCTTTTAGGAGTTTGTCGAGTTCCTCCCGGATGATCGCTTGTTTCTCCGGGGAAAAGCGTCTAAGTTTCTGTCGCCTTTGGTTTTTGTCGCCGAATCGCTAGCTTTGTGCTCAATCACCTCCCTAGGGACCCCGGGCATGTTGGATGGTTCCCAGGCGAACGCATCCGAGCTCGCCCGGAGGAAGGTGATGAGCTCGAGTTCCTATTTAGGATCTAAGGAAGATCCCAAATGCATGACTTTGGCTGGTTCCGACTCGTTGAGCGGAACAGCCTTGGTCTCTCCTCCAGGTTGGAGGGCAAGTTTAGGTCGGGAATGTTTTGGCTCTTGGTCAGGGCCGCGAGTGGGTAACTGACCGACCATATCCAACGCCCTTTCGTCGCAATTGAGTGCGGACTTGTGGTTCCCCTTTACGGTTATGACCCCGTTTGGTCCGGGAACCTTCAGGCTCTGATACGCGTGATGCGAAGCGGCCATGAAATTGGCCAAGGCCGGCCTGCCGAGGATGGCGTTGTAGGCCGATTCGAAGTCTACCACCTCGAAGGTGATTAGCTCCGTTCTGAAGTTACTCGGGCCGCCGAAAGTCACGGGCAGGACGACCTGCCCCAGAGGTTTGATCGAGGTGCCCGGGACTATGCCGAAGAAGGGTACGGCTACACTTTTGATTTTGGAACGAGGAATCTGCATCTCGTCCAAAACCTTAGCTGAAATAAGGTCCAAAGAGCTCCCGGAGTCTATGAGGACCCGACCGACGACAGTGTTGCTGATGGTGGGGCTCACGACCATCGGAAGCCTCTGTGGTTTGGTCATTCCAAGGGGACAATCGTCCTTGGAGAAGGTGAGGGACAACTCAGACCATTTGAGTTGCTGCACTGGAGGCTTACCTTGGGTGACATGGTGCACTTCCCTCGCAGCGTCCTTTAAGTCCCGGCGAGATTTATAGGCAGAGGAGCCCCCGAAGATAACCGCGATATGGTTCTGTGGTTCTTGATATTCCATGCCATCTTCGTTTTCTTCGACGGGCTGCTTCCCCTTACCGTTTCACCCGGCTCTGGAAGCGACGGCATGGGACCCCTGCCACAGTAAAACTGCTCCAGGCGGTAGGTCCATGTTCGGCAATTCCGTAGGTCATGCCCGTGTGCCTGGTGAAGCGGACAGTAGAGGTCGCTCCGTTGATCCGCCTGGCCACCTCGGTCGCGAGGCCTGTGTGGTTGTCCTCATCCCCGAGCGTTAAACCCCCGGCGCTGCGGCTGGGTTGCTCGGGGCTGTTGCTGTACCACCGCGGCAACCATGCCCGGTGGGAGCTGCTTTTTCTTCTTCTTCTTGATCTTCTTATCCACGGAGTTCAAGCCCTTTTTACTGGCGGAGGTTTCTAGCCCGGGCTGAGGCGGCATCTTTCCTTCATCCAGCATTTTCTTCCACTGGACGGCCTCATCCGCGTTGGCATACCGATCGGCCATTCGGAAGAGCTCGTTTGCCGTCAGATCCGGATGGATCTCCAGGTCCTGCGTGAAGCGCACGTCCCGTACCCCGAACTTGAAAGCTCGGACGACAGCCTCGTCCGATATGTTCGGATCGAAGTTTCGAACCTGGATGAACCTGCAGACGAACGATCGCGAGGGTTTCTCCGTCCGTCTCAGACAAGCGCTCCAGTTGCGCTCCTTTCCCAGCGGATGTAACGGCTCTGGAAATTTGCTCGGGCCGGTCTTTGAGCTGCCCCCAGGATCGTATGGAATCCTCCTTTTGGTTGAAGAGCCATGTGCGAGCAGCTCCGTCCAGAACCGTCGGCAGATAATTCGCCATCACCCCTTCATTGCCTCCGGCGGCGAGGATGGCGGTGGTATATATCGAGAGAAATTCATCCGGGTTCTGGGTCCCGTTGAACCTCTCGATGTGGCCGGGCTTGAACCTGTTCGGCCATGCGACATTCCGGAGAGAGCTCGTGAAGGCCTGGCAACCGAAACTCGGGGTTTCGCGGTGAAACCCTCGGTCATAGCGGCCTCCGCGCGTGTCTTCCGCCCAACGCCCCGTACGCGGGCCGAGTCGAGAGAAAACTTCATGCGACGGTCGTGTCGTCGACCGCTTGGTCGTGGAGCATTCAGAACGCTCGTAATCCGGACGATTGTAGAGGTGTCGTTCCGAGGTCCCCCTGGAACTGTTCCGGGGCTTTTCTCGGATCAGGTTAGCGGCCTGGGGCGATCTCCGAGCATGGCTCCGAGATTCATCTCTGTGCGAGCGCACGGGGGAGCGTCTGTGATGGTCCTGGGAAACACTCCGGGCATCCCGGTCGTGGGGAGGATCCGAGACTTTCAGCTCGGCGGCAAGCCTCTCCAGATCTTCGGCCACGACCTTGCCCACAGCCTCTAGGTCCACTTGCTCGGGGAAGCTGCGTAGGTCGTGCACGACCGTCGCCAAGTCCTGTAGCCGTTCTCGTTTCTGGTGAATTGGCGGCGGTGAGCTATGATGGCGTTCCGGGACGCGATGGGGGGTTCGGTACTCGCGAGAGTTCCTTTCCGCGGAAGCGCGTCTCCCTTTCGCTTGGCGGCGTATGCTCGCGAGGGTCTTTCCCAAAGACGCCTCTAGGTGGAGTCTGGCCGCCTCATAGTGGTCGCGCTTAGCAGCGTCCGAGGATCGTACCTCGGGCTCGGCACGGCTCCCTGCCATGTTGACGTGACGAGAGTGAGATGAATGCGACGGGGACATCATCGTATCCCCTTGAGATGCAGTCTCTCGGTCGAACTCTAGGTCGTTTGGTATATCCAGGCCATTGTAGAGTCCGTCGTAGTCATCCTCGCGGTCTCCGAGGGCAATGTCTGGGGAACGGAGGATCTGCCTTCGCATCCCAGGGTCCGGGGAAGAGCTCCCGGACTCGGTGTGACCGATGGGATCGGTCACGCGGGCACGCCGTCGCCGGCGTAGTACATGTCGTCGTCTTCGACGTCGTCGAAGGCACAAAGATTCCGAGTATCCCCCGAGTTCGGCATCCTCAAGGATCTTGATCCGTACGGGAATCAAGCTGTCGTCCCCACGGACGGCGCCACCGGCGATTTATTGGAGAACGGGCTCCCGTCGAGCTTACTTGTTGAATGGGGGATCAACAGAGCCCCGTCGTACGGACCGAGGAGGTCGTTCGAGCGATGCTAGGTCGGGAGAAGGGGGACACGGTGTTTATCCTGGTTCGGGCCTCTCACTGCCGAGATAACAGCCCTACTCCAGTGTATTGTGTTCTATCTCTTAGTCCCTCCCCTGTTACAGATCTTCAGGGGGGTTTAAATACTACAACTAGTGGTACAAAGAAGGTAACTACCCCCTGGGATCACACCATGTATCCATATTCGTGATCCGCCGTCCTTGATTCGTGCGCTGTTTGAATTTCGGGTAAGATTTCCCTTGATCTTCGGCTGATTGGTTGTCTCCTTCCTTCCTCGTAGCGCTCGCCGGGTCCACCGACCAAACACCAGAGTAGGTCGTGGTCTCTACGAGCATGCTTGCTCGTGGGGGGGGGCGTTTGGTATGGTCGCGAGTAAAGGTGCGCACGCGTATGCTCGGAGGAAGAGGAGGGATGCTCGTTTCATTCTCCCGAGCATCTTCTTTCAGTATCGCCTGGTCGGTGGGCTCAGCTTTTCACGAGGGTACCGTGGTCTTTTGCCAGATAGCCAATCCTCGACAAATAGAAATGCATTAACATTCAACAAGTTAACATAAGTATCCAAGCAACAACGATAAAAGGATTTAAGGCGAAATATTCAACACAAAGCACGACATAAACCAAAAAACATAACCAAGTTCACTAGGACTGGAATAATTTGTCTTCATCTCCCCCCCTTTGGCATCAAGCACCACAAAGGAGGAAAGGAGAAAGAGAATGAATCATAGTTAAAAATTCTTCTGGGTATTTCCACTCTTTCAAGTGCATATACTAAAGGGATACAGGTAGGCTACACTAGCGCATAGTTAAAAATTCTACTGCGTAAACCAGGAAGCCACGCAAGTAAATGATCATGGATCGTTACCACAAGATGAGCAGTGCAGCGAAAAGAGAGTTGATGCAACCCAAATCAACGAAGTGTGCGTCCTACCATAGTGGTTGATCTTCCTCATTCAGCGGTAGATCCTTCTCGCGTGGTGCTCCATCCTTATCGCGCCCGATCAGCATCATAGTAGCAGCAACACCTCTACTGGAGTCCACACATTTTGGGGAAAATAACTTGTGCGTCAATGTGCCAACACTAGCGTTCACGGGAAGGCTCAAGTGGTGATGGCTAGGGTCTCAGTGGTTGCACCCCTCTCAATTGCGACCATGAACCCCTTTAAATAGCCGTCCCCCTTGCGGTGGATCCCTACATTAGGGCCCAACCAAGGTGCAAAGCCCACTTGACCCAATAGCGACGGATCCAATCCGAACCACTATATTCCAACCCCTTAAGTGTGTGATCCTGTAGACTTATGCATATTTGGGCACGACTCGGAAACACCTTTCTGTCCGATAATCGATAGCGGTCCTTTACAATACGTATCGATTTCCAAATATACATAAAGCATCGGACGAACCTACTATAGTGTGATAATGTCATGTTTCCTTTGTCTCACGATACCAGATTGAACTCAAGGCAAGACTCGTGTCATCTTATGATAGCTCGATCCCTTCACTTATACCGTAGTGGATTAATTTATCTGGATTGACTCTCAATCACATTTGGCATGGCCATGCACTTCCTTAATCCATCTACCTCAAGGGACCCAAAGACATCTCTCTGTTATATAGGAGGTGCAAATTCCACCTTGATCATTCATATATCTCAGCATGTTTCATAGTAAACCCAAAAACTTCCTTTATAACTACCAGGTTAAAGAGTAGTTTTTGGAAGCCCCTAAGTAAACCATTACACTGTGACACTACGGAATGGTGTGACATTATAAAATGTGAATGTTGAGGTTAAAACTATACGCTATGAAGTTTAATCGCATTTCCGGGCCTCTCCGGGGGAGTTTGGGCCTTGCGGGAGCTAGTTTGGGCCTTGAGGGAATTAAATGGGCCGTCGGTGGGTGCTTTTTGGCCCATGTGGGGGGGGGGAGACCTGCCAACCCCTTTAGGGTTTCCCCCCATGCGCCCCACACCCTCCCTCCCTCTCCCTCATGCGCCCCCACACCCCCTCCTTCTCCCCCATGCGCCTCCATCTCCCCTAGCCGCCCCTCCTTGCGCCCTCTCCTCCCCATCCCCTCTCCACCACCCTTGCTACCCTAGGGAAGCCTCTCCACCTCACCACCCCGCAGATCCGTCCATTGGAGCGCTCCGCGACGAGGAGATCCGGTGGATTTGGAGCGAGGAAGGAGATCGCGCGAACCGGGAGGAGATCCGTTGGTTCTTCGTTCGTCGGGCGGAGGTATGGCCACGGAAATCCTTGGGGTTGGTCTAGGTGCTGTTCTAGGGGTGGATATCATGTTTTTAGATCAATTGGTGGTGCTGTAATTGGGTAGATTAGATGGAATCTAGAGTTTGCCACGTTCTCTGTTTCGGGCAGCATGAGCAGTCGACCTAGGGTTTGGGTTTTTGCCAATTTAGATTCGTAATTTGGTCGACAGCCTGTTGAGTAAGTTGTAGGTAATTTCAATACCTTTCAGTGTACATAAAGAACGTCCAATTCCGCCCAGCCGTTTGAAAGTTATGCTCATTTTACCGAACGTGTTAAAAACTGTGACGTGATTGAAACAGATCACGGTATTCTGTAGATTAAACCACTTTAGAGTCCGAATCAGTTTTTCCGTATACTTAGAAAAAGTTAGGAAATTTCCTAAGCTACGCGAGGATGTACTCGTTTAATCGATTCAGAGTCTTAGAACCCAAGTTATGCTCGTTGCAATTCTGCTGTCCCAACGGGACATAACCTCTGTTTTTGTGTTTTGCGAGTAGTTTGCGATGTTGGGGTAGAAGATTGTTTGCGTACTGTTTTGTGGACATGATTGTGAGTGTGTGGTACCTATGTGCAGGTGGTGTGACCCCGGGAGTGCCTCTACTTCTCGCCAATCCGTCGCCCGTGGTTGAGGCAAGTGTATTGGAATGGGTAGCGGGTTGTAGTTTGCTAGATTGGTTGAGATTGAAATTGAATATATGATATGTTCACATGCCATGCTTTAATGATTGCCATTGATATGATGAATATGCTTATTATGTTATGATGCCATGTGTTAATGTACAAGTTATTTATGATGTTGGCATGTTTGCATACATGGCATGATACATGGCCCGGGCGGTGAGAAAGTCATAACTAGTCCGGGGAAGGTCGGTGAGAAAGTTATGACTATTCCGGAGAGCCAATGAGTAAGTCCTACATCGTGATTCCATCCACCGCGGTGTATGGAAGCGAGGAGTAGGCACCCTCCATCTTCGGGATGGAAGGGGGGAGAGGGTGCACACCGACGGGTGTGTACTCAACCATACCGGTATGAGTTTCCAAGGAGACATGTGCATCACATCGCATTGCATACATGATGATGATGATAACGATATGTGATCGTGAATAAGATGATAGTCATGATGTGAGTTGTTGTAGCCATGTAAATGTTCTTTTGTACCATTGCAATATACTTGCTGAGTGTTGAACTCACGCTTGTGCTTTCTTGTTGTTTTAGGTACCATGAGACCGGCATGAGGGGAAGGGAAATAGTCACACTTCTACACGTAGCTTCATTCATTTGTTCCCACAAGTCATTCAATTGGGTCTTGATAATAAACTAAGTGTGATGCTTATTGATTTATGGATTAGTTTGGCGTTATGAGAGTCTTATTGTTCGTTTGGTTCATGGAGACATTTAATGCTTGAAATTAGACTATTATTGCTGTCATGCCTTTAGTATTTGCTATTTTTAGATGCCTCTTATATTGCCATATATTGCTATGCTACTGTTGTTCCTTCAATTCATGTTAAAACAAAGGAGATGCTGCCAAAATTTCGGGTTTTAGCATTCGTGCCTTTGCTGTAATTTACTTGTATTTGTGGTATTTAGAGGTTGCTTAGTCTATGTTTGGTAGCATTCGGGCATATTAAATGCCGGGGTGTTACATACACATCTAGGAAACCAAAGATGATCTCAGGTCTAAGGATCATACATACACTATGTATGAGACCAACTGGTTATACAGAAGAATATATAATAATTCTTACAGTATCTCATATGGGTCTATCGAATGCATGTTCTCTAACATGCGTCCACATTATTGATTGTATATCTCCATATCTTTGTGACCCTTGAAACTTGGTCATCAATCAAAACATGTGCTAATCTATGAAACATAATAGTCCTATATTATGATAACCGATCAAGGATAACTTGAATAATATCGATATATGAAAAAGTTGCACGAACAAGTCACTTACTTGTTGATTAATCTAATCGATATTTATTCAAAGGACAAATATTTATATTGTTCCATAAGCATAAGACGTGGTACAATCATCTCTATGATTGCCTCGAGGGCATATCACCAACATATACTGCAAGTATATGAGATCTGTTCACTCCTTTATGATCAGTGAAGGCATTTGGCAGATTATTAACTTATTTGTTTGTAGATTTATTATTCTTTGAATTTCAAGTTTGGTATCTTTAGTGCATGAACTAAGGACTCGGCATTCTTTAATGTGGTACTTATCTCCCCCTCATGTCGAAAAATATCCTTAGTACAATCAGCGTACCGAGCCGTGTACAGATCCCCTGTCATAGGCTCTAGGTATTACATAATTGATGGAGATTCATAACCTACATATATCCCCATCTTCCGGTGAGGTCCCATGGTAGTACATTGTGGTGGAGAGATTGGCATGTATACAACATAGCCAAATTTTTGTAGATGGAAAATTCTTGATTCTTTTCCACGAACTATCTATAATAGGGAAATTTCATGATGTGTAATTGGTCTGAGTTGAATTAATACCGCAGCGTGCAGCATTGCGTGGCCCCAACAACTGGTGGGTAGCCTACTATTCTGCAAGAGTTGCCAAATAATAATTTTTCATTCCTTCCTTTAATTGATGGCTTTGCAAGGTCATTTTGAGTATGGTCATGAGGTACGAAATGCTCTATATTAATTCCCAAAGCCATACAATAATCATTAAATACTTTTGAGGTAAACTCGCTAGGATTGTCCATTCGAATAGACTTGATCCTTTCTTCTGGAAAGTAGGCTCTCAATAATTTGAGTAATTAATTTAGTAAAAGCATGGTTCCTAATAGATAAGAGACATACATAGGATCATCTAGTAGAAGCATCTATTAGTACCATAAAATATCTGAAAGGACCCAACAGAGGCTGAATAGGTCCACAGATATCACCTTGAATTTTCTTCAGAAAATTCAATGATTCTTCCCTAACTTTTAGTTAAGAAGATCTAACTATAAGCTTTCCTATAACACAAATAGGGCATAAAAAATCTTTAGGTCTAGGATAGTATTTATGCTATGGCCATCAGAATTATTAATTATTCTTCTCATAATATTCAACTCAGGATAACCAAATCGATCTGCCATATCTTAAATATTTCTGGATTTTCATCGCAACACAAACTTCATGTTTTATATGTGCATAGTATAACCCAAAGGAGAAGAGTTTTTCAATCATATATTTATTACACCCATTAATCTTAGTTATTAGTAGGTATTCTGTAAATCCTCATTCTCTGTTTGTATATGGCAATGAAGCAGACCAATGTCTTTAAAACTTAAGACAGTATGACTGAACTCAGTGTATAATAGGGCATTCTTCCAGTGCCAACTACGCTTCTAACGATAGTCATATTATTTCCAGTATACTTGGTGTGGTACAACTGTCTTCTAGACATATTTCTCCTCTATCATTGTATTATACTTTGTTCTATATTAAAAGTATGATTTAACAATTAGACAATTGTTGCATCAGGAGCAAATTATAGAATATAGAACAAACATAGCACAATTAATTAAATATGTAAAAAGTAGACATTTATTAAATTTTAAATGATAATCGCTTAACAAGAGAGTAGACAAAATGTTCATTCAGAAACTAGGGTTAAACTGATAAGGAGACTTATAAGTAATAGGTGACATCATGTAGCAAGGTGAAGGAATACTTATGAGACTAATCTAGGTCTCCATATGAGTTGTACGTGTCCTCCTGGGACTCTTCACACTTAATAATTCAAGAACCATATCATCACACTTCTCAGTACATCACGTGGTAGTACCGTAGTACATCACTACCAGATTATCTATGACTGTAGGTGTTTTCCATAGAAGGTTGATTTCAAGTCTTTTCCTTTTTCTCTGGGACGGAGCTAACGCTGTTCTTAATGCGGTACTACCGCTTAGAGGTATGTCGGGACCCCGAATTTGAAAATCCGGACCCTCTGTGTATTCAGCACTAGTCCAGAAACGCGCTAGTGCACACAGTCTTAACATCGGTAAATATCACAATCATACCACTCGATACTAATAAAGTACTTTATTTAAATAGTCAAACTGGTTACTCGACCTTATGGTCAAGTTACAAATGTATGCCTCGCAGGGCGAAACTTATTAAGAGAGAAATAGTAGCAAATGAAAATCAAATAACCCGTGGCGCCATCCAAGATACCACAGGCAACCGACCGGGCTCGCTCCTAAGTAGACGGATCCTCTTGGAGCTCCTCCTCCAAAGCCGTGTAGTCTCCCCTTCAACTGGTGTTGTATTGTGGCAAGGGTGAGTACTTGGTACTCGACAAGTCATGCAATGAATGCAAAGCTAATATACTATATGCATGGCTTGGTACAAAGGAATAGCTCAAGGTATATTTGCGATGCTTGACATTTAACAAGTATCATAAATAGATTCGAAAGCAGTAGAAATAAGTAAGGCATAGATAACTTTTCAAGGAGTTTAATAAACATCTTTCCCATCCTAATCCACATTTTCATCAACATCATTAATAATCCAACCCAACCTTTCAAATCCAAGTTATTTTTGAGAAAATCTAACCCTTGACTGTAATTCCCGAGCGATGTCCAATACCGCGGACACGGCTATTCGAATAGATTCTACACTCTGCAGAGGTTATGCACTTTACCCACAAGATAAAGTCAAACACCACAAAGGCGTGTTCCCGTAACAAAGTCTTTCGGAAACTTCTAACAATACAAGTGGTCCTCCCCGGTTATTGCACACTAACCCTTCCCTTAGCTAAGGCGAAGTTTAGGCCAATCAACCGTTAGATGGGTACCTGCCTCACCCGAGACGCTCCCCCGCATAACTTACACAAAGGGTGTAGTTGACCTCCGAGGTCCCACAGTAATGCGTTATTAGCAACTTAGTCAACTAGGTCCGTCCCATTACAGACATGTGGTTGCACGTTAGACCCAGTTCAAAGGCTTGCAAGGTTAAGTCCTTAGGGTGACCAGGGCAAGACTACCCGAAGAACCAAATCAACATCCCCAATGCCACAACTGCCCACTGATTATTCTTGCCACATGCCCCGGTCGAAAAACTATTTATCAAACCCCAGTTGATTACCATGCACCACGTGCCATCAACATCACATGATACCTTTCCAAAACAGGTTCAATATATCATTAAGTCAATATTAACATTTGATTGAACAAAATCATGTCATGAGCACGTAGCAGGTCTAAGCAGTTTACTACAACGGTCTAAAACCCATGTTGGCAAGTTAATAATGTCCAACTAGTAAACCACAACTAGGGTGACAAGGGGTCATGGCACATATTTAAATAATCAAGGTGTCATACAGCAAATTGGTATTTATCTAATTCCCCATATTTAAATAAAGTATTTTCTAACTGAACTAGCATGCAATAAGTTAAATCAAAATAGATTTTCAAAATAGGATCAACATGGTCAAAGCACAACTTGCCTTCAAAAAGTACTTGCTCTTGGTCTTGAGTTGGATCCTGAGTCAATACTTCTCCTTCAAATCCTTCCGGCACTTCAACGTCTACTCGTAAAGCGTGCAAATAGCAAATACACGAATAAACAATAGGCAAAAAGTATCCAACCATCCAAATAAAATCCATAAACAGAGAGAACATAATTTTATGAATTTTTAGAAACTGGAATCGTCAAATTTGGAGTTAAAATGCAAAAGTTATGATTATTTAAAGTTTAAATAATCAATTAAATAATTTTACAGAGAAAAACTTTAGTCCAAAAATTAAATAAAATTTATATTTAGGTAGATCTCAATTTTATACAAATTTAGAAATTTGAATCACTCAAATCGGAGTTGAAACGCAAAAGTTATAAGCGTTTGAAGTTTGAAACAAAATCTGAAATCATTATTTCAAATTAATAAATCATTTTCTTTTTCGGAAATTAATTATTGCGTCAGCCTGGACACGTGTCAGCCTCTAATTGGTTGGCTGACGTCAGCCGGTCCATGGACTCGGTCCACGCTCGGCTTGGGTCTACCGTGGACTCGGTCCACGGCTCCTTGTGTCACTGACAGGTGGGTCCCCCTCGGGTGACGCCATCGGCGTCGGCGAGGCTCACCATAAGCGGCAGGTGGGACCCGGCTGACGTCATTCTTGGCGTCGGCGCTCGGCTGGGCGATCGGCCGACATGCGGGCCCGCCATGACGTCAGTGTGACGTCATGGTGCAGGGTGGCTGGGCCGCTGACATGCGGGCCCCGCGTGTCAGCGTCACACGCGCCAGCTGGCGTGGGCCAGCGCGGCGGTCAGCCTTCCCGGACGCGTGGCGCAATCTCGGCCGTTGATTTGAAAATCAACGGCCCAGATTAGATCTGGCTCTCACGCGTTTGGGTTAACGCGTTTGATCTGGACCGTTGGATCTAGATCCAACGGTCGAGATTGGATCTGGGATTTTGGACGGAATCTCACCGTGAGATGACGTGGCGCAATCTGGGACGTTGGATCGGAATCGGACGGCGGAGCGAGCTCGGGGTCCGGCGATGGCTTGCGGCGGCGCTGGCTCGCCGGGATTGGGGACGACGACCACGGCAACGGCGCTTCGGGCGTGCTCCGGCGAGGTGAGTGGTCTCCTCCGACGCGGCTTGACCTCCCGGTTCTGGATCTGACCTTAACGGCGGCGGAGGACGACGGAGACGGCGGCAATCGGCGAAAAACCACGGCTGCACCTTCTCCTAACTCCGGCGAGCTCTAGCGGCGCAACCACGGCGGCTCAGGCGGGGTGAGTTAGGGCTACGGGTGCGCAATGAAGCGGCGATCCCGACGCGGGTGGCGGTGCAATAAATAGGGCCCTCGGCGTCTGGTGAAACGCCGCGAATCCGAGGTCCTCTCCGCTGGCGGCGGAGTCCTGGCGGCGACACGGTAGGGTGACGTGGGCACGCGCACACCGTTGGATCGAGATCCAACGGCGCAGTTTGGGTCCGGTCGGACTCGGCGAGCCGGGCTGGCTCGGTCGGGCTCGGGCTCGGTGGCGTGGCTCAATCGTGGCCGTTGGATCAAGATCCAACGGCCACGCCGCTAGGGTTCCAAATGAAGCGGTTCGGCTGACCACGGGGCGCGGTCGGGCTCGGTCGGACTCGAACTCGAGTCGACTTCGGGCTCGATCGGATGAACAAGAATCGACTTCGGTTTGATTTTCCAAATGATTTAATATTTAAAATAATTTCCAGTAATTCATTTAATTCATTAAAAATAGCAAAAGACTCAGAAAAATTCCAGAAAAATTCTGGAAAATACTTTAGGGTATTTGGGACTCAAATAAAATATTTCCAACAAAATTTTATTTGCAAAATTAAATTCTTTAATTATTTTAAAATGGAATAAATTCCAATAAATTCAAAATAAATCCAAATAAATCCCAGAAAATTCCAAAAATTCACCAAAGTGCCAAATCACACATGAATGTAAGAAAAGCAAAATTTTGGGGTGTTACAAGGTAGCATCGAGTCTATGAGCGGTTGCTAATTATTAGAGACACACCTTTTTGCAATCTTCTGGAACCGGTACTACCGGAGGTCGGTAGTACCAAATTTATGAGTGGTAGTTATTTAACAAAAAGGGGTGTATTTGGGGTTTTTGCTCTATTTTGTGGATTAGTGCTACCGCAATGAAAAGAGCGGTACTACCGTAAGTCAGTAGTACCGTATATAATGTACCAGTACTTATTTTATAGAGAGACCCCATTCTGAGCAAAATCTCGATTCATTTATCGGTACTACCGCACTTTGAGTACCAAACCTCTGCAATGGGCAAAATATCAGTGCATTTAATGTGCAAAATCGACGTTGGGGGCAGGTTTTTATGGGCCGGTACTACCGGGCTTTAGCCGGTGGTAGTACCAAAAATGTTGAATTTTGCAACACTTTCCCCCCAACAGCTAGATTGGTTGGTGGAGGCTATAAATACCCCCCACATCTGCATTCATAGAGCCTCTTGTTGATTCATTGAATATTCTTGAGCTCTAGCAAGTTTTCTTTCTCCCATTTGCATTCAATTCATTTCTTGAGAGGAGTTAGAAGCATTCGAGTGCATTGATTCATTTTAGCCAAATTATAAACTCAAATCAACCTTAAGTGAGCGCCATTTTCTCTATTCTCTTGGAGGTTGCTGCCTCCTACACGCCTTGAGGCGTGGAGCTGGTGATCTTCTCAAAGGAGATTGTGAGATGGTCTGGTTAGTTGTGAAGGCACGAAGCTCGCCTACCCAGAGTGGGAAAGAGTTACCCCGAGTGATAGAGGAAGGCTCATTTGCACAAAGGAGCCGGCTTGAAGTGAGTCAAGCTTTCTCAACGTGGATTAGGGGAGATCGGCAAGTCTTCGATACCATAGGATAAATTCTTGTGTCATCATCTTGTGGTTTGTTTTTCTTTGTGCTCAATTTAATTACTAGCAATTCTAATATATCTTAGTGTGATCATTTATTTAGTATTGTTAGATTGCTTAGACTTAGTATTGTTGGCGCACTTTTAGCGAAACCTAGAAGATTTAGGCCTTGATAGTTAAGATTCTCTTTTCTAGTATTATTTGCTTACTTAGTGTAATTAAAGCCGGGAATTTTAAAAACCTCCTATTCACCCCCTCTAGTCATTTATCCTTGCTCCTACAGAGCCGCCATCTGGCATTTCGCGAGCGTTGCCATGGCCATGTGCATCGCCATCCGGCGTTTCACGGGCACCGTGAGCTCTATGGGCGCCGCCATCACCACGGAATACGAGGGGCCACCGTCACCTCGCGCGGACATGGATGTCGTTGAGCGTGCACATAATACGAGCGGTCACTACCACCTCGCACGAAATATGTGGCGCTACAGGCATCGGCAACGGTTGCGTGGATCGCGCTTCGGGCGGAGATCCATGGATCAATCACTGGGGATGGCTGCGCAATTGCACTATCGGCATGACATACGACAAGCGATGGGCAGCCATGGAGTTGCGCGACACACGGCCTTCATGGCCGGTGCGGTGGCTCGACGGGTGGTACGGGTGATTTAGCATAGGATGGTGGCCGATGGTGTGGCTACAGGGCTGCGGTGATGCGTGCCACGATGTCGGGGAGCTGTAAAACAAGGAGGTCGGCGAGGCAGCGGGATGCACGGCTTCAGGCCATGTGCGTGGAGCCCAAAGTGCCCGTGGGCGCGTGCTAGTGGATGTGTGAAGACCAGGCATTGCCTGTGTCGCTATGCGGGTCCTCACGCCAGCGGGCGCGTGGATGGCCGCAAAGCAAATCGCCGACGCTGGCGATGTTTGTTAATGGCGTGCGGCCTTCTGGGCTGATTGTTGTTTTCTTATGAACAGTATTTTTGATTGCAACTTTAGATTAGATTAACATGTAATCTAATTAGAAAAAACAAATCTGTAGGATTTAATTGACTGTTCATGTGCGGTCAACTTACGTAGATTGAACTTACGTAGGGCTTGTAGTTGAGTGATTGTGTGTGGCAAGATGACCTCGATGCAGTGTCGATCGATGTAGGTAGACGATCATGATCGGCCTTAGTAGAATGTCGTGCTGATAACATATTGTAAAACGTAGTCATTCACCCACCATCGATCAATCAACATACCAATAAGATCACATGAACAATAGTAGAACACATAATATAGGGGCAAATATATCTATTTATTAGATTGATTCTCTCTGTACAAGGGGGTGCCCAATATATAGCAAACTTATAGGAGATAGATTTGGGTACGCCCACCAATAGATAAAGTCCTTCTACACTTGGACTGGGATTCTATCTATATCATAACAAAGCCAACCTTGCAAACAAAAAATAGATAAGAGGGGAAAAAAGGCCAAAGCTTGGTTTTATAAGGAAACTGCGCTTTGTCCACTTGGTGGGATCATGATGTTGACCATTTTCTCCACCTTAGGACAACATGCATGCTGAGATACGATTCGGGCAAGCAGTGCCTTGGCACATTCAAACTGTTGTAAAACATAGTCGTTCACCCACTCTCGATCAACAGCACGCCAACACAAACACACGAACAAGAATAGGAAGCATACCAAGTACAGAGGCAGAGGCAAAAGTAATCTCTCTTTTATTTTATTGATTGTTATCTGTACAAGGGGGTGCCCAATATATAATAAAACAAACAGAAGATAGATTCAGATTCAACAACCAATAGATAAAGTCCGTCCAACTTAGATTAGGATTCTAAATGTTTTATAACACTCCCCCTTGGGCGAATACCATGTAATGCACATGTCTCATTAAAAACTCCACCCAAAAACCCAATGGGAAAAAAGAATGGAGAAAAGAGCACATTACACTCGCACTCCGTGTTACACTAGTTGCCGCATTAAAACCCTTCATATGAGAAACTCCAGTAAAACTCACTAAGGGAAAAAGAGCACAACTTCTAATCTTCAGGATATGAAATATGATCTTCATGATCATGCAAAAAGGGTCATGGTTCAGAGATTTACCCCCCCTAAACATTGCAAATTTCTAAGTTGTCTCATTCCAATGTCATTAATGCATCTTTCGAAAGTAGACTTTGGCAAAGATTTTGTGAACAAATCTGCTAGATTTTCACATGACTTAGTTTGTATTTTTTACCTCATCATTCTTCTAGAGTTTATGATGATAGAAAAATTTAGGGGCAATATGCTTCATGATATTGCTCTCTACATAACCCATTTGCATTTGTGTAATACAAGCAACATTATCTTCATACATAATGGTGGGTGTATCGACAATATTAAGATCACATGACTTCTGAATATGATTAATTACACATCTCATCCAAACACACTGATGTGAGGCTTCATACAAAGCTATAATGTCCGAATGGTTGGTAGAGGTAGCTACCAAGGTCTGCTTAAAAGACCGTCAAGAAATGGCTGAACCACCGCAGAGGAACACAAAGCCAGTCTGAGATTTGGCACTATAGGGATCAGATAGATAGCGAGCATCTGTATATCCCACCATGGTTAAGTCTTGGTTCTTCTAGTAAAACAAACCAAGATCTCGGGTACCTTAGAGGTATCTGAGTAAAGTCTTAACACCGACCCAATATCTTTTGGTTGGAGTTGCACTGTGTCTTGCTAGTAAATTTACTGCGAATGAATATCAGGCCTTGTGCAATTCGCAAGATACATAAGTGCATCAATAACACTTAAATATGGGACTTAAGGTCCTAAGACTTTCTTATTTTTCATCCTTTATCTAAATGGATCTTTATCCACTTCAAGGGATCTTACAACCATAGGGTTTTTAAAGGATGAGATTTATCCATGTTAAATCATTCCAATACCTTCTTGGTATAGGCAGACTAGTGTACAAATATTTCTTCTGGGAAATGTTCAAGCTGCAAGTCTAAGCAAAATTTGGTAAGCACTTGCTTCCTTTATCTCTTTTGTGGTTCCGATGATATTCAGATCATCGACATATACCGATATGATATAGAATCCATTCTGAGATTTCTTTATGAACACACAGGGACAATCATCATTATTTGAATATCAGTTCTTCAAGAGGAATTCACTAAGTCGGTTGTACCACATTCTTCTCGACTGTTTTAATCTGTATATCAATCTCTACTGTTTGATACTATACATATTGTGACAAGTAGGATCCAGAACTTTAACTTGTTTAGGGGCTCTCATATAAATATCCGTATCCAGTGACCCATATAAATATGCGGTCACAATATCCATCAACTACATTGTTAAATGTAAACTTGCTGCCATTGATATTATATATCAGAACATTATTCCAATCATTACTAGAGAATATGTTTCATCGTAATCGATTCCGGGTCTCTGCATGAATTCTTTTGCTATAAGCCTCGTTTTATATCTCACCACCTGCTTATTAATTTACACTTCTCTTTCGGATGAAAACCCATTTTGATCCTACAAGGAACACTTTAGTAGGTGTTCGGCCAACAGGACCAAAACTTTTCTTTTATTAAGCGAGTGCAATTCTGCCTCAATTGTTTCTTTCCATTTGACCCAATCTGAGCACTTCTGGTACTCTGCCATGAACTTTGTTTCTGGATCCAGTTGAAGAGTTTTAGCAATTTTAGAGGCAAAATAAATATCGATAATTGTAATCTTTCTTTTATATAAATATCCTGAATCCACATAATTGGTGGATATTTCTTCATTTATTTCTTCTAGCTCCTCGTGATTTCCCATAACAATAGAGTCTGGGTATTCCGACTTTCCAACGTTAGATTGTGCGAGTAAATTTACGATCGGGTTATCATCTTCAAGATTTTTCACTTCAGAGATATTACCATCTCCAGGATGGCTCACTTCAGTGGTTTTCTCAACATTGGGTTGATCTTCTTCTATTGTCATAGGTAGTGATCTCATTTGATTGGTTCTCTATTTCTGCGGATGTCTCCACGAATTAATGTCCCGCGCACATGGAGGCCTTCTGCTCTTCTTATCATGAGGGCCAAAGTGGGTTCAATATCTTTCAGGGGTATTTTCACTCTTTCAGGTGTATTTACTGTGGGTATATGAGATTTTGTTACTCCTTTATGATCAGTGAAGGCATCTGGCAGATTATTAACTATTTATTGTAGATTTATTATCCTCTGAACTTTAAGTTCGGTTTCTTTAGTGCGTGACCTAAGGACTGAATGTCAGTGACATTCCAATCAATTTCTCGATATTCCTTAATGTGGTACTTATCTCCCTAGTGCCAAAAAATTATCCTCATCAAAAGTACAATGAGTATACCAAGCCATGTACAGATCCCATGTCATAGGCTCAAGGTATTTAATTATTGATGGAGATTCATAACCTACATAGAAACCCAACTTCTGGTGAGAGCCCATAGTGATACGCTGTGGTGGAGAGATTGGCATGTAAATAGTACAACCAAATTTTCGCAGATAGCAAATACTTGGTTCTTTCCCATACACCATTTGCAAAGGGAAAATTTCATGATTTGCAGTTGGTCTGAGTTGAATTAAAGCCGCAACGTGCAGCACTGCGTGGCCCCAATAGCTGGTGGGTAGCCTATAATTTTGCAAAAGTGGTCTAGCAATAAGTTTTATTCTTTTAATTAATGACTCCACAAGATCATTTTGAGTGTGGACATGTGGTACAGAATGCTCTACATTAATTCCCAGAGATATATAATAATCATTAAATACTTTTGAGGTAAACTCACCAGCATTGTCCATTCGAATAGACTTAATCTTTTTTTTTTTGGAAAAGATGCTCTCAACTTAATAATTTGGGCAATTAATTTAGCAAAAGCATGGTTATATCTGAAATGGCTCGACAGGGGCTGAATAAGTCCACAGATATCACCATGAATTCTATCCAGGAAATTCAGGGGTTCCTTTCTAATCTTTAGGTAAGAGGGTCTAACTATGAGCTTTCCTTTGGCACAAGCAGAGCATACAAAATCTTCAGGTTTTGGAAGTTTATAGTTTTTATACTATGGCTAGAATAATTATTAATTATTTTTCTCATCATATTCAACCCAGGATGTCCCTGTCGATCATGCCAGTTGTTAAATATTTCTGGGCCTTTAAAGATAGTTTTCATCACAACATAAACTTTAGGTTTTATATATGTATAATATAACCGAAGTAGAAGGAAGAGAGTTTTTCAACCACTCATTTATTGCACCAATTAACTTAGACATGAGAAGGTATTCGGCACCATCCTTGTTATCGGTTTCCATATGGAAACAACAAAGATGAATGTTTTTAAAATTTAACAGAGTATGACTGGACTTAGGGTATAATAGGACATTCTCAATTATTATACGAGTGCCCATAGGGAGAACTGCAATGGCTCTTCTAGTGCCAACTATGAGTGTATCGCTTTAGGTGATGGTAATAATATTTCTAATTTTCTTTGTCAAAGCCTAAAAATATTTAGTCTCCCTAAGAAAAGAATTTGTGGTGTAACTATCTACGAGACATATTTCCTCCTCCACCATAGGATTATACGATTGTTCTATATTAAAGGAATAAATTTTAATCAATTCAATTGTTGCAACAGGAACATATTGAAAACATAGAATAAGCATAGCATAAATGAGCAAATATTATGAGAAATGATACTTTATTGAGTTATAATTAATAATCGCTCAACAGGAGCGTAGACCAAATGTTCATTCTGGAACATAACATACTAAACTGATAAAATGAGGCTCTTAAGGAGACTCCACTAAGGAAAATGCGACATCGATTAATAAAACTAAAAGGAGTAACAGGGAGACTAAAGTATGTCTCCACATAAATCAAGTTCCTCCTCCTGAGAAACATTGGTATTCTTCTGAAATTCCTCAAGTTAGACACCAAGAAGGTCTTCTTCATCCATAGGTGTGTTTCGTATCCAATCAAGCTCTCCTTGAACTCGGCCATCGGATCAGGGACAATATCATACTTCTTCTCATCTTCTTGCCCAACAACTAGTTGAGCGGAGAAGTGTGCCTTAAACTTATTTCCTTGATTCTTTTGGAATCTTTTGGTGGATTTCATGTAAAGTTCCACAAAATGCTTTAGGATGCGACAAGTGTGTGACTAATGGTCGACACATCCACACCTAAAGTACGACTGAGGAGGATTAGCAGCCTTATTTGCATGACCTTGCTTTTGGAAGGTTCCTTGGCCCTTTCCTTTACCTTTCCATTAGGGTTTTATCCTTTCCCTTATTGTTTTTGCTATTCTTCCATTTCCCCCTTTATTCAGTTAGCCCTTTTTGTGGCCTCAGCTATTGCTAGCCTGTTGAGCGTTAGCATGTGCTTCAGGTAATGCTCGACTTCTATTAGAAAGTGCATGATGATTCTTTATCAGGAGTTCATCGTATTTTTCTGCTTCTAGCAGGACATAAATAAGCTCAGAGTACTTCTGGTACTTTGCATGATGGTACTATTGCTACAGTATCCTCATGTTAGGGTGGAAGGTGCACAATATTTTGTTTGTCATCTCAGCATCAGTAACTTTGTGGTTAAAAAATGTTAATTTTACGACAAGTTTGTGTATAGTAGAATTATATGCTGCCAGAATTTTGAAGTCCTGAAAGCGTAGGAGGGTCCATTCGCACTGTGATTTTGGCAATAGTACGGATCTTTGCTGGTTGTATTATTCCTTAAGGGAATTCCACAATGCCAGAGGGTACCCCATCATGTATTCGGCCTTCAAATCCGGATGGAGATGGTGCCTCAAGAATGCAAAGCAACACATTTTGTAGGTTCAGGAACAGCAGGGGCACCAACTTCAGGGTGGGTAATAGCAGCTCCAAGTACATGAGCTATCAGGTTAGTTTTAGCATCCATTGCCCAAGTGAGGTAATTGATACCGTCAAAGGCAAGCTCAGCAAACTCTCTCTTTGCGATGTCCGACATATCTTGTACGTGTCGGGACCCGAATTTGCAAATCCGGACCCTCTGTGTATTCAGCACTAATCCAGGATCACGCTAGTGCACACAGTCTCAACATTGGTAAGTATCACAATCATACTCAATGAAATAATAAAGTACTTAAATTAGTTAATCAAACTGGTTACTTGACCTTAAGGTCAAGTTACAAATATACGCCTCGCAGGGCGAAACTTATTAAAAGAGAAATAATTGCAGCGAAAAATAAGATAACTTCGTGGTGCCATCCAGTATACCACAGGCAACTGACTGGGCTCGCTCCCTAGTTAGACGGCTCCTCCTAATATTCCTCCTCCAGAGCTGGCGTCGCCTCTTCTTCAACTGGTGTTGTTTTGTGGCAAGGGTGAGTACTTGGTACTCAGCAAGTCATGCACAGAATGCAAGCTAATATACTACATGCATGGCTTAATACAAAGGAATAGCTCAAGGTATACTTGCAGTAAACAGCATTTGACAAGTATCATAAGTAGATTCGAAAGCGGTAAAAACAAGTATAATCATCAATAACTTTCCCAGGGGTTAAATAAACATCCTTCCCATTCCTAGTCCACATTTCCATCAACATCACCATTTAAACCAAACCCTTTCCAAGTTCAAGTTATTTCCATGAAAGTCTAACCCTTGACTGTAATCCCCGAGCAATGTCCAATGCCGCGGACACGGCTATTCGAATAGATTTTACACTATGCAGAGGTTATGCACTTTACCCACAAGATACAGTCAAACACTACAAATGCGAGTGATCGTAACAAAGCCTTTCGGATACGGCTAACTACACAAGTGAACCTTTCCGGTTTTTGCCCTACACCATCCCTTCCCTTATCAAAGGCGAAGTATGGGACCGACATACCGTTGGACGGGTACCATGCCTCAGCCCTGGTACGCTCCCCTTTCAAGCTACACAAAAGGTGTAGTTGACACCCGAGGTATCACATGCAAGTTATTAGTAACTTACTCAACTAGGACCGTCCCATTCCGGTCATGTGGTTGCACGATTGACTCAGTTCAAAGGCTTGCAAGGTTAAGTCCTTATGATGACCAGGGCAAGACTACCCGAAGAACCAAACCAACGCTCCCGATGCCATAACTGGCCCACTCGATCATTCTTGCCACACGCCCCGGTCGAAATCTATTTATCAAAACCCCAGTTGATTACCATGCACCACGTGCCATCAACAACATAACACATGATAGCTTTCCAAAACAGGTTCAATATATCATTAAGTCAATATTAACATTTGTTTGTCCAAAATCATGTCATAAGTACGTAGCAGGTCTAAGCAATATACTACAACGATCTAAATTCCCACGTTGGCAATTTAATAATGTCCAACTATTAAATCCTCAACTA
The DNA here is from genome assembly GCA_036346355.1 of Rhipidocladum racemiflorum. NCBI lineage: Eukaryota > Viridiplantae > Streptophyta > Magnoliopsida > Poales > Poaceae > Rhipidocladum > Rhipidocladum racemiflorum. Next base: position 33,953,106 of record CM070580.1, on the reverse strand, counting down.
GGGTGACAAGGGGTTCATGGCATTCAATTGTCTATGTCAAGGTGGCATACAACAACTAGGTAATTAACTAATCTCCCAAAATTAATTAAAGCATTTTATAATTGAACTAGCATGCAATAATTTAAATCAAACTAATTTCAAAATGGGATCAACATGGTCAAAGCACAACTTGCCTTCAAAGAGTACTTGATCTTGGTCCTGAGATGGCTCCTGGGTCAACACTTCACCTTCGAAGCCTTCGGGCACTTCAACGTCTACTCGTAACGCGTGTAAATAACAATAAATGAATAAAACAGTAGACAAAAAGTATCCAAACATCCAAATGAAGTCCATAAACAGAGAGAGCATAATTTTATGAATTTTTAGGAATTGGAATCGGCGAAATCGGAGTTAAAACGCAAAAGTTATAAGCGTTTATATTTTAAATAATCAATTAAATAATTTTACAGAGAAAAACTTTGGTCTAAAAATTAAATAAAATTCACCATTAGGTAGATCTCAATTTTATACAAATTTGGAAATTTGAATCACTCAAATCGGAGTTGAAATGCAAAAGTTATAAGCATTTGAAGTTTGACTCCATTTTTGAAATCAATAAACCGAATTAATAATTAATTTTCTTTTTCGGAAATTAATTATTGCGTCAGCATGACACGTGGACCAATCAGGGGCCGCCACGTTGCCTCGGGTCCATCGACCCGGCGCACGGTTTGGCTTGGTCCACCGTGGACCCGGTCCACGGTTCCACGCGTCTCTGACATGTGGGCCCCATCGGGTGACGTCAGCGCTGATGTCATCGCGAGGTTCGGCCGAGCGGGCTGACACGCGGGCCCCGCCATGACGTCAGCATGATGTCACGGCTGACGTCATGGTGCGGTTGGCTATCCCGCTGACGCGCGGGCCCCACGTGACGTCACGCGTGACGTCAGCGGCGACCGCGGCTGACCGCACTGATTCGGCTCCCGAACACGTGGCGCGATCTGGACCGTTGATTTGAAAATCAACGGTTCCAATTGGATCCAATGCCACACGTTGCGGTACAACGCGGTTAATCTGGGCTGTTCGATTCGGATCGGACGGTCCAGATTGGATCGGGTTTTCGCCTCACTGTGGGTGGCGTGGCATGTCCCGGTGGCCGACACGTGGCTCAATCTACGCCGTTGGATCTAGATCCAACGGTTGAAAACAACGTTAACCCGTAACGTTGTTCGCGTTGCGGGCGAGGTGGAAGATCGTGGGCCGTTGGATCTTGATCCAACGGTCCAGATCCAATCTGGTTTCTGGGGTTTGGGGGAAACGTGGACTCACCGTAGCCGTCCGATCTGGATCCAACGGCTGTCCGAGCTCGAAGTCCGGCGATGGCGTGCGGCGGTTCGGGCAGACCGGAGACGAAGACGATGACCACCCGAATGGCGTTGCGGGGCTCCTCCGGCGTGAAGACTACCACTCCCAGATGCGTCTCGACACGAGGAGTTCGGATCTGGGGTCGGTGACGACGGAAGATGGCGGAAAATCCCCCAAAACCGAAGCTTAGTCCTAATCAACTACGGCGAGCAATCGTGGGCGCAAGGCGGCGGCTAGGGCACCGTGAGTTGGGGCGAACGTCGCGCAAGCAGCAGGCGATCCTCGGGCACAGATCCGGGCTTTAAATGCCGGCTCCAACGTCGAGATACGCGCGGATTCCACGGCGAGGCCAGACGGCGGCGAGTCCGCCGGCGGATACATTTGGGTGACGTGGACGCGATGACGCTGGATCTCGATCCAACGGTTGCGGGGTTTGGGCTTGGGTCTGGCTCGGGCGACGTGGCTGGCTCGGTCAGACTCGGGTTCGGGCGACGTGGTTCAGTCTCAGCCGTTGGATCGTGATCCAATGGTCGCGACGTTAGGGTTTCGGCCGACTGGGTTCGGCTTGACCGTGTGACGCGGACGGGTTCGGGTCGGACTCGGACTCGAGTTCGACTCGGGCTCGGTCGGGTGAATAGTAAAACCAACTCGGTTTTTCCAGCGATTTAAATAACCAAATTAATTTCTAGAAATTCATTTAATTCATTAAAAATAGCAAAACACTCAGAAAAATTCCAGAAAAATTCTAGAAAATACTTTAGAATAGTTTGGACTCAAATAAATTATTTCCAACAAAATTTTATTTGCAAAATTAAATTCTTTAATTATTTCAAAAGGGAATAAATTTAAATAAATTCCAAATAAATCCAAATAAATCCCAGAAAATTCCAAAAATTCACAAAAGTGCCAAATCTTATTTAAATTCATGAAAAGCAAAAATTGGGGTGTTACAGTATGAAAGCAATATTGAATTTTAGTACTGGTAAAATATTAAATTACTCGTGTCTCATTACATTAGTAAAGTTAGATCTATATTTATTCAGTAGATAATTATCTAAATTTTTCCCAGAATTTTTCTAGAATTTTTTTCATAATATTCTGTTAATCATTAACAATTTTCAGTATTACTAAATAACAGAAATATAAATTAAACATGGAATAAGTCTAATAAAATTAATCCAGAGACATTGAGCTCATAATATGCTATCTCATATTTTTCTAGATTTTTTCTAGCATTTTTCATAGTTTCTGTTAATTACCAAGCAATTTTCAGAATTACTTAACAATAGAAAAATTAAATTACAGCACATAAAACATGAATAATGCCAAGGAAAACAAAACCCATAGATATGGCATAATCAATGTATCATCATAATTTTCTAGAAATTTTCACAATTTTTTGTTAATAGTTAAGCAATTTTTAGAATTACTTAAATAACAGAAAATAAATTACAGTGCATATTAAACTTGATGTAATGCTAGAAAAAAATAAACCCAGAGTATGGAACTTCCAGTATGTGCTAAAACATAATATTACCAAAATTTTGAAAGTCCATATATGTAGAAATCTATTTTCTAGTATTTATCAGCAATTTTCAGAATTATTAATCTATTTCTGAAATTACTGAGAAATCGAAAGGCAAAGTTGTAAATTTCATTTGATTAAAAAAACTTAGAAATTGAATGGACCGTATGTGTAACACCCCGGCATCTAGTATGCCTGAATGTTACCAAACATAGACTAAACAACATCCAAAAACCCTTAAATAACGATAAATTACAGCAAATGAGCAAATGCTAAAACCAAAAATTTCGGCAGCATCTCCTTTGTTTTACCATGTGTTGGAGCAACAACAATAGTAAGACAAGGTATAGCATGATATGAGACAACTAAAACAGCAACAACAACAACTGATATAGCATCTCTTATGTCTAAAAATTGTGAATTCAACCATTCCACATTATAACAAAGCAAAGGATGAACTTAAGCTCAGAACCAAACCATACACCAAGATTCATGGCACTATTCTTATTATCATGACTCCAAATGATTAATCATAGACTATAAGTGTGGAGCTACGTGTAGAAGTGTAGCTAAACCCCTTTCCCGCATGCCGGTCTCAAGGTACCTAAAAACAACATAAAAACACAAGCGTGAGTTCATCACTCAGCAAGTATATTGCAATGGAACAAGAAACACATTTCAATACCTTCATCACTGCCTTTCATATTCAACATCATAAGCAATTCATATTCACATTGTATGCATCCCATTGACATCTCCATAAACATCATCATATAACATCATCATGTAATGCAATGCAATGCACATGTCTCCTCGAAGCACATACCGGTATTGCCGAGTGCACACCCGTCGGCGTGCACCCTCTTTCCCCTTTCATCCCGTAGATGGAGGGTGCCTACTCCTCGCTTCCACTCACCACGTGGATGGAATCACGAGGTAGGTCTTACTCAATGGCGCTCCGGATTAGTCATAACTTTCTCACCGACCTTGCCGGACTAGTTATGACGTTCTCACCGACCGGGCCAGCTTTCATGCCATGTATGCAATTATGCCATAAACATAAACAACTTGCACATATACTCAAATAATCATTGCATAGCATCATAATAAACCATTTTCATCATATCGTGGGCAAACACTAATCATGGCAAGATAGCACCTCATGTAATCAATTTCTTCATATCACGACTAGCAACATACAACACGCTACCCATTCCAATACACTTGCCTTAACCGCGGGCGACGGATTGGCGAGAGGATGAGGGCACTCCCGGGGTCACACCACCTGCACAAAGGTTCAATACACTCAACCACATGCACACAAGACCACACAAGAACACTTAGCTAAACCGACTTCACGATCTACTCCCAATTCCCCAAAAACAGAGAATTTGTCCAACGGGACAGCAGCCTTTGGAAGGCCATAACTTGGGCTTAACGACTCTAAATCAGACAAACGAGTACATCATCGCGAAGCTTAGGAAATTTCCTAGCTTTTTCTAAGTATTGGGAAAAACTGATTCGGCCTCTAAAATTGCCTAATCTACAGATCAACCCGATCTGTCCCAATCACGTCACAGTTTTCAACACGTTCGGTAAAACAGCCATAACTTTCAAACGGCTGATCGGAATTACGCGTTCTTGGTGTACACTGAAAGGTATTGAAATTATCTACAACTTTCTCAACAGGCGGTCGACCAAATTCCGAATCTAAAAACCACGAAACCGCGACCGAAGTTGACTGTCTGGAATTGACCGAGGCCACTGCGCGAAACAGATCTACTAAACGAATCTATACCTCTAATTACAGCACCTAAACATGAACTTTAGGCCAGGATTATCCCTCCTAGCAGCACCTAGATCACCCCAAAAGAGCCACGAATCATTACCTCTTCTCAAAGAGTTGAACGAACGCAAATCTCTCCTTCCTTCGGGCCGCTCCTCCTTCCCGAACCGCCGCGAAATCGTCGGAGATCTCCGGTCCGGCGATCCACCGAGCGGGGAACGAAGAACACCATGGAGGGAGAGGTGTGGGGCTGCTAGGGGAGAGGAGGGTGGCTGACCCTAGGAGGTGGGAGGGAGAGTGGGGGGCGCATGGGGGAAGAGGTGGGGGCGCCCCCAAGGCTAGGGCTGTAGGTTTGCCCCCCCCCCCCAAAACCCCCCACTAACGGCTCAAAACTCGACCTTCTAGGCCCAAGTCCTCCCGGGAAGGCCCAAGCCCTCCCGGAACGGCCCAAAAACCTCTGAAAAGCCCAAAGACACGATATAACCTCGTACCGTATCTGCCGAAACCTATAATATCACATTTCGTCATTCCGTAGCGTCACAGTATGGTCACTAGGCTGTACCGCTCATCCACCCGGGCCAACAATAAATCGGTGGCTAGGGTTTGGAGAACCCTAGCCGCCACTGATTCTCCAACACACAGTAGTTATTGGTCGAGTGAGATCCTTCTTGTGGGCGTGACGGCGGCCGGCATCCAGGAGGCCGAGCGCACGGCACGACAGAGGCTAGGTGCTGCGGGCACAGGCGGGCGGAGCGACAATTGCGTGGCAGATGTGAAGGCGGCTGGAACGACGAATGTGCGGCTAGTGCAACGGCAGCCGGAACAATGAGTGTGCAGCAGATGCGATAGCAACCGGAACGGCAAATGCACAACGGGTGCTTTCTTCGGGACGTGTGCACGGGGCAACCACGACGGCGTGGCAGCACTTCGGGCACGCAGTGGGTGCGGTGGAGCTTTGGGCTCCGACGAGGGTGGCAGTGGCGGGAGCGCGAATTCGGGCCGCACGCGTGGAGGCCAGCAGTGCACGTGGAGCTCGCGATGGTGGTGACGGTGCGGCAGCGGGGCCAGCTGTCTTGGGCACCTCTTTATTATTATTATGAACAATAACTTCGTAACATTAGATTAGATTAATGAATAATCTAATTAGCAAAACTAATCTGTAGGATTTAGTTTGATTGCTCATGTGCGATAGACATACGTAGTTTGAACTTTAGTAGGGCTTGCGGTAGGATGATCGCGTGTCGCAGGATGAACTCGATGTAGTGTCGATCGATGCAGGTAGACAATACTGTGTAGACAATCTCGATCGACCACAGTAGAATGTCGATGCAACGTAGATCAACACCGTGTAGACGATACATGTTAGATGATCACGATCAGCCACGGTAGAACGTCGTGCTAATAACGTGTTGTAAAACGTAGTCGTTTACCTACGCTCGATCAACAGCACACCAATACAAACACACGAACGAGAACAGAAGCACACCAAGTATAGAGGCAAAAGTACTCTCTATTATTAGATTAATTGTTCTCTGTACAAGGGATGTCTAATATATAGTAAAACCAATAGAAGATAGGTTCAGATTCACCCACCAATAGATAGAGTCAGTCTAACTTAGATTACGATTCTATCTGTTTTATAACACAAACCATATATATGTACATGAATTTTGAAACTACTGAAAGGGACAATATATATTTCGCCCAATCGCGTAGCGTATATCAGCTAGAATTACAAAACGGTCAATTAGCCGTGTCAGCTGACTCAGCTTTGATGCCTTCAACGATGATAATGCTACTATTCTCACGCAACATGGTCAAATAAAACAACAGCAAAGTAATTAATAAACCGGCCCTCGGTAGACCTCGCAACATTAGACCGAGACTATGACTACAAAACAAACAAGGACTGAAAACATTTTTTCATGTAAATGTGTGCGCATAGTGTCGACGTTCAGACGAATATTTTCAAAACAAGATCCTCACAGCAAAAAAAACTAAACCATTCTACAGCATGCAAAAACATTACAGATATCCTAGTTTTGGTAGGACTGGAAGGGCTTCTGGAGCAAGTACCAGTGCAGATATTTAGCCAGCCAGCCGTGTAAACAACCTTGTTTTGGTTTCTTTCTATCTTAATAAAATGACACGCAAATCTTTTACATGTTCTCAAAAAGAAAGAAAAAAAATACGGGTATCCTATGTGCATCACAGCAACTTAGTTCACTGCTACTCGCTAAGTTTTTTGAGGCATTATCTGACGATTTGTTCCTGATGCTGAGCTGAGGTAAGCTAAGCTGAACTTGACTCCTTTGCGGTTGTCAACGTTCAACCGAGATGAAACAATAAGATGATCAATCCAGTAGGAGGGATGCCACCGATTACACATGGATCAAGTGCAATTATAGACCTGCTTTGGTCTGCTTGTTCGATGAAGCAATTCATGACTTCCAATCGTTACACGCTTGGTTTTTTACGCCTTCCTTTGCCTTTTGTAGACCGGTATCTGAGAACAGAAGAATTGAGCACAAGTTCACTAAAAAAATCGAAACGATGGTGATGAGGGCTAAAAGAACTAAGGACGGCACTTAAATTACGCTACCAAGTGAAGAATATATGCCACTTCAATGTAAACAGGAACATCTTCATCAGAAAGATGCTGATATATCCTCAGCATTTTCAGTGAACTGAAGATATAGTAACTGCTACAGCAGCTCTTTATTTTCAGCAAACTGTCAAAGTGAACAAAGTAAGTAAATTTTCTTCATGAAAATTAGAGAATTTCATCCTTAGAAATTCTCTGCACAAAGCATTTGCCTATCACTGATTAGCTTTCAGCAATACCAAATACTGATACAGCTCAGTATTATCAGTTTTCAGCTACGAATTATAAGGGCATGCTTGTCTAGATGTCTTAAGAACCTGACAAAAAGGAATCCAAACATGTTCCTTTTCAAGACACATCTACAATTTCACATATTTATGATAATGAAGAAAAAACAGTTGTTGTCTATGTTAACTAGACCACCGATTATATGGAGCTAGATGAAATCTCACCCAATTGGGTGGTGAAGCTCTAGCATCCACGTTCTCCTGCAAGAACATTTTACTGGTTATTCAAATTTTGAGCTTTGATGGAGTTCAATTTAATTTATCCAAAACACAGCAAGTTAATCTTTTTAGAACTAAAACCATCAAGTTATTACAAATTTACATGTAACCAATCAATAATAGAGGTCTCAGGCGAACTGGTCATCATTCTAACTGAACTACCCTTGCAATTTGAAACATGGCATCTAACAATAATTGTTAAGTATTAGGAAACACTGCACCATAAGCCCTATGTAAGAATACCAAGATAAAGGTAAAGCTATTCTACAGTAGCTGCATGACATATTTCGAATCATAGTGACTAAATAATGAATAATAATAAGAGCCATACATCTAGTCAAGGTTTTAAATCGAGATTTTCGCGGCAAGGTCCCAAAAAAATTATAGCAGCTATCGCTAGCTACTGCGGAAGGTATCCTTCGTAGTGTTTTCAATATTTTTTTTAAAAAAAATAAATATGTACATAATATATATCACCTCCAAATATAAAAACATGGTACTTTAGAAAATAATAATATATAATAATGTTAAATATATAATAATGTTAAATATATAATAATGTTTGAGGGTCCGTAATCAACAAACATACTAATACATGCCCAAAAAACAATTAAATGATAAATATATAATAATGTTCTTAATAATAAGTATTTAATCACTGAGAAATATAAATGTTGGATTATTGAAAAAGGGTGAGATGATGTTTGTTATTAGGTTTTCTCATAGTTTAGGCTTATAAGAGATACATTTGGGCCCTTCAGTAGTGTTGGATTTCAAAATAGGCCCAATGTTTTGGCCCATGAGTATCTATATAGGATAACGGAGTTATCGCTAGCTACAACTTATGTCAAATAGCGGAGTTATCGTTAGTTATAGCGTTTGTAGCTAATATAGCGAAATATTGGCTCGTAGCTTGGTGTTTGAGGGTCCAAAAAAGCTATAGCTAGCTATTTAGAGCACTGCATCTAGTTCATCCTGACTATCCCATGAGGATAAATCAGACAAGTCACTTCCAACCTCATGTCTCCTTTTGCTAGGCAAAGCATCCAGCAGTTCTGCCAGAAACAAGCAAAGCCACTTGTGAAAAGCAGGATAGAGTACACTAAGCACAAACTAGAAGCCATATGCTATACATGAAAAAAGGAAGCAATGAGCAGCAGAGCATCTATGACTCTATGGACACCTCTATTTTTTTTATGGACTTCAGATCCTTTTTATCCTTGGATATCCCGAAAACATCAAAGCAAACGTCTACCATGGATGTTGCAGTCTGCAACAGATCCAAAGATGAGTAGGACAATACGGTAAGATGAACCCATTTAAGTGAAAGCACGTGCCTGCGCAAGTGCACACAAATATGGTTACAGTGACCTTAGGAAATCTGAGCTAGATGTGCCACATAAGGGGCAAAACATTAGGAAATCTGAGCTGCAAGACATAGTTCGATCAGCTTCAGCTTGTCAACTTTGAGCTGCAAGAGAGAAAATTTGGAAATTACACCGTACCAAAAGGCATAAGGGCATCTGCAATGGTGCCACTTCAACTTAATATAAGAGTGCCAACTTAACATTTTGCTTAGGTGGATGAGAGAAAAAGAAGAGAGAGATATAGACTGACTACTGATTTATAGTCAAGCTATAGTTGATTCCAAAGCATTTATCACCTCTTACATATGGGTCTATATTTAATTTTGTAGATAATGCTATAGCTAGTCCATTGGAGAGGTTGTCTATTAGCTATTTATAGATGACATGTACATTTTTTATAGCTAGTAGTTGACTACACCATTGCAGATGCCCTAAGGGGCACGGCCGAGCTCTTAGCTCGGTTGGTTGGCTCGAGCGTCGCTCAGCCAACCCGCTCGCGTTTGAACGCAACTCGATGCAGGCGCATGCAGGAGCCGTGTGCAGCGCGTGGTGTGCGTGCGTGCGTGTGAGTACACGTTTGTAGCTCGGCTTTTATTCTTCTTTTTTAACGAATGTCAGAGTTCCTGACCAATTTTCAAAGAAAAAAGCATAAGGGGCAAAACATTCCATGGAAAACAAGGGGAATGCCAGCAAAAAATTACTGATCTCCAAGTGCACCTTATGCCTTTTTGTGCATCAATAGAACGCTGCCACTGTAAACACCGAGCGACTGAAATCAGTGCTTTGCCGACGAGAAGGTGGCAATTCATACAAGAAACACTCCTTGTAGCTGAAAGAGAGGCATGTTATCCTCAGTATAATATTCACAAACTTATCAAAAGCTTTGCATCTAATTGTCAATATTGCAAATTTGGCCACCAGGTAATGCATTCACTATTATTTGTTCTGTTGTTCATGACGAAGGTACATTCTCAATCTTATATCAATGAACCTAAGGTCCATAAGAAAGGGAAAATGGCCAAGATGTAGCAATCTTACAAGGACAGTCCCTTCCTCACAAAAGGAAAAGCCTGAAGCAGCCGGACTGGATCCCCAATTCACGCACATCCAAGCTCGCCCTACAAGAACACCGACAATTAAATGAAAATTTCAACAAAAAATAAATCTTTTCCTAACACCAGCATCAATGCCCAAAAAAAATCTAGAATGAAAACAACTAAAAGAAGCCTACTTGGCACCAAGACCATTCTGGAGCGCATTTAACGATAGTGTATGCCTTCTCCGAAATGCAAGCGATCGACGAGGGAGTTGGGCGGCCCGGTTGGGTGCTTTGGACTACTTCCTTCGGTCACACAGTTTTCGTTTTAGATATCACTGTCTCTAAAACACATCTTAATCACTAATTTATATTATAATATATTTATAAATTCAATAAATCTATAATATTATAAAATATTTTTGAGACAAATCTACATATTTGATATTTTTGTATCTAATTTAAATATTTTGAAAAATATTGACAATTATAGTTTCGAAAATTTGACTGCAGTTATGTTCAAAATGATAACTATTTAGGAACGGACAGAGTAATTTCAAATAGAACTAGCAATTATTACTTCTTAGCTGCATTGCTGATCTTTTTTTTTTTTTGACGGGATAGCTGCATTGCTGAGTTATTCTTACAGATCACTTCGGTTGTGTTTACTGGTGAAGTTCATGGTGAAAGAAGATTTCAGTTTGCTAATCTTGATTGAAAGAATAACAATGCGCATCCATGAAGCTGTCTTGAGGTGAAAGGAAGAGACCATTTGCAATCTGGTTTCTCATCATGGTCACACACAACGACATTTGTGGGTTCAAAATGGTTGCCATTCAAGTCAAATAGGAAACAACCTTATCTGTTCAGACTTCAGATACACTCTCCAGTTCAAGAATTTCTAGGATACAACAACCAAAAATGTGGTGAAGCCAGAGGAACCCTATTTAAAGTTCTAACCACTGTGCCGGAACAAAAATTTCAACACACACCTAGTTCATGTCTTGGAGAAGATCCTAAACCTGCAAGCAGCTGCATCTGTTACAACAGAAATGAGTCACTTGCACCAGGCCCACTGATCATTTGGAAAAATCAAATTACGAGTAGGTCAGGCGTGATTTACTCTCCTCTAGTTATGATTCCTTTAGTTCTTTAGATCGCTATTTGGAATGTCGATCTCCAAACCTGTACTCAAATGGGTTCTTCCGATCAACACTGCCAGACAGCCGGAGACCAAGTTATCCAGGAGACTGGAAAATATGATCCAAAGATCATTAGCTACTCTTGTTATCAACCACCCAGTATTGTTTAACTGCAAAGAATATCTTCTCAGGCACATGAGGGCCACCCTCATGGTCAGCCAATCTTGTCTTCCACCTCATGGCTTTGGCTATTTTCTCAACCTTTACAAGAACATCGACCTTGTCACGGATTATAACTGCGCCCTCTGGGCGTAAGATTCGGTCCATTTCCACGAGTATCTCTTCAAATTTACACCTGTATTCATAAACAGGTAATACAGTCAGTGCGATGTAAGTAATTTAGGATCACATTTTAGCTTTGCAATGTATGGCATACTTGTTTTCGTATAAGCTGAAGACGGCGTTTGCATGTATGAGATCATACGTCCTTGGGTAAGTAGAAAACCCTTCACACCTGTACCAAGAATAAATAAACTACAATTAATACATAAACTTTCCTAACAAAAAGCAACAATGCTGCTCAAGAAGTAGATCAAACGTAACAGTCGCATATCTAATGATCTTTGGAGCACATCTACAAACCCAGATTTCCAACAAACACAAGAACTGTAGCATATCTACAAACCCAGATTTCCAGAAGCACAAGAACAATCACGTGGAGTCGAACATCATCAATTAATAAAAGCACAAAAACAAAGAATTTCCAAGGCGAGCTTCACAACAAGTGTTGACCCTTTCTGAAATTGTTCTCACAGCAAATACACTTCATAACAGAAAAAAAGAGGTTCTCCGCATCGCAGAAGTAAAATTTGCCTCTTCTGAAAAGAAAAACTACCAAAATACAGAAACAATTGCACAATGAAAATAAGTGAGAAAATAGAATGCAATGACCAAAATGTGAGCACAGGAGAGCAATACACAGTAGTAGTATTACATACCAGTCGTGATACATTCCTATTAACCCTCGCTCATAAATTACACCTAAAGTAGAAGTATCTGAAGTGGTTGGAACAACATTCATGACCCACAGCTTTGTGGACTCTAATGCAGCAGCGAAGCTACCAAGACCCGCATTCATGTCCATTATGTTGCGGTATCTTCCAGTATCAAGCAAGTCATTAATTTTTTTGTAAGCCCTAACATGTTTCTGCCAAAGTTTATTGTCCTCTTGATATGACTGAACTGAGAGCCCAGGCACAGAACCACGGGCTATAAGAGGAGGTACTGCATTGAGCCTCTGGGGAAATGGCTCTAGTTGACCACCAGCAACCTCTAACACACTTTCAACCTCAGGAAGGGGAGTTATACAGATCTCCATTTTCTTATACCTGTATGTGGTGAAGGAAATCAAATCCAAGAGCAAGTACAGGCTGCAAAAGTGAAGAACAAAACTAGAACCATACAGATAAAATTCACATCTTTTATGGGAGGGTTGTGGAGGGAATGGCACTCACCATACATCACTGTTGTTTGTCAACTCACATTTGCCAACTTTTGAATCGTCTTGCTTCATGGGGCAAGACTTGTCATTTAATCTCTTTTTCCATATGGCAATGCCATCCTTCTCAGAAATCTTCTTCCAACAAAGAAGTTCTGCGAATTGTTCTATTTTCCTCTGCTCATTACGAAGATCATCCTTAGTCCGTTGCCATCCCTTATAGTGGATCTTCCAGCCAATGGGTGGGCCTGAGAGTACCCAATACCCACCAGGCCTAAGAACCCTATCAACTTCCATCATGTACATACCATCTGCAGAACAAGAGCAACAACAGTTCCACCTTTCTTCAGATGTTCAGGCTTTAAGCCATTTAAACCACCAGGAAAGGTTCTAAAAGTGTTCTTACCATTTCCACTCCATGGAATTAAACATCTTGAGCAATGTGCCATGTCAAAGACTCGAGATGGGAATGGGAGCTTTATTGATCCAACGACACCAATATATGCAGGGACACCTCTCTCCAATGCAAACTGTACTTGTGCCTCATGATTATCCCTTGGTGCAAATGACATAGTCAAAACATTTTTCTTCAACAGGTAAGCACCCAAACTGGCAACCTACATGAAATTATGAAAAAGAAAAAACGAAGAAATATTAGAGTGTATAGCTCAATAGTGGCCAATCATTGCTCATTAAACATATGTTTGCATATTCAAAGTTGAGACTTCCACATACCCCACAACCAGTGTCGAGTGCAGTTCTCACTTTCCCTTTGGCAATTGGGATAACAGAAGCAAGTTGATCTATATACTTGTCTGCACCCTGGGGAAACTGTGTTCCACCACCAGGAAACCTGAACACATTGCCCTCATAGTGCACCCAATTTTGGATAGCCTTTTCAACTGTAAGGCTCTTGTGTGGTACATTGGCATAAGGAACATAGTCACGGCTCTTCGGCCATGGAAAAGGAGCAACATAACCCTTTGGTGCTGGAACCAGACAGTAAAGCTTCTCCTTTTCAGGCGGACAATGCCTCTCCCGATAAATCATGTTGTCCCTAGGGAAGGTCATTGCGCGCTTTTGCTCCGCACAAGGAGTGTAATCAGTGTACTGTGCATCACATGGCTCGAAAGTTTTAATTTCAGAACTGACAGTATCATTAGGAAGATCCGATGCACTATGATGGGTCTCAAAATTCAGATTTGGCAGAACCACACATTTAGTCTGCTCATTCACCACAGCTGCTATGGTGTCCCCTCTTCCAAAACCACTTCTTTGCCACACACCCAGGAGGTAGAAGAAGGAACAAAGGCCAAATACCACAACTACAAATACAGTGGTTCTGGTCCTGTTCTCGGTTGAGCTCCGAGCCATACCACACCACCCTAAGAGAATTATCATTAGTTTCATTAAATGGACTTAGTTTAAAGTTCCGTTAAACATATGGACAAAGAATACCTGCAAAGTTCCTCAGCAATGGCACAGATTAAGCAGGAAACAAAATGAGTCTACGAAGTTTCTAATCCAAATTTCCAATCAAACTTACAATCAAGGCATCAGTCCATTATGCAATTGAATTAGATTTACAAGCAAATTTGAACATCTAGACCACTACTGGAAACCTAGACCATTTCTTCTCAGTTAAAGGAATTTTCTTTTCTCTAGTCTTCTCTATATTTGAGGAAACATTGTAACAATTTGTAGTAGCCTTCCACTGTTGCATCCTATCAACACTTCTTGGAATTACAATAGCTAGCAAATAAACTGTCAAAGTGCTGCATGCTAAGGCTCTTTGCAAAATTAAGACGGCAGCGTATCCATTTGATGCATTACTCAACAAAATAAGGTCCAAGACCCAACTATTTGACCACATCACGACCAAAGCTGCACAAATTTGTGCTAGAAAGCATAGATCGTGGATAAAAAAGAGTTAATTTCGCATCCTTAAAGACACACAAAAGAGGAAAATTTCAAAATTCACATATGAACGCCCATTCAATTGGAATAAACGCAAAAAAGGAACAGCTTTAATTCATGGAAAAATTGCAAGATTTACCTAATAAATTGAAACTAATAAAAAAGAACAGTCCGGATCAATTGCTGCACTATTATAAGGAGCCAAGTTGGTAGTAGGAGTGTACGACAAAAACACCAAGAATCACGAGATCGAGAGGTGGAATTAAGCCAACAAAAGAGGGGGGCACCCACTTTTCCAATCAACAGACCAAATCAGGATCCAAAGAGAAGAGACCCGAATCGGCAACCCCTGTAAAAATCGTAACAAGCTAATCCCGAGATTTATGCAAGAAAGAAATGATACCTCAGTTCGTTTCCTGGAGGTCTTCACCACTCGGCAGCAACCAAGTGAGGAGGCTTCTCTTTCCGGTGTCACCTCGGACGCGCTTAACGCTGTGGGTGTGGGGGCGGCTCTCACCTAGGCCGACAGGTGGGGCCAGCAATTTCAGGGGTTGCTATGTGCTGGTCGTTCGGATCGGACACGTGGAGGGTGGATGTGCTGCGGCCGTTCGCCTGCAGCCTTCGCCCATGCTGTTCCATGCCTTGCCTCGAAAGGTAAAAATCTAATGGTGCTGAGATATAGTTATATTCTGGTCTTAGAGCATCTCCAAGAGAGAGCCCTAAAAATTAGCCTTAAATTTTAATTTAGGAGCCCAACTAATTAGATTTAGGGTTCTAATGAAATATTCACTCCAACAATTAGGCCTTAAAACCTAACGAAGATAGGGCTCAATCACAGAGTTGCTAAATATAGCTACTCTCCTAGGGGTCCTAAAACAATTTACTAAATTTTAAAAATTTAGGGCCCTTGCTGGAATTAATCTTTTCCTCAAAAACCCTATAATTCAAATTAATACCATATTTAAGGCCCCTCTTGGAGATGCTCTTAGTTATTTAAATTACCCTATGTAAAAAAATGCTGACTCGATTGATTAATTGATAACAGTGATTAAACTGTTAAAATAGTTTAATTAAAGTGTAATTAGCGCAGTCAAACATTAAGTGATCGTTTTTTCTGATTAATCATTCAATTTTTTCCGTTTAATCACTAAAATAGCTTGTTTTTATTGAAATATTTGCTGTATTGACCCTGAAACATCTTTTTTGCGAAAATGGCATCAGCTGAAGAGAAATAGCAAAAGTGGCTCAAATGACCAGAAGTGGCGGTGGCGCTGCAGTCGACTGAAGATAAATGATGTAGGTGCCTACACGCCACGGTCGCCCAATCACAATTTCCGAACTGCAACAATGCACCAAAGGTAGTATAAACTATAAAGCGATTGGAGTTTGATTACCGATTTTTTAAAAAATAATATTATTTTAATGAATATTTATAAAAATAATATACCGTTTAAAAAAATAACAAAAATACCCTCTTGTGTTCAAATGAAATGGCGACAGAGTCTCTGTCGCTAGTTGAAATGGCGACAGAGGGGCAAAACCAGAAATTACCCTCTATGTCGCCAAATGAAATGATGACAGAGAGGGTAAAACCGCTCGTGCCGTCGGTTGGCCGAGCCAGACGCCACAGAAACGAGAAAGAAGAGGGAGAGAAAGAAAAAAGAGGGGAAGAAGAAAAGAGAAAGAAGGGAGTAGGAGGAGGGGAAAAAGGGAGGAGGAGAAAGGAGAAGAGGGGGAAAAAAGGAGGAGGAAGACAAGGAGGAAGAGGAGGAGAGGAGGAACACAACAAAATTGGTTTTACTAAATTTTATGTTCATTTTATTCATATTTTAATTAGTTCATATTGCATGCAAGAGAGACTTCTTATAGTCATTTGGTTTATTCAACCAAGTTCATTCCTAAATGTTTTTGCAAAAATGGGACATCTAAGACCCCAAGAACAATTGATATTTATTTCATGATTTTTTTAGCGATTTTTTTAAATAATACTTTTTTAAAATGAATTGCGGTATTAATACGGGATTTTTTTTTTGCAAAATTAACACATCATCGCCAAATGGTATGGAGAATTAGCTATAGTCGCCAAATGGTACGGCGAATTAGCAGTAGTCGCCGTACCGTTTAGCGACTACTGCCTAATTAAGCTATTATCCTGTGGCCAGTTAATTTCACGGGAAACGAGACAGTCTTCGCCGAATCGTATGGCGAAGAAGGAGTCGTCGCCGAACTGTATGGCGAAGAAGGAGTCGTCGCCAAACCAT
The DNA here is from genome assembly GCA_036346355.1 of Rhipidocladum racemiflorum. Taxonomy (NCBI): domain Eukaryota; kingdom Viridiplantae; phylum Streptophyta; class Magnoliopsida; order Poales; family Poaceae; genus Rhipidocladum; species Rhipidocladum racemiflorum. The sequence continues at coordinate 33,936,119 of CM070580.1, read as the reverse complement.
ATGGCGAAAACTGTGAGGTAAAAAATGGTTCAAACAGATCGATCTATTCGTTCGGCAGTAGAGGTGAGCGACGCTGGCCGGGAGGAAGAGAGGGGGAGAGGAAGGAGAGAGAGAAGGAGGAAGGAGAGACGGAGAGATAGGAAGGAAGAAGGAAGAAGGTAGCAGCACCTTAGAGTAGTGATTTAGCGTTCTTCAATTTAGAGTAGCGATTTAGCGTTCTTCAATTTAGACTAGTATGTTGGTTGTTTAATTTAGAGTAGTGATTTAGCGACTTAGAGTAGTGATTTAGCGTTCTTCAATTTAGAGTAGTATGTTAGTTGTTTAATTTAGAGTAGCGATTTAGCGACTTAGAGTAGTGATTTAGCGTTCTTCAATTTAGCAATTTAGAGTAGTATGTTAGTTGTTTAATTTAGAGTATTGATTTAGAGTAGCGATTTTAATTCTTTAATTTAGAGTAGCAATCTAGAGTAGTGATGTTAGTTTGGGTATAAGTTGTTTATATGTTAGTATGTTACATGTTAATATATTGTTTAATTTAAAGTAGTGATTTTAGTTGTTTATATGGTAGTATGTTATATGTTAATATATTGTTTTATTTAGAGTAGTGAGTTTATATGTTAGTAGTGATATAACAATATTTAGCGTTGTTCAATTTAGAATTGTTCAGTAGCATTGTTTAATTTAGAATTGTTGAATCAATTTAGCGATTTTAGTAATGATTTTACATGTTAGTAGCAAATAGCGATGTTACACGTGCGCTATAATATTAGAGTATCGATAGCAGGATAGTTAATTAGCATTGTTCAATTTACAATAGTCATTTTACATGTCAGTAGTGATCTAAAAATGTATTTTGTCCATGTCGTCGCAGTAATGTCGGATCCAGTGAAATTTAGGATATATTATGGCGATGGTGAAGTAAAAATTGGGCAGAATGGTGTGGATTTAAGCAGCTTTGCGGTCGCCATGGCTGAGCACTTGTCCCCCGATACTGTTAGCATTCGTGATATAAAGCTTTGGTTGACCCAATATTTTTCCCTGAATCCAAGTGTTTATTCTGTTACCATCCAAATCTTATTCACGCATAGGAAGGGTGACCCGGCTGTGTGGGAGTTAAAGAAAGTAGATCGAACACACTTGTGGCAAAAATGGTTAAGGTGGTGCAAGGGATCTCGTCTTGAATGTGTGATGTTGGTGCAAGCGTGCCCTAGAGATGAGGTGGTTATTGCTGGTGTGAGCGAGAGCAGCACATCAACTACATGTGAACAAGTTGAGACAGCGGTGCTAGTTGAGGTAGCAGTGGGGGATGATCACATGGATGCTGCAAGCGCAGAAGGTTGGGCTGATGAAGGGGAGGAGATCGATCAACTTGTCGATTATTTGGATTGGGTGGACCGTATGGCGACAGAAGAGGAAGCTGAAATGTTGGAGCCTGATGATACCATTGGCGAAGATGACGAAGGGGAGGAAGATGATGAAATGCATGGTAGTAATAGCTCAGCGGAGGTACCCATCCCCGATGAATGGAACAGGCAAAACAAAGCTGGTATGGAAGTTTTGTGGGGCCATGAGTCGCATTCTGAGTACGGTACTAGTGCCATTCGGTTGAATCAAATGTTCCCGAACAATTCTGAATTAAAGTTGGCAGTGAGGCTGTGGGCACTATCGTTGCAGAGAGAGTTTCGGGTCGTCTTGTCCAACCGAGATAAGTACACAGTGAAGTGCAGAACCGATGGTTGTGAATTTCGAGTTCATGCATATAAGCCGAAGTGCGAGACGTATTGGATTGCATCAAGAGTGGAGGAGAACACATGCAAACTAGAAAATATTCTAGTCAAACACCACAACTTGAATGCGGCTCTAATTGCTAGCGTGATGTTTAATGAAATCATTGGGAAGCGAGATATTGAGTGTTCGTATATTTAGAAAGCAATCTTAAGAATATTTAAGTACCAGATAAGCTACTCGATGGCCTGGTGTGCGAAGCAGAAAGCATTAGAGAAGAGGTTTGGCACATATGAGGCTTTGGACTGCAACCTACCTCGTGTGCTTGAAGTTTTGAAGCAAACCAATCCTGGCACATACAACGCTTTCAAAGAAAGTGAAGAAGATGGAAATGGGATCTCAACATTTCGTCATGCTTTTTTTTTCATTGGACCCTTGCATTGCATCATTTAGGTATTGTCGTCCATTGCTTTGTGTCGATGGTATATTTTTGACTGAGAAATATAAGGGGTAGACGCACGCTGGATAGCCCATGCATAGGCCATTGCCGACGCCGAGCATGACGATGTACCACAGGTATCCTGGGGTTCGGCGGTTCTTGCTACCACATACCGCGCGCTTTGCGACGCGTGCGTGAAGAAAAGCAAGAGCCCCAATCTTACCGGGATGCCTCTTCTTCTTCAGCTATGTTCGTTCGAGCGCCTCCCCGTGGGTCGACCCTATGTTGACCCTCGACACTACACCGTCGACATGTACGTCGGTGATGCGATCGACCGACCGACAATGGGCTCACTTCTAACCAGGCGACTGGTACATGTTTTTACTCATTTATGCAATTGTAATCTCAATCGCATGTGCTTACAGTTATTTCTTCTCCATTGCAGCCACAGTGGGCAGGTCTCCAGTACGTTCGGCGTACCTCTCCTTCACGGAGGCCTTCGACCACCTGAGGGCGGAGCAGGTCATCTGGGACCCTTACATCGACCAGTGTGTAGCGGAGAGAGCCGCGCGGGGGGGGGGGTCTCGGTGCAGTGCTACAGGGACCACGCTTACTGGATGACGAGGAGGAAGCTCGTCTTCGATGTCTTCGTGGAGGACTACGCGTCGCAGCGAGTCCTCAGGCAGTTCGGACTTCGCCAGCTGGTCCCTATTCCTTCGGGGGATCGCGTGCCAGCGAAAGTGCACTCATGAGTTACTCGCCACTACAAGTATACTAAATGCTTATGTTATATTTGTAATAATGTGGATTTTTATGCAGGTACTCCACCCAGGGACCCCAGAAGACCATGGAGACCTTGGTTCAGAGGATGGCGCCGTGGCTCGCCCAATGGGTTGGGGCGCTGGAGGACGTTGTTGATGAGGATGCGCCGTACGACTCATCCTACCAGCAGTACCTGGCCTGGTACGTGCCTCGGATCCGTACTCCTCTCCTACTTGTGGAGGAGCCACCAGCCCAGATGTATGCTCTTAGCGTGGCAGACTTGTACCCGGGCTAGGCAGGAGTGGCAATGCACGCGATGGTAAGTCATATTTGGTAAATTATATTATCTATTCGTTACCCTCTGTCGTTGTGCTTATCGTTTGTTCGTACGTGATAGGTGGACGAGGCCAGGGACTTGCACCAGCATGCCACTGGCTTTCTGGCTAGGCTACAGCAGGGGGTCACTGTCACACTGGAGGAGGCGGGGGACGCCATGAGACGTGTGGCGGCGCAGTCTCGATGGATCGTGGAGCTTGGTGTTTGTTGGCACGCCCCAAACATGACTGTTTCGGCTGGCACCTCGTCCAAGCAGCCACCCTGGCTCAGCTCCTCGACACCAGCTCCTCGACCTGCACTACAATCAGGCTCCAGCTTCCACACCCCCATGCCTCCAGCCCCAGACATGGCTGGAGGATCCGATTAGCAGGCACCACCACGCGGTCCCACCATGGTCCCCACACCAGGTAAGTGGAGCAATATTCAATTGTTCACGTTTCGAATCTAATCTCCTAACTATGATTAAATGTTACTGTCTGAACTGCAGGTGGCCATCAGGGTGGAGGACTGTCCTCTCCTTCAGGTGTTAGTGTTATGCCCTTGAGGCAATCATATGGATAATTGTAACATGACTATGTTTATGAATAATAATATGATTATTGATCCAATGAATGTATATCATTGTTTTGATCAACAAGTGTGTGACTTGTTTATGAAGCTCTTTACTTATTGATATAATTCGATAAATATCTTCGATCGGATATCATCGTATAGGACAACGATGAATAGATCAGCACATGTATTGTTCGATGATCATGTTTCATAGATCATGGGATATGGATATATCATCAATACATTGTGGACGCATGTTGAAGAACATGTGTTAGATAGATCCACAATGGGACACTACAAGAATGTTACATTCTTATGTGTCATCAGTGTATCTCATACATAGTAAATGTATGATCCTTATACCAGAGATTGTCATATTCCCTACATGTGTAATAGTTTACCTTGGGGTTACCAAACACTATTTCCTAACCGGATAGTTATAAAGGTAGCTTTCATGTTTACTATGAAACATGCAGAGGGAAGTGAGCAGTCAAGATGGAATTTGCCACTCCAATGTAACGGAGATATATGTCTAGGCCACTCGTGTGATATGATTAAGGAAGTGCATGGCCATGCCGTGATTGAGAAGTCAATCACAACTTATTAATATATCACGGATACGAGAGATGGATTGAACTGTCAAAGGATGACATGCTTCTCGCCTTGAGTTCGATCTTCATATATTTTGGCAAAGGGATTATTACATCAGTACTTTAATCATATGCGTTTGGGAGTTGGCATGCTCTGCAAGGAGCCGCTACCGATTATTGGATTAGAAAAAGGTTTTTCGAATCCATGTCCAAATGCGCATGAACCTACAGGGTCACACACTTAACGGGCTGGGACGCATTAATTCGGATTGGATCCGTAATTAATGGACCTCGTGGGCTTAGCGCGTAGATGGGCCCTGACTGCCTAGGGTTTCTCCTCGTGGCTATATAAGGAGGGGGGAGGCTAGACACATAATACACTTTTTTGTGCGGTTTAGAGGTGTTTCGCCAGAAACCCTAGCAACCTCCTCTCGTTGCCCCTGCCGAGTGACCCGGTGCTTGCACACTGACGCACGGCGTTCCATCCCCGAACGTGTGGACTGCTGTGGTGATGATGCTGCTACTGCGGCATGAAGAGGACGATCCGCAGCGAGGAAGATCCGTGGCGAGGATGATCCGTGGAGAGGACGATCCGCGGCGAGGACGATCCGTGGTGAGGACGATCCGCGGCGAGGACGATCTGCGGCGAGGACGATCCATGCCGAGAATGATCCACTACAATGACGTGCGAAGGATTCCGCAACTGCGTGTCTAGTGGTAATAGATCTATGATCCCCTTCTTGCGAGTAGCTTTTCTGGTTTGCGGTAGAAATTTTAATTTGTGCTAGTGTAGCATACCGCGTTCCCCAACATCAGGCACCCAGTCAGGGTACGCCGATACTGACTACTGGGCGGATCAGTTCTTCTCAAGCTCTCAATACACACAGCCTCCTCCAGCCACACAGTACACGCAGGTTCCTCCAGCTACGCAGTACACGTTGCCTCCCCGCGTGCGTCGCCTGGTGTAGTCGTACAACCCTTCAGACCAGGGGCGTAGACATAGGTTGTCACGGTTGGGCTATGGCCCAACCAATGCTCCGGCCCACCAAGTATTCCCTAGCCTATGCACACGCAGTCAACAAAAAAATAAAACGTATTGATGAAATGGGAAAAGATGATACCTTCAAAGGCCTAAAAAGTATATCTGAACTCTCAGTTAACCTTGTTCAAACAAAGAGGAATGATGTTCATGATTTGGTGTACTTGCTTACCAAATTGTATTGCTTTTACTGGTGGCAACATCAAGTGTTGAAAGGGCATTTTCTACAATGAAGTTTGTCAAGAATAAGTTGAGAAATATGATGTGTGATAGTCTTTTGGATGATTGTCTAGTCACCTTCGTTGAGTGAGATATGTTCTCCAAAGTGGATGAAGATGATATAATCGAGACTTTCATGGCCATTAGAAGGCGTAATCCCAACAAGAAGAAGTAGTATGGTAATATTCAAAATCTTATTATTATCTTCGTATATATTTAGCTTTTGATACATTTTATGTTTATATATTGCCTTGTTACCTATTTTTTTTTAAGTTGGACCAACCTTACCTAAAAATCCTGGCTACGCCACTGCTCCAGACTATGGCTAGGCGGGACCGTCGCAGCCGCTTCACCCACGACCTCTTGATGAAGCACCTGCTTCAGTACGTTAGCCAAAGAGAGGTCCAGCTAGGTGTAGGGGTCAAGGTCCACCACCAGGGGTTGATCAGGATTAGATTGTCCGCGATCCATTTTTTGTACTTTCTTGCTTCATGTATGTCATACTATCCATTTTGTGTACTTTCTCATATTATGGAGTTTTATTATTTCACACCGTTAATTGTGTTGTCATCACTTTTACTTTCTCACACGACATGACAACGTAACTCTGGATACGCACTCGATGAATACAAATCGTGCAGCTTTTCAGAGGGCAACAGTTCGTGCAGCTTTGCTGATGGGACAACACTCTGCACACCACCAAGCGACAAACCACTACCCACATTTCCCACTATAAAAACCGACCGAGGGGGTACACATCCACTACCGCTAGAACAGCAATAAACGTCGGCCAAATTTACACAAATTAGGGCACGATGTCGTTTTACCGTCACCTCTTCAGCAAGTAGAACTTAACCCCCTGAATACACGTCGTGCAGCTTTCATCATGAGTGACAAGTTGGGCAGCTTTTCAAGAGGGTGACAGGTGCTACAGCTTTTCACAGAGGGTGACAGGTGCAGCTTTGATGATGGGTGACACATCGTGTAGCTTTTCATAAAGTGTCATAGGTCGTGTAGCTTTTCCAAAGGGGTGACAAACCATGCAACTTTTATAAAGCGTGATAGTCCATGCAGCTTTCATGATGGGTGACAGGCCATGCAACTTTCGTAAAGAGACAAGTGTTGTAGTTATGTGGAGAAACTCCTCACCAGCACTATAAAAACCAATCGAGGGAGGGATAGACATTCACTACCGCCATACCAGCAATAACCGCCAGCCTAATATACACAAATTAGAGCACAATGTCATTGTACCGTCGCCTCTTCAACAAGCGGAACTTATTCCCCTCCAAATACCCGGATTCCAGTTGCGTTGATGCCCCAGTTCTGCCGGAGTCGCCCCGGCCGAACCGCGATTGCAATCTTCCGGCGAAGATAGAGCAATCTATGCATGGAGATACAGCCACCCGCGCTCACTACTGTTGTGCCCGCTCCTACCAGATAATCCTACTGGTGTCCATATAATACAGGGTAACACTAGCATTTCATGCATCGTTCTTTATTTTTTAGCACACAGACCGGTGTTGCTTCTTCCAATGGATCGACGGGCTGGAATGGCGTGACTACGAATTTGTCTACAATTGCCACGCTGCCTACCCCACTTCGTTAGAGAACTTCACCCGGTGGGAGAGGCCGCCAGGACATGTCCCCTACATAGATTGACAGGAGTTAAGTGTGGGTGGGAAAGGGACCAACCAATCGATGAGTTTCATGCGACATACTCATGTTTCACTCACAAAAGTAGTAATTCTAAACAGTTCATCGCATATAGGAATTCAAAAAGAAACTTGCGTAATTGCTCAAGTCAAAGGATAAACCTCCTCCTCAAGGGCCACCCGAAAGCCCCGAATTGTGCGAATACGGCCTGCAGGCAGTAGTTGATACCTGCCACGAGGATCTAGCAGACCAAAGATTCTACCGGTGCCCTTTGACCAAGGATGAATGGTGCGGGTACTTCAACTGGGTGGACCCGAAGACGTACCACCCACATCTCAAACTTCCCGTCTGGGATAATTGGGGGGAGCAACTCTCGCTGTGGTGCTACTAGCTTTCAGAAAAGCCAGACCCTGAGTACGCATACGGCATTATTCAACGACCACAGTGGGCATATTGCATTAACTATAGGGCACGCTTCCGGTTGTACAACGACAAGACCAACACACACCTCCTACACCATATAGTGGAGTGTGAGCCGAAACAGAGGAGGCGTCTCCGCAAGTTTCCGGAAGTGCAAGAGGGTTCCTCCTCTCAAAGAGAAAGGGATAAGGGGAAGCAGTTGGCCGAGGTCCGCAAATCCTTGATGGATTACAAAGACAATCCGAGAACATGGGTGGTATTAAAATAGAGGACGCGGGGAATCGGGAGGGAAGAGATCCACATAAAAAAGATAAAAAAAATTATGTTTTATACCCCCGAGACGTTCGGCATAGGCTACCCATTCAGCAACAGCTGGGAGTACTGCGCACCCCTATTTAGTTCTTTCATAAGAGAGATTGAGCGGTGTCCGATAACAAATCGCGAAAGATTCACGGGTGATGTAATATGTAGAAAATGTGGCCCATCATTCCCACTCTACGAACATAGGCGGAACAATAACTTGTTCCACCATCACAATCAGTGTCATCGTCGGTTCTTCTAGCAATGTCGTCACTATTGTAATGCCCTTTAATATAATCTGTTGCTTATTTCATCATCTGAACTTTCGTTGTATCTGCACTACTAAGGTTGAGTTTGCTTACTAAGGTTACTGGCTTCATCTACATGCTTTTCACAATGATCGTAATGACTTAAACACTTTGGCTTAAGTTTCCTTGGGCTAAACTATTCATATCATAAGTTGTTGTCGACTAGGGTAATTGCAGTAGTAGAATTTAGATGCAAAGAAAGGTGTAAATAAAATATTTTTGCAAAATATGGTAATCCATATATCAAAGAGCAAATCTGCTCTGTTATTGCAAAAAATTACATTTAAATATAATATTTTACGGGCTGCCGAAAAGGTTTAAGCGTTATCGTTTGTTGTTGACAATAATATTTAGGGTTATTGCAGTAGTAGAATTTAGATGCAAAGAAAGGTGTAAATAAAATATTTTTATAGAATATGGTAGTCCATACAGTAAAGAGCAAATTTGCTCTATTATTGCAAAAAAAATTACATTTAAACGTGATATTTTACGTGTTGTCGAAAAGGCTTAATCGTTATCGTTTGTTGTCGACAATAAAACTTAGGGTTATTGCGATGGTAGAATTTGTATGCAAAGAAATGTGTAAATAAAATATTTTTGCAGAATATGGTAGTCCATATATCAAAGAGCAAATCTGCTCTATTATTCCAAAAAATTACATTCAAACGTGATATTTTACGGATTGCCGAAAAAGCTTAAGCGTTTCATGCAACAAAGGCTTCTTATAGTTATTTAGTTTATTCAACTCAGTTCATTCCTACACATCTAAGACCGTAGGAATAAGTGATATTTATTTCATTATTTGTGGAGTCATGGTTTGTATAGTTTCTTCATAATAATATAGGAATTTCGGTATTGTCGCCATATGGCTCGGTGAAAACATGTTGTCGCCGTACAGCTCGGCGACAACCATATTTTCACCATACGGTACGGCGATAATCTCTAAACTCTGACGGCAGACTGTTAACTGCGTAATTAGGTATTTGTCGCCACACTGTATGGCGAAAATAGGGTATTCGCCGAGTGGTTTGGTAAAAATAGGGTGGTCGCTGAGTGGTTTGGCAAATAGATGTTTATTTTGTAATTTTTGTTTTCCGCGTATTAATACTGCAATTAATTTTAAAAGGTATTATTAAAAAAAATTCTTTTTTTAGCTATGGTTTGTATAGTTTCTACATAATACATAAAAGGGTCTTTATGTAAACTTGATTCAAACGATTTAGATCTGATTAAATATTTTCTCGTATTTTTTCCTTCATACAAAAGTAACAATGATTTAAATTTGAATTTTTTTTGTTAAAAATAATAATTTTATACAATACTGCGTGAATTATCATGTATAAATATAATTCTTAATTTATTGAACTTATATCCATTCCAAATGGTGACAGGACCCTATGTCCATTTCAAATGGTGACAGAGGGTAAAAATGATATTTTCCCCTCTGTATCAATTTCAAATGGCGACAAAAGGCAGCAATTCCTCTCTGTCGCCATTTCAAATGGCGACAGGAGGGTATTTTTGTTATTTTTTAAATGGCATATTATTTTTGTAAATATTCATTAGGACAATATTATTTAAAAAAATTCTTTGATTACCACCTTGATTCAATAAGCATTAAACCGACAGGGCAATATACTAGTGTTTCTAATACTCTCGTGCAGCTGCAAATGATGTTTTCTGTCAATTTGGTATATAAATAAATTTAAAACATACCAAGTATTTTCATTACTCTTAAGAGATAAAACATTCGTTGAACACCAAATCTCCATTACGAGCTAGATGCTACACGATAAATTAAGGTATACCGCAATGAACAGAAATAGCACCTTCCTAACGTAGAAAAAACAACCCACAAAAAAAAAGTATGCTCAAGAGAAATGCAATTCGTCAGTCAACAAACATAGTAACAAAAGGTACATTATGAACCTGCTAACGCTGAAGCTTGTGTTCGCAATTTCATTATATTGGTTCTACTCGTAACAGTACCTCTCCCTCATAAATGTAGTCTATAACAACATAAATACACTCCAGATACTAGGAGCTCCATCAACATCAAAAGTATGAGCAGTATACCCTTTAGAACTGAGAAGCCCAAAAGCTAACATCACAGTTCAGATCCACATCAAGCAATCAGCACCTAGACTTCCAGATTTAGCAATCGGAAGAGGAGCGGTCGTGGACATACATTACAGAGAGTTGTGGTCGGGTCAAATGACATGGTGCCAGAATAACAATTTGAAGAGGAGCTACCATGAACGGTGGCAGTCACGGCGAATCCATAACGACATGGACGCAAGTCAGGGGAGATGTGCCAGCTCCACGGAAGTACCGGTTATACAGGACAGTGGGGCACACAATGAAGAACTACCTTAATAGGGTAGGCTCATCGACCAGTCTGTAGCCACCTTTGACAATATACTTGCACGTGTGATAGTAGTATCTTAATGTAATTTTATGTTTGTTTTATCAATGTAAACACACATCGGACATTTGTATTATTTATTATGTATCTTACTCCTATCACGTAACGATAAGGCTTATTACACTGTTATATCAATTTTATGTTATGTCATGTTATTTATTGTAATGTCATTCATACATGATGTATTTAAATTTGAGGTGATCATGAACACTCTTTGTCATTAGGAATTGTATGGAAAATAACAATCATTCACTTCTGAGTCCACTCTGATAAAGAGCAGTCTGGCTGGAAAGCAAAGTATTTGCCACTTCTGAAATAAATTTATTAACTTGGGGGAAAAAGAAATAAATTTTATTCAATCTTGAACATGTACAAAGTTATTAACTTGTTAAAAACCTTACATCCCTATGTGGGGTACCCCCGATAAGGAAAAGAGTACAGTAACTATGTATATATGCATTAATACATTGATTACCTGAGGTTGAGATTGTCAAAGTCGGCTACCACATCCGTGATCTTCGGATCCTCGGGTTGATGTTGTGTCATGTTATATGCACGCTCCCAGTTTTCAAGGTATGTAATTGCATCAACCATCTCAGGTCCAAGAGACGACCTCCTTGGCCAAGTATACTTCCCACCAAACTGAAAGTGGCCTTCAATGAGACAGTGGACACCGGAACCGTAAGTACATCTCGTGCAAAATGCAATAGCACAGGGTAAATACGTTGGTTATTCTTCCACCACAAGAGCAAGTTGAGTTGATTTTCCTCATTCATGTCAAGGTCAGTCTCCATGAAAGGCTTGTCGAGGTAGTGGTTGACCTCTATTCATGGATTCCATGTCGACCTTCTCGATGATTGGGAAGACGAGCCAGACGCCTTCCCTTTCAGCTTCTTCCATATGTTTGAAGCGGTTGAACTACCTCATACTTATTGCGTTGTTGAGATAGATCTTCTTGCTCCACTTCTGGTGCCAAACATGTCATAATATTTGTTAAAAACTCTGAAAAACTCATTATAAATATTAGAATAGGCCTAGGAGAAATCAAGATCGAATTTGTCACCTATTCCGTGTAAGGCGCCCTGCAAGTCAGATAATTTTCTCCGAGTATCCAAAATAGTAGCAAAATAATAGAGATGTAGAATAGCTTGAAAATATTTTTTAAATTTTTTGCTCCATTGGTTCTATAATGGGATGTAAAATATAATTATCTATATTTTCTTTAAAAGCATTAGCAATGGTCCAAAGCCACTCGATGACTAAGGAAGAAGTTGGGTAGTACACACCGGACAAATTTTTAGTTGTATTGTAAAAAATTTCTAAAAAATTATGAAAATATCCGGGAATTTTCCAATCCACTTCAGTAACCAGCAACTTACCATTATTGTAGTTGACAAAGATAGTGATAATATGCTCGTAGTCCTTGCACCGCTCTAGCATAGTATACGTCGAGTTTCATCTAACCTTCATATCAAGATAGAATCTTCTTGGTTTCTTATTGTTGGCTCTGCAGTACTTTGAGAACTGTGCAAACCTTACAAACGAAACTATAACAAAATCAATAGCTTTGCGTATATTTTCCAAACTAGTTTCATTACAGTCAAACATTCTTGTATAATGAGATTAATAATGTGGCATACGCATCTTTGATGGAGTACAGAACCTCCAACCTAATTCTCTAGATGCGGTGAGAGATGCTCTATAGCAGTCGTGTTAGCTGGTGTATTGTCAAGAGTGATGGAAATAATTCTACTTTCTATTTTAATGTCAGTAATAACCTCAAGTACACTGTTAGCGATAACCTCTCTGGTGTGTGACTCGGAGATTGGCCTAAACCCTATGACCCTTTTGTTTAGTATGTAGTCATTGTCTAAGTAATGCGCAACAATATTAATATAGTCTACTCTTTGATGTGAGGAAGTCCATATATCTGATGTTAAGGCAAAGGAAAAACTAACTGTCATGAAAGTCTATTTTAATATTTCTAGTTTATTTATATACATTTTATAAATGTCACGTGTAGTTATTCTTCTAGTAACAAATTGTTATTGTGGGCAAAACCATATTGCACCATTCTTTCAAAATTAGAGCTCTCAACCATTCTAAGTGGAATATCCTTTGTAACTATGTAACGTGCAATTTCGTCTCTAGCTACATCGGCATTGTATACCCGCGTACTTATCGAACCGTCGGTGTTGAAGTTGAGCTATGTCTGGACGCCCTCACTCGGCCTTTGTCCTGCTGATATTTTCTTTAAGCATGTCTCTGCGTGTCTCTTCAGATGACATGTCCTACCATATGCACGTGCAGACAATTTACCTTGACAATATTTGCAAATAGCATACATTACCTCACATCCGTCTATAATTTCGATGGTCCTGTCCATATGTTGCCAGCACCATGCCCGTCGAGTGCTGGATATGGATGCCCATCCCAGTTGCATCGATGTAGCGGCATTCAAGCTTAGTGCCGATGCCGATGCCTGTCCCGGATACACCAATGTAGCGGCATCTGAGCTCGGTGCATCCGAAATATACGAGGCATCCACTATGTCATGAGTACCGTCCAGATGACAGTCATCCATGCCATAGTCTCCCATGCTAGGGGAGAGTTGGCATGGATCGATCACTTGAACCCGATGAGGGGGACTTGGAGATCAAGAGTATGCTCTCCTACTCTTTCTCTTGCCAAGCATTTTATTTCATACTAGGAAAGCAAAAAAAGAGAGCTAATAGAGAGTAAATAGATAGAACAAATGAGAGATCGTGTGTGTTGAGCTTAGTAGAGAAAGAGCGAGTTTCGGGTGCAACGTTGCGCTAATTATGCCCGTTGCACTCAGGTCCATTTCAATTACATCACTGTCTGGAGAGACGTTGAAATCGAACATTACTCAGAGTCTCAAACAGTCAAACAAATATCGTGGAATCTCTCTCCTTCCTCTCTCTCTCTCTCCTCTTCTCTTTTTTGTTTTCCCACACCGCCCCTCTCTCTTTTCTCTCTCCCGCTCCTCTCTCTCTCTTCTCTCTTTTCCCGCACCCACACTCTTTCTTTTCTCTCACGGGAGACAAGAGGCGACCGTTCATTGACTTTAGCTCATTAGAGCATCTCCAGCAGAGCCCCTAAACCAGCCCCTAAACCTTAAAATAGGGAGTGTAGTAAAAAAACAGATCCAGCAGGGCCCCCCTAAAATTAGGGGCCCCCTAAATTTGCCTCCTCAGCCCCAATTCCCAGGGGGCCCCAACTCAAGCCCCTAAAATTAGGAGGCCTCTAAATTTGCCTCCTCAGCCCCAATTCCCAGGGACACGAGTACAACCCATGTTGTTGAAGATAGGGAAATACATGAGAGGCTTCGAAAATTTTATAATGTTTTGAAAATTTTAAATTTAAATTTTAAATTTCATGTTTTTAAATTGTAAATATTAATATGCTTATGTTTTATGTATTACAAATATATTTGATTGAATTTTAGTGGTGTCAAATGAAGATTATACATAGCGGATATGTCAAAATAGGAGAAAAAGTAAAATAGGGGCTGAGATTTAGGGGCTGTTGCTGGACTTGTGCTATGAAAACAGGACCTCAAAAAATAAGGGGAGTCCCTAAATCCAAAATAGGGACCCTGTTTTAGGGGCCCTTGCTGGAGATGCTCTTACTCTCCCCTTCGCCTCCCCATCGACATCACCTCCTCACCTTGCTATAGCCCCTGACCGGCCATCCCTCGCCTCCCTCCTACCCTCCCCAACTGGCGGCCACCTCCCTCCTCCCCATTCGCATGGTTGGTGTGACACTACGGAATGACGATATGAGTCATTTTCGATCTCAACCTTAAAGTACGACTCTTGTATCGTGTTTTTGGGCCGTTTCTGGGAGTTGGGCCTTTCCGGGGGAGTTCGGGCCTTGGGGGTCTATTTGGGCCGAAGGTGGGACATAATTAGGCCATGTGGAGGTGGACTAGGACAGCAAACCTGCTGCCCTAGCCCTTGGTGCGCCCCCCTCTCCCCATATGCGCCCCTCCCACTTCCCTCTCAACCCTAGCCGCCTCCCCTAGCCCCCACTTGCGCCTCCACCCTTCCTCTTCCTCCTCCACCTCCTCTAGCCGGTCCTAGGTGAGTTCCAACCCCTCCCGTTGCTGTCACGCCCTTCCATACCGTTGTCCTCGCCGTTGGGAAGCTCCACGATGAGAAGATCCAGCGGGATTGGCACGTGCAAGGAGATCGGGCGACCGAGAGGAGTTTTCATCGGTTCATCATTCGTCGGGCTAAGGTATGGTGATGGGAAATCCTTGGGGTGGATTAGGTGTTGTTCTAGAGGTGTTTTTGATGTTTTTAGATCAAGTGGTGGTGCTGTGATTGGGTAGATTAGATGAAAACTAGAGTTTGCCACGTTCTCTGCTTCGGGCAAATTGTGCAGTCAATCTAGGGTTTGAGTTTTCACGACCTTAGAGTCGGAATTTGGTCGGCCGCCTGTTGAGAAAGTTGTAGGTAACTTCAATACCTTTCAGTGGACATAAAGAACGTCCAGTTCCGCCTAGCCTTTTGAAAGTTATGCTCGATTTACCGAACGTATTCAAATCTGTGACGTAGTTGGGACAAAACATAGTGTTTTGTAGATTAAACAATTTTAGAGGCCGAATCAGCTTTTCCCAATACTTAGAAAAGGCTAGGAAATTTCCTAAGCTTCGCGATGATGTACTCGTTTAATCGATTCGGAGTCCTAGAACTAAAGTTATGCTAGATTGAAGCCTGTTGTTCCGGAGGGACAGATTCTCTGTTTTTCGGTTTTGGGAGTAGTTTGTGAAGTCGGGGTAGACGAGCTTTTGCGTACTATTTTGGGGGCACGTTTTTAGTGTGTGGTATGTTTGTGCAGGTGGTGTGACCCCGGGAGTGCCCTCAACCTCTTGCCAATCCGTCGCCCGTGGTTAAGGCAAGTGTATTGGAATGGGTAGCATGTGGTTTGCTTGCTTGTCTTGATTAGATGCAAATTATTTCCATGTTATGCTATCTTGCCATGCTTAGTGTATGTACATGATATGATGAAAATGGTATGTTAAGATGCTATGCAATGATTAATTGTTTATGATTATGGCATATGTTGCATACATGACATGAAAACTGGTCCGGTCGGTGAGAACGTCATAACTAGTCCGGTAAGGTCGGTGAGAAAGTTATGACTAATCCGGAGCGCCATGGATGTAAGACCTACCTCGTGATTCCACCCACGTGGTGAGTGGAAGTGAGGAGTAGGCACCCTCCATCTACGGGATGGAAAGGGGACGAGGGTGCACGCCGACGGGTGTGCACTCGGCAATACCGGTATTTGCGTCGAGGAGACATGTGCATTGCATACATGATGATGATGATGAAATGAGTTCTATGAAATTATGATTCGATCATGATGTTGAGTATGGTATGTATCGATGTTGGCATTGAATTGTCATTTTCAGTCCATTGCAATATACTTGCTGAGTGATGAACTCACGCTTGTGTTTTATGATGTTTTTAGGTACCATGAAAACGGCATGCGGGAAAGGGGTTTAGCTACACTTCTACACGTAGCTCCACACATATAGACAGTTTCTATCATTTGGAGTCATGATAATAAGATTAATGCCATGAAACTTGGAGTATGGCTTGATTGTGTGCTTAAGTTCATCTTTTGCTTCGTTATAATTTGTGGAGTGGTTGGATTCATTATTTTAGACGTAAGATGATGCTTATCAATGGTTATTGCTGTTTTAGATGTCTCATATTGTGTTATATCTTGCCATGATATTGCTATTGCTTAAAATCATGGAAAAACAAAGAAGATGCTGCCGAAATTTTCGGTTTTAGCATTTACGTCCTTGCTGTAATTTATCTTTACTTATGGTTTTTAGATGCTTGTTCTATCATGTTTGGTGACATTCAGGGCATATTAGATGTCGGGGTGTTACAGTTGGTGCGAAAGGTGACACAAGAGGAGAGGTGGCACAGTGGCCTCGACGGGCGAGGCCTCTGACTCCCCCACCTTTGACCGCATCAGCAACCTCAGGCGACCACAGGTGAGCAGGAGGCGAGGTGGCGCGGGAGGAGTGGGAGGTATGGCAGCCGCAAGAGGCGCAACCTCGGCAGGCGGTCGGGCGGGTGGGTGACGGCCTCGATGAGCAATCTCGACGGACGATCGGGCTAGCGAGGGCTGTGAGTCAGCAGGGAGGAAGGCGAGGCGGCGATGTGGAAGGCGAGGCAACAGGGTGAAAGGCGAGGAGGCGTCGATGGCAAGGTGGTGGTAAGGAGGTGAGGTGAGGTGGTGGCGGGAAGCCAAGATGAAGCTCAAGGTGGCCGTCAGCATCGCATGTTGATCAAGAGGTGAGACGCCCGGCAGCCGCGGGAGGCGCGGCCACAGCGTGGCCTCGGCAGGCAGTTGGGCGATCGAGCGGCAGCCTCGACGAGCGGTCTTGGCGACGGCGTCGCCTCGGCAGCCTCGGTGAGCGATCTCGATGACGGTCACGATGGGTAGTGTAACATCCCAAAATTTGGGTTTTCAAAAATTTTTGGTTTAGTTTAGCTTCACAAAAAATTTCGTTGATTTTCTCGCGTTTATAAAGTGTTATCTGGATTTTCTAAAACTGAAAATAATTTAATTTGATTATTATATATTTTGAATAAAATAAATTTAGTTTTATTTGGGTTCCTTGTGCTCCAAGGAAATTTTCTATAATTTTTGAGATTTTTCGGAGCTCGTTTGCTATTTATCGGCTTTATTTGGAATTGAATCGTATTAAGCCCTTTTATTGAAATTAATTAATTATTTGAAAAGTTTATACAATTTTTTATTGCAAAATATTTTATTTGAGTTCAAAATGTCTCAAAATATTTTGTAGAATTTTTCCAGAATTGTTCTAGAATTTTTGGTTGCCCTAAATAATTAGTTTAAATTTTTGGATTTGTTTTTATTGGAAAATTCTGGATTTTCGCTTTGGGCTCAAATCTTCTTCTTTTCCCACCGGGCCACCCCGCTAGCCGGCCCGCTCCTCCCGTGCCAGCCCGTCACTCGCCCGTCGGCCCACGCCCACTTCCCACGCCGCCCATCCCGCCTAAGCCGGCCGGTCTCCGTAGCGTCTTACGCTTCTTGATCGTGGGCATGGCTGTGCCCCCTGGGCCACGCATCGGCCGCCCATTTGGGCCACGCCGCGCCGCGCGATCCCGCCGTCCACTGCTGACGCCCGCCAGAGACCGGCTGACGCCCGCCAGCTGCTCGATCTAATGCCTATTTGACCCGTTTTTGCTCCAAATGTGTCCAAACTTTATTTTTCTTGACCTAGCCACCACCCCAACCTGGTATAGACCTCCCATGGCCTCTCCCACGTCCTCCCAACCTCAGATCACTTTTCCAAAACTCCGAAATCGCCGTCGAGACCTCCGAACATCGCCCGACGACGGCCGAACTTTGGAGCGCGACTGCGGTCAGCTCATCGACTCTTTTCAAGATTCATCTTTTTCATGGTGAGCCATGATGTCCCATCTATTTCCCTCCAAATTTCGTCCAATTTGGCCCACGGGATCAAAAGTTATGTCCGTTTCAATCTCAGATCTTGCCGAGGTCATATCTCCCTCAATTTTTCGAGTTAGGTGCTGAAATTTTTTGTGTAGACTCCTGGAGATGTCCTCTACATGATGCTCATCTTGCCTCATGTTTTTGCCCTCTGGATTCTGTGCAGAAAGTTCTTTTCCTCGATTAGACTACGTTGCGAATAACGACAATCATCCTCGCGCGTTCCCCGCTGATCCAAAAGGTAATTCTTCGATCCACCTATGTCACGGTGTGCCTCTTGGTCCCATCTAGCTCTCGGTCAAATTTTGTTAAGTTCCAGTCATTATTATAGAAGTTATGGCCGTCTGAAGTTTAGCGTCTGCAGCCGTTAATCGGCAATTTGTGATCAATCCGTTGGGGCGCCACAAAATCCACCTATACCGTTGAGTTCGTATCTTCGCATTCTACGTGATAGACATTCCCCCTTTGCCATCCCATCCTCCAAAAATTTTTATATATATTTAGGCCGTCGTTTAGCCGCCGCCGAGCGCTGTCCTTTGACGCCGATTATTTTAGTTTGCTCCGGCCATGTTGTCACGTCCAGTGGGTCATCCCTTACTGTTTTGGACCATCCTTAGAATTCTTTTGGCCTCCGTTTGCCGTCGGAGCCGATTTCGGCTTAAAACCGTCGTCTTTCAACCTGGCGTTATTCTGGGTTCGGCGTTTGATTAGCGAGTCGCCCTTGGTAGCGTTTTGTCGCGGCCATGTCGTTGCACCGACGGTCGCTACCTTCTTGTTCCATGAGCATCCCGCCGTCGTTTCGCCTTCGCCGTCAACATCTACCATTAACGCCCCACCGTTAACGTTTTGCCGTCAATGTTCCACCATTAACGTTTTGCCGTCAACGTTCCACCGTTAATGCTCTATCATTAACGTTCCACCGTTAATGCTCCATCGTTAACGTTCCACCGTCGTTAACGTTCACCGTTAACGTTCGCTGTTAACGCTTCACCGTTAACGTTCCACCGTTAACGTTTCCCCGTTAACGTTTCGCCGTTAACGTCCCACCGTTAACACTTCGCCGTTAACGTTCCGCCGTTAACGCTTCATCGTTAACGCTTTGCTCTCACTTCGTTGTCATCGCATGTGTGCTTTCATGCGCAAGCCCTAATGCGATGTCCTTATCTTTTCTATCGCCTTGATGTGATCTAGTCCCATCGCATCGAGTTCCGCCTTGTCTTCTTATCATCACCGCCTTGTCATCGTCGAGCCTCTTCTTCAATGTAAGACTGAATCTCTAATCGGATCGCAGTGAATGTCGATTCCATCCGTCCTTGTCTTATCCCTAAATATCTAATCCGTCGTTAACCTAGAATTCATTTGTGGACTTGGTCGATAGACCATTGACCATATGCCATATTCTCATGCTAGACCTAGTCTATCAGTCTCTCTCTTTTGTTTGGCTGTGTATCTGTTTAGTCAACAAAAGTCAACATCGAGAATCAGTTTAGTTCATTGTGAACTAACGTATCCTTATGGACCCGGTCTATAGATCGAGAGCCCATATGTTGTCGTCTATGCAATCGAGCTAATAACTACAAAAGAAATATTCTTCGGAATATTATTCTTTCTTTCCCAGTTATTAATCTTTCCCTTTTCGGTGTTTTTCCGAAAGCACGTTCTCTTTAGTCTAATCTTCGATCTAATCCGTTCAAGTTCCTAAATTATTCCAAGCCGTCGTGTCCAATGCTATTTGTTCTTAATTTGGAGTTTTACTTGATTTGTCTTTTGAATTGGTTTGTATTTGCTTCTTCTTTAATTGTTAGACGCGTCGTCCGGAAGTCGTTCTAAAGGGCTGAAGATCAAGGAAGTGATGATCGAAGGTTGAGGATCAAGAATCAAGGATAAAGAGTAAAGAACAGTAAAAATTGTAAGGGCCAGGCAAGTTGTGCTTTGACCATGTTGATCCCATTTTCAAAACTTATGTTGTTTCAAATTATTGCATACTAGTTTAAGTTAAACTGATTTCAATTAATTTGGGATTAGATAATCAACTTATTTGTTATTGCCACCTTGTCTATAATAATTGTATGCCATGATTCATTTGTCACCCTAGGTTTGTTGATTAATAGTTGGTAGCTATTGAATTGCCAACATGGGTTGGATAAAATGTATAGTCAGCTTAGACCTACAACGAGTCGGTGCCATCATTTTGGAATTACAAATGCCAATATTGATTAATGGAATATGCAATGTATTTTGAAATCGTGTGACGTGTTGCCGACACGATGAAGATGGTATGTGGAGGCCCTCGTGCTTCTTCAAGGATGTTGAGCTGTTGTTGGCATTGTGTTGCGCAATAATCAACTGGGGTGATAAAATGATTTAGACCGGGGCAAGTGGCAAGATTATGATCGGGTGGGCCAGGTGTGGCACCGAGAAGGTTGATTTGGTTCTTCGTGTCTTGCCCTGGTCACCCTAAGGACTTAACCTTGCAAGCCTTTGAATTGAGTCAAACATACAACCACATGTCTGTAATGGGACGGACCTAGTTGAGTAAGTTACTAATAACTTGCATTTGGTACCTCGGGGTGTCAACTACATCTTTTGTGTAGCTTGGAGGGGGAGCGTACCAGGGCTGCGGCATGGTGCCCGTCCAACAGTATGTCGGTCCCATACTTCGCCTTTGTTAAGGGAAGGGATTGTGTATGGCAAAAACCGGAGAGGTCCACTTGTGTAATTAGAAGTTTCCGAAAGGCTTTGTTATGATCACTCATTCACATACTCTTGTATAGCGATTTGCGGCTGACGTGGTGAGTTGATTGTATCTTGTGGGTAAAGTGTATAACCTCTGCAGAGTGTAAAATCTATTCGAATAGCCGAGTCCACGGTACTGGACAACGCTCGGGGATTACAGTCAAGGGTTAGCTTTTCATAAATTGAACTTGGGCTTGGGGGCAGTTTGCCTGTGGAAAAGTGATAACTGGTTAAGGATATAGAATGTTTTACTTGTGAAATAATTGTGCAATCTATTACTGTTACTATTTATTTTACTGCTTTACAATCTATTATGTTTACTTGTGAATGTTGCTTTTCCGCAAAATAACCATTCAGCCTATCACTTGGAATAAGCCATGCATATAGTTATTAGACTTGCATTTTGTGCATGACTTGCTGAGTGCTCTATGTACTCACCCCTTGCAACAAACAAATCACCAGTGAGCAGAAGTCTATATCGTTGAAGAAGAAGAAGTTCCGTAAGAAAGCAATTATCTAGGAGTTGAACCCTGTCAGTTGCCTGTGGCGTATTGATGGGATTCACCGATGTTCTTTGTTCCACTACTGCTTATTTGGAGTTGAAGCCGTCAAGGCTTCACAAATGTAAGGTTGACCTTAAGGTCATTCAAAACTTTATATTCCATAATTAAGTTATTTTTACTATTCCGTTGTGTATGATTGTGATATTTCATCTATGTTGAGACTGTGTGCACTAGCGTGATCCTGGACTAGTGCTGAATACACAGAGGGTCCAGATTTGCATATTCGAGTCCCGATAGGTAGGTGTGATAGCCATGACAAACGAGTGCGCAGCCAAGGCGGCACGGTGATGGCTTTGGCGTGCCCTCTCCTCTCCACTAGGCAGGTAACCCCCCTCTCCTGTCCCCAAGCATGCCCCACCTTCCTGCTGCGGGATGTCGTGCCTGTGCCGCCCGTGCCTCCTCCGTGCCGTGTCAGCACGGACCCTGCCCAAACAGCAGTGCCGGGCCATGCCGTCCATCGTGCCCGGTTCTTGGGTCTGGCACGGCACATGCTATAGTTCCGTGCTGACACGGTACGGCCCACTTCGTGTCGTGCTGGGTTTTAGGCCGAACTAGGTCCTCCGTGCCTCGGGCTGACCCGAAAAGGCATGTCCCGAGTGCCTATCTCTAGCCATGTGGGAGCTATAAAGTATGTAGTTGGACAGAACCGTGTGCAGCAAGCCATGCCCTCTCCCTCTTCGCTCCCCTGTGAGGCTGAGAGTGTGTTCGCATGAACTCGTCATGCTCATACATGCACTTATCTACCGACTTCTTCTATGGATTGGCCCCATTAGCATACTGTTGGGACCCGAATTTGTAAATCCGGACCCTCTGTGTATTCAGCACTAGTACAGGATCACGCTAGTGAGTCTCAACATCGGTATATATCACAATCATACTCAACAAAATAGTAAAGTTACAAAAGTAAGCCTCGTAGGGCTAGAGTCTTACTGAAATAAAACTGCAGCAGAATATAAAGAAAACGCGTGGCGCCAACCAATATGCCATAGGCAACTGACTGGGCTCGCCCCTAGCTCGCCGGCTCCTCCTGAAGTTCTTCCTCTGAAGCTGGCGTCGACTCTTCTTCAACTGATGTTGTATTGTTTGCAAGGGGTGAGTACTTGGTACTCAGCAAGTCATGCACAGAATGCAAGCTAATATTCTATATGCATGGCTTATTACAAAGGACAGTTTCATGGTTCATTTGCAATAAAGCAGTAAGTGAAAATATAGTAATAGATTGCAAAGCAGTAAAACAATAACCAATAGAGTACTTTCACAATGATTGCACAAGTAAGCATTTTCCAAACCTATATCCAATTCACCATTCCAAGCCCAAGCATTTTTCAAGACCAGGTTGTTTTCATGAAAGTCTAACCCTTGACTGTAATTCCCGAGCATTGTCCAATACCGTGGACTCGACTATTCGAATAGGTTGTACACTCTACAGAGGTTATGCACTTTACCCACAAGATACAGTCAAACACCACAAAGGCGAGAGTCTGTAACAAAGTCTTTCGGAAACCTCTAACTTCACAAGTGAACCTCTCCGTTTTTTGCCATACACCATCCCTTCCCTTAGCAAAGGCAAAGTATGGGACCGACATACCGTTGGACGGGTATCACACCGCAGCCCTGGTACGCTCCCCCTTCAAGCTACACAAACGGTGTAGTTGACACCCCAAGGTATCACAAGCAAGTTATTAGCAACTTAATCAACTAGGTCCGTCCCATTCCGGACATGTGGTTGCACAATTGACTCAGTTCAAAGGCTTGCAAGGTTAAGTCCTTAGGGTGACCAGGGCAAGACTACCCGAAGAACCAAATCGACATTCCCGATGCCATACCTGGCCCACCCTGATTATTCTTGCCCCATGCCCCGGTCTAAATCTATTTATCAAACCCAGTTGTTTACCATGCACCACGTGCCATCAACAACAACATCAATAACACATGACACTTCTCAAAAACATGTTCCATATCTCATTAAGTCAATGTTAACATGTAATTATCCAAAATCGTGTCGTGACTATGTGGTAGGGCTAAGCATACTACCAACGTGCTAACCAACCTATGTTGGCAAGTTAATAATGTCCAACTAGTAATCCACCACTAGGGTCACAAGGGTTCATGGCACGTAATTAATTAATCAAGGTGTCATACTGCAATTCGGCATTTAACTAATTCCCAGAATTAATTTAAATAATTTTTAATTAAATTAGCATGCATTAAATTGAATCAAACTAATTTTAAAAAATAGGAGCAGTATGATCAAAGCATAACTTGCCTTCAAAAAGTACTTGTTCTTGGTCCTGAGCTGGCTCCTAAGTCAACACTTCACCTTCGAAGCCTTCGGGCACTTCAACATCTACTCGAAACGTGTGCAAATAGCAATAACATAAATAAACAGAAGTCAAGAAGTGTCCAAAAATTCAAATAAAATTCATAAACAGAGATAACACAATTTTACAAATTTTTAGGAATTTGAATCGCTCAAAACGGAGTTAAAACAGAACAGTTATAATTGTTTAAAGTTTGAGAAATTATTTAATTAAATAAAAAATAGAGGAAAAATTATGTCTAAAAATTAATTAAAATTCACCATTAAGTAGAGCTCAATTTTATAAAAATTTAGAAATTAGAATCGCTCAAATGCAAAAGTTATAAGCATTTGAAGTTTGAAAATTCAAATAAAAGAATAAACCGAATTAATTCATTTATTTTTCTATTGAAAAACCCGATTATGACGTTAGCTGATGTCAGCGTGGAATTTGAATTTCCACCGAATTATTTTTCTAAAGAAAAATCGGATTATGACGTCATGCTTGCGTCATCCGGTCCATAGACTAGGTCCATGGCTCGAGCTCGGTCCACCGTGGACTCGGTCCACGGGTGCACATGTCACTGACACGTGGGACCCACCGGATGACGTCAGCTGCTGACGTCACCATGCTCGGCCGAGGGTCGGCTGACACACGGAACCCACCGCGGACGCCACGATGACGCCACAAAGGTGGTTGGTCGAGCCGCCGACACGCTGGGCACACCGACGCCACGCTGCGGACGCCGCCGATGACCGGGAGTGGCTAGGCTAACCGCGCCGGTTCGGCTCCCGGTCACGTGGCAAGATCTGGGCCATTGATTTGAAAATCAATGGTCTAGATTAGATCTGATCTGCCGCAGTGGATCTAACGTGGTTGAATCTGGACCGTACGATTCGAATCGGACGGTTAGGATTAGATCGAGTTTCACCACGTCATGGGCGACGTCGCACAATCTCGGCGTGCGACACGTGGCTCAATCTCCACCGTTCGATCTTGATCGAACGGCTGCTAACGCATCTAACGCTACCACACGGGTTAACCCTAACCGTACGATCTAGATCTAACGGCGGAGAGTGGTGCTTCCAGGTGCGTCTCGTCGTGACGGTTCCGGATCTGGGCTCGGTGACGGCGAAGACGGCTCGACGGCGGCGGAAAATGGCAAAAACTGCGACGGAGCGTACTTCTAACTTCGGCGAGCGATTGCAGCGTGGCTACGGCGGCTTGATCTCGACGACCTAGGGCTACGGGTGCGCACGGAAGAGGAGAGCATGATGGTGGCGGTGGCGCATTAAATAGTGCCCTCGGCGTCCGTGAAACTCGCGGAGAACGTGGCCCACCTGGCTGCGGCGGCGGAGTCCAACAAGGACTCGGAGAGGTGACGTGGCTGCATCCTAGCCGTCCGCGTGGCATGATCGACGGTTGGGATCGCACGGGGGCGAACGGATCCGATCCCCACGTGGGTGACGTGGCGCAATCTCGGCCGTTGGATCTCGATCCAACGGTCGCGCGAGTTAGGGTTCGATTGGGCTCGGTCCGGCTCGATCGTGGATCGGGTCCGACTCGGACTCAAGTCTGACTCGGGCTCGGTCGCTTGAACAGTGAAACCCATTAGGGTTTTTCCAGCGATTTAATATTCAAAATAATTTCTAGAAATTCAAATAATTCGAGAAAAATAGCAAAATCATCAGAAAAATTCTGTAAAATACTTTGAGACATTTTGGATTCAAATAAAATATTTCCAACAAAATTTATTGAAAACTTTTAGTTATTTAATTACCTCAAAAGAGAATAAATTCAAATTAAATCCATATAAATCCCAGAAAATTCCAAAAATTCTCAAAAATGCAAAATAACATTTGAATTCATGAAAAGAAAAAATTGGGGTGTTACACATACCCAATGGCGGACCCAAACCTAAGGCTTGGGATAAAAAGCTTAAGAGAAAGTTGTCCTAACATCAATGACCCACTCAGAAAATAGTCCAACACTAGGAGCCTGACTCGAGGCTTGGGCCGAATGCTGGTCCACCACTGGTCATACCCAACAGCACGGCGGATTAGGAGTGCCAGGTATGTCCTGACGCCTCTAAAAATTTGAAAAAAGCTACAGAATCATCTCTTCAATATACTAAATTTTTTATTATTTGAGATTTTTAAGACCTTAGAACAATTTGTGTTGTAGTTTTAGCAAATTTCAAATAAAAGTGCTGGATTTATAATATTACGAAAATAGTATACAATACTATAAAGTTATAGGGATAAAGTATATGTTAGGGATAATCTTGTCATTAGTATTTGAGTTTGTGTTTGCTAAAGTTAGTTGGGATAGTTTGCATGTTAGTTAGCTAGTGGGCAATTAATTATGTTGCATGTGTGCATGCGTCTGGTAGATCCCAATAGATAAGTTAGTTTGTTAGTTGTGCCTGTTAGTTTTGGCAAAAGATCAGGAGTTTATTAGCTTGAGTCTGCGTGTGTGCCCATGAAGTCTATTTAAAGCCTTGTGGACTACAGAGGAGAGGAATAGAGAAACAAAGAAAACGACGCAAGTTGTAAGGCGTGTCACCAAAAAAAAGCTCATGTGTTTCATCTTCTACGGTGTTCATTGTATTGAGCAATCCAACATTTCGTATCAGAGCTAGTTAGTGTCCAAGAAAAATCTGTGCGATTTTTCTTTCTTTGTTCTACTCTGTAAGTTTAATTGTTACTCTGTGTGAGCTTCACTGAATCGTGTTTATACTCTGTGTGAGTATCTTGTTGATTTAGGAAGATGGCTTCGTTGCCGGCATGGAAGACTCCTGGATCTGATGGGAGCATTGTGAAGAAGCTGGATGCGTCGTCTTCATCGACAACACAAGTGAAGGAGGGGGCAATGGTTTTGCCTTACCCTATCCTCTCACATACCAACTATCCTTCGTGGGCGGTGAAGATGAAGGCAAACATGCGCGCCCAAAAGGTGTGGAGCGCAGTTGAGCCAAAGGAAGGTGAGCAGGTTGAGGAGTCCAAGGATCAAACTGCCCTAGCAATCATCTTCGGTGTTGTAGGTGAGGATATTTTGATGCAGATTGCTGATGAGTGCGCGAAAGATGCGTGGGACACCTTGCGCACGATATTTCTTGGTGATGATCGTGTGCAGGAAGTCAAACTCAATTCTTTACGATGGGAGTTTAGAAACCTACGCATGGGGGAGAATGACACCATCGACGACTACGAGCGCAAGGTGACAAGTTTGGTGAACCAAATCAGGGGCCTTGGTGACAAATTGGAGGAGCCATATGTCGTTAAGAAGGTGTTGCAATCCGTCCTTGAGAAGTATGCACAACTTGCCACAACGATTGAGGAGTTTGGTGACTTGAAGACCAAGAAGTTGCAGCAAGTGCTCAGTTCGTTGAAGGCTCATGAGGAGCGCCTTCGCATGTACGCACCTCGCCGAGACGAGGAACAACTACTGCAGGTTAAGGTCCGAGGAGCATTAAGTTCACCACGTGGAAGAGGTCATGGTCGTTATCAAGGACGTGTTGAAGGAAGCGAACGATGGGCACAAAATAAGAAGAATGTTCGTTGCTACAACTGTCGCGATTGTGGACATTTTGCAAAAGAATGTCCATCAGAAGTCATGAAAGATGATGATGAGGTGGACTTGTCCAAGGTGGAGAAGGTTACATTCTCAGATGAAGAACCGGCACTCTTAAGGTGCATGCACGAAGAATTTCAGCAATAATAAAAGTCAAGATTAGGGGAAAATTGTTTGGGATAATCTTGTTGTTAGGGCATCTCCAATGGTGCCACTTCAGCTAGCTATAAGGGTGCCAACTCAGCATTTTGCTTAGGTGGATGAGAGAAAAGGAAGAGAGAGATATATGCTTACTACTAACTTATAGCCAGGCTATAGCTAATTCCAAGGCATTTATCACCTCTTACATATGGGCCCATATTTAATTTTGTAGACAATGCTATAGCTAGTCCATTGGAGAGGTTGTCTATTAGCTATCTATAGATGACATGTACACTTCTTATAGCTAGTAGTTGACTACACTATTGGAGATGCCCTTAGTATTTGAGTTTGTGTTTGTTAGAGTTAGTTGGGATAGTTTGCATGTTAGTTAACTAGTGGGCAATTAATTATGTTGCATGTGTGCGTGCGTCCAGTAGATCCCAATAGATAAGTTAGTTTGTTAGTTGTGCCTGTTAGTTTTAGCAATAGATCAGGAGTTTGTTAGCTTGAGTCTGCGTGTGTGCCCATGAAGTCTATTTAAAGCCTTGTGGACTATAGAGGAGAAGAATAGAGAAACAAAGATAATGACGCAAGTTGTAAGGCGTCACCAAAAAAAAGCTCGTGCGTTTCATCTTCTACAGTGTTCATTGTATTGAGCGATCCAACAGTATACACCCCTGTAAAAAAATTTCTAGTTTCGTTGCTGCCCAACAGCGTACCTCCATTTCAATTTTGCGTCCTCCGCGGCTACGCGGATTCGACGCTGTGTTGACAGAGCATACCGTCCAAGTGCCCGATGGAATGCCTCGTCGGGCAAACGTGAATTTGTGACGGTGATTGCTTGTATGGATGTTACGCACGCGTCGTGGCGATAATCGCCTTGCGGAAACTATAGATGGTGCCTGCTCTCACTGGACTTGACGGCAGTAGAACCTTATGAAATGATGGCCATGGAAATCTTGATTTGATGCTCTTGTCTGTTCTTGATATAGTTTCGTCAGATAACGCCTTTGCAGGTAGACAAGACAAGGCAGAGTCCCCCGTCCTAGCACGGCAATACCTATCGTGGCTGTTTTACAGAGGAGATGCAGAGTTAGTGCATGCCATCACGAGAAGCGCAGGTGCACAACCGAACAGATTCTTAGTTTTTGGCCGAAGCAATTGAACCTGTTGTAGCTTCTCTTTTACATTTCGTTCTGTTGAACTTGTTTTATGTTTGCGCACCATCTATAGTTCAAGTTATAGGGCTAAGATGGTTACTGGTAAAAAAATGAACTTCAAGAATCGATAGGGGAGGAAATTCTTGATTATTCGGTACAACTTTACGGTGGTCATGAAGTTCTTTCCCGTCAATACTGTTGGTATTTTTTGCATCATACTTGTTATAGTGGACAGTACAAAATATGCGCTGTTAAACTAAGAATTAGCGGCTAAGCAAGGGAGGAACTCTGCTCACAGTCACAGATATTTCCCAAGAAAAGTTGCAAAATTTCTTGTATCTGGTATCCAAATGATACAAATGACTAATCGTAGGGTAGAAATTCGTCTTCCATGTGGCTAGCTACCAGGTCACCATATGCAAATTTGAACAATTAAGCATTGTGCTGCAGTTAACTCTGTTTCAGATTTCATTATCTATATGGATAGTAAATGTAAGTGCAAAACGATAGCTCGTAATAGTTCATAGTAAGGGTAAGAGAACTCGTACTCCCTTCGGTCATAAATAGTTATCGTTTTGGATATAGGTGCAGTCAAACTTTCGAAACTTTGACGGTCAATATCATTTTAAATATTTAATTTGGATACATGAAAAATCACATGTATAGATTTGTCGCGAAAACTACTTTTATAATATTATAATATTGGGTTTTATAAATATATTATAATAAGAATTAGTAGTCAAAGCTATGTTTCTAAGATCATGTCAATATCCAAAACGACAACTATTTGTGAACGGAGGGGGTATTAGATTCCATGCAACCTTCGGTGAAAGTAGGCATGTTGTGTACTTGTATGTCTTTACCAACATCATAACTTTCCAAGTAACTACGAACAAAAGAAGAAATAACCGTGCTATTTGAATTGAACGGTGCTGCCGCTTTAATCAGTGCATCATCATTACTCTGATAAGATCAATATGTTATCTGCTCTAAGATCATAGCGCGCTAGCTTTCCGGCATTAATTCCTGATATATTGCATTGCTTAACACATAAGTAAATGTATGTTTGTTATTTGTGGTGCCTTTTCTGATCTAGTATTTCTAGACCTAATTTTCTGTCATAAACTACCATGATATGATTACTCTTTTCCTCATGAGATCCTATTTTATAGGTTGCCATCCAAAACGAAAGCCTTCCCATTTGTAAGTGGGAGTGTATAGGCATCATCCGGATGTTTTTATCCTAAAAATCATCCAAACTTTGGACCGTATGATCAAAACACACATCCGTAGGATCAACCCACCTCGAATTCAGGGGGGTGTGCATCGATCTGAAAGCAAATCCAATGGCCTATAATTTGGATGATGGTTGCTAAAGAAAACATCCGGATGAAACTTATCAAAACCCTTGTAGGTTCATGGGCAGTTCGGCAAGAGCGAAATGCAGCCATCTGTTTGCTTTGAAAAACAAAACATTTGAATGAGAACTTCAAAAATCTCTCCAAGGAGAAAGAAGGCCAAATCATGATAATTCCTTCACCCACCTTTAATCTCCCCCCTTTTCTTTTGCAGCAAGGGGGATCTCGTGGGCTCCCGAACGCACTTAACAAGCAGCAATCTTAGCATAATCTTGCACCTCTTTACAATGGTTTCCTTGTGGTTTTCTGCATCTAAGTGCCCAACATTGCTGCAATATAATTAGGGCTGCAAGAAAAACTCGAGGCTCGCAAACTATTCGAGCTCGGCTCGTCAGAGACTCGGCTCGAGCTCGGCTCGAGCTATATTCGAGCTCGAATCGAGCCTGATCTCAAGCTCGCGAGCCCAGTCGAGCCGAGCTCGAGCCTACTCGAGCTTTGTTCACTAAATTGTTGCATGGGTTATGTGATTTTTAAGTTATGCAAATGCTCTCACTTGATGAAAATTATTGCATGCAAATGCTCTCTTGATGAAAATTGTTGCATGCAAATGCTCACTAAATTGGTGCATTGCATATCTGCTACTGGATGTTTTGATTTGTTGCTTTTGTTTGTGCTTATCTGCTGCTGTTGTATATAAACAAATGTTATCGAGCTTTTTCGAGCCGAGCTCGAGCCTACTCGAGCTTTGTTCGAGCTCGAACCGAGCCTGCCTGTAAACTCGAACCTAATTTGAGGCTCGGCTCGAGCTCGGCTCGAGCTTGTTCGAGCTCGAGCTTCGTAGGGCAAGCTCGCTCGAGCTCGGCTCGTTTGCAGCCCTAAATATAATGATAAAAATTTGCAGCTAAGGTGGCCTGCCTCCACTTTAAAAGAAGCTAGTAGCTGCTGTTTTTTGATCTTTTTCGCTTTGGTGTCAATAAAATGCCCTCCTTGGACCATGACCAGTCCAAGCATACACAGCTCCAAGAAACCACACCCGTCGTCCGATCCGGGAAAACGCTTCAAGATTCACCACTCTTTGCATTCTGCACCAAAGCGGGTAAATAAAGCATTGGCTGGAAGTAGCCTACATAGAAAATTGTGAGGAAAAGAAGCTATTGAAACTTGGTGCAGTTCCTTTAAGTTTTGAATGCTCACCTTTGATGGCCTTGGAAGATTCAAAGGGAAAAGGGTGCTGTTAGCAAGAACAGCAAGCACCAAAAATGAAAAGCATTCAAAAGCACAAAGCCTTGCACTGTACTACTGTCTGCTGCTCTCACCTGTTGCTTCACCACTATGGCATTGGATGCTTTAGTGTTGGTTTTACTGAAGCTGCTAGCTAGATGAGGATAACAAGGAGCTAGCTAGGGCTAAAGCAAGCCTTTGGTTCTTGCTGTGTTGCTCCTCCTGTCCCCTGCATTGCTACTATAGGTTTGTCTGTTGAGATCTCAGGCCTCCCCTGGCTCCACTCCAATGACTTTGCAAAAATCTACATGTGCCTCAACTGTCAGGGCTCAGAACCTTCTATAACAGCCTTAGGCATGCTATGCTGGCTGGCTTCCCTAGCTAGCTTGTCCATTTGTGCTTTTGGACTTGACAGTGCCTTCTGGGCTACTATATCTAGAGACAAGACATTGCTATGATTGATCATTGTACAACCAAACTAGAGCCCGGACATACTTGTATGTCTCCACCTGAGAAGCAGCAGCAGCAGCAGCAACATGGCACAGCGCACAAGCTGCTCAAGGCTTCTTGCCCTCTCAGCCTTCGTTTGCCTAGTCCTGGTGGTGCAGCACCCTGCAATGGCGCACGGCCTGAGAAGAGCAGAGCTTGTCCTGAGGTCGGCTCCGGCGCCAGTGGCAGCGCCACCGGAGGTGCCTCCTGTCGCAGGCGGTGGCGCCGCCAATGTCGTCGGCATTGACACGACGACGAAGCGGTTCGCTGCGACGACGACGGCCACCTTTGATGCTGCTGCGCAGATGAGCGAGTGGAGAGTCCGGCGCGGCTCAGACCCGATACACAACCGGAGCTGAGGCTCCGGCTGTGGCTGCTTCTTGATGTCCTGGAGAGGGGGTCTGAGACTGACAGGACAGACAGATGCACTTCTCTGAAGCCATCTTTCCATGCTCTCTCTTGAGGGCAAAGATTCAGGGCTCTGAAAGGTCCTTATGGTGTTCATTCCTTCATCTGTTTTTGTAGAGAGAGAAACTAGTGGTCAGAAAGAACAAGAAAACCAAGGAGTCTGAAGAAGATTTGTGCTCCGGTTTAGGTGATGAAGGATTGGGCAAGATAGTAGTCTCTTTGCTTAGCTTTAGGATAGCAGGTAGATCGATGTAATGTAGGCTATTCAACCCGACTGTAATATAGTAACTCCTCGTCAGAGGTTAAGATGGATTCTTATTTTCTTTGCACATTCATCACAGTTAGATGTTCCCGAGCATTCCTAACTGTCTACTTATGCATTGGCCACAGATTAACGAAAACTAACCCTAGATAATCCTTGCTCAAAACAGAGTATGACTGCTAATCCCCTGCTTGTGTTTCAGTTTATTAATCCAGTGCTCCTTGTTGCTTTTCGGACCATATCCGAATCTGACGATTGGTCTGTGCTTATACTTTTGACTCTTCTTCCCATGTTGTAAGCGTTAGCTCGATTCTAAAAATACTTTTAAATTATAAATAAAATTATATTAAATCAAACTATATCAATTTCAGAAAAAAAAAGCTCGAAATAAATAAGAACTTAGCTCGATTTCCACCCCTAGTAATAAGGGCCGCAACAAAAATTACACCCATGGCAACAGCACATTTGGCAACCGTACCCTACTCCCCATGCCGGCCCATGGGTATGCCTTAGCCTGTGGGCTGCTCAGGTCCCAGCCTAGGCGGGGCAATGGCGCCCTCCCTTGACCTCTTTTGCCCCCTTCCTACGGTGCCACCGACTCAGGTGCATACGGCGATGGCCCCTCTCTTCTCCACACTGTTGACGTCCTCATCGTCAATTCCGTCATGGAACTCCTCCGGACTGATCGTAGCCATGAACAACTTGACGGTGCACGGTCCACCCTTTTGTGATTGGGTTATGGACTCTGGCGCCACCTCCCACATGGCTCCAACTCCGGTATAATTTCTTCCCCTATATACTCTCATCATTCTACCTCCGTCATGGTTGGCAACTGCATGATGTTTCCATTACTTGTACTGGTGATGGCATCCTTCCCACCCTTGCTTTCATCTCAACACACTACTATAGAAATAACCATCTGAATCGATTTTGGTAGCGATACAATGTCCTTAGATATTGCACTCTCCAATTTGGTTCTTAAGCTAAGAGTGAGTTTTTAATTGCATGTGTAGCAATTAGAAGAGTATTGAGAGTCTCTTGTGCATGTGTTGCACTTGAGGAGGATCCTTGTGCATGTGTTGCACTTGGTGGAGTTCAAGCTAGAAGGCTTAACTTGTTACTCTTGGTGTTTGCCGACACCTAGACGAAGTGTGAAGGCGTCATGCGAGGTGAGCTTCTCAACTGAGGTTGTGAGAAGCCCCGGCAAAGTTGTGAATGTCGGAGCTTACCTACTCAGAGGGGGAAAGAGCTACCACTAGTGGATTTGAGGCGGATGCTCAATTCGTGGAGCCGGTCTAAAGTGGTTTGGGCTTGCCTCAGCGTGGATTAGGGGAGACCAGCAAGTCTCCAAACACCACGGTAAAATATCAGTGTGTTCTTTGAGCTTTGCTTGCTATATTTTATTTACATTGTTGCAATTTATATTCCTAGAATTAATCTATTTTTTATTGGCATTGGGGTGATATATACAAGCCTTTTCCATACTCCGTCTTCAAATATACCACTTAAAGGAACGCATTATACTCCTTTATTACTTTCCGTATACTTCAATAATAATTTTAAGATACTTCAACATGATTTGGTTGAAAAAATTTCATTGGATCCTTTTATGTTTTTGTTATGTACCCTTTGTCATATAAAAAAGAAATATATATACACAAAATTATGCTACAAACAGTGGACTGTGATGAGGTTTTTTTTATGGAAATCACTTTGCAGTATTTTACAATCAATGCTGGAGTATGCTCAAAAAGGATAAAGAGGTATAACAATATCATTTAAGCGGTATACTAAAGTTGATATATATACTGATGATAAGATACTTCAAAGTGAGTTCAACAAAAAATTTAATCAAAGTCTACTCTTTATATTATATTTTGTTTATATACTCCTTTTACATGTGGAAAAGGGTATATAACAAAAAAAAAATGGTTTCGATGAATTTTTTCAACCATGTTACATTGGAGTATCTTAGAATTATTATTGGAGTATACCGAAAGTGGTAAAGAAGTATAATACATTCGTTTAGGTGGTATATTAGATGTGGGAGTACGTACTCCTGGGAGTACAGAGAAGGCCTCATACACACACACACACACACACACCATGGGGTCTAGGCACCATAATTTTAAATGTGTTAATTCAAGCCAAATTTGGATATATTTTTTAAAACTTTCAGTTTTAGGGTATATACCCATCTATAACAATTCAAACAAAACACTACTTTTGGAAAAATATACTCGAATTCAAAGATTTGAATGAATTTAGATCACACGCTTTGCTGATTTATGTATAAAATCAGCACATACCTACAATCAATCTATCATCAAAAAAGAAAACTCTATTTTGAATTTTAATTCAAACTAATTTGAACTAGTTAGTAAACTGGTTAAACTAGACATCCTAAAAAATTCAAAAAATTCTAAATGCAAATACATAGGAAAAATACCTATTTTGTATCATGATGCCTAGGCACCTTAGTGCTATATATGTGTGTGTACACATACATATATATGTATATGTATATGTATGTATTTATGTATGTATGTATGTACCTACATATACATATGTACATACATACATAGTTGTGAAAATAGGTTGGATGATACCGCCCGATCCAAAGCCGAACTTTGGGAAGAAATTGAACTATTCGGTTGAATACGAGAATAGATCCAAATAATTTAATCTGGATATAGGAACGAATCTTAATAATGTAATCCAGTTATCCAGATATGAAATTGAATATGGTGTGGTCGATATTCAGGTAATTTGGGCCAGAATAATTACTTGCTACAATCTCTTGGTCGCATTATCGCGTAATCCCCAATCGTCCCTGGCCGAGTGCCTCCCCTCCCTCGTCCCTCCGCGGCTCCGCCCCCCGCCCAATCGCCGATCCGCCCCCCGGCTGCGGCGCTACGCTAATCACCTCCCTTCACCCCCCGGCTGCGGCGCTGTGCCAATCTCCTCCAGGCCGAGCACATCCACCCCTGCAGCCGCGTCTCCGCCCAAGGGTCTCTCTCCGCCATTGCGGCCGCACCTCCGCCCGAGGGTCTCCCTCCGCCCAAGCGCATTCCCCCGGCCGAGCTACGTCGCCGGACCGCCTCCCCCTGCTGAGCTTCTGCCCTTTTGGCGACACGAACCTGACAAAGAAGCAGAGAAGGATGCTCCCTCTTTTGCTACAATGCTACATTATGGATTGCATTGGTGATAGTGATACTGCTCTGATAGAGTAGAGTTTTGTGTTTGTTTGAGCTTTGAAGGGTATCGTGGATTACTCAGTAAAACGTACTAGTTGTTAAGTTATTATTACTATGTGTGCTTCATTTGAAGAGCAAGTTTGATGTCTGTCGCACCATTTCCAGGCAGCAGGATTTAACATGGGCTCGATCGTAGTCATCGTATTTGAAGCACCTATGTCCAAGGCAAGGGAGGATGTTCTCTGTGGATTTCCATTTCTGTATCAGGGCTGGCGATAAGATTAGGTTAGGAGAAGCCATTGGCCGATGGAGTGAGTCGTAGCATGGGGTTCTAGTTGCATCCATCATATGAATAATAGCCTTTTTCCAGTTTTGCGTCTGCATGATTGCCTTCAAGTGACCTCTCTTTGCAGAGAAGACTTCTTTTCTCAAAGATTGTTAGTTTTGCTAGTAGAACAGAATGAAGATCCATATTAAATGAGACTTTTACTTTACTTTGCCTTGGTCATTGAACTGATAGGTTATAATCAAAAGATTGCATTTTGAGTGTTGTGTGTGAGTTTTCCACTTGTTGCATATAGGGTTATGTTCAGTATCATTATTAGACTTCAATAAGGTTCAGATGCCAGCGAATAGCGATGCATTTAGAAACCATAGGACAGACATATGTGGTACTATTTCTGGTATTCCGCGGGAGTTTTACACTCCCCTAGCATTTTGGAAGTCACTATATGACTGGATATGCCTATGGCTGGGTTATCTACGTTAAGATCAGGTATTTACAGACTTTATAAGCATTGTCAGTTAAGTTAATAATGTTTCTTTGTTGAACTTTAGAAGTTGCCCTGATACTTTCATTACAAAAGGCATGTGACATTTTTCTTGTTTGACAGACGTGGGCACGTAGCCATTTGTTTGACTACCCAGCTGCTGTTGTGATCTATGAAATGTGTGTTGAAGAACTAATGGCAACAGTTTGCCTTGCACTTCTTTTATTTCAACATCAGTAATTACAAAATTAATAATGATGGGCATCTTCAAAAGAGTTTTTAGTTGTTTCATTTTGTTTCCTGCAAGTACAAAACATGAATCATGATAAACTAAAATACCCCCATATGCACTAAGTACTGTAGAGCTTCAAAACCGTGCTTCTTGGTACTTCAGAATGAGTTCAGAGCACACAATGAAGGTATTAAGAAAACAATATTTTGTAGTCTTATTTTTCCTACGGGCATAGCTCAGTTTACTGATTGTTTTGTTTGCTGGTCTCTAGTGCTTGCCATTTTCATATATATATATATATATATATATATATATATATATATAGGGGGTATATCCTGTGCAATCAACAGTTTGGTGCAATCACCGTGCAATCAAACTAAAAAAGTTTTAAAAAATTCTGAAAAAATTCATGGATGTACATCTCAACTTACTCCATCTACGTATAAAATTTCATGATCAAATTCGTCCTATGTTAGAAGTTACAAAAAAGACAAATTTGGGGTGCATTTGAACTGTAAAAGTTTGTTAGAAATTTGTCTTTTTTGTAATTTCTAGCATAGGACGAATTTGATCATGAAATTTTATTCGTAGATGGGGTAAGTTGAGATGTACATCCATGAATTTTTTCAGAATTTTTTGAAACTTTGTTTAGTTTGATTGCACCAAACTGTTGATTGCACAGGATATGCCCCTATATATATATATATACATATATATACATATACATATATATACATATATATACATATATATACATATATATACATATATATATACATATATATAGGAAGCCTCTTTTCTACTCTCAGGAGTAATTACTCCCTATGTCGTATCTCGCGCAACGGATGGTATGTACGTGTGGTATACAAGTATATAAGACCATCTAGGTAGTATTTATATTTTTTTGAGGTGGTATGTACGCTTTTTTAGAGATACTTCTTTTTATATGCGTATATGAAAGTATTTGCAAAATAAGCTAAAACATATGCACTCCCTTACAATTTTTTCATGTAGACCTCACTAGAATATCTTATAATTAGTATATAAGTGTATCCAAAGCGATAAAGGAGTATTTCAAGTACGTTTGGGTGGTATTTCAGATATGGGAGTAATTACTCTTGGGAGTACGTACTCCCACCTCCAGTATACCACTTAAACGAATGTGTTATACTCATTTATCACTTTCACTATACTCTAATAATAATTCTAAGATACTACAATGCGATATTGTTGAAAAAAATTCATTGAAGCCCTTTATTTTTTGCTGTATACCCTTTTTCATATATAAAAAGAGTATATAAACAAATTATGCTACAAAAGGTGGACTTTGAACTAATTTTTCGTGGAACTCACTTTGAAGTATCTTATAATTAGTATTAGAGTATACTCCAAATGATAAGGAGGTATAATACCATCATTTAAGCGGTATACTGACAATGGGAGTACGTACTCCTAGGGGTACGTAACCATTTTCCTATATATATATATATATATATATATATATATATATATATATCAATTACCTGGGACACCATGGTGCTTGGGCACCATGATCCAAAACGGGTATTTTTTCTATTTATTTGCATTCGAATTTTTTTGAAAATTTTAAGATATTTAGTTTAACCAGTTTACTAACTGAAATTCGAACTAGAGTTTCTTTTTTTTTATGATAGTTTGATTGTAGGTATGTGTTGATTATATGAAAAATACTTTTTACTCCCGGGTGTAATTACTCCCATCTCTAAAATACCACCCAAACGAACTTTAAATACTCCTTTATCACTTTGGATACACTCATATACTAATAATAAGATATTCCAATGAGATTCACATAAAAAAAAATTGCAAGAGAGTACATAGTTTTTAGCCTATTTTGCAAATACCTTCATATAAGCACATAAAAAGGAGTATATCTAAAAAGTGTACATACCACCTCTGAAAAAATGTAAATACCATCTAGATGGTCTTATATACTTGTATATTACACGTACATACCCTCTGTTGCGCGAGATACTCCCTATGTTGTGAGATACGACATAGGAAGTAATTACTCCCGGGAGTAGAAAAGAGGCTTCCTCTACACACACACACACACACATATATATATAGATACACATGTACACACTATTCTACAGCTGCGTGTAGAATAGGCTAACTACTTCCTAGCCATTTAACATAGACCGATCGAGTCACTCCGCGCAACAGAACAATCCGTGGCAACCTAACTAGTAAATGACTAATAAATGTTACTTTAGTTTGTAGATTAATCTTTCTTTCTTTGATTTAGCCATAACTTTCAAATGAGAATGTTTTTTAGTTTTAACTTTTGCACGGTTGTAGAATATCACATCCCCTTTGTATGGTATTTTTTTTATAGAGTTTTTGAAAACATGTACATCTGGTTTTCATAGATTTTATAGTTCACACAGGATATGTTGCCTTTTACTATTTACAAAATGACATATTACTCGCTATTGCACAAGACGTTACTATATCATGTGTAAACCAGACTTATCATGTAAAATACATGAAAACAACATGTATAAGTTTTCAAAAGAATTCATAAAATTACCATACTTAGGGGAGATGAGATTCTACAACCTTGTAAAATTTGAAGACCAAACTTAATAGCATTTGAATGATATAAAATTGACAAAGCACTAAACAATACAAAATCACCGTTGAACCGAATTTGTCTTTTTCATATCTTTTAGGTGAGATTGATTTCGGTCTTAAAATTTTACAATATTGTAGAATCTCACCTCCCCTACGCATGATAATGTTTTGAGAATTTTTTAATCAATTTACTAAAGGGTCGACAAACAGAACTAAATTCTCGTTCATGAAAATCACATGTAAAGATTTTCAAAAATTCTCAAAAAAATTACCATAAGTAAGGAATGTGAGATTCTATATCCTTGTAAAATTAGAAAACTAAAATCAATCTTAGATGAAAGATATAAAAAAGATAAATTTAGCTAAATAGTGATTTTTCACTGTTTAATACTTTGTCAATTTTATATTTTTCAAATGCAATCGAGTTTGGCTTTCAAATTTTACAGAATTGTAAAATCTCATCTCCCTTACATATGGTAATTTTTTGAGAATTTTTGAAAAATGATACATATGATTTTGATATACTTTATAGGTAAAGATGGTTTACAAAGGATATAGTAAAAACTTGTGTAATAGATAGTAATATGTTATTTTCTGGATAGTAAAAGAAAATATATAATGTGTAAAATATTTTTAGCGTGTAAAATTACATGTATAAGTTTTAAAGAATTGTCAAAAAATTACCATAAGTAGAGGAGGTGAGATTCTACATTCCTGTAAAATTTGATGACCAAAATCAATATTATTTTAAAGATATGAAATTGACAAACGTTAATCAATGATGAATAATAAAATTTTCCTTTTCATGTCCTTCAAATGCGAATGAGTTTAGTCTTCAGATTTTACAGAATTGTAGAAGCTCACATCCCTTATGTATAGTAATTTTTTGAGCATTTTTTAGAACTTGTACATATAGTTTTCATGGATTTTACACGATAAAAGTGGTTTACTGTCAAATGACTTATTTGTTTAGGATTTTACTACTGAAAATATTTTTACGAACGGTTCTTAATTGATTTTATTATCTATTACAACAACGTTTATGGTCGTTGACATAATATTTTACTACATGACCGACAAATAGAGCTAGATTCTTGTTTTGATCACTTCATTTCGATTTAGTAACATCCTGGGCAATAGCTAGTAGTATGTTATTTTCTGAATAGTAAAATGAAATATATCCTGTGTAAACCACTATTATTGTGTAAATTTTATGAAAATCACAGCACAAGTTTTCAAAAATTCTAAAAAAATTACCATAAGTATAGGAGGTGAGATTCTATATTTCTGTAAAATTTGAAGACCAAAATCAATCTAAGTCAAAAGATATGAAATTGACAAGCGCTAATTTGTGATAAATAGTAAATTTATTCTTTTTCACATCTCTTAAATGTGACTAAGTTTGATATTCAAATTTTACGAGACTGTAGAAGCTCACATTCCCTTGTATGATAATTTTTTTTAAGAATTTCTTGAAAATTTAAATATAGTTTTCATAAACTTTACATAGTAAAGGTGGTTTACTGCCAAACGACTGACCTGTGTAGGATTTTACTACCGAATAGACGCTTAAAAATTTTACGAACGTTCCTGAATTAATTTTATTATGAATGGTTCTCATTGACTTTATCATCTATTACAGCAATGTTTACGATCATCCACATATTATTTTACTATAGGACTGACAAATATAACTAAGTTATTGTTCTGATAGTTCACTTCATTTCAGTTTAGTAACATCTTGTGTAATAGCTAGTGACATATTATTTTTTGGATAGTAAAAATTAACATATTCAGCGTTTAGTGATGAGATTTATATCATTTTGTTGCTTTTGTTGTTAGTAAACTTGACGAGTGCACATACCATGGGTACCCCCATCAGCCCGGGACCACGAACGGGCTGACCTCCTTGGAAGCCCAGTTCCGGCGCAAAGTCCATGGGCCGCAAAGAGTCGGCTGGGCCCTGTTCAGAACCAGCCCCTGGTGACCGGCAGAGTCAGACCTCTTAGGTCGGGGCACACGGTCGGCCAGCTCCACCAGCGCCCGAGGAGACAGACTCAACCGCCGTGTCGTGCCAATCGCCTGCACGCGGCGTCTCCTCGACGTCTGCATCGGGTAGGCGGTCCTTCCCGAGAGTGTCGAGGATGTGCGTGAGTCAAGGCCCGGTCCCATCGTCAATGACACACCACGGAGGAGAGCGCTCCCTCCTGAGGCCAAGCAGGGTTCAAACACCATTAACTGCCGGAGCTAACGTTCAGACGAGCAAGGCGTCACTGTCACCTAGCCGAAGACCGCCGCCGCAGACTACCAACCCAAGATGGGGGTGGGCGAGGCCTGGCCTGACGACAAGGCAGAAGAACCAGACTCCAAGGCGTACAGTACCCCTTCCTTTTTCTCTCCAAACTCCCATGTAACCTGCTGCCTCCGAGTATATAAGGAGAGGCAGGGCTCCGGGGGGAAGGGACGAAAAAAGCGAGCGAACGGAGAGGCGAACAAAAACAACAAGCAAGCAATCCGATGAGCACAAGGGAGATCGGTCCATTTGAACCCCTGTCTCGCCTGTAACCCTCGGTTCGTCTCACAAATACAATACACCCCAACGGCCCGAACTGGAGTAGGGACATTCGGCCCGAACCAGTATAAATCGCTGACTTCCTAAGTCAACCATTCGAGGAGAGGGAGCGCGCGACCCCCACTAACCAAAAATTCGTATTGCCGATGCACAAAACACCGACAGTTGGCGCGCCAGGTAGGGGAGCTCGCGCGTCATCATCTTCTCCGTCTTCGGATTCCCACCACTTTCATCCTCGATGGCTTCTCCCTCGCGCATCGACGGCGCACCAGCGCCGAGGGGCTGGATCCGCTTCGGCACCCTTGGCTTCATCGCTACGGCAGCAGGAGAGATCGTGCTCGTACCCACCGTAGTTCGCGACCAGGTCTTCTCCGGGAGCCTGGGCGCAGTCGCCGATATCCTCGGCAACCTCCGCCTCGAGGCCCCGGCGCGGGCCTCGGCGGCGGGCTTACCGTGAACCGGCGTCGCCTCTGGCGATGCTACGTACGAGTCACGACCGACGACGGTCTCGTCATCCACGGGCTCCCCGCTCGTGGCCATGACCGGCTACATGCCGACTTCCCTGCACGACCTGCTGGGGGATTCCTCTAGCCACGACTCTAGTTCCGACAGGGAGTATCCCCCGCGCAGGACATTCTCTCGCGAGTGCAACATGGTGGGCGCAACGGAGCCGTCCGCCACCCCTGCAACTCCTGGAACCCTCCTCCCACGCGACGGAGAACGGGGGGATGGGTCCCGCCGGGAGGACGACATGGGCCTCCAGACTCGCCTCGCCGACCTCCAGCGTCAGCGCGAGGAGCTGGACGCCCGCAAGGCCGAGCTCGACAAACTCCAGGCTGACCTGGAGCGACGTCAGCCTGAGCCACCACTGGCCTCTGGCGCGCAAGACGCCGCTGGCCAGGTCCATCACCACCTGGCCGAGGACGACGATCTCCCGTTCTCCCCACGCCAACCAAAACATCGCCCGCCGGCAAAGAATGCGCCCGCTGGTCGCCGAGCCGACGACCGACGCCAAGGCCACGTACCAGAACCTTCGGGGGCTGGTGGAACGTGCTGTCGTCCAGCACGCCCAGGGTTCCGGTTCCCGGCGCTCAGGTACGGCCTCGAGTCACCCGGGCCACTCCCCCTCGCGGGTAATCAGACTCCGGCCGCGACGGCCCTGCATCACGAGCTTCCCCAGGCATCGCGCACCCCGGTGCGCCACCGCCTGGGGGACAACCGTGACCTTCGCGCCACCCTCGAGGCGCGAAGGAGAGTTGCCGACGCGGCGGCGTCATCTCAAGTTGCGGATAGCGGGCGGCGCAACCACCCCGACCCGGGCCCCGACGGCCCCGGATCATGAAGCGCTTCACCCGTCATCCGCAATGCTGATTTCCCGGCCAGATTCCGGGCTCCGACCAACATAGCCAAATACACAGGGGGCGACCAACCCGAGTGTTTGGCTGGAGGACTACCGGCTCGCCTGCCGGGCGGGGGGAGCAACAGATGACTCCTTCGTCATCCAGTACCTCCCCAAGTACCTCGCGGATTCCGCCCGGGCC
This sequence comes from Rhipidocladum racemiflorum, assembly GCA_036346355.1. Classification (NCBI taxonomy): domain Eukaryota; kingdom Viridiplantae; phylum Streptophyta; class Magnoliopsida; order Poales; family Poaceae; genus Rhipidocladum; species Rhipidocladum racemiflorum. The sequence continues at coordinate 33,892,679 of CM070580.1, read as the reverse complement.
TGGCTCGAGTACCTGCCCGCCGACACCATCGGGAGCTAGGCTGACCTGACGAACCTCTTCGTCGGGAACTTCCAGGGCACGTATAAACGCCCTGGCAACTCCTGGGATTTAAAGAGCTGCAAGCAAAGAATCGGAGACTCCTCAGGACTACATTCGCCGCTTCTCCCAAAGAAGGCAACGAGCTCCCCGACATCCGTGACGCCGATGTCGCTCGGGCATTCATCTATGGCACCACTTGGCGAGGCTCTGGTCCACAAGTTGGGCTGTGGCTCCCCGACCACCAAGGAGCTCCTCGACATCGCCACCAACCACGCCTCCGACGAGGAGGCCGTGGGGGCCATCTTCGAGAGGAAGGTGGCCCACAAAGCGTCCGGCTCTGAGGCCGGCACCCCTTCCGACCGCTCCGACAAGAAGAAACGGAAGGGGAAGCAAGGCCGTGAAGGTCGCATGGTCGCCGCTGCCGACCGCCCTGCCAAGCAGCAGGCTCGGCAGACGCCCGACCGTTTCGAGAGGTTGATGGATAGTTCGTGCCCGAACCACGACTATCCCGTCAAACACAAGTACCGGGACTGCGAAGTCCTGAAGCGGTTTCTCTCCGGGAACCCCACAACGTCGCGGGGCAAGGGGAAGAAGCGCGACCCGGCGCCCGACACCGGGACGAAGGGTGACGAGACGACCGACGAGTTTCCACAACTCGACGGTTGCCTCATGATCTTCGGTGGGGCGGAGTGCTACGCCGACAAGCGTCGGTTGAAGCTCGCCCACCGTGAAGTCCACACGGTGACCCCCGCCGTGCCCAGCTTCCTGAGGTGGTCGGAGTGCCCGGTCTCCTTCGATCGGACCGACCACCCCGATCACGTCCCGCACCCGGGACGCTACCCTCTCGTCGTCGACCCCATCGTAGGGACGAAGCGCCTGACTAAGGTGTTCATGGACGGCGGCAGCGGTCTCAACATCATGTATGTTGAGACCCTAGACGCCCTGGGGGTCCCTCGCTCCGCTCTTCGGCCGAGCAAGGCGCCTTTCCACGGCATCGTCCCGGGCCAACAGGCCCATCCGCTCGGGCAGGTCGACCTGCCCGTTACCTTCGGGAGCCCGGGCAACTTCCGCACCGAGAGCCTCACTTTTGAGGTCGTGGATTTTCCCGGCTCCTACCACGCCATCTTGGGGAGGCCGTGCTACGCGAAGTTCATGGCGGTCCCCAACTACACCTAACTCAAGCTGAAGATGCCGAGGCCACAGGGCATCATCACCGCGGCCGCGTCCTTTCAGCTCGCTTACAACTGCGAGCGAAGCAGTTGTGAGCAAGCCTCGGCGGTCGTCGCTTCCGCCGAGCTCACCCGTCTCCAGGAAAGGGCCCCCGAGTCTGCCCCCGATTCCAGCAAGTCGGGGCCGAGTTCCTTCAAGTCTGCGGAGGACGCGAAGGAGGTCGCGGTCGATCTCGAGGATCCCGCCAAGACCGTACGGATTGGGGCCGCCCTCCCTGCCAAATAGGAAAGCGTGCTCGTCGACTTCCTCCGAGCAAACCGAGACGTCTTCGCCTGGAGACCCTCGGACATGCCGGGAATTCCGAAGGAAGCCACCGAGCACTCCCTCAATATCCGACCAGGCTCCAGACCGGTCGCCCAACGCCTGCGCCGCTTCGACGAAGAAAAGCGCCGGACCATCGGGGAAGAGATCGCCAAACTTTTGGCCGCTGGCTTTGTAAGGGAGGTACGTCACCCCGAGTGGCTCGCCAATCCCGTTCTTGTAAAGAAAAAGTCAGGGCAATGGAGAATGTGTGTTGACTATACGAGCCTCAACAAGGCCTGTCCGAAAGACCCATTCCCATTGCCTCGCATCGACCAAGTCGTGGATTCCACCGCCGGGTGTGAATCCTTTTCCTTTCTGGATGCCTACTCGGGCTACCACCAGATCGCGATGAAGGAGTTCGACCAGCTCGCGACCTCCTTCATCACTCCGTATGGCTCGTACTGTTACATCACGATGCCCTTTGGTCTGAAGAACGCGGGCGCAACATACCAGCGATGTATGCAAGCGTGTTTTTTCGACCAAATAGGCCGTAACATCGGCTTCACGCCGATTTACATCGTTGTCAAGACCAGGAAGGCCGACGACCTCGTCACCGACCTAGAGGAAACTTTTGCGAACCTTCGGCGGTTTCGCACAAAGCTCAACCCCGAGAAGTGTGTCTTTGGGGTCCCGAAGGGAAGTTGCTCGGCTTCATCGTCTCCGAGCGCGGCATCGAAGCCAACCGCGACAAGATCTCTGCTATAATGAGGATGAGGCCAATCAACGATCTGAAGGGGGTCCAGAGGCTGATGGGGTGTCTCGCGGCCCTGAGCCGCTTTGTGTCCCGCCTCGGCGAGCGCGGGATGCCACTCTACAAGCTGATGAAGAAATCCGACCGCTTCTGCTGGACCCAAGAAGCTCAGGAAGCCCTCAGTCGATTGAAGGCATTCCTAACTTCGCCTCCGGTATTGGTCGCCCCAGAACCGCAAGAGCCGTTGCTCCTCTACATTGCCGCCACGACCCAGGTCGTCAGCACGGCGCTTGTCATGGAGCGAGCGGAAGAAGGCCGCGTCTTCAAGGTGCAAAGGCCGGTCTACTTCGTCAGCGAAGTACTCTCCAAAATAAAGGTTCGGTACCCTCAGGTACAGAAGCTGTTGTATTCGGTGCTCATCACCAAGAGGAAGCTGGTCCACTACTTCGACCGGCATCCCGTCTCCGTGGTGACCTCGTCACCTCTCGGAGAAATCGTCCACAACCGCGACGCCACCGGAAGGATCACCAAGTGGGCTCTCGAGCTTAATGGCCTCGACATATCGTACGTCCCTAGGACGGCGATCAAGTCGCAGGCCTTGGCTGACTTCGTCACCGAGTGGACTGAAGCGCAAGTCCCGCCGATGGTCGAGGACCCCGAGTACTGGACAATGTACTTCGACGGGTCCTACACCAAGAACGGGGCTGGTGCGGTGGTCGTCATCGTCTCCCCTCTCGGCAACAAGCTTCGGTACGCCATCCGATTGCTCTTCGACGCCACCAACAATGTCGCCGAATACGAGGCCCTCGTCAACGGCCTCCGGATTGCCGCCGACCTCGACGCTCGGCGGCTCTACGTCCACGACGACTCCAAGCTGGTCGTTGACCAAGTTATGAAGGCCACAGAGCCCCGCGACGCCCGCATGGATGCCTACTGCTTGGAGGTCCGCAAGCTCGAGGAGAGGTTCAAAGGATTCGAACTTCACCATAGCTACCGACGCTACAATGGAGAAGCCGACTCCCTCGCCAACCTTGCCTCCAGCAAAGGGTCGGTCCCTCCCGGAGTCTTCGTCTCCGACCTCCACAGACCATCCATCCGGTTGGACCCGACCGTTGAGGACACAGTCGACCCCCTAAGAGCGGATGCTCCGACCGACTTTCGGTCAGACGCGCACCCGCCTGGGCCCGACCCTAGTGTGCTGAACGTCGAGTCCGACTGGAGGCAACCCTTCATCGACCGGTTAACAGACGGATCACTCCCCGCCGACACCACCAAGGCTCAGCGCCTCGCTCGACGGGCCAAGTCCTTTGTCCTGGTCGACAACGCCCTCTACAAGAGGAGCCCCTCCAGGATCCTCCAGAAGTGCATCCCAGCCGATCAAAGAAAACACCTGCTGGTCGACATCCACGGCGGGGTTTGCGGACATCATGCCGCGCCACGGTCCCTGGTAGGGAAAGCCTTCCGACAAGGCTTCTACTGGCCGACCGCCGTGGCGGACGCAACGCAAATTGTCCGCACTTGCGAAGGATGCCAATTCTTCGCCAGGCAAACGCACCTTCCGGCACAAGTCCTGCAGACGATCCCCATCACGTGACCCTTCGCGGTCTGGGGGCTCGATGTGGTCGGACCCTTCAGAAAGGCGCCCGGAGGCTTCACTCATTTGCTCGTCGCCGTGGACAAGTTCACGAAGTGGATAGAAGCCAAGCCGCTGGCGACCATCACTTCCGCGCAGGCGGCAAGCTTCTTCTGCGACATTGTCTACCGCTTCGGAGTTCCGAACTCCATCATCACCGACAACGAAATGCAGTTCACAGGGAAGGAGTTCCTCGAATTTTGCTACGACTTCAACATCCGGGTCGACTGGGCGGCGGTCGCGCATCCCCGTATCAACGGTCAGGCCGAGCGGGCCAACGACATGATTATCCAAGGGCTCAAGCCGCGAATCTTCAGTCGACTAAAGAAATTCGCGGGGCGGTGGGCGGCAGAGCTGCCCCCCGTTCTTTGGAGCCTGCGGACCACGCCAACACGGTCGACCGGATTCACGCCATTTTTCCTGGTGTTCGGAGAAGAGGCCGTCCTCCCGACTGACCTCGAGTACGGCGCCCCAAGAGTACAAAACTACGACAGCGTGCGGGGGTCAAAGTCGCAACAGGACGACGTTGACCAACTCGACGAAGCACGAGATGTCGCCGTCCTGCGGTCGGCCAAGTACCAGTAGACACTGCGCCGATACCACAGCCGACTGGTTCGCGGCCGGTCGTTCGAAGTCGGCGACTTGGTGCTGCGCCAAGTCCAGTCCGCGAAGGACAGGCATACGCTCTCCCCGCCCTGGGAGGGCCCTTTCACCATCGCAGAGGTTCTCCAACCCGGCACCTTTCGTCTCAAGGACGCCGAAGGCAACCTCATCGCGAACGCATGGAACATAGAGAAGCTGAGAAGGTTTTTTCCTTAGCAGACCTCCCTTCTCCTTGTACCACTCAAAAAATCTCTGAACCGAGAAATCACGGCGGTCGGTCATCCGACCGAGTGACCGTTTTCTCCTCTTTTTGCGCCTTCTTTTTGCCGACCCCGAGCACTATGACTCATACCTGGCCAAGGGGTCCCGAAATAGTGCCGCGCGGGTCGCAGAAACTACGCGTACGAAAGCGACCAACAGTTGGTCGGAGCAACTACTGTCCCGCGCGAACTCATGTCAAACGCCGTCTCAAACCTACGCTTGACCCGCTGCGGTCCCTAAAGGCTACGGTCGACGGAGCACATTTTCCCGAAAGCAACTCCGTGGAAGAGAAGCAGAACCAGCAAAACAGAAGGAGAAAGCTGATAAAACAAACTTTTTTTATTATTTATTTACATGTAGGGGAACACTAGTCTCCTTGCCAAGTGAGCTCCGCCTCGATCAAAGACCGCCGTCGGCCACGGCGAGACTACTCCAGGCGCCCGCCGATCCAGCCGAACGACGCGTGGCGCCACTCGGTCAGCGCCTCGATCAGCGGCACCCTCACCACTCGAAGGCGAGGGACGACCGCAATCAGGGCGTCGACCCGCCGGGCGTCCACGATGACTTCGCCGACCTCCACGTCGGCCACAATCCTCTGCCATGCCGCCTCCGCGTCCATAGCGGACTCCCTGAGGAGCCTGGCGAAGCGATCATCCATGATGAGTCAAAGGAGCCTGGCAAAAGGATCGCTTGTGCGATTCAAAAAAGTTCTAATGTGCCTCCTCTTATACCCCGCGGCACGGAAGGCGAAGCGCGTCGAGTAATGGCAGGAGCGGAGCCGGCGCCCCAAGACCAGCCTCCAACCATGGCGCGGCCCTCCAAGAGAGTTAAGGCGGCCTTATCCCTAAAACTCTTTTATTTCACACGTCTCCTTACCCCGAGCTCAAAGTGGTACGCAGCGACTGCACCTCCAGTCCCCGCGCACCACTCGGGGGCTACTTATGACCACACGGGTCGGCGACCTAGGTCAATAACCCGACCGACCAAACGATCTTCCTTGCGGTAAATTCTTCAACCCAAGTGTCGCGCTCACGCCTCCGCGGCTACGGCTTGGCCAAGGCTTCCGCTGAAGAAAGAAATTACCCGAGCAAGGAAGGCCGAGGCCGACCGAGGCATTTCGACTTAGGTCGGCACTCGACGATCGAACGGACTTCCTCGCAGTGACCTCTTCGACCCAAGTGCTGCGGCCTACGCCCCTGTGGCTATGGCTTCGAAGTAACACTTCGCGGAAGAAAGAAATCACCCGAGCGAGGAAGGCCGAGGTCGGTCGGGAGCATTTCGACTCAGGTCAGCAATCCGACCGAACGATTGGGCACTTCGCGGGAGAAAGAAGTTACCTGACCGAGCGACCGGCCTAAGCACCCTTCTCTGCTGGCGAGCACTCTAAGTCCTAGTCTCATCTCGCTTCCTCGATGTGATCGACACAACACCTACGCCTCGGATGCCCCCCGCGGGTCCCGTGGGCTACTGGGCCGTAAAATGTCCATCGCATAAAAGGAACACGAGATGAGCGAACGGAAACTTAAAGCGGCCCAGCAGGCTGGATTCATTAACAAACGCATCGTTCATTACATCTACTTCAAACAAGTATCTCCCTCCTCGCGCTTCCCTTGCTCCCTTTTATAGGCACTGGGCGGGAACGGACGCCTCTTCGCGCCAACCAGCGCCCCTTCACGCGAACCGGCGCATCCGCCGACCGTTCGCTGCAACCTCGGCCACTACCCCGATAACGTGCCGCAATTCATTAAATTTCCACTGAGCACTAAATGCTCTGACAGGACAGCCGCCACAGGCCAAGACGCCACGCAGCCCGTGACTCCGCCGCGAACGGGCCAAGGCGCCTAAAAGGTACGAACGGCCCATTGGGCCGCCGCCTTGGGGTCATGGATTGCCTCCGGGCTCGCACCCAAGGCCCGGCACCGTGTTGAGGGTTACGAAGGCCAAGTCCAGTCGACTGGAACTGAAGCTGCCCCAGCACGTAAAACAGAGCGAGGGGCGGGCCAGGGTGAGCTCCCAGGGGGCCTCCAGTTGGGTCGGCGGACGACCCAATCACCTTCGACCCGCATCCGGAGACCATACCTCACACTCTCCCGCTGAGCTCATCGATGAGTGGCGCCACCACGCCCGGCCTCCGGACGACCCAGAGCCCAATACGGATCGAGTAAGGAAAGGTTCTCATGGGACGCCCCACGTTGGCCTGACGCCCACGCCGGATCCACGTCCGCTTGAAATGATCCTCCTCGCTGGAGATCAGCAAGGTCCCACTGATCACCCGCTAGCGGCCGCACGAGCACGGGCGCTCAAACCGACGTAGGTAAACGCGCTGCTCGCCACCCGACTCTAGGTCCCACGACCGTGGGCCGACTGCAGTCCGATCGGTAAACTCCCGACCGGCTCTCCGACCGCCTGGGGCTCGAGGGCTACACTCCACCGAGTGCGCCACAAGACTGGCTCCTTCTGGCCGGCCGGCCGACAGCCGATCAAGACTGACCAGTTCGCCGACCTCCGGTCGACCCAAATTCTTCGGCCAGCTAAACCCCGATCGGCTCTCCGACCCGGGCCTGGGCTCGAAGACTACACCGACCGGGTGCGCCAAGACGCACCGGGCCTTCCGGGCGAGGCCGCGGCTGACGGGAAGTGCGCCCACCCGACTCGCCGACCTCCCGACGGCGGACCGACGCGACGGACTAACCCCCGATCGGCTCTTCGACCCGCCGGGGCTACACCAGCCGGAGTGCGCATACGCCACACCGGTCCCTTCGGACGAAACGGTCTCCGGCAGGCTGCCCCAACCGAATCTTATCGACCAACCCCGACACTGCGCCGACCTCGTATACCCCCGACCGGCTCTCCGACCCTTACGGGGGCTCGGGGGCTACTGACGAGTGCACATACCATGGGTACCCCCATCAGCCCAGGACCACGAACGGGCTGACCTCCTAAGCCTGGGCCGCAAGCAAAGTCCATGGGTCGCAAAGAGTCGGCCGGCCTCGCTCAACTACCCTCAGATCGGCAGAGTCCGACCTCTTAGGTCGGGGCACACGGCCGCCAGCTCCACTGGGCCGCCGAGGCGACAGATTCGCACCGGTGTCGTGCCAATCGCTTTGTGCACGCTCGGCGCCTCGACGTCTGTATCGGGTAGGCGGTCCTTCCCGAGAGTGTCGAGGATGTGCAGGGAGTCAAGCCCTGGCCACATCGCCATCGACACACCACGGAGGAGAAAGCACTCCTCCCGAGGCTAAGCCGAGGTCAAACACCATTAATCGCCGGAGCCGACGTCAGACGGAAAGCAAAGGCGCCACTGGCCCTAGCCAAGACCGGCCACGCAGACTACCAACCCAAAGATGGGGTGGGCGGAGGCCTCGGACGACAAGACAGAAGAACCAGACTCCAAGGCGTACAGTACCTCTTCCTTTTTCTCTCCAAACTCCCATGTAACCTGCTGCCTCCGAGTATATAAGGAGAGGCAGGGCTCCGGGGGGAAGGGACGAAAAAAGCGAGCGAACGGAGATGCAAACAAAAACAACAAGCAAGCAATCCGACGAGCACAAGGGAGATCGGTCCATTCGAACCCCTGTCTCGCATGTAACCCTCGGTTTGTCTCACGAATACAATACACCCCAACGGCCCGAACTGGAGTAGGGACATTCGGCCCGAACCAGTATAAATCGCTGACTTCCTGAGTCAACCATTCGAGGAGAGGGAGCGTGCGACCCCCACTAACCAAAAATTTGTATTGCCAGTGTACGAAACACCGACAAAACTATTGGTGAAAATTGTCCATGAATCAGAGTTGACAATAAAATGTTATAGCTAAAATAAAAAAATAGATCTTTGTACAAACTACTAAATGCATTTACTAGTGGTTGGTCATTTAATTGGTTTAGTTAACACACGGGCTACGCGTGCTTTGGTCGGAAGATAGAATAACTATTCTACGCTCAGGAGTAGAATAGCACTACCATGTGTGTATATATATAGTACAATTACACGAGGCAGTATGGTGTCTTGGCACTATGATCTAAAACTGAGTATTTTCATATGTATTTATATGCAATTTTTTTTGAAATTTTTAGGATGTTGAGTTTAACCAGTTTACTCACTAGTTCAACCAAGTTTGAACTGAAATTTAAACTAGGTTTTTTTTTATGGTAGTTTGATTGTAGGTATGTGCTGATTATAATTATATATATATATATATATATATATATATATATATCGACAAATCATGTAATCTAAATTCGTTCAAATCTTCGAATTTAAGGATATTTTTTTCAAAGTATGTGTGTTTTTTGAATTGTAATAGATGGGTATATACCCTAAAACCGAAATATTTGAAAAATATACTTAAATTTGGCGTGAATTTACGCATTTGAAATCATGGTGCCCATTCCGTCGTTATATATATATATACATATATATATATACATATATATATATATACATATATATATATCTTAACTATTATAAGAATGAGTTGATGGTGATTGTGAGTCTGCTAGGTCGTTTTTGGGCCAGAACAGTAGGGGCCTAAAGCCCAGTAGGTAATTCACTGTAGCCATCACGCCAGCCCTTCACGTTTTTTTGTTTAGTGATTTTTCAGTAACGGATCTCAAATAAGTGATAGCTCAAGTTTTAAATTCTCGTTTTTTTGTTAAGAGTTTAGAACTTGTAGTATCATCATCTATTTGGAATCCGTTGCAACGCACGGGCACTTTACTAGTATATATATATATGTACATACATATATATATATATATATATATATATATATATATATATATATATGTATACACACACGTGTATTTATGTATGTGTGTAACACGTGCTAATGATGTAAGCAATTCACATTCCGGCTTCACTTTCACGGTTTTACCCACTGATCACTTGACCCATGCATGCAGATACTCTTGTACGGCTCAAAAGTAGTAGTACGGACACAGAGTACCAGTATGCTGGTACTAATTACTACTAGCCGTGCCATAAAAAAGCGAAATTAATAAAAAAGTTACCACTCTACTTGATTGAAACTTAATTTAGAAGGCGTAATTACGCAGGGCCGCATCGAGCAGCAGGCCCTCCTGTGCCGGCTGCTCGCTGTTGTCGTCCAGCAGCAGCCACGACTCGATCGCCGACAGCGGCACCTCCTCCCCTACCGCCGCCGCCGCCACCTTGCTCTTGCCCTCGTACCCAAACAGCGACGATGCGAGTACCGGCGCGGCGCGGTCGGACGCGCTTGAGCCGGAGCACTCGGTGAGCTCCGACGACCCCGACGCGCTCTCGGCCGCGCCGGGCGTCGCGGGGTTGCCTTCACCGGCGGCTTTCCCGGGCGCCCACCCGTCTAGCATCCTGGAGATGTTCTCCGCGCTTAGCGCGTACGCCGTTGACTCGCTCGAGGCCGGGCTGGTGCCGCTGCCCCCGGGCGGGCGGGCCCCAACGTCGACAGAGAGGGCCTCGCGCAGGGCGCGCCTGGCGAGGTTGATGTCCGTCTGCAGCCTCCTCTCCCACTGTCCCTTGTCGGGCGGCGGCGGACGCTTCTGCTCCGTCGAGGCAGACAGCGCGGCCGTGCGCTGCAGCTTCTTCTTGAGGTGGATGTTCCAGTAGTTCTTGATGTCGTTGTCGGTCCTCTCCGGGAGGTAGGATGCTATGGCGGCCCAGCGGTTGCCGAGCAGCGCCTGGAGGTGGACGATGAGCTTCTCCTCCTGGTCGGAGAAGTTGCCGCGCCTGATCCCCGGGCGGAGGTAGTTGGTCCACCGCAGGCGGCAGCTCTTGCTGCAGCGCATCAGCCCTGCATGCATGCCACGCGTACACGCGCGCGCACGCATCAAACAAACTCGTCAAGCCATGCATGGCAAACCGAAGGCACGCGCGCGCCTCTCAGCTGAGCTGAGCACACGCATGCACGCACGGTCGGACGGACGCGTACCTGTGTTTCCTGGGACGGCTCGCCAGTTGCCGGGGCCGTGGTTCTGGACGTAGGAGACGAGGATAATGTCCTCCTCCGGCGTCCACGGCCCCTTCTTCACGCCCTCCTTGTCGCAGCACGGCGGACGGCCCATCGCCGGACGACGATGCACTCACTCCACCACGAGGAGGAGACAAGATAAGACTGAGTGCAGGCGGGCGCCCGGGGGTTGAGCAGAGCTTGAGCGAGCGAGCTGTGAGCTTTGAGCGCTGTCGTTTGATTTATATGGATATAGTACTTCTACTAAAAGGCTATGTGTGAGTTGGTGATGGGCTAAGGACAAGCTAGCTAGCTAGGGAGGAAAGGTCCAAGAGGGCGAGGTGTATGCTTGTATTTATATACTAGTATATATATACACGGATCGAGTGAACTGGAGTGTAGAGTAGAAGCAGAGGGCCAAGCTAGGCAGGCATAGTAGTAGGAGTAGTGTCTAGCTTAGCGCTGACCAGCCTTTATTTTGGAGAGACCTTGACTCTGCATACGCTACCGACATGCGATCGAGCGAGAGCAAAGGCTGTACAGGTGACTACTCCAGTAGATAGTCAAGTTGGGGAGTTACTCGAAGCTACGGAGTGAGCGCATTAATTCACTGCGAGCTAGTATTTCTCATGGGCACGCATGGCGAAGGGTGATAGATTGATCTGCTGCTACCGCTGGCTAGCGCTAGCTAGCTAGCTTCACAGCAGTTGCCTCCGGCCTTATCCTTTCGTTCGTGGCCATTATATATATTTATCTGAGTATTAGCCAGTAGCCACCAGTCACCACTGGTCGTCGTCCGCCAACCTTGCACGCCATCAAGTTTGACATGTACAACAATCAACCAATCTTGGATGGCAAACTAAACGAAGTTAACCAGCAGGTTTGAGAGCTTTCTCAAGTTTTGACTTGCTATTGACCTGCATGGTCTCACAAATGCAAGAGAGTCTGTGGTTGCATACTTGCATGTGTGGATGACCAAGTAGCAGTGCAGTTTTGACCTAGAGGAGGAGTACTAATTTGCAGTGTATGTAGTAGTAGTACGGGAGCACCGAGCACGTCTAGAAGAGGTCAACCCGGAGAAATAAATGACAGTGGCCAGAAAAGTCAGCACTCTATCCTGTCCGCTGTACAGGGTCAGCTAGCTGCTTTGGGATTGGAAGTAGCACTCCAAGAGCTCCAATTGGCTACTTCGAGTCATCTTGTTTGGAACGGGAGCGATACGAAGCGTTCTAACTCAAGATGCAATAGACAAATAAACCACTCTTCTCCTACCAACCAAAGCTAAGGGCATGTTTGGATCCATTAGCACTAATAGTTAGCTGGCTAATTATTAGCTGGGGCTAACTATTAGCTAGCTAATTATTAGCTGGGGCTGTTTGGATGTACTAGCTAATAGGTGGATGGAAATTTAGTTGTGAGTAGAAATGTCCATTGTACCCTTGCATTAATTAGCTAATGGGTGAAGCCGAGCACAGTGGAAAAGGGCCTACGGTGGAGTGGCAATTTAGTCTTTGAACCATCTATTAGCTAGAATTAGCAGGGGAGAACCAGCTAATGAGATAGCTATTAGCTGGGTTGTTGGCTAACTATTAGCTGGGCTTTAGCTGAGTTGTTTGGATCCACTTTAGCTAATTTTAGTAGTTAACTGTTAGTGCTAATGGATCCAAACATGCCCTAAGTAAAGAAGAAGAAGAAGAAGAAGAAGATGATGATGATGATGATGATGATGATGATGATGATGATGACCGGGCCAGTCGGATGATCGATCTCTCACGATCGACACAATCTAATGCGGTGTAGTACCACACTGACCTGAATCTGATCATCAATTTGGCTCGATATGTGCAGCAAACATGCAACATCAGGGTGTAGCAGTTTCGGTGAAGTTGCATATCCTACTGTTAAGGCGTGCATATCGTGTGTGCATGCTCAACAATAATGAGCCTGCTCGTACTTTTCCTAACCCTGAAAAAAAGGAGCCTGTGCTTCTTTTAGTACATCGTAACAAACTGTACCCGGACGTCCTGCGCGCTGCAGTCAATAATAATACAGCAACCAAGCGAGACACCGATGAGTGTACGAATCTGCCACAATATTGCTTCCATAACAATTTTGTGAAAGCAAACGTCACCCATCCGGCCTTGCGTTTGTGTGTAGCTTCGCTTGCAGTAAGTAAGCCCAGACACGTACAGACTATGTAGTACGTGAAGACAACGCATGAACAGGACAATGAGCCTGACAACTTGTATCGTCAACTGTCAGCCATGAAGCATCGTCGGTGGTGGTAGAATAGTACGTAGTACTGGTATTACTAGCTAGCTAGGTAGGAATTGATATTTTTTCCCAGCATGCGCTGAAGAAAACAAGCAAGAATTAGAAGAAGACCATCCCTTCCCAGCTCGCTCCGGCGTTAAGTGCTAAGACGGCAAGCAAGACGAGGCCACCCGCAGCGCCGTTTCGTCGATCGAAACCAACGTACCGGCGGCCAGAGTGCCTCGCCGTACCGGTGCCGGCTTCTTAATTAATCTCACAGGTAGCTATGAACTCGACTCGATTGCGAGTGCACAGCCCTTGATTTATTGTGCATCGATCGATCCCTTCATGCAACCGCATACCGCACGTACCAGGACCATCTTAGTTCTGGAAGATGCGAGGATTGCGAGGAGCCTAGGTTTTCCTCTGTGGATAGAGTCTCTGCATCACAAAACTCGCAGCTTGCACGAGTCTTACTCCAGTCCAATGGCAATTAACCAACCCTGAGGGGAATTCCAATCAGATCGATGAGATAATCGGTCATCAGTATCACAAAGTCGTCTTGAAAATTTATTACAGCAGCGACTCGCCTTTAAAGCCGTCCTTTGGGTCAGGCTCATGAAGGAAACCTCGTCGAGATTTTCACGAATTCTTGCTCGAACCCTTTCGAATTTTATAATCCCGACGAAATTAAAAAAATCTTTAAAAAATTCAAAGTGTTACAGTCAGGGTTCACAAAATCGCGAAAAACCGCTCGAAAACCGTGGTTTTCGACCTTATCGCTCCGGTTCGAGATCTAAAACCGCTCGGTAAACCGGTCTAATTCAAAAAAAATCAAATTTTTTTAAAAAATCTAAAGAAATTTATGTGTCCGGTTTTTCGTGAAAAACCGTGGTTTTTGTTGAAAAACCGTTTTCGAAGAACATTCAATTGGTCGCAAGTGGTTTTTCGTGAAAACCGAGCGGTTTTTCATCAAAAACCACGGTTTTCTCGTGTGAGTTTGACCCGAATTTAAATTGGTTTGAAATTGCGCACCGTTCGGTTTCGCGCGGTTTTCGCAAAAACCGGTATCGCCGGACTAGCGAAATTACGCGTTCGAAACGGTTTTGTGAACCCTGGCTATAGTACCTAAAATCTTAGCCAGATCTCAGTATATTTGACCAAAATCTCGATAAATTTGATCGAGATTTTGAACAAAACTTGACCGGATTTTGGGTAGATTGGATTCTTCACGTCGTTTGACGTGTGGGACAGTTGGTAGATCATAATTTCGCCGAAATTTAAAAAACCCTAAAAAAATTCAAAGGGCTGTCGTACCTAAAATTTTGCCGAGATCTCGGTATTTTGGACCGAAATTTTGATATTTTGAATAGAAATCTCGGAATTTTTTTTTTCAAAAATTACCAGATTCAAAATTTCTTTTTTGTATTTCGTTCGGATTTCGTCCGAAATAACGAGATTTCGCCGAAATTTCGGATTTCGAAAGGTGCCGAGGTGAAACCCTAAAATGAAATTTGAAACCTTGGTTAGGCTGGCGCGGTGACATGATAAAAAAAGAATACCTCTTGTGTAGTATATTTGGGTGCGCCTACGGCATGAAATGCAATGTTAGCAAGGTAGCATCTTCAATTGATCCATAGTGGTGGGTAGTCAGTTTTTTTAATTAATTGGTTCGGTTTTTTTAATTTTAAAATAATTCAATTTTTAAAAATTAGCTACCGAATTTTTTGGACTAAAATACAAAACCAAACCGAATTAACCGAAATATTTTGGTTCGATTTATTTGGTTTTTCGGTTAACCGAAATATGAATAAACACTATGTATATTAGATTTTATTCTTGTCATGTCGCAACACAGAGTAGAGATAAATCTATACGATATTTATAGGTCATTACAGTATAAGCATAGTAGAACATACAAATATACCACATATACGCAGAAGATGTTAGAGCATAAGAATTGTTTGGTAGCTTTAAGAAGAATATTATAAAAGTGGTATAGAATATGGGCTATTCGGTTATTTCGGTTTCTAGAATAAAAAAACCGAACTGAATATCGAAAACCGAATTATATCAAAATAAAAATCAAACTATAAACCGTAAATAAAAAACCAAAATAATCGATTAATTCAGTTCGGTTCGATAATTCGGTTTCGATTTTAAAATACCCGCTTGCCCACTCCTACTGATCCATGCCACGACACTTCAGGTCTTCCAAGTACTATAGCTCTTTTATTTTGGTTGCCTTTAAGCTTGGCTACCAACACGGCAAACTTTGGCGATACGGACGTCGCTCACTTGCCATGCCCACTTGGGCCTTGAGATCGAGCTAGCAAAGCCGTGCTCGTCTGGTACATTTGCCGATTTTTTTTTAAATAATACTTTTTTTAAACTGAATTGCGTTTTTAATATACGGAATAAAAAATTTGCAAAAATAATATGCCGTCGCCAAACCGTACGGCGAATACCCTATTTTTGCCGAACCGTGCGGCGAACACCCTATTTTCGCCACACGGTTCGGCGAAAATAGGTTAATTGCGCTATTAATGTCAGTAAACCATGGGCTAGGGTATTTCCGCCGTACCGTGTGGCGAAAATAGGGTATTCGCCACACGGTACGGCGAAAATAGGTATTCGTCGTACCAGATGGTGAAAATATAGTATTCGCCAATCTATGCGGCGAAAATATGTAGTCGCCATACCAGATGGCGAAAATATTGAAAACATGGCTCAAAAAATTATAAAATAATTATACCATTTTCATATAGTGTTGGATGTTCCATTTATGCAAAAATATGTAGGTATCAATACCCTATTTAAATACTGAAGTACTTTCGGTAGGATGTAAATTATTTCGGCACGAATACCGCAGATTGGCTCTTTGATATATGGAAAAATATTTAATCTACGCCTTTGTTTCCGTTGAAATATACCGGCGCAAAAACCCTAAATACTATTGTTTACCATAACTTTGAAGCCTTTTCGGCAGCCTGTGAAATGTCACGTTCGAATGTTTTTTTCGGCATGAATACCGCAGATTTGCTCTTTGATATATGGAGTACCATTTTATGGAAAAATATTTCATCTACGCCTTTGTTTCCGTTGAAATATACCGCCGCGAAAAACCTAAATACTATTGTCAACCATAACTTTGAAGCCTTTTCGGCATCCTGTGAAATGTCACGTTCGAATGTTTTTTTCGGCACGAATACCGCAGATTTGCTCTTTGATATATGAGAAAGGACAATAACAAAAGCATGTAGATGCAGCCAGCAATCTTAGTACGCAAACTCAACCTTAGTACGGCAGATACAACGGATATTACAACAGTGACGACATTGCTAGGAGAAGTGCCAAAAACACTGATTGTAATGGTGGAACAAGTGATCGTTATGCCTATGTTCGTAGAGTGGGAATGATGCCATACATTTTCTACATATTACATCACCTGTCAATGTTGTGCGATTTGTTCTTGGACACCGCTCAATCTCTTTTATGAAAGAGCTCCATGGCCGTGCGCAGTGCTCCCAGCTGTCGCCGAATGGATAGCCTATGCCATACGTCTCTGGGGTGTAAGAAGTAACTTGTTTGTGTGCATTCTGTGGAGTCCTGCCCTCCCATATGGGCATGCCATCTCGATTTCCGCCGCCCCCTATGTTAATACCACCGGGGTTGCCGGATGGCCTTTGTAATGCGTCAAGGATTTGTTGCGTACTGCGGACCTCGGCCGGCTGCTTCCCCTTATCCCGTACCATTCGAGAGGACGAACCCTCTTGCCCTTCCGGAGACTTGCCGAGACGCCTCCTCTGTTTCGGCTCGCACTCCACGATATGGTCCAGGAGGTGTGTGTTGGGCTTCTTGTTGTACAACCGAAAACGTGCCCTGCAGTCAATGCAGTATGCCCGCTGTGGTGGTTGGAGAATACCGTATGCGTACTCGGGGTCCGGCTTTTCTGGGAGGTAGTAGCACCACGGCGAGGGTTGCTCTCCCCAATTATCAAATACGGGAAGTTTGAGATGTGGGTGGTACGTCTCCGGGTCCACCCAGTTGAAGTACCAGCACCATGCATCCTCGGACAAAGGGCACCGGTAGAATCTTCTGTCCGCTAGATCCTCGTCGCCGGTATCAACCACTGCCTGGAGGCCGTGGTCGCACAGTTCCTGGCTTTGCGTTGGCCCCTGAGCAGGATTTTCTTGCCTTGACTTGAGCCATTTTGCAAACTTCTTTTTGAAGTCCTGTATGCGATGAACTGATTTAGAATGGGTACTTTGTAGCTGAAACATGAGGCACGTGAAACTCACCGATTGGTTCGTCCCTTGCCCACCGGCCCTTATCTTCGGTCGATCTAGGTAGGGGACATATCCCGGCGGCCTCTCCCACCGTGTGAAGTTCTCAGGCAAAGTGGGGTAGGCGTCGTGGCAGTTGTAGAGAAATTTGTAGTCACGTCGTTCCGGCCCGTCGATCCATTGGAAAAAGCAACAATGATCCTCGTCCTAAAAAAACAAATAACGATGCATGAAATGGTACTGTTACCCTAATTAGGGTATGGACATCATTTGGTTTACCCGAAGCGCGCACAACAAGAGTGAGCGCGGAGGCCGTATCTCCGTCGTGAATCGCGTAACCTTCGCTACCAGGTTGCAGTCACATTTCGGGCGTGGCAGCTCCGGCAGAACTGGGACGTCAACGCTACTCTCATCCGGGTATTGGGGGGGTTAGCCTTCGCTTGCTGAAGAGGCGACGGTCGAACGACATCGTGGCCTACTGTGTGTGTGGGGAAAACAGACTAAAGTTTATGGAAGTTCTGGTTGTGTGAAGCACATATCCCTCTCTCGGTGGGTTTATAAAGAGCTGGCGAAGGGGCAACCAAAGGAGAGTCTCGCGGACTTCAGAGTATTTCAAATCCGCGAGCATCGGATGCTTCTGCAGCTTCTGATGACATGAGCGTGGCTATGCCCACAGCTTTATACAGGGAATCTCTGCCATAGCCGGCTTTTGGCAGCATTATGCAGCTGAAATGACAAAGGCTGGAAAAGTTGATATGACAAAAGCTGAAAAAGCAATAATGACACGCGGTTGATATGACTAAAGATGACAGAAATATATAATAGACCACGTATATGAGAAAGTACACAAAATAGATGGTAAAACATAATAGGACAAAGTACCAAAAAATAACGCAAATCCTAAGCCTGATCACCCCTGGTGGATCGACCACGACCACGACCACGACCCCTAGCTCTCCTTGCCGACGCTAGAAGGGGTGCATCGTCGAGAGGTCGTGGGCGAAGCACCCGCGAGGGTCCCGCCTGGCCGTAGTCCGAAGGGCTGTACCGAACCGGCGGGACACGCAGGCGGGGAGGCAACGGGTCTGGAGGAAGCTGCGTGATCTGCGTGGATGGAGGATGCTGCGTGAACGGAGCCCCTGCGAAGAACTTATCGGTCCAGTAGTCAGGGACGCCGTGCCCTGACTGGGTGTCCGAAGTAGAGGCATGTCCTAGGAGGCCTACAATACAGACATTAACATTTAATTGTAGTGAGAAGATTAGATTCGAAACGGGATCAACTGAATGTTTATCGGCTTACCGGGTGTGGGACCATGGTAGGCCCGCGTGCTGGCGTCTGCCAACTGGATCCTCCAGCCATGCCTGGAGCTGGAGGCACCTGGGTGTGGAAGCTGGACCCTGGCTGTAGTGGTGGTCGAGAAGGTGGTGTCGAGGAGCTGAGCTCGGGTGGCGGCCTAGACGAGGTGCCAGCCGAAACAGTCGGGGCTGGGGCCTGCCAAGTAGCACCAATCTCCACGATCCATCGGGAGTGCAGCTCCACATGCCCCATGGCCTCTGATAGCTGCTGCGGTGTGAAAGTGATCCCCTGCTGCAGCCTAGTCAGAAAGTCAGTGGCATGCTGCTGCAAGCCCCTCGCCTCGTCCACCTATCACGTACAAACAAACGATAAACATAACGACATAGCATTGGAATTACAATTGCATTAATGAGTAAAAATACAACGAGACTTACCATCTGGTGCAGTGCCAGTCCTGCGTGGCTCGAGTACAAGTCTGCGATGCTAGGAGCAAACACCTGGGCCGACTGCTCCTCGCGTAGCAGACGAGTACGGGTCCGGGGCACGTACCAGGACAAGTACTCCTGGTAGGAGGAGGGGTCGTAGGGCGCGACCTCCTCGACAACGTCCTCCAGCGCCCCCTCCCACAGCGCAAGCCATGGCGCCATCCTGTGCAGCAAGGTCACCATGGCCTTCTTGGGTCCCTGGGTGGAGTACCTGCACAAAAGACCTCATTACTACAAATATGTCGTAATCACTTAGCATACCTGCAGTGGCGAGTAACTCACGAGTGCACTTTCGCTGGCACGCGTTCCCCAAAAGGAACAGGGACCACATGGCGTAGTCCGAACTGCCTGAGGACTCGGTGCGGCGCGTAGTCCTCAACGAAGACGTCAAAGATGAGCTTCCTCCTCGTCAACCAGTAAGCCTGGTCCCTGTCGCAGAGCATCGACAGCCCCCCCGCAGCTCTCTCTCCTACACGCTCGTCGCTGTAGGGGTCCCAGACGACATGCGCGTCCCTCAGGTGGTCGAAGGCCTCCGTGAAGGAGAGTTACACCGCACGTACCTGGACACCTGCCCACTGTGGCTGCAATAGAGTAGAAATAACTGTAAGCAAATGGCATTGAAATTACAATTCCATTAATGAGTAAGAACATGTACCCGTCGCCTGGTCCAGAGCGAGCCCATCGTCGGTCGGTCCAGCGCATCACCGCCGTACATGTCGGGGGTGTAGTGCCGAGGGTCGACATGGGGTCGACCCACGGAGAAGCGCTCGAATGACCAAAGCTGAAGAAGAAGCGGCATCCGGCCGATTGGAGCTCTCGCTTTTCTTCACGCACGCGTCGCAAAGGGCGCGATGCGTGGAAGCAAGAACCGCCGAACCCCAGGATACCACGATGCGCCGTCGACTCGAGTCCGCAATAGCCCGTGCATAGGCTATCCAACGCGCGTCCACGGTGTCGCCGTGACTCGACGTGAACATCACCCAGCCGAACAACCAAAGCAGATAGGCCTCAAGGTGCCTAGCAACCTGGTAGTTCAGGGTCGGGCCGCCATCCGCCGCACTGCGACATTTGAAAGAGTGTGATATCACGTTAATGCTATGCAAAGTTGGAGTAACATAGTAATATGTACAATCACTAACCTCAAATCGTGCCAACCACCTCCTCGATGGCCCGTGCTTCGCCACCGGTATCTGTGGGTCGACCTCCGCGACCCGCGAAGCGCAGCGATAAGTCCGCTGTCCCACCACCCAAAGCAGGAGCCACCGAGGGGCCGATCGCTGCCCCGGCGATCGGCAATCCAGTGAGCATGGTGACGTCCTGCAGCGTCACCGTCATCTCCCCGAAAGGCAGGTGAAAAGTGTGCGTCTCCGGCCTCCAGCGGTCGACCAAACACGCTAACAGCGAGTGGTCGAACGGGAAACGCCGCGACCGCTGCAGGTCGTCACCCTGCGCCTGGGGGTCGTGCTCAGCGGGGTCGGCAGCTGAACCCTCCACCATGCGGACAAGCGGAAGCAGCCCGGCACGTGCCAGCCTAGCGAGGAACAACATAGTTTAATCAATTGAATGTAATGAACACATTGTACAAACAATGGAACATGTACAAGTACTGCAACTAACCTGGTGTGGAAGCGAGGGTCAACACACCATGCCTTATTAGGCACACGAATCCGCAGTAAGGCCAACTTGTCATTCCCCTCTGTCGTGTGGATGTGCGCACAGTGCCGCGCATCCAAGACAGGGTCCAGGAGTGAGTCGACCTGATCCATCCCTGCACATAGAAATGTTTCAACATAAATCATACTACACAACGTACGGCAAGCACGACATATATGATTAAAAGTACACAACGTATAATAATAAAAGACATGAGGGTTGAACATAAATAAAGGTACACAACATGTGAGAAACACAACATATTTGAATAAAAGACACAACATATATGAATAAAAGACAACCAATCGCGTCAATATTACAATACATATATGTATAAAAGACATAAGGGGTGAACATAAATAAAAGTACACAACATGTGAGAGACACAACATATATGAATAAAAGACACCCCATCGCGTCAATATTACAATAAAAGACATCCAACGTGCATATAATAACATATTTCGATACATAGCCACCACCACTTTCATAACCTACACCCTACGTGCACTGCTTTGCCTTGTGGCCATACTCGCACTTTTCAGACACCTCCTAAGAGGGCCACCCACTTCAGATTCATCCATGTCGCTATGAATGCGCCTAGTCTGTGGGATCGACTGCATCGCCCTTCCGCACACCTCCGCAAGGTTGGATCCGGCAAACATATGCCCTCATCTCTCGTTGTCGCGGTGAAATCACCGTGTGCACGAAAACCACGAAACTCACCCGACCAGATATGGACAACATGATCCTTCAAGTAGAAAGGGGACATGTATTGCGACGTGTTCATCCCAATTTGCCCACAAGCAGCCATCACGTGTGAGCAAGGAATATGGAGAAGTTTTGGCTTATTGCAGCTGCATTCACACCATCCAGATGCCCCTTGGCCTAGATTAACCTCGTGCGTAATAACCGCTGTGTCCGTTCCCAATCCTATTTTGCACCGAAGAGTCACCTCGAAGCGGTATTCAGTGACCCCGTAGCTACGCACCATATGCTGCTGAGCTTTCATGGTTCGTTCCTCCATGTAGGTCATCATCCGCGAACAATACGGCGTTTGCAATGTCGAGGCATGAAGTACCGCTTCCGCATGTCTTTTTTGGTAGTAGCTAACGATGCCGTGCAACATGCCTTCAAGGATGGCCACAAGCGGAAGCGGACGGAGGCCTCGGATGACCCAATTGTAAACCTCGGCTATGTTCGTTGTCATCACGCCAAACCTGTTCAACGCAAAACAGTTTAGAACAACAGGCCAAATTGTTTAGCGCTGTTTTGATATTTTAATCTACCATACTAACCTGGCGCCTCCGGTGTCATGGAGCAATGCCCACTTCTCTAGAGGCTCAGCCTCTATCCAGTGCGAGAAACACCTAATGTTCCTTGACGTTCGTCTCCTCATATTAGGAGGATCGAGCTCCCCAAGGGGTGTTAGCCTTTTGGGTGGACATTCATTCGGCGTAGGTGGTTGCTTCTTCATCTCTTCGATATGCGCACTGGTGTGCTTATCCAACTCGGCAAATAGCGCGTTGAACTTACGTGCCTGATTCTGCTTGCATAACCTCTTAAACAGATTCATCAGTTTCTTGCTTTTGAACTGCCTGAAGAAATTGGCACCCAAATGTCTCATGCACCACCTGTTCTGCAGGTCAGGCCATGAAAATGGTTCATCTCGGTCCTCCTGTAGAGTCTTAATTGCCGAGAGGATACCTTTGTGACGATCATGAATGATGCACATGCTGGGCCGATCACCAACTACCCCCACCTTCAGATGTCCTAAAACCACAATACCTATCCCGATTCTCACCCTCAACAAAAGCAAAGGCCAATGGAAGTATGTGGTTGTTCGCATCAATTGCAATGGTCGTTAGAATCTGCCCCTTGTATTTTCCAATCAAAAATGTGCCATCAACACAAAGCAATGGACGACAAGACTGAATGACGCAATGCAAGGCCCCAATGAAAAGAAAGCACGACGAAATGTACAGATCCCATTTGCATCTGCCGCTTTCTTTGAAAGCGGTGTATGTGCCAGATTGGTTTGTTTCAAGATATCAAGCACACGAGGTAGGTTGCAATACGATGCCTCGTATGTGCCAAACCTCTTCTCTAATGCTTTCGCCAGACGCCAGGCCATGGAGTAGCTTATCTGATACTTAAATGTTCGTAACATTGCTTTCTGAATATACGAACACTCGATATCCCGCTTCTCAATGATTTCATTAAACATCACGCTGGCTATTACAGCCGCATTCAAGTTACGGTGTTTGACAAGAACATTTTCTAGTCTGCATGTGTGCTCGTCCACTCCTGATGCAATCCAATACATCTCAAACTTCGGCTTGTAGGCATGTACTCGAAATTCACAATCATCGATTACGCACTTCACTGTGTACTTATCTGGGCTAGACAGGACAACCCGAAACTCTCTTTGCAGCGATAGTGCCCACAAGCTCACTGCCAACTTCAATTCAGAATTGTTCGGTAACATTTGATTCAACCGAATGGCACCAGTACCATACTCACAATGCGAATCATGGCCCCACAAAGCTTCCATACCAGCTTTGTTCTCGCTGCTCCATTCATCGATGGGTACCTCCGCTGAGCCAAGATTACCATGCATTTCATCATCTTCCTCTCGTTCGTCATCTTCGCCGATGGTATCGACAGGGTCCAACATTTCGGCTTCCTCTTCTGTCGCCATGCGGTCCACCCAATCCAATTGATCCACAAGTTGATCGATATCCTCCCCTTCATCAGCCCGACCTTCTGCGCTTGCTGCATCCATGTGATCATCCCCCGCTGCTGCCTCAACCGACACCGCTGGTTGAACTTGTTCAGCTGTAGCCGATGTGCTGCTCTCGCTCACACCAGTAGTACTCACCTCTTCCCTAGGGCAAGCTTGCACCAGCATCACACATTCGAGGCTAGATACCTTGCACCATCTTAACCATTTCTGCCACAACTGTGTTCGATCTACTGTCTTCAACTCCCACACAGCCGGGTCACCCTTTCTACGCGTGTATACGATTTGGATGATAACAGAATAAACACGTGGATGCAGGGAAAAAAATTGGGTCAACCAAAGTTTTATATCACGAATGCTAACAGTATCGGGGGACAAGTGCTCGGCCATGGTGACCGCAAAGCAGCTTAAATCCACTCCATTCTGCCCATTTTTTACTTCACCATCGCCATAATATACCCTGAATTTCACTGGTTCCGACATCACTGCGACGACATAGACATAGACATAATTAATTTTTCCTTCCCTACTTCAAATGGAATATCAGAACCGTAATTTCAACCACGCTAATTAACTACCGCGCTATCGATACTTTATTCTTATAATATTATAGCGCATGTGTAATATGTCTATTTGCTAAATGTTCGAAAAAATCGGCCGATTAGCCGATTAACTGGCCGATTGCCTTGTGTTCGAAAACCTAAAGATTCCATTTTTTATGTTTACGGTGATAAACCGTGGCCGACCGATCGATAAAACGGGATTAATCACTTTTTCAATATTTTACTAATTACATCGATATATTGCCCTTGCGGACCTACCGACTAATGATTGACCGATTGCACTACTCTATATCGCTACTCTAAATTGCACTGATCTAGATCGCTACTATAGATTGCACTAATCTAGATCGCTACTCTAGATTGCACTACTCTATATCGCTACTCTAGATTGCACTACTCTATATCGCTACTCTAAATTGCACTACTCGAAATTAAAAAACACGAAATTAAACGAAATTGCGATGCGAGGTTACCTCCTTCTCTTCTTCTTCTTCTTCTTCTTCTTCTTCTTCTTCTTCTCCTCTTCTTCTTCTTCTCCTCCTCCTCCTCTTCTTCTCCTTTTCCTCTCTCTCCCTCTCTCCTTCCCTTTCTCTCTCTCCCTCTCTTCCGGCCAGCGGCGCGCGCTCCCCTCCCTTTTCTTCTCTGTTTCGGCGGCCGAAGGAACAGATCGATCGATTGATCGATCTGGCCAATTTTACCGAGCTATTTTCGCCACACCGTGCGGCGACAACCTATTTTCGCCGTACGGTTTGGCGAAAACTGGGTATTCGCCACACCGTTTGGCGAAAACTGAGTGTTCGCCACACCGTGTGGCGAAAATACCCTTGATTCCCGTGCAGCCGGTTAATAGCGCAATTAACCTATTTTCACCGAACCGTGTGGCGAAAATAGGGTGTTCGCCACACGGTTCGGCGAAAATAGGGTATTCGCCGTACAGTTTGGCGACAGCATATTATTTTTGCAAATTTTTTATTCCGTATATTAAAAACGCATTTCAGTTTAAAAAAAGTATTATTTTAAAAAAATTCTACATTTGCCATCATGCCTCAATTCGCATTGTCACGCAACGTCAGGGCCCGCAGATTCTCGAGCTCCGCGATAGCTGGCTATAGAACTTAACCAGCTATTATCAACAAGCTTCTCTTGACCTTGACATAATTTATATAAAATTATTTTATTTATCATTTAAGTTTTTATTTTAAATTCAAGCTAACCAATAACTATCAAGCCGGATTTCATTAACATTTTTTTTGATCGAAACAGACTCATTTCAAATTTGAACTTGTTGAGAACTATAATCAAATTAATTTTGAAGTTTTCAAATTCGAGCTAACGAACAACTATCGAGCCAAATCTCATGAACATTTTTTTGATCGGAATGGACTCATTTCAATTTTAAACTTATTAAGAACTATAATAGAAACAATTTTGATTCAAACCCTAACAAGTTTTTATTTTGCCAACCCTATCGGCGAATGTGCGAAGGCACGTGGCTTCCGTAGCTCAACTCTGACACAACTGGTACATCAAGGTCCTAGGCCCTGGGTAGGTAGGACAAGGGTTCACAATATCAGCGAAAATCGCTAAAGAATAACTGTTTTTAGGTTTATCGAAGGGGTACGATATCAAAAAATGGTAGGTAAACCGGTTAAATTAAAAAAAATCATAAAAATTTTATGGGACATAAATATTGCAATAATCAGTGAAAATCAAGAGAAAATCGCTCAAAAAAATCGGTTTAGAGAAACATTCAACTGGCTGGTGAAATATCGGAAGAAAATCGGTCAAAATTGAGAGAAAATCGCTCAAAAAACCGGCTTTAAGAAACATTCAACTGACCGGTGAAAATCATGACAAAATTGATCAAAATCGGTAGATTTTTATTTTTCAAAATTTTGGATTTCAAAACCATGCGATTTCTAACGATTTTTGAGCGATTTTTCTTATAATAAAAAAATCATGCGATTTTGAAGAAAAAATAAGTTGAATCCTGGGTAGGACAATGCATAGTGCCTTCAAGGCCGGCTTGCAGTTTGGAATGAAGGAAAGAGAAGTCAAGTGAGTTTAAATGCAGTTTTTTTTCTTCTCTTCCGTTGTGTAAGGCAGAAATGTAGCTGTCGAGGAGTCACAGAAATCAACCAGCAGCATGTGGTTGTTCCGTCACTAGTGTCTTCTACTACATGAACGGTCGCAATCCTCTCCGTCACTAGTGTCTTCTACTGCATGAACGGTCGCAATCCTCATGGTATGATTGTGCTTGTACAAATCTACAATTGACCGTCCAATCAAAAAAATATCAACGTTAAGATATAGTGCATGCATTTTCCCGTGCTCAACCTGTATGTAAGAGTTTGAGCTTTCCAGGCTTAGTTACAGTAACAATTTATATTCAACTATTAAGAGCAAACGAAAAACGAAGGTATGTTCCGTTCAAAAAAAAAGTACGTGATGGTATAGAGTAGTAGAAATACTTCTAGTAAATCAACAGTTAGATCTAATTTGTACTACCCACCACTGTATACTACTAGAATAATGCACTGTAAAATTTCTCATAGAGGGAATGTTTGTAGACAGGGAAAAGGGACAAGTGGATAGCTCTATTTATTTTGTTTTCATTTTGTTAAGAAAACTGATACTTTGCTACCCAAAAGTCAAGAAATGATAAATACGGGCCTCACCTGGACCAAACGTCTACAGAATTATACCAAGGTCACATGGATTGCTTTAGGTTATCTACGCATAATGCCATCTTCGATGATGTTTCTGTTGAGAAATTAGACATTTTCCAGATTAAATTCTGAATATAAATCATGAACAGCATCACAGAAATTAACATGCATTTCTCTAACATACTAGACAACACGAACATCATGATCATCTTGATAAACATGATTAATCACGAGGTTAGGGTAGATCGAACGTACTGAGCAGAAGAAGATGCAGATGTCACGGCTGGTGCAGTCGCGACGTTGACGTGGACGACGTTGTTGGTGGCACATCGCAGAAGCCGCTGACTGCGGCGCCTAGCAGTAGGAACTGGAAGACGACCCGTGGTGAAGATCTTGAGCAGTCAATCTGCCTCTACAGTGGCTGTATCTAAAGCAGTGAGCTCTGCCTCCATGGTTGACCTTGTCAAAATGGTCTGTTTGCAAGACCTCGATGACACTGCACCGCCACCAATGGTAAACACATCCACTGGTAGCATAGAGCTCATCAACATCAGAAATCCAGTTCGAGTCACTATATCCCTCAAGCACTGCAGGGTACCCTGAATAGTGAATCTCATAACTCATAGTACCTTTCAAATAGCGCATTACCCTTTCAAGTGCATGCTAATGATCAGAACACGGGTTTGACATGAACCTACTCAATTTGCTCACAGCAAATGATATATCAGGTCTTGTTGCACCAGCAAGATACATGAGTGAACCGATAATATGAGAATATTTTAATTGGTTTAAGCCAATTTTCTTATTCTTTCTCAGTGTCACACTGGGATCATAAGGAGTGGGAGAGGGCTTGCTGTCTATAAAGCCAAACCGGCTCAAGACCTTCTCCACATAGTGACTTTCATCCTTAATAAGCTTGATGTTCAGAATTACATCAGCTTCTTCCAGATCTTTCATATCAAATTTCTCTGATAGGAAAGACTTGACCTCATTGATGACATCAATATTTGTGCCAATGATCAGTATATCGTCCACATAAAGGCACAATATAACTCCTTCACCCCCACCATAGCGATAGTATACACATCTATCAACCTCATTAATGGCAAAGCTCGCAGACGTCAAAGTGGTGTCGAACTTCTCATGCCATTGCTTAGGTGCTTGTTTCAAGCCATATAAAGATTTCAATAATTTACACACCTTGCTCTCTTGACCCTTTACTACAAACCCATCAGGCTGTTCCATGCAAATTTCCTCATCTAACTCTCCATTAAGGAAAGCTGTCTTCACGTCCATCTGATGAACAAGAAGACTATATGAGGCAGCAAAGGAAAGTAATACTCGAATGGTGGTCATTCTAGCAACAGGTGAATAAGTATCAAAGAAATCTTCGCCTTCCTTTTGGGTGTAACCCTTAGCCACAAGCCGAGCCTTGTACTTCTCAATAGTACCATCAGGCCTAAGTTTCTTCTTGAACACCCACTTACAACCCACATGTTTACAACCATAGGGCCATTCAGTTACCTCCCAAGTCCCATTGGTGAGAATCAAGTCCATCTCATTCTGAACAGCTTCCTTCCAATTATCTGCATCTGGAGACGCATATGCCTCTGCAATGGACGTGGGAGTATCATCCATGAGGTACACAATGAAATCATTGCCAAAGGATTTTTCAATCCTCTGTCTCTTGCTCTTTCTAAGAGCTTCATTGTCATCCTCCTCTGGGACTTTCTCAGGTGGTTGCTCAGAAGACTCAATAGGTATAATAGTTTCAGGAATTATCTCAGAAGAAAATCTAGAAGTGCTATGAATATCTTTCATCGGAAACATATTCTCAAAAAATGTAGCATCGCGAGACTCCATAATAGTATCAACATACATATCAGGCACATCAGATTTAACTACTAAAAATCTATAAGCGATGCTCTGCTAAGCATATCCCAGAAAGACACAATCCACTGTCTTAGGCCCGAGCTTACGCTTTTTGTTAATCGGTACATTGACTTTCGCCAAGCATCCCCACGTGTGCAAGTAAGAAAGCGACGGTTTTCTCCCAACCCACGTCTCGTAAGGGGTATTCTCCATGTTTTTGTTAAGAACTCTATTCAGGACATGACATGAAGTCAACACAGCTTCCCCCCACCATGCCTTAGATAAACCAGCCGTGTCTAACATGGCGTTCACCAAGTCAGTCAGCGTGCGGTTTTTCCTCTCAGCAATCCCGTTTGATTCGGGTGAGTAGGGAGGTGTCTCCTCATGATCGAATAATACCATGTTCCGCACAGAAATCATCAAAGATTTTGGAAAAATATTCGCCACTACGATCCGACCTAAGGCGTTTGATCTTTCTCTCTAGTTGATTTTCAACTTCAGCTTTATAGATTTTAAAGTAGTGTAGCGTCTCATCCTTAGCTTTCAACAAGTAAACATAGCAAAATCTAGTTGCGTCATCAATCAATATCATGAAGTATCTCTTTCCACCCTTTGTCAACACACCATTCATCTCGCACAGATCAGAATATATGAGTTCTAGAGGTGCCAAGTTCCTCTCCTCAGCCACCTTGTGAGGCTTCCGAGGTTGCTTCGATTGCACACAACTATAGCACTTAGAACCTTTGGCAATAGTGAAATTCCGAATTAAACTTATGCTGGAATGCCGATTCATAAGACCAAAATTAATGTGGCATAAACGAGAGTGCCA
The DNA here is from genome assembly GCA_036346355.1 of Rhipidocladum racemiflorum. Taxonomy (NCBI): domain Eukaryota; kingdom Viridiplantae; phylum Streptophyta; class Magnoliopsida; order Poales; family Poaceae; genus Rhipidocladum; species Rhipidocladum racemiflorum. The sequence continues at coordinate 33,863,325 of CM070580.1, read as the reverse complement.
AATACTCGCATCATCATTAACACTACCACAAATATGGTTCACAGACTTATTACTAAAATCTGAAAGGGAAAAGCGGAACAAGCCTCCGCACTCATAGCCTTTAACAATAAATAGTCCATGCTTCGACACAACTATTTTATTGGACTCTAACACTACCTTAAACTCATCTCTGCATAGAAGGGAGCCACTAACGAGATTCTTGTTCATAGAAGGGACATGCTGCACGTTTTTAGCTGCACGATCTTTCCCAAAGTAAACTTCAGATCCACTGTGCTAGTGCCATGAGCAGAAGCATGTGACCCATTCCCCATTAGGACGGAGGAATCCCGAGTGACCTGATAAGAAGAGAACATATCCACCAACTGGAAGACTGAAATACTGATAACACAGAAGATAAATTACCATACCCTCCATCTCCAGTGTTGCTAGTGGTCACCGTGTTGACAGCCTTGGACGCCTGTCCATTGTTGGCCTTTTTCCCTCGACGGTCTGCACGATCTGGGCAGTCCTTGGAAAAATGCCCGACTTCACCACATGCGAAGCAGGGCATATCAGCCTTGTTCATCATCTTCTTCTTGAAGTTGGTAATCTTATTAGGCTTGTTCTTCCCTTTGTTCTTGTCGTAATTCTTCTGAACCATATTGGCGCTGGACTGTCCCTCTACTCCCTTACCACTGAAGTCCTTAGCCCGAGCCTTCTATTCAACATCAAGAGACGCTATCAGATTTTCGACTGATATCTTTGTCCTCTTATGTTTTAGAGTAGTGCCGAAACTCCTCCACGAGGGAGGCAGTTTTGCAATGATGCAGCCGGCCACAAAAGGATCAGGTAAGACACATTCTAAGAGTTCGAGTTCCTTGACAATGCATTGTATCGCATGGGCTTGCTCTACAACAGAGCGATTATCAGCCATCTTATAGTTATGAAAGTTTTCCATGACATACAGTTCACTGCCCGCTTCCAATGCACCGAACTTGGCGTTCAGTGTATCCCACAGCACTTTCGCATCTGTTATGTGCATGTACACATCACACAGACGGTCAGCAAGAACGCTGAGAATGCATCCCACGAAGATAGTATTAGCATCCATGAAACTTTTCTGCTGTTCATCAGAGAGATCACCTTCAGGCTTGCCTTTACTAACCCAGAATGCATTCATAGCCGTAATCCAGAGCGTGACCTTAACTTGCCACCTCTTAAAGTACACACCAGAGAATTTAATCTCCAGCCTTAGTGCGTCGGCAAAACCAGCCATTGTTAATCCAGGAAGTTATCTACAACAAGGTTTTTGGATTGTTGAGAAATTAGACAGTTTCCAGATTAAATTCCGAATATAAATCATGAATAGCATCACAGAAACTAGCATGTATTTCTCTAACATACTAGACAGCACGAACATCATTATCATCTTAATAAACATGATTAACCACGAGATTAGGGCAGATCAAACGTACTGAGCAGAAGAAGATGCAGATGTCGCAGCTGGTGCAGTCGCGACGTTGACGTGGACGACGTTGTTGGTGGCACGTCGCAGAAGCCACTGACTGCGGCGCCTAGCAGCAGGAACTGGAAGACAACCCGTGGTGTAGATCTTGAGCAGTCGCGCGGAGCGCTTCCCAAAAACCTTATTCGCCCTCTCCCGGTGCAGGATCTCGAAGGCGAAGGGTTTCAGAGACCTACTCTCCCGATCGCAGATGCACGCCGGCGCTCGGGATGGAGGAGGCTACGGTGGACGTGTTCTGGCGCCGGTCGATAGGTCATTTATATAGAGAGCCGCACGATCTCATGTCGCGATCACGATCCGCACGATCTCGTGTCACAATCACGATCTCAAACCGTATCGGACTCAAGAATCTAACTTAAAGGCCAAGTCGCCAAAAAATAATATAGCAAATGGATGCCGCGCCTCCGCAAGGTCAGGGACCGGATTTTGGCGGACCATTCACGCAGGTGCCGCACGATCGCGCCCATTGCCCCGGCCCGGCGAGGCGAGTGAGCGTGCGCGTGTGGATTCCTTTCTTCTCTCCCCACACCCATGATTTGGTGGGAGAGGAGAACCTCCACTTTTAAGTAGGTGTTCCTCCCCTTCCACTAGCAATATGGGACTAAAGAATTCTACCATCCTAATGCTTCCACATGGGCCTTTGAGATTTTCTCTAGGAATTAGTTGATCTGGACCAAGCCCATTCTATTCCAACAGTTTCAGTCTCTGAGAAACAGTACATTGATGTTTTATAATTTTTCAACCTTTCTCCTTGCAGTGGAAATCAGTAAATTTGCATTTGACTCTACTCCTGGCGATCAATATATGGTCAAAGCAATCACCATTCACAATGCACAGTTTGCCATTGACACATGACCTAACTTCGTCCAATATAGCGGCAAGTTAATACTAAGACATCATGTTATAAATTCTTAATAGACAGCATTCCTAGAAAGTAAACATTCAAGGGCAAAACCTCTTTCCTGCTGATTTAAAATTTAAATCTCTAACGTGACAGGTGACAACTAGAGCAGTATGATACTGCATGTCAAATTCTGGTTGTGCTACAAAATTAATGAAACTACGAACTCTCACAGGTCATCTTCAATTCAGCGCTTACTTGTGAACCCCAACGTGAACCGTTGGATGCAAAGTGTACCACTAGATCGAGACTCATTTTGGCCCGAAATCCACTCAGCACATTTTACAATTGACCCCCCACCAGTCATCTGTACATTTGCATTAACCACCCTCCACCATCCTCCTCTCTCCCAATTTTCATCCAAATGCGCGCACCACAATTCATGTTTATGTTCATTAAGAAAACATTGCATTTCGGATTTCGTCTCCAATAAAATGCAAGGAAAATTACCTTCAAGAAACAGCAATAAAATTGCATTTTAGGATTTCACCTTCAAGAATTTACATTTTAGGAGTTTGTCTCCAAGAAAATGCAAGCAAAAATTACAAGAAGATCCAGCTTTCATTTTCGAATTTCATATTCAAGATTTTTGACTTAAAAGAAATTGCATGAACCAAGAGTTTTTTGGATGTTGGTTTTCGGATTCATCCCCTGTTACACATTTTCGGATCCAATAAATTGCACAAACATTTTAATTCAAGCATGAACCAAGAACATGTTCATTCAAGCAACAGCAATAACATTTTGATTCAAACGATATTTTGAGTTTCATTTTTTGTTCGGAGGGAGGTTTTTCGGTTCATGTTTTCGGTAACATTTTTGGATCTGAGGAAAATGGGAGGGAAACACAGAGGGTTCTTTATCATGTTCATCATCCAAGTCAAGAAATAAATTTTGGTACAAGAAATTCAAAAATTATCTTACCAAAAGGAATGATCCAAGCATATTTTGATTGAATTCATATTCAAGAACCAAGTTCTTGTCATACGGAATTGACCCCGCTAGTGTGAGAATAGATATAACCTGTTGATTAATAATAGTCAGCATCAACAGTGGAACCTAAACAAAAAAATAGCAGCGCTATACCTAGTAACACTACAATCATAAAGATTAGTAAGCTCTTTTCTTTTTTTGACAGGGAAACAATAGAGAACTCTGCTGGGATTAGCAGGCTCTATTTTTGCTAAACCCTTAAGAAAACATGTCTACTTACTCGAAAAGTAACAAAGGTATGCAAATGTGAGTTGTGAATTTTTTGTAGCTTGCAAATTTTCCTGGTTCTGATGATATCAAAAAGTTGCTTCCCAATCATCATATAATAAAACCAGCTGGTGAAGCTATTAATACAAAGGATGAAACTACAATTTTGGACCACGTTGTGCACATTATATTTAGTTAAAACTTGTATGTCAATATGTCATCCTCATTTAAAAATATGAAAATACCCAAAGCATATAAGATTATGAAAATTTTTCACTAACGCTAACATTGCCCTTTAGAGGCCGTTATAGGACAATTTAAAGGTACTATCAATCAAAGTACACATTATTCTGTGTCATGACTCCTCCTGTGCTCCTAGTGTTTAATTTAAACTGTTGATCACTGCTGCATATACAAAGAATTATTCACCAAATGGTAAATAACAGCTAATTTGATTAAATCTGGAGGTTCCAATCTGACAATGAATGCATATTATGAAGCTTATAAAAGCACGAAAGAAAATAACAATACCTGAAAATCCTGGCCAAACACAAGCATAACATAAGCGAAGTTGCACGGCAAAATAAAATGGTCGAATTATTTTTGTTCCAATAAGTAAAAGGGCAAAATTAAGTTCATGGGTTACTTTATCCTAATTACACATGAGTTTTGTGTACAAAAAGATACATGTGTTGTTTGTAGTAACCATACATATTTCCTTTCACAATGAAAAAAGAACATTCATTTATATATATTTTTAGAAGCTATGAATATCAACATCTGATTAAATCTAAGGAGCACAAATAGAAAGAGTAAGCTTCTTTCGGCAACTTGGGACATGGGGGAGCCTGTTTGCTGACAAGCCAAAAAAAAAATCCCAAACTTCTCAAGAAGCATACATAATACATATCAAGAAAGCTAAGTTGTTTGTGCACGTGATAACTTTGTCACATGATTCTTAGGATAGTATTTGTTCAAATATCCGTTCATGTTGGAAGAATCACATCGCATGACAGGAAGGTTTACGTCTCACCAATGCAGAAGACAATTAAAAGTAAGCTATGTTTCATGTTTGCTCTGACTTCAAGTTGGTCATAGGAGTAGCAACCGAACACGAGTGAGGGAATGGACATCGGCCGTTTAACGGGTTCTTGTCCATGAGAGTGAAAATAACACGGAGGGTTTATACAGGTTCGGGGATCCGAGAGGACCGCTCTACTACTGTCGGCGAGTATGGCCCCGAGGGCTCGCCAGTTTACATGTACTATACCTTTGCTCAAGAGAGTTCTAGTTACAAATGAGAGATACATAGGATATTTATAGGCTCTAGGGCTTGTACAAATGACCAAAATACCCCTCATGAGCATAGCTAGTTTATGAGTACAAGTGAGGGGTAATATTGTCTTTGCCAAACTGTAATTCTTTGACCTACGTGTTGTAGAGTGGATCGCCAGTTAGGTATTCTTCAACACTAGCCCCTGCCCCTTGGCGCTAAGAAAAACGTCCATAGATGTAGTACTAAACCGTCACGCGTGTTTGCGAAGGTTGTGAAAGAAGTGCCGAGCTCAAGGAGAACTTGGCCAAAATTTTGGTGTGCAAGCCATGGTAAAAAGGAGGACTTGGCCAAATTTTGGTGTCGGTAAAAACCCCGTGCACAGCTTGGACCAGTCGTTGCCCTTCTCGGCCTGCATGCCGCCTCTTCTCTAGCTATGTGGGATTTGGGCCGCCCCAGCTCGCCGTAGGCCTACGGGCCCATAACCTATTCGGCCTAGGTAAAAAAAGGGGTGGCATTAGGTCGTCCTCCTGGGCCCTGGCTTCCTTCGCCTCTTTTGCCTGCCCGGGCCAGGTGAAGCCGCTACCCGAGCCAAGCGTCGCTCCTGCTGCCCTGCCGACCAGCCCTCATTGGCTCATTCCCTCAAGAAGATATAAATCCCTTCTTCGTCGGACAAGGGAGAGCTGCTCAGGGAGTCGGCCTCGAGGTGTCCTGGAACCTTTGGCGTGTGCCGCAGAGCGCAGGGCGTGAGGTGGTCCGGCGCTTGTGCTGCAGGGCGTTGGGCACTCCTTGCTCGTGCACGGGCCAAGGGACGCGAGAGCAGAGCGACCTCCGCAGGGGCGCAGGCGTGGAGCACCAGCCAAGCTGCGCGGGCGCAGGGCGCGGAGGAGCATGGCGCCGCGCAGGGCGTTCCTCTCCCGGGCGCTGGGCCAAGGGGACGCGGGCGCAGGGTGCCCTCTCACGGGCGGTTGGCCACGGGAACGTAGGCGCTCTAACGTAGGCGCAGAGCGCCTCTCGTGTGAGCGCATGGTCCATAGTATTGAGTTGCATGCACCAGTCAGTTCATCCAAAAGCTTAAGCTGATGAGGAAAGACGGGCAATTCACTTCTACTTCAACACTCCCCCTCACGTGTTGGCTTCCTCAGGCCTAAGATGTGGAATAGAAGTGGGCTGCAATTTTTTTTTTTAATTGCACCAACCGGGTCTTGAACTCGAGACCTCTTGGCTCTGATACCATATTGAGTTGCATGCATCAGCCAGTTCACCCAAAAGCTTAAGCTGATGAGGAAATACGAGCAATTCACTTCTACTTCAACACATAGATCGCGGGCGCCGGGCGCCCTCTCGCAATTGTAGGAGTTGGCTCCGTGAGGCATGCTGGGCGCACGGGGGCAAGGCAGGGTTCAAATTTTCGCCGAAAATTCGTGAGATCTAGACGAAAACTTAGTTTTCGGATGTGGACGAAATAATAAATCCCGGGTAAATTTATTTTTTTAAAATGCTACAGTAGCCTCTATAATCTCGCCAAAATTTCGACTATACTAGGTGAAATTTCGGTATTTTTGTCGAGATGTATATATATTTTGATCGAATAGCAAGATGTAGAACCGGACAGGGGCGGAGGCAGTTGTTGCTACCCGGTGTCACAGGACACCGGGTAAAAAAAAATAGTGTATGTTAGTTTATATATAAAAAAATTATTGTATGTTAGTCTATATATATATAGTATATGTGAACCCCCTTGATCTAAATCTTGTGACACCGGGAGGCAAATAACAAGCAAAAGGTAAAACAGAAATCCTAGAAAACGGTATAGCGTTTTCTAGCTTTCCAACGGTACAGCAACCACCTCGTCTATGGGCCGCAACCAGCCGACTCCACCGCCGCACTACCCCTCGTGGTCCAACCACCTCGCACACGCCGCTCCACCAGTGGTGCCCAGGTCCAGGTGCCCTTGAGAAATTTTCAGGAGAATGATCAGTGCTTGACTTGTGTCCTGCGATTCCAGGGTACTAAAGCGTGGTACGTGTGTTATTCTTTGGTCTTCAAACTAGTAAGGAGGAAACCTAATTAAAGCATGGTAAGTTACGCTTTAGTCTTGAAACAAGCTAGTACGTGGTCGTATATAAGTTTCATGAATTTTTCTAGTGTTTCATGAATTTTCCTAGTGTTTCATGAAACTTAACACCGAAACTCATGAAACTTATCAACGAAACTCGTGAAACATTATAATGAAATATCATGAAACTTATCCGTGAAACCTAATGAAACTTATCCGTGGAATATCATGAAACTTATCAGTGAAACCTAATGAAACTTGTCCGTGAAATATCATAGAACTTATCCGTGAAACCTAATGAAACTTGTCCGTAAAACCTAATGAAATATCATGAAACTTATACATGAAACCTAATGAAATTTATCTGCGAAACATCATGAAACTTATCCGTGGAATCTAATGAAACTTATCCATGAAACTTATACATGGAATATCATGAAATTTATCCATAAAACCTAATGAAACTTATTCGTGAAATATAATAAAACTTATCCATGAAACTTATTTGTAAAACCTATTTACATGTGAGACATCATAAAACTTATGAAACCTACAAAATATGAATGAACACACTTAATACCTAATGAAACATACTATACCGTTGGAATCACTTCCAACGGTATAGCGTGCGATAGCACTACTCAAGGTAAAAATAATAAGTTGTTATCACATATATAATGAAGTGGTGAACCCCGAAATTTTTTCCCTAGTTCCGCCCTTGGAACCGGATTTGGCCGGATTTTTTCCTTAGAGCATTGTAATTATCTTAGTGAGGAATACATGCAAAAATAGAAGAAAAAAAATACATGAAATGTTGCTCTGTTTCTTCGACTAACTTCCTGATTAGCTCTATGAACTAAAGGCCTTTATTTTCTAACCAATGGTCACTACTTGTAGCTTTTGCATGTGATGTCCTAGGCTCCTGGCAGGGAATAAAGGCATTTGCTTTTGAGTCACAGCCTTAGAGGGTGAACATTCAACATTCCAAAGTTGAGGCTCACAGTAACATTTCCTTCTCCATCGCGTCCGACCAGGCTCCGGCCAAATCCGGCCCTCCCCTTCCAAATCTGGCGACAGTAAGTGATTATCTCTGCTCATTCTTGCGAGATCTCGGTTCAAATTTGCGAAATCTCGGTTAGTTACTTTGAAGCTCATGGTTTACTTCAGAAATCTCGGTTAGTTTCTTCAGAAATCTCGGCTCATTCATGTTTTACTACATGGTTTACTTTAAAGCTCATTACTTTACTATGAAGCTCATTACATGGTTTACTTTGAAGCTCATTGTTTACATGGTTTCTTCGGAAATCTTGCTTTACATGGGTTACTTTGAGGCTCATTGTTTTGCTATGAAGCTCTCTGTCCACATTACTTTACTATGAAGCTCATTGTTTTACAAAGCAAGAATAACTAGTTCATATGTAAGCAATTCATAGATGCAAGAACAAATTTTCTCCCATGGTAAGCAATTATCAAGAAAGTAGTGTCCAGCATTCCCCTTCCATGATTCCTAAAACCCAGCTAGTTCATCTACAAAGAGTATTTGTGTCACTTTTTATTTTGAAAAGCGCATTGAAGGAACTGCAAAAATATCAAATATACCTTCATGAAGGTTATGCAATATCGGTGTAGTGTCCACCTTCCCATATGAATTCAGATTCGTTATTCAGCTTCGTTGTTTTGTAAATTATGTCGTTCTTGTGAATAATAGGTGAGCTTCACGCATATAGCCTTGACCCATATTCTTATTTTGTGCAACTACAGAGTGTGGTGATGGCAGATCATATCGGTACCGTCTGGGAGCATGGAGAGCGCATTGGGCAGGGGTCTAAATGCAACTATTGTACTCATCGCATGAAGGGTGGTGGCACGACCCGTCTAAAGGAACACCTTGCTGGTCACTCCGGCGAGGTGAAGGCTTGCCCTAGTGTGCCTAAAACGGTTAGGCAAGCTATGTTGATGGACCTCCGCGGATGTCGTGAGAAGAAAAAGGAGAAGGAGGCACTGCGCCTCTATCAGGAGGAGGCTTGCGATGACTGGGCCACAGACTATCGTACCGAGCAGGAGCAGCTCAAGATGGCCATAAAGGCCTCGAAAGAAGAGGCTTACCTCAGGAACCAAGGTTTCACCGTAGGATCGGGGTCTAGGAGTGGAGCATCGAGGCCAAAGATCCAATCGACGATCAGTGGAATGTTTGGCAGGTCCAAATCAATGCGAGAAAGCCATTTCACCTTAGATGCTGACCTAGCTCGGAGTGGTATGTTGCAACAACCCCGTATTGACACTTTATTCAGACATGGGGTGAGACAGAAGCTTGGGAGGGCATGGTCGAAGTGGTTTCATGCAAATGCAATCCCAGGAAGGAAGGCTAAGTGTCCATACTTCACAGGTGCAGTTAAGCTGACGCAGGAGCTCGGCCCAGGGATTCGTGCACCACGGGGTCATGAGATCGATGGGAAGTATCTCGATAAGAATGAGAAGGAGATTATTCAGTACCTTCGGAAGTTCAAGTATGATTGGGCCATATTTGGTGTCACGGTCATGTGTGATGCTTGAACTGGTTCGACAATGTAGAGCATCATCAACTTCATGGTGTTCTGCAACGGTGTCATGTTTTTCCACAAGACCGTGAACGCGACAGGTATGCCATTTGGTGTGTCCATACTATAAGATTGTACATAATATATATAATAACTTGCTGCGTCTGCAGTGCACAGGCAAGATCCAGGACCATAAGTACTTGCTTAAGGAGATTATGACTGTGGTGTCGCAGGAAATAGGGGTCGAGCATGTGGTGCAGGTGGTTACTGACAACGCACTGAATTTCAAGAAAGCATGCCAGACGTTACGAGTGCAGTACCACACAATATCTGGCAACCGTGTGTGGCACATACGGTGAACCTCATGCTCAAAGAGGTGTCTGAGTTCCCAGAGATCAAAGGGGTCGTAGGAGCGGTGAAGAGGATTTGCCGCTTCTTCTACAACCATAAGAATCTGCATGCGCAGATGAGGGAGCACACACACGGGGAGTTGGTTAGACCAAATGCCACGCGATTTGGCACGACCTTCGTTTTCCTTAATAGTTTTATGGAAAAAAGGAGCAGTTTCAGCAGTGGATGACCGATAACGAGTGGGCAAGTAGCAAGTGGGCTGCAATGGAAGAGGGCAAGTTCGCGTATGACCACCTCGTCGATAGGGGTTGGTGGGACCTTTTGGAGTGGTGTGTTAGGGCCGTTCAACCAATGTACAAGTTATTGAGGTTCGCGGATCAAGAAAAGTTGCCAACGATTAGTGGACTCATGCTGCAATACGCGTTTGCCTCTAGTGAGTACAAGCAGCTTAGGCAAGAGGGAGGTGTCTAGTACAAACCGTTCATTAAAGTACTTGACAAGAGAATGACGAACATAAATGATGGAACATTCGTTAGTGCAGGTTCATGAAATACATACTTTTCATTTGGGTTGTTTAAGTTCTTTTCATTTTCGTTGTGATAACTCAAAAATATGTTGTCCATTGCAGCATCCGTCTTAGACCAACGGTCTCACTACGATTACAACATATGCAACACTCTCGAATTCATGGGGCATCTATCCACTGCCCAAGGCATTTTAGCCGATGATGACGCGGTGGAGGCTATTAGGGAAGCAGACATTTATCGGCTGAGGAGGGGGCGATTCGGCACGCAGCTAGCAGAGCACAACGCACGTGATCCCAGCATGTCGGCTGGTAAGTTAATCATTCTAGGTGGTGTTATTGTAGCCTGGTAAGTTAATCATTCCAACCTGTACGATCATACTGATGGAATGTGCTATTCTCTGTAGCACAATGGTGGATGGCATTTGGAAATGAGACGCCGACGTTGCAGAAGTACGCCATGAGGCTGGTGTCACAGTGTGCATCGTCTAGTGGATGCGAGCGAAATTGGAGCACGTTTGCCTTAGTGCACACGCAATTAAGGAACCGATTAAGTTACGCAAAGCTCCAGAAACTCGTGTTCGTCCATTACAATCGCTGAATTCGACTACGGGATTACAAATCGACCTGCAATGCAGTACAAAACATTGACCCGTTCGATTGCCTCATTGAGGATGCGATGCATTCCGGCAGGGACCCGATTGCAGATTGGTTTGACTCATCCATGTCTGGATCGGAACCTCTGCTTGACGAGGACACTGGGTACGACCCGCCCCTGCTGGCCAAATTTGTGGTTGACAGCATCCCGGAGACAGATCTAGAAAAGACCACAGGTAATGCGTAAATATATCTTGTTAAACTTGTTAGTCATGTACGCGCGGCATCTCAAAACTCACAACTTGCTATTTCGAACTGGCTGCAGGTGGGAAGAGCATCCCAAATTGGACTCAGTTCTCCATGGGCGGCACACACATAGGGAAGAGGAAGCATGGCACCGACAATGACTTGCTGGCTGGTGGTCTAAGTGGGTTTGAGAAGTTGTCGGCTAGTCCACGTGGTAAGGGAAAAGGACCATCTAGAAGTGATGATGAGCCAGATGTGCACAACAATGATGAAACAGAGACCCCCCCGAGGTTCCACACTACCAAAAGAGTGTCGATAGCAGCTCATCGTCAGACTCTGGAGGTGACGATGCTCGCTACTCCCTCTAACCCCGCTCACAACCACCAACACCTGGACGATCGCAGCAGGGGGGAACTACCCCGAGGAAGGGCTCACTGAGGCAGACCTATAGTATAGGGAAGGGAACGACCACTAGTGCGGGTGGACAGCAGGCAGGACAGCCTCAGGATGACATAGCCTCGTGGTATAGCAGCCATTGGGTCTTCCCCACAGAGCAACCTGGGTACCCCATGTTAGGGTACGGCTCGATGACCTACGGAGGTGATCAGGGTGTGTACGATCACCGCCAGAGTCACGACGGGTCGACCATGTCATCGTTGTTTGACTACACTGATCCCTACACGGAGCCGGATGCATGATAAATGCCTACCAGGTACTTGCATCATTCAGAGCAATTTGCGGCCTGGATCGCTCATTACGAACACTGGAAGTTCGTATGGCTACCACGGAACGTGACCTGGGAGGATTACAAGCAAGAGCACGAGAGGAAGTACAACGAGATCATTGTTGATAATGCAAAGGTAGAGGTTGCACCATACGCGTGCTACTACTCGTAGGTACATCAATGCATAGTTGTTGACAACATCATTTCACTCTTTCCACACTTCTTCATGCAAAAAATATTCATACTCCTTATTTAATTTTGCCTCTTGCAGGTCTCTGGTGGGTTGGGGCGTCATCCATGATCCATGCTACAAGCCTTCAACAGGTATTTGTCTCGCGTATGTATTTATGAAACAAATTGTGATGGATGGAACACTTGATGTTTGTGATGGATGGAATGCATGATGTTTGTGAATGTAATTTAAATGTTTATCATTTGTGATAAGATTATGTAATGCTCGTATTATGTTGCCTGGTTAAAGTGATCAAATAAAAAAATCATACGAAATGCTGCCGAAATTTGGTTGTGTACGGTATTTTATGTGCAAAAACTTAGTAAATTTCATTCAAATAGATAGGAATGTCACATAAATTCTTTCATGATTATTTTCAAAATTTCCCCCCTTTCTTTCTAGCCCCAGGATACCATTTTATAGTATTTTTCACTCTATTTTTTTTTACAAATTACTCAAGGTTTATCATTATCTACAAATTACATGGAAATATGTAATTATATGTCAAAAGCATACATAAAAAATTTCAAAAAAAAATAAACGAATTTTGCATACTTTTTTTCCCATTTTAATTTGGCCGAGATCTCGCCTATTTGAACCGAAATTTCGGTTATTGGACCGAAATCCCAGTAATTTCGGTTCAAAAAAAATCGGATTCAAATTTTGCCTTTTGAATTTCGTCTGAAATAACGAGATCTCGATGAAAAATTGGATTTCGGTCGTTGACAAGATTTGACCTAAAACGAAAATTTGAACCTTGGACCAAGGTCATGGCACTTTGGCACAATACTCTCTTTATCACATCCACGAACCAAACACTTTGGCACTTGCATACGCAGCCATGGGTTGTGTAGCTGCTTATGGTTTAACCAATCACAGCCCATGACTAAGTGTTGTCCATGCCCAACTGACAGTGTGGGGGCACCGGCAATGAGCAAAAGATACTTGCCGAGGGCACTGAATGCAGCCTACTGATGCTTTTCAATATATCCTTTCCAAATGAACATTCATGAGTCATGGACCTCATTTTTTCATCTCTCCCCACAGGTACCTCTCATGACACCTTGGTGAGCGAGGATTGAATACCCCATTTTATGATGAGGGGGAAGCCAACGAGCCAGTGGGCCTAGCTGGGATGGTGGATCCGGTGGGCGCTGACTTAAGAAGAGGTCGAGATCCTTGATGATGACTCAACCAAGGAGATCATCGTGGGGGTCGAGCCCTCGACCCTTACTAATGCGGAGAAGGCGGTGTTGGTGGCTTCTAGGAGCCGCCTAACTCCGAAGGATGTCTTGTGGCCAAGACTGGAGGAGTGCCCCAACCCTCCGCCGGGGTACATCGTTGCACTCAAAGCCTGGTTCGAGGTCAGCCTCAGGCTCCTATGCATTCATTCATCCAGACCATTGTGAGGCACTACACGGTAGAGCTCTTGCACCTCTCCCCCAACCTATTGGCGAGGGTGAGGGTGTTTTTGTGGATGTGCGAGATGACGATAGAGGGCAGGGGCATGAGGCCCACAATCACGACATTCGATCACTTCTTCCATCTTCGAAGGTAGAACGGGAAGTTTGGTCCTTGGGCTCATTGACCTAGACCACCCAGAACCAAGGTGAATATTCTGTGCACGCCACCAAGTACAACTGGAGCCGCCCTGGGAAGAAATGGTTCTATCTGAAGGTGGAGGGCTTCCTATACACTGGGGCAGCCAAGGATTACTCAAGATGACTACTCGAAGATCCCTCCTTTTTCCGACGATAACTGGGAATCCATCCGTGCTACTTCCGAGGTTCGCAAGTGGAGCGATGTCCGGGACTTGATGGAGGAGATGGCACTCATAGACACTAACCCCCAAGAGTTCACAAAGGCAAATGTAAGCCAATGGCTATACATTTTTGCATGTGAACACTCTTAACTTGTGCGCATAATGCCCCTTGTTTTTCTTTTGTGCAGTGCGTACTCCGAGGAAGGCAGTCGAAGAGGCCAACTGGATCCTTGGAGAGATGATTGTCACCGAGTATGAGGCCCTTGAGGAGGTGGGTATCACCGATGGCTAGGGTTGCAACAGCATTGCAAACAGTCTGAAGCTGGTGATGCCCCCTCGAGGCAAGCCCATCATGAACCCTTCAAAGAGGAAAAAAGCCAAAGCCTCAGGGGCTTCCTTCAAAGATCTTCCCTCCAAGAATCAGCCAAAGGTGAAGCCTCCTATAGCGGGCCACTTGCGCCCCATAGCATAGCCAGGGCCAAGGCCCCCCCTAAGCCACCAGGCCTCACCTTGGAAACTCAGTCACCAAGAGGCCTTTGCCTACAGGAAGTAGCACAGCGAAAGCTCTTGTAGCGGCAAAGGCTAAGGAGGAGCCTCTCTTGAAGCGCCCTTCACAGCGTCCTCCTACCCCCAGGGCACCACAGCCCGTGTGCCCTAACAAGGGTGAAGGCGGCCAGTATTTGAGCAACAGGAAACTTCAAGATACTCAAAGGTCACCCTCGCAGAAGAGGAGGGCACATCTTCCTTCCACTGTGCTCTCTCATGTTGCGACTGGTAAGCCTGGCAATGAAGGTGATGGAACTCTTCATGTCACATAGTTCACTTCGAGCTCTACCTCTCATCCCCTTCGGACTCAAGCTCAATACCCAACCATGCGAGCTCGAGGCCTAGTTCTGTTGAGTCCTTAGTACGTGATTTGGAGGCACAGCTTGAGGAGGGAGAACTGGGCTCCACTCCCAGAGGTGACTTGGAGAAGTCAGCCGTTCAATGCGGAGATGCCTTCGACTCCCACTTTGCCGAGGAAGGTACGTGAATTCTCCTTCTCCGTGGCTATCTCACTACCTCTCGATTTTTTCTTATTGGCACTCCCTTTGTTGCCAAAGATTGCAAAAGTCGAGGCACGGGTTGATGACTTGGAGAAGTTGACCCAGGGGTGCAAGTCCTTGAAGAGACAGTGTGGCACTCTTGACATTAACCTCCAGTTAGTGGGAGATGATGATGAGGCCATGGCTTACTCCTCCAGTGAGCTTCCCTCCTATGATGTACCATACATTGATGATGGCGACTTAGCGGTATAGATTCGTCGCTTGACTGAGGAACACACCAACAAGTACGTGGGTCGCTTCCGTGAAGCGCGAAGCATTGGAGAGTTTGCTGAGTTGCTCAGAGACCGACTAGGCACATCCATCAACCTCTACTTCTAGGTAATTTATGAGTCCTTCATGCCTAGTGAATAATCTTTCATCTTTTACTGGTTAACACTTACAAGCCTCTCTCGCAGGCCACCTCCATTTCAAATGTCATTAGGGATAAAGCCCCGAGAATGGTCGAGGAGATGTTCAAAGAGGCAGCCAAAGAGGCCCAACAGAAGGTCTCACAGTTGGATGATGAGAGCCTGAGAGCCGCCGAGGAGAGGCTGAAAACTGCTGAAGAGGAGCTGTAGTCCACTGATGGAGAGCTTTAGAGCCATAGAAGAAAAGCTGAAAGTTGCTGACGAGAAAGTGGATATCATTCGCCAAGTGTATGTGAGCTTGGAGGAGGATGTGACCAAGTTGTGGCAGCGCCTGGGCAAGTTTTATGATCTTGAGAGGATCACCCTCACAGCTCAGAGGTCTTTGGAGGGCCTTGGGTCTAAGGTTTCTCCGCTTCCCTCAGGACCGACCAGACCAAAGAGGTGGATTCCCCTACTGGACGTGCGTGTTGACTCCTTCACTCGAGTTACTAAGGACAGGTGTCAGTCTTTTTCCACAGCCACGCTGACTGCTGGAGCCCTTGCTAATTCCCATCACAGTGACAGTTCAGGCCGACAGGCAGTGCGAGATGGTCTCCGCAACCTTTTCACTTCAAAGGTGAAGAAGGCTGCCCCTAGGGAGAGAGCTATACTGAAGCCTTTGGCTGTTGAGTTCATGAAGAGTGCATCCTCCTCCTTAGCCCCAAGAGCTTCCATGCCTTTACTTGAAGACAGTGAGCGTGGTGATCTTGCCAGTGTATGACCCTTCGAGGTCATATCTTGTTTAACATGTAGTAATGATGATGGTGAGCATATTTGCACGATGCATTTTTGTGGCCGTTGCATCTTTAGCACTTTCATCATGTAGCCTTCCATGAATGAGCATGCTTTATGATTACATCCTGTGTGTTATGAGGATGATATGGCAACATTTGTGTCTTGTCCAGGATGCACCCAAAATGGCCATCGGCATCAAGTATAAGCGATGTGCACAAAGGGGCCGGGCACCATGGCTGCTGAACCCTACCCAAGAAGGCATGCCACAAGACAAGACCACTTAATGGGAGCACAATCGTCACTTGGTGCCCTAAGCCTCAGGATTTCTCCCCTTGGTGTTAGCTTAGGTTAAGTGAGGGGATGCATATTCTCATGCATCCTTAGAAGGCGTAGGCACTAGGCCATGCCTGGGGCCTCCAATGTTTCTTGCGAGGTCTTTGTATGCTGAGCCTAATAAGGGAAAGTGTCCATGCCCACTAGGAGGGGATGTCTCCTGGGTTAAGACTCTCGTAGTAAGGAGCTTTCTGCTATACCTTGTGGAAAGGTTCAACGTTATGAGGTTGTGACCCGGGGGTTGTTCAGCTTAGAGCCTAGGGACCATGGGGGACTAGGCCATGGTGCACCCTAAGACTTAGGCAAACTTCCTTAAGTTGCCACCCTTTCCATGGGTCCAGCAGGGAGTGGGCCACCCAAGGGGGACTTGAGGTGTCCTAACCGCTCAGGACCTTTTTAGGGGGAGACCGCGGAGGCCATACACCCTAGGAGTTTGCTGCTTGCAAGCAATGCAAGGTCATGACCTGCCCTCCAACAGCAGCATGTTGGGGATAGCCTTCTCAAAGCGAATCACGTGAGTGATGAAGTACATGCGAGACTCAATCCTGATGTTTCATTAATAACCTCAGAAGGGTTTACATCAACACAAGTTCAATGCCATTACGACGAACAAGGGGACTTAAACATAGAACTTCTTAAGCTTGTTCGCATTCCATGTGTGCTTGAGCGGCTTGTCTTCCATGGTGGAGAGGCGGTAGGTACCCGAGCCCAAGACCGCAGAGATGCGGTAGGGTCCCTCCCACTTGGGGTGAAGCTTCCCTTGGGCTATTAGGTCGGTGACCCTCTTTAGCACCAAGTCCCCAGGAGGAAGGGTCGTTCTTGCATGCGGTTGTTGTAGAAGCGGGCGACTTCGCGCTCGTAGGAGGCGTGCTTGACAAGGTCCTGGTCACGGAACTCCTCGGTGAAGTCCACCTCCATCTTGTGATTCTCTTCATTCATCATACAATTGATGGGAAGGGGCCCTGAGAGCATTTCCACGCGGAGCGAGTGGTGGCGAACCTCTGCAGGGAGGATAGCTTCCACTCCATACACAAGTGAGAAAGTCATTCGTCCTGTGGAGCAGTTGGGCATAGTACACATACCCCACAAAACATTGAGGAGCTCCTCTACCCATTGCCCGTGTGTAAGTGCACTCTTCTCAAGCCATCAACAAATGCCCTGGAGGATTAGACCATTGGCTCTCTCCACCGCTCCGTTGGACTTGGGGTGAGCCACCGAAGCAAAGCAGGGTGTTGTCGGGACCCCGAATTTGCAAATCCGGACCCTCTGTGTATTCAACACTAGTCCAGGAACGCGCTAGTGCACACAGTCTTAACATCGGTAAATATCACAATCATACCATTCGATACTAATAAAGTACTTTTATTTAAATAACCAAACTGGTTACTCGACCTTATGGTCAAGTCACAAATGTACGCCTCGCAGGGCGAAACTTATTAAGAGAGAATTAGTAGCAGCGGAAAATCAAATAACTTCGTGGCGCCATTCAGTATACCACAGGCAACTGACTGGGCTCGCTTCCTAGGTAGACGGATCCTCTTGGAGCTCCTCCTCCAAAGCTGGTGTAATCTCCTCTTCAACTGGTGTTGTAGGGTGGCAAGGGTGAGTACTTGGTACTCAGCAAGTCATGCACAGAATGCAGGCTAATATACTATATGCATGGCTTGGTACAAAGGAATAGCTCAGGGTATATTTGCAGAAAACAGCATTTAACAAGTATCATAAATAGATTCGAAAGCAGTAGAAATAAGTAAAGCATAGATAACTTTTCAAGGAGTTTAATAAACATCTTTCCCATCCTAATCCACATTTCCATCAACATCATTATTAATCCAACCCAACCTTTCAAAACCAAGTTATTTTTGAGAAAATCTAACCCTTGACTGTAATTCCCGAGCGATGTCCAATACCGCGGACACGGCTATTCGAATAGATTCTACACTCTGCAAAGGTTATGCACTTTACCCACAAGATACAGTCAAACACCACAAAGGCGAGTTCCCGTAACAAAGTCTTTCGGAAACTTCTAACAATACAAGTGGTCCTCCCGGTTATTGCGCACTAACCCTTCCCTTAGCTAAGGCGAAGTCTAGGCCAATCAACCGTTAGATGGGTACTGGCCTCACCCCGATGCGCTCCCCCGTACAACTTACACAAAGGGTGTAGTTGACCTCCTGAGGTCCCACAGGTACGTTATTAGCAACTTAGTCAACTAGGTCCGTCCCATTACAGACATGTGGTTGCACGTTGGACCCAGTTCAAAGGCTTGCAAGGTTAAGTCCTTAGGGTGACCAGGGCAAGACTACCCGAAGAACCAAATCAACGTCCCCAATGCCACAACTGGCCCACCTGATCATTCTTGCCACATGCCCCGGTCGAAAACTATTTATCAAACCCCAGTTGATTACCATGCATCACGTGCCATCAACATCACATGATACCTTTCCAAAACAGGTTCAATATATCATTAAGTCAACATTAACATTTGATTGTCCAAAATCATGTCATGAGCACGTAGCAGGTCTAAGCAGTATACTACAACGGTCTAAAACCCATGTTGGCAAGTTAATAATGTCCAACTAGTAAACCACAACTAGGGTGACAAGGGTCATGGCACATACTTAAGTAATCAAGGTGTCATACAGCAAATTGGTATTTATCTAACCCCCATATTTAAATAAAGTATTTTCTACTTGAACTAGCATGCAATAGTTTAAATCAAAATAGATTTCAAAATAGGATCAACATGGTCAAAGCACAACTTGCCTTCAAAAAGCACTTGTTCTTGGTCTTGAGTTGGATCCTGAGTCAATACTTCTCCTTCGAATCCTTCCGGCACTTCAACGTCTACTCGTAAAGCGTGCAAATAGCAAATACACGAATAAACAATAGGCAAAAAGTGTCCAAACATCCAAATAAAATCCATGAACAGAGAGAACATAATTTTATGAATTTTTAGAAACTGGAATCGTCAAATTTGGAGTTAAAATGCAAAAGTTATGATTATTTAAAGTTTAAATAATCAATTAAATAATTTTACAGAGAAAAACTTTAGTCCAAAAATTAATTAAAATTCATATTTAGGTAGGTCTCAATTTTATACAAATTTAGAAATTTGAATCACTCAAATCGGAGTTGAAACGCAAAAGTTATAAGCGTTTGAAATTTGAATCAAAATCTGAAATCATTATTTCGAATTAATAAATCATTTTCTTTTTCGGAAATTAATTATTGCGTCAGCCTGGACATGTGGACCAATCGGGTGATGACACGTGGCCTCGGGTCCACGGACGGCGCCGCGGCTCTCGGCTCGGTCCATCGGGCTCGGCCAGCGGCTCGCGATCGGCCGACAGTGGGCCCTCGACACGCGGGCCCCGTGTCGAGACACGCTCACGCGTGTGTGGCGCGGCCAGGGTACACGCACGTGGCACGATCGTGTCCGTTGATTTGAAAATCAACGGCGCGATTAGATCTAGGGTTAACACGTTGTAAACTACACGGTGATCGTGGGCCGTTCGATCTAGATCGGACGGTCCGGATCTAACCCTATCTTAACGCTGTTATCGCGACGCGTGGTGATCGTGGCCGTTGGATCAAGATCCAACGGTCCAGATCCGATCGAGGTTACGATGCAGGAAAAACACGCGAACTCACTCGATCGCGACGATCAAGATCGGACGGCGCGGAGCTCGCGAGGGTGATGGCACGCGGCGGCGTGGAGGTTGCCGGAGACGAAGACGGCGATGGCGTGCCCGATGGCGCTCCGGGCTTCTCCGACGAGGTGGGTGCTACTTTCCAGTGCGCCTCGTCACATCGCACGGATCTCGCCACCGCGGAGAGAACGGCGGACGGCGCGGATTCGGCAAAAGAACGCGGCAGAGAGAAGCAACTTCTGGCGAAGCTCTAAGCGGGCGACGGCGGCTCGAGCGAGGTGAGAAGGGGGCACGGTGCGACGGCAAAGAGCCACCTCGGGCCGCTCTCACGCCTTAAATACCCTCGGGATGCGCGCGACAAACCGGAACCCTAGCGGGACACGCGGCACGCGGCGGAGCTCTCCGAGTCGGAGACGGACGGGGAAGATACACGGGAGCCGTCCACGTGGTACGATCCACGGCCACGATCGCACGGGCGCGACCGGGTCCGGTCCAGACACGGCTCGGGTCGGGGTCGGGTCGATCATGACCGTTGGATCTCGATCCGACGGTCCCTGGTTTGGGTTCGAACGTGGTTCGGTCGAGTCGGCTGGCTCGGGTCGGACTCGAACTCGAGTCTGACTCGGGCTCGGTCGGATGAACAGTACAAACCCACTCGCATTTTCCAGCGATTTAATAATTAAAATAATTCCCATTAATTCATTTAATTCATTAAAAATAGCAAAAGACTCAGAAAAATTCCAGAAAAATTCTGGAAAATACTTTGGGGCATTTTGGACTCAAATAAAATATTTCCAACAAAATTTTATTTGCAAAGTTAAATTCTTTAATTATTTCAATATGGAATAAATTCGAATAAATTCCAAATAAATCCAAATAAATTCCAGAAAATTCCAAAAATTCACCAAAGTGCCAAATCACACATGAATTTAAGAAAAGCAAAATTTTGGGGTGTTACAGGTGTTGTCCCGACGGAGTCACAGAAGTCCCTGAAGGAAAAAGCATCAAATTGAGTTCTGTTGTCCATAGTGAGCTCCTTAGGGACCCCGAAGCGGCATACAATGTTCTTCCAAAAAATTTTTTGCACCACTTGGGATGTGATTGATGCCAACGGCTCAAATTCCACCCACTTGGTGAAGTAGTCTACCGCCACCACCGCATACTTGTAGCCCCCCTTGGCCAGCGGGAATGGTCCGAGAAGGTACTCCACTAGGCAAAAGGCCATGCGATTGGTATTTGATGCAGAAGTGCAGCGGGAGAGTGGCGAGCTGATGCCATCTTTTGGCAGCCTTCGCAAGTTCTGAAGGTCTTGATGGCATCTTGCGCCATGATAGGCCAATAGAAGCTCTATCTTAATACCTTTGCCGCAGTTGCTCTTGGTGCAATGTGTGAACTGTAGAGCCCCTCATGGACGTCCCTAAGAAGTGTAGCGCCTTTTTTCGAAAGGCACTTAGCAGTGCGGAGGATCTTTTCTTACAGAGTATCCCTTGAAGGAGCACGCACGACCTGGATTTGCTACAGCCTTTGAGCTTCAGCGTTGTTGTCTGCCTCTATTTCCCCTTGAATGCATTTTATGATTAGTGTCATCTGGGTATTGGGGGGAGGCTAAGGTCTCGTATACCTCTTGGGGTAGTTCATGTTCTACACCCTTGTTGACATCTTCCTTGAAGGAGGGCGCATTAAGTACTTTGAGAAAGACTTTTGGTGGAAGCGACTCTTGGGAGCTTGCTGCCCGAGCTAGACGATCAGCCCGGTGATTGTCTCCATGAGGAATCTGGTAAGCCTCCAACCTAGAGAAGTATTTTTCCATCTTCCGCACCTCTTCGAGGTAGTTAACCGTCTTGGGGTCGAGGCATTGGTAGGATTTGTCCATCTAGTTAATGACAAGCTAAGAGTCCCCAAGGATGAATAGGCGCTGGATCTCCAAAGCCTTAGCAAGATGAAGTCCCAAAAGGAGGGCCTCGTATTCAACCATGTTGTTGGGGTTGAAAGATAGGTGCGCAACATACTCAAGCGCCTTCCCTTCTGGGCTTACTAGGACAATTACAGTGCCTCCTCCGTTTAGATGCCTGGAACCATCGAAGTAGAGGGTCCAGTGGGGGTTGGGCGAAACAAGACGCTCTACCACCTCCCCTCAGACAGCTTGGGAGTTCGTCCATTCCGCCACAAAATCCGTAAGGATTTGGGATTTGAAGGCAGTTCTCCCCACGAGATTGAGGGATAAGGGTGCCAGCTCGATCGCCCATTTGGCAACCCTCCCGGTCGCCTCCTTGTTGCTAGGGGTGGGTGTTCGGTTTAACCGAAAAATTCGGTTTCGGTTTTCGGTTTATTTGGATATTTGGTTATTCCAAAATAGAAACCGAATTGTGTATGAAAATTTTGGTAACCGATATTTCGGTTAACCGATAGTTCGGTTTCGGTTTTGGTTTTAACCGAATTAACCGAACTTGGCTAGCACACATGGTCGGAATCGGAGAATCAAAGGACCCTATCACATGTATGTATTATCGGAGAGATTTTACAAGCCCTGCAACACTATGTATTTTGCAAGTGAACTTGTGCTAACTGTTCTTGGAAACATGCGTGCATGCTGTGTAGAAAATGGGTTGCATGCATGCATGCACAACATGCACAACCTTCAGAAAGAAGGGCATTACTAGTACTGCTTTGGAAAAAAGTCCTACTCTACTACAGTCAGTCATAGAAGCAATACTAGTACTGCATCTCACTGTATGATTTGGCCCATGCCACGGCAGTTCGGTTAGTTCGGTTAACCGGGACTTAAAACCGAATTAACCGAAAAAAGTTCAGTTATTCCATACAGCTAACTAAATCAACAATTGAACAATTCGGTTTCGGTTTTTTCGGCTTCGGTTCCGGTTTTAACGGTTTCGGTTTTCGGTTTCCGGTTTATTTGCCCAGCCCTACGCCCATCACTTTGACTAGCAGATAGCCGGTGGTGATAATGATGGAATGCCTAAGGAACTAGTGACGAAGCTTCTGAGACACCATGAGAAGCGTGTAGCTTATTTTTTCCATTTCTGTGTACCTCGTCTTTGCACCTGCAAGGGCTTCGCTGACGTAATACACGGGACATTGGATCCCATCATGTTCCTTGAGTAGGACAGCACTTGCGGCAGTTGGAGTCACGACGAGCTATAGGAGGAGGCGTTCTTCGGGGCTCGGGCTAGTGAGGAGCGGGGGATTAGCCATATATGTCTTGAGATCCTTAAAGGTCCTTTGAGCCTCGGTGGTCCAGCAGAAGCCTTCGAGACCGCAAAGTATTTTGAAGAAGAGTAGTCCTTTCTCAGCTGATCGTGTCATGAATCACCCCAAGGCCACCATGCGACCCATTAGGTGTTGAACATCCTTGATAGATCGTGGTGGCTCCCTGTCTAGGATGGCTCAAATCTTCCTTGGGTTGGCCTCAATACCTCTTTGAGAGACAAGAAAGCTCAGGAGCTTGCCCCCTTTTACCTCAAAGGCGCATTTCTTAGGGTTTAGATTGAGGCCAAATTTGCAAAGGTTCTCAAAGGTTTGGTGAAGGTCTTTAAGATACGTTGAAGCCAAGAGGCTTTTCACGATGACATCGTCAACATACACCTCCACATTACGACCCAGCTGGTCCTTTAAGACAAGGCACACGAGCCATTGGAAAGTGGCTCCCACGTTCTTCAGTCCAAAGGGCATGCATAAGTAGCAGGGTCTTTAAGATGCGTAAGTAGCCATTGGAAAATGAACGGGTCATGCTAGGCTGAGCCATGCTTGGGCTGTGCCATACTAGGCATGATACCATGCATACCAAGCTTGGTTGGCCCACTGGGCCAAGGTGGCGGCCCAAGCATGACACGGTGCGTCGAGTTGAGTGGCCATGGCCCATTTAGGTGGTAGGTTGTGCCATGCCTAGGTTGGCCAGCAGTACAGTGCTTCGGGCCAGCCCGGTTGGCACGGCCCATTTGCCACCTTAGGTCGATTTGGCAATTCCTCTCGGGCTTGGCTTGGGAGGGAATCTTGCATCCTTGAGCCAGGCCCAAACCAACATCCAAGCAATCAAACAACCATTCCCTACATGTATAAATGCAGGCTAGACCTTATGCAGACAACCAAACACACTCTTATAGTATGCTCGACCTCTTCTTTCTCTCTCCTCATTATCTCTTATCAACATAATAAAAAAAATCATACGTAGCAAGAATTATAGATGGCAAACGACACCCTATTGTACATGTCCTAAGACTCCTACCAAAAACTAGTACACACTTTTGATGTTTTTGATGTGTTGTTTGGAATGAATATTTTTGGTAAAGAATTATAATTACACTATTTCTTTGCACTACATTCCAAAATAGTTATATTCTAGGATTTGCCATACAATAACATTGCTAAAATTTATAAATAAAAGGTGCTTTAAAAAAATATTTTGTGCATATTGCTATATATTGGCCTGTTTCAAACCAAGGATACAAATCCCGGCAAAAATGAAAAAAAAATTGTGGTATAAAAAAATTGAAAAAAAAAATCAAATTGCTACCGTCATCTCGAAAAATCTCGGTGAAATTGACACAAAAATGACTATTTTCGTGGTTTTTTATGACCGGATTTTGCTTCAAATTTTGTGTGGAGAATTGCCGTGACTTTTACAAGGAATACATGCAAAAAGTTTACAAAAAAGAGTGAATGAATATTCAACCATATGTCAAGTGCTCTCCATTTATTCTCTAGCGTGCCACATCACCGGGCCCAACTAATCTCTCCTCTCCCGCATCTTAATATCTTTCCTTGTTCAAGTCATAATTGATAGTACTACTATGTATTTACACATTTATAATTTTACAATTACATAAAACATAAGAAAATAGATACATCATAATTTTTAAAAAATTCCTCAAGCTTGATCATCATCCAAAAATTTTAACGAAACATCAGTAATATATCAAGATAAACTACAAAAAAATTCAAAAAAAAATGACGCATTTTGGACTAATTTTCGTTTAGTTAAAAATAACTGAGATCTCAGAAATCTCGGTAAAAAAACCAGATTTGAATTTTGCTTTTTTTTTGGATTTTGTCTTAATTTCATCCGAAATAATGAGATTTTGTTGAAATTTCGATTTCAGAGGGTTACGGGATGTGAACCGAAAACGAAATTTGGAACCTTAGCTCCAAGCAGGTGACATAATCTTGGCTTTTTTTGTGATATGGTTATTCTTATTCCTAGTATTTGTTGTGTACAATATAGTCCAGCTGATAGGTTTGTCTATCATTTGCCACGACAATATATATTGATTGTTGCTAACTGTAATTGTTATTATCCGAAAATCAGTTGAAATGCTACCAAAATTTCTAACTTTAAAGTCTTTTATGTTACAATATTTGGTATGTTGCATTCAAATAGATAGGATCATATAAAAAACTTTTCAAATGACTTGAACTTCATTTGTTACATTTGAAAAATAAAAAACAGAACGAACATAATGCTTTTATCATGATATTAGCACTATAACAATTTTTTAAAATTTCTCAAGATTGATCATCATCTGAAAATTTTATAAGAACATTAGTAATATATCAGAACCATCCATAAAAAAATTCAAAAAATTTTGACGCATTTTGGACTAATTTTCATTCGGTTAAAAATCACCGAGATCTCAAAAATCTCGGTAAAAAACTAGATTGAATTTTTCTTTTTTGGATTTCGTTTGAATTTCATCCGAAATAATAAAATTTCGTTGAAATTTCGGATTTCGGAGTGTTACGAGATGTGAACCGAAAACAAATTTTGGAACCTTAGCTCCAAGCCAGTGACATAATCTTTGTTTTTTGTAATATGTTTATTCTTATTCCTAGTGTTTGTTGTGTACAATATAGTCCGGTTGGTAGGTTTGTCTATCATTTTTCACGGCAATATATATTGATTGTTGCCAATTGTAACTGTCATAATTCGAAAATTAGTCGAAATGCTACCAAAAATTTCTAACTTTATAGTCTTTTATGTTAAAATATTTGGTATGTTGCATTCAAATAGATAGGATCATATAGAAAACTTTTCAAATGACTTGAACTTCAGTTGTTACATTTGAAAAAACAAAAACAGAACGAATATAATGCTTTTATCACGATGTTAGCACTATAACAATTTTTAAAATTTTCTCAGGTTTGATCATTATCTGATAATTTTATAAGAACATTAGTAATATATCATGACCATCCACAAAAAAATTTAATTTTTTTTGACATGTTTTGGACAATTTTCTTTCAATTAAAAATCACCGAGATCTCGGAAATCTCGGTTAAAAAACGGATTTGAATTTTGTTTTTTCAATTTCATCAAATTTTGAAAGGTCAAGAGATGTGTACCGAAAATAAAATTTGGAACCTTGGCTCAAACTGATATTGGCAGAAATAGCTTATGCATTAACTCAATGGTAAAAAATTAAAAAAGATTTTTGTTTTGATTCGAACCCATGCTCAATGGTTAGTTAAATTAAACAAGATATTTGTTGCGATTCAAACCCATGCTCTTCGGGGTCAGTACCTGAAACTGGCGCCTTAGACCAACTCGGCCATCTTGACATTTTCTTGTTACGAGATTGTTTTATCTAATATTTATTGGTAGCCAACATAACAGATCCGGATTATAATTGTGTACAACAGAAGGCCTAGTTTCCTCGCATGCTTCACAGTTAGGGATAGCCAGGGAAACTATACGGTATACACTCAAGCATGACAGAAACGCGGAATATCAAGACCACAACGTGAGACAAAACTAATATACTGAAGTGCCCCGGGTCATTAGAGGGTTTAAGCAGTAATATTAATTACTAATTAGACTACTAATTATCGTAAGCTAATTGCAAAAATTTAAAAATACGAATAGAACGAATAGAAATAGAAAAGGGATTGTCGTCAGACCCGCAGGCGAGGTATTGTTCATCGAGATAACAGACCCGTAGGGGCCAAATCGACATCTCTCGTTAGATCGGTTCATCACTCGGCAACCCGTAGCTTACCTGTTCGGATTGCGGGTATCCGTAGCGGCGTTTTATCCCGTAGATAACCAGTGGCAGTGCTTTACCCAGAGAACAACCGTTGGAACCATTGCTTTACCTAGTAGGCAACACATTGCCCTTTACACAGTCACAGCCAGCACCCAGTGCATTCCCCCTCAGTAGCTCGGCGATCGAGGCAGCCAGGGAGAGGAGCCCGTTCTTATCCCCTTCCTCCCAGTGCACAAGAGCAAACAAGCCTTCATTCTCCCCTCAGTTCCCAGCCAAACCAGAGAGCGCCGAGAGGAGAGCAAGAAGAGGAGTTGAAGCCGTAGGGAGAAGGTCCAGAAGCCGGAGGGGGAGGAACCACAAGCTGGAGAAGGAAATCCACAAGACGAACCGAACACGGAGGATTCCCCAAGACGCACTGAACCGAGACCAGGAGGACTAGCAAGGAGCCAGCAGACTCGAAGAGGAGCAAGAACCGAACCTGCACCGTCGTCCTCCCGAACCCTAACCGAACCCTAGGTGCACCATTGTAGCCCTTCATAGTAGGGGCAGCAGTACTACTCTTTGAGTGCCACCTAGGTAGATCAACTAGGGTATTGGTGGCCTCAGTGAACTCTAGGGTTGCTAGACCGAAATCTTGCCGTCCCCGCTAGAGTTCTTGCTTCATAGACCCAAAAACTTGCAAGCAAAACCGAAACCAAGATTAGAATGCGAAAACCAAGCAGATCAAGTAGCATCTGTTCTTATCTTTAGCTCAAAATGCGAAATCAAAAGTAAAGCAATCGGTAGAAAGAGGCGAATGTATAGATCGAGTAATATCTGTTCTCATTCGTGGCCACTAGGGCAAGTAAGGGAGAGAGGGGAGTAGAGAGAGAGAGAGAGAGAGAGAGAGAGAGAGAGAGAGCGAGCGAGCGAGCTGTGGCTGAGGAGGAGCCGGCCATGGAGCAGGCGGCGGTGCCGCAGAGGCAGAGAAGAGGGAGAGGAAAGGTAGAGGGGGAAAAAAGGGGGGACTGACGGGTGTTGAGGCGAGCGGCGGCGGGGCGTCGCACCAGCACTGGCGGTCGGTCGGAGGAGTGGCGAGGGAGTTGGCGTAGAAAAGGAACCGAAGAGGGGAGGCGTTCGGTCCCAGGCGACCGAAGGGAGGAGAAGCTGAGAGGGCTTCGGCCAACAGAAGGAAAAAGGAGAGCAGAGGAGAATGAGAACAGAGAGGAAAAGAAGGAAAGAAGAAAAAGAGAAAAGAATGAGGGAAAAGAAAAAAGGAAAAGGAAAGAAGAGAAAAGAAAAAGAAGAGAAGAGAAAAATAAGAAAAATTAAGAAATCTGGTTCCCTCGTGCTTCCGCGTAGGTTAAACTGACCGTATTTGAATCGTAGGAAAAATGTATTTAAATTTCTAAAAGCCGGGAGTTATTAATTAAAATCTGTATAAAGTGATAAATCTAGAATTAACTGCATTATTGTAATACTTGCTGCTAATATTAAAATTATGGGTTAAACTAGTGGGTTTAGATTAAAAAGGGTGATTTTGGGCAATCCAGTAGAATTAATACTTGGTAACTTGTCAGGACCCGACCAGAGTCAGTCAGACTATCCACTCCTGTATTCGAGCGAGGACGTACTTACCGATATTACTCCAGGCAAGCATCCTTTGGGAAATCTTTCGTTAAATGCTTTTAATGAATTTCAATATCAGTACTGTATCATTCATGTATTGAAAATATATATGTATATTGGAATTATCAATTCGGGATTTTGGAAATGGTTGTGGTACTGTGTGTGGAAAGAATGAAAGATGAGGTGTTGTTGGGTTGAGAAATGTGTTGGCAAAGTCAGCTGATGGAGCAGCTGGCTTGTGCTTATTTTCTTTATATGTGTGGAGTTAAAATGGTGGGTAGAGGATGTCGATGAGAAGGTGACAAAGGTCGGGGGGTCCTCTACATAAGTTATCATATAAGGTTAACCAACTAATACTTGGACAATGAGCCGTATCTCAGTATCTACCATAGTGTGTGCAAACAGTCAGAAAAAGTTATCCTATGAGAGTATTGTGATCTTCGCAATGGTGGTTAAGTAGCTACTAGGGCACCAAATCCGGGTTACCAGAAGACCCGGAGACAGATGGGAACTAAGTTGCGACTGTAGTTGCCCATAATGGCACTATATTTGAAGCCAGGAAAGTACTGCCACATTAGGGTGGAGTACAACTGTTAGCTGCGAGTGTGGTGTGATAGCCTTGAGAGGATCCCTCCACTCGAGTAACAGGGTGAAGATCACAATTACTGGATTAGTGATAAACGTTCTGGAGCCTCTCTTTGGAGGTCGCTATGGGTAAAGTGGTACAAACCTGCACAGGGTTTAAAATCATGAATTCATGCCTGACTCCTGGATTGGAGGCTACGGAAGCTAAGTCTGCCTCATAACAGGTGTTAGTAGTTCTTTTAATTAAAATTGGCAACCCTTGAAGAAAATCAAAACCGATTTCCATTAAAAATCAGATTTCGGGAGGAGGTAAGTTGGATTTGGAAAAAGAAGACAAAACTCATGTATTGCATTCTATACTACTTGCTGAGTACTTTGTACTCACTCTTGCTTAAATCTCCCCTTGCTTAGAAGGTGAGCTATATGGATCGGCCGCCGAGGCCTGGAGCGAGGGTGATCCGCAGGACCAAGATCCATCGGCGGACGACGACTACCAGAACGTCTTCGACTACTACTAGGAGTAGTAGGGTACATAGGAGACCGTCGCCTGATAGTTAGCGGTTTGCCTGGTATTTGTATTGTAATCTATTTTGGTGGTGTATAAACTTCTTATGTAAATTATTGTACTGAACTCAGACTAGCCTGATGTGGCTTTTGGATTGTAATATATATGCTCATCCAGTCTCTAATTATTGTTCTGCTGCAACATTCTGAACACAGCGTAGTAGTCGACAAAACAACGGTACTCTCACTATTTTGTTGGCCACTTTACCGAGACTCCACGTAATTAGCCTAGGGTGATGACCCAGTGGTTGTTAATTACCCTATGCTAATTATACGGGTCGCCACATATACTTAATCATCAAATAAATACAATTAGTACATCACAAAATGCTCTACAAGTGCTTCTGTACATACAAATACGCTATTCTTCATGCTCCACCACCCAGCTCTCTTACCTAAGAGCAAGAATACAAAGAATTGAACTTGTACATTTTGGTACAGAACAATATCTATTCCTGTCGTATATTCTCTCAATAAAGGTCAGCGTCAGCTGATGCGTGTTATAATGTATCGGCCTTTCTCTAAGTCATATATAATTTTTGTCTTGGGCTTCCTCCATCTCAACACAAAAAATACTCCGCATACAAGAAACGCTCCCAGCACAGCAATCAATGGTGTATTGTTATGGACTGATGTTGCGGCGGTGCTTGATGGCTCTAAAACTGTATTTTGTATGTTTGTGATGAAAGCTCCTAAGGCCCATTCAACCTGAATGTCTCCGACCTGATTTGAATACTCAATCCTGCTCAGGGAAAAAAAATCAAGTTTGCTAAGCATACAAGATTACTCAAGAGTAAATTTCACTGAAGGAAAATGATGTGCCCTGATATGCTTGCCTCTTGTCATACAACGGTACACCAAGACTGTCGTGCAGCAGAGCTACAATGTATGCTGACGAGAAGCAATACCGTGAGAAATCTTCATCTGACTGATTAGGATACTTTTTCCTAAGAGTGGAAAAGTCCTTGTTGCAAAATTGCTCTCCAGCAAGCACAAAATCAGATAGTGACGAAGACTGCTTCAGTCCAAGAAACTGGCAGAGATTGTATAGGAGTTAGAAGTGTCCAAGCAAAAGGATGGTACATGCAAGGGGGAAAAAGAGAGAGAGAAAGATGAAGTGGACCTTTGATGTAAAATAGAAATTTTCAGTTGCCAGGAAGTGTCCACGTAGCTCAGGTACAAAAGTAGGTCCCAGGTGGCATTGTTGATACTGGCACTTTTCTGCATTCAGGACATAAAGGTTGATACTGACGCTTCAACAAAATATTGAAAGTGCACAAGATTTGCAAAAGATGTTAAGTCAATGCAGTCAAGAACCTCCATCTTTCTTGCCATCGAAAAATTACAGGTTATCCTCTAATTATCCATTATAAGGTTATAACATTTAGTTCAGGATGGTAGTGCCAACTTTCTTAACTTCAGCTGATTTCTTTGGTACTCTTAAGCACAGAAATACTGAAGAAAAAGAAGAAACATGTTTACATCTATAACCAGAAAAAAGGCATGCCTTCAGGAATAAATAAAAAGGAACAAAGTGTTCACATGTATTTCTTACCTTTCCCTTTCTGCAGCAGCATCAGTGAAGAAGATCTGCATTCCGTAAAGTTTCCATTCCCTTTATCAACATATTGGTTCTCTAATTTTGATCTTGAAACACCGCTTGTCCTCACCATTACTTCTTCATTGCGAGAATATCCTTTAGGAGCACAAGGATCAACAAGTGTACCATTTTTGGAAGAGTCTGCAATCACGAGTCATGATGAGACATTGGCTGCCTGGTTGGTACTTGGTACTTGAAGGCAAGTAATTCTATAAGCTAATAAATGGAATTATTAAAATAATTTCTCTATCCCCATTAGTTTCGTAAACTTTGTGCACTCAGTTCTGTTACTAAGCGTATCGTAAAACCGATATAACGACAGATATAACACTTCAACAAAATTTAACCCAGCATTCATCAAACTGGAAATATGACACCTGTTGCTTTGAACTGCAATCCTAGGACACCAGAATAGCTATAGTAAGTATTACTTATTGACATTACATTGACTAACATAAGGACAGCTAAGTGGGGTTCTGTTTATAATATTCTCATTTACGAGGTATATTTTCAGGGTCTCAGTGTTCCCTGTTCCCTTCATCCATCAGATACCGAATTCCTTAGTTATCATCGCAAGGGATGGAAAAATCTAGAATGACTATATTTTAGCATTGATAGAATCAAAAAGTACAAAGATACCTCTTGACGTCAGTATTTCATGGAACGAGACTTGTGCTGCATTCTGCGAACGTAAATGATTAAATCATATGGTTAATCTACTGTAGAATTTTGCAACATTATCCATGAAGTAGAGGGTTCAATGGATACAAATAACTCACTTGTCCAAAGTTTAGAAAGCTGTTGCTGTAGAGAGTATATGTTGTTTCACCAAAAGTAAAATTACTTGACAGTTCTGGAGGAAGTACTTCATCAGAAACAAACGTCAGCTGAAACAAAACAGCAGCAATTACATTAGCATAAAATTAAGATTTCCTGGGATATAACCAGGACATTAAGCTATTATGTGTATTGACAGTGAGAAAGTACAAGTGGAATTTGGCCATTCCTCATCACCGAAGCAATTTACAGAGCTACTAGCAATCAGCATATCAAGTAAGGGAGTCTTTTCTGATGTATAACTACATTACTAGTGTCTTACTAGCATGCATTATGGTTCAAAAAGATCCAAGACCCAAAAGCAAAGGAAAACCAAGATTGTCTGTTCACCAGAGAA
Organism: Rhipidocladum racemiflorum; assembly: GCA_036346355.1. Taxonomy (NCBI): domain Eukaryota; kingdom Viridiplantae; phylum Streptophyta; class Magnoliopsida; order Poales; family Poaceae; genus Rhipidocladum; species Rhipidocladum racemiflorum. Next base: position 33,830,674 of record CM070580.1, on the reverse strand, counting down.
CCTGAGCAGAAGCGCCCCCAAGTTCAATGATTCCAATGGTTTTGTGAGGATCCCCTCCAAGTGTGCCAAGAGCATAGTTCGCCGCAACCCAAGCATAGATGCCTTCATCAGAACCTATAAGAAAGGTACCAGCCAGAGTTAGAATCCATCATGAAAATATTCCAGCCAATGACACAAAAGCCATTTATATCCACACATCCAATGGCAGAGCGAAGTGGAGGCCATATGGGGCCTTGCCTCCCCCCCCCCCCCCCCCCCAACTCCCCCGTGGATTCATTAGTGGGCCATAGATATGTATGGTTCTAAGTCTATTTGCTCTTTGGCCAATTTGTTAATTGGCCCCCTCTATTCTACATAGCCACCATTTCTTTTCCTCTCAAAGCTAATGGCAAGACAATGGAGACCATATTCCACAGGCTGATGTTCCCCTACTAGATCAGAATAAAGATCATCTAGGAACCTCTCTCAGAACTGAATAGAACACTTCAATAGTTAAGGTATTCACAATTCAACCTATAAAGGCGGTAATTGTACCAAAGCAAACTGCTTCTCCACTACATATTTCAGCAAGTCAACTCTGAATTCACCGGAGCACATCCACAACAATAACAAATAAACAACAATTTGTGCTCTCTTTACAACCCCGCCTGAAATCACATTTCCAGGACGCATTTCCAATTCATCACGGTATCATCATATCCATGGCCCCATTTCAATTCAATACCCCAGCCACTGACCATGAAACTAGACTAAGATCACTTCCCCCCGGTTAAAACTGGCAAGGAACCGACAGTACCTGGGATCACCTTGGCCCACGCGTCCTCGAACCGGAACCCGGAGGCCCGGAGCACGTCCCTGCAGGACGCCAAGATCGCCTCCTGGACGCGCTCCTGCAGCAGCCGCAGCCCGGCGGTGGCCATGAGCCGCACCTCCGTCGCCGCGACGTCCCCCGAGCCACCGACCCTCTCCCTGGCGAACTCCATGAGCGGCTGCAGCGACTTCCCCGCGCTCGCCGGGTCGGCGGCGAAGGAGGAGAGCCCCGGGGAGACGCGCATCACGGCGGAGCGCGCCAGATCCGGGCGCCCGTCGGGCCCCGCTGCGAAGACGTGGACCCGGGTGCCGGTGCTGCCGCCGTCTATGATGACGGAGAAGCGCGAGGAAGGGGAGGGCTGCGGCGGTGGGGAGAGGAGGTGGACGAGGGCGGAGACGAGGAGGGCGAGGAGGGCGGTGCCGAGGCAGAGGCCGCAGAGGCGGCAGCGCCGGCGGGGGCGGGGGCGGGGGGAGGGGGGTTTGGTGGGGTCGGGCATGGTGTGACGCGGCCAGGGTGCCCGGCCGCTGCCGACGCCGCCGCCGTGACTCGTCGACGGCGAGAGAGGTGGCGACGACGTCGAGTTTTATTTGTTTTTGTTTTTTTATATGGTCTTCTAAATTGCGAGGGAAGGGCCTCTTTATTAGTACGGGGAGACGCTTGGACGGTGGAGGTGAAGGCGCCATTCAGATTTACGTAAACTCTCCATAAAAGCGTAAGGCCCTGTTTGTTTACCCTATGGATTATATAATCCAGCTTATATAAGTTAATGGGGAAACAAACAGCCTAGATTATAATCTAGATTATATAATCTAAAGCATGAGATTATAATAATCTATAAGCAGCCATTAGGGTGCTTATATAATCTCAAACTAATAATCCAACACAGTAATAATCCAGAAAAACAAACAACCCACCGGCTTATTTAAAGGTAGCTTATATAATCCAACTTATATAATCCAACACCAAAAAGCTGGATTATATAAGCTGAAAAAGGAAACAAACAGGGCCTAATTCTATCGAGTATTACAAGCTTGGATATATTCCAACGAACATTCCAAGTGTTCCCTACCATTACAAAAGAACGACGTTTTTTTTTATTTTTTTAAGGTCACCAAAATGCTTATTTGACCACTAAATTATCTATCATATATTTAAAAATGTTGTAAAATTGCAATATTTCGAAAGTATTATTTATGACAAATTCAATCGTACCATTTCCGTATATTCAAATCATGTATTTTAAACAATATTATCTTTAATCAAATTTAACAAGGCTCGATTGTACATATTACAGGGCATCACTCTTTTGTAACTAATAACGAAGGAAACGCAAATTTATTCTTATTTCTATCACAATGATGGAGACAGGTACATATACAAGCCTGCACTGCTACGGCTAATTCTATGCAAAGAACAAATAAGAATCCATCCATCGGTTCCATCGATCTGACAGAAAAATGCATGGTGGATCTAGCCACAATATACTACTAACAAATAATAAATCGATCTAGAGTTTGAGCTCCAGGTCCAGTTCCTCCTCGGCGGCGGCGGCGCCCTCGTCGTCGGAGTCGACGAGGTCCACAAAGGCAACCTGGGCCCTCCTCATCTGGCCGTGCTGCTGCGGCTGCTGTCGACGCCGGTGATCCTGCAGCCGCAGCTTGTACGACTCCTGCATGTACGTACGGCAAATCAATTGTTGATTATTAAGTACATGAATGTACGGCAAATCAACGGTCTGCACGACGGTATAGCATGCATGCATGTACCTCAGAATCACCTCCCGTGTAGGATGGCGAACGGTGAAACTTCAGTGTAATTTGATTGTTGTTAGGTATCACAAAATTCGCGTCTTTTCGAATAAATTCTTGGTCGCAGTTAGACCTGTCCAGACTCCTAAAATTTTTTGGCTCCACCGTTTTCTCAGATGATGCAGGCTGTTTCGGGGGATGGATTGCAGTGAGGACGTTCTGATCAGCCTGATTGATCTGGCGCGGGAAAGCATGGCCGTCTGATGCCAGGAAGCTGCAAATTAATGCACAGAACAAGGAAGAATATTGGAGGATAATGAGAATAGGTGTAAATTAAAGCAAGTTTTTTTTCTCCATCTTTCGCAGCATCAAGAACAGAAGGGATCATTATGTATGTACGTACCTGGGCAAAACACCATTAGTATAATGCTCGGCGCCGTGATACGAAATGTAATAATCCCTCTGCACAGCTCCATTCCTAACCTGAATGTATTACACGGACGTACACCAGGTTAACAATTAACATAAATTCTTCCTAGCTTCATCGGTAAAGTAGGAGATTCTTTCGGTGAAAATTTCTCCTGATGCTCGTACGCATATATATGCATATGGATAAAACTGATTTAAGCTATGGTTGCATCGCACAGGACATACGCATCGGTCGTATCGCACACCAGGCAAGTGTCCATCCAGAGGCGGCGGCGTCGGCTGTGGTGCTACCACCGGCGTCGACAGCGACGGGACCAGGTAGAAACTGTCCGCCGTCTCGAGCTGCGCCCTGATCACCTCCAGCTCCGCCACGCCGAGCCCTCGTTTCGGCTCCCGTCTCGCGTCCCCGGAGCCGGAGCCGGAGCCGCCGGCCGCCTTCCTCTTCTTCCCGGCCAACCCACTTCTGCCCACGCCGCCGCCGACGCTCCCCATGGTCGGTCGATCACTCGCCACGTTAACCTTAACGACGACGTAGGTATGCGTCGATCTCGATCGATCTACGCACGTACGCGCGCTCCTATTTGAAAGGAGAGGGCGTTCTCGATCGGGAAACCGAGCTGTATCTCAGCATTGACGCCGGGGAGATACGACACGCACGCATGCGTGCATGGATGAGCTCGCATCGCTGGCCTGTTGCCATATACATTTCCCCGCATTAATTTCTTCTCCTTAACAGGATCCCAAATGCGGCAGGTGCGATGGATGCTTCCAAGATTTGCCCTCGCTACAGCGTGCGCCAATTATCACCGATCGCTATGCTTTGGAAGCAAATCCCGACTCGATCCGGACCAATCTTCTCTGGGTGGCATGCAATTAGTCTCATGATCTCTCTCTTTGCTGGCTGCTGTTTTAATTCGTCGGTAATTTTTGAAAGATCCACTGGACAGTAGCTAGGGATGGAATTTATGCGCCGCGTTTCTGTAATCGCGCGTCGTGAGATTCGCAAAGATTTGCTCGCCGTGCCGTTTACACGAGTCTTACGTATCTGGACGTAGACTCGTCCAAAGTCCGGGCCGGCAGGCCCTTTCTGCGGCAAGAAAAATATACCCCTTTTTTAATTTTTACCAGTAAGATGCCCGTGCGTTGCAACGGTATCTATATTTTGAACGGCTATCCTGCTATTACGATAACATGAAACAAGAAAAAAAATATGTTGTGCAAATAATACCTTAATGGTCTACATTCTACAATTAAAGAGGTTAATTAAAGAATGGCGAGCGTAATGCGTGTCTTTGTCTTCCATCCACGCCTGAAGTGGTTAATTAAAGAGGTGGGTAATTAAAGAATGGTAGAACTGGTAATTTTGATGAAATGACGTGGGAAAAAACTCTCACTTTATATAGTAGAGATAAGACGTATTTTAATTTTGCATAAAGATTTAAGTTATGTTAAAATTAAAAAAGATATGAAAAAAATAACTTAGATACCCTCACTTAATCGTTTGAAAGATGAAAGATCTACTTTGTGTGGGTGATAATGAATAAATATATATGGTTGAGAAAGAATAAATAAAGATATAGAAGGAAAGACCACATTAAATCTACATACAAGCCTATATGTGAACAATACTATTAAAAAAAAATAAGCCTTATAAAAGTGAATGGAGAGAGTATTCATTTTTAATCTTTCAAAAATAAATTATTATTTGAAATCCTTTTTTATGAATAAAACTATTATTTTATTTAGTATTTAGTGTTCCTGTTAGGCTTCTTTTTTTTCGGCCTGACACGCGGATCGAAAACCTAGACACCAGGTCAAGCAGCCCGGGCTAGTCATAAACATGTCTATTTCGAGGACTAGGCAAAATCATCAGCGTTCGATTCAGGATTTAAAGTCTTTATTGTCTAATATCTTTGGGGTCAATGGATTTTAAAATATCTGGGATCAATTCTCTAAAATTTCATGAGCTTTTTAGCAAACCTAGGCATGAGTTCGGCTCGATGTTCAGCTTGATCAAGCAGGCGGGGTTACTCATGAACATGTCTATTTGGAGGGGAATTTTTTTTATTTAATATTTATTTTAAATCTTTTTTTCGAAAATAATTAACGAATTTTTTTTTGCGAAAATAAGTACCTGGATGCAAAAAATATTGATAAATCAACACCTTCATGTGTCCATTTTCGCATTTGCGTTTTTTGCATGCAAGTCCCTATCGCCCCAATATAGGGCGACGGGACCTATTTTCGTAATATTTTTTATCCGTCAATTATTTTTGAAAAAAATATTTAAAATAAATATTAAATAAAAATAAATTCATTTGGAGGGCTAGGCAAAATTATCAGCGTTCGATTTAGGATTTAAAGTCTTTATTGTCAAATATCTTTGGGATCAATAGATTTTAATATATCTGGGATCAATTCTCTAAAATTTCATGGGCTTTTTAGCGAACCCTTATAACTATTGTGTTAATTTGTCAAAAGTTGTGTGTTCAATTGACTCCACACAGCTTGTTCAAAAAAAAATCAATGCACTGAGATGGTGAATATTCAACAATAATTTGAGGAATGGGGGGGGGGTACACTTTTATGATTATTTTTATGATACGTTCCTACAGGAGCTAATGTCGCTACCCACAATGTGCTCACCCGTTCCTCAACTCATCCCAACCCCTTGTGCCTTCGTTTGCTCGGAATGCCGTGGCATTGAGAGCGTGAACTAAACGTCGCCAACATGCTATTGCAAGATTCCTGGAGTTCCAGAGCATCACTTCCACAACCGTTCACGTCATGCTGTGCCCCCGGTCGTCGTGAAGGTAACCCCTCAAACGATTTCAAGTTTGGTGAATCCTAGGCAATGAATTTTACATTTTACCGAAGTATGTTCATAGTTGTTCATCGCGTTATTCCATCGCCATCCTTGCCTCCCCACCATAACCTTCACCATCATCGAGTTCGTCCCGTCGCGAGCTTCACAGTGATCCGCTTGGTTTGTCCTTAGTCCTAATCTAGGCCTTGATCTATTGATTTATTCTTGAGTTTAATTGTTCTGTAACTTGCATTATGTACACAGTTGAACTGAGCCGAGCGTGCGTTCTCACTCTGACTGTAGCATGAGAGAGAAAACTAAAAAATAAAATAAAAAAATAAAAATACATATTTGGATTGCTAATATTGTACAATAGCTCAAAATTTTATTTTTCTTGATAAAAGTAATTTTAAAACTTTGAAAACCATTTCTTTATTATTTTATGTGATTTAAACTTTCAAAAATACGTTCTCCTTCATACGAACTTCGATTGAGACGATTTCAGTTCTTAAAAATTTGTAAAATCAAGCTCTACATTTCAGAGCCATTTATTTTTTACTTTAAGTTTGTTTGAGCCTCTATTTTGATGTTTATTTGCATTTTTGCTTTCTTTTCTTGTAGACATTGATCTCTGGGAGTGAACACAGGATTTGAAAATCAAGACTCAGCAACAGCGGTTGATCAACAAGGTAAGTCGTAGTCCTTGACCATGTTGGACCTATGTTTGCAAAAGTACTTTGTTTTATACAAATACATGTTATTTGTTTACAAGTATTATTTACTGGGAATAGCTAAATACATTATTGTTATTATGCCAACATGAATAATTGAAATGCCATGTATCCATTGTCACCCTAGGTTGGGTCATTTAATAGTTGGACATAACTGTAATACCAACATCGGGTTATCGTAGCTATGCTTAGACATGCTTAGTCGTGCGTTGGATTCACGACACATGTTGAATATTAATAACCTTGATTTAATGAGATATGGACTCATGGCGGGTAGCCATTGTTGTAAAATTTGTTGTGCCGTGGTGGGGTGTGCCATTGGTCTTAGTTATACAAAATTGTTTTCACTCGGACAAGTGATCGTGTGGTAAAGGGGGTGCCGTGGGATGTGGTTTTCTTACCTGAGAATACATAAGGACTTAATCTTGTGCGTCATTGAACTGGGCCTAACCGTATAATCACATGTTTGGTATGGGACAAACCTGGCTTATTAATTTGTATAATGTCTAAATTTGAGTACTGTTATGGTTGTGCGGGTTTCAAGATGGACGGGAAGACTCACATAGTGTAAGAGGGGGCCTTGAGGGAGCATTGTAAAGGCCTTGTCATGATCTCTCTACCTCACACCAAAGGAAGTGTGGTAATCGCGTGGCATTAAGAGATGATCATGTCTTGTGGGTAAAGTTATACAACCTCTGCAGAGTGTGTTAAATTATTCGAATAGCCGTGTCCGTGGTCATAGACGTGCCTGGGAATTTCACACGAGGTATAGAGTTTTCATAAATGTTGGAAGGTGGAATTGTTGGTAGTGAACAGGGAGTTCACTGTTGTTTTTTATGTATAAAGTTAACACTGTTGAGTTTAGTGGTTGATGATAGTTTCAGATGGTGATGGGTGATGCCTCACCAATCTTTTGTTGTTGTTTACAATTGGTTTACCAACTATTTATTATTTTTTGTCAATTACGCTTTGAATCTATTTATTGTATTTTACATTCAAGTTATTGCTTTCTGCAACATAGCCATATGACTATATCCTTTGTCAAGCCGTATATTATTTGCATCATTCCCTATGGCTTACTGAGTACTTTTTGTACTCACGGCTTTATGCTTTTGTTGATCAGATGCTGATTGAGTAAGAAAAACTGCATCATGTGTATGTATTTTACATTTTTGAGTCATAGGAATGCCGTACTATTAAGAAAGATGCATTGTAGTTGATCTAGAGTTAGTCTCTATGCTCAGATGAATGATAGCTAGTTTATTTGAGAGACACGAAGTCACTGCACTTGCACCGGAATGGTTCCCTGTGAAGTTTAGGTCGAACATTCCGATCTTGGGTCAGAAGTTCCGATATTTTAGACATTCCGATACATAGTTGTGCCTGAGTCCGAAGCCCCTAAAACTGATCGGACTTTCCAATATTTCGAGTCGGAAGTTCCGATGCAAGTTGAGATATCTACGGGTGCTCTCTGTCGAGTTCGGATGTTCCGATCTTTTGGATCGGAAGTTCCGATCAGTATTAGAACGAGAAAGGGTGCTCTCTGGAGAGTTCAGAAATTCCGATGAATCCAATCGGAAGTTCCGATTCATTTAAGTTCTAATATGGGAACCCTCTGGAGATATCGGATGTTTCAATCTAGGAATCAGATATTCCGATACGGACTTGGTGAAATTCTTAAGAGAATTTCTTAGAGGTGACTCTCTGTGAACATCGGACTTTCCGATCATGGCATCGAAAGTTCTGATGTGTAATCTTTTCGACCGTTGGAGTGTGCTAAGTTCTGGAAGTTTACACACATCGAAAGTTCCGATATTGGGATCAGAAGTTCCGATATGTTGCTGAGTGCGGGTATAACGACTAGTTTTTGCACAAAACTAAAAATACCCCACCCTCTCTTCATTTGAGGGTTACACACTTTGTTGGGCTGAACTTGTGAGCTTGTAGAGCACAATCTAAAGCATTCTTGTCTTCTCCTCTTTGATCTTAGTGATCATCTAGAGAGTGAGGAATAGAGAAGAGATCTAGTGCCAGAACAAAAACAAGATTCATTGATCTTGAGCATTAGAGAGCATCTCCAAGATCAAGACTACGTTGCATTTGTTACTCTTGGAGGTTGAAGGACTCCTAGACGGCTGGGCATTGCTCACGAGCTCCCGAAGAGTGTGGGATGCCGTGAGAAGTTTATGAAGGCCGATTTCGCCTCCGAAAGGGAAGAAATCAAGAGCGGTACCAAATCTCAAGTGTGACCGAGGTTTGGGAGGAAAGGGTTGGAAGAGACTCGGCTCTTTGTGAGCCTCCTCAACGGAGACGTAAAATCCCCTCAAGGATCCGAACTCCGGGAACAAATTGTTGTGTCCTTGATTTAATCTCTCGCTTAGTTTGTGTGTAATCCTTTAATTGAGCTCTTCTATTGTTGTCACCTCAGTCAAGATCGTCTACACATTCTTGCTCTCAACTAGAGTAGAAGTATTTTGTTGATTGGTAGACGTTGTTTCTTGTTCTCGAATTTCAATTCTGATCGGACATTCCGATACTAGACCGGAAGTTCCGATCTTATACCGGAAACTTCGATACCTTTTCCGTTGCGATTAATTTTATTTGAAATTTTAAATAGCCTATTCACCCCCCCTCTAGGCAATTATCACATCTTTTCAATTGGTATCAAGCCTAACCTTCTCGAAGGCTTAACTGCTTGAAAGAAACAAGATGGCCGGCACGGGGTTGAAGGTCGTCTTCCCAGGTGAGCCGGATAGCCCAAAGTACGGAGATGTCGGCTCCGGCAAGAAGAAAGAGGATGAAACATCTTCATCGAACAAGGGAGTAGAAATTCCATTTAGTTATGATAAATTGAACACTTCCTTCTCACACTCTTATATTACTATGCCATCCGGGCGTGCACCATTCTTCGATGGTACACACTATTCCGCTTGGAGGCACAAAATGAAAATGCATCTTATGTCTCTTCATCCGAGTGTTTGGAAGATTGTTTGTACAGGTTTAGATATGCCCGATGAAGACATGGAGCTTACACTAGAATAAGAACAAAATATTCACCGGAATGCACAAGCCACAAGTGTGTTGCTTTGAGCCTTGAGTCCCGAGGAATTCAACAAGGTTGATGGTCTCGAAGAGGCTAAAGAAATATGGGACACACTCCAGGTTGCTCATGAAGGGACTTCAAGCATGAGAGAGTCAAAGATTGAGTTGCTTGAAGGGAAGTTGGGGAGGTTCGTCATGAATGATGACGAGACTCCGTAACAAATGTATGACCGCTTGATGATCCTTGTCAATAAGATCCATGGATTAGGAAGCAAGGACATGATAGATCATGTAGTGGTGAAAAGGATGTTGAGAGCCTTCGCTCCAAGGAATTCGACTCTCGTAACACTCATTCGAGAGTGAAAAGATTTCAAGAGGCTCACTCCTAATGTGTGCTTGGAAGAATCCTCTCACATGAGCTGATAGAAGAGGAAGCAAAAGAGGTGAACCTTGCCAAGAAAAGCTCAAGCTCCAAGTTAAAGGAGATCGCATTGAAAGCAAGAAAGAAGGATAACTTGAGCTTGAGTGACGATGATGATGATGAGAGCGAAGACGAGGAAGACTTGGCCCTATTTGTGAGAAAATCCAAAAAGTTTCTCAAGTATGACGGGTCAAGCAAATACAAGAACTACAATGACAAATCATGAAGAAGAAGAAGAAGAAACACGAAGAGGGATTGCTATGAGTGCGGTGAAGTGGGACACTTCATTGCTGATTGTCCAAAGAAGAAGAGCAATCCCAATGAGCACAAGAAGAGTGAGCCATATAAGAAGAACAAGGCTCCCAAGAAGAAGTACTCGGGGCGAGCTCACATTAGCGAGGAGTGGGACTCCAATGACTCCGACTCGGACTCCGACGATGAAGGAGTTGCCACCTTCGCCATTGAGGTCGCTCCTCCAACCAAGTCACTCTTCGGCGACATGAGTGACAACGACACCGACAACGACACACCCGTTTGCTTAATGGAAGAAGGGCGCAAGGTAATGGCCAAATCAAAACTGTCAACGATTGGAGAACGGGCTCCCGTCGAGCTTACTTGTTGAATGGGGGATCAACAGAGCCCCGTCGTACGGATCGAAGAGGGCGTTCGAGCGATGCGAGGTCGGGAGAAGAAGAAGAAGGGGGACACGGTGTTTTATCCTGGTTCGGGCCTCTCACCGTCGAGATAATAGCCCTACTCCAGTGTATTGTGTTCTATCTTGGTGTCCCTCCCCTGTTACAGATCTTCAGGGGGGTTTAAATACTACGACTAGAGGTACATAGAAGGTAACTACCTCCTGGGATTCCGCCGCGCAATCGTACTTACGATCTGCTGCCCTTGATCCGGGCGTTATTTGAATTTCGGGTATGATTTCCCTTGATCTCCGGCTGATTGGTTGCCACCTTCCTTCCTCGTGGCATTGGCCAAGGCACTCCGACCAAAACACCCGAGCAGGTCGCGGCCTCTACGAGCATGCTTGCTCGTGGGGGTGTGTTTGGTGCTTCATGAGCGAAGGTGCGAATGCATGCTCTCGGAGGAGAAGGGGATGCTCGTTTCGTTCTCCCGAGCATCTTCTTTTAGTGTTGCTTGGTCGACGGGTTTAGCTTTTCACGGGGGTACCGTGGTCTTTTGCCAGATAGCCAATCCCCGACAGCTAGCCCCCGAGGTTCAAGTGGGGAACCCTCGGGCTTCCCCTTGAGCCTAAGAAGACTTGAGGGGGGATTGAATTTCCTTTGGTCGTGGCTCACGACCATTTTTTGTCGGGAGACGAACTTCTTTACCCGCCGCGTGCTTGCTCCGCGTGGGCGCGTCGTTTGGTTGTTCTGCGGTTCCTTCTCTGAGAAGCCTCCTTGTAACGGTACGGCAGTTTCTCGAAAAGCGCGCTTTCTCCAGCCAGGTGTCGCTACGTGATAGGCGGCGATTTTAACCTGCCCCTTCGCTGTCTTTTTAACCCTTTCTACTGGGAGGTCGGAGTTACATTGTCTCTTTGCTCGTCTTCGGCCAAAAATCTTCCAAGAGCCCTAGCGCCCAAGAACCCTTTTCGTTCCCCTTCCTTCTTCGGCCATGGCGCGTTTCAAGGTTAGCCAGATGACCCGAAGGAGGCTCCAGGTGCTCACGGACGAGGGTATGTCGACCCAAGCTCGGGTCGAGTGCCGAGGATGATGCGGCGCCGGCACGCGAGGCGGAGATCGTCTCCTGCGAGTTGTACGCCATCATCAGCGGGCTTCGTCGCCGAGAGCGACTTCCTCGCCTCCGTGCTCGCCTTCTGCGGTGCGAGATCTCTCATCTCCACCCCAACTCTATCCTTTCTCTACAATCTTCTCCCATCTTTGCGAGGCTTACGTGGGTGTAATGCCCACGGCTAGCCTCTTCTTCCACTTCTATTCCCCCTTCCGCACTGCCGATGGCTCACGGCCATGCGTTTATCTTCGCCTCCGGCCCAACCGACCATACGAGTACCCCTTCGTTGCTCAAGGACTCGGTGTCGGGTTGGGCCGACCTCTGGTTCTACCGTAAGAAGGCGGAGGGGTCCCGATTGGTCTATCTTGGGGAGGACGCTCCGCCATCGAGGCAGCGCGCCCGCCTGCAACCTGAGGAAGAGCGGGTGCTCGGGGCGATCGGTGAGCTTGCCCAGATGGGGCTCACTGGTCGGGATATCGCCGGGACTTCACCTTCAACCGGTGTCCCCGAGGCGCCGCGAGCATCCCTTCTTCGAGGTGACCAGGTGGCATGACTTCACCCGCGAGGACAACGCAGTATGTTCCTGGACCTCTTTCCGAGCATCGGCGCTTCGTGATCGGTGCTATGCATATATATATATATATTTTGTCTTAGTCCTTGGTTGCGGCCAGCGACTCAGGGCCAATTTGGAGTTGACGAGAGGGTTGCCGAGATGTTCTGCGCCCCGAAGGAGAAGGAGCTGACGCCCAATCGTCAGGTCCCCAAGAACGTTTTTGACCGTGGCGACGCGGTAAGTACATCTTTCTGCTTCCGCTCGGGGGCATGTTTTCCGAGCTCATTTCTCCCGATTTCTATTTGCAGGAGAAGGTCGCCCTTGAGCTTGCGGTGTCGCCGCAGTACTGCCGCAAGCCAAAGACTCCCGCCAGGGGTTCCATAAGAGGCGGCGGTCGAGGCCGCCAAGTATCCGCCTCGCCTCCCGCGCCAGCGGTCGAGGCGCCGAAGCCGACCAGGACCCCACGCCGCACCTTGAGTACGCCGACCGTCGAGGTAAGCAAACTCGAATCTGGTTTGATGACTTCAAAGCGGAGGCCGGAGCTCGATGAGCCAAGCTGGAACAGCTCGCCGAGCGGCGAGGAAGGCCGAGGAGGAGGCCAGGTCCCTCCCGACCAAGGAGCGGTGGAGAGGCGGATCAAGGCCCTCCAGACCCGGCTTACTCGGGTGGTCGACGACTCCGAGGAGGAGGAAGAAGAGGAGGCCACCTATGCTCTGGTCAGAAGGAGCAGGAGGTCGACCTCTCAAACAGCCTCGACGCTGGAAGAGGTCGACATGGACGACGTCGACCCGGCGATGGCACGCGCCAGTGACGCCGCGGAGGAGCGCGTCGTGGTCATGGCCGAGGCCTACGAGGCCGCCGCTGGCAGGTCGCCCGTGGCTCGAAGCAAGGAGGCCGAGGAGGATGGCGCCGCTCGCCGGGCAGAAGGTAAGTTCTTACTTCATTCTCTTATTATGTTCTTGTCTTGCGATTTTCTTTGGGCTAACCCCACCCCGTTTGGCGTGGGCGTGATAGCTCGGATGTCGTTTTTGGACTTCCGCCAAATGGCTGAGGAGATTATCGACTCTGCAGTGGACGCCGAGCTCGACCGCGTCGTCGACCGAGTGATGGCCGAGACGGGGGAGGAGCCGGCGCCGGCTACGGACCCAGTGGAGCCCGAGCTTCCCTCGGCGGGACCCGCGGGACCTATTCCAGCCGCGGAGGAGCAGGAGCCGCAGGGGACTGAGGACCAAGACGCCTTGGCCTTGGTTCCTTGCGAAGAGACGTCTGCGGGCGAGGCTCAGGCGCCGAGCCCCGAAGAAGGGAGCTTGGTCGCTGCCGACCAACAGCCCTTGGCCGTGAGCCAAGGAGAGGAGGAGGTCGTCCCCGACCTAACTCCTTCGGCCTTGGGGCACCAGGCGTCCCCGGCCACGGAGGTGCAAGGGGCGGAGGTGATCGCCTTGATCAAACGCCTCGTGCGGAGCATCGGTCGCCTCCGACTATGGAGGGACAAGAGGCGAGGTGATCGCCCTTGATCCAATGCCTCCGGTCGCAGAGCATTGGTCGCTTCCACCGCAGAGGGACAAGAGGCGGAGGTGGTCGTTGATTTACCAACCGCCTCCACCATGAGCAAGGAGTGGCGCTTCGTGGTTGGCGTGCGAGAGCGCGGTGCGTTCACTGTGGGGAAGGCGGCCACGAGCCGCTTGTCGTGGAAGAGGACCGACCTCGGGCGACCGGGTTGGTCGAAGGTGGTGACGCCCGTTGCTCTCCTGAGCACCGGTGCTCAGAGGAGCAAGACCGTAGCCGGTCCGGGATGACTTGTTCAATCCCTTCTTTCGGCCGGGCGCGACCGATCGCCACGGCCAGGACAAGCCGTCACCGGCTCTTCTGTAAGTTTCATGTTCCTTCTTTTTCCTGTGATCGATCTTCCGGGAGTCTGCTCGCCTTTTTCCCTTCTCTTTTCTCTTTACGCCCGAAGTTTGCCGCGAAGGCTATGGAGGATATCGACGCTACCTCGGTCTCCGCAGAAGAAATCTTGGTCGTACCATCATGAGCAAGACGCCAAGATCGCCGATCTTGAGCGTCGGGTCTCCGAGGTGCGCGAGGCCGACTGAAGCGGTGGAATCGGCGAGGAGCCTCATCGCCGGGCTCGGGACCAGCTCTTCCAGAGCGAGACGGCCAAGAGCACTTCAGAGCGTATGCGCCGAGCTTGACGAGGAGCCGGGAAGTTGCGGCCGAGGTCCCCGACCTGTGCGCCCGAACTCCAACGAGCTCGGGAGCGCGAAGAGGCCCAGCTCAAGGAGGTGCAGCGCCTTCGGGACAGCGCGGCTGAAGGTCGTGCCGCTCGGCGGAAAGTTTTGGACTTGGAGGCGGAGGTCGACTCCCTTAAGGAGGAACTTGCTGCCCTTCAGGTCGAGCGTAGGACTTAGCTCCTTTTTTTTTTTTTAGCTCGTGTAACCCTGTAAAAAAAAACAACGCTTCGGGTTAAATGAGCAAACTCGCAGGTGTTTGGTCCTTGCCTGTTTTTCTTGAGTTTGCCTTCAACATATGCCCATATGATCCCGGTTCTGCAGAAAAAGGAAACAAGTTCCTGCATAGAGCATATATCATAGATACGAGCAAAGAAAACAAGTTCCTGCATAGATCATATATCACGGATACGAGCAAAGGATCCTTGGTAAGAAGGGACGGAACGTTCCTATCATACGGAGCCCCTGCCATGGACAAAGGTCATGCCCTTACTGTTGTGAGCACGAGTTTGTTCATGGGAAAATTTAAGGGTTGCTTTGGTCGTGACGATTTTATGAATGATATAAGTAGGTCGGTTGCGTCGAGAAGAAATGTGAGCACAGAGTAGACGAACTTTAAACCAACATTACGTAGAGCCACCATACCCGAATGGTCACTGAACCGGGCTTAGAGTGGATGCTCGCGCCCGACCACGCATACAAAGGAAAAGCTCTTGTGGAAAGTGAACGATTGGGCGAGCATCCGGCCGGGGGCCAAGGGAAATGGTGCGCACATACTTATCGGATAAGTTCGTCTGCAATGCTGCTAGACGACGATGCTCGTTCGACAAAGCGAGGACGAAACACGAGAAAGAGGGAAACGTTTTATTGGAAAGAACGCAAGGGGCGCGAGATAGGAGTACTCGTCTAAACGTGGAATTTACGCAATTGATCGATGTTCCAGTCTTTGGTGAGCTCCCGACCATCTGGCATCGCGAGGCGAACAGCCCGGGCGTCTTGTAGACACGACCGTGTAGGGTCCTTCCCACCTTGGGGTTAGCTTGTTGGCCTTCGACAGGTCTTGAACTCTTCGTAAGACCATGTCGCCGACTTGCGAGACCCTAGGTCGGACTGTCTTGGCCGCGTGCCTCACGAAGAGCTCAGAGGGTAAACCGCAGACCGAGCAACGCCCGTTCGGCGTGTCGCTTCGGCGAGGTCCAGTCGACGAGGCGCTCAACTTCTTGATCGACGGAATCGATCAGTTGCACCCTTGGGGAACCCAGCCGCGATTTCGGTAGCGTAATGGCCTCCGCCGCGTGACGAAGTCGGAAAGGCGTTTCGCTTGTGGCTCGACCGGTCGTGGTGCGAACAGACCAAAGAACGGCGGGAAGCTCATCCACCCACCTTTGCTTGTCTTTGGTTGAGGGTCTTAAAGACCCTCTTTTATGCCCTGGACTAGCTGCCCATTTGCTCGCTCATTTGCTCCGTTACTCGTGGATGCGCCACTAAGCGAAAGCAGACCTTGGTCCCGACCTCCTCGCATAACTTTGGAACAGTTCATTTGGTGAATCGGGTCCCGTTGTTCAGTGATAAGGCGGTTGGGTATCCCGAACCGAGTTACCACATTACTGCGGAGGAATCTCTTGGCCGCCTGGGCCGAGATGGTCGAGACGGGCTCGGCCTCTATCCACTTAGTGAAAGTGTCGATGGCCACGAGCAAATACTTGCAGCCTTTCTGACCTCGGGGGAAGGGTCCAAGGACATCGAGCCCCCAGGTTGAGAACGGCCACGAGAGTGGTATGGTTTGCAGGGCATATGCCGGTTGACGGACTTTTCGAGCATGAAACTGGCATGCCCGGCAGGTCGTTACGATTGACCGTGCGTCCGTCAAGGCCGTGGGCCAGTAGTACCCTAGTCGGAAGGCCTTGCTCACAAGCGTCCTGAAAGACGAGTGAGCTCCGCACATTCCTTCATGGATATCACGAAGAAGGTACTGGCCTTCCTCCTGAGAGACGCATCTGGAAAGGATCCCTAATGCGCCTTTCCGGTATAGGTCGTCTTCGATCAGTCTGTACTGAGAAGATCGCCTTATTAGCCGGGAACGCTCGGCTTCTTCCTCGGGCAATGTCCCATGCGCAAGATATTGGATGAATGGCGTCATCCAATTTGCACTTTGCTCGAGGAAGGAGACCCTACCGCCGGTCTCTGGTGCCTCCTCTTCAGAGGGAATGGAGGGCTTATGTAGGTGCTCGACAAGCACCCCCACCGGAGCGGTGGTTTGAGAGGAACCGACCTTAGACATTTGGTCGGCCAGGGAATTATCCTTCCTGGGGATGTAGATTACTTCGAAATTCTTGAAGTATTTCTCCATCTTCCTTACTTCAGCCAGGTACAGCGCCATTGAGGTATCGGAACACTGATACTCCTTGTTGACCTGGTTTACGACCAACTGTGAATCGCCCTTCACAATGAGCCGTTGGACTCCTAGCGATTTACATGCCCGAAGTCCGGCCAAAAGGCCTTCGTACTCCGCCGCGTTGTTAGTCGCAGCGAAATGTAGTTGGATGGCGTACTGTAGCTGTTCTCCATCCGGGGAGACCAAGATGACGCCTTGACCCAGCGCTCGTATGCTCGGGATCCATCGAATACTGAGTCCAGGAGTTTTCCCTTGAATCATTGGTTCCATTGGCCGGTGGAGCCGAGCCGACCATACGCCACGAAATCAGCCAAGACTTGTGATTTTATCGCCGTGCGGCCGAGAACACCGGCTCGAACTCGGCGAGCTCCATTGCCCACTTGGCTATGCGACCATCGGGCGTCTGATTTTTCAGGATCTCCCTGAGTGGGAAGCCGGTCGGCACCACGATCTTGTGTGCTTGAAAGTAGTGACGCAACTTGGGAGGCCATCGATGTGAGTACAGTGGTTTCGGACCTCGGTAACGCTCCTTTGGTCCATGAAGTACTTCGCTGACGTAATAGATAGGTCGCTGGGTACCATCTCTCTCTACTGCCAACACCGAGCTTACCGCTTGCGGGGTTGCCGCCAGGTATAATAGCAATTCTTCCCCTGCCGTGGGTGTGACGAGGATGGGCGGTTGGGAGAGGTACTGTTTTAGTTCTTTGAACGCGCGATCAGCTTCCTCCGTCCACGTGAAGCCATCATGCTTGCGGAGGGCTTTAAAGAAAGGCAGTCCTCGCTCCCCCAGCCGGGAGACGAACCGGCTTAAGGCGGCCATTCTTCCGGTCATAGCTTGTACTTCCTTTACGCATGTGGGCGACCTCATGTTCTCAATGGCTTCGATCTTCTCCGGGTTAGCCCCAACGCCATTTGGCCCGACCATGTAGCCGAGCACCTTGCCAGCCTTTACGCCGAATACGCATTTCTCTGGGTTTAGCTTTATTCGATGCTTATTGAGGTTACAGAAAGTTTCTTCCAAGTCAGCAACGTGACCCGAAGTACTTTTGCTTTTGACAACTATGTCGTCGACATAGACCTCCAAATTTCGACCTATTTGGTGCAGTGAAAGTCTTCTCGCATGAGGCGTTGAAAGGTTGCTCCCGCATTTCTCGAGGCCGAAGGACATGGTCGTATAGCGAAAATGCCGAGCAGGGTGATGAAGGAAGTCTTCTCCTCGTCTTCGCGATAGGCTGATCGATGATAGCCTGAATAGGCGTCTAGGAAGCTCATGGTGCGTGACCACTGTAGTCGCGTCCACCAATTGGTCTATGCGAGGCAACGGGTAGTTGTCTTTTGGGCACGCTGCGTTCAAACCCGTGTGGTCGACGCACATGCGCCACTTGCCTCCTTTCTTCCTGACCAGAACTGGATTGGCCAGCCACTCGGAGTGCTCGATCTCTCTGATGAAGCCAGCTTTTAGGAGTTTATCAAGTTCCTCCCGGATGATTGCCTGCTTTTTCCGGAAAAGCGTCTAAGCTTCGTCTCACGGTTTTTTGTCGCCGAATCATAGCCTGTGCTCGACCACCTCCCTTGGGACCCCGGGCATGTCGGATGGTTCCCAGGCGAACACATCCGACCTTGCCCGGAGAAAGGTGACGAGCTCGAGTTCCTATTTGGGATCTAAGGAAGATCCCAAATGAATGACCTTGGCCGGTTCCGACTCGTTGAGCGGAACAGCCTTGGTCTCTCCTCCAGGCTGGAGGGCAAGTTTAGGCCGGGAATGCTTCGGCTCTTGGTCGGGACCGCGAGTGGGTAACTGACCGACCATATCTAAGGCTCTTTCGTCGCAATTGAGTGCGGACTTGTGGTTCCCTTTGATGGTTATAACTCCGTTCGGTCCGGGAATCTTCAGGCACTGATACGCGTGGTGAGAGGCGGCCATGAACTTGGCCAAGGCCGGCCTGCCGAGGATGGCGTTGTAGGCCGACTCAAAGTCCACCACCTCGAAGGTGATTAGCTCCGTTCTGAAGTTACTTGGGCCGCCAAAACTTATGGGCAGGACGACCTGTCCCAGAGGTTTGATCGAGGTGCCCGGGACTATCCCGAAGAAGGGCACGGCCACACTCTTGATTTTGGAACGAGGAATCTGCATCTCGTCCAAAACCTTGGCTGAAATAAGGTCCAAAGAGCTCCCGGAGTCTATGAGGACCCGACCGACGGCGGTATTACTGATGGTGGGGTTCACGACCATCGGAAGCCTCACGGGGTTTGGTCATTCCAAGGGGACAATCGTCCTTGGAGAAGGTCGAGGATACCTCCAGGCCATTTCATTTCTTTGCCGGAGGCTTACCTGGGTAACATGGTGCACTTCCCTTGCGGCCTCCTTTAAGTCCGGCGGGACTTGTAGGCGGAGGAGCCCCGAAGATGACCGCTATGTGATTCCTTGGTTCTTGGTATTCCATGTCATCCTCACTTTCCTCGGCGGGCTGTTTTCCTTTGTCATTTTCACCCCTGCTCGAAGCGTTGGCATGGGACCCTGCTGGCCAGAAATCGCTTCCAGCGGTAGGTCCACGTTCGGCAATTCCGTGAGGTCGTGCCGTCGCTGGTGAAGCGGACATGAGGTCGCCGTCGGTCCGCTTGGTCGCCTCGTCGGTCCGCTTGGTCGCCTCGTCCTCGAGGCCTGTGTGGTTGTCCTCTTCCCCGGCGTTAAGCCCCGTGACTGGCCGGGTTGCTCGGGTTGTTGTTGTTCCACCGTGGCTACCATGGTGGCGAGGGCTGCTTTTTCTTCTTTTCTTGATCTTCTTGTCTCTGCAGTCGAGCCCTTTTGCTAGGCGAGGTCTCTAGGCCAGGTTGAGGCGGCTTCCTTCGCCCAAAGATCTTCTTCCATTGGGCGGCTTCATCTGCGTTGGCGAATCGATCGGCCATTCGGAAGAGCTCGTTCGCCGTTAGATCCGGTGGATCTCCAGGTCCTGCGTGAAGCGCGCCGTCTCGCACCCGAACTTGAAAGCCGGACGACCGCCTCGTCCGATATGTTCGGGATCGAGTTCGGACTGGATAAACCTCTGGGCGAATTGTCGCGAGGTTTCCCTGTCCGTCTGTATCAAAGCGCTCAGGTCGCTCCTTTCCCGGCGGATGTAACAGCTCGGAAATTTGCTCGGGCGCTGAGCTGCCCTCAGACCGTATGGAGCCTTCCTTCCGATTAAAAAGCCACGTCTGGCGGCTCGTCGAGCCGTCGGCGGGTAATTTGCCATCACCCCTCATCGCCTCCGTGGCGAGGATGGCGGTGGTATATATTGAGAGAAATTCGTCCAGGTTCGGGTCCCATTGAATCTCTCGGCGTGGCGGGTTTGAATCTGTTCGGCCATGCGACGTCGGAAGGGATCTCGTGAAGGCCGGCAACCGGCTTCGGGGTTTCGCGGTGAAACCCTCGGTCACAGCGGCCTCCACGCGGGTCTTCCACCCAACGCCCCGCGCGTGGGCCGAGTCGGGAGAAAACCTCCTGTGATGGTCGTGCCGATGACCGCTTGGTCGTGGAGCGCTCAGAGTGCTCGTAATCTGGGCGATTATTCAGATATCGCTCCGAGGTCGCTCTGTGGATCGCTCGACCTTTCCCGGATCGGGTTAGCGACCTGGGGCGATCTCCGAGCATGGCTCCGAGATTCGCCTCGGTGCGAGCGCATGGGGGAGCGTTTGCAATGGTCCCGGGAAACACTCCGGGCATCCTGGTCACGAGGAGGATCCGAGACTTTTAGCTCGGCAGCAAGCCTTTCCAAATCTTCGGCTACGACCCTGCCCACGGCCTCCAAGTCTGCTTGCTCGGGGAAACTACGCAGTCACGCCTGACCGCCGCCAAGGCTCAGAATCGCTCCGCTTCCGGTGAATCAAGCGGCGGTGAGCTTTGGCGACGCCTCGGCGCGATCGGGAGTTCGGTACCCACGAGAGTTCCTTTCGCGAGCGCGCCCCTTTGCCTGGCGGCGAATGCTCGCGAGGTCTTCCCCAGGGCGCCTCGGTGGAGTCGCCGCCTCGTAGGGTCGTGCTTGGCAGCGTCCGAGGATCCTTCTCCGGCTCCCGCCGCGGCCGCCACGTTGACCCGACGAGAGCGGGATGAGAGCGATGGGGACATCATTGTATCCCCTTGAGATGCGATCTCTCGGTCGAGCTCTAGGTCGTCCGGTATGTCCAGCCGTCGTAGAGCTCATCGCGATCATCCTCGGGGTCCCCGAGGGTAATGTCTGGGGATGGAGGCCCTGCCCTCGCATCCGTGTCCGGAAGGGCTCCCGGACTCGGTGTGATCGATAGGATCGGTCACCCTGGCCACGTTAATCGGCGGCGTAGTACACGTCGTCATCTTCAACGTGGTCGAAAACACAAAGGTCCCGAGTGTCTCCGAGTTCGGCATCCTCGAGGATCTTGATGCTCAGACGGAATCAAGGCTGTCGTTCCCCACGGACGGCGCCGGTATCGGCGATTGGAGAACGGGCTCCCGTCGAGCTTACTTGTTGAATGGGGGATCAACAGAGCCCCGTCGTACGGATCGAAGAGGGCGTTCGAGCGATGCGAGGTCGGGAGAAGAAGAAGAAGGGGGACACGGTGTTTTATCCTGGTTCGGGCCTCTCACCGTCGAGATAATAGCCCTACTCCAGTGTATTGTGTTCTATCTTGGTGTCCCTCCCCTGTTACAGATCTTCAGGGGGGTTTAAATACTACGACTAGAGGTACATAGAAGGTAACTACCTCCTGGGATTGCGCCGCGCAATCGTACTTACGATCTACTGCCCTTGATCCGGGCGTTATTTGAATTTCGGGTATGATTTCCCTTGATCTCCGGCTGATTGGTTGCCACCTTCCTTCCTCGTGGCATTGACCGGGCACTCCGACCAAAACACCCGAGCAGGTCGCGGCCTCTACGAGCATGCTTGCTCGTGGGGGGGTGTGTTTGGTGCTTCTGCGAGCGAAGGTGCGAATGCGCATGCTCGGAGGAGAAGGAGGGATGCTCGTTTCGTTCTCCCGAGCATCTTCTTTTAGTGTTGCTTGGTCGGCGGGTTTAGCTTTTCACGGGGGTACCGTGGTCTTTTGCCAGATAGCCAATCCCCGACAAAAACCTCTTAGTAGCGATAGTGAAATGGATAGTGCTGACGACGATGATGATGCTTTGTTTTGTGATTTGAGCAAATCTACCATTGCAAAGATCAACAAGCTAATGAAAAGAATAGACAGCCAAGAGGAGACTCTTGAGAAGCAAGAGGATTTGCTGATCCTTGAAAAGAAGAAAAATCTTGCTCTCGAGAAGCTTCTCGCTAAGGAAAAGGAGAAAATTGAATTGTTAACCAAAAATCTTGAATTGGCTAACAACTCAATCACCATGCTTAAGAGTTCAAATGAGTCACTTCAAGAAAATGTCTTTAGTCTAGAAAACAATCTTAAAGCCCTTGAAGTGCAATTTGAATATCTTAATGATCTTAATTCTCCACCCATCGATACTTCAATGGTTTCCATTCCTTCCACTAGCAATGGTTGCTCTCATTGCTATAATGTTAATATTAATGCTTGTGCTACTAACTCTCAATTTGTGCAAGTATTAAAAAGCAAAAAACAAGAGATTAAGTGCCTTGGTTAGATACGGTTGCATCGAGACTTATCAATCCAAGGATACCCTATATAAGACCATCAATGGTCGAGGAAACAAAAACAAGGAAGGGCTAGGATTTGGTAAGTATGAGAGCAAAGGAAATGACCGTGTGGTGGTGAAAGGTAAGGAATGTATTAAGTTTGTCAAAGGGAATGGCAAACAACCATTAACCACCACACTAGTCAACAAGGTGTAACACCCCGGCATCTAGTATGCCCTGGATGTCACCAAAAATAGACTAAACAACATCTAAAGGTAAATTACAGCAAAGGAGTACATGCAAAAACCGAAAATTTCGGCAGCATCTCCTTTGTTTTTCCATGGTACGGAGCATCAACAATAATATCACAAGTTATATCATAATGGGAAGTATCTAAAGCAGCAATACCAGGTGACATAGCAACTATTTAAGTCTACCATAATGAATTTAACCACTCCATGATCTAAAACGAAGTAAATAATATGACCAAGCACACAAATAAGTCATACTCCAAGTTCTCAACGCATTAACTTATAATCACAACTACGAATGGCAAAATTGTATATATCTTAATGAGTGAAACTTTATGAAGATGTGCCACTAAGTCCCTTTCCTGCATGTCGGTTTCTTGGTACCTAAAAACAACATAAAACACAAGCGTGAGTTCATCACTCAGCAAGTATATTGCAATGGATCACAAAGAATAAATCAATGCCAACATCAATACATACCATACTTTAACATCATGATCAAATCATAATCTCATATACAACCTCATATCCATGACAAAGCACATTGTACAAAATTCATTATCATCATCATGTATGCAATGCAATGCACATGTCTCCTGGAAGCACATACCGGTATTGCTGAGTGCACACCCGTCGGCGTGCACCCTCTTCCCCCTTCCATCCCGTAGATGGAGGGTGCCTATTCCTCGCTTCCATTCACCACGGTGGATGGAATCACGAGGTAGGACTTACTCATTGGCTCTCCGGATTAGTCATAACTTTCTCACCGACCATGCCGGACTAGTTATGACTTTCTCACCGACCGGGCCAGATCACATGCCATGTATGCGATTATGCCATAAACATAAACAACTTGTACCAAATTGAAATAAACATAGCATAGCATCATAATAATCCATTTTCATCATAACATGGGCAAGCACTAATCATGGCAAGATAGCATATCATGTAAGCAATTTGCACCTAGTCACAATTAGCAACATACAATACGCTACCTAGCATAGGTTGGTTGTGGCATCGCCGACTAGCCCATGTTGGCATGAGGAACCTCGATAAGCTTCTGAAGGGGGAACACATCATCGGACTAACAAATGTTGAGTTTGAAAAAAATAGGATTTGTAGCGCTTGTCAAGACGAAAAACAAGTTGGAGCACGTCATCCTACCAAAAACATCATGACAACGATGAGACCGTTGGAGCTTCTACACATGGACCTCTTCGGACCCGTTGCTTATATAAGCATCGGAGGTAACAATTATGGTTTAGTCATTGTCGATGATTTTTCTCGCTTCACTTGGGTTTCTTTTTGCAAGAGAAAAGTGAAACACAAGGCATAATCAAGAAGTTTGCAAGAAGAGCACAAAACAAGTTCGAGATGAAGATCAAGAAGATTCGAACTGACAACGGAAGCAAATTCAAGAACACTCAAGTAGAAGACTTTCTAGATGAAGAAGGGATAAAGCACGAATTCCCGGCTCCTTACTCTCCTCAACAAAACGGAGTTGTAGAAAGGAAGAATCGGACGTTGATAGAGATGGCAAGAACGATGCTTAACGAGTACAAGATCTCCAATCAATTTTGGGCGGAAGCTGTCAACACCGCATGCCACACAATCAACCGATTGTACCTTCACAAGATCTTGAAGAAAACAGCATACGAACTCCTCACCGGTAACAAGCCTAATGTTTCATACTTTAGAGTCTTTGGTAGTAAATGTTTTATTCTCAACAAGAAGCCCAAGAACTCTAAGTTTGCTCCTAAGATTGATGAAGGCTTCTTGCTTGGGTATAGATCAAATGCCTACGCCTATCGCGTTTTCAATAAAACCACCGGTTGTGTTGAAATAGCGAGAGACGTGACATTTGATGAATCTAACGGCTCTCAAGTAGAGCAAGTTGATTTGAATATGCTAGAAAATGAAGAAATGCCAAGCATTGCAATTAAGAGGATGGCAATTGGCGAAGTCAAACCACAAGAAGTGGAACATCAAGGAAATACATCAACTCAAGTAGAACCGCCAACTTCAAATCAAGGTCAAGACATACCCCAAGATAGCTCAAGCAAACTTATGGAGGATGATCAAGTGGAAGATGTTGAACCAATACAACAAACATCACAAACGCTGCATCCAAGAGTGCATCAAAGCATACAACGAGATCATCCCGTCGATAACATACTTGGTGATATCCAAAATGGAGTAACAACTCGCTCTAGAGTATCTAATTTTTGTGAATTTTACTCTTTTGTATCTACTCTAGAACCTTTAAAGGTAGATGATGCATTAAAGGATCCGGATTGGGTAATGGCTATGCAAGAAGAATTGAACAACTTTGTGAGGAACAAAGTATGATCGTTGGTGGAGAGACCCAATCAAAACGTGATGGGAACCAAATAGGTCTTCCACAACAAGCAAGACGAGAATGGAATCGTCAAAAGAAACAAAGCAAGGTTGGTTGCTCAAGGATACACTCAAATCAAAGGTTTGAATTTTGGTGAGACTTATGCTCCTGTTGCTATATTAGATTCAATTCGTATATTGATTGCATTTGCTACTCACCATGATTTCAAGCTTTTTCAAATGGACGTCAAGAGTGCATTCCTAAACGGTCCAATCTCTGAATTAGTTTATGTTGAGCAACCGCCGGGAATGGAGGATCATAAGAACCCTTCGCATGTTTATAAACTTCATAAGGCACTTTATGGGCTTAAGCAAGCACCTAGAGCATGGTATAAAGGCCTTAAGGAGTTTCTTCTTAAAAAGGGTTTTGCTATCGGTAAAGCCGACCCTACTCTCTTCACTAAAAATGTTGATGATTTATTTGTATGCCAAATATATGTCGACGATATCATATTTGGTTCTACTAACAAAAACTTCTGTGAAGAGTTTAGTAGGTTAATGACAAAAAGGTTCGAGATGTTGATGATGGGTGAATTGAAATTCTTCCTCGGATTTCAAATCAAACAACTCAAGGAAGGGACGTTCTTATGACAAACAAAGTACATTAAAGACATGCTTAAGAAGTTTGACATGGAGAATGCCAAGCCAATTCATACACCCATGGCGACAAATGGACATCTCGGCCTAAATGAGGAAGGTAATCCGGTCGATCAAAAGGTATATCGGTCCATGATAGGTTCACTACTTTATCTTTGTGCATCTAGGCCCAATATTATGCTAAGTGTGTGCATGCGTGCAAGATTTCAAGCCACTCTGAAAGAGTGTCACTTAATAGCTATTAAAAGGATTCTTAGATATTTAGTTCACACACCAAATCTAAGGCTTTGGTATCTTAAAGGATCAAAATTTGATTTAATTGGCTATTCGAATGCCGACTATGCGGGTTGCAAAGTGGATAGAAAAAGTACTTCGGGGACATGTCAATTCTTAGGTAGATCACTAGTATCTTGGTCCTCAAAGAAACAAAATTCAGTAGCTCTATCCACCGCTGAAGCCGAATACATTGCCGCGGGAAGTTCTTGTGCACAATTACTTTGGATGAGGCAAACTTTGAGGGATTTTGGACTAAATTTGAATAAGGTTCCACTCTTATGTGACAATGAGAGTGCCATTAAGATAGCCAGCAATCCCGTTCAACACTCCCGCACCAAGCACATAGACATTCGTCATCACTTCCTTAGAGATCACTCACTAAAAGGGGATATCGATATTACCTATGTGAGAACTGAAAAACAACTAACCGATATCTTCACCAAGCCGCTAGATGAAAATCGCTTTTGCGAACTAAGGAGTGAGCTAAATGTCGTGACTTGATGTCCTGCATGCATTATTTGTTATATCTCAAGTTCATTTCAAAATAAAATATTTGAAAAATCTTTCATGATCTTGAAAATTTTGTTTAAGTTGGATCTTTTGTTTGGGGTCAACTTGTTTGTGATCATGGTTATGATTGCTTGACTGATCGCTGATCACAAGTGAGTTGACAACTAAGAGTTCACTTGACCAAGATTCTCAGTCTTCACTCAGAGATCCGCTCTTTCCTATCTGTTCAGCTGTAAAAATCAATGCATCGGAATATCCGATCCTCACATCGGAATATCCGATCCTCACATCGGAATATCCGATGTGTTTCTCAGCTTGGATCCGCTGGAACTTTGCACTCATCGGAACTTCCGATTTATGCATCGGAACCTCCGATTTTCTTGAGAATCTAATTGTTCGGAACTTCCAATCTTCACATCGGAATATCCGAAGCCCTCAGTCCTGAGCACTCATCAGAACATCCGATCTCAGATAGAAATATCCGATGTGTACGTATTCCTTTAAAGTGACCGGTTCGCTTCGTCTTTCTTTATTCGCTTTTGTCCTTTTCATTCCGTACAAGCCACCCTTTCTTTCTCTTGCCGTATTCAGAGTTTCCGACCATCCGGAATCTCCGATCTTCTCCAAGGGTGCTTCTCTCAATAGAAGATTTGATCTTCTCTGCGAAATCTACTTCATCTCATCCCAGGTATCCCGTAAACCCTAGAATAGATCTTGAATCATGTAGTTTCCAATCTTCAAATCCTTTTGGTCGTTGTGTTACTCTATTTTCCTAGAGTCCATATCTCCAATTTCATCCTTTTCCCTTGGTCAATCTTGAAGAAATCGTGACTTTTGTTGCTATGCCGAAAATATCAGAATATCCGATTCTGGAGTCGGAACTTCCGATGTAATATCGGAATTTCTGATCAAAAATCAGAATGTCCGATGTTGACAGTACAGCACCAAATCATGTTTCTCTTCTGATTCTACTTTCTTGTCGAGTCCTCGTGTCAGATCTTCTCGATGGATCTAGGATAGGGTGTTGATCAGCCTAAGAAGGGTTCCTCTAACATCACCTTTGAACGCAAACGAAAAACTCCAACAGGAACAAGGACGAAAAGGGTTGTAACTCGACCTGGCCCAGCTGGGGGAATCTCGATCAATGAACTAACTCAAGCCGCTCAGACGGTTAATGTTCCTCGAGGAGCTCCTCTGCCTTCCAGGAAGGGCAAGGAAATTGTAGGCTCTTCTCAGTCTCAGCAAGGTCCAGTTCGAAGCAAGCCAGTCTTGAAGAAACCAAAAAGATCTCAACGGCTCGTCAGGAAGCCAGTGAGCTATAAAGGGAAGACTACTCAAGTTCGCAAGGCTCGAGAACTGAATCCCAGAAGAGAAGCTCGGTTTTCAACTGATCCTCGCTTTTGGAACTTCTTTCAGCAAGATTTCTTTGAGACAGTCATTCTACCCAGGAAGACTCCAGTGACTCCAATGCAATGGATTGATTGGAACTACATGGCAGAGGCAGATGATGCCACTTTCAATCAAGTCATAGTTGCTTGGAAAGAATGGGCATGAAGAGGATAATGGGTTTCAAGCATGACTGGAACATATAGGTCATTGCTCAATTCTATGCCACTCTGTACATCTCAAGGGACAGAGTTTCTACACTGCACTGGATGACAGAGGGAGAATGGTATGAAGCCACCTACACTTAGTTTGCACGGTTTCTCGGTTTCACTGCGGCAGATGCTCGTGACAGGGATGAAATACATAATGAGGCTGCCTTATCTAGAACCAATATCAAGTTTCTCTATGAGGAAGATGTAGAGTTTGAGCCAGGTGACATCAAGGGCATGAAGCCCTATTATGCTGCTCTGAACAAGCTTTTCAGAAAAACCCTGGCTCCTAAAGAAGGTGATGCTTCTCATGTGCTCTCCCTCACACGAAACTTGCTCAGCAGGATGCAGGATGATCAGCGACCATTTGATGTCTTCGACTTCATTTGGAATGAGATCAGGCTTACTGCTCAGGAGCCCAAGAGGAGCTGTGGATATGCTCCTTACATCATGCACTTGATTGAGAACGTGACCAAAAAGCAGTTTGAGTATGATGTTGAGCACCTTGGTCTCCAGATTAGAGCAGTCAAGGCTCCAGCTCAAAGAGCTACCAGGCTACCACCATAGGTGCTTCTTCATCTGCTGCTACTCCTAAGGCTAGTGGATCTTCCTCTTCGTCTGTTCTCCGTGCTCTCAAGTCCATCTTTTGCCTGTGCAAAAGCAATGCAGCAGCCCACAAGAAGAACACAAAAAGACTCAACGGGATCCAGAGGCATCTCAATCTTTCTTGCTCTGATGATGAAGAAGACGAGGAAGAGATTGAGGATCCTTTTGCTCCGGCGCCTGAAGAGTTCGAGTCTGAGGACGACGCCGAGGAGACTGGATCAGAGGAGTCATAGTAGATCTCTCAGTATTCCTCTCTTTCCTTTTGTGGTGCTTGATGCCAAAGGGGGAGAGAGAAAAGCATACCGTTGTCTTCGTCTTTCTCTGAGAAACTTCTGGGTCTTGTGTTTTGTGAACTTTGTGTGTGATGTTGTTTGGATGTTAAATACTCTATACTCTATGCTCTGTAGCATAATGTTGGATGTTTAAATGCTGCTTATGTTTAAATACATTTGCTTATCATGCTATTTGTGTGCATTTATATATATATATGCGCATGTTATCCTCATATGCAAAGATA
This sequence comes from Rhipidocladum racemiflorum, assembly GCA_036346355.1. NCBI lineage: Eukaryota > Viridiplantae > Streptophyta > Magnoliopsida > Poales > Poaceae > Rhipidocladum > Rhipidocladum racemiflorum. The sequence goes on along the minus strand of CM070580.1, from coordinate 33,801,430 downwards.
TAGGGGGAGGCCTTTCAAATTTTTCTTTCAAAATGTGCACTTGCTCTCAAGTCATATCGTAAATGCACATATTGAGGGGGAGCTCACCTTATGTCAATACATTTTCATATCTATTCAATTTATTTGTAAACTTTAACCGAGTTGTCATCAATCACCAATAAGGGGGAGATTGAAAGTGCATCTAGGCCCCTAAAGAAGTTTTGGATGATTAATGATAAACGATTAAAGGGATTAATGTGTTCAATGAGTTTGTGAACAGGTAAAAGTCCCAAGAAGAGATCATCTACAAACGATAGATACCCTCAAAAAGGGATTGAGTAAGAAAAACGGCATCATGTGTATGTATTTTACATTTTTGAGTCATAGGAATGCCTTACTATTAAGAGGGATGCATTGTAGTTGATCTAGAGTTAGTCTCTATGCTCAGATGATTGATAGCTAGTTTATTTGAGAGACACAAAGTCACTGCACTTGCACCGGAATGGTTCCCTGTGAAGTTTAAGTCAGACATTCCGATCTTGGGTCGGAAGTTCTGATATTTCAAACATTCTGATGCATAGTTGTGCCTGAGTCCAAATCCCCTAAAACTGATCAGACTTTCCGATATTTCGAGTCGGAAGTTCCGATGGAGGTTAATATCTCTAAGGGTGCTCTCTGTCGAGTTCGGATGTTTCGATCTTTTGGATCGGAAGTTCCGATCAGTATTAGAACGAGAAAGGTTGCTCTCTAGAGAGTTCGGAAGTTCCGATGAATCTAATCGGAAGTTTTGATTCGTTTAAGTTCCAATATGGAAACCCTCTGGAGATATCGGATGTTCCGATCTAGGAATCGGATATTCCGATTCGGACCTGGTGAAATTCTTGAGAGGATTTCTTAGAGGTGAGTCTCTGTGAACATCAGACTTTCCGATCATGGCATCGGAAGTTCCGATGTGTAGTCTTTTCGACCGTTGGAGTGTGCTAAGTTCTGGAAGTTTAGACACATCGGAAGTTCCGATATGTTGCTGAGTGCGGGTATAACGGCTAGTTTTTGCACAAAACTACAAATACCCCACCCTTCTTCATTTGAGGGTTACACACTTTATTGGGCTGAACTTGTGAGCTTGTAGAGCACAATTAAAGCATTCTTGTCTTCTCCTCTTTGATCTTAGTGATCATATAGAGAGTGAGGAATACAGAAGAGATCTAGTGCTAGAACAAAAACAAGATTCATTCATCTCGAGCATTAGAGAGCATCTCCAAGATCAAGACTACGTTGCATTTGTTACTCTTGGAAGTTGAAGGACTCCTAGACTCCTAGGCGTCGCTCACGAGCTCTCGAAGAGTGTGGGACGCCGTGAGAAGTTTGTGAAGGATGATTTCACCTCCGAAAGGGAAGAAATCAAGAGCGGTACCAAATCTCAAGTGTGACCGAGGTTTGGGAGGAAAGGGTTGGAAGAGACCCAGCTCTTTGTGAGCCTCCTCAACGGAGACGTAAGATCTCCTCAAGGATCCGAACTCTGGGAACAAATTGTTGTGTCCTTGATTTAATCTCTCGCTTAGTTTGTGTCTAATCCTTTAATTGAGCTCTTCTATTGTTGTCACCTCAGTCAAGATCATCTACACATTCTTGCTCTCAACTAGAGTAGAAGTATTTTATTGATTGGTAGACGTTGTTTCTTTTTCTCGAATTTCAATTCTGATCAGACATTCCGATACTAGACTGGAAGTTTCGATCTTATACCAGAAACTCCGATACCTTTTCCACTGCAATTAATTTCATTTGAAATTTTAAATAGCCTATTCACCCCCCCCCTCTAGGCAATTATCACATCTTTTCATTTTTTGCTTCAAGAGTTTATTTTTTCTTAAGCACTTAAGGCACAGTTATGTAAACTTTGACAATAAGGTTCGTTGCTACTATTTACCACTTTCTTAGTTAATTCGCTTAATGAAATGGTATTTCATCTTTGTTGCCACTGTTGTAACCGGCATTTAATATGCCTGAATGCTACCAAACATAAGCTAAACAACATCTAAATACCACAATTAAACATAAATTCCAGCAAAGGCGCACATGCTAAAAACCGAGATTTCGGCAGCATCTCCTTTGTTTTAACATGAATTGAAGGAGCAACAATAGTATAGCAATATAAGGCAATATGAGAGACAGCTAAAACAACAATAATTAAAGACTTAACAACAATATAAGTCTATTATCAAGCACTTAATGTCTCCAAGAGCCAAACGAACAATAAAACTCTCATATAGCAAAGCTAAACCTTAAAGCAATAATCATCACACGCAGTTTATTATCAAAACTAATTGAATGACTTGTGGAATCAAAATGGGTGAAGCTACGTGCGGACGTGTGACTATTTCCCTTCCCCACATGCCGTTTTCATGGTACCTAACACAAAAAGAAAACACAAGCGTGAGTTCAAAACTCAGCAAGCATATTGCAATGGTACAACAAGAACAATTACATAGCAATAAGAGGGGGGAGGGGGGAGAGGGAGAGACTGAGAATTTTATACACTGAGGAAAGATTAAGTACCAATTCAAAATCACAAGACTGAGTCTGAAAGTTAATAAAAACATCTAGTAATGAGATAAGAAATCTGCAAGACATGGCTGTCAAGGAAAGTTACAAGGACTGAATTGCACAGATCTTGGAACTTATATAAGCAAGTAGAGGCAGACCGAAAGTAAAATGTTGTTGGGGACACCATGTAACTAAGTAACTACTCTCTCCAGTTGAAATTGAATGTTGCTTTTATAAATGTGACTCGTAAACTTTTTAAACTCCGACCATTGATATGTTTGTAAGTATTGAGATTGTGCATGAGAAAATGGCACAAGTATATTTATCACAAAAAATGCTGCCATAATATTGTAATTTTAAATGCTTTTCCCAATTTATAACAGAAAAAACACCATCGATTTGTGTATTGGAGAACATGCAAGTCAGAAACAACATTGTTTTTGGACTCAGAGAGAGTAATAGATGCTGTTGAAAGTTTTTAGTCTAACTTCCAACAGTTCCTTAGGCTATACACGACTGTGAGCTTAGACAACTTCACGTTAATATAATATGACGAACTTATTTAACAAAAGAACTTTACAAGGACTTACACAAGTGTTTGCCAGTGTTACTTGGACATGGATACAGAAGTTGGAATCCAACTCAGATTCGGGGTGCCCGATTCGGAAAAAAAAATTGGACACGGGAAATGCTACTTGGAATCCGACTCAGATTCGAGGTGTCCGATTCGGCAAAAAATTTTGGACACGGGTGTCCGAGTAACATTGCTGGTTGCTGTTGAAATTTTGTGGAAGCACGGAACTAAAATTAGAAAATAACTTCCCATTTTCATAGCAACAAGTTGAGAAAAATAGCAAATTTAAAACATGACAATTGATAGTAACACGAAGGCTGAAGATCATTTTTCAAGTAGACAATCAAAAGTACAAAAAAAATATTAGTAGTAATTGGATGCTTGAAAATGCTTGGCCTGTTGGAAGTAATAGTTAGTAACAACTAGCATAAATAAGATTATGGCAAACATGAATTATTGGACAAAAATCGGTTTATCAAACAGGGAAAACCTGAGGACGACCACGTATAGGTGCAGATTGGCGGGCAGTAGGGAACTGGCATGGGTGGGAGGCCGGTGCATTGCCATTGGAAGTGTGTGCATGGTGAGGGTCTGGGAGGCGTAGGTATGCATTTTCTAGTGAAAAACTAGTTCATCAAGATGGTCCTGGTCCCCTAGTTTCAAAACAGTACCGTGCCAAGGTTTTATTTTAGATGTCTCTCAACAAGGCCTGAGCAAGCGCTCAATGTTAAGGTTTTATTTGCAAAGGTTTTATTTGCTAGTTCCTTGGTTTGCCCGGGTTGCACCATTGCCATTGATGACGAGGTTTTCTTCGCCAATCTTATGGTGATCCAGTTGGCTCCTTTTGATGTCATTTTGGGCATGGACTGGCTGCATCAGTACCGTGCCAAGATCTGTTGTTTCTGGAAGACGAGTTGAAAAAGCAGTTGGAGGATTTGTTGGCCAAGGGCTTTATTCGGCGTAGCGTGTCGCCATGGGGAGCACCCGTTCTCTTCGTCTCGAAGAAGGATGGAAGTTGGCGTATGTGCATTGATTATCGCGCTCTTAATCAAGTGACAGTCAAGAACAAGTATCCTTTGCCTCGCATTGAGGATATGTTTGACCAACTGAAGGGAGCAAAGGTGTTCTCCAAGATTGATCTTCAGTCGGGGTACAATCAGATCCGTGTGAGGGAGCAAGACATTGAGAAGACTGCTTTCTCCACTAGGTATGGGTATCGTTTCTTTACGCTTAAATGTTGTATTTAAGCTTTGATGTTGAATGCTTCATTTGATAAAGCATATTGCAATGGTACAACAAGAACAATTACATAGCAATAATATCTCACATCATGTAAACCATCTCATTCATGGTCACATATCATCATCATCATCATCAATATGTATGCAGTGCAATGCGATGCTCATGTCTCCTTGGAAACTCATACCGGTATGGTTGAGTGCACACCCGTCGGTATGCGCCCTCTCCCCCCTTCCATCCCGAAGATGGAGGGTGCCTACTCCTCGCTTCCGTTCACCGCGGTGAATGGAATCACGATGTAGGACTTACTCTTTGGCTCTCCGGAATAGTCATAACTTTCTCACCGACCTTCCCCGGATTAGTTATGACTTTCTCACCGCCCGAGCCATGTAACATGCCATGTATGCAAATATGCCAACATCATAATAAACTTGTACATTAACACATGGCATCATAGCATACTCATCATATCAAAGGAAATCATTAAAGCATGGCAAGTGATCATGTCATATAATCAAGTTCATCTAGTCTCAACTAGCAACCTACACTGCAATATTACATAATTCAATTATTAAAAAGAATTGCTCAAATATGCTTTGTGAAACTTATTAACAAGTATGATTTGATGAAACTTGGCTTTATGCAAAAGAACCATATTAAGCCATCTTTGGATAGCCTACATTGTGCATAATTTCCCAGACTTGCTGAGTACTTTATGTACTCACGTGCTACATTCTAATCCTATCTCAGAAGTGGAGAAAGACGTCAAAGGAGCTTCGAAGGACTAGGGCGCGTACCCCACTCGATTGCCTATGGGCATTTGGATGGGTTACCACGTGATGTTATCTTCTTCCGCTACAGTTTTTCAGTTGTTCTGCCTGTTAAGGCCATAATGGTAAACCTTGACCATAAGGTCCTTGCTTTTTATTTGGTGTTGTTCTTATTTGGTTATATGTATTCGTGATATGGTTGCTGATTCATCACCGTTTGACTGTGTGTACTAGCTACTGATCTGGGACTAGTACAGAAATACTGTAACACCCCAAAATTTTGCTTTTCTTAAATCTATGTGTGATTTGGTACTTTGGTGAATTTTTGGAATTTTCTGGAATTTATTTGGATTTATTTGGAATTTATTTGAATTTATTCCATTTTTGAAATAATTAAAGAATTAAACTTTGCAAATAAAATTTTGCTGGAAATATTTTATTTGAGTCCAAAATGATCCAAAATATTTTCCAGAATTTTTCTGGAATTTTTCTGAGTCTTTTGCTATTTTTAATGAATTAAATGAATTTCTGGAAATTATTTTAATTATTAAATCGCTGGAAAATCAATCGGGTCGAGTACTGTTCATCCGACCGAGTCGGAACCCGAGTCGGACTCGAGTCCGACCCGAGCCAGTTGACTCGATCGAACCAACCCTGACCAGATGGATCCGAACCGTTGGATCAAGATCCAACGGTCAGGATCAATCCGCGCTAGGCACGGCCGCACCCGAGCCAATCTCGGCCGTCGATCGCGCCACGTGGACGGCCCTCGTGCGTCCACGTCGTCTCGCCGTATCCGGGACGGACTCCGCCCGTCACGCTCCGCCATGAAACCGAGCGAATCTCGACGTCGTCCGCCGCAGATTTAAGGCGTGGATCGTTGCCCGAGGTTCGCCTGACCCGTGCGCATCGTTTTCCCCAACTCCCGGAGCCCTATCCGCCGCCGTCACCTTGCAATTGCTCGCCGGAGTCCTCTCTCTCCCCGCCGCGGTTGTTGCCTCGTCCCGCCGCCGTCCGCCGTCTTCCGCCGAGTTGGAGCCCAGTTCCGAGACCCTCAGGCCAAGGCGCACCCGAAGGGAGGACTCATCTCGCCGGAGAGGCCCCGCAGCGCCGTCGGCTTGGTCACCGTCCTCGCGTCCGGTGAGCCCGCGCCGCCGCGTTGCCATCGCCGCCCCCGTACCGTTGGATCAAGATCCGACCGTCACGGTGAGCCCACGTTCTCCCCCAAACCCTAGAATCCAGATTAGATCTGGACCGTTGGATCAAGATCCAACGGCCCATGATCGGCTACGTCGCCCGTACTGTGGATAACGTTACGGGTTAGGATCGTTTTCAACCGTTGGATCAAGATCCAACGGCTCAGATTGACCGCGTTTACCCCAAACGCGTGAAGCATAGATCTAATCTGGGCCGTTGATTTTCAAATCAACGGCCGAGATTGTGCCACGTGTACCCAAGCCACGCCACGCGCGCGTGAGCGCGTGTCTCTGACACGCGGGGCCCGAGTGTCAGAGGGACAACCGAACCGCACCATGACGTCACCGCTGACGTCACGGTGGGGCCCGCATGTCAGCGAGTTGGACCGCACGGGTTAATTGCGTGCGTGACACTGACATGTGGGGCCCACATGTCAGCGACACGTGGAGTCGTGTACCGAGTCCACGGTAGAACCGAGCCAAGCATGGACCAAGTCCATGGACCGGCTGACATCAGCAGACCAATCAGAGGCTGCCACGTGTCCTCGCTGACGCAATAATTAATTTTCGAAAAAGAAAATGATTTATTAATTCGAAATAATGATTTCAGATTTTGTTTCGAACTTCAAACGCTTATAACTTTTGCGTTTCAACTCCGATTTGAGTGATTCAAATTTCTAAATTTGTATAAAATTGAGATCTACCTAAATATGAATTTTATTTAATTTTTGGACTAAAGTTTTTCTCTATAAAATTATTTAATTGATTATTTAAACTTTAAATAATCATAACTTTTGCATTTTAACTCCAAATTTGACGATTCCAGTTTCTAAAAATTCATAAAATTATGTTCTCTCTGTTTATGGATTTTATTTGGATGTTTGGACACTTTTTGCCTATTGTTTATTCGTGTATTGCTATTTGCACGCTTTACGAGTAGACGTTGAAGTCTTAGGAAGGATTCGAAGAAGAAGTATTGACTCAGGATCCAACTCAAGACCAAGAACAAGTACTTTTTGAAGGCAAGTTGTGCTTTGACCATGTTGATCCTATTTTGAAACTTATTTTGATTTAACTTATTGCATGCTAGTTCAATTAGAAAATACTTTATTTAAATATGGGGAATTAGATAAACACCAATTTCTTTGTATGACACCTTGATTATTTAAATATGTGCCATGACCCCTTGTCACCCTAGTTGTGGTTTACTAGTTGGACATTATTAAATTGCCAACATGGGTTTTAGACCGTTGTAGTATCTTTGCTTAGACACACTCGTGCTCATGACATGATTTTGGACAATCAAATGTTAATATTGACTTAATGATATATTGAACCTGTTTTGGAAAGGTATCATGTGATGTTGATGGCACGTGGTGCATGGTAATCAACTGGGGTTTGATAAATAGTTTTCGGCCGGGGCATGTGGCAAGAATGATCAGGTGGGCCAGTTGTGGCACTGGGGATGTTGATTTGGTTCTTCGGGTAGTCTTGCCCTGGTCACCCTAAGGACTTAACCTTGCAAGCCATTGAACTGAGTCAATCTTGCAACCACATGTCCGTAATGGGACGGACCTAGTTGATTAAGTTGCTAATAACGTACCTGTGGGACCTCAGGAGGTCAACTACACCCTTTGTGTAAGTTGTACGGGGGAGCGTACCGGGGCTGAGGCCAGGTACCCATCTAACGGTTGGTTGGCCTAAACTTCGCCTTAGCTAAGTGAAGGGTTAGTGTGCAACAACCGGGGAGGACCACTTGTATTGTTAGAAGTTTCCGAAAGACTTTGTTACGGGAACTCGCCTTTGTGGTGTTTGACTGTATCTTGGGGGTAAAGTGCATAACCTCTGCAGAGTGTAGAATCTATTCGAATAGCCGTGTCCGCGGTATTGGACATCGCTCGGGAATTACAGTCAAGGGTTAGATTTTCTCAAAAATAACTTGGACTTGAAAGGTTGGGTTTGGTTTAATAAAGATGATTAATGGAAATATGGATTAGGATGGGAAAGATGTTTATGGAACTCCTTGAAAAGTTATTTATGCTTTACTTGTTTCTACTGCTTTCGAATCTACCTATGCTACTTGTCAAATGCTGTTTACTGCAAATATACCTTGAGCTATTCCTTTGTATTAAGCCATGCATATAGTATATTAGCTTGCATTCTGCGCATGACTTGCTGAGTACCAAGTACTCACCCTTGCCACAATACAACACTAGTTGAAGAGGAGACTACACCAGCTTTGGAGGAGGAGCTCCAAGAGGAACCGTCTACTTAGGGAGCGAGCCCAGTCAGTTGCCTGTGGTATACTGGATGGCGCCACGAAGTTATCTTATTTTTCCGCTGCTATTATTTCTCTCTTAATAAGTTTCGCCCTGCGAGGCGTACATTTGTAACTTGACCATAAGGTCGAGTAACCAGTTTGACTATTTAATTAAAGTACTTTACTAGTATCGAGTGGTATGATTGTGATATTTACCGATGTTAAGACTGTGTGCACTAGCGCGTTCCTGGACTAGTGCTGAATACACAGAGGGTCCGGATTTGCAAATTCGGGGTCCCGACAAATACACAGGGGATTTTGGATAGCCGATCTGGGGTCCTTCAAAGGTGGTATCAGAGCCATATCGACTGTAGGACGTGCCCTTAGTTAGAATGGTCGTTTTTAGGAAGCTTCAAAATTTATATTTATAAAGAAAGAAATCAAATAAAGTGCTATTCTCGTCTTTTCTCTCTTTCTATTCTTATCTTCCCCGGTGGTTGCTTCTTCACCTTTTTGGAATGAAAATTGGACTATATCTCCCTTACAAACTTCTATATTAGGGTAATCGAGTTCCCACTTTCAACTTCAAGGCTTGATCACTCAAGAGGAGTATTTCCGCAAAAGTTGCGACTGAAGTGGTGCGTCTTCCTGGAGAGGATCCAACCATTGATTAGTGAAGACCAAGAAGCAAGGTTGATCTTAGACTAACCCTATAAGGTTAAGTGGTCCAGATCTGTCTGTGTTGGAGCCGCCTTGTCCCGTTAGCGTGAGTAGTTTGATCGAGTAGACGAGTTGGTTTGCTTGGTGTTAAAAATGTTTTGCTTTTCGGGGTTGGGTTGTTCTTTGTCCGGGCAGTTGGTTTCGGGTGTTGTTAGAACCTCCCCGGTCTCTCTCGTTGGTGCTTTTCCCTCTCATCTCGAAGCCTTGTTCTACCATCAGATAGAGAAGAACGGCAGTGCTAACCTCAACCAAGAAGCTCAGTCATCAAATTCCAATGCTATGGTCAACAACAATGCTACCACCAGTGAAGTTCCGGCTGTCAATGTCAGGGCTACTGCCGAGCTTAACCAGCAACCCTCCGAGGTGATAACAACATTTCTTCAGAATATGAATCAGTTCATGGTGACTCAGACTCAGCTCATGCAATTGATGATACAACAACTGAACAATCAAGCCTCTGTGGTCACTCCACCTATAACTCCTTAGCAGTGCCCTTCTGATGAGTTACGGAAGGCTAACCCTCCAGAAGTATTATGTGATGTTGGTATCGGCAATACCCCTCCTGTAAATCTCCACCCATGGAGATATGTCATCTGCTATCAATGTGGCGAAACAGGACATGTTGCTTATAGTTGTCCCCAAAAGGGTAAGGCCAAAGAAGATAATCATTGTAGTCACTGTGACCGAGTTGGACATCAATTCCGCAAGTGCCCTCGGAGGAAGGAGATTCAGTACAAGGTCTGCAACCTTTGTGGCAAGGAAGGGCATTATGTGAAACAATGTCCATTGGGAAAACAAAAGGTCTTATCACCACAAGCAGTTCCAGCGGCAGAAGACTGTGTGGAAGTACCTTCTAAGCTGCACCAAGTATTGAAGATTCCTCAAGCTGACAAGGACGAAGCGGTCTCCCTGGAGGACAACTGTCATCAACAGCATTCTCGCAAAAGGAAGGGAGTAAGTCTGGGACAGTATGTTACCAGGAATTCCCGACTTTGTGTGGACCAATTTCAACTCAACCAAGCGCAAGAAGCAACCTTAATCAAGTCCCCAGGATCGGAAGTACAACCAGTGTTGCAAGGATGTCATAACAAGACCAATCAACCTCGACGGAACGAGTTGTCAAAGACAGATCGTCGGTGTTTCAATTGTCTTGTTATGGGGCATATTGCCAGTCGTTGCCCGCAAGGACGCCAGGCATCTACTTCAAATTGAACCCCATAATCCTCTCACCATTCCCCATACAACCCAATTGGAATTTCTCCAATCCAAGCTCCGGATCTCCCTGTAGAAGCCGTTCTTTCCAAAATTCGGTCAACTTTCGGTGAGCTCTCTCGGTCGCTCCCAATCTCCTTTTGGCCTAAAATTTTTACTGGAGCTTCCTCTTGCTGTCCTCTATGTCCAGTAAAATCAAATTTTGCAAATTTCCATCGGAGAAGCTCCGGCCACCAATTTCTTCTACAAATCCGGCGAGTGTTTACCGTTGAATCGTTGCTCCTTTTTAGGTATAAATTGAACTCCAGATTCCTCTCCTCTTTAACCACATCATACTCAAATTTTGTCATTAGAATCGCTGTGAAGCTCCCTCGGCAACCCTTCTTTCCTAACTCCGGCGAGAACTTTGGCGAGCTCCACCGGGCACTCCCGAACTCCGTTCATCCTCCAATTTTTTGTGGAGTATCCCCATGCCGGTCTCCACACTGCTATGAAATAGTTTTGGGAAATTCCCAATGGAGCACTACCGGCAACCATTTTATTCTACAACTTCGACGAGCTCTCCCGACCAATCCGGTATCCGTTGGACCTCAAATTTTTACTATAACATCCTCTCATCATCCTCTACAGCCCATATATACAGTTTTGCTTGATTCACTTTGTAGCACTATCGGCCGTCCTTCTTCTCCAAGACCTGCGATAACTCCGGCGAACCCGTTCTCCTTCATCCGAACTCCAAATCAACCCATTCAAAATGGTAAATTCATCTAAATTCAATGCCTATCTTCCAGTACTAATTTGGTACTTTTTCGATTTTATTTGTTTTTCTGTTATTTATTCGAGTCTCGTTTTGCGTATAGTCGAATTAGTTCGTAGACGTCCCCGGCAAGACTTCAGAACAGCGAGAAGAATAATTCAACCTTGTCGTAGGCAAGTCATCTTGACGCATGTTGATCGCATCATTTATAAATGTTTTACAATGTTTTACAAATTGCATTGCTATTTATATAAAAGGATGATGTTAACGTTAGGCTGTTAGTTATACCTGTTGTTTATGCCTCCTTGATATTGTTATCCCTGATTGTTTGTCGCCCTAGTACAATAATCCACCATAATAAATACTTTTGGGAAAATATTCTTTGAATAGGAGAATAATTCATTAGATGACATTCTGAATGGATCAGATAGTATAGAATGTGAATTGGAGTTAGAACTCAACTTGATGGGAGTTAAATGAATATTAGTGTTGATGGGGAATGTTTTGTAAAATTTCTATATGAATGGTGATAATTGAAATATTGAGAAGTTGGATTGTGATAGTAGTTCGCAATATAATTAGTATGGATTGGGGGAATATTGGAAGATGTATGATATTAAGAATAATATTCGGTAAATTAAATAAATAATATTGAGAATCATACTTGGTGGTTTAGAAGATGATTTTGTGAAATATTCTTAGTAGATGATAAGGTTGATCGCCGCATGAATGATGATTTTGATCTAGAATTAAATTTGAGTAGAGTTACTTTGAACATTAGTGTTTGTGGGAAATTGTATAAGCTAGATACATTAGGTTGATAAAATAGTATCAAAGGAGAATTAGAGTTAGATGATAGTTGAGTAAAGTGAATTAGATTATTAGTGTTTGTGGGAAATTATTATTGAGGCGCTGATTAAGAAAATAAATACTTATTGAAATATGGATTGTGATACTCATATATGTTAATTGGTTGATTAATATAGAATATGCCAGATTTATTAAGTTAATTGGTTATGTTCTTGGGAACTACCATTGTCCGTGGATTAATTCAGTAATTGTATAATGATGATATTGAGAATAATACTAGATGGATTTAGTAAATGGTATTGCGAATTATTCTTGATGGATTAAGTGGATAATAAGATTGACCAATATAAGAATGGTGGATAAATCAATAATGCAATTTATAGTTCGAAGAAGATATTTTATATACAATGATAATTATAGCTTAACATGATTTTGGAGTCATGATTGCACTTGATATAGACTCTACTTGTTGGATAATAGATTGAATTGGATTATTTATATCATTGTGGGATTATGGCAAGTTAATGATTATTGGGGATTACAAAATTGATTATAAGGATTGTAATCAACAATGGGATTTGTAGTTTATAAAATAAACTAGTGGTGGAATAGAATAGTTAGGTAGAAATGCTTAGACTCGCAATCGGTCAGTATGCACCTATGGGCGGGAATTTCTTATAACTCTTGAAAACTTGTATTCGAAATTATAGGCAAAAAGTATTGCCGTTGGTTTACAAAATAAAAACAAAATAAAATGATTTAGACTTGGGCGGAATTGTTTCTTTGGCGGGTGCGGATAGAGCATTGATCTTGGTTTGTGCAAGTACAGCCCCAAGTCAATTAAGAACCGACGCTTATGATTGTCCATTCTAAGCACAACAGTACAACCACATGTCAAAGTGGGCACGACCTGGCTAAATAATTTGTATGGATCTAGCTTTGACTTCACCAGTTGGTTGAATGTGAGTGCCAGATAGAGGCAAGACTGTTTTTCTCACACGGCGCAAGAGGAGGCCTCTGTACTGGGTAGATAGAACCCTAACAGCGGTGAAACCTCAGCGGGTGGAGTCGGGCTAGGTAGATGCATTGTAAAGGCCTTGTCATGATCTCTCTGCCGACACACCAAAAGAAGTGTGTTAATAGCTTGGCATAAGGAGATGATTATGACTTGTGGGTAAAGCTGTACACCTCTGCAGAGTGAAAAACTATTCGAATAGCCGTGCCTACGGTCAAGGGCACGCGAAGAATGCTTTCATATTGGTAGACTTTGGTTTTTGGTTTTTAAAACAATCTTTTGGGATCCGGGAGTGGTTAGAACTCTTGGGTGTGCTCCTGGCGGCTAGAGCCAGATAGGTGGATTGAACCTATTTTTGTGAACCATGGCAAACAGAGCCATGTGGATGGATTGAACCCTGATCTTTTTGAGATGTGGCGGTTAGAGCCTGTATACTAGTGATTGGTGGCTAGAACCTTCACTAGAGTTATTAATAATTTCAACTGTACAAATAATTGTTAAAATAACTTTGTGAAAATATTACATGTAAAGTTTTTGAAAGTGTTGCTTTGTGCAAAAGAACCATAATAAGCCATCTTTGGATAGCCCTGCGTTATGCATCTTTCCCAGACTTGCGGAGTACTTTATGTACTCACATGCTACATTCTAAACATATCTCAGAAGTAATTGAAGTTGTCAAAGGAGATTCCAAGGACTAGGACGCGCTCCCCACTCGATTGCCTGTGGGCATATAGATGGGTCACCACTTGGTGTTATCGTCTTCCGCTGCAGTTATTCAAGTTGTTCAGATTGTAAAGGCAGTAATGGTAAACCTCAACCATACGGTCTTCGCTTTTATTTGGTATTAATATTACTTGGTTATATGTAATCATGATATGGTTGTTGATCCATCACTGTCTGACTGTGTGTACTAGCTACTGATCTGGGACTAGTACAGAAATACACAGGGTGTTCCGGAAAGCAGTTCCGGGGTGCTACAATAAGTGGATGGATGAGATGATAACTTAAGCTCTACTCAAGTGAAGGATGATCGTTGGATCAAGAATTCGCAGATGGAGTAGTTGTTAAGTTAGTGTTAATGGTTAAAACCTGTTATGTTATTGGGTTGCGGGTTAGCCCATGTATGAGTGAGAGAGTGAATCTCAACCTTTAATGACGTTTCTTAAGGGCCAAGTGGTCATCTAAGGGTTAATGTTGCTCCTAGTGTTCTATAAATAGAGCGATGGAGGGATGCCTCCACGCCTAGGTTTTGAACGAAGCCTTTGAGAAGGACTTTTTTTGTTTTCTTATGTTCTTGTGAGCTTTGCCCACTTGGTAGTGTGACTTTGTAACTATTCTTCTCAATATAAAATAGAAATCAAATTCATGCTCATATTCTTACTCAAGTTTTGGTCTCCCCCTTTATTGAGGTTTTGTTCTCTCTTTGATTTCTTTCCTTATTGATCTTGCGTTGCCAATAATGAATGATTGATATATGAATTCTCTATAGATCATATTCCAATCATTTAGGCAAACTGAAACACTCTCTTCAAAGTTTTTGTAAGAAACTGATCTTTTGCTTGAAAAGAGAGATTCGTGGTAGATCTTGTTCTTGCTCATTTCAGGGTTATTTCTTTGTTATTCTTGCTTATTGTGATATGTGGGAGATCATCTAAGATTATTGTAATCATAAAATTTTCACGAGCAAGCTCAGATCGAAGATTGTGGACTTAACCCTGTTTTGATGCAACCTTCTTTAAATTTGAAAAAGGTCATAACTCTGACATCAATCCATGCGATTGATGATTAGAATATGTTTCTAACATCATTAGGAAGGTGCGTGCAAAGTTTCACAGATTTTGGATTAGTCGATCAAAAGCTACATTAATTTTTTATTTTGTGACCGTACTGATTTTACTCTTCATCACGATTTTATTGTTTATCCGACCTATTCGTCGTGATTTTATGGTTCATATGAACTGTTCATTCATGATTTTACTGCTAATCCAACCTGTCTTTTAGCTAGAAAAGTGGTTTGAATTTTCTAGGGAAAATTTTATTTGACTCCTATTCACCCCCTCTAGGCCATTTTTGATCCTACATTTTATATTCATATGATCAAGTTATTGGTGGATTTGTTTACACGTGTGCTTCTTACTTGTAATCTAACGAAGAAGAAGAAGAAGTTTTTTTTAGGAAAAAGAGGAAACCAACTCCTCCAGATGCAGCCCACCCCATCTGGAATGTAGATTTCTTACAGTAAGTTTGTAAAAACCTCACATCCAGTAAGAATGCTCAATTCCTCGTATTTCAACCTGAGGTGTAGCTATTTTTCAGTTCCGCCTTTGTCCTCGCCCATCGCTATAGCTCACCTCCACCATGCTCTGCTTCTCCATAGACATCGTTGTACACAACCATGCATCGAAATCCAACCTTCTTCTCCTTTTGGATTGTGGTCCTCTAATTTTATATCAAATCTTTGTTTGTCACAAATGTGTCCTGTATATGTATAGAAAACTTTATTTTGTACATAAAAAAAGTTTTTTATAAAAAAATTCTAGGGAATTCTTGAGCACAATCTTTATGACGTAGCCCGTGGCAGCAGTACGACTAACTGGGGTGGGGCATCCGAGGAGGAGACAACGCAGGAGCCGAGGAATGCCAAGTGTAAGTATCAGGTGGGCTGCGCGGCTGCCTGTGAAGTCTTTTTTTCCATTTGATGTGCAACTTGTACTTGGAGATATGAGCTGTATTGCAGACTTCAACCCTTCCCAATCTAATTTGGTTTCCCTCTTCATTTTGAGATCAATTATGAATAATTATCTTGATTAGTTGATTTCTTTCATTATTTGCTCTTTAACAATTAGCATATAGCCATACACTCTCGTATATATTGTATAGTTAGTAAATAGTTGTAAACTTGTATTTGATTATAGATTTGAATTGTGTGAGACTGTTTGCTAGGTTTATCTCAATCTAGCTTATTCCTTTGAGCTTACCTTCTATTTTTATTCTGGCTTTGTCACTGTGTTCTTGTGTAATATTAATCAAGTTCATGATTATGCTCAATTGTGGTCAGATCGACCGCAAATTTAGTCTGAACATATTTGTTACCCTTCAGTTTATATGGTTGGAATGAAGATTTGGTCAAAGAAGCGTTATGTTTGAGAGGTTTAATTTGTTGGTTTAAGTAGCATTAGATTCAGAACATTGTAGTTCTTGTAGAAGACCAGTTTAGGTATATTTGATTTGGCTGAAACTTTGGTAGCTTGTTAGGGGCTGTTGGATGTAATCTGCAAAATTTATATTTAGGGACTAGGATACGAGGAATCCATTGATGAGCTTTCTAGGATTTATATCTTGTCAGTTGCCTGGGGCTGGGGGTTATGTGGCACACTACAAAACTTCTAATTTCTTTCACTGTATTCAAATTGATCTTACTAGTCATATTGTATAAATGCTTCCACCATTACATGTAAGATATTGTGTATGGATGTGATTTCAACTTTGTAAATATGTGTGCTAGCTACTGATCATGGGACTAGCACAGTATGCACATGGAATCCATTGTTGGTATTCTATAAATTCATAATGAAATAACAGAGTCTATGTAAAATCTGAAACAAACAATTAAGGAAATTTAGAAAATTTACTTACATACATTTTCCAATGTAAGTTCATAAATTAATAAATTTTAGAATAATAATGAAATAACAGAGTCTATGTAAAGTGGAAGTCAAATTAACTAAAATTCGGAATATAAAATACCCACATTATAGCATCTTATTTTAAAATAAAGAGTCCACATCAAATACAATCTAAATTAAATAAAATTCAGAATAAATGATTAAGGAAAATTAGCATTTGACTTCCATGCGTTTCAAAAGTAAATCCATAAATAACTAAAATTTAGAGTAATAATTAAATAAAAATTATCAAATTAAAACAAAAGAGTATGTTTCATACGAATTTCAAAGTAAACCCTATATATAAAATTCAGAGCAATAATAAATAAAAATATAAAATTTCATATGAATTCTAGTGTAAAACTAAAAAATTTCACCACAAGAACGATAAAAAATATGCAAATTTGGAATAAAAATTAAAGAGGTTGTCGGCGTACTAGCCAACAGGCACCTCCGAATCGGGTGCTTATGAGGTTCAGACGGGGGGCTTTCGGGGCAATTGCCAGGGAAAGGAAGAAGATGATCGGAGTCCCGGGAAGCTCAGGGGAACAGGGGGGCGCAAGAATTTTTACCCAGGTTCGGGCCCTCTGGAGAGTAATAGCCCTAGTCCTGCTTTTCTTGCTATTGTTGGTGTTCTAGCTTGAGATGATGAAACCTACAGACTATTGATCGAACCAACGAAAAACCAACCCCTTCTCCCATGCACCCCGGCCCCCTTTTATACTTGGGCCGACGGGGGCGCATGGGAGGCTTACACTGCAAGCCACACTCATTACACTGCCACGGGCACATTTAATGCGTCTGTCGCTGCTCTTACATCCCACTAACGTCTGCCGCAGCCGTCACACCCTCGCCTTGGGCCCCACGTCCGCCAATGCCTCCCGTTCCGTCAGGGGGTGAGGTGCTGCCATGATGTCACACGTAATTAATGCACGCCTAGGGAAGACGCGCCGTCATACTGTATCCTCCACGCTTTGTATTTAATGCGCACGATTCGCATTAAATATCCTTGACCCGGCACTGCCGCCTTGGGGATGGGCGCCAGGGGAGTAGCCAGCATGCCACGTGTCCCCCGGGCGACCACCTGGCTGGGCGCCCAGTGGAGTGGCCTAGCCGCCACCTGTCCACTGGGCGAACACCTGGCTGGGCGCCAATGGTGTGGCTCGATCGCACTCGTCCTGGCGACCACCTTTGCCGGGCGCCAGCTGGTGGCTCGCCGCCACTTGTCCATCGGGCGACCACCTTCTTTGGCGCCAATGGCGTGGCTGATCGCCACCGTCATTTGGCGACCATGCTGGGGATCTGGTGCTCGTCGTGGCAGTGGGCCCGAATGCGCCCTGCTCGCCCGGCGATCGTGTTTACTGCGGGGGAGTGGGTACCCTGGCGTAAAATACGCCGACAGAGGTGATTAGACATTTGATTTTTATAACCTCCGAAGTAACATTCATAAATAAAAAAAGTTCAGAATAGTAATTATTTACTCCATTCAAGTTTGTAGAGCGTATTTTCTCTTGACACATAGACGAAGATATTTGAAATAACGAGAATACCCCTAATTATTGTCTATAAACATTATACAATGTATGCATATAGAGGATATAAAGTAAAGCTAGATTTTTGTTAGGTGTATTTTCTCTTGGTACATGGACCAAGGTGATATTGATCACATTAATTTTTATTGGATTATGAAATACGGCCTATATTTATGAATAAGATCATTCAAAAACTCCGCACTATATTTTTTTACGGAGTAAGTCTTTGTGAAGACAAACCAAAGTAACTAAAATTTAGAATAAAATATTAGTAATTTATTTTTCATACGAATTAAAAAATAAGCACTAAAAATAAAATTTGGAATAACAATAAATGAAATAGAAAATAGATTTTTGTAAGAAGTACAACCTAAAACTGAATGAAAAAATCCGCCAAAAGTACAATCCAAAAATATGCGAATTAAGGATAAATTAAAGGTTGATTAGATATTTGATTTGTATGCGAATTAAAATATTAAATTTCAAAAACATTAAAATTCATAATAAGATCTATTACCTGTACTAATTATAGACTACGAAAACTTTTTACATTAATCGGGAAAAAGAAAATATTTAGCGTCTATCTAGCGGAACCAAGCTATAGTGGCTATTACGTATAAACCGAATTAATAGACTCAATTGATTTTATCTAAGAAGCTATCCAGTGCAAATGCACAAATTCACTAGTTAGTTTAACTAGAGCCAACAAAAGCGAAAGAAGAGAGATCCAACACTGGTGAAGCACGTAAGGCAAGGGCGCCGCGCCGAAAGACATGGCAAGCCCGAACAAAAAACTTCAAGGCAAATCATCAATTTTTCCTCCGAACAAGGAACACAGTAACAAACGCAACCGGATGCAGAGCGGGTGAGAGGAGAAGGCGAGGATGCGGCTGGTAGTAGCGGGCGAGGATGCGCCTAGTAGCAGCAGCCGGCGACCAAGCAGGGGGTGAGCGGGCCAGCGTGCTGGCGGGGGCGAGGGTGACGGAGCGATCGAGGAAAGGGGAGACGGGCGGAGTGCATGAGGGATTGGGGGAGGATGAGCGGGCGAGGATTCGGGGGAACCGAAGGAAGTGAGCGTGCGACGCGTGCGGGTTGCGGACGGCTAGGGTTCGGGGAGTGCGGAGGCGGGGTGAAGGAACTTAGGTTCTATCGGGCACCGAGCATGTGGGCTGTGCACGCGGGCGATCGGATCGTCCCACCGCTGTGATCGGACGGACACGTGGCTCCAGAGGGACCTCTGCGTGTTTCGACGGGACTGGAGGGTTTTTTTGAAAAACAATGGACGTGGATGGGCTGGGAGGCCGGCAATTCCTCCCCTCGTAATAGAGTTAATATTAGTACATGGCAGCCATCACAGAGCTGTCAGAATAGTGCTGTGCTGTCTCAATCTGGACTGGCCTTACATATGAATAGTGATGCCCTCATCCAAAGTCTCGCCGGTCGTTGATTAACTAGCCTGATTGCAGAAGACTAATGGTGGAAAAAGGAGGCACTGATCGATCAATCGAACAACCGGATGGGACAAACCGATCAGGAAGGCAAGACGAAGGTGCATGCATATACATCCGTACGGATGCAAGTGTTCCAAGGCCTTCTAGGATTAGCAAAAGCAGCATGCACTAGCTGCTGCAAAGACACAGGAATTGTGTAGGAAATTCTAAGAGATGTGAAGCATCCACTCGTAGCGATACAGATCCCTAGCTAGGTGTTCTTCTCTTTTGGGTGTTCGCCGACGTGTTTAGTAGGTATTTGATATGTAACTGTATTTTTACGCTGTTAATCTTAGTATACCCAGTGGCGTAGTTTCTTAGTCAAGCCGCATCAAAAACATCATTTGTGCTAGATAAAGCACAATAAGATCATGAATTCAATTGAACACTAGAGCAAATAAGAGAGGGTAGATAAATTCCTAGCTAGAGGGGTATGCAAATGGATACGTTGCCAAGCTCTTTTACGGTACGCTAGATTTAATATGAATTATTTATTTTTTGATTTAATAAATCATATTGGCTAGTATTTATTAGTAGATCTAGTAAAAAATACATCAACAAATTAAGGACAAGATCTGATTTCTACTAGTTACCCTATACTATCATCGTAATGCACAGAAGGTTTTGTGTTTAGTTGATCCAGCAGTTTGGTAGGACAAAGCCAAAGAATAGGGTCTTCCAGAATTACTGGTTGAGTGACCCGAATAATTAGGATTAGATATTGACTAGCTAGGTATAAAGCAAAGTTAGCAAACGTATCTGTACCTTAGTTAGGATCATGCATGGTACACGAGAGAAGCACACAAGAAGCTTCCTACAAACATGTCGAGCAAGTGAGCTTCCTTCTGCCTACCATGCATGCATGTACGGTGAACCTTCCAAAGCAAGACCAAACTGCCATGGCCATGGATATATATATAGGGTTTTGATAAACATCAGCAAGCTCTCATCTATCGCCCATATATGATAAACCTCACCAAATTAACCAAACAAACTCAAGCTACGATATACTAGCTCGATCGATCTAGCTCCATCAATGGCCGTCGAGACGATGTCGGGATCATCGGCGCTCCTCCTAGTACCCTACCTCCTCGTCTTCCTCAGCGCCGCCTCCGTCAAGAGCTTCCTCCGCAGCTGCCCCTTCTTGTTGCACTCGCTCGCAAGATTGCTTACCGCTGCCACACCCAGTGCATACAGTACATCACCCAAAGATGGTCGCCGTCCTAACGGCGGCAGCGACGACGAGCATGGCCTGCAAGAACTGTCCGCCGCCACCTCCGCAGCAGAAGACGAGCAGCGAACACTACTGACCGGAGAGGAAGTGGAGGAGATCCTACGAAGGATGGGCCTAGCAGGCGAGGAAGAGAGGTTTGACGACGAGGATGAGGTGTCCCGGGTCTTCGACGCCGACGAGCCCAGCCTGGAGGAGGTGAGACGGGCCTTCGCGGTGTTCGACCAGGACGGCGACGGGTTCATCGGCCCGGCGGACCTGCGGAGCGCGCTGGCGAGGCTGGGGTTCCTCCAGGCGGACGTCGGCGCGTGCCGGCGGATGATCGACGTCGCGAGCAGCGGGAAGAGCAGCCGTACTGGGGATGGTGGGAGGATGAGCCTCTCCCAGTTCGTCCGGTTTCTCGAGAGACGCTTTTGAACAGTCGGTCACTCATTCATTAACTGTGAGATGTTAGAGATTAGTTAGTCGAGAAATTGCGTTGCGCAAATCAAAATCTTGGCAAAACTTAACTGTAATGCCAGAGGTGAGAATGATCTGTGTCTGGACTGTCTTCTTCTGTTTTCCTCTGTCATTAGGCACTACTGGTACTACGAGAGGAATTTGCCAAATCATTTCACTAGTTTACAGTACTAATGTGCAAACTGAATTTATACTTCTGTTCCTTGGATAATTGATCGTGCAGTTGTATGTGCAAAACAAGTGGTAGATAGGCAAGCTCTCTCGAGTGCTCAACACCACTAACTCACTATTTCATCTGAATTGAGAAGGGCACATAGAAAACCAGGGAAAACCTGGCCCTAGTTCATAATCCCGGGCAGAACAATGGTTGACGCCGCAGCTCGGTGGAGTAGTAAATCAGAGTGAGTCGTGAGATGTCTGTTCTCCTATGCTTTGGCAGTTCAATGTAGTTCTGGCGCCCTGTAAACTTCGTACCGATCTAATTTTAGTAGTTCGCTTCACGCAAAAACAAAGTTGTAGTAGCTACCGTCGATCAAATTAACTCGTACAAAAATAGTGGTAATAAAAAGTCACATTACTCCTGGTAGCTATTTAACACGACAGATTACTGCACTTGTGAGCATCCGCACTACGTCGGACAAGGTCATCTGTGTTGGTTCGGAACTGATGTACCGTATCAGTGTCGGTTAAAAAACCGACACAAATAATCTAATCAGTGTCAGTTCTCACCACTAACCGACACTGATAGTCCACATATCAATGTCGGTTTTAACTAAGAATCGACACAACAAGTCTATATATCAGTGTCGGTTCTAACCACTAACCGACACAAAATGTCTCAATATCAGCGTCGGTTCCTATAAATAACCGACACTGATAGTCCATATATCAGTGTCGGCTTTCACTAAGAACTGACACAAAAATTCCTTATATCAGTGTCGGTTCTAACTACGAACCGACACAAAAAGTTCTTAACGACTAAGATTTGAACTTGGAAAATGTGTTTTGTGCATGAGTTCGACAATTTGACAAGAAACAGTGAAGTTCTCTTTTGTGCCGGACCAAACTTTCAAGAAACAGTAAGTTTCCCTTGTACGCCGGACCGCTTTTCTTTGGTCCGCCGTGAACGTGTTTTCAAACGTTTTTGAGCCGGACTGAAACTTCCAAAACCAGTAAGTTTCGCGTGTACGACGGACTCTCCCCTCCACAAGCAAGGTGGATTTTTTACGGCTGTTTTCACGTTTGCGTCGGACCGGATTTTTGGTCCGGCGTGAATGTTTTTTTGCTCGATTAGGGTTTTGAGCAATTTTAGAATTGAATTCTGGTTTGAATTTGAGATTATGAAATTTGTGAGAATTTCATGATGCTTGTTTTCAAGCGGACTTTATGCAATGCTCGTGTGAGTATTTGCATGGACTAATGTTGAGTCAAGTCGCGGACTTGTGCTCGGAATCGTTTTGTGGTTTGTTCATGTGCAGGTATTGCTCGAGGGCGAATGTGGTCGATGACGGGACCGGAACTAGGTTCATGGAGGAACTGAGGTTCGGGACTAAGTTCAGGGGAACTGAGGTCTTGGTGGTCAAGGATGTCATGCGGGACGTTCGGGCTAAGAGAATGGTGCACATGAAGAATGGTTAGTCACGTGAGAATGGCAGGAGATCATTCGCGTGCAAAGTGTTAGTCACGTGAGTATGGTAGGGTTGCCATACGCGTGCAAGAGTTGTACTCGACCAGGTTGGGCCAAGAGGAGTTGTGTTGAATACATACTCTTTCTAGGATTAGGAGTGGGACTCCTAGGATTAGGAGTGGGACTCCTTCTAGGATTAGGAGTAGGAATTGTATTCATGACTCCTTGTGTTTTGCTCCTTTAAATAGGAGGGGTTGTCTCCTGTTGAAGGGCATCAAGCTTTGAGCAAGCTTTAGGGTTGTACTCTTTTGTTTGGAGTACTTTAGACAAAAGAAAGGAGAAATAAAGATCAAGTTCTTCAAATCTTTCGGCGAGCTACAATTCTAGTTAGATCTATTCTCGTCATCTTCTGTCACAGCAAGCTTGCGAGGTTCATAACTTTTGATCCGTAAGTCTGATCGAGCTGACTCTTTTTGGGTTCGATTCGTATTGGAATCTAGTTTCTTATGTCCAAATTTTATATCGTTCCGACGGTTGGATCTCCGGGAATTCGCGTTTTACCAAACCTCTATCATTCTGTTTTTGTCGTATACGAGGCAATTATTTGGTTCTGTTTTGGGGTGAACTTTTAGTAGATCAAGAATTTGGTTTTAGCTTCCGCACAATCATTCACCCCCCCTCTGATTGCTATATTCGTGTCTTTCGATCCTACAAGTGGTATTAGTTCCCGGTTCTAACATCTTTGGCCCGATGGACACTAGGGTGTGAAGGCCTGATGGACCGCGGCCCTGAGGGATCGTCGGTGTATGGTGAAGGGGCGGTGAACGGCTGAGAGATACCAATGTGTGAAGAGGGGATTGTTAGAATAGTTCCACATTGGTTGTGGAAGAGCAAAGTACCTAACTTATAAGTGGGGGAGTCCCTCACCTCTTAAGCTAGCTTTTGGGGTTGAGAAGGCCCTTACGATCCAACAAACATGCTATGCAAGTTGTCGAATTCAACCAAGAAGCACCCATCCCCATGGTGAAAATGCTCCTCTTTGAAAGTTCCAGTGACCGCCTTCGGCAGTACATTCTGGTTGGACCGCTGCATGTAC
Source organism: Rhipidocladum racemiflorum (assembly GCA_036346355.1). Classification (NCBI taxonomy): domain Eukaryota; kingdom Viridiplantae; phylum Streptophyta; class Magnoliopsida; order Poales; family Poaceae; genus Rhipidocladum; species Rhipidocladum racemiflorum. The sequence continues at coordinate 33,777,254 of CM070580.1, read as the reverse complement.
CACCCAAGAAATCTTTGCATCATGAATGTTAGGGTACAAAGCATTTCTTCAGTCACAAAAGGGTGCCCCATCTCGTATTTCAATCTTTTGAATTCTGCTTGTCCTGCTGATTTCAATTTTCCCTTATATTGTTTAAGCAGAATATCATATTCAGTCTAGGCACCACCTGATGTGGTCGACTTGGTTTGCCTCTTGTTCAATTTCTTTGCACGATACAATTTAGGTTCGTCGCGGATCTCCTGCGAAGTGCTGATAATAGGCATTTGACACTGATGTCCTGGTGACGACTCTGGAACATCTAATGCAGGAACTGAATGAACGTGTGCCACTGAGGCCGGCACTTGAAGATCGAGGACAATGTCACGCTTGCGCCACTGAATGAACGTGTGCACTGCACTTCCTAGAGTTGTTACATCGTCATTTCCAGGCATTTCCAACGTCATGTCGGTGAACTGCGGAAGTACCGTGTCCACCTCGACCTTTGTGTATCCCGGCGCGATTGGGGAGTTGTGCAAAACACCCCCTTCTTGGCACGGATAAGCCATGCCTGTAGCAGCCTGAAGAGATATGTTCATGATAGGAATATTGAGCTGGCACGGTGTCGGTTGTTGTATGTCATCCACGGGATAGCGGGCTAATGCATCTTCTGCCAGTGGTGTGGACGCGCAACTGCTGCGATGGCGCGAGGTGCTTGGGAGAACAATGTTCTCGACTTCTACATGGCTCATGGCTGCTTGTACTTGTCTTTGTACTTGTTCTTGTATAGTGCCTTGTAAATCTCGAATCATTTCTTGCTTCATTCGTTCTCGTTCATATTCGGCACGCGCTTCTTTTGCTCTCTTCCGATTCCTGTAAGAGTCGGTATGCTCTAAGAATCCCTTGCTCCAAGGTACCTTAGCCCCAACACCACGTGTCCGACCAGGGTGCTCTTTGGTTCCTAAGGCCAAGGTAAGTTCGTCCTTCTCCCTATCTGGAATGAAAGTGCCTTCTGTAGCCTGGATGGACAACTCTTGGATTCTTTGGGACATCGCTTCATCTTCATTATTTTTGAAGGACAAGCCCCCACCAGACGTGATAGTTGCCCTTGCTAACACATAGTGCTTCACTCGCTTTGGTAGTTCAAACAAGGGACTTCTGCCAGTCGATTGAGTGGCCTCTGCTTCTTGCCTCTCCCATTGGGCAATTTTTCCCGCGTACCCACCCGTGCCTAGTCTGTGGGGATGAATGTTCTTTTTGGAGATTTCTTTGTGGTCCTCACTTGACTTCATTGCTGATTCACTGGACTTCATCGCCACAAACTCATCCCAGTATGGTTCCAGTTTCCAATAGTCCCTAATGGCCGACCAGTTTTCTTCACATATTTGCAGTTCAATCGGGTCTTGAAGTTCTTCCAGCAAGTACCCATGGTCATCAATGCATCTCGACGCACGAGGTTCTCGACTCCTTCGGGGAATTCAAAGCTTTGTTTCAGCTCTGTCCAAAGGTCCTCTTTTGTGGTGGCGGGCACTTTATGCCAGTCCTCATAGATGATTGGTATTTGATCCCTTACGATGTACCCGCAGGTTGATCTATATTTAGACACTGCTGCTTGTGGTTCACTAGGAGCACCAGTCTCTGATATATCCGAGATAACATGCCGTCCTTCAGGCTTCTTGGTTTGCTCCTCGCCACGACGCTTTGCTATCATCGCGACCCCGAATTTGCAAATCCGACTCTCGTGTATTCAAAGACTAGTCCAGAACGCGCTTAGTGCACACAATTTAACATCGTAATATCACAATCATACCATTCGATACTATCAAAGTACTTTATTTAAATAACTAATCGTTACTTCGACCTTATGGTCAAGTTACAATATACGCCATAGGCGAAACTTATTAAGAGAGAAATAGTAGCAGCCGAAAATCAAAGAAGGTAATATCGTGGCGCCATCCAAAGATACCACAGTAACCTGACCGGGCTCGCTTCCTAAGTAGACATCCCCTTGGAGCCTCCTCCAAAGCTGTGTATTCTCCTCTTCAACCGTGTTGTAGGGTGGCAAGGGTGAGTACTTGGTACTCAAGAAGTCATGCAATGTAATGTGCTAATATACTATATGCATGGCTTGGTACAAAGGAATAGCTCAAGGTATATTTGCAAAGAAAGATTTGACAAGTAATATAAGTAGATTCGAAAGCAAAGAGAAACAAGTAAAGCATAAATAACTTTTCAAGAAGTTTAACAACCATCTTCCCATCCTAAACCACATTTCCATCAACATCATTATTAATCCAACCCAACTTTTCAAACCAAGTTATTTTTGAGAAAATCTAACCCTTGACTCAGAATTTTAGCGAAGATGTCCAATACCATGACATACCGCTATTCGAATAGATTCTAAACTCGCAGAGGTTATGCACTTTACCCACAAGATACGCTAAACACTACAAAGGCAGTTCCCAGAATAAAGTCTTTCGAAACCTCTAACAATACAGTGGTCCTCCCTGGTTATTGCACACTAACTCCTTCCTTTGCTAAGGCGGTTTAGGCCAATCAACTGCTTAGATGGGTACTGCCTCAGCCCAGACGCCTCCGCATAACTTACACAAAGGGTGTAGTTGACTCCGAGGTCCCATGGTGCACGTTATTAGCAACTTAGTCAACTAGGTCCGCCCCATTACAGCATATGTGGTTGCACGTTAGACTCCGGGCCAAAGGCTGCAAGGTTAAGTCCTTAGGTGACCAGTGGCAAGACTACCCAAGAACCAAATCAACACTCCCAATGCCACAACCGCCCACTGATTACTCTGCCACATGCCCCTGGCCGAAAATCATGACAAACTCCCGCTTGATTACCATGCACCACGTGCCATCAACATCACATGATACCTTTCCAAAATAGGTTCAATATATCATTAAGTCAATATTAACATTTGATTATCCAAAATCATGTCATGAGCACGTAAAGTGTGCCCTAGCAAAGATACTACAATCTGCGCTCTAAACCCATGTTGGCAATTTAATAATGTCCAACTAGTAATCCAACTAGGTGTGACAAGGGTCATGGCACATACTTAAATAATCAAGGTGTCATACAAAGAAATTGGTACTTTATCTAACTCTGTTTAAATAAAGTATTTTCATTTGAACTTAGCATGCAATAGGTTAAATCAAAATAGATTTCAAAATAGGATCAACATGGTCAAAGCACAACTTGCCTTCAAAAAGTACTTGTTCTTGGTCTTGAGTTGGATCCCGAGTTAATACTTCTCCTTCGAATCCTTCCCAGACTTCAACGCTACTGCAGCCGCAAATAGCAAATACACTAATAAACAATAGGCAAAAGTGTCCAAACATCCAAATAAAATCCATAAACAGAGAGAACATATAATTTTATGAGTTTTTAGAAACTGAATCACAAATTTGAGTTAAGACGTTAAAGTTATGATTATTTAAAGTTTAAATAATCAATTAAATAATTTTGCAGAGAAAACTTTAGTCCAAAAATTAAATAAAATTCATATTTAGGTAGATCTCAATTTTATACAAATTTAGAAATTTGAATCACTCAATCGGAGTTGAAACGCAAAAGTTATAAGCGCTTGAAGTTTGAAACAAAATCAAATCATTATTTCGAATTAATAAATCATTTTCTTTTTCGAAATTAATTATTATGCGCCACCGACACGTGGGCAGCCTCTCGATTGGTTGGTCGACGCCACCGGTCCATGGACTCGCCCACGCCGGCCGTGGTTCACTGTGGACCCGGCCACTACCACGTGAGATCGACAGCGGGTCTCTGGTGACGCTATCGCCGACGTCGCTCACCACTCTGCCGATGTGTGGGTTCCCTCCGATGACGCCATGGTGACGCCACTGCGCGGTCGCCGACATCTGCCTCGTGGTCGCTGACGACGCGCACGCCGCGGGCGCGCGGCTCGCCTCGACACGCGGGCACGATCGTGAATCGCTGGTTTGAAAACCTTACCAGGATTGATTTGGGCCTCAAGTGCTTGGGGCGCACGCGTTGATTCGGGCCGCTGATCTCGATCTAACGGCCCAGCATCCACCCAGCCTGGTGCGCTCCTCGCCACGCGGCACTATTTAAGCCGCTGATCTAGATCCACCCGCTGAGATTAGATCTAGGATTTTCAATCGGGAACTCACCGAGGGTGACGTGGCGCGATTCGAGCCTCTGGATCTTGATCGGACGGGGAGCTCTGGTCGGCGATGGTTTACCACTAAGGCGCTTAGCTTGGCCGAGATGAAGACGATGACCACGGTCTCAACGGGCGCTCTCCGGCGAGATGAAAGGTCTCTTCGGGCGGCCTCGCCCTGGGGTCCTAGATCTGCGTGTTTCTGGTGGGCGAGGATCATGCGGACGGCGCGAATCGCTTTTAACCGCGCGAACAGATTCTAACTCCGCATGAGCTCAGACGGCAAACGGCGACGTTTCGGCCGAGATGGTTTCGGGACACGGCAAGACGGAAGAGGGCAACCCCTGGGCGTGACTCCAAGTGCTTTAAATAGCCTCTGCTCATGCCCGACGGAACCTAGTTCTCACTACATGGCAAGGGCGGCGAGTCCGGCTGACGCAAGTGGCGGAGATTTACGACGCACACCGGCCCACGTGGCACGATCAACGCCACGATCGCTGGGACCGACCGGATCCGGGCCTGATTCGACCGGGTTGCAGACGGAATCTCGATCGCTGGATCTTGATCCAACGGCTGGGATCGATTAGGTTTTGGAGTTGGTCTTGGCCGAGTCATGGTCTGCCTGACTCAACTCGAGTCCACTTGCCTTCATTTCTGATGAACAAAGATAAACCCACTGCATTTTCTCCAATGATTTAATAATTAAAATAATTCCCAAGAATTCATTTAATTCATTAAAATAGCAAAAGACTCCTCGTAAAAATTCCAAAATTCTCGAAAATACTTTGTCTATTTTGGGCTCAAATAAAATATTTCCAACAAAATTTTATTTGCAAAGTTTAATTTCTTTAATTATTTCAAAATGGAATAAATTCAAATAAATTCCAAATAAATCCAAATAAATTCCAGAAAATTCCAAAATTCACCAAAGTGCCAAATCACACATGAATTTAAGAAAAGCAAAATTTGGGGTGTTACAAACATCATGACATCGCTGGTAAAGTAAACCTCAACATCCTGGAGGTTGAGGAAGCTAGTCGGGCTGTGGCTCGGGCTCCTACTCGGGTTAGGCTCAGGGGTCCTCTCCATCTGTTGTTTATCAATTAATTGGTTATTGATGAAGCACGAACAAAAGGGTCATGGTATCGACTAACCATCATGACCCAATAAGCACGAAAAAAGGGTTATTGATGAAGCTATTGATATAGAATTGTTATTCACAAGGTCATCTTTCTAGAATTGTTAAAAGAAGCAAATTTAAGAGAATGTAAGTTAATTGATTGATAGTGCTCTCAGGCACTTGGTGTACGAAAGTTAGAGACTAGCTCTTACCTCATGTACACCTGGGTCAAGTTTATCTCATTTGAACTAAACAATTAAGTATGTAAAGAAGGCCTTGAATCCTTACCTTCCTAATCATGCAATTTTAGGTATTATTTAATCAATTTCACTGTTCTTATGATCATAATTCAGAATAATACATATATACAGATTGTAGGTTATTTAATCAACCGAACCAACATATATAGCAGTGCATGTTGGCAAATAAAGTAACACATGTAATCAAAAGAGGACAACTACAGGTAAAGAATAATGAACAAGCTTGGCAACAGTGAAATGAAGTAAACAAATTTTAGCATGTAAGTTTACTGATTCAAGGCCTAATTCACAACCTTAATTGTCTAATTCATCACTTGACCCAATTTGCATCATCGAGCAATAAAACAAAAATCAGAAGAAAACATTGAAGCATTGACATGTATATTGAAAATTAGAAGAATGCACACTTTGTCATATGATGACAGAAGATGGGAAGTTTAAGTACAAACAATGTAATGAGCATACTCCTATAAAATGCAGATTATGGAAAATGTCACATTGATATAGAAATTCATCTAAGTATGATCTATCCTCATTCTTTTGTTGTTACATGTTATAATGAACGATTTTAGCAAACTAAGCAAACATATATACAACTAAGTTGTCGAACCTAACTAAAAAAATTCGGCAGCACCTCCCCTAAGACTCGGATATCCACTCAGCAGACATAAGCATTCCAACCATTCCAACATAAGCATTCCAACCATTCCAACGTAAGTAGCATAAGCACATAAGCAACATAAGCAGCATGAGCACATAAGCAGCATCAGCAACATAAGCAACATAAGGACATTCGCATTCCAACCATTCCAACATAAGCATCCCAACCATTCCAACATAAGTAGCATAAGCACATAAGCAACATAAGCAGCATAAGCACATAAGCAACATAAGCAGCATCAGCAACATAAGCACATAAGCATGAGTCGGCACTTCACCGGGCGGGGCGGGGTCAAGCTCGGCGGCGGGGTCGAGCACGGCGGCGGGGCGGGGTCGAGCACGACGGCGGGGTCGAGCATGGCGGCGGCGGGTCGAGCACGACGGCTGCCGGCGTCACCGAGGGACGAGCACCGGGCGGGTCGCCACTACGGGCGGGGTCGCCGGCGTCACCGGCGGCGGTCGCCCGGCGTCACCGGCAAAGCGGGTCGCCGCGCCACCGGCCGGCGGGTGGGCGGCACGGCGGCGGTCGCCGGCGTCACCGGCGGCGGGTCGCCGGCGTCACACGGCGGGGTGGGCGTCACCGGTCGGCGGGTCGCGGCGTCACCGGCGGCGGTCGCCGCGTCACCGGCGGCGGTCGCCGCGTCACCGGTCGGCGGGTGGCGGCATTCAGGCGGGCGGGGTCGCGGGCGTGGGCGGCGATGGGGTCGCGGGCGTCACCGGACGGGCATGGGCGGCGATGTCGTCGCGGGCATCACCGGATGGGCGGGACTTAGGTTTAGGGTTTAGCGCGCACAAAGGGCTCGGGTTTGCGGCTTAGGGTTTGGGTGGAATATATGGGGAAGTATTTGTGCCGGTTCCATATAAGAACCGACACAAATAAACTTTCAGTGCCGGTTCCATATAAGAACCGACACAAATAAACTTACTTTCAGTGCCGGTTCCATATAAGAACCGACACAAATATACTTCAGTGCCGGTGCCATATAAGAACCGACACGAATACTTCCTCCGTTATATTAATACAATGGGTATATATTTTTTTTAGAGTTAGGATTCCTAGTTTTTTTGATATATTTTATTTAGAGTTAGAATAATAACTAAAAGTCCATATAAATATATAATAGGTATATATTTTATTTAAAATGTAGGATTTTTAGTTTTTTGATATTATAAAAATATTCCAAAATTGTAAGCAACATGGGAATAACAACTAAAAGTCCACATAAATGCATATTATTGACGTCATATTTACATTATATTTTTTACATCACATTGACATTACTCCTAGCTAATTTTTTTTAAAATTTGCCCTTCTTCATGATCATCGCGATGATACGTAGCTTCTTCCTCCATGGTTTCTTCCTCTAGCCTGATGCTTCCATCTACGAAAGGTGGCAACTCGTTAAACTGGTTGTACTCGTCCTCATCCACAACATTCTCAACTCCGACGAATCTTCTTTTTCCGTGAAGAACAACATGACACTTCTTATCTGCTGGGTCGATTACATAGAAGACTTGTGCTACTTGCTTCGCAAGTACAAATGGTTCATCTGTGTATCCGACATGTTCAATGTTCACAATAGTGAAGCCATATTTGTCCACCTTCACACCCTTTTGGAGTTTGACCCAACGACACCGAAACATCGGGATCTTGAAAATACAATAGTCGAGCTCCCAAATCTCCTCTATGAACCCATAGAAGCTACTCTTCTTACTGCCTGTGATGTCGTAAGCATCAATGCGAACACCACTATTTTGATAAGTGGTTTTGCTATCTTGAGCTCTAGTGTAAAATGTATACCCATTTATATCGTATCCTTGCCATGTCACGATTGTACCTGATGGCCCCTTTGCCAACCACCTCAATGTAACACTCGTTTCTTTCCCAGTCATGTGTTTCTTAAACCAATGATTGAACAAACGGTTGTGCTCTTTTGTTATCCAAACCTTTGATCGTCCTTGGTTTTCCCTCCGTAGCTCATCCTTGTGCAAGTCCATATACGAGGACACCTCAACTGATTATTGCAAGACTGTGAAATGTGCTTGTTCGAACAAAACATGATTGTAAGTATTTATTGATTTCTTCCCGATGACCCCTTTTCCGGCTAGCCTGCCCTCATGTCGAGATACAGGCATACCAACTGGATTGACATTGTCCATGTAATCGACGCAGAACTCGATAACCTCTTCGGTTGCATAACCTTCTACAATGCAGCCCTCCGGTCGCGATCGATTACGTACATATTTCTTCAGAACACCCATGTACCTCTCGAACGGGTACATCTGATGCAAGAATACAGGGCTACATATCTTTATCTCATTCACAATATGAACAATGAGATGGACCATGATATCAAAAAATGATGGAGGAAAATACATCTCTAGTTGGCATAGAGTCTTCACCACATCATCCTGTAGTTCACATAGTCCAACGGGATCGATGACCTTCTGTGAAATTGCGTTAAAGAAGAAACATAACCTCATTATTGTCTCTTGGACTTTGTCAGGAAAAATACCTCTAATTGCAACAGGAAGCATTTGTGTCATCATCACATGGCAATCGTGAGACTTCATGCCAGTTAACTTCAAATCTTTCATCGAGACCAGTTTTTTGATGTTTACGGAATAACCGAACGGAACTTTCACACTATGTAAGCACTTGCAAAGTTCTGTTCTCTCTTTCTTGGATAGAGTGTAGCAAGCTGGGGGAAGATAAAGTCGGCCTAACCCAATGTCTTGAGGATGTAGCTCGGATCTGATTTTCATATCTTCTAGGTCCTTTCGTGACTTGAGTCCATCCTTGGTTTTGCTAGGAATATTCAATAAAAGACCAATCAAGTTGTCACATACATTCTTCTCTACGTGCATGACATCGATGAAATGTCGAACTTCTAAGTCTTTCCAATAGGGCAAGTCCCAAAATACCGATCTCTTCTTCCATGTGGTCTTCTCAGTTCGGGATCTCGATGTATTATTACTACCTTTTCCAAGTACAACATTAATATCCTTAACCATATCATATACTTCTTCCCCACGATGAGGCCTTGGAGCTAAACAGTTCTCCTTTGTTCCGTCAAATTGTTTCTTCATATTGCGATAGGGGTGATTCCTTTGAAGGAACCTACGGTGACGCATATACACAGTTTTTCTTGAGTTGTTGAGCCACACACTATCTGTTTCATCCAAGCACTGTGGACATGCTTTCGCTCCTTTTATAGTACGACCAGATAAGTTACCTAGGGCAGGTAAATCATTGATGGTGTAAAACAACAATGCACGTAGAGTGAAGTACTCTCGTTTGTACTCATCCCATACCTGCACACTTTCGTTCCACAGTATCACAAGATCTTCCACCAATGGTTGCAGGTATAAATCAATATCGTTGCCAGGTTGTCTCGGCCCTTGAATAAGCAGCGACATCATAATGTACTTTCGCTTCATACAGAACCAAGGAGGAAGGTTGTAGATACAGAGAGCCACGGGCCAAGTGCTATGAATGCTACTCATATTACCAAAAGGATTCATTCCATCTGTACTCAAGCCAAACCTTATATTCCTAGGTTCATTTCCGAAGTTGTTCCTGAAGAGCCTATCGATGGTTCTCCATTGGGCAGAATTAGCAGGGTGTCTTAGCTTTCCATCCCTCTTACGCTCTTCTGAGTGCCATCGCAACAATTTCACGTGCTTTTTATTTCCAAATAAATGCTTCAACCGAGGGATTACTGGCAAATACCATACCACTTTAGCAGGAGGTCCTTTCTTCACCTTGATGACATTGTTGTCATCACTCTTACGCTTGTATCTGGATGATTTGCATACCAGATATACATGCATGTCTGAATACTCTTTGCGATAGAGTATACAGTCATTTGGACATGCATATATTCTTTCTACTTCCAATCCCAATGGACATACAACCTTCTTTGCAAGATATGTGGTTTCAGGCAATACGTTTCCCTCTGGAAGCATGTCCGCTAAGAGATGTAACAACGCCGTGAAACTCTTATCGGACCAACCATTGCTTGCCTTCAATTTTAATAGTGAAAGCACGGTGTGCAACTTTGTGTATTCCTCCTTACAACCCGGGAACAAAGGTTTGTCCGAGTCCTCCATCAAACGCTGGAATTCATTAAACTCTCTCTGACTAGTGTAGTTCCCTTCTGCATCGCGCAACATCTGAGCCAGATTATTGTCATCATCGACGAGCAACCTATCCTCATCGGATCCGTCACCGATGTCAGCTACCATGTTGCTAGCTCCATCGTTAATGACGTTATCACCTTCATGTATGATCTCTTCTTCAGCGTGCCTTGTCCAATATGTATAGCCAGGTAAAAAACCCCTTCGAATCAAGTGCAAGTGGATATGCTCTTTGTCTGAAAACATCTTCTCATTCTTGCAATCAATACATGGACAATGTATGTATTCCTTTTTCTTTTGCAACTTGTCCTCCTCGCGAATCTTAGAAATGCAGAGACGCCCGCCGATGTATTTTCGATCGTAATGGTCTCAGACTGCACATCCATCTCCTGGTCCATCTAAAATTAATTAACATAAATGATTATCAAATTAACCTTAATTGAACTAGGCCTAAACTTTAAATTACAAACTAAAAATAAACCTTTAATTTGAACCACATATAAATTAACCTTAATTGAGCTAGATGTATGCATTCAATTTCAATTAAATAACTATAAATCAATACTTATTAAAATTTAATTAATCAACTAACAATAGTGGATGGATATAATTTTAATCTATATTATATAAAGCTAAACAAAATTTGTCTAATAGAGCTAGGTAATAAATTCTGATTTGAAAAATTTTAACTAGAACTAGATATAAACATTAAAATTTAACTAGATCACTAAAAATCAATACTTATTAAAATTTAATATATAGTTAATTAGCTAAAAAATAGTAGATATAATTTTAATTCATATTATATAAAGCTACGCAAAAGTTCATCTAATGGAGCTACGTAATAAATTCAACATCTATAAAATGCTCGATCAATAAAAACAAAATAAATCTAAATCATAATTTGAGCTCATATAAATTATTAATCTTTATTATACTAAATCTAAACATTAAATTGCATCTAGATAACCACAAATTAAAAGAGGAGAACAATGTACTCACCTTGAAACACTTAGAGGGAGTATAAACACTCAAAAATGCTTCACAGGAAATCTGGAAGGAAGAACAACGAGCTCGCCAGCTTGGTTTGCAGTCGATCGGGAGGTAGGTGACGATCGGGAATGGAGCAGGAGCTTCCAGCGACACTATAATATATAGGTGGTGTTATTAGTGTCGGTTTGTAAATTGAACCGACAGAGATACAAATTTATTAGTGTCGGTTCCTTTTACAAACCGACACTAATAATCCGAGTGTCGGTCTGTAATTACAACCGACACTAATAAATTTATATATGTGTCGGTTCCATTTACCAACCGACACAAATACTACTTGTGTCGGTTTGAATTACCAATCGAAACCAATAAATAAGTATTAGTGTCGGTCGCAATTACAAACTGACAGAAATAGTCCTCTCCCGGATTTGAGTTTCAGAACCGACACAAATAACCTTATCAGTGTCGATTCCAAAAAAACCGACACTGATACACCGACTCCTATTTGGTGTTCTGTAGTAGTGTTTGTCCATTGAAAGAATTTATAACGCAGTTGTTGTTGTAAAAGAGATCAAGTGATTGTGGACTGCAATTTAAAAGGAATATATATATATATATATATATGTATGTATGTATGTATGTATGTTGTGTGTGTGTGTGTGTTGACACCAGAATATGGTGCATGGCCAATTTCATAAAAATTGTTATTGGTATGATTGTTTGATTAAGAATAGTGTCGGATCTAAGGAAAACATTATTTTGAAAAATCACGGTCGATGCAAGTTATAACAAGCAAGATTGGAATAAGGCCAATTGGAATATAACCGATATCAGTTTTAAGGGAAAATATCAAGAAATATTGAAACCAGTACGAGGTATTCTACGAGTTCAAGGGGGGCACGATCGGCCTGGATGCTATAAAAGGATCGACGGGCAAGACGATGATAGGACACACGATCATCAATCAACTTGCATTACTTTTTACTTTTTCGTCGACTAGGATTAGTACTTTAGATTTGTAATCTTTCCTCTGTAATTTGTCTAATCAATAAAGTTGTGCATCACCGATTATTGATTTCGTCGACTTAACCTACCCAGGTATGTTTTTTCTCCGATTTTGTTGCACGTCGCCTTTTTCAAGACAAATTTACATTTATCTTTTTCTAATCAGCTCAATCAGAATGTTCAGAATACCAGTTACTTTTTATCTAATTGGCTTGAAAAGATGATTAGAATGGATCATTGTTAGAAAACATATCGGCTTTGTAACACCCCAATTTTTGCTTTTCATGAAATTAAATATTATTTTGCACATTTGTGAATTTTGGAATTTTCTGGAATTTATTTGGATTTAATTTGAACTTATTCCATATTGAAATAATTAAAGAAATTAAATTTTCAAATAAAGTTTTGTTGGAAATATTTTATTTGAGTCCAAAATGATCCAAATATTTTCCAGAATTTTTCTGGAATTTTTCTGAGTATTTTACTATTTTTCTTGAATTAAATGAATTACTGGAAATTATTTTAAATATTAAATCGCTGAGAAATCCAAACCGGGTCATTCTTGTTCATCCGACCGAGCTCGAGTCAGACTCGAGTCCGAGTCCGACCCGAGCCATGCGACTCGGTTGAACCCCGTCACCGTGCCGAAACTCAACCGTTGGATCAAGATCCAACGGCTGAGATCAACCGCAATAGCCACCGAACCCTAGCCCGTGACCGTTGGATTGAGATCCAACGGCTCACGCGTTGATCCATCGCCACCCAATCCGAATGGGATTCGGACTCGCCGCCAGCCGTGTCGACCTCGGTCTCCGCGCGATACACGAGCCGAGGCCCCTATTTAATGCGCCGCCACCGCCATCGCGGAAGCCCGCCTTGGCGCACCAGAGCCCTAACTCCACCCCGCCGAGCCGCCGCCGCTTAGTCGCTGCGAGCTCGCCAGTAGTTGGAATCCCTCTCCGCCGCGGTTTTTGCTTCGTCCCCGCCGCCGCCCCGCCCTTCGCCGTTGACCCAGATCCGACTCCCGCGACGAGACGCACCCGAGGAGGACTCACCTCGCCGGAGGAGCTCGCAAACGCCGCGTTCGCCGCTGCTCCTCGGCCCGGCCAGCTCCACTCCGCCGCCATCGCCGACTCCCGAAGCCGTGGACCGTCGGATCACCATCGCACGGCTAGGATCACGCCACGCCACCGGTGAGATTCCAATCAAAAACCCTAGATCCAATCTCAACCGCTGGATCTAGATCCAACGGTCCAGATCAAACGCGTTAACCCAAACGCGTGAGAGCCAGATCCAATCTGGGCCGTTGATTTTCAAATCAACGGCCGAGATTGAGCCACGTGGGCGGAAGTTGGACCGCACGGTCGGCCAGACTGGCGTCGCGTGACGCCGACACGCCGCTCGCGCGTCAGCGACGCGGCGAAACCGCACCATGACGTCAGCACGGGCCCACCCGTCAGCGGCCACCCCAACCGTGCAGTGACGTCACCCATGACGTCACAGTGGGTCCCACCTGTCAGCACCGTGGGCTGCGCCCCGCTGACGTCAGCAATGACGTCACCCGAGTGGTCCCACCTGTCAGCGACCCGAGCCGTGGACCAGGTCTACGGTGGACCAAGCCAAGCCGTGGGCTGAGCCCATGGACCGGCTGACGTCAGCCGTCCAATCAGAGGCTGCCACGTGTCCTCGCTGACGCAATAATTAATTTTCGAAAAAGAAAATGATTTATTAATTCGAAATAATGATTTCAGATTTTGTTTCAAACTTCAAACGCTTATAACTTTTGCGTTTCAACTCCGATTTGAGTGATTCAAATTTCTAAATTTGTATAAAATTGAGATCTACCTAATGAAGAATTTTATTTAATTTTTGGACTAAAGTTTTCCTCTGTAATATTATTTAATTGATTATTTAAACTTCAAAATGCTATAACTTTTGCATTTAAACTCCGAATTTGACGATTCCAGTTTCTAAAAATTCATAAAATTATGTTCTCTCTGTTTATGAACTTTATTTGGATGTTTGGACACTTTTTGTCTACTGTTTTATTCATTTGTTGCTATTTGCACGCAGCGTTACGAGTAGACGTTGAAGTGCCTAAGGATTCAAGGAGAAGTATTGACTCAGAGCCATTTCGGGACCAAGAGCAAGTACTTTTTGAAGGCAAGTTATGCTTTGACCATATTGACCCTATTTTGAAACCTATTTTGATTTAACTTATTGCATGCTAGTTCAATTAGAAAATACCTTATTTAAGTATGGGAAATTAGATAGATGCCAAATTGCTGTATGACACCTTGATTAATTAAATATGTGACATGACCCCTTGTCACCCTAGTTGTGGTTTACTAGTTGGACATTACTAAAATGCCAACATGGGAAATTAGATCGTTGTAGTATATTGCTTAGACCTGCTACGTGCTCATGACATGATTTTGGACAATCAAATGTTAATATTGACTTAATGATATATTGAACCTGTTTTGGAAAGGTATCATGTGATGTTGATAGCACGTGGTGCATGGTAATCAACTGGGGTTTGATAAATAGTTTTCGACCGGGGCATGTGGCAAGATTGATCGGGTGGGCCAGTTGTGGCACCGAATGTTGGTTTGGTTCTTCTGTAGTCTTGCCCTGGTCACCCTAAGGACTTCACCTTGCAAGCCTTTGAACTGGTCAAACATGCAACCACATGTCCGTAATGGGACGGACCTAGTTGATTAAGTTGCTAATAACGCATTACTGTGGGACCTCGGGAGGTCAACTACACCCTTTGTGTAAGTTGTGCGGGGAGCGTCTGGGGCTGCGGCAGTACCCATCTAACGGTTGGTTGGCCTAAACTTCGCCTTAGCTAAGGGAAGGGTTAGTGTGCAACAACCGGGAGGACAACTTGTATTGTTAGAGGTTTCCAATAGTCTTTGTTACGTGAAATCGCCTTTGTGGTGTTTCTCTGTATCTTGCGGGTTAAGTGCATAAAATCTGAAGATTGTATAATCTATTCGAATAGCCGTGTCCGCGGTATTGGACATCGCCGAATTACAGTCAAGGGTTAGACTTTCTCAAAAATAACTTGGACTTGAAAGGTTGGGTTGGATTAATAATGATGTTGATAGAAATGTGGATTAGGATGGGAAAGATGTTTACTAAACCCCTTGAAAAGTTTTTTATGCTTTACTTGTTACTACTGCTTTCGAATCTACTTATGATACTTGTTAAATGCTCTTACTGCAAATATACCTTGAGCCACTCCTTTGTATTAAGCCATGCATGTAGTATATTAGCTGCATTCTGTGCATGACTTGCTGAGTACCAAGTACTCACCCTTGCCACAATACAACACCAGTTGAAGAGGAGACTACACCAGCTTTGGAGGAGGAGCTCCAAGAGGAACCGTCTACTTAGGAAGCGAGCCCAGTTAGTTGCCTGTGGTATACTGGATGGCGCCACGAAGTTATCTTATTTTCCGCTGCTATTATTTCTCTTTTAATAAGTTTCGCCCTGCGTGGCGTATATTTGTAACTTGACCATAAGGTCGAGCAACCTGTTTGACTATTTAATTAAAGTACTTTGTTAGTATCGAGTGGTATGATTGTGATATTTACCGATGTTAAGACTGTGTGCACTAGCGTGTTCCTGGACTAGTGCTGAATACACAGAGGGTCCGGATTTGCAGATTCGGGTCCCGACAGGCTTATAGGCCGATTGTATTAAATCTTCTTTCTTGTCGATTGTAGAATCAAATTGGCTAGCACACTCGCATCCAGAACTAAACCCAGTTTTTGCGTGTGGTGACTTTTGGCACGCCCAGTGGGACCGATTGGGGTATCAACAACCATCTCTTCTACAGAAAAATCAATCTCTCCATCCGATGTCAATCCTAAGATGATAATCGTCCCTACATTGGATGATTTAACGCCTGAGCAGTGGAAAGAAATTGAAGATCAGAAAGTTGCATTCGAGTAGATGGTGCTCAATTGCTATGAGAAAACCTGGCGTGAAATCACACAGAAAACCACGTTGTCGACAGTCAACTTTGGCGACAAGGAGAATTCAGGTGCTATTGAAAGCCGATATATATCCGCGCAAGCGGAATTATCAAATTTGATTAATCAATCTATATATCATGCTTTTGTTAACCAATCGTTGGCTTTAATAACCACGCTTAAACTGATGATAGCCAATAGCGACAAGGAAGTTGCACAAGAGCTGATATCGGCTGGGGCTCTGCTTGATCCTGCACAATCTCTGCCAAACTACCCAGTCTACTCCATTGCCTAGAATACTCAAACTGTAAAGCCAACGGTTGATCCGAAACCATTGGCTGCTATTCCTGCTGTGGCACCAGTATAGCCGACCGTGGTCTTACCATAAGACCCTGGTGCAAGTGGGATTACCCATTACTAGGCATACACAGATGGTTTTAAGTTGGGTTCCCAACCCAGTATACCTCCGTTTGCTCCATTCTACGTATACCCTAAATCGGCTGTTCAACTGATAGAGACCCAGGTACGTCCACATTACATTGAGTCGATTCTTGCAAGGAATCTAGCCCTGTATAGGGTTATATCATACTTAGAACCATTTGTTTCATTTCTAGAACAGACGTTTAGGCAGAAGAATGTCGGCTATGAGCAGCCATGTTCTCTGATACAATCCCCGCTACAACGCCAGCCTGAGTTTGCACTCGGGGGGCAGCAGACTAAGTTTGCCCCTAATTGGCAAGCACCTCAGGCACGGGTGGCATTAGCTAGAGAAACCGATTGGGCCGAGGCAATTAGTTCCGTGCTAAGAGATCAGTTTGGCATCCAACTAAAGGGGCAGACTATCTGATATAGAAAGCTGTATCCCAACTATATTGATTGAATTCCATACCCCAATAGATACACGGTCCCCGATTTCGCAAAATTCTCGGGGGATGACTCGACGACGACACTAGAACACATCGGACGCTTTGTAGCAAAGTGTAGAGAAGCGGCCTAGTGTGATGGGTTGAAAATGAAATTGTTCCCATTGTCTTTATCCGAGCAGGCTTTACTTGGTTCACAACATTGCCCCTAAATTTGGTAAATACTTGGACCGATTTGGAGAGCCGATTCCACGAGTACTTTTTCTGCAGAAGCTTAGAATTAAGGATATCAAATTTAAGCTCTGTCCAACAAAAGTTCGAGGAATCAGTAACCGATTATATCAAAAGACTCTGAGAAGTTTGAAATTGGTGCTTTAGCGTTACATTACCTAATAACCAATTGGCCTATTTGGCATTCCAAGGGTTTATTCCTCCCTTGAAGGAGAGATTTGGCAGCCAATAGTTTACTAATTTGAGCGACCTATTGCATAGAGTATCAGCTCAAGAAAGCCGATTATTTGAAACCAAAGGTTTCAAGGATGGATTGAAAAGCAACAAGGAAAAAGGGAAGTCTAAAGTTAAACTTGTTGAGTATGAATCTAGCAGTTCATCCAAGGAGGATGAAACTGAGATAAACATAGCCAAATGGATCAAAGGAAGTAAAAAGTCGTTAGTCTGTTCTTGGCTTAAGCTGGCTAAAGCAAAGTCGAAAGTTAAATAC
Source organism: Rhipidocladum racemiflorum (assembly GCA_036346355.1). NCBI lineage: Eukaryota > Viridiplantae > Streptophyta > Magnoliopsida > Poales > Poaceae > Rhipidocladum > Rhipidocladum racemiflorum. The sequence continues at coordinate 33,759,373 of CM070580.1, read as the reverse complement.
ACATTTGATGTAACCAAGTGTGATCGTATTTTCAATTTATTAATACAAGAAAAGTTATATGATTGCCGAAGGGTCACACTTTGCCATCGCCTGAAGATATCCAGAAATAAAGATATTGTAAATGGCATCATTCTTTTTTGCATAATAGTAACGATTGCAGTATTTTTTTGTCAACAGATTCAGTCGGCTATTGAAGACATCCGATTAAAATTCACCAAGGAGCATACATTGCAATTGGATGCCAATTCTTTTGTAGTCAACATGATTATCTGCTCAGTAAAAGGAAAAGAGTTGGCACGAGGTCAAGTCCATTCGCTAGCAACGTCGGCTAAGCCAGCTCGACAGGTCGATGTGAAGACTACAGTGAAAGATAATGAAATTATCAAGATCACGGTCGATTCTATTTAGATTGAGACCGACCATGAAGGTAAAAAATCAAGAACGATAAAGCCAAAAGGTGAGCTTGACGTCGGTAAGTGGTACAGAGCTGATGAATGTACAAACCAACATTTTCCTAATTGTTGGCTAAGTATGAGAGGAGAGCTTAGAGAATACGGTGAAGTCCCCCTCATCGGATGATGAATGTATATCGGCCAACTGCTGCTAAGAGGGCTCACGAACTATGTCCCTTTTGGCCATTTTGCTGGGAGAGGGAATTGGCTCTACCATCACCATATGTTTTATCGATGCAACATTACCCTGGGCAAAGCTAAGAACACTATTGGTCAAAAGTTTATACAATGGGATGGTGATGAAGTTGAGGTGATCGAAGCCAACACAATGGCCGATATAGCCATGTGTATTTCTATCGTGGTCCAAGGCCCACACCCCTGGGCCAGTTGGGCAGTCTGCCCACCAGACGAGGCACGTGCCATCTGGCCCGGGCGCGAAGGGCACAGTCTTGCGGGAGGGATGCATCGATTGGTATCGAGCTAGGTCCCGAAACAAGAGGGTGAGAATGATAGTACCACCTTGCTTGTGGAGGAGAGAATACCACCTTAAAGGGAGAGCAACCCTCCCCATCAGGCTAGTCTTTTGGGGGCCACATGGGACTCTTATGGCCTGGCTATGGCAGCCAAGGTGTGTATTTCTCTCGTGGTCCAAGGCCCACACCCCTGGGCCAGTTGAGCAGTCGGCTCACCAGGCGAGGCACGTGCGCCATACTTGGGCCATGAAGAACCTGCAGTCTTGCAGGAGGGATGCATCAGTTGGTATCAGAGCTAGGTCCCGAAACAAGAGGGTGAGAATGATAGTACCACCTTGCTTGTGGAGGGGAGAGAATACCACCTTAAAAGGGAGAGCAACCCTCCCACCATCAGGCTAGTCTTTTGGGGGCCACATGGGACTCTTATGGCCTGGCTATGGCAGCCAAGGTGTGTATTTCTCTCGTGGTCCAAGGCCCACACCCCTGGGGTAGTTGGGCAGTCCGCTCACCAAGCGAGGCACGTGCGCCATACGGCTGGGCCGCGAAGGGCACGGTGCGCACCCGGGAGGGATGCATCAGGGGTGTTGATGTTAACCAGGATCACGTTAAGGCTATAACTGATACACAACCCCCAAAGTACAAGAAAGATCTTTAGAAGTTGATCGGTAAAATAAATTATTTATGGCGATTTATATCAAATCTATTTGGTTGGGTTGATGCCTTCACTCCATTATTAAGTTTGAAAGAAAACCAGGATATTATGCGGAGAGCCAATCTATAGAAGTCCTTTGAAAATATTAAAGAATACTTGTCCAAACCTTTAGTTTTGGCCCCGCCACAGAAGGATGTACCCTTTAGGTTATATGTGTCGGTTGAAGAGTTGATAATTGGAGCAGTCCTGGTGCAAGAGATCAATGGGAAAGAACATGTAATCTTCTATTTAAGTCAATGGTTAATTGATGCTGAGACAAGGTATCCTCCCATTGAGAAACTTTGTTTATCTTTGTATTTTGCTTGTACTAAGTTGAGACATTATATACTGGCTTCTGCTTGTAAGGTCATATGTAAGACCGACATAACTAAGTATATGTTGTTAGCTCCAAGTTTGAAGGGCCGACTTGGAAAATGGGCTTATAGGCTTACTGAGTTCGACCTGACATTTGAATCGGCTAAGGCAGTTAAAGGACAAGTAATATCTGATTTTACAACGGAATATAGAGCTGGTTGTGGGATAGTTGTTGTGGCCCCTTGGCATTTATACTTTGATGGATCGGTGTGTAGAGAGTGTGATGGCATTGGTATAGTGCTAATATCCCCAAAGGTATGTAACTTTGAATTTGCATTCAGGCTTAATTGCCGGTGCTCAAATAATCAAGCTGGGTATAATGCGTTGCTTAGGGGTCTACAATTGCTTGACAATCTTGGTGTCAACTCCGTTGAAGCTTATGGTGATTCTCAGCTTTTGGTACAACAAATAAGAGGGGAGTATAATTGTTATGATAATGTTTTAGTCAAATACTTAGAATAGTGCCATGATATAATCGGCTCGTTTAGTTCCTTTTCAATTAGCCATATCCCTCATGAGCAGAACGCAAGGCCAATTCATTGGCATAACAACCTTTAGTGTATAAGATGTTTGGCTGGTTGGTTGATTGTGAATTTGTTGAAAAAATGATTTTGTGTACTAACAAAATCAATTGTCGATTGAAAATATTGGATTATTTATTGGACTGCTCAAAGTTAGCCGTTAAGAAAACCAAGAGATAAGATTTAAAGTATGTTATGCTCGATAATACGCTTTATTATCGAACTTTGGATGGTTTATTGTTAAGCTGTCTGGGAATAAAAGAGGCAAAATCAACAATGGGGGATGTACACGAGGGGATTTGTGGAACATATCAGTCGGCTCATAAAATGAAGTAGTTACTAAGACGTACTGGTTACTTTGGGCGACGATGTTAGAAGATTGTTTCAAATATTACAAGGGATGCCAAGATTGCCAGAAGTTTGGTAATGTGCAATTAGCACCTGCCTTAGTTTTACACCCGATCATTAAACTTTCGCCGTTAGGGGTTGGGGTTTAGATATAATCGGTCAGATATATCCTGCATCATCTTAAGGACATAAGTACATATTAGTTGTGACCGATTATTTTTTAAAATGGGTTGAAGATATTCCTTTGAAGAAGGTCACTAGTGTTGAAGCGATTGCGTTCGTTCCTGAACACATTATTTATCGGTTTGGGATTCCTCAAAGTGTCACGACCGATCAAGGTACTATGTTTATATCCAATGAATTTCAAAGTTTTGCTTAGAGCTTTGGGATTAAGTTGTTAAATTCATCACCATATTATGCGCAAGATAATGGTCAAGCCATGTCATCAAATAAGACACTGATCAAATTGATTAAAAGAAAAATTGATGACAAGACGAGAAATTGGCATATGATATTATCGGATTCGTTATGGTCGTATCGAATTTCTTGCCATGGAGCTACTAAGTTGTCACTCTATCAACTTGTGTATGGGCAAGAGGCTGTATTACCAATAAAGATCGCCATTAGTTCGCCGCGGTTTGCTAAGCATGATGATTTGTCGGCTCAAGATTACAAGACTTTGATGGCCGATAATTTGATGACTTGGTGGAGTTAAGGTTGTGAATGTTGGAATGAATTCAACAAAAATAAAGCTAGAGTCGCGAGAGCTTATAATAAAAAATATGTGTCTAATTTGTTTGATGAAGCCGACTTGGTTTGGAAAACAATTCTACCTATGGCTTGAAGGATAGTCAATATGGAAAATGGTCTTCGACATCGAAGGGACCATATAAAATTAATCAACTAGTGAGTGGCAATTCCTACATTTTGGAGACCTTAGATGGAGTGTTGGTTACTAGGGCATTCAATAGAAAATACCTAAAGAAATATTACCCAAGTTTTTGGAATGGAGCTTAATCGGCTACAAGTGTTGTATGACGCGTTGCTGTCATTTAATCTTGATTAGCCAACTAAAAATAGGGACCAGATTAAATTGTTATAGTTAATTCTGGTTACAAGTGTGTATAAGATATGGCTGATGGGTTGCATCGTCCTTAGAGTAAAACCGTAAATAAACACAAGCATATAATAAGAGCACTGACATAAAATTGGTTAAACAGTCGATTTACAGATAGCAAGCATTCAAAATATTTGTTACATAGTAGTCATTCACGATGAGACCATGATAGTCATTACATAAAGCTTCCATAATTAATCCCCAGGCCTAAGAGCATCGCCAAGGCGATGGCTATGATCTTGTCAATTTCGTCAATGATGGCATGATCGTCTTCAGCCTTACCGTGGACGGGGACAACCTTGTCTGATTGAGCTCGGACTGCCGCTATGCCTTTGGCCAAGGTGACCTTCTGCTCTTTGAGCAAGGGTGATAAGCTGGTCAATTTGGGGGCTGCATCGGCTAGTTGGGCATTAACTTTGAGCAGTTCCTCTTCCAAGAGTTTCTTGGATGCCTCTAGAGCCGATACAAGCTCCTTGGTCTCCTTGAATTTCTTGTTGTCCTCGTCATGCTTGACCTTCTTGGCCTTGGTCTCTGCTACTAGCTGATCCAGTAGCTTCTAGTCTTCCCGATGCGCTATGTGACTCTTCAGCCTTTGCTTGGCTTCGTCAACTGATTTTTTTCTTATTATCGATGAAGCAGGCTTCAAGAAATGCTACCGTAGCATGCTCGAGGAGATCGGGCTTTATGGCATCAACTGCATTCGAGATTGGTTGGGTGTCTTTAAGAAGATTGGCCTTAGGGCTGAGCAGATTTTTGTAGAGATGCCTGAGCCTCTCTTCAGCCCTTAGGGCCGACATGACCTGGGCCAATACTCCCTCTGCCTCTGCCAAGATGGTGTTGATGATGGTCTATGGTGGTCCTCTTCACTCTCAATATCCAATAGGTCAAAACCGAGCATTTCAGCAATAGACGAAATCAACTTGGTGATCAAGCTAGAGGCTGGCGGTGTCGGTTGAGAAGGCGATGGAGGCAAGTCGCTTGATGTGTCTTCTGGAAAATTGACATTGCCTAGTGAAGAGAATCGGGGTGGCAAAGGAATGCGCCGTAAATATATGGAAAATTTATTAAGCCAATTGAGTTGTTAATTGATTCAATCTTTATGGTTTAGAACATGAAGTTAGAACACTTACCCCGCCAACTGCAAAAGTTTTCGGTGAAATTTCAGCCGATTCTTCTTGTGTTGACCATTTCCTTTGGGTCGCCTTCTTGTATGGTCGGCCTCACTTCTTTTCTGAGAAGTTACATTGATTAAGTACATTTGGATTTGGTAATGTTTTAGTGGGATTTAAGGTGTAAAGAAACTTACTCAACTGCTGATGATGCCTCTTGAGATCGGAGAGGGAGTGTGATTGAACCCCAAGGGTTCTGGAGGAATATCCCGCTAAGACGATTGGTCGTTGTTTCTTCATTGGAGCATCATCCGATGGCTTTGCGGGTCTTTGTTCGGTTGCTTTAGTCTGAAAAAGTTAAATATGTAAAGAGGAGCCGATTAAATCAGTTCAGTAATAGAATGAAAGGGGGATCTACTGGTTAGTACCTCACCGATGATATCGATTAAGCTTGTGTTAGTTCGGTCCAATGAACTAGAAATGCTCAAACTTGAGCTACTCGAGTCAGTTTTAATTGTCGGCTCCAATGACAATTCTGGGAAAAATTCGGCTACTATTGAGGAAGGTGGCCGCTCAACTGAAAACAAGGATGAGGAGGTGATTGACCACCAGGAAATGTGGCCATGTGCCCTTTTGGTGTGAAGAATGAAGTGTGGGAGTTGTTGGATTAGGAGATTGTCGGCTATGTGAAGAACTATGTTAGCTGAGGGAGCTCGACACAATCTCTCTCGAGGTTGGAGTCAGTCGATTAATAGGAGTTTGGGAATAATTTGTCCAAAACCAAGTTGTTTGGCGTAGATTAATGGATGGTAGAATTTGTAAGAATGTTGAAAGGTTCTACCCTTAGTATGCAAGCCGACAGAGAGAATGCTGGGCGATAGGAAAATTTTGTAAAATTCTTTAGTCTCTTCAAGCATGTCCTCATTGTCTGGCAGCAAGGTGGAAAAAAGAGGGGGCAAGGTAGTGGTCGGCTTCGCGGTAGCTGAAGAAGTCGGAGGTGTGGTGTCGGGACCCCGAATTTGCAAATCCGGACCCTCTGTGTATTCAGCACTAGTCCAGGAACGCGCTAGTGCACACAGTCTTAACATTGGTAAATATCACAATCATACCACTCGATACCAATAAAGTACTTTATTTAAATAACCAAAACTTGGTTACTCGACCTTATGGCCAAGTTACAAATATATGCCTGCAAAAGCGAAACTTATTAGAGAAAAAGAATAATAAGCGGCGGAAAAACAACGAAGGCAACATCGTGGCGCCATCCAGTATACCACAGGCAAGCTGGCCAGGCTCGCATCCCTAAGTAGACGGATCCTCTTGGAATTCCTCCTCCGAAGCTGGCATAGTCTCCTCTTCAACTGGTGTTATGTTGAGGCAAGGGTGAGTACTTGGTACTCAGCAAGTCATGCACAGAATGCAAGCTAATATACTATATGCATGGCTTGGTACAAAGGAATAGCTTAAGGTATATTTGCAGTAAACAACATTTGACAAGTATCATAAATAGATTTGAAAGTAGTAGAAACAAGTAAAGCATAAATAACTTTTCAAGAAGTTTAATAAACATTTTCCCCATCCTAAACCACATTTCCATCATCTTCATTACTAAACCAACCCACCTTTCAAATCCAAGTTATTTTCAGAAGGTCTAACCCTTGACTGTAATTCCCGGGCATTGTCCAGTACCGTGGACTCGGCTATTTAAATAGATTCTACATTCTCTGCAGAGGTTATGCACTTTACCCACAAGATACAGTCAAACACCACAAAGGCGAGTTCCCGTAACAAAGCCTTTCGGAAGCCTCAAACAACACAGGTGGTCCTCTCTCCGGTTAGTGCTCTACACCATACCTTACCTTATCCTAGGCGAAGTATGGTACCAACACAGATTAGATGGGTATCTGGCCCACGACCACGTCGCTCCCCGTACAATCACACAAGCGGTGTAATTGACACCACTGAGGCTCCACAAGTGAGTCCTTAGCGACTTAGTCAACTAGGGCCGTCCCATTCCGGCCATGTGGTTGCAAGTATAACCGAGTTCAAAGGCTTGCAAGGTTAAGTCCTTAGAGTGACCAGGCAAGACTACAGAAAGAACCAAATCAACACTCGAATGCCACAAGCGGCCCACTGATTACTCTTTGCCACATGCCCCGGTCGGCTTATCAAACCCAGGTTGATTACCATGCACCACGTGCCATCAACATCACATGATACTTTTCCCAAAAGCAGTTCAATATATCATTAAGTCAATATTAACATTTGATTGTCCAAAATCATGTTATGAGCACGTAGCATGTCTAAGCAGTATACTACAACGGTCTAAACCCATGTTGGCAATTTAATAATGTCCAACTAGTAAACCACAACTAGGGTGACAAGGGTCATGGCACATACTTAAATAATCAAGGTGTCATCTGACAAATTGGTATTTATCTATCCCCATGTTTAAACAAAGTATCTTTCTAATTGAACTAGCATGCAATAGTTTAAATCAAAATAGATTTGAAATAGGATCAACATGGTCAAAGCACAACTTGCCTTCAAAAGTACTTGTTCTTGGTCTTGAGTTGGATCTGAGTCAATACTTCTCCTTGAATCCTTAGGCACTTCAGCGTCTACTCGTAAAAGCGTGCAAATAGCAATACACAAATAAACAATAGGCAAAAACATCCCAAAACTCCAAATAAAATCCATAAGCAGAAAGAACATAATTTTTACGGATTTTAGGAAGCCAGAATAAATCCAAATCGGAGTTAAACTGCAAACGTTATCATGTAATAAAGTTTAAACAATCAAGTAAATAATCTTACAGAGAAAAACTTTAGTCCAAACATTAAATAAAATTCATATTTGAGTAGATCTGAATTTTATACAAATTTAAATTTGAATCACTCAAATCGGAGTTGAAGCACGCCAAAAGTTATAAGCGTTTGAAGTTTGAATCTAAATTTGAATCAATATTTCGAATTAATAAATCATTTTCTTTCGAAATTAATTATTCGTCGGCCTAGACACGTGGCAGCCTCGATTGGGCGGTGGCGTCGGCGGTAGTCCATGAACATGGTCCACGGTTTGGCTCGATCCCAAGTGGACTCGGTCCGTGGACTCAGTCCACGACTCTACGTATCTCGACATGTGGGCCCACTCGGGTGGCGTCATCGGCCCGGCGTCGTGAGGACTCAGCCGCAGTCTTGACATGTAGGACCCATTGTGGCGTCATGGGTGGCGTCGGCTTAGGCTGAATTAGCCAGCGACATGCGAGCCCTCGACACGCGGGCCCGGCGTGTCGGCGTCTACCTGCGCTGCGTGGGCCAGCACGCGTCGGTCCAACTTCCCGGACACGTGGCGCAATCTCGGACCGGGTTGATTTGAAATTCAAGCGGCGCGATTAGATCCAGGGTTAACGTGTTGAATCTACTCGATGGCGGTGGGCGTTCGATCTAGATCGGGCGGTCCGGATCTAATCCTATAATCACTACCCACGGCACGTGGCGATTGTGAACCGTTGGATCTTGATCCAGCGGTCCAGTCTAATCGGGTTTGGAACACGTGAACTCACCTCGGCCCCTTACGATCAAGATCGGGACGGTCACCTGCTCGCGAGGTCGATGGCGTAGCGGCGGAGCAAGACCACCGGAGATGAAGCGATGACGAGCGGCGGCGTTTGGGGTTGCTCGGCCGAGATGAGTCCTCGCCCGGGTGCGTCTGCGTCACGGGGATTCGGATCTGGGCTCGCTCGGCGGAAGGCGGACGGCGGCGGAATCGGCGTTCAACGCATTGCGCCGGGTTTCCAACTCCGGCCCGAGCTCGTCACGGGCAAGCAGCGGCAGCTCCGGCGAGATGGCTCGAGGAACAGGTGCGCAAGGATGAGGGCAACCTCGGGGGCGTCTCACGCTTTAAATCACTGGCCTCGGCGTGCGTGCAAAATCGGAACCCTAGCCGTGTCTGCTTTCGATCCGGCGGAGCTCTCGGCTCGGAGTCGGGCGGAGCGATGACTCACGGCCGTCCGCGTGGCACGATCAGCGGCCATGATCGCGTGGATGCGTCGGATCCGGGCCGGATCACGGCTCCGAAGCCGATGCAGGCGGATCTCGGTAGTTGGATCTTGATCCAACGGTTGGGATGTGATTAGGGTTTTTAATTTGGTTTGATCGAGTCAATGGCCCGGTCGAGGTTGGTTCGGTTCGAACTCGAGTCTGACTTCGGGCTTCGATCGGATGAAACAGTACAAACCCACTCGCATTTTCCAGCGATTAAATATTTAAAATAATTCCCAGTAATTCATTTAATTCATTAAAAATAGCAAATGACTCAGAAAAATTCCAAAAAAATTCTGGAAAATACTTTGGATCATTTTGGACTCAAATAAAATATTTCCAACAAAATTTTATTTGCAAAATTAAATTCTTTAATTAATTCAAAATGGAATAAATTCAAATAAATTCCAAATAAATCCAAATAAATTCCAGAAAATTCCAAAAATTCACCAAAGTGCCAAATCACACATGAATTCAAGAAAAGCGAAATTTTGGGGTGTTACATGTGGAGAGTCTTGGTCAAGTTGGTAGAAAAAAGAGAAGTATTTTCTGGCTTCGATCGGGTTTATTTTGGTCTCTGTGGGCATTGCTTGACGAAATGGCCTTTCTCACGATAGTTGTAGCACAAACATGTCTTGCGAGATCTGTCCGTAAGTGCAATGTTGTCCTTCCTGGAAATTGGTGCTTACTGCTTCACAGGGCATCTTCTGACATAATGACCTTGCTCACCACACAAGAAACAAAGTGGTGGTGACAACCTAATATCGTCTTCCTGAGGTAGACGAACAGGGTTGGAATGTTTCTTCTTCAATTCTTCAAGTGATCTAGCAGGTGCAGATGGCAATCCTCCTCCTTTTGCTAACCCTTGAGCAATGGCAGCTCGCAGATCTTCTCGCTGATGTTGACTCACGGCTGTTACTATTGGATCCAAAGGACATTGAGATGAGCAATGATCGTGGCCTTCACAAAGAAAGCAAGTGATATTGCGCATAGGGCATTCTCCAGGTGGACGGCTTCCTTCACAGCTGGAGCAATTGATTGCATGCTCATCAGCAGTGTGTCCTATCTCTCTACATCGGATGCATGCACAATCTTCTAACTTGTCCGGATGACAACACTTCAAAGAACAACATCCCAGTATGGTATCGGGTGTAGGGGTTGTACTCCTCTTTGAACTTGCGGTAGTCACACTATCATCTGATGACGCAACAAACTGATGAAGGGCAGTGGCAAACACCAACCAAGTGATTTCTTGTGGTGTCTTGTGGGCAGCACGATGGTCCTTCCGCCACTCCAAGGCAACTCCTACCAACTGGCGGCTAGCATATAGAACCATCTCATCTCCTTTACACTGAGTGAGGAGTAGCTTCTTGATCACATGCAGCCAATCCTTTGCCTCCATAGGTGAAACATTCCTAGCAAATATAGGTGGATGAGTCATCATAAACTTCGAAAGTCTTGAATATGGATGAGGATCTCAAATAGATGCAGACATTCCATTGGTATGAGACTGCGGTTCGACCAAATTCTGCATCCATTGTGTCAGCGTCTACATGAGCTGAGTTTGGGCGGTTACAAACTGATCTAAGTGTTGAATTATCACTGTTGGTGTGGTGGACAGCTGCTGGTCACAATCTGCTTTGTCACTAATACTAGTAGTAGCAACTGTACTGACTTGAATTGCCTTGGAATCAATGCTGCAGTCGGTCCTTTCCATCTGTTGATCACTCCAAGGTTTAGGTAAGAGGGAAAAGCATAGATGAGGTTCAAGAATCCTATTGCGGGGGAACAAGTTTAAACTAATAAATTAAACAAACATTATTAATATATTGGTATGGTTGCTTACAAAAGCCTAAAAGCTATGCAACGCATACTGCACACCCAGCAATCAATGAAGAGCCAAATTAACCTAAGCATGCAATGATCTACCGTCTAAAAGGGTCACACTCCTATCTGATGCGACTCTCACACATGAGTCTCAACTAGCTACTAAAGCACTGGCTCTTCAAGCTTCTGAGACACTTCATCGCTCCACTCCTTTCTTTGAGCTCAACAATTCCTTCACGCTCTTTAGGTTCAACAGCAGGACACTCAGTACTTTCTCCTTAAGTGTGAACATCATTAACTATTCAGAACAACTTAGGTAAGATTTCCGTTTAAACCAGTGGGGAAAGATAAAAATTTCAGCAGAGAGGAAAGAATAGAAGAATAAGATCAGTCAAGAATTTATTATTCTTTCAAGTTAAATTTTGTCTTTAGAAAATAATTTTGAAACTCCTAAGGACGGCCAATCTATCTAGAGTCAAGACCTACAGTCAGTATGGCTCTGAAACCACCTCTGTCGGGACCCAAATATGCAAATCCGGACCCTCTGTGTATTCAGCACTAGTCCAGGATCACGCTAGTGCACATAGTCTCAACATAGATGAAATATCACAATCATACAGAGTGGAATAATAAATAAAGACTTCATCTATTAATATGGAACTATTGAATGACCTTAAGGTCAAACTTACACTTGTGAGGCCTTGATGGCTTCAACTCAAAATATATACAAACAACAGCGGAATGAAGAACGTTGGTGATTCCCATCAATATGCCACATGCAACTGACAAGGTTCAACTCCTAGATATTTGCCTCCTCGCGGAACTCCTCCTTTGAAGATGTAAACTTCTGCTCAACTGGTGATTTGTTTGTTGCAAAGGGTGAGTACATAAAGCACTTAGCAAGTCATGCACAGAATGCAAGTCTAATAACTATATGCATGGCTTATTCCAAATGAATGGCTGAATTGGTTATTTGCAGCAAAGTAGCATTCACAAATAAACATAATAGATTGTAAAGCGGTAAAACGATTAACAACAGTAATAACTTTTACAATTATTTCACAAGTAAACCATTTCTCATCCTTAGCCACTTTTCACCTTTCCACAGGCAACCTGTCTCTAAGCCCAAGTTCAATTTTATGAAAATCTAACCCTTGACTGTAATCCCCGAGCAATGTTCAATACCGTGGACTCGGCTATTCGAATAGGTTATACACTCTGCAGTATGCGAATGAGCGATCATAACAAAGCCTTTACAATGCTCCTTCTAGACTCAGTACTACCCGCTGAAGTTTCAAGACTGAAGGGTTACACCACCACAACAAGGCCCCCTCTTGCGCCATGTGAGTCTACTCGTACACCCGGAACCCACACCAACCACGACAGTACCGAAATCTAGACATCACGAATTAGTTAGCTAGGTCTGTCCCATTCCAGAAATGTGGTTGTATGTTTGGCTCAGTTTAAAGGCTTGCAAGGTTAAGTCCTTAACTGACCAAGTCAAGACTTCCAGAGAAATCCACATATACCATTAATCCATATCACCACTTTCCTTCATTCAAAATAAAAATTCGACCGTCCAAGTGCCACACTGGCCCACCATTAAACAACTCTTGCCACTTGCCCCAGTCCAAATCATTTTATCACCCCACTTGATTATCATGCACCACGTGACATCAACATCATCAACAACACATGTCACATCTTTCATAAACATGTTCCACATCTCATTAAGTCAAGATTAACATTTAATATTCCAAAATGAGGTCATTGACATGTTACAGGGCTAAGCTTACTACATACGATTTATTAACCCATGTTGGCAAATACAATAAGGTCCAACTATTATTCCACGACCTAGGGTGACAAATGATCCGTGGAATACAATTATTATATACAAGGTGGCATACATCAATTAGGTCGCATAGCTATTCCCAGAATTAATTGAAATCATTTTAATTAAACTAGCATGCAATAGTTTAAATCAACATAAAGTTTAAATGTGGGAGAGCTTCTGGAGAGCTGCGTGGAGGTGCTTTGTAACGGGCCAGTGCCGGTGCCGTTGGTTGATGTGGTCAAATGGGCAAGTTTTTGGGCTTGTACTGCTAGTCCATTTGTAAACCCAGTTATGAGTTAATTAATAAAAGCTCTGTGGCTGTTTCTCAAAAAAAATGTGGGAGCAACATGGTCAAAGCACAACTTGCCTAGCCCTTGCGATTTTTATTGTTCTTTACTCTTTATCTTTGATTATTGATCCTCGATCTTCAATTCCTTGATCTTCAGCTCCTTCGAATGACTTCCGAATAATACGTCTAACGATAAAGAAACACCAATACAACAAAACTCAAAAGACAAATCAAATAAACTCCAATTTTGAGAACGGCTAGTATTGGATCACAATGGCTTGGAGGAATTTAAGAACTTGAATGGATTAGATCAAGGATTAGACAAAAGAGAAGGAGCTTTCGGAAAATATCCCGAAAAGAGAAAGACTGATAACTGAGAAAGAAAGAATAATATTCTAGAGAATATTTCTTCCTAATTTATTAACTAGATTAGATAGTTATTGACATATGGTCTCTCGATCTATAGACCGGGTCCATGAAGATACGTTAGTTCACAATGAACTAAGCTGATGCTCAATGTTGACTTTTGTTGACTGAATGGATACACAGTCACACAAAAGAAAGATAGACTGATGGATTAGATTTGGGCACAAGGATATCACAAATCGCCAATGTTCTATTGACCAATTCCACGAATGATTTCTAGGTCAATGGCAGATTAGGTTTTTCATGGATAAGACAGAGACCCGACATTCACTACGATTCGATCTGGGATTCAATCATAAATCAATGAAGAGGCTTGATGATGATAAGGCGGCGATGACATGATTACTAGGTAGCGATGTCAATGTGGAATAAGACAGCACAAATATTTCTTTACTACGATTGACACAACGAGAAAGATCGCAATGATAGCAACACGGCTCACGATGAACTCAGTCCATCGAACCGGTCTTGGGTTAACGTTTTGGTTTGGCCATGTAGATGGTATAACGATGAGGCTAAACTCACATGTGATGGGGTTAGATCACATCAAGGTGATAGAAAGACGATGACATCGCACTAGGGTTTTTGCTTGTATGCAAGCATGCAATGATAGCGAAACAATGAGAGCAAAGCGATGACAGAATGACAGCAAAGCGATGATAGCAAAGCTTTGATAGGACACTCATGAGATAACAAGGTGTCGATCATCGGTGCAACGATATGACAGCGAGGTCATGCTATGGCTCAGGGGTGATCTGCAGGTTGCAGGGTCTACATGTCATGATGCATCGTTAACGACGATTGGACCTAGGGTTAGGTTATGGTTTGAGCGAGACGACTCACAGATAGATCCACTTGGCTTAGGGATAGGATAGGTAGGGTTGGCTCTGCGATAAAAGATTACCAAGGATGGCTAACCGAAACAAGATCCGATACAAAAGGGACTAGATCGAAAGACGACAGGTAGATTCTAGAACATGGCTTTGATGGCAATCGGAGACCAAATGAGCTCTAAAGATGAGACAAATAGGGAATAATGACCTACTAGACAAGATGACACGGCCAAGGTGAACTAATATGGTGGGCGACAAAAGACGGCGCGCGGCACTGACGAAAGGCGGCGGCTAACGAATATTAAAATTTTAGAAGGATGGAACAGCAAAGGGGAAATGAGCACCGCGTAGAACGTGATGAGTCGAACTCAACGGTATAGGCGGATTCAGTGGCAACCCACCGGACAGATCACAAACTACCGATGAATGGCTTCTAAAGCTAATAGATCAAACGGTCATAACTATTAAAATAATGCATGAAACCTAATCAAATTTTATAGAGAGCTATATGGGACCCTAAGGCACAATGTGATGTGAAAGGATCTGAGTTTTTTTACCTTCTGGATCGATGGGGAATGTGCGATGAAGTTTCCTGGTGTCTGTGCCGAGTTTGATTTGAAAAGATTGAATTTTCTGCAGAAATCCCATGGACAAAACCTTGGTTTAGGGTGAGCACCATGTAGAGGACATTAAGATGAGTCTATAGTAAAAAAATCACGGTCAATTTCGCAAAAACAAAGGAGAATGGGCGACAGGAAGATTAGAGATTAGAATGGCCGTAACTTTTGATTCTGTAGGTGAAATTGTACCAAATTTAGTGGAAAGGTAGATGGTAGTACATGGCTCAAAGTGACACGAATAGATTTTGGAAAAACTGACCAAGATGACCAGGAACGCGACGCCAAGTTGCGGCCATCGCGGGCTACGCACCGGAGAGACATGGCGGTGGCACTAGGGTTTTGGAGGTCATGTATTGGAGGTTAGATATGCGTGGGAGGGGGTCATGACACTCTTATCTAGGCTCGGGAGTCGTGCCATGCAAGGAGACTCAAAGAAAAATGGATTTAGATAAAAAAAAACTGCTCGGATCGAACACTTGGTGTGCAATGAACAGTAACGGGCTGGCCCAGTACTGTTCACAGCCTTTTCTAGCGATTTTCTAATTAAAATAAATCCGAATATTCAATTAATTCATTTAGGGAAATAAAAATACCAGAAAAATTCTAGAAAATATTTTGAGACATTGTGAACTCAAATAAAATATTTGCAACAAAACTTTATATAAAATTTTCCAAATGTTTAACTAATTCCATAAAGGACTTAATTCAAATTAATTCCAAATAAATTCCAAAAAATTCTAAAAATTGCAAATACACATTAAATGCAAGAAAAAAACAAAAATTGGGGTGTTACATATATACACCATAATAGCTCTCATCTCCCGATCTAATTACTACACACTATTAGAGTTTTACTCGTATTTTCTCACGTATGAGAATCGTCTAGACCAACAGAACCAACAACCTCAGATTGGATCTTCAGCAAACATCGCCTCTCGTCAACAAAGAGGGGGATATTGTGGCAATTCTGGAAGTGGTCAAGGTGGACAAGTTAGTGGCTATAGCGGCGGCCAGGGAAGCGGTCTCAGATACGGTGGAGGTGGTGGCCATGGTTGTAGTCGCGGAGGATGCGACAAGAAAAGTCGGCCAACATGCCAAATTTGCTCCAAGGTGGGACATGCTGCACTTGAGTACCGCCAGCGCTTCAACCACTCCTATCAAGACAATGATGATGCTTCGTCAACTACACCAATGCCATCCACAACGTCGACAAAAACTGGTACACTAACACAGGCACCGCCGACCACATCACCGGCAAGCTCGACAAACTAACGATCCATGACAAGTACAATGGGCAAGATCAGGTGCACACCGCAAACGGTGCAGGTATGCACATTAGTCATATTAGCCATTCCTCTATTAAAACTCCAATGAAAAATTTATTCCTCGATAATATTTTTCATGTTCCCCATGCTGCAAAGAACCTTGTTTCTGTGCATCGATTAACATCTGATAATAATGTCTTCCTTGAGTATCACCCTGATCATTTTCTTGTTAAGGATCAGGAATAGAAGAAAATGGTGCTACGCGGGGACTATAGCGCAGGGACTATAGGGGTGGCCTTTATCATTTACCCTCGAGCATGTCTTTTTCATCTTCCAGATCTGCCTACTCCATCGCCAAACCCACTCAAGAAAGATGGCACCATCGTCTTGGTCATCCATCATCTCCCATAGTTCGTTATGTGTTGAGCCACAATAATCTTTCATACTCTAGTAGTCCCGATAAAAGTTCAGTCTGTGATGCTTGTCAACAAGTGAAAAGTCATCAATTACCTTATGTTACATCGCATGAACCATCATCATGTCCACTTGAACTTATCTACTCCGATGTATGGGGCACTGCTATTTTCTCCACTAGAGGATTCAAGTATTATGTAAGTTTTATTGATGAATTTAGCAAATTTTTTTGGTTCTATCCTCTAAAAAGAAAAGGCGATGTTCTTCGCACATTTATTCAGTTCCAAACATTTGTTGAACGCCAACTTGCTAAGAAAATTCTTTATGTTCAGACTGATTGGGGGGCGAGTATCAAAAATTGCACTCCTTTTTTGATAAAATCGGAGTAGGTCATCGTGTCTCGTCCCCTCATACACATCAACAGAATGGTGCGGCAGAACGTAAACATCGTCATATTGTTGAAACTGGGTTGGCCCTTTTAGCTTTTTCCAGTGTTCCCCTCAAATATTGGGATGAGGCGTTTAGCATTGCTAGCTACCTTATTAACCGACTTCCCACAAAGGTCCTCAACAATTCCACACCTCTTGAAACCCTTTTAACATCTCACCAGATTATTCCTCTTTGAGAGTGTTCGGTTGTGCATGTTGGCCTCATCTCCGAGCCTACAATTCTCACAAACTTCAGTTCAAATCATGTCGGTGTGTTTTACTTGGCTATAGTCTCTCCAAAAAGCATTCAAGTGCCTCAACACATCCTCTAGTCGTATGTATATTTCCCATGATGTCATTTTTGATGAAGGCATCTTTCCTTTTGAGAATTCTCCCCCATCGACAGGACCTCACATTATCTCAGAACATGTCCTTCTCTCTTTCGAAAACTTCCTCTGGCCATATGACTAATGATGCATCTAATCCTACCGTTGTTGTGCAGCCTAACTTTCCTATGTAGGTTCTGCTAGCACCAGACACCCCTGCTGCAGTGACACACTCGGATGGCAATGGCATGCATGCTCCTGGTGCCCACACATCGAGTTCATGTTACAGCATCACGGGCTCTGGTTCTGGTGTGCTCGGCGACCCTCCAGTGCCAATTGGGCATGTTGACACCTCGCCTACTCCTGTTGGCACAGAATTGCCATAGGGAGTGGGGACGGTTGCTTCACCAATATCTTCACCAAGCCGCGCTAGCGTGTCAGGTGTTGCTACGTCGACACTGGATATCTCGCCAGCTTCTCCCGCTACACCCGAGGAACTCTTAGCAGCCCCTGTTTTGCCACCTAGAAGACTCAAGCGGCTTAGCAACAACATCAGGAAGCCCCAGATTTTCACTGATGGTAGTGTGCGCTATGGATGTAGTGCTGTCCGTGAGCCTGTCCATGAGCCTAACTCACTCGCCTCGGCCCTTGTTGATCCAAATTGGAAGGAGGCTATGGCTAGTGAATTTGCAGTACTTCAGCGCAATGGTACTGGGAGCCTTGTTCCCCCTACTTGTGGTCACAATATTATTGATTGCAAATGGGTTACAAAGACAAGCGCAAGGCGGATGGCAGTCTTGATCGCTATAAAACCCGTCTTGTGGCAAAGGGGTTTCGTCAGCGCTATGAAGAAACATTCAGTCCTGTCGTCAAACCAGCTACCATCCTGCTAGTCTTGTCCATTGTTGTTTCTTGTGGCTGGGAATTACGGTAACTTGATGTTCAGAACGCGTTTTTGCATGGTGTTCTAGAAGAGGATGTTTTTATACGTCAACCTCCTGGGTATGTTGATCCTCAACGACCTCATTTGTTATGCAAACTTCATAAATCTCTCTATGGACTGAAAGAGGCACCTTGGGTGTGGTATGCTCGGCTTAGGTCCAAGCTTCAGGAATTGGGATTCCGGCCTTCTCAAGAGGATACTTCACTCTTTATTTATATCAATGGTGCTACTATAATGTATGTTCTCATTTATGCGGATGATATAATTGTCACTGGCTCCATCTCCTCAGCAGTGCAGACTCTTCTCCATGCTCTTCAGCATGAGTTTGCTCTCAAGGATCTTGGTGAACTCCACTTCTTTCTCGGCATTGAGGTCCAGAAGCTTGATGATGGTATTTTTCTTTCACAGTCTAAGTGTGTGACTGATCTTCTCCATCGTGTGAGTGTGTCAACTTGGAAAGGGGTCCCTACTCCTATGGTTACTACTGGGAAGCTATCTCTTTCAGTTGGTGATCCTTTAAGTCCTAAAAATACCACAAAATACGGAAGTACAGTGGGAGCTCTTCAATATCTTGTTCTTACTCGACCTAGCATTTCTTACTCAGTTAACAAGGTGTGTCAATTCCAGCATTCTCCTACCAACGTGCACTGGACGGCTATGAAGCGGATACTTCGTTCTCTCAATCACACTGCCACGATTGGTATGAAGATTTGCAAGTCATTTTCTACCTTAGTGGGTGTGTTCTCCGATGCCAATTGGGCCGGTTGTCCGGATGACCGAAAATCTATAGGTGGCTTTGCGGTGTTCTTCGGATCCAACTTGATCTCATGGAGTACACGTAAACAAGCAACAGTCTCTCGTTCTAGTACCGAGGCCGAATACAAGACCCTCGCCAATGCTACAGCAGAAATTAGTTGGGTGCAATCGGTACTTGGTGAGCTTGGTGTTTTCCAATATCAGACAGCATGTCTTTGGTGTGACAACCTTGGCGCTACTTATTTGTCAGTCAATCCGGTCTTTCATGCCAGGACTAAACACAATGAAGTAGACTTCCACTTTGTTCGAGAACGTGTTGCGCGCAAGGTGCTTGATATTCGGTTCATTCAATCTCAAGATCAAGTGGCAGACGGATTCACGAAGCCTTTGCCAGTACGGTAGCAAGAGGAATTCAAACGCAATCTCAATCTCCAGGAGTTGTGATTGAGAGGGGATGTTAAGAGAATATCCTCTCCCGTATATATTGGATCCCTTTGTATAATTGGCATGTATAGTGTAAATGGTAACAACCTGATAAGCATCCCCTAATTATAGGGATTGCTACCTATAATCTGTTAGTGCATGATTAATATAGGGTGCGTTTGGTTGGAGGTACGAGGGTGAACAGAACGGGATGGTACAGGATAGATTTTGATACATGCGTTTGGTTGAGTGTACGGAACCATCTCATTCAGGATGAAGTGGTACAGATGCTGAGAATATTCCCGCAGTATCCTGTACCATCCCGTTCCTCCAATTTGGACGAACCAATCGGTCCCGTACGGGCTCCCAACCTCTCCCCCGCCCCGCGGACTTCATACCGGAAGCGATCCCATCCTCTCCCCACGGTCTTCGTCTCCCGCCACATCACTCCGGTGCTCCCGCCTCCTGACTCAACCTTTCCCTCTAGGTCTTCGTCTCGGGGCGCCGCTGCCGCGACCTCACTCCGCCGCTTCCGCGACCTCACGCCGCCGCTCCCTCGCGGTCTTCGTCTCGAGGTGCCGCTTCCGCAACCTCACTCCGCCGCTCCCGCGAGCTCTCGCCGCCGCTCCCTAGTCCCGGCGAGACGTCTCAACTCTCCCAAGGTGCTGCCTCACCTTCTCCCTTCCCTCTCCTTCTCTCCGAGCCAGATCTGACACGAGAACCGCGCCGTAGGGAAGGTCGACTTCGGAGGTGACCTTGCCTGCTCTTCGCGTCCGGATCTGCACGCCGGCACCGCCTTCAACCGCGACCTCTACTTCGTCCACTGCTCCGCCTCCCCCGTTCGGCCCGAGGTATTGGATCTTCTTCTTTTGCTGTGGATGAATTTGTTTTGTTTAGATGGGGACCAATATACTTTCATGGATCATCTTCTGCTGTGGATGACTGGAATGACTGGAATGATTGGAATGTACATGTCTGTAGTCGTTTTCTAATTTGGGTCATGCTGCGTTGTGGTGTTCAGATGAAAATATCTTTTGTTGGATTGCTCTCACTGATGCATACTTGAGCCAATGAAGGTCACAAAGGATACTCTGCACATGCATATTAGAAAACAAATCAATAGACTTCTCATCCTTATTGTTCTAATTATGGGTCTACGTTGAGTGCAAGAATGCCAAGCATGAATTTGGATTTTAGTCAGTTGTTTTGTAACGATACAAGTGCTAGGTTATGTCAGCAATATTGGCCTATAGTTTTTCTATCATCCAATGCATGAATCTCTTCCACCATTCCTTTCTTTATCCTCTCCAACCTGGGACATATTGCTTTGATTGGAATGCTTGATTATCATGTTTTATCCTCCAGTTGTAGCTCTTTGTTTTGTCAATAACTGGAACAGAAACTGCATTGTCAAAAGATGAATTTGTTTTGTTTGGATTGGGACCAATATTCTGGCATTGGAATGTAGCTGTGGATGAATTAGTTTTGTTTAGATGGGGATGTTGTAACAGATGAGTTGATCTTTGTGCTGTTGATTGGTAATATGCACGTTTAGGTCTTATAGATTTTAGGATGAGTTGATCTGGATGTTGATTTGTAGGATGATTGATGAATTTGTATATACCTCTATGTGCTGTTGATTGATGAATTTTTAGGATGAGTTCCAATATTCATATAATAAGATGTGTTCCAATATTACTAGATGCTCTTTTGCTATTTTTTAAGTCTTAGTTTCAGTAGAATGTGGAGTTTTGCAACTCCTACTCTAAATTTTGCTAATTTTTCAGCGTCTATGTACGGCTTTATGCCCTCACGCTACTATATGAACACAATTGCTAATTACTGTGTACAACTTGTATCTTGATTCAATGATATGCTTAATAATTTTATAGAACAAGTGCTTCATTGTTAAATATCAAGCGTACATACGAATCATTAGTGATTATTATTTTAACTGTAGATGGAAAAGAGGAAGCTTAGACAAAGGAAGGTGTTGATTAGTGGTGCTGCTGCATATATGGCCGCTTGCATGATGATACTGTATGTGCGATGTAGAATACGTAATAGGAGACAACGTATTACGTATGCCCCAATAGAGCAAAGTCACAAGAATAGGATAGATTATCTGAATAATAAAATTTGGAAGAATGATACAACTTGCATTACGACGATAAGACTTCAGAGAGCTCCTTTCTTTAGGTTATGCCAAATATTGAGAGAACGCTCCTTGCTCCGTGATACTCTACATGTATGTGTTGAGGAGCAAGTTGCTATGTTCTTGAACACAATTGGACACAACCTAAGGAATAGAATAGTTGGTACCAACTTCAGTAGATCAGGTGAAACAGTTAGCCGATATTTTGGACATGTCCTTCATGCTATAGGCGAGCTACGAAATGATCTCATTAGGCCACCTTCATTGGAAACACCAACCAAAATTGCAGGAAACCCAAGATGGGATCCATACTTTAAGGTATGATAGCTAACAAGTATGCCTTATAGATTTGTGGCTAAACTTTGTGGTTACTAAACTTTTTTGTCAATCTATGTGAGCAAATAGGATTGTATTGGAGCCATTGATGGTACACATATAAGAGCTACTGTTAATAAGTCTATGGAAGCAACCTTTCGTGGTAGGAAATCATTTCCTACTCAAAATGTGCTGGCAGCTGTAGATTCTGATCTTCGATTCACATATGTCTTGGCTGGTTGGGAGGGGACAGCTCATGACGCTACAGTTTTAGCAAATGCGATAGAGCGTGAGAATGGCTTACGTGTCCCTCAAGGTAAATAGAATTATTGTGTTAGTACATCTTCATACCAAATTGTTAAAAACCAATATCATTAATGTGTTCATCTATTTTAGGGAAATTCTATCTAGTTGATGCTGGATATGGGGCCAAGTCTGGGTTCATGCCACCTTTCCGCGGAGTGCGGTACCATTTGAATGAGTGGGGGAACAATCCAGTTCAAGATGAAAAGGAATTGTTTAATCTAAGGCACTCCTCTTTGCGAGTAGGAGTAGAGCGTGCCTTTGGTTCACTCAAGAGGAGGTTCAAGGTCCTTGATGATGCCACTCCATTCTTCCCCTTCTCAACTCAAGTTGATGTTGTCATCGCTAGTTGCATCCTACATAATTGGGTTCTTTCACAAGGAATTGACCATTTCATTCTAACAGAGGATTCTTGGACCCCTAACCCCAGTAGGACAGCAAGAGAGCAAGCAAATGACCATAGAGCTATGGTTAACAAGAGACAAAGTCTGGTCGATCAAATGTGGGAGAACCGTCAAAACTACCTAGGCCATTAATCATTTTCGTTTTCGTGTGAACCTTGTATTATCATTTTCGCCATTCCGATGAAATGTGTAAACCTTGTATTTCATTTTTCATGACTTCCATTTGAACCAATATTTCTGTTTTCTATCTATTACTGTAGGCAATGGATTTGGATCAGCATGGGGATAGTATGGGGGGTGCTGGGGTTGTTTGGACAAATGCAATGTCTACATTTGTGCTAACCTACTTGACTAATCTAGTAGCTAGTGGTACAAGAACATCTACAGGCTTTAAGCAAGCTCATCTCAACAGTTGTGCTAAGGACTTGAATGAGCATATGAAGGTTCATGTGAGTGGCATTCAGGTTAGTAATCACCTCAGGAAGTGGAGAAAGATTTGGGCAAAGATAAACAAACTGAAGAACTTAAGTGGTGCTCTTTGGGATGAGGGTACTTGCACTATTAGACTTGAGCATGAGCATTACACTGGTCATATGAAGGTATTTTGCTTTCCAAATTTCAACAAACATGTTCGTAGAAAATTTGATGATGCTTGAGACTGACTACATCTTTAATGATTACAGGACCACCCTAAAGATGCTACTTTCTTGAACACTCCACTTGAGCATTATCACGAGATGGCCACTATATTTGGGAATAGCATGGCTACAGAACAGTATGCTAAGGGAGCAAATGACCCTCTGGCTACAAATGTGATAGAATTAGAAGAAGGTGCTCCGGTCAATGAACATGTGAGTGCGGAAGAGGTGACAACGTCTGGGTATGGTGGAGGTGACTCATCAGCAAGTAAACCATCAAAGAAGAGGGCCAAAACATCCACTGATGATGACTTGCTAGCTTTCATGACCACTGGTATTGATAGACTCGCTCAAGCTATTGAGAAGGCCTCTAGTTCAGATACTGATGTTCCAGATGATCTTTGGGACAATATGATGGATCTCCCTGGATTTGATGAAGCACAGATAGCCCACTACTATGCTCATTTGTGTGAAAATGTTGCACTTGCCTGAGCATTCAACAAGCTTAGTATTTCAAACAAATTGGTGTGGGTAACTAGATACATCACAAGGGAAAACCTCTAAGGTAATCCAACCCATTTTTACATTGCATTGTTTGGATTTGAAATATGAAAGTATATTTCTTGCTCAACTCTTTAATGCTTATTTGTGTTAATCCTCTGCTTGTCACTTTGTATTGTAGGTTTTCAGGTTTTGCATTCTGTGCTTGTTGATCTCCAAGGTTTCCAATGTGAAGTGATGGTGTGGACAAGCTCATGAAAGAACTCTCTTCTAGTGATTTGTCGTCATGTTGGTTTCAAATGATATACACTATGGCCGGATGTTGCTTGAAAACTTTCTATCCAAATACTATGTTTTATCTTGTGCTAGGAATGATGCTTGTGGAAATATGCTTATTGTGGAACCAGTAGTGATTATTATGTTGGACTTGAACTATTATGGTTTAAAATATTTGCAATGAACTCTTATGGAAATATGCTTGACTGATTGCTGCAATCTTCTATTGGTTCCTTTCCCACTCATGCAAAAATAGTTGATAGTAACTTATGGTTATTAGATGATGGTTTTGCCTCATGAGATTGAGAACGATGTTGCTCCCAAGAATTTTTGGTAGATCATGCGTATACCACTGGAAAATAGCTATTTCATACATATCATGCGTACAACGATGTTGCTCCCTGCAAAAATAGTTGATAGTAACTAATGGAAATTTGCTTGTTGATTTTTGAGGGTATTCGACCTCTAAGATAATACATCACTATTTCATACCTACCTCATCCTTCAAACCAAACAGCATCTTGAACGATCCAGGATCATCCTATTCAGGCAACCAAACAAAAACTTGTACCATCCCATTCAGACAACCAAACACCTTCCCTGAACCATCTCATCCAAGATCATCCAGGATCATCCCATCCATCCTGTACCATCCCGTTCCATTCACCCTCGTACCTCCAACCAAACGCACCCATAAAGGCTGAGGCTGTCGTAGGTATGCTCAAGCCATTATGCAAATCAATCTCTTGTTTAGTCTTTTAATAGCGGGATCAAATAGGCTGGCACGCTCGCACTCAGAACTAAACTCGGTATTTGCGTGTGGTAATTGCCGATTAACCTTCCTTCACATTTTTAGCATCAACAGTATGATTAATTTTTTTAATAAATATTTCATAGATTTAGTGTTTCTCTGATCTATACATATGACGAGACATAGACAATTATAGTGAGAAAGCAAAGTAATGCTTAGCAGAAACTCGATAATCAGAAAATTAACCAAGACCACAGTACTTATCACACGACAGAACTCGACAAGTTGAGCTCCTCCTCACCTTGGCCTCTGAATCATAGTTATCAATATCTGTACATGCCGGTCGGTATAATATGTACCACTTTGACACCTAAACCGGTATAAAGTAGTCCTATGTACCATACCAGCCTTGATACCGATCAATATCAGCCCGATACTAGTCAATATCAGTCATACCGATGGAATTGATAATACGATCTATTGAACTATATATTATATTTGATAGTACTACTATGTGTTTAGAGTAATATTATAATTGAACTTTGTTGTACATTTAATTAAACATATATATACTTATAAATATATATTATTATATTAAACCCAAAATGATACACCGGTATAGATTGTTACTGAAGCATGCATTTCAAAAGTCAAACAGATATGACTTTTAGTACGATATTAACAAGTTTGCTCTGAATCCTTAACACCAAACAGAAGAAGAAAAGACCACCACCGATACGCACACCAGTGGCGGCGCGGTTTGCCTAGTTACACACCTACTACTGCCAATCACTTCTACATTTTCATATGGAACAAGAGAATTTTATAGAGTCTAATAAAATTTACAATAACTCCTATAAAATTCCTGCCTTCTAAGGGCATCTGCAATGGTGCCACTTCAGCTAGCTATAAGGGTGCCAACTCAGCATTTTGCTTAGGTGGATGAGAGAAAAGGAAGAGAGAGATATAGACTGACTACTAACTTATAGTCAAAGCATATGATTCCAAGGCATTTATCACCTCTTACATATGGGCCCATATTTAATTTTGTAGACAATGCTATAGCTAGTCCATTGGAGAGGTTGTCTATTAGCTATCTATAGATGACATGTACACTTCTTATAGCTAGTAGTTGACTACACCATTGCAGATGCTCTAAGCATGTATGAATTAACCAGAACGTTACTCGTGGACACGGTACCGTACTTGTCCTGTTTATTTACTGAAAGATTTAATTACTTATCACAAAGTTGATATGCATTTGATGATTTGCAATGTCATGACTCATTGATATATGATTCTAGATCTAAATTTTAGTGAGACATAGCGTGATAAATAGTTAAATGCACATCAAATTTATGATAAGTAATCAATTATTCCTTATTTACCTACCCAGCATGTATAGCAGCGGTTTTTGTGTGGTCTGGTCTCTCTCAACGGAACTGACCGCCGGTGAAGGTCTGGCCGAAGGCCCAGCCGGCCTTCGCGACGTTGTACGACACGACGGAGCGGCGGTCGCTGGCCGTCACCATGAAGGACAGCGCCTGCCCGTCGAGGAGCGCGCCGCTCTGCCAGTTCTGGCCCCAGTTCCGGGACATGGCCTGCCATCGCGTCCGGGCGCCCTTCACGGCCACCGCATGCACGTCGCCGGCGCCGCCCACGTTGCTCACCAGCACCAGGTTGAAGTAGGAGTGGCCGTTGATGGTGAACCGGATGCCGCCCCTCCTCCTGCACGCCACCCTGCATTGCCAATGCCAGAAGACTAGCTAGCTTAATTAGCGAGTGTGCCTGGAGCAGTGCACGTGTGTGCATTGAGAGATCGAGTTGGTGCATGGTTGGTTGGTCACCGGCGGTAGGAGACGGGGACGATGCCGGCGCGGTACCTTGCGATGCGGAGGAAGGCCGGCTGCGAGAGGTCGAAGTGGTGGAGCGGCGGGTTGCACCAGCCGTCGTTGTCGTTGGGCAGCGCGTTGTTTGGCGGGCAGAAATTGGTGGCCGTCACCACGATGGAGCCCGGCAGGCACCACCGCGGCTCGCCGGCGCATCGCAGTTCGAAGCACGCCCCGCAGCTCAGTCCGTTGCCGAACAGCGCCGTGCTCAGCGCTGCCGTGTCGGTGCCGTACCCCTGGCTGTACAGGTTGCCGTACCCGCACGCGCCTCCTGCATCACCAGCACGTACGTATATACATTGCAGCACTCGCACCGATCGAGAAACGCAAATGCACGCGTGACGCGTCTAAATTAATCTGCAATGCGTAATGCTTCGCCTGCTCATGGGCACTACCTCTACTTTCAGACATTACCCATGGTTCCGGAGGCGTCGCCGCCGCCGTAGAAGGTGGCGTGGGCGTTGATCCAGCCGCCGGGGCCATAGCCGTCAGCTGAAGAGGACAGCGAGAGCAGGGCAAACAAAAAGAGCATCGCTAGCAAAGCCATTTCTGACCGTACGTAGCACGTGCGAGTGAACTCCAGTCTACTTCGAGAGTGCAGGAAAGGGGCTATAAATAGATGCTTGGACAGAGTAAATATCAAGAACTGCTCAATTGACACACTAGTAATTTGTAATGCTACTGATTAACTGCTGCCTTTTGTTAAGTTTTTGCCATGCACTTACCCCTCTCTCTCTCTCTCTCTCTACCAACTTTGTTGGCTGGCTCAAAGCCATTCAGATTTCAGACTGTTCGTGAACAAGGCGTGCATGCCAGAGAGGACACTGCGGCAGGGAAAAGGATCAACATGACAAATATTATATTGGTTGTTAAATGCACAATAATACAACTATGAAATGATTATAAATTTTGATGCACGTGTATCCACGAGCTTAACTGGAAATGTCTTTTAAACCATTTTTATAATTAAGCAAAAGTGGTAAATGACCTGGTGGTCAGAAAGCTAGAGCAGCTAGCTTCATGTATAAAGAGAACAATGGTGCATGTTTCAGCCTGCAAGTTAGGGATGTGATCGGATCGGATACGGTCGAATATCGTCCTATTCATATTCGTATCCATATTTTTTATCGAATACAGAATCGAATACGAATAGTGTCGAATACAGAATCGAATACGAATTATACAGGATAATATCGGTTACGAATACACAGATCGAATACGGATCGGAATCAACATGGATACGAATAATATTAGTCGGATATTTTAAAATCCAATTTCAGTTTTTTTCCAAAATCGGTCCAAATTTAAATTGAAAATTCCAAAAGAAATACATTTGTATGTCTTTTTTTGCCTTTTTATCCCTAGCTTGTCATACATGTGACTCTGTGAGTAACAATGTACCCCATTGCAATAATTGAACCAAATGATTTGGTGGCATATCTTCTTTGAATCCTAAGTAGCCCTCTGAAATGCCACTTGCCAATTTCTATACCACCTTTACCCAAATATCTCCAAATTAGCATATAGCACACATGAACACATTATATCTTGTCATCCAATGCAGACCCAGTCAAAGCTGAAACATGTTAATTGTTAATGTGTTATTCTGAAACGTGTTATTCGGATAATATCCGTATATCATATTCGGATATTATCCGAACAAAAACTCGGATATTCCGTATCCATCGGATAATCAGTGTTCCATATCCGTATCCGTATCCATGTAAATTATCTGTATCCATATCCTTATCCGAGAAATCAACAGGATATCTGTGAAACTATCCAAATCATCATCCAAATCAATTCGGTCGGTCGGTCGGTCGGAAAATATCCGTACCAGTTCCATGCCTACTGCAAGTGTAAGTTTTTCATGGCCGTATGCAGTGGTTCCCCTAACAGATTAGCCTCAACTCCTGTGATTTGCATTTATTACAGTTTATAGAAAACATAATGTTTGCATTTGTCACTGAACTTGTAGACCTCATGTAACTTAATTCTAGAGCTCTTTTACGGTGGATTAAAATCAATATGAGCAGTCCATTTCCTTTAAATCTAATGGTTGAAATCAATTTAGATCTAGTAATACTACCACCTGTAGTATTGGTAGTAAATTCAGAAAGAGGTAAAAGGGCAAAAATTTCTATCATATTATTTGTCCTCTACGGTAAAATTCATCATGTGATCTTGATGAATGGTGGATGAATGGATAAGAAGCCTCTGAAGATCATCAGGTATTCGGTGAATCTAAAACTGTGAACGAATTAGGAAAAGTCTAAAATACCTCTGATGAATGGATAGGAAAAGCTTAAAATACCCTTGAGGAATGAATGGTTAGATTTGATTTCTACTACCACTATTTACTACCTATGTTATCCACCGTAAAATTTCTCTAATTCTAACCATTAGTGCACAAGCACCGGTTGGTGCACCGTGCACATGTGCACAATTTTTTTTGTTTGTGCATCAAATTAGCATAAAAAAATCCAGAAAACCAATTCTGGATGTTGTGAATTAATATGAAATTTTCTCTCTCTTTTTTCCTTTTGTTTTGATTTATCATTTGTCAGACATTTCTTTTTTTTTTCGTACTCTCAACGTGGAATGATTTTGAACTTGTAGTTTCATAAATAACTAGAGTAATCTCATAAGTACAGCTACGATTTTTGTTTCAGAATTATTTATGCAAATTTGATACCGAAACTAAAAGTTTGTGTATATGTGCACTAAATGATGTTTGTCCACTATATATCTTCCCTAACTTAAAATACTGGGTGCAGTGATACACTAGTCTTGTGCTAGACATGAGATCCATTAATGTGCCAACATGTATGACAGCCAGTTAGTAGCTCCCATGTGGTTGCATGCCTGAGGCCAAATTGAATGCTAGCTGCAGGCTGCAGTATCCCATGATGTCAAGATCTCTAGACCAGCTCTAACAAGATTGCAAAAGAGGATGCATGTGGGGGCACTAAATGTGCAGGCAAGAGAAGGCTTTAATCCACCACAACTACTTGAGTTGAGATACTTCTGTGTTATTCTGAAGTTGCAGTCCTCTTCTTGTCTTCTCTTTTCAGCAATCTGCCATGTAAGCTGTAAACTTTGTTCAGTTTGATGCCAATGCCACTGGTAGTTACTGTTCTTCTCCAGCCTAGTTGCTACATTTGGTTGTAAGTTCAGTAACCAATAACTTGGTGGATGAAACCAAGGCCTTTTTTTAAAAAAAAAAGAGCTGATGAAACCAAGATCCAGGCATATTTATGAACAGAGATAGCCCATGAATTCAGATCATGTCCTGTTGGCAACTTGGCATCGGGGAGAGGGGACTATATATGCAGATACAAGACAAATAAAGAACAGCATCTCGGGGTACACGCACAACATATTCATTAATAGAATCTCTGTGCGCTAGATCTTAGAAGCGCCCATGGAGATTTCTGCTATTATGGTTTGGTAATTGGTACACCGTGTACTGTTTTTCAGTGCTGACATTTCTGCTGTCTTGTCAGAACAAACAGAACCCAACCGAGGCAAGATTTGCAGACAATTTTCTTGTTGGCAGCTAACTCATCAGAGAAGTTCAGACAGATGGATTTAATGTCAGACAACCGAAATCTTTTATCTTGTTGAAGTGTGATTAACTGATTGTCTTATATACATCTCCTTTTTGTCAAGTACCTTCTGCATGCGTGATTTCAGAAGTTATAACTTATATACCTTGATAATTTGGCATGAAAACAGTTTCCCATTTTGATTTCTTGAGCAAATGTACAGCTCCAACCGCGTGCGACGGACTTTGTCACTTTATTGTAACTTCAGATGCCAATGGCTAACTACCTCGGCTTTCTACTTTTCCTGCTCTTTGACCTTTTCCTTCTTCTACTGTCCATGGTGCATTTGATTGCCTATACTAAGTAGTACATGTATGAGCTGGTTTAAAAAAAATCATTCATGTGTTTGGTTGCTTGAATGGAACCATCCCATCCTGAATCAAGTGGTACAAATATGAGAAATATTTCCTCTAAATGCTGAACCATCTTATTCACCCAAAATAATAGAACCAAATGGTACAGAACCATCCTATCCCATTCAACCTTATCCAAACACACTCTAAAGAAGCCGGCCATTCTTCCTAATCATGATTTTAGATTTTGAGCAGTGCTTCTATGCTCTTCCTTCTAGTACAAGTTGCACAAATCTTGAAGCAAACGAAGGGGTACGTAATCACCATCTACCCTCCATTCATGCTTTAATAGTTGTGTAACTTTTAAAAGAAAGAGTATAGAAGCACCTCTCTCGTATTTTTCTTTTAGCCACCTAATGTCAGAATTACAAAGGACAAGTATTTTTAGCACTATGTTCGATTGCTGAAAAGTATCTTTGGATACAGACATTTCCACAACGTTGCAAGGAAGATTTGCTTACAACCCTCATGCTGAGTTTTTCTTGGCCCTGTCTATGAGGACTCATGCCTGGGTGTGGAGAACAGATATTTTGCCAGCAAATAAAGAAAAATGCATTGTCAAAAACCTCTGGTCTTTGACTAGAGCTGAGTTTCGTGGCATGGCAGATAGAACGTCCACATCGAATTGGTTGATCCATATGGTTAGTGTCACAAGATTCTATCCAGTGCTTGCCACTTCATGGCATGCCGAGACTGGTTGTTGGCTGCTCCCAACTGCGGTCTTTAGGCTCTTTTCATGCTGAGTCGACTTCACACGTGAGGGAGATCGATGGACTCGAGTTCTTCGTTGAATCGTTGCTCTTCCAACAGTGAAGAGGTTGCACATATTGACAAATGCACAGTAGACTAGCAGCATTAGGGAAAAGATAAGAGTTAAGCACACATTGAGAAAGCACAGTTGCTTGGCTTTTGCAGCATGGCATGCAAGTGCATCCGATGATTTTATCAAAAGTCCCTGTTTAAGATGGCTTTCAGCTTTGGTTTCTTTCCTCTGTAAGCCGAAAGCTATTTCAAACGGCTGGTTTCTTTGCGGCCGAAAGTCAAAGACCAGCAGTCTATTTGTACTACGAGAAGCAGAAAGCCAAAAACTGGTTTGAAGTAGCTTCCTACAGTTTTGATGGGTTGGTGTTCTAACTTTGCCACTAAAATAGAAGAAAATTACCCCTTCCTACCATGTATAATATCCCAAATTGCCAAATACCCCTCTCCCCTTTCCGACTTATACCCCTCTCACCTAAAAATCAGACCGCTAAATACCAAACCCCTTAAGCTCAGCCGTTTAACCGTACAACCCTTCAACCGAAAACTATTTCACAGAAAAGCTACCGTCATACCGAATAGAACCTTCACCTTGATTCCTCCTTGCAGCGTAGCAGACCGCTCTTTAACCGGCCGATCCTCTCGTAGTGAGCTTACCATTCAAATGAAAGGGAGTGACCGGCTGACCATCTTTTCTTATCTTGTTGTACCCGGATTCGCGTCCTCTGCCGATGCGTAGACAAGGCATGGTGGTACAGGACCGTGCCTTTTCCTCGTAGATTCAGTATGTTTAGTTCATATCCACACTTTATTAAGCATCGTCAGTTTTTAGATAAATTTAATCATATACGGTTAGCGTTTGGCCCATAACTACAACTATGATATGTCACACTTCTTTTTACACCTAGCCCACCTGCTATATGCTCAGGTCTGATAGGGCTAGCTCAAAGGCATGGACAGCGGATGCAACCGCTTTAGGCCCTGTTTGTTTCGGATTAGGCTTTTTGGCTTTTGACTTAAAGCTAGCTTTTTAGCTTAATGAGCTTTAAGCCGTCTGCTTTTAAGTCAAGACATGTTGTTTGGTATCCTGGCTTATTAATGGGTTAGATGGTACAGCTTATATATGAAAAGTCTAAAATACCCTAAATGAGATGGTGGATGAATTCTCAATTTATATATGATGGCATTTGGTGGGTAATTTTGGAGACTTTTAGCAACTATTTCATTGAGCCCTATCTTCTTTGAGTTTTGGCTTTTTAAAAGCCCGAGTGAATATTTTATTTGGTTTAAATCTAATTAGCTTTTAAAATTAAAAGCCGAAACATACAGGGCGTTAGAGCCTTCGTACTTCAAGCTCAGGTTAAAAAGCCCAAAGCCAAAACATTCTGGAACGGTCCAAGGTAGAAAGAAATGAAGTAAAAAAATTGCTAGCCCATTCTCTTTCTAAGATTCGGCTTTGCAGTAATTTTCTAAAAAATAACGTGGCCTTTTAAGGCTACAACGTTTCCACGTACCGTTATGTTGAAATTTTCAAAACTTCTTGCTACTCTCTGATTTCTATCCAATTACCAAAATTTCGACCTTATCCTTGAACCTATTCTTGTATTATTATGTGGTATGTGCAATATATGGTATCTTTTATCATGTTTTTGTTGGTGCAGTCTTTTAAATTAGATTATGATTCTTAATATTTTGTTGTATTATATTTTTTTATTCGTTTGTCGACTCGTTAGGCTATCCATATTAGTTTTTATAAGTAACTTGGGTTCTTTCCCATATATTTAATGAACATTTAGCTTCAACATTTTATCTACAAATTGTCGCTGTATATTGTTTGAACAAAGGGCCTTTGTTTTATTAACCCCCTAGGGCCTACAAAATGTTAGGACCAGTTTGATACTATGATGACTTACTCCTTCCGGTCACAAATAGTTATCGTTTTAGATATAGGTGTAATCAAACTTTCAAAACTTTGATTGTCAATATCTTTTTAAATATTTAAATTAGATATATAAAAATCATACGTGTAGATTTGTCTCGAAAAGTATTTTTATAATATTATAATTTTATTGGATTTCATAAATATATTATAATAAATATTAGTGATTAAAGCTATGTCTTATAGATAACTCTAAAACTATAATTATTTGTGATAAGAAGGAGAATTGTATCAGTTAACCAATAACCACTCTGATCCGTGGTTCTCACGATAAGAATATCTCCAAAGGACTTTCTTGGCACTGGCATGTGCCCATGTAGGCCGTATAGTGTGCAGGCTTTTGTGGAGATTTCCTTAACAACAAAACAAACACGGAAAAAGAAAACCAGAAGAGGATTTCCTCCATGCCACAAAGTAAACAGGGTGTGCAAACTCTTTGAAATGGCCTCAAAAATTTCAAAAGAAATTCAAAAAAAAAATCAAATTCGGATTTCTGGAATTGAATTGAAGTTTGATCTTGGTTTGAACTTACCTGGGCTTCCTCCCTCTCCCGACCAGCTTTGTCGGCTAGAGCCGCCGTGGCCCGCCCCGCGGGCGATCGGTCCGCAGCCCTGTCGCCGTCACGTCGCCAACTTCTCCGCCACCGGCCACCTGCTCGCGCCCATCTCCTGCACCCACCGGCCCCCACCCCCCACGTCGCCGCCCATGCCGCAACCCCCCCCCCCCCTCCACCCCGAGCTCCACTCTCCCCACACCTCATCTCTCCCGCTCAGTGAGTCCGCCACCGCTCCTCCTCCCCTTCCGGCCTCGCCCACTCCGCCCCCGAGTCGTCGCCGCCGCCTTGCTCACCCCCCCAACCCTAAGCCTAGCGCCCCCCTAGCCCCTCCGTCGTTTCCCTTTCCCCGCCCCCCTTCCTCTCCGGCCACCGCACTCACTTCCCGGGCCACTACCCACGCCCCCCCCCATTGGGCCTTTGGGTTGAAGCCGACCGGCCCAGTGCAACCCGGATTTTCTTTTTCTTTTGTTTTGTTTTCTTTTCTTTTTCTTTTGTTTGGTTTTCATATTTTAATTAATCCAAAAATTCCAAAAAAAAATTCCAGAAATTCCCGAAAGAGCCCCAAAAATCTCAAAATTTGCCATTTTGACCGTTTCGAACCACTGAGCCCAAAAATAGCCTCCGCTCCACCATTTGAAGCTCCTAAAATTTTAGAAATACCAATTTGCCCTTGAACCACCTCTGCCCATTTTCATTTTCGTTTTTTGTTTTCCGTTTTCGTTCGTCGTTTCATTCATCGTTTACTTACGTTTTTCATTTGATGCGCTAGATTCGACGTTCGCGTAGCATCCGAAGCCCGAGCAGTCCTAGGAGCAGGAGCAGGACCTGAGTGGAGACGCGTACGACTACGTCGACTACGACCTAGACGACCCCACGGCGCAGCAAGGCAAGCCGCACCCTTGAACATATTGGACCCAATTTACCATAATATTGTAGT
Source organism: Rhipidocladum racemiflorum (assembly GCA_036346355.1). NCBI lineage: Eukaryota > Viridiplantae > Streptophyta > Magnoliopsida > Poales > Poaceae > Rhipidocladum > Rhipidocladum racemiflorum. The sequence continues at coordinate 33,724,473 of CM070580.1, read as the reverse complement.
ATTTAATTTTCTACTGCATTATATTACTTGTATGTTGAAATACTGAAAATCTATAGTTTAGAATGACATGAACTTAGCTAAGTTTCGCAATTAGCCTCCTTGACATTGATGAACCCTATTAACCTCGAATAACCGTGGTTAATGATTATACACACCCTGTAGATAATTAATAATCATATTAGTCTCACTCAGTCTTTAAAGAGGAATAAAATAGTGGCGAGCAGTTGGCTCGATGATTTTTGAACAGTGCTACAGTCAGGGAGACAGTATTGGACTAACCACGAGGTGGATGCTAGTCTGATCCCCGACCGATGACGTAAGCCATGTCAGGTTTGGGTGGCTAGTATGAACAGGTAACAGGTTGGTTTGTGGATTGTCCTATGGCTTGGTCTTTGGCAACATAAGGTTAAAACTCCCTTGAGCAAAGTAAATAACTTAAGTTTTCGCTCAACCACAAGTCGGATCCGTCACTTGCACCATTTCTAACACAGCTCGGTACATTGTTCATTTCCTGGAAAACACTTACATGATGGTACCATTCTTGGAAGGAGAATGGGGAGCAGCATTCCCAGCAGGGGAATGACTGATTGGGTGGAACGAGAATGGGCCGTGCAGCACCGTTCGTCGGTTTTCACAACGGTAGGTACTTGTTCAGGATAGTGGGTCCTAAATGGAGTGGTCTAGGACCTACCGGTTAAGGACTATCCAGGAAATGTTTAACAAAAGGCTGTGATCATCTCAGCCTGGTCGCATGCATTTAAGTTGCATGAAATTTTACGCATGGCATTAACGGCTGCAAATATCTCGTGGGTAAAGCTGAGCAGCTCTACAGAGTCTAATTAAATGGTATTCGAATGTGCCGTGCTTCCGGTTAATGAAGCTAAGTTTGAAATGGGGTGGCTCCCGTAACCGAGCTCAAGTAGTCTTTGAAATTTGAATATGGCTTAATCATGTTAACTTGTGGAACCCGCCTCCCTCACTATTATTTATGGTTTGTGTTTCAAATGTAAAATGAACTTGGAAATAAAATTGCATCCACAATAACTATTAAACTTGTGCCAACCCTTGAAGATCCCCTGCATGTAGTATTCAGAAATTTTCATGCAACTTGTTGAGTACAGTTGTGTACTCACCCTTGCTTAAATCCAACTCTTTCAGAGTTCCAACACGCTGAAGAATTCCAAGAAGTCATAGATGGCGATTCGATTTGGTTTTAAGGTCTTGGTCTATGCTCAGGCATGCATGTACGGTCTTTTGTAATGTAATATATTCGGGACTTGCTACGCCTCCCTTGTAAAAATTCTGGCCATTAGGCCCTAATTTATGTAAAAGCAGCTGGATTTGCCTTTTGTTTGGCAATGTGCACTTGGTTTCTGACAGCTAATCTTCCTGGATAGCTATTGAGGTATTTAAATGTGCCCCCTAAAAAGGCAGTCCATTACAAGTGGTATTAGAGCCGAGACTTGACCATATGCTAAGACCTTAAGTTGTCTTAGGAGTATCTTTGCAAAAATTAACTTAACTTACAAATAAAATGAGTTATGAAAATATAAGTAATATTGTTGCCTTATTCTTTCTCTTCTACCTTACCTCTCTTAGTGGCCCCTTTTCCTCTATTTAGTTTTATGATTTCCTCTACACAACTAACTTCAAAATTTTCATTGTCCACAGATGGTTCACCGTGTACACCCGTACCCCACCGTCTTAGGAGGATGGCCCGACCTGCTGTGGAGGATGCAGCAGTACGTTGGAGCTGGACAGCTTGACTGTCCTGTGTTCCACGCGGAGGAGCAGTTTCACGGTGCCGTCAGGTGCCAATGGAGGACCTGGATAGACGTACACACGCTACCTGGTCACTCGGACATCCCACGCCGGTTTGTGGGACACCGTGTCGCCGAGTGCAATGCACTACAGGACGCTGCCAAGAGGGCAGTGCACTAACTCCGTCGCCGCTACGAGGTGCAGTTCGATACCAGCCTTTTCCAGATTATTCCCCAGGAGGCTAAATAGCCTGGACAGATTGTGGTATCCGTCCCAGAGGACAAGGAGGACCAGCGTATTGCAAAGATCTCGAACCATGTCCTTTGCTAGGACTACCTCTACAATCTCCTGGTCCGGGAGCGCGACGATCTACACCTGCAGCTTCACGTCGCCTAGGCAGAGAACCAGGACTTGAGGGACGAGTTGGAGCAGCTCTAGCCGCCACCCGCCGCCACAGAGGAGCAGTCAGTAGATGGACCGTCCGGAGTCATCGACCTGACCTAGGAGGATCCTGAGGAGGGGATCATCTACGTCTCTAATGACGAGTGATCGCCTCCTGTTGTAGCTAGCGCTAGTCGTAGAATTGTACCCCCTCTTTTGTACTAGTTCTGATGTAATGTAAAATGGATTGTGCGATACCTTAAAAGGGTATTATGTACAATCCATAATTATGAATGAAATGCTATGTTATCTAATTCTGTGTTATTTGTGTTTGCATTAATATCTTTATAACCCCACCTAGCTCAAAGAGAATTCCTTCACTTCATCTAGTTCTCACCTATTCCTTCACCTATTCCTTCGATTCTCATCTCATGCTCTAATTCTTACTTACCTCCTGTTTCTCTAAAACCTGCTGCAGACCAACAAGAATCAAAAGAAGACCATAGAATTTGGAGAAGGATCACACCACACCCAAAATGGCAGCGATGCGGAGTCCTCAAGAAACCAGTTGGCCTAGCTCAAGTACTTGCGATGATGAAGAGGAACAAACATTAAGCATAATAGCGAAAGGCACAAATGATGAAAAGAATTATGGAACAGCTGGCTGTAAGGCCACAAGTATATCCCTAGGGGAATAACAACGGACAAGACGGAATGATAGGGGGATCCCGATGGTCGGATTTCCAGAAGACAAGACCCCCCACCTTCGTAGCATGACAGAACCCTTGGTAGCAGACGATTGACTCAGAGATGTGCGAAGGAAGTTGGACGCTGTGCAGTGCACAGATAAAGAGTGCTTTATGCCTCTTACCAGCTGCAAAGACAAGCAGCGGCCTGGTGGATAAACTTCCAAGCTATGAGAGAAGGACAAGAAGTGACGTAGCAAGAGCTCGAAGAAGCCTTCAGGAAGACCCATATTCCTGCAGGGCTGATGGCCTCTAAAAGAAGAGAATTCCTTGCCCTCCGACAGGGAGGAAGGATAGTGGTAGAGTACCTTCACTAGTTCAACCTCTTGTCACGATACGCACCCGATGAAGTTGACACAGAAGCTAAGAAGATGGAAAGATTCTTTGAAGTCCTACAAAAGAATCTTAGATTTCAAATCTCCGCAATAGACTTCAAGGACTTGTCGTCCATGGTAGACAAGCTAATCATATCCGAAGAAACCTGAAATGACCTGGAAGACACCAGGAAGAGAAAAGCTCAACAGCAAAGGATGCAAGCGCCAAACCAGTTCAAGGGTAGGGCCTCCGCCTTCACTTCTGGTTTTCCAAACAAGAGACTAGCAACAAGCGCACCATGACCAAACACCACCACCAATCAGCCAGGAGCGGTCAGATGCTATAATTGCAACGGCAACCACTATGCTAATGTTTGTCCCAAAAAATCTAATGCATGCTATCATTGTGGGCAACCAGGGCACATCGGCAGAACTGCCCGAAGGAGTTGCCAACTGATGTAGCCAAGGCACAGACATTAGCTTTCACATCCACCCACCGATAACCAGTGTCCTGTTAGCAGCAGTAACAGCCACAAGGATATTTACAAGGAAGGGCACAGGTCAAAACTGAAGGACCCGCCAATAGCCGAGGACAGAACGCCCCAAGGAACTTCCACAGAAGGATCAACCATGTATCGGCAAAGGAAGCAGTTGAGGCTATAGACGTCATCATCGGTAAGTTCCAAATCCAAGCCAAGCCAGTTTTGGTTCTGTTTGACCCTGGTGCAACGCATTCTTTCATCTCCATGGCTTTTGCTTGCAAAAACGGTTTACTGTATCTCCCATTGCCTGCCCCTTGTGTATTTCAAACACCCAGGAGTCGGTTAATGGCGAGATTTGAGTGTAAGGACTTGGAAATAGAAATCCAAGGGGTTAAGTTTAGAGCCAACCTGCTTGTGCTAGAAATGGACGGTCTAGCTGTCATTCTAGGAATGAATTGGCTATCTACACATAAGGCCCGCTTGGACTATGAACAGAAGTTGGTAACATTAATCAATGACAGAGGATAGGAAGTGACAGTTCAGACTGACCCGGAGTTAGTCAAACGTAACCGAAACAGCCTCAACGCCATCACCAAAAGAATTATCAGGAAGACCTCCGAACAGAGGCATAGAACTGTCAATAGAGTTAGTTCCAGGGACTGTCCCCATCACCAAATGCCAGTTCCCAATATCACCTCGGGAGTTGAAGGAACTCAGGAAACAGTTGGATGAATTGTTGGAAAAAAGGTTTATTCAACCCAGCATCTCACCTTGGGCTTCTCTAGTTTTGTTCGCCAAGAAAAAGGATGGAGGCGCAAGACTTTGTGTGGACTACAGAGCATTGAATGATGTGACCATCAAGAATAAATACCCCTTGCCTTGAATTGATGATCTGTTTGACCAACTCAAGGGAGCCAAGGTCTTCTCCAAGATAGACTTAAGAACAGGGTATCACCAGTTGAAAGTGAGGGAACATGGTAGAGAAAAGACTGCGTTCACTACAAGATATGGGCTTTATGAGTTCACAGTAGTTCCCTTTGGACTCACTAATGCCCCAGCTTACTTCATAAGCCTGATGAATCAAGTCTGCATGGAATTCCTGGATCGGTTTGTCCTAGTATTCATAGACGACATCCTGATCTACTCAAGAAATGAAGAGGATCACAAAAAAACAACTGCACTTGATTTTGGGAAAGCTTAGAGAACACCAACTATATGCCAAATTCTCGAAGTGCGATTTCTGGTTAAGTGAGATCTCCTTTCTAGGACATGTCACCAAGGATGGAGTAAAAGTAGACCCCGCAAAAGTAAAAGCCATCATGGAATGGAAGCAACCCACCTCGGTGATGGAAGTCCGGAGTTTCCTAGGGTAAGCTGGATATTACCGACGGTTTATCGAAGGATTCTCTAAGATATCGCAACCATTGACTCAGCTCTTTAAGAAGGACAACCCCTACAAATGGACAGAGAAATGTGAGAAAAGCTTTCAAGAATTAAAAACGAGATTGACATCAGCACCAATTCTCGTACTCCCAAATCCAGATAAAGAATTCCAGATTTACTGTGACGCATCAAGGAGAGGATTAGGTTGTGTGCTGATGCAAGACGGAAAAGCGATCGCATACGCATCTCGACAGCTAAGACCACACGAGGAGAATTATCCAACCCATGACCTGGAAGGTTGGAACTAGCCTCAGTAGTTCATGCACTAAAAATTTGGAGACATTATCTGTTGGGAAATCATTGTGAGGTATTCTCCAACCACGAGAGTCTGAAATATGTGTTCACTCAACCCAACCTGAACATCCGACAGAGACGATGGTTGGAACTAATCAAGGACTATGATTTGAACATCCAGTACCATCTAGGGAAGGCTAACGTGGTAGCTGACGCACTGAGTAGAAAGGCATGTCACCACTTAGCCCTGAGAACGGATATTTCCCTACAACTAGAGACCGAAATGCAACAGCTAAATCTACAAGTAGTAGCGGAAGGATCAGTATATGTCCTCACAATCCAGTGAAACCTCCTGGACCAGATCAAGTCAGCACAACAGACAAATGAGGAGATCCAACAGTACAGAAGAGAAATGAACGAAGTTAACCCATCAGAATTTTCAGAGGATAAGCAAGGCATATTGCGGTTTCGCAACCGTATATGCGTTCCTAATAATAAGGAAATAAGGGGATTAATCCTGACGGAAGCTCACTCATCACAGTTCTCAATGCACCCTGGAAGCACTAAGATGTACCAGGACTTAAAAAGGGAATATTGGTGGAAGGGTATGAAGAAAGAAGTAGCCAAACACGTCGTGTGCTGTGACGTGTGTCGAAAAGTGAAGATAGACCATCAGAAGACTGCCAGCCTACTACAACCACTCCTAGTACCGGATTGGAAGTGGGAAGAAATCGGAATGGATTTCATTACGGGACTGCCCAAGACTCAGCAAGGGTTTGACGTCGTTTGGGTCATAATCGACAGACTAACCAAAGTGGCTCATTTCATACCTATCAAGCAAACCTTCGGAAAGGACAAGATGGCAGAGCTATACCTGACACAAATTGTAAGGCTGCATGGAATCCCCAAAAAGATTGTGTCAGACCGAGGAGCCCAGTTCACTTCTAAGTTCTGCAAAAGTTTGCATGCAGCTATGGGGACAAACTTAAACTTCAGTACGACCTATCACCCTTAGACGGACGGACAGAGAGAAAGGGTAAACCAGATTCTAGAGGACATGTTGAGAGCCTGCACTCTAACCTACGGAGCCTCTTGGGCCACCTGTCTGCTGTTTGTAGAGTTCTCATACAATAACTGTGAATCATGTGATGAAAAATTGGCTTGATCTTGTGCTGAAAAATTGGTTAGGATTAATCTTGCAAAATTGCTTGCATGAAGGACCAAACATTCAAACATCCAAAAACAGAGACTTTGCATTTGGCGCCGCATCAAAACATCCAAAAACAATGAGTTTCAAGATGTATGACGGACCAAACTTTTGGTCCATTATAAACGTGATTTTGATGCTTTTACGCTTGTTCAAGAAATCGCGTTTTTCCCATGTATGACAAACCAAATTTTTGGTCTCCATACACATGCTTTTGGCGACTGTTTTTCCCATGTATGACAAACCAAATTTTTTGTTCTTTCATACACATGATTTAGGAGACATTTTTTTTCCCATGTATGACAAACCAAATTTTTGGTCTCATATACACATGCTTTTGGCGACCTTTAGGTTTTCCCATGTATGACAAACCAAATTTTTGGTCCGTCATACACATGCTTTGGCGACTTATTTTTTCCTATGTATGACAAACCAAATTTTTTGGTTCATTATACACATGTTTTTGGCAACCTCGTTTCCCATGTACGCATGCATCAAATTTTTGTTATGTCGTAATTGGCGCTTTTGAAGGTTTTTGCGCAGACCAAGTTCTTAAAAACAAGAAGTTTTATGTACGACCAAATTTTTGGTCCGTCGTGAATGGTTTTTTGAGTGACTTTATGTGTACGACCATATATTTTTGGTCCGTCAGGAATGCTGCTTTTGCTCGATTAGGTTTTGAGCAAAATTGGAATTGTGTTTGATTTATTTTTGAGATTATGAAATTTGTAAGAATTTCATGATGCTTGAAGTGGACTTTATGCAATGCTCGTGTGAGTATTTGCATGGATTGATGTGAGTCAAGTCGTGGACTTGTGCTCGGAATTGTTTGTGGTTTGTTCATGTGCGGTATTGCTCGAAGGCGAACGTGGTCGATGACGGACCGGAACTAGGTTCATGGAGGAGCTGAGGTTCGAGACTAGGTTCAGGAGGAACCGAGGTCTTGGTGGTCAAGGATGTCATGCGGGACGTTCGGGCTAAGAGAATGGTGCACATGAAGAATGGTTAGTCACGTGAGAATGGCAGGAGGTCATTCGCGTGCAAAGTGTTAGTCACGTGAGTATGGCAGGTGGCCATACGCGTGCAAAGTGTTAGTCACGTGAGTATGGTAGGGTTGCCATACGCGTGCAGGAGTTGTACTCGGCCAGGTTGGGCCAAGAGGAGTTGTATACATACTCCTTCTAGATTAGGAATTGTATTCAGAACTCCTTGTGTTTTGCTCTTTTAAATAGGAGGGGTGTCTCCTGTTGAAGGGCATCAATCGGAGCTGAGCGTATTGAGAGCCTCAAGCTCAGTTTTAGGGTTTGTACTCTTTTGATGAGAGTACTTTAGACAAAAGAAATAAAGATCAATTCTTCTAGATCCTTTGCGTACAAGAATCGCGTTGCTACAGTGTTTCCTGTTTTGGTTCTTGTTTGCATGCTTGTTCTTTTCTAGATTGGTTTTTGTTCTTTGAGTTTTATCTTGATTTGATCCATTAAAACCTTTCTAGGGTATTGATTTAGAGTTCCTCAAAGTCTAGTTGATTAATCTTTTGAAGATCGTGTTTAATCTTGAAGTTTTGATTAGATTAGTTTTCGTCAAGTTCTGGAACAGCAAGCTTGCGAAGCTCATAACTTTTGATCCGTAAGTCCGATCGAGCTGATTCTTTTTGGGTTCGATTCGTATTGGAATCTAGTTTCTTGTGTCCAAATTTCAGATCAATCTAACGGTTGTATCTCCGGGAATTCTCATTTTACCGAACCTCTGTCATTCTGTTTTTATCGAATACGAGGCAATTATTTGGTTCTATTTTGGGGTGAACTTTTAGTAGATCAAGAATTTGGTTTTAGCTTCCGCACAATCATTCACCCCCCCTCTGATTGCTATATTCGTATACTTCGATCCTACAATAACAGTTACCAAGCTAGTTTAGACATGTCACCATTTAAAGCTCTATATGGAAGGAAGTGCAGGACCCCTCTGAATTGGACAGAAACAGGAAAAAGGCAACTCTTTGGACCACAGCTGGTTCATGATGCCGAAGCTCATGTGAAGATTATCAGAAAGAATTTAAGAAGTGCTCAAGGACGACAAAAGAGTTACGCAGATACGAGAAGAAAGGACATTAGTTACCAATTTGGTGATTATGTCTATCTAAAAGTAACTCCTTTAAACTAGTTTGCATATTTCAGATCAAAGGGAAGTTAACACCTAGGTATATTGGACCATACCAGATTATAGATAGGGTTGGAGAAGTGGCCTACAAGCTACAACTGAGTCCAGAGCTATCCAGAGTACACAACGTGTTCCACGTGTCCCAGTTAAGGAAGTGTCTCTGACAACCGTCAAATCAAGTGCCATTGGAAGGGATAGATATACAAAGTGATTTGACATATCATGAGGAATCGGACCGAATCATCGAGACAATTGAAAGGGAACTCAACAATAAGAATATCAGAGTCTGCTGAGTGTTGTGGAAGAATCACACATTGGAAGAAACCACTTGGGAAAAGAAATTGGAGCTGCAGCAGAATTTTCCCAACCCCTTTCCCCAGGAGAAGTAAATCTCGGGAATGAGATTTATTTTAAGTGGGGTAGGTTGAAATGACCTCAAAAATTTCAAAAGAAATTTAAAAAATTGAATTTGGATTTCTGGAATTGAATTGGAGTTTGATGTTGGTTTGAACTAACCTAGGCTTCCTCCCTCTCCCGGCCTGCTTCGTTGGCCCGCCGCCGTGGGCGACCAGTCCTCCGCCCTATCGCCCGGTCCATCGCCGTCGCGTCGCCATCTTCTCCGCCACCGTCCACTTGCCCGCGCCACGCTGCACCCATCTCTTGCTCCCACCAGCCCCTACCCCACGTCGCCGCCCATCCCCCCCGGTCGTGCGCTATAAAGCCCCCCCCCCCGAGCTCCACTCTCCCCGCACCTCATCTCTCCAGCTCGGTGAGTCCGCCGCCCCTCCTTCTTCTCCCCCTCCGGCCTCACCCACTCCACCCTCGAGCCATCGCTGCCGCCTCGCTCACCCCCGCCCAACCCTAACCCTAGCCCCTCGCTGTTTCCCTCTCCCCACCGCCTTCCTCTCCGGCCGCCGCCCTCACTCCCCGCACCGCTGGCCTCACCCCCCCCCCAACTCATGCCCTAGCCGCTTGCCCCCCTTTTTTCTCGCTCACGCAGGCTGGCCTAGCGCCGCGCTAGTGCCCCCCCATTGGGCCTTTTGGGCCAAAGCCGACCGGCCCAATTTTTCTTTTTATTTTGTTTTGTTTTTTCTTTTATTTTTCTTTTGCTTGGTTTTCATATTTTAATTAATCCAAAAATTCACAAAAAAATTCCCGAAAGAGCCCCAAAAATCCTAAAATGTGCCATTTTGACCGTTTCGAGCCATTGAGACCAAAAATGCCTCCGCTCTGCCATTTGAAGCTCCCAAAAATTTAGAAATGCCCAATTTGCCCTCGAACCTCCTCTGGCCCATTTTCGTTTTCGTTTTTTGTTTTCCGTTTTCGTTCGTCGTTTCGTTTATCATTTACTTACCGTTTTTTGTTCGTTACGCTAGATTTGACGTTCGTGTAGCATACGGAGCCCGAGCAGTCCTAGGAGCAGGAGCAGGACTCGAGTGGAGACATGTACGACTACGTCAACTACGACCTAGACGACCCCGCGGCGCAGCAAGGCAAGCCGCACGCCCTTGAACATATTGGACCCAATTTACCATAATATTGTAGTATTTAATTTTCTACTACATTATATTACTTGTATGTTGAAATACTAAAAATCGATAGTTTAGAATGTCATGCAACTTAGCTATACCCAGTTTCGCAATTAGCCTCCTTAACATTGATAAACCCTATTAACCTCGAATAACTGTAGTTAATGATTATACACACCCCGTAGATAATTAATAATCATATTAGTCTCACTCAAAATCTCTAAAGAGGAATAAAATAGTGGCGAGCAGTTGGCTCGATGATTTTTGAACAGTGCTACAGCCAGGGAGATAGTATTGGACTAACCACGAGGTGGATGCTAGTCCGATCCCCGACCGATGACGTAAGCCATGTCAGGTTTGGGTGGCTAGTATGTACAAGTAACAGGTTGGTTTATGGATTGTCCTATGGCTTGGTCTTTGGCAACATAATGTTGAAACTCCCTTGAGCAAAGTAAATAGTTTATGTTTCCGCTCAACCATAAGTTGGATCGGTCAGTTGCACCGTTTCCGACCTAGCTCAGTACATTGTTCATTTCCCGGAAAACACTTACATGATGGTACCATTCTCGAAAGGAGAATGGGGAGCGTTAGCCTGATGGTGGAAATGACTCGATGGGGTGAACGGAATGAGCCATGCAAAGACTGTCACGGTTCTCACAGCAGAGGGTACTTGTTCAGACAAGCAGGCCGAATGGAGTGGTCTTGGACCTACCGGTTAGGGACTATCTGGGAAATGTTCAACAAAAGGTTATGATCATCTCGGTCTGGCCGCATGTATTTAAGTTGCATGAAATTTTGCGCATGGTATTAATGGTCGCGGATATCTTGTGGGTAAAGCTGAGCAGCTCTGCAGTCTAATTAAATGGTATTCGAATGCTTCTTGCTTTCGGTTAATGAAACTAAGTTTGAAATGGGGTGGCTCCCGTAACCAAGCTCAAGTTGTCTTTGAAATTTGAATATGGCTTAATCATGTTAACTTGTGGAAACCACCCCTACTACTATTTATGGTTTGTGTTTCAAATATAAAATGAATTTGGGAATAAAATTGCATCCACAATAACTATTAAACTTGTGCCAACCCTTGAAGATCCTCTGCATGTATTATTCGGAAAATTTGTGGACTTGTTGAGTACGGTTGTGTACCCACCCTTGCTTAAATCCAACTCTTTCAGAGTTCCAAGACGTCGAAGAATTCCAATAAGCCGTAGATGGCGATTCGATTTAGTTTTAAGGTCTTGATCTGTGCTCAAGCATACCTATGTATTCTAAGACTTAGAAAAAAAAAACAGTTATGCCTTATATTTTGAGATAAAGTATATAAGACCTCGTACGTGGAGTTCTATCCTTAGCACATGGGGCTGCATGGATTCCGACCAGGGGGTGATGAAACTTGTTCCGGGTGCATTGAATGCATGTCTTGTCAGTTGACCACATAATAGAAAACCTATTTACTTAGGCTATTCCCAATGCATGGTATCATCCTCATGTAATGCTTGCCACATAGGACAGGTTGCTGATGTGACATGAGTTAAAGAGGAGAGAGCAGTGCAGTATCATCCTGAAGATACTGCTTGGCTCCGTATCCAACACCTTGATTTTCGGACAACATTGCATTGGAATCGCTACGGTGTCTTCTCCATGTGTTTTTTAATGGAGCATATGCAGCAATTTAATGGACACATGCTATCTTGGATACTGTAGCATGATACTATGCACTGGAGATGGTGTTTCATTCAAACAGTATCATATTATATATCTTACGTGGATGTCTTAGATTTTAGAGTACAACACCATCCACTGGGAATAGCCTTACAATACTTCCTACATGTGGCTTTATTAGTCCAAAACATGTCAAACAAACATGACAGTCGTCCAGGAGATTAACAGAATACTCAAACAAATAAGTGATAATTCACCAAAGGAATGGTGGCCTGCGTGGCGTGGCAACGCCGGCCAACATGGTGTGATAGTGTGCTTCAGTCACGCCACAGGATTTTGCGTGGCAAAAAAAGGATATATTTGGAAATAAGGTAAGATATGAGCTATTATTTTTAAAAAATTCAAAAAAAGGATTATTTAATAAAAAAATTCGAGCTGCACCGTTCTTTCCACCTTCATTGCCGACAAAGACAAAATAAACAAGAAATTATGTGTTGGCCAGTAGTAAATGAGTAGTAACAAATACATTGCCAGTGGCTACCAAGAAAAGGAAGCGACAAACTGACGATAAATAAATCCCCTCTTCCATTTTGACGCAAGCAGCTTTCTTTCATTTTCATGGGAACTGAATTGAGTGATGAAAACTGAAGGGTGAGTACATTGAAAATAATGTTTCATGGGAAGACAAGGAAAAACGGAAAGCGGTATTGCAGAATTACGTAACACCAGAACTGAGTTGGAAACGGCCCAGTTATGAGAGCACATTTAAGTTAACGGTAATATGGAGGCGGTTGGCCGATTCCAGGTGCACCTGCTGGTCTCGGCTGATTTCCATGGTGCGGAGGCGGCATCTGCTGTGAAGCATGCAACTCGTGAGGAGCAGCAGGAGGAGGGGCAGAGAAGGCCCCTGGTGCTGCGTACTGCATTGGGTTTGAGTACATCTGGCCTGGATATGCTCCAGCTGGAGCTGGGGGGTACCCTGAATTGCCAGGATTCCAATTTGGCACTTGGCCGTTCGTGCTGTGGTTTTGGGCAATGACACCAGGTGGTGCGTATGCTCCAGCTGCTTGCGGGTTACCTTGCCACCCGGCAGATGTAGCTGGTACACCAGGTGTTTGTGGTATTGCTTGGATTGCTCCTTCTGGGATTGTGTAATCCCTGCTCTTGTCACTATGCGCCTGTAGGACAAAGAGAGATACGCTATCATAGGGAAGGCAAATCAAAATAGGAGTTTGTGTTACAAAAACGGAGGGCTTTATAAAGGCAGTAATTCGTATCGTCTAAATAGTTGTCATGCTCAAAACTCACAAAAGAAAATGAACCTATTATACCTTTACATTGAGATCAGTATGACGAGAGTATAACAGGTGAAGCTTACAGTAGCCACCATCGTAGATGCAATGCCCTTCCAATGCTTCCTTCGCAACTGCAGCTGTAGTTACATCTGAATGGCAGTGTGATGAAATAATCAGGCAATGAATAACTATTTCTACATAAAAGCACAAGGAATCATAAACAGAATCAGTCACATGTTTAACCAACATAGAATGAATGGCAGCATTACCAGATTAACTGCTTTCAATGCAGGGTCACAGCATATGTAAAGCATGGTTATCACGGCGCCCCGGCGAGGCGAGTCGCCTCCGGGGCGCCTGGACGCTTAGGCGCCTAGGCGCCCGCCTAGGCGACGATTAGGCGACCAAAAATACTAGTAATAAAATTGCATTTGCAGCCATATCACATATATGTATATAACATATATACCTTGTAGGAATGCAAATAAATAGCACAACAAGATGTGCGTAGTACCTTGTATGAATCTTTGGTGTGATCAAGCCATATCATCAATCATTTTTATACAAGCTAAAATAAACAGTATCAATAGTTACTCAACTCAATACTCCAGTTACTCGGTACTACTACTACTCAACTCAATATTCAGTAATCACACAGTACATCAACCAGAGGAAAGGCATTCGGTCGGCACAGTCCGGCTACTTCAGTACTCAGCAGTCAGTACTCAGTACTACTACTACTACTTAGTGACTCAAATACTCAGCACAATCCGGCATTCGGTCGGCACAGTCGGGCGTGGAGCAGAGGAGGAGCATCGCCGGTCGCTGCAGAGGAGGAGCATCGCCGGGCGTGGAGCAGAGGAGGAGCAGAGCGGACAGGGAAGGGGAGGCGGAGGAGGAAGGGGAGGCGGAGGAGGAGCGGGAGGTGGAGGATTACCGGCGGCGACGGCGGCCCGAAGCTAGGGTTTCCGCCTCAGCGCCTCTCTTCTCCACCCGTTCGGTCGGTCCCTCGGTCGCTCCTCCCATTTCCTCATTCGCTGGGTCGCTCGGACCTCTTTTACTCTTCATCCGAAGGCTAGGCGCCCGCCCAGACAACCTGGCCGACGCCTAGGCGCCACGCGCCATGACGCCAGATCGTCGAGCGACCGCCTAGTAGCCGAGCGGCGACGAGGCACGGCGAGTCCGGCCGGCCGCCTGGACGCCTAGTCGGCGCCTAGGCGTCGCCTAGGCGACGCCGTGATAAGCATGATGTAAAGCCTCTTAATTCAGGGTACAGTACCCAGAAAAGTGTGTTTGCATTGATTAGTTCACAGAACGTATATTAAGTATCGAGACCTAAGGATTTTGGTGATAAAAATTGGTATATCATTACTGTAAAGGGAATAAGGATTTTGAGCTTTCAAGGGATGCTCTGCTTGCTCACAAGACAACGAAATGAAAACACTAGTTGAACACAAAACTGATAGAGTACTTGGTAATTTAACACCTAAGATGATATATTCTGGAGTTCATACCAGGGTACTGAATTAAAGCTTGTGTCCCACCGTTTTTCTCAAAAATTGCAATTTTCTGGACTGTACCAAATGCAGAGAACACCTAGAATTTAATTAGTCATAGTCAGCACAAATTAATCGCATGGCAACAAAACCTTGGAGCATCTTTGAATAATTTTTTTTCCCAATTTTACTTACGGTACGGAGAACATCCACTGTAACAGCATATTGCATATTCTCAATTGATGCAAGAAGAACATTGCCCTCAGCCTCCATTTTCCTTCCATCGGCGCCAACAGCAGGCTGCCCAAGGCACATCAAAGGGCAGATTGTTCAAAAACAGCAAGGTCACATATAATGGCAAAAAACAGACTAAATTAAATAATACAATGCTTGTAATCCTTTGCAGAAGTAATACCTGCAACGTACTATCTATAGCAGAAGAATTAACTGGAAGGTAAGGATTGGTGTAATCTCTGCAAAATAAAACCAAACATAAACCGTTAGCAACTGCAGAACAAAAACAAAAGCTCATTTAGCCAGTGTTACTTGGACACGGATACAGGAGTCGGAATCCGACTCAGATTCGGGTGTCCGATTCGGCAAAAAAAAATTGGACATGGGAAATGCTACTTGGAATCGGATACAGGTGTTGGGAATCCAACTCGGATTAGAGGTGTCCGGTTCGGCAAATTTTTTTGGACACGGGTGTCCATGAATGATCAAATGACTTGGACGAAATGACATAGGGATAAATCCTTAACAAGAAATAGCAATGACCAATTAACTCACGGCAAATAAGTTACAAATGATACCTGCTACGGTGTGATTGGAACTTGATGTTCAAATCCTTATGTGCAGAGAAAGAAATTCGCAGGTAGCAGGATGTCACATGCTCTGGAAGCAAGTACCTACATTACAGTCAAGTCTCAATGAAATTCAGTTTATAAGAAGCACAAGAAAGTATAAACATTATTCAACGATGAATTATACAAGGAAAGAAACATTATTCAACACTGGATTATACAAGGAAAGACTAAGAGATGTCACCTTGGAATGCTTCTTCCATCTAAGGCTTCTCTTGCTGCTGAAGCAGTGGGTGAATCAGTGTACTGGATCAATGCCTGTGGGAAAATTAAGATGGGGACTTTTGTAATGAATCAAGTATTTGCAACAACAAAAAATTCCAACTGACCTGAAAACCTGCAGCCTTCTCAAAAGTGGCTATTTTGTGAACATATCCAAATGCTGAGAAAACCTAAAATACAACAGGAGAAAAGGGTCATTACATAGGAGTAAAAGAAGAAAACTAATCAACGAACTAGAGGCCAATACTGTAAACAAATGGCACATATACAAAAATCTGCAGTACAGACACGCAAATCATTGAATATTCTATTTGCCATGATGAAATGATGCAAGGATCATTTTTTTAACAAAGGAAATTAACTCTTGAAGCCTATCCCTTTTCAAAAAAGAAGAAGCAGGAAAGGTCTTGAATAAGAAACACATCAGCCAATGAATGAGAATTAAACTGTATTGTTAAGTGTTAACAACTGGCTGGAAATAAACGACCACAAAATGATCTCGAAAGAAGCACCAAAGAGATACTAATTTTCTAAAGGCTGGGGATTTAACCTTTCATCAATAACTTGGATAAACAGGGAGGTGCCCTACACCGGAGATAAGCTTGGTGATGAATGATAATTAGAAAATGGCATCCTCAAGATGAGTTCATAAAAACTTCAATTGTAATAGTTAGAAGACAGAGGCAGCAAAACAAACATGGTATCTCTCCAATTGCAGGTGTTGATAACGACATTTTCTCCGTGTTAACATGGGCCTGCTGATTCATGCAGAATACGTTACTACGAGATGAACAACTATGTAAAATCTTTGATTTACAAGGATCAGGTCAGGTAGACTCCCTTGGATCTCTTCGGTCAATGACAATCAATATAGCAACAAGCACACTTCAGTTTGTTCTTATCTTACTAACTCAACCATCAAAGTATTTTTTAGACAAAAATAAAATAAAATTTAGAACTCACCAAATGGATCACATCAATGGTGACGTCACTAGCTTGAACACCTTCTATGGTAACAAGCAACACATTTCCAGCAGTCTCTCCAGGGCTCTTGTTGTTAATTATTTCTTGTCTATTTGAATACTGAATGTAAACAGTTTTGCCTCGGATTTGCGCTGGATCCGAAGATGATGCAAAGTAAGAAACCATTGAAATAGCTTGATTGATGTCGGTCTGCAAAGAATAAATGGCTTCGCATAAGTAATCCTGGCATCATCTATTTGAAAGCATATAACATTTAGTGCTAAAGCAATAACAAAATGATTAAATGTACACAGTGATTTGATTTCTAACAAGAGAAACTTTCCAAATTATGCCTGCCTTAGAAGTTAGAAGATAGACCTAATTTACAAGCTAACCAATCATACTCAAAAGCCATTATTGCCACAAAATAGCACTTTGCTCCGGTAATTCTACAGTCCCCACTACTACACATCCAAATTCCACGAGAAAAAAACTTCCTACCAGCTATATAGATCACTAAATCCTGCAGAGCATCCTATCATAAAACAAAATGAATAGTGACCGATGGGATTTTACAACCACAAAAGAACCTAGCTGCAGATGCTTGGTGATATGCTAGTATGCTACACATCAATCCCCAACAGATTGATATGATATAACATTCCACTACTATACAACTGACTTCCAATAACTCCAATCAGAACACCCAATCATCCACCTCAAAACCCATCCAACACTGTTAAAAAAATTCAAGATCCAATCTCGAATAAATTCCACAGCCCCAACCTATCAATCCATCTGAATCCTATAGCAACTCCCTCTTCACCAGTCCCACAGCGAACCAGACTAATAAACCAATTAGATTATGAATGGCATGTGAGACACCAAACCCCTTCATATGCCTGATCCATACAATTAAGCAAACCATTATCATACAACCTCATATATCGACCAATCCCACACCAGGTTAAATCCGGCGATGCTTGACGCGAAGGGCAAATAAATCAAACAGATGCGATCTGTCTGCCTATCTAAGCTACACGTGGATACATGGGAGGCTTTTCCACCCTCTGCAACATCAATTCCGTATCCGCAGAACTTCCTAAAAAAAAATCCCACTATTGCACAACTAAAAGCTAGCTAGATCCCGTGATTCACCGGTAACTACACGGAAGACCATCCAGCGGCGAGTTCATCCCCGAATGCCCGACCGGATCGCGGAGATCGACGGGGGAAAGGGGGTTTTTCACTTGAGAGGGAGGTGGCGGGGGGCAGGGGAAGAAGGGCTTACGAACTCGACGAAGGCCTGGTTGTGGTTGGCGCCGACGCCGCCTTTGGTGTTGACGATGCGGCCAAACGGCTTGCAGAGCTCGACGAGCTCCTCCTCGGCGCACTCCCACGGCAGGTTCCGCAGGTGCAGCACCTTCGATGGCGTCTGCGCGTACCGGAACTGCTGCCCTCCGCCGGCCGACGACGACATCTCGCTAGGTCTACGGCGAGGCTGGGGAGAGGTCGGAGTCGGAGAGGCGAAGCTAGGGTTGTTCGCCCGTTCGCCTGGCTCTGGTAGGTTCGGACTTGGGAGTAGTTCGTGGGCTTGCCCGCATCGTACCTTTACAGCTCTACTTCTCTACTGACATGATAGGGGCCGGGCTTCGGCAGAGAAGCCTGCTCTAGGAGAAGAAGCCGGCCCGATTCCTGCATCCAACAACAACTTCCCTTCCCAAATCGATGCCGACGGGTGGGTCACGTTAATCAGCGCCCACCCTTTTCGATTAAAACCCTCTCCTCACTTTAATATTTTCCTTTTTTTTTTTACGATATGGTCCGGTCTTTATTCACTTGTGAAAATTTCTTTTATGTCTGTGCACGTTTTATGTCCTAACCTACGCTACACTCCCTTCCCTTGCGCCGCCGCCTCCCTCGTCTTAGCCACCGTCCCCATATGTCTCCTCCCCTCTTATCATTGGTCTCTGTGTCTACGTCCTCACGACATCAAATCTCTGGTGACGAGGAATGAGGATTCTCGAGGAGATTTGTACGCATGGAAGATAGAAAATGCCGCATGCTTTATGATGTCGCATCTCGCGAACCATGGCATACTTCTTTTCTATAGCGGTAATATCAAGTCCACCTCATTTACAACTGGTGTGGTATGCTCCCAATGGTTATCTAACCTTTTGTTTCTTGCTCGCTTGGATTGAATCTTTTGGTTCCTCGTAATGTTTGTGATTTGAATCTTGGATTTTAGGTCATCGTAGATCTATTGGGTTTTGTTATGCATATTAACATCGGAACTTTCTTTTCTACTACGTGGGGCCGTGAGCAGGGTGTTCTTTGGCGAGGCAACCCGGCAACCGAGAGGAGAGGCCTCCTGATTAGGGATACAATCGGATCGAATATTTGCCGACTGACCGACCGAATATGTTCAGATCGGATTCGGATAGTCTGGTCGGATATTTTTCGGATTTGGAAATTTGGATTTGGATTCGGATTCGGGACTGTACTATTCACCAATTCGGCATTTTATCAAAAATATTTTCGAATATTTTTTTGAAAATAATCACTGGATATTCAAAATCTCCCAAACGGCAACAGCGGTTCGGTTGGCTGAGGCCATGGCGCGAGGGGCAGCCATGGGCACAGGCGTCAATGAGTCGCGGCAGCCAAAGCACGCGGAGTAGTGGCGGGGCGGCGCGTGGCTCGGGGGGACACAGCGGCGCCTAGAGCGGCGCATGGAGGGACCAGCGTGAAGAGGTGGCAGGGACCAGTGCGGGGAGACAGTAGGGGCCGGCGTTGGCGCAGGGAGGCTGCTGTCGGGGCCGACGCTGTGAAGGAGGAAGAAAGAGGAGATGAATGAGAGAAGAAGTGGTCTAAGTGGAGTTCGCCCAGGAAGAGAAAGGAAGGAAAAGGAAAGGAGAAAAAGAAAAGAAGTAAGGAAAGAAAAGAAAAGTGGGTGGAGTCGGATTATTTCTGGTGACACACTCGATTTTTGGCGACGGATTTGCAATTTTGTTGAACTACCTGATAAAATGCCTTATTAAACTGTGATAATTATGTTGCATTCGAACTCATATGGTTGATAAAATCTTTGTTATATATGTGCTTTATGCGGTATCTATTTTCGTGTGATATCCGATAAAAAATATCCGGTACCGTATCGATTTCGCTCCGAATCCGTGACCGATATTATCCGCGTCATATTCGTATTCGACACAATTCATATCTGATTCCAAATATGATTTAAAACAAAATAAAAACAATATCGACCGAATCCGAACGATTGCATATCTACTCTGATCGTCTTGCTTGATTCAGCCTGGGCCTTCCAGTCCTTGGGCCCGGCCCTGTCAGCGCTCGCTCCAGTACTCCACGTGGGATAGATATCCACTCGGAAACCCACGGGCTATTATATAAAAATCTCGTCTGCTCCCCTGCTCTTCTCAACATCTCGACGCCTTTGTTTCGTGGTGCGCGGCTACACCGTCGGGTCGTCTTCACGCGGCGCCAAGGCCCCCGTCCCCTCGTCACCCTCGAGCCTAGGGTTCGCCGAATCCGCAGCGCCAAGGTCAGTGCCCCCCACCCAACCTTCCTAGTTCTCGCGTCCTCACACTCCCGGCGAATTCCCCGATCCGCGGGTAACCAATTCGACATATGTCACGTCCAGATCCGTGCCCTCCCGAGGCGCCCCTTTTCGTGCAAGTTTGCGCCTTGCTGCGGGTTTGGGGTGTTCTTGATACGGGGGATGGCCCCATCCGGGGATGCTTGAAGGAGACGCGCCGACGTTTCGTGCGAAAAGTTCGGTTCTTTTAGATGTAGTTCGGCGAGGTGAGGGTTTGGGGTAGCTGTTTGTGTGATTCTTGCTCAAGGAAGGTGCTCCTGTGGTGCGCGTGGTTCAGCTCTTAGGGAGATGACTGTTTTGGGCTTAATTTTGGGTAGACGCTTGCGTGTTTCGCTGTCGGATGCGCGTGGTTGGAGTTGTTCTGTTTAGATTTTTGGGAAGATTAGATCTTTTTAGTTAATTAGTCTGTGCAGAAAGTGGTTTTCTTATGAGCCGACCATGAATTGAAGAGCACAAAAGGTGTTATTTTTCTTTTTGAGACTTCTGTTAATCTGGTCCGAATCATGTGTTTGGTTTTCTTTTTGAGCTTTTGTTATGAAAGATAAGGTCTTTTATCTGTTGAATGGTATTGGAGGTCATAGTTGATAGTTTGGTAGATGAGGAATTTCATGAGGGCTTTGACTTGGAAAAGCTTTTTTGAAATGTAGAAGACTGCCTTGAAGGGTTATAATTGTACCGCTTAACATGCTCTGCAATTATTGCGATTGCATATTGTTATTAAAGCTTGCATCTATTTGGTGCTATATTCTGTTTTTGACTATTTTATCTCTGTTTTTAGATAATGGTTGGGCCTGGACACCGAAACAGTCATGGAAAGCGACACTCTGATTACGCTGAAAATGGTGGTGGCAAGAGAAGAAATCCTGGTGATGATACATATGCTCCTGGCCCAGATGATACTGTATATCGCTACCTCTGCCCTTCTAGAAAAATTGGGAGTATCATTGGGAGGGGTGGAGAAATTGCGAAGCAGTTGAGGGCCGATACTCAAGCTAAGATAAGGATTGGTGAGAGTGTCCCTGGCTGCGATGAGCGAGTCATCACAATATTTAGCTCAAGCAGGGAAACTAATACGCTCGAAGATACTGAAGATAAGGTTTGCCCTGCTCAAGATGCTCTCTTCAGAGTTCATGAGAAACTTGCCACTGATGATGGTCCTGGGAATGAAGAAAATGAAGAAGGTTTAGCTCAAGTTACTGTTCGCTTGCTTGTGCCATCAGATCAGATTGGATGCATTATTGGGAAAGGTGGGCATATCATCCAGGGCATCCGCAGTGACACTGGTGCACAAATACGCGTGCTTAGTAATGAACATATCCCTGCATGTGCCATTAGCGGTGATGAACTTCTCCAGGTTGGTGAATGGTCATTTCCTCATCTATTTTGTGCATTACATGTACATGATGTATTCCTATAGGCATATATCTCACAATTCTGTCTTTTTGTATAGTACAGGTGGTATATGTAGCTTAACTAGATGTCTACAACAAAAAAAATTGATTTCTTTAGATGCAGTAGGTTATTTCCTCTGGTTCTTGATGTAAGAACAATGTTCTGTTTCTTAGTTAAATGGAAATGGGGGTGTCCCCCGAATAAAAAAAAATGTTTTTCTTCAGTTTAGTTCAATATATAGTGGATTGTTTTGTTTTGTCATCTGCGAAATTGTCAATGTTAATATTGACAATGCTTTCATCTTTTTGGAACTAGATATCTGGGGACCCGATGGTTGTCAGAAAAGCTCTTCTTCAAGTGTCATCTCGCCTCCATGACAACCCATCTAGGTCACAGCATCTTCTTGCGTCCAGCTTGACCCAACCTTATCCAGTGGGCTCCCACCTTGGTAGTTCCTCAACTGCACCGGTTGTGGGGATTGCCCCTATGATTGGTCCTTATGGAGGATACAAAGGTGATGGGGCAGGAGATTGGCCTTCTATGTACAAACCACGGAGGGAGGAGAGCTCTGCAAAGGAATTTAGCTTGCGTCTGCTTTGTGCTGCATCGAATGTGGGAGGTGTAATTGGAAAGGGTGGTGGAGTGATTAGACAGATTAGGCAGGAATCTGGAGCTTCTATCAAAGTGGATAGTTCTAGCGCTGAAGATGACTGCATAATTACAGTTTCGGCAAAGGAGGTGATTTCTTTGTCCTTTGGTTCTTGTTTAGTAAGCCTCCTACTTATATTTAGTTATATATCCTGACCGATTCTGTTTCCTTTTTTGCCATGCAGTTCTTTGAAGATCCTGTCTCTCCAACAATTAATGCTGCAGTTCATTTACAGCCAAGATGCAGTGAGAAAACTGATGCAGAATCGGGGGAACCATCATATACAACACGTTTGTTGGTGTCAACATCACGTATTGGGTGCCTGATCGGCAAAGGTGGTTCAATCATTACTGAGATACGGAGAACATCAAGAGCAAACATACGTATCCTTTCGAAGGAGAATGTTCCAAAAGTAGCAGATGAAGACGAAGAGATGGTTCAGGTAACAATTTCGACTTCTGATACTGTTTTATTATGAGTCTGTCACTGCAACAAATATTCAACATTTTAATTTGCCTGTACAACAGATCAGTGGAGACCTTGATGTTGCAAGACATGCTCTTGTGCAAATAACTACAAGGCTGAAGGCCAATTTCTTTGAAAGAGAGGGTGCTTTATCAGGTTTTCCACCTGTGATCCCTTACCATCCTTTACCTGCTAGTGTTTCTGATGGGCCAAAGTATCTAGGCAGAGACTCTAAGCCTACTGGGCATGATTATCCATATTCGAGTGGATATCGTCCATCGGATGATATGGTTCCTGTTGACAGTTATGCAAATTATGGCAGCTCCCAGGTATAGCTTCCCCTTCACTTTGTATTCTTTGCCATTCCTGTTGACAGCGTCATGTCAAGATTTTTATTCCATAACATAAACTGAAACTTTCTCTAGGTCTCTGGAGGAAGCTATGGGGCTTATAGTGGGTACAGTGGTCGTTCTGGGAGCAGTGGGTAAGGATGGCAATATTTTTTTAGTCACCTGTATAGATATTTCACTGTGATGATCATATTTTATGATAGCAAATTTTAATGTTTCTTTACCTTGGGGTATCATGCTTCCTAGAAATCAATTTGTGTCAACTTTGGTGCGGTCCAAGTCTACTTAATATTTCATTGATCTTTTATTTGATATATATTTTTGCCCATTTCCACTTTATAATTGAAAATAATTTTTATCAGGTTATCTGGTCCTAGTTCTCTTTCCTATGGGAGGCGCCATGGTTATTAGCATTTAGATTTTTAAATACGACAGGTATGGTTCTTCCACCTTGTCTTGACATGTACAGATTGATTACGTGATCAAATACTCGCTTCTTACCGCATCTCTGCCTTTTAAACACATTTAACCCAGCTCAGCTATCTTCTGATGAACCTGTTCTTTTCACCTTTGCCCCCCTGCCCCTCCCTTACTTAAAACAGCCAAGACAAATGAAGTTGGAGCCTGCTTATTGGAGCCCCTACCCAAACCAGATGACCAAGAGTATGGCCCAACCTGGAAGATTTGCTTAAGAGGACCTGTCTGGATGCCATAGACCATCTGATTTCCCTCACATACTACATTTACTTATATTTTCCTTTGGGCCTGTGTTTGAAGCCCTGCCGTAAATGTTCTGAACCTATGTATTGAAAGGTGTATGTGTTATCTTGAAACCTGCTTCAGCTTAGTAGTTTGTGTTGAAACCTACTTCAGCTTAGTAGTTTGTGCTGAAAGACTTTGTTCCCTATTCACCGTCCAAAAACTAGTAGTAAGATGCTATTTGCCCTTGCTTGAAAGATGCGGCTTGCTTCATCAATGACACATAATTGCCATTCTTGGAAATAGTTCACCTGAGATCACGTATACCAATACTTGTTCCTATCCGCAAATAGTTCTCCTGGAACAACTGTACCACCACAACTAACAATTTGGAATACTAAATATCCTCAGTGAGCTCAAAATGTGCTAGCATAAAGTCTGGTTTTCCTATAAAGTATAAACCAATTTCGGCATGGTGTTCTGAAGTATTAGCTTGTTAGCTGCACTTGGTTAACTGGGATCATAATCTATAGTTACTTGGAAGCTTTCGCTTTTGTTGATTTACATCATAAATGCCTTAGCATGCCATAGGCATTCACATCATCTTATTATACCCTTTGACCCGATATGCATGTGCTGCTCTGATGCTCAAATAAGTATTGGCAATTTACAAAATTGTGATTTTGCATTATCATGTCGGATAAACTGTCTGCTGAATTTTGCCTGAAGTGCCTGGATGACAATGCAGCTGCAGTCCCGACTTTTCCAGGTTGTACCATATAGATTCTTAAAGTTTACAGGATCTAGATTCTTATCAAGTTTGAGTTTGTTTGTGTTTGGAGTCTTTTCTTTATCCTTGTTGACCAGGAAGATGCAGGACCATACACAATACGCTGCTATTGCAGAATTTATTTGCGGTTAAACGGAACTATTCCTGGAGTTGCAGACCGTTGCTGCCGTACTTTGCATCGGTCAAATATTTGAGTATCTATCTTCGAAGTAGGCGCAGTAGCAGGACAGATGCTGTATTGTGATTGTTATGCTTCTTCTAGTTTACGTATGTAAATGTAAAGTAACAGTATTAGATTTTTACAAGGAAAGTGTCTTCGGTAGAATTATTTCCATTAGATTTGATATCATGGGCTATGGTGATTTACCTGGATGAGCGTTGTCGTAATGATGATCTTGCTCATCAATTTTTTAATGGGATTTACCTAGATTTTTGTCAATGCTGATGAGTTTGAACGTTCCTTTTGTATTGTTTATGGTTCGATATTCATGTGGCCAAGCTATCATGTGAACTGCGAATGGGTATGGGATGAGCATCGGGAAAACTCGTATTTACGCAACAGTTTTGTGTATTTACAGGAAAAAAAAAACAACCATCTTCGGAACTTGAAAAACCGGAAATCCATGTTCCGTACACCAAAAACCGGAGAAGGCCTTGTATATGTTTTTTTTTTTTTTTTTTTTTTTTTTTACTTTTTTCTGTTTGGTCGTCTGGTTGTCCAAACGTTGCCGCCTTATCTTCGGTTCTTCATAAACCAGAGATGGTTTAGGGCTGTCACGTGTCCTTTTTCGGTTGTCCAAATGCTGCTACCTCATCTTCGGTTTTGCGTAAACCGGAGATAGTTTGGGGCTGTGTTCTTGTCCAGTTTATGGTGAACGGTGATGATGTTCGGTTTTCCGTGGACCGGACAAGGCAATTTTATATTCAATTATACGTGTTGTTCGGTTTTTCGCAAACCGAATACGGTTTCTCCGGTTTTTGGAGAACCAAACATGAATTTTCGGTTTACTAGGAACCGAAGATCACTGGGTTTTTTTTTTGTAAATAAGTGAAATTGTTGTATCATTGTGTAAAATTGTATTAAATACATTTTTTTTCCTGAGCATCGTCAAGCTGGTATGTCCGTGGCTTGCTTAGTCTTTTTTTTATTGACATTGTGGGATTATCACAAGGCTTGCTTATAATCGATTGTCATAATTGTCCGCACCTTCTTGTGTCAATTGCGAATGTGGAGTGTCACGACTTAGATCGTTAATACAGATTAGCTATTATCTGAAGTTGGAGTAGGGAAAAATAGAACGAATACGAGCAATTGGTCTATTAGCCCAGTTGGTTAAGAGTGGCAAAAAAAAAAAGCTCGTTATGGTTCGAGTCAAAATTGTCTTAATTATAGTAGCTAATGTGTTTAAAATTAAAATGAGACCATTTCAAACAAAAAAAGGCTCGGCTCAATATTGGCTTATTAGCTCGAATTTGAAAAAACCACGCAAATGATCGTTAGCTCGAATTTGAAAAACTATATAAATCATAAATAAAATGATTTTGTGTTGAATTATGATAATTTTGAAAAAAAAAACTCG
Organism: Rhipidocladum racemiflorum; assembly: GCA_036346355.1. Classification (NCBI taxonomy): domain Eukaryota; kingdom Viridiplantae; phylum Streptophyta; class Magnoliopsida; order Poales; family Poaceae; genus Rhipidocladum; species Rhipidocladum racemiflorum. The sequence goes on along the minus strand of CM070580.1, from coordinate 33,698,177 downwards.
ATAATAACTCGTTAAACTCAATAGCCATCCTATTTGTATGGAACTTAGGGTATTCTCTCTTCCTCTCTATTTGGAATTATCCTTGTTCATATTCTCACTAAAAAAGGGTCATCGTTAGCCTCAACACAATGGTGAGGTCTTTTGTAAAATACAAAAACATTCATAATAAGTACTTAAAAAACGTTTCGCAGTTCCTTGTTTGTGTGGAACATAGGTACTCTCTTCCCCTTTTGAATTATCCTTGGTTCATATTCCGACTAAAAAGGAGTCCATCGTACAAAATGTTATATTATTGTTAGCCTCTAACACAATGGTGAGATCTTTTGTTAAATACAAAAACATTCATAATAGTACTTCAAAAACGTTTGGCAGTTCCTTGTTTGTATGGAACATAGGTACTCTTTCCCTCTCTCACACCCCTCTTGAACACTCGTAATAGTACTTAAAAAGCATGCCATCATTTATTAATGTATCTTAAGAGCAACTACAATGGGTCATAAGTTAAGTCTTTCGACCAGAAGATAAAACCATTGTCAACTGCCCACATCAAGACCCCTAACTGAAGTCAACCATCTATCATAAGACTAATGCCACTAAAAAAGGTGATGAATGAGTAGACATATCACAAGAGTCTCGTCACCATTGAAGATACGAGGTAGTAAGGCCACTTGTTATGTAAAACAGACTATTAACAACACTTTTTAGTTTCTTAGCGAAAAAGTATTAAGAAATATATTAGTGTATATACTGTTGCATTTACAGGTTACACGTGGATACATACATACTTTTACTAATTTATAAATATAAGTTGGTGGTGATCTTCATGCTCTCTCTCCTTCCTTTTAAGAAAAGTAGCACACTGATATATTGGTTACGAGATAAAAAGGAAACCAATCGTATCTCTCTCTTTCTATCCATACACATTCCCTTTGATGGGTTATCACTCATTTCTCTCTTCTCGTAATGACTTAAGAGTGTAATTTTATTTTTTATAAATAAGTGATATGATTTGATCATTTAGTTAAAAAAAAACCCTATAAACCCCTCACAGCTCGCCTTTGCACTCCTCACTGCTTCATTTAGGGTGCGTTTGATTGGATGAACGAGTATAAATAGGATGGGATGATACATGATGGATATGATGATCCTGGATAAGATGATACTGAGAGGGGTTTTTGGTTACCTAAATGGAATGATACAAGGTTTTGTTTGGTTGCTTGATAGAATGGTACGAGATAGTATGATATGATGTTTGGTTGGAGGAATGAGGTTAGTATGGTAACCTTTATTACTAGCGATATGGGATGGTATGAACTGGTTCGGCTAATTTAGAGGTACGAAATGATACAATATATTTAAAGAATATTTATGAAATCTGTACTATTCCATCTTATATAAGATAATTTCATAAAGAGAGGTGCTTCTATGCTCTTCCTTCTAGTACAAGTTGCACAAATCTTGAAGCAAGCGAAGGGGTAAGTAATCACCATCCACCCTTCATTCATGCTTTAATAGTTGTGCAACTTTTAAAAGAAAGAGCATAGAAGCACCTCTCTTTCATAAATTTAATTAAATATATAAATCAAAATCTCTCATTCTTCCTACCAAAAAGCACCCTTAGCCTCCGACCCGAACGCAAGCGAGGCGATAGGGATGGCAAAATTACCCGTGGGTTCGGGTATCCGTGGGTACCCGACCCGATGGGTTCGGGTATGGGTTTGATTTCAGACCCGCGGGTTTCAAATTTCGGGTTCGGGTTTGGGTTCGGGTTGTTCGGGTTCTGATTCTGCCAGACTGGTACCAATGGGCACCGAATTAATTAATATAAATTAAAAATAATGGAAAGTTAATTCAAGATTTTCAAGTATCGCTTTGAGATGTAAGATCAGAACTTTCATGATTATATACACCATATATTTTTCCTTTAAACATAGAAATTACAAATGAATTGATTGACAATTGATGGTTGAAAATTTAATTGCAAGGTGATTAGGTGAATTTAATTTCGGGTTCGCAATGCGTTCGGGTACCCATCGGGTTCGGGTATGGGCGTGGGTATGTCTGTGAGAGATTTTGGGTTCGGGTATGAATTTCGGGTTTGGGTTGGTCATGGAGTCTCCGCCCGAACCCGCCCGATTGCCATCCCTACGAGGCGAGGCCTACCTCCTTCCTACCTTATCCCCAAAACCCTATCAATCCCAATCCTTCCGATACCCACCCATGGCGGCCACGCTCTTCTCCACCTCCCTCTCCCCTCAGTTCCTCTCCCTCTCCTCCTCCTCCTCCAAGTCCGCCCCCTCCACATCCTTCTCCTTCCCCTCTAAGCTGCCGCAGTTCCGCGTGCTCGCCGCCGCGGGCTGGAGGCACCCGCTCGTGTCCGTGGCCGTGGCCGTCTCGTCCGAGGTCGAAACCGAGGCCGAGGCGGAGTTCTCCGAGGACCTGAGGGTGTTCGTCGGCAACCTCCCCTTCAGCGTCGACAGCGCCCAGCTCGCCGGGCTCTTCGAGCAGGCCGGCTCCGTCGAGATGGTCGAGGTATATACATTGAACAGCCCCGTTTCTTGGTCCTCTTTGCATTCGGGTACTGATTTCTGTGATACGTTCCTACTTCGGGCAAGTTGGGATCCGAAATGGCTTGGTGATGTGTCGGTATAGTAATCCATTTGGTTACTTATGATGTTATCATTTACATTGAGTTGATTAGGTCGCATAGATGAACTATGCGCGTACCTGAGGGAAAACGGTTGGGGTTCTTCAGTCTTCAAGGCTTCCCTTTGTTCCAATTAGCTGGGGCTAGCGTGTGACATATACAATTTCTGCTAAACGAAATCTTGGTAATGTTCATTATGCTAGGCAATAAAGATGGGTATGAACACAAGAAGGTGCTCATAAGTTGGTATCAATGAGTCGTGGCTTGCGAAATAGTTCAAGTTAACATTTGCTGGCCAATTATTAGAGTTGCTTCCTGTTTGGATTGATTTTCTCAAAGTTGTAGCATGTTAAGCTGTATTTCTGTATTTTCACAGGTCATCTATGACAAATTGACTGGAAGAAGCCGTGGATTTGGGTTTGTGACAATGTCTACTGTCGAAGAAGTCGAAGTTGCTGTTGAACAATTCAATGGCTATGTCAGTATGCTTTCGTACCTGTAAAGCATTTTGGTAGATGAATCAGCTAGACATGTTATGCTCTCATATTTCATTCTCTGTTGTTTATAAGCTATGATCTTGATGTTTTAGAGGTTTTACTGATTTGGTTGAGGCTGCTCCATGTCTACTTGGTACTGCATTGCTAAACTTTAGTTTCTTCCAGAGTACAATTTAGAGTTTTAAATAAGAGTCTTTGTTAGTCATTTGAGCTTGTGTTGCTAGACTTAAGTTGTATAATATTATATACTGGGTTGTGGAGCTGTATGCTTGTTGGCTGATCTCATCTCCAAAAACAGGTACTTGATGGGAGAACTTTGAGGGTGAACTCAGGGCCAGCACCACCCAGGGAGGAATCTTCACCAAGAGCACCCAGGGGTGAAGCCAACAGGGTCTATGTGGGTAACCTTTCTTGGGGTGTTGACAACTCAGCTCTTGCAAACCTGTTCAATAAGCAAGGGAAGGTTTTGGAAGCTAAGATCATCAATGACAGGGAGAGTGGCAGGTCAAGGGGGTTTGGTTTTGTGACATATGGTTCCACCGAAGAGGTTGAGAATGCGGTATCAAATCTTGATGGCACTGTGAGTTCTTCACACATTCCAGCTGTTTGCTTATGTTCTTGTGACTTCGAACATTATTGTTCTTTTAGTGTGTGCTAACTGAATTTATTGTTGTTCTGCAGGACTTGGATGGCAGACAGATCCGTGTTACAGTAGCAGAATACAGACCACCCAGGAGACAATATTGAAATTCTTTGTTTTAGATTATTTCAAGCCAATGGTTAGCCCCAAATATGAATTTTAGATGTGTACTATCGTCATGATTATTCTTCAGTGCTGATGGAATTCTATTTATAATTTCTCCACCATATGGTTAAAAAGGATTGGTTTGGTAATGAGATATAAAATTATGATTTGGTTTTAACCTTCAGAGTTCTTCTGATCTTCTCATGTATGGCTCATTGATTTTTATTTGTACGTATGGATTTCCAGATTCTGCTGCCCTCAGTTCTAACTTTGGCTGCACCGCGGTATGTAAGAACTAGAATATTGTGTATTTTGACCAACTTGAATTTGGTACTTCTATAAACTGGGTGACAACAGTGACGACGATGGAGCAGCATTCATCAAGAGTTCAGGACTTTACACACAAAAATATTTTTGGAGCCCCCCTTTGAACACCGAGGTAAGGAAATCTACTAGCTTTTGAGCCTGCCTATTATGAACCCCCTGACAGAGTGACAGTGAAGGATGCAGAGCGACAAACAATTGACTTGACTTCTAGTGTTCGTGCTATATATGTAGAAGAAGGCTAGAAGCCTCACTGTTCACATTACGGTTTGAACCCCCTGTATATTGAATCTGGTTTGATGGTTTCAGATTTTCATATTTCATTTCTTTAGCAATGGGACAGCCATGAACTGCTAACGCTGTTCTATTTACCGTAGGCAAACATAACGATATGTGGAACAACCAAACCAGCTCAAAGAATGTTTTACATAAACTTCACATCTTGTTTACGTGAACTTCATTGGGATCTTTCATTATTTGAGTGAGGTCGGCGGCGGCCATCATGGCCGCCGCAGCAGTAAGGAGGAAGCCCAGTCAACTCACCGTCGTCACCGGCTTCTCGTCGTCATCGGGTGGAAGGAGGTCAAAGGGAAGCTAGGCCCAGCTCCTGCTTAGGCATAATGAGATGGTGAGGTGGAAGCCCAACTCGAGGCTGGATGAAGACAAGATTGGTCGCCTGGTTGAAAAAGCACACGGGCCAAATAGGCAGGAAAGTGAGGCAAGAAAGAATCAGTAGCGTGGGAAGCTCGTCGTCCCCCGCAAGTCACGCTGGGCTACCAAGTGCTCCTCTCTCACCCGGACCACTCCATTTTTTTCTCAAGCCACCACCTCCCCTCTGAGCCAAGGATCTAAATCTCGGCGAAATTTTGGAAATTTCGGTTAAGATTTTGGATTTCGGACCCCCAGAGATCCTAAATCTTGACCGAATAAATTTTTTTGAAAAAAATTCAAATCTCGGTGATCTCGGCCTAAATCTCGAGTAATTAGACAGGATTTTATTTTTTTATCGGTGGGATTTGATTGGATTTGAGGTTAAGACTATCCGCAAAAATTTTGTACATGTTTTTGACCATTTTTTAAAAGTTCAAAATTTGACCTTCGGATACTCAATCTGTTGCACATGATAGGATGTGTGCCCAATGAAAATTGATCACATTTGTGATGTTGACAATAACTATAAGGACCCACAGTTGTGTGTTACTTTTGTTTCTGATATCTATATGCACTTGCGTGAGGCTGAGGGGACACATTGTTTTATTCTGTATCTTTGTTTCTGCCAAAATTATTTTACTTCCTCATCAAGCAGTGAACATAAGTAATTGTTCTAGTTGCAATGTTTAGAGCAAACTCACTTTGCATGTTGGTAATTTTGGGGTAGATTGCAATTGCATTCCAGAGTATAGATGATCGTGTGTGCGCATATTATTCCAGAGACTGTTGTTTCTTTATTAGTACTTTGGTAGTAAACAAATTGTATGTTCAAATCCATCTGGTAGATGTGCAAACCATGCACAAAGTGAGCTACTAATATATTGAATCTTATATGTGAAATGCTAATTAGGTTAGGCCGGTTTATCTCATCCACTTGCACTAATTCTTTAGGACCAAAATAAAATCATGTTTAGTGTAATATGTAATATGTAGACCACATGTCCTAATGAGGTATTATCTATATATCTACTATCTAGTGTATGTGTATGTATGTTATATGGGTGAGGTGAAGGCCTGCCCTTGCGTCAAAATTTCTAACTTGAGTCTTTTCTATTAAAATATTATATTTGTTGCATTATAATATATAGGAACATATAGAAAACTCTCCAAATGACTTAAACTTCATTTGTTACATTTGAAAAATCAAAATTAGATTTTACATAAGGCTTTTATCATGACATTACCACTGTTAGATTTTTTAAAAATTCCTCATGCTTGGTCATCATCTGAAATTTTTATGGGAACATTAGTGATGTGTCAGGACCATCCAAAAAAATTTCAAATTTTTTGACGTGTTTTGGACCATTTTTCAGTCGGTTCAATGTGGGGCGAGATCTCGGTGATTTCGGTTGAGATATCGGATTTCCCGATTGAAAAAAAAATGGATTTGAAATTTGGTTTTTGTATTTCGTCTGAAATTTCTAAATCTCGCTGAGATTTCGGATTTCGGCCACCTCTGAGATTTATACCAAAACAAAATTTGAAACCATGCTCTGAGCAAGCACCCATTCCGCCTACATGCTGGCACCTAAGCCTAACTGACCTATGAGGCACCCAGTCTAAGACATCGTGCTCCTTAAAAGAGCCCTTAGCTAACCCAGGAGGCACCAGGGTTCACACATTGATATCAAGAAAATCGCTCGAAAATCAATTTTCGAAAATCGGCAATATCAAGCTAAAAATCGGTCAAAATCATCAAAAATCATATATTTTCAAAAATCAAAATTTTTGGAGGGAAAAAAAAATCAAAAATCGATGATTTTTGTGGGAAATCGACGGACTAGCTGAACTTTTTTTGCGAATGATTTTTTTGAGTGATTTTCTTCGATAATCGAGTGATTTTCATCGATTTTCAACCGGTTTACATTGCATATTTTTTTTTTGAATTTAACCGGTTTACCGAGCGATTTTAAAAGACGGACTGCGTCAATATTGGCGAAAATCGAGCGATTTTTATCAATTTTTTGAACCCTGGGAGGTACCCAATATAGCCTAGTTTGTTTCAGCTTCTGGATTATGGATTTTGAATTGTGGGAGAAGCTGCTTCTGATTGTGGGAGAATTGGGCTGGACTGACTACAACTTTTAGGTTTTGGACCGGGCTGACGAGAATCAGCAAGAATTAGGGAGAATCAGGTTTCAACCGGATTCTGATTCTATGTAGAGGGCATCTTCTGATTGTGATATAGGCTATATATAATCCTCCCGTTCGGCAAACAATTCATTTTTTTAAGTTTCTGCTTAAACAAACGGGGCCTAAGCATCGTGAGCCAATTGATCGTGATGGTTTGTATACCTTCCACCACCACCAGTCGAGAGCTTTATTGATTATTAGAAATAAGGATACAATCCGCTCGAGCCAAAGCAATCATAAATTGAGGACACATAGACCGTCGCTCAATTCGATCATTTCGCACCAAGAAATCATAAATTAAGGGCACATAGACCATCGCTGAAACATCTAGACCCAATAATTTTGTTTGGTTTTGGTAATTAATGATAATCAATGTTAATAGACTAATAATTCGCTTTGAGTGTGCAAAAGGTGGTTGGTCCTCGTTGATGAAAATGGAAAAGTGAAAATCATGAATCACAAATGAAGTCAAGCTCAATATCAAGGTATAAAAGAATTGAGGACCTTTTATAGCCTTTTGCCAATCTCGATGGTTGGAGAAAGATCGGGTAGCTAGATTGGATGATGTACTATTAAGAGGGACTCTTGATTAGTAGCTTGAGAATAAGTAGATTTAATGGCTCAAATAATGCATTAGCTCATACTCATGCATTGCACTAAAATTGTTTTAAAAGTCTTTGCCTTTCTGTCAAAGTGGCACTGCCAGCCTCTAGGAGTGGTACTGCCAGATATGCGATAGTACTGCCCAATAGATAGTGGTAGTTATTTAACAGAAGGCAGATTTTTATGAATCGTGCAAGGTTGGCACTACCGGCCGCTAGGAGCGGTACTACCGGTCGAACGGTAGTACCTCCCCTAATATGACGGTAGTTATCTAACAGAGAACCTAATTTATTTGCCTACCTTGCAGTCGGCACTACCGGGCTCAAGGAGCGATACTGCCGAAGGTGCGGCAGTACCGCTCATTGAATTGCGGTAGCCATTTAACAGAATGCTCGCATTTGTGTTTGGCTTCAGAGCGGGACTACCAGAGTCAAGGAGCGGTACTACCGATCGAGCGGCAGTACCGCCCCATTGACGTCGGTAGCTATTTTCTAGAATAAGTGTTCCTAAGCACTATGCAAAATATTCAAATTACGGCACTACCGGCCCAAGTAAGTGGTAGTGTCGAACCTTGAGTGCAAGTGGGCAACAATCAGTACCTAGTGCATTAAATGCACGAGGTCGATCATTGGAGCTCAGGCCGGCACTACTAGGCTTCAGAGGCCGGTAGTGCTGGATTCGGCTGAAAGTTGGGGATTTCATCCCCAACGACTATTTTTGTGGGTGGGGGCTATAAATAGCCTCACATAGGGGTGAAAATCGAGTCAAGTCCTCGTTTTTTTGAGCTTTTCTGAAATTGATATAGTTTGATTTAATATAATTTTATTTATAATTTGAAAGTATTTTTAGAATCGAGATAACGAGCCAAGTCGAGCCGAACCAAAGCAAAAAACAATTTTATTTGAAATTGACTCATTCAATGTTTAATCAATAAACGAGTGTAATTGGAACAATTTTGAACCGAGCCAACGAGCCCCATAAATGAGCTTTTTTTCCAGCGCTACCCCCACACATGCATCAAGGGTTAGTTTAGAAACTCTACTGAACATCTTTTCAGCCCTGCACTCTCATTAGTCTAGAGCATTCAATTCACAATTCCTGAGTAGTTGAGAGAATTCAACTGCATTGCATTGATTTGTCATTAAAGCACTTGAATTCCTTCGAGCAAGCATCAAGGTCTATTCTATTAGAGGTTGCCGCCTCCTAGATGGCTTGGAGGCTTGAGAATCGGTCATATCCTGAAAGAAGGTTGTGAGGAGGCCCGGTGATTTGTGAAAGCCAGAGCTCGCCTACCCGGAATGGGGAAGAGCTACCTCTAGTGATCGAGGGAGGCTCAATTGTGCAAGGAGCAAGCTTGATTTGTTCAAGCTTCCTTAACATGGATTAGGGGAGATCGTCAAGTCTTCGAGACCATGGGATAAATATTTATGTTCATCTCTTTGTGGTTTGCTTTCTTGTATACAATTGTGAAAATTACATTTCTAGAGTACTTAGCTTTTGTTCATATTGCTGGAATCAGGGCTCACAATTTTGACGAAAATCATTTTCGCGATTTTCACCCATATCGCCTCGGTCCGGGATCAAATACCGGTCGATAAACCGGTCAAATTCAAAAAAATTCAAAAATTTGAAGAAAAAAAAATTACGTGTCACAAACCGGTCGAAAATCGGTAGAAATCACTCGATTTTAGTTAAAAATCGACGAAAACCGCTCAAAAAAATCAACCACAAAAAAGTTCAAGAAGTTTGTCGATTTTCCACGATAATCGGTCGATTTTCCATGATTTTTGATTTTTTTCAAAAAAAAATTGAATTTTGAGTTTATGCGATTTTTAGCAATTTTCGCTCGAAAATCGATGATTTTCGGTGCCGACGCAGTAGCAAAATTCGTGTGCTGGACGGTAAGGTGAACCCTGGCTGGAATTATGTAATTTGCTTAGAATTAGCTTTGTCGGTGCACTTAGTGAAATCTAGAAAATTTAGGCCTTAATTGTTTAAGTTGTCATTCTAGTTTACTTGTCCACTTATTATAATTAGAGCCAAAGAATTTTTAAAAACCTCTATTCCCCCCTCTAGTCGATTATCCTTGATCCTACAGTCGCTTAATTTGATCATTCTGCATACAAACAGCTTTAGCACAACAATGCGTAGCCCCATTAACATATCTCCTAACAAACATCAAGGAAACCTCTCGTGTTCGTACTTCTGTAGCCAAAGGATGACTGATTTTTGTATCTGCCGGTCTTTGGATTGCAAATTTGATATTGAAGCACTACAAATACTATACCTTAGGTCATGTTCACTTGTTGAAAAAGTGAAAATATAAATAAATAACAATATAATGTGTGTCAATAATGATAGAACTATGGACGGCTAACAACTTTTTCTTTCCTTCTGTTTAAAGTTTCATCTTCATTTATCTTTTCTTTCTTCTACAAGCAAATTATGTTAGCATCCAAACTTATATTTCTTCTACCCGGGAAGATTCAACATATATTAAAAAATAGTGGGGTTTTTTTATCGCAATCAAAACAGTTCCCTCTGTTTGGTCCCTTATGTTCTTTCTTTGTGTATGGTTTCGCCTCTGTTTCTAACAAACTTTGAAGCATGAGAACACCTTAATTATGCATTACTAATTGAGTAGCAACCAATGATAGTATAGAAACAACAATGTATGTCAAATTTTCTACATGCACAATCTCAAAATTATTTCCTATTTGGAGGGACTATCGTCCACAAAACTATAGGGATAACCAACGGAGATAATCATCAATTAGATATAAAAATTGGCCATGTCGCTTCATGTCAATATATAGACACCTCTGCTAATCATGAATAACTTGTTCTATAACCTCTTGGTTAGGGAAATCCAGGTTGAAATCTCAATACTCACAACAAAGAGACCTACACATACGTTACACACTACTTTACACGTTACACACTACCTAGCGCTTTATTAATTATTCGCTTCCAATCGGTCGAGTTGCTCATGTTAAAGTCAAGACTATCCAGTTTCCAAGTGGCCTAGCCACTCATGTTAAAGCTAGGAATGTTATGATTCCGGGTGGCCGAGCCACCCATGTTGATTCAACCCATTGTACTAAGTCATGTCTTATCGTGAGAGATCAACACTTATACACAAAGAGAGGGATAACTTAACTCTTCACAACCATACAACAAACAAGATACAACACAAGACTCAAACTCTTTTTAATTAGTGTCTACCTATCTCTACCTCTCTTCTATACTTATGATATCCTAGCCATGGCATGGTGGCCTATGGTGCTTATGGTAACTCTACTCATAACACACTTTATGACGCGCACACACACCGGGGTGGGGGTAGGAGGCCTCCCTATTTATAGGATTACATGGCCATTGGATTGTTGCCATGTGCCACAATCTGAATTCTTTAATACAAATATATTGATAACTAGAGTATTCACCTGTAAATATCTAGCTCTAGATATTTCCATACTTTACTATGAAGTATGGCAAAATAATTTGTCCTAGAGTATTCCTAGGAAATATCTCTAACTCATGATCTTTGAGAATTCTCTAGAACCTTAAGAAGTATGCATTTGCATATTTTCAACACCCCCCTCAATCATACTTTTCTTCAACATCACTAGGTAAACCACGTGCTTCTTCTTGCATTTGATGCTCTCTTTGAATCTTTTGTGCCTTGCCATCCCTACCTTTCTTCTTCTCATGATTCCATGCACACTAGACCTTCCATGCAACCTACTCTTGCTTTCTAACTTTCTTTTCTTCTTCGCTCTTCTCCACACTTGTCCCCTAATTGTTTCTTTGTATGATGTTAAAATGACTTGAGCAAGTGCAGCACAAGCATACCTAGAATCCGATAGCCTTTTACTTGCTACTTCTATGCTTTTCTTGTCAACTACCAACTAACTAGGACCATGTTCCTTGAGAACATAACTTAATCATCATCATGCTTACTTTCATTAACATGTTCATTCTCTTACTGTAGCTTCTCATCTTAATATGTAGGCTCTATTTCCTCATACCTGGTATCTTCCTTGTTAACATCGTCAATGTGTATCAAAATACTGGAAAATCACCGAGAAGATCTTGATTTCTTACTTTCACGGAGAAGCCACCTCCCGCATCTCATTCTTCTTCCTTGTCTTCTTCTTCTCCAGTCAAGCCACAAGTGAACAAATGCTCACTCTCTCCCAAATCTTGTACGAATTAGATGCCATCTTCCATTGACATTGCAACTTGAGCATACCACTCTTCTTCACTAACTCAATATTTCATGATGACATCTCTTGCAATAGCCATATTTCCTTTCTAAGAGCTTTGTAGTCGTCATCCATTGAGATTGTAACTTGAGCATCCCACTCTTCTTCACTAACCTAATCCTTCAGGATGACATCAGTTGCAGTAGCCATATTTTCTTTCTAAGCACTCCCTTGAACCTCACCTCGCTTCTTTGTTTCTCAAATCAACTCATGCTAATCTTCTCTTCCATGTTGAGTTCCTTATGAATAGCTAGCTACTCTCCTTTAGTCAATATATTTAATAACTTGTCAACTTTTCCTTCACCTATTCATGGCCTCTAAGTGGACCTTTCTTCTTGATAAAGAGCACCTCCTTTTTATCCTCTTCTTATCTCCTAGAACTCTACCAATGATGGATGCAACATCCATCCTCTCACTACAACCATAAACCCGTTGCACTTGGGCCTTAGGCCATGATAATGATCCTCTTCATCCTTGTCTAACGATATTCTCCTCATGATTAAACTAAGATGTCATATGAACAATGTTCGTCACCTTTATAAAATATTGACTAATAAAAGTGACTTGGGAGATACTTGCAAGCTTATTTCTAGAAGTTGGAGTCATGTCTTATTCTTCTTTGAGAACATCTTTGCCACTGCTTCTTAAATGTGTTCCACTAGGACATACACAAACATAGCCTTGCTAGTCGTACACTACTTCCTCAAGGCTTGATGCCCACAATGACCTTTCATGTTTTGACCATATTGAGCCTCTTCATTCCGCTGCTTGCGCTCATGACATTTGCTTCTTAACTGACGTTGTCAACTTTGCTTGGTACCAAACCGGTGATATTCACATTCCCGACTGTGATATTCAGCAAAATCCGCCTTTAGAATCTCTCGATGCCACACCAAGTCCGAGCAATGTAAGTAGCCTGCATCAACAAATGTAAAGTATCAACACTGTAGGACCGAAAAGGCGATAGACGGTGGTGAATAGAAGCCAAATAAAATTTCCCCCCTAAAATTCAAACCACTAAAATAACAGATCAAATGAACTATACAATTCAAACAGGTAGTCGGATGAACAGTACTCCGACTAGTAGAGATCGGATGAACAGTACCCCCGACCAGTAGAGGTCAGATGAACAGTAAACAATAAACTGGTCAAAAAAATTATCTCTGTCCGGATGAACAATGTCAAGTGAACAGTACTCTAAACTAGTCGAGAGCACTATTCGGATGAACAATGTTTAGGTAAATAGTAAATTAGTACGATCTCAAAATAAAGAATCAATGTAACTTTTGATCGGCTGATCCAACACCAGTGAAACTTTGAGTGCACTTTCCTATGGATGTTAGTAACCTATTCCAACCTTCAATCGCAAGGATTGATGTTAAAGTTCTTACTTTTCCAGTGTAGTGAAGGTTGCACCAAAATTGGGTCAAATACAAAAATTTCACCCTGAGCTTGCTCTGGGGTTTTGATAATCAAGATGATTTTGAATGACCTCCCACAAATCACAGAAAGTAAGAACACAAGAGAACAACCCTTCAAATAAAAAAGGACACAATCTATAAGGATCTTTCTTTTTTCAAGCACAAAGATCGATTTCTTGCAAAAACTGAGAAGAAGAGGTTGCAGATTGCCTAGATGATTAGGACATTATCTATAGAAGATTCATCAAGTAATCTTTCATCCTTGGCACAAGATCCAAAAGCACTTAGAAGGAGAGGAGGCAAATCCAAAGTGTAATAGCAAAATTGTAAGAAGTAAAAGAAATTTTAGAATATAGAAGAAATTTAATTTTGCATTGCTTTGATAGGAAGGTTTACAAAGCCACAATACCAAGTGGGCAAAGCTCACATGAGCACAAGAAAAACCAAAAATCCTCACTAAAGCCTTAGGGGTGAGGCATCCCTCCACCCCTCTTCTTATAGCACACTAGGAGCAACCTCTATCCTTAGATGACCACTTGGCCCTCAAGAAACCTCATCAAGGGATGAGATTGACTCCCTTACTCATACATGGGCTGACCCTCAACCCAACAACATAACGAGTTTTATCCACACACACACACACACACACACACACACACTCACTTAACCACTACTCCACCCACAAACCCTTGATCGAACGATCTTCCTTCACTTGAGTAAGACTTAAGTTAGCATCTCATCTATCCACTTGTCCTCTCAGCTTGCAGCCACTCGTAGCATCAGTCATCATTCGGCGACACCTTGACCATCTGAACCTCAGCTCTCCCAGTCTAGTCCCAGTCTCCACCTCACCATCACCTAGCTCCGAAGTCCTGCAACCATCACAGACAAGGGAAATACACACTACTACAAAAAGGCTTATATTAGATCCTTCATCACTGACCATTCTAGCCCTTGGGCCACCTAACCCTAAGGCGTCGCCACCAGATCCATAGAGGAGGAGTTGCGGTCATGGAGGAGGAGCTACGCGCCCTGCTCTGCAAACTTGACGTGCTCAAGCATTGCCCTGACCCTGCCTCCATCGATTGGGTAGCCCACCCACTCCACTTCTTCTTGACCTTTCCCCTTCTGTTACTATCTGGTCATCTTGTTCTTCTGGCTGCTAGATGTGATATTGCATTTTTGGGGGGCAATCAAGGTTAGGTTGGAATAAATCATACATATTCCTCTCACATAATCTAAATCTGGCACTTATTCATATACAATCTATGTGCTACTGTTAGGTTGGAATGACCAAAACAGATGCATCTGTACAGACACTTTCTGGAATAAATCCTGACGTTGTGTTGGAGGTGAGAACTATACCCAGTCTCAGTCTTTTATGTGTATTTCCTTCCCCCAGAAAATCAATTATTTCATCCGATTTAGTAATTAAGTTTTGGTAGAAGAGACAAAATCCGATTCAGGTGTGCTTGTCTACTTTATTGTGTGTAAGGCCTAGACTTGCACAATGCTAATTGTTGAATTTACAGAGTTAAGACTCATGCAACAAAGCATACTTTTCTTAGTATTGAAAAATTTCATGTATAAAGCAAGAAAAGAAATTGCTGAGTTGCTATAATCTTCTATTTTATTGATGACCTTCCAGTACTTCTCCTCTAGGACCACCTCCACTCCTAAATTTCTTATCTCAGGCCAGTTCTTAATATTTTTCTTATAACTGATATTATATTTTTATAAAAGTATCATCTGCTGTCGATCTTGTATCTTAATTACTGATCATATGAATCATTTGATAGCATTATACAATTATCATTAGTTTTGTTCTTGTCTTGTCTTAAACCATCAGTATGACATTATTGTTCATTTATTCTCTTGTATTGACTCTTTAGATTGCTCAATGGGCAAACGATTCCCTATGTGATCTCTCTAGCATTTGGAATGGAAGATCCGAGGGTATGGAGCCTTGCACTTCAAATATAAACTACTGCTGCTTCAGAATTTAGAACACAAGGTTTCTGGATATCTTTTTTGTCTGATCTGGAATCTAAATATCTTTGTTTTCTGATGGCATTTGTGATTTTTTAACAGAATAGTAGAGAGGATTAATGAGAGAGTGAGAATTGCAGGATCTAATTCCCAATGGCACCAAAGTAAGTTCTTACTGATTAGTTAGTGATTCACTTGTTGGCTGATCAACAGTCATTCTAAAAAGCATTAAGTATATTGATCACTTAATCTTCTGCAATTGGTGACTTACTTCAGCTACAAATCAAGGTATTTGTAATGAGATTTTCTGCAATAGTGTCAGTGTGTTTCAACTTACTTCTCGTTGTTAGATTGTTAATTATGGTAACTTATGTCTAACCTTTTAGGATTTGAAAATATGTATTAGATTCAACCTAATAGAATTAGGATTCCTAAGGCTAGCCAATTAAATGAAAAATCTTCAAAAATATAAACAATCATCAAAGATGGTTCTAGGATGTCATCAGAGACACTTCTAGCCTATAAGTGTCTCTAATGAGCATCACCCTCATCAGAAACGGTTTTAGCCTAGAATTGTCTCTGATGTTAATTTCACAAACGATTCAAAAACCGTCTATGATGTATCATTCTCATCACTGACACATGTTTAGAGACGGTTCACAAAACCTTCTATGATGAGGTTTTTGAACCATCTGTGATGAGCTTTTGTGTAGTAGTGACATCACATAGTATTGCTCAAAATGATATGCAAACAATAATCAGCTAACCAAGTTAGTCCCTAACCACTTAAGTCTCCAACCACTGAAAGCTACCACTAATCAAGATAACTAACATGTATACACAAAAGTAAGATAACTTAACTATTCACTACTATACAATAAACTTATTACAACACAAGATTAAGGGCCTGTTTGTTTTAGCTAGAGATTGTAGAAAGCAGTTTTTAAAATTTGGATTGTTTAAAAGCTGAAGGTTGAAAAGCTGATGGCTGTTTGGCAATCCAGATTATAGTGGGGGTAGGTTTGGGAGTGAACAAAACAGGGGGCTTGAGCGTGAACAGTGAGGGGCAATGGTGGGTAAGTTCGACTGAAGTTGGATGGGTATTGTGGTCTTTTACAAAAAAAAAAAGCTAGAAAAAGCTCCCCCAGAGTGGATTGTGGGATTGTTACAATCTGGCCTCCAGATTGTTACAATCTATATTGAAAGTTTCTTGTTTGTTGATCTTCCAGATTTTAAAAACGGTTTTCTATGATCCCCAACGGAAACAAAAAGGCCCTGAGAAGAAGTAAGTGGCTTATGGTGTGTTACCAATATCTATACACAAAAGTGGGATAACTCAACTATTCACTACTACAAAATAAGCTTGTTATTATTGTATTGTTGTCATGTGACATAATCGAAATCCTTTTTTATAGGAAATATCTCAACTCATGCCTTTCGATAATTCTCGTTATTTACAGGAAATATCCTTACACTGTGGCGCGATCTGGTGGAAGTCCCCACGCATCTGCAGTAGCGAGTGGGGGTGGGCAAGCAGTGGGTACGGGGACGCCGCCAGGCCGCGCGGCGTGAGACGCCGGAGGACGTCGTCGGGTGGCGCCGCGGTTCCAGCACCATCTCCTATTCTCCTTTCCTCTCCGCGATCGCAATGGCAGCAGCCCAGCCTGGACAGAGTTGCTGCGCTGCGATTGTTGTTGGCGATTGTGGGTTACTACTCGAGAACTTTGGAGCTGATTGCAAGCGGTTCTAACTTTGGATTTCCCCCTGAATTTCTGTAGGATTCCATCACCTGAACCTTACCAATTTTTCAGAATTTTGTCGCATTTTCTTAAGAACAAAAGCAATGCCTGTCAGTTATTAGTTGATTAAGCTCCTTAATTCTGATTCATGTCTTTGAATTGGGCAGCATGTCTGATTTGCATGGCAAGCAGCCACAAATCAAAATTTAATTACCTGACGCGGACGATTGGTGAGGTGGTAGAGTTACGCAAAGTCGGACACTAGCTTGTGTCTGCGTTCGATGATGCACCACCTCCTTTTACTCTATATATATATGAAATCAAATTCTTCCGCGGCTCAAAAAAAATAAAGTTTTCACAAATCACCGAGCAGCTTAGTGCAGCACATCCTCATGCAATCTAATAGAAACTTCTTTTTTCCGAGAAACGAACCCGCTCATTTGATCCGACAAATCGATGGCACATGACACGGTGCTAGCATTTCAATAATAATACTCTGTAAAGCAGAGCCCAATCATCGTTCTTATTCTTCTTCTCGGTGAAAACCATTGGCACGAGGGGTATCGTTGACGGCTACTACCTTAGCACCAAAGAAGAGTTCGATCCAATATTTTATTTCTGTCTTAGTGAATCCCGATTCGACATTAAAAGTGAAATGAAAGCACGCTTGTGGACGGACCTACCCATACAATCACGACTGTTGAACGATGCCACGCTCCAACAGTCGAGACCGAGTCCTCCGGCCTCCTCGCCAAGGTCACCACGCCACCCGCGTCGTGCGCTGTAACGTCGCCGCTCTAGTAGGATCTATCGCGTGCTTGTAACAGCCATGGCCGTTGGCCTCTGTATCTGTATTTATGGCATATGCCCTGATCAATACAACTTGTCGTTGATCATTCCTCTTTCATGGTATCAGTGACCGGGTCTTCCTTCTCATCACACCACTCTTAGCTCTCGCTGCCACCTCGCCATGGACGGTTCCTCGCTCCACTCCTCCTCGTCGGACTCCGAGACCATCGTCGAACCCGACCAGCCCACCCCCGCCTCCGTCCTCCAGACGGTGAACATCCGCGCTCATGTTCCGTCACCCTCGGCGTCGGCAGCGCCAACTACGAACCTTGGCGTTGCTTCTTCGGCGAGGTGCTGGGCAAAGTCGGGCTCACTCGCCACGTTCGCTGCCGCGGCCCCGGACAAGCGTGACGCCGAGGTGGCGCATGGTCGACCACCGCATCGTCGGTTGGATCTACGCCATGCCTCCAAATCGGTGTTCAACATCATCCACCGGCCCAGCGATCCGCGTTCTCCCTGCGGGGTGGCGTCGAGGGCCTCTTCGCGACAACGAGCTCCAACGCGCCCGTCTACCTCGAGGCGGAATTTGTGACCTCCATCAAGGCGACATGTCTCGCACTGCGGCCGAAACACCTCGGCGACCAACCCGAGCGACATCGCCACCCCGTCTACGAACTCAGCCCGGTCCTCAACCTTACCGCGGCCTCAACCCCCGCTTCGCCACGTCAAGCGGTCATCACCGCCAAGTTCCCACCCACACGTTCATGAGTGCGCGCTCCTTCCTGCTCGAGGAGTTGGCGGGGCCCGATGCCAAGGTCGACGCCGGCTGGCCACTGGCGCCGAGGCACGACTCCACCAACACACTCAACGCTCCCTCACGAAAGATCTGAGACCTCCTCCGGCCTCTGGTGGCCCCAAGAACAAACACCCAGGACCAAGAAGCGCGGCCGTGGTTGGCCCGTCGCTCAGACAACCGGTGTGGCGGCGCCCTCAAACCACCCTCCCAACCATGAGGTCGGTTATAATCCTTGACCCGGCTGGTCCAAGCACTGGCCCCATGCCATTCGTGGCCCCGATGCGGCATTCTCGGTCCACGGCCGCCCGTTCAACCCGCGGCGAGCCATGGCAGCGGCCGGCTTTCCTCCCATAACGTCTGGGACAACTCGCCCTCTGGCCTAACGATCCTTGGCGTCGCCATTACCGCTCCTCTCGAGAGTGGTACCTCGACACCGGCGCCACCACTCACATGTCCGCCTCCTGCAGTATACTCGGCTCCTCATCTTCAACCCTACTCGGTATCACGGTTGGCAGCGGCATGCTTCACCACCGTGCCTCATCCTCTCCCACTCCTAACGCTCCATTGCTCCTTAACAACGTTCTTATCGCCTCCTTTGGTTAAGAATCTTCTTTCCGTTGACGTTTAACTCGTGATAATAACGTCTCTGTTGAATTTGACCCTCATGGTTTTCTATCAAGGATCTGCCAACTCAAGTGGAGATTCTCCGATGTAACATGCCGGCGATCTCTACCCTCTCGAGCCACCACAAAGACACCACGGCCTCGCTTCTCGGCCGCCTACCATCTCCCTGTGGCATGACCGACTTGGGCATCCAGCGGTCCATCCTTTCCCAAATTCTCGAATTTTCTTTTACTTGTATTACTACGACCGATCATTCTTGCCATGCACATGCCGTCTTGGCAAGCACACGTGCCATTTTCACATTCCGATTCTCATAGCTTTTTCCCTTTCAATTACTGCATTCGATGTATGGGCGTCGCTGTTCTAAGTCAAGCGGTTACAAATATTATGTTGTCTTCCTTGATGATTACGCATTTTATTTGGACCTTCCCGCTCAAACCAATCGTCCTACCCACCATCCGTGCGTTCTTCAATTACGTCTACACACAGTTTCGCCTTCCGATTCTTGCTATGCAGACTGATAATGGCAAGGAGTTTGACTCCTCTGCTCTCCGGTCCTTCTTCTCCAACCACGGCACCCGCTCAGCCTATCACCTCTATATCGTCGCGTGAGCAGCAAGGCGAGCGTGTGCCGCACAATTAACAACCGTGTCCGCACCCTTTTACTTCCATGCGGCTCCGGCGTTACGGCGAGGCGCTCGCCACCGCGACATACCTCATCAACGGCGTCCCTCGCTGCCACCGGCACCACCACGCCGCATGAACTTCTCCTCGGCGTCCCACCACGTTACGACGACCTCCGGGTGTTTGGTTGCCGCTGCTACCCAAACACCACCGCCACCTCCGCTCACAAGTTGAGTGCTCGCTCGACGGCATGCGTGTTCATCGGCTACCCGAGCGGACCGCCGTGGCTATCGGCTGCTACGACCTCTCTTGGCGCGTCATCACCTCTACCGCCACGTCGTCGCTTCGACGAGCACCTCGTTCCCCTTCGAGACCACACCAACTGTGCGCGACTGAGTCGCTGAGCGCCACCGGGCGCTCTCCACGGCCTGCGGTGGTGCCTCCACCGCATCGTCCTCCGCCTCCTCTTAGGACCTTTGATCTACCGCCTCACGAAGCATGCTCGCTCGCCGATTGCTCCACCACAACCACACCGC
Source organism: Rhipidocladum racemiflorum (assembly GCA_036346355.1). Taxonomy (NCBI): domain Eukaryota; kingdom Viridiplantae; phylum Streptophyta; class Magnoliopsida; order Poales; family Poaceae; genus Rhipidocladum; species Rhipidocladum racemiflorum. The sequence continues at coordinate 33,677,731 of CM070580.1, read as the reverse complement.
TTTGTGTCTATCGCGTCTGACGCATCACCGAATCGCGTGCGCGACTACGGCCAGCGCCCACGGCGCATCACCGTCCCGCCAGCGCCGACGTATTGCCCTCTGCACCCTCGCGCCAGGTGCATCGACATTCCATGACCACGGCGCTCCAAAGCGGCGTCGCCGCCCTCACCCCACGCTGACTATGCTATGGTCACATAGCCTTGATGTCGCTTTGGGCGGCTCCGTTAGCCAAGCTCTTCGCGACAACAATTGGTACAGCCGCGATGCAACATGAGTTTCGTGCCCTGCGAGAAACAAGACACAGACTTTGGTCCTCGACCTCTGGCGCTGAGTCATTCTTGGAAAGTGGGTGTTGAGACACAAATTCGCTCGATGGATCACTTTGGAGGCGATACAAGTAGCGATGGGTTGTGCGCGGAGTTCAACCAGCATGCGCATCGACTTGATGAGGCGTTCTCTCCGTCGTCAAACTCCGCCCGCGATCGGGGCGGTTCTCACCTCATCTCCACGCATGGTTGGCCCGCTCACCGGCTCAGCGTCTCAAGCGTTCCTCACGGCAACCTGAGTGGCGGGTGTCTTGCCGCCGGCCAGCCGGCCGATCCTCGGCAACGATGCCGTGCTCTCGGTGCTCACGGGCCGTCAAGCGCCCGCTGGCGTCTGGTTTGAGCACTTCACCAAGCATGTCATGGCGCTCGGCTTCACTCATCCAAAGCGGAACCACGTCACTCTTACGTCCTTCAGCGGCTCAAACAACGCCTTCCTCCTCCTCTATGTGGGCGACATGATCCTCTCCGCCTCGCCTGCGGCCCTCCTACAACGCCTCGTCATGCACCTCGGCAAGCTTTTGCAAGTAAAGGACATGGGGCCTCTACGGCATTCTCGGTGCGAGGTTCATCGCGACCCTCATGGCTTCTTCCTCAACCAAGCAAAGTATGCCTCCCGAGCTCCTCGATCGCTATGGGATGACCAACCGCAAGATCGCCTCCACGCCCGCGAGCACCAAGTCCAAACCATCCAGATCGATGGCCGCTACTCTCCGATCCATCCACCTCTGCGCAGCTCGGCGGCGCGCTTGATCTCACCCTCGCGCTCTCGACATCGCCTTACGCCGTGCGGCAAGTATGTCTCCACATGCTTGCTCAGCGGCGTTCACTGCAGACAATGCTTAAGCGCATTCTACGGTATGTCAAGGGGACTCTCTGACTCGGCATTCGACTCGCTCCCGTCAAAACGGCGTCGATCACCGCCTACTCCGAAAGCGCCGGTAGGCGGATGTCCGACACGCTGTGGCGTTCTACGTCCGGAGTTGCGTCTTCTCAGGTGAGTCTCTTGTCTCTTGGTCCTCCAAGCGACAAACAACGATGTCTCGATCAAGCGCCGGCGGAGTACCGCGCCATCGCTAATCTTGTCGCCCAGTGCTCCTGGCTCCGTCATCTCCTCGGTGAGCTCCACGTCATTCCCAAGGCCACGCAGTGGCGTGCGATAACATCTCTGCGGTGTACATGTCACATAACCCGATCCACCATCGGCGAGCGAAGCACATCGAGCTGGATATCCACTTCGTCAGGAAAAAGTTGCTCTTGGTCAACTACGCGTTCTTCACGTACCCGGGTGGAAGACAACTTCGTAAGCGTCTTCACCAAAGTACGCCATAAATCCTTTGTTCCTCGACTTCCGGGACAATCTCACCGTCGACAAGCCCCTATCGAGATTGAGGGGGGGTGTTGAACGATGCCACGCTCCAACAGTCGAGACCGAGTCCTCCGGCCTCCTCGCCACGGTCACCACGCCACCCGCGTCGTGCGCTGTAACGTCGCCGCTCTAGTAGGATCTATCGCGTGCTTGTAACAGCCATGGCCGTTGGCCTCTGTATCTGTATTTATGGCATATGCCCTGATCAATACAACTTGTCGTTGATCATTCCTCTTTCAACGACAAGATCCGCAGAATCGACGGTCACTTGAGCGTAAGATTTTTTGGCCATTAGAAGATCGCCAAGGGCGGCCTTTCTTCTACAAGCCTGTGTTCAACGACACATCAAAAAACCATTTTTTGTTGTTGTTTGTTTGGATCTATACGCGTGGAGCCATTGGTGATTCGTTGGGTACGTTCAGTGTCGTCATCCTGCAAGCCGACATAGCAGACACTAAACAATCGCGATTAGTTGATAAGGTTACGCGATCCCTCATCACCATTCTGTGGTCTGATTCATGCCGCCACAGACGGGGCTTGCTGGCCCCTCTCTCCGAGACTTCAACCATCTCATCGAGTCGCTGGTAAGCTTGTGATGTCCAAAGAAAAAATGCCGTCCTGCAATTATATATGTCGCATGGTCTTGGTTCTAGCAATTTGTGGCATGATTTTGGCAGCAGTGTGATGTGGCCGGCAATGATCGACTGATTAAGAGGTTTGGATCCGCATCGGGTGAATCTGTTCGTAAAGGATTCTTGCCTTTTTTTTATTAAAAACACATGACCCTTAAAAGAATGACAGATTTTAGATGGGATTTGTGTAAGGATTAGACTAATTCCTACGAAATTCATGTGAAACTCTTATGGTTTTTTCGTGGAAAAATTGAGGATTTGCCATATCGAAATTGGTATAATTGATGATTTGTCACGCTAGGATCCAAATGTCATTGTGTTGAGCATAGCTTGGTTTGTATTTGTAATAGGAGAGAAACTGAGAAACCAAAGTGATTTTAGTACGAATCAGCCGACAAGTTGTGTGAGGAAAATGATATATTTTTTTGGTTGCCCACTTCATGCCTTCTCTGTGTGTGACTGTGTGACTGTGCATGTGTAAGCGTGGGCCCACTAGTTGAGCAACCTGCTACAGAAGAAAATCACATACACCAGGTGCATAGACATTGAGTCAGACTTGTTCGGCTCCAGGGTCGGGCTTGGGCTGGAAAAGTCCAACCTTGAAAGACCATGGTCAAGCCTGGCTTAACCCAAAGGCCCAAACAGAAAATGAAAATTTCATTTTCCAAATTATTTTGTCGGGCTCGTGTTGGATCTACAGACCAAAAACTAGGGCTCGAACCTAGAAAAATCGAGCCAAGTTAGATTGACCAACGCAAACTACCCATGGACAAACCTATTTAAACCGCCTTGAGATCCTCTAACGTTGAGTTCTCTGACGTTGGGTCACTGAAGTGTGGGACCACGCGCTGGAAGGGCCCACACATCAATGACTCACGTCAGAGGAACCGGATCCATGTAAACCACCGTGTCTCACACTAACCAAAGTATGACTTGCCTGCCCTACAAACAGCAATAGAATCATATGGCACCACCCCTAGAATGCGGACATGTGGCAGCCATGAATCCTCAAGCGTCCCACCCCCATTCTTCCATATTGTTCTTCCTATGCTGCCCCTCACATGATCCATCTCATTACTCGTTAGGGTAAAACCAATCGACTTCAATGTGTCTTAGCGGCTAAGTCGACAATCAAAGGGCCACATAAACGCGGTTCAGAGGTGAAATCAACGAGGGGCTCTATCGGGCTGGAGACTACCCTCCACGCCAACGCTAATACCCCCTCCCCAACCCCTGTTGACTGCGGGTAACCCCCCTCGCGCGACGGCTGATAGCCAGTGACTCGGTGAGGAAGAAGAAACAGAGGGTTAAAGAAAAAGCAGGCCTTTTGCCTAAGCCCATAAAGCCCAACCGCACCTAACAAGTAACATCCACATATTCAATCCAAGGACGTAACATTTTCCAACCAATTTCTCTGAATCCACAAATGAAATCTAATTGAACTAAAGAGCCGAGACTACGCATGTGATGCCCTAGAATTTGAGAGCGATCCTAGGGTTTTCTTTCTTGGTTGTTCCGGAAAGAAAGAGGGTTTTGTCGGGGAATGAAATAATTGAAGATTATGCGGCAATTTAATATTAAAAATTGGAGTTTTGGGCTAGTTTCCGCTGGGCTGAGGCAACCTGGGCCTGGCTGAATTCCTTTTCCCTCTCCTCCCCATGCCTTGGTGGGCCGGCCCACCTCCCCTTAGTGGCGCGCCTCCTTGGTCGGCCACCCTCCCCAAACCCTAAGGCGCCTCCCTTCCTCCCCCCTAGCAGCCGCACCCCCTCCTCTTCCTCCCCTGCGTGGTGGCTCAAGATCCACCGCGAAACGCGAAGGAGAAAACGAGAAGAGGATCCGTGGAGGCGAGGAGGACGAACAGATTTCCGTTACGGGGATCGTCGCGCGTTCTTAAGTGGGTTCGCATGGGGAACTCAAGGTAAAATTCCCAATATTTTACCCCTGTTCTACCTAGGGATTAGGAGTGTATTAGATCTGGTGGTGAGTGGTTTGGATGGATCTTGATGGGGGAGAAGGGTAGATGTTCACGTGGTGCTGTTTTTGGAAGGGAAGATTGTGCAGTGCGGATTGTTCCGCATTTTACGTGGCATATATGATTTTTCCTGCAAAAACCTACAACTAGAAAGTTGTAGATAACGTCGATACCTAGCTTCTGTAATTTTTTCAGAATTTTTGGGGCGTCGGTCTGAGAGTTATCGCTGTTGGAAGATGACAAACAGAATCTGGAAACAGATTTCGTCCACTGTGTTGGACGGTTGTTTAGGCATATTTAACAGCAGAATTGAAATTTTTGACCTTCATGAAAGTTGTAGATCTCGTCAATATCTAGCTACTGTAATTTTTCTGTATTTTTATGAACAGTAGAAAAAAAGATACGAAATTGAGAAGAGAGGGTGCTGCTGTTCCATCCGGACAGATCGGGGTTTTTGGCGTTTAAATGGGATCGGGGAGTAGGAAGCGTGTGTTTGAATTGTGTGACGAATTGTGATGTCGCTATGTACTGAAATAATGTTTGTTCAGGTGGTGCCACTGCTGGGCGTAACTAGGTTCTTCGCCCACGTCGGTAAAGGCAAGTGGAAGCAGTTGTATTGTTAATCTATACATTGTTGTTTGATTCGCCTTCACTATAAACTCCAATTACAGCAATCATACATGGTTTAATCACTTGCTTTGAGGATTGCAATATCTTGACTGGTTTTGTGATGTTGTGGTTTAGCTATGAATCAAGAGTAAGGTGAAGAATGATATTGTTTACCGGATGAATTGTCTAAACATTTCATCTCTATGATATTTGTTTTCTATCCATGCTATATGATGATATGAAAACGTGTGGACTCAGTGGGAGAGGTTATGAATGAATTCATGCATGAAGCATTAACTGCATAATCATGCATTGGAAGTTTGTCGACGCCAACAGGCGCGATCAGACGGCAGACAACACCGTGTGTTCCTGAGAAAGGGCACGGTGAGGAGGAACATGGCATAAGCATGTGCATCAATCATATGCATTTACTGAAGTGGTGTGGACTCTTTGATGTGGTATTGTATATGAGGAATGTGGAATGTTAGATATATGGTGGATGTGGTATTGTATATGAGGAATGTGGAATGCTAGATATATGGTGGATGTTTTATTGGTATTAGTTGTTCCGCTTGCTGAGATTACCCAATCTCACTACTTGCTGTTTTGATGTTTTCAGGTAGCGCACGTGAGTCGTAAGCATGAAGGGGGGGCTAGCAACACAATAAATTTTCTGTTGTCATCACGACTCACATGATCTAGTGTTTTAAATAATTCATTAGTTGGATGCAATTTTATTTCATTTAGACCTATTGTTGTTCCCTTTAAACTTGTTCTCCTTTATGGTTGTCCCTTTAGAGATGTGTTATGTTTATGGTTGATTCCTGGTTGATTTAGACTTGTTGTCTCTAGTATTGATGTCGTGATATTATTCCTATTTGAATTGCTTATCATGGACCTTGTTTTTATGAATTGCTTCCGTATTATCCTATTTTAGGGGAAATGCTGTCGAATTTTTCTTGTACAACAGTCTAGATTTATGGGGTGTTACAACGCACCTGGCGGGCAGCGACGCAGCTTGATGAGGGGAATGAGGCTGCCGAGGGGAGGAGGGCTTGGGGCGTCACCAAGCCACCGAGGGGAGGGGGCCTGACCGCCTAGGGTGCGCCATGGAGGGCTAGAGGCTGGAGGAGCCGGTGACGCCAGTCGCCACCATGAGCTGAGGAGGAAGTCGAGAATTGGGTCTCTAGGGGAGGAAGACGGGAGGGAGGAGGATGCGACAGACGGAAGGAGGACTGAGGTCCGAGGAGCTAACGGAGTAACTAACCGAGGGAGAACTATGTTGTTGAGTGCCGACGCCTGATCGAGAGGGACTATTGTAGCCTACTATCTACTCCTCTATTGTGCTACCATGCTGGTGCCTAGCGACCCATGATTTGGTGTCTAATGGCTAGTGATCTGTGATCTAGTAGCCGGTGCTGTACTATGCTGCTGACAAAGGAAATTTGTTAAGTGCTCAATATTCAATAGTCAACACTCAATAGTGAAGAGTTTTGTAAGTCATTACTATTTGAGTTATATAATCGTAATATAGTTGTATTATTTGTTTGTAGATTTGCAATAATGGAGAAACGAGCTTTGCGTAATTATTTCATAAGGAACTCAACTAGTACTCCCCTATCGATGAGAGCACAACTCAACTAAAGAGGCTTCGACTAGAATCTAATGAAATTATCGCCGATCCAACATGTCGTATGCAAATAGAAGACCATGCGAATAAAATTATGGATCAAGTGAGAAGCGCATATCTATTGAATTGTCCAACTCGGCTAATTGTACATGCCTTTCCAAAGACATTGGATGGAAAAAAAATATGAAGATCCTTTCAAGAACAATGGTTTAATAGGTTTGATTGGTTGCAATATAGCATACAAAGGATGCCACATTTTGTTTCTATTTTTTGTGTTTTCAAGAAATCATCACAAACCAACACATTTGGGAATTATGTATTTACAAAAGTTGGGTTATCTCATTGGAAGATGGCTTTAGATGCTTTCAATAAACATGTTGGTGGTCCAAATAGTTTCCACAACATTGCAAAAGGGTGAGTGTGAAGATTTCAAAAAACAACAGTCAATTGTGTCTAGTAAATTGAATATTACACTAAAGAAGCAGAGATTGCATACAATATTCGTTTGACTGCATCTTTAGATTGTGCAGGATATCTCATAGCGCAAGGTAAAGCTTTTCGTGGACATGATGAATCATCTATTTTCGTTAACAAGGGAAATTTCAAAGAGTTATTGAATTGGTACAAAGATAAGGAGGATGTGAAGGGGGCATTTGATACAACTCTAGGATATGCAGTTATGATTTCTCCAGATATTCAAAACGGGGTTTTGAAATGTTGTGCACAAGAGGTCACATAAGTGATTAAGGGTGAGATTGGAGATGAAAATTTTGTAGTGCTTATTGATGAGTCTCGAGATGTATCAACAAAGGAGCAAATAACAATTATTGTGAGGTTAGTTACACATCTTTTTTTAGTCATACAATTAATGCATTGTTGTGTAGTTCTAACTTTGCAAAATTTGTGGTATACAGATTTGTCAATAACCAAGTGAAGGTCATGGAAAGGTTTCTTGCTATGAAGCATATCACTGTACATCTGCAGTATTGAATGATGCTTTGGTTGGTGTTCTTGGTTTACATGGTTTGCCTATTTCCAGGCTACGTGGTTAGAGCTATGATGGAGCTTCTAATATGATATGTCAATTTAATGGCTTGCAAAAACTTATTCGAGATGAGAATCCATCGGCTATCTATGTCCACTATTTCGCCCACCAATTATGGTTGGTGGTTGTCATTGTTGCAAGTTGTGGCAGAGATATTGCTGATTTCTTCAGCTCCATTTCCCTGATAGTGACTACTATGAGTGCCTCTTGCAAAAGATAAGAAGTTTTGATTGAAAAGCATCATGATGTATTGTTATAGAAGTTGGAAAATAGTTTGATTTTAGCTGGAACAGGGTTGCATCAGAAGGCTGGTGATAAGGGGTGGCTCGATCTTGCGATGACGAATATGATAACTCAGACAAATGAGCTATCACTTGCTTTGGAAGAGAAAGTAACAAGACATTGTTGAAACTATGGGCTTGATACATGATATGAAAGAACGCTTGCAAGATATGGACAAAGGGTGGGAGTCATTGTTCGAACAAGTCAAAAGCTTTTGTGAGGTCTATAGGATTGTTGTGCCAAACATGGATGGTACTATTAGAGTAATGGTTAAATCTTTACATTAGAAGCATACAATGTCTCAACATCATTATTAAAAAGTTGACATTTTCAATAATGCTCTTGATGCAACTATGCATTAGATGAATCATCGCTTCAATAAAGTTTCCTCAGAGTATCGGTATGCATGTCTTGTCTTGATCCAAATGACTCCTCTAAGTTTGTTGTTGATAAACTTGTCCGACTTGCTGAGATTTATGCTGATGATTTCACATTAGTTGACTAGTTCTTATTAAGAAGTTAGCTTCAAACCTTCATTCTCATAGTAGAAGTGAGGAATTTCATGAATGTCATGATATTTAAAAACTTGCTCAAATGATGGTTGAAACCAAAAAAAAAAGATGAGCTTTTTCATTGGTATATCGTCTCATTGAGTTGATATTGATCTTTTTGGTGGCAATGGTATCTATTGAGAGAATATTTTTGGCAATGAATATTGTCAAAACTGATTTGCACAATAGGTCACAGATGGCTGGCTCAATGACTTGATGGTATGCTACACTGAGCGAGAGATATTTATAAGCATTGATGATGTTGGAATTATAAAACGCTTTTAAGACATGAAAACTCGTAGAATGAATTTGCCTTTGATTTAAGCTAGCACCTTAGTGGTATGTTTCTTTTATTTTGAATATTCATAATCATTTACAATTTATGATTGTATCACTAATTTTAGAAATTCTGATATACATATCGCTTTGGACGCATATTCATCTGTTTTTGGATGCCTTTCTATTAGATAGGTACTTTCCTTTATTGTAGTTTACTTTTTTGCCATATTTCTCTTTTATTTATATAAATTCGAATTGTATGAGGTTATTTTTGATATATTTATCTCAATTTAGCTTAGTTCTTTGAGCCCACCCTCTATTTTGATTTGGCTTCACCAATGATGTGATTCCTTCTATTTTCCTTGCCTCATCGATCATCTGGTTGAAGAATGCCACTTAAAGTCCAACTGAATCAATTAGCATCCTGCTTAGTTGCAACGTTGGAGTTGTTCTTCGCTTTTGATCGGAGGAGCTTAATTAGCATCCTGCATTGCGGCAATCCAATTGACATATTAAATTTGATATTGCAAAACTAAGAACAATTTAACATATGAATAAAGTTTTGATATTGCGATCCAATTGACAACAACTAAGAACAATTTAACACATGAATTAAAATTTGATATTGCAAAGCTAATAACAAATCAAAGCATAAAGGTCTAGGTATATGATGGTATTAGTGTGAGGCAATTTTTTGGATTTGGTTGAAAATAAATATGATAGTAGGTAGGGTAAATAATCCTATCGTGTCAACCTGACACTCTGATACCAAGATAATACAAGGTTTGCTCGATCTTTACGGTGTAGGATTTGGATACTCTCATGCTCTCTTGATGAACGCTAGGTGATCCCTTGCTGCTAGATATAATGAGCTTGCAACTCTTTGATTTGCTAAGATCACATGCATGCTAAACTTCAAATACTGAGTAAAATATATTGATCTCTCAATTCCCAATGGAAAAGGCAAAATATTTTTTTAACCAAATAATCAAATTATGCCAAGTGTTTACAAAAAATAAAATTGCACTCTTAAGTTGTCATCGGGAGGGAGAAGTGGGTAATGGTCTGACCAGAAAGAGCAGGTGTGAGCGGAAAGAGAAAGATGCATTTAGTTTCTTATAGAGGGGGAGAGAGAGAACATATGGCCACCACTAACTCGTATTTATATATTAGTAAAGGTGTAGAATTTTTTTCCCAATGGATGAGGATTGTTGGCCATGACCTATTAATTTAGGGGTAGTTTGCTTAGCTCATTCCAACTCACCTCACCCTGACAACCTAAGCTAAAGCAGAAGCGGACAAAAAGCCGTTGCCTACCCTGTCTAGATCACTATGTTATTTTTGCGCAACCATGGTACATAAACTCAACTAGGTATAGCCACGCGCTACGTTGCGCCGATTGAATTTAGATAGAGTGCTAAAATGGTAAAATCAACCTCTATAGTGGATGTTATTTTTCCTTTAATAAAACATATACGAATCCAAGAAAAAAATTTGAAATAATCATAATTCCAGAATTTGCGAGGACTTGTTAGTAGTAAAGGTGAGTAAGAACAAGATTATGGAAAATTCATGGGTTTTTTCAAAAAAAGGGAATCTAGGACTCGAGAGTAATTTCTAGAACCACGAGGATGTTTATGCAAAAGAGCCGACAGAAGAGTCTAGATGTAATTTTGGGATCCATGGGGCCTTTTCGCAAAGAAATGACGCGGACGTGAGACAAGGCATAGGGCATGAATAGCCCACTAGCCAATCAATTGGATCCCATTGTTTGGTCCCTCTGGTGTGTTTGGTTGGTGGGATGAGGTTGAAGCCTTATTTAGAACGGCTTCAGCTTCAGCTTCTGTCATTTGGAAGTTAGAAGCTGTTCCAAACGGTTAGCTTTTTCACAGCCTGAAGCCAAAAGTTAGCAGCCCATTTGTACTAGAAAAAGCTGAAAGCCGAAAGGTAGTCTGAGTTAGCTTCCTACGGCTTCGGTGGGTTGAGGTTATGACTTTACCACTAGAATTCAAAGAAAATTACCCTTCCCACCAAATGTAAAATCCCAAATCGCACCACTCTCATCCTCATTTCCAACATGTATCCCTCATACCTAAAAGCTATACTAAAAAGCCAGACTGATAAATACTAAACCTCTTCAGCCTAGCCATTCACTGAAACTACTTTTCAAAAGCTCCAGCAAGCTAAGCGCTAGCTAAGTTTGGTTGTATAGCCAAGATTGGTGTAAAGATTTAAGTTTGGTTGTATAGCCAAATTGGAGCACGGGGGTATCCCTCCATTCATGTGACAATTGAACTATTTTACATGAAATATTTGAAAAATGTTTATGATTGAACTGGCTTTGAGACGGTTTTTAACCAAACCTTGCAAACAAGTAGCGTTTTTATGTTTTTTTTCTAGATGGAAATCACATAAATTTTAAAGTAAATTATATGCCCGTGCGTTGCTACGAAAAACAAAATTGATAACGAAAAATAAAGATTAAAAAATAAAAAAAATACTATTTTATAAGATCAAACATCTATTTTTAACGCTTCGTTTCTGCAAATGGCTAATTAAAGCGGCCCGTTTCTTGCGTAGGGCAATTAAGCAGGGCAATTAAGCAGGTCAATTAAGCAGGGCAATTAAACAGAGCAATTAATGTGACGTGGGAAGAAACTCTCACTTTATATAGTAGAGATAAAGAAATAAATAATCATTATTCATATTTTAATATTTATTTAATTTTTAAAGAGAAAAAGACAGAACACTTCTCCCATTGATTTCGTCGTTTGCGCTTACCAATCCGAGGAATGCCGTCGACCTGACTTTACTACAAATACGCCGCTCCCCATTTCGAAAGGCCACACGAGCGCCACCCAGCCACACAGGCACCCCACCTACTCCGAAGCCGCCGCGACCAAGCGCCCCGCGCCGCCACCCAAACCCTAGCGGCCTAGCCCCCATGGCCACCGTCTCCCTCTCCTCCCCGGCGTCCTTCGCTGCCGACTCCGGCGGTGCCCTCGCCTCCGCCACCATCCTCCGCTTCCCGCCCAACTTCGTACGCCAGCTCAGCACCAAGGCCCGCCGCAACTGTAGCAACATCGGCGTCGCGCAGATCGTTGCCGCCGCGTGGTCCGACCGCCCCGCCGGTCCCTCCCACTCCGGCGGCGGCGGCCGCTCCCGCGGCGCCTCCTCCAACGCCGCGGCCGCATCCGCCGCCGCCTCCGCGGCGGCGGCGGCCGAGGTTGGCGCAATCCCCAACGCCAAGCTCGCGCAGCCATCCGCCGCCGCATTGGCCGAGCGCTCCCTGCTCGGTTCCGACGCCAGCCTCGCCGTCCACGCAGGTAGCCCACTCGCTCGCCTCTTCCCTGTCAGATCTAGCACTATTTCTTGCGGCCATGCTTTTGTTTATGACCCGTTTGCTGATTTAATCTTAAAAAGGCGAGAGGCTGGGGAGAAGGATCGCTACAGACGCGATCACCACGCCAGTAGTGAACACTTCCGCTTACTGGTTCAACAACTCGCAGGAGCTAATCGACTTCAAGGTTCGAAACAGCCTGCCTTTGATAAATATTCTGTGTTCCAGTTATTAAATTTGATAGATCTGTTGTGGAAATCCCAATCTTACTTTTCGTTAGGAGGGGAGGCATGCTAGCTTCGAGTACGGGAGGTATGGGAACCCAACCACGGAGGCATTGGAGAAGAAGATGAGGTGAATTCTGCCTCTTTGTGGATGAAATGTTTTATGCCTGGTTGGTTGCATTGGGTGGAGATTTTGATAGTTGTGAGTTTTGATGCTGCAGTGCACTGGAGAAAGCTGAGTCCACTGTCTTTGTGGCGTCAGGGATGTATGCAAGTGTGGCTATGCTCAGCGCACTTGTTCCAGTGGGTGGGCACATTGTGACCACCACTGATTGCTACCGCAAGACGAGAATTTACATGGAGACTGAGCTCCCTAATAGGGGAATTTCGGTAATATGTGCTATCCTTATGCCCACGTGGTTGTTTTAGTAATATGATTACATACTCTGTTTACAGTCCAGTTAGTTGTGTGAGCCAATAGGAGGCATTCATAGCAGTACTATTGAGTACAAATACTTGATTCTGTAACTGCTGTCAGGGCATGTGGCTTGCAAGCAATTTGTAGAAGCCTAAAATGTACCGCACATCATAGGATACTCGCTGAAGGATTAAACATTATGCAGAAGTGCGAACTGCATTCAAAATCTAAGATTTCAGATGTCTATACTAGTTAGTCATGATCTGCACAATGCTAACTAATCTTGAAATGTTATGAGAATACTTTGTTGCATCTGTTTTTATAGCAATGTTTACCATGTGTTGCTGATCTTGTGATACACTTTATGTCCAGATGACTGTTATTAGACCTGATGACATGGGTGCTCTCCAAAATGCACTGGATAATAATAATGTGAGTGCGATCTTTGTCATTTCCTACACCTCCAATATTGGCATAGATCTTTTTATCAACAAATAGCCTAATTTGTTAATGATCTATGTTCAGGTATCTCTATTCTTCACCGAGACTCCTACTAATCCATTTCTCAGATGCATTGATGTTGAGCTCGTCTCAAATATGTGCCATAGCAAGGGAGCATTGCTTTGTATTGATAGTACCTTTGCCTCCCCTATCAATCAGAAGGCACTAACTTTAGGTGCTGACCTAGTTATTCACTCAGCAACGAAGTACATTGCTGGGCACAATGATGTGAGTTGATGGACCAAACTTCCTATACTCTCTTTACAGATATCGATTTGCATCATTGAGGGTTTTTTATAGGTTATTGGAGGCTGTATCAGTGGCAGGGATGAGCTGGTTTCCAAAGTTCGCATTTATCACCATGTAGTTGGTGGTGTTCTAAATCCGGTAAGTTTCATTGGTGAAATTTCTCTCCATCTCTTGCACCTTGTTTGCATTCATTATAGGTAGTCGCAGTAGTGACATGCTTCTATTTTTGATGGTTAGCACTTATAAAATTGTTTAATTCTGTCTAGCAAGTTAAATTACTATGTATCAGGAGTTTTTATAATCTTTTTCGGCATGCCTGTGTGTTGCGAGCCTCATGTAGTGGTGTCCTGCAAGCCTCCACAGAGCAAATTAAAATGGAAAGAACAAAAATATCCTGTTCTCCTCACTGCAACATATGTAGAAACCATATAACTCTGTTTTTCACTACTAGATATTGTCGAGATTTACATAGGTCAAAACGAAATGATTGATGTTATAGTTTGTGCTCCTAAATTATATACTAGTATGGTACTCCGTTTACTCAGAAGCTTGATCTACCAGGTACTGAACGTCTAGCTTTATTGACATTGTTATCCTTGTTCTACACAATCGTTGACTTGAACCTGTTGAAAGCAATTTGAATAGTAGTCACAAATATACTTTTTGTTCTTCTATGTCATCCTATTTTTGTCTTACATACCATTGCTGAATGTTCCGATTTCTTGCTTGTTAAATTTCTTTGCATTGTGATATCAGAATGCTGCCTACCTGATCCTTCGAGGCATGAAGACACTGCATCTCCGTGTACAATGCCAGAATAATACTGCACTGTGGATGGCCCAGTTTTTAGAGGAACATCCAAAGGTCTATAAACTGTGTTCCTTTTATTCATATTACGAACTACTGACCATCTATGTTTTTGTTGTTTTAACTGAAGCTCTTCTTTCATATTCCCAGATTGCTCGTGTCTACTATCCTGGCTTGCCAAGTCACCCAGATTATCACATTGCCAAGAGTCAAATGACTGGCTTTGGTGGTGTTGTCAGTTTTGAGGTAATCTGCTGTCTTTGTGCCATTGTACTGTTTTATTGACAATATGACATGTTTTAATTTCTAAATTTCCTTGTATGTTAAGGTTGCTGGAGACTTCGATGCTACTAGGAAATTTGTTGATTCTGTCAAGATACCTTACCACGCCCCTTCATTTGGTGGTTGTGAGAGCATAATTGATCAACCTGCCATAATGTCTTACTGGTATGAACTATATACTTATCACATTCAATCATTCAAAACGAATGATACTGTCCAGTTGTGCTTACTTTTGAGCTGTGATTCATAAATAGGGATTCAAAGGAGCAGAGAGACATCTATGGGATCAAGGACAACCTGATCAGGTTCAGCATTGGAGTGGAGGATTTTGAGGACCTGAAGAACGACATTGTTCAGTCCCTTGACAAGATCTAAGCGCCTGATGCATCCCCATTATGGAAATCTATCTGATCATATTTGTCTTGGGATATTTGAGCTGATGACTGAATAAATTTCTTTGTTTATTTCCATCATCTATTCTGTCGATTTCAATAAACTTGGAATCCCTGGTTGTCTCAAAATTGCAGGATGGGGTGTCAGAATTTTAGTTTATAATTCTCATGTATTTGTATGCTTGCTTTAGCCTTTAGTGTTATTGTTGTGTAATGTGCTTCTGCCTGAAGATTCCAATGGCATTATTGGAGATATGTTTGGGGACACGAATGGCAAATATTTACATGGGAATAATGTCGATGTGATCTTTGTAGTGGTATTTTTTTTTTTAAAACGCCATTCGATGATAATGAGTCTTGAGAAATTCCATGATTGCTTTTCAAATTCCATGTTTCTAATTTATATTAATAGCTCGTTATGAAATACGTACGTTCCAACCTTTTCCATTGAAGGTTCTAGATGTTCTCCCGGTACCATCAAGTCATTAAGTCAAGGAACATGCTGAACCATTTTTTGTCTTGTTTGCTAGAGACTTCAGATCTTGCTAAAGAAGATCGTCGATCTTCGGCATAGATATCACCATTATTGTTCAAGTGAGGCAATCTGAAAAACCTATATAAATGAAGAAAATTTTATTGAAAAGTCGTTAGAGAGGAAAAAAATAGAATAACTTGATCTAACAAAGAAAGAAAAAAATAAAATTAATTATGAAAATCAATAAGTCCCAATCACTTAATACGGTGGAGAACAAAAGAGAAAAGAGGAGAACAATAGAGAAAAGGGAAGAGAGCCGGATACGGATTAACCGAGTTGCGGCCAGGGTATTTGGCAGCCATTGATTAGAGCATCTCCAAGAGAGAGCCCTAAAAATAAGCCTTAAATTTTAATTTAGGACCCCAACTAATTTGATTTAGGGTTCTAACGAAATATTCACTCCAGCAATTAGGCCCTAAAACCCAACGAAGATAGGACTCACCCATAGAGTTGCTAAATATAGCTACTCTTCTAGGGGCCCTAAAACAATTTGCTAAATTTTAACAATTTAGAGTCCTTGCTGGAGTTGATCTTTTCTCCTAAAAGCCTTATAATTCAAGTTAGGGCCATATTTAGGACCTCTTTTGGAGATGCTCTTAGTATCAACAATGACAGTGACCCCAAAAAGACTTGTTTCAGTGGATTAAGGAACTTATTTTCTCCAACTGGATGATTAATTTGGTTAAACCAGAGGCGAGCGTTCAATGACCAGTATTTCCTCTTATTCCAACACGATTAAAGGAGAGACGTTTCTATACATCTCCTCTTAATACAAGTTATATAAATTTTAAAATAAATAAAAAGTAAGTAATCATCCTCTAACATTATAGCAGCACTCTCAGTAAAGAGCTTAATAACCAGAGTTGCTCCAAATAATTTCCAACTCAAGCAAATCCCGACTCCGAGAGCAAACGTAAACAAATACCACAAAAAAAAAAGTAGAAGAAGTGCCACTCCGTTGCCTCGACGCCTCCTCGAAGGCTCGGACGAACACCGCAGCGCTCCTCCGATCTCCCCGCCTCCTCCGTCCGCCATGGCCGCACGTGTCCTCAGATCCCTTCAGCCTCTCCTCCTCCTCCTCCTCCTCCTCCTCGCTGGCGCCCTCTCCGTCGGCGCCCTGCGGTTCGACCTGCAGTCGGGCCACACCAAGTGCATCTCCGACGACATCAAGGTCGGCGCCATGACCGTCGGCAAGTACCACATCGTGGCTCCCGATGGCTCCCCCTCCTCGCAGCTCCCGGATTCACACCGCATCTCGCTGCGGGTCACGTCGCCCTACGGCAACAATCTGCACTACGCGGAGAACGTGCAGTCGGGCAACTTCGCCTTCACTGCGTCCGAGGCCGGCGACTACCTCGCCTGCTTCTGGGCGCCCGACCACCGCCCGCCGGCCACCGTCGGATTTGAGTTCGACTGGCGCAGCGGCGTCTCCGCCAAGGACTGGAGCACCGTTGCCAAGAAGGGCCAGGTCGATGTGAGTGCTCCTCCTCCTCGATCCAACGCAAACCTTACTTGATTCCTTCGTGTAGTTAATTAACCCCATGCCGCATGGTGTTGTTGCATTGAAGAACTAGATACCTAAGTTACTAGGATTGCTTGCTTGAATGAGATGGATAGAAATCAGTAATCAAAATAGGCAACAGGAAATTCGCAACACGAAAGATCCTCTGTAGAGTTGAGCACACCGCTCTGGGTTCGACACCTCTGCCATTGTTTTCTCAGGGATCCCGCTAAGGCACTAACAGTGTCGTGCAAGACCAAGCGAGGATAACATGTGGTATGCGTGTGGATTTGGATATTGAATGCTTCTGTTCTTGTTTGTTTAGATGCATCTTAATTGGGCGTGTCTGTCTAGAGTCCATTTAGTTGGATGAGTTGTGGATTTTGCGGTGTTAGTGCGCGCCTGTGCAGCGAGCTGGCCACTGAGGTTGATGCAGGTTTGTATGCATCATCTCAGTATGTATGTGCTACCTTTGTTACTTATACTTTTCTGGAGAAGTGGATTTAGGCTTGCGCTTGATTGGAGAGTGAATTCACTGCATAGAGGATTGCAGTTCTTCAGTATATTTGTTTGTGTCAATTGAAAAGAAAGGTCAGATATTTCATAAAGGCATATTTCTGATTTAGTGATTGGCAGGATTTTTAGTTATGCTGATAACTATTTGTGGAAATTTGGTCTTGTTTATGTGCACATTGTTTTCAATGTTTTATAAGTTTGATTTTCTTATTTTGCAGCTACTGCATGCATCTAAAGTTCTATTCTGATACCAGTTCACATTGATTAATCTGTTATTAGTTTGATAGAATGGGGTCCACAGGAGTTTTGCTGTGTATCTATGTGGAAAGCTGAAGTTTTGATAATTTTTATATAGAATTTGTGTACAGAGAAAAGAGCTGTCCAGTATTAATCTTCATTGCTATAGTTCTCCACAAAGAATTGTTGTGGATTTATCTGAACTTTGCGTGAGCAGTACTTATATGCTTTTCCTCCTAATACAAATTGCACAAATCTTGAAGCAAGCGAAGAGGTAAGTAATCACTATCTACCCTTCATTCATGCTTTAATATTTGTGCAACTTTCAAAAAGAAAAACATAGAAGCACCTCTCACTTTGCATAGATATTAGATTTGTGAATTTAGGCGATTTCTGTTAACGCCACAATGCCACATGTTGCTACCTTCTGCTGATAGATTGTGATACGAGCGGACTCCGGTTGACTCTGCTCGTATGCCCGAGTGCCAGGCCGTTGGCCGGCTCGCACGCTCCTCGACGACAGAGTCGTCGTGATGACGGCGCCTAGGGTAAATTGGCTATTCTTCGGAACCACCGCCTGAGTTAACTTTATTGGCAAAAGCAAGGTATCTCCTTCTTTGTTTACAGCCTTTATTTATAACCCCTCTACTCTACCCTTGGCTTATCAATTGCCGAAACCAAAACAGATTCCCACCCGGGATACTAGTTTCCCTATCTTCTTACGTATCCTACTCGGACTCATGCACTGGCCGCCCCTTCCTGCCGCTCGGACTCTTCAGCCATGTAGAGGTCCGGCGCCTGTGGATCTCCAGTCGTTGCCCCATGGTCCGGCGCTAGGTGTTCTCCTGTCTTTGCTGCTGTCCGGTGAAGATCAACGGCGTCCATCCATGTTGCTTCCTCCTCTGGTGCACCCTCCCATTGAATCAAGAGCTGCCGTAAACCGTTCTGGAATCGCTGGGCCAAAACACGGTGGGGAGCTGGTTCTGCTGGTCCTACATCTAGACCCTCGTCTGTCGGTAGCACACCAGGTTGACTTGGCGGGGTACCCCGGAATTCCTTGAGCAAGGAGACATGAAAAACATTGTGGATGCGTGCATCGGGGGGCAACTTCAACCGATAAGCCACTGCCCCCACTTTGGCTGTTATTTGGAAAGGCCCATAAAACCGAGGACTCAGTTTGGTTTGGCGACGGGGTCGCATGGAGTCTTGACGATACTTGTGGAGCTTTAACCAAACCCATGAGTCGACGGCGAACTCGACCTCGCGGTGACGCTTGTCATATTGCTGCTTCATTCTGTTTTGGGCTTGCAGAAGATATTCCCTGGCTTGTTGGAGCAAAACATCTCGGTCCACCAACGCACAATCGACTTTGTCGAGTCTCGTGGTCCCTTGCTGATAAGATGTCAAAGCCGGCGGTGCACGACCATAGACGAGCTCAAAAGGAGTCATGCGGTGGGCGCTGTGGAAGGACGTGTTGTAACAAAACTCTGCCCATGGGACCCACTGTGTCCATGACCGTGGGTTTGCGCCTGTCAAACAGCGAAGATACATTTGAATGGTGCGATTGACGACCTCCGTTTGTCCATCCGTCTGTGGGTGGTATGCGGTCGACATAAGTAGAGCCGTCCCACTCCTTTTAAAGAGATCTTGCCAAAATGCACTTAAAAAGACGGGGTCCCTGTCTGATACAATTGACTCTGGAATTCCATGTAATCGAACTACCTGATCGAAGAACACCTTGGCGACGGTAGGAGCTGTGGCCGGTCTTGTGAGGGGTATGAAATGTGCATACTTTGATAAGCGATCGACCACCACCCAGAGGATGGACTTACCCTGAGATTTAGGCAAATCCGTGATAAAGTCCATTGAGATATCTGACCAGACTTGGTGCGGCACCGGCAGAGGTTGGAGGAGCTCGGCTGGTGCCCTCGTGCTGATCTTGTTCTGTTGACATATGGTGCAGTTAGCGACAAACCGTTCCACCGTCTCCCGCTGTTTCTCCCAAGAGTACATGGATTGCAGCCGATGCAAGGTTTTCTGTACACCCTCATGCGTGAGATCATGGATGGAAGAGATGATCTCCTCTATCAGTGAAGAAGAGGATGGAATCCATAGCCGCTTTCCTCTGTAAACCAGGCCATCGTGGACCTGCCACCTTTGGCTCGCCTTCAGTGTCGGTGCAAGAGTACCTTCCGTGGATGTGTGCTGCGCTAAGGCTTGTACCTCCGGGTGTTGATGCAGAATTTCAGGCCACTGATCTCGAGTGACCCCCGTTGGTCCGGAGAGGGCAGCGCATACGGCCTCCTCTGAATGCGTCCGGGAGAGAGCGTCTGCTGCCAAGTTATGGCGGCCCGGCTTATATTCTACCTGAAAATCGAACCTCATTAGTTTACTCACCCAATGCTGCTGTGGGGCCGTGATGAGGGCTTGTTCCAATAAAAATTTGAGGCTGCCATGGTCCGTGCGTCTGATGAAAGGTCATTGTCCCACAGAATCTGCCGCCAATCTTGTATGGATTTGGATAGTCCAATCAGCTCCCTCTCATAGGCCGCCAATTTCTTGTGCCGATCCGCTAGTTTCTGGCTGTAGTATGCTATGGGGTGGCCGTTTTGCTGAAGAACTGCTCCGATTCCGGTGCCTGAGGCGTCACATTCAACCACGAATGGGGTAGAAAAGTCCGGCAGCTGAAGAACCGGAGCTGTAAATAGGGCTTGTTTGAGGTGGTGGAAGGCTGTTTCGGCTGCATCTCCCCATGAAAAGCTGTGTCGCCGAAGTAGGGCTGTCAAGGGTTCGGCGATGCTGGCGTAATCGCGCACAAAGCGTTTGTAGTACCCGGTAAGCCCCAAGAATCCCCTTAGTGCGGTGATGGAGGACGGTCGGGGCCATGCTGTTACCGCCTGTAGTTTGTCTGGGTCGGCGGATACTCCATTGAAGGAGATGATGTGTCCCAGGTACCCGATGCGCTCTTGTGCGAAGGCGCATTTTGAGTGCTTGAGGTGGAGTTGGTGAAGCCGTAAGCGATCCATTACCAGCTGCAAATGTTCTCGGTGCTCCTCTGTGCGACTGTAGACTAGGATATCGTCAAAGAAAACGAGTACAAACTTGCGTAAGAACTCCTTCAATACCTCGTTCATTAATGCTTGGAACGTTGACGGTGCGTTGGACAGCCCGAAAGGCATTACGAGGAATTCGTAATGTCCATGGTGTGTCCTGAAGGCCGTCTTGCTGATGTCTTCCTCCCGCATTCGAACCTAGTGATAACCTGAGCGTAAGTCCAGCTTCGAGAAGAGTCGCGCCCCTCTTAATTCATCGAGCAGCTCTTCAACCACCGGTATCGGAAACTTGTCTTTGATAGTCTTGGCGTTTAATTCCCGATAGTCCACACAAAATCGCCATGAACCATCTGCTTTTTTTACTAGCAACACTGGTGAAGAGAAAGGTGAACGGCTTGGACGAATGATTCCTTGCTTCAACATTGACTCGCATTGTTGTTCAATTTCATCTTTTTGGCGATATGGGTATCGGTAAGGTCTGACCACCACGGGCCCTGCTCCGTCTATCAGTGGAATGTGATGATCACACGGTTGTGAGGGGGGTAGGTCTTGCGGTTCGTCAAAAACGTCTTTGTATGCGTGCAGCAAACTTTGGATAACCTCAGTACTCCTGCCGTCTAGATGCATCAGGGCGACATTGGGTTTTCGCCTTGCTCCCTGCAGCTTGATGGTTGAGCCTTGTTGTCTGAATTCCATGGTGAGATCAGTGAAATTCCAATGGATGTCACCTAAGGTCTGTAGCCACTGTACTCCTAGGATCCAGTCAAATCCTTCAAGGGGAAGCACAATAAATGGTGCCGAGAATTTGTGCCCTTGGATCGTAAACTTGGCTTCTAGGGTCCCCAAACACGGCAGATGTGTGCCTCCCACCACCCGCACCTGGTGTGGTGCGCTTCTTGTCTGTTCCTGCTCCATGGCCTTCACCTCCCCTTGTCCGGCTGCATATGTACTGATAAAGTTGTGTGTACTGTCGCTATCGATCAGCCCCAGCCACTTCTTACCAGCCCAGAGTACTTGTACTTGCATCGTGTCGCCCTGCTTTGGACCCATGGCCGCAATCATGGATAGCGACGCCTCCTCCTCTGGTTCTTTCTCTGGATCGCCTTCTTCTTCCTCTTCATCTTCTACCTCGATGTGAAATAGATGTTTGCAGCGATGCCCTCGGGTGTATACCTCATTGCAGTTGTAGCACAGCCCTTTCGCCCTGCGTTCCGCCAATTGGTTGGCAGTGAGTCGCCTTTTCCATGAATTTGCCGTGCTCCCTGCTACCGAGGTTGCGCTACTCTGTGTGCTGGAAGTCGGTGCGCCCTTGCTGTGGTAGGAGACTGGTCCCGCTCCTTGGTGACTGCCCGGTTGTGAGGAAGCGCCGGATCCATACGTCTTTCCTAGGGTAGGAAACGGCGCAGCGAGTCCTGCGCTTGACGACGTTGGATGGGCCGTTGCCGCGGTTGCCATCCCGCGCCCCAGGCTCACCCGTCCACGCCCAGTATACGCCAGCTCCCGGAGTGCCTCATCGATCCAGGCCGCCTTCCGTGCTTCTGCCTCCCGGGCAAAGCCGATAGCTTCAGATAAGTCTCGTGGTCGCTCACGCCTTACGTCTGCGCCCAACGCCGGCGAGAGTCCTGCCATAAAGGCCTCGATCTGCTCCATACGCTTCACCCTTGTGGTCCTCGCCAACAGTCGCTGATAGTCCCGGGCGTATTCATCCACGCTCCGACTACCTTGCTTCAGGTTGATCAAATCGCCGAACGGTCCCACACTCATCTGGCGCGTGAACCTCCGGATAAAGGCTTCTGAAAAGTCTTCCCAAGCAATCCATTGCTCTTCTCTCTGCCAATTATCCAATACCTCTTGTGCTTCCCCTGCTAAATGAAGTCCCGCAATCTCCACATAGTCCTCTGTAGGATCGAAGTATACGAATATAGCAATCAGAGGGGGGGGGTGAATGATTGTGCGGAAGCTAAAACCAAATTCTTGATCTATTAAAAGTTCACCCCAAAACAGAACCAAATAATTGCCTCGTTTTTGACAAAAACAGAATGACAGAGGTTCGGTAAAACGCGAATTCCTGGAGATCCAACCGTCGGATCGATCTGAAATTTGGACACAAGAAACTAGATTCGATTTAATCGAACCCAAAAGAATCACTCGATGGGACTTACTGATCAAAAGTTATTAGCTTCGCAATCTTTCTGTTCCATAACTTGACGAAAATCAATCTAATCGAAACTTGTAGATTGATCAAGAACAACAAAAGATTTATCAACAAAACTTTGAGGAACACTAGATCAATACCCTAGAGAGGTTTTTGATGGATCAAATCAAGATGAAACTCAAAAAACAAAAACCAATCTAGAACTAGAACAAGTATGCAAACAAAAACCAAAAGAGAATATTGTAGCACACAAGGAACTAGAAGAATTGATCTTTATTTCTTTTGTCTAAAATACTCCCATCAAAAGAGTACAAACCCTAAAACAAAGCTCAAGCTCCCTTGCGCCTGTTCTGCTACTTGGTTTGATTGATGCCCTTTAACAGAGACACCCTCCTATTTAAAGGACCAACCCACAAGGAGTTACGAATACGATTCCTATTCCCTAGAAGGAATCAGATTCAACACAACTCTACTTGGCCCAACCTGGCCGAGTACAACTCTTGCACGCGTATGGCAACCCTACCATACTCACGTGACTAACACTTTGCACGCGTATGGCCACCTGCCATACTCACGTGACTAACACTTTGCACGCGAATGACCTCCTGCCATTCTCACGTGACTAACCATTCTTCATGTGCACCATTCTCTTAGCCCGAACGTCCCGCATGACATCCTTGACCACCAAGACCTCGCCCTCCCGAACCTAGTCCCGAACCTCGGTTCCTCCATGAACCTAGTTCCGGTCCCGTCATCGACCACATTCGTCTTCGAGCAATACCTGCACATGAACAAACCACAAAACAAATCCGAGCACAAGTCCACGACTTGACTCAATGTCAATCCATGCAACTACTCACATGAACATTGCATAAAGTCCACTTCAAGCATCATGAAATTCTCACAAATTTCATAATCTCAAAAACAAATCAAAATTCAAAGTCCAAATTTGCACAAACCCTAATCGAGCAAAAAGCCATTCACGACGGACCAAAAAATTTGGTGCAGCGTACATGTAAAACTTCTTGTCTTTTAAGAACTTGGTCCTCACAGTAAAAGCGAAACTTACTGTTTCTTGTCAAATTGTCAAACACATGCACAAGCATATTTTGCAAAACCAATTCTAAGTTAATTTTTCACTCAAAGTCAATTTTTCAAAGACATGATTTCACAATCTCCCCCTTGATGAAATCATTGGCAACACCACTAAGAAATGAACATTTGGCATTCACTTTACAAAAGATTTTGAAATCCAAAGGATCAAGGACCAAAAAGAGAAAACACAGAATTCCCCCTTTGACCAAAATGCAAAACAAAATCTCCCCCTGAGAAGGAAAATGTGTGTGAATGTGCAATGTGCCCAAGAATTTCAAAATTCTCCAAACTTCTCCCAAAATTCTCAAACAACTCCCCCTTTTTCTTCTCTCCCCTTTTTCCTTAAACTTTTCAACGATTCCCAAATTTCTCCCCCTTTGACAATGGATTCATCAAGAGTACAAAAGAGAGAACATGTTCAAAATTTTTCCTGTAGCAAAGATTTCACAAGGAAAAACGAGGGAGTGCCAAGATAGGAAAAGATGAGCTCATTCGATCATATAACCTTATATATCACATAATATGCAAAATATATGATCTTGATGTGATTTTAACAAGTTATGGAATGACATGCATCTCAACCTCAATTTAGTCAACTATAGCCAAGTACTAAGCAAAACCTTTAGTAGAAAAACAAAGGCTCAAAATTGAAGCAACTAACAACTCAAGCGAGCAAGTAGTTTCAACTCCAATCTAGTAAACCAATTTAATCTTTAAAACAAGAATCGCATGTGGCATGCTTGAAGCATACTTCTTTTATTTCCTTGAAGTGGCATGCTTGAAGCATACATCTTGTCTTTGAGGGAATGGCATGCTTGGAGCATACATCTTATCTTTTTAGAGAAAGCATTCCTGAAGCTTATAACTTGAGGCTTTTGCTTTTAACAACCCTTTTTTATTGATTCCCTTTTCTTTTCATTTTTCTTTGATTATAAACATGCAAAAGTGATTAAAAGGTCTTATGAAAGAGTAAAGCTGAAAACACACTTGCTTCATAGCCCAAATTTGTCAAGAAGATTCAATATCAAGCTTAGAATAGTAAGAAATCACAGAGTATTTAGCTATAGGCAATCAAACCAAGGAATTCCGCAATGTCATTTTTAGTTCAAGTGGAACAATTTAGATTATCATATATTAGCACAATTACATAATATATAAAGAAATATGATAAAGTGAGCTCATTAAGTGAAAGAACTTTGCAAGGAAACTCCCCCTCAAAACAAGCCCATTGGATGAACAATCCCAAGTTCTCCCCGAATAAAAGCAAAACGAGAAGAAGACAAAGGTTTTGTAAAAATGTCTGCCAATTGATGTTCAGTATCCACATGATGAAGCACAATGTTGCCTTTTTCAACATGATCTCTAAGAAAGTGAAATCTGATGTCAATGTGTTTTGTTCTAGAGTGTTGCACGGGGTTCATAGCAATGCAAATTGCACTAGTGTTATCACACAAAAGAGGAACACTATCCAAATTAACCCTATAATCTTTAAGTGTAGCTACTATCCAAAGAATTTGAGAACAACAACTAGCAAAGACCACATATTCGATTCATAGCTTGATTGTGCAAATGTAAGATTGCTTTCTAGATGACCATGCAATGAGAGAATTTCCCAAGAAGTGACATGAACCGGAAGTGCTTTTCCTATCAATTCTACATCCTCCAAAATCAAGATCGTAAAAGATCTCAAACTAATGCATGAGGAAGCAGAAAACCAAATGCCAAAATCTTGAGTTCCATGAAGATACACGAAAATCCTTTTGACACCTTGTCGATGTGAAGCACGTGGGAAGCTTGAAAACAAGCACACAAGCACGTGGGAAGAGTCTCTCATGTAAACTTCCAACTATCTCAACCTCAACAAAGATCATCATCATCTTTTATGAACAAAGACACTCTCCCCGAACATATGCACTGCACTGCATCATTTGGACTAGTGCCTTTTTGCGAAACAGAAGTGGAAGAAGTATCTTCAAAAGCAACACTTTTAGCATGAGATGCACGAGTGAAGAAGAACCAAAACTTATCACCGAACATATAAAGTGAGCATCCAAATTCACTAGCCACATGTTCTCCTTCCTCGCGTGAGAAGCCTACATAGAAGCGAGAAATTGTCGAGGCCTCGATGCATCAAGTTAGAAATAAGATGTTTAGGAATCGATCGAGACACACGACGCACAACAAGAGGGCACAACACGAGTATTCTTATGTACAAAAACAGATTTGCCTTTTTCCGTGTTTTTAGAAACAAAAGGTGTTTGTTTCACCCTAGGCACATAATGAGAAGTAGAGTGTGCCTTTCTGAAATTAGACCTAGCATTAAACCTCTCTCTTTTGTTGTTTAGCTAGTCTAAAGCAAAAGTCTACTAAATGTCCATCTCTACCACAATGAGTGCAAGTGTACTTAACATTATGTTTAGCTTTGGAAGTAGAAACAACATTTGCATTCATCATAGTAGAAGATAAAAGGCCAGCAGATTTGAAGACAATTTTCATAGGCTCATTTGAAATCTCAAGTTTGTCATTGCAAGGAGCATAAACAATGTGAGCGAGGTTTAGTTTCATATGAAGCATGAAGATCAAAACCTAAACCTTTCTTGTTTGAGCTAACCTTAGATTGATCCAAAATCATGTTCAACTTTTTCTTGCCATTAGTGAATCGCTCCAAAGAGTTTTGCAAGTAATCAACTTTATTAGCAAGAATTAAACAATTATTGCAGGAACATCCACTTTTTCTTTTGCTTAAGTACAAGTTGAGCATTAAAGAACCTCATGTGTAAGAAAATCTTCGTCATTTGAGAAACCCTAGCATTTGCATCATGCAACTTCAATTCTAGTATGGAGCATATAGAACATGGAGTTGTATCATCAAAATCAAAGGAATAACAACTAGCATGTTAAACAAGTTTCTCATTTTTCTCATTTTCAGCATTGATTTGCTCTAACAAGGTAACATGTTCTTTCCTAAGCAAAGTAAGCTCATTGTAAATTAAGTCACATGATTTGCAAGCATCATCATCGAATCAAGGTTTTAAGTCTAGCAATTTCAGCATTCAATGACTCAACAACAAAATCATGTTTCTTAATTTTCTTGTCACGCTTATCAAGCAATTTACCAAGTCGAGCAACAAAGAATAGCTAATTCATCGTAAGAAGGATCTACCTCATTGAAGTCACCGCCTTGATCGCCCTCGGTGAAGCTATCCTTGTCGCTTGCCATGAGACACAACCCGCCAAGTCATGTTTGCTTGAGTTGTATCGCCCTTCGCCGCTTCCGAGTCCACATCGCTCAAATTGACTTGTTCAAGAGCGGAAAGAACTCGATGAACCACTTTGCGGTTGATGAAGCTCTTCTTTTCCTGTCGCTTGAAGGGAACTTCTTCTTCTCTTTTCTTCGTCGTTGTCCTTCTCCTCCCATGGTGTTTTACCTGCAAGTTTAGGACAGTTTGGACTAATATGGTCGAGATCACCACACTCATAGCATCTTGGAGGATCACCACCACCTCTCTTTCTCTTTCTCACATTTTGCAAAGCTTTGTTAAAGCGAGAAGAGAGTAGTGATAAGTCTTCTTACAGGAATTGCTCAACTGCTCATCGGTTAATGAAGACAAGAAGGATAGAGCAAAACTTGAAGCGAGACTATTATGAGATATGCTAGATTAAGATGTCAAAGCAATTGATTTATGATCATTCTTTCTAGCAAAAACATCTAATTCATGAGTTTTCAACTTAGAATAAAGAACATCTAAAGTAAGTGTACTCATGACAGTAGATTCTCTAATGGATGTAACTTTCATCTCCCAAATAGACATGTCTAATGCACCAAGCAATTGTCTAGCATTAGCAAAGATCATCAAAGCTAACTCCAACAAAGACGCAAATTGCTAAGAATTTTATTAAAACGTGCAAAGAAATCATCTAGTGACTCACCAAGCTTCATCTCAAATCGCATGTATTCCTTTTTGTAAAGATCTTGACGAACCTCTTTAATAGTGTTAGAACCCTCATGGTAATCACAAAGAGATTTCCATACCTCATATGCGGATTTGAGATGGATCACACGGTCAAAGTCATTTGCGTCCCAAACCTTGGATGATCAAGTTGCGCGCCTTCTTTGTTTGCTTCAACATGTGTGCGATTGGTGTCATTGACGTTGTCGTTTGCAGGGACTTGGTATGGCTTGTAGACCTTCTCCCAAATTGTGAAGCCTTGTGCTTGGATGAACGCCTCCATCTTGGCCTTCCAAAACTGAAAATCAACACCATCGAACACACAAGGTTTTGTCGAACAACGATCCATTAATCTAATCACCGGTTAAGATAGATTAGAAAAACCTGGCTCTGATACCACTTGTAGGATCGAAGTATACGAATATAGCAATCAGAGGGGTGAATGATTGTGCGGAAGCTAAAACCAAATTCTTGATCTATTAAAAGTTCACCCCAAAACAGAACTAAATAATTGCCTCGTTTTTGACAAAAACAATGACAGAGGTTCGTAAAACGCGAATTCCTGGAGATCCAACCGTCGGATCGATCTGAAATTTGGACACAAGAAACTAGATTCCAAGCATTTAATCGAACCCAAAAGAATTAGCTCGATCGGACTTACGGATCAAAAGTTATAAGCTTCGCAAGCTTGTCGCTCCGAACTTGACGAAAATCAATCTAATCGAAACTTGTAGATTGATCAAGAACAACAAAAGATTTATCAACAAAACTTTAAGGAACACTAGATCAATACCCTAGAGAGGTTTTTGATGGATCAAATCAAGATGAAACTCAAAAAACAAAAACCAATCTAGAACTAGAACAAGTATGCAAACAAAAACCAAAAGAGAATATTGTAGCACACAAGGAACTAGAAGAATTGATCTTTATTTCTTTTGTCTAAAGTACTCCCATCAAAAGAGTACAAACCCTAAAACCAAGCTCAAGCTCCTTGCGCTGCTCGCTACTTGGTTTGATTGATGCCCTTTAACAGAGACACCCTCCTATTTAAAGGACCAACCCAAAAGGAGTTCTCAATACGATTCCTATTCCCTAGAAGGAATCAGATTCAACACAACTCTACTTGGCCCAACCTGGCCGAGTACAACTCTTGCACGCCGTATGGCAACCCTACCATACTCACGTGACTAACACTTTGCACGCGTATGGCCACCGCCATACTCACGTGACTAACACTTTGCACGCGAATGACCTCCCGCCATTCTCACGTGACTAACCATTCTTCATGTGCACCATTCTCTTAGCCCGAACGCCCCGCATGACATCCTTGACCACCAAGACCTCGGTTCCTCCATGAACCTAGTTCCGGCCCCGTCATCGACCACATTCGCCTTCGAGCAATACCGCACATGAACAAACCACAAACAAATCCGAGCACAAGTCCACGACTTGACTCAATGTCAATCCATGCAACTACTCACATGAGCATTGCATAAAGTCCACTTCAAGCATCATGAAATTCTCACAAATTTCATAATCTCAAAAACAAATCAAAATTCAAAGTCCAAATTTGCACAAACTCTAATCGAGCAAAAGCCATTCACGACGGACCAAAAATTTGGTCCAAGCGTACATGTAAAACTTACTGTCTTTTAAGAACTTGGTCCCGCGCGTAAAAACGAAACTTACTGTTTCTTGTCAAATTGTCAAACACATGCACAAGCACATTTTGCAAAACCAATTCTAAGTTAATTTTTCAGTTCAAAGTCAATTTTTCAGCACATGATTTCACATCCTCTTCTGGGATGCCATGTACTCGGAAGAACCTTTCGCACCTCCGCAGCCAACTGAGTGGATCGTCCTGTCCATTATAATCTGGAAGATCAAAGCGCGGTGAACGGGGTGTCCATCTACGTCTTTCACCTTCGCTATCTTCTTCCGCCCGTCCGTCACCACCTCTCCGCTGTGGTCCGTGATTCCGCCGGTTCGCCAATGGCCCCCGCTTCTGCTGTCGCTCGGGCCTCTGCTATTCCCTCGCTATTCCTCTCTCTGCTGGAATTGCCTCCCCCTTTTGCATGAGATACTTCCGCCGAGTTCCCCTTCTCTTTTACGGCCACTAGCACTTCTGCTAACATGGCTTTCATCTCCTTCATCTCCGCCTCCAGTACCTTCACGCGATCGTCCACCGAGGAGGTCATGCTCCCAGTGCCGACGGGCTCTGATACCAAATTGATACGAGCGGACTCCGGTTGACTCTGCTCGTATGCCCGAGTGCCAGGCCGTTGGCCGCTCGGCCAAGACGCTCCTCGGCAATAGTCGTCGTGATGACGGCGCCTAGGGTAAATTGGCTATTCTTCGGAGCCACCGCCTGAGTTAACTTTATTGGCAAAAGCAAGGTATCTCCTTTGTTTACAGCCTTTATTTATAACCCCTCTACTCTACC
The DNA here is from genome assembly GCA_036346355.1 of Rhipidocladum racemiflorum. NCBI lineage: Eukaryota > Viridiplantae > Streptophyta > Magnoliopsida > Poales > Poaceae > Rhipidocladum > Rhipidocladum racemiflorum. The sequence goes on along the minus strand of CM070580.1, from coordinate 33,647,341 downwards.
CTTGGCTTATCAATTGCCGAAACCAAAACAGATTCCCACCCGGGATACTAGTTTCCCTATCTTCTTACGTATCCTACTCGGACTCATGCACTGGCCGCCCCTTCCTGCCGCTCGGACTCTTCAGCCGTGTAGCGGTCCGGCGCCTGTGGATCTCCAGTCGTTGCCCCATGGTCCGGCGCTAGGTGTTCTCCTGTCTTTGCTGCTGTCCGGCGCCTGTAATATACTCGGTCTAGGGTGGTGCGTGTATCAGATTGTCCCTACTTAGTTCTTTTCGTGGGGTTTTTTTTTCATGCTTTCATGCTTTAAAAATGTACAATTAAAAGTGTCTTAGTATTTGTGAGAATTTGAGGTATAGTTGGTTGAACAAGCTGACCAACTGGCACAGTATTGTACTATGGATGGCTTATGACCTGGCCGTCTGCTTCCATAGTCATGTGAGGATTTATGGGCTCTTAATATTTGTCACACTTTTCTAAATAGAATGAAGTGATAACTGTATATGTGCCGCTGCAAAACATTTTAGTTGCATCATTCTTATGCTTGCATTACTGGGACTCTTTTTATTTGCAATTTGCATGTCATTTTGTTGAGGTTAAAGATAGATATTTTTTGGCTCAACTTGTTGACAGCAATTTAGCATGGTGGGTAGTCCTTCTGTGCCTGAATCACTATTTTGTGCACAGTGTGCAAAGAAACAAAGCTACTAAACTATTCATGGAATTGTCATGAAACAACTAATAATACTATGCACTGTTAGTGAAGATAGCCATTTTGCTTCAGAGTATATTTAATGTCACTCAGTCTTTACATTCATTACAAACAGACAGTACCTCAGATTGTAACTTATGACATTACTACTATGCTATGAAGTTGATGATTGTAGCATCCCATAAAAGAATTAATACTTAGGGACGATTCATCGATAGTACCCAGATTTTTTTTTCCTGAAGTGCAAATACTTACTATTATTATGTTATACCATATACTAAAGCATCAGTTGTTCAGTATGCTGAGAATCCACTTGACATGCCATTGAGTAGATTAGTGATCCGCTGCCCTTTTTTTTGGTTGTTTGAAGGGACACTGTTATGGCGTGGAGGCCATACATGTGCAGCCCAATCCAGCCCATAAGGGGCTGTGCGCCAAGGGGGCAGCAGGAAGATTCCTTGTGGCACATCATTAGAAAATTACAGAAGATTTGGATTAGAATTATTAATTCCCCTGTTATTTGGGTTGGTTTCCTTTTAGACTATCAGGGATAAGTTTCCCATGTATTAGGGATTAGTTTCCTTAATCTAGAGATACGTTTCTTAAGGTCAAGTCTAACCATCCCTATAAACGGGATAGCATTGTATTGGTTACGATTAAACAATGAATAAATAAAGTTCAGTCACCCCCCTCTTCTAAAATCAGGCTTCATAGCCTCTCTACCACGGCAGGAGAGAGCCTTGTTGGCCGTTAGATGAGGGCGAGCACCCTACCCTCGGTCCTCGAACCTGTACCTAACCAACGGCCACAACATTTGTTATCGGAGCCTGTCACCATGGCTTCTGCTGCCGATAGGATTAAAGCCAATGGGATCAAGGCCACAAATGCTGACATTGACAAGTTATCCCCTAGTGAGCTTTACACCAACGTCAAGGCCTGATTGTTGGACTTGAAGGCCGGCTGGATCAAGAGGGAGGACAAGAAGGTGCAGGATGTTGCTGCGATCTGTGTCACCACTGCTGGTCAAGTCGCCACCTCTGCCTGCTGTGACATTGCTCAAAGTGGAGGAGCAGCAGGTGGCGGTGTGGCCACGGTGGTAATGGCAAGCCACCACTGGTGACGCCTCCTCAGTCAACCATGTTGTCAAGGCTGCACCAATGATGCTTTCGCTAAGGAAGAAGTTCGCTGCCGTCGAGTAGCCACCTTCTCCACACAAACGTCGTTGCAACTTGCAACTCTCCCACATGATTGCGTTCTGGGCGAGAAGCATGCTGATGCTACCCCACTCCAGTTGCCCATGCCACCGGCGACTCCCTCGGCATGAAGCCATGCCGAGGAGCGCGAGTCATCGCTTCTGTCCACTGGAGCGCCGGTGATCCTTATCCACAGGACATTATGCCAGCGGTATGCCCTTTCATCAATGTGGGGTCACCACGGTCTTCGCCCGTAGCTGCGACCTAACAGCTCAAGGATGAGTTGTCTCACAGTGAGAGGTGTAATGTTATGTTGTGGAGGCCATACATTACACGTGCAGCCCAATTCAACCCATAAGGAGTTGTGGACCAAGGGGCAGTGGGAAGCTTCCATGTGGCACATCGTTAGGAAGTTATAAAAGATTACGATTAGAATAATTTGTTTCCTTATTATTTGGGTTGGTTTCCTTTTAAATTAGAAAAAGTTCCATCCGTAGTCCCTCAACCCTTTCGGCTGTCTAACTTTCATCCCTCAAGTGCAATACCGCGTAGTTCCCATCCCTCTATTGTCAAAACCATGTAGAAGTAACCCTTTCACCCCATATAGCCCGATTTTGTCCCACATGGCATCTGACATGGGACACTCGTTGTCACATCCTTTTGCAATTGGCAACTGCCACACATGTCATTGTCTCTTTCTTTCCTATCCCCTTCTCTTATCTTAGTCCCTCTCTCCTCTAGCGTAGCTCACCACCCTTGTCCCTTTTCCAGTCCACTGTCACCCGTACTCTAGTCCGCCACTGCCGCTCCTACTCTAGTCCGCCGCTGCTGCCCCATGCTCTTTCCTCCCAGGGCCCCTCTAGTGGTAGAAGCTTGTTCTGAGGTGGCGTGAATGAAGCCACTGTTGACGACAACCATGGCGTTAGTGGTGACACGGTAGAAGCGTCTGAAGATGGACGGAGGTGATGCGGGTAACATTCGTGCCCGACGATGATGGCTCTCCAGTGAGGCCAGCGCACACCCAAACTTTGCCATGATACGCCAGAGTTGGTGATGGCCTCGGCCTGGTCGGTGCGGTGATGGAACTCGTCGGCGGCAATGTATGGAGTCAATGGTGACCGGAGAGTGATTCGGTGGGGATCAACGTGCCAAGGTGGTTGTGAAGACACATGTGTCGAGGCCAGAGCGCTACCGGCGAGGACCACAACCAATTTGGGCTGCCTCTACCGCATGGTCATCCATATCTCTAGTAAGTTGTTGGCGCTCTACCCTGCCGCTGCCAAAAAGCTTGAAAATTCGTAGCCCTCGTCGTTCCTCTGTCCAATCCATTGACTTTTTCCTTTAAATTATTAGGGATAAGTTTCCTTAATCTAGAGATAGGTTTCTTAGGGGTCAAGTCTAGCCATCCCTACAAAAGGGATAGCATTGTATCAGTTACGACTGAGCAATAAATTAAAGTTCTCTAATCAGGCTTCAAAGCCTCTCTACCAAGTGAAAGAAGAGCCCTGTTGGCAATTAGATGAGGGCAAGCACCCTACCCTTGGTTGTCGGAACCGTACCCAACCAACAGCCACAGCACACTTCCTCCATCCCTAAATATAACTCTTCCTTGACCTGTAGTGTTTCTGAGATACAGCTTTGATAGCTGATTTTTATCATAATGTATTGGTACTGAAAAACTTAAAATTGTTAGCCTGTACGTGCACCTTAGGGACGTGTGTTTAAGAATGGAGCATTATAAGGCAGCGATATGCAGTAAAATTATTTACAAATTGTAGTACTACACTTAAGGAACACATGTACAGATTTCATTCATAAGTCATCTTTGGTTTGTTGTAGATGATGGAACTTGAGCTCAAGAAGCTGGAGGATGCCATCAAATCTATCCATGAAGAAATGTTCTATCTTCGTGAAAGGTATTTTTTGTTCACCTTGCAAACACAAAAACTACTTTTCTTTTTATGATTTTCGTCAAAACTCTTAAATCAAAATTGTTGGTCTGTCATTCCTTCAGGGAGGAGGAGATGCAGGAGCTGAACAGGAGAACAAACTCCCGGATGGCTTGGCTCAGTTTCCTCTCACTTGGTATCTGCCTGTCAGTGGCAGGGTTGCAGCTGTGGCATCTGAAGAACTTCTTTGAGAGGAAGAAGCTGCTATGATTCTTATATGACTACGAACATTTAGGCGTAACTTTGTGCGAATTTCTCTTTTGATGCTTGTTGGATATAGATTTTTCCTGAAATGGGCAAAGATGTTAGCACAGTTGAGAAATACTGCTTTTCAGTTTCCTAGCCCAACTTTAATAGATGTAAAATGCAAAGCAGACGTCAAGTTTTGTTTTCCTTTGCTTGATTGTGTAACGCCCGTGCCATAGATGTGTGGACCCACCTGTAAGGGGAGGTAGAGGAGAGAAGTACTTAAAACCCTTGTGTCCTGGTCTGGCTTGTTACAGATTGCTTCTGAACTATGCTATCATCTCCCTCAAAAAAGAAAAGAAACGAAAGGAAAGAAAAATATCTCTTCTTGAAACCCTTGTGTCCTGGTCTGGGTTCACGAAACTGCGGTTTTCGATGTATTGAGCTGGTTCAAAATCCTAAATCAATCGGTAAATCGGTTCAATTTTTTTTTAAAAAATAAAAATTTGAAAAAAATTATACGATGTAAATCAATCGAAAACCGGTGAAAACCGAGTGGTTTTCGATAAAAAATCGACGAAAACCGCTCTAAAAACCGGTTGCCCAAAAGGTTGCCGATCGTTTTTTTTTAGAAAACCGAGTGATTTTCGTTTTTTTTTAATTTATTTGAATCTTTTTTCAAACGTTCAGTTTCAAAATTCTTCGGTTTTTGATGATTTTCGTTAGATTTTCACGATAAAACGGTACCGTCGAGATCTCGATTTTTAATTCAAAAATGGTTTAGTTAACCCTGATCCTGGCCCGACCTGTAACCGGCCCAATCAAATCCATCATGCAAACGGCTAATTATCCTCCAATTGGTTACGGCTGGTTGGAGCTTCAAGATTCGGATTCTGCTGCAGACGGTGTGGTGATTGGCGGTAGCTATGTATAGCTTTACGGTACTATTCAGTTCTTCTGCGGAAATGCAGTTCTGCCCGTATTTCTGGCAATGAATTTATAAGTTCAGGCTTCGCGCACGAGTGTTGCATTTCATGTGTCAGCTCCATTGACTGAAAAGCGAAAAGGTGACCTACCGACCTTTTTATCATGTGTTGCATGTGCCGTTTGGTTCGGACGCAAGCGTGGCTTGCTTTCTTCAATTCCTTTCCATTTTTAAAGGAAAAGCTCATTTAAAAAACTAGCCGCAAGCTTCATTGTTGTGCTTCTTAAGAAGCTCAAACCATTAAAAAGCACCGCGTGTGGCCACCCGGCCGCGAGGCGGAGCGCGTCAGACTCGGCCTCGCTTCCTCGCTGCTGCGCCTGGAGGAGGATGTGGAGGCGCAGGCAGCCGCCGTCGCTGGGGGCCACCCAGAAGGTCATCGCCTTCACCTGGGACACAGTCATGAAGCCATGGAAGCGCGAGGAGGGCATTGCCGAGGAGCTGCGTGGTGCTGAAAACCTGGACGAGCAACCGCTGCAAGCCACTGTGGCATTTCTCGGCGAGCAAGAACCCCATTCTAATTGGACCCAACCAACACATCATGCGTGATTTCAGTACTCCAAATTAATTTCACACCACACTCGTTGCATCCACTCTATCCAATCCAATGTATTAATCTCACCCTCCCTCCCTTACATGTTACATCTTCCAGCACCGAATTCATCGTGTAGTCGGAGGAGAGAGGTGGTGTTGACGGTTGGTGAGATGTGCGAGTGGGAGAGGAGAGAGAGGAAGGAGGGGGAGGGCCGCAGAGGCAAGAGCAGGTGAGGCCGTGAGGGAAGGGACGCACGGAGGAAGAAGGTGGGGAGGAGAGGACAAGAAGGTACGAACGGATTGATATGTGGGCACTCCTATTTTTTTATTTTTAATTTACTTAATGATTCATTTATATGTTTTACACCGGTGCTATATATATATTTTTTCCTTCCACGTGGATGACATGTTAGCATAAAATCATCCTGATTTAGGTTGAGGGAGTAAAGTAGATGATTTGCGTAAATTCGAGGTTTTGATTTGGACAATTTCGTAACATCCTAAAATACCCTAAAAAGTATATTCTAGGTTCCAAAATTTATTTACTGCATTTTCTAGAATTTTCTGCATTAAAGAAATTACCTTTTCTATTTCCTAGCTACTGTCCATGAATTTTGAAAATTATTTAAAATCTGTCTAGAACCTGAAAATATTTCATTTGAGTTCTAAGTGATCTAAAGTATATCTCCAAAATTTTTCATAATTTTTTAAGTTGGTTCACTATTTCTAAAAATCTAAACTTGGTTCTAGGCAATTAAAGTTCTTTGGAAAAATGTTTTAAAAATTAGTTTTCTGAAAGCAGCCGATCGAAACCCGTTTCTTCCACAGGAAAGTGTATTCCGACCGAAGCATTTTCCACCTTAGACTATCTCCAGCGGCTTCCCTTCCCCTCCAAATCCCTTCACGAACAGATCCCAAGTGCTCCAGCGGATTCCCTTCACGATTCCCTTCGGACGGGATTCAAACAGTAAATCCCTTTAGAAAGGGATTCTCTCTCCAATCCCTTCACAAATCCCTCGAGGACGCTTTGGAGATAAGTAGAAAATAAAGGAATGAATACTGGAGAAATGAAACGAAGGAATTCACTTTGGAGATAGTCTTATGCGCTCTCCCCTCCCTCCCCCCTCTCTCTCTTATGCGCGCGCATGCTGGGCCCACCTACCAGACATCGTCTTCCACCTCGCACTGCGCCCGTGCCCACGAGAGCCGTTGCATCTGCTCTCTTGCCTCACTACCGACCCGTGGAACCCTGCCATAGGATCCGTCGCCCGCAAGTTGACCCTCATTCCTGTGCACTGTCAGCCATGTGCAATCAACGCGTTTCGCGACGCCGCTCCCCCTTTTGCGACCGCACCACCCCTGGTTAATTTCGCTACCTGACCCAGCTGCTATCACGCCCGTCCTGTCACCACACTGCCTCCCTCTCCCTTGTCCTTTTCCACACATCGCCCATCAGGGGGAGAACCTGAGCACCACACCCATCTCACTGCCTCTTCACACCCACAAGAAATCGCGAGCCTTACCCGAGCTACTCATCCCTACTTAAGCTTTATCTACCGTGTCATCACCTTCCTAGGTCGCCACTCATTCCATTTTTGCGAAATCCAAGCTCTTCATGCTATGATTTAGCAGGAATGTACATGTCATCTTTGGTGTTGGTGAGCCTACATTGAATCGCCATTGCTGCCGGTGAGCTGTCCTTGCTCGACATTCATGTCAATCCTCTCCTTAAGCTTTGTTCTCAACTCTTGCATGCATGCCTTTGTAGTGGAAGCTGTGGCAAGCCACACTGTGCCACTCTGCCGTGTTCTTGTCATTCCAGTGGAGTTGGTCCTGCATTAACCATGTCATCTTGTGCCTCATACCCTAACAATGACACTACTACAGAACCGGCCTTCACAACCGGCCTATCACAAGCGGTTACGTGCGCCCCGCTTGTGGAGTCCCGTGCCACAAGCGGTTCGTGGGCAACGGACGGGAGGGGGTCTCTAGAAGCGGTTCTTAACACAAACCCTTCTGAGCGTCCTCTCTAGAAGCGGTTCGTGTTTGGAACCGCTTCTAGAGGTCTAATGGGGGCTCCAGAAGCGGTTTGTGTGTAGAACCGCTTGTAGAGCCCCTCCCGCCAAAGGCATTTAAACTCGTCTTCCTCCCGAGCTCGCACAGGACATCACAAAGTGGTGGGCCGAGAGCTGCTCATGGCGCAGGTGCTGCCAAAATTTTGAATTGAGGCTATTAGATCCGAATTAATTGTTCTAAGGTGAGTAATATGTTGCCGACATCCTTCTCACCTAGATATTGATGTTTTTGTGCATTGGATGTTGAGAAATTATGTTTTGTTCGCTTATATTTTTGTTCTTAAGGTGATATATACGATTTGGTGTATGAAATGAAATTCAATAAATGTGAAACGATGAAAAATTACAAACGTGTGGAAGAGAAAAGATTTGTATGAAAATGTAACAATTAGTTAGTTTTATTTTTTAAAAAGTAGGAGGATTAGAAATAATTAGTTGGCTTTAGTGAAAAGAACACGTAATGATTATAAAATACAAAACTATTAGTCATAGTTAGCTTTAATAGAATATTGTGATAGATGTTGTTATTATTTTTATTTGTGTAGATGAATCGGCAATGGATGTACAATGCACCGTCGGTCAAGAGAGTTCCGAGATGGCATGAAGGAGTTTCTCGACGCGCCGTTGCATTCTTGCCTCCGTGAAGCTTCATACGTTGTCCGTCGTGACTGCAAGAATGAGAAGGAGCATTCGAGCGATGGATGGTTATGAGGCATGTGATCACGAGAGGTTTCATGGCAAACTATACCGCTGGACCCACCATGGCGAAACAAAGGCGATTCGACAGAAGACGATGAAGAAGACGAAGAAGAGGAAGATAGAGCCAACAAGATGCCTGACACCACTCAATACGGGTCCGTGGAAGATACACTCGATGAGTTTGGCGATGATGAGCTAGAATGTGATGCTCCGTGACGGAGAGGGAGAGTTCACAGAGGAAAGACAATACAAGAAGTTTCAGAGCATGGTAGAGGACCACCGAATCGCTTTGTACCCAAAGCGTGCACAAGGCCACAAAAAGCTGCGTACTACACTGGAACTCATGCAATGGAAGGCCACACACGGTGTGTCGGACAAAGGGATTCAATGGTTTGTTATCACTCGTAAAGAGGTTGCTTCTAAGGAAACACTCTACCGTAATCTACGTATGAAGCGAAGCGAGTCCTCGCCCTTTAGGATTGCAAGTGCGGAAGATACATGCATGTCCTAACGATTGTACCTGTATCGCAATGAGTATGCCGATTTGGTGGTCTCATCGGTGTGCGAAGAATCCGGTATAAGGTGCAGCGTGACGATTCGGTGAATTAGATGGGAATCGTGATAAGAAGAGAACTCCAAAGAAAAGTATTGTGGTATTTCCTGTGATACCCGGTTAGGCGTCTGTTTGCTAACGAAGGTCATGCCAAGATGATGCGTTGGCATGAGGAAGAGCGTAAGGAAGACGGATGCTTAGACACCCCGCAGATGGCTCACAGTGGCGGAAAGTCGATCGGGCTTACCCGAACTTTGCAAATGAGGTCGAAACATAAGGTTTGGGTTGAGCACCGACGGATGAATCCTTTCGGTCAGTTGAGCAGCATCCATAGCACCTGGCCTGTGACACTTTGCATCTATAACATTCCTCCATGGTCGTGCATGAAGCGGAAGTACATCATGATGCCATTATTGATCGAAGGCCGAAGCAACCTCGAAAGCGACATAGATGTCTACCTGAAACCATTGGTTGAAGACCTTGTGAAGTTGTGGGAGGATGGTGTACGGGTTTGGGATGAGTACAAAAGAGAGTATTTCAACTCAAGTGCATTGTTGTTTGTAACAATCAACGATTGGCCTGCGCTCAGTAACCTCTCCGCCAAACTGTGAAAGGGTTTAAAGCCTGCACTCGGTGCATAAATGAAACGGACTGCATGTACCTCAAAAACTCTCGGAAGTGTGTACATGGGCCACCATGAGTTTCTTCCTAGCAATCATGCTTTGAGGTGGAAAGGAAGTAAATTTAACGGGGTAATGTAAATTCGTGGTAAGCCTCAAGATCGTAATGGGCGACTTGTGTTTGCTATGGTAAAAGATCTGAAAGTAGTATTTGGGAAGGGTCGTGAAGCATACATGCCGAAGCGAGGATGGTCATGCACCCGCATGGAAGAAGAAATCAATATTTTGGGACCTGCCGTATTGGGAGGTTTTGGAGGTTAAATCACTCATTTGGACTTCATGCACATCACGAAGAATGTTTGTTTGAACTGCTAGGCTACATAGATATGTACGGCAAATCGAAGATACACCGCAAGCTCGGAAGGACCTTGAAGACATGGAGGTGAGGAGTGACCTACATCCGAAAAACAAAGAAGGGACAAAACAACTTTATCTACATCCTGCAAGCTACACTCCAAGCAAAGAAGAGAAAAAAAAGCATGATTGAGTGTTTGAACAAAGTGTGAAGGTCCTTCCGGATATTCCTCAAATGTAAAGAGACTCATAAACACGAAAGATAACAAACTCCAAGGCCTAAAATCCCATGATCGCCTTGTGTTGATGACACAGCTGATTGCTCCAAGTAGCTATCGAGGTATCTTTGCCCGAGTGGGTGCGGGGACAATCACGAAGCTATGTTCATTCTTCAACGCCATTTCGCAGAAAGTCGTCGAACCAAACTAAAATGCCTAAGTTGGAGGCTGATGTGGTACAAAGTTTGGTTAGCCTCGAGATGATTTTTCCTCCTGCATTCTTTGATATCATGGTTCATCTCACCGCTCACCTTGTCAAGGAGATAGGTATCCTCGGACGATGTATCTGCACAACATGTTCCCTTTCGAGAGGTACATGAGTGTCCTCAAGAAATACGGTTGTAACCGTTCGCGTCCCGAAGGGTGCATTGCCGAGGGCTACGTGACGGAGGAGGTGATAGAGTTTTGTGTTGATTACATGAATGATGTAAATCCTATCGGCGTCCCCATATCACGACTACGAGGAGGCTACGGGGCAAAGGGACAATAGGAAGGCAAGCAGCTGCATGCAGCGATCTTGTTGCATTCAAGCAAGCACATTTCAGCATTGCTCAAGCAATCCACCATAGTCGCCCCTATGTCATTCAAGCACAAGAGTGTCCTACGCCGCGAGTTCACAGGTAAGACAGAGAGTTGGATAACCCTGAAGCACATGGATTCTTTCGGCACTGCCATGTATACATCCTTGAGGAAGGGTCAAACGATGAACTATTGCAACGCTTGGCCCGGGACCATCACAAGAAATCGGGACATTCAAGGGGTATGAGATCAATGGTTACACATTCTACACCGGATCCTGTGATAACAGGAGCACCAACCAGCAGCAAGGCGTCAGTATAGACGCCGAAGACAACGATGGCGAGTTCGACACATATTACGGTTTCATAGAAGAAATATGGGAGCTCGACTATGGACCTCTCAAGGTCCCTCTATTTAAGTGCCAATGGGTCAAGCCGAGGACAAAGCGGTGTGAAGGTCGACAAATACGGCATGACAACCGTGGATCTCACAGAAGTTGGCTATAGGCGCGAACCGTTTGTTCTCGCGAACGATGTGGCTCAGGTCTTCTATGTAATGGACATGTCAAGCAAACCTAAAAATCGAAAGGACAAGCAAAAGGTAATGCCAAAGCGACATGTAGTTCTCCATGGCAATCGACGGATTGTAGGAGTTGAGGACGTCACCGATGAGGAAGAGTATGGTCAGTTCGACGAGCTCCCTCCTTTTACAGTTGATGTTGAAATAAACGCGTCTGCGTGATGTTGATGTCGATGCTCCTTACATACGCCACGATCATAAAGAAGGAACAATTGTAAAGACGAAGACTTAAGATGTACTACTTGTATACATTATGGTGGAGAAACATTCCTTGTACATTATTCCATATGATCATGTTGATATGTTGATGTTTAACATTGCTTGTACATATGATGTTTAAAAAAAATGAAACAATAAAATAGAAACACTTCAAAAAAAACATAAAAATCGCATACAAACACTTAAAAAAAATAAAACCATCGAATACAAACACTTTTAAAAAAAGAAATACAAACACTTAAAAAAAGAAAGGAAAAAAAGAAATACAAGCACTTTTAAAAAATTATTGTATACTTAAAACAATGCAAGTGCCTTCTAAGGTTAACAAGAAATCTCATCTCCCCCTTGGCTAGCGCGGGCGCTTGAGTGCGGGCTTGTGCCCAAAGGTTGCGTGTTCGAGCCCCACTCGCGCCCGGCCTTTCTTTTTTTTAAACCCCACTACAAGCGGTTCTTAGTACCAACCGCTTGTAGTGGGGTACTACAAGCGGTTCTTAGTACCAACCGCTTGTAGTGGGGTACTACTACAAGCGGTTCTTAGTACCAACCGCTTGTAGTATTCACTACAAGCGGTTGGTATTACGAACCGCTTGTAGAAGTACCTACAAGCGGTTGGTGTTACGAACCGCTTGTAGAAGTGGGGTAACCTTTAAATTTTGAAGTCCCGAAGGCTCCGCACCTTCAAATTTTCTAAGTCCCGCGGCGCCGAGCCAGACTCCGTCGGACCGCCACCACGCCCGGCGGCCCCGATACCATGGCGACGCCTCCCGGCCACCGCGCCCGGCGCCCCAGGCCATCCACCCGGAGGACCTAGGTAGTGGCGAAATGCCCTCCTGCTCTCATGCTGTATTGATGCCCGCAAGGTGTTAGGTGAAATGCTCACAAGAAATTTTGTTGATCTGTTGATGTTGTAGTACATTTTTGTTGTATATATATTGTATATAAGTTTTCATGGCCACATTTATGTTGTATGTTGGAGTTTTCATGCTCTCTGTTGTAACTATTGTATATATATTGTAGGAAAAAACTAAAGAACGATATGCCGTTCTTGTCTAAAATAATGTCATATAGGTTGTGTCACCATCCATTCACCTTTGATGATATTCACGGATAATATCACGGAACTTATCCGTGAGGCATAATGAAACTTATATGTGAAATATCATGAAACTTATCCATTAAACCTAATGAAATTTATCTGCTAAACATCATGAAACTTATCCGTGAAATCTAATGAAACTTATCTATGAAACCTAATGAAACTTATACATGGAATATCATGAAACTTATTTATGTTGTATGTTTGTTTGACAATATATAAGTATTCTATATATGATTTCATCCCACATTTATGTTGTATGTGTGTTTGACAATATATAAGTATTCTATATATGATTTCATCCCATATTTATGTTGTATGTGTGTTTGACAATATATAAGTATTCTATATATGATTTCATCCCACATTTATGTTGTATGTGTGTTTGACAATATATAAGTATTCTATATATGATTTCATCCCACATTTATGTTGTATGTGTGTTTGACAATATATAAGTATTCTATATATGATTTCATCCCACATTTATGTTGTATATATGTTTGAGAATATATAAGTATTTTATATATGATTACATGCCCACTTTAGATGGCGACACCAAGGCGTGGTGACCGGATTTCGACAATGAGGAAAATTTGATGTTTGAGACAATTGCGCTGGTACCATCTTAGGCCTGGATGAGGTCATTAACACCGGTGCACCGTCGATGAGGTCATTAACACCGGTGCCGCTGCCAATGAGGTCGTTAACACTGCATCAAGTAGGATATCGGGCCGCAAGAATAAATGGGTATACTCTTAACCATTATGAAATCACCGTAAACATGTTAATTATTGTAACATGTGTTTGTGTATCCAGCCCGGTACATCATCGGCCACCCGATCCGGAATTAACCGAGGACCTAACAAGAAGCCTTCGACCAAGTATGTGATAACCGAGGTCGGCAGCGACGGAGTCCGTAGCCCCACTGTCGACAATTGGCCCTTTCAACAATGCTTGCGGCTACCACGTGAGGATCACGTCCCAATCAAGATCCGTAAATGGACCGAAGTCCCTGCGGCTACCAAGGAATTGCTCCGAATGATATGAAGGAAACTTTCACTTTTCCGATGGGTACGAGCAGAAGGCCAAGGGATGGGCTTTGAAGAAGATGGCAACTTCCTTTCAAAGAAGGTGAAGTCGTCCCTCACCCGCAAGTACATCGACAGAGGAGAAAGGCCAGACTTCAATCAATTTCCTAAGTCGCGAGATCATTGGGAGGCTTTCGAGGAATTCAAGCTATCCGATGCAGACGAGGCCGCGAGAGAGAAAAACAAGGTGAATGCCCGGAAGAAAAATACCACCACCATCTCGGCACCGTGGTTACATTAAGGCTGCGAAGAAATGGGACAAGCGGGAAGAGGAACTTCGGCGCAGGAGATTGTACCAAATCGAGGATTGGGAGCCCCGCAGAATCGGTTCTTGGCTCACGGGGCCAACTTGCAGATGACGGTAGCTTGGTGATGGCACCGATACCAAGAAGTTGGTCAAAGGATTGTACAAGCCATCGATCAATCTCGGTCGAGGGTCCTTCATGACGGACAGGAGAATGACGAGCTAACATATGCCCTTCAAAACCACGAGCACCGGGACGGACACGAGGATTCGGAAAGATACCGTGGAGGCACGGATTTGCCAAAGACGCAAGCGATTCAGAGCCGGAGAAGCAAGAGGAGAGATCGAGGGTAGAGTGAGCCGTTTGGAGGACGAGCTTAGAGCTACAAAGGCTTCCATCCCTGATTTGATCGCGCAACAAGTGTCTGAAGCATTAACCCAATATCAGCTTCAGGGAGGTAGTGTTCAAGGGGCGCCTACAACCGTGATCAGTCCGAGCGCGCAAAAGAGCGATTCTTGGCGTCCGTGGGCTCCCTGAAGCGTATGACCCGCAGTCCGTTATCCCGTGGGCGATATCAAGGTTCGCGCCGCCGGTCACGAGCTACACATTGATATGCGTAACCTGTCCTACAAGGTGGCTTATGGCATGGCTTATCCGGTGGAGGCGGGCCAGGCGCTCCACTTCAATCGGATACCCTCCGGATACTCTAAGGTCACGGTGGAAGAGGTGGTGGGGGCTTCAAGATCTCTTGCTCGAGATTGCTTTGAGGGGCGGCGACATGACCAAGCTTGACAGACCCTCCACGGCACATTCATCCTCTGGCGCAAAAAGTACATCATATTTCCGGATGGTGTGGAGGTCACATCAACAAAGAGGCCCCGCAGTTTGAGCCAGTTGCAGCATCAAGCACGCCTCCTCCACATCGACAACCCACGACTCCTCCAATGTCGCCTGCACGCAAAGCTTCTCCGGTGGTCCAGGACACGCCTCCTCCACCTCCCGCTCCAGCATCGATGCTCCAAAGCACCTCCCGCCCAAAGATCTCCGCCGAGGAAGAAGCTCCCTTCGAAGGAGGGATCCCGCAACGGCACCTCCTCCCACGAAGTCGGCATCCGACTGACAGAGAATATTGAAGAAGCGCCAAAGAGGCCATATGATCCGATCATGAGGAGCTATCAATTACCGTGAAGACGGATGTGGCTAGCAGCCTTGCGCCAACGGCAGCGCCCAACGTTAAAATAGATAAAAATTGTGAAGCACTTTCAATCATGCGGAACGGCGCCACCGCTTTGTGACGACCGACTACGAAAGGACAATAAGAAAGGCTACAAGGAAAAATACACGGGCTTCGGCGGCAAAGAAGAAGAAGAAAGTGGAAGATGAGCAGAGTGCTGAGCAATTGAGGATCCAGGATTTCTTGAAGGAGGCAGGATTGGAATCAATAGACCAGGATCTTCCACTGGCACCAATCAGATGGAAGTATGAGTTGGGCAAACCGCTAATTGATCCAAAAGATATAAAGATCACCCAACCAAGATGCGTCAAATGCATGAATGTTATATGGAAAGGGCATCTAAAGGAGAGAAAATGTTCCACCTCATTGCTCAAGATACGCATTTCTTCCGCGGGAGACAGACAGAAATATGGCTGCAATTCGAGGACTTGTACCATGTGTACCAAACAGACGCCATCGACGTGTCCTTCATGTGCTGCTGGTGTCTGTAAGTATTGATCTTCTAAGTTTACCGTTTGCTTCCTCTCGTACCACAAAATCGAAAATCTAATTAACTTAGTTATCCCTTCTTATGTAGAATGGAGATACAACGATGTAGAAGAGTGGGCATACAGAACGTTGGTTTCATCGACCCAGAGGTTGTCAACGAGAAAATCTGGTCATTCGAGCAGCAAAGACCGGCAGTTGAGGCATACATTTTATGCGTGCATTCTTGAAACAAAGACTACAAACCGTACATACTTCGCCCTTCAACTTCATGTACGTGTTCTCACAAACCTCTTGTTCTTGTATTTCTTAAGCCATTGATAGTACGACTAGTCGCTACGCGCTTCTTGGAATATACGAATAGGTTTCACCGATCCTTCTAGTCATCGAGCTTGACAACAAAGCAGGATTATAGTTCATGACTCAAGAAGGAATCCAATCAGCAAATACCAATGGTTCATTGACATCCTCAACAAAACATTTGGAAAGTTCCAGAAGAAGCATAAAGGAGAATTCAAGAAAGAATTCGAAGTCATAGTGAGCACTCAGGTACGTACTACAAAAACAATTATTAATATAAATGCACCATATCAGTTCTTCATCTGATATTATGAAATTTCTCCCTGTCAAGGTTAAACGCCAAACTACCGAAACAACTTATGTGGCTACTACGTGTTCCACTATATTCAAAGTTTTATTCATGCCGATACTTGTTTGGAACATTATGCCGAGGTTCAGTATATGCATGTCAATTTGTTAGCTACCACTTACATTTTAAGTAATCGTATGTGATCGGATATTTATATACTTCCCGCTTAATCAATTGTCAGCCCAACATCGATGAGCATGTTAGCGTGCTCCCGCCTCACCGAGTGCGCGCACTGCAAGAACAACTCATCGGCTTCATTGTCGACGAGGTTCTATCTCCAAATGGCGAGTTCCACGTAAGGCTTGGTCCATCGTTGAACACAATGAACTGATGATTTACATCGACGTCGACCAAGAACTTGACCGACGATGCAAGAAGAACTGAGTTCGATAATCATTTTTTTAATCATTCAAACTTGTAAACGTCGATAGCGGGTTTTTTTTTTACTGAGCTAGCTTGTGAACATGTGTATGAGTGAGCATATGTAATATATATTTAATTGCAATAAAACTCCTACACTCATATTTCATTTTATGGTCAAAAACGATATACAAAAACACCAAAGAACATATTCTATAATACATATAATTGAAAAATCTCTCCACAAGCGGTTGGTGACTCCAACCGCTCGAGTGCTTGTTTTCCACAAGCGGTTGGTAACTCCAACCGCTTCGGAGTGTGTTTGTTCTGGCGGTTCGTAACACGAACCGCTTGTGGAGGCCCCAATGTGGCGGCTCTACTGGCCTTCTGGACACCTTCCCAACCAACCTGCTTTGCCACAACACAAGCGGTTTGTGCAACCGCTTGTGATACCGGGCGGGTATCACACACGGTTGCTTAGAAGCGGTTATAAAACCGCTTCTGAAAGGGGTTACGACCCGCTTGTAGTAGCCGGTTCTGTAGTAGTGTGAAAACCTGATGAGGACATCACAAACTCATACATGAAAGATTCAACTAATATACACGGTCCAATGACACGCGTCCGTGCATGTCGACTTGGACAATTGGTGAATTACTTTCTAAGAAAAATCAATTATATAATTATAAAATAAATTATATTGCCGAATGATTGCTACTTGCTTGTTGCTACATGCGAGGAAATTATTGAAGAAGTCATTGATCAAGAATTCGCCTAGGAGAGGATGAAGAATAGTCTCTGTCTCTATGTGCATGCATGCATCCAGAGAGAGGAAGGAAATGAATTGTTGCTGTCGTGAGGAGTCAAGGATACATGGGATTTCCATGTGTATTCCACCAAATCAAGAAATAAATGGAACCCATCAAGAGAGAAAGGAAACCACTGATATGATTGCCATATATTACATGTGAATTAGCACAAAGAAGGAAACATGTGATTGCTGCATCGTGACTTCCTTATGGATTATTTGTTGCCATGTATTGCATCCGAATTAGCACAAAGAAGGAAATATATAATTTCTGCGTCATGACTTTCCTTTTGGATTATTAGTTTCTAGTAGAGTGATTGGTGTCACACCACTCGAATTGGAGTAGCATCCCTAGTCTATATATCGAGATCCTTCATATTTTGTTTAGGCGACTTTGATTTGGATTTAGCTATTACTATTGTAAGGACACTTTGCCACAAACTTGAAGTCGCAATTCAATCATTCATTGTTGAGTAATGTCTTCAGCTATTGCTCTTTCAATTCTAGTTGGATTGTTTGGGCTGTTCTTCGTGAACATGTTAGTCATGTTTTGATACGGTTGGTAACCAATTGAGGAGTGATTTAGTGATTGCGAGGTTGCTAGTCACGTTCTTAGATCATGTTTAGCCTCCCTTTCATGAAAGTGATGACTTGCTACTCCAGGAATTTCTCCTACGATGGAAGATAGGGACCAACTCTATATGCAAGCATCTTAAGTCAAGATGTTTGCATATAAAAACTCCACACTTAGGGGGTGTTTGGCAGAGCTCCAGCTCCACCAAATTCTTGGAGTTGGTGGAGCTAGGTGTTACTAGCTCTACCAAATTCGTGGAGCTGGAGCTGTGGGTATATTAAGAATGTTTAGGTGAGTCGTCTTGTTTACATTTTAGAATAAAATTATAAACTTAAGTCACTTTATTTTAGTCTATAAGTTTCAGCTCTGAGGTGGAGCTGGGATCTGGAGCTCTGCCAAACAGGGCCATAATCTCCTCATTCTTGAAGTGAAGCCTTGGAGCCCGACTATTCCTCTGTTTTGTGCCATCATCGCCATTATCGACGATTCTTGCCGTTACGGTGGGCTTGTTGCCAATTCCTAGCTTATGAGGCATCTTTGGCATGTATGCAAGCTAACATGCGCCATCTTGTAGACTTTCATTCATTGTCTTCTATTATCACCGAGGACCTTGTCGCCTTCGCCGTTGCTCGCCGCCGACCAGCCACTCTAGTGCCCCTCTTCGTCACTGGACTACCCGGCAAGCTCCTAGTACCCCCTAGATGCCAATGCGCTAGTTAAGTTGGGTTGTTTAGCCTCAAAACACCATAATCGCCATAGCCATCCATGGCACCGCCGCAAGAGTAGTCTTTGTTGCTGCTTCGGTGACCATTGGTCTCCGCGCCTGGACCGTAGCATCACCTAACATGTGAACCCCACCTGTTAGCTCTGATGAAAAATAATAAAAATCTGACATGTAGGTCCCACCTGTCGGTCTCTCTGAGATAAAAATCCTTTTTCCTTAATTTTAAAATATGCTTTCCAACTTAAAAAGAAAATGAGCATTCTCTGTTGGAAGAAGTAATTGTTTGGTTCTTATTTGTGATTTTCGATATGATGTGTGTAGATGCTGACATCTTTAAAACATCCATCATCGAAGTAGAAGACGACCAAGTATTCAACAAGAAAGGCAAGCACCCACTTTGATCATTTTTTATCCCATAATTATTATGCATGCGCATAATTTCAGCAAACTCGCTGTGTTGAATTATTCGGTAGTTACACCTACTTGTTGCATAGATACTCCATGATGTTTTCTCACCCTTGTTGATGTCACCTTAGAAATGATATCCACTGCCCCTACCTTTAATTTTAGAATTTTAGATGTACTCCCTCTGTCCCACAAAGAGTGCATTTCTAGGATTTTTAAGACAGATTAGTGTGCAAGGTAAATGACTAATGTGCCCCTTATTACTCCATACACAAGCATGGTGGTGCTTCGGTTTCCACAAGCACTTAAATGAGCATGCATACACTTACAGCTGGGCCCTACAGACTAAAGATGCATTCTTTGTGGGACAAAATTTGAACACTAGAAATGCACTCTTTGTGGGACAGAGGGAGTAGTTATGAGGTAGATGCTTAGCAATACTCATATCGATCCTAGTGCAGATGCAAGAGCATACCAACACAACTATGGGCTATTAATGTTGGAGAGTGCTCCACACTTTGAGATGCAAATCATAGGACGACGATTGTTACAATCAGCAATGTAAAGACTTTGTCATGATCTCTTAGTCGCATGCTAAAAGAAGCGTGTCATAGCCGAAATTGAGAGATGATCATGTCGTGTGGGTAAAGCAGTACATCCTCTGCAGTGTGTAAATATATTCGAACAGCCGTGTCTCCAATCATGGACATCACTTGGTTATATCCCACAATAAGTATTTTTGTATTTTTAAAATTGGTTTGGAAGTGCATGGATGGGGAATCCATGCACGGTTTGGCTGGCATGAGAACCTTGTCGAGTTTTAACATTTGTGGCAGCACACCACTTATTGTCAATGATACTTATGCTTTGTTATTACTTGCTTATCAAATGTCATATGCTTTTACAAATTTTGTTTGCAATCTACTGCATGTTATTGTTAAATAGATCTCGCTTTGTGCAATTGGAGACATGGTGGGATAGCCATATCACTTGTCATAGCCCCATAGTAATTGTTACTTAGATGGAGTACAATTTGCATACTCAATGTTGCTTGTTGAACATATTCAGAGAACGGAGATGAAGATCAATCGTGCAGATATTTTCACGCCACATGCTTTGGTGACGAAGATGATGCTTTCTAGATTGCCCCCAGTCAATTACTATGGGAGGGTTAGGCACGCTAGCTAGGTTCTGTGGTCTTGTCATTCCTACTTCTACTATAATATTTTGTTGTATGATATTATTTGGCCTGATGACCCTTTTATTGTAAAAACTAGTCGGGTACGACTTATCTTAGAATGCTAACTATATTACGCTACTTTGAGCTTCCTTTCATGTATGGATGTGATATATCGATGTTGAATGTGTGTGCTAGCTATTGAATGCAAGTTTTGGGTCCCGACAGTATTAGTATTAGAGCCATACTGACTGTAGGTAGAACCCTTAGTTAGCAATGACCGTTAGCATAAGGACTTATGGTTTTGAAATTCTATTTGCAAATCTTATCAAAATGGTTATGAAAAATATAAGTTTATATAGTGCTGAACCTTTTCTTTAACTTAGCATTCATTCACATCCCTTTTGGTTTCCAAAATGGTTACTAATTCTCTCTTGCAAATTTTAGATGTCTCAGTGAGTGTTATGCTATCATTCGACTATTCGAGAGATGTGTGGGTTGCTGGGAACCATGCTCTAACATGTCGATTTTGCACAAAACCCATAATTCTCAGTGTACCATGCCATTACAAGCCAAGTGTCGGACGAGTATTGCGTCGTGGTGCTTATTCCACCATAGGCTCACACTGGAGGACCTCCCTTTTGCTTCGAAGGGTATGGAGCTACCCTTGGCATAGCCATGAGTGCTGCAGCATACACGACCATTGTTCATCTTTTTCACATGCTTTCGGAGCTATAGTGGTGTACCACTGCCTCCCTTCCCACCCAGCCAATGGGGACTACATACTCTATGCCAACAACACAGAGAGATGAACATGACTCTTTGCTACCTCTATGATTTTGTGGCCATTCACTACTACAGATCTGGCCTTCCATACCGGCCCATCATTACCGGTTATGCATGAACCGGGACTGACATTTACATCAGTCCCGATTCAACGGTCTACAGGTCCGGGGGGATCATCAGTACCGGTTTTAAAGACCAACAAGTATTGATGTGCTCACATCAGTAAGCAGCACAGGAGCCAAGGAGGGTTCTTAGCACCGGTTGATGTAACCAATCGGTACTGATGTTTGTGTTATCAGTACCGGTTGGTTAAACCAACCGGTGCTGCAGCCTCCTCGGCTCCTGTGCTGCTTAGTACGGATTGGTGTAACCAACCGGTACTGATGTGAGCACATCAGCACCGGTTGGTGTATTTGACCGGTACTAATGCGCTTCGTCTCCCGCGCCCCTCGATCCCGCACGCCTTTACGATGAAACTCTTAATTCGTGTTCATCCGAATTCTTGTTTTCCGATCCAGCCTCCTATAAAACCATCAGATTGAGTGAGGAGGTAGACGTACTGATGATCGTTAGTTAGCCCAATTAACTATGGCAGCTTCTCCTTCTTCTCCCTCTAGCGCGCCATCATCACCACCTCCAGAGGAGGAGAAGCGGGAGAAGGACGTGGAGGAGGAGGAGGAGGGTTGGGTCCGCGGGGGGAGCGCGACGGAGGAGGAGGATGGCGATGATGAAGACGTCATCCACCACAACGACGACGACGACCGCCCCCGCCTGACGACGACTCCGGCGACGATAGCCCCCCCGGCAGCAACGATGAGTGGTGGTATGGGTAATCGCGCCACCCACCACCCGTGCGCCGCTATGTATGTTATATATATTATAATTAATTAATATAATATGTAATGTTTTATATTATGAATTATTAATATAATATGTAATGTTTAATGTAATGAATTATTAATATAATATATAATGTTTTACCTCCCCCTTCTTGAAGCTCTGCTGCTTCTACCGTTAAATTGAAATATTCAAAAAAAATTATGAAACATAAAAAAAACGTTCAAAAAAATTATGCCACAATGAGAAAATCGTTCAAAAAAAATGGCTTCGAGAAACATTCAACTGGACAGTGAAAATCAGGAGAAAATCGGAAAAAAAATTATGAAAGTACGATTCGAGATGAATGTAAACATATAATTTTCAAGTATCCAATTTAAATATTTAAAAATATATCGATAGTCAAAGTTTTGAAGTTTGGCCATCACTATGTCCAAAACGTCAGCATTTTTGAAGATCGAAGGGAGTAGTAACATTGGATTGAATTTTTTAATTTAAAAAAAGTGTAATAGAAAACAACTTAGATACCTCACTTAACAACATTGAAAGACAAGAGATGATGCTCTCTCCAGCTCGCAAAAACTTGTCGGTTTGAGATATGTGTAGTCAAAATTTTGAAACTTTAGCTATGAATATCTTTATAAATATTTAGATTAGATGCATGAAAATCATATGTGTACATTCATCTCGAATCATACTTTCATAATAGTATAATTTTAAGAAATTTTTTATGTCAAAATCGGTCAAAATCGGAAGAAAAATTATGCCACAATGAGAAAATCATTCAAAAATTATGTCAAATGGTTACAACGCACATCAGTACCGGTTGATAAGACCAATCGGTACTGATCTCTACCATCAGTATCAGCTGGTTACATCAACCGGTACTGAATCATCCACATCAGTACCGGTTCGGGCGATGAACCGGTACTATCTATCGGTTCAACGACTGTTGGGCTGTGGGGATATCTGTATCGGTTCAAGTAACCAACTATCACTAATGGTCTAACATCAGGGACGGTTGGTACGTTGAACCGGTACTGATGTCAGACCAATTTAAGCTTCTTCGTCCTCCCGCTCAGTGCCAGAGCAAGAACAGTTCATCACGCGAGAAGAATAGGAGCTTCGGTCAAGAGCTTCAAGGGAGGGCAAGTGCTACCAAAATTTTAAATTTTTGGTCATTTTACTCGCAACCAAGGTAACTAAGGTTAGTAACATCATTTCTCACTACATTTGGTCTTAAATGGAGCCTCTTCTTTGCTTGAATCATGCATGAAGAAATTTTGATTTTTTTCCCCAAAATCGATGAAAGATTATGAATGTAAAGATCTAGCTCGATCTTTTCAAGTAGGATACAAAAACTTGTTGCGTAAGCTTAGAATTTGCTTGTATTATAATATAGCTCGCATTTAAGGTGTGGATCTGGCTCAAATTTACGTTTTAGTTTCATCGATCGATGAAGGATGGGGTTTGGTTGCACGTAGTTGGGGAAATTAAGAATGGTGCATGAAAATCATGGAGTTTGGGATCTTCAAATGGCAATAGTTATGTGAAAAAGAAGAAATTTAAATTCATTTGCGAATTAAAATAATATCAGAAATATAAATGGCTTTATAGAAAATAACCGCCAAGTCCTACATAATGTAGATGGACCGGCGATGGATGTACATTGCCCGACGCTCCCCAGAGTTCTTGCAAGGTTTGCAAGCTTTTCTTCATGCGGTCGATGCTCACATGAAGTCAGGCTACATATGTTTTCTATGCATAGACTGCAAGAATGAGAAGGAGTGGCCAAAATCCAGCCACCTTCACTTCCATTTGCTCTCAAGAGGTTTCATGCCAAACTATACCTGTTGGACCAAGCACGGTGAAGAAGAGACTATACGGGAAGATGGTGAAGAAGAAGAAGAGGGGGACAATAATATACCAGATGCTGTCCAACACCGTTTGTTCGAAGATACATTTGGGGAGTTTGGCGATGATGACCTAGACCAGATGCTGCTTGATGGAGAGGGAGAATACACCGATGAAAGACATTACAAAAAGTTCCAGCGCCTGCGAGCGGACCGCGAAACACTATTGTACCCAAACTGCCGACAAGGCCACAAAAAATTGTGTACCACACTAGAACTGATGCAATGGAAGGCGACTAATGGATTGTCCGATAAGGGATTCAACGAGTTGTTATGCCTCATAAAGAAATTGCTTCCAGATGGTAACACGCTGCCTGAAACTACGTACGACGCCAAGCAAGTTGTCTGCCCTTTGGGGTTGGAGGTACAGAAGATACATGCATGCCGTAATGATTGTATCCTTTATCGCAATGAGTACGAGGATTTGGAAGCTTGTCCGGTGTGCAAAGCTTCGCGGTATAAGACCAGGCGTGATGACTCAGGTGAGGAAGTTGGGTAGCGTAAGAAGAAGAGACCCCCGGCTAAGGTGGTGTGTTATTTCCCTATAATCCCCCGGTTGAAGCGTTTATTTGCGAACAAAGCGCATGCTCAGATGATGTGCTGGCACAAAGAAGATCGTAAGGATGATGGAAGGCTAAGGCACCCCGCTGATGGCTCCCAATGGAGGAAAGTCGATAGAAAGTACCCGGACTTTGCTGAGGATGCGGGGAACATAAGGTTTGGGTTGAGTACGGATGGGATGAACCTGTTCGGCGAGATGAGCAGCAGCCACAACACTTGGCCCGTGACTCTATGTATCTACAACCTTCCTACTTGGCTGTGTATGAAGTGGAAGTACATTATGATGCCGTTGCTTATCCAATGGCCGAAGCAACCTGGAAACGACATCGACGTGTACCTCAAACCGTTGGTTGAAGATCTGCTAACGTTGTGGAACGACGGTGTACGTGTGTGGGATGAGTACAAAAGAGAGTATTTCACCTTACGTGCACTGCTATTCGTAACCATCAATGACTGGCCTGCACTTGGTAACCTGTCTGGCCTATCTATCAAAGGATATAAAGCCTGCATCCAGTGCTTAGAGGATACGGACAGCAAGTATCTGAAAAACTCACGCAAGGTCGTGTACATGGGCCACCGTAGGTTCCTTCATATGAAGCACCCGTTACGAAGGAACGGTGAGAATTTTGATGGGACAGAAGAGAAACGTAAGAAGCCCATACATCGCAGTG
Source organism: Rhipidocladum racemiflorum (assembly GCA_036346355.1). Classification (NCBI taxonomy): domain Eukaryota; kingdom Viridiplantae; phylum Streptophyta; class Magnoliopsida; order Poales; family Poaceae; genus Rhipidocladum; species Rhipidocladum racemiflorum. The sequence goes on along the minus strand of CM070580.1, from coordinate 33,622,278 downwards.
GGTCACTTGTATTTTCTATGGTAAAGGATCTGAAAGTAGTATTTGGAAAGGGTCCTAGTAGCAAATCTGTCTCGACTGAACAAGATCATACGAAGCCTATTTGGAAGAAGAAATCAACATTTTGGGACTTACCGTACTGGAAAGACTTAGAGGTCCGCCACTCATTGGACTTCATGCATATCACGAAGAATGTCTGCGTGAACCTGCTAGGCTTTCTAGATATGTACGGTAAAACAAAAGATACACTTCAAGCACAAAAGGATCTGCTTCTTCTGGAACTCAGGAACGACCTACATCCGGAAAAGAGAGTGAAAGGACAACATTACCTCCACCCTGCGAGCTACACTCTGAGCAAGGAAGAGAAAAAAACATGATTAAGTTCTTGAGCAGCGTGAAGGTCTCTTCTGGATACTCCTCGAACATAAAGAGACTCATAAACACGAAAGAGAATAAAATCGTACACCTGAAATCCCATGATTGTCACATGTTGATGACAGCTGCTCCCAGTGGCGGTGAGAGGTATTTTGCCTGACTGGGTACGGGGGACAATCATAAAGTTGTGCTCGTTCTTCAACGCGGTGTCGCAGAAGGTCATTGAGCCGAATAATGTATCTCAGTTGCAGCATGATGTGGTCGATAGTATGGTCAGCCTTGAGATGATTTTACCTCCGTCCTTTGATATTATGGTCCATCTCATGGTCCACGTTGTCAAAGAGATAGAAATTCTCGGACCCATTTTCCTGCATAGTATGTTCCCATTTGAGAGGTACATGGGGGTCCTAAAGAAGTATGTTCGCAACCGGTCTCGTCCAGAAGGCTGCATTGCACAGGGTGTTGGCACAGAGGAGGTGATTGAATTTTGTGTCGATTATATTGATGACCTGAATCCAATTGGCGTCCCTGTATCACGCCATGAGGGGAGGCTACGGGGAAAAGGGACTCTAGGGAGAAAAGAATTCTTTAGCGACGATCTACTTTCATTTAAACAAGCACATTTCACAGTCTTGAAACAAGCAACTGTAGTGGCTCAGTATATCCATGATCATGAGATGATACTGCGCGACCAATACCCAAAGAAATCAGAAAAGTGGATCGCAGATGAAGAAGAGTACAATCAATTTGACAAGCTACCTCCTTTTATAGTGGACATAGACATAAGTGTCTTGAATGATATAGAAGAATCTCCATATGTACGACACGATCATAACGAAGGATCACTTGTAAAAACAAAGTATGTTAGCAAATAAGTCCAACCGTGTTGTATAAACCCGTATATGAATTATGAATATGGTTATTACACTTCTCTCTCTCTCTCTCTCTCTAGCTGATATAAACTCGTGTATGGAGTAATGCAATTTATAGGATTTGTCAATAATATGAAGCTACTAATTACGAAGAAAATAGAAAGCATTCCAAAATTAACATCTAGCGTGAGGTCTTTAGTCCAAGGCTACCAAGATCAGAGTCCTCGTAGAGTCATACTGTTGCAAATCTATCGAATAATTAGCAATGCTACAAGCCATATTAGTTACTCACAACATTAGTTCGAATCCATAACCACATGGATGTATTAAGCAGCTACTAGCTTTAGTAGAGACTTCTAAGTTGGGCCGATGCAAAAGTGTGGCCGTAAGATGTTCCCAGCTAGCATGGTAAAATATGACAAAGACATCGCCACCGTTATTATAACATAATACTTACTTTTACTAGATATAAAAATTTAATTACAAACAAAAAAAATCCGCAAAAAGAAGTAAAATAATTATTAAGAATTAAACAGAAGGCCAACAAATCTGAAATTTTTATTCAAGGTATAGTATATTTTATACTATACCTATTACAAATCAATTTATGTCAAATTAATTAATTACAGTAATGGAAATTTAAAAAAATCCCACTTGTACCGGGTCATAACACCAACCGGTACTGATAGCCCTTAGCGAACAAGTACACAGGGGAAACAGTACCGGGTCATAACACCAACCGGTACTGATAGCCCCTAGGGAAACAAGTACACAGGGGCATCAGTACCGGGTCATAACACCAACCGGTACTAATAGTATCTAGTAGTACCGGTTGGGAATACCACCTGGTACTAATTCCCCTAGGGCAACCAGCATTTGGCAGGGTATTTTGGCGGGGAGGGAATCAGTACCGGTTGGTAATATGACCCGGTACTAATTCCCCCTCGTATAAAAAGTGGAGAGGTCCAACTCTTGTCTTTCTCGCCACTGCCGCCTCCAAGTCTCCAACTCCGCCGTCCACGCCGTCTGCGCCGTCCTCACCCCCGCCGTCAGCACCATGCGCACCGCCTGCGTCCGCGCAGTCCTTCGACAACCCCGGCCGGCGTCCGCGTCGTCCTTCGACGACCCGTCGTCCGCCGTCCGCCGTGGTCACATCCTCGGCCAGCTTCCTCCACACCGGCGCTGCATCATCCACACTGGCGCCGCATCCTCCTCTCCAGCGCCGCGCGCCCTCGGTGAGCCCTCTCCGGCGCCTACTTACAATGCTTACTATTAAGTGGATTATGTGGATGCATGTTTACTGTGGATGCTTACTAATTATGTGGATGTTTACTGATTATGTGGATTATGTGGATGTTTACTCTTGTTTATGTGTATGCTGATTATTAATGTCGATAGACAATGATGCTGATTATGTTGATTATGTGGATGTTTACTGTGGATTATGTAAAATGTTGATTATGGATGTTGATTATGCTGATTATATATGTAAATTTGAAATGTGTAAGTATATGTGAATTGTGTCTAAGTATATGTGAAATGTGGCTTATGAAATGAGTAAGTATATGTGAAATTTGAAATGTGTAAGTATATGTAAATTTGAATTGTGTAAATTTGAATTGTGTAAGTATATGTGAAATATGGCTCATGTAAATTTGAATTCTGAGATATATATGTATATGTGAAATGTGTAAGTATGTTGGTAGTATACTCGTCATTGCCGCCCGTCTTCCTCTATCCACTCTTTCCCACCATCCTTCGAGTCGTTGCCACGCGTGACTTGTCCTCCTCTATCCCCAGCACCCTCTGTCTCCCCTCTCTCGCTCCCTCTTTGTTTCCCCCCTCTTCGATCCCTCTTCGATCCCTCTGTGTCCCCCCTCTCGCTCCCTCTTTGTCTCCCCCTCTATGTAATTATATGTGAAATGTGTAAGTATACTTTTGTTGATCTTTTTTTGTTAATTTTTAGTGCCCTTTTCTAGCCTAAGAAATAACGATGGCAGACGAAGGATATGGTGGAGAGGAGTTCATGAGGAATTTGATTACGGGAGGTGATCTTGTAGAGGCGGAGGGTCGTGAACCCGCCGAGGCCGCAAGGCCCGTCGAGTCCATTGAGGCCGCCACGGTAAATAGTACGAATGTGTATATGCTGGTTCCACTATCATGCTAAGTCAACATTCTAACTCATTCATCATTAAACCATATTTTCAGACTAGTCAATCAAGTAGGCCATCACTTCACCGAGGTCCAAGCAAGAAGTCGAAGGCCAGACATATTATTACTGTAGTCAGTGATAACAACCAACCTATTGAACCCGAGGGGGTGATTCCACTGTTCAATTCGGCATGCGGCTTCCACGTCAGGGACCACATGCCAATTAGTATCGCGAAATGGGAGAATGTCCCTGAATATACAAAGAATATGATCTGGACCGATTTGAAGGAGACATTCACCTTCCCCGAAGGGACCGAAGAGAAGGTGAAGAGTTACGCGTTGAAGAAGATGGCCATCGCATTCCAGACATATAAAAAGAAGTTGACCACGAAATATATCAAGAAGAACCTAACACCCGACTTCAACAAGCACCCAAAATTGCAGGATCACTGGGATGCGTTCGTCAACTATAAGAATTCGGAAGAAGGTCGAAGTTTGACCGAACAAAACATTCAAAATGCACAGAAGAAGCAATATCATCACCGCGTCAGCCCTGGTGGTTACCGTCGAGCGATGCCCAAATGGGAGCAGAGGGAACAGGGATTGCTTGTGAAGGGTGTCACGCCGGCGACTTTGGAATGGCCAGACAGAGCGAAGAGTTGGTTTTATGCTCACGGCGGTGCACTTGACGATGATGGAAACCCGGTGTTCGGGAATGTGCTGACAGATGTCGCCAGTAGACTTGTACAGTCGATCGAGGACTCTTCCCAGTGCACCTTTGTGGCAAATAGGGAGAACCATGAGCTAACAAGGGCCCTACAAAACTCAGAGCACCCTGGACGCACACGAGGCGTTGGCGTTGTTCCGTGGAAGATTGGTTTTGCTAAGGATGTCGAGACCTACAGGAGTCGGGCGAGAAGCAAGTCCCGATAGGCACAGCGGATGCAAATGCTAGAAGAACGCATGAATCAAATGGTTCAAGAACATATGAATCAAACACAAGAAGGCATAAAGGAAGAGGTCCAAAGACAGGTGCAGTTAGCCTTGAGCAACCGGGTGGATGCGAGCCAGGAACCTCCTACTAATGCAGACATCATTAGCCCCACGGGGCGGCGGAGCATCTGCGCTTTTGGTGGGCTGCCCGAAGAGGACTTGGGCCACTGGCTTATGGACGACATCACGCAACGGACACCTTGTGAGCTGCACGTCCAAGCGAAGAACATCTCCTTCATGGTGGCTCACGGCATGGCTCACCAAATGGAGCCGGGGCAGGTCATCCATGGCCAGCAGATACCGCCGGGCTATTCCAAGGTCTCGGTGGAGGAGGTATGCCCAGGGTGCGAGGACCTTGACCTCGACATTCCCGGAGGTGATGGAACTACAACGTTAGGAGAGGCAGTTCACACTTTCATTCTGTGGCGTAAGAAGTACATCATTTTTAGAGACACACATAAGCGGTCCTCTCCGACACCTACGTCACCAAAATCATCGCCCATCAGAAGAAGCCCGTCTCCTACACCAACCCCCGCACGCGAAACTCCAACTCCAACATCGTCGCCCAAGAGAAGCCAACCAGCTCATCCAACAGCTCACAAGAAGACGGGATCCATCCAAAGCAATAAGCTGGCTGCACCTTCAAAGCGGGCGTACGATATGACGAAGGAGGAGACCGCCAAGGTAGTTAGGGCCGAGGTCACTGAGTTTTTTAAACACAGGTCACTAGAGAAGAGGTTCAACCTGGTACAGAAGAATTTCTAAAAGGCCTGAGGACAATTAAAGGTTTGAAAGATTCAAAGGAAAAACCTCGTGTCTCTGACTACAAACGCACACTGGTCAAGGCAAGCAAGAAGAAGACGTCATCAGCTGAGCAGAAGGCCAATGAGATGACAAAATTCCTCAAAGAAACTGGTCTTGCCCCAGATCAAGTAGTAGGCAACTAGGAGATTGAATCTGCTCAAGTCAAATGGCCATTTACATCGGGTGCACCATTGGTCAGGCGTGAGGAGATTGGCCAGCTGCCAACTAGGATGCGCTAATTCCATGAATGGTACCTGGATGTGTTCCTGTATGGCATAGAGCTATTCGCCGTCAAGTACAAGGACCGAGATTTTTTTCACGGCGACGGTGAATTTTATGTCGAATGGCGCATAATGTACGATCTATACCAGACAGACGCCCTCGACATGGTCATGTTGAGTTGCTGGACTCTATAAGTTCTTATTTAATTGCAAAAATCTACTGTGTAGGCCCTTTGACTATACTAACTTGCAAGCCTAACTAATTTCTTCTTATGTAGAATAGAGATACAAAGATGCAGAAAGGAGGCCATTTACGACATAGGCTTCCTTGACCCTTCGGTTATTAACAACACATTTGTTACTAGCTGCCCTGTCGATACAGAGAACACCATATTCAATGGGCTAATGGGTCATAGATATAAAGCAAGGATAATTCTACCCTACAACTTTGAGTACATGTTTTTGTACGGCCTCGTTCTAACCCTTTTCCATAACATGATGTTATAACTAATTAGTTACCTACATTGACATATGTATGTACAGCTTTCACTGGATTCTTCTCATTATCAAGCTAGATCGTGGCATGATCACAGTTATGGACTCGAGGAGGAAACCAGTTGAATGTTATCAAAATGTGATCGACATGCTCGACCGGTATTCTTGTTCCATTCATTATCGTGCTAGTTCTACTTCATTTAAAATAAATTCTAATCATGTTCAATTTGCAATCATATGTGTAGTGCATTCACACGGTTTCGTGCCGAAATCGTCGGTGAATTCGCACAGAAATTCACTGTTAGACTTGCCTCTCGAGTACATATGCCATCATGCTATCTTTTTAGTTAGTTAACTTAATTTCCATGCATCCATTTCACGCTCTCAGCCTTTTCCAATACAGATCTTGCTTCAGCAGCCGGGAAACAATTTATGCGGCTACTATGTGTGCCAATTTATGGATATCCAGACCGGAGGTCTTTGCCGCTTGCAAGATTGTAAGAAATTCACACCGGCGCATGTGACAGCAATCCAAGAACAACTAGTTAGCTGGATTTACGATGAGGTCGTAAATCCAAAAGGCGAGTTCCACGTTTCGGCGAATAGGTGGGGCCCTTCGATAAAGACTGGTGAACTGTCGGAGTCGACTTCTACGGCTACCAAGAGCGACGCACGTAAAAGAAGGGACCCATAAACATTCTGTAATTAAAGCTGTAATGAATGTTAGTGATACATATTGGTTCTAATTAGAGTTGTTAATACAAGTTGGTGTTATGACCAGGTAGAATTATCATTATTGTGTAGAATTATCATTATTAGAATACTGATCAACCGGTTGGTGTTATGACCAGGTACAAGTGGAATTTTTTTAAAAAATTCATTACTGTAATTAATTAATTTGAGGACATAAATTGATTTATAAATTTCTCATAAATTTATAATAGTTTTATAAAATATTACCTTGAATAAAAATTTCAGATTTGTTGGATGAGTGTTTAATTCTTAATAATTCTTTTACTTCTTTTTGCAGATTTTCTTTGTTTGTAATTAAATTTTTATATCAAAGAAAAGTAAGTATTATTTTATAATAACGGCGGTGATGTTCTATCGGTGTTTCCGTCTCCGTCTCCGTCATTGTGCGTGCCTGACAACTGGTGCTCTCGTTGATATCCAAGGCCTAAATTGATGCTGTCTGTGACCCTGGATGGATTGCTTTATGTTGCTCTCTTTTGATTGTAAAACTACTAAACTAGTTCGTTTAGCTTCAAGTTATCTAGTTATGTGTCATATTTTACCATGCTAGCTGGGAACATCTTATGGCCACACTTTTGCATCGGCCCAACTTAGAAGTCTCTACTAAAGCTAGTAGCTGCTTAATACATCTATGTGGTTATGGATTAGTTACTCACAACATTAGTTCGAATCCATCTCCCGCATGGATGTATTAAGCAGCTACTAGCTTTAGTAGAGACTTCTAAGTTGGGTCGTGCAAAAGTGTGGCCATAAGATGTTTCCAGCTAGCTTGGTAAAATATGACACATAACTTTATAACTTGAAGCTAAACGAACTAGTTTAGTAGTTTTACAACCAAAAGAGAGCAACATAAAGCAATCCATCCAGGGTCACAGACATCATCAATTTAGGCCTTGGATATCAACGAGTGCTCTAGTTATTAGGCACGCACGGTGACGGAGACGGAAACACCGACAGGACATCGTCGCCATTATTATAAAATAATACTTACTTTTACTTGATTTAAAAATTTAATTACAAACAAAGAAAATCTGCAAAAAAAGTAAAAGAATTAAACAGTCATCCAACAAATATGAAATTTTTATTCAAGGTAATATTTTATAAAACCCATTATACATTTATGAGAAATTTATAAATCAATTTATGTCCTCAAATTAATTAATTAAAGTAATGGAAATTTTTAAAAAATCCCACTTGTACCGGGTCATAACATTAACCGGTACTGATAAGATATTACCGATGCGGTTGGAGCCTCCAAATTGCTAATGATCTATTACCGATCAGGTTGGAGGCTCCGGTAGATCGGTAATAGATCATCGATCTCATTGGAGGATCCTGCCGGTACTGACAATATCTTATCAGTACCGGTTGGAGGCTCCAACCGGTACTGATAATAGATCATCACTATCGGTTTGAGGATTTAACTAGTACTGATGGGCATATCAATACCGGTTCCACCAACCGGTACTGATGCCCAATGGGCATCAGTCCCGGATGGCTGGTACTGGTTCAAAAACCGGTATTGATGGCGCTTATGAACCGGTAGTGACGGCGAGATCTGTAGTAGTGGTAGATTATGACGTGGTTACCAAATTTCATAAGAACCAATCTAACCATACCTATATTTTTAGAGATGTACGGTAGGCTGCCCGCTACATTTTGTATTTATTTTTTATTTTCTACAGTGTTTTCATTTTTTTAAAAAAATATTTTATTTAATTTTTTTTGTAATCTAATTATCCCGGAGCTATAGTGCTAAAGTACTTTTTAAAATTAAATTGTTAATTTTTAAGATTCCTTTTAAGGGATATTTTTAAAATTTTATTTAAAGTAGTATTTAAAAAAATTAAAGAAAATCAGTACTTTTCCTCCGTTTCCTTTCGCTCGCAGCAACGCGCGGACTCACGGAGCATCTGTTGATTCTGTACCGTGGCTTCGTGCTGTAAAATCATTGTATGCTCGTGGCTTCGTGCCAAGGTGTGTAAAATCATCGCAGGTAGCTTCGTGCCACGATGACAAATACAATACTAGATGCACAGATTAAGTGTGTACAAATATTCATACGAGATTAGATCAAATCTATAGATTCATACGAGATCAGATTAATCCCTCTTCTTACCTCTTTCTCACCTTTCAATCTTTCTCCGGTAGAGCTTCGTGCTGAAAACGTGTTAGACAACCTCGCTATCGAATAGTCCGGGGTTGCCTAATAGATCTAAATTGGAGAACAGAGAAAGATGTAGAGACACAGATATGAGGAGGGATAGCTCTGATTTATTATTCTGATTGTATCAATGTACAACGGGGTGACCCCTGTCTCCTATTTATAACCTATTACTAAGGTTTTAGGAGAGTCCACATGAACCACGTGGGCCGAATTTTGCTAACGCATCCCTTCGAGGCAAGGAAGTTTATCCAAGATCACGACCAGGGTTCCACTTTTCGTTTTTGGAAAAACCGAACGAAATTCGAAAATCGAAAATCGGTAAAAACCGCTCGAAAATCGTTCGAAATTCGCTCTAAATCGAACGGTTCAAAAGTCAAAGGAATTCAAAAACTGGTCAAATTGCTGAGCGAATTTCGCGAAATTTGAACGAAATTCGTTCAAAATGATCGAAATTCGATCGAAATTCTCGAAATTCGATTACAGTTGAAAAATGTTTCAAACTTGATTTTTTTAAAAAATATTAAAAAATTGTAAAAAAATTATTAAAAAAATCTTATAAAATCCCATTTCATCTATAAAACACTTGAGAGAAATTTCAACAATTTTTGAATTCATTAAGTGCTTTTATAAAATCAGAAACAACAATTAATAAATAGGAATAGATACACTTTTAGATTTTTATAAAAAAAATTACATGACTGATCACTCTCTGAAATTGCAAATAAAATATTGTAAAATTTGTAAAACTCAATTCACATAATTAAAACTTGTCGCATATTAATACAAGTGCAAAAATAGGCATTCACATAATTAAAACTTGTCGCATATCAATACAAGTGCAAAAATAAGTATTCACATAATTAAAATATTAAAATATACCATAGCAAGATAACACTAACATATTAAATACACTTTGACGGTTTCACCCCTAAATGATCATTTATTACTCCATTGATTTTTATAAAGCATCCATACATTTCAAGATTCGAAATTTTTAATTCTTATTAACAATTAGTCCAACAATAAATATGTTTCATGATGCAAAAGTGATACTAAATATTACTACTTGACATACTTGAACAAATATTGCTACCATAATTAAAATATACCATAGGAAGATAACATTAACATATTAAATATACTATACAAAAACAAGTAAGCTTTTCAATATTGGAAAACATTAACATATTAAATATACCATACCTTTGCTATATTTTAAATAATTGAAAGTTGTCACATATCAAACAAGAAAAAATTTCAATATTAGATAACATTAAAATATGCTTCAAAAAATATTATTACTAAATATATTTGAACAAACATTACTACTAAATATACTTTAACAAATATTGCTACTTAACATAATTGAAGAAATATTGCTACTTGACATACTACAACAAATTGCTACTAAAAATACTTCTAATTTCTTTTCTTTTTTTGCTTTTTTTTATTATCTATATTTGAATGGCTCAAAAATATCTTTAATTTCATTTTTTTCAAAAAGTATTCACACCAGAGGTCATAAAAATATTAATACTAATTATAGAAAAATTTTGGATAAATCATTTGCAACCCTGATCACGACGTCGTTGCCAAATTTCATAAGAACCAATCTAACCATAGCTATATTTTTAGAGATGTACGGTAGGCTGCCCTCTACATTTTGTATTTATTTTTTGTTTTCTACAGTGTTTTCATTTTTTCAAAAAAAATATTTTATTTAATTTAATTTTTGTAATCTAACTATTCTGGAGCTATAGTGCTAAAGTACTTTTTAAAATTAAATTGTTAGTTTTTAAGATTCCTTTCAAGGAATATTTTTAAAATTTTATTTAAAGTAGTATTTAAAAAAATTAAAGAAAATTAGTACTTTTCCTCTCTGTTAAAATTTCACGCAGACTCACGAAGCATCTAGTATTAATTTATTTATATTATGTACTCTGTGATCAACTGCCCGACTTCCTCGATGAGGACTTGCAAGCAAAAATGCAACTGCCTCGTTGCATATTACTCTATTAAAGAATACACGATATTTTGGGCATACAATTTTAATCATTATTTTTAAATTAATATGTTCATGAAATAACATAAATTTATTTTATGACTAATCTAATGATACTATTTTCATACGACCAATACAAATAGTTTTTCTATATATTGATGATCAAAGTTAAGCAAGTTTTGATTGCACGCTTTGTAAAACGTCATATATTTCTAAACGGATGGAGTAATTCATATTTGGCCAATTTGTTAGCAGCGGGATCGATGTGCGCCTCTCTCTCTCCAAGTTCGGGAAATCATATGCGATGTATGGGAAAGTACTCCAATTATTAAGTTTTGGTCATAAAAGTCTCTCTGGGGCGTGCATCTCCTTCAAGTTGTACTTGTACGTGTTAGGAAACGGATTCGTATCCTGTTAGGAAACGGATTCGTATCCGATATGGACTCTTCCTTATCTCTAAGCAGAACCGCTATATATAGGAGGCAGGGGGTCACCCCATTGTACAGAAGCATACAGAATAATAAAGCAGACTCGTTTCTCCTCATATTGTGTCTCTCTTTCTCCCTGTCTATTCTCCACTTGAGATCTATTAGGCAACCCCGGACTATTCGATAGCGAGGTTGTCTAACACGTTATCAGCACGAAGCTCTTATGGAGAAAGATTGAAAGGTGAGAAAAAGACAAGAAGTGAAGGATCGTCGACAACGACGAACGACTACTACCGGCGATTGATCGCCCGATCCGATCTGCAATCAAATCGCCACCAAGCCGGCATCCACTCGGATTGCCGAAAGAAAAGTCCTACGCGACTCTATCCTACGCGATAGTCCACCGAAGAATAGAAAAGGTGAGGTTCGCGGGATTAATCTAATCTCGTATGTTTTGATACATGCTTCTGTCATACAAGAAGATATAGCACATGAAGCTATAGATCTCAACAAGCAACAAGCAATAAAACAGGGCATGAAGCCATCTACTGACGGCCACGAAGTGTCGCGACCTGAAGTCACCGTCGGCTGCCGCCGCGCGACGAACCCGGCTAGAAGCCGTACTGCCCTAATTCGGCCGCGACGCTCCTCGGCTGCGCACGGCACTGCCGCTGCTAGGCACCTAGCGACACGAAGTCGCCGAACTCTGGCCAAGAAGAGCCAAAAACGCCGAGCGCCCGAGCTAGCGTTGCCGCGCTACTGCCGGGTTGACGTGCCTGCAGCCCGTCTGCTGCGTCACCGCGCCTACCAACGGTGCGCCGCGCCTGCCGCCGTCGACACCACGGCTTGAAGCCGCACCGGCACACCAAGCGATCGGCAGTCGTCGTCGCCTGGCCTTCCGCCGTACACGCACCACCCTCGCGGCCTGAAGCCGCCTTTGGCTGCCTGGCCTCGAAGTCGCCATCGCACGCCTGGCCGAACCCGCAGTTCACCGCGCGCACGAAGCGCCATCCGGTTCGGCGCCGTGACGCCGCTCAAAGCTGTGCCCGCGCCGCTACGCATTGCGCCCGAACTCGCCGATTCGGGGCCGCCGACCGCCGGCAGATGCCTAGCCTCCCGAACAACTGCCACCGGAACAAAGACCTTGTTCTCGCTGCGTCGCCGGCGCCGTGATGGTTTTGAGCCAAACGCTGCGCTCGGGCGCCGTCGTCATTTGGTCTCGGCTTGGCCGAAGCGCCACAGCGCCGCGCCAAAGATCCCCGCTGATCGCCGCCGCCATTGGTTTCGGCCTCCTTGCAGCGCAAGAAGCCGCTTTGAAGCCGGCCGCCATCGCTTTTTTCGGCATGAAGCCGCCTTGAAGTCGGGCTGGCTAGCCGCCATCCGCGGGTTGCAACCCCGCCGCCCGGCCTCCACCACACCGACGCCCCGCATGCTGCACCATCTCCGGTCGCCGATGCGCTTTTCCCGACCGCGCCGTCGCCGTCCGCCGCTCCGCCTAGCCCGCCACCGACTGCCGGCCACCGCGCACATGCGGATTGAAGCTCAGCTTCTTGTACCTTTTGGACATGAAGTCCATAGCCTTTTTGACATGAAGTCCAAATCTTCAGAGAACATGGTGGACTCGAAGTCCAGAATTCTCCAATCTAGCTTTGAACTCAATCGGGCATGGGGAGGGAAGGGGGTTTTACCTTTTTGCCCTTCCCCATTATTTATTCAGTTTTTCTTTTCTATTTCCGAAAACTGAACGGAAAATCGGAAAATTGATTAGAAAAATTACAGAAATCCTGAAAATTGCCAGAAAAATGTGAAAATTCACAGAAAATTCAGAAAATTTATTGGCTCTGTTTTAAATTTTGTATTAGCCTTATTTTCTGAATTTATGAATTTTTGCATTAATTTTTGCAATAATTGCCCTGTTTAGAATATCGGAAATTCCTGAGAATTTATTTTCCGAATTTATGAATTTATGAATTATGTCATGTTGATATTTGATGAAATTCAATTTCCTGTTGTACAGTAATTCTGAAAATTGCTTGGAAATTAGCAGAAATTATGAAAAGTGCTAGGAAAATTTCAGAATATTTCATATGGCATAAAATGAGAACATGAGTGGTTGGGATTTGATTTTGGTAATGAATAAACAGATATGAGACAATTGGTGTCTAGGAAAACACACATGAGGCTTGGTTCTTTAATTGGCACCCGGAAACGGGAAGTGCTCCCTCCCTCATGTGAGCCCTAGGGGCAGGTTGACCTGGCCAAGAGTCAAATTGACAGAGATATTCATTACCTGTTTTCGTTCCCAGCCAACAAGAATTATATAAGTTGTAATTAGACTTATGCCATGTTTAATTCATGTTGCAATTTATTTTCTGTTATCAAGTGATGCTGGAAAATTGCTGTATAATTAACAGAAAATTGCCAAATACTAAGAAAAATTCGGAAATTTCTGAGAATTTATTTCCGCATTTATGAATTTATGAATTGTGCAATTATTGTTCTGTTCCATGCATTGTATTTATTGCTTTAATATAATTTATTATGAAATTCAAGCATGCCGCACGAAGCGGCCACCGTCGCGCCAGGAAGGCCGACACGCATGGAACTGAATGCACCACGCGCATGAAGCCGCGTTAAAATCGATCGCACGAAGCCGATCGTGCATATGAATCTGATCGTTTGCACGAAGCCGATCACCTACATGCACGTAGTTGTATTTCTGAATATTTATGAATCTGTGTATATATGAATCTCGCACTTATGAATCTCGCATCTATGAATCTTGTATTTATGAATCTTGAAATTATTGCTTTCTTTTAGTTTACTGGAAATTCATGAGAATTTAATTATGCAATTATGAATCTTGCAACCACTCCCTATTAGATTACACGAAGTAATCTAATGAAAAGAATCTTTTTGAATATGCAAATACCTGGCATTATTAAATGTGAGTTTGAAGAACTGACCCCGAAAGGTCAGAACTATCTCACATGGGCATCAGGTTTGAAGATCATACTTGCGAGCAAGAAGCTCCAAGCTGCCACCGGCTTAGGGTCCTCGAAGGACACGCAAACTATTGCCGAGCAAAACGATCAAATTTTGTACTCCCCAGGTATCACTTTTCAGCCACTATGAATAATGAATACATGGCTGAGGTGAGTACACTTGAGTTACGGACTGCACTTCGTATGCCGAGAAACTCAAGCCCACCATCTTGCTCCAAGCACAAAGAAGATTGGGTTACTTTGAAGTTTGCGTGCTATAGAACGATGGTTGTTAATGAATTTTGAGTAATGAATTGTAAGCTCTCGAAGAGCATACATTTTCTTTTCTCATGAATCGAATTGCAATTTATTCTTTATTCCAAGATTCTTTATTTATAAGCAATATTTGAATCACTTTGCCACTATCACGATTAGAATTATTTTTCTTTTCATCTAGAAATCGTGGTAGCGCCCAATGGAGGAATATGCATTGTTGATAGTGGCACAACAAATACCATCTTAAGAGAGTCGGAAATACTTCCAGACGATCACGAAGAACGCTGGAAGGATTACGACTATCGCAGGAAGCGATACGCATATAATAGGCTCAGGAAGAGCCACAATTATATTGCCAATGGGTACAACTTTGGTAATTGAAGAAGCCCTCTTGTACCCTGAATCAACTCGCACTCTCTTAATTTTCAAGGATATCCGCGCCAATGGGTTTCACGTAGAAACCAATGAAGAAAATGGCAAAGAACACTTGTGCATTGTGCAAAGACGCGAATATGGAAAGATGGTACTAGAAAAATGTCCCTCATATGAATGCAGGTTGTACTACAATTTAAAATCAATGCACACGCAAAGGTATACTTCTTTGAAGACTGTCTTTAGAAGCTCACGAATTATTTGCTTTATGGCATTGTAGATTAGGTCATCCTGGTCTTAGATTGATGAGAAATATAGTTAACAACTCACAAGGTCATGGCATTAATGTTAAGAATTTCCCGAATCACGAAGATTTTGTGTGCCATGCATGTGCCACCGGGAAATTAATAACTAGACCCTCTGTTATGAAAGTGCAACATGAAATCCCTGCATTCTGGAACGCATTCGAGGGGATATTTGCGGTCCGATTCAGCCCTTGTCAGGGCCGTTTCGATACTTTATGGTGCTCATTGATGCTTCCTCGAAATGGTCGCATACATGTTTGCTGTCAACAAGGAATCATGCATTCGCAAAACTGATCTCGCAGATCATCAGAATTAAGAATGCTTTTCACGATCATCGCGTGAAGTCCATTCGAATGGACAATGCCGGGCGAATTTACTTCCAAGGCATTTGATGATTATTGCACAAAGCAACGGAATAATCGCTGAGCACTCTGCATCGCACGCCCATACGCAAAATGGGCTAGCACTAATAAAGAGGATTAAGTTTATTGCCGCATCGCTCTTGCAGAGTTGTAACTTGTCCAACAATTGTTGGGGACACGCAGATCTGTATGCAGCAAAGACTCATCAATTATAGACAATCGGCCTACAACATCCATTCAACCATGCAAACTAGTGCATTGGGTCAACTCAAGAATTGAATGTATGGTATATGTACCTATACCACCCCCACAAAGAAATCGAAAGGGTCCTCTCCGCAAGTGCAGGATATACATTGGTTATGAAAGTGCATCCATAACCAGGTATTTGGAACCCATGATTGGGGATTTGAATCTGACCGATTCGCTAATTGCATCTTTGACGAGGATCGTTTTCCCGTCATTAGGGGGAGGAAATGAACCATTGGATGAAAAATGCCGGGAAATCATATGGCATTCCATTGGGATCCCCGTGCATGACTCTCGCACTAATGAAGCAAATCATGAAGTCAAGAAGACAATCGATTTGCAGAATTTAGCAAATGAACTGCCTGATCATTTTTGTGATCTGAAGAGCGTGGTTAAGTCGCATATACCAGAAAGAAATGCACCAGAGAGGGTGGAAATACCAAAGAAAGCAGAAGGTATCCCTCATCCTGTTCAGAGGCCTCAAAGAAAAAGAACAGGAAATCTGGCTTCTCAAACCCAAAGTACCCGGAGACGTCTGGGGAAAAATGGGCAAGAGGACTTACCATAGCCAATCACAAAAAATGCCCCAAAGCAAGAAGGGGAGCCAGTTGAGACCTGGCACTGGAAAGAAGCCTGTGGAAAAGGCAATTCCAGATCTGAACCTTCCATTGGAAGAAGCCGCCGAAAATAATGTGTGCGCACACATTGGCGGAGAAAAACTAAAGGAACTTGCTCCTGGAATGGGAAATAGCAATGAAGAGCAAGTAGAAGTGCACGAAGCACCCCATGACGAAATGGCCATAAATTTTGTAATAATAGGAGAATCTATGAAAAGAGCAACAACCATTGCAAGGCTTGTTGTTCAAGGTTTCACTCAACGTCCTAGGGTTGATTATGAAGAAACCTATTCTCCGGTCATGGGTGGAATTACCTTTAGATACTTGATCTCAATGGCAGTCAACTTGAAGTTGAAAATGAAGCTAATGGATGTTGTCACAGCATATTTGTATGGAAACTTGGATTCGGAGATTTATATGAAAGTACCGGAAGGTATCCCTATCCCGAACCAAGACAGAGCAAACAGAAACCTATACAGTGTGAAATTGGAGAAATCACTGTATGGGCTAAAACAGTCAGGAAGAATGTGGTACAATCGTTTGAGTGACTTTCTCTGCAAGAAAGGCTACACGAACAGAAGATTGTCCATGTGTATTTATACAACGATCCACGAATGGATTTTGTATAATCTCCGTCTATGTAGATGACTTGAACATCATTGGGACGGATGAGGAAATTGAAGAAGCATGCACATACTTGAAATCTGAGTTTGAAATGAAAGACTTGGGTAAAACCAAGTTCTGTTTAGGCTTGCAGCTTGAACATGTCCAAGGCGGAATCTTGGTACACCAAGCATCCTACACGCAGAAAGTGTTGGAGAGATTTGGCTTTGAAAAGGCATACCCCGCAAAGACCCCAATGGTCGGAAGGTCACTCCAAGCAGACCTAGACCCGTCTGAGGCCTAAAGAAGAGGGGAGGAAGTCCTGGGAGCGGAATTCCCATACTTGAGTGCAATTGGAGCGCTCATGTACCTTGCGAATAGCACTAGGCGGACATTGCGTTCGCCGTGAATTTGCTAGCACTGCGGTCTGAGAACCCACCAAAAGGCATTGGAAAGGGGTGAAGGACATCTTCCGTTACCTTCAAGGAAGCAAAGACCTCGGCTTGTTTTACAGAAGAAACAATGAATTGAATTTAGTTGGCTACGCCGATGCTGGGTACCTATCGGACCCGCATACTGGCAAGTCACAAACTGGGTATGTTTTCCTTTGCGGTGGAACAGCAATTTCTTGGAAGTCGTCTAAGCAGACTCTTGTCTCGACGTCGACTAACCACTCAGAAATCATTGCATTGTATGAAGCCTCTCGGGAATGTGCATGGCTTCGGAGAATGGTTCACCACATCCAGAAGTCGTGTGGTCTGAACATGGAACAAACCCCCACTATTATCTATGAAGATAATGCAGCTTGTGTTGCACAAGTACAAATGGGATATGTGAAGAGTAACCTTACAAAGCATATCAACCCCAAGTTCTTTTATGCTCATGAAATGCATAAGATGAACGAGATAAAAGATACTGCATACTAAGTCGTGTGAAAATCTCGCAGATTTATTCACTAAGTCACTCCCGGCATCTTCTTTTGAAAGATGTGCTAGAGGAATCGGGATGATGAGGCTTAGAGAAGTGCAGATTTCAGGGGGAGATTTTTCACATACTCCTACATAAATCTCAAACATGAAGTTTGAGTACCCAACGTAAATCTTGAAGATTAACATTGAAGTTTGGGTGGATTGTACTCTTTTCCTTAAGTAAGTTTTTCATTGAAGTTTTCTTACATAAGGTTTTTGATGAGGCAATCCGTGCAACACAATGCGTGTCTTATGTACTCTTTCTCCAATTATTTTTCCCACTTTGGTTTTTATGGAGTTTTAATGAGGCATATGCATCTCGCATGAAGAGTCCAAGGGAGTGTTAGGAAGCGGATTCGTATCCTGTTAGGAAACGGATTCGTATCCGATATGGACTCTTCCTTATCTCTAAGAACCGCTTATATATAGGAGGCAGGTCACCCCATCTTGTACGTGACATACTGAGAATAATAAAGCAGACTCGTTTCTCCTCATATTGTGTCTCTCTTTCTCCCTGTCTATTCTCCACTTGAGATCTATTAGGCAACCCCGGACTATTCGATAGCGAGGTTGTCTAACAGTACGCACCCTTGGCTGTCATCTCGTGTAGCTACTAAGATTCGTCAAGCTGCCTGTCGTACGCTATGTGAGCTATATACGCATATACGCAACTGCCTTTTCAGTTTTGACCAAGCTGCAATTAATATGAAAACGAACCGCAGCATCGATTTTAAAAAATGTTCCGTGGCCTACCTAAGAGACATATGAGAAAAAAATGAAAGGCAGGGAGGGAACCAACGTAGCAGGATCAGCATACTTGCTAGGTCACTTTGACCGATTTGGATCCTCTGTCTTTGCTACTCAAAATGCACGGTGCATTTTGATCTGAATTTTGAGTAGCAAAGGATAAAAAACTTGAAAAAAATCAAATTGCTACATTATTTTCGAAAATCTAGTTTAAAAATGTGAATTTCAACTAAAATATCTGAAATTTCAATGAAATTTATCAAAATCTTGAATACTGTAGCAATTTGATTTTTTTTTTCTAATTTTTTTTAGCCTTTGCTACTCGAAATATAGATCAAAATGCACCGTGCATTTTGAGTAGCAAAGACAGAGAATCCCAATCGGTCAGTTGACGACGGCTCATTTGGAAGTACTAGTAGTTTGATAAAAGTCGAAGAAAGAGAGATGCAGGAAGGGGTTTAGTGTCCGATATTTCAGCTCGATCGAAAGGATAGCAACTTGGTGGAATTTTTATTCTTCGCGAGACTGAATAATTGCAAAATGACAAGGCTCAAGTGGTGACAGTCACCTCTTAACCTATATATATATATATACGTTACGTATATATATATATATATATATATATATATATATATATATATATATATATATATATATATATATATATATATATGTTTCATAGGTCTGACAGATCTTTATGTATCTTTGTTAAGAGCATAGTGATTTTAAAAACATAGCACTGGTATCGAAGATTTGGCTAAACGGATAAATATCTCGACTTACGACGTTTGTGTTGTTTTCATACTACCAAAACATTTCATCTACGCTTTTTTCCCCACCTCTTCTTTTTACAGGAATTTTTTTTTTTATGTTTCTTTGCTAAAATATATTGCTGAAGTAAAAGATTTAGCCGAAAATGTAAAGAACGGACCTCTTATGGTTTTTAACGTTACGTCTGGACTCAGAAAGATTCCACATCGGACGAAATCTGCTACGCCGGCCAGTCCACACTGGCAAAACTTGTTGTGTAGTCTGTCTTCTCAATTTTTGATGTCACCCAGTGGCGGAGCAGAAAAAATTCAGAGCCTGGGCAAATTTAATTACGGTTTGGGCCGAGCTTGAGTGCCTGTTGCCAATTGCCATGTAACCTAGACTTGAACCTTGCTAGATAAGTCACTAGAGGACCAATTTGCTAGCCCTAGTATATGGTTATTAGGCTTTGAGCCCGGGCAACAGCCCTGGCCTGCCGGGCCCTGGCTCCGCCGGTGATGTCACCGAAGATGTCACTAATTGACATGCTAGCATGCAAGTCAACTCGAAAACCTTCGTCACTTCCCAAAAAGATCCACAAATCCCACCACATGCTCATGCTGTACATGTGCAAGAGCAAGTATAATAAGGTTATCTCAGCTTATTATAAGCATGTATATATCAATTTTATCTTATGTGGAAGAGTGAGAAAAGAGGAGAGAGAAAAGAACCGACTCTCATGCAGCAACCAGCGTCACACGAGAAACAAGATAGAATAGTTATTTACAAGAGAGAAGAGATGGTTATTGCACAGCATCTAGAGATAATATTTAGAGATATTTATTGTACAAGTCGGCCTTAGTGCTTACTCTAGATGACATGAATGAAAGATAGAGTAATTAGTATGCTTTGTTATTGCACTTGCTATAACACCGATAGTAACCTCAGCAAATCTCGGCACGGGAAATCCAATCATAGGTCCATTTGGGGCATTGGACCTGCTGCGGGGATAAAGGAAAAAATTCTCGCATTCCAAATGGGTAATATTCTTGCATTTCAAGTGGGGCTATAATTTTGTACTAGTTATGCTACCGTGAGCAATCGCTCTAGCTATGCAAGACTATCTCCAGCAGCTTCCCTTCTCCCTTCAAATTCCTTCGCGAATAGATCCTAAGTGCTCCAGCGGATTCCCTTCGAAAAGGATTCAAACAGTGAATCTCTCTATAAAGGAATTCTCTCTCCAATCCCTAAACAAATTCCCTTGAGGGGATGTTGTTGGAGATAGTAGGAAATAAAGGGAATGGAATGGAATGAAGGAAAATTGCTGGAGATAGTTTAAGTATATATATATAGGAATGAGATGCCCGTGAGTGCCACATCAACAAAGATGATGTTTATTCCGTAAAGGTTCGGTAGCTTTGACTAATTTGTGTGGCCTCCCTTAGAGCAGCTCATTTCTGAGCGCATTAGGGCATGTGCAATGGTCACAGTCAGCTGTCTATAAGAGATGCCATGTAGGATTTTAAGTGACGTGGATGAGAGAAAAGAAGGAGAGAGAAAACTGTTGTCTACTATTTAATAGACAGTCTTATAGACAGCTTCACATGTTGTGTACCAATGTATAGACAGTCTGTTAATTGAATGAGAGATCATTACCGACAGCTATATAGACGATCCATTGTATGAGTTGTTTTTTATGCTGTCTGTAGATGATGTGGAGATACATTATAGACAGCTGTTGTCTATACCACTGTACATGAGTGTCGTATCGCCACTTCATACTTTGTGGAATTATGAAGCTACTATAATGTAGGGAGGTGTAGCTTTGCTTCATTTGTTGCGGACACAATCCCGAAGCTACTATGCATTGGAGTTAAGAGTTTCGAGATGTAGCCAATTAAAGTTGATATGCCACAAGCTTAAAACTACTAATCCCTCTGTTTCACAAAGAGTGTATTTCTAATGTTCAAAATTTATCTCACAAAGAGTGCATCTTTAGTCCGTAAGGCCCGGTTGTAAGTGTATGCATGCTCATTTAAGTGCCTGTGGAAATCGAAGCATCAGCATGCTTATGTATAGAGTAATGAGGGTCATATTAGTCATTTACCTTGCACACTAATCTGTCTTAAAAATCTAGAAATGCACTCTTTGTGAGACAGAGAGAGTATGCATTTGTGAGATTTGGGACAAGCGGCCGACACTTGGGGTGTTACCGACATTGGCCGTGTTTCGTGCCCCATCCTCGGCATGTGGCGTGTTCGTCGGCTGGTGATTGATCGAGCGAACTACCAAAACTATGCACAAAAAAAAAACGAGTAGTCGCACGTGCCATTCAGAATTTTCAAATTAAAAAGTTTCAACTCGACAAATTTTAACTTAAAAAATTTATAATAAAAAAGTTTCAACTCAAAAAATGTTTTAGATCAAAATTTTCAAATTAGAAAGCTTCAACTCAAAAAATTTATAATAAAAAAGTTTCAACTCGAAAAATTTTCAATTGAAAAGCTTTCATTCAAAAAGCTTCGATTGGAAAAACTTTCGGTTAAAAAAGTTTAAATTGAAAATTCAACTAAAAAAATTTTCAACCAAAAAAATCAAATTATAACTTTTCTGATTTAAAATTTTTTGAGTTGGAACTTTTGGATTTAAATTTTTTGAGTTGAATTTTTTTGATTTGAAACATTTTCGAGTTGAAACTTCCTAATTTAAATTTTTTTTGAGTAGATTTTTTTCGAGTTGAAACTAAAATTTTCAAAGTTTAAAAGTTCTAATTTAAAATTTTTGTGTTAAGAGAGGCAATAAGGGAGCGGGGGAAGTGAGTAGGGAGAAAGTAAATGGGATGGATGGAGAAGATGACACATAGCATTCTAGGAAGATGATATTATATTTGTTAGTTTGAGGTTAACCTCAAAATAATCATTCCCCTCTAGTGATCCTTTAGTCAAGTCAAATAAGAGAATCTCACACTGCAATAATCGCACTATAATAGGAATTTAACATATTGTTTTTTTACCATTATATCGAATTCTTGTCATACTTAATGAGTGACATACTAAATTTTAATTGTCCTTATGCTATTTTTTGGAGGTGGGCTAGCCTGATTGCTTGCATACAAGTCAACTCGAAACATAGGCGTGGGCTATCTTTTCATTTTTACACCCTTCGTCACTTCCCAAAAAGATCCACAAATCTCACCGCATGCTCATGCTGTACATGTTTAAGAGCAAGTATAATAATATTATCTCAGCTTATTATAAGTATATACATATCGAATTTATCTTATGTGAAAGAGTAAGAAAAGAGAAGAGAGTAAAGAACCAACTCTCATGCAGCAACTAGCGTCACACGGGAAACAAGATAGAACAGTTATTTACAAGAGAGAAGATAGTTATTGCACAATATCTAGAGATAATATTTAGAGATATTTATTGTACAAATCAGCCTTTAGTGCTTTACTTTAGATGACATAAATGAAAGATAGAGTAATTAGTATGCTTTGTTATTGTATTTGCTATAACACCGACAGTAACCTCAGCAAATCTCGGCACGGGAAATCCAATCATAGGGCAATTTGGGGTATTGGATCTGATGCGGGGATAAAGGAAAAAAAATTCTCACATTCCAAATAGGTAATATTCTTGCATTTCAAGTGGGGCTATAATTTTGTACGAGTTATGCTACCGTGAGCAATCGCTCTAGCTATGTAAGTATATAATATAGGAATGAGATGCCCGTGAGTGCCACATCAACAAAGATGATCGTTTATTCCATGAAGGCTCGGTAGCGTTAACTAATTTGTGTGGCCTCCCTTAGAGCGACTCTTTTCTGAGCGCATTAAAGAGAGTATCGTATCGTCACTTCATACTTTGTGGAATTATGAAGCCACTAGGGAGGTGTAGCTTTGCTTCATTTGTTGCGGACACAATCCCGAAGCTACTATGCATTGGAGTTAAGAGTTTGGAGTTGTAGCTAATTAAAGTTGATATGCCACGAATTTACTCTCTTCAGGTTGATAATATCTGTCGTTGAAGTGTTTTGAGACGGATGTGAATATTAGTCGTTGGAGACCCGTGCATACAACTGCATTCAAACCATCACTCCGTCACGCGTTCTACATGCAATCAAGTTATGCATTGCTGCATGGAGACAAGAGCTTTGCACGCCTCGCGCAGGAGCTGAACCAATGTATGTATCTTTCATATTTAAGTACTATTCATTTAACATTGCTATAGTTAATGACGGTAGAACAGGAAAGAAGGAGTAATTAGGCTCACCTTGGTAGGCTAAATGCTGTCTAAAACGTCAATTATTCAAGAACCGGAGGGAGTAAAACTACTATGCATTTGACTATTTGAGATGCTCTCTAGTGAGGAAACAATCGTATTTGATATAAGCTTTAACTCGTATTTACAAGATGATACAACAGTTTCGCGTATTTACAAAAAAAAAACAGTCATCTCCTGTTTTTAGTGTACCAGACATGCATCTCCGGGCCATGACCGGCTCACTAGGAACCAACCATGGACGGCGGCAATACAATATTGTTAATTGTGTGCCGATCTGTGTCATGTCCTGTGTTGTTTAATCATTGTTTTGAGCAAGTTCAATTTATTATTGTATTGGATAATTGGAGTGGATGGTTTGCTCGATGTGGGTGTTTGACTAACTAACTAGGCGTTCGCTTAATGGTTTTTGCTCGATGCGTGCCACGCTGGTGATTGTAGGAGGAGATCAAGGGCGAAGAAGAGCTTTAGGGGCGTCAATGGCGCAACGGCGCTCCGGGGCTTTGGCGAGCTCGCATCGAATGATAGCAGCGTCTTGGGTGTCGGCGGATAGGGTGTCAAGGTTGGCTGATGAGGGGAGCTCAAATCGAGGATCACCTGGGGCTTTTATAGCCTCGAGAGGCGTACAGGGCGTGGAGTTTGAGAGCGGTGGCGGTGCAGGCGACAGGGACGCTACAATGGCTACGGTGGGACAGGGCACGCGTGGTGGCAGTTAGGCCAAGCGGGCTGCGGGCCAGGTTGAGGGAAGGTGGGTTGTGGGGAGGCATGCGGTAGGTCAACGGCCCAAGAAAAGAAATGGGCCGACCAAAGGAATCGGGCCGAGAAAATTTAAGAAAAAGTAAAGGATTTTGGAATTATAGAAAAGCTAGAAATTCAAATAAATAGGAAACAAATTGAGAAAATATAAAAAATATAGAAAAACTCCAATTAATCTTTAATTTCTTTTATTTGATGTTTAGATTAGACATATTATATCATTTTATTAATGGAAAATTTCAATTAAGCTTTAATTTCTTTTATTTGATGTTTAGATTAGACAGAGTACATCTTTTCATTAATAAAAAAATTCCAATTAAGCTTTAGTTAATTTGAGAAAATCCAATTGATTCCTTTCATTTGTAAAACTTTCCAAATGTGCAAAAATTAGGGTGGTATACAACACTAACCCCACACAGCATCACCCCTATCCAACTCACAGCTGCTTGCCCGGTCAGGCGGTCACCCCTTCTCCCATGTCCCAACCCATGCCCACCCACTACGGCAAAACCATGGGTTAGAAGTTAGAACCAATACTAACCCGAAATATTTGAACCCACGCTAGACCAATCCGATCCGTTTTCAACGCAAGCCCAACCTAATCCAACCCGTCAGCTGCTTCAACCCGTTTCCATCCACCCAAAGCCAATTAACCCGAAATGAAACCAACCCGTTAACCCATGTCAACGCAACCCATCAGGACTCCTACATACTGCTTAGGGCATGTATAATGATTATATTTAGCTGTCTATAAGAGATGACACGTAGGATTTTAAATGATGTGAAGGAGAGAGAAGACTGCTGTCTACTATTTAATAGATAGCTTATAGACAGCTTTACATTTTGTGTACCATTGTATAGACAGTCTGTTAATTGAATGAGAGACCACTACAGACAACTCTATAGACGATCCATTGTATGAATTATTTTTAGTGCTGTTTGTAGATGATGTAGAGCTATATTATAAACAACTGCCATCTATACCATTGTATATGCCCTAACGGAAAAACCAAAAATTAAAAGAATTAAAAAAGGTTACACACTCCCAAGTCCCAACGTGGCCGATTCGATTGCTACACCAACCCCACGGCCGGGCTCAAGCAGTCCATTAAGTAGGAATCAAACTATTGACTTGCTACGTACACTCGGCCAATGGCCTGACAAACTCGATCACCAACGTCCTCCCGCGACTCCAGGGAGCACGTATCCCTGGTTAATAGTCGGTACTCGGTATACTGCTCCGGGCATGGCTCGAGAAATCCATCTCGGGGAGGCCTCGCCCAAGGCCAAGAACCTCGACGGCGACAGGGCGGTGGTCCTCCCGGTCACGGCCGATGGCGTCGGCGGCCATGGAATGGCCGCCAGCAACAAGCTGTCCCTGGTCCCGCTCATCTTCATCATCTTCTTCGAGGTCGCCGGCGGGCCGTACGGCGCCGAGCCGGCGGTGCAGTCCGCCGGGCCCCTCTTCGCCCTGCTCGGGTTCTTGATCTTCCCCTTCGTCTGGGCCATCCCGGAGTCCCTCGTCACCGCCGAGCTCTCCACCGCGATGCCGGGGAACGGCGGCTTCGTCATCTGGGCCGATCGCGCGTTCGGCCCCTTCTCGGGGTCCCTCATGGGCACCTGGAAGTACGTCTCGGGGGCCATCAACGGCGCCGCATTCCCAGCGCTCTGCGCTGACTACCTCGCGCGAGTCGTCCCCGCCGTGGCCGGCGGCGGCGCCCGGATCGCAACCATCGTCACCTTCAACGTCGCCCTCTCGTTCCTGAACTACGCCGGGCTCAGCGTCGTTGGCTGGTCGGCCGTGGCTCTGGGGATCGCCTCGTTGTCGCCGTTCCTGCTCATGTCCGGCATCGCGCTGCCGAAGATCCGGCCGCACCGGTGGGGAGTGACCGCCGGCGAGAAGGACTGGAAGCTCTTCTTCAACACGCTGTTCTGGAACCTCAACTACTGGGACAGCGTGAGCACCATGGCCGGCGAGGTGGAGCGACCCGGCAAGACGTTCCCGACTGCGCTGGTGTCGGCTGTGGCCATGACGTCGCTCGGGTACTTGCTGCCACTCCTGGCGGCCACCGGCGCCATCGACGCCCCGCCGGAGTCCTGGGGGAACGGCTTCTTCGCCGACGCCGCAGGTAATTAATCAACCTTGTTGCTTGCAACGTCGCGTTCTTAGTCGCTACATGCCGAGCACGCGCGCCACGCTACAATTCTTGATTTTCTTTTTCTATCGACATTGATGCGCGTTTCCATGGACCATGGACTATGGATCCGTTCGATACAATTTCTTTGTGTCGGTGTGCTTGTCATGACACATGATAACGTGGGGAACAGGAAACTTTTTTTTTCTTGGCAGGAAGAAGGAAATGATATCGCCAGACGTGCACTAAGATAGCAAGGATTTTTTTAGAATAGGTGCTTCTACCTATTTCTATTCGAAAGCTGTATAAATATTAAAGTACGAATGCAAGTTACATGATGAAAACTTATCTCTATTTACTTTAAGGTTTATATAACTTATACTAAGGGATGATGCATAGAAGGAGTAATCAATATCTAAAGCTTGGCTGGTTCTGTACTTCTGTTTCCAATTTTCCATTTTTTGAGAAGCAATTGCAAGCACAACACCACTAGACTTTGTCTGCACGTTTAGGGCGATTCTTTGAGTCTAGGCTTGGTGTGAAATCAAAAATGGTATGGGTCTGTGCAACGTATGGGATTGGCAATGCTGGTTTTTCAGCAACAGCATCAATCCTGTGGATGTCACTACCAGAGTTCTCTTGTGGTATATATTTGGTGGTTCATCATAATTTTGCTAAAAGTGTGAGGAAGCATTTACCCAAGGAAATTGCTAAGGAGTACTGGAGTATTTATTCACTTTGAAAGTATCGAATGTTTCATCCATTCTATTTGCATCGAGAATTGTGACCTACATTGACCCAACGGCTATGGCGAGACTCCGGCGGCGCTAGGAATGATATGCATCTGCTCAAGATCAATTAGAGGTGGGCATTGGGCCGGGCTTTTTTGGGCCGGCCCGAAGCACGATGGTATGGCACGGTGCAAAGCACGGCATCGGCAGTTCGGGCGGGCCGGCCGGCCGCACGCAATCGAGCACGGCCGTGCGCCCGGAACCAGGCACGACGGCGGCGACGGCAGCGGCACGCTTTGGCCGGGCGTCTTGCGGCACGAACGAGCACGAAATCACGGATTAAGGCTTAAAAGTTTGCATATATTGTTGATTCAGGGCATCTTCAAGCATTGCATTTATGTTTGACATTTTGTTGATGTGATTAGTCTCTTATGTAATTAAAATAGGTAGTTTAGTAGTAGTGATTTGTTTTATTTCTTTGTTCGTCACAATAGTAAAAATGGGTCGGGCTTGGGCCGGCACGGCACGAAGCAGGCACGAAGCGCAAATGGGCCGGGCTTGGGCTCGCCAAAAGTAAGTCGGGCCGGCCCGGCCCGGCACGGTGGGCACGATGGGCCGTCGTGGCACGGCACGGTTTCGGCCCGAAGCACGATGGGCCCGGGCCGGGCCGGCACGGCACGGCACGACGCCCACCTCTAAGATCAATATATGTAACTGCTAGCACAAAAGTCGATTGCATTCCGTAGGTGCCATGTCTGTAACTCTGTATATGTGCATTACTGGATGATTCATACTTCAGATTCGTTCGGCCATGTTTGTTTCCACCTTAAGT
Organism: Rhipidocladum racemiflorum; assembly: GCA_036346355.1. Classification (NCBI taxonomy): domain Eukaryota; kingdom Viridiplantae; phylum Streptophyta; class Magnoliopsida; order Poales; family Poaceae; genus Rhipidocladum; species Rhipidocladum racemiflorum. Next base: position 33,594,053 of record CM070580.1, on the reverse strand, counting down.
TGCCATCCATTCCAAGCAGGCTGATTGTAAGATGCTTCTGAGTTCTAATTACAAATGTCAGTACCCTTTGATCTATGTATTGTGACAGTACCAAACATGCAAACTTACACCTTGCATAGTTCCATAGTTCAGATTCATCTCCGGTTTTTTATCATAACAATGCCATCTTGTACCAACATTTTGTAACATGACTCCTATATATCTCTGCAATGCAGGCATGATCGCCGGCAGTTGGCTCAAGTACTGGGTCGAGGTGGGCGCGGTGCTCTCCTCCATCGGCCTCTACTCGGCGACGCTGAGCAGCGCGGCGTTCCAGCTGCTGGGCATGGCGGACCTGGGCCTCCTGCCCCGCGCCTTCGCGCTGCGCGCACCCGTCTTCAACACCCCCTGGGTCAGCATCGTCTTCACCAGCCTCATCACCCTGGGCATGTCCTTCTTCAGCTTCAACAACATCGTGGCGTCGGCCAACTTCCTCTACAGCCTCGGAATGCTCCTCGAGTTCGCCACCTTCGTCTGGCTCCGCATCAAGCGCCCCGAGCTGCCTCGCCCCTACCGCGTGCCGCTGCACATCCCCGGGACCGTCATCCTCTGCCTCGTCCCCTCGGCGTTCCTCGTCTTCGTCATGGCCATCGCCGGGTGGAAGGTGTACGTGATCAGCGCCATCTTCACCGCGGCCGGCGTCGGGGTGTACTACCTGATGAAGTTCTGCAAGGCGAGAGGATGCCTCAAGTTCAGCACCGTCGACGACGAGACGATGTACCAGCGTCAGGAGAGTAGGAACGGCGATGCCTGAGAATCGAGATCCCCTTAGTATCGAGATTAACACCTTAAATTAATCTGGAATCTGGTACAATTCTGTCACCTTAAACAAGTCTATGTTTTTATTTTTTAAAGTTGTATAACTATTAAAAAAATGAATGAAGGGTAGATAGTGATTACTTACTCTTTCGTGTGCGTCAAGATGTGTAATTTATATTAGAAGAAAAAACATAGAAATACTGCTATGTATGTTTACATGTGCTTCTTTCTTTTGCAAAACATTGGAAATTAATAGCTTTTCTCGCAGATCGAATGAGATGATACGAGCTGATGCCCCGTCTTTGAGTGAGGGTACTAGCTTCGGGAGTATCTAGCAGTAACATTTTTTACCCCGAGGTGACTCCCGATGAGGGGTACGTTTGGAGACCCAAGAAAATGCTTGGATGAGTTGGATGTATATGTGATATTTTAAGTAAAAAAGGACTGTCCTTACATATCAAGGGCCCGGGCTATTTATAGGCCCTTTGCAAGCCAGAGTTGATATTACAAATATGCCTCTACAAGGCCCCTAGAGTACTAAGGGTCTTGAATTATTTTACCTTTAGGCTAGCTAGTCTATAGGCCTTATGATGACTATTGGCGTAGGCTCTCTGCTCGCAACTTGGCATCTCGCCGGCGTACCCCCTTTGATTCGCTAGCTGTCCTTCACTGAAGGGGGTAGCTCCTCCTTTGGCGCTTGGTGTAGGCCTTCAGGGTCAAGCTGAAGGCATGGTTGTTGTGGATCCCTCCATTGGCTTCGTGATGAGGGGTACCTCATCATCAGGTCTTCGCCGGGGCGTAGGGTGCGGTGGTGTAAGTTCAAGCTCCATTTAGTTTTGGTGATTGGTTTAGATTAATGCTTAATCCTTGTTTAAGGACAAATCTAATTTTATTGAGACTAACATGTTTATTGAGTTACATTCAATAGTCTCATATTTGGATGGAAAATAAAAAACTAAGGTATGTATGCATATCCATTCTAGTATAAATTGTATACTTTGGATTCAAGTTAAAGTATGAATTCTCCATGGCATTAACTACAAAATATGCATTATGTTTCCCAATCCATATATTACATGGATGCACATATTTAGGGGGAGTTCACACTTGAACTTGATGTATCGATGTATTGATCTATTCTTCACTCCATATATAAAGGATTAATACATTGAAACATATCAATTTAAATGAATGTTTAAATTGAGTTCATTTGTCTCCTAATCATCAAAGAACATTGCATCATGTGTTGATGGTGTTCTTGTGATTGATTAAGGGTAAATGAAGAGTTCTTGAGTATTATGAAGCATTAGTTGCATCATGTGCTCAAGACACATATAAATCCATTTGATTGATTTAGGTTGTGCTCAATTGATGTAAGTGGTATCCATTAAGTGTTAATGGAGTGCTTAGATAATTGAGACAACCATGCATCTTGGACTAACCATTTTCATAAGTGATAAATGAGCCAGGTTAAATCCAAAGATGATTGAGATGATGATGACGGGACAAGGACAACATCATGAGGTGATGGACGTCAAGTGAAGATCTCGGAAAAGAGATGAGAGCGCCAAAGTGTCGATCCCGGGGGGAACAAGTTGATTGAGGATCATAAAGACCCCAAAGGGGATTGCTTGCGGCGGCCAAGGTATAACTAGATAGGTTAAGGATCTTTCCTAGCTTTGAGTCTAGTTTTTAGCGCCGTACTATTAAGAGGGGTTGAGTTCTTGCTTTAAGCTTCATCATATGTTGGTGATCTCAATCCTGTAGTCACTCGAGCTCAAATCTTATTTGGATTTGGTTTTTGCATGGAGCTAACCATTTGGCATGTGTTGCGAATGGGTGAAGCTCGTGCTTGGTTTTTTCATAAGCTCTATTTGGCATTTGTTGCAAATAGGTCAAGCTTGTGCTTGGAGTTTTCGCATTGAGCTTTGATTTGCATTAGTTGCAAATAGGATAAGCTAATGCGTTGGCTTTTGCGTGAAGTTTATTTGTTTGCATGTGTTGCAATAGATGAAGCTTTATGCTTTGTTTTTGTTTTTCAAACAAAATCCTTATTGCGTTTATTTGGTATTGCTTGGAGCTATGTTTGCACGGGTTGCAAAAAGAGAGAGCTCAAGCAAGTGTTTAATGCATGGATCTAGAGAATTGCAGGAATTGCAATTAGAGAGCTCATGCACTCCGATTCGATTTGTTTTAATTTGGAGTTTTTGCTTGGAGCTATGTTTGCACGGGTTGCAAAAGGAGAGAGCTCAAGCAAGTTCGTGCACTCTGATTTGGATTTATTGCTTGCTTGGAGCTCAAGCAAGTAGTTGCATGGAGCTAGAGAATTACAGGAGTTGCAATTAGAGAGCTCATGCACTCTGATTTGGATTTATTGCTTGCTTGGAGCTAGGTTTTGCATGAGATGCAAAACGAGGATGCTCAAGCAAATTAAGTTGATTTGGAGTTGGGATGAGGCTATAGATTTGCAAGTGTTGCAAAAAGAGAGATAGCTCATTCCTTGTGGTTTGATTGTTTATTTGCGAGTTCGTTGTGCGAATAAACGGGAGGTATATGGGTTCTGGTCCTAAAAGCATGTGATACTTGCACCGTGGTTTTTGCAAGTCCGTTTGGTCGTGATTTGACCATCACATGGCTAAGAGGATAAACCTTATAGACTCCGGAATTTATTTGCTTAATACGTTCTTGCAAATATAATCTTTGAAGCGTTTGCGAAATGTGTTCTTCGCAAATTGTTTGGAGTTTGAATGAAATTCTTTGGAGCATGTGAATAGAATTTGCAAATATATTTTGCAAATTATTTTGAGCATGAGTTGATCATTTCATAGCTCAAGATTTAATCTTGTTGACTCTTGCTAGCTTGTGGTCATGGTTTTAATCAAGTCTATTTGAGGATTTCGAGAAAATCGGTTTGACTTGAGTGGCCACTTTGGAGTTTTTGTGATTTTGGAAAATATATATGATTGCTTAAATCTTGAAAAAAAAAGGTGGAAAATGTAGCCCTCTTGATAAGCTTTTCATAGAGTCCAAGTTCACCGAAATCGGAGTTCGGAATAAAAAGTTATGGCCGTTTGAAATCTGAAAAGTGTGGCACTACCGCCCCTGAAGAGATGTAGTGCCGCCCATATAAGGTCGGCACTACCGCCCATATAAGGCCGGTAGTGCCGCTCGAGGCCGGCACTACCGCCATTTTAACGTCAGTAGTTATTTTCCAGAAAGGGTTTTTTCTGGAGTTTGCCCTGAGGTCGGCACTACCGTCCGTGGGGGCCGGTAGTGTCGCCCGAGCGGCAATACCGCGATTTTTCCTACGGTAGTACCGGATTTATAGCCGTTAGCCGACTGTTGGGGCTGAGGGCGGCACTACCGGCCCTATGAGTGCGGTAGTGCCGATTTTACCGATTTTTCTGAGATTTTGTCCCCAACGGCTAGTTTTGGCTTGGGAGGCTATATAAGACTCCCTTGGGGGGGGCAAGGGTATGTTGTTGCTGTTGTTTTGAGTCCTCTTGAGCTTTGTGTGAGTTTGTGGGAGTGGTTTGCATGGTTTTGCTTCTTCCCATTTGGTTTTGAGCTCAAGAGTGATCCTAGTTGCATGAGTTGCATCTAGAGAGGATTGAGAGGACCCTAGTTGCATGAGTTGCACTAGGTGATCACCGGAGACGCAGAGGTGCGATTGGTGCAGCTCGAGCGGGGTGCTCGACTTGTTACTCTTGGAGGTCGGTGCCTCCTAGACAGCGTCGGTGCGTCGTGCGCGGGAGCTCTCGAGGTTTGTGAGAAGCCCCGGCTAAAGTTTGTGAAGGTTGGTGCTTAGCCTACCCGGCGGGGTAAAAAGCAACCTTAGTGGATTCGAGGTGAAGGCTCAAGTGAGTGGGCCGGTCCAAAGTGAGTTGCTACTCCTCAACGTGGAGTAGGAGGGTTATCTCTGAACCACGGTAAAAAGTAATGTGTTCCTTTTCTCTTTTACATTCAAGCATTTACTTTATTTCAATATTATCAATTGCTTGATTGTGAATAGAATTGCTTAGTGTAGCTTGCTGATCAACTTAGCAATTCTAGCTTAGAGACTTAATTTAGTTAGTGCACTAGTGAGCCTAGTTGATTTAGGCTTTAATTGTCAAAACCTTAGTCTTCCGCTTGCGCATATTTTTGTGTAGGTTTTGACATAGGGGTAATATAAGGCGATCCTCGATTAGTAGTAGAAGATTTTTAAATCGCCTATTCACCCCCCCTCTAGGCGCATCCTCAACCCTACAAGTGGTCGTCCCCAAAACAGTAGCCTCTAACGGTCGAGGGCTTGCTTTGCTTGCCCTAAACCACGCTAGCTATTCCTCCAAAGGGTGTAGGCGGCCATCCCCTTCGCCCCGGCAGAGGACCAAGACTTGCATCTTGGACTACTATGTTATGCTCGATATCGCCTGAGTTCTCGGGTCCTTGGCTGTCATGACGCTATTGGGCGTTCTCGCTAGCACGACTCTTGGGATTCCCGAGGTTGTCATTTTTCCTTGAACATGCCTTTATGAGGTGTGGTGACATGTCGACCGTCTATTGGTCCGCGCTTGGCTGTTTTGGTTTTCGAGGTGATGAGGTGCTGATAAATAGCACCGACAAGTGGCCGGGTGCGACCACTGCTTTGTTTGTTGTTCGTGCGCCACGTTTGTAAAGTTCGAAGCGTTCTATTTCCAATCGGCTTTGGTTGCCTTCGTCGAACATGTGAATTATAACAAATGGCAAAAAAGGGGAAATCTACTACTGATGGGGGAGCTAAGGTGGTTTACACCGACAAGTTGGGTCAGTTGAACACCTCGGATCGCTACCTCACCAATCTTGTGGCCGATGGTTGGCTCTCGGATGTGTTTGGTCATTCGGTCGCCCAACTCAGAGGCTGATCCTCGCCCATATGAGGCCATTGTTTTTGGGGCCTTTTTCAAAGCCGGTCCTCGGATTCCTTCAATGCCTCTACTGGCGGATTTTCTCGGCGTGTATGGTGTGGAGCTCATGCAACTGACCCCAAACTCCATCGACTGCTTGGGCATCTTTGAATGGGCCCTATGATCACTGGAGATGAAGTGTATGGGTAGAATGTTCGTGTACCTACATGACGCCCAATGACAGCCGAAGAAGAAGAAGGGGGGGGTGATGCTGTGTTAAACTTCGGGAGTGTCAAGTTCCAAGTGAAGCCTTCCCGATAACAATACATACCCACACCCGTGTCGAAGGATCGATGGGAAACAAATTGGGTGAGGCATTGGTTTTACTACCAAACCCCGGTGTTAGAGGGTCTATATTCAAGGGGGGGCTATAGAGCTTTCAATCACATGAGGTGGTATTGATGAGTGGCGAGGAGGCATGCTTGAATCTCCTTCAGGACCTATCAGCACATATGAGTATGCATGACTTGGCCGAGGAGTTCTGCATGCGCCAGCCGTGGCCCTTGTCGACGACTTGAGAGCTACATCTTGGAGAGCGCACAAACAAACTCCAGCCCATTCTAAGCGAGGTCCAAACAAGTGAGGTCGGGATGATTTGCCGAGGCGATCTATGAGGTTTGTTTGTGATGGGTGGCTTTGTGGATGTCATAGTGCTATTGGCCAACGAGGTGTCAAAGGTGGCGAAGATGTTCCTCAGCCATATACCTCAGACGAGCATGACCGGAGAGGGAGTGTTGTGCATGGGGTACGTGTTAACCTTGTATGTGTAGGCCTCGGAGCGCATGTGCCAAACCATGAGGACCCCGATGAGGAGCGAAGGAGGAAGAGGCCTCACAAGGATGCGTCGGCTACTATACCCATCATTCCTCTCCATGCCATGGCTCCAAGTGATTTATTGGTTGTACATTCGTAGATTGAAGGAGACACAGGTCGCTCTGCTAGGCTGGGGTTTCAAGGCGCGACAATACCCAACGGTGGGGACCTCGAGTAGGTTGATACTCCACCATATCCTGGTGGCAGCTCAGCGTTTAAAGGCACTAGTTCTTTTGGGGGTGGCCTCGAGTTGGATTATTTCATGGTCGCTGACATTATGGCCAAGTTCGAGGAGAGCATTCATTCCTTGGTCGGTGCTAGGTTGGTGACCTAAGATAGAGCTCAGCAGAGGAGACTTCGCTAGCAGCGGAGGAAGGCCGGAGATGGTCGGGCAAGAGCACAGGGGGCAAGTGGGCGGCTCAGGGAGTCTAGGGGTTATCTTAGCAGTGGTGAGGGTGAGCAGCATAGGCCCACGGTAGAGACGGGCGGTGGAGGGGAAGCTAGGCAGGCATCTAAGCTTGGAAATGGGGGGAGCACCAGAGTAAGCTAGGGGAGCTAGTTGTAGTGCTAGGAGTGGTGGAGAGTGACCAAAGAGGCTTGACACCGTTCACCGGAATTGAAGAAGACAACCAATGTGGCAGCGGAGCTCCCATCGAATCAAATTGCAACCAAGGTGGGGGATGAGTTCAAGGAATTGAGTAGATGCTCTAGATTAGTTTAATTGTGAAATGATTCACCGAGTCGAGGAATCGAGGTCGTCTTGTTGCTCTTCCTTCGGCAGTGGGGGTGTCATTGGTGGCTCAGGCGACTTTGGCTCTTGGACAAGGTGGAGGTAGGGGAAATTGTGAGGGCATTGGCCGACTGATGTGCTACTTAAATAGACAGGAAGAGGAGGGACTTGGTTGCACGACTCAATTCAGCGTCAAATGGAAGAATACATAGGCGTTGAGCTCCTCGGTGAGTATTGCAGTGCTTTTGGCTGGGCAGAGCTGCCATGGTAGGGTTGGGCAAGGTAGGGTGGCTATCATGCAGAGGTGAGAAGGGTAGCGCGTGGTCATGCTGTGGCAGGGGAAAGGTGGGGGAATGGCTACCGTGGCAGACACTCCACGTGACGTGGCCATAGCCATCTACACAGGCGAGCATGGGCTGCTACCACGGTAGAAAATTCATGAGAAAGGGGCTTCCACGGCAAGAGAAAGCAGAGAAAATGGCTATCGTGGCAAGGAGTTCACGGGGAATTGGTCACTACGACAGAGCTTTGGTAGGGGCACGCATGAGGGAGAGAAGAAGAGGGGGAAGAGAACGGTCGGTTGATGGGTGGGCTAGAGGGTCCACAAAGCAAATGGTAGAGTGCACTGCCAGGTGGGTCTGATTGGTCTGTAGGCCCACTTGGCAGTGGAATAAAAGAGAAAAAAGAGTGTAGTGTTTTCTAATTTTTGTGTAGAATTTAGGTTCAAGTTTAATTGAACCATCAAAACATATTGAGAATTTTTGCTAATTGTTTTCAAGGGACCTAAGGACATATCTAATCTACCATAAATTTTTTAGGTTAAAACAATGCACCTGTAATTCTTAAAAATTCTGACACTTCCTATATTTCAATTATGCCTTTTCTGATTTTGAATTTTCCGAGGCTTCAAATTAAGTTAAATATTTTTCAACATTTTATTGCATGATATTTTGTTGAGATATTATTATAAAATTTTAGAGCACAGCCATTTATATTTATTTCTAACCATTTTTGAAATTGAAGTATGTTGAAATAAATTATTATTGTTTTTGATTTTTTTTGGAGAAACAAATGATTTCAAATTCTTATAAAAATTTGTGGAGATGATTTATATGTTATTTATAATTTAAATATATTTTTCTCAGATTTTATGTTCATTTGGTTTTGAATTTTAAAGTTAAGATCTCACTTCTAGGTTTAATAAAAGGAATTTCCCGAGTAACATAAATTCAAAGAAAATCATAAAACATTGAAAACTCTACTTAAATCCATAAATTAGATTTTTAATTTCAATTCCATTACTTTTAAATTGAGAATGTTACAAACCTATCCCTCTTAAACAAAAACTCATCCCCGAGATTTGGCTGGGTCTAGGGAGAGATATGGGAATTCTTTCTTAAGGTGGTCTTTTAGAGACATAGACTTGCCATTTTTATGGTGGTTCTGTGTGAGTAGATTATCATATTGGTAGGTAAGGGCCAATTCTAATTTTGTCTTGATCGGTAAATTTTGAGTATGAAGGAATGTGATGCATCAGAATCAAACAAAACCGTGGGTATGTACTAAGTGCACAGGGAACGTACTCAATATTGTGCCAGGCGTGTCATGTGCTTCTTTGGTAGTCACAATGTGGAGGTGTTCATGACCATGGCCTTATGTTGGGGTAGGGGATGCCCTAGGAGCTTTTGTCCTTATGGGTCCTTGGGGACAACCTTGGGGATGCTGTTGAATTTCTTGTGGTTGTGGTTGAAGCAGTGTTGGGTTTCTCTTATGACAAACATTGGCATAGTGTCCACGTTTACCATAGTTGAAACAGGTGACGATATATCACAGCATCCTAGGATTACAAATAAACATGGGTTTCAATATCAAGGTGGTGATAACAAATTTGGATTAACTACCAAACTATATTTAACATAACATTTATATAAATAGCAATGCATGTCTTAAAAACATTATAAAATAGTTATAAATCATGAGATCAACGTGCGTCAAGGAGACTTGCCTTCACCAGCAGTAAAGGTATCGAAGTCTTGATGCTCAGTGACGGCGCCGATGACTTCGACGGATTCTTCGACTACACACAAAAAGGAACACAAATAAATAAAATAAAATAAAATCTAAAAATTATAAAATTAGTACTGGCAGAAACATCTTGAATTTAGATGAATTTAGGAGTTGGAATGGACCAATTTGGAGTTCGTATGACAAAGATATGAACATTTGAATGCTGTCGGCGTATGAGCCAACAGACCCCTTCCGGCGAGGGGTATACTAAGTTCTAACCGGGGCTTTCGTGGTGACTGCTCAGGAAAGGGAGAACCGGGGGCGAAGTATGCAAGGAGACTGGCATTTTGTCAGGTTCGGGCCCTCCTGAGAGCAATAACCCTACTCCTGTGTTCTTGTATTTTGGTATGCGTGGGGGGAGCTGGAAGATGAACAGCTACCCAAAGCAACTCAGATCAGCCCGCCCAGAATGGAGAGTCTATTCTGAGAAAAATGATCGAACCCCTCCCCCCCATGCACCCCAACTCCCTTTTATACTCGGGCTGGCGGGGGCGCATGGGAGGCTTACACAGCAAGCTATCTCATTACCCTACTCTCTAGCATTAAATGCCCCTGCAACACATTTAATGTCCTGGTGCAGACATCCTCTCACCCCGCCCTTGAGCGCCGCGCCTGCCGGCTTCGCCCGCTCCACCGGGGTGGGGAAATGCACCCTAACGTCGCTCGTCATTATGGTGCACGTTGGGAACACGCGCCGCCATACTGTAGCCTTCATTACCCCCATTTAATGCGCACGACATGCATTAAATGTCTTTGACCTCTCGAATGGCCGCGCAGGCCATTAAATGTCCTCGAATCGATCGCCAATGCATGGCCTGGTCGCCATCCTCTACCGGCGATCACTCACCGACCGCCAGGGCGTGGCCTGGTCGCCACCCTCTACCGGGCGATCACTCACCGATCGCTGGGCGTATTCGTCGCCACCCTCCCGCTGGCGATCACTCAGCTGACCGCCGGGGGCGTGGCCTGGTCGCCACCTTCCTGTTGGCAATCACTCGGCCAACCGCCGAAGACGTGGCCTGGATGCCACGTGTCCGGTGGCGGCTGCTTTTACCAAAGTGCAGTGGGCACCCTGGTGTGGAATACACCGACAAATGCCCTTGGTTTAAATAAATCCGAAAAATAGAAAAACCGGGAATATTCCGAAATCTTTCTTTTTTCCTGGAATGACTGGTTTTTCTTCTCTCTATGACGGTGGGACCTGGCTGTCATGGACTTGAGGCTCTTCTTCACAGCAAAAACAGAGGAGGAGCTTGCTCCTCCTTGCGCATGGAGGCGCCGACGAGGTGGGGGCTCGGCGGTGAGCGGCGGGATGGGGCGGTGCTGGGCCGGCGACACCGGGGTCAGGGCGGCACGGCCGGGGACGGCCTAGGGCGATGGCGCCGAGACACAAGGCGGCAATCGCCGTGGGCGCGCATGGCGCCAAAGCAGTGAGGCGGCGCCGAGGTCGGGCAAGGCGTCGCGGGTGCGTGCGCCGAGGGGAGGGGATCGGTGGAGTCGGCACGACGCGGGAGGACCGAGGCGGCGAGTTGGCGGTGCGGCGGCAGACGGCGAGAGGCCGGCACGACGACGCTCGGCGGTGGCCGGGGCCATGGGAAGGTGCGGCGGGACTAGGGGACGCGGGGCGCACGACGACCGACAGCAGGGCAACCAGAGACGGCGGGGTGACGGGAAGGCTGGCGGCGGCCGAACCGGCGCAATGGCATGGCCCCCAAATTCACGCAAAGACGCCATAATTTGCAAATCCAAAGGGAGCAACGCATAGAGCATGACAAGATGAATCTATGGCTAAAAGGAATTGGATTAGATTGTACCGAGTTGGGAATAATCGACGACGAATGGAGTTCCGACCAGTGATGTTCGAACGCAAAATCTGGAGTCAATTCTTGACGAAATCTGAAATTTCTTGGGGGCTTTAGATCGTGGCGATGAGACGCACAAGATGACGCAAACGGAATTTCAATTAACTCACTGGGTCAAAAGTTGGCTCGGTGACGTCTTTGGACGACGTCCGGCGACGGTTTTTGTGAGCTTTGGAGATGAAGGGTTTACGGGAACAACTGGCAAAAAGGTTTAGAAACGATCGAAGCTATAGGAAGTGGAAGCATGCGAAAAGGTTTAGAAACGATCGAGTTATAGCGTGGGCAATAATTTCGGTTTGAAGGCTAAATGCGAGGTTTCGGTGGGATTTAGGGAGGGGGTGGCAGGGGATTGATTCCTCTCATCAAGATCTTCGCAATGCTTCGTCTCCCGCATGATTTGGTGAAGTATTTTGGAAGATATGAGAGAAGAAAGAAGAGGTGGCCAAGTTGCCATGCATGAGCTTGAGGTTGAAGATTATGAATAGTAATGGGCTATTGGGCTTAGCCCATGAGGCAGAAGAGATGAATTTTGAATTTTGGAATAATTTTGGGATTTGAATGGAATTTCGAATGAGGTTTGGATTGAGTCTTTGAATTAATAAAGGATTTTTAAATTTGAATTTTTCTGAGGAAATTAAATTGGGAATTGATTTGGATTAAAATAATGATTCTCCGGATGAAAATGAAATAAATTTCATTTTCGGACAGAAGGGATGCCAGGATAATTAGAACACCGATAAAAATCCAAATATTTAAATTAATTAATTTAAATTGAATTTTTGGTAAGAGAACCAAAAATGGGGATGTTAAAACCTACCCCCTTAGAGAGAATCTCGACCCCCAGATTCGGACGGAGAAGGAAAAAAATCGGGAAACTCAGCTCTGAGGTCCTCTTCTCACTCCCACGTTACTTCCTTCTCAGAATGATTGCTCCACTGAACGTTGCAAAACTTGATCACTCGACTTCTGGTTGAACGTTCTGCTTCATCCAAGATTTTGACTAAAAACTCTGCATATGAGAGATCTTCCTTTAATTCCATCTCTTCAAACGGCATCTGTTCTTCTGGCACTCGAAGACATTTCGTCAACTGAGACACATGGAAAACGCTATGCACATCTGACAACTGTGGAGGAAGTTCTAACTTATAAGCAACTTCTCCTCTTCTGGCAACCACTGGAAAATGGACCAATGTAGCGAGGTGCAAGCTTCCCACTAACTCTGAAACAACGCACTCCATTAAGAGGTGAAACCTTCAAATACACATGATCACCAGGTGCAAAGCTTAAATCCCGACGACAATTATCAGCATAACTTTTCTGCCTTGACTGGGCTGTTTTCATATTCTTACGAATCTCTTGGACTTGCTCTTCTACTTCCTTCATAATGTCAGGCCCAATTATTTGTCCACCAACTGTCTCTTTCCAATATAACGGTGTTCGGCATTTTCTTCCATAAAGAGCTTCAAAGGTGCTATCTTCAAACTTGACTGATAACTGTTGTTGTAGGCGAATTCCGTATACGGCAAATTCTGATCCCAAGATGCACTATAAGTCAAAGCGCAAGCTCTTAACATATCTTCTAGAATTTGATTTATCCTTTCCGTTTGGCCATCAATCTGGGGGTGGTAAGCTGTACTGAAGTTAAAATTTGGGCCCAATACCTTATGCAATTTTTGCCAAAACCTTGAGGTAAACTAAGAACCTCGATCTGACACGATCTTCTTTGGTACACCATGCAAACACACTATTTTAGCCATGTATAACTCTACAAGTTTATCACCAGAATAAGTGGTTTTCACAGGAATAAAGTGTGCAACCTTTGTCAATCTGTCCACAATAACCCAAATAGAGTCATATCCAGACTTGGTTCTAGGGAGTCCAGCAATTAAATCCATACCAATTTCTTCCCATTTCCAAACAGGAATCTGCAAGGGTTGCAACAATCCAGCTGGTTTCTGATGTTCTGCTTTTACTAACTGACAAACATCACAACGAGCCACAAATTCAGCAACTTCTCTTTTCATATTTGACCATAAATATTTTTCTTTCAAATCACAATACATTTTCGTACTTTCCGGATGAATAGAATAGGTAGAATCATGAGCCTCTTTTAAAATCAAATCCTTGATTTCTTTTTGGTTAGGGACAATAATCCTTTTCCCAAACCAAATGGTACTTTTCTCATCCGGAGTCAATTCTTGACGAAATTTGAAATTTCTTGAGGGCTTTAGATCTGGTGATGAGGCGCACAAGATGACCTGAACGGAATTTCAATTGACTCACAAGGTCAAAAGTTGGCTAAGTGACGTCTTTGGACAACATTCGGCGATGGTTTTCGTGAGCTTTGGAGAAGAAAGGGTTGCGGGAACAGCAGGCAAAGGTGAGCACGGCGTGGAGGAAGGCAAGACGCAGCTATAGGAAGTGGAAGCATGTGAAAAGGTTTATAAACGGCCGAGTTATGTCGTGGGCAATAATTTTAGTTTGAAGGCTAAATGCGACGGTTTCGACAGGATTTAGGGGTGGTGGCAGGGGATTGATCCCTCTTATCAAGATCTTTGCAATGCTTCATCTCCCGCATGATTTGGTGAAGTATTTTGGAAGATGTGAGAGAAGAAAGAAGAGGTAGCCAAGTTGCCATGCATGAGCTTGAGGTTGAAGATGATGAATAGTAATGGGCTATTGGGCTAGCCCATTAGGGAGCAAACATAGTTCAAATGTGTTAATTTTTACAAAGAATGGTACTCATAATTTTATAAGGTTTTAGGAACTAATCTCATGATTTTTGGAGCTCATTTATAAAAGTTATTCATTTTTAACTTTTGCATTAATTGAAAGTCATACTATTTATGAACTCAGTTCAAACTTTGTCCAAGTTCAAATATTTTTTGCAGAAATGAATACCTGATTGTTCCAAAAATATCACAAAATTTGTTGCATCACAATTGGAGTTCAATTGCAACATTTTCAAATAAAGCAAGATATAGACCTTCGTACAAATTAGAATTTAAAATTTTAAATATACGTTAAGTTTTAAATATTTTCGTATATTCAAAAAGATCATTATTTTACAAGAATTTATAACCTTCTTTGACTTGATTTGGAGTTATGTCGCAAAAGTTATGCACGTTCAAATGTTGTCGGTTTTTAAAAATCCCCAAAAAATAGAAAATATGCTTTCCAAAAGGGAAAGCGGCTTTTGCTATTTTTTGATTTTTTAAACTTCGCACTAGTGGCTAACAGGGTTGGCCCATGTAGCAATGAGCCAAAACAACAGACGTTATCACGGGGCTCATGGGCAGCGAAGAGGGGTGGTGCGCCTCGTCTATGGACCCGAGGCACCGGCCGGCGGCAATGGAGGGCGGCAAGGCGTGCTTGCAGCGGCGACGAGTGACACAAGGTGTCGAAAGTGACTAGGAGGTTGGAGGATTGGCGCTTAAGCTCAACCAGGGGGAAAGCACCAATGAGTCCTAGGGTCCTGTTTTTGAGTCTTACCGAGGCGGAGAAGCTTCGATGTGAGCCTCATCGGTGGCTGGCCATGGGGAAGAAGAAAGAGGCGACAGCCAGTCCTTAGACCTCTAGAGCTAAAATAAAGCAATGGATATCGATTAGTACGTGATTAAGGTGCTAAGCCTGACTTGAATTGAAATTTGAATCACCAAAGGAACCAAATTACGATCTTGCCCTCTTCTTGTGGTTCATCAACAATTAGGAAACTTCTGGCATTGTTGGCTTTGGCTCAGTCAGGGGAGTATGAAGGAGGTGTGGGGAGCCAAGAGGCAGCTAGGGCAACCTTTATAGCCGAGGAGGAGAGGGATTAGGTGATCATCTTTAAGGCCGAAGGATGGATTCAGCATAAGACCAAGGAGGTGGCAAGGAATGGAAATGAGCGGCAGTGCAGTGGCAGGGTGGCTACCATGGCAAGGCTGTATGGAGCATCATACATGAGTGGGGCGAGCGCACACGGGGTAGCACGTACAACACGGTCGTGGCAGCAGCGCAGTGGAGCAACAAGGAAAGGCATCACATAGGAGTGGTGTTAGGACCCAAATTTGCAAATCCAGACCCTTGTGTATCCTGCACTAGTCTAGGATCATACTAGTGTACACAGTCTCAACATAGTTGAATATCACATTCATACACAACGAAAATATAATAGAAGACTTCATCTATTAAATATGAACCTATTGAACAACCCACAATAACCATTATCCCATACCATCAACTCCCATTCACTTTCCCATCAAAATAACAATGCCATACTGGTCCACCAAAATTCAAAACTCTTACCACTTGCCCTAGTCTAAATCATTTTACCACCCTAATTTATTACCATACACCACGTGCCATCGATAATATTGTGCGACAACACCTAACACACCTTTTCATAAACATGTTATATATTCCATTAATCAAGATTAATTTTTCTCAAGATGATATCAATGACCCATTGCATGGCTAAGCAAGCTACACATTCTAACCATCCCACATTGGCGATTAATAACTACCAGCTAGTAATGAGCCATTCTAGGGTGACAAATGAATCATGGCATACAAGTGATAAGGTAGGCATAGTTCAATTGGGCTTAATAACTAATCCCAAATTAATTGAAACAGTTATGCTTCAATTAGCATGCAATAGTTTAAAACAATATGACTTTTGTAAAACTGGGCTCAACATGGTATAGGCATAACTTACCTTAGAAAAGATCTTTGAGCGACCATGTGTGGTGCTCCCAATGGTTTATGATAAGTTATTGACAAAGGAAAGTTTTTGTGTTGAGTAAATGTTGATTTGAAGCTGAGTTTATAAGTTTTGGTTACTGAAAATGTGAAGGCGGTAGTACCGGCGTTGAACTCCGGTAGTGCCGGAGGAGCGGTAGTACCGTGTGTGAGAGCGGCTGCTTTTTTCCAGAGAGCAGCAAAAACGTGATCTTTGGAATTTTGGCTAAGTCCAAGTTGAGCGGCAAGATCGAGTTGAAATCCGTGAGTGCCGAGGAGCGGCAAGATTGTGAGGTTAGAGTCCCAGAGTGCCGGATTAGCGGTAGTACCGCTTAGTGAGAGCAGATGCTTTTTCCGCAGAGGTGCAAAAGTTGATGTCTGGAATTTTGGCTAAGTGTCGTGGCCGGCAGTACCGACGGCTAAAATGCGATCGCCGGTGAGCGGCAAGACGGTGGCGGCAAGCATCGCAAGTGTAAAGGCGGTAGTGCCGGTTTTATCGAGTTTTGATGAATTTGTTGGTTTTGATTATTTGATGCATGCATAATGTTAGGGTATGAACATATGTGATGCATCATGATGTTTTTGAGATGATGTGAGTCAAGTGAGAAAGACTTGTGCTCGGAAAAGTTTTTTCGTTTATTGATGTGCAGGATCAGGTTCGATGTAGGTCAGCGACGACCAGGACTAGGGTCAGGGAGGAGGTGAGGTCCGTGACGGTGATGATGTCGTGAGGATGCATTGAAGAGGATCAAGGTGCATGATCAATGAATGGAGTTGAGACGATTCAATGCGGGTCGCAAGCTAGGTGGTCCGACAGGAGTTCGGATGCGTAAAGACTTGGACGGTTGAGTCGGGTGTGTGTTGGACTCGAGTCGAACTCGAGTCGGATGTGTGTTGGCCTTGTAATGTGGTCAAGGCTGGTGGGGTATGCCACTCTTATATAAAGAGGTTCTAGGGGTTTAGAACCTAAGGTTTTTAGGGTTTTGACAAGAGAGAAAGTTTTTTAGGGTTCTAACTTTTGAGGAGTTAGGGTTTGGTGCTGTCCTCCTTCTAGGAAGGGTTGTGTAATCCATCAAAAGGAGTAAAGGATCAAACTTTGGGCAATCTCCGATGTCAATTCATGTTTGCTCTTGATTTTCTTTCTTGCTTTTGGTTGTTTCTTTCAATCTTGTGATTTGAGTTGTTCTAGCCCAAGTGATTCCATAATTAGATTGCTAGAACATCAAGGATCATCACTTGATTGATTTGGATCCTTTCTATTGGTCCGTTTGATCGAATTTTCAGTTTTTAGGGTTTTGCTCGGTTCTTACCTCTTAGTAGATCAAACTGAAATTCGTGATCTTTTTGCATCCAATTTCTTTAATTTTTTATTGGGATAGAACCTAGATAGTCTAAGGAAACTACGTTCAAAATTTGGGATCAATTGGATCAACGGATCAAAAGTTAC
This sequence comes from Rhipidocladum racemiflorum, assembly GCA_036346355.1. Taxonomy (NCBI): domain Eukaryota; kingdom Viridiplantae; phylum Streptophyta; class Magnoliopsida; order Poales; family Poaceae; genus Rhipidocladum; species Rhipidocladum racemiflorum. The sequence goes on along the minus strand of CM070580.1, from coordinate 33,576,692 downwards.
GCATGTTTTTCGTTTTTGAAACCGTGCTGATTTTTACTGTTCACGTGACCTGCGGTAGTACCGCCCCCAGAGCGCGGTAGTGCCGCCCGAGACTGAAATTTTTGGAAAAACTTTGGTTCCTTGATTAAGGCTTTGTGTAGGTTCTTTTTGGTGCTTCTACTAGGTGATTAAAGTCATATTGAACTAGTAGAAGGACTTTCCGCTGCGAAGAGGGTTTGAATTGGTAAATTTGCAAAAGACGGTTGAATTTTAATTCGGCGTCTATTCACCCCCCCTCTAGTCGCCATATCCGTTCCTACAAGTGGTATCAGAGCAAGGTTGGTAAACCATGGCGACGGAAAAGTTCTCAACAAAGCCTCCCATCTTCGACGGTACGGACTTCCCTCATTGGAAGATTCGGATGACTGCTTATCTACAGGCACAAGGTAATGCAATTTGGCGAAAGGTAAAAAATCCTTATGATCTTCCTGGTAATGATGTTATTGATAATCCTGAGTTTGAAAAAGATGTTGAGAATAACAACAGAGCTAGGAATATTTTGCTTCAAGGACTTGCTAGGAAAGAGTTTGATCGTGTTTGTCATCTACTTACTGCTCATTGCATTTGGAAGTCTTTGCAAGATTATCATGAGGGTACTGATTCTGTTAAAGAGGCTCGCCAGGATCAATTTAAGAAAGAATACACCAAATTTGAGATGCGTTCTGGTGAATCTCTAGATGATAGTTTTGCTCGCTTTAATAGAATCTTGAACAACCTTAGAGCAAAGGATATTAAGTATTCGATTCTGAAAATGCTAGACACTTTTATCTTCACTTGATCTCAGTGTTTGGCAAATGAAAGTTATCGCTGTTCGTGAGGCACATAAGATGAGCGAGATGACATTGGACAAGCTTTATTCTAGTCTTAAAACTTTTGAAATTGATGTTGTCTCAAAAATGTCCAATGGTGGCTCTATGGCTTTAAATGCTAACTCTTCTGCTATTGATAATGCAACTGGTTCATCATCATCATATTCTTTTGCTTCTTTGAGTGCCTTGAGTGATGAACAGCTAGATCAAATTCCAGAAGATACTCTTGCCCTCCTTTCAAAGCGTATAAATGCAGCTTATATGAGATCAAGGGAAAGGAGAGGAGCTCCTGTCACTTGTTACAATTGTGGTAAGACTGGTCACATTCGTGCAAATTGTTTCAAGAACAAGGATAAGGAGCAAAAGGAGCTGAATGCCACTTCCAAGATTTTCCGCTCAAAGGAAGGCAAAGACAAGACTAGACAAAGAACAAAGAAGATGCTAAATAAAGTCTTTGCTGCAATTGATCACTTAGACCTAAGTGACATTGATGACTCAACTGATGATGACAATGAGCACAAACAACAAGGAAAGTCAGATGGAAAGGACTTGATGGAGTGTGTTTCATGGCCAAAGGCAACTCTAGTGATGATTCAGGCGATAACGACTCGGTGAGTGATTCTGATGAGGTAATGCCTTCCTATAATGAACTTTGTGAAGTTTTAGTCATCATGAGAAAGTCATTGAAGAAATCTAAGCATAAGAATAAAGATTTAGAGAATGATTTGTCTATGCTGAAAACTGAAAATTCTAAGCTTAGAAATTTAAGTTCCAACAATGATGCATGTGATGATTGTTTAGGATTTCAATGCGAATTAGAATCACTTAGAGTCACTCATTCTTGTAAAATAAAAGAGCTAAATGTGCTAAAAGATAAGATTGATGATTTCAAGCAAACTCTAGCTTTTGGTTCTATAATGCATTCATTTGTTTTACAAGAACTGCTTTGTCACTAGGGAAAATTTGGAAAAGATGCATGTTACACTTCCTGCTAGAAAGACTCATTCTACTTTTGCTTCTAGTAAATGCATGAAGTGTGAAATTCTAAAAAAGATGTTGCTTTTGAGAAGAATAATTTGAGAGAGCTATTTTAGATAGAGATAGAGCCATTCAAGCCAAAGGAAAAGCTATTATTCCTTCAATTGATTCATGTCAGAATTGCCAAGTTTTATCTAAAGAGAATGGTTATTTGAAATCAATGCTGGAGAGATTTGCAGGTGGTAAAAGAAGTTGAATATGATTCTTGATCAATCTAAAGTGAGTGTGAAAAATAGTGGAATTGGATTTGATCATGTCAATGATTTGAAGAATAATCCACCTGTGGTTGTGAAAACACTTGGCGTTGGTAAAATTGAAGTTCTTCCTCCTAAACCAATTGAATCAAAGTTTAAATCTGCTGGTTATATTGATTTTTCTGGAAAAATCTCAACAACTCAAACATTAGATGCCGCATTCTCTCGAATTAAATATAATTGTTCCTTTTGTCATAAGGATGGTCATCTAGTGAGATTTTGCTATAGAAAGGCTAAGTATGAGAGAAATAAAAGAATGAGAGAATAAAAAATGATTAGTGAAATTAAGTTTGTTGAAAAATCCAAGTTGGAGAACCATAGATTTGGCAATGGGGATTTGAGATCATATGACAAAAAGAGAGCAGGCTTGGGATATAATGAGAGAGTGCCTTTCACTCCCTATCATAGATATGATGATTGTTTTGATTCAACTGGTTTTAGAAACAATTTTAAGACAAGATTTGTGAGAGCAAATAGGATTTTTCAGAATACTACTTCCTTGCATTCACAAAGTTGTCGTCGATCACCTACTCATCGAAAGTGATTCAATCTTTGGATACCTAAATCTCATTTGACTAACCCCAAGATCGAGTCCTCGATGTTTTCTACTTGTGGTATGTAGGTGGTGCATGCAAGAAAGGAGAACATGTGGATTGTAGACTCTGGATGTTGTCAACACATGACTGGAAACTCAAATTGGTTCTCCTCGCTTACAAGGGCATCTGGAAATGAAGAGATTACTTTTGGAGATGCTATCAATGGACGTGTGATTGCAAAAGGTACAGTAAAGGTAAATGACCACTTTACTCTTAAAGATGTTTCATTGGTCACAAGATTAAAATTCGATTTGCTTTCTGTATCACAAATGCTTGATGAGAATTTGGAAGTAAGCTTTAAACCAAATGCTTGTAGAGTTCTTGATGTCAATGGAAATTTAATCTTTGAGATGACTAGACTTGGTAAAATTTTCAAGGCAAACTTTAGTAACTCAACTGGTATGCATTGTTTTGTTGCTTCTGAGTCTAGAGATCTTTATTTCTGGCATCGTCGACTAGGCCACATGGGTTTTGATCTTTTGTCTAGATTGAGTGGTCTAGATTTGATTCGTGGGTTGCCTAAACTTAAATCATGCAATGACATAGTGTGTGCTCCCTGTCGTCATGGCAAGATGGTTGGAGCTTCTCATGCTCCTGTTACCATTGTTATGACAACCGCCCGGTCAATTGATTCATATGGATACAGAGGGGCCTTCAAGAGTTCAATCAGCTGGAGGTAAATGGTATATTCTGGTAATTGTTGATGATTATTCTAGATACTCATGGGTGTATTTTCTTTCAACCAAAGATGAGATATTTGGACTCTTTCATGTTTTCATCAAACGATTGCAAAATGATTTACCCAATCAATTGAAAGCCATAAGGACTGATAATGGAACTGAATTTAAGAATTCTCTCTTTGAATCCTTTTGTGAAACTAATGGAATTGAACATCAGTTTTCTTCACCTTATGTTCCATCACAGAATGGTATTGTAGAGAGAAAGAATAGAACATTGATTCAAATGGCTAGAACAATGCTAGATGAATATAGCACACCAAAAAAATTTTGGGCTGAGGCAATCTCTTCTGCTTGCTATATTTCAAATAGGGTGTATCTCAGATCGTTAATTGGTAAAACTTCATATGAATTGAGGTTTGGACGTAAGCCAACTGTTTCACATCTACGAGTATTTGGTTGCAAATGTTTTATTCTTAAACATGGAAATCTTGATAAATTTGAAGCTCGTAGTACAGATGGCATATTTCTTGGATACCCTTTACACTCCCGTGGATATCGTGTGCTTGATTTATCGACTAACAAAATGGTAGAGACATGCGATGTTACTTTTGATGAGGCTAGCCCTGGTGCTAGACCTGATATTTCAGGTTCACAGGAGGACTCAGAATCAATCTTCTTGGACAAAAGATTTGAGGAAGTTGATGAAGATAATGATGACATGGTTCCTACATCCACTCCTACAGATGATTCTCCTGCTTCAGGTGACTCTGGTCCTGTCTCAGTTTCTCCTGAGATAGAGGTCACTATTGGAGCATCCTCAGGACCTCCCCAACAGATTGTAAAAAATCATCCCCCAGAGCTAATGATTGGAGATCTTCATGAACGGGTTACTCGCTCTAGTTCTTCTCAAACTCTCTTATGCTTACATTCTGCCTTTGTTGCAAATTTTGAACCTAAGAATATATCCCATGCTTTATCTAATAGTTCTTGGGTTAATGCAATGCATGAAGAGTTAGAAAATTTTGAACGTAATAAAGTTTGGTCTTTAGTTGAACTTCCTAAAGATCAAAATGTAATTGGAACTAGATGGGTTTTCAAGAACAAATTAAATGAGGATGGAACAATTGTTAGAAACAAGGCTAGACTTGTAGCTCAGGGGTTCTCACAACATGAAGGTATTGATTTCGATGAAACTTTTGCTCCTGTTGCTCGTTTAGAAGCTCTTCGCATTCTTTTGGCATTTGCTGCATCAAAAGGTTTTAAACTTTATCAAATGGATGTGAAAAGTGCCTTTCTGAATGGTTTCATTGAAGAAGATGTTTATGTAAAACAACCCCCTGGATTTGAAAATGCTAAATTTCCTAATCATGTGTATTATCTGTCAAAAGCTCTTTATGGTCTATAACAAGCTCCACGTGCATGGTATGATAGATTAAAAGGGTTTTTGCTTCAACATAATTTTGAAACGGGAAAAGTGGATAAAACATTGTTTGTTCAGCATTCCAATGATCAATTCTTATTGGTGCAAATTTATGTGGACGATATAATCTTTGGAGGTTCATCCCACTCCCTTGTTTCGCATTTTTCTGAGTTGATGTCCAGGGAATTCGAGATGAGCATGATGGGAGAATTGACATACTTTCTTGGATTTCAAATCAAGCAAATGAAAGAAGGAACATTTTTGCACCAATCAAAATACACAAAGGAGCTACTGAAAAAATTTGACATGGGAGAAGGAAAATCAGTGTCTACGCCTATGAGCACCACAACAATTTTGGATCCCAATGAAAACGGTGCTGAAGTAGATCAAAAAGAGTAGAGAAGCATGATTGGATCGCTTTTATACTTGACTGCTTCAAGACCAGACATTCATTTTGCTGTGTGTTTGTGTGCTCGCTTTCAAGCTTCTCCTCGAGAATCACATCGGCAAGCGATTAAAAGAATTTTCAGGTACTTGCGTTCCACTCTTGAATTTGGTATTTGGTATTCATGTTCATCTTTGCTTACACTCCAAGGGTATTCTGATGCTGATTTTGCGGGGTGTAGAGTTGATAGAAAAAGTACTTCTGGCACATGTCATTTTCTTGGCACTTCGCTTGTCTCATGGTCTTCAAGGAAACAGTCCTCTGTTGCTCGATCCTTCTTTGAAGCGAGAATATGTTGTCAGCTGCTAGTTGTTGCTCATGCATTCTTTGGATCACTTCTACACTTAAAGATTATGGCATTAATTTTGATAGTGTTCCACTTTTTTGTGACAATACTAGTGCAATCAATATTGCTAAAAATCCGGTTCAACATTCAAGGACTAAACACATTGACATTCGTTATCATTTTCTTCGAGATCATGTTGAAAAAGGTGCTATTGAACTTCAATTTGTGGATACCAATCATCAACTTGCTGATATTTTCACTAAACCGCTTGATTCTTCACGATTTGCATTTTTGCGCGGTGAACTAGGGGTCATTTTTCCCTATGGGTTAGTTTGAGGGAGAGTTTTGCCATAACTTGTCTTTGTATCATAATTGCATCATGTAGCTCAAGCTTTGCTGATTATCTTTGTTTATATAGTCAAGTTAATGCTAATGATATTCTCAGACTCAAACCCCACACTGAAAAGCTGAAATAGTTCATTTTGGGATGCTAGTAAAGAATACTTTGTCACTAATCTATTATGGTTTTTACACCTGTGAAACTAGATTTACAAGTCTTGTGTCATCTACTTAACGGCTAGTGTTTTATTTTGAAGCTTCATGAGCCTTTGCAAGAACTCAAATGATCATTATGAGTCCTTTGCATAACTTGTTAAGTTTCATGTAGAATCATATGACAAGATGCAAGAGAAGGCTACTTGTCTAAACACAAGTTTAGTATAATGTGAAGTCACTTGTCAGGGATTTATTTTGATAAGATACAAGAAAGAACTACCTACCCATGCACAAGTATGGGCTAGTGTGCAGTTACTTGTCATCCCTTGTTTTTATGCAAAAGAAGAAACTACAAGTGGTCACAATGCTATTCTTTGAAATTTTTATGGAATTGTGAAGCTAGTTGGATATGATTCAACAAGGGGAGTTAAAAAAAAATAAATTATACAAGTTCAAATGCTTTGGATAAACATTAGTGAGTTTGGGTTCTCTAAGTGCTCTTTATAAAAAACAAATGGCCAAGATAAGTTTATGACACTCTACTTTTCTATTCTAATTTGCTTGTGTCTAAACTATTACTTGATTAGAGTCTTTGTATTCAAAACCAGTTCCTTTAATTGGCTATGAAGCATGATATGTGAGGTGAATCAATGCGCGATAATGTGTTAATTTGATTATACATCTTAGATAATCTTTAAAGCTTGCTAGCTTTGCATTCATGTTTTTGCATATATTCAAAGGGAGCCTTGATGATTATTTTGCCAAAGGGGGAGAAATACTGGAGAAAGTTTGAAAAGGGAAAAGAGTGTTGATTTTGATGCTTTTTGCCTGTTTTTGCTTTGGCAAGCTGTTAGCTCAAAATCTGAAAAGAGGAGTTTTTCTGTTGATCTTTGTATTGTGTAATAGCCTTTGATGAACAATTGCTCTTTCTTTTGTGGCTATTACTGTTTTTGCTTTCACTTTTCGACAAAACTTATAATTTGTGCGAAGATTGTCAATATACTCATCAAGGGGGAGATTGAGTGACCATGTGTGGTGCTCCCAATGGTTTATGATAAGTTATTGACAAAGGAAAGTTTTTGTGTTGAGTAAATGTTGATTTGAAGCTGAGTTTATAAGTTTTGGTTGCTGAAAATGTGAAGGCGGTAGTACCGGCGTTGAACTCCTAAGATTGTCTTGAGGAGCGGTAGTACCGTGTGTGAGAGCGGCTGCTTTTTTCCAGAGAGCAGCAAAAACGTGATCTTTGGAATTTTGGCTAAGTCCAAGTTGAGCGGCAGTACCGGAGTTGAAATCCCTGTGTAGTCTGAGGAGCCGGCAAAGATCGAAGGTTAGAGTCCGGTAGTGCCGGATTAGCGGTAGTACCGCTAGTGAGAGCAGATGCTTTTTTCCAGAGAGGTGCAAAAAAGTTGATGTCTGGAATTTTGGCTAAGTGTCAGGTGGCCGGCAGTACCGACGGCTAAAATGCGGTACTACCGGTGAGCGGCAGTACCGGTGGGCGACAGTACCGCAAGTGTAAAGGCGGTAGTGCCGGTTTTGTCGAGTTTTGATGAATTTGTTGGTTTTGATTATTTGATGCATGCATAATGTTAGGGTATGAACATATGTGATGCATCATGATGTTTTTGAGATGATGTGAGTCAAGTGAGAAAGACTTGTGCTCGGAAAAGTTTTTTCGTTTATTGATGTGCAGGATCAGGTTCGATGTAGGTCACGATTTACCGTGACTAGGGTCAGGGAGGAGGTGAGGTCCGTGACGGTGATGATGTCGTGAGGATGCATTGAAGAGGATCAAGGTGCATGATCAATGAATGGAGTTGAGACGATTCAATGCGGGTCGCAAGCTAGGTGGTCCGACAGGAGTTCGGATGCGTAAAGACTTGGACGGTTGAGTCGGGTGTGTGTTGGACTCGAGTCGAACTCGAGTCGGATGTGTGTTGGCCTTGTAATGTGGTCAAGGCTGGTGGGGTATGCCACTCTTATATAAAGAGGTTCTAGGGGTTTAGAACCTAAGGTTTTTAGGGTTTTGACAAGAGAGAAAGTTTTTTAGGGTTCTAACTTTTGAGGAGTTAGGGTTTGGTGCTGTCCTCCTTCTAGGAAGGGTTGTGTAATCAATCAAAAGGAGTAAAGGATCAAACTTTGGGCAATCTCCGATGTCAATTCATGTTTGCTCTTGATTTTCTTTCTTGCTTTTGGTTGTTTCTTTCAATCTTGTGATTTGAGTTGTTCTAGCCCAAGTGATTCCTGAATTAGATTGCTAGAACATCAAGGATCATCACGTGATTGATTTGGATCCTTTCTATTGGTCCGTTTGATCGAATTTTCAGTTTTTAGGGTTTTGCTCGGTTCTTACCTCTTAGTAGATCAAACTGAAATTCGTGATCTTTTTGCATCCAATTTCTTTAATTTTTTTATTGGGATAGAACCTAGATAGTCTAAGGAAACTACGTTCAAAATTTGGGATCAATTGGATCAACGGATCAAAAGTTACGCATGTTTTTCGTTTTTGAAACCGTGCTGATTTTTACTGTTCACGTGACCTGCGGTAGTACCGCCCCCAGAGCGCGGTAGTGCCGCCCGAGACTGAAATTTTTGGAAAAACTTTGGTTCCTTGATTAAGGCTTTGTGTAGGTTCTTTTTGGTGCTTCTACTAGGTGATTAAAGTCATATTGAACTACTAGAAGGACTTTCCGCTGCGAAGAGGGTTTGAATTGGTAAATTTGCAAAAGACGGTTGAATTTTTACTCAGCGTCTATTCACCCCCCCTCTAGTCGCCATATCCGTTCCTACAATCTTGTTCCTGTTCTAAACCTTGCTCTTGCATTGGCTCCTCGCTCACGAACACCTCAGGCAATTCAACGTCTACATGTAACGAATAAATAAAAATAAATAAATACTAAAAATAGAGAGCAAATAAAATTTAAAAAATAAATAAAATTCACCATTAAATAGATCTCAATTTTACAAATGTTTAGAAACTATAATCACCTCAATCAGAACTCATATGAAGGAGAACAGGCTATTGAAAGTTTGAAATAAAAGAAAAAAATAAATCCTAATTATCCAAGTTATTTCTCTACTAGAAATTGGCATTAATGATGTCATGATAATGTCACGAATATTTTAGGATTTTGGTCTAATTATTTTCTAAAGAAAAAAATCTAATTATGATGTCATAAACCTATTTAACCGAATAAAAGAAAATCTAAAAACTAACATATCTCACTGAAAGGTGTGCCTATGGATGGCAGTTTTACCCACGGGTACCCGACCCGATAAGGATGGGTACGGGTAGCATTTTAAACCCATGGGTTTTCGGGTTTGGGTAACCGATAAGGTCACAGGATGGGTGTGGGTTTCAGTTTGTACCCATGGGTACCCGATGGGTATCCTATAACAAGCGGCCCCACTTTTTATAATATATATATATTAGAAAAATCAAAACCCTAACTCACTAATTTGCCACCACAATTTTCTCACTTCCTTCGGAATCCCCCGCCGCAATCCCTTGCACACCCCTCCCTCTCGGTAGTCAGCTCTCCCTCCCGCCACCTCCCGCCACAACCTCCGCCTCTCCCTTTGGCCCCATCCCCCACCCTCTTCACCTCCTCGCCCCGATGGCCCCCATCACCCCCACCTTGGTGGCTCAGCTCCCTCCGGCTCCCTCCCTTGGGGTCGTCCATCCGCATGGTGGTGCTACCGGTGGGAGGGACGATCCCACCGTTGTGCTTGCGTGACTACGTGGCGCTGATGGGTCCCTCCCTTCCCCCTCCAACCAGGTATGGTTTCCCTCTCCGCTTCCCCTTCCCCGGTTCCACCTTCGGTTGCGTTATGCCCTCCCCCTCCGATGGCTACGGCGATTACGGCCAGGCATATTTGTTTGTTGCTATAGATACCCATGGGTACCCATTATGTATTGGGTACCCATTGGGTTTGGGCATGGGTATAGATTTGTGCCCGTGAAGCTTAATGGGTTTGGGTGGGCGGCACTTTGTTTGGGTTTGGGTTTAGGTATGAAGCGGTGGTACCTAGAGGTACCCACCCGATTGCCATCCCTAGGTGTGCCCTCTATGATGTCACCTAGACATGCGTCATCTCTGGATCATGGACACGTTATCAACGTTGGTTCGGGACCCTATGTTCACCGCCGGCGACCAACAAGGGTAGCAATAGGAAGCTCTCGACGTTGCCTACCTTTTGACATGGACGGATCTGTCTTTCATGCACTGGGCTGGTATTGGTGACGGTTCTTCAACGGTGGCGATTATGGCTCCCGTGGATGTCAATCTCCTGTGACCTTCTAGCAAATCCAACATGCGCACGAGGTGACCAACGGCAAGGCGAAGCTTTTGACATTGGATTCGTGATTCAAGACTCACGGATGGCGGCGGAATCGATGATTCTCTTTTGCGGTTGTGTTTGAACAGTCTGATGAAATCCTGATGAATGATGACCTCTCATAGTGAATTGACTTAGGGTTTTGACTTGCAAACTCACCATGATCCGGATGCATGACGGGTGCGTTTGGTTCGCTGTATCATGTTGAACCGAACCGTTCCGTACATGATTTTATCTCGTTCATGCGTTTGGTTGACTGAATGGAACCATCTGGTACGAGATGAGATGGTACAGATTCCTAGAATATTCCTTGAAGATGTTGTATCGTTTGATACAACGAATTCGGCTGAACCGATCGGTACAGGACCGACCGGTACCATCCCATCCAGGATCATCTCATCCATCTTGTACCATCCCATCCCATTCAGCCTGGTACATCCAACCAAACACATAATAAATAGCCAAACGGACCCATTCACCAACCGGTCAACCTTAGAGTCCGCGCCCTAGACGGTGGTGGTGCAAATTAGAATCTTGCTTAGTCACGCGGAGATGACAACAGAGCACCATACATGTTTCATGCTGGGCAGATGAATGAGGTGCAATGATGCGAACCAATCTCAATCATACACAAGGAACGACGATCATAGTTGACTAGGGTTTCGATCTAACCATAGCTGTTCGATCGGGATCCAATAACTGAGATCTAGGCTACATGGAAATGACTTCGGTGGGCTAGGCTAATGCGATAGCTAGGCTGGCCCTCTAGGGTTTTGGCCCACTAGGCTTTCTAATCATTTTATTGGTTTTCTTTATTAAATAAATTCTAGAAATTACAATAAGCCAAATAAAATTGCCACAATACCTGAAAAATTCCAGAAAAGTTCTGCATAATATTTTAGGGCATTTGGGACTCAAATAAAATATTTCCAACACAAAATTATTTAAACCTTTCCAACTTTTAAGTACTTTTCTCAGAAGGCTTAAATCAGATGCATTACAAATAATTCAAATAAATTTTAGAAAATTCTCAAAAATAGAAAAATACACAATAAATCCATAAAATGCAAAATTTGGGATGTTACAAGTGGGCTAGTGACTAGGCGATTTGCCGTGTATGGGATGAGGCTGGTCAGCCACAATATTGTCGTAGCATTGAATGTGCTTGGAGGTGAGCTGCCGCAACAGGGAAGGATGGTGTGGTGTGGTGCAGTTGTGACACCACGGAGTATCGTAATCTTATAAAATGTGAATGTTGAGGTCAAAACATTATAAAATATGAAATCAGAGGTTAAAACTTTACGCTCTGGAGTTTAATCGTGTTTTCGGGCCAAATTCGGGAGTTTGGGCCTTTCCGGGGCGAGTTGGGCTTAGGGGGAATCCCACCTGGGCCAAAAGAGGGGCCCGTTGGCCAATGAGGGGAAGGTGGGCAGCAAAGGGGGGCTGCTTGTGCCAGCCCCATAGCCCCTTGCGCCCCCCTCTTGGAACCCTAGCCGCCCCCACTTTTCCCTCCACCCCTTGCCTCCACTCTCCCCTAGCCGCCACCTCCCTAGGCCCTTGCGCCCCCTCCCCATCCCTCTCCACCACCCCTTGCTGCCCCTAGGGGAGTTCTCCACCTCACCACCCCGCAGATCCGTCCGTTGGAGCGCTCCGCGACGAGTAGATCCGGTGGATTTGGAGCGAGGAAGGAGATCGCGCAAACCGGGAGGAGATCCGTTGGTTCTTCGTTCGTCGGGCGAAGGTATGGCCACGGGAATCCCTGGGGTTGGTCTAGGTACTATTCTAGGGGTTGATATCATGTTTTTAGATCAATTGACGGTGCTGGAATTGGGTAGATTAGATGAAATCTAGAGGTTGCCACGTTCTCTGTTTCGGGCAGATTGTGTAGTCGACCTAGGGTTTGAGTTTTCGCAATTTTAGAGTCGGAATTTTGTCGGCCGCCTGTTGAAGAAGTTGTAGGTAACTTCAATACCTTTTAGTGGGTATAAATAATGTCCAATTCTTCCTAGCCATTTGAAAGTTATGCTCGTTTTACCGAATGTGTTAAAAACTGTGATGAGATTAGAACAGATCACGGTATTCTGTAGATTAAACCACTTTAGAGTCCGAATCAGTTTTTCCATATAGTTATAAAAAGTTAGAAAATTTCCTAAGCTACGCGAGGATGTACTCGTTTAATCGATTCGGAGTTTTAGAACCCAAGTTATGCCCTTTGGAAGTCTGCTGTCCCGACGGGACAGAACCTCTGTTTTTGGGTTTTGCGAGTAGTTTGCAAAGTCGGGGTAGAAGAGTGTTTGTGTATTGTTTTGGGGGCATGATTGTGAGTGTGTGGTACCTATGTGCAGGTGGTGTGACCCTGGGAGTGCCCTCTACTTCTCGCCAATCCGTCGCCCGTGGTTGAGGCAAGTGTATTGGAATGGGTAGCGGGTTGTAGATTGCAAGTTTTGTTGAGTTGAAATTGAATATATGATATGTTCACATGCCATGATTTAACGTTTTCCATTGATAGGATGAATACGGTTTATTATGTTGTGATGCCATGTGTTAATGTACAAGTTATCTATGATGTTGGCATGTTTGCATACATGGCATGATACATGGCCGGGTCGGTGAGGAAGTCATAACTAGTCTGGTAAGGTCGGTGAGAAAGTTATGACTAGTCCGGAGCGCCATTGAGTAGGTCCTACATCGTGATTCCATCCACCGTGGTGAATGGAAGCGAGGAGTAGGCACCCTCCATCTTCGGGATGGAAGGGAGGAGAGGCTGCACACCGATGGGTGTGTACTCAACCATACCGGTATGAGTTTCCAGAAGACATATGCATCGCATCGCATTGCATATATGATGGTGATGATATGTAAAAAAAGATATGTGAATATGAATAAGATGGTAGGCATGATTGAGGTGTTGAAGCCATGTAATTGCTCTTTTGTACCATTGCAATATACTTGCTGAGTGTTGAACTCACGCTTGTGCTTTCTTGTTGTTTTTAGATACCATGAGACCGGCATGCGGGGAAGGGAACTAGCCACACTCCTACACGTAGGTTCACACATTTGTTCCCACAATAATTCATTTTGAGTCATGATAATAAATTTAGTGTGATGCATATTGGTTTATGATCTAGTTTTGCGTTATGAGAGCCTTATTGTTCGTTTGGCTCATGAAGACTTTGAATGCTTGAGATTTGACCTATATTGCTGTCATGTCACTATTTACTTCTATTTTAGATGTCTCATATATTGCCTTATATTGCTATGTTATTGTTGATGCTTCAATACTTGGAAAACCAAAGGAGATGCTGCCGAAATTTTCGGTATTAGCATTTGCTCCTTTGCTGTAATTTACTTGTAATTGTGGTATTTAGATGTTGTTTAGTCTATGTTTGGTAGCATTCGGGCATATTGGATGCTGGGGGTGTTACAGTTGGTATCAGAGCGGGCTATAGGTCCTTGGAATGTGTATTTTTAGTGTCATGCTATAGAGTACAACTAAAATGTCATGTGGAATAACTTAGAAACATGGCTTAGGTTTTAACTAAAATTTTGTCATAGGATAGCGACATTAAAACTTGCAAAAGTGGAATAAGTAATTTAAGATTTGACACACTTGGTTGCACAGTAGGATGGGGTTTTGGTTCATCATTGCATTGCGCTTGATTATTTGATAAAGACTATGTTTATGATGATGTTTGATCTTTGTTCTTGATTATATGATGTTGTGCTTATGTTTATGTGATTGGATGGTTGTCTGATCAGAGCAAATGCATGCCGAGGGGTAGAGGCCGTGGTCGCCGTGGCCGTGGAGGCCAGGGGCGAGGTTCTCAGGGAGTTGCTGAGTCTGTAGCTGAGGGTAGTGCTTCGCTCAATGCTCATGGGCTAGCGTAGGAGGAGCTCCCGGCGGCACAGTCAGGGGTTGAGGTACCCGCCGCCAATGCAGACTTAGTTCAGGCTCTGCAGAGGGAGGTTCAGGAGCTGCGCCAGCAGTTGCGGGCAGCCCCTGCTATTGTGCCTCCCCCTGCAGCGGCCCCAATTGCTTCCCCCGCTGTGCCGGAGCCGAGGATGAGTCTCCGGGAGTGGATGTCCCTCCGTCTTGACTCTTTTGACGGAGCAGGCACGACGGTCCAGTCCGCAGATTGGCTGCGGTACATGGAGCGGCAGTTTGAGGTCTTAGAGTTGACCTCGGTCCAGAGGGCTCGCTTTGTGGCCTTTCAGCTGAAGGGCCAAGCGGATATCTGGTGGGAGGGGGTTCTGGCTGCTAGAGCCCCCGCTCTTGGGCCAGTCACCTGGGAGGACTTTGTGGCTCGCTTCCGAGCCAAGTTCTACCCAGAGTCTTTCCTTGAGAGGATGGAGCATACTCTGACGACTCTTTCCGAGGGAAAGAGGTCGGTGGTAGAGTATGAGGCTGAGTTCAATAATGTGGTGCGATTTGTGCCAGCTGTGGCAGCCGACGACAGGGAGAAGGCGAGGAGGTTCCGTAGGGGCCTCAATCAGGAGTTCAGAGTTGTCATGGGGGCGACTGTCCCTTGTGATTTCTGCTCCGTGGTGGAGAAGGCGAAGGGCATAGAGCTCGATTTGGAGCTCTTCAGGGATAAGCAAAACCCTGGAGGTTCAGGGGTTCCAGCGGCCCCAGGCGGGGGCCAAAAGAGGACCTTTGGTGGAGGAGGTGGGTCTTCTCAGCGACCCACCTTCAAGAAGTTCAAGGGAGGACAGGGCTCCTCCTCAGGGGCAAAGATGAAGCCGCCCCAGTCGTCTTCCTCGCGAGCGGCGGTTCGTCCTGTGCCCTGGTAGGGTATGATTTGTTTCAAGTGCGGTGGTGAGCACCGTGCTTCGGAGTGTGGTTGGACCGGGAGTTGCTACCACTGTGGCAAGCCCGGCCACATGGGGCGAGTCTGCCGGATGAATCCCGGTAGCATCATCAAGTGGGAGACGGTGCCTTCTCCTCCAACTCCAGCGGTGTCTTCCAGAGAGTCGGTGCACATGATGGTGGCTCCTGCTCCTCAGCTGCCCTATGCGTTGGCGCCATCAGCAGCCTACTGGTGCCCGCAGCTGTCGGCTCTGCCTCAGTTGCCTCCTCCGCCCCCAGCTTTGTTGGGGCATCAGCCGGGTGTCGGGGCTCCCACTGTCCCGGCGCCACCAGAAGTGTACGCCTTGCCGACCGCCGAGTCAACCGGGCATCCAGAGGTGGTTTCAGGTACCTTGCTTGTGGATTCAGTTGATGCCTTTGTTCTGTTTGATTCTGGAGCATCCTATTCCTTTGTGTCGTCTGAGTTTGCTAGTAGAGCTAAGTTGGGAGTTCAGCGGATTTCTGGGTCTGTGATAGTCAGTTCTCCTGGGGGTTTGATTGCTAGTTCTTTGGATTGCCCGAGTTGCACCATTGCCATTGATGATGAGGTTAACTTTGCCAATCTTATGGTGATTCAGTTGGCTCTTTTTGATGTCATTTTGGGCATGGACTGGTTGCATCAGTACCGTGCCAAGATCTGTTGCTTCTGGAAGACGGTTACCTTGCAGGCCCCGTCAGGGGTAGAGTTGACCTTTATGGGTGGAATACCTTCTAGTTCCATCTTTGCTTTGGCTAGTCTGTTTTCTGGTCGCCGCTTGAGGCAGTTGGGGTTCCTGATGGCTATGTCAGAAAAGCCATCTTCTTCAATTTCCATTGAGGAGATTCCTGTAGTGAAGGAGTTTGTTGATGTGTTCCCTGATGAGTTGCTTGGTTTACCTCCTGTGAGGAATGTGGAGTTTCGTATTGATCTTGTTCCTGGCACTCGACCTATTTTTATCTCTCCATACCGCTTGGCTCGTCCTTTTCAAGACAAGTTGAAAAAGCAGTTGGAGGATCTGTTGGCCAAGGGTTTTATTTGGCGCAGTGTGTCACCTTGGGGAGCACCCGTCCTCTTCGTTTCGAAGAAGGATGGAAGTTGGCATATGTGCATTGATTATCGTGCTCTTAATCAAGTGACAGTCAAGAACAAGTATCCTTTGCCTCGCATTGAGGATCTGTTTGACCAACTGAAGGGAGCAAAGGTGTTCTCCAAGATTGATCTTTAGCTGGGTTACAATCAGATTCGTGTGAGGGAGCAGGATATTGAGAAGACTGCTTTCTCTACTAGGTATGGGCATTATGAATTTAAAGTTATGTATTTTGGACTAACTAATGCCCCTGCTGTCTTTATGGAGGCGATGAACAGTATGCTACACCAGTACCTTGATGAGTTTGTGGTAGCATTCATCGATGACATTCTGGTTTACTCTAAATCAGAAGAGGAGCATGAGCGACATTTGAGGCTTGTGCTGAGTACCTTGAGAGAGAATCAGTTCTTTGCTAAGCTAAAAAAGTGCGAGTTCTGGATTTCAAAAGTGGGTTTTCTTGGCCACATAATCAACCCAGAGGGCATATCTATAGATCCTAGCAAAGTCTCAGCAGTTTTGGATTGGAAGAGGCCTTCCAATGTCAAAGAGGTGCGTAGTTTCCTTGGGTTGGCTGGCTACTATCGGCGTTTTGTGCAGGATTTCTCTATCATTGCCAAGCCACTCTCGCAATTGACTCAGAAGGGGGTGAAGTTCCAGTGGACTGCAGAGTGTGAGCACAGTTTCTGCACTTTGAAGGAGAAGTTAGTGACTGCTCCTGTTCTTACCCTTCCCGAGCCTGGGAAGCGCTTCACTGTTTATTCTGATGCTTCTCGTTTGGGACTTGGTTGTGTGCTCATGCAAGATGGCAAGGTGATTGCTTATGCATCGAGGCAGTTGAAAAAGCATGAGTAGAACTATCCCACACATGATCTTGAGCTAGCCGCTGTGGTGTTTGCATTGAAGATTTGGAGGCACTATCTGTATGGCGAGTCTTGTGATATCTTCACTGATCACAAGAGCCTCAAGTACATCTTTACTCAGAAAGATTTGAACTTGCGGTAGAGGAGGTGGCTAGAATTGATAAAGGATTATGATCTTACAATCCAGTATCATCCAGGCAAGGCAAATGTAGTGGCTGACGCTCTCAGTCGCAAGACAATGCCCCCTGTCATTGATTGTCTTATTGCTGATTTTGAGCAATTGGGGGTCTCCTACTGCTTTGCGAGGACCGTGCAAGCTGAAACTCAATTGATCCTTGAGTCAGCGATTCCCGAGCGTGCAAAGTGGAGGCACAAAGAGCATGACCGCTTGCTCCAAACAGTGAGGAACGCTTGAGGATGGTCAGTCTGGTGACTTTTCCATTGATGGTGTGGGAGCTTTGAGGTTTTAGGGTCGCCTGTGTGTACCTCAGAAATCCCAAGTCAAAGATGATATCTTGAGAGAGGCTCATCGCACCCCGTACACGGTCCATCCTGGGGAGACCAAGATGTACAGGAATTTGAAACAGAATTTCTGGTGGAAAAGGATGAGAGTGGATATTGCCAAGTATGTGGCATCTTGTGGGATTTGTCAGAAGATAAAGGCAGAACACAAGCATCCCGCTAGTCTGTTGCAGCCATTGGAGATTCCTGTGTGGCCTTGGGATGACATCTCTATGGATTTTGTGGTTGGCCTACCTCGTACTCCACGAGGGAAGGATGCTGTTTGGGTTGTGGTGGACCGTCTTAGCAAGTCTGCACATTTCATTCCTATCCGCACTACCCATTCAGCGATCGAGTTGGCACCCATCTATGTGCGGGAGGTGGTGAGATTGCATGGTGTGCCCAAGACGATTGTCTCGGATCGGGATGCGAAATTTGTCTCAAAGTTTTGGGAGAGCTTGCAGAGTGCTTTGGGTACACAGCTTCGCCTTAGTACCGCTTTTCACCCTCAGACCGATGGGCAGTCTGAGCGTACCATTCAGACTTTGGAGGACATACTCAGGGCCTGTGTGATGGCTTGGAAAGGTAGCTGAGAAGATCATTTGCCTCTGGCAGAGTTTGCTTATAATAACAGCTATCATTCCAGCATCCGGGCTGCTCCTTATGAGGTACTGTATGGCCGGAAGTGCAGATCGCCGCTTTGTTGGGATGCTGTGGGCGAGAGAGCAGTTCTTGGACCGGATTGGATTCAGCAGACTGTTGATTGCGTGGCAGAGGTACGTCAGAACCTTCTTGCAGCGCAGAGCAGACAAAAAAGCTATGCTGATGTGAGGAGGCGAGATTTGGAGTTTGAGGTGGGTGATAGCGTACTCTTGCGAGTATCTCCCACTATGGGTGTGGTTCGATTTGGCACCAAGGGGAAGCTCAGTCCGAGGTATGTTGGGCCATTTCCTATCATCGCCCGAGTTGGTAAGCTGGCCTATCGTCTGGAGCTACCGGAGTCCATGCAAGGAGTCCATAATGTGTTCCATGTCTCGATGTTGAGGAAATACTTGCATGATCCGGAGTTGGTGGTTCCGTTGGAACCATTAGTGCTTGAGCAGGACCTCACCTTCAAGTCCCGTCCTGTGAAAATTCTGAGGACTTCGGAGCGAGTGATAAAGAACAGGACGCTCAAGTTTGTCAAAGTCCTGTGGTCACATCAGACTGAGAGAGAAGCGACTTGGGAGCTGGAGTCTCGCATGCGTGTGAAGTATCCCGAGCTTTTCGCCTCAGGTATGTGATGTGAAACCTAGCTATCTTTTGCTTTGCTGGGTTGCGTATTAGTGTGCCTTGGATTCGAGGTCGAATCCTGTTGAAGGGGGGGGAGAATGTGACACCACGGAGTGTCGTAATCTTATAAAATGTGAATGTTGAGGTCAAAACATTATAAAATATGAAATCGAAGGTTAAAACTTTACGCTATGGAGTTTAATCGTGTTTTCGGGCCAAATTCGGGAGTTTGGGCCTTTCCGGGGCGAGTTGGGCTTAGGGGGAATCCCACCTGGGCCAAAAGAGGGGCCCGTTGGCCCATGAGGGGGAGGTGGGCAGCAAAGGGGGGCTGCTTGCGCCATCCCCATTGCCCCTTGCGCCCCCCTCTTGGAACCCTAGCCGCCCCCCACTTTTCCCTCCACCCCTTGCCTCCACTCTCCCCTAGCCGCCACCTCCCTAGGCCCTTGCGCCCCCTCCCCATCCCTCTCCACCACCCCTTGCTGCCCCTAGGGGAGTTCTCCACCTCACCACCCCGCAGGTCCGTTCGTTGGAGCGTTCCGCGACGAGGAGATCCGGTGGATTTGGAGCGAGGAAGGAGATCGCGTTCGTCGGGCGTAGGTATGGCCACGGGAATCCATGGGGTTGGTCAAGGTACTGTTCTAGGGGTTGATATCATGTTTTTAGATCAATTGGCGGTGCTGGAATAGGGTAGATTAGATGAAATCTAGAGGTTGCCACGTTCTCTGTTTCGGGCAGATTGTGCAGTCGACCTAGGGTTTGAGTTTTCGCGATTTTAGATTCGAAATTTGGTTGGCCTCCTGTTAAAGAAGCTGTAGGTAACTTCAATACCTTTCAGTTGGTATAAAGAACGTCCAATTCCGCACAGCCATTTGAAAGTTATGCTCATTTTACCGAACATGTTAAAAACTGTGACGAGATTGGAACAGATCACGATATTCTGCAGATTAAACCACTTTAGATTCCGAATCAGTTTTTCCATATACTTAGAAAAAGTTAGGAAATTTCCTAAGCTACGCGAGGATGTACTCGTTTAATCGATTCGGAGTCTTAGAACCCAAGTTATGTCCTTTGGAAGTCTGCTGTCCCGACGGGACAGAACCTCTGTTTTTGGGTTTTGCGAGTAGTTTGCAAAGTCGGGGTAGAAGAGTGTTTGCGTATTGTTTTGGGGGCATGATTGTGAGTGTGTGGTACCTATGTGCAGGTGGTGTGACCCCGGGAGTGCCCTCTACTTCTCGCCAATCCGTCGCCCGTGGTTGAGGCAGGTGCATTGGAATGGGTAGCGTGTTGTAGATTGCAAGTTTTGTTGAGTTGAAATTGAATATATGATATGTTCACATGCCATGCTTTAACGTTTTCCATTGATAGGATGAATATGGTTTATTATGTTGTGATGCCATGTGTTAATGTACAAGTTATCTATGATGTTGGCATGTTTGCATACATGGCATGATACATGGCTGGGTCGGTGAGGAAGTTATGACTAGTCCGGAGCGCCATTGAGTAGGTCCTACATCGTGATTCCATCCACCGCGGTGAATGGAAGCGAGGAGTAGGCACCCTCCATCTTCGGGATGGAAGGGAGGAGAGGGTGCACACCGACGGGTGTGTACTCAACCATACCGGTATGAGTTTCCAGAAGACATGTGCATCGCATCGCATTGCATATATGATGATGATGATATGTAAAAAAAAAGATATGTGAGTATGAATAAGATGATAGGCATGATTGAGGTGTTGAAGCCATGTAATTGCTCTTTTGTACCATTGCAATATACTTGCTGAGTGTTGAACTCACGCTTGTGCTTTCTTGTTGTTTTTAGGTACCATGAGACCGGCATGCGGGAAAGGGAACTAGCCACACTCCTACACGTAGCTTCACACATTTGTTCCCATAGTTATCAATTTTGAGTCATGATAATAAATTTAGTGTGATGCATATTGGTTTGTGATCTAGTTTTGCGTTATGAGAGCCTTATTGTTCGTTTGGCTCATGAAGACTTTGAATGCTTGAGATTTGACTTATATTGCTGTCATGTCACTATTTACTGCTATTTTTGATGTCTCATATATTGCCTTATATTGCTATGTTATTGTTGATGCTTCAATACTCTGAAAAACAAAGGAGATGCTGCCGAAATTTTCGGTATTAGAATTTGCTCATTTGCTGTAATTTACTTGTAATTGTGGTATTTAGATGTTGTTTAGTCTATGTTTGGTAGCATTCGGGCATATTGGATGCCGGGGTGTTACAGCAGTGGCAAGGGGGCATAGTAGGGTGTGACGCAGAGCATGGGGCGAGCTCCTGCGTGCTGCAAGCGAGCCCAGGCGAGGGAGGGGACGCATGGCAGAGGGAGAGTGGCCTGGGAATACTGCTAGCTAGTCCCAAGGCAATGACCCACTGCGAGGTTAGCCCAAACAGCTAGGAGATACAAAGATAAAAAGCATTTTAAATCTTTTTATTTTTGGCTAAGATTATTCTTTGATTTAATTGAACTAGCAAAAAGAGTTGGAAATTTTTGAAAATTTTTGTTATTGGTATTGATGTGATTTTAATACTCCTGTAAAATTGTCAAATGATGATCAAACACCTATAATTTATAAACATTCTAACAATGTCACTATTCCATTTAAGTATTACTGCTTTTGATTTTATAGTAGCACAAGAAGGTTTCAATATTTTCTAAAATTTTATGTAAGTGATCTGAGGGTCATTTAGGATTTAATTAAATTTTCTCTAGATTTTATGTTTATTTGAATTTGGAATTTAATATTGGGAATCCTCACATTGACCATTAAAGACATTTACTTAAATTTCAAAAAATTTGAAAATTTCACAAAATCATGAAAATCCAAATTGAAGTCATAATTTAGATCATAATTTTTTAATTCACTTTATTTAGATATTTGGGGTGCTACAAGGTCAAACATCACTAGACTGGTGCAAAGTTAGGTCTAGGTGATGTAACAGTTTTGTCATGATCTTTCCATCACACACCAAAGAAAGAATGTAATGGCCGATAATATGAGTGGATTATGTCTTATGGGTAAATTTGTGCACGTTTGCAGAGTGTAAATCTTTTCAAAAAGTTTTGCTTATGGTCATGAGAGACTTGGTGAACTGACACTAGTTAGTTTTTGAATTTTTATGCAAAAAATTGACTTGAAAAAATGGCGGGTAGCCATGATACAGATGTTATGCCAGAAGTATGGCTTTGAATCGATCATTTATCAAAATCATGAAGGATTATGATTTGCTCAAATTTATGTTAATACTTGTTATGTACATACTTGTAACACCCCAAAATTTTGCTTTTCTTAAATTCATGTGTGATTTGGCACTTTGGTGAATTTTTAGAATTTTCTGGAATTTATTTGGATTTATTTGGAATTTATTTGAATTTATTCCCTTTTGAAATAATTAAAGAATTTAACTTGCAAATAAAATTTTGTTGGAAATATTTTATTTGAGTCCAAAATGTTCCAAAATATTTTCCAGAATTTTTCTGGAATTTTTCTGAGTCTTTTGCTATTTTTAATGAATTAAATGAATTTCTGGGAATTTATTGGATTATTTAATCACTGGAAAATGCGAGTGGGTTTTACTGTTCAACCGACCGAGCCCGAACCCGAGTCCGACCCGAACCCTAACCGCGTGACCGTTGGATCTTAATCCAACGGCCACGATTGAGCCACGTCACCGAGCCCGACTCCGACCGAGCCAACCAGCTAGCCCGAGCCAGACCGAGCCCGAACCCACGCGATCGTTGGATCTTGATCCAACGGCCGAGCGCGTGCGCCACGCCGCTTCGCCGTGTCCGGACGGACTCGCCGCCGCACGCTTCCGCCGCGGATTCCGCGGGATCTCGGCGTCCGGCCAGATTTAATGCCCTGATGCGTGCGAGGATCGCTTTGCCGTCTGGCTGCTTGCCCCAAGTGCCCTAGCCCTAGCTGCCGCCGTCGACCCGCTATTGCTCGCCGTAGTTAGCTTCCTCCTCCGCCACGGTTCTTGCCTCGCCCCGCCGCCGTCCACCGTCCTCCGCCGCCGTTGAGCCCAGATCCGGAGTCTTCAGGTCAAGCCACACCCGTGGAGCCAATTCACTTCGCCGGAGACGCCCCCAAGCGCCGTCGGGCTCGTCTTCATCACCGCCTCCGGCCACCCAGCTCCGCCGCAACGCCATCACCGCCATGAGCCTGCGGCACCGCCGGATCAAGATCGAACGCCACGGTAAGCCACGTGTTCCCAAAACCCGAACCTCCAGATTAGATCTCGACAGCTTGATCAAGATCCAACGCCCACGCTCGCCACGCCGTGCGATATTTTCGTTGCAAATCCTAGATCTATTCTCAACCGTTGGATCTAGATCCAACGGCTTAGATCCAATCGTGTAGCACGCGATGCACCGCACTAGATCCAATCTCGACCGTCCGATTTAGATCGTACAGCCCAAATTCACCGCGTTATTCCAAACGCGTAAACCTTAGATCTAATCCGCGCCGTTGATTTTCAAATCAACGGGCGAGATTGCGCCACGTGGGAGGAAGTTGGACCGGCGCGGTCAACGCCGTACGTGTGCGTGACGCTAACACGCTGGGCCCGCGTGTCAACGACGCGGCCAAACCGCACCATGACGTCACGCTGACGTCATGGGGGTCCACCTGTCAGCGACCACCCCAGCCGTGCGGTGACGTCAGCAATGACGTCACCAGTGGGTCCCACCGCCAAGACAGTTGAGCCGAGTCCCCGCCGACGCCAAGAATGACGCCTACCCGTAGGGTCCCACATGTCAGAGACACGTGAACCGTGGACCGGGTCCACGGTGGACACGAGCCGAGCCGTGGGCTGAGCCCGTGGACCGGCTGACGTCAGCCGCCCAATCAGAGGCTGCCACGTGTCACGCTGACGCAATAATTAATTTTCGAAAAAGAAAATGATTTATTAATTCGATTTATTGATTTCAGAATTTTTTTCAAACTTCAAACGCTTATAACTTTTGCGTTTTAACTCCGATTTGAGTGATTCAAATTTCTAAATTTGTATAAAATTGAGATATACCTAATGATGAATTTAATTTAATTTTTGGGCCAAAGTTTTTCTCCGTATTAATATTTAATTGATTATTTAAACTTCAAAATGCTATAACTTTTGCAATTTAACTCCGAATTTGACGATTCCAGTTTCTAAAAATTTATAAAATTATGCTCTCTCTCTATTTGTGGACTTCATTTGGATGTTTGGACACTTTTTGTCTACTGTTTTATTCATTTGTTGCTATTTGCACGCGTTACGAGTAGACGTTGAAGTGTCGGAAGGATTCGAAGGAGAAGTGTTGACCCAGGAGCCAGCTCAGGACCAAGAGCAAGTACTTTTTGAAGGCAAGTTGTGCGTTGACCATGTTGATCCCATTTTGAAATATATTTTGATTCAATAAATTGCATGCTAGTTTAATTAGAAAATACTTTATTTAAATTATGGGAATTAGATAAATGCCTAATTGCTGTATGACACCTTGGTTAATTAAATATGTGCCATGACCCTTGTCACCCCAGTTGTGGTTTACTAGTTGGACATTATTAAATTGCCAACATGGGAATTTAGACCGTTGTAGTATGTTGCTTAGACCTGCTACGTGCTTATGACATGATTTTGGACAATCAAATGTTAATATTGACTTAATGATATATTGAACCTGTTTTGGAAAGGTATCATGTGATGTTGATGGCACGTGGTGCATGGTAATCAACTGGGGTTTGATAAATAGTTTTCGACCGGGGCATGTGGCAAGAATGATCGGGTGGGCCAGTTGTGGCCCCGGGAACGTTGTGTTGGTTCTTCGGGTAGTCTTCCCTGGTCACCCTAAGTGCTTAACCTTGCAAGCCTTTGAACTGGGTCAAACGTGCAACCACATGTCTGTAATGGGACGGACCTAGTTGAATAAGTTGCTAATAACGTACCTGTGGGACCTCATTTTGTCAACTATACCTTTTGTGTAGTTGTACGGGGGAGCGTACCGGGGCTGCGGCCAGGTACCCATCTAACGGTGGTTTGGCCTAAACTTCACCTTCGCTAAGGGAAGGGTTAGCGTGCAACACCGGGGAGGACCACTTGTGCTGTTAGAAGTTTCCGAAAGACTTTGTTACGGACACTCGCCTTTGTGGTGTTTGACTATATCCTGTGGGTAAAGTGCATAACCTCTGCAGAGTGTAAAATCTATTCGAATAGCCGTGTCCGCGGTATTGGACATCGCTCGGGAATTACAGTCAAGGGTTAGACTTTCTCAAAAATAACTTGAACTTGAAAGGTTGGGTTTGGTTTAATAAGGTTGTTGATGGAAATATGGATTAGGAGTGGGAAAGATGTTTATTTAACTCCTGGAAAAAGTTATTACTGCTATACTTGTTTCTACTGCTTTCGAATCTACTTATGATACTTGTCAAATGCTCTTTACTGCAAATATACCTTGAGCTATTCCTTTGTATCAAGCCATGCATATAGTATATTAGCTTGCATTCTGTGCATGACTTGCTGAGTACCAAGTACTCACCCTTGCCACAATACAACACCAGTTGAAGAGGAGTCTACACCAGCTTTGGAGGAGGAGTTCTCGGAAGATCCGTCTAACTAGGGAGCGAGCCCAGTCAGTTGCCTGTGGTATACTGGATGGCGCCACAAAGTTATCTTATTTTCCGCTGCTATTATTTCTCTTTTAATAAGTTTCGCCCTGCGAGGCGTATATTTGTAACTTGACCATAAGGTCGAGCAACCAGTTTGAATATTAAATTAAAGTACTTTATTAGTATCGAGTGGTATGATTGTGATATTTACCGATGTTAAAACTGTGTGCACTAGCGCGTTCCTGGACTAGTGCTGAATACACAGAGGGTCCGGATTTGCAGATTCGGGTCCCGACAATACTTGACAACTGATCTTTACAAATTCTGTTTGCAATTTACTACTTGTTATTGTCAAATAAACCTTGCTTTATGCAAAATTGGAAAACCTGGTAGGATAGCCATTCTTTGACATAGCCTCGCTTTATTTTTTTATGCATAGAGCCTTCCTGTTGTTAAGGCATGCATTTACTTGTGTTTGTGATACACTATAAGTCTTGCTGAGGATAGTTGTACTCACCATTAGTGAGTTTTGTTATGTTTTGATCCATTGGAGCCCTTGTTTTAGTTGTTGGTCAAGTTTCTTTCGCGTTGCTTTAATCATTTGATTCTATCTAGTACGGTGTTTTCATCATCACTTCCACATACAAACTTGGATTTCTATGTTCTTATGCTTTAAGAAAAGCTCTTCAAATTATCTTTTTGATCATTGGTTCAGATTCGGACTCTATCTATTGATTTAGCGGCCATCAATGTTGGTGCATAAAAGCTAGAGTTTTTAGCAAACCGGTTCGGTAATTTGATCATAACTCCTACATCTGATCTATGATTTATAAAAAAATTTAGTTTCTTGAGTCCTCAAAGATTCCTCTAGAAAAATGTTTTGGGGTGTCGATTGTGATTCAGATTCATTTCAACTGAATGTGATTCGGATTCAGAATCAGTCAGATCGACACGATTTATGTCAAATATGTGCTTTCGGTTTTTTGGCTATAACTTCTACACTCAAGCTCCAAATTGTGTGTTCTAATACTTGTTTGAAAGCTTAGAACATCACCTTCAATTTATTTAATTGCAACCAAGCCAAATTCATTCGTTTGTAGACTTTAATCTAGGCAACAAGCGTGTCACTGCAAAGGCCGAATTATTGTTTTTTTTTTGCATCATTTGGAGTTTTACCTTGTCCCTTTGAATTAGTTGAGTCTAGTAGTATCCATAAAAAGAAAACACAAAAATATCAGTAAACTTACTTTTGGGAACCAATTCTGTGACACCACGGAGTGTCGAAAACTTATAAAATGTGAATGATGAGGTCAAACACATTATAAAATATGGTATGGGAGGTTAAAATCTTATAGTTTGAGGTTTTAACGCGTTTCGGGCCGTTTTCGGGCTTTTTGGGCCGCTCCGGGGATGTGTTGGGCTTGGGGGAACCTTCATGGGCTGGTTGGTGGGGTTTGTTTGGCCCATGTAGGGGTGAGGAGGGGGAGTTTTCCTGCTGCCCTAGCCCCTCCCCCTCCCCTTTTGCGCCGCACCCCCCCTCCCCCCACCTCCTTGTCCTCTCTCCTCTCTAGCCCACCCTCTCCCTCACCTCCTCTTCTCCCCAAGCCTCCTCTTCCCCATCCCGTGCCCTTGCTGTGTCGTCTCCACTGCCACGCCTTGCCGTGGTGCTGTCCTCGCTGGTGGGAGGATCCGCGACGAGGAGAGCCGGTGGGAGGAGGAGATCGGGTGCTGTCCTCACTATGTTGTCTTGAAATTCACTTATATCCATTATATCAGCAACTAGGGCTTGTGAATTTTATTTTGGATTACTACTTAACTTTGCCATATATAGAATTTTCATCTTGTGTGGGACATACACTAACCCTCCAAGCTCCACATATTAGCCATTGTCATTTGCAATACATGGACAATGAATTCCTTGAGAAATCACCTTTGACCCGTTTACTGTCATCGTAGTACGTATGTCATCTCGATCTCAAAGGAGTCATAAGAATTTAGGTTGGTAAGTGAGGGTGAGCATGAGTGATTCCACATATACATGTTTTTGCTTGCTACTAATCATGTCTAGTTAAGAGTACGAGGAACTTCCATTATATGGAAGTAATGATTCGAAGGAATATCAAACATGAGAAGAACAAATGGAAATTTTTTTCAAAATTCAGAATCTTCCTAAAGCCAAAGAGATGAAGCGCACCACTATTAAGTTTGAGGATTATGCTTATAGTTGGTAGCAATAATTTTTTTGGGAAAAACCTCATTACATCTTGGCTGAATTTAAAGATGATCATGGGAAGCGAGTTTATGCCATGCTATTATGAGTAAGAGCTACCTCGTCACTTGGAGAGCATTACACAAAGGTTTAGACTTGTGAAATATTATTATGTTGAGTTGAAATGCGCAATGAGACGTGCCGATTCACTAGTGCATTTAAAGAGAAGGCATATTTCCAAAGAAGTTTGAGTTTTAATATTACTGCTTCACTTCAACATAAGTATTTTAATAGTATATTTGATCTTGTGGATTATTCTATTCAAGGGGAAAGAAAACTTAAGGAGTGTTTTATACCTAAGTGTAATCTTTTTGCACCAATTTATGAGTCACATGGCCAAATTTGATGCAATGATGAAAAGAGTGAGCCGTGTGACTCCATCGAACATGAGGTTGAGAGCATCCAAATTGAGAGAGTGAGAGATACATCATAAGAAAAGAGAGAAGTACATGATAGGATAAATAGGGTTATTTCAGAAACTAATGATTTACTCTCTATTTCTAGTGTTGTTGCTCACATTGTGCAGGATGACATTGATAACGAAGAGCTCAGTGCTAAACAACCCACACCACTGAAGGTAAAAGATGAGGAGATAATCATAGTTGGAGATGGAATGCTTGCTAACCTGCGGTTATATCATGAAGAAACGCTACCTACAACTCCTGCATCAGCTGAGTAGGATGTTAAAGGTAACAACAATTGTGTTGAACTGGTAGTTCATAAAGAAAAAGTGAGTAATTTTGAGAAACTTGTGCTCAATTGGGTATTCCATATTCTGAATTTAATATGCTCCATTTGCATAATGTGGAATTGATTACTCATAAGGAAGCTCTTACTAGAATATCCCCTAATGATTCATTGTGTTATATCTTGTTCGATGATCATGTAGAACTATCTAGCTAGAATGATTGAAAAGTTTCTAAAATGTTGGGACCCGAATGTGTAAATCTGGACCCTCTGTGTATTCCGCACTAGTCCAGGATCACGCTAGTACACACAGTCTTAACATAGATGAAATACCATAATCATGCATAGCGGAATAATAAATAAAAACTTTATCTATTAATATAACCTGTTTAGTCAATATTATAGTCGACTTACAATAATATGCCACGTAGGGCAAAGACTCAAAATAAAAAAAGCTGTAGTGGAAATAAAGACTCGTA
Organism: Rhipidocladum racemiflorum; assembly: GCA_036346355.1. Taxonomy (NCBI): domain Eukaryota; kingdom Viridiplantae; phylum Streptophyta; class Magnoliopsida; order Poales; family Poaceae; genus Rhipidocladum; species Rhipidocladum racemiflorum. The sequence goes on along the minus strand of CM070580.1, from coordinate 33,547,702 downwards.
GTAACCTATCAACTTACCACAGGCAACTGACTAGACTCGCACCCTAATTATTCAACTCCTCCTAGAACTCCTCCTTCTCCAAAACTAGCATAGACACCTCCTCAACTGGTGTTTGAATTGTTGCAAAGAGGTGAGTACATAAAGCACTCGACAAGTCATGCACATAATGCAAGTCTATTAACTACATACATGACCTATTCCAAACGAATGGCTAAAGTCGTTATTTTGCACAAAGCTATGTTCCAAATGGTTATCATATATAGATTAATATAATTGTAAATCAATTATTGTTACTGAGTAACTTTCTCATTTATTTTCCTAGATTCACTGGCACACAGCCTAAACCAAATTCATTCTTCAATACTGGCATAAAGCCTCCCATTCCTAAGTTTTATTTTTCAAGATCTAACCCTTGACTATAATTCTCAAGCATTTTTTAATACCGTGGACACGGCTATTCGAATAGGTTTGACACACACTCTGCACAGGTTATACACTTTACCCACAAGACATGATCATCTCCTTTTGGCCATGCAATTAACACACTTTTCTTGGTGTGTTGGCAGAGAGATCATGACAAAGCTTTTCAGAAACTTCTATCCTAACACATGAACCTCTCTAGTATTGCCTTCACTATCCCTTCCCTCACACAGAGCCAAAGTATAGGATCGATATACCGTTGGATCGATGTCAAGCATACAGACAGACATCATCCACCATAACCACACCCCTGTGTGACTAACACCTTGAGGTATCATATGCTAAAACATAGGTAACTTACTTAACTAGGTCTATCCCATTTTGAACATGTGGTTATATGTTTAGCCTTGTTCAAAGATTTGTAAGGTTAAGTCCTTAATTGACCAAGGCAAGGCTTCCAAACTCTCAACATTTGTCACACAACCCTCTCTTTGCTCACCAACCCATTGCCACACAAGCCCACCATAACACATGCATCTACATATCAACATCTCCATGTAGCAACACATGGCAAACCATTTTAGAAACACATTTCATATTCCATTAACCAATATTAAGTTTGTATTTCCAAAATGGTATCAATAACATGTTGTATGTCTAAGCATACTAGTCACGATCTAGCAACCCATGTTGGCAATGTAACAACATCCAACTAACATTAAATCAACTTAAGGTGACAAATGAATATGACGTACAAATGACAAGGTGGATATACAACAACTAGGTTGATTATCAAATTAATTAAAATTATTTTAATTTGAATTAGCATGCAATAATTTGAAACAATGTAAATTTTAAAACAAGGAATCAACATGATCAAAGTACAACTTGCCTTGGAAAAGCTCTTGCTCCTACTCTAGACCTTGCTCTTGGATTAGCATTTCACTCTCGAACCCCTCAAGTACTTCAACGTCTACACGTAATGAATGAATAAATAAATAAATAAGTAATAACCAAAAACAGATAGCAAAATCAACTCTAAAAATTAAATAAAATTCATCATTAAATAGAGCATGATTTTACAAATTCTTAGGCTCTGTAATCACCTCAATTGAAGTTTGATGAGCAAGAATGAGCTATTCAAAGTTTGCAAATATAATAGAAAGAATAAACCAAATTAATTTAATTATTTTTGTACTGAAAAATAGGAAATATGATGTTATGCTGACGTCACTGTGACACGTGGACCAACCAGAGAGCAACACATGTCATAGGCATACAGACCTGGTCCACGAGATCTCCTCTGTCCACCATGGTCCTAGCGCACACCACCTCGGCTGCCGCGCGTGACACACGGTAGCACGCTAATGGCTGCGGCACCGCCCATGCAGAGGCTCACGATGGCCGACGTGTGGCACAGTCCCAACCACATAATCTGAATCTATGGCTGTGAACGTGAGTGCAGGCATGTGAAATGATAGCCAACATGGCTCCATCCCAATCTTCCATCCTAGATCCAATGATTAGCAATGCGGTAGGATTATGTGGCACGATCAAGACACTCAAGCTAAAATCTAACGGTGCAAGATGAACCCGGAGATCTACGGTACCAGATGAAGACACGTGGCCTTACCAGGACCGAGCGATGAAGACCAATGGTTGGCTGTGCTTGCGAAGAATATTAGTGGAGTTGGAGGCGAGGTCACACCGGAGTTGAAGACGATGACTTCACACGTGGCACGGCAATGCTTCTCCGGCGATGAGACCAAATGCAAACAATGCAACTTGACACAAAGATCCCCGATCTTCCTTCAATCGCGACCACCAAGGCTTGACGATGGTGCAAGAGCTTGGAGACCAACGACGGCGACAACGAAACTATGCGACAAATTACGGTGTGATAGCGACGGCTCAGACGTTGAGACACGAGGCAAATGAAGCGGCGGCGAGGCGGTGCTATAAATACCCTCAGCTTCTGCATGTGTCTTGGAACCCTAACCAACACAGTTCTTCATTTGCCTAGTGTCTCGACGTCAAAGACAATGCTGTTCGTCTCAGACACGGCGAGCTGACGCGGAGAGATTCCAATTATACATGTGGCAAGCATTGAGCGGTCAAGGAAGCATGGCTAGGTCTTCACCATCCCTGGCCGATCTTTGCTGTCCCCCCGACCGATCTTCTCTGTGCTCGGTCGATCTCCTCCACCCCCCTCAGATCTCCTTCGCCTCCACCCTCGGCCGACCTCCTCTGCTTCCACCCCCAGCCCACCTCCTCCACGCTTCGGCCCACCTCCTCTGCCCTCGGCCCGCCTCCTTCTCCCACGATAAGCACCCTCACCCCGGGTCAATCTCCTCACCCCCCAGTCTGCCTCCTCGACACCCCGGTCGGCCTCCTCGGCCCACGGTTGATCTCCTCCGCCCCCCCGACCAACCTCCTCCGCCTGCAGCCGAGCGCCTCTGCTTGTAAGTTTTCACCCCTAGTTCTCTCCAACATATCAACTATCAAGTGTATATTCATAGGGATCCGATAATAGCTTCTGAGTTTTGAACTTCCGATTATGTGCAAACAATGAATAGTACTCTAAGTTGACACTATTGCAGTGGTAAGAAGTATAATCTTCATGTGTGTGGTTATGTTGAGGACAAGATCATTTTCCTAGCTTTTCCCCCCCTCTTCTTTTGGATACCAAATGATAAGGAGGACCATAATATTTGCACGATTGAGGGATCAGGGCCTCTCTCACGTGATCTGGACAGCTGAAAGCCAGTTTCTAGGTGCGATATTTCAGAGTTGGAATTGGACCATGGAAGCCTTGCATTGTTTGTCCTTTATATTATCTATGTTGTCTTCCCTAACTACTGCAAACCTGCTTGTTCTTTTCCTTGGGATGTGTAGTACCGAGAGTTAACTCCAACCATTTAATTGTGTGGACTCAATTCAACTTAGTTTTGTAGTGAGCTATGCATAGCTGTTGTTGGATATGAAGCAAACATGTCCATATTGTTATGTGCTCCTAACTGTTCTTTCCTATGAATACAAATTAATTGTAACTTATTGGCTGTTCATTTTAGGCTTCATTTTAGGCTTCCAACACTTTTCAGGGCTGCATACACTTCATGAAGTGATTTTTCATTTATACAGGACAGATGGAGTTGAAGCAAAGTACAGCTATGAAGACAGAATTACATGAAGGTATTTATCTATTGGGTTTTGGTTGCTGAGCTCAGCATGCTAAATAATGATGTTAATATCTAATTTGGATCCTACCCTATCTTGTTAATGCTTATAGGAGGATTATGTGATTTCTCAAATATTCTGCAGACTTGTTAGCATGTCACAATTCCTTGCATATTTTCCTGGTTGCATGCATATTTATTGTTGGCAGTGAGCTACTATTGATCAGTGCAACAAACAAACAAACTATTTCAATCTCTAATTTGCAGCTTCTTGGCCTTGAGAATTCAAAAGAAGTTGTTTACAATACCTTTGATGTTTGGGTTGCTTTTGAGCAGAATTTTCCTTTGGCCTCGGTAAAGCAAGCACCTACAGGTATTAAAAAAATGGAACAATGGCGTATAATTGTCCAAGTAAGAGTGATTGGAATCGGTCTCAGTTTTCATTTGTATTTGGTTTCTTATAACAAATTTATCCTACAATTAACTGTAGCTTTTCTGTATAATCCATGTTTTCATTTGCATTATATGTATGTATGCATGCATTATCCGTATTCATGTGCTTTGATTGAACATATATTGCTTTATGTACGCGTGCATTATCCGTATAACTTCATCTATTCCTGATCCGAATCTGTCACATATCCATCCTGTATTCGTATCCCGGATAATTTGGATTCATATCCGTATATGGTTAGCCCATATCTGGTACAGAATCCGAGAAAAAAATATGGGTCAGAATACAGGAAGAGCAATATCTGCCCATATCCGACCCGTTTTCACCCCTACAAGTGACTAGTGTTTGCTCTATGCGGGTTGGCCGACGGGTTTGATTGGGTCGGCTGGGCTTTTGGGATGAGCCCGCTAGGGTTTCCACCCAGTTACTATTTAGGACTATTCTAATTTTCTCTTTTAAAATAATTTTAGAAAATAAACTAAGCCAAAATAAATAGTACAAATATTAGAACAATTCTAGAAAAACTATGAAAAATATTGTAGGATATTTTGAAGTTAAATAAAATATTTCCAACAAAATCTTATTTGACTTTTCAAATATTTAAATACTTTTAACAAAAGGCTTAATTCAAATAAATCCAAATTAATTCCAAAAAATTCTCAAAAAATTCAAAATGCATAATAAATGCAAGAAAAGCAAAAATTGGGATGTTACATGAAATTGCATGCTTAAAATTGCTAGTTATACCTACACTTAACTTATAAATTCAATTTGATTGGAGATTATGGTGTAGATAATATATTTTATGTTTATCGAATATGCATTACTTGTCAATGATAGTGCTTATTGTCCATAATGAAATATGTTGCTTACCTGTTCATCCCTTACATGTCATCAGAGTAGCACAGTTGAAGCATGGAAGGCACTAAAATATTTCTCATCCATATTAGAATAGTTTTGATACAATGTTGTCCGCTACTAATTTGTATGGAGGCTTACAAAAGTCGAAGATGACTTTTCTCAATGTGAGGGGAAATGACGTGGATAGATTAAGATATATAATTGATGGTTCAGCATATAAACCACATACGTCTTATGGTTATTGTGCTAAATACATTGTGAGGAACATGGGGAACTGTAACACCCCAATTTTTGCTTTTCATGAATTTAAATATGATTTGGCACTTTGGTGAATTTTTGGAATTTTCTGGAATTTATTTGGAATTTATTTGAATTTATCCCCTTTTGAAATAATTAAAGAATTTAACTTTGCAAATAAAATTTTGTTGGAAATATTTTATTTGAGTCCAAAATGTTCCAAAATATTTTCTAGAATTTTTCTGAAATTTTTCTGAGTGTTTTGCTATTTTTAATGAATTAAATGGATTTCTGGGAATTAATTGGATTATTTAATCGCTGGAAAAACCTAATCGGTTTCATTGTTCATCCGACCGGATCCGAGTCCGAGTCAGACTCGAGTCCGACCCGGACCCGACCGAGCCAGCCGTTCCGGTCGAACCAAGTCACCAAGCCCTAACGCGCGTGACCGTTGGATCGAGATCCAACGGCCACGATCGTGCCACGTCGCCGAACCCGAGCCCGACCGGACCAGCTAGGTCGCCGAGCCGACCCGGTTAAACCCCGCATCGTTGGATCTTGATCCAACGGCTCACGTTGAGCCACGTCACCTCAATCCGAATCCAATTCGGATTCCGCCGCCGCAGCCGTGTGGGCCTCGGTTTCCGCGGTTTTCACGGACGCTGAGGGGCCTATTTAATGCGCCGCCGTCGCCAACGTGTTGCCGACTTCCGTGCGCACCTGAAGCCCTAGACAACGTCGCCTGAGCCGCCGCCGTTTGCCCGCGCGAGCTCGCCGTAGTTGGTTTGGTGTTCCGCCGCGGTTAATCACCGTTTCCGCCGCCGTCCGCCGTCCTCCGCCGCCGTTGAGCTCAGATCCGGAACCTCAAGGACCAGCCGCGTCGGAGGGGACCTTTCACTTCGCCGGAATCGCGCCCAAACGCCGTCGGGCGTGTCGCCGTCCTCGTCTCCGGTGAGCCAGCTCCGCCGCGCGCCATCGCCGTCGTTCGAGCTCCCTCCACCGTCCGATCCAGATCCAAGGGCCCAGATTCGTCCACGTCACCCCCGGTGAGATCCCACGTGCTAATCTCCAGATCTATTTCCAACCGTTAGATTTAGATCCAACGGTTTAGATCGCGCCACGTAGCCTTAACCGCACCGTACTAGATCCAACCTCAGCCGTTAGATCTAGATCGAACGGCTAGGGTTAGCCACGTTGTAAACTCTAGATTGGATCTTGACCGTCCGATCAAGATCGAACGGTCCAGATCAGCCGAGTAGTTTTCCTATTGCGTTAAGCCAGATCTGATCTGGGCCGTTGATTTTCAAATACACGGCCGCGATCCAGCCACGTGGTCGAGATCGACCGTCGCGGCCGCGCCACGCCGATCGCCCGCGTCGGTAGTGACATCACGGTGGGGCCCGCGTGTCAGCCTACTCGGCTGAGCCGTGTGCTGACATCATGCTGACGTCACTAGAGGGGCCCACATGTCAGAGACACGAGCCGTGGACCGGGTCCACGGTGGACCGAGCCAAACCGTGCGCCGGGTCCATGGACCCGAGGCGACGTGGCGGCCTCTAATTGGTCCACGTGTCATGCTGACGCAATAAATTAATTTCCAAAAAAGAAAATGATTTATTAATTCGAATTATTGATTTCAAAAATGGATTCAAACTTCAAACGCTTATAACTTTTGCGTTTCAACTCCGATTTGAGTGATTCAAATTTCTAAATTTTCATAAAAATGAGACCTACTCAAATATGAATTTTAATTAATTTTTTATTATGAATATTTCTCTGTTTATATTTAATTAATGTTTTCTTTAAACTTTAAACGGTTATAACTTTTGCATTTAAACTCCGAATTTGACGATTCCAGTTTCTAAAAATTCATAAAATTATGCTCTCTCTATTTATGAATTTTGTTTGGATGATTGGACACTTTTTGTCTACTGTTTATTTATTTATTGCTATTTGCACGCTTTACGAGTAGACGTTGAAGTGCCCGAAGGCTTCGAAGGTGAAGTGTTGACCCAGGAGCCAGCTCAAGACCAAGAACAAGTACTCTTTGAAGGCAAGTTGTGCTTTGACCATGTTGATCCCATTTTCAAATTAATTTGGTTTAAATTATTGCATGCTAGTTTGATTAGAAAATGCTTTACTTAATTATGGGAAAATAGATAAATGCCAAATTGCTGTATGACACCTTGGTTAATTAAATATGTGCCATGACCCTTGTCACCCTAGTTGTGAGTTATTAGTTGGACATTATTAAAATTGCCAACATGGGTAGTTAGACCGATGTAGTATGCTTAGCCTTGCCACGTGAAATACTTTGGACAATCAAAAGCTAATATTGACTTAATGAGATATTGAACCTGTTTTGAAAGGAGTATCACGTGTTATGATTGTTGATGGCACGTGGTGCATGGTAATCAATTGGGGGTTTGATAAATAGATTTTGACCGGGGCATGTGGCAAGAATGATCGGGTGGGCCAGTTGTGGCACCGGGAACGATGTTTTGGTTCTTCGGGTAGTCTTGCCCTGGTCACCCTAAGGACTTAACCTTGCAAGCCTTTGAACTGAGTCAAACGTGCAACCACATGTCTGTAATGGGACGGACCTAGTTGATTAAGTTGCTAATAACGTACCTGTGGGACCTCGGGGTGTCAACTATACCTTTTGTGTAGTTGTACGGGGGAGCGTACCAGGGCTGCGGCCAGGTACCCATCTAACGGTTGATTGGCCTAAACTTCGCCTTAGCTAAGGCAAGGGTTAGTGTGCAATAACTGGGGAGGCCCACTTGTGCTGTTAGAAGTTTCCGAAAGACTTTGTTACGGACACTCGCCTTTGTGGAGTTTGGCTGTATCTTGTGGGTAAAGTGCATAACCTCTGCAGAGTGTAAAATCCGTTCGAATAGCCGTGTCCGCGGCATTGGACATCGCTCGGGAATTACATTCAAGGGTTAGACTTTCTTGAAAATAACTTGGACTTGAAAGGTTGGGTTTGGTTTAATAATGATGTTGATGGAAATGTGGATTAGGATTGGAAAAGATGTTTATTTAATTCCTGGAAAAGTTATTGCTCTTAAACTTGTTTCTACTGCTTTTGAATCTAATTATGATACTTGCCAAATGTTGTTTTACTGCAATTATGCCCTGAGCTACTCCTTTGTACTAAGCCATGCATGTAGTATATTAGTTTGCATTCTGTGCATGACTTGCTGAGTACCAAATACTCACCCTTGCCACAATACAACACCAGTTGAAGAAGAGTCTACACCAGCTTTGGAGGAGGAGTTCCAAGAGGAAACGTCTAACTAGGGAGCGAGCCCAGTCAGTTGCCTGTGGTATACTGGATGGCGCCACGAAGTTATCTTATTTTTCGCTGCTGTTATTTCTCTTTTCTTAAGTTTTCGCCCTGCGTGGCGTATATTTGTAACTTGACCTTAAGGTCGAGCAACCAGCTTGGTTAACTAATTAAAGTATCCTATTATTTCGTTGAGTATGATTGTCATATTTACCAATGTTGAGACTGTGTGCACTAGCGCGTTCCTGGACTAGTGCTGAATACACAGAGGGTCCGAATTTGCAAATTCGGGTCCCGACAGGAACAATAACACAATTGATGATAGTTATATATCATGCATATATGTTGCTTCATATGTTATCAATTGTTGTTTTACTATATTCATCCAATAGATATCCTTGTATTACATATCATCATGTGCTAAAAGGGAATGTTAAAACCGATGATATCTACATATACCATGCATACACATTGTCCTCTTTGCTTAATATACTTTCAGTTTATCATAAGCCAAGGAAAAAGTTGATGACGGCTTTTCTTAAATAAGGGGAGGATGATGCGGATGTTCTTACGTCTAGTACTTTTTAGTTACATATATTAATTAACTAAAAATAATTACTCTGTCGCATCAAATATCAATATGTAAGTCTTTTCCTTCAGCAATCTTCGCTATATTTACATGAAAATTACATACTACCTAATAGTGTGTGCTTGTTTATTGTTAGGTATGAAGATTGTGATAATATCAAATAGAACTATATTGTGTCTGTGAATCATGGTAGAACCCAGTTGGAGGCAAGAAAGAACGGGAGCCTCATGAGAGAACTAGAGGGCAATTTGGGTAATTTGGGTCTCATGCACACACTTCATGCAACCAGCCACCCCTATGCGACATGGACCTAAAGCCTATGTGGCCAAGCATGAGGGAAGGAGGGTGGCAGGTGCATGGGCCCAACTGGAGTGTAGCCTATGCATCTATAAAGTGGAACCAAGGTAGGCCCAAGCCAAATTAGCTCAACCGAAGAGAGGAAGGGGAAAGCTTAATTCAGAGAAGACAAGAAATGAAAGAAAGAGATAAGACCGAATTAAATTTGGAAAGCAAAGGAGTACAACTCGGAATGCCAAACCAATCGGATTTAAAAAGATGATAACTCACATACGGACTTGGATTGAGACATTTTTGAACTTTTTCGAAAGATTGGGATGTCCTCTCTATTTGACTCTATTATGACAAGTTTAGAATCGACCTCCTTATACCTTTAATTGACCGACAAGTATCAGCTTTTCTGGTAGACCGAATTAGATCAGGAATTATAGTTAGATATAGAGTCCAGAAGGTGCGACCTACCTTGTTCGATCAAAATAAGGGGTTGCCGGCCCTAGGCAGGGCGCACACCCCCCTAGTCTCTTCTATATATTTGTGCTATTCCATATCCCCTAGTCTCTTCTATATATTTGTGTTATTCCATATTGTAAACTTAGACTATGTTATTTTTAAAATAACTAATATTGCTTATTATCGGGGTTATGCTACGCCAGCTTTGAAAATTAGACAATTTTCTTGGAAATTCCTATGTTGTTCTTGCAGTTTCTTTGTGTGATTACAGAAACCGTGTGTCTACTTCTTATATGGTCAAGTGGACGTGGATCACGGGTTTGTTCTTGAGCGAATTCATTTGTCGCAGGTTGCAGCATTGAGACAGTGATTGACGTCATCGTGTTCATCAGGGTTCACAGATCCAATTGTCTAATTATCTTTGTTGTCATAAGATCGGACCACCCCGTATCAGCATTGCTAATCGACATTGAAGTGACACTACTGAAGATGACCCGAGGTCTACAGGTATAGTACCTTTAAGTCGTTGCGCGCACATATGCTGTGTGCCGCTTGAGACCGATAGTGATGCATGCATGTCAAACAAGATATTATTAATTTGTAGACTGTACTTGTCCTCACCCTCCATAGATGTTTACCTTAATTCAGAGCTCAGTTCTTGGCACACTCGCTCGATTGCTCGATCGATGATTCGTGCACCTGCATTTCTGGATCAGCATTCATCACACTACCTTTTCCTATCCGCAATTGCAATATATGCATGCATGCTGCACTTATAAAATGTGGTGGCAAACAATTAAATGAATTAAGCACCGGCCACAAGTTGTGAAGATGAGCCGACCGGGATTAAGGCACATCGATCCAATACTGGCCTTAGGTAAGCCCTTAAACAAGTAGTGCTAGTGAATTAAGTAGAAACCACACGAAAGCAACCGAGTAAAACAATTAGACTCCGACAGAGTGGCGGGAGCTAACTTTACGGACTCAAGCAAGCAACCAATTAGAAAACGGCAGTGCATGACAGTGTAAACAACAACCCAAGAGGTGATGATGCCCGTTGGGGCTTAGCGCTGATCTGGAGCAATGATACATGCTCGAAAAATACCTTCTACTCCCACCTCTAAAATACCATCTAAATGAATTTAAAATACTCTTTTATCACTTTAGGTATACTCATATTCTAAGTATAAGATATTCTAACACTACTATGGAGAAGCTCATTTGTGACGGTTTTCAAACCTCCATAGATTAAGTGCTACTAATAATCGAGGGTTATCAGTGGCGGTTTTAAACCGCCACAGATAATATTATTAGTGATGGTTTTGGCTCAAACCACCACTGATAATGAAAATATCAGTGGCGGTTTGAGCCAAAACCGTCACTAATATTGCCATTATCAGTGGCGGTTTTATCCACAAACCGTCACTGATAATTCTAGCCCACAAAATAAAAAATCAGCATTTCTGGTTAGCCTCAAGAAGTGCTAGCCATGCCCTCTGAAACAACATACAAAAAGAACAATTATATCACATACGTTGTAACAGATTTATACACAAATAATATATAAGATTAGTCATAATGAAGCATCAATTTACACATTGTAATTAAACAAAATTTAAATAATAAAGCCTAAACTTGTTTTCTATACTACAAGCCTACGAACCTTCAGAGTTGGTTGGAGACGAATGATGTGTAAGAAGAGTATGGATCACTGGATCGTTGTTGTCTTCATCATAAAACTCGCCCTTTTTGTTGATGACTTCCTTCATGATGAAGTAAGCGAGCTGTCCCTAAATGGCTTAGATTTCAACAGGAAGCAGTCCTGCCGTAGGCAGTTTGAGACGCTATAAGTAGGAAAAATAAATCTTAGAGTGTATATATAAAAATTGAGTGGTGCGAATAAATGTGTAATGTTAGCATGACAAACATCTACGTCATTGTCTATTATTGTAGAACCTAAGATTTCGCGCATGTATTGGCACACGAAGTACCCACATAAATTTGTGCCTTGCAGTTGCTTGTGACACTGCAAAAATTGAATAAACTAAAATGTCATGGAAGGAGTTATTTACTATGAAATGTGATATAACAATATTGCTTGCGTGCATACCGAAAATTTAGTACGGATTGAAAGGGATTTTTGGAATGGACGGTATCTCAAGTTCTTTGTACAATATCTTTTGAACGCCTCATTCATTAGACTTATCAGCTTTGCGTAGTCTTTTTTATTTTTGTCCAGCGGGTCCATGATCACCATTTTGCTCTTTTCTGGAGTAATTACTGCGAGAATCCAGTGGAAACTACATACACATGTATGATGCTATAGTCATGAGTCCTAGGATAAGACTAATGAACCAATTCAACGAGTAATTTAACTAGCCAGTGAGATTCTTACTTAAAATTGTATGGAAGAAGTATGAACTCCTTGTCTTGTAGTTTTAGCAACGCCCTATATACGCATTCCTCTCAGTTCGATCATCTCATATCTAGATAAGGAAAAAGTTAGACATGACATTTATCGGTATTACATGAATGTAGACCATGATTTATATATTAGGCACTTACAGTGACTAGCATCTCAAAAAAGACACGTCGAGGGCATCGTGATAAAACAAGTTGTGCAAGTTGTCAAATTCTATAAGGAAGTAGCCACCCCCCTCATGGTGAAAATGTTCCTCTTGGAAAATGGCAGTGATCACCTTCGGGAGTATCGCTTGGTTGGATCGCTCCATGTACTAAATATGTAATCGCTGCATCATGAGTGTTAGGCTATTTAACTTCGATGGGGTGACTAACGGTTTTCTCATCTCGAATTTTAGCCTTTCTTGATTATCTTGTACTTTAGACTTCGCCTTGCCCTTACTTTTTCCTAGGACAACATCATACTCTATTCTGGCTTCGCCTGATCTAGCTGATACGGCTTGTCTAATGTGCCATTTCTTCGGATCGGGGGTTATAAGTCCGTCCTTTGAAGTGGTCACACTAGCCATTTGACGCTGAGGTGCTGGTGACGAATGGGCTCCTAGGACAACATCATACTCTGTTCTGGCTTCACCTGATCTAGTCCTTGGGTGGACTCGACATGCAGCTCCTGAATTCTTTGCGAGATTGCTTTGTCATCGCTGCTTTCGAATGATAAGCCCCAACCAGACATGATAGATGCCTTTGCTAGCACATAGTGCTTGACTCGGCCTGGTAGTCTGGCCAAGGGACTTGCGCCAGTTGATCGGACTGCTTCTAATTCTTCCCTCTCCCACTGAGGAATTTTACCCGTGTACCCACTCGTGCCTAGTCTGTGGGGGTGAATGTTCCTCCTTGCGATATCTCTGTGGTCCTCACTGGACTTCTTTGCTGCTTCATCGCAACAAATTCATCCCAATATGGCTCTAATTTAGGATAATCTCCGATGGCTGACTGATTTTTCTTCACATAGTTTGTATTCAGCCTCGACTTGAAGTTCCTCCATGCCACATCCATGGTCATCAATGCATTGCGATGCACGAGTTCTTCGTCTTCTTCGGGGAATTCAAAGGTTTCTTTGAGCTCTGTCCATAGATCCATTTTGATGGTGTGGGGCACTTTATGCCAATCCAAATATGTGATTGGCACTTTATCCCTTACGATGTACCCACATGTTGACCTGTATTTTGTTGCTGATTTTAGTGGTGCAACAGGGCTACAGCATTTGAGACCTCCGAGATTGTATACCGGCCTTCAGGCTTCATAGTTTTCCCTCAGCCTTGACGTCTTGCAATGGGAGCATCAGCATCTCCGGGAACCTTTATGGTTTTGTTTTTAAAGAAGAGAGAAGACGTCAGAAATTTCACTCTCGTTCGTCATTCCATATTTACTAATCCGGGAACCTTTTCTAATCCTTAGCTCCTATTCTGATTTATATAATCGATTAATTATATAAATATATAGCCATATACACACATTTGTACAAGATATTAAAGACATGCTTCATTGACTAAACAGTGTTTCATATATATTCTACCCAAATATGTTGTTTTGTTAGACCCTTAGATTGCACCTATTGAGTAGTTAAACAGTGTCTGATACTCTGATGCACAAAGGACACCCAACAAAGCACACCTCTTAAGATATTTACTAATCAACTATGATATTTACTTCTTTTATTGGCATTTACTAATTAAACATCAAAAATATCTTAAATCAATAATCTACCATGTATTTTGTGTGAAAATTAGACGTTAGTTACTTCACCGTAGACGAGAGTATGTCACGTAGTTGCACTTGTCATATATTTGCACAGTGTATGTGCAGACCATGTCAAGTTGTATACTTTTATTTTCTGTGATGAATATGCCTATACATAAGATACCTTATTGTATTTAAGCTATGGTGGTGAAGGAAAAAACATACTTTTACAATGCTGTCAGCAAGCTTACTAATAATTCCTCATCTCACAGAAAACGTCCAGATTAACATTGATCCAAGATGAGACAAAAATCAGCGACATGAAGTATTTGAGAAGTTTCACATGAATTATTTGAGAACTATTCATTGCATCAACCATCACATGCTTGGTTTTTCATTTATCAATATAGCATTATAATGTAGCTAACTAGATATTAGCACACAACAGAGTAGCAGTTTAGTAGATAAAAGCTTATGCTCAGTCTAGGTTGGTCCTAATAGTAACCATAAGCTTAACTTGGCTGCCAATGAAGCGCCTATAGTTCTGTGATAATTAACTAGGATATTTGTAGACTTCTACCAGTGAAATTTCTATATGGTAATTATTGACCCTCCCAACCACAAGGTCATTTGAATCTACTCAAGCTAGTGTGTAGTGCTATCACGGGGCAAATTGATAACCTCAGACAAAAACAATAGATGGTCATACCCAACACATTACACAGATTAAGTTGAAGAGTTTAAACCTTATATTTCTACTCTACACAGATCAAACATAAGCACAGGAATAACTAGATCAAACACAACCGCAGTGCTCAAACATCATGGCTTATGCAGCACAACCACATGCGTATCACATAACATACATCAACGATTCAACCAATAACAAGCGCAATCACTCATTCACTCCAAACATGAACTATAATCACTTAAGAAATGGTAAATCTACCGATGAACCATAAACAAAGCATCAGAACCCAAACCAATCCAGACGGGGGCGGTCGTTGGGGCTGGACGAGGGCGGTCGACGGGGCTGGACAGTGGCGGGGACGGCGCAGGGCGAGACAGGGCCGGGGACAAGCGGGGGCGGTCGACGGGGCCAGACGGGGGCGATCGACGGGGCTGGACGGTGGCGAGGATGGTGCCGGGCGGGGACCGGGGGGAGGACAGGCGGGGCAAGAGGAGAGAGCAGGACTGTGAGGTTAGGGTTACGAGTTGCGCTTTATATGGGGGCAGTATTAGTGGCGGTTTTTATTAAAAACCGCCACTGATACACCTTTTCAGTGGCGGTTTTTAATCGTGGTTTTTATTAAAAACCGCCACAGATACTATTTTTCATATTTCCTTTTGATAAAAACCTATGAATTAAAGTATTAATGTATTTCTAACACTATATAATAATGTACCTGTGACACTACGGAGTGTCGTAACCTTATAAAAGGTGAATGTTGAGGGCAAAAACATTATGGAATGTGGAATTGGAGGTTGAAACCATATGGTATGAGGTTTATTCGCATTTCCGGGCCGATTTCGGGAGTTTGGGCCTCTCCGGGGGAGTTTGGGCCCAAGGGGATGAGTTGTGGGCCTTGGTGGGAGGGAGTTTGGGCCCATGAGGAGGGGAGGGACCAGGGTGCCCCCCTTGTGCGCCCCCCCATGCTTTAGGGTTTCCCCCCTCCACCTCCTAGCCGCCCCCTACTCTCCTTCCCCCATTGCGCCTCCACCTCCACCTCCCCTCTCCACCTCCCCTCTCCACCACCCCTTTCTGCCCTAGGGAAAGCCTCTCCACCTCACCACCCCGAAGATCCGTTCATTGGAGCGCTCCGCGACGAGGAGATCCGGTGGATTTGGAGCGAGGAAGGAAATTGCGCGAACCAGGAGGAGATCCGTTGGGTTTTCGTTCGTCGGGCGAAGGTATGGCCACGGGGATCCTTGGGGTTGGTCTAGGATCTGTTCTAAGGGTTAATATCATATTTTTAGATCAATTGGTGGTGCTGTAATTGGGTAGATTAGATGAAATCTAGAGTTTGCCACGTTCTCTGTTTCGGGCAGCATGAGCAGTCGACCTAGGGTTTGAATTTTCGCCAATTTAGAGTCAGAATTTGGTCGTCTGCCTGTTGAAGAAGTTGTAGGTAACTTCAATACCTTTCAGTGGGTATAAAGAACGTCCAATTCCGCCCAGCCGTTTGAAAGTTATGCTCGTTTTACCGAATGTATTAAAAACTATGACGTGATTGGAACAGATCATGGTATTCTGTAGATTAAACCACTTTAGAGTCCGAATCAGTCTTTCCATATACTTAGAAAAAGTTAGGAAATTTCCTAAGTTACGCGAGGATGTACTCGTTTAATCAATTCGGGGTCTTAGAACCCGAGTTATGCTCATTGCAAGTCTGCTGTCCCGGCGGGACAGAACCTCTGTTTTTGGGTTGTGCGAGTAGTTTGCGAAGTCGGGGTAGAAGAGTGTTTGCGTATTGTTTTGTGGGCATGATTTTTAGTGTGTGGTGCCTTTGTGCAGGTGGTGTGACCCCGGGGGTGCCCTCTACTTCTCGCCAATCCGTCGCCCGTGGTTGAGGCAAGTGTATTGGAATGGGTAGCGGGTTGTAGTTTGCTAGATTGGTTGAGATTGAAATTGAATATATGATATGTTCACATGCCATGCTTTAATGATTGCCATTGATATGATGAATATGCTTATCATGTTATGATGACATGTGTTAATGTACAAGTTATTTATGATGTTGGCATGTTTGCATACATGGCATGATACATGACCCGGGAGGTGAGAAAGTCATAACTAGTCCGGGGAAGGTCGGTGAGAAAGTTATGACTATTCCAGAGAGCCAACGAGTAAGTCCTACATCGTGATTCCATCCACCGCGGTGTATAGAAGCGAGGAGTAGGCACTCTCCATCTTCGGGATGGAAGGGGGGAGAGGGTGCACACCGAAGGGTGTGTACTCAACCATACCGGTATGAGTTTCCAAGAGACATGTGCATCGCATCACATTGCATACATGATGATGATGATAATGATATGTGATCATGAATGATATGATAGACATGATGTGAGTTGTTGTAGCCATGTAATTGTTCTTTTGTACCATTGCAATATACTTGCTGAGTGTTGAACTCACGCTTGTGCTTTCTTGTTGTTTTAGGTACCATGAAACCGGCATACGGGGAAGGGCATTAGCTACACATCTACACGTAGCTCTACACTTATAGAAAATTTATTCATCTTAGTCATGATAATAAGAGTAGTGCCATGCAACTTGGTGCAATGGTTAATTTGTGTGCTTGGTTTCCTCATTTACTTCGTTTGGCTCATGAGATGGTTGGAATCTTTATTCTAGGCTTATACTGCCGCTAGAACCCTCGTTATTGATGATTTAGATGTCATTCATTATGCTATATCCTGTGATCATATTGTTGTTGCTTCAATTCATGGAAAAACAAAGGAGATGTTGCCGAAATTTTCGGTTTTAGCATTTACTCTTTTGCTGTAATTTACTTTAATTTGTGGTATTTAGATGTTGTTTAGTCTATGTTTGGTAGCATTCGGGCATACTAGATGCCGGGGTGTTACAGTACCTATCATATATATTAACTACTACTTATTCATAACTAATTTATCTATGATGAATAAATATATATTCTTACTAAATTTACTAGGCTAATAAATGTATGTTTTTCTTAGTTCACATGTGAAAATAAAAGCATATTTTTTTATAACAAATTGCCATTACTCCACATAAATTCATATTACTACACATAAATACACACATTTTGCCATTACTCCTAGCTAATTATTTTCTTTCACAATTTGGCCTTCTTCATGATCATCGCGATGATAGGTAGCTTCCTGAGTGGTTTCTTCCTCGAGCACGATGCTGCCATCTACGAAAGGAGGCAACTCATCAAACTGGTTGTACTCTTCCTCATCCATGACATTCTCAATTACGATGATCCTTCATTTTCCTTGAAGAACTACATGTCATTTCTTATCTGCCGGGTCGATTACATAGAAGACTTGTGCTACTTGCTTCGCAAGTACGAATGGTTCGTCTCCATATCTGACTTGTTCGATGTCCACAGTAGTGAAGCCGTACTTGTCCACCTTGACAACCTTTGGGAGTTAGACCCAACAACACCGAAACACCGGAGATCTTAAAAATGCAGTAGTCGAGCTCCCAAATCTCCTCTATAAACCCATAGAAGTTGCTCTTCTTACTGCATGTGTTGTCGTAGGCATCTATACGGACACCACTATTTTGGTAAGTACTTTTGCTATCCTAAGCTCTCGTGTAAAATATATATCCATTTATGTCGTATGCTTGCCATGTTACGATTGTACCTGAAGGCCCTTTTGCCAACCACCTCAACGTAATACTCGTTTCTTCACCAGACATGTGCTCCTTGAACCAATGATTGAAAAAACGATTGTGCTGTTTTGTTATCCAAACCTCTGGTCATCCACGATTTTCCCTCCGTAACTTATCCTTGTGCATGTCCATATACGGGGACACCTTAACTAACTGTTGCAAGACTGTGAAATGAGCTTGTTCGAACAAAACATGATTGTAAGAATTTATGGATTTCTTTCCTATTGCTCCTTTCCCAGCTAGCCTCCCCTCATGGCATGATACAGGTAATCCTACCGATTCAACCTCGTCCATGTAATCGACGCAGAATTCAATAACCTCCTCAGTTGCATAACCTTCTACAATGGAACCTTCCGGCCGAGATCGATTACGTACATATTTCTTCAGAACACCCATATACCTTTCGAACGGGTACATCTGATGTAGGAATACGAGGCCACAAATATTTGTCTCATTCACAAGGTGAACAATGAGATGAACTATGATATCGAAAAATGATGGAGGAAAATACATCTCTAGCAGACATAGAGTCTTGACCACATCAGCCTGCAGTTCATAAAGTCCGATGGGATCGATGACCTTTTGTGAAACCGTATTAAAGAAGAAACACAACCTCATGATTGCCTCTCGGACCTTGTCAGGCAAAATACCTCTAATTGGAATAGGGGGCATTTGTGTCATCATCACATGACAATCATGAGACTTCATACCAATTAACTTCAAATCTTTCATCGATACCAGTTTCTTGATGTTTGCGGAGTAATCGGACGGAACTTTTACACCATACAAGCACTTGCAAAGGTCTGTTTTCTCTTTCTTGGATAGAGTGTAGCAAGCTGGGGGGAAGGTAAAGTCGGCCTTTCCCGATGTCTTGAGGATGTAGCTCAGCTCTTATTTTCATATCTTCCAGGTCCCTTCGTGCCTTGAGTCCATCCTTTGTTTTGGTAGGAATATTCAGTAAAAGACCAAGCATGCTGTCACATACATTCTTCTCTAAATGCATGATGTCGATACAGTATCGAACTTCTAAGACCTTCCAATAGGGTAAGTCCCAAAATAAAGATCTCTTCTTCCACGTGGTTTTCTCAATACGGGACCTTGATGTATTATTAGTACCCTCTTTCCAAGTACAACATTGAAATCCTTAACCATATCATATACCTCTTCCCCATGAAGAGGCCTTGGAGTTGAACCGTCCTTCTTTGTACCGTCGAATTATTTTTTCATATTGCGGTACAAATGATTCCTACGAAGGAACCGATGGTGACGCGTGTATACTGTTTTCCTCGAGTTGTTAAGCCACACACTACTAGTTTCATCCAGACATTGTGGGCAGGCTCTAGCTCCTTTTATAACACAGCCGGACAGGTTACCTAGGGTTGATAAATCATTGATGGTGGAGAACAACAATGCGCATATAGTGAAGTACTCTCATTTGTACTCATCCCATACCTGTACAACTTCGCTCCACATTAGCACAAGATCTTCCACTAATGGTTGTATGTATACATCAATATTATTGCCAGGTTGTCTTGGCCCTTGGATAAGCAGCGACATCATAATGTACTTTCGCTTCATACATAACCAAGGAGGAAGGTTGTAGATACAGAGAGTCATGGGCCAAGTGCTATGAATGCTGCTCATGTTACCGAAATGATTCATTCCATCCATACTCAACCCAAACCTTATATTCCTTGGTTCATTTCCGAAGTTCTCCCTGAAAAGCCTATAGATGGTTCTCCACTAGGCAGAATCAGCAGAGTGTCTTAGCTTTCCATCCGTCTTATGCTCTTCCAAATGCCATCGCATCAGCTTGGCGTGCTATTTGTTTGCAAATAAACGCTTCAAATGAGGTATTACTAGCAAATACTACACCACTTTAGCAGGAGCTCCTTTCTTCACCTCTATGCCTTCGCTGTCCTCGCCCTTACGCTTGTATCACGATGCTTTGCACACCGGACATACATGCGTGTCTGCATAGTCTTTACGATAGATTATGCAGTCATTTGGACATGCGTGTATTCTTTCTACTTCCAATCCCAAGGGACATACAACCCTTTTGGCAAAATAAATGGTTTTAGGCAACACGTTTCCCTCTGAAAGTATATCCGCTAAGAGATGTAGCAACGCTATGAAACTCTTGTCAGACCAACCATTGCTTGCCTTCAATTTCAGTAGTGAAAGCACGGTGTGCAACTTTGTGTATTCCTCCTTGCTACCCAGGAATAAAGGTTTCTCCGAGTCCTCCATCAAACCCTTGAATTGATTAAACTATCTCTGACTAGTGTAGTTTCTTTCTGCATCGTGCAACATTTGAGCCAGATTGTTGTCATCATCAATGACCAACCTATCATCATCGGATCTATAACCGATGTCAGCTGCCATATTGTCGGCTTCGTCGGCGGCGGCATTATCACGTTGAAGTATGATCTCCTCTTCACCGTGCCTTATCCAACATGTATAGCTAGGTACAAGGCGCGTCCGAATCAAGTGCAAATGGATATAGTCTTTGTCTGAAAACATTTCTCATTCTTGCAATCAATGCATGGATAATGTATATACTTTGTCTTCTTTTGCAAGCTATTCTCCTCGGCTGCTCTTAGAAAAGCAGATATGCCATCGATGTATTCTGGACATGTGTATTTTTGTCTACTTGTAATTAAAAAAAAAAAAGTAAAACAGCAGTTGTACCGACCAAAATAATTTGAGCATATCCGTAATATCCGTGAGTCACGTACCCAATATAAAAACAAAATTAACAATTGAACACTGAGGAAGTTACTCTAATTACCACCACATGATCCTATGACGTACCTTGAAAACGGACTATAATATGCCTTTCAACAAAAAGACAGGGCTTATTTCGATACGTGGTGTCTTTGGAGTTTTTCAGATAATAGCATGGTTTAAGGTGTTTGAATACAACAAACGTTGCAGTTTTATAAACCGTACGTAGTGTACCAAATACTATGGCATTTTTGGAGTTTTTTTAAAAAACCAACTCGATCACGAAACTCTTTTTTAAAAAGGGAGATCAACCCACCCATCGCATACTCATCTAGGGACGTCCGAACCAACCAAATTTGGAAACAACGAAGAAGCGTCACCACGAGTGCTGTTTGATTTTGGAGAGTTGGTTCCATATCTCAGATTTGAAATTAGAATCTATATATTTCGGTTTTTTAGGTACTCATTTGAACTTCTTATAGAAATCAAAAAATAATTTGAACCAATCAAGCTATTAAATTCTATTTGAATTTTGAAAGTTTGATCTAAATTTAACATTAAATTTAAAATCCTCCATTATACCTCTAAAGAAATACCGTATTATATACAATAATATATATATATATATATGGCAACATATTTGGTGCAAACCCCCTTTTCCGTGAAAACTCCGTGAAAACCACGTGTAAAAGTTTTGAAAAATTCTCAAAAAATTACCATGCATAAGGAAGGTGTGGTTCTACAACCCTGTAAAATTTGAAGACAAAACTCAATTGCATTTGAAAGATATGAAAAAGACAAATTGCAAAATGAATAGTGCTAAACAGTGAAAAAACACTATTCATACTGAATTTGTCTTTTTTATATCTTCCAAATGCAATTGAGTTTTGTCTTCAAATTTTACAGGGTTGTAGAACCACACCTTCCCTATGCATGGTAATTTTTTGAGAATTTTTCAAAACTTTTACACGTGGTTTTCACGGAGTTTTCACGGTAGAGGGTTTGCACCAAATATGTTGCCTATATATATATATATATATATATATATATATATATATATATATATATATATATATATATATATATATTAGAGCATCCCAGGCACCGTGGTGTTACGTATTTAATCACTCCTATATAAAAAAAAGAATGATATTGTAGAATGTGTGTGATCAAACTGGTATATATTTGACCAAATATATTTTTGCCAATAACAAGATTGATCTATTGAAAAAGGAAAATTTTTGTATTTGATACAATAAATGACTCGTATTTACGAAACGACACAATACTTTTGCGTATTTACAAAAAACACAGTCATACCGGTTTTTGATATCTCGTTTTTTAATACCCGGAATTTGAAAATCCGGTTTAGCCATACCCGAAATTTGAAAACTCATTTTTTGCGTATTTGAATTTTGAAAATCCGGTTATGCCATAACCGGAATTTCAAAATCCGGTTATGCCATTTACATGCATGCGTATGGTTATGCCTCCAACACATACATACATGCATCCAACACCTACTAATCCGGTAATGCCCACAACATACATGTCATAACTGGCATAACCGGATTTTCAAAATCTGGTATACATAATTATCGAGATTTCAAATTCCGGGTATGGTTAAACCGGATTTTGAAATTATAGCTATTCAAAAACGAGATCTCAAAAACGGAGTATGACTGTGTGTTATGTAAATACGCCAAAGTATTGTATCGTTTCGTGAATATGAGTCATATATTGTATCAAATACAAAAATTTCCATTGAAAAAGTGATAAGTACAATTTCCAGATTACAACCTAAGGCCCATTTCGTTTTAACTTCTGGATTATGGATTCTGCATTATGGGAGAAGCTGCTTCTGACTATGGGAGAATCGAGTTGAACCGGCTATAACTTGTAGGTTCTAGGCCGAGCCGGCGATAATCAGCGTGAATCAATGAAAATCAGGTTTCAGCCAGATTCTGATTCTATATAGAAATCAGCTTCTGATTCTCAAAGAAACTATCTAGAATCCTCTCATTTGGTAAATAATCCATTTTTTTAAAGCAGAAGCTGTCCAGAAGCTGAAACGAACGGGGCTAATACACATTAGTAAAATCTAACCTTTTGAACTATATGCTAGTAAAACATAATAGTCAAATTACATCTTGTTAATCTGAAAAGTCAGCAACGCCACTACGGAAGTGTACTACATCTACATGTAGTGCTTCAATTCGGTAAGACGAGCGGAATCCAAAGTGAGGAACACCCTTCACCTCAAGTTATATAGCACAATGCCAATACCGATGAACGGCGCGCTTCTGCTCCTCTGCGCGGACTGCTCTAGCTAGCCGCTCACCAAGCCACCATGAACCAAGAAATCCAAACCACCAGACAACCATCACAACGTCGGCCACAAGAAGAAGAACATGGCACCCCCGCGCAAGAGTACACGCCACAAGGCAACCAGGACCAATTAGCCACCGTGCAAGCCGGCGGCGCGACGCCCGACCACCGGCGCAGGCTCACTCTGCTCCCTCTCGTCTTCTTAATCTACTTCGAGGTGGCCGGCGGACCGTACGGCTCCGAGCGGGCGGTCCGCGCGGCGGGGCCGCTCTTCACGCTGCTTGGCTTCCTCGTCTTCCCCATCGCGTGGGGCGTGCCGGAGTCTCTCGTCACCGCCGAGCTCGCCACCGCGCTCCCGGGAAACGGTGGCTTCGTCGTGTGGGCCGACCGCGCCTTCGGCCCGCTCGCGGGCTCCCTCCTGGGCACGTGGAAGTACTTCAGCTGCGTCATCAACATCGCCGCGTACCCACCCCTCGTCGCCGACTACCTGGGCCGCGTGGCCCCGGCCATCGCCGTCCCCGGCAGGGCACGCACGGGCACGGTGGTCGGCATGACGGTGTTCCTTTCCTTCTTGAACTGCGCCGGCCTGAGCATTGTCGGGTGGGGCGCGGTGGCGCTGGGGCTCGTGTCGCTGGCGCCGTTCGCGTTGATGACGGCGATTGCAGCGCCGAGGGTGAGGCCGAGGCGGTGGAGAGCGCAGGTGACGGGGAGCAAGGACTGGAGGCTCTTCTTCAACACGCTCTTCTGGAACCTCAACTACTGGGACAGCGCGAGCACGATGGCCGGCGAGGTGGAGCGACCGGAGCGGACGTTTCCCCGGGCTCTGGCGGTGGCGGTCGTGCTGATCGCCGTCAGCTACCTGCTCCCGCTCATGGCGGCGACCGGCGCCACGGACGCGCCGCCGGAGACGTGGGTGAACGGCTACTTGGCCGATGCCGCAGGTACGTACGCTTACGTACCATCAGATTCTTGGTAGTACCTTGTATGGTTACGACAAAAAACATGCCTTGTGTATATCAGTACCTCGGTTGTTAACGTTCTTAATTTGTAAAAGGGAGCGTATAGACATCATCCAGATGTTTTTGTCCCAAAAAACATCCAAACTTTGGACCGTACGATCAAAACACATATCCGTAGGATCAACCCACCTCGAATTCAGGGGGGCGTGTGCATCGATCTGAAAGCAAATCCAATGACCAGGAATTTGGATGATAGTTGCTAAAGAAAACATCCGGATGAAACTTATCAAAACCCTTTGTAAAATTATGAACCAAACTTTTATCTTTCTTGGTTGAAGTGATCGTTTTTTTTTACGGTTTTAACGAGGATAAACGTCATGTCTTCGAAATTACGAAACCAGGAAATGCACTATCCAATTTTATGAAACTAGCCTGATTTTCGTGATTAATTTAGTCATTTATATTAATTGATTTTATGCAAATAAATTATTCTTTTTGTGTTGTTTTTTGGTTTAAGCCCCCTTAATCAGACATGAAAAATCCAATACTTTATAGCGGTTGGGTAGGTCAAAACGAGGAATTGTTTTTAAAAATAATACGGAAACAAATTACAGAAATAATACACCAAAAATATACCTATATTTCTGTTTGCAATGGCCATGTGTGAAACCGGAGAAATATATTCGTTTAGTAAAGGAGAGCAAAATCGAACATTTTCTTACGCTTAATGGAGGAAATCGTTGTAGGCATATAATGAGGTCAAGTAATATTTGTTGTCAAACCAGATGAAGCCAGAAATAGCATTTCGTAATATATGTATGAATTACATGGCATATACTATTCGATTTGGTACCTGAATTCGTCTTCTCCCTCCTCCTCTTCTCTTCTCCTCCACACCCCTCTTCTCCTCCTCTGGTCTCATTCCCTATTCTCTCTTCTCTTTGTCACTTCTCTTCCTCTGTTTTCTCTAATCTGTTGTTTGTGTCACTTGCTTCCGCCTCCCCCAAATAGCCGCACGTGGTTTTATGGCATACATTTTGCCGCATTTAAAATGGCGACATATGAAGCAGGGTCTCTCTATCGTTATTTCAATCGGTAACAGAGAGCAGTGTCTCTCTATCGTCAATTGAAAGGGTGACATATGCCACCCGCGTGGCACTCTGTCATCTCTGTCGCCGTTTGAAATAGCGATAGAGACTGTGTCATTTTAAACGGTAGCAGAGGTATATTTCTGTAAAACAAATAGCGTATTGTTTTTGTAATTTTTTATATTATTTTAAAAAAATTCTCAAACTGAGCTAGGTTTATGCACACTGCAAACACGAACAGGGGGAGACACCCTCAAGATGTAGATGTTCCGCTTGTTCGGAATTTGCTAGAGCGTGAGCTACTTTACTACAACAGAAAAACTAAAAAACGGTATACCGTTGCAACGGTATACCTCTGAAACTCATGAAACTTATGATTTTTTGCACTGAAACTCATGAAACTTAGCACTAAAAACTGATAAAATATGAAACTGATGAAACTAAACACTGAAACTCATGAAACCAGCACTGAAACTGATAAGTTTCATAAGTTTCATGGCTATACCGTTGCAACGGTATACCGTTCCCTAGTCACTCTCTTACTACAATCAGGGTTTTGAATTTCGCTTCAATTCTTCCGATGGATCTTAAAATACACTTGTTCCTGTTACATTTAAGTGGATTCAATCAATTTTTAGTTAAATTTTGTCAAAAAAAAATTAATGTTTTGTCCGACCATTTTGTCCCGAAATTTCAGAACTTTCTTGTACCCTGGACTTCGAAACCGTGACTACGAGACGATGTTCCCCGGACTTTCTTGTCGACATTGCCCGACAAGACAATGTTCCCAGAATAAAATTTGAGCTTTGCTCGATTTTTTTTTAAAAAAAAAAAATTAGCTGGGCTGAACCCTAGCTCAAAGTATGCTACAGAGAGGCCTGTCGATGCAGTTTTCTTCTCGTCTTTCCTCCATGCAGGCGTGATCGGGGGGCCATGGCTCAAGTACTGGACGGAGCTCGGCGCGGTTCTGTCCTCCGTCGGGATGTTCGAGGCCCAGCTGACCAGCGGCGCCTTCCAGCTCCTTGGCATGGCGGAGCTCGGCCTCCTCCCGACCGTCTTCTCCCGCCGCGCCGCCCGCTGTCGCACCCCGTGGGTCGCCATCGCCGCGTCCACCGCCGTCACTCTCGCCGTCTCCTTCCTCGGTTTCGACGACGTCGTCGCCACCGCCAACCTCCTCTACAGCCTCGGCACGCTGCTCGAGTTCGCCGCCTTCCTCTGGCTCCGCGCCAGGCACCCGGCGCTCAAGCGACCCTACCGCGTGCCGCTCCGGCTCCCCGCTCTAGCGGCCATGTGCGCCGTGCCGTCGGCGTTCCTGGGTTACGTGAGCGCGGTCGCCGGGTGGAGGGTGTTCGCCATCGCTGGTGCGATGACTGTGCTCGGCGTCGGGTGGCACGGCGTCATGCGGGTGTGCAGGTCCAAGAAGTGGCTCAGGTTCAACACCGCAGTCGCTGCTGATCATCAAGATTCATCAGATCCTGGAGACCAAGCCTGAGCTTTTCAGGTTTCTCCTTTCTTTTTTTTATGGGTTCTGTCCTCTGTGCTCATTGATTGTATGATAAAATGTGACATTCATCATGCCAGAAGGGCAATTGGAAGAGAGTAAATCCTACCACTCATGATCAGGCACCGATCGAACATCTACAAGACGAGCAATCAGACATCGTCGAAAGTCTCATACATGCTCCATATATACGATTCCTAAACAACAAAGATCCCAGTGTGTACAATCTGACATCTACAAGACCAATAATTCCTCAAGAACATAAATATGTGATTAATCCCTGTATAATAATAATAATAATTAACGACGACACGAGCTCTCTAGAGCTAATCCAAATTCACGCTTCGATAATAATTTACATCAGGCCGGTCGACGCGAGAACAACGGCGAGAACAACGGCGGACAAGGCACTCAGGCGAGAGCGAGGCACGACGTGGCGGCACCCGCCGCCGTAAGGGCTGAGCGTGCTGCTGGGGCTCCCGCCGAAGGCCCCGCTCCCGTTGAAGCTCCCCGGGGTGCCGAACGACGTCGGCGGGCTGCCGAACCCGGCCGGGGGCCCGAAGCCGCCCGCCGGCGGGGTGAAACCTGTCGGAGGGGCCGTGCCGGCCGCCGGGGGGCTGAAGTCGGTTGGAGGGCTGGAGCCGGCGGGGGGAGTGAAACCTGCCGGAGGGGCGAGCCCGGCCGGAGGGCTGGCGCTGGGCACGCTCGAGTTCGAGCCTCCCGCCGTCGTGCTGCATGCCAAGATATTGATATCATGTCAGATTTGTGAATGATCTTTCAAGTCTGTCGGAACGGATGTGCATATGCACCGCTGATTGTTCGAGAGTCGAAATCAAGCTCACCTTCCCCCGAAGACGCATGACCCTGAGCCTGAAATGAGTAGCCAACATGAGAGAATTAGAGCCTCGTGAACGCCGAACGGTGATGCATGGTGGAACAGAGTGAAGAAGCTATACATGGTTTTGGTTGGTTTTAAATAGGTCTCACGTTAGACAAGACTTAAAACACAATGCTACCAATTCTTTAAAACTACAAAATCAAGAGGTTTCATTCCTAATCGATATGGTAGCACTGCCGGATCCGGTTCCTCTGACGTCGAGTTCTCTGACGTGGGGTCGCTGATGTGTGGGCCCTCCCAGCGCGTGGCCCCACACGTCAGTGACCCAATGTCAGAGAACTCAACGTCAAAGGATCTCGTCGCAGCACTGCCACCAAAAATACGTATTTCATTCGGCCACAAAAGGAAATCATTTCGGACATCAACATGTCCCTAGAATGCAACCTTAGCCACACATTTCTATTTTAACATATTTTTAAAACTAATAAAATTACAATATTATAAAAATACTTTTCGAGATATATCTACGAGCTATTTTTATATGTCCAATTTAAATATTTAGAAAGATGTTAATACGAGCTATTTTTATATGTCCAATTTAAATATTTAGAAAGATGTTAATAGACAAAGTTTATGATGTTATATTTCAGTACTTCCAGACAGGCTAGGCCGAACTGATCGTTGAAATCTGAGTGCTATGAACACGTGAGGTCTATTTAATTGCTTATTCTCTTGCTGTTTAAAGTAGTTTGGCAGAAGAAAAAAATCACTTAGTAGAACTACAGATTCAGTTGATGAGTAGTCGTATATTCATCATTTTTATTTCATCTAGCAATGCACTCAACCAGCTTGAAATATCCATAACTGTAATGCGTAATTAGCACTAGTAAATAGTGAAAAAGAGGTATCACGCAGAACTGCTTACTGGGATCACTAGCAGTAGTAGTTGCAGTGCCATTGAACGAGCAGGTGGCACCAGTGCTCGCCATCTTGTGGTAATAGTCATTGTAGGCGTAGGAAGCCAGCGCCGGCAGGTTGTTCTGCTTGTAGCACGGTCCGCCGGGCTGTATCGCCGAGCAGTCGGCGTGGCCCGGCCCGCACGCCCAGTTGAGCCCCGCCTGCAGCGCCGTCTGGTCGGCGTTCTGGAGCGCCACGCAGAACGTCCCGGTGTCCGTCGCCAGAGACCGCCTCCTGCCCTCACCGGGACGGCCATACAGGTAGCTGTAGTACACCAGTGCCTCGCCGGCGGCGAGCTCCATCGATCCCGCCGCGATCACCGGAATGCCGGAGAAGTTCAGCGCCCGCATCGCGCCGTACACGCCGTCGACCTTGGTGTCCGTGGCCTCCGACGGGTGGGACTTGAGAAACAACGGCGAGCCGGTCTCCTTCAAGAACCGTAGCAGGTGCCCCGTGACGGCGGACCACGCCGGAGCAAGCGGCACCTCGGACAGCGCGCTCGACACCTTGACGCGGCTGTCGAGGCGAGCGCCGACGAGCGCGGAGTGGAGGTTGAGCATCGCGTGGACCAGGAAGTACGCATTCCCTGGGCACCTGGTCACGACGTCATTGCCTGCCAGGATGTGCCTGATCTTGGTCGCCGGGAGGAACGGCACGACGTTCGTGACGACCCAAAATTCAGCTTCTTCCGGGAACTCGGCGATGTGTTCCAGCTGCTCGTTCGGAATGGTGAGGATGACCTCCTCCGGAGTGTTTGCCAGGGATCTCACCAGCTGGTGGTCTGCTCCGCACACGCGCGCTTGCTTGGTCTGCTTAGACTGAACAATTTTCGCGAAGTCTGACGGAGAAATCTCCGACGAAGGGATCGCGTTGCCTCTGAGAGAAGTGCCTGTCCATTGTGGAAACAACAAGTTTTGCGTAAGATAGGCAGCATATTGAGGATACTGGCTCCTGAGCTTATGAGCATTCGGTATGTGATTAATTTAGAGAATTTTTACGGTGAATTATAATGGTAGTATATAGTGTGTAGTAGAAATCAAATCTAACCGTTGATTTGTTGAGCGTATTTCTACTACTATACTATCAGATGAAGAATAAATAAACTTTAGTCAAACTGATCCGTTGGATCAAATAGAATGAACAGTCAATGTTCAATTTAATGTACTGTAAAGGAGCTCTTAATTTATGACGAAATGCGGTAGGCAGAGTTCAGTTGATTCAGTGTATTTTAGTTCTTTCCTGCTAGTACACTAGTTGAAATTATCGATTCAGACAGCTTAAGTTAGTCCCTTCCTGCTACTACACTTGATGAAATTCTCTTCCAGAATTGTCAAATTTCAGCAATGATTGTACGAATTGGTCAGGAAAATGTACTGGCTTGGTTACAGTATTAGAGTTCAGAATCATTTGGTTCCATCAGGGAAGACATGAACTGCATAAAATTATCAGGGTACTGGGAGGAAGCAGCATATAACACAGCATCACAACCATACAGGTTATTACTGTTCAGTGCTTGAGTGGTGGTTTTCTAAAAGATGACTGATAAGCTTTTACATATGTCGAACAGCATCATTGATCAAGATAAGTATTCGCATCATTCGATTACTTCAGAGGAGATAACTGATAACCTTCGACATGTCCCATTCCGTGTGTCGCGTATGCTTTTGTTGACCCAAGATAAAGACATGAAAAGGAAAGCACAAACATATCCCAAACTTGTAGCACAAAAGTCCCCTGGTAATGCTGCACGCTTTATGTATGGTCATGTATTTCTTTTCTAGCGAAGTAAAGAATCTTACTGATAGAAAGAAAAAAAAAAAGGAGGTGAGAAAGGAACCCGGTACTACTGAAACCGAAGCAAAAAGCTACCAGCACTGCACAGTATACGCACGGCCGTACCTGATGCATTCCAGAGAACAAAGATGAGCAAGAACATGCACCCCTGCCATCTTTTGTGCAACATCCTCTGATAATAAGATGTCCAAGGGTAGCTTCTGCAAGCACCTCTTAGGGCTGAAAGCCTGAAACTAGCAGCAGGAAATTTCAGAATAGCATAGAGGAAACATTTGCAATTTGATAGTTACATACTCATGCCACTATCTAAGAATGGAGAGAATGTCCTAACGAAGTAAGTCGGGAGCAGAACTGGTATGTCGAGCAGTAGCCAAGTTAGTTGAACAATCGATATACATGCAGCGTGCAACCATGTCAACTGGAAAACCGTTTGCGTGGTGCCTGATTGAATTGTGGGCATCTTCGGGACGCAGGGAAATGTAAATCCTACAATGATGTCCTCCCAAATGCCCGACTTATAAACATAGCCTAATTACTTGAGTCTATTTGAAATACAGGAATTCTACGGGAACTGTATAATTCCTTCAGTCTATCGTTAAAAATTTGTGGAGTTCTCGTGCTCCAGACGAGAGCTAATTGCATATAGTTGTCATCAGGTTGAAACAAAGTATAAGACGAATTGGAGGTTGGAAGTTGGAACAAGTTGGTGAATAGCAGGGTCGGTATAAGGCCTGTTTGTGTGTTGCTTTGGATTCTCTTAAAACTGATTTTGGATTGTAGAGAAGCTGATTCTTAAAAACTAGAATCCAAAAGCATATATAAAATGAATTATGAATTTAGTGTATATGGGTGGGCTGGATTATAAAAATCGATTCCTAGAATCGAGCAGTTTGTTTTTTATTTAGTTCTTGGAACCAGAAACCATAATCAAAAACAAAAAACAAGCCCTAAGAGTGCCGGGTGAATAGCAGTGACGGTCCTATGGGTGTCCGGTGTGTCCGGCATTTCAACAGTGGGTCAAATTTGTTAATTAAATTAGTTTCGATTTTAGTGCTTTTAGTAAATTTTAAATATATATATATTAAATTTATGATACTACAAAATAATTTTAAAGGACTAGAGAATTATACATATAATATATACACCCTAATAAAAAGAAATTCTAGTTCCTCCACCGGTGAATAGAACAAAGGTAGCATACGAGCCTGCTGCATTATTTGAGCCCATAGAAGCTTTCAAGATGCTTCGAGATCGAACCGTATTCGCACCAAACAACTCTAAAGCAGAAAAAATAATTGAGATGCGACACACTCGGACGCGAAGATGGACTGGAACTCATCGGTCCCTAATTGTGTCAGCCTGTGACACGAACTTGGCTGGTACATTTGCAAGTGTCAACGTCTAACAGGATCACAATCTACATGGTCAATGTTTAGCTACCGATCGATCCGTTTATCCAGATGGTTGGTAAACCAAAGCACCTAATTTAGTACTACTACTTAACTATCCTTATTAAGCACTTTATGCGTCAGAATCACTACTTAACTATTCTAATAAATAAATACAAACTATTCTTGTTTATTGGATGGAAAAATAAACGGTTTATATTTATATTAAATTTAACGTAGCGTAAAGTAAGAGTTCAGAAACTAGCAAACTTATGTGAAACTGAGATGATTCAGTCATTCAGAAAGAGCGCTAACTTACTTAACTAAGGAAAACATGGCCAGAAAAGGGAATAAGAAAGCAACTCAAGAACCATACCAAAAAAAACCCTAAAAAATGAGAGAGTAAGAAAAAAAAAACAGATAACCTCAAAACCCATAAAACAGATGTACCAAAAGGAGAAAAGAGCTTATTTTCCAAGAAGAGAAAAGGAGAAAATTAAGCTACACAAACTCAGCAACAACGGAGGAAGCCACCAATGGAGGGACTGGGGGTTACCGACGATGGCCATGGCCATACCTTCGAGAAAAGCTCCCACTTGCCCCCCAAGGACGGAGCTTAGCTTTGCGTCTCCCGGACGAAAGCCCCGGATCGAGACGAGAACCCTCTGTTTCTTGGAGCGGGCACTGGCAGAGTCAGCAACAGAGAAGCAGGGTGCGTCTCGGCGATGGCAAGGCCGTGCCCTGCCTTTATACACACCGAACACACATGACCGGGCGCAGTTAGGACGCGAATGATGTGCGCTAAACGACACCATCAGTGGTGACACGGTGCCGAAACATCATTGGTGACACGGCGCTGCTAGAGGCGGTGCAACGGCTGTGAGAGAGAGAGAGAGACAGAGAGAGAGAGAGAGAGAGCAGCTGCAACGGCTGTACAGAGGTGGTGACACAGCATGGATGGACAGGATGGTGATGGTAGGAAGGAAAACACAGAAAGGCTTCTCCTCTTGTGTGTGTGTCCGCCCGCCTGTTTTCCCGCCTTGTCCGTGAAACGCGTGTGATCTGCATTTGAACGCGATATTGTATTATACTTTTATTTCAGGGGATTACGGCTGCTGCCGGATGAATCTGCTAGGTTCGTGGCATCAACGGCGCCGCCCATGTCGGTCGCCGAAAGATCGAGATTGCTTAGCCAACCCATGGACGGACAGTCTTTGTCTTCTCGCTAGCTTGCTTCAGTGTCTAGTGCTGTCATGGGAAATTTTTCAAAAACCAGGTACGAGGAAAAAATGCAATACCCAAAATCTGGCAAATCGAATACGTCATATCCGGAATTTGAAATTCCGATTTATACATAATCGGATTAAATCTTGTATCAAATACGAAAAATTCCGGTGCCGTTAGGACAGCACGTATGTTCCCACCCTAGATACACGTGCGAGTCTGTAGTTTTACCCAGTACTGTTTGTATCAGAAGCACCAGATGGATCAGACGAAAGGAAAAATCTTGGGACACGTCCATGGGCTTAAAGCTTGGTCCGTTTGGAACGCAAGGATTTCATATGAAATAGCTCGTTTCCTCATGGCAATCATGACAGGTGTTGGCTACACACTCGGAACCTCGAATTCCCACAGAGAGACCACCGCAACCGCTGAAGCGCATGTGGTCAAACCGGGACGCACCCACGTTAGGCAACGGCCGCTCCGGAGCAGGTGACCCATCCGCACATCAGCTTCCAACCAAACGCGAGACAACTAGCATCATCCGCACATCGTCTTTCCAATCCCACCTCCTTTCTTTTCTTCGTCTGATGCTCCAAGGCAGAGCATGTTCGTATTGCCATTAGCTGCTGCCAATCCGAGATCACCTTCGCAGTCAGTCTGGTGACGCAGCGTATCCTCGCTGCCTTTTCGTATCATTAGTACCCTGCTTTGCGCTAACATTTGCATCTAGCTGCACCAAAAAGAAGACCAGAGAGAGAGAGAGAGAGAGGTTCCTTTCTGACTAGCTTTGGGATAAGCCTCAGGTCGACGACAGGCAAGTGCTTGACGCGTCGTGCTTTTGGATCGCTGACGGGGGTCTCACGTGCAAAGCTCAACCCGATTTCGACCATTTTGTAATTCCATATCTTTTCGTAGAACGCTCTTTAACGTTATGTAGGTGCCGTTAATAGTCGGGTTTACCGGTCAGTCGCCATCATGATCCCCGAGTGCATTGCAGAAAGATATCACACCTTCAAGTTGTAGCTTGAGACCACACAATACAGTGGGTAAAAATGGGTTCGGATATTTATCGTCTGATCTGGAGCTAAATTTGGAATATATTTCGGTATTTAGTTAGATTCGAGACCGGATCTAAATAGATAAATCCAGATTCGAAGGACGTGATATCTACCAGATCCAGATCAGGACCCGAAAATCGGGCCAAATTCTATCTGGATATTTGTTTTAGGTTGGGCTAAGGAATACCATTTTGGGCTAGGCTGCTACGTAAAGTAGCATGGAACATATGCATGCACACTGTATGTACGAAACTACGAATTCAAGATAGTATAGAGCATGTACACCAAATTCGAATTGACAGTTTATTTCTTTCTAATATTATTGAAATGATTATTATTTGGAAATAATTAGAAAAATTATTGCCATTCATTCGCACCTTAAAGTTTCTAGGTTTTATATACATTGTTCTTGTCCTAGCCCATGAAAATAATTCATGTAGGACCTATATCATATGCTCGTGTTGAAGTAATGATGGTATGTTTTTAACATATAACTTTTTTTCCTATATGCGCACACTATCTATATTTTATCAGTTTTCGATCCAAACCCATCATGTATTCATCCCGTATCTGTGTCCCAAATACGCTGAATTTGTATCCATATCCAACTTGTCTGTATCTGACTCCGAATCCAGAGAAAAAAAATATGGGTTAGGATATGAGATGAGTAATATTCACCCATATGCAACCCGTTTTCACTCTTACTGTGAGGCCCTGGATCGGCTATTCGAAATCTCCTGTGTATTTCTGTACTAGTCCCAGATCAGTAGCTAGTACACACAGTCAAACAGTGATGAATCATTACCGAACAGAACGAAATAATAACATAAATATAAAGTATCAGCCACATGGCTATTTATTACATCTCCCGGTCACATGACCAGAGTTCACGGCAGCGGAATAAAAGCAACAAGAGATAAAACCCAAATAACTCTACAGACGACGACTAGGAACGCGCGCTTAGTCATCTTGACGACCTTCATCAAACTCATCGGCATAGAATTCTTCTTCTTCAACTGCATCCTAGTAGTTTTCGGATGACAACATTTGTATAGCATGTGAGTACAAAAGTACTAAGCAAGTCTGGGAAAGTATGCACATGTAGAGCTTTCCAAGGAAGGCTTATTAGGATTCATTTGTGTAAAGCTAAGTTTCATCAAACCATACGTAATAATAATTTTCATAAAGCACATTTTTAACAATTACTTTAACAGTTGAATTATTT
Source organism: Rhipidocladum racemiflorum (assembly GCA_036346355.1). NCBI lineage: Eukaryota > Viridiplantae > Streptophyta > Magnoliopsida > Poales > Poaceae > Rhipidocladum > Rhipidocladum racemiflorum. The sequence goes on along the minus strand of CM070580.1, from coordinate 33,512,300 downwards.
AATATCCTAGTGAAGGTTCTATCACCTTCCCTAGTATAAAGGCTCTATCCGCCACATTTTAAAAGATTAAGGTAAACCAACTCATGACTCTATCCGTTATGATCAAAACAGGTTCCATCTACCTGATTGGCTCAATCTGCCAACAAAACATCCGAGAATTCTAACCACTCCCGAATCCCAAAACATCAGTTATTCTTTTAAAACAAAACCAAAGTCTACCAATATGAAAGCATTCTTCACTTTGCCCTTGACCGTAGGCACGGCTATTCGAATAGTTTTAACTCTGCAGAGGTGTACAGCTTTACCCACAAGACATGATATTCTCTTGATGCCAAGCTATTAGCACACTTCCTTAGGTGTGCCGGCAGAGATATCATGACAAGGCCTTTACAATGTATACGCCTAACCCGACCCACCCGCTGAGGTTTCACCGCTGTTAGGGTTCCATCTACCCAGTACAGAAGACCCTCTTGCGCCGTGTGGGAAAATACGACTCGCCTCCATCTGGCGCCCACATTTCACCAACTGGTGAGTCTAAGTTAGGTTTCTACAAATTATTCAGCCTGGTTGTACCCATTATAGACATGTGGTTGCACAGTAATGCTTAGAATGGACAGTCATAAGTGTAGGTCCTTAATTGCCTTGGGGCGGTACTTGCACAATGAAAACTAGTGCTCCATCTGCACCCGCCCGACATTCCACTCCGCCCAAGTCCAAACCATTTTTTATTTTATTTTTGTTTTACAAAAGCAGTAGCAAATACTTTACTATAATTCTCAAATCATACTTTAAATCATAGTTTTGATGTAATCCCACCCATGGGTCATTTTAATCAATTTTGTAACTAAGCACAACTACCGTACTAAACATCAAATGTCACAATATAAATTAGGCATAACATAGCAAAGTATCCTAGGGTTACAAGTAAACATGGATATCAACAATCAAGGAGTTGATAGCAATTCAGAGTAACTAAAGTCTACATTTGACATACAGTTATAAAGATAGCAATGCATGTTATAAAACATTGTAAAACATTTGCAAACATGGGATCGAAATGCGTCAAGGAGACTTGACTTCGATCGCGGCGGATGATTCAAACTCCTGCGGTTCAGCGACGGCGTCGGCGGATCCGGCGGACTCTTCGGCTACGCGCAAAACGATACAACTAAATAAATTAAAATAAAATAAACAAAATCTAAAAATTATAAAATTAGTACTGGCAGATAGAGGGTGATTTTAGATGAATTTAGGAATTTGAATCACTTGATTCGGAGTTACAACATAAGAGAATGAGCATTTCGAAGTTTGGTTGAAAAGACAGATCGGGCAACACTCTGCGCTACAGTAGCACTCGGCGCTACAGTGCCGCTCGCGCTACAATACTCGTTAACCTCAGAACCAAACATGAACTAGAGTTTGACATGGCTCTTTGCCATGGTAGGAGGTGGCGGGGTTGGGGAAAGTGAGCACCGAAAAGATCTCGACGATGCGATTCCAACAGTGATACCAGATTTTTGAGAGGATTAACGGAGTGAGAGAAATCATCAACGAACGGAGCTCCAATCGACAACTTCAACCGCGAAATTCGTCGCCGTCCTGCAACGAAAAGCGAAATCGATTGAGGGCTTTTACTTGTGGCGACGACGCACACACGGTGACGCGGACAGAATTCCATTTGGCTTACCGGAACAAAATATGACACAGTGGTGTCAATGGAGGACAACCGGTGTCGGTTTTTTGCACTATTCCGACGAGATGGAGGGATGGCTATGGGAGGAAGTGAGCATGGGGTAGAGGGCTCCGGGATGAAGATTTGAGAAGTGGAAGCACGTCATTTCGTGGAGAAACGGCCGTTATTTAGGTTTGAATGCAATTCGGTTTTTGCTTAATGGAGCTGTTTTCGACGGGATTTAGGGCGAAAGGAAGTGAGGAATGTGATCTCCTTGCCAAGATCTTCGCAACGGATCCGGTCGTTACTGATTTGGAGCAATAATGAGGGAGATATGAGGATTTGAATCAATGGCGCCATTAACTGGATTGAGCTCCTCCTCTCTGTAACCAGATAGATTGTGGGTTGAAGAAGCTCCAACAGTGCAAGACCACGTGTCACTCCCCCATTGGCTGGAAGTAAATAAGATCAAAAAAATGCGCGGGATAAATTAGTAAAAATGATCTAAAAATCCCAAAAAAATTCTTAAAAATACTAGAGAATATTTGAAATCCAATAAAATTGGTTTTGTTGAATTTGGATGAGTTTAGGGGTTTAGAAAATTCCGGGATGAATAAATTGAATTTGGAGAAAGCGCGTGAGAGATAAAATAGCAACGGTGTTCCAAAAATCTTGGGGAAATTACCAAAAATGTTTTGGAATAATAGGAACCTAAAGCAACTAGTTTCGGGATTTCTGGAAGACTTTGGAACTCGGGTGGAATTTCGGTAACGACCGGAATTCAAGATTTCGATTTTGCGGACAAAAAAGGATTGAACCCCGATTTCAGAAGGATAAGGATGCCAGGTTAATTTAAACACTGAGGAAGAACCAAAATTTGAGTTTAATTAATTTGAATTAGCTTTTGGCAGAAAACTGAAATTGGGATGTTACACTTACCATAAATAACTAGATTAAAGAAATCTCTCATTCTCCGCCAAAGTCTTCTCCCTAGACAAAAACCTTTCGTCCCCATATCCGACCCCCTCTCCTATCTTCTCTCCAGTGAGCTTGTAGGGTCGAGGATATGACTAGAGGGGGTGAATAAGCATTATCCTATATACCCCCGAATGGACAGGTAGCCAACCTGGCGGGAGTCGACGCGCACCTATGTTTGGTGTCTCCTCTCTCACTTTCTCATCATTAAATATCTCTAATTACGATTACGCTCTAAACAACTGAAAGTGCATCTAGGCCCCCAAATTGGTTTTGGTTGATTAATGACAAGCGATTAAAGAGACTAATGTCTTCAATGAGCTTATGAGCAGGTAAAAGGTTCAATGTGAGGTCGTCTACATGCGATGGATACCCTCAAACAAGATTACGCGAGTAAAACGGCATTACGCTTGTATTTTCTATGTTTTGTGTCGAAGGAATGCCGTACTATTAAGAGGGATGCATCATAAATGATCTAGGATAGTTTCTATGCTCAGATGAATGCTACTTTATTTTTGTTGAGACCCTAAGTCACTGCGCATGCACCGGAATGTGTTTCTTTCAAAGTTCAAGTCGGACATTCCGATATTACATCGGAAGTTCCGATGTGACCGGACATTCCGATGTGCATGCTTGCTTCAGTCCGGTGTGTGGTAGATGCATCGGAAGTTCCGATATTTTCGATCGGAAGTTCCGATACGTTGCTGATGCCTTCAAGGATGCTCTCTGGAAATATCGGAAGTTCCGATATTTGACATCGGAAGTTCCGATGTGTTCAAACCTGAAAAAGGGAGCTCTCTGGAATTATCGGACACTCCGATATATTAGATCGGACATTCCGATGTTAAGTCGGAAGTTCCGATGTTTATATCGGACAGTCCGATATGGACTTAGAAGCATTTGTCGAAGTGCTTTTCTGGGAACATCGGAAGTTCCGATGTTGACATCGGAAGTTCCGATGCACCTTTTTCGACAGTTGAAGTGCGCTCGAGTTCTGATTGTTTGCACATATCGGACATTCCGATGTTGATATCGGAAGTTCCGATATGCAGCTGAGTGGGTGTATAACGGCTAGTTTTTGCAAGAATCTATAAATACCCCACTCCTCTCTCATTTGAGGGTTACACACTCTATTTGGCAGAACTCTAGTGAACCTTGAGCCCTCTCTAGTCTACTTTTGAGCCCTCCCCTTTGATCTTAGGGATCATCCAAGGAGTGAGGACTAGAAGTGAGATTTGGAGCTAAGAGTGAAAAGCAAATGTCATTCATCTCGAGCTTAAGAGTGTTCCTCCAAGATCGTTCAACGGTGTATTTGTTTCTCTTGGAGGTTGAAGGACTCCTAGACGGCTAGGCGTCGCTCACGAGCTCCCAAGGATTGTGGGACGCCGTGAGAAGTTTGTGAAGGCCGGCTCCGCCTCCGAAAGGAAAGGAACCAATAGTGGGACCAAGCCTCAAGTGTGACCGAGGTTTGGGAGGAAAGGGTTGGAAAAGACCCGGCTCTTTGGAGCCTCCTCAACGGAGACGTAGGATTCCCTCAAGAATCCGAACTCCAGGAACAAATCCGCGTCTTTACCTTACTTTACTTAAGCTTGTTTCCTTATTTAGTTGATATAACGTTCTTAGATTGCATTCAAAGTTCTTTACTTTCAGTTATTAATTGTCCGTGTCCAAAGTCAATCGGACATTCCGAACTGGTATCGGAAGTTCCGATTATATCGGAAGTTCCGATCCAATACCGGAAGTTCCGATACTCTTTCCGCTGCAACAAATTTAGTTTAAAATTTTAAACTGCCTATTCACCCCCCCTCTAGGCAACTTTCTCATCTTTTCAACAACTCATATGTTAAAACCTAAATAATAAGCGGAAGCGAAACTGCGGTTTTGACAATTAAAGCATAAATCAACTAGACTCACTAATGCACTAACTAATTAAGTCTCTACACAAATATTGCAATTCTAACAAGTAAGCAATACAAATGAGAATTGCAAGAATGTAAAGCAAGAGACATAAAGGACATACCAATTTTTTACCGTGGTGTTCGGAGACTTGATGGTCTCCCTAGTCCACATTGAGGCAAGCCCAACCAAACAGTTGGACCGGCTCCGCACTTGAGCGCCCGCCTTGAATCCACTTGTGTTAGCTTTTCATCCCCTTCGGGTAGGCTAAGCTCCAACCTTCACAAACTCACCGGGCTTCTCACATACTCTTGGAGAAGCTCCGCACATGACACCTACACCATCTAGGAGGTGGCAACCTTCAAGACTAAGTCGAGCACTCCGCTCGAGCTTCACCTAGCGCAACACATGCGCTTCCGGTGATCTCCTATGTGCAACACATGCACTAGGATCCCCTCAAGTGCAACACATGCACGAGAGGTCTCAATCTAATCATAATTGCAACATATGCAATTAGTCTCACTCTTGAGCTCAAAAACCAAATGGGAGTGTGCAACACATACACTTCAACCCCCAAGACCTCACAAATGAAAGCATCAACCAGCCAATACCCCCAAGGGGTCCTTTTATAGCCCACACTAGAAAACTAGCCGTTGAGGAAAAACCTGGAAAAATTGATAAAACCGTTACTACCGTCGTTCAAAACCCGGTAGTACCGCCCTTAGGCTAACGACTACAAAACTAGCCATTAGACAGTAAAGCCAATACTACCGATAGCCACTTTGCAGTAGTACTGTTCCCAGTAATACCAGCTTCCAGTCGCAGTACTTCCAGCCTCAACAATGCCTCCAAAGCACTCTCTCTGGAGAAAAGCTACCGGCACTAAAAACCCGATACTACCGAGCTCCGGTAGTACCGCCATTAAACCACGGTAGTGCTAGCCTCAGAAAACTCCAGAAAACACCCCATTCTAGAAATTAACTACCGCTCCAACTAGCGGTAGTACTGGCCAGCGACAGTACCGACACCCATACAGTGGTACTGTCGGACTAGCGGTACTACTGGTATTATAACTGCGGTAGTGCCGACTTCAGGAAAAAATAGGATTTTCACTAAAATCTTTTCTCCAAAAACTCAACAACAATTCTTTGAATCAAAAGGTGATCAACACATGATCATACTTACTTGCAAAACACATTTTCAATAATCAAACCATGCTAAAAGAATTTCAATCAAACTCTGACCAAATTTGCGAAAACACATTTCGCAAACTGCTTAAGATATATTTGCACAAACACATTAAGCAAATAAATCCTGTAGTCTATGAGATTGATCCTCTTAGCCATGTGATGGTCAAATCATGACTAAGTCAACTTACAAAAACCATGGTGCAAGTCGTCACATGCTCTTAGGATCCCGGACTTATAGGCCTCCCGTTTATTCGCACAACGAATATGCAAATAACAGGTAAGCCTCAAAGCATGAGTTATCTCCCTTTTGCAACACATGCAAATCCATAGCCTCATGCAACACCAAATCAAACTCAATTTGTTTGATCATCCTCGTTTTGAAACTCATTCGAAACCTAGCTCCAAGCAAGGAATAAATCCAATTCAAATGCATGAGCTCCCTACTTGCAACACATGCAATTCTCTAGCTCCATACAACCACTAAACCAAAACCAAATTGTTTGAGCTCTTTCCTTTTGCAGCCCATGCAAACTTAGCTCCAAGCAAGCAAATCAAATCAACTCAAATGCATGAGCTCTCTAATTGCAACACATGCAATTCTCTAGCTCCATGCAAACAACTTAGACACCAAATTACTTGATCTCTCTCCTTTTGCAGCCCATGCAAACTTAGCTCCAAGCAATACCAAACAAACTCAATAAGATTTTGATTTAAGAACAAACTATGAAGTTCAACAATTGCAACACATGCAAAATATGAACTCCATGCAAAACAAACGTATGAGCATATCCTATGCAATACATGCAAATCAAAGCATCATACAAAAAACCAAAGCATATGCTTATCCTATTTGCAACACATGCAAATCAGAGCAATATACCAACAAAGCCAAGGCACGAGTTTCACCCATTCACAACACATGCCAAATGGTTACCTCCATGCAAAATCCAAATCAAGAAGATTTGAGCTCCAGTGAACACAAGATTGAGTTTATTGACACATGATGAAGCTCAAGCTAAGGACTCAACCTATCTTAATAGTACAGCGTTAAAACTAGACTAAAAGCCAGCAATCGTCCTTAGCCTATCCAGTTATACCTTTGCATCGCGGCAAGCGATCCCCTTTGGGGCTTTAAGATCTTCAATCTTTTTCTCCCCGAGATTGTGGTCTAGCTCTTTTGAAGTCTTCATGATTTGTGATCATTCTGTTCTTCAAGAGCATCATCCGGCTCCATCATCTTGTTCATCACTCCTTGATGAATCTTCTTTTCTTTTCTTCTTATTCGCTTGGATTTAACCCTATTTCAACCACAACTCATAAAAAATCGTTAGTTCAAGACACACAGTTGTCTCAATCATTTATGCACTCCATTAACACATAATGGATGCCACCACAATTGATTGAGCACAACCTCATCAAATTAAATGAATTTAAGTATGTCTTAAGTACTTGATGCAATACATGCTTCAATATACTCAAAAACTATCCATTTATCCTTAATTAATCAAGAACACCATCAACACATAATGAAGTATTCTCTAATGATTAATAAGACAAATGAACTCAATTTAAACTTTCATTTAAATTGATATGTGTATATACTAACTACACAAGCTAAATATATACTCAAGGTTATTTCTCAAAGTCTATATCCTTTATATGTGGCAATTAAACATGGATCAATACTTATGCGATATCAAGTTAAGCTTGAACTCCCTCTAGATATATGCATCCATGTAATATATGGATTGGAAAACATAATGCACATTTTGTGGTTAAAGCAATGGAGGAATTTATACTTTAACTTGAATCCAAAGTATGCAATACAATAATGAATACTAAAACACATACATACCTTGGTTTTTCATTTTTCATCCAAATATGAGACTACTAAATATAAACTCAATAAACAAGTTAGTCTCATTAAAGATTAGGTTTATCATTAAGCAATGATTAAGCATTAATCTAAAACCAATCACCAAAACAAATGGAGCTTGAACTTAAAGAGCTCACCAGCATCGAGCGGGTTAGGCCCCCACTCCTACTTGCCCTTGTAATTTACACTAGTTGTAGTGCCTTCCCCCCCCCTCGCCTCCGTTGTTCCTTCTCCATGTCCATCGCCTTTTTCCACTGGCTTTTCTCTGAGCAAATCTTGCCACTTCTTAATAGTGTAGTGAACAATTATCTATTGTTGCTCGTCTCTTGCTCATTTGTGCCCTTTCATTTAGATCAACTTTGATCTGCATCTGGGATCTGCCTGTGCAACTCCGACGGCATTTTCTTTGGATTGGTGTCATCCTCCCCTGCCTAGCTTCTGTCGATGACTCCCACGACACCGTCTATCATCATCCTCAGAGCGATGGTCTTGTACATCTTCGGTGCAGCATCCACCGGTGAGTCTCCTCCCTCAATAATCGTCCCGTTGTGGCCTTGGAGTTTATCTCATATCTTGCTAGCATGCTGACCTCTCCTGGATGTTGTGTATTCCCTCCCCTTTTGCTGCCAGACTCTAAATCTATCCCTCGAGGATCTATCTAGCGGCTCCACCGTCGAGATTGCAACCCTATCAACCAATATTCAAGGTGGTGGCCATTGGGAGTTTGTCTGAGTAGATCATCAACTATGGGGACATTCGATGATTTACAAGTCAGTGCCTCAGGTTCGCACAACTGTCAATAAAAGTTATGCACAGATATAACATCAAACTTATTTCGAGTAGTTTTGACATAACAAAATCCAACATACAACACAAAATATGGGCTTAGGGTCAATTTTTATAAGTCTATACATGAAAATCTCTCAACTACACCCACAAGCAAGCTTGAGCGTAGGAACGATCTAGAACTCATCGTCCTCATCATTCCAATCCTCATAACACACTTTCATCGGAAGGATGCCATCACTAAGATCTGGATAATCTGCTGAATCTAAATATGCAAGAGCGAGTACTTATGTACTCAACAAGTGACGTGAAAAAGCTACTTACTATATGTATATGACAATTCAAAAGGATGGGTTTAGGTGTAATCTATGAACTACTACTTACCTTCTTCATAGTTTTTAAAAGCGACTCAATTTAAGATTTAAAGAGGAAGTAAAGTATTTGATAAAATGTTGTAATTGAGTAATCATAGCAACAAGAATTGTTGTATCCACACTTTAATTATTCAGAACTACTTATACTAAGATCATTTGTATCACCTAGTAACATAGTTGCACTAACCGGAAGGACGGCGTATCAACACTTAAGTTAACATCTGCAGAGTCTGTCTAGCTTTACCATGCCCAGTAGATGATTCATACATTTAACGAACATGGACTCATCGAGCCTATTGTTGTTAAGTTCATCCAACAATATAGATGCCAATTATGACCGCTACCGATAATATCCTATATCTATTGGGCTACTATGACCACAAAGGTACACTAGTAACAAGCCTTCACCCATGGAAACATCATGCAGACAAAACATCACACATTCAAGTTTGAAAAACGATTACATAGATAAGTGATAACTATGTCATTCAATCGTGACAAAAGTTTAGTAGTCCTTATGGGCTTTGGGCAAGAGCAACAACAATTTGGTTAATAATGAACTCACTAATAGCATCCATGCTAACTATGTCGCAATAGTGACGATGGCAAAGACAGTGGATGTTGGTGACATACAGATGACATTAGGGAAGTTGATGGTGATTCTAAGGCTTTTTAAAGGTGGAAAACAACATGCATATGATTTTAGATGATGGAGATCACTAGCGTGAGCATCGGCAAGGAAATAAGACAACGAAAGGCTCAACCATGCACGAAGGCGAGCTCAGGAGGTGATTTTGCTAAAGCAGTGCGAGAACGGTGTAGAACACAGAGTGTGGAAGCTAGGAGTGGTGGTGGTTTCAACTAGAGAGGTTGAAGGTGGACGGAATGGGGATGCGATGGTTGTGGCAGATGCGAAACAGGGGAGGATGGTGGCGGCTTCTCAAGCAATGGGATCAACCAAATGAGATGACGATGAGCACCAGGGATGTTGAGGCGGTCCTGATGATGCTGATGGTGAGATGAGAGCAAGGCCGATGTAGGCTAGCATTAGTTGCGGTGCCATGGACCCTTCTTCTCCGACGATGGTGACCTTTTGACGGTGGCACGAGTGAATGGAGGTAGGCATGAGTATCAATGGACCAAGGTGAAGTTGCACAATTGCTTTTCTTGGGCAGAGATGGACAACATCGCGCTGACACCATGCACAGGAGCTCGGAGGTGGCCCTCATGGCAGCAATGGCTCTTGACAGAGTTGAGGCAGAGGAAGAAGTGGAATGGGATTGCAATGTGATGCCAGAGGATGGTACGGTATCAATTTATACAGAGGAACAATAATGGCAGCCAATGTCTAGAAGTGGCGAATTTTGGACTCAGTGTGGTGGCACAGCTTATCGGTGTCAGAGACGAAGCCGAAATGCAGGGGATAATGTGATTCTCTCTCTGTGGAGGTAGAGTAGAGTGGAGAAGTGGTAGAAGTGAAGTGGTTTCACTGCCTCCTATTGGTTTTGATTAGAGGTGGGCGTCATGCTGTGTTGGGCTGGCACGACATGAGCTAGACATGCCGTGTTGGCCCGGCTCAACTTCAGTGAGCCCAAGCATAGCCCATTTGAGATTCATGCTGTGCTGGCCTAGGCCTAGCCCATTTGCACTTTTGCGACGAGAGGAAAGGAGCTAGAGGCGCATGGAGCTGAGCAATGAATACAAATATTGGGGGAAAGGAATTAAATTTTATTTGTTCATTGGGTACAGATACAAAGTTACTGCCTTGTTAAAAAGCTTACACCCCAAAGTGGGGTTCTATGATAAGAAAAAAGCACAGTAACAGTATGCATACATACTAGCTACTCCCCAATGTCGAGATCTTTCGCGCGTTCTAGGCCAACGTATGTCTAATGTGGTGGTGTCGATGGCCATGTGAGGGAAGCGGGAAGACGACCGTGCACGGCATCGTGAGCATGCTCAGCGAGCGGCACAGTGGAGTGTTGGCTTAGTGTGCACTCTTGGTGTCGATGATCATGTATTCTCCCGTCTCCATTCTACATCTTTGGGCATCTCCATTTTCTTAACTTTCTCTACATGCAAGAACTGCAACAATGCCAGCTACATGGCAAGCCACATCATGCCATAGTGTCGTAGCAAGGCACCCTTGTAGGATCGAAGTATACGAAAATAGCAATCAGAGGGGGGGTGAATGATTGTGCGGAAGCTAAAACCAAATTCTTGACCTATTAAAAGTTCACCCCAAAACAGAACCAAATAATTGCCTCGTTTTCGACAAAAATAGAATGACAGAGGTTTGGTAAAACGAGAATTCCCGGAGATCCAACCGTCGAAACGATCTGAAATTTGGACACAAGAAACTAGATTCCAATACGAATCGAACCCAAAAAGAAACAGCTCGATCGGACTTACGGATCAAAAGTTATGAGCTTCGCAAGCTTGCTGATCCAGAACTTGACGAGAATCAATCTAATCAAAACTTCAAGATTAAACAAGAACGACAAAAGATTGATCAACTAGACTTTGAGAAACACTAGATCAATACCTAGAGAGGTTTTGATGGATCAAATCAAGATAAAACTTGAAGAACAAAAACCAATCTAGAACTAGAACAAGCATGCAAACAAGAACCAAAGCGAGAAAATCTTTGTAGCGTGGATTCTTTGTAGACGCAAAAATCTTGGAAGAATTGATCTTTATTTCTTGTCTAAAATACTCTCATCAAAGAGTACAAACCCTAAAACCAAGCTCAAAGCTTGATGCGCTCAGCTCTACTTGGTGCCTTTCAACGAGAGACCCCACCTATTTAAAGCACCAACCCACAAGGAGTTACGAATCTGATTCCTATTCCCTAGAAGGAATCCGTGTCAACACAACTCTACTTGGCCCAACCTGGCGAGTACAACTCTTGCCAGCGTATGGCAGCCCTACCATACTCCGCGTGACTAACACTTTGCGGCATTATGGCCTGCCATACTCACGTGACTAACACTTTTGCAGCGAATGACCTCACTGCCATTCTCGCGTGACTAACCATTCTTCATGTGCACCATTCTCTTAGCCCGAGCGTCATGACATCCTTGACCACCAAGACCTAGGTTCCTCTGAACCTAGTCGAACCTCAGTTCCTCCATGAACCTAGTTCGGTCCCGTCATCGACCACATTACGTCTTCGAGCAATACTGCATGAACAAATAAAACAAATCCGAGCACAAGTCCACGACTTGACTCAATGTCAATCCATGCAACTACTCACATGAGTATTGCATAAAGTCCACTTCAAAGAAGCATCATGAAATCATTACAAATTTCAAATTCACATTCAAAATTCAAATCCAAATCGCTCAAAACCTAATTGGCGGCAGCATTCACGGACGGACAAACAAAGTTGGTCAGTTGTATAAGAAAAGTTTACTGTTCTAAGAAGCCAACCAAGCGGAAAAACACGTTCACAACGGACAAACAAAGTTGGTCAGTTGTACATCTAAATGGCTTCGGTCATGGAGCTCAAAACAAGTTCACAATGGACCCCGAAGGCTTGTCCGTCAAGCGTGCCATTCGGTTTCACAAAAGTAAAACCTAGAAAAAGTCCATTCACGACCGGACAAAAGAATTAGTCCGTTGTACATGTAAAAATCTTGGTTCCAAGAAATTATCCAAACCGAAAAAGCTTGTTCACAACGGACCAAGAAAAAGCTGTCCGTTGTACATGTGAAAAATGACTTCGGTCATGGGCTCAAAAAACATGTTCACAACCAGACCCAAAAACAAAGTCGCGGATGGGAAACTTCTCTTGTTTCTTGATAACTTTGTCAGCTAATCGTAACTTCTTATTTCTTGTCAAATTGTCAAAACACATGAACAAACACATTTTGCAAATTCATATCTATGTTAATTTTTGAGTTCAAAGCCAATTTTTCAGCACATGATTTCACAATCTCGCCTTGATGAAAACATTGGCAACACCACTAAATTGATCATTTGGCATTCACTTTACCAAAGATTTTGAAATCCAAAGGATCAAAGACCAAAGTAAGAAAACACAGAAATCCCTCTTTGACCAAAATGCAAAACAAAATCTCCCCCTGAGAATGAAAATGTGTGTGAATGTGCAATGCGCCCAAAATTTCAAAAATTCTCAAACTTCTCCCAAAATTCTCAAATTTCCAAATACAACTCTCCTTTTTTCTTTAAACTTTTCAAAGAAAGATTTCCAAATTTCTCCCCCTTTGACAATGGATTCATCAAGAGTAAAAGAGAGAACAGGTTCAAAAATTTTTCTTGAAACAATGATTTCACCAAGAGAAACAAGGGAGTGCCAAGATAAGAAAAGATGAGCTCATTCGATCATATAACCTTATATATCACATAATATTCAAAATACATGATCTTGAAGTGATTTTAACAAGTTAGGGAATGACATGCATCTCAACCTCAATTTAGTCAACTATAGCCAAGTACTAAGCAAGATCTTAGCAGAAAAAACAAGGCTTTAAAAATTGAAGCAACTAACAACTTAGGGGCGAGCAAGTAGTTTCAACTCCAATCTAGTAGACCAATTTAATCTTTAAACAATAAATGCGCATGTGGCATGCTTGAAGCATACTTCTTTTATTTTCTAGGGTGGCATGCTTGAAGCATACATCTTATCTTTGAGGAATGGCATGCTTGAAGCATACATCTTATCTTTTAGGGAAAGCAACTGAAGCACATAACTTGAAGCTTTTGCTTTTACTTTTTTATATTGATTCCCTTTTCTTTTTCCTTTTTTCTTTGATTATAAACATGCAAAAGTGATTAAAGGTCTTATGAAAGAGTAAAGTTGAAAACACACTTGCTTCATAGCCCAAATTTGTCAGAAAATTCAATATCAAGCCTAGAAGAGTGAGATATCACAGTATTTAGCTATAGGCAATCGAGTCCAGGAATTACTGCAATGTCATTTTAGTTCAAGTGAGGCAATTAGATTATCATATATTAGCTCAATTACATAACATATAAAGAAATATGATAAAGTGAGCTCATCAAGTGAAAAAGAACTTGGCAAGGAAACTCCCCCTCAAAACAAACCCATTGGATGAACAATCCCAAGTTCTCCCAGAATGAAAGCAAAAGCGAGGAGAAGACAAAGGTTTTGTAAAAAAGTGCAACATTGATGTTAATTATCCACATGATGAAGCACAATATTTTCTTTTTCAACATGATCTCTAAGAAAGTGAAATCCGGTATCAATATGCTCAAGAAAGGGATTACTCAAGAGGTGGCAGACCAAATCAATTCAACATCCTCCAAAGTCAACATCAGAATAAGCTCTTAAACTAATGCATAAGGAAGCAGAAAAGCCAAATGCCAAAATCTTGAGTACCATGGAGATGCACTGAAAGTTCACTTGAGCGGCTTGTCGATGTGAAGCACGTGGGAAGCTTGAAAACAAGCATACACAAGCACGTGGGAAGAGTCTCTCATGTAAACCTCCAATTATCTCATCCTCATGACATCATCATCATCTTTTATGAACAAAGACACTCTCCCCACTGAACATATGCACTGTGCACGCATCATTTGGACTAGTGCCTTTGCGAAAGCAGAGGTGGAAGAAGCATCTTCAAAAGATAACACTTTTAGCACGAGATGCATGAGTAAAGGAGAACCAAATCTTATCACTAAACATATGAAGTGAGCATCCGAAATTCACTAGCCACATGTTCTCCCTCCTCGCGTGAGAAGCCTACATATAAGCAGAAAGTGTCGAGGTCTAGATCTTGAGGGTTAGAAATAAGATGTTTAGGAATCGATCTTGAGACACCCGGCTTGCACAACATAGGCACAACACGAGTATTCTTATGCACAAAATCAGATTTGCCTTTTCCGTGTTTTTAGCATCAAAGGTGTTTGTTTCACCCTAGGCACATAATGAGAAGTGGAGTGTGCCTTTACGAAATTAGACCTAGCATTAAACCTTTCTCTCTTTTGTTGTTTAGCTAGTCTAAAGCAAAAAGTCTACTAAATGTCCATCTCTACCACAATGAGTGCAAGTGTACTTAACATTATGTTTAGCTTTGGAAGTAGAAGCAACATTTGCATTCATCATAGTAGAAGATAAAAGGCGTAGTTGAAGACAATTTTCTTAGGCTCATTTTGAAATCTCAAGTTTGTCATTGCAGGAGCATAAACAGAAGCGAGGTTTAGTTTCATATGAAGCATGAAGATCAAAACCTAAACCTTTCTTGTTTAGGCTAACCTTAGATTGATCCAAAATCAAGTTCAACTTTTTCTTGCCATTAGTGAATCGTTCAAAGAGTTTTGCAAGTAATCAACTTTATTAGCAAGAATTAAACAATTATTGCGGGGATCATCCACTTTTCCTTTTTGCTTGCGACAAGTTGAGCATGAAAGAACCTCATGTGTAAGAAAATCTTACTGTCATTTGAGAAACCCTAGCATTTGCATCATGCAACTTCAATTCTAGTATGGAGCATTTAGAACATGGAGTTGTATCATGCAAATCAATGGTAGAAACGACTAGCATGTTTAACATGTTTCTCATTTTCTCATTTAGATGTAACGAGAAGGCGTGTTCTTTCCTAAGCAAGGTGAGCTCATTGTAAATTAAGTCACATGATTTTGCAGTATCATCATCGGAATCAAAGTCTTAAGTCTAGTAATTTCAGCATTCAATGACTCCACAAGAATATCATGTTTCTTAATTTTTCTATCACGTTTGTCAAGCAATTTTCCAAGGCAGACATGCGGCATTGGCTAATTCATCATAGGAAGGATCTACCTCATTGAAGTCGTCGTTCTTGTCCTCGATGAAGGCATCATTTGCTTTTGGCCATGAGACACAATCCCGTCAATTCATGCTTGCTTGGAGTTGCATCGTCCTCACTTGCTCTCAGAATCCATATCGCTCAAATTGACTTGTTCAAAAGCGGAAAGAACTCAGTGGACAACTTGCTATTGATGAAGCTCTTCTTCTTTCTATTACTTGAAGAGAACTTCTTCTCTTTTCTTACATCGTTGTCCTTCTCCTCCTTGATGCTTTATCGCAAGTTTAGAATGGACAGTTTGGGCGAATATGGTCGAGATCACCACACTCATAGCATCTTGGAGGATCACCACCACCTCTCTTTCTCTTTCTCACATTTTGCAAAGCTTGTTAAGCGAGGGTAAGAGTAGTGATAAGTTTTCTTACGAAATTGCTCAATACTGTTTCATCGGTTAGTGAAGACAAGAAAGATAGAGCAAAACTTGAAGCAGACACCATTATGAGATATGCTAGATTGAGATGTCAAAGCAATTGATTTATGATCATTCTTTCTAGCAAAAACATCTAATTCATGAGTTTTCAACTTAGAATAAAGAACATCTAAAGTAAGTGTACTCATGGCCAGGTGGATTCTTGTATAGATGTTACTTTCATCTCCCCACGCGAGCATGTCCAAAGCATTAAGCAATTGTCTAGCATTGTCTAGCATTTGCGCATTAGTATAGTTGACTCCAGCAGATCGTGGGATTGCTAAGAATCTTATTAAAGCGTGCAAAGAAGTCATCTACCGACTCACCGGTTTCATCTCGAATCGCATGTACTCCTTCTTGTAGATGTCTTGGCGAACTTCTTTCACGGTGTTAGAACCCTCATGGTAATCACAAAAGAGATTTCCATACCTCATATCTTGGATCGAAGATGAACCACCACGATCAAAATCATTCGTCCCAAGCCTTGGATGATCAAGTTGCGCGCCTTCTTTGTTTGCTTCAACATGTGTGCGATTGGTCTTCGTTCACGTTGTCGTTTGGAGGACTTCATATGGCTTATGCAGACCTTCTCCCAAATTGCGAATCCACGAGCTTGGATGAAACGCCTCCATCTTGGCCTTTCAAAACTGAAAATCAACACCATTGAACACACAAGGTTTTATCGAATAATGATCCATTGATCTAATCACGATTAAGATAGATTAGAAAAACCTTGCTCGATACCACTTTAGGATCGAAGTATCTGAAAATAGCAATCGAGAGGGGTGAATGATTATCTTGAAGCTAAAACCAAATTCTTGACCTATTAAAGTTCACCCCAAAGCGAGAACCAAATAATTACTCGTTTTAGACAAAAATAGAATAATGAGGTTTGGTAAAACGAGAATTCGGAGATCAACCGTCGAAAGCGATCTGAAATTTGGACACAAGAAACTAGATTCCAATACAGGAATCGAACCCAAAAGAAACAGCTCGATCGGACTTACGGATCAAAGTTATGAGCTTCGCAAGCTTGCTGATCCAGAACTTGACGAGAATCAATCTAATCAAAACTTCAAGATTAAACAAGAACGACAAAAGATTGATCAACTAGACTTTGAGAAACACTAGATCAATACCCTAGAGAGGTTTTTGATGGATCAAATCAAGATAAAACTTGAAGAACAAAAACCAATCTAGAACTAGAACAAGCATGCAAACAAGAACCAAAGCAGAAAATCTTGTAGCGGCGTGGATTCTTTGTATACGCCGAAATCTTGGAAGAATTGATCTTTATTTCTTGTCACAAAATACTCTCATCAAAGAGTACAAACCTAAAACCAAGCTCCAAAGCTTGATGCGCTCAGCTCTACTTGGTGCCTTTCAACGAGAGACCCCCCACCTATTTAAAGCACCAGCCCACAAGGAGTTACGAATCTGATTCCTATTCCTAGAAGGAATCCGTATCCAACACAACTCTACTTGGCCCAGCACGGCGAGTACAACTCTTACTGCAGCGTATGGCAACCCTACCATACTCACGTGACTAACACTTTACCGCGTGTATGGCCACCTGCCATACTCACGTGACTAACACTTTTGCAGCGAATGACCTCCTGCCATTCTCACGCGTGACTAACCATTCTTCATGTGCACCATTCTCTTAGCCCGAGCGTCGCGCGACATCCTTGACCACCAAGACCTCGGTTCCTCCACGAACCTAGTCCCGAACCTCAGTTCCTCCATGAACCTAGTTCCGGTCGTCATCGACCACATTGCGTCTTCGAGCAATACGCACATGAACAAACCACAAAACAAATCCGAGCACAAGTCACGACTTGACTCAATGTCAATCCATGCAACTACTCACATGAGTATTGCATAAAGTCCACTTCAAGAAGCATCATGAAATCATTACAAATTTCAAATTCACATTCAAAATTCAAATCCAAATCGCTCAAAACCCTAATTGAAGCGCGTCTCACGACGGACAAACAAAGTTGGTCCGTTGTATAGAAAAGTTTCTGTTCTAGAAAGCCAACCAAGCGCGGAAAAACACGTTCACAGCGGACAAACAAAGTTGGTCGTTGTACATGCAAAAATGGCTTGGTCATGAGCTCAAAACAAGTTCACAATGGACCCCAGGAAGCTTGTCCAAGCGTGCCAGCTTCGGTTTCACAAAAGTAAAACCTAGAAAAAGTCCATTCACGACGGACCAAAAAATTAGTCCGTTGTACATGTAAAAATCTTGGTTCCAGAAATTATCCAAACCGAAAAAGCTTGTTCTAGCGGACCAAGAAAAAGCGTCCAGTTGTACATGTGAAAAATGACTTGGTCATGGGCTCAAAAACATGTTCTACAGACCCAAAAACAACTGTCATAAAATGGAAACTTCTTGTTTCTTGATAACTTTGTCGGCGCTAATCGTAACTACTTGTTTCTTGTCAAATTGTCAAAACACATGAACAAACACATTTTGCAAATTCAAATCTAAGTTAATTTTTCAGTTCAAAGCCAATTTTTCAGCACATGATTTCACAACCCTGCCGCATGTCGTGCCTACTTTGGGCCCATCAGGTTTGTTTCATGCCGTGTTGGCCGAAGCATGGCCCATGCAACCGTGTCGTGTCATGTCGCCTATCATGCCCAACTGCGAGGCCGCCACGGCCTTGTCATTCATGCCGTGCCACGAGCCGGCCCAAAAAAGCTTAGCTTAGTGCCCAGGTCTATTTTTGACTACGAGCAATGGAGTTCACAGTGCGGGTGATGCAGGGCAAGAGCATTGGATTGAGTAGTGCGGGTGCAGGCGGCTAGGATGAAGCAATGGCAAGGGCCCCCCTACATGGTGCTGCCACCATGGCAACAACGATGTAGGAGCACATGAGCACGTGGTGAGTGAGTGCCTCATCAATGCTACGTGCTGGTTAGGCAGAGCAGGGGAAGGCGGCTTGGCTGTTGGGATACGAGGGCAAGAGGGAAGGTGACTCAGGGCAGCCATGCAGGAGCTTAGGAGAAAGCAGCTTGGACGGAGGCGTGTGTGCAAAGGAGAATGCGCACTACCGAGTAGGAAAAACGAAAAAATAGAGGAAAATTCTGAAAAAGGAATATTTTTAGATAAAAAGGAAAAATAGATTTTTAGTTGGTCATAAATTGACTTTAAGCTCAAGAAAAATGCATGGAGCTTAGAAAAATATGGGGCCACTTTTGATAAAATCGTAAAAATTTTGGGGATTATTTTGATGCCGAAAACTTTTGAAAACTTAGAAAAAAATTTATGCTAAAATTTTGGGATGTGACACCCGTGCATGTTCCTACCGCAAATCTTTTAGCCCTTCCTTCATCCTCCATCCAAAGGAGGTCCCTCTATTGTACATAAAAAATCAACGAAAACATATAACTAGTTGATTTGATCAAAACGTTATTGAAAATTGAACAAATATAAGCATTTTCATTCACTTATATAATAGTTTGATACCATGTCACAAATAAAATTACGTAAGACTTAGTTCATCACACACATATGATTAATTCATCATACATATAGATCAAAACACAAAATAAAGATGATCCTTGCTCGGAGATACAAATATAAGCAAACACAAAACACACTAAAAGTTTGATAATACTTAGATACCATGTCTCTAAAAAAAGTGCATAACACTTACATGTAATGACCCAATATTTGTATTCGTTCTTGAATTATATTTAAAACAATAAATTATGTATTTATGAGTTTTTATACATTTTTAGCTACTTATTTAAAATATTTCCCTATTAAGGATAATAGTGTTTTATTTTTTAGAAAATTTAAAATCTGATAAAATCTTAAAAATAAATTTTTGCATGATAGATTGTGTCAGGAACTGTCCTAAAAAATTTATAATTTTTGAAGCTAGTTTGCCAATTTTAATAATTGGAATTTGATTTGTGGATAATTAAATTAGAAAATGATTTTCAAATTCAGAAACTTTTTAGGCCAAAAGAGTTGCCTTGGCCTAGCCCACATGCATATCTGGATATCCGATCCATCAATATCCGGATTATCCGAATTCGTATCCGTATTCGATGGATTGTGAGCTATCAAATTCGTATCCGTATTCAACAAAAAAAATCCGTATCCATATCCAATCCAATACTGTTCAATAAATATCTGATGTAACATAATCCGTATCCGAAAATTATTTGGATCAGTTAAAAAATATTCTTTTCATCTCTAATTTCATAGGACAATTTGAGCTGAGATGACGTGCCTCCCCCTAAAGCCACCACTTGAAGTTACTAGCCATGATATGGGATATCAGTTACTCTAGAATTTTACAACTACCAGCTGAATGCATGTGCATTGCTATGGACTTTTTTTGAAAAAAAAAAAAAATCAGCTAAAGCTAAACTAAAGCCATCGGTAGTTCTAGCTTTCACATAAATAAATTAGGCTTTGGTTTGTTTTTCGGGCAGTCTGAATTAAACCTGTTTAAGGCATATTGTAGTTGTACTTTTGCTTCTCTCCTACTAATGTAATAATGTGTAAAACTCTATCGTATATAAAAAGGGCTCTTTTGCGCTACACACTAAATTTAATATGAATCTTCATTCTTTTTATTCAGTAGATCAGATTAGCTAGTATTTATTTATACTTATTTTGGTAAAAGAGTAATAGGAATATCCTAAATAAACCAGTGGTTATATCTGATTTCTGCTGCACATCATACAGTACTAGTATAATGCACGCATTGGGGCATCAATCTAATTAATATTGATATACAGCAAGTGATCAATATATTAATCGAAACTGTACTCCCATTTAAAGGAACACTCCTATCCACGTAGGTACGCGGCGGAACCCATCGAGCCGCACTCAGATACACCGAACACGTAAGAAGATCATCGTGAAAAAGCAAAAGGCAGCGAAGGCTGCACCAAATCCACAGCCTTTTGGGGATGCTTTGGATCAAAGGAACTTTGATCTCTATCATACTTTTTTTTTTTTTTAATTTCTATCTCCAATTCATGCTTGGTTCTGCCGTGCACCGATGGATGGATGCACATGTGATGTACTTACAAGGACTCCATCGATTTGTTTGACTCGATTGCTTAGGGTTCGGCCGATCGATCTTTCGGCCGGTGACAAATGGCATGTGGCATCCGGCAGCGGTCTCTCGACTGCTCTCCCTTTCTCAATCTGTCTCTTTGCCAATTTTTATGGACATGTGTAAAGATAAGCATTGAGCCTTTTTGTTTTGTTTTCTCGTCTTGATACCAAACTTTGAAGATAAAAAAGGGAGTAAGTATACCAAACTTTTTTTTCGAGAGAAAATATACCAAACTTTAGATGAGAAAGAGAGAAATAAAATATACCAAACTTGCTATGAAAAAGAAGGGAGGAATGAAAACAGGAAGGTTAATAGAGCATATACAATAGTAGAGACAACTACTGTTTATATACTTTTATGTGTCATCTAAGCTAAAGACAAGGCTGAAGACAATTTCTCGAAAGAGAACATTTTAAGGTCATCTCTATGAGATTCTAAGTTCTTTTAATTATAGCATGAAAAAATATTTATTATGGACAATAATTCATACACTTGTGCTTTGTGCTTTCTGTATAATTGTTTCTTCACGAAGAGACATCTACACACTCTTTCTTATATTTCTCATCTCCACGTGTCAGTATAAATCTTATGTTGTAAAACTTATGGACAATCCCATCGTCGTACACGCCTCTAGAGTCGTCCAAGTAAAGTTAGGGCCTGTTTGGATCCATGTAGCTAATAGTTAGCTGCTAAAAATTAGCTGGAGTGGATCCAAACACCCCTAGCTAATAAATCAGCTAACTATTAGCTGGGCACCCAGCTAATGGTTATTTCATTAGCTAGCCAAACCCAGCTAATAATAGCTAATAGGTGGCATTTAACCAAAATACCCTTCGCGTCTACCACCAATAGCATTTAATAGCATAGTTATTCTGGACAATAGCATCTATTAGCCACATATTAGCTGGTGGATCCAAACGCCCTCCAACTAATAGTTAGCTAGCTAATATTAGCTAGAAATTATTAGCTAGCTAATTATTAGCTGCTAATGGATCCAAACAGGCCCTTAATTTCGATGACATAGACCAAAACAAAACATGTACGAAAATAGGCATGGAAGCACCTTCCAAATACGGACCATGGGTCCTATTTTGCGCCGAATCAGTGTCCAAATAAGACATGATGCAGCCCAAAACGAATCATGCCCCAAGAGCCCAGCAGCCGGACACTCAACATCCACCGTCCAATCGGTATCGGGCCCCGAATCCAGCGGTCCGCGCGATCCAGCTTGCCCACTTAAGATGAAGGGATCACACGCAGCCCGCGACGACACCCCCCCCCCCCTCCCCGGTCGCGTCGCATCCGGAAGCACGAGCGCTCCGCCGCCGCGCCTGAAGCCCTAGAAGAAAAAGGTAGATCGAATTCGAGGGGCGATTCCGCCCTAGGTTTCTGATGGAAATTCCAACTCTCGCCAGTAGTTTGATCCGATCTGTTAGGTCCTGGTGAGCATCGGCTCGGCATCGTTTTCGTCGGTCCCAATTCGATGCGGCTTGATGATCCGTCTGCGCCTTGGCCATCGTTTGGTCCTCTTTTGAAGAACCCTAGCTCACCGCCGCGTTGCGGTTTGGTATCAATCTGCCGTTTTTTTGGTCAGGCCGTGCTCCCAACGCGATTCTGCAATCGACGAGCGAATTCAAGGGTTTCGATGGCGGATTTGGGTAGGTTTGGGGCCTTGGGGGTGTTTGGTGGGATGGAGAAGGAGAGGCGGGCTGGTGGAATTGCAGAGTGGAACGGGAGATATGGAAGCCATGTTGCTCGAAAAGCTTTAGGTTAGATAGCTTTTTTCCTGTTTATTTACATCAGGTAGATTCATGGTAGACGTCTGGAGAAATGTCTGTGCGCGTGATTTTGTTAAAAGATGACTTTTGATCGGGAATGAGAGGAATCTTTTTTGCATAAAGGAGCAATAGTCCTTTGGCTAAAAGATATTATCCAATATCTCCTGGACTGTCCTTGGTATTATGAAGCCCTTTTTCCTCCTATGCTGGAATGTAGCTTATTATTTAATTCGCTATAACTATTAGCATTTAGCAGAGTTACTTCGCTCTTTGCAGAGCTCAAAATATTTCGTGCTCAACATTGCCTTCTTTCTCCTGTTTGAAAGAATCTGCTATCTTGCTCGGATGAAATATGATTGCTATTGTATTGCTTCTAATGACCATGATTTTTCTTGTATCCTTAGATCACTATGGGAAGAAGCCACGACTACAGCCCATCACCGCCAAGAGGTTACAGGAGGAGAGGCCGCAGTCCAAGTCCTCGCAGTCGCTTTGGAGGCCGTGCTAGGGATCTCCCAACTAGTCTTTTGGTGAGGAATCTTCGTCGTGATTGCAGGTAGTCCTCATCACTCCTAGTCCTGGATCAGTTACTGCATGTGTGTTTCTTGTGTAAATTAACTGTGTGCAGTCATATTTGGTGTGATTGTCGGTAGTAGTTGAGTTGGTAGTTGGTACCATTCAAAATAACTTTAAGGTCAAAGCATTTTTGAGAATACAATCAATGCACCCTTTTGAAATCCTCAAGTTCTTTTTCATCTTGAGCTCCTCTTGCATATATTGCTCTTGAGCTTGGTATAATCAGTATATCCATTTATAAAGCCAAAAGTCATTTAGACATTACTTAGATTAATCCAAAGGAGCATTGAGTTAGCACAGAATAACAGATAGAGATTGTAAATGTACAGATCTATCTTGTATGGTCCTAATGATCTAATATTGGTCAATGGATAAGTACATTTTGTTTTCCTTCCTTTCATGTAGCCCCTTGCCCTTCCCTGTGAGTGCTCTGTGCTTAGTGCTTACTATTATCTGAACTACTATTGAGGGATTTTAAATACATTTGAGTTACGTAGGTTAGTAGAACACATGTAATTATTCCAAGTGTGTTCTTTTTTCCATATTTGATATTTATCCAAATCTTTTATTGGGTGTTATGGACTTATGGTTTTCCATGTCTATTAGACGATTCATGTTTGAATGTGAATCGCTTCTTTCTTCTACGCTACACCTCTTTAACGTGGAGTGTATTATGAATGCAGGCCTGATGACCTCCGTAGACCATTTGGAAAATTTGGACGTCTGAAAGATATATATCTGCCAAGGGATTATCACAGTGGGTAAGGCACCTCATGTCTGGGTTTTTTGAACTGAGAGTCCTAAATGCAGTTTGTTGATCTCACCGAGCTGTATAGGAAACTATGATATATTTTTAACCCCATAACAGGCTTATTATGAATTTCAGTTGTTACTGCTATAAACATGTACATATCAAGATGTTTGTTTTGTGCTTTAGTCTTGTTGGTATAAATTGAATTCTTTTGCCCACCTCTTGAGATTAACACTGAACATAATTTTTGAAGACACAAGTCTTAAGAGTCCTGTTGAAGAGAAGGGAAGAAATAGAGAGTTAAGAGATATGCAAGTTATGAAGAGTTTCAAGTCTATCTTTAAACTCTGAGTGAAAAGGTCAGCTGCCTAGTGCATGCTTTATCCGTTGAAATTGATTTGTGTATGTCAACATCCAGGGAAAGGCTACGAAGAATCAACGGTTCCTTGATATAACTGACATCCATTGTTATCTGCATGATTTTTGTCATATTGTTCGGAAGCATTGCCATTAAAAAAACTTAATCTTTGTTGTCTGTCACAGGGAGCCTCGAGGATTTGGTTTCATCCAATACGATGATCCTGAGGATGCTGCTGATGCAAAATACCATATGGATGGGCAGATACTTTTTGGCAGGGAAGTTACTGTTGTTTTTGCAGAGGAGAACAGAAAGAAGCCTTCTGATATGAGGGCTAGGGAAAGAGTCAGGTACTACATTTCTATTTCTCTTGTTTCTTTTAACTTGGCATTGCTTTCAGTTCTGGTTGCTCCAAGCATATATGATCTGCCGTGGCATTCTAGGAGGCAAAAGCCAATTTGTTCATTCATCTTTATTTGGTGCAGTAGCAGAGGTCGTTCTTATGACAGGAGGTCGCGATCAAGGTCACCTGGACACTCCGATAGATCAAGGTCACGCAGCCGAAGCTACTCGCCCTCACCTAAGCAAAAGCGTTACTTGAGGTAGGTTTTGGTGTGCCCTTCACTGACAATTACCGGTTCTTCACATCCTAAATAAGTGACACTTCACCACCTTGACAGGTCCCCTCATCGGGAGAGGTCTCTATCGCACTCGCCAGAGATCAAGGAGCAGAAGCCCTTCCGAGGATCGCAGTAGCCAGTGAAGTAGCTTAGGGCCTAGTGCCAACGTGGAATTGCCTACATGACATTTTGCTTGCTGCTACGTCTAAGGGTTGAACCATGTTTCAGAAATTTTGGTCATCCTGCTATTTCAGGAGTAGTAATGATGTATGGTGGTGTGTTTCGGTGTTTTTCTTTGGTGGATTGTGAACAAACGAAATATTACTTATCCAAATCATTGACCGGTGCCCATTTCAAGTGATTTATATTGCTTGGTACGGTAATGTGCCGTCGCTCATAGTTTCGCCATCCATGCATTGTCTTTGCTGCCTCGCTGAAGCAGGTGATCGCGCTCATCAATGTCTGTAAAAACGCTGGATATCAGTGAGTTTTGGAGTTCTTGCCTCCCTAATATTCCTCTGTTTATTCAAGAAGTGTTTTCTCGATTGTCATCTGTTTGCTCTTTCACCCGACCTCAGTATCTCTTTTTTTTTGGCTTTCTGGGACGTGCTGCTAGGTTCATACAGTAGATCCCATCTTCATTCATACAACATGAGCATTGTCGTTCGAACTGTATAGTGATCCCATCTTCATTCATACAGTAGATTGCTGCTAGGTTCGAGTTATTTTTTTTAAAAAAAATAATACATCTTTTAAATAATTTTGCAAAAATAATACACCAAATTTTTTTTATAAAAATGCATCTCTGCCGCCATTTGTTTGTGATTGTCACGGGTTGAATTGGCCGACGGATTATTTTGTTGTGAATTCATTTAGTCGACAAGCCATCAATTCAAATGGCGACAGAACTCTGTTACCAATTCAAATAGCGATATAATCTTTTTACTAATTCAAATTGTGATAGAGGTGTATTTTTTGTAAAATTTTCTTTCGGCGTATTATTTTTACAAAATTACTTTTAAAATGTTTCATTTATTTTTTTTAAAAAAATTCTGCTAGGTTCCTTGTGTAGCCGTGTAGTAAGTATAGTTTGACACTTGTTCACAGCTGTATCAGCAGCTAGCAATCTGCACCAGGTTAGCATATTATCTTAGCTGTTGCATTGAACGCAGGTGAGTTGAATCAGTGCGATGCAAAGACCCTCGTCTCGTTCGCCGCCTACACAAAAGAACCGAGAGAGAGTCACCTCCCTGCCTGGTTCTTCTGGATATGGTTTCCCAAATTGGGCAGATCCGACGGCAGCTCGGTTCTTCGCCGCCTCAGCTGGCCGTTGACGACTCTCACCCTTACACATTCCGGAGGAGCTTCCTGACAACCATCCATTGTCATGGCGGTATGCGTCTTCATGTTAATGGTTTGTACATCATCGGTATCGAGATGCTACGCTCTATCCTTCCCCCAAACAATCTTTGTTGTGGCTATACCCAGGTGGATGTGGTGGTTATCCAACGCGCAATCATGGAAGCAAGACCCAAGACAGCTTGGTTGCTGGCTTCAACATCAAGAACTGACAGGGATCGAAGTAGTCCCTTTGAACCTTGCGTTGCCCCCGATCTTCGTCACTGGATGGATTTCTCCTGTCTCTCCATCCGGATTGATCGCGTCTCACCGTTCATCCCCCACATTCGATGGAAACAAGGTACTTGAGTCGAGCCTAGTGAAGTGCCATCAAACTCTACGGATCCAACGTCTTCAACCTCACATGTGCATGATGGACATACCGTCCGGAGGATCACTGACAGGACATCGACTGGACCGCATGATTGAGGCCTTCGGCAAGCTTAGCTGCGGCTCGGCAACGACGTTTCGCCATCGATACCGTTTGGTCTCAGAAAAGTTGATTTTTTTTTTTTTTTTTTGCTTTTTATGAAATCATTTGTAGATTTGGCACTCATTCGGGGGCGGACCCAACAGTGTGTCAGTCGGGGCTAGCGCATCCCTTACGTCGGCCGGTCCATGGGTAACCTGCTAGCACCTCAATGAGCAGGTGTGCAATCGGCTCAGATTTGATTGGATATCGCTCTTTCGTATTCTAAACCAT
Organism: Rhipidocladum racemiflorum; assembly: GCA_036346355.1. NCBI lineage: Eukaryota > Viridiplantae > Streptophyta > Magnoliopsida > Poales > Poaceae > Rhipidocladum > Rhipidocladum racemiflorum. The sequence goes on along the minus strand of CM070580.1, from coordinate 33,485,018 downwards.
ATTTTTTATCGGATACAGATAATCGGATTCGAATACGGCGCGGATAATATCGATCACGGATTCGAAGCGAATATAGAGTGGAATCGATACTGTACAGAATATTTTTGTCAGATATCGTGCGGGAATAGATATCTCATATAGCACACATATTACAATGATTGATCAATCATATGAGTTCGAATGCAACAAAATTATTGCAATTTAACAAGTTATTTTATCATATAGTCCAAAAAAGTTACAAAAGTACGGTACATATACAAAAGATTACAGCACATACACATCTCAATAAGACCATGAGTATAAGATTTTTTTCCCCTTTCTTTTTCCCCTTTTTTTTATTATTTTTGTCTTTCTTCCCTTCTATCTCATTCTTTCTTTTCTCCTGGCTGTAGAACACTTCTACCTTATCCTCTTCTTTGTTTCCCCACACTTTCCCTTTCTTGCTTTCTAGTGATCAGCCTTGACTCCTCTATGGCTTCTCCCGGTGCTGGCCCTAGTCGCATGCGCGTAGCTGGTTCCGCGCCACGAGCTCCAGAACTGACCTCTTTGGCCTAGCCGCCGACCTCCTATGCCATGAGCTCCTGCGCGTGACCTCTGAGCTCCTACGCTGCCAGCCTGCCCCCATGTCGGGATCCGAATTTGCAAATCTGAACCCTCTGTGTATTCTGCACTAGTCTAGGATCACGCTAGTACATACAGTCTCAACACAACTAAATATTACAATCATACACAGTAGAAGTATAATAAAAACTTTATCTATTAAATATAAACCTATTGAACGACCGTAAAGTCATCCTTACACCTGGGAGGCCTTGATAGCTTCAACTTAAAATAAATAACAGTAGCAAAATAAAGAATGTCAGCGAATCCCATCAACATGCCACAGGCATCTGATAAGGTTCAACTCCTAGATATTCTTCGCCTTCTCGTGGAATTCCTCCTCCATCAAAGGTATATAGTCCTCCTTAACTGGTGATTTGGTTGTTGCAAGGGAGTGGGTACATAAGGCACTCAACAAGTTGTGCGCAGGATGCAAATCTATTATAACTACATGCAAGGTTTATTCCAAATGAATTGTTGAATTGGTTATTTGGCAATAAAGCGGCATTTCCAAAACGAATAGCATAAATAGATTGAAAAGTAATAAAATAAATAAATAACACAATAAATTTCTTAGTTATTTTACAAATAAATCATCTCACAGCCTTAAATCAATTTCCACATTTTCATAAGCAAAATGCCTCCATCCCAAGTTTATTTTATCAAAATCTAACCATTGACTGTAATTCCTGAGCGTTGTCCAATACCGCGGACACAGCTATTCAAATAGGTTTGATATTCTCTGCAGAGGTTATACACTTTACCCATAAGACATGATCATCTCATATTGCCACGCGTGAACACACTTCCTTAGGTGTGCAGCGAAGAGATCATGACAAAACCTTTCGAAAACTCTTTCCAAACATAAGACCCTCTCCGATAGGCCTGACTCACTATCCTTCTCTCACCACCTGAGCAGAAGAATGGGAGAGACGTATCGTTAGACCGATACCAAGCACATTCACAGACATTCTCCCCCAACCACACTTCGAGTATTTCACCTTGAGGTATCAAATGCCACAGTAACTTAGTTAGTTACGTCTGATCCGTTCCAGACATGTGGTTGTATGTTTGACCTAGTTCAAATGCTTGCAAGGTTAAGTTTTTAATTGACCGAGGCAAAACTTCCAGAAGAAACCCACAATAACCATCATCCCATTTCATCAACTTCCATTCACCAAAATAACAATGCGACCGTCCAATTACCATACTGGCCCACCAAAGTTCACAACTCGTGTCACTTGCCTCAGTCTAAATCTTTTTACTACCCTAGTTGATTAGCATGCATCACGTACCATCAACAACATTGTGTAACAACACCTAACACACCTTTTCAGAAACATGTTTCATATTCTATTAATCAAGATTAATTTTTGATATTCCAAAAGGCATAAGTTGATGTTGCATGGCTAAGCAACTACACATACTCTAACCAACCTACATGGGCAATTAATAGTTGCCAACTAGTAATGAACCATTCTAGGATGATAAATGAATCATGGTATACAAGTCACAAGGCAGACATAAGTTTAATTAGGTTGAATAGATAATCCCAATTTAATTGAAACAATTATACTTTGAATTAGCATACAATAGTTTAAAACAATATAACTTCTGAAAAACTGGGTTCAACATGGTCAAAACATAACTTGCCTGGGAATATCCCTTGCTCTTCCTCTAGACCTCGAGTTTGAATTGAGTCCTCGCTCTCGAACACTCCCGACATTTCAACGTCTACACATAACAAAAATAAATACAAATACATACCAATAATAGAGAGAAAACTCAACTCTAAAAATTAAATAAAATTCACCGATAAATGAGCTCAATTTTAAAAAATTTAGGAACTAGAATCACTTCAATCGAAGCTCATATGAGGGAGAATGGGCTCTCAAAAGTTTAAAATAAAAGAAAAAGAATAAATCCTATTAACCGAAATATTGTTTTCTACTGGAAAAATCAATTTATTGCGTAGTGATGATGTCACTGCTAATTCGAATTTTGGCCGAATTATTCTTCTTCTGGAAAAATCAATTAATGAGTTGGTTGACGTCATCACTGTATTTCCTGAATAAAGAAATAATATGAAAACCCTATAGCGGCTGACATGTGGGCCCGCAATGATGTCATCTACTACATTAGGTTGACATCACCTATGCACATGTCACGCTTGAATCTACATCACATCGGCTCGCCGTGGCTCGCAGACCTACAGTCGCCGGTGACGGTGGAGAAGCGTACCTTCGGCGAGATCTCAATGCGCTGAACAGGATGAAGCGGTTCATTTCCTCTTCGGCGACATGGAACGACAGCGATGAACTTTGAAGCGGTGATGGGTTTGGCCTCCTTGTCGTTGGCGTCCTCCAATGACTCCTCAGCCGAACAGGCGCATGCACAAGACGGTGTGATGTCCCTTGAACGATCGGCCAGGTTCGCCATCGCGTGAGCACGATCATTGAAGAACCTTCACAATCGATTGATCAATTGCGACAAAATAGGAAGAACAGAGGAAAAGCGAAATAACAGAATGGGGAAAGTAACAAGTTCTTTGTATTTCTTTTCTTACTTTTCTCTCGTTACAGGACTCCTTTATATACTACCCTCTTCTCAGTGTAATTAAGCAACACAGTTGTTTAACCTTCTTAACCCTCATTACCGCCTGACAATTACATATAAGGTAATATACTATTCCCGGTCTAGCTATTTTCGCCGCTTCACTGTATTAGTCCTTCAGTTGTGACAGCACCCCCCGCTGGAGAACTTGCTTGTCCCCAAGCAAGAGCGGTTGGAAATCGAGTGCGAATAACATCAAGATTCTCCCAAGTCGAAGCTTCTCGCGGAATCCCTGTCCACTTAATCAGCACCTGAACCACCGCTGATCCACCTTTCTTCACAAGCCGACGTTCTAAGATTTCTTCAGGTTCAGTAAGTGCAACATCCAACTCGACAACTTGCGGAAGGTCAGTAAACACTGGAGAATAGTCCCGGTGGAAAGTCTTCAGCTGAGAAGCGTGGAAAATGGGATGAATTTGACTATCTGCCGGTAACTCCAATTTATATGCAGCTGCTCCAATCTTTTCCAATACAGTGTATGGTCCAAAGAACTTATAAGCCAGTTTAGGATATGGACGATTCACCAGGGATGATTGCGCGTAAGGTTGAAGTTTGAGAAGGACTTGCTCACCGACCTGAAAAACCCGGTCCTGTCTGTTCTTGTCAGCTTGACACTTCATACGGTGCTGGGCTCTCTCCAAATGCATCTTGAGCATGCTTCTATGCTGTTCTCGTTCAGACAACAAAGCATGGACATCCCCCGCAGCAGTCGGAATGTCTCCGGTCTCCACTCCCACATTAGGCTCATACCCATATAAGGCTTTAAATGGAGAACACCCCAAGGAAGAATGGAATGTTGTATTGTACCACAATTCAGCCAAAGCCAACCAAGATTTCCATTTTTTTGGTGAGTCATGTATAGCACAGCGCAAATACGTTTCTAAACACTGATTGACCCATTCACTTTGCCCGTCGGTTTGAGGGTGGTAAGAAGTACTAAACTGCAGTTTTGTATTAAGAGATTTGAACAATTCACGCCAAAAAACACTAGTAAAAATCATGTCTCTGTCAGAAGTGATTGTCTTAGGCATGCCATGTAACTTCACAATATTTTCAAGGAATACTTGGGCTACTAGTTGAGCTGTAAAAGGGTGTTTGAGGGCAATGAAATGACTGTACTTGGAGAAGCGATCAACAACCACCATGATAGCATTGCAGCCCGCAGAAATAGGCAAGCCCTCAATAAAGTCCATTGTCAAATCTTGCCATACCGAAAGAGGAACCGGCAATGGTTGAAGTAAGCCCGCCGGTTTGGAGCGTTCACCTTTGGCTTTTTGGCATACTTCACACTGCTTAATGAAGTCCTCCACATCAAGTTTCATACCAGTCCAGGAAAACAATTTCTTCAAGCGGTTATAGGAAGCATGAATGCCTGAATGTCCACCCACCGCGCTACAATGAAATGCTGTGATCAGTTTTGTCTTCTGCTGAATTGTTGGCAATCCAGATTTTGCCATGATGTCGAATTAAGCCATTTTGCAAAGAGAATCTCCGGTCATCTGGGCTGTGGAGGGCCAACTGAGAGAGCAATTGTTGTGCAGCCTGGTCAGTAGCATATGAGTTCACGACTTCTTGCAGCCAAAGTGGTTGAACTTCAGTGACAGCTTGAACAACCAGAAGTTGTCCAACACGAGACAATGCATCAGCTGCTAGATTCTCCCTGCCCTTCTTGTAAAGAATCCGAAATTGTAACCCCATCAGCCGAGTCATAGCTTTGCGTTGCATATCCGACTGTAAGTTCTATTCCTCCAAGTAACACAGACTTTTATGATCAGTCCGGATGATAAACTCCTAACGCTGAAGATAAGGTCGCCACCTTTCCACTGCTAACATCAACGCTAAAAACTCTTTTTCATAAATGGACAACTGCTGGTGGGAAGTACTTAATGCCTTGCTAAAATATGCAATCGGATGACCCTTCTGCATGAGAACTGCTCCCACCCCACGATCACAAGCATCGGTTTCAATCTCAAATTGGTGCTCAAAGTCAGGTAGTCCCAAAACTGGCGTGGTGGCCATAGCCTGCTTGAGATTACAAAATGCTTCATCAGCCTGAGTATCCCACCGAAAAGATTTCTTCTGTAATAAACAAGTCAAAGGTTTAGCTAATAGCCCATAGTTGCAAACAAACTTCCTGTAGTAACCCGTAAGTCCAAGGAAACCCCTCAATTCAGTGACATTCATTGGTGTAGGCCAATCCAACATGACTTGGGTCTTTCTCGGATCTGTGGCAACACCTTGAGCCGAGATTACATGACCTAGGTACTCGATTTGAGGCTGAGCAAACACACATTTGGAGCGTTTCACAAAGAACTGCTGCATCTGTAAAACATGTAACACTTGTTGCAGGTGATCAATATGTAAAGAAAGGGTGGGACTGTATATAAGAATATCATCCATGAATACTAAGACGAACTTCCGAAGAAATGGTGCCAAAACCCAATTCATAACACATTGAAAAGTGGCGGGGGCATTTGTAAGACCAAAAGGCATAACCTTAAACTGGTAATGACCATGGTGGGTCTTGAAAGCTGTCTTCACCTCATCCTCTTCTCTCATACAAATTTGATGGTAGCCCGAGCGGAGATCCAACTTGGAAAAATATTGAGTACCCGCTAGTTCATCCAGCAACTCATCAATGACAGGCATCGGAAATTTGTTCTTAATTGTCAAGTCATTTAACCGACGATAATCCACACAAAATCTCTAGGAACCGTCCTTCTTTTGGACCAAAAGTACCGGCGAAGCGAAAGGGCTCATACTCGGTGTGATAATGCCCGCGTCAAGCATTGTACGGACTTGCCGCTCAATTTCATCTTTATGTAGTGGAGAATATCGATATGGTCGAGCATTGACTGGTATTGCTCCCGGAATCAATGGTATGGTATGGTCGTATTCCCGGCGAGGAGGTAAACCCTTTGGTTCTTGAAAGACTTCATCAAATTGTGATAAAACATGTGCCACGGATTCAGGTACAGAGGGTTGTTGAGTGGAATGCTCCTCATCCATTATGACCATTGCCCAAATATGATTGCCTTTTGTCCACTTGCTTAACTGATCGACTGTCAATGCCGTGACTTCAGATGTATTGTCACTTTTCACTCCTTGAAGTTGGATCATAGTACCTTTATACTCAAACTCCACCATTTTATCCTTCCAATGACAGATCATAGGGCTGTATTGTGTGAGCCAGTCCATACCAAGAATTGCATCATATGCACCCAATTCAAGTACCATCATATCTGTTTGGAATGAATGTCCCTGTGACCACCAATGAAATGCTGGCACTGAATTGTCACACAGCAACCGATCACCATTAGCAACCTTGACCTCAATTGGTCGGCTCTTTTGAGGTATACACCCAACTTTGTGTAGGAAATTCACATCAACAAAACTGTGAGTACTTCCAGAATCCAGCAAAATGAGCATAGCTTGGTTTTTTACTAAAGCCAACAATCGAATAGACTCTGCATTATTAGTGCCAGACAAAGCGTTTAAGGATATGTGTGAGGAACTTTCAAGTTCAATGTCTGCCGCTTCTAACATATCCAACATAGTATCCGACAACAAATCAGCTGGATCTTCCACAGCAATTGCATTCAATTGCCCTTGAGGTTTCTTTTTACACTGAAGATAATGATTGGGCTCATATTTCTCACCACATTGATAGCATAAACCATTGGCTCGACGATAATCCCTTAATTGTCTTGCTTTCCACAATTCTCCTTGCCCAACCCGAAAAGTATCTTGCCCCGTGTCAGGTGTGCCCTGGAAACCAGTCTCTCTAGTGGTGGTAAATTTCATCTTCCACTTTTTACTGTGATTCACTACATCTTACTGCACACCGGCTAGCAAAGCCGCTCGATGCACTGTCTCCGGAACTTGTCCCTGAACTGCACTCCTCAATTCAGTTTTTAAGCCCCGAACAAAGTGTGAAACAAAAAGTTCCTCTCCATAGTACGGATTGTGCATCAAAATTTCATACATTAATGCCTCAAAACAGTCTTTATACTCAGGTAAAGTACCTGTTTGTCTGAGATCAACCAACTCCCCCAATAATTTCTGATGATCGAAGGATCCAAACTTGAACTCTACTGCACCTATAAATTGTTGCCAGGTACCCAACCCATACTTGGTTTTATACATTTGCAACCATCGTGCCGCGTTTCCATCCATGTGCATAGTAGCTGCTGTGACCCAAAATGCTTCTGGAATGTTGAACAATCGAAAGTAATCAAGACATTTATCACGCCACACTCTAGGGCTCTCACCATCAAACTTAGGAAAGGATAGCTTGGGTAAATGAGGTCTGATTGGAACTCCCTGATCTCTTGCTTGACAATTGACCATACCACTAGACTCAGGATAGCATCCGGCCGGTTTCCGGATCTGCGATCCATTTCCTGGTAATCTTGCTTCATACTCTTCTCGTTCCCATGAATCAGACTGTATGGGGGTGAAAGGTGTTTTCCCAGTGACCGGTACAAATCGCTCCCCTGATCTGCGCCCCTCCATCGCCCGATCGGTAGATAGGCGAGCGACAGCTTGCGCCGTCGCCTCCATTTGCTTGGCCAACAATTGATGCTCCTTGAGCAATAACTGTTGTTCTTTGATGCTTTCTTCTGCCACCTTGCTGGTGATCTCAGTTCGAGCCATAAGATGCTGCTGGTTGGAATCTATGGCCTCAACCCGAGCAAATAATAAGTCCAAACTCTCCTTGATCATCACCAGCTTTTCTTCAGTTTGTTCCGCCGCCTCTGCCATGGCCTCCAATAGGAACCGAGTTTGCACGGACGGTTTTGGTGGAGCCGTCGTGATCGCCGGAGCCGAGCCAACCAGAGTCAGGGGTTTTACTGGGATCGATCGGAGTCGCAGGCCACCACTCCGAGTTCCCAAACCTTATCCGGAAAAAAAATTTACAGCTCAAAGCACCGATCGCACGCAGCTCTGATACCAAGATGTGATGTCCCTTGGACGATCGGCCAGGTTCACCGTCGCGTGAGCACGATCACTGAAGAACCTTCACAATCGATTGATCAATTGCGACATAATAGGAAGAACAGAGGAAAAGGAAATAACAGAATGGGGAAAGTAACAAGTTCTTTGTATTTCTTTTCTTACTTTTCTCTCGTTACAGGACTCCTTTATATACTACCCTCTTCTCAGTGTAATTAAGCAACACAGTTGTTTAACCTTCTTAACCCTCATTACCGCCTGACAATTACATATAAGGTAATATACTATTCCCGGTCTAGCTATTTTCGCCGCTTCACTGTATTAGTCCTTCAGTTGTGACAGACGGCCCTAGCGACAACAAAACAAACGCGACAAGTCCCAAGCCTTGAGCTTCACAGACGATAACGAATTGACAAAAACAATCTCGCGACGGCGCTTGACAAACTTCTTCAATTCAGGTGAAACGACGATGGAAATCAAGAAATCAATCTAAGGCTTTGATGCGGGATGAGAAAACGGCCATGGTGCGCACGCTCTTATACCTTCGGAGTCCACGCTCAACTCGGGGAGACCTCAAAGTCCATGGCGGTGACGGAGCCGAGTTCCGAGCGGACTCGCGGAGAAGACGGCACACTGCCCTACACGTGTCACACTGGACGGACCGGATACACAAGGCATGGATCTATCTGAAGGCTTACAACAAACTAACGGATTTTTTTTAAATAATAATATTTTAATCAATATTTACAAAAATAATATGCTGAAAATAAAAATAGCAAAACTACCCCCCCTGTGTCCATTTCAAATGGCGACAGGACCATTTTGGTAAAATCGGAATAGGAGCCCCACACAGGCAGCAGTGGGATGCCCCCTGTCGCCATTTGAAATGGACACAGGAGTCCCTGTGTCCATTTGAATTGGCGACAGGGTCCTGTCACCAATTCAAATGGACACAGGGGGGTAGTTTTGCTATTTTTATTTTCGGCATATTATTTCTGTAAATATTGATCAAAATATTATTATTTTAAAAAAAAAATCACAAACTAACGACCGAGATTCAGTGGAGATCTTAACATCCCCAATTGATCTCGACTCTGTGATGTCAATCAAACGGCTACTACGCAAGAGATAACGTAGCACAGTTCAGATCGTTATCTTGAGATAAATTTCAGAAAATTGTCAAAAATATCAAAAGAATAATAAATAAAACAAAAACAAAATTTGGGATGTTACACCCAGTTGGCCTGGTCTCTACACCAACCTCTTGCGCCTCCACTAGGATCAGTCCTGATTTGCAGAATGAATTCCATTCTTGGGAGGACGCCCATTCAGTTGTTGTGTTCAATATTCATGGTGTTCTTTCACGTGTTGAACTAAATACACTTATTTTTATCCAACAAAAAAGTGTAAATGTAGATCCACAAGTGTGAAAATGTTTTTTTAGCTACTTTTCTTTTGCTAATGAACAACTGCTGAGTTTGTCTAAATATGAAATCAATGGAACTGCTTTTTGTGGATTGCCTCTCATAGGTTCTCTTCCAGTCCTTTTAGTAAGCATCTTTTGTTCTGTGGATTCTTGTGTTACAAGGTTTATAGGCAGTGGCGTAGCCAGGATTTTAAGTTTGGTTGGGCCGATGTTTAGAAAACTATAGAACTTACATGATAACACATAATGATATAAATATAGAATGTATGCAAAATCAAATAAGCAAAAATACGAAGATAATTATAAACTTTGAGAATAGTTTAGAGAATATTACCATACTACTACTACTTCTTCTTCTTTTCGGGTTTACACCTTCTAATAGCCATGAATGTGTTGATTATGTCACCTTTGTCCACTTTGGAGAACATATCTCGCTCAATGAAGGTGACTAGACAATCATCCAAAAGACTATCACCCATCCTATTTCTCAATTTGTTCTTGACAAACTTCATTGCAGAAAATGCCCTTTCAACGCTTGCTGTAGCCACCGGTAGAACCAATGTCAATTTGATAAGTAAGTACACCAAGTCATGAACATTATGTCTCTTTGTTTCAACAAGCTTCATTGAGAGTTCAGCTAGACTGTTTAGACCTTTGAATGCATCATCTTTTCTCATATCGTCAATATAGTTATCAAGTTGTATTTCAAGTCTTAACAAGTCGACACTTGATATATCATCGGGAAAGAACAAATAATATGTTGATATATATTTTCAATCTAATTACGGTACCTAACCCTAAGTCCTAACCAACGATTTTAGAAGTGAGATTGATTGAAGATTGATTTTAGAAGTGAGATTGATTCTGCTCATGGAAGACTTCCAACAGACGCATGGTATTATAGGGGCATGGGGCGCACGTGCACGTACCTGGACGTGATCATACCTAGACGGCCGGCCGTCGAGGCGTCGATCCGTATGGCGTATGGGGCGCACGTCGCACGAGTCGACGAGGACGTCGAGGAGTCAGGCGCGTCGCGCGCCGTGCTGCTCCAGGCGCGCCGTCACGCACGACGGCACGAGTAGACGGTAAGGGCGTAAGCCGTAGGGCAATTAGCGGTGAAGCCGTGAAGGTCTGGCCAATCATCCAGGCTATGTTGCAAATTGCAATACGACTTGAATTGTGTAACAACGTTTGGCCTGCCACTCATCCAGGCTGGAGGCCTAGGGGCGTGGGACTGGGGGTATGTTTGGGCTGGCAAAAATTTTAGTTGGGCCACGGCACAACTGGTCCAACCTGTAGCTCCGCCAATGTTTATAGGTGATTCATGATTAGCCCTATGTTCGGCTCAATTACGAGTTGATTTTTCCAGTTTTTGGAGTCTCACACCACAGGCCGAGCCGCTGCACCGCCACACTGGCCCTGTACTCGTACTCCATCCCCTGGTAACAAGGTTGCCTGTACCTTTTGCATGTAATAAAAGAGGCAATATGAAAGAGAGGCAAGCAAAGAACGTAAGTACCGGTGAAGCATGCAGAAGCTAGCGACGAGTCACGGCGGAGCACGGCTTGCATTGGCACAGGACACGACCACGCCTGCTTATAATAGTTACGGTTATTGGGCGTAGAGAACTTATATGCAAAGGGAGTTGAAACTGGGATTTTTTTACAGAATATGGCAGTCCGTATACCAAATAGCAAATCTGCTACATTCGGCCAAAAAAAAACTTTCAACACGCTTTTTCCCGGGCCGCCCAAAATCCTTAAATGCGTTAGGGTTCGCGCGCGACTATAATAGTTAGGGTTATTGGGCGTCGAGAACTTATATGCAAAGAGAGTTGAAACTGGGATTTTTTTACAGAATATGGCAGTCTGTATACCAAATAGCAAATCTAGTCCATTTGGCCCAAAAAAAAACTTCCAACACGCTTTTTCCCGGGCCGCCCAAAATCCTTCGTCGTTAGGGTTCGCGCGCGACTAACATAGTTAGGGTTATTGGGCGTAGAGAACTTATATGCAAAGGGAGTTGAAACTGGGATTTTTTTACAGAATATGGCAGTCCGTATACCAAATAGCAAATCTGCTACATTCGGCCAAAAAAAAACTTTCAACACGCTTTTTCCCGGGCCACCCAAAATCCTTCGTCGTTAGGGTTGGCGCGCGACTACAATAGTTAGGGTTATTGGGCGTCGAGAACTTATATGCAAAGAGAGTTGAAAATGGGATTTTTACGTAATATGGCGATCTGTTTACCAAATAGCAAGTCTTCTCTTTTCTCTTCTTATCTTGTTTTTCTCTTTTCTGTTCTCTTCTTTTCTTGTTTTTCTCTTTTCTGTTCTCTTCTTTTCTTGTTTTTCTCTTTTCTTATTATATGCAAAGAGAGTTGAAATCCGCGATCATCAGATTCTTCTGACGCTTTGCATGCGGTGGGACAAAAGCAATAATGACACGAGTTTGATTTGACAAAAGTCGGCTAAATGTACAATCAACAACAAACATTACAAAGGCGTAAATACAACGTAGCAATACAGTACTCAATCGTCGAGCTCGTCGTAGCCCTCTCCCTGGTCACCTCCCTCTCCTGGTCACCTCCTCGCCTGCACGAGGTGCAGTGCGCTTCTTCTGTCGAGGTGCATCTGCAGCTCGACGTCTGGGCCCTGAAGGGGTCCACCGGTTTGGTGGCTGCCTGATCCGGGCTCCAAGCTCAGGTGGTACAGGAGTGCGGCTAGCAAAACTCGGGTCTGTAGGGTGTGTAGGCGTGGGGGCGCTCGGGTGCGACCCAAACAGGATGTCCGGATGCGCTGGTCCAAAGATAACCCGTGTCGGGTCGTCCGCCGCGTGTGTGGCGAGTCCGCCCTCCTGACGGTAACCTAGAAGTACTACAACGATTCGAGTGACGAATATATTTCAAAGTAAAATGTCTAGTAATGTCAGTTTACGAAGCATATTGAACACACCTGGGGTCGGAATGAAGAAAGGAGTAGGCATCCATGTCGCGCCGCCAGGGTATCCGAACCCGTGGCCTGTCATACACGACTATTAGTTACTTACCACAAAATGCAATGCATGCCTAAGTGAGAATATTACCTGCCACGAAGAACGGGGCCGGCTGCTGCCATGACGAGCTGCCAGGCTGGTCCTGTGGCGGCGGCGGGTACGACAGCGTCCTAGGTCCGAAGGGTGCTGTCGGGTGCGGCAGCGTGGTAGGTATGAACGGGGGTGTCGGTGGCGGTGGCGTCGACGGCGGTCGTGTACTGATCCGGACCCCCTGCTGTCTTACGCCCGACGTATGCGACCCCACACCGGCGGCGTCAAAACTATGCCGGCAAGAAACGGCCCGCACAATCCTCGCCGTCTTCGCGATCATTCGATCCATGAACGCCGTGATGTCCTCCCGGGAGGTCTCCAACCCCCCGCACAAACGGCCTCTCATGGACCTCAAGTCTTGCTCCATCTCTCGCCCCCATGTCGCTCGGAAAGTGATGACATGACGTAAGATATATGTATGCTTGCATGTCGTTCAAAAATTGAGTAGATTGCCTAGTTTACGTACCACAAAGTGCATCGCCGATGCAACATGGGTGGGATATGTGTCGTGAGCACGAGCCGGTACGATCTCCTCTGGGTCAGCAGGGGGCAAGAGGCGTACTCGCGTAAGTGGGGAGTACCACTGCAGGTACTCCTGGTATCCCTGTATGTCGTATTCGTCATAATCTGCAACCCGGTCTTGTAGTGCCTGAGTCCACTGCTCCACCCAAGGGGCCATTTTCACGGCCCAGTTAGTCCGGCGGCCACCTCTCCTCGAATGCCTACGAAAGTCGCAAACACGTTAGCATGTGCAATGAATTGCATTCGAAATGTAAGGGGAAGTGATGTTACCGACATGTGTGTCTCTGTGGGGACTGGCACGCCGCGTGGAACAGGGACCTCCTGCCTGAGTCCTACCGCTTCATTACCCGTGAACCGAGTAATCCTCAACGTACACATCGCATACACAAGCTTCCGCCGTGTGTGCAAGTACACCGAGATCTCAAGCAAGACAGATGGATAAAACCGCGCGGTGCGCGCTTCCTAACCTCCGATAAGGTGTAAGGCTCCCACCGGACACGCTCCGGCCGCAAAAGGTCGAAAGCCTCAGTGAAGTGGGCGTAGACACTCCGTACCTGCAGACCAGCCCATTGTGGCTACAGAAGGTACCGATACAAAGTTAATACGAAAGAGGTTGTAAAGCGAGATTGCGTAGCAAAAACATGTTCGCATCTGCCGTCATGCGGCACCAAAGAGAGCCCATCGTAGGGCGGTCCACCTCCGTGTCCCGTAGAACTCCGGGCCATACACTGTCGTTAACCCATGGTCGTCCAACTGAAGCGCTCGAACGACCATAGCATGAGCAGGAGTGGGCACCCGGAGAGGATCGAACCGAGGCGCGTCCTGAGGCACGCATCGCATAGACCCCGGTAGGTGGCACAAAGTACAGCTGAACCCCAGCTGTACTCGGGAACCTCATGGGGGGCAGCATCCGCTATGGCCCGTCTTGGCCGGGACAAGCCTAGCGTCGGCCATTGTCTCCATGGGTCGTGGTGAACATCACCCACCCGAACAACCACAACAGTAAGCCTCCAGTGCCGGCTCACCTGGTACTCCGTGGGCGCCCCGACCATCCTAGTTACCTGGCAAGAAGGAAATGTTTTTGGTTACACGCAGATAAAATAAATCGAACCAATTTTGAACCGTGCCGACACATACCTCGAATTGGCGAAGCCACGTGAGAGTGGGACCGTCTGCTGCCGTGGGTGTAGCGGGGCGTATGCGGTCGGCCTCTCCCTGTGCAAAGCGGGAGGACTCCTGCAAACCGAGCAAAAAGGTCGTCACGCCAGTCGTCATCCACCTCCGGTTGCACAACCGCCTGGCCAGCGATTGGGAGGCCGGTCAGCATCAAAACATCCTGCAGAGTCGGCGTCATCTCTCCGTAGGGCAGATGGAAGGTATGCGTCTCAGGCCGCCAGCGGTCCACGAGGGCAGTAAGGAGGGATCGGTAGAAGGGGAAGCGTCGGGATCGCTCGACGACAATGACCTCGCCATCCAGACCTTCGACGTGGTCCTCCTCTGTGGCCTCCACCATCCGTGCAAGCGGAAGTAGTCCCGCCGCCTCCAATCTGCAACAATGAATTACAAGTTAGACCACAACATGTTTCAACCCATTAAGTACCACAAAACTTAGTACGCTTACATACCTGGGTAACCAGCGGTCGTCAAGGCCCCATGCACGTACTGGAGTCCGTGTGGACACGACACGTGATCCGTGCCCGTGCAATAATGGCGTGCAACCGTACGCATGGCGTGCGTCAAGTGACGATCAAGAAGGCCGTCGGCCAATCGCAACCTCGCCCACAGCCGCCATACTGCGCCACGACAAAACAAAATAATAATTTATGTTGACGAGATCAAAGATAGACATTATGTCAAAAGCATAAACAAGCAACACCATGCCCCAGAACAAACACATGTAGTTTTCTTCAATACATAACCAGACGCAATTCTTTTCACATTACAAGTACTCACTCCTCGAAGCATGACATAAAGAAGGAATACAATAGTTGTCAGGAGTCATAGCCATAAGAATTTAACGTAGACATGTATGATTATTACATTCCATACAAAGGGGGGGAACCCTCGAACAAGGCAAGCGCCTCACAAGCATATACGTCAAGACCCTCCATCTGAAACGCTCTTCGCAGGACATTTGTTCTTCCTATGGCCGTACTCTCCACATAGGACACACCTCCGGACAGGGCCTCTGTAACATCCCAAAATTTTGCTTTTCTTAAATTCATGTGTGATTTGACACTTTGGTGAATTTTTGGAATTTTCTGGAATTTATTTGGGTTTATTTGGAATTTATTTGAATTTATTCCATTTTGAAATAATTAAAGAATTTAATTTTGCAAATAAAATTTTGTTGGAAATATTTTATTCGAGTCCAAAATGATCCAAAATATTTTCCAGAATTTTTCGAATTTTTCTCGAGTCATTTGCTATTTTTAATGAATTAAATGAATTACTTGGAATTATTTTAAATATTAATTATTTGGAAAAGGACCGACCGGGTCGGTTACTATTCTCGGGTCCGAGTCGGACTCGAGTCCGACCCAACCCGATCGAGCCTTTTGATTCGGCCGAACCGCCGCCGAACCCAACTCTAATTCGACCACGGCCACCTGGATCTTGATCCAACGGCCAGGCGTAAGCGCCGTCGCGAGCATGTGGACCGTCCGATGCGGGAC
Organism: Rhipidocladum racemiflorum; assembly: GCA_036346355.1. NCBI lineage: Eukaryota > Viridiplantae > Streptophyta > Magnoliopsida > Poales > Poaceae > Rhipidocladum > Rhipidocladum racemiflorum. The sequence goes on along the minus strand of CM070580.1, from coordinate 33,469,140 downwards.
ACGTGGATCGGCATCCGGTCGCCGTCCTCATCCGAATCCGAGCCGGGTGATCTCCGCCGTGACCGAAGCGGGACACGGTTAGGGCTTGCTTCAGCGCAAACGCCGGGCTATTTAATGCCCGGAGCGACCGAGGTTCGCTTCTGCCCTCGCGACAACTTGCCCTACCGTCACCTCTCGCTGCGTCTCGCTGCGTGCCCGCGATTCCTCGCCGGTTGCTTTGCGCCGCTGGTTTTGGTCACCATCGCCGCCGTCGAGCCACCTCCGCCGCACCCAAGTCCCGATTCGTGATCCCCGGACCGAGACGCACCGACCGACTCGACCTCTCCCTTCACGGATCTACTCCGCTGCGCCGTCCGTGTCGCCGTCCTCAAGTCCGGCCAGACTCACAACTAGCCGCCGCGACCACGCTAAGCCTCGTCCGCTGCTCGATCACCATCCGACGATCACGGTGAGTCCACGTTTCCTCGAGGCTTTAGAAGACCAGGTTGGATCTAGACCGCTGGATCAAGATCCAACGCCCACGCTCGCCACGTGTTGGAAAGCTGCGTTAACCTAGGGTAGATCTAGACCGTTGGATCTAGATCTAACGGCCGTGATCATGCCACGTAGCCACCGCCGCGCCGTGCGTTGAGTCATCGACAGTAGGGCCCGGCGTGGCCGGTGCCGAACACCTGGCGTGATCGGCGTGTCACCGACATGCGGCCGCATGTCGCTGCCTCGCCCGAGAGAAGCCTCACCGCGTGCACGTGACTCCACCGACGCGGTGGGACCCGCGTGTCAGCCTCTGTAGCCGTAGGTCGCGTCCACCATGGGCCGGGCGTCACCGTGGACCCAGTCCATGGACCGAGACACGTGGCAGCACCCGGAGCATGCCACGTGGCATGATGACGTCATGATGACGTCATCGCGAAGGCTCGTTCGACGTCAGCAGGTCACTGTGGACCAATCACAGGCCGACACGTGTCATTGCTGACGCAATAATTAATTTCCGAAAAAGAAAATGATTTATTAATTCAAATAATGATTTCAAATTTAGATTCAAACTTCAAACGCTTATAACTTTTGCGTTTCAACTCCGATTTGAGCGATTCAAATTTCTAAATTTGTATAAAATTGAGATCTACCTAAATATGAATTTTATTTAATTTTTGGACTAAAGTTTTTCTCTGTAAAATTATTTAATTGATTATTTAAACTTTAAATAATCATAACTTTTGCGTTTTAACTCCAAATTTGATTTATTCAGTTTCTAAAAATCCAGAAAATTATGTTCTCTCTGTTTATGGATTTTATTTGGAGTTTTGGGATCTTTTTGCATAGTGTTCATTTGTGTATTTGCTATTTGCACGCTTTACGAGTAGACGTTGAAGTGCCGGAAGGATTCGAGGGAGAAGTGTTGACTCAGGATCCAACTCAAGACCAAGAGCAAGTACTTTTTGAAGGCAAGTTGTGCTTTGACCATATTGATCCTATTTCGAAATCTATTTTGATTTAAACTATTGCATGCTAGTTCAATTAGAAAGATACTTTGTTTAAACATGGGGGTTAGATAAATACCAATTTGCTATATGACACCTTGATTACTTAAGTATGTGCCATGACCTTTGTCACCCTAGTTGTGGTTTACTAGTTGGACATTACTAAATTGCCAACATGGGTTTAGATCGTTGTAGTATACTGCTTAGACCTGCTACGTGCTCATGACATGATTTTTGGACAATCAAATGCTAATATTGACTTAATGATATATTGAACCTGTTTTGGAAAAGTATCATGTGATGTTGATGGCACGTGGTGCATGGTAATCAATCGGGTTTGATAAACAGATTTCGACCGGGCATGTGGCAAGAGTAATCAGTGGGCCAGTTGTGGCATTGGGAGTGATGATTTGGTTTTTCGGGTAGTCTTGCCCTGGTCACTCTAAGGACTTAACCTTGCAAGCCTTTGAACTGGTCATACTTGCAACCACATGGTCGAATGGGACGGCCCTAGTTGACTAAGTCGCTAAGGACTCACTTGTGGAGCCTCAGGGTGTCGATTACACCTTTTGTGTGATTGTGCGGGGAGCGTATCGTGGTGTGGCCAGGTACCCATCTAACGGTGTGTTGGTCCCATACTTCGCCTTGGCTAAGGGAAGGGATGGTGTAGAGCACGTCTGAGAGGACCACCTGTGTTGTTTGAGGCTTAGAAGGCTTTGTTACTGAACTTCGCCTTTGTGGTGTTTGACTGTATCTTGTGGGTAAAGTGCATAACCTCTGCAGAGTGTAGAATCTATTTGAATAGCCGAGTCCACTGTGATCGACAATGCTCTGAATTACAAATAAGGGTTAGATTTTCAAAATAACTTGGTTTTGAAAAGATGGGTTGGTTTAACAAGGAAGATGATGGAAATATGGTTTAGGATGGGAAAAATGTTTATTAAACTTCTTGAAAAGTTATCTATGCTTTACTTATTTCTACTTTCGAATCTACTTATATTACTTGTCAAAAGTCATTTCTCGCAAATATACCCTGAGCTATTCCTTTGTACTAAGCCATGCATATAGTATATTAGCTTGCATTCTCATGCATGACTTGTCGAGTACCAAGTACTCACCCTTGCCTCAACACAATACCAGTTGAAGAGGAGACTACGCCAGTTTCGGAGGAGGAACTCCAAGAGGACCCGGCTACTTAGGGATGCGAGCCCAGTCAGTTGCCTGTGGTATACTGGATGGCGCCACGAAGTTTATTTGATTTTCCGCTGCTATTGATTCTCTCTGAATAAGTTCTGCCCTGCAAGGCATATATTTGTAACTTGGCCATAAGGTCGAGTAACCCTTTGATTATTTAAATAAAGTACTTTGATAGTATCGTTTGGTATGATTGTGATATATACCGATGTTAAGACTGTGTGCACTAGCGCGTTCCTGGACTAGTGCTGAATACACAGAGGGTCCGGATTTGCAAATTCGGGGTCCCGACAGCCTCCAGCCTCAGACTCATCCATGTCGTTGCGGATGCGGCGCATTTGGCGACGACCTTTCCCGCCCTTCACTCTGTTCATGTCAGGGACCCATCTGCGCGTGGCATTGTCAATTTCAGTGAAGTTTCCAGCAACACGAAACCCATGTAGTTCACCGGACCACGTTTCAACTACCGTATCCGCCATGTAGTACGGAGAAACAAATTGTACATCGCTTCATCTCGAATCGGCGCAGCCGCCAAGACATGCGAACAGGGGTTATGTAGAAGGTACGGCTTTCGGCAAGTGCAGGTGCACATGCCATCCCCAGCACCGCCTAAGCTCACGTCATGGGTGATGCTCCCACTTGACAGTCCCAGCCCCTCCATATTCCTCGGTGTTACCTCAAATCGTAACTGGCTGCACTCCATGACGACGACGGAATGTAGGAGGGCCTTCTCAACCTTCTTCGCTATCCAAGTCTGTAACAACGCTGCGGTAGGGACTACGAATGGTACTTGCATGCAACAACGCCGCGGCATGCCGTTCGGAAATACCTCACCTGTGCCGTACAACATACCTTCCACGATAGCGACAAGGGGCATGCCACGAAGACCCTTATTACCCGGCTTGTATACCTCAAAGAAGGTTGGTTGTCATAACCCCATACCTTGCCCCAAGTGTGTCATACAATAGTGCCCACTTCTCAACCTGGTTCAGACTCGATCCAAAGTCGAGAAACACTTGATGTTTCGAAAGCCTCCTTCGATGTTTGGGGTCAATGTCCAGAATGGCTGCAAACGCCGTGGTGCCTCCGGCATCTGCCCCGGATTGTCTCTCTCACACGTATCTGCTTGCTAGTGAGCTCGTCAAGCTTCTCCCAGATGGCATCAAACTTTCTCTGCTGATTTTGCTTGCACAACCTCTTGAATAGGTTCATCAACTTCTTACTTTTGAAATATTTGAACAAGGTTAGCTGCCATATGTCGCATGCACCACCTGGTTCTGCAAATCCGCCACGGAAAGGGCTCTTGCACATCTCCTGCATCTTCTTTATCGCTTTCATCAGCCCAAAGATGGCGGTCGTGAATTATGCACACATTAGGCCTATCCTTCACAACTCCGATCTTCGCTTTTACGAAGAACCACAACAACTCTCGTAGTTTTCACCTTCCACGAAAGCAAAGGCTATAGGAAATATCTGGTTGTTTCCGTCCACACCGATGGCCGTCGAATTTGGCCCTTGTACTTGCCGGTGAGGAAAGTCCCGTCCACACACATAATCGGCCGGCAATGCCTGAAAGCCTCCACACAAGGCCCAAGTGCGATAAAAGCACGCTCCATAACCATAAAGCCGGGTGGGTTCTGAGATTCTCTATCATGTATATCAGTATATGTCCCGGGGTTTCTTTCCTTCAAGACGCCCGAGCCGGAAGATTATCATAGGATGCCTCGAATGTACCAAAGCGCTTCTCCAATGCCTTCGCCGCCTCCACGCTTTGGCGTAGCTGATTTGGTATTTATATCTGCTCTCATGGCAAGTACTATGTGTTGTGCCTCCATGTCAAACTTCTCCACAATCTTCTCCGCACATCACGTTCGCGATGAAAGATGAGGTCGTTACGATGTCTCGATGTTACATTGCTCGTAACACAACTGTCTTTGCACAACCTTCGTGACTACCCGGTTCAACTCATACTTGGGCTCGTGGGCATGAACACGCCAACCGCATTCGGCGTTTCGCACTTCACCGTGTAACAATCTTTCTTGGATTTCACAACTCTTGCCGCCGCTGCAAGCTCATTGCCCAGACCCTTATAGCATCCTCGCAAAGCGCATTTCTCGCGTACATTGCGTGCACACGAACCTCAATTGGTCGGTATCACATTACATGTCGAGTCGGCATCATCGATCGCTAGGTCTTTCGCCGCTTCTATTCCAAGCAGCAGCACTGTGCGGACATCTTGTCATCATCGTCAGGACGATTCATCGTGTTCGCCCATCGCAAGTGCCTCTTCTTCCCCGCCGCCCGTAGATTGTCTTCCTCTAGCATATCCACTAACCCTTCCAACTCCTCCCCTTCATCTGCTTGTCCCGTCGCTGCAGCGCTTGACCGAATATTGTCATGAACTTCCGCCGGACCTTCTGCTTGCACCGCGATCGGGGTTTCATTACTTGCCAAGTCTGTTTTGGTATGCTTTGCACATAGAGGACAAAACCCCACCACGCTGCCTTGATGAATTGACGTAGTTCCTCCAAGACTGACCGCGCTCCAACAACGGTCTAAGCAGCCATACCGAGTCGTGTGTACCTCTCGGCCACAAGCATTTAATGCTCACATCATGCACTATAGGATTCAGCGAAAGACTGTGACAAATCCACCCATGCAGATCTTGAAACTCATTTCAGCGGATTCGATGGTATAAAATACACCGCTGAAAGCTACTCGAGATCTACCCGTATTGCCCCTCCCGAACCACTCCGTCACCGTAAAACACTTTGAATGCATCCATAGCGCATTTAGCTACTGCAAATTTAAAATTATTTACGATATGCCCAATTAATATTTGATATACCAACTGCATATTAATGGCAACTGCAATAGAGTTGTGAAACAAAATAATTTGAACTGCATCGTACTACACTACACATATTTATAATCGTACAGCATGGTACATCATTTGTAAATTAAACTACACATCAAACATATTTCAAATCACAACGATACAAAACTACAGTTTTTTGCATTTTCCCATGAATTTACAAAATTGCAGGATTTTTAGAAAATTATTTCATTCAATTTGAATTTATGGTTATGAAATAATGTATAGCACATGATCAAGTTAAACCAGTTTTATTATTTAACACATTTAAAGCACACAATCAAATTATTATTTAACCTAATTACGAAATTGATATCACACAATCAAGTTATGACATAAGGATTCTAAAGAATACTGCCTCATTTATTTTGAATTTCAATTGCACTTTCAATGTGAATTCTATTTTAAACCAGAGTTCAAACTTTAATTCTTTTTTCCATGAATTTAGAAACTTGTTTCACTCAATTTGAACTTATGGATCAAAAGTTATGACCATTTCAATATATTCGATTTAAATAATTAAGGAGAAAATTGAAATTACGTTTAGTTGATACCCTAACAATTTTACGGCGTGTGTTGCAATATTTAGTTCATACCATAACAATATTTATATTTTACTTAACAATTTTCCTGTGTCCCCAAAAATTTTCTGTAACATTTTTTTTTAGCTCTAATAGTTACATATCCCAACTAATATATTTGTAAGCTAATATTATATTACGTACCAATATTATATACAACATTATTCACACATAATTACATAAATTATGCACAAAACAAAATTAGTTACATAATACATTATTTTACATTACTATAATAATTTTTAAGACTACTTACAATTTTCCTACGTATATATAAATTACATTGACCAAAAAATAATTAAAAAAATTACTAACCGATTTAACGAAGAACTAATCGATTTAACTAACGGCACGCATTTACCTAACAAGCACAAAAAAAATACTCTGCTCCTCCTCCTCCTCCTCCTCCTCCTCCTCCTCTTCTTTTCTTCTTCTTCTTCCTTCCCTTCTTCTTTTTCCTTTTCTTCTTCTTCTTCTTCCTTCTTTTCTCTTCTTCTTTTCTTTCCTGCCTCTCTGCTTTGAGCGCTTCGAGCGGGCCTGCCCCCTGCGCGAGGAGCAATAATGGAGGAGGGAGAGCGCCGCCGCCTCGGCCGCCCCCCCCTCGCCCCTCGCTGCCCCCCTCGCCCGGCCTCCTCGCCTCGGCCTTGCCGTACCGCTCGCCCCGCCCATCGCGCCACCTCAGCGCGACCCGCGCCAATCGCGCCACCTCACCGCGAGTAGCCCCGACTTCGCGATGACGTGGCGCGAAATGATACAACTCGCGATGACGTGGCGCGAAAAGCCTTAAATCGCAATTACGTGGCGCGAAAAGAGTCTAGTTCTATAAAAAAAATTATGAACGTATATTTTTGTAATACACAAATAAAAAATGATTATTTATAAAAAAAATTCCCTGCTTATATAGCCGTCCAGTGAGTCTCACAACTTTTTTCTCGTTGAGTCATTATGCATTGTCTACTGGACATCACCAAATCACTGTCTTGCGGCCTGCGCCCGTGCACCGACAGTGCCTAGCCGTAACGGGCAGTGTCCCTCTAAGTTGTCTTGCGGCCTGCGCCCGTGCACCGGCAGTGCCTAGCCGTAACGGGCAGTGTCCCTCTAAGTTGCATGTACAAGTTCATGGTACCAAGATTGCCTGTACGTTTTGCGTGTAACACCTAGGTTCTCTAATTAGGTGTAATTAAGCTAAGTAGGTGTTTGATCGTGCTTTGAGTTGTTTTTTAATCTTAATCTGGAGTTAAATGCTTTCGGAGTCCGTTTGTTGAATTGTTCGATTGTTTTTCTAGCTCGAATCCCTAAGTTTCGATTTTGGTCAAAACTCAAAGCGGCTAAATTAGAACTAAAAATTTAAACTTTGGAGCCTTCCTTTGGATTCCCCAAATTCCTTCAGACTCAACCGGTGCAGCCTCGGCACACCGCCTCGGCAAACACGCCAACCCCGGGCACCTGCCGTGCAGACCTCGGCCACTTGCACCGCGTACTGGCCTCCTGTGTTGCTGTCGTAGATGCCGTGCTCGTGCGCCATTGCCAGCCGGTGCCGCTCCGTCCCCGACGTGATGCCCAAGATGACAACATGTGCATGACAAGCCAGACGCCCATGCGTTGGAGCAGCGAGATACCATGCACGCGGGTTCTTGGTCAGTCGTTGCATGAAGAGGCATGAAGAGGGAATCGAGAGGAACCACCAGCTTGTTTGTGCCAAGTAGGAAAAAAAACCCAGAGTAACGGAAGGCAGAGCTCCCGTACCTTGGATGGTGACAAAGGCAAGCTAAGGGACGAGCAGCTCCTTGGCCATTGATGGCGCCCAGGCAAGAACCTCCGGACTGTACAATAAGCAAAAGGGGAAACAAGGGATCTAAACTACCCTAATACTACTACTAAGCAAGGAACTAGGGGTGGATCACCCTCCCCTCTCGCCGCCGACGAGCCGCAGGGTGTCGGAGAAGGGGAGGGGACAATGTATGGTTGGCAGAAGAAAAAAGGAGGAGAGGCAGCGTGATGGAGATGTGTGGATCCGGTTTTCTTCCTCGCCTTCGGCGATGGCGCTACTGAATCTCTGTCGTCTGCTCATCTTCGCCGCTGGGATAATACGTCATACTTCGTTTACATTAGTAAATGATATTAAAAATAGCTAAATAAGAGAAATATAGAAGGAAAAATAATAAAAATCACCTCAAAATTATAGAATGCCATATATTTATGAATAAAAATTGAAAGATAGATAGAATGGCATGCATTCGGAAATAAAATCTCACAATAACTATCAACCATGCTTCTCTAGAGAAAAAACCCTACCAGGCTAGCTACCAACGATGCTGTCTGCAGAACCGCATTGCTGGGAAACAGTGCCGTAATTAACATTCGACACAACAGTAACACAAATTTCTGATACTGCCGAAATGGTTACAATGTTTATTACGCCGTGCATCACCACAAACAACACAAGACTGGTAAACTCGACGCATAACCACTGGAAACATCCGTACAAAACCTACACGACAGGCTAAGCAGATCCTCCTTTTCCATCAGCAGCCAGAAGCTCCGGCCAACAACACATGGCGGTTACATATCCTAGTAATTACAGAAACTATCGCGCACAGAATTTGCAGCTCACCTCGGTTAGTGGTACCGCATCTTTCGATGCATGTATGGCCGTGCAATTAATTACGTGAAATGAATCAACTAAACCACATTAGCTGGGTGTGTTGAGTTAGACAGGTGCATTCACCAACCGTCATAGCCTACCCACACTTCTTCTGTTGGAGAAAGTAGTGTCCAAGTAATACCACCTCGTCTTCTCTGAAGCAGCTGTATGAACCCTCCCAGTGAATACACCATTATACAACATCAAATGCTACAGAATGTGAGTGAGAGCACTCATGGTGATTCTTAGGTGCAACCGAGCCAGAAGCGGTACCAGGTTCTTCTGTGCAAATACCCTCTGACATTTTTATGTCATTCAGAGCTCTCTTGGCATATACCGTGAAGGCGATTGTGAGGACAACAGCAATAACAAAGGAGATTATGTTGTATGTTATCTCCACTGGCGTCATCTTATAGTTGCCATACTTCATGTCGGCCAAGGTACGTATCAACCGTCCACTGCAACAAAATGTAGCAATACAAGGTAAACCACAAGTACTTCTGGAAAGCATATCGTGTGCACACAGGAACTTCAGAAAAAACAATGTTCTGTTTCTGTCTGGGTTGATCACGGGCACTGCTAGTGTGTAGCTTAAATTAGCAACCGAAATCCAACTCAAGTTCGTTTTAGTTATTATGCGCAAATACCTTGTCCTAGATAAACATATACATTGACAAGTTTTCAACGATACAGAATCTCCAACTCAGCAATCTTTAACACGTTTGCACACACATATAGATTATGACACTGGCACAGTAAATGCAGCTCGATTCATGAGCTCCTATTAGAAAAGCAATTGGTTTAAGATCACTGACCCATGTACTATTTTTTTGAGGGCACGAATGAAATGATAAATGCACACCAATGAAGTACATGGGAAGAGGATATTCTTAGATGGCCTGAATCTTGGTGGCAAAATCATGCACAATTGATTAAATCATAATCTGCAATGTAGAGATTTGTCTAACCTATAGATGTAGATGAATGCCTCGGGTACCATTCCAGCAAGTGAACCACATAGGAAAGGGTTGAACTTGATTTCCGTCACAGTTACGGCATAATTAAAAATGGTATATGGGAATGGTGAGATTCTGAATAGTGCAACAACTCGAAACTGCTGGAACCAACTCCCTTCACCAGCAAGTTTTATTAGAGCTATCTGCTGAGGCCATCTCTTTAACCATGCCTGCATTTAAAAAAAAAGAAAGAAAGCTGAGAGAGAAGAAAATTAGGGCCTAACTCCTTGAAAAAATATGTAGCTTCTAAAATACATGTTACAAGAGCATGGATCTGAGAAATTTTACATGTAGACGTTCGCGGAACAATGAGCCAATCCAATATGGTACAACCATGCCAATAGTAGTCCCAACCATAATAATCAAGAAACCCCAACCATAACCAAATATCATTCCTGCTAACCACATAGATGGTCCAGAAGGCACTAAAATAACTGGGAAGAGGGCCAACGATGCAACAAGGACAACAGCCAATACGGGTCGCCCAAAAGCGGTTGCTTCCCATTGCATGATTGGCAAGAGAACCTACAACAAACAGATAAAAATACATACCAGATTAACATAGGAGATGTTTTAATTCTGTGAAATAAATCAAAACGTTTTTCCAGAAAAAGAATAAGATCAAACAGTTAAGAGGCACAACATAGCTCAGGAACATGAGAAAATTGATAATATTTTAAAACCACAAATTAAATTTCACTCCAAATTATGGTAAGTTACATACGCACTCATTGAACATATAGAATTCCAAATTATAGTAAGTTACTAGAGTGTACATGGGAAGGTATGGCTTAGTGTCTACTGTCTAGTCAACTACTAATTGTCAACAAATTTATTTTTCATAAGCTGAAACCTGAAGTTATGCTTGGGACCTTAGCAGATACGACAAAATGCAACATACAACAGACAGGTTCCTCAAAAGACAAATAATTAAGAGGAATGGAGCAATGGTGCTGATTCAAGTATTCTAAAGAATAAGCAAGAATTTTAAATGAAGACTGGGGTAAAACCAGCTTTATCTTGTCCTTATTTTTGATTCAGCCATAACTGCTTTAAGGTTTGTGATTGTTTTCATGGAAATATTAGTTGCATGCCACCCCAAAGTTTTCATTATAGTAAAAGGCACACCCACTTTGAATATGACAAGTGGGCCCTAGGCCCACATATTAGTGAGGCATTTTTCTGATCCAAAAACTTTGGGGTTGCACACATCTAAAAGCCCTTGTTTAATTTAGAATAGTATGCAACATATTTTGGGGGTGCTGCCCTTTGTTTATCATGATAGGCATCTTGATAGATTGGAGTGTCAGACAAACTTAAGGAATATATATTCCTTATGTAACTTTAAACCCTATGGATCAGGTTGATCAAGCAAGCCATCACATCAAACTTGTAATCGTTATTGAAGAGCCAGCAAACAAACCAACTTCAGTTGGTTTTGAAAGGCAACATTCTGTGAAATTGGTGCATATCTCACTGTTCTTGTACTAGCATCTACTGGGGAACCAGAAAAAGGGAAGTAAGTCTAGTCACATTCTAATGATCTGACTCCTCTATGACCAAGATTTCCCTTCAAGTAAGGAAAAAGACTGTATAAAATAATTGTACAAAAAAGAGTATCAGCGCTTACCTTCTCAAAGGCAAAGGGGACTCCCCATTTCACACAGACATAAGACACTAATATAAGGAGGAGGCAGCCAAGCAGAACTTTCATCCACCAAATGAAGGATCTTGACTTTGGTTGCTCAGGTAAAACTACCGTGTTAATGTCAGCTGTTGCATGTTGAGCTGGTGTGACCAGCCTCGCATATTCCTCGTCCTTTGTGTTTTGCTCAGAACGTTCAATTCCCTTGAATGATGCCTCAGCTGAAGAGCTTGGCATGTTTGTAACTATCTCGCCGCCTCTGTTTACGAGCCAAGGCAAAATTAGAACAAAAGGGTATTGATAATGCACAACTAACAAATTTTATGAACTTATCTCATTGAAGTAAGGCTTGCCACATGCTTGTTCTGTGTACTAGAAGGAATAAAGAAAGAAAAACCATGTAGAAGACCAAAGGTGCTGTACTGCAGCCTCCAACATCTCATCTGATCTACGACGTTCATTATTATAGCACAATAAATAAAGAGAAATTTTACAGTACATTGTGTTAGTAGTAAGAGGTGGTAGTAGAAATTAAATCTGACCATTGAATCGTGAAGGGTATAATAGACTTTTGTTTGTAATTATAACTCTTCTCGTGAGGGTATTATGGACCTTTACACTAAATCTACCATGAACGTTTCCCCATCCAATTCCCTGGTGCCGCCACAAGCACCGCCGCCCCGACTCCTATGCACGGCGCTGTTGCACCTCCGTGTCGCCGTCGCTTACGAAGGAGCGCTGCCGCATCCGTTGTAGGATCTGTCGGTCTGTCCATTGTTGTCCTCGTCTTGATGGAGATGGGGGTTACCGTAGCTAATGAAACTGGGTAAAACCACAGGCAATTAATCCAAGGATCCTGCTTCCTGCCGGCTTGCTTAACACAGAGAGAGATCTAATCCCCAATTGTCCTAAGAAATCAGGTCATAACTGCGACCAGCTCTCCTCCAAGTGAAGCTCGTCAGGGGGCGATCTACACAGCTGCAAATCCGAAATGTTGGAGAGCCTCTGCCTGGAGCTGGACACCATCTCAAACCCCTCTAGATCCGAGAAGCTCTTCCTCTTGTGTGCCGCCGCATCTTGCTTCAGCCTCTCCTCGGATGCCTCTAGGATCGGGCTCAGCATTGGCTCGCGTTAAGGAACCTTTTTACCCTTCTACCCCTCTTCAGGATCTACTACTCACAGTACATGTGGTAGTATAATTAGATCTAAACTAATCTCAACCATTGGATTAAAAGAAATGGACGATCCATATTTATTTTAGTGTACCGTAAATGAGCTATAAATAAATGTCATTAAGATACTCTACTGTTTGGAAATAGAAATGCATTTACTCTCTGAAAGTAATGCAATACTTGCAAATGTATCCTCCGCAAAATACAGATGATCTTATCGCCCAGGTCAAAATTTCCAGCTCCTGGTTCTTTGCTCAGTGCAATATTCCAATTACATGCCATTTACACAGCTAGCCGAACTGCCAAAGGCATCCATTTCTTCATCACTTCATCTACAACACCCTCGGGCCACTGGTTTGGTCCAGTGCGACAGAAAGTCAGAAACAACCGGTCGCTCAATCGTGATATTTCAAGTGAGATAACATTGTTAAGTACCAAGATTCCCCAAAATGCATCCGTCTGTAACTTCTTCTCAAGGAAACAATTGTAAAATCGTCAAACACTAAGATTCTCTAAATTGGATATATTAACACCGCCGTGCGTGTGCACGGGGCTAGGCGGGGAACAGGTAACCCGTGCTCCTCACATCACATGGTGCGTGCCCCGTGCCCCCACGCTCCACAGCTCTAATGGCGGATCGGCGGCGGCAACGAGAGACGGCCGCCATTCCTCCGGAGCAACCGCCTACATACGGACGGACGGCGACCTGGAGCTAGGTGATAGAAGGGCGGCAGCAGGAGGGGCCCACATGCCAGCAGAGAGAGAGAGAGAGAGAGAGAGCTCTGCCTGTTTTTTCTTCTTGTTGTTGTGACAAAGATCGAAGGGAATAACCAAACAAGACGAAAGCTCATGCCACGAGCAAGAACATTTCATTTCTGATTTCCCCTTGCCGAAACGAAACATAGAGCTGATCGATACTAACTAAGCCACGATCTTGTCCCAAACATGTAGTATCGAGCTAGTAACAACAGGTCAATAAACCTCCAAAACAAATTTGGCTGCATCCGCGGCTCCACCAAGGCCCTAACTCCCAAAGAAACAAACTTCTCACCAAGATCGCTGCCCGAAAAACTCAGAACAAAGCAGCCGAAATTTTTTTAAAAAAAACAAATCTGAGCACGGGATAATCAAGAAACTGTAGCGGCCCGAGAGCAGCGTGCGTACCTGGCCATCTCCCCCGCTTCGATGCTGAGAGGGAGGACGCGCGCCATGTACCAGGGAAGAGAGAGAGAGAGAGAGATCAGCAAAGCATTTGGATTTTGGAGAAGAGAGGATTGGCTTGGGTTCTTCCCTTTTCCTTCCCTTGTTCCTGGAAGCTTGTAGCGGAGGGGGGAAGAAGAAAAGCACAGAGCGCACGCGGCAGCGCGGGGAGGGAATTACTGCGATGCCCCACACTGGTAGGAGGCTTCCGTTAGGGCATCTCCAATGGTGTAGTCAACTATTAGCTATAAGAAGTATACATGTCATTTATAGATAGCTAATAGATAACCTCTCCAATGGACTAGCTATAGCATTGTCTACAAAATTAAATTTGGGCCCATATGTAAGATGTGATAAATGCCTTAATCACTTATAAGCGCTATAAGTTAGTAGTAAGCATATATCTCTCTCTTCCTTTTCTCTCATCCACCTAAACAAAATGCTGAGTTGGCACCCTTATAGCTAGCTGAAGTGGCACCATTGGAGATGCCCTTAAACTCACTAGTTACTCGACCTAGGGTTCCGTGAAAGGTCGGCCCAGGGTCAGGGTTCAAAAAATCGACGAAAATCGCTCGATTTTCGCGATTTTCGGCCATATCGCCGCGGCCCGATATCAAAAACCGGTCGGTAAACCGATCCAATTCAAATAATAATTCAAAAAAATTCAAAAATTTGAAAAAATTTACGTGTCAAAAACCAGTCGAAAATCGGTGGAAATCGGTCGATTTTCGCCAAGAATCGTCGAAAATCGCTACAAAAATCGATCGCACAAAAAAGTTCAACAAGGTCGTCGATTTTCCACACGAAATCGTCGATTTTCCACGAAAACCGGTCGATTTTCCACGAAAATCGACGATTTTTGAAATTTTTTTGAAAAATTTTGGTTTTTGAATTCATACGATTTTTAACGATTTTCGACTCGATTTTTGCGATTATCGAAAATCACTGTTCATGCGAAAATCGCACCAAACGATTTTGTGAACCCTGCCCAGGGTTGGATAATGGGTCGACTCCAGTTACTCGACTCGACTCGACAAACTTGTTAGACCATCTCCAATTATATTCTCTTCATTTCATTTTCTTCCCTGTTCCCTTCCTCATTCTCATTATCTTTATTTGCCCTCATCTCCAACAGATTCTCTTTAAAGGGAATTGTATAGGGAAAGGAGAGAGAATCCCTTGCTAGAGGGAATGGGAGAGAGAATCCCTTCACGAAGGGAATACTCAAGGGAATCTGTTGGAGCGCTGAAGTGAATGGAAATCCCTTCGCGAAGGGAAAGGGAGAGGGGAAGGGACACGGTTGGAGATGGTCTTAGGATAGTGAGCCAATTTAATTTGATTTATTATCTTAACGAGTTTAAATCTTGGTTTGGCTCGACTCATTAAACTCACTAGTTGGTTTGTTAAACTTGATATTGCCATATGAGAAGAGGATTGCTGTTAAGACTATACAGTATGCTATGTGTTATCATACTCGTTTCACACATATACAGATATACTTACCGATTTGAAGGATTCGTTAAACTCACGAGTTGATTCGTTTAACTCGTTATCTAAATAAGTTCATATCATAACTTGGCTCGACTCGTTAAAAAATGAGTTCGAACTAAGTTTACGAGTTTCGAATTTTTTTTACCCCAGGTCTGACGGAACTGCCTCTACCCCTGCCTCGGCGAAGGGGAGGGAATATTCGTTAGCGTGCGTGTGTCGCCGACGCGGCGGGTCCACACCACGCCTGCAGCGGCAAGACAAGACCGGACTGTGAGACGGACTCGTGGCATTCGAATTCCCCTCTGATCCAGTTCCTAGAGGGACGCCATCAGGCGACACGTGGACCTAGAGATTCGAAATCCGCTATTGGTTGCTTTGCTTGGTTTTACACGTATGGACACACGTTGGGTCAGCGTGGCATGATTGTTAAGGACGTGTTGGGTGGCATGATAGCGTTGTATGGTACGGCACGTCTCCAAAGGTTGGGTTTAGACCAACACGGCATACTACAGGGTCGACAGGTACGACGCATGCATGATACAGTTTTTACACAAGTTTTTTTTTTTTTTTACAATTGTTGACAAATATTATAAAAAATTTAGCAGTAGAAGTGAAGTAAGAAGAACTATCTCAACAATGCAACAAGAACATATGGTTCAAGTACTTCAAGCATGTGAAAGAAGTTAAAAGATAAAGCGTCTAGTTCATCTTCCGAAGTGCTTAGTAGGTCGCAATGGAATCCACGAGTAGAAATCAAATCACTATCTTGACACGCCTTTTGCGGAGAATGAATAAAATTTAATTTGTTTTTCCTTAATATTTGTGTCTACTGCATTGGCCTAGTACTTCTCTGGCCCATTTTCTCTTCTCGTAATAGTGCAAATGGACCATAGCTGAATCGGCACAGCACAAAGGTGACATGACCCGCCATTGTATCGTGCTTGGATTCACCAAAGACGAGTTATATCGACACAATATGACACGACGTAATGGCTATGCCATGGTGGCACGACAGAGTCTAGGCTCATGTCCTATGGTGTTTGTGCCCCTAATCCAGTTAGGGTTAGTGTACTTTGAATCACAGTTTTTTTTACTCTTTTTGTTCCTTTTTTACTTGTCGAATCCATGCCATTTAACTTTCTGATCGTTAATAGATTTAAAACTATCTAAATTAATTATATGAAAAATATATCATTAAATTTGTTATTACAAATACTTTTATAAAATTATTTATATTAGTATATCTTAGAGTAAAGTCCTAAAAGACCGTAAAAAAGTAAAAAATATGGTAAGAAAGAGCGGAGAGTATTTGACTCTAGCGGCCTATTCTACTCTACTCTTACTCTAGAGTGGATTAAATTAATTATAAAGTTCTATTCTAGAGTATTTGACTCTAGCGGCCTAATCGTTAATAGATTAAATTAACTAGGTAGGGTTGCGCGTGTTGCTGCGTCGTGCGAAATTTGATCCAATTTTTTTTTTCTAAAAAAAGGCAGGAAGATGTAAGTATTTTTTTATTCTATTGTTTTTTTTAAAATACGCTCGGTAGGAACCGTCGATTAATTTGCGTAACAATGGGCCTTTTGCAAAAAAAAATGAATAATACATGTTCCGAAAAATATTAGATTTTGAGTTGGGGAAAAATTATAGATGTCGAGTTTAATACCCTATGCGTTCACCGGGTAATAATACATGTTTTGAAAAATATTAGATTTTGAGTTGGGTAAAAATTATAGATGCCGAGTTTAACACCCTATACGTTCACCGGGTAATAATACATGTTTTGAAAAATATTAGAGATCGTTCCGAAAAATATTAGATTTTGAATTGCCAAAAAAATTATAGATACCGAGTTTAACACCACTGTCGTTCATAGGGTAATAATACATGTTTTGAAAAATATTAGAGATCGTTCTAAAAATATTAGATTTCAATTGCCAAAAAATTATAGATACCGAGTTTAACACCCTATGCTCACCTGTAATAATACATGTTTTGGAAAATATTAGAGATCGAGTTGCAAAAAAAATAATAGATGCCAAGTTTAATACCCTATGCGTTAACCGGGTAATAATACATGTTTTGTACACATATTTCTGTTGACGAAAATATTTTTTTCGAGAAAAATAGAGAAAGGACCTGGACGTCAGTTATGAGGACATATTTGTTATATTTTTGGATCTGTTCGCTATTTTGAAAAATTAGAAAATGGCTTGGTTCAGATTTGTATCTAGTGATGGGCTTTTCCGTAAAACACAGGGACCTAAACGCAATCTCAAAAAATTATTCTTACACTCACAAAAAATCACAAAGGACCTATTTGTAATTTTCCAGGGACCTATACGTAATATGGAGGGAATAGAGAACTTTTTTGCAAAAGCGCATAGAGGGTGAGGTGGCCGGCTGAGGAGCCGGCAATCCCTTCCCCTGTAATAGGGTGTATATTATAAAGTTCTATTCTACTCTTACTCTAGCGGCCTATCATGTGGTCAAACCTCTGCTGCTGTCGTGATCCGCAGGTAAAAATTGCGATGAGTCTGCGTGTCAATGTTTTCATTTCTAGAAGTTTTTGGACGACTTTTCTAAGCTGGCTGTATGCATTTGACTTCAACGTTTCGGTTTTGTCGTACCTTGGTTATGGATCAGTAATAAAATCGTATGGCTGAGAGTTGACCAATGCTTTTGGCTTCCAGATATGTTTTTGGAGCAAGCTTTGGTATCCATTAGAGTGTGTTGATCGATGGGATGAGATGAGGATAAATAGGATGGTCTTGTATTATTTGGTTTTATTATTTTAAGTGAATAGAATTGTTCAATATCTATAGATAATATTTTTAAAATTTGTATCTCACCATCTAGGATGAGATGATCCTATTTAAGCAACCAAATATATAGATAATTTTTTTCTTAAACTATCTCATACATATACACTTGGTACAAACAACCAAACCCACACTAGGTGCATACTTACCGCGCCACGCCGCACAAGAGCGTGATGCCATGTAAGGGGCCACGTGGGATGGCGCGCGCAACCAACCAGGCAGGTGCACACCGCGAAGGACCAGCACACGGGAGGATGCATGCAAAGTGAAGCGAGGAAACAAAGTGCGCGTAAGGGCGCGACGCTGTGCAAGGGCCCATACGAGAGGGCGCGTGCGACCAACCAAGCAGGCATACGCTACACAAGGGCTCACACGCGGGAGGACACGTGCGAAACGGAGCGAGGAAACACAAGACAGGCCATGTGACGAGCGAGGAGGAGGGTGTGGGCGACGTGGACCGCACATCTGCCCGCGAACTTCCCCAAGTTTAGTACGTTGAGATATGATAGGACCTAGGGTCCTAGTTGTTTGAATATGTTTAGACTATATCTCATTATAAGTAAATCTAAATCTATTTTTTTACTGATTTCTACTATAAATATGAAACCTTTTGTACGGGATAATCAATCTAATAGAGAGAGAACAGTTTTGTCTCTCTATAGTATACGCTCTCTATTTATGTTTACTATTATATTAGTGCATCGTGATTAATCTAAAGTGGACGTCATCGTACGCATGTAATATTAATCTACTCCACGTTTAACTGAATTGGTCGTTCAATACTACTCCACTTTGCAGCAACATAGAATATTCTCAATTTTTTTGTTTATTTGCTTGGAAATTGCTGATATTGGGCGTGTTGGATCCAGGGTTCAAAATCTCGCCGAAATTCGGCGAAATTTCGGATTTCGGGTCCTTCTGAGTTTCATAATCCCGGCGAAATAAAAAACCTAAAAAAAATTTAAAGTGCTACAGTGCATTAATATCTCGCCGAGATTTCGGTGATTTGGACCGAAATTTCGGTAAAATGGACCGAAATTTGTATAAAAGTTGACCGGATTGGGTTCTTCACATCATTTCCCATATGGGACAGTCGGTAGATCATAATTTTTGCGAAGTTGAAAAAGCCCTAAAAAATTGAAAGTGTGATAGTACCGGGATTTCCCATGTGGGACAGTCGATACGGGAAATTTCGTCGAGATTTCGGAATTTTAGACCAAAATTTCGGATTTTTTAGCGAAATTTTGGATTTCTCGATTAAAAAAAAACTGGATTTGAATTTTGGTTTTTGAATTTCGTCCGAATTTTATCCGAAATTTCCGAATCTCATCGAAATTTCAGATTTCGGCCAGGTCCGAGATGGAGTTCGAAAACGAAATTTGAATCCTTGGTTGGATCGTGCCTTAAGTTCGTTTAGTTGTCCATTGTAGTCAAACTATCGGGATGAAGATGACAAAGATTAAAATCACATATTTTTTTTTCAAACTTTTGCAGCTGAAAATTTTCAACTTTTCGTTCCCGTTCCAATCGTTACCAATACCATTTCCCTTTATCAAATAGCCATCAAACATCCGTAAACAGCAGACAATGATAATCCATGAAGACATATTTTTCTATAGAATATCCTTGACATCAATACAAGTTTTTTTTAGATTGCACAAACTTTGTTCACAAATCAACGCACCCTCAATTTATGACTTGTTCACTGTATTAGCCCTCATTTTTTTTTAACAAAATTAGTCTTCATATAAATTTTGTTTACAAAAATATCCCCTAGACCACATGTTCCACGCACTGGGAGCAACTTCCCGCACCTGACGCCACGTCTCACTGGAGTCACTGCTGTCGTGCTTCCTAAGGGCATGTACAGTGGTATAGACGACAGCTGTTTATAATGTATCTTCACATCATCTATAGACAGCACTAAAAATAACTCATACAATGGATCGTCTATATAGCTGTCTGTAATGATCTCTCATTCAATTAACAGGTTGTCTATACAATGGTACACAACATGTGAAGCTGTCTATAAGACTGTCTATTAAATAGTAGACATCAGCTTTCTCTCTCCTCTTCTCCCTCCTCCACGTCACTTAAAATCCTACATGGCATCTCTTATAGACAGGTGGCTGTGTCCAACAGAATGACGCGAAGCCGACGCGGAGGAAAGAGAGAAGCCAGCGTGGAGGAGAGAGAGGCGCAACGCACGCGCGGGAACGAAGCAGCAACGTCGATCGCGTCGTCGCCCTCGCGTTGGCCCCCACCGTGCAAGTTGGAACGGCGCAGCAACGGCGCGTTGGACCTGCATGGAGGGTGTGTTTGGTTGCCTGTATGGTGTCTGAATCGCATGAGTGGATGCAACTGTATCTAGTAGACACATGTTTGGTTTCCTGTTCATCCTGGCCAGGTGGATGCAATTGCACCCACTCATACAGGATGGAAGAAACACAGAAATTAGACTTCTCTCTAATGCAGGCCCGTGAGATGCACAAACAAGCAACCAAACAACTTAACTTGCATCCACTCAGTCAGGCCAAGACTAGCCTGGATGGCTCATACAAAACAAGCTAGGATGGTGCAGGTAACCAAACACACCCGGAATGAATGAGCGCATGCATGCATAGTTGATAGTTGCACGTTTTTTGTATCGTATTGGAATGAACTACTGCTATTGCTGCGCATGTATTTGGTATTGTTCGTCTTGCCTCCTATCTATATCTGAAATCCTAATCAAATTTATGGCATCAATTAAAGGGCCGACACAACTACCTAGATGCTGATTCAAAAATACATGAACAAGCACACACACCCTTCCATCTATTATTATTGTTATTATTATTATTATTATTATTTGGAGGAGGGTTAAATAGGTAAAAAACTGTTAAAATTAAAAATGGTTTTGAGAGAATTAAAAACAATACTAAGATCTTTTAGAAGTCTGGTGAAAAGGTTCAACTTGAATTTTGTCATTTTTTTACAAGTCGTATTGTAGCATTTCGTCACCATTTTTTCGAGGCTTTTAACGGTTTTTCTCAAATATTCGCAGAAAATGTTTTCCAATAAATTGTTTAAGCCTCTCCAAGCATCTTTTCAAGGGCTCTCTACTGTTTAGATTATAATGGATGTAACTTTACATACTAGCCGACGTAGCCGTTGGACAATTACCTGTTGAAAAACTAGCCGTTAGACAACTACCCATTCGAAAACTAGCTGTTAGCAAACTATCTGTTTTCCTACGTGCCCATTGGAAAAGTTTATTAGACAAGTTTGTCTATAAAGACAACTCATTCTCTTCTTCTCAAGCAGAACACATGCATCCAACTTCTCAAACTGCACACCTCCACAATGTCCTCAAGCTCCATCTCAACCTCGAGTGATAGCAGTGATTTCGAAAAGATGGAAGACACATTACTGAAGTATGCAATCCAAATAGATGCTGAAATTGTGGAGGAGGAGTGCATCATCGCCGAGCTCGAGGGAGAGCCATCCCGTAGGCGACGGGGTGGTAGAAGAAGGTATGTCGAGCGGAATCGTGAAGAAGCCAACCAACGCCTCATTGAAGACTACTTCTCCAACAACCCTACCTACGGGCCGCATACATTCCGTCGGAGATTTCGTATGCGGAGGCCTTTGTTCCTTCGCATAGTTGAAGCTCTTGGTGAGTGGGATGTTTATTTCACACAAAGGTGGGATGCCACTAATCGTGCAGGGCTATCTCCTCTACAAAAGTGTACCACAGCAATTCACATGTTGGCATATGGTGTCCCGGCCGACCAAGTGGATGAGTACTTGAGGGTGACCCAAAGCACAGCGATTGAGTGTTTAGGAAAATTTGTTGAAGGTGTGATTGCGAAGTTCGGAGCAGAGTATCTTCGAAGGTCAACTGTTGAAGATCTACAAAGACTGCTACAACATGGAGAGGATAGAGGCTTCCCAGGGATGTTGGGAAGTATTGACTGTATGCATTGGGAGTGGAGGAATTGTCCTGTGGCATGGAGGGGCCAATTCACTCGTGGAGATCATGGGGTCCCAACTATAATACTGGAAGCTGTGGCCTCATATGACCTTTGGATATGTCATGCATTTTTTGGTGTTGCCGGCTCGAATAATGACCTCAATGTTCTCAACCAATCCCCTCTATTCATTGAAGTATTGCAGGGACAAGCTCCGAGAGTCCATTTCAATGTCGGTGGTCGGCAGTACAACCAAGGTTACTATCTTGCAGATGGTATATACCCTGAGTGGGCGGTGTTTGTGAAGACCAAGGTTCACCTTTTCGACGAAATTCGTCGAAATTCGTCGAAAATTGACCGTACCGCTAGTGTTCGACATCAAAAACCGGTCGATAAACCGGTCCGATTCAAAAAAAAATTCGAAAAAATTCAAAAATTCGAAAAAATTTGCGTGTCAAAAATCGGTCGAAAATCGGTGGAAACCGGTCGATTTTCGTCACAAATCATTGAAAATCGCTACCAAAAGTCGACCGCACAAAAAATTCAACATGGTTGTCGAATTTCCATCGAAATCGTCGAATTTCCATCGAAATCGTCGAGTTTCGACGATTTTTGAATTTTTTTCAAAAAAATCTGGTTTTTAAATTTATGCGATTTTTACGATTTTCGGCTCGGTTTTTACGAATATCAAATTTCACTGTTCATTCGAAAATCGGCAAAACGAAAAGGTGAACCCTGGTGAAGACAATACATCTCCCACAAACGCCAAAAGATAAGCTCTATGCAAAACAACAAGAAGGAGTAAGAAAGGACATTGAGCGAGCATTTGGAGTACTACAATCTCGCTTTGCCATAATCCATGGTGCCGCTCGGTGTTGGGATCCTTCCATGCTCGGGAACATTATGCTAGCTTGTATCATCTTGCACAACATGATAGTGGAAGATGGGCGAGACGATGATGCTCTTGACTATGATTATAGTGAAAACACAATGACGGCAACTGTGACCCCACCCAATGCCCAGACCGGTATGACTCCAAACTTCGATGAGGTGCTGACAGCAAATACCAGAATCCATGCCCGAGCCACACATATACAACTTAAAGCAGATTTGGTGGAGCACATCTGGCAGCATTTGGGGGCCTGATATGAGTAGTAGGACTATTTGGTAAAATTGTAATTTTTATTTCACTTGTCCTGTGTATCTTACCTTATCAATGCATTGTCGTTTTATTTTTTTATTGTATTATCATTAATGCCAACATGGAATAATCACACACTGCGAAAGCCAACATGGAATGACCTCACACTGCGAAAGCAGTCATTGAATGACCACACATTGCGGAAGCCTATATAAACCCAAGCAGTCATCAAATGACCACACCAGCATCCCATGGATTCTAATACTCCACCTAGCAACTTCATGAACTTACTTAACTCATATGGTGTAGACCCAAGTGAGAATACTCACTCTCCAAATACTCAAGTGCCTTCACAGTCGAGTTTCCCGCAAAACATCCCTCCAATGTTTCCTCCGTTTTCCTCTCAGATTCCACCCCAATTTCTATCATCAAATCCTATGTTTTCGCAACTAGCGAACATGGGCAAAAACTTCCATTTTGTCGGCATGCCATCGAATTTTCCCCAAGGGTCACCGCCGCTAGCATATTCTCATGGAATAGCGGGATCGGCTTCAGGTTCGAACACGGGAACACCCATGGTGAAACCAGTTCTCGAAGTGGAAGATGATAATAGGCATGCTGAAGTTGTCTCCCCAAAAAAAAAGAAACGTGAGGACTGGTCCAGAGAGGATGACATTTGTCTAGTAAGCATGCTTTACATCTTTATCGTCTTTGTGCTAACTTTAAACTATAGCAATATCTGATTTTTATGTATGCATGCACTTTTTAGGTGAGTGCTTGGCTGAACAACACACAAAACCCGATCGAGGGGAATCAACAAAGAATGGAAGGGTACTGGAAGGACGTTGCAGTAACCTACAACATAACAGCTACAACAAATAGAACATGGAAGCAATGCAAAGACCACTGGCAGCAGATGAACACAAAGGTTGCTCGTTTCAATGGCATATGGGTTAGAGTGAATAATTTGTATAGAAGTGGTCGATCTGATGATCAAATCATGTCAGAAGCTCGGGAAATGTACATGCAGGAGAACCCAAAGAATGCATGTTTCAACCTAGATTATTGGTGGGAACGG
Source organism: Rhipidocladum racemiflorum (assembly GCA_036346355.1). Classification (NCBI taxonomy): domain Eukaryota; kingdom Viridiplantae; phylum Streptophyta; class Magnoliopsida; order Poales; family Poaceae; genus Rhipidocladum; species Rhipidocladum racemiflorum. Next base: position 33,444,850 of record CM070580.1, on the reverse strand, counting down.
GTTCGTGGCCATCCAAAATGGACTAGGGAGTACATGAAAAAGGGGACGGACGGTAACAAGAGGACCAAACTCTCTGGATCTGGAGAGTACACCTCCTCATCAAGGGAAGAGGCCGATGTCGAAGAAGTGGAGGCACCCGATACAGGGCTACGAAGGCCAGGAGGTCGAGATGCTGCAAAGGCGAAGCGTAAGGGTAAGAGCACGCTTAACCCGGCTACAAGCGAGGAGGTGGAACAGAGAAGGCAATATATAGCTGAGAGGAAGAGAGAGGCCTCAGAGCTGAGGAGTTCTTTGACATCTCTAGCTGTCACCAGGGAGAAGGCAGCCACTGCGAAGGCATACGCAGCGTACTGTAAGCTACTAGCTAAGGACACCACAGGTTTCAGCGAAGAGGAGATGAAGAAACGTGATCGTGCACTGAATTACTTCCACGAGATGTTTGGTGGGCATGGACCAAAGAATTAGCTTGCATGTTGTAGTGAATACATGTAATGTAGCTTATGTATTTTATCCTGCGAATGTGTTGTATCTTAGCCTATGAATGTATTATTATTATTATTATTATGCATTTTTAATTTAATCCATGTGTTGTAATCGTTTGTGAACTACATATTTCAAAAAGTAGCTAAATATTATTATTATTATTATTATTATATATTATTATCAATAATATTTAATTTGTATTTACATATTTAGTTGTATTTCATATTATGTAACAAATAAAAATTAGATTTAACTAAGAATAATAAACACATATAAATATCTTGGACCCACTTGCTACCGCCTCTATACCACCTCATCATTGGAGGGGTGGGAGCTAGTGGAGGTGCTAGTGAAATGTGGGTCCACACTAACACCTCTCTCCCACCTCCACCATTGAAAGCGGTAGGAGCTAGTGGAGGTGCTAGCTGACGTGGCGTCCAGGTGACACCACTACCGCCTCCACTAGCTCTCAAACCATTGGAGATAGCCTAAGCAACCATGCTGTGGGACTCTGCCGGTCTGCCCTCTCGTTTCCTATAGCTGCAGTTCCTGTGCTCTGGTACGCAGAACTCGAGATACCACGGCCTTATCTCCCGCTCTAGTATGGCGGCCAACAAATTGCCACGCAACCCGAGCGCGGAATGTGCCATGTGTCGTGCTGTGTTCATTTTTGTGCTCTTCGTGTGCGGAATGTGCGGACCAGGGGCTATGTTTGCAAAAAAAATTACACAAGGTTAACTTTTTATTAAAAAAAATTAAAGAACTAGTACAGTGATCATTTCTCAATTTAAAGTACGTTGCATCCTCCAGGGATGCAAGTGGGTTGGGTCGGACCAATGCAATGACCCATTCCTAGTTCATTTGCTTGATTCCATGTGTAAGGTCCATTCGTGCAAAATAAACTACCCATTTCGGTGGAATGGATCAATAGGCCAGTCCACTTACATGTTCGTTTGTTTGTACCTCCCTCAAGCAGTCTAGCCACCAGGGTACAAATTATCAACGGTAATCGTGCGCTTATCATGATAATCATGCTTATTGAGATCAGGGTTCAAAATTTCGTTTTAGGTTAAATCCCGTCGTCGACCGAAATCTAATTTTTCGGCGAGATCTCTTGGATTTCGTTCTAAATACCGAAATTTCGTCCAAAATACCCGAGATCTCGGTAAAATTCAACTGAACGGAAAATGGTTCAAACGATGTCAAATTTTTTTGAAATTTTGGTCAGGCCTGGAAAATGACTTGAGGAATCCAATCCGGTTAAACTCCGATCAAATCCGGTCAAATTTTGGACAAATTTCGGTCAAAAAAACCGAGATTTCGGTCCATTTCACCAAAATTATAGGGTACTGTAGCACTTTTAAATTTTTTAGGGTTTTTTTAATTTCGTCGGGATTATGGAACTCGGGGGGGGTCCGAAAACCGAAATTTCGCGGGATTTCGGAGAGAATTTGAACCCTGATCGAGATGTGTCGGTGTTTCGTGCACTGGCAATACGGATTTCTGGTCGGAGGGGGTCGCGCGCTCCCTCTCCCCGAATGGTCGACTCAAGAAGCCAGATGTTTATACTGGTTCGGGCTGAACGTCCCTACTCCAGTTCGCTCAGTCAAGGTGTATTGCTCTTAGCGTCGAACAATTACCGTGGGGATACAACGAGAGCTGGTCTCGGTGGGTCGTTTAGTTGTGGTCTAGAATGCCGTTTTATCCTACCCCTTCCCCCCGGAGCCCTGCCTCTCCTTATATACCCGGAGGCGGCAGGTTACAATGGGAGTTGGAGAGAAAAAGGAAGGGGTATTGTATGCCTTGGAGTCTGGTCTTCTGTCTTGTCGTCCGACCGGGCTCCGACTACCTCCATGCCGGGTTGGTAGCCCTGTGGCAGGGAGTCTTTGACCGTGCTGACGAGGTGACGCATCGCTCGCATTTAACGTCATCCCCGGCAGTTAATAGTATTTGACCTCAGCTTGGCCTCGGGAGGGGGCGCTTCTCTGCGGTGTGTCAGTGGCGATGGGACCGGGGCTTGACTTCTTGGCGCACCCTCTGACATTCTCGGGAAGGGACCGCCTACCCTGGCACGGACGTCAGAGGACGTCACGTACACAGAGTGGTTGGCCCCTCACCAGCGCGGGTCTTGGCCCTTCGAGCGTTAGTGGAGCCGGCCGACCGTGCGCTCCGACCTGGGAGGTCGGAGTCCGCCGACCACCTGGGGCTGGCTCTAAAATAGTGACAGGCCCACTCTTCGCGGCCCACGAACCTTCGCCAGAACTGGGCTTTTGAAGGATGTCAGCCCGCTCGCGGTCTCGGGCTGATGGAGGTACCCATGGTATGGGTATTCGTCAGTAGCCCCCGAGCCCCCGTCCGGGTCGGAGAGCCGGTCGGGAGTTTACCTAATCGAAGGTGGCCGCCGACTTGGAGGTCGGCGATGTTCGGTCGGCGTAGCTGCTGGGCAGCTACGCTGGTTAAACGGCCGGCGCAAGGCGAAGACCTTGGCAGGTAGCTCGAGCCCCCGAGCGGTCGGAGAGCCGGCTGGGGTTTGCCCTGGCCGAGGCGGTCCGCCGATCCAGAGGTCACTGGGTTTAGTTGGCACACCGCTACTGGCCGTGGTCACCGAGTGGTTCGGGTGCGATGAGACCCTGGTGTAGTTTGAGCCCCGAGCCGGTCAAAGAGCCTGGCCGGGGTTTACTCGATCGAAGGTGGCCGACCTGGAGGTCGGCGACATTCGGCTCGCACTGGCCGGGCGCCTTCGTTTTGTTAAAGGGCCCGGCAAGGCTGAGCGCACCCGTGGGTGTAGCCCCAGCCCCGAGTGGGTCGGAGCCTGGCCGGGTTTGTTCGGCCTGACTCTGGTCGGCCATGGTTATGGGACCTTAGAGTCATGTGAGCGAACGCGCGTTTACCTACGTTGGTTTGAACGCCGTGCTCGTGCGAGCTACCAACGGGCAATCCGGGTGGAATCTTGGCGATCCCCCTCGAGGGGGGATCGTTCCCAAGCGGACGTAACTCCCGGCGCGGGCGTCCGACCCACTGCGGGCATTCTATGAGAACCTTTCCTTACTCGATCCCGTATCGGGCTACCGGGTCATCCGCCGACCCGGAGCGCGGCTGGCCGCTACTCATGGATGAGCTCTGCGGGAGAGTGTGAGGTATGGTCCCGGATGCGGGTTAGGGTGATTGGGTCGTCCGTCGACCCAACTGGAGGCCAGGCCGAGCTCACCCGGCTTGCCCCTCGCTCATGCTTTACGTCTTTGGGGTGGCTTGATTCGATCGGCCGGACTTGGCCTTCGTAACCCCAACACGGTGCCGGGCCTCGGGTGTGAGCCCGAAGGCGATCCACCGTCCTCGAGGCCGGGCGGCCTAGTGGGCCGTTTCATACCTTTTTTTCGGGTCGTCTTGGCCCATTGTGCCCGGCAGAGTGTGTGGCGCTGCGTGGCGTGCGGTGCGAGTCGGTTGTCTTGTCGGGGCAGTTAATGCTTAGTGGGAATTAAATGGGCTGCGGCGCGTTACCGGAGTAGTGGCCGAGGTGGCAGCGACGGCCGGCATCGCTGGCTTGTCGCGAGGAGGCGTCGGTTGGGCGCGAAGAGGCGTCTGTTCCCACCCAACGCCTATAAAGGAAGATGAGTGCGGTGCGGGGAGAGAGGCAACTGTTTGTGCTTTCTGCAAAAGAGGAAGAAACATAAGGGAAGGAAAAAAGCTCCTTGCTTCCTTGCGCCGCGCCCCGCCTCCTTGCCTGCATCGGAGATGTCGCTGGTTCCGCACTCGTCTGGGGCTGGCCGCTTCATTGGCTTGGAGAGGAAGGGGTTCCTCCCTCCGCGAGACGAGTCCGGCTGGCGGGCGCCGCCGGCCGGGACTGCGGTCCCCGAGGTGGGTGACGGGGAGATCGTCACGCTGGCTGCCTTCTACGAGCGCGGATTCGGCCTCCCGCTCCAGCGGTTCATCCGCGGGCTGCTGTACTTCTACGGGGGGGGGAGGTGCACCAGCTGAACCCAAACGGGGTCCTCCATATCGCGGCCTTCATCACGCTGTGCGAGGCCTTCCTGGGGATCGAACCCCACTGGGGGCTCTGGCGTCACTTCTTCTTTGCGCGGCTGCCGTCGGACGCCGCCGGTCTCCTTGGTGCCCTGGCCATCCAACTGCGCCCCGACCGCAAGCTGTTCTACATTGACGTGAAGCTGCCGTCGTCGAACCGGGGGTGGCACAGCGAGTGGTTCTATGTTCGTAACCCGGCAACGGCCTTGACCTTCAGTGGGAATCTGCCGGCGCAGAGTCCCCGCTGGACTTGGGGTCCCGACTCGAAGGACCAGAGGAAGGTGGAGATAGTCCTCGAGCGGCTCGAGGATCTGAAGCGGCGAGGCCTGACCGGTGAGGTGGTCATCCGCACGTTCATGGAGAGGCACGTCCAACCCCTTAGGGATCGGTTGCGCCCCATGTTCGAGTACACCGGAGTGTCCGACCCCATGAGGTCGTCTTCGATGGAGCTCCCTGCGTCGAAGGTCTTTGCGCGCGTGACTGCGGTCTCCCTCGTGGGCGATACCGAAGCGGTGGGCGAGGCGCCCGCGCCGTTTTCGGCGCAGAACCCGCAGAACCTGGTACGTCGGGTGGTCTCTGGCTCTTTCTTCTCTTGCTCCCCCGCCCACTTACCCGAGTGCGCCTTCGCAGGGGCTCGGCGGCATGGTCTCCTGGGCCTTGCTCCCGGGAGAAAAGGAGGCAAGAGCCGCGGCGCGCCTGATCGCGGACCAGCAAGACGCCGCCCTCCAGGCGCGGAGGGCGGAGAAGGAGGCCGCGAAGGCGCGGAAGAGGAAGGAGCGTGCGGATCGGGCCGCGCGAGGTGAAGAGGTCTCCGACGAGACTCTGAGCGACGACGACGAAGAGTCGGCGTCGAGCGAGGGGGGCCCGAGTGCCGGGGGCGACTTGGGCGATTCCGACGCGGGTTCCGACCACGGGGTCGGTGGTCGCGATCCTAGGGATGATGCCGCAAGCGCAGGGTTCATCCTGAGGAGACGGAGGTCTCTCACGCCCCCTCGCAGGGGCCCAGCGAAGAGGGCGCGTCAGGCGCTACTCGTTCGATCTTCACGGTAAGTGCCTCGCGCGTGCCCCGACCGGTCTTCGTCAGCGTTCCTTTTATACGGTTCCCGACTGGTTGTCGTGTGCAGGGGGCATTCCAGCGCAGGAAGGGCGCTGAGCCCCACCTCGGGGGCGAGGAGTCGCACACTCCCGCCCCCGCCAGCGGGGTCCGTGGCGGCGATCGTCGGGAGTGAGGGTCCCACAGGTGCGCTTCCTACGGCGGAGCCCGTTGGTGAAGTGATGCCGCCGGCGGGGGGAGCGCCGGGACCGTTGCCGGCCGCGACACCGGTGGGGGAAGTTCTGCCAGGCCTGCTTCGCCCGCCGATCGTGGAAGTTGGCGAGATTTGCCGCTTCGCCGGGCAGCCGCTGCCGCTTGGGCGGTTCGAGCGCCGCAGGAGGATCCACAACCGGCCGTGGACGCTCCGGTAGGGCGGGGTGCCGGGGCAGCCGCGCCGATTGCCGTGCCGACCTGCCTGGCAAATGCGTCCGGAGCGGCGTTCGTCTTGGACGATGAGGCGGAACGCGGGGATTGGAACACTCTGGAGCGGTGCGAGAGGGAAGTGGAGAAGGAGATGGGGAGGATCCATACCGACCTCCTCCATGCCGTTGATGCTTCCTCCAGGGCGATGAGGTCCATCGTTCAGGAGTCCCGCCCGGCCGGATCGGTAAGATTGACGGGGGTCCGCTTTTTGTAGATTTTTGAAAAAAGGGAGACTGACCGGGCAGGCGATCCACTTGCAGCGTCTGGTATCCCGGGCGGTGGACAAGTCAAGCTTCCTCCGCGATCGCGGCCAGAGGAGCATCGCGAGGGGGAATCGCGCGACGCCCAAAGGGCGCTCGTTGCGAACGAGGGAAGGCCGCCCGCGGGTCAAGCCGTGGGGAGGTCACTGAAGCCTTGCGAGAGGCTCAGCGACTTACGGAGTCGTTGACCAGCGAGGGGGAGAGGGCCAGGTCGGCCCTGGCGGAGGCCGAAAGGGCCAAGACTTCTGCGGTCCGCGCAGAGGAGTCCGCCCGAGCGGAGGCCGTCCTCTTCCGAGAGGAATGCGAGTTGGCCCGGAGGGAGGCCGACCAGCTGCGTGGCGAGCGAGACCTTGCTCGGGGGGAGCTTGCGTCTGACCGGGAAGCGCGCACCAAGGCCGAGGAGGAGCTTCGCATCAAGGAGGCCTCCGTGACCGGTGAGTAGTCCCACCTTTCGGTAGTTGTTGTAGCGGGCATCTTTTGACGTTGTTTTTTTGTCTTTGTAGAGCTGCGGAAGGACCTTGGCGACATGCTCGAGTCGCGAAGGGCGGCGGTGGAGCAGCTAGACGCGGCGGTCGAGTCGCGAGACTCGGCCCTCTTGGACAAGCGGGTGGCGGAGAGGGACGCGGCCGACACGACGGCCGAGCTGACGGCTCTCCGGGTGGCCAGCCAGGCCGTCTGCGACCGGCTGCTTGGGCTTACTCCGGGCCCCAGTGCCATCTCCGCTATACTCGGAAGGGTCCCGGAGCACGTCGAGGCGTCGATGCGGGAGGCGGCGGTGCTTGGCGCTTCCTCGGCCCTGGTTAATACCGTCTCTTACTATGACGGTGTCGAGCTTGAGGCGGTTGGGAGCGGCGTTGCCACCGATCGGAGCGATGAAGAGGTCGAAGCATTTATGGCCCAAGTCGACCCCTGTGCCCAGGAGATCGCTAGCCGGATCTCGCCGCAGGACATCCTCCACCGCGGGGAAGGAGATGATTAGTTCTCTTCGTTTTTACTTTTGCAGTATATGTAATGAACATGATTATCTCAAATGAGTCCGACCTGCCGGGTCGCTTTAAGTTTTTTGCCTGCCTACCTCGTGCTTCTTCTGTGATTAGACAATCTTACGACCGTAGCTACAGGACCCGCGGGGGTGCCCCGAGAGCGTAGGTGTTGTGCCAACTACATCTGAAGAGAACACGGGATGAGACAAGCGACCTAGAGCACATGCTTCGTGGAGGAGAGGTGCTTTGAAAAGGCATTGTATTGCTTAGTTCAGACTGCCTCCTTCGCGAAGCTTCCGTTTGGTCGGTTGGAACGCTGGCCTAAGTCGGAGCGTTTCGACCGACCCTAGTGTCTCTTGCTCGGAGGATTTGTTTCCCCACAAAGTGCCGCTTCGAAGCCATAGCCACGGAGGCGTAGGCCGCAGCATTTTAGGCCGAGGAAATAGCCACGAGGTAGATAGCTTGGTCGGTCGAATTACGGCCTAGGTCAGCGACTCGTATGCCTTTTGACGTTGTCCTAGGTTGGACTGCCCTGACCGATCAAGCTATCTTCTGCTCGGACAACTCCTTTTTTCGCGAAATGCCACTTGGGAGCCGTAGCCACGGAGGCGTAGGCTACAGCATTCGGTTTGAGGAAATTACCACGAGGAAGATTGTTTGGTCGGTCGGGGGTTGACCTGGGTTAAGGTAGATCGTTAGCTCGGTCGGTCTGCTGACCCAAATCGAAAGGTCCCGACCAGCCTTGGCTTCTTGCTCGAGTAGCTCCCCTCTTCCGCAAAGTGCTACTTCGAAGCCGTAGCCGCGGGGGCGTGGGCGTGGGCTGCAGCATTTTGGGTCGAAGAGGTTACTATGAGGAAGGTAGCTCGGCCGGTCGGGTTATCGACCTAGGTCACCGACCCCTGGGGTCGTAAGCAGCCCCCGAGTGGTGCGTGGGGACTGGAGGTGCAGTCGCCGCGCACCGCTTGAGCCTGCGGCAGGCGCGCGATAAATCGAACAAAGGATTTTTTTGGAGATAAGGCCAGATTAACTCGCCTGGAGGACCGTGCCGATTTCGGAACTGGTGTTTGAACATTTCGGCTTCCGCTTCCTGGCGTAACTTCGAGGCGTTTCGTCTTCCGTGCCTTCCGTGCCGCGGGCTATAAAAGGAGAGGCGCTGGTGCGCTCATTGCTCTGTCAGGACCGCCACCAAGCAATCTCTCTTTGCGTGCCATGGCGGACCGCTACACACAGCTCTGAGAGGAGGTAGGTGACGAGCAAGCCTGGCTGCGGGTGGTGGCGGAGGTCGAGGCCGAAGCCGTGCTTGGGGATGCGCGGCGAGTTGGTGTCCTCGTCGCGGGCATTCCTCGGCTGTGGGAGGTGAGAGCGCCCGGTCCGGCAAGGATCGAGCGACGCCACGCCGTCGTTGGCTGGGCGCACACCAAGAGGAGTATCGCGCTTTTGCCGAGTGAAGGGACCTCGGCGGGTGGTTCCTTTTCGGTTGGGCAGATGCTTCTCCTGTAAATGAATAAAGCGTTTCTGTTTTGCTCCCTGTTTTTCTTCTTCTTTGAGACTGCACCCTCACGCTCGCCCATAACCGTAGTCTTTAGGGACCGCAAGGGGTCAACCGTGGGTTCGAGGCGGTGCTTAGTGCGCGTTTGTTGTCGGGACGGAATGCCCTGACCAACTGTTGGTCGGTCATCCTCGTATTTGCGGATTTCGTGACCCGTAGATCACTACTTCGGGACCTCTGCTTTCGGGGCGGAGGTCGTAGTGCTTGTGGTCAAAAAACGGGAGAGATTTGAGGGAGAGAGAGAGAGCACTTGGTCGGTCGTCCGACTGCCGCGGCTTCCTTTGCTCAAGTATCTTTCGAGCGGTACAAAGAGGAGAGAGGCCGACTACGGATAGAACCTTCTCAGCTTCTCTATGTTCCATGCATTAGTCACGAGATTTCCTTCAGTGTCTTTGAGTCGAAAAGTGCCGGGTCGGAGGACTTCCGTGACGGTAAAAGGGCCCTCCCAAGGCGGAGAGAGCTTGTGCCTGTCCTTCGCGGACTAGACTTGCCGTAGTACTAAGTCACCGACTTCGAACGACCGGCCGCGGATCAGTCGACTGTGGTAGCGGCGTAGCGTCTGCTGATATTTGGCCGATCGCAAGACTGCAACGTCTCGTGCCTCGTCGAGTTGATCGAGGTCGTTCTGCTGCGCTTCCGCCCCTCGCGCGCTGTCGTAGCTCTGTACCCTAGGCGCGCCGTACTCGAGGTCGGTCGGGAGGACGGCCTCCGCTCCGAACACCAAGAAGAATGGTGTGAACCCGGTTGATCGGGTCGGCATGGTTCGTAGGCTCCAAAGAATGGGAGGCAGCTCGGCGGCCCACCGTCCCGCAAATTTCTTCAGTCGACTGAAGATCCGCGGCTTGAGTCCTTGGAGGATCATGCCGTTGGCCCGCTCGGCCTGGCCGTTGGCGCGGGGGTGTGCAACTGCTGCCCAGTCGACTCGGATATTGAAGTCGTCGCAGAACTCGAGGAACTCCTTCCCCGTGAACTGTGTCCCATTGTCGGTGATGATGGAGTTGGGCACCCCGAAGCGGTAGACAATGTCGCGGAAGAAGTTTGCTGCCTGCGCCGAGGTGATGGTTGCCAACGGCTTGGCTTCTATCCATTTGGTGAACTTGTCCACGGCGACGAGCAAGTGGGTGAAGCCTCCGGGCGCCTTTCGGAAGGGCCCGACCAGATCGAGCCCCCAAACTGCGAAGGGCCACGTGATGGGGATTGTCTGCAGGGCTTGCGCAGGCAGGTGCGTCTGCCTGGCGAAGAACTGGCATCCCTCGCAGGTGCGTACGATTTGTGTTGAGTCCGCCACGGCGGTCGGCCAGTAGAAACCTTGTCGGAAGGCCTTTCCTACCAGGGACCGTGGCGCAGCATGGTGCCCGCAGACCCCGCCGTGGATGTCGAGCAGAAGGTGCTTCCCTTGGTTGGCCGGGATGCATTTCTGAAGGATTCCGGATGGGCTCCTCTTGTAGAGGGCGTCGTCGATCAGGACGAAAGACTTGGCCCGCCGAGCGAGGCGTCAAGCCTCGGTGGTATCGGCGGGGAGTGACCCGTCTGTCAACCGGTCGATGAAGGGTCGTCTTCAGTCGGTCTCGATGTTCAAGACATCCAAATCCGACCCGGACGGGTGAGCGTCCGACCGAGAATCGGCCGGAGCGTCCGCCTTTGGGGGGTCGGCGGTGCCCTCGGTACTTGGATCCAACAGGATTGACGGTTTATGGAGGTCGGAGACGAAGATTCCGGGGGGAACTGGCCCTTTTCCGGAGGCAAGGTTGGCGAGGGAGTCGGCTTCACTATTGTAGCGCCGGTAACTGTGATGAAGCTCGAATCCCTTAAATTTTTCCTCGAGCTTGCGGACCTCCAAGCAGTAGGCGGCCATCCGAGCGTCGCGGGGCTCGGTGGCTTTCATCACTTGGTCGACGACCAACTTGGAGTCGCCGTGAATGTAGAGCCGTCGAGCGCCAAGGTCGGCGTCGATCCGAAGACCATTGACAAGGGCTTCGTACTCGGCGATATTGTTGGTGGCGTCGAAGAGCAGACGGATGGCGTACTGGAGCTTGTTGCCGAGTGGGGAGATGATGACGACCACCGCGCCGGCTCCGTTCTTGGTGTAGGACCCGTCGAAGTACATCGTCCAGTACTCGGGGTCCTCGACCACCGCAGGGACTTGCGCCTCGGTCCATTCGGCGACGAAGTCCGCCAAGACCTGCGACTTGATTGCCATCCTGGGGACGTACGATACGTTGAGGCCGTTGAGCTCGAGAGCCCACTTGGCGATTCTTCCGGTGGCGTCGCGGTTGTGGACGATCTCTCCGAGTGGCGAGGAGGTCACCACGGAGATGGGGTGTCGATCGAAGTAATGGACGAGCTTCCTCTTGGTGATGAGCACCGAGTATAGCAGCTTCTGTATCTGGGGGTATCGGACCTTTGTTTCGGAGAGTACCTCGCTGACGAAGTAGACCGGTCTCTGCACCTTGAAGACGCGGCCTTCCTCCGCTCGCTCCACAACGAGCGCCGCGCTGACGACCTGAGTCGTGGCGGCGATGTAGAGGAGCAAAGGCTCCTGTGGTTCCGGGGCGACCAGCACCGGAGGCGAGGTCAGGAAAGCTTTCAGTCGACTGAGGGCTTCCTGAGCATCGTGGGTCCAGCAGAAGCGATCGGACTTCTTCACCAGCCTGTAGAGTGGCATCCCGCGTTCGCCGAGGCGGGATACGAAGCGGCTTAGAGCCGCGAGACACCCCATTAGCCTCTGGACCCCCTTCAGATCGTTGATCGGCCCCATCCTCGCGATGGCGGAGATCTTATCACGGTTAGCTTCGATGCCGCGCTCGGAGACGATGAAGCCCAGCAGCTTGCCCTTGGGGACCCCGAAGACGCACTTCTCGGGGTTGAGCCTTATGCGAAACCGTCGAAGGTTCGCAAAAGTTTCCTTCAGGTCGGCGATGAGGCCATCGGCCTTCCTGGTTTTGACAACGATGTCGTCGACGTAGGCCTCGATGTTACGGCCAATTTGGTCTGAGAAACACGCCTGCATACACCGTTGGTATGTAGCGCCTGCGTTTTTCAGACCAAAAGGCATCGTGACATAACAGTACGAGCCATACGGAGTGATGAAGGAGGTCGCGAGCTGGTCGGACTCCTTCATCGCAATCTGGTGGTAGCCCGAATAGGCATCCAGAAAAGAGAGGGACTCGCACCCGGCGGTGGAGTCCACGACCTGATCGATGCGAGGTAATGGGAACGGGTCTTTTGGATAGGCCTTGTTGAGGCTTGTGTAGTCAACACACATTCTCCATTGCCCCGACTTTTTCTTTACAAGGATAGGATTGGCGAGCCACTCGGGGTGGCGCACCTCCCTTACAAAGCCGGCGGCCAAAAGCTTGGCGATCTCTTCCCCAATGGCCCGGCGTTTTTCTTCGTCGAACGGCGCGGCGTTGAAGCGTCGATGCAGATCCCGCTCGGATGTTCAGGGAATGCTCGGCGACCTCCTTCGGAACTCCCGGCATATCCGAGGGTCTCCAAGCAAAGACGTCTCGGTTTGCTCGGAGGAAGTCGACGAGCGCGCTTTCCTATTTGGCAGTGAGGGCGGCCCCGATCCGTACGATCTTGGCGGGGTCTTCAGGATCAACCGCGACCTCCTTCGTGTCCTCCGCGGATTTGAAGGAGCTCGGCCCTGACTTGCCGGAGTCGGGGACGGACTCGGGGGCCTTCTCCTGGAGCTGGGCGAGTTCGGCGGAAGCGACGACCGCCGAGGCCAGCTCGCAACTGTTTCGCTCGCAGTTATAAGCGAGCTGAAAAGACGCGGCCACGGTGATGACACCCTGTGGCCCTGGCATCTTTAGCTTGAGGTAGGTGTAGTTGGGGACCGCCATGAACTTCGCGTAACATGGTCGTCCCAAGATAGCGTGGTAGGAGCCGGGAAAGTCCACAACCTCAAAAGTGAGGCTCTCAGTGCGGAAATTGTCCGGGCTCCCAAAGGTGACGGGCAAGCTAACCTGCCCGAGAGGATGGGCCTGTTGGCCTGGAACGACGCCGTGGAAAGGCGCCTTGCTTGGCCGGAGGGCGGAGCGAGGGACCCTCAAGGCATCCAGGGTCTCGACATACATGATGTTGAGACTGCTGCCGCCGTCCATGAGCACCTTGGTCAGGCGCTTCGTCCCCCACGATGGGGTCGACGACGAGCGGGTAGCGCCCCGGGTGCGGGACGTGGTCGGGGTGGTCGGTCCGATCGAAGGCGATCGGGCACTCCGACCACCTCAGGTAGCAGGGCACAGCGGGGGTCGCCGTGTGAACCTCTCGGTGGGCGAGCTTCAACCGTCGCTTGTCGGCGTAGCATTCTGCCCCTCCGAAGATCATGAGGCAACCGTCGAGTTGCGGGAACTCGTTGGCTGGCTCATCGCCCTTCGCCCCGGCGTCGGGTGCCGGGTCGCGCTTCTTCCCCTTACCCCGCGACGTCGTGGGGTTCCCGGAGAGGAACCGCTTCAGGACTTCGCAGTCCCGGTATTTGTGCTTGACGGGATAGTCGTGGTTCGGGCACGGACTATCCATCAGCCTCTCGAATCGGTCGGGCGTCTGCCGAACCTGCTGCTTGGCAGGGCGGTCGGCGGCGACCATGCGACAGCGGCCTTGCTTCCCTTTCCGCTTCTTCTTGTCGGGGCGGTCAGAAGGGGCGCCGGCCTCGGAGCCGGATGGCCGGCGGGCCACCTTCCTTTCGAAGATGGCTCCCACGGCCTCCTCACCGGAGGCGTGGTTGGTGGCGACGTCGAGAAGCTCCTTGGTGGTCCGGGGCTTGGCGCAGCCCAGCTTGTGGACCAGAGCTTCGCACGTAGTGCCGTAAATGAATGCCCCGACGACGTCGGCGTCACGGATGTCGGGGAGCTCGTTGCATTGTTGGGAGAAGCGGCGGATGTAGTCCCGGAGTGTCTCCCCCGGCTGCTGCTTGCAGCTCTTCAGATCCCAGGAGTTGCCAGGGCGCTTGTACGTCCCCTGGAAGTTCCCGACGAAGAGATTCGTCAGGTCGGTCCAACTCCCGATGGTGTCCGCGGGTAGGTACTCGAGCCAGGCTCGAGCGGAGTCCGCAAGATAGATGCGGAGATATTGGATGACGAAGAGGTCGTTAGTCGCTCCCCCGGCCCGGCAGGCGAGCCGGTAGTCTTCTAGCCACACACTGGGGTTTGTTGCCCCTGTGTACTTGGCTATGTTGGTCGGAGCCCGGAATCTAGCCGGGAAGTCGGCGTTGCGGACGGTGAGAGTGAACGCGCGTGGTCCGGGTCCGTCGCGGCCCGGGTCAGGATGGTCGCGTCGTCCGCTATCCGCAACTTGAGATGATACCGCTGCGTCGGCAAGTCTCCTTCGTGCCTCGAGGGTGGCGCGAAGGTCGCGGTTGTACCCCAGTCGGTGGCGCACCGGGGTGCGCGATGCCTGGGGGAGCTCCTGGAGCGGGGTCATCTTGGCTAGACTCTGACGACCCCTCGAGGGGGAAAGGCCCTGACGACCCGAGGTTGCGCCCGAGTGTCGGGAGCCGGAACCCTGGGCGTGCTGTACGACAGCACGCTCGACCAGCCCCCGGAGGTTTTGGTAGGTGGCCCTGGCTTCCGGATCCGTGGGCTCGGGCAATCCGCGAAGCAACATGGCCGCCGCGGCGATGTTCTGGTTGGCGTGGGGGAAGAACGGAAGATCGCCCGCCCCCTCAGCTAGCTGCTGATGCACCTGACGCGCGCGGGCGCGTGCGCCAGAGGCGAGTGGTGGCTCAGGCTGACGTTGCTCCAGGTCGACCTGGAGTTTGTCGAGCTCGGCCTTTCGGGCCTCCAGCTCCTTGCGCTGCTCACGGAGGTCGGCGAGGCGTAGCTGGTGGCGTGCGTCGTCTTCCCGTCGGGATTCCTCCCGCCGCGCTTCGTCGTGCAGGAGGAGGGTCCCGAGGGTTGCGGGGGTGGAGGACGGTTCCGCCGCACCCGTCATGTTGCACTCTCGAGAGTTTATCCTGCGCGGGGGGTACTCCCTGTCGGAGCTGGAACTATGACTGGAGGAGTCCCCTAGCAGGTCGTGGAGGGAAGCCGGCACGTAGCCGGCCATGGCCCTACCGGGAGTGAAGCGAAGCGAGACCGTCGTCCGCCGTAGATCATATGTAGCGTTGCCGGAGGCGACGCTGGTGCGTGACGGGCCCGCCTGTGAGACCCACGCCGGGGCCTCAAGGCGGAGGTTGCCGAGAACATCAGCGACCGCATCCAGACTCGTGGAGGGCGCCCGATCTCGGAGGGCAGCGGGGACGAGAACAAGCTCCCCTGCCGTGGTGACGATGAAGTCGAGGGCTCCGAAGCGGATCCAGCCCCTCGACGCCGGCGAGCCGTCGAGAGAAAAAGAAGCCATCGGGGAGGAAGATGGGAATCCGAAGGAGGATGCGGTGATGACGCGCGATTGTCCCCTACCTGGCGCGCCAACTGTCGGTGTTTCGTGCACCGGCAATACGGATTTTTGGTCGGAGGGGGTTGCGCGCTCCCTCTCCCCGAATGGTCGACTCAAGAAGCCAGATGTTTATACTGGTTCGGGCTGAACGTCCCTACTCCAGTTCGCTCAGTCAAGGTGTATTTCTCTTAGCGTCGAACAATTACCGTGGGGATACAATGAGAGCTGGTCTCGGTGGGTCGTTTAGTTGTGGTCTAGAATGCCGTTTTATCCTACCCCTTCCCCCCGGAGCCCTGCCTCTCCTTATATACCCGGAGGCGGCAGGTTACAATGGGAGTTGGAGAGAAAAAGGAAGGGGTACTGTATGCCTTGGAGTCTGGTCTTCTGTCTTGTCGTCCGACCGGGCTCCGACTACCTCCATGCCGGGTTGGTAGCCCTGTGGCAGGGAGTCTTTGACCGTGCTGACGAGGTGACGCACCGCTCCGTACGAACGTCATCCCCGGCAGTTAATAGTATTTGACCTCAGCTTGGCCTCGGGAGGGGGCGCTTCTCTGCGGTGTGTCAGTGGCGATGGGACCGGGGCTTGACTTCTTGGCGCACCCTCTGACATTCTCGGGAAGGGACCGCCTACCCTGGCACGGACGTCAGAGGACGTCACGTACACAGAGTGGTTGGCCCCTCACCAGCGCGGGTCTTGGCCCTTCGAGCGTTAGTGGAGCCGGCCGACCGTGCGCTCCGACCTGGGAGGTCGGAGTCCGCCGACCACCTGGGGCTGGCTCTAAAATAGTGACAGGCCCACTCTTCGCGGCCCACGAACCTTCGCCTGAACTGGGCTTTTGAAGGATGTCAGCCCGCTCGCGATCTCGGGCTGATGGAGGTACCCATGGTATGGGTATTCGTCAAGATGGCATGGCAAATGTTATCGATCGGCAAATCATTGAAATCCAAATTTAAATTCCAAAAATTCATGAAATTTAGAGAGAAAAAAATTATCCAGAGGTTCCCTAAAATTAGTGATAATATATTTGTGTCATCTAAGATGAAATTTTTTGAAAAAAAATCAATTTTGAGAGATGTTTTAGACCAAATTACTAATTTACAAAATTGAAAATGGCAAAACAAGCAACAGTGTATGTGCACAGTACCCAACCCATATTGATTTGAGGATTGACCAAATTATTAATTTTTAATTATAGTAATTATTGGTTTGAGGATTGTGTAGTAAAATTTTTGGCTAAGTATAAGCTTGGAAATTTTTTTATAAAAATCTGCATTTGCACTATTGGTAGTCAAATTGCATTAATTTTTATGTCAGTTCTTTAATTAATGACTTCACATTCCCTTTTGACTGCATTTAAGTGTTTCCAGAGATTTATAATAATTTAATATTATTTTTAAATATTTTTTAAAGTTTTACTTTTACCTTTTTACTAAATCAATTTAAATGACTTTTCATTAAAGAAAATCATTAAAAGATTTAGAAATTAAGAAAATTCATGATTGAAGCAATTTCATATTTTGAAATTTCATTTTATCTTTTTATTCAAAATTTGGGATGTTACATTGCATTGCAGCTAAAGCTCAAGGATGTGTGGGTAGTCACAAAGGGGATTTCTAGGGGTATAGGACTCTCTGGTTTTAAGTAGAAGATTGGGGTCTGTGGGTTAGTGTCTAGGCGACTGTAAATATGTGTGTCTTCCATGTAAGGGACATAGCCTCGAAATCCTGTACCTGCCAACTGTCCCCGACTATACCTTGAGCTACATGCTCTATCCGTCATGTTGTGGTTGGAAGAGTGTGTTGAAGGGACATGGGCTCTTTATGTTAGACAATTTATAGGCCCTCTCGGATGTGGGCAATGGAATTGAGACATATAGAGTGTGCTGCGAGAAAGTGTGATCATTTTGGTCAAAAAAGCATGTGGCAATATGTTGTCACCTCGGTCTGAAACGGTGGTGGTCGGAGTGTTGTCACCTTGGTCTGAAAAGGTGGCAGTATGCTACGAGCAAGGTGTTGTCATTTTCTAACTAAAACGACTACAGATAGGGCTTGTGGCAATGCACAATGTTAGCATTACCCTTCATCACTATGCTAAGTAGGTGAGGATGCCTCGTAGGCATAGCGAAAATCATGTACCACACAATATAGTATATATGCAACCTTGAGCCTTTGATTAATCGATGTACACACATAGCTAATCTACTATGTTTACACTACAATATTAAAAAAACCTAATTTTAATGAAATACATGTGACATTAGCACTAAAACATGGCAAAGTACAACTACCAACCTAATTCTACCACTACTCTATGTTCATTGTTGCTAACATAGTATATTTTCAAAAAATACCCAACAAATTAGGTGAGCGACGAAAACTAACTGTAAAAAACGGATGTATGCAGACGAACAAGTGCAGCCTCCTCATCCTCCTTTTCTCCTCCTCCCGTCTCTTCTCTTCTCCTCCCCTCTTTCTCTTTTCCCGGTTTAACATGAATTCACCAGTCACACAACTAGCGTGTGCACACTGCCAGTCGCTTCATGGGAGTGTGATTGGCATGCCAAATCGCACTCCGAAGACGCAACTGAGAGACATGTGTCATGTCGTCCTTTGTTGCGCATGCCAAATCGCACTCCGAAGACGCATACCAAATATATGAGTGTGATTGTGTGAATTTTCTGAACGTTGAGTCGTTGTGAACTTGTGATCTACATGCGCGCTACTACGATAATGACGATATCAACTCCATTGGCTCATTTTGCGTACACGGTAGATATGCAGCAGGAATGTATGTCGCACTGATTACTCGCTCTGGTTTGGTAATACCTGTCGTTTTGGACATAGTGGTGATCAAACTTCCGAAACTTTGACTAACAATATATTTTTAAATATTTAAATTGGATACATAAAAATTATATGTGTAGACTTGTCTCGAGAAGTACTTTCATAATATTATAATTTTATTGGGTTTTATAAATATATTATAATAAAAATTAGCGGTCAAAGTTGTGTTTTGAAGACCGTGTCGATGTCCAAAACGACATATATTACCAGACCGGAAGGAGTATATCTATTCTCGCTTTATATATGTATTTCTTCAAGAGTGGACAGCAATCGCAGGTAAGAAATTACGAATTTACTATCCATCGCATGCCGCTCCCAAACATAAAGTTATACTAGGCCAATAAGCGCGGCGTACGCCACGCGCGTGAACGGAAAATGATTTTGCATTTTTTTTCCGAAGAAAAAATAGACCTAGATGTATTTTCAAAATTTTTGGAGGCTCGAGAAATATTAGAGACCGAGCTGAAAAAAGTACACATATTCCTGTTGACGAAAATATTTTTTCGGGGAAAACGGAGAAAGGACACGGATGTAAAAACCGGGGACCTGGTTGTTATATTTTTGGACCTCACCGCTATCTCGAAAAAGTAGAAAAGGGCTCGCGCGCGATTTGTATTTAACGGGAGCCTCTCTCCGTAAAGTAACGAACGGAGGACCTAAATGCAATCTTGGGAAATTTTTCTTCCCCTCACAAAAAATCACAAAGGACCTATTCGTAAATTCTCAGAGATCTATTCGTAATTCGAAGAAATAGAGAGACTTATGCGCAAAAGAGGATGGAGGGCGCGTGGAGCGGGTGGCCTTCTGGAAAGTCTCCCGACTATAATGGAGGTAATATACGCGCCAATATATAGGGCTTACGTATGTTCAACTGGGAAGAAAAAAATACAAATGGATCAGCCATAGATTAAAACTTTTTGACTTGTTATGAGCTTGGACACGATGTCCATCTTCCCCTGTTGAGGTTGTGGGCTGGAGGAGGGACGCGGATCTGGTGCAGTACTGCATCGGATCTTTGTCCGCCGAGGAGTATCACGGGAGAAAAGCAGACATAATGACTTTGAAAATAACCATAAACAACGAAGAATTTTTTATTTAATATTTATTTATTTTTTTAAAAAATAATCAATGAAAAAAAAACAAAAATAGGACCCTATTGCCCTTTAATGGGGCGATAGCAGCCTGTTGTGAGTCTGCCGTCACTGCCGTGGCAGCTATCGCCCAAAAATGAAAACAAAGAATTCCACCTGTCGCGACAGCAAAAAAATGCCTGTCATGCTTCGGTTTCAGTTGCCACGGCGGGAAATGTTGGCCGTGTTGCCGTTTGCCGATGCCGACTGTCGGTATCCAATTCCACTGTGCGTTGAGCAGAGATGACGGGGAAATCCCCGTGAGAATGGCCCAAAAAAACAGTGCCACTCTCCGGTACCAATCATGCCCCGGGGTCCGAGGGCTAGGTATGGCCTTTGGGTATACTATGGGTCACTTCTTCCATCATGAATGCACATATGCAAATGACATGAATTAAATTGCAAGTCGTATTCTTTTTCAACATTCTCATAGCCATAATCATAATCATAAGCATTGACATATTCTCATATCCAAAATATAACATTCACATCACCCTAATCATACTCTTACGAGAAACACATGGTAACTGATGGGTTTTAAGCATGGAAAACAAAATTTTTTCCTACGAATGCAACCAAACACCAAGATCATATCTAGGAGATGCATGCAAACGGTTTCAGAAGGACTCACCCTCGTAGACCGAAAGCGGGAATAACGTTCCCGCAAACAAACGTGGTTGAAGTAGAGGTACACGCCCGACTTCAAAGTCGCAAAGATGAGCGCCACAAACGGCAGCGCCTCCGTACTTGGTCACACGTACGGAACAACGACGACCTCCAATCCCTTGATCCAGCGGGGCAGCGGAAGTAGAGGATCCACGGGAAACTCCAACAACACTACGACTTAGTGGTGGTGGTGGAGAAACTATTTCAGCAGCGCTTAGCAAGCTCGCTTGAAAGGTGGAACAGCAGGAGGAGGGAGAAAGGACCAACCAAAGGGTTATGGAGATTAGTCCATGAGAGAGGAGCTCCACCCTCCATTTTATAGGAGTGAGTGGACTCTCCACTCTCTCCATGTGAATGGACTCTCCATTCTCTCCATGTGAATGGACTCTCCATTCTCTCCATGTGAATGGACTCTCCATTAAATAAATGAACAATTTTATTTCTGTTATTTTAATATTTGTTAATTCTTTTAATTAACAAAAATTAACACATACCCCCTTGAACTATTCCGATATCCCGAAACTATTCGGTTGTCCAAACTTTTCTCCGGTGTTAAAATCGACTCAAAAGCGTCGATGAACCTTAAGTGTGTCACCCTACGGTTCGTGAATAAAATGGACATGATCAAGACACCTCTCGATCAATAATCATCACCGGATCTGGAGATCCATAATGACTCCCACTTACTCAACGATGAACTAGTGATCGTGTGAACCAAAAACAACATAACCAATTCCTTTTGTCTCGCGATATATTACTTATCCGGGATCCGATCATTGGTATCAACTATACCTAGTTCGATCCCATTACCGACAAGTACTCTTTACTCGTTCCGTGATATGACATTCTTGTGACCTAGTCACGTGCTTGCAAGCGATGTCAATGTGATATCACCGAGAGGGCCCAGCGTATATCTCTCCGTCATCTGGATGGACAAATCCCACTCTTGATGCATGAGCCTCAACTAATACTTTCATAGTACCCAAATCCATCTTTATAGTCACCGTGTTACGGAGTGACGTTTGATGTCATCAAAGTACTCTTCCGGAGTTAGTGATTGACATCATCTCATGGTCTAAGGAAAAGAGCTATTTTGTATATGTTCAGTACAGCAACAAACTTTAATGACTTGATCGAATTTGCTATACCAACTTGGGTGTGTGTTCATCACATCATTCTTCTAATAATGTGACCCCGTTATTAACAACATCCAATGTTCATGATCAGGAAACCTTGATCATCAGTTAATCAACGAGCTAGTTTAAAAGAGAGGCTTTACTAGGAACCTTTTTGTTTATTAAACACACATGAATCAACGTTTCCGGTTAATACAATTTTAGCATGAGAAATAAACATCTATTATAAACATGGAATAAGATAATAAACAATTTATTATTGCCTCTCGGGCATATTCCTTTCAGTCTCCCACTTGCACTAGAGTCAATAATCTAGATTACATTGTGATGAATCTAACACCCATTGAGTTATGGTGCTGATCATGTTTTGCCCTTGGGAGAACTTTAGTCAACGCGTCTGCCACATTCAGATCCGTGTGCACTTTGCAAATCTTTACATCGCCATCTTTGACATGTTCACGGATGGAGTGAAACCGGCGCTTAATATGCTTGGAATTCTTGTGTGACCTTGGTTCTTTAGCATTGGCTATGGCATCATTGTTGTCACAATAGATAACCATTTGGTCCAACTGTAACACCCCAGCTTCTACTAAGCCCAGAATGTCACCAAACATAGACCATAACACATTTAATACCATGATTTAAGATAAATTACAGCAAGTAATCATTTCGAATAATTGAAAATTTCGACAGCATCTCCTTTGTTTTAGCATGAAAATGATCGACATAGCATCATATCAATTTATAAGACAAACAGGATATCAACATGCAGTGATAATAATAGCTAATCATCAACTAACACATCAATAGACATCGCTAACAAAAGAATAGGCATCAATTTAAGTCTAGGAAGATATAACAATTCACTCCTTAGCCCCACATGATTCACATGAGGGAAACAACCAACATTAAGACCATAAACTAATGATTATTGCAATACTTATTGCAGTGTCTCCAAAAGAAGGTGAATTAGCTAGATTGTGATACTACGTGGAGGAGTGTAGCTAAATCCCTTTCCCAGCGCCGATTTCATGGTACCTAAAGAAACAAACAACGAAAACACAAGCGTGAGTTCATCACTCAAAGAAAGTGTATTGCAATGGAACAACAAGGATCAAGACAACAAACCATCATTCCGGTCTCCACCGTGATATCACAACACATCACATTTAACATAATTTACAACCTTTAAAACAACATGGTAATCATCTCATGAGCATCTCATGAGTACTCTCATCATCATCTCATAAACACCTTCATTTATGAAATTCATTCATGCAATGCAATGCACATGTCTCTGGAATACTCATACCGGTATGGTTGAGTGCACACCCGTCGGCATGCACCCTTTTCCCCTTCCATCCTGAAGATGGAGGGTGCCTATCACTCGCTTCCATTCACCTCGGTGAAGGAATCACGATGTAGGACTTATTCGAAAGAATAGCCCGGACTAGTCATAACAGCTTCTCACCGCCCCTACCGAATAGTTATGACTTATCTCACCGGTCGGCCATGAAAATATGCCATGTATGCAAAATGGACAGCAACGTAAACATGAATAGAAATATTGCATATCAACACTTGGCATCTTAACATGTAGGACCGTACCCAACAATCGACGGAAACCGTACAAAACATGGCATGCGAATCATTCATCTACGACAAGCATATGTAATCATGGCATGAGGTCACCATATCATTGATATCATTTAATTCATGGCCTAAGAACATCATATCAAATATAACTTGTAAACCATGGCAACACAACATGTTATCTATTCCAAATGCCATCAAACCAATCTAGCAACACATAAAGCACACAATCCACACAATACACTTGCCTTCAACCACGGGCAACGGAGTGACGAGAGGTTGAGGGCACTCCTGAAGGCACACCACCTGCAAACACGTGCCACACACTCAATTCGAGTCCACAAAACAGCACACATAAATCCCGCTAAACCGACTTCGCTTACAACTCCTAAAATCAGAAAACAGCAAATCTGTCCCTTCGGGACAGCAGCCTTCCGACTATCATAACTTCTGTTCTAGGACACCAAATTAAATAAACGAGTACACCCTCGCGTAGCTTAGGAAATTTCCCAACTTTTTCTAGTTATAGGAAAGACTGATTCGGACTCTAAAGTTGTTTAATCTAACGTTGAACACGAACTGTCTCAATCTCGTCACAGATTTGACAGCGCTCGGTAAAACAGGCATAACTTCTAAACGGATGGGCGGAATTTCAATTTCTTTATATGCACGGAAAGATAAGGAAATTATCTACAACTTCCTAAAAGTCCGTACGGTCAGATTCAAACTAGAAATTGGCGAAAACGCCTGCCCTAGCTCGGGTTCCCAATCTGCCCGAACTGGAACGCGAATACAACTCTAGTTTTCATTAGATCTAACCCATGGCAGCACCTCCCTTGATCTAAAAACATGGTAATAACCCTCTATAGCAGAATAAGAACTACCCCACAAGATCCCCCCATTACCTTCTTGGAGGAACACGAATCGACGGCCGAATCTTCGCGTTCCTTCCCTGGTTTTCCTCCCACGCGCCGATCCCGTCCAATCCACTCGTCGCGGAGCTCCTCCATGGCAAGGGCAGCAGCGGGGCAAGTTGTGGCAGCGAGGAGGCGTCCTTGGGGGCGCAAGGAGGAGGGGGTGGTGCAGCTTGAGGTGGAGGAGGAGGAGATTTGGGGAAGATGGGGGAGAGGAGGTGGGGGTGGCGGCTCCAAGGGAGAGATGGGGCGCATGGGGAGGGCAGCAGGTGGGGCGCATGGGGAGGGCAGCAGGTGTGCTGCCCTAGCACACCCCCACATGGGCCCAATTCATCCCACTGACGGCCCAAATTGTTTCCCCCACGGCCCGATCACCCGGAAACGGCCCAAAACGACCCCGGAGAGGCCCGAAACGCGCTAAAACGCCAAACCGTAGGGTTCTAAATGTAAAAGATCACAAATTATCTCATTTACGACGTCTTATCACATTTTATCATACTTTCTAACATATCATCACCTAATTTCAAATCCCAACATTTCGTGGTGTCACACCAACGCACTCGGAACCACACCTAGTTCGGATATGAACATCTTCATCCAAACTGCTTCCTGCGCTGCTTCTGAAGCAACAACATATTCCGCCTCTGTTGAAGATCCCGCCACCATAGATTGCTTGGAACTCCTCCAGCTCACTGCTCCTCCATTCATTTCAAAAATATACCCGGTTTGTGACTTAGAGTCATCCGGATCAGTGTCGAAACTAGCGTCGACGTAACATTTTGCGACGAGCTCTTCTTCACCACCATATATGAGAAACATATCCTTAGTTCTTCTTAAGTACTTAAAGATATTCTTGACCGCTGTCCAGTGTTCCAAACCTGGATCAGATTGGTACCTGCTAGTCAAACTAATAGCATGTGCCACATCCGGTCTTGTACACAACATAGCATACATGATAGAGCCTATGGCTGAAGCATAGGAATCTTATTCATTACTTCTCTATCTTCTCGCTATAAATTTGGACTCTGAGTCTTACTCAACGTCTTGCCTTGCAACATAGGTAAGAACCCTTTCTTACTTTCGTCCATTCTAAACTTCTTTAGAATCTTGTCAAGGTATGTACTTTGCGATAACCCAATCAAGCGTCTCGATCTATCTCTATAGATTTTGATGCCTAAAATATACGCCACTTCACCAAGGTCCTTCATTGAAAACTTACTGTTTAAGTAATCTTTTACGCTTTTCAAAAGTTCTATATCATTTCCAATCAATAATATGTCATCCACATATAATATCAGAAATGCTATAGAGCTCCCACTCACTTTCTTGTAAATACAAGCTTCTCCGTAAGTTTGGACAAATCCAAAACCTTTGATTACCTCATCAAAACGGAGATTCCAACTTCGTGATGCTTGCTTCAGTCCATAAATGGATCGCTGAAGTTTGCATACCTTATCAGCATCCTTAGGATTAACAAAACCTTTGGGTTGTATCATATACAACTCTTCCTCAATGTTTCCATTAAGGAACGCGGTTTTTACATCCATCTGCCAGATTTCATAATCAAAAAATGCAGCAATTGCTAACATAATCCTAACAGACTTTAGCATCGCTACGGGTGAGAAATTCTCATCGTAGTCAACTCCTTGAATTTGTCGAAAACCCTTTGCGACAAGTCGAGCTTTATAGACGGTCACATTACCATCAGCGTCTATTTTCTTTTTGAAAATCCATTTGTTCTCAACGGCCTTGCGGTCATTGGGTAGGTCCACCAAAGTCCATACTTGGTTTTCATACATGGATCCCATTTCGGATTTCATGGCTTCTAGCCATTTGTCGGAATCTGGGCTCATCATCGCTTCATCATACGTCGCAGGGTCATCATTCTCAATTACCATGACATTCATAGTAGAAACATAAAAATCAGGAGCATTACGTGCTCTTGTTGACCTGCGAGGTGTGGTAGTGTTCTCTTTCGGAGTTTCATGATCCTCATCATTAGTTCCCTCTTCATCTGGTGAAGTCAACTCGGAAACAACTTCCGCGCTCATCGCACTTGCCATTCTATGAAGAGAAGGTTCAAAAACCTCGTTGAGTTCTACCTTCCTACTACTCACACCTTTCGAGAGAAACTCTTTCTCCAAAAAGGATCCATTCTTGGCAACGAAAACCTTGCCCTCGGATCTGTGATAGAAGGTGTACCCAATTATTTCTTTAGGGTGTCCTATGAAGACGCATTTTCCCGCTTTGGGTTCGAGTTTATCAGGTTGAAGTTTCTTCACATAAACATCGCATCCCCAAACTTTTAGAAATGATAGCTTAGGTTTGTTGCCAAACCATAATTCATACGGTGTCGTTTCAACGGATTTAGATGGTGCCCTATTTAAAGTGAATGCAGCTGTTTCTAGTGCATGACCCCAAAATGATAGTGGCAAATCTGCAAGGGACATCATAAATCGAACCATATCCAATAAAGTACGATTACGACACTCGGATACACCATTACGCTGCGGTGTTCCAGCAGGAGTGAGTTGTGAAACTATTCCACATTGTCTCATGTGTGTGCCAAACTCGTAACTAAGATACTCTCCTCCACGATCGGATCGTAGAAATTTGATCTTTCTATTACGATGATTTTCTACTTCACTCTGAAATTCTTTGAACTTTTCAAATGTTTCAGACTTGTGTTTCATTAAGTAAATATATCCATATCTACTCAAATCATCCGTGAAAGTAACGGCTAACGATATCCACCACGCTACCGACACACTCATTGGACCACACACATCGGTATGTATGATTTCCAATAAGTCGGTTGCCCGCTCCATTGTACCGGAAAACGGGGTTCTAGTCATCTTGCCCATGAGGCATGGTTCACATGTCTTAAATGATTCATAATCAAGTGATTCTAGTAGTCCATCAGAATGGAGCTTCTTCATGCGTTTAACACCAATATGACATAAGCGGCAATGCCACATATATGCGACAATATCATCATTCAACTTAATTCTTTTGGCATTCACATTATGAACATGTGTACTATTATTATCAAGATTCAAAATAAATAAACCATTCTTCTCGGTGCATGACCATAAAAGATATTATTCATATAAATTGAACAACCATTGTTCTCGGACTTGAATGAATAACCGTCTCGCATTAAACAAGATCCAGATATGATGTTCATGCTCAACGCAGCACCAAATAACAATTATTTAGGTTCATAACTAATCGATGGTAATTGGATAGGTAGCGTCGACGGCGATCACATCAACCTTTGATCCATTGCCGACGCCAGCATCATCACCTCATCCCTTGCTAGTTGTCGCTGTTCCTTAGCTCCTGCTTTGAGTTACATATGTTAGCAACCGAACCGGTATCAAATACCCAGCGCTATCTGCGAGTACTAGTAAGGTACATATCAATAACATGTATATCATATATACCTTTGTTCACATTCCGTCCTTCTTATCACCGAGATATTTTGGGCGATTGCACTTCCAAAGGCCCAGTGCCCTTGCGGTAAAAACATTCAAGATGTCGACTTAGGGCCAGCCTTGGTCTTCTTCTCGAGATGTGGCAACAGACTTGCCCTTCTTCTTGAAGTTACCCTTAGCCTTGCCTTTCTTGCCATTGTTCTTGAAATCGGTGGTCTTATGGACCATCAACACTTGATGTTCCTTCTTGATCTCTACTTGGCAAGATTTCAGCATTGTGAAGCTCGGGGAGAGACTTCTTCATGCCCTGCATGTTGTAGTTCATCACAAAGCTCTTGTAGCTTGTTGGCGAGAGACTGGAGAACACGATGAATTCCTAGCTCAATGGGGATCGTTATTCCCAAAGCTATGAGTTTATCGGCGTACCCAGACATTTTGAGTACGTGCTCACTAACTGAGCTGTTTTCCTCCATCATGCAGCTAAAGAACTTTTACGAAGCTTCATAACTCTCTCTTTGCGGCATGGGTGTCGAAAATCATTTTCAACTCTCCCATTGTATCAAAAGCATTCTTTGTGCTCGAAAGCGTTTTCGCGGCTCGAGGCTCAAGGCCGTACAAAATGCCGCATGATGAACTAAAGCGTGGTCCTCCTTGTGAGTCAAGAAAACATTTTTCTCCTCCTCGGGGGCATCATTAGCGGCGGGGCACCAACGGCGCATCAAGCACATAGCTCCTTTGAGCGTGGCGAGGAGAATCCTCGTGTTAAGGGCCCAGTTGGTAAAGTTGCTACCGTTGGTGGCTAGTTTCTCTTTCTCCATGAACAGATTGAAATTGAAAGTAGGTGGTGCCATCTACAACGTATTTGTAAAGTTACTTAGACTAAGTTCATAATAGATTAAGTTCAAGTTTAATTCAAAATTACTACGAGAACTCCCACTCAAAAACAACATCCCTCTAGTCATCTTTAGTGATTACACGAACCAAATTCACTATACCGAAACCGATCATCACGTGAGACGGCATAGTTTCAAAGGCGAACATCAATATGTTCATCATATCATCCATATGACTCATGCTTTACCTTTCGGTTCGTGTTCCAAGGCCATGTCTGTACATGCTAAGCTCGCCAAGTAGAACCAAAGTATTTGCTTGTGTAAATCTGGCTTACACCCGTTGTATGCGAACGTAGAGTCTATCACACCCGATCATCACGTGGTGCTTCGAAACGACGAACTTTCTTAACGGTGCATACTATGGAAGAACACATTATTATCTTGATATTAAGTTGAAGGGATCATCTTATAGTGATAACGACGCGATCACATCCAAGCAAAATAAGATGCATAAAAAGGATTAACATCACATGCATGAATAATGTGATATGATATGGTCCTTCTAGCACTTGATCTCCATCTTGTGCGTCATGGTATGATCTCCATCATTCCACCGGCGTGGCACCAAGGTCCATGGTGCTTCCATCTTGATTGTCTTCCTCCATTACAATATATCACATGGACATATACTTAGCACGCAGGCCATAAAAGAAAAGACAACCAAATGGCTCCTGCCGGTTGTTTAAATTTACAATAAATCTCATTTCATACAACAATCTTTGTATCAATGACCATATCACATCACATGCCCTGCAAAAACAAGTTAGACGCCTCTAATTTATTTATTTTTTCTTTCATATTTTACGCGGTTTTGGGCTTTCTAGGAAAGAACCGTTCTTACCTACGAACAAGAACCACAACGGTGATAAAAACATTATTAGCAAACCGTTGTAAATTAGATCATGACTATAGTAGGAGAAACTGACACCCGCAAAGCCACTTATGCAAAGCAAGTTGCATGTCGAGCGTGGAACAAGTCTCATGTGCGAGGACATGTAAGGTTAGTCCGGACAGCTTCAAATCCCACTATGCCACCATGATCCAAAAAACACGAAAGTATGCAATAACATGATCATCAACGCCCACATCCATATGTGTTTTAACCGTACATAACATCTACGCATAGACACGGCTCTGATACCACTGATGGGTTTTAAGCATGGAAAACAAAATTTTTTCCTACGAATGCAACCAAACACCAAGATCATATCTAGGAGATGCATGCAAACGGTTTCAGAAGGACTCACCCTCGTAGACCGAAAGCGGGAATAATGTTTTCGCAAACAAACGTGGTTGAAGTAGAGGTACACGCCCGACTTCAAAGTCGCGAAGATGAGCGCCACAAACGGCAGCGCCTCCGTACTTGGTCACACGTACGGAACAACGACGACCTCCAATCCCTTGATCCGGTAGGCAGCGGAAGTAGAGGATCCACGGGAAACTCCAACAACACTACGACTTAGTGGTGGTGGTGGAGAAACTATTTCAGCAGCGCTTCGCTTAAGCTACTGCTTGAAAGGTGGAACAGTAGGAGGAGGGAGAAAGGACCAACCAAAGGGTTATGGAGATTAGTCCATGAGAGAGGAGCTCCACCCTCCCTTTTATAGGAGTGAGTGGACTCTCCACTCTCTCCATGTGAATGGACTCTCCATTCTCTTCATGTGAATGGACTCTCCATTAAATAAATGAACAATTTTATTTCTGTTATTTTAATATTTGTTAATTCTTTTAATTAACAAAAATTAACACATACCCCCTTGAACTATTCCGATATCCCGAAACTATTCCGGTGCTGTCCAAACTTTTCTCCTGTTCCGCACTCCACTCAAAAGCGTCGATGAACCTTAAGTGTGTCACCCTACGGTTCGTGAATAAAATGGACATGATCAAGACACCTCTCTGATCAATAATCATTAGCGGGATCTGGAGATCCATAATGACTCCCACTTACTCAACGATGAACTAGTGATCGTGTGAACCAAAAACAACATAACCAATTCCTTTTGTCTCGCGATATATTACTTATCCGGGATCCGATCATTGGTATCAACTATACCTAGTTCGATCCGTTACCGACAAGTACTCTTTACTCGTTCGTGATATGACATTCTTGTGACCTAGTCACGTGCTTGCAAGCGATGTCAATGTGATATCACCGAGAGGGCCCAGTATATCTCTCCGTCATCCGGATGGACAAATCCCACTCTTGATGCATGA
Organism: Rhipidocladum racemiflorum; assembly: GCA_036346355.1. Taxonomy (NCBI): domain Eukaryota; kingdom Viridiplantae; phylum Streptophyta; class Magnoliopsida; order Poales; family Poaceae; genus Rhipidocladum; species Rhipidocladum racemiflorum. The sequence goes on along the minus strand of CM070580.1, from coordinate 33,414,831 downwards.
GCCTCAACTAATACTTTCATAGTACCCAAATCCATCTTTATAGTCACCGTGTTACGGAGTGACGTTTGATGTCATCAAAGTACTCTTAGGAGTTAGTGATTGATATCATCTCATGGTCTAAGGAAAAGAGCTATTTTGTATATGTTCAAGATCTGAGCAACAAACTTTAATGACTTGATCGAATTTGCTATACCAACTTGGGTGTGTGTTCATCACATCATTCTTCTAATAATGTGACCCCGTTATTAACAACATCCAATGTTCATGATCAGGAAACCTTGATCATCAGTTAATCAACGAGCTAGTTTAAAAGAGAGGCTTTACTAGGAACCTTTTTGTTTATTAAACACACATGTATCAACGTTTCCGGTTAATACAATTTTAGCATGAGAAATAAACATCTATTATAAACATGGAATAAGATAATAAACAATTTATTATTGCCTCTCGGGCATATTCCCTTCAGTAACAAGGCATAACAAATATTTAAGACAGCTAGGTAGCAATTCATTATGAAAATAACAACCACCCTTACATCATTCTATACGATGCACTTGCCTTTACCCACTAGTAGCAGAGTGGCGCGAGGTTAGAACCACTCCTGGAGTCACACCACCTGAAATAAGTTGCATACAACTTAAAATCATGCCACCACAGCAAACACAAAACATAAAACAACATCGAACCTACGTCCGACTCCGAAACCTTGAAACCAGTCTGCTGCCAATCGGGACAGCAGATTTCAAATAACCATAACTTAAGTTCTACAACTCCAAACTCAGTAAACGAGGATATTTTCATGATCTACAGGAAAATTTTCAACTTTTTTCTAAATATTGAGAAATTTTAATTCGGCCTCTAACTAGCCCTAAATTGCAAATTCCCGCAGGTACTATGAGCAGCGATAGCTTCCAAACAGCCTTCAGTAAAATAGCCATAACTTTAAAATGGTTGAACCAAATTCATGATCTTAGTCTCTAATTAAAGATAAAATGAAGATCTACAATTTTCACAACAGCCGTCCCCTTTGGAAATGATTCTAGAGCACCCTAAACAACGTTCTAAAACTGTGACCTAATCTGCCCGAACGCACTGAAAGTGCTACGAATGTAGATCCAACAATCAAGTCTAACCCCAACCCGAAGAACCAGAAAAACTACCGAATCCACTCCTATCTTCAGCCACCAAAACCCCAAAGGAACCCTTAAAACAAATTACCTTCCCGGATATCGACGAGCCCAACGACGAACTCGAATATCCCTCGGATCGCGCAACAGGGAGAGAAAGGGGGATTTGCAGTTTGGAAGGAGGAAGGGCACTAGGGGGACAGGAGGAGGTGACTGCTGCCTGGGACGGAGAGGAGGAAGCGCAAAGGGGAGATGAGAGGGAGATGGGGCTGGGGTTAGGGAAAAATTCCCCTTCATAAGGGCCCAAACCCACCCCCACTAAAACCCCCTAAATAGGCCCCCACCAGCCCAATCCCCTATCTACGATTTCCTTTAATCCTAGACAAATATCTGTGATATTACAGGCTCATCTGTAAGGTTTTCCCTATTCTCATAGTACAGCAGAACCAATAATAAGGAACCAAAAAGATTTAACCTTGATATGAAGGTTAGATGGAAATCAATGTATACTATACTGGAGTGGTGCAATGATCACGGGCATATTATCACTGTCTTAATCAACTGCAATAATGGTAAACCGTTGGTTACTGAAGTGGATTGGGAAATTGCTAGTCATTTTGGTCATCGAATGGCTTTGGACTATTACTTATGCTTTTAAAGAAAATAGAGATAATTATATTTTACATCCCATTATAGAACCAATGGAGCAAAAAAAACTTAAAATATTTTTAAGCTATTCCACATCTCTACTGTTTTGCTACTATTTTGGATCATCAATGAAAATTATCTAACTTGCAAGGCGCCTTCGAGGGAATAGGTGAGGCATTCGATCTTCATTTCTCTGAGGCCTATTCTCATGTTTATAACAAGTTTTTTAAAGTTTTTGACAAATATTATGAGAAGTTTAGCACCAAAAGTGATGCAAAAAGATCTACCTCAACAACACAACAAGTACGAGGCAGTTCATCCACTTCAAGCGTACGGAAGAAGCTAAAAGGTAAGTCGTCTGGCTTGTCTTCCCAATCACCAAGCAGGTCACTATGGAATCCATGAGTAGAGGTCAACCACTACCTCAACACGCATTTCGTGGAGACCGAGCTTGACATGTGTGAGGAAAATCAACTCAACTTGCTCTTGTGGTGGAAGAATAACCAACATATTCACCCCCATGCTATCCTATTTTGCATGGAACATACTTACGATTCCGGTGTCCACTGTCTCGTCAGAATCTATTTTCAGTTTGGTGGGGAGGATACTTGTGCTGAGGAGGTCGTCTCTCAGACCTGGGATGGTTGAGGCAATTACATGCCTCAAAGACTGGGAGCGTGCAGATGATAGGACATAACATCAGCCTGAGGATCTAAAGATCATGGATGTGGTAGCCGACTTTGACAATCTCGGCCTCGGGTGGTCTATATATATGTAATTACTATACTCTTTTCCTTATCAGGGGTACTCACACCGGGGTGTAAGGTTTTTAATGAGGCAGTAACTCTATACATGTTTAAAATTGAATAGAATTTACTTCTTTTTCCCTCAATATTTGCATCCATTACCTCGGCTCCGTGCGTCTTTAGTCCTTTCCTCTCATTGCAATAGTGTAAATAGGCCGGGCCTGGGCTGGTATGGCACGCAGTGCAAATGAGCCATGCTTGAGCTTGCCGAAGGGGAGCTGAGCCAGCAGGCACGGCATAACGGGCCATCACAATCCAGACTGGTTCAAACCCGAAGCACGATAGACTCATACCAAGCCGGCCCGGCATGGCACAACGCTCACCTCTAAATTGCTGCTTACAGTGGGATAGATCGTAGATTCTGAGTATGTCTTGTCCTCTTTCTGGTTGCTTGAAGTTTTCATTTTAGTTCATAAGTTCAACGCTCTAGCCCAAGAACAAGCCGTAGCCCATCTAATGCTACTTCTCACTTGTTTTGTCTACAATACATACATTTGAATTAGCCTTAGAAGTGCACTTTCTTCAAACATTTCATATGTTGGATTCTAAGAATATAATGCTTGATTTGAGTTGCTCTAGAGTTGGGTATTATCCCATCTCATTCACCTTTTCTCTGTGATGTACTGTGTTTAATACTTCTCTATCCAAATTTATAATGTCTATTTCTTCTCGTCACATAGACCAAAAAGACATTAAAAATAACTAAGTTACTCCTAATTATTATCATTAAGCACTATACTCAATGCATGTATATAGATAATTCTAAGGCCCCGTTTGGCAATTTGGAACCGAGCTGTTTCTACTAGAATCTAGGAGAAACCCAGCCAAACGGACTAAAACTCGGAACGTTTCTTCTTTTTTCACACCGAGGCTGAATCGCCCTCAACCCCATTTCTACTAGTTTCTACTAGAATCTAGAATCGTACCAAACGGTTTGCAGAAAGTGATTCTGATTCTACCTAAAACGTTTCTATCAAGAATCTGGAACCGTTTCCGTTTCTACTAGAATCTGAAACCGTACCAAACGAAGCCTAAAGTAAAGATAGATATTTATTAGATATATAGAGGGAACATCACACTAATTTTGCGTTAGAATATAAAATACACCATATATTTATGAATAAGATTATTCAAAAAATAAGTCTTATCTACAGGTATTGTACGTCCTCAGCCACAGTTGCCCAATTGGAGGAGTAGCGCCCGGTGGTCTCAGAGATTGGCCTCGGGCTTTCAGATCTGGTCATTACGTGCTCTGCAAGTTCGATCTCATCAAGCATTGATGGGGTCCCATCTGCTACCTACATCAAAGGCAACTCTTTAAGGGCCGTGCTCGTCATTAATTAGGCTATCGCACTTAGGCCCAGTTCGTTTCAGCTTCTGGATTATGGATTCTGGATTATGGGAGAAGCTGCTTCTGATTATGGGAGAATCAGGCCGAGTTAACTATAACTTCTAGGTTTCGGACCGAGCTGGCAAGAATCAGCAAGAATCTGTGAGAATCGTGTTTGCATGCATTCTGATTCTATTCAGAAAACAGCTTCTGATTCTCAGAGAAGCTGTCTAGAATCCTCCCGTTCGGCAAATAATCCGCTTTTTTTTAAGCAGAAGCTGTTCAGAAGCTGAAACGAACGGGGCCTTAAAGGCATGTTTGTCAATAAATTATTTTTATAGTTTCCAGGTAAAACTATACTCCCTCGGTTTTTTTTATAAGGCGTATTAGGTTTCGTTAGGACAATGCTTTGACCAACAATTACTCTATTAGCATATAATTTTTATGACACAAAATTGATATTAATAGATTTGTATTCAAAAGTACTTATATATAATTATGATTTTGTATTGCATAAATGGTATATTAATGAAGTAATCGTTGGTCAAAGTCTTGTCCTAACGAAACCTAATACGCCTTATAAAAAAAACGGAGGGAGTACTAGTTTTAGAGAATACCATGGTATTTTTGGTCATAAGGTGTTTGAAAGCAACAAAAAAAACTCTATTTTGAAAATCATGGTATTGCTAATACCACAATATTTTTGGAGTATTGAAAACTCCACTCGGACCTCAGTTTTGGGCTTTTGGAGCTGGAACCACACACACAGAGAGAGAGGTGTACATAGCTGATCAATATTTTGAAAATACCATGCAAAAGACTTTGTAGCCAAATAGCTTGTAGTTCCAAGAAAAATCATAGTTTTAATGGTGGTAGGCACTCCGGTTCGAGATGCAAAACCACTCGGTAAACCGGTCTAATTAAAAAACAAATTAAAAAATTTGAAAAATTTGAAAAAATTTGTATGTCCGGTGAAAACCGCGGTTTTCGTGTAAAACCGCTGAAAACCGTTTTCGAAGAGGTCGGATTAGTTTTTCGTGAAACCCTAGCGGTTTTTCGTAAAAACCGAACGGTTTATCATGAAAAACCGTGGTTTACCGTGAAAAATCGAACGAATTTCAAATTTTTTGGATTTTTCACCTCTTCGGTTTTTGACGGTTTTTTGGCGGTTTTTTTGCATGGTTTTTGCGAAAACCGAATTGGTTTTGCTAATTCGGTTTTGTAAACCCTGGTGGTGGTGAAACTACAGTATTTATACTAAAGCAATTTTCAAATCATGGTATTGAAAAAAATTTGCTATCAAACAGGGCCTAAACTGCTAGATAAGCCAGCTGCTCCTGCGCCGCTTGCCCCATCAGGGCAGGGTTAGGGATGGCAAAAATACCCGTGGGTCCGGGTACCCGCGGGTACCCGACCCGACGGGTCCGGGTCCAAATTTGGACCCACGGGTATGTTTGTTCGGGTCCGGGTCCGGGTCTCATGTTGAACCCGTGGGTACCCAGACCCGGACCCGATTCTAAGATAGAAGGTAAGGTTAGTTCAAAATAGATTAGCATGCACTCTTGTGCCAAGCCACACCATAACTCAATGGAAGGAACCATGTGATTGAATCAAGAGGTCTTGTGTTCAAGCCCCATTCTTGCTAATTTTTTTTTATTTTATTTGAATACCTTATGCATGTATACTTAATAATGGGTTCGGGTCTGGGTACCCGATCAGGTCCGGGTACCCGTCGGGTCCAGGTCCGGGTCCATATTTCGGGTCTCAGGTTCGGGTCCACGGAGGTTGGACCCGGAAGGACCCGGACCCGTTGCCATCTCTAGGCAGGGTTGCCTTAAAACCACTCAGGAGAGAAATCTGGTGAGCTCATTCAAGAGAACAAGGTTCTTGGGACTCGACGCACACAATGAGATCTCGGCAAATGATCCTCACCGCGGGGCACCACTGGATCGTACACCGGTGCCAAGTCCTACTTTTCAAGCCCAATTCTGCGTGGCAGCAGGTTAAGACAAAGCATTACTAGAGAAAGGCCAGAGCAAATGCTCATAATGCTGCTCCATTTGCCCAACCATAGACTGGACGCCTCGGAGTGCTCCTCAAAGAACAGGCCAGGAACAAGTGCTTCAGTTCTGGCAAAGGCCACAGTAGGGGACAAGGACAACACCATGGAAGCTCCCACCCATCGGCTCAACCGGCGGGGCATTTGCGGATTTGCCCCGAAGTTGATCAACCTTTGATGATTTGCCCTACGATATCTCACTGACATATGACCCTAGGATCCGCATGTCAGTGAGATATCGTAGGGCAAATAATCAAAGGTCAATCAACTTCAGGGCAAATCATCAATTTTTCATTCAACGTGGGGTCACATGAGCTTATCAGTCTTGCCCAAGACAACCAGGAAGCTTCACTTCACACAAGGAAGGCCGGTTCATGACTCTGGTAGTGAGCCCTTCGTGGAGCCACAACAGATGATCACACGCAGGATCAGCGAGATGCAACTCCGTGATCTCTGCCTTGATCCAATGGCAGAGGAGGCTAGCAGATTAATCACACATGAGCAGCTAAAAAGTGTAAACCTCGAGCTGGCCATTGGGGAGATCCGCTGAGCAGATGACCATGCCTTTCAGGCATTCTGTTACTCCATACAGGCCAATTTGCGGACATCACTCCTTCCTGATTCTACAGGGGACCTACACACAACAACACCGGCAAGAACCAGGTAAGAAGAAACACTCGACTCGCGAGCAAGACGACCAAAAGACTAACAGCAACTTAAAAGGCTCAGCAGCAGCTGGGGAAAAAATTGGGTCTGCTGGCTGCAAACGGTAAGATGGATGATGAAGTGATGCAACGCTACATATGCATTTTCGACAAACCGCTGACCTCAGGATATTAACAGAAAACAAGTGTAGATTCTTCGCATGGTTGCTCGTCTAAGACAGGATACTAACGGCCGACAAGCTGGTTAACAGAGGATGGCTTCACAGTGCCTTCTATCCTCTTTGCGTATTCGGAACCAAAGTCCGCTACACACCTTGTGCTACTCTTCCCGTTCGCAAAGCAAATAGGGAGGATGGTGCTCCCTACCTTCCATATTCCTCACCGAGCACTGCAGCCCGGGAGATCCACAGAGAACTGGTGGCTGTCGATTTCGATATAATAGAATTTTGGAAAGAAGCGGACGAGGACCTTATCTATGCCTTTTGCAACTTATGGAAGGAGAGGAATAATAGAATTTTTCGTAATCGACATACTACCTAACATATTAGCCGAAGGATCCCCGGCTCCTCAGCCCCCCACGTCATCTCCCCCACTCTCTCTCCCTTTCTTGCAAAAAACACCCCCGGTTCTTTGAAATTACGGATAGGTCCTTTGTAATTTTATGTGAGTGTAGAATATTTTTCCCCGTTCGCGTTTAAGTCCTCCGTTCGCCGTTTTACACAAAGAACCTCCCATTAATACGAATTGCGAGCTAGCCCTTTCCTACTTATTCGAAATAGCGAACAAGTCCAAAATTATAACAAATTGGTCCCTAGACTTTTCGCTCGTGTCCTTTCTCCGCTTTCCCGAAAAATGTTTTCGTGCTCCGTTTACTCTCCGGAGCATAGGAAAAATGTTTCCGTGGTCTATTTTTTCTCCGAAAAAAAAACAAAAAATATTTCCCGTTCACGCGAACGCCGTTTTTCCCGAAAAAATATTTTCGTGCTCCGTTTGCTCTCCGGAGCATGGGAAAAATGTTTCCGTAGTCTGTTTTTTCTCCGAAAAAAAACAAAATTTTTTTTCCGTTCACGTGCGCAGCGTTTTTCCCGGAAAAAATACTTTCGTGGTCCGTTTGCTCTCCGGAGCATGGGAAAAATGTTTTCGTGATCTTTTTTTTCTCCGAAATTTTTTTTTTCCATTCAGCCTTGTGAAATATTTTAAGTGATCCGTTTGCTCTCCTGGAGCATGGGAAAAATGTTTCCGGTCTTTTTCTCGAAAAAAAACAAAATTTTTTTCCCTTTCACGTGCGCCTCGTTTTTCCCGGAAAAAATACTTTCGTGGTCCGTTTGCTCTCCGGAGCATGGGAAAAATGTTTTCGTGATCTGTTTTTTCTCCGAAAAAAAATATATTTTCCATTCACGCGCGCGGCGTGCGCCGCGCTTGCGTTTCTAGTAAAGACGTTACAAACCGAGATTCTGCCCTGTCAGGTCTCTAATTGCAGCATCCTAGGGTGCCCATATCGCTATCCAGAGCACTGTTTCACGCTCGGCCGTACGACCGAAATGGTGGAGGACCTTTTTCCTATCTGCTGCTGTTTGCTTCGGTGTTTGCTTGTTTCCATTCTAGTGATGGCCTGCCTTGTGGCATCCCTTTGGTTTTAGCTCATTTAGATTGTTCATTGTCCTCCAGTCTCTCTTCCCTTAGCCGTCTTTTTGCAGGGGGCATGTTATAACAATACTTTTGTTCTCTTCTCTTGTTTGAATGAAAGGCGGAGCTCCTGCCAATTTTTTTTTAAATTTTTTGCCTACATCTCTGCATCCCCTATTATAAGATGAGGTTTCTCAAATCAAATGGCCTGCGACCATGTAGTACGTCTACTTTTTCATATTATGCGTTTTATTGAACGTATTGGAAACAACAAGGAAATTTCCCCAGTTTTACTACCTATTGAATTGTTCTATTGAATTAGCATTACATTCTGTGTTCTGTTGTTTGCCAAGTTCTCCTCCCAGACATTCTTTTGCCAACCCGTCGTAGCCCACAATTATACAAGCTTCCGAGAGACATTTTCACTATGGTATTTCATCTTTTAAAAATAACTTTTAGCTTCTTTCATTTTCTTCGATCTCCATCAATCTTAAAAGACATTTTGTTTCTATGATATTTCACGAAGTTGCCCGGTTGCTCTACGAAATTGTGACTGAGAGATACTTTCCCCATCCATGCTGTGTTCTGCTTCTAATGATCGTACGTACGAGTTCTCGAATCACATACACAAGCTTTAGCGCCACACCACCACTGCCTATCAACAGGGGCGGATCCAACAGTAGATCAGTAGGGATTAGAGCTCACCCTACTGTTAGCTAGGATATGGATACCTTCTACAGCATCAGTACCTATCCATAGAGGAAGTGAGTCATTTAGAATAAAAATAGAAGACATCCTACACGAGCATCTCCTCTATTTAAGTTCTGATTCTGCCACTGCCTATAAATCCTTCATCTATGTGTGCAATAATTATGCGACAGTACCGTTTTTTTGAGCAATTTTTATCATCGCTCGATTTTCACCGATTTTTGACCGGTTTATAAAACATAAATATTTTTAATTTTTTTAAAACTAAACCAGCTTACCAACCGATTTCTAATATCAAACCAGTTCGAAACAGTCGATTGTGTAACCCTGCTGGTGCCGCCATGAGCAGCAACTTCTCATGTGTTGTGTCGAAAACGAGCAGCTGCAGCTAGGGGTGGAATTTTAGCTCGAGGCTCGAGGCTCGGCTCGCATGGCCAACGAGCCGAGCCCGAGCCTACCGCCTGTCTCACTTGGCCAACGAGTCGAGCCCGAGCCAGCTCGTGAGCGGCTCGTTAGGCTCGTTAGGCTCGACAGTCATTGAGTTATATAAGGTATGAATTCACAATACAGTAATCAGTATACCCAATGCTAGACATCTAATGAGCAATGCTTGTCTTACCTTACTTTTTGAGTTTACTCTTCTTAGTACTTCAAATGTCTTGTATTGGGTCTACTGATTACTTTGTCTCTGATAAAAGTAAGCGGAGTATTCTTTTTGCAGATTACATGTTTGCAGCTTTATAAAGCGAAAGAGCGATCTAACCATCTGTGCTTAAAAAGGCGTCCCATAAATGTGAAATTGCTTCTTAACCGAACCCTAGAGGAGGCTGGAGCCTGAGAACGGTGAGAATGGATGGAGGAGCTTCGTTTTTTTGTGAGAATGAAGGGCATTTAGGCCCTTGCCAGTGCCCTTGTAGGCCGGCTCGCGAGCCGGCTCGAGGCTCGAGCGAGCCCGAGCCGAGCTCAAGATTGAGCTCGATGTATGCAACGAGCCGGGCTCGGCTCGGCTCGAAAACTGGCGAGCTCGGCCGAGCCAAGCCGAGCTCGGCTCGATTCCACCCCTAGCTGCAGCGTTCCCGAGTTCGACTGAACCAGCCAGTGCAGGTTGCCGTGCAGGCTGATGGAGCTAGCGTATTTATCTTCATGGAGCTAGCCAATAAGGAATATGTATTTCTTAAGGTTCATAAGTATTCACCAAGAGAGAGAGAGAGAGAGAGAGAGAGAAAAAGAGACTCCCAGAGAGAGAGAGAGAGTGTGAGAGTGCGTTCTCCGACTTTTGGCCATCAACCGGCTGCAAGCGACCAGCAATCCCAGTTTGGAACATAGGATTTCTGAAGGAACTTCGATTTTGCAAAGTCCTGCGTAAGCTCATTACAATGCCTTTGTCTGACATAGCATGGTTCTCATTAAGGTAGGTGATGCAAAACAACAACATTTAACGCGCGGGGTAGCACAAGCAAAAGTATGTATGAACTGTGTCTCTTGTCGACAAAAGCATAGCACAACGTGACGCTTGCTCTTACTCTGGAGAATCTCTTTACGACTTTGACACCGTCGTTATCGTAGGAAACATGCTACATATCATCAGGACCATTATCTGTTACGGCGAAAAGTCATTTGAGCATCCACAGAATATTTAATCAACTTAACAGGGGCAAATCTAGTACAAAACATGAGCTAGGTGTAATCATGTTAACCATTTTGGTTTGAGCATCAAATTAACACAGAAACTTCCTCAAAGATTGTGAAGGTGGTTCTTAAGTTAAAAACTTCCATGCTAAATTTTTTAAAAAAATTATGTTGTCAGAAAAAAGGGAGAAATTCCTGATAAACAATAAATTTAAGGAGAATGGAAAAAGGGGTACTACGAACAGGAAACCCTCCTTTTTTCTCTCTTAACACCTTTACAGTTTAACTTGAAATTTCACAGGGTGATGCAACACTCCATAGACTGTCTATTGAGTTTTGTTAGGGGGGATGGGTATTTTTCATACCGATTTGATGCTCAAACCAAATTGGTTGGCACAGTTGCAGCTAGCCCATGGCTTGCAGTTCGTATTCTTTTTTTAAGATTTTTTTCATATGGATTTGATGCTCAAACCAAAAGTGGTTCGCATGGTTGCACCTACCTCATCGTTTGCAGTTTGTACTAGATATGTCCCAAAACTTATTTGGATAAAATATGTGCATCCATATTTAACTGGACAAGAAATGATAGTTGGATTCCTTATATAGGGACAACATGACGATCACAGTATTTTGGTTTTTCTAGTGGTAATGCATTGCATCAAGTAATCAACACTTATCAATCTATTCAATCAACACAACGCAACATGAGAACCAACACGGCAACTTACATTAGCCGTATAGAAGACGGTCCTGTAACAGCAGCAACTTTCTGAGCTTTCTGTGTTTCAAATTTGTACAGTCCTTTGAGTTCTTTCTTTGCTTTCCGTGCTTCTCTCTTATCTTCTTTCACTGCCACCTATAGGTAGAGAGAAAAGGCCCAGAGGCTAAGGATGCTAAAAAATAATAAACACAAGTAAATTCTAGCATGCTTGCAAAAATATAAATGATTTATTGTATCACGTGGTTTTACAAGTCACATTGTAACATAATACCATCAACTGAGCCCAAATTATAGGTCACTTTGCAGTTCAAAATAACCATCGAGAAACATGATAATAACTAAGATGGCACTGTTTTAACATAAGGTGACACATCTTACACCAATTTATCGTAAGTCAATAGATGCTAAACATGGAATAATACTTGATTTATCAGAGAACTCAACTACAAAAGACTACAGGTAAAGGTTTAATGTGCCATTGTAACACATGCTTGGTCAGCTTTTCAAGCCTGGTGATGAACTAAACAATATTAACATGTTTTCCTTCTTTTTCCCTCCATTTTAAATTTTAGTTAATCAAATAAAACACATGATTGTAAGTTCCTAGTAGAAACCTAATCAAACTTATCTTTACCTTTCTTGCTTTCTTTTCCTCCTTTGTTTCTTTGTGAGCTCCTATTTTAAAATTTTCAGCACTCGAAGCTTCTGTTGGCTTTACTTTCTTCTCCTTTTCACCATTTCTTTTCCTCTGCGGTAGGTACTCTACTGGAAGCTTCTCTTTCCCTTGAAGCTTGATGATATCTTTTGTTGTAGCTGTTTCTCCAGAGAAAACTTTAGGAAGGCGCTTTCTAGGATTTCCAGGAGTTTGAATTTTTCCAGGGTGATTGTCAAGGTTAGAGTACGTGGAAACAATGGTCTCGCAGTCCCAAACTTCAGATTCATCACTGCTTTCTGAAACAAGTACGAGCTCTTCCTCTACTGCAGTTTCATTTAAATACTTTTCAGCATATTCAGCACACTTTTGGATCACATTTGCAGATTCATCCACCTCTTCTGCTGTGCTGGAGTCCAGTTTTCTACGAACAAAATCTGCCGGTGTTCTATACTCTTCATCAACGCTTACATTTTGGTTGTGGAACAATTTCAATTCATCTATAACTTCACTCGGGAGTCCATATTCTCCATTTGTAACACCTCCATCATCATCATCATCACTCTCTCCATATTCTTCCAATGCAAGCTGTCAGTTGATTCACAAGAAGTCAAAATTTGAAGCATAGCATTTGCAACGCACAAGACTAACAAGTCAAAATTTTGCACAACAAATTTCTAGTCAAACAGCAGGGGCTGATGAGACATGTGATACAAGATATGTCATCATGTATGTTAGGTAGGATTAGTTTCATGGACAGCAGTAGGTTTCAACGCAGTGGTACTCTACCACTGGTTACTGGTTAGTAACTTACCCATCCTGACGAGTCTTCTATCTGGAGAACGCTTCACATCTACTGAATACTTAAATACAAATGACAAGCTCGGAAGCAAAGATGCGAGTAATACAGTAACACAGGGAATCTGTCCTGCAATATCTTCCTATAGAACACAGGGAACAGGGAACATAGTTATTATGCATAATAAACCTTAAATTAAGGCCCCGTTTGGCAACTTGGAAGTTGGAACCGAGCCGTTTCTACTAGAATCAGAGAGAAACTCTGCCAAACAGGTTAAAGCTCGGAACGATTCTCCTCGAAACGTTTCTTCTTTTTCCACGCTAGGGCTGAATCGCTCTCAACCCTGTTCCACCCCGATTCACAGAATCCAAACAGCTAGCCAAACGGTTTTCAGACAGTGATTCTGATTCTACCTGAAACGTTTCTACCAAAAATCTGGAACCGTTTCCGTTTCTACTAGAATCTGAAACCGTACCAAACAGGGCTTAAGTCTGATGCTGCCAAATCACAATGCACATGAATTCTCCATAGCAGCAGGGGTACAATTGCAACAAAAGCAAAGTGCTCAATACTGGTAGTAATAAACTAAAGCTGCAGACTCATCGTTGTGTGTTTGCAAGGAACGGAATCACTTAATATTTCGCACAAGCTAGCAGTATCAATAACAACGTTTTCACACTGTATTACAAAGCATACTGAGAGATTTATTAAGTGAAAGAAGCTTACCAAATCAAACTGTTCATCCAGCAACCGCCGCACCCTCTTCTTGGGCTCACCCTCTTCATCCTCCAACTCCTCTAACACTTCGACATCACTAAACACACCAACCCCCTCTTCCTCCTCTTCGTCCTCCACCTCCTCATCCCGCTCGGCCCGATTTGCCATGATGACAAAATCCTCATCCAGTCCCTCATCCTCTGACCCACCATGCGACACATCACTCTCGTCAAGCAACCTTGCTACGTCAGGGTCGACGGCCCTCTCGACCCGCCTCACCGGCGCCGTCTTCGCAGCCACCTTACACATCGTCCTCCCCTCGTCCAACTCATTCTCGGCCTTGCCGAAAGCAATCCGCACCCTGCTTGCGTCATACGCCTGCACACAAAAACCAACATTACACTCAAATAGAAGAAAAGATTGGGCATTGGACGGGGGAAAGGAGCTACCTTGACGTCGAGGGGGAGGGGCTCAGGGCGGGCAGTGTTGCTGGGGACGAAGGAGGATGCGGCGGCGGCGGCGGAGGGGCGGGGCTCGCGGAGGTGGAGAAGGTAGTTGTAGCCGTCGTCGGGGAGGCCGAGATCGAGGATCTCACGGCGGACGTTGTCGGGGAGGGGGCCAGAGGCGGAGGAGAACTGTTCGGCGGCAGTGGGGGAGAGGGAGGGGTCGTAGGAGTCTTCGTTGCCGAAGCCGGGGACGGAGTAGGCGTTGCTGTCGACGCGGACGAACACGCGGTCGTTGGGGTCGGCGGCGCCGGCGCGGGGGAAGAGGCGGAAGGTGGCGAAGTTGCGGGGCTTGCGGCCGCTTCCTCCTCCTCCTCCTCCCATGGCGACGGCGGCGGAGGAGTGTTGGCTTAGGGTTTGGGTTTCCTTAGGGTTTTGGGAGTGTGGTGTCACGTGACTCACGTCACGTGTTCGTAATCAGACGGGGAAAGACAAGTTTGTGTGTTTATACGAGTAGATTTGGTGAATCTGGACTGTCTAGATTGAGGTGGACGGCTAGGATTCGATCGGATACCAAATATTTTTTAGTGGGGTACCGCGTCAAAGTATAGTTATGCACACACAAAGCATTAATAATTCATGCAAGAGAAAGACATACTTCTCTTGAGGAATTATCTTCACCCGGTAATCATCAAGCACAAGATGTCGAAATTCTCTTTCTCTGTCAATACAAATAACATGATCTTGATGGCCTCCTTGCAATGTGAATAAACTGTTTCCCTGATGCTAAAGAAACAACTTACAATCTTTCAGTGACTCGGGGGAACAACGTGCTTCCACCTATCAATGTAATGTTGGGAGCTCTTTTACAGTACTCTAAGTTGAATATGAATTGCTTATTCTTTTCGATCCAATGGATCAGATTAACTAGAGATTACTTATACTTCATCTGGTAGTAGAGCAGTAGAAATACCTTTAACAAATCAACGGTTTGATGCAATATATACTACGCATTATACACTACTAATATAATGCACCATAAAATTTCTCAATGCTGGAAACAACCCAACACATGTGGACATGAGTCAATCAAAGATCAAGATAGGTTCTCCATGGACAGGCAGAGAACAGTATCTACGTGCTTCATCCAAGTCCTTGACAAACCCCTTCTTGTATGTTATGCCATTAGGGAGAATGTAAGAAAATCTAAAAGGGATGTCCTTAAATGATAACCTGCAAAACAATTGCACAGCATGGTGTTAAGATATTTCAGTAACTAATCAACAAAATAGTGCAAAGATGGTTGAAAAACACTATGACATGATGGCATGCACATTTACCTACAGTAGAAAGGATTAATGAGACAACCTGTACTAGAAAAACAGTGTAATGAGAATTACTGGAATGTCAAACATAGATGCGCAAACATCCTCAAATGTATTCAACCAATAAACCAATTAGTTAATCAAATAGGTAACAATAACATCATCCAATTTCAGTGGTGCATTTCAAAGTTTCAATCTATTCACCAGTTAACTTAGCTACAGTCATAGATCCCATTTATTACTCACCCCAATATTGAGACCACAACCAACTATTCAAATCACAAACAACCAGTCTTTCCTCACCATATCTTCTCTGCCAAACAAAAAACGGAGGGCGGAGCAGGGGCGGCCGAATGGATGGAGGGAGCGGAGCAAGAGGCGGCCGGAGGCGTGGAAGGAGTAGAGCAGGAGGCAACCGGAGGGAAGGAGCAGGGGGCAGCTGGAGGGGCGAAGGGAGCGGAGCAAGGGGGCTGCCGACGGGGCGGAGGGAGTAAAGGGTGGCAGGAGGCAAAGAGGGTGGCGGCGGGAGGGCTGCTGGAGGGGTGGCAACGAGAGGAGGGGGCGACGGCGGGAGGGGCGGAGGGCGGCGGTTGGAGTGTGGCAGTGGGAGGGCGGCGACGCCGTGATGTCTTGTAGGGGTCAAATGAGGGATGGGGGGATGACCGAACAGGGACGAGACTTCGAGAGGACCAAGCCACAAAGGAGAACTGGGGTTTGTATTGACCACTGGACCTGTGGGCCGACCGTATCTTTCGGATATTTGAATAATTTGGTACAGATATATCCGAAATACTCTTGAAAAATCCTGAACCGACGGATAGTATTCTTCCGAATCTAAATCAAAATATCCAAAACCGAATCCGAATCCTACAACTATCCGACTCAATGAGCCGAACCCGATCCGCAGGTATCCGGTCGGCCAGCAAATATCCGATTCGATTGCACCCCTATTGCTGATATCTGCTGTTTGGGTTCCAAACTTTGTCTTAGCAGTTTCTAAAAAAAGATTTGTTTTATCACGATTTATTTTAGAATTTGGCATAGACAATTTCATGAACTGGGAGTTAGGATTTAAATTTTAGCAACCACAATTCTGGCAACATTGCCCCCCATCACCCATATTGTTAGTTAGCTGTTGTTTGCCTTAGTCAAGGCTCCTCAACCATACACGATGCACCTATGAAATGGTTCTTACATTAATTTAGAGGGAAAGAAATGCTCGCATATCACCAAAATCTGCAGAAACGTCTCTATAAAACTGACCCTCGCTAATATATCTTTAGAAAACATATACTATCCTCAGGCAAAAAGCTCAATGATCGATATTTCTACATGGTTTATGTAAGCAAAAACCTATTGTTTACATCGTTAATGTATTCTAGAAAGGATGCAGCTTTGTTAAGCTCGGAGAACGCACATGCATCCACATTCTTGCACGTTGAAACTAATATGAGATATATTAAGAATTGAGGCATGCATTTGAATACTTCAGAAGAGAAATTAAGCATAGCATAATGTACGTGCATGACATCTTCTGAATCCTTTGCAATGATTGAAGCTGCCATTCCGCTTTACATGCCATTTTCAACGAACTGGAAAGTTTTCATCAAGATCAAGATGGGAAGAAAGATCAAAATGTCTGGAGGAGACTGATTGAGAAAAGTCATTATGGGTGTGTTTGGTTGCCTGTATGGTGTCTGAATCGCATGAGTGGATGCAACTGTATCTAGTAGACACATGTTTGGTTTCCTGTTCATCCTGGCCAGGTGGATGCAATTGCACCCACTCATACAGGATGGAAGAAACACAGAAATTAGACTTCTCTCTAATGCAGGCCCGTGAGATGCACAAACAAGCAACCAAACAACTTAACTTGCATCCACTCAGTCAGGCCAAGGCTAGCCTGGATGGCTCATACAAAACAAGCTAGGATGGTGCAGGTAACCAAACACACCCTATCAGTCCAAACGGCAGCGCAGATTATTTTTATTTTTATTGTAGTATGGAGTACTCCTAAATTACTGTCTTCTGCGAATTGAATCAGACTAAAAATTTATCCAGATATGATATTAAAAAAGGGTTTTGATAAGTTTCATCCGGATGTTTTCTTTAGCAACCATCATCCAAATTCTTGGTCATTGGATTTGCTTTCAGATCAATGCATCCCCCTGAATTCGAGGTGAGTTGATATTGCGGATGTGTGTTTTGATCGTACGGTCTAAAGCTTGAATGTTTTTTAGGACAAAAACATCCGAATGATGCCTATACACTCCCATTAAAAAAATAGGATTGAGATGGCACCGAGAAAAACAAATGTGTTTTCCTATCGGGCATGGACAGAACAGAATGAGCCCGTTAAGTTGTTGACCTTTGCACTATTATATGCTCACCCAGACAAGCAGAGGATCGAGAGAGATAATTTGTAGCTCGCCATGTCGATTCGCAATGATATAACTGAGCTGTCATGACACACAATTCAGGAGCTCAACTATAGAAAACAAGCCTCTAGCTTTCTCTTCCTTCGTGTTCTTCATCGATCACCATGTCCAAGGTTCGTGACTCGTCTGTCCTTTCTATCCATTGCAATAGGTCCAAATCGAAACCATCTTTCATTTGGTAGCTGTGATTAACTCTGCATTTCTCCTGCGCCTCATCGATCTCATGTACAACAATCCATATATCCGGTTGATTTCTTTTTGCAGAAGATCGTGTTCAAGGTGGACATCACCGGCGAGCGGTGCAAGTCCGGCGCCATGAGCACCGTCGCGACGCTTCCCGGTACGTAGACTCGTGAACAAGCGCTTGATTAGTTGCAATGCGAGCTTTGTAAATAGCTAGTGCAATAATGGCTGTACTAGGGATCAAGTCGATGGAGGTGGACGGGGAGAAGGGGACGCTGACGGTGGTGGGGGAGGTGGACGTGGTGTGCATGGCGAACGCGCTGCGCAAGGCGAAATTCACGGTGCAGGTCGTCAGCGTCGGGCCGGAGGAGGTCGAGAAGAAGAAGCCCGATCCGCCCAAGCCGCCGCCGCCGACGCCGACGCCGCCGACGCCGCCTCCTTGCTGCACCGGCGGCTGCAATTTCTGCCGTTTCAGGGCGATGCCGGCAACCTTTGCCGGCAACCTCGTCTTCCACGAGGAGCAGCCCGACGGACATGGATGCGTCATCCTCTGATTTCTAAGCTAAAGCGCGCGCGCTCTCTCTCTCTCTCTCCGGCCCTCCCTCCCTCCCTCCCCCTCTCTCTCTCTCTCTCGTCACTTCACTTTCATTTGCGTTTGTTCTTCTCAACGCTTAGTTTCTTCTTCACATCAGCGCGGTTAGAGCATACTATGCCATAAATCATTAGTTCCTGCGTTCCAAGCAAGCTATTATGTACTCATATGTACATGTAAGGGGCATATTCGGTGCAAACCTTCCTTTCCATGAAAACTCCGTGAAAACTATGTGTAAAAGTTTTAAAAAATTCTCAAAAAATTATCATAGGTAGGGGAGGTGAGGTTCTACAACTCTGTAAAATTTGAGAAACAAACTCAATCGCATTTGGAAGATATGAAAAAGACAAATTCAGTATGAATAGTAAATTTGTCACTATTCATTTAGCACTATTCATTTTGCAATTTGTCTTTTTCATATCTTCCAAATGCGATTGAGTTTGGTCCTCAAATTTACAAGGTTTTAGAACCTCACCTCCCATAATTTTTGGAGAATTTTTCAAAACTTTCACACGTAATTTTCACGGAGTTTTCACGGTAAGGAAGGTTTGCACTGAATATGCCCCCGTACATGTAATGCCTTTCTTGTAGACTTGTCAAAAGCTTCTATTGCTCCAAAGAAAATGTGAGAATTCCGAATTAAACGAAGGTTATTATTTAAGTTTATGTTCACGCGTTTTGATTTGTAACGTTTTGAAGTGCTGTCATTTCATGGGCAACTCACCAACGTAGTTGCCTGTTCGTGCAGATAGTAGTAATAGTATCACATGTGGGAGCTTACCCGGATTGAGATCAACCAATCGGCGCAACACTCATACTCTTGCCAACCGGTTGGAAACAATCCGAGCTTTCCGCATATATGTCCGGTGCTAGTTCCCAAAATCAACGCCTAGCACCCGCATATTCGGCACTTGAGATGATTCATCACACATACACAATTGATAATGACATAAAAGTAGATTAAGAACTAGTCCATCCACTAATATTACAAGTCCATGGCCGACCGGCCAAATTTAATACATAGAGAGTAAAGAAACAACGGAAATATCATAAGTCCAAAAGAAGGGATTCGGTGTGCCATTATAACCCAAAAGGCAACCGACTGGGGGAAAGACCCAGATCACTCCTCTGAAAAGTCGTTAGCCCCCGTCTCGAAGTAGGAATCGTCAGGGATATCCTCATTACCTTGATCTAAACATGTTTAAATTGAGCAAACGATGAGTACACGTATGTACTTGCAAGACTTTAGTGTATGAAAATAATTATACATGCATGGCTAATTCAAAGGAAGAAAGCTTCTATTCTAGGTTCCATTTTTGGCATAAGGCAAGTTTTATTTGTAAGCATGCAACTTGATAAATGACGACAGTATTGTAAAGAACATTGAATAAGAAATACATAATGTAAGTAAATCATAGATGTACAACATTCTAAGAACCTCCATGGTCTTGAATAAAGTATATTGCGGCCAAACCACCATACCATTAAACCAACTCACCATACCATCATTTTCCAAAGAGTTTGCAAAACCAAAACACTATACTTGACAATATATTCCAAGCTGCTCATGACCGTGAGCACGGCCAATTAATTAGATTTAAATCTTTGCAGAGAGTGTACACTTTACCCACATGACATATTTTAGCAATCATGTCAACCATGCCACGCGATACACAAGTATCCGTTTTGCTAGATTATGACGAAACTTTTCAACTAGCCAGAGCCCAACCTTAAATTAGCCCGGGTATGACCATCCTTGCTATGGAGGCAGAACCCACTCATCGTACATTTTAGTACACATTGGGAATTCATCCCATCACTCTAGTTCTCCACATAGCAAGGCATGCCCATTGTATCGGGTTGCTTTGGTCCCAACGCCTCGGTGAAGGGAGCACCCTCGAACGACACCACTCCCCCAGTTCATCCATACTACTCGGCCTACCAACATGCAAGGTTTAAACTCCAACTAATTTACTAAGTTAAGGCTATTCCATACTAGCGCATGCGGTTGCATCATTTGACTCAGCTGATAGCATCACATTCGGTCCTTAGGTTGACTCAGGCGAGAATCTCCCCCTATCTACGTGCAATTACAACCTTTGCATGACTCAAGCCCAATCCTTGCACCATACAAATACGTCCCTTGTACAGTGCAAGTCATTGCCTCGTACAACCACTTATACCATAACTCGCCCGTGTTCGAAACATAACCCTTTTATTTTCATTTTTACTAACATATCAGCACTATTTACTATCATATCCAACCTTTTTAAATCTTATTAAGACCCAAGTCTATCATTCTACCCTTTTCTAGAGCATCGCTAAGCATAGTGTTTGATATCCGATTATACCCATGCTTCATTTCATAGAATGAGTAATCCTAGCCTAGGTTTCAACAAGGTTATCATGACAATATAATTAAGGAAATCCCACAATTTAGGAGTACAACTACCATGTCCCATAATATAGCAACTTTACAGAAATTACACGCATGCATAATAGTTTGACAAAATAAAATAGACTATGTAAAATATGGGATCAATATGATCAAGAGGGGGGTGCTTGCCTATTTGCTCTTCTTCAAAGTTGTGTTCGGGGTTAAAGTCGAGGTCGTTATCCACAGACTCCGAAACGCTGTCGTCTAAGTGCTCGAACGATAAGAACCGCAACAAAAGCAAATAACAACAAATCAAAATGGGGCAAAAGGAAATCAGATGCAAACATCAAATTAAAACTCAATAAAAGAGCATGGCGGTTTCGGAAATTTCATGCTACCACTTGCATACAATTTTAATTGCACTAGGATTAAGTGAGGTTCTTTTCCACTTTTACTACCTTCGCTCTTTCGATTTCAAGCAACTAAATTTATGTATTTTAGTATTTATAATTTTGAATTCAAGAAGCTAAAATTGTTTGGATTGTTAAAATTAAAATTTTAATAAAAGTGTTCATGTGATACATTTTGTACAAAAGTTGATTTATATGAGTTGGGTTTTTAGGGTAAGGCTAGTGGTTAAGCCTACATGGATATATGGTGATTCTAGTGACATAAACATTTTACCTTCGGGTTCATTAAATCTAACTATTCAAATGACAAGTTTGTTATGTCATTAAAACCATACTACTTAGGCATATTGTGCTAGTAGGATTCAGATGTAAAGCAAGTCATTAATTAAATATTTTTACATATTATGGTAGTACAAACATTGTAGAGTGGTTTTGAGCTATTCTCCTAAATTTTTGCATTTAGACGAGGTATTAAACAGGCGACCGAAAAGGCTTAAGTGTTGCTAATTTACACATGTTAACGGTGTCGTTTCCTTTTTACGGTTGCGGTTGCACTTTAGCATAACATCCATTCATCCTTTAGGTAGTGTTAGGGGATATACAAAAGAGCATCTCAAGGTTGGTTTCGCTACATTTTAAATCCTTATTTGAGAAGCCATTCAATTAATCAAGCATTAGGGTCTCTCTTTTAACTTTACTTTCCCATGTTGCATGTAAAGACAGTAAGCAAAACCCAATTAAACTCATACAACAACTAGAGAATAACAATCTAGGGTCCTAGGTCAAGTCTCAACGCAATCGAATCAAGATTGAGCAAATTATGGTTATATCGGCATTTCTATGAATTGAATCATAACCATAGTAACATTTAATGTGAACCAAGTCCAAATTTGATTTATCTCTACATATTTGGAAAGCATATGACCTAGGGATCATATTTAAGTTGGTTCCAACAATTCGGAGTTGTTTTGCATGTATGTCGTATTTTACTTTTTCTTAACCCAAAGTGTCATTTTTAGATCATTTGTGGTACATTAGGCAAAACTAAAATATTTTTGCATAATTATAATATTCATGATTTTATACAAATTTAGAAAGTTGTTTCACTGCATTTGGACATTCCAGGCAAAAGTTATATGCATTAGAACTTGATTCGGCCAAGCAATTCCAGAGAAAAAGAAAAGGCCGCTTTCTAAAAGGGAAAGCATAATCCTTGAAACCCACATGCCTCAAACTCAAAGCCTCTCAGCCGGCCTGACAGCATGACCCCACTGGTCAGCGGCCCAGAGCAGAGCCGCAAGAGGGCGAGCTCGCCGGCGGCGAACCGGTGCCGTCGAGGCTCGGCCGGCGGCGATGCCAGTGAGAGGGGAAAGTGGCGAACCTAGGGGAGTAGTCGACCGGGGCTGAGCTGCAGCGAGGCGGTCCCGCGACAGGACGAGGCGGGGCTTGGTGGTGGCGGCTGCCGGCAAGGGAGAAGAAGAAGAATTAGGCCCGGGCGAGGAGGGGGTAAGGACCAGAGGCGCGAGAGGATTCCGCAGAGGTACCTGGAGGGCGGCGAGGCAGGGGATTGAGCTGGCACCGAGTAGCCGCAAATGGGGGAGAAGACCGGCGCCGCGGCGGCACAACGAGCTCGGGATTTAGATTTGCTTGGAATGAGTACAATGTTTGGTTCATAAAGTTTCAGGTGTTACATCACATCCACGCAACACAGAAATCACTAGGGGAAGAAGTTGGGGGCCAACCGGCCCCCCCACGTGTCCCCTCCTTTTTTGCGCAGAAGCCCCTCAGGTTTTCCGAAATTACGTCCAGGTCCTCGCGTGATTTTTTGTGAGAGGAAGATCTTTTTTCCGGTTCGCGTTTAGGTCCCTGGTTTGCCGTTTTGCATGGAGGCCATCCCGTTAAGTGCGAATAGCGAGCGAGCCCTTTACTAATTTTTCAAAATAGCGAACAGGTCCAAAATTATAACAAATAGGTCCTCGCACTTTACGTTCGGGTCCTTTCTCCGTTTTGTCCCAAAAAAATGTTTTCGGGGTCCGTTTTTTCTCCAGAGCATGCGAAAAATATTTTCGATAGCCGTTCCCCCCCAAAAAAAATGTAAAACCGTTTCCTTTCTCCGTTTTGCCCGAAAAAAATGTTTTCGGGGTCCGTTTTTTCTCTAGAGCATGCGAAAAATATTTTCGGTAGCCGTTTTCCCCCAAAAAAAAATGTACAACCGTTTCCTTTCTCCGTTTTGCTCGAAAAAAATGTTTTCGTGATCGGGTTTTCTCCGTTTTGCCCCAAAAAAATGTTTTCGTAATCAGTTTTCCCTCCAGGGCATATGGGAAATGTTTTTCGTGGCTATTTCGCTCCAAAAAAAATTGTGAGACCATTTCCTTTATCCGTTTTGCCCAGAAAAAAAATCGTCATCCGATTTTTCTCCGGAGCATGGGAAAAATGTTTTCCTTGCCCGTTTTTCCAAAACAAAAAATATGGAAAACCGTTCCCTTTCTCCGTTTTGGCCCCCAAAAAAGTTTTCGTCAACCGTTTTTCCTCCGGAGCATGGGGAAAATGTTTTCGGAGGCTATTTCCCCACAAAACAAAATGGAAAGCCGTTTTCTTTCTTCATTTTGCTTAAAAAAATTTATTTCCGTGAACCATTTTTTCTCCGGAACATGGAAAAAATGTTTTCGTTGGCCGTTTCCCCAAAAAAAATGTAAATTCGTTTTTCGTCCGTCGTTTTTCCGTTTTCCCCCGCTTTTCCTCATTTTTTTATCAAATTTCGCACGGCGCGGCGAAGCGCGCGGCTCTAACTAGTATCAAATATGTTCGCTAGAAGGGCAAGCATAAACGTGATGATTAGTGAGTTAGTTCAGAATACAGGTTATGCAGGCAACCAAGCAACAGTATAATACTCGAACTGTACTTGCTGGCAAAGTCAGCTATGGGGCTGTTTGGTTGTCTTCTCAGCTCAGCCAGGCTGCATGAGCTCAGCCAGGCTGGTGGGAGTCAGGCTGAGTGGATGCAAGGAGATGTTGTTTGGTTGGTTGTATGAGGTTGGACAGAGCACCTGAGATGTTGTTTGGTTGGTCGACCTTTGGAATACAAGTGTGATAGGCAAATTCAAGAGAGGATAAAATAAATTTTAAAAATACTAGAAAATCAATAATTTCACAAACAAAAATAAAAGTTTTAAAATATATTCTAGAAAATCAATAAATTGAAAAACTAAAATTTAATCTTTTGAAATTTATATAGCAAGTATGGTCTAGTTTTGTGTGAAAAAATATCAGGAACACATAGGTGAAATCGGTTCGTTAATCGGAGATGTTAATCAAAAGATATAGCAAAGAAAAGAAGAAAATTATATAGTAAATGTCGATGTCGGCATGCATGCATGGTTCGTGAGCCTGGCTCTGGGGAAACGGTGGATTTTCTCGTTTCCCTGGAGCCAGGCTGAAAGGGGTGTTTTGCATCTGTAGAGCCAGGCTGAGTTGAATGAGAAGGCAACCAAACACCCATCTTTTGCATCTGCAGATGCAAATCTCTTTAGATGCAGCCAACCAAACAGCCCATATAAGAATCCAAGATTTCCATTGACAAGAGCACAAAGGCAACTAACCAATCAAGCAAGCAGCACAATGTGATCCCGCACGTTGGTCGGACCTTATGCAGTGCTTATGATCATGTTTGTCCAATTCATAGATTACCGGTTATTTTTGTACAGGACGTACGTGTTATGGAACCTTGCTACTACGTAGCCCAGGGTTCCCGAATAGATCTAAAAATGGAGAATAGAGATAGAGAGGAAGACACAATATGGACGAACAATTGATCTATTATTCTTCTGATTTTTCTGTACAATGTGGGGACCCTTCTTCCTTTTATAGCCTACATCTAAGGTTTCGGCTAAGGGATCATCGTGGGCCACGTGGTTTCCTAACACTCCCCCTTGGGCCCTTTGCCGTGAGATGCATATGCATCGTCAAAATTCCAGAAAAACCTAGTGGAAAAAATACTTGAAAAAAGAGTACATAACATACGCTTTCCGTGTTGCACGAATTGCCTCATTAAAACCTTACGTAAGAAAACTTCTGTGAAAAATTTACTAAGGCAAAAGAGTACAATTCACCGAAACTTCAATTTTTAATCTTCGAGATCCATGTTGGGTACTCAATCTTCATGTTCGAGATTTATTTAGGAGTATGTAAAGATTCACCCCCTGAGATCTGCACTTCTCTAAGTCTTATCATCCCAATTCCTCTAACGCACCTTTGAAAAATGTAACGTCCCAACATTTTCTTTAAATATATTTATGGCATTTTTGAATTAATTAGAATTGCCTGGAATTTATATGGAATTTTTGGAGTTAATTTGAATTCAAGCCTTATCGAATTAAAACTTAATCAAGATCATGCATTTTTGCATGAGCATAAAATCTAAAATTTTGTTTATAATAAGAGAGGTGCTTCTATGCTCTTCCTTTTTAAAGTTGCACAAATATTAAAGTATGAATGAAGGGTAGATGAGGATTACTTACCCCTTCGTTTGCTTCAAGATTTGTGCAACTTGTATTAGGAGGAAGAGCATAGAAGCACCTCTCTTATAATAAAGATATTTGAAAAATAAGAATGTCCCTTTCAAATACTTTCAAAAACATGTTATATGAATTAAGTTGTTGATTTTATAAAATTCTGTATAAGTGTTTGTAACACCCCAAAATTTTGCTTTTCTTGAATTCATGTGTGATTTGGCAATTTGGTGAATTTTTGGAATTTTCTGGAATTTATTTGGATTTATTTGGAATTTATTTGAATTTATTCCATTTTGAAATAATTAAAGAATTTAACTTTGCAAATAAAATTTTGTTGGAAATATTTTATTTGAGTCCAAAATGATCCAAAATATTTTCCAGAATTTTTCTGGAATTTTTCTGAGTATTTTACTATTTTTCTTGAATTAAATGAATTACTGGAAATTATTTTAAATATTAAATCGCTGAGAAATCCAAACCGGGTCGGTTACTGTTCATCCGACCGAGCCCGAGTCAGACTCGAGTCCGAGTCCGACCCGAGCCATGCGACTCGGTCGAACCCGGTCACCGCGCCGAAACTCAACCGTTGGATCAAGATCCAACGGCTGAGATCAACCGCAATAGCCACCGAACCCTAGCCCGTGACCGTTGGATTGAGATCCAACGGCTCACGTTGATCCACGTCACCCAATCCGAATGGGATTCGGACTCCGCCACCGCAGCCATGTCGACCTCGGTCTCCGCGCGATACACGGAAGCCGAGGCCCCTATTTAATGCGCCGCCGCCATCGTGAAGCCCGCTCTTTGCGCACCAGTAGCCCTAACCCACCCCGTCGAGCCGCCGCTTAGTCGCGCGAGCTCGCCGTAGTTGGAATCCTCTCCGCCGCGGTTTTGCTTCGTCCGCCACCGTCAGTCGTCCGCCGCCGTTGACCCAGATCCGGACTCCGCGACGAGACGCGCACCGAGGAGGACTCACCTCGCCGGAGGAGCCCGCAAACGCCGTTGTCCGTGTCGCCCGTTCGGCTCGGCCACCCGACTCAGCCCGCGCCGCCATCGCCGACCCGAAGCCGTGGACCGTCGGATCACCATCGCACGGCTAGGATCACGCCACGTCACCGCCGGTGAGATTCCAATCCAAAAACTCGGATTCAATCTCAACCGCTGGATCTAGATCCAACGGTCCCGAGATCAAACGCGTTAACCCAAACGCGTGAGAGCGAGATCAATCCGGGCCGTTGATTTTCAAATCAACGGCCGAGATTGAGCCACGTGTCGCGGAAGTTGGACCGGCGCGGCCGGGCCAGACGCTGCAGCGTGACGCCGACACGCCGCCCGCTGGCCGACGCGAACCGCACCATGACGCCAAGACGCCCACCCGCCACGCCAATTTAACCGCGATGGCGCTACCCATGACGCCACAAAGGTCCCACCTATCGACTGCGGGTCGAGCCTCGCCGACGCCGCCAAGAATGACGCTACCCGAAAGTGGTCCCACCGTCACCAAGACGTGAGCCGTGGGACCGGTCCACGGTGAGACTCAGCCAACCCATGGACCACGCCCATGAACCTACCGACATCGCCAGACCAATCAGAGGCTGCCACGTGTCTTCGCTGACGCAATAATTAATTTCCGAAAAAGAAAATGATTTATTATTTCGAAATAATGATTTCAGATTTTGTTTCAAACTTCAAACGCTTATAACTTTTGCGTTTCAACTCCGATTTGAGTGATTCAAATTTTTAAATTTGTATAAAATTGAGATCTACCTAATTATGAATTTTATTTAATTTTTGGACTAAAGTTTTCCTCTGTAATATTATTTAATTGATTATTTAAACTTCAAAATGCTATAACTTTTGCATTTAAACTCCGAATTTGACGATTCCAGTTTCTAAAAATTCATAAAATTATGTTCTCTCTGTTTATGAACTTTATTTGGATGTTTGGATACTTTTGTCTATTGTTTTATTCATTTTTTGCTATTTGCACGCATTACGAGTAGACGTTGAAGTGCCGGAAGGATTCGAAGGAGAAGTATTGACTCAGGATCCAACTCAAGACCAAGAACAAGTACTTTTTGAAGGCAAGTTGTGCTTTGACCATATTGATCCCATTTTGAAACCTATTTTGATTTAATGTATTGCATGCTAGTTCAAATAGAAAATGCTTTACTTAATTATGGGAAATTAGATAAATGCCAAATTGCTGTATGACACCTTGACTATTTAAATATGTGCCATGACCCCCTTGTCACCCTAGTTGTGGATTACTAGTTGGACATTACTAAATTGCCAACATGGGTTTGTAGATCGTTGTAGTATATGGCTTAGACTCACTTACGTGCTCATGACATGATTTTGGACAATCAAATGTTAATATTGACTTAATGATATATTGAACCTGTTTTGGGAAGGTATCATGTGATGTTGATGGCACGTGGTGCATGGTAATCAAGCTGGGTTTGATAAATAGCTTTTGACCGGGCATGTGGCAAGAATGATCAGTGGGCCATTGTGGCACCGGAAACGTTAGTTTGGTTCTTCGGGTAGTCTTGCCCTGGTCACCCTAAGGACTTAACCTTGCAAGCCTTTGAACTGAGTCAATCTTGCAACCACATGTCCAGAATGGGACGGACCTAGTTGATTAAGTTGCTAATAACGCATTACTGTGGGACCTCGGGTTGTCAACTACACCCTTTGTGTAAGTTGTATGCGGGAGCGTCTGCAGGGGTTGCGGCCAGGTACCCATCTAACGGTTGATTGGCCTAAACTTCGCCTTCGCTAAGGGAAGGGTTAGTGTGCAATAACCGGGGAGGCTCACTTGTATTGTTAGAAGTTTCCGAAAGACTTTGTTACGGGAACTCGCCTTTGTGGTGTTTGACTGTATCTTGTGGGTAAAGTGCATAACCTCTGCAGAGTGTAAAATCTATTCGAATAGCCGTGTCCGCGGGATTGGACATCGCCGAATTACAATCAAGGGTTAGATTTTCTTGAAAATAACTTGGACTTGAAAGGTTGGGTTTGGTTAAATAATGATGTTGATGGAAATGTGGTTTAGGAATGGGAAGGATGTTGATTAAACCCCTGGAAAAGTTATTGATGCTATACTTGTTTCTATTGCTTTCGAATCTACTTATGCTACTTGTCAAATGCTGTTTTACTGCAAATATACCCTGAGCTATTCCTTTGTATTAAGCCATGCATGTAGTATATTAGCTGCGTGCATTCTCGCATGATTCTTTGAGTACCAAGTACTCACCCTTGCCACAATACAACACCAGTTGAAGAGGAGACTACACCAGCTTTGGAGGAGGAGCTCCAAGAGGAACCGTCTACTTAGGGAGCGAGCCCAGTCAGTTGCCTGTGCTATACTGGATGGCGCCACGAAGTTATCTTATTTTTCCGCTGCTATTATTTCTCTCTTAATAAGTTTCGCCCTGTGTGGCGTATATTTGTAACTTGACCATAAGGTCGAGCAACCAGTTTGACTATCTAATTAAAGTACTTTATTAGTATCGAGTGGTATGATTGTGATATTTACCGATGTTAAGACTGTGTGCACTAGCGCGTTCCTGGACTAGTGCTGAATACGCAGAGGGTCCGGATTTGCAGATTCGGGTCCCGACAGTGTCTAATTCACTAAAAGAATTTTTGCGAAAAATCATACATCGAAATATCACGAAACCAACCTCGTTAAGTTCCAAATGTTACCTAGTATTTTGGAGGATTTTTCCAAAAATTTTAGAACCTCTCCACTATTTCATTCTAAACGCGTTTTGCTCCAGCACTATTTAGCTTCTGAACTTAAGCCTGGCGGTCACGAACTGAACCGGAAGATGCATCATTTCTTTTCATTTGTACGCAGGAACCAGAATTTAGAACTTAATCAAGGTCCTTAATTACCATGGCTATGACGTTTCCTTGCATGCACAAATCATGGTTGTGTCGTTTCAGTGTATGCACGCACCATGGCTTTGACGTTTTACTTCCCAGTCGTTTTACCTCTAAAGCACAGCCGTTCCCACTCCATTACTTAATTCACATTTTATTTCCCAGCCGTTCCATTTCCACGGATGAGACATTACTAGCAATGCACTCCTGAACGTTTCTATTTTCCCGCGTATGAAGCCTGCTCACTTCTAGCCGTTCCATTTCCCAGGCGCATGCACCTTCCCACCTCCTGGCTGTTTCCATTTCCATATATGAACACTCCAGCCGTTTCCAATTTACTAACAATGCATCTTCTAGCCATTTCCATACCAAGCAATGCGCGAGCCTTCCATCCTCTAGCTGCACCATTCCAGTGATTGTTTTTGTTTGCTATTCCTTCGTCTCCGACGACGAGCGCTCCGACAAGTGCTGGAACAGCCGCCGCCAACGTCGACCTTCCGGCCAAGCCTCCTTCCGCGCCGACAGTCTGCGCTGCAACCTGCCGCCGACCGGTACTCCCTCATCTTTCTGTTACGCGCGCTCTATCTGACCCTTTGGTGATTTCGCCTATGAGTAATTGTGCATGTATATCGTGTTAGGCGAATGCAAGTATATATGTATATACAACCGAATGCATGCATATATTAGGTGGATCCGTAGGCATATATACGGTTGAATGCATGTAGGAATATTAGGATGAATACTTCTGTAAAATCAAACCTGCGTTTATAGTTTTTAGCCGGATGGATTATACCATAATGGACCTTGTTAGTAGTATCGCCTATTCGTGTTAATGGGTTACAAATATCATGATCAACCGATCCTTTTAGTGGCCCTCGAACGGATGTTATTTTTATGGAAACAGTTATGTGTGAACCATGTATAGACACATACATGTTATTAGTATATAGGCTGTACAGGATAGATAGATCTTTGACGTTGCATATATGCATTATACACATTACGCATATATACATGTGGATATATAACTTGCCTATATACAATAGGTTGTATGTATGTATATATATATATATATGTTAATACGCATGCATGTTTCCGTATATATATATATTAGGATGATTCGTATATATAATTTTCTATATGCATGTATACTTATATGTTGAAGTAATGCTAGTTTGATTCGGATGCTCTCTCACGTAGCCTGCCAAGCTGAGGAATACGTATATACAGGATGAACAGTACCATGCATGTAAAACTAAAGTTAATTGTACGTATTAATTTCCAGGAATTGCAAATTTTATCTTTTTTTGCTACAAATTCGCTTTAAGTCTAAATCGCTTGCGACAAATTTTGTTAATTAGTAAAAATTAATACCTTTCCACAGTAATTTTTATGAGATTTTATAAATAAATTTATATTGATAAATTATTTGCAGAAAGTCCAAACTTACGAATTTTGTAGTTCCTAAACTATACGTCCAAAAATGTCAAAATAAATTTTGTAAATCTTAGAAAGTGCTAAACTAATTATTTGGAAGTTTTCATGAAATTATGAATTAGTTTGATTTGCGGTATTTTTTGACTGTGTGTTTATTCGTTGTTTTGAGTGTTTATTTGGTTCTTTATTTGCTACGCGTAGACGTCGAGTTGTGTGACGCGATTGGAAGTGAAGATCAGGACCAAGATCAAGCTTTAGACCAAGACCAGCTGTTTTTCGAAGGCAAGTTATGCTCTAACCATTTTGTTCTCATTTTTTTAAATATTAGTTTGTTTTAAATTATGCATGCTAGTTTAATTATGATGCTTTCAAGTAAATTTGGGATTAGTTAATTACCACTTGATATTGTCACCTTGTACATAATACTTGTACGTCAATAAACCATTTGTCACCCTAGGTTGGATTATACATACTGGTTAATACTAATCACCAGAATGGGGTAGTTAGAACGTGGTAGTCCTGCTTAGCCATGCCAGTCGAACTAATGACACAAATTTGGAAGTAAGCTGAATACTGACTATTGAACTACGGAACCTGTTTTGAAAGAATATAACATGTGTTGTTGATAAGTTGTTGGCACATGGAGCATAGTAACCAATTGGGTGGAAAAATGGTTTAAACTGGGGCAAGTGGCAAGATGTTCAGTGGTGGGCCAGATGTGGCATTTGGGCGGTCGCAGCTGGATTTGGTTTTTATGATATGTTAACATGATGGATTTTTGGTTAGTCTTGCCTCGGTCATTTAAGGACTTAACCTTGCAATAATTTGAACTGAGCTAACCATACAACCACAAGTTGCAGAATGGGACGGACCTAGCTGATTAAATTGGGGAGTCTATTCTTTAGTGTTGTCGTGGTGGAGGTGTATCCCTTCAGTGTTGAATCCTTAGCGGGTAGTACTGGGTTTGGATGAACCTTTAGAAAGGCTTTGTTACAGTCGCTCGCCTTTGTTGTGTTTGATTGTATCTTGTGGGTAAAAGTGTATAACCTCTGCAGAGTGTACAAACTATTCGAATAGTCATGTCCACAGTATTGGATATTGCTCGGGGATTACAGTCAAGGGTTAGACTTTACGGCCCTGTTTGGTACGGTTCCAAATTCTAATAGAAACGGAAACGGTTCCAGATTCTTGGTAGAAACATTTCAGGTAGAATCAAAATCACTTTCTGCAAACCGTTTGGTACGGTTCCAGATTCTAGTAGAAACTAGTGAAACGGAGTTGAGGGTGATTCAGCCACGGCGTGGAAAAAGAAGAAACGTTCCGAGGAGAATCGTTCCAAGTTTTAACCCGTTTGGCTGGGTTTCTCCCAGATTCTAGTAGAAACAGCTCGGTTCCAAGATGCCAAACGGGGCCTAAATATATGGTTGGGTTTAATGATGACGTTGATGTAAATGTGGGTTAGGAAAGGAAAAGTGTTTACCTAACACATGGAAAAGTTATTGTTACATTATTTGTTTTTACCGCTTTCAAATCTACGTATGCTACTTGTTAAATGCTGCTTTACTGCAAAATAAACATGTTAAACCATTACATTGGAATAAGCCTGGTATGTAGTATATTAGGTTGCATTCTGTGCATAGCTTGTTGAGTACCAATGTACTCACCCCTCCAAAATCACAACCCCAGAAGAAGGAGATCTGCAAGCCAACGAGGAAGAGTAGAACAATGAGACGAACAACTAGGGGTGAGCCCAGTCAGATGCTGTGGCATACTGAGGCACCGCAAACGAGTTTTATTTCCGCTGCTGTTTTAATGTTACTCTGAACTTAGCCCTGCGTGGCTTTATAATTGTAAGGCTGACCATAAGGTCTTAACAATCATATATGAGCTGTATATGAGCTGAATACTTTTACATTACTGTTTCGGTTGTGTATATGTGATGGTATTCATCTCTGTTGTATCTGTGGGCACCAGCGTGATCCTGAACTGGTGCATCACATAGAGTGTTCGGAATTCCGATTTCGGGCGCGACAAAAAGTATATTCTAGGAGTGACTTCGTGAATAAATTTGCAAGATTCTCACGTGACTTAGTGTGTAGTATCTTGATCTCGTTCATCTTATGCATTTCATGGGCATAAAAGAACTTGGGGTTTATGTGCTTCGTAAGGTTGCTTTTCACATAGCCCATTTGCACTTGAGTAACGCAAGCTGCATTGTATTCATAAATAATAGTGGGAGTGTTGTCATGGTCCTAATTTTTTTCCAAGTGTGTGGATATGGGGGCAAATAGGTAATTTCCCC
Source organism: Rhipidocladum racemiflorum (assembly GCA_036346355.1). Taxonomy (NCBI): domain Eukaryota; kingdom Viridiplantae; phylum Streptophyta; class Magnoliopsida; order Poales; family Poaceae; genus Rhipidocladum; species Rhipidocladum racemiflorum. The sequence goes on along the minus strand of CM070580.1, from coordinate 33,381,436 downwards.
CTTCCTATATTTTTCCCCACACTTCTCTCTCTCCCCTCCCTATTCCCAGCCGAACCCCACCCGCTCACTCCCCACCCCTCCTCACCTCACCTGGTTCCTCCACACCCACCCGACGCCGGCGCCTTCCCCCTGCTCCCGTGCCTGGCTCGGCCGGCCAGCCTTGCGCCCGACGCCCCTTCCACCCTCGCGCCACCTCCTCTCACCGGCCGCCGTCCCCTGCGCCGCCCTGTACCGTGGCCAGCCCCAGTGCGCTTCTCCCTTGCTCGGCTCATTGCCGCCTCCCCCCGGCGACCCCCTCCTCTCGGTACGGCAGCAGCCCCCCCTCCTCTCTCTCCCTCCCTCTACCTCTCCATGGCTAGGGTTGTGATGGATTTGGGGATCTAGGGTTGGATGAAGGCTAAGTGTTTGATGAAATGCTAGAAAGGATGTAGGCTAGGTGTTTGTTGAAATGCCCATGGGGGAGTTTGTGGCTTGGGAGTGCTCATGCAATTGCTATGGAGTAGTTGTTGAAATGCGCCTACAAGGTGTTCGATCGAATGCCAACAAGGTTCCATTTAGTGATAGAGTTCAATTAGTGAGTGAATGTGTTTAGCGGATGTTGGATCGATGCTAAGCCACAATGTGAAATGCTAGAATCCTTATCTAGGTCATGTGGTACATGATGGTAATTAATACTAATCTAGGTTAGAGTTTTGTGGATGCTCGATTATATATGATTGATTATGCGTGAGAGATCAAAATGGGTGAATGACTTATAGTTGTCATTCTGGAAATGTTGGGCATTTCAAAGTTTATTGTTTACCTGTTGGTGGACTTTCATATTGTATTTCCTTTTTGGTTGTCGAATGCTTGCGTGTTGTTTTTCAATTCTCATTACATGTCATCGGCATAGCATGCATCTCATTTCATGCGTATGTGTCGTGTAGAGAACGATCACGCGGAGGGTGAAGTGGCCGCGATCGAGGGTGATCACGGTGAGCAAGTGGCTAGTGAGACTCCGGCAGAAGCATCAGGCAAGCACCTAAGCATGTTTATCCTTATGTGTCGTTATTTTTGAGAATAATGTGATTAATTGAAATGTTAAGTATTGCATTAGGAATTGCCATGTGGGATAGGAATAGATCCTATTTGCTGCACGTACACCCCTTGTATTCGTCGAATATCTCCTTTTGAGCTAGACTATGGGTATTAATGAGTCCGTGCTTAGAATGCTTAGATGTCGGGGTTGGGCCAAGTGACGGAGGGTTCTGTCACTTGCGGTTGTTATTATTACACACATACTACATTATGTTGGACTTGGAATTGGGAAAGGTTTTGGAAAGAAATGAATTGTGGACCGGGCGGGGAGTTGGTTCATTTGGGTATGGAGACTCAAATGTGTAGCCCCGTCTGTGTCAGTTAAGGACCGATTCGATGGTTGCCCTTTGATTGAGCACACCCCGGTTGGTCGCATGCCCGATTATGGTACGGTAAGCCACTCTTTCTCTCATACGGAATCGATGGACCGTAACTTCCTGTGGTTAGACGTGGTTGAGGGCGAGGCTTAGGCCGACTCTCAAGCGCCAAGCCGGGCTTGGGGCTGCTCGAGGGGGTGCTAGGTTTTCGGGCCACGGAGGAGGGCTTCAGGCGATTGGGTATGATTGGGAGGGGTTGACACTAGGCCCTTGTGGTAAGTGGCGTCGCGATCAATGCTTCCTGCAGGTTAAATAAGCGATTCGAATTGCGCTCTCGGATATGAGCAAGCTCTTTCATCGCATACGATCCACGTAGTAAGAACTTGAACCGAGGTTCGTCGAGCTTGAGCCCAAATAAATTGGTGATGAGTTTAATCGTTGTGAATTAATGATTGCAACTTCATTTTAGAAGTAGGCGCCACATACCGCTTAACTTGTGAATTGAGTAGTTAGGTAATTAATATCACAAATGTTAAGCTTTCTGCACTTCTACCTTCAGCCTGGTTCTTTGCTACATCCAAATGCATAAACCTTGGAGTCGGTCATATATGGACCCACGGGTAAGTCTTGCGAGTACCTTCCGTACTCATGCTTCTGCTTTGTGTTTTTTTCAGGTGAGGATCAGGTGGGCGGATGCGAGTTCTGCCCTTAATGCCTCTCGGTGACCGGGCGGGGCACCGAGTAGAGGCTTAGCGCGACATCGCACACGCCCGGAAGTGTTCAGGAGCAGAACACTTCCGGAGTAGTTTTATTTTGCTATGTGTTGCGATCTGATTCACTTTTTTTGTATAGTTAGTCTTCTAATTTGTGTTTCATCGTTGTTTAAGTCTCTGTCGATGTCTCGTGGATGGTTTCTAATTGTGATCGTACTGCTGTTGTGGTTGTTGCATTACTTTTGGATATATATATATATATACTGCAACTGTGTTTTCTTGTCTGCTGAGCGGATGTCCATAGGTTCTAGGTGGGTCATGCCGAAATTTTCCAGATTTCGGAGTCTTGGTCTTTTTCCCCGTTCTTACCTAGTTTAGAGTCTTGGTGTTGTTTTTAATCTTGGTTTGGTGGTTGTCGGGTTTGTCTTTGTGCCGTGTGTTTCCGCTTGCGTGTGGTTTGGAAAGTTTTGGGTTCGTTGCCCCCTTTATGCAAATTGAATTGATATCGTATTGGTTTCTGGTATGCGGTGATCCTGGGCGTGTTTCGGGTCGCATACCGGGGGAATACCGGGGTTGTTGTCGAGTCGTTTGGACGTTCATAGGGTTGTCTCCATTGGGCTTGGGTATTAGCATCAGGATCACCTCCGGTGATTTGTTGCTAGGATCCAAATCCGACGGGAGCAACTGTTCATCCAACAACTCGAGGACGATCTGGGCGGCTCCCTGACAAGTGTGCTCGATGTTCAAATCACATGACTTCTGAATGTGGTGAATCATTCTTCGAAACCATGCACATTCTCGGGAGGCTTCATATAATGCAATGATTTCTGAGTGGTTTGTTGACATTGAGACAAGAATCTTCTTAGACGACTTTTAGGAAATTATTGTTCCACCACAAAGGAAAACATACCCAGTTTGTGACTTGCCAGTATACGGGTCCGATAAGTACCTAACATCGGCATAACCAACCAAAGTCAATTCATGATTCCTTTTATAAAATAAGCGAAGATCTTTGCTTCTTTGGAGGTAACAGAAGATGTCCTTAACCCCTTTTCAATGCCTTTTAGTGGGCTCTGCACTGTACTGGGCTAGCAAATTCACAACGAATGCAATGTCCGGCCTGGTGTTATTTGCGAGGTACATGAGTGCTCTAACTGCACTCAGATATGGAAATTTCGCTCCTAGGACTTCCTCTCCCTCTTCTCTAGGCCTGTATGGGTCTAGGTTCGCTTGAAGTGCTTCCAACCATTGGGGTCTTTGCAAGATATGCCTTTTCAAAACCAAATCTCTCTAACACTTTCTGCTTGTAGGATGATTGGTGTACCAAGATTCCTTCTTCGACATGCTCAAGCTGCAAGCCCAAACAAGACTTGGTTTTACCCAAGTCCATTTCAAACTCAAACTTCAAGTATGAGCAAGCTTCTTCTATTTCTTCATCCGCCCCAATGATGTTCAAGTCATCTATATAGACGGAGAGTATACAAAATCCATTCGGGGATCGTTGTATAAAAATGCATGGATAATCTTCGCTGTTTGTGTAGCCTTTCTTGCAGAGAAAGTTGCTCAATCGATTGTACCACATTCTTCCTGACTGCTTCAGTCCGTAGGCCCAATTCGTTTTAGCTTTTGGATTATGGATTCTGGATTATGAGAGAAGCTACTTCTGATTATGGAAGAATCGGGCTGAGCAGGCTACAACTTCTAGGTTTCGGACCGAGCCGGCGAGAATCAGCAAGAATCAGTGAGAATCAAGTTTCAGCCAGATTCTGATTTTATACAGAAATCAGCTTCTGATTTTATACAGAAATCAGCTTTTGATTCTCAGAGAAGCTGTCCAGAATCCTCCCGTTCGGCAAATAATCCGTTTTTTTCTAAAGCAGAAGCTGTCCAAAAGCTGAAACGAACGGGGCCACACAGTGATTTATCTAATTTACACTATATAGATTTTTGTTTACTCTGTCTTGATTCGGGATAGAGATACATTCTAGTACTTTCATGTATATATCAAAATCCAAATTTCTATACAGATATTGTAACACCTGAACTTCAAATAGCTAACAAAGTGTCTTTTTCAAGTAATCCGCAATTAAGCATTTCATTGCCAATTTGTGCAAGATCAGATTCATTCAAAACTTCATTCAAAGACTAAACTAGCTTAGCAATATTCAAATCAACTTGCACCAATCAAATGCCTGTTTTTGACAACCCAAAACGCTTCACTGATGACAGCTCTGAACCACACTGTATCAATTGAACCAACGAAATGCCTGAGTGTGACAACTCAGTGTACCAACGAGGGAGAGAGAGAGACAGAGAGAGAGAGAGAGAGAGAGAGAGAGAGATTATCAGTGTTTCACTAGCTCAGTGCTTAGGACTGAAAGTTTGAAGAAATGCAGAGCTCTGACCTTGAACACCGTCGCCTGCCATTGGAGCCTCGCGTTCTCCACCTATACGCCGTAGCGCGCCCAGCTCTCTGTGCCGTTCCTCCACCTCACGGCGTTGCCGAGCTCCTGCTCCCCTTCTCTCTCCCGGCCATGCCGTGCGCAGAGCGCTCGCGCCACATGGCCGCGATGCCCTGCGCAATGCCGAGCTTGGACGCCTCCACCCCTCCTGGCCAAACTGCACATTGCCATCTCCACTCGCGCAATAAAGCCGCACTAGCCCTCCTCAGCGCCCTACTCGCCCTTCCGCCTCGCACCATTGCAGTGAAGAGCTTCGACTCGAGGTGAAGCTAGCGAGCACGTTCTCGAGCGATTCATTCGCGGGTGAGCTCAGCCTTCAAATTATCTTCACCCAAAGCTCCCTCTCGGTTCACCGAACCCAATTCCTCCGTTGATTGCAGCTCTTGTCACCCGGACCACCGTCGCGACCGAGCCCTTCTTCTTCGCCTCCGGCCGCACGTCGCCAACCCAATTCGCACCTCCTTCACCACTCCAGGGTAACACATCCGACTCCCCTTAGCTTCCGAGACCTTTTCCCCTCTTTACCCGGGCCTAACTCCTTCTCTTCTCCCTCTCCGACAGCCTCCGCCGCCGAGCTTCGCCATCCCCTGCCGCAGGACCTCCTCGCTGCCTTTCAGCCTCGGTCGACCTCACCTTTAGGTCCATCTCCACTCCCTCCTGCTTCCCGAGCCGTCGGCCGGACCTTGCCGGCCCCGTGCTGTCACCGGCGAGACCGCCCCCGAGCAGCTCTACTTTGGGCAGCCGACAAGCAGGCTCGGCCGGTCAGACACACATGAGTGTGACCGCTGACCGGTGGGGTCTGGTCGTCAGATCGGCAGGGAACTCGTTTGTAGCACGCACATTTATTGTAAATACGCTTTCCCTTTGGGAAATCATATTTCTTATGTTTTTTCTTTTTCTGGAATATTATGGCTGAATTGAATTCAATGCTCATAAGTTTTGCTAGGAAACTCCAAATTAGATGAAATCACTTCCTAAATTTATGTAAAATCATGAGGAACTCGAATATGTAAAAATATTCTAGTTTGGGTTATTGTACAGTATTTGAGCATGATTATTTGCTTTAGGACTCTAGACCGCTTAATGTGCAACTTTTGCAAAACAGCTCCGAATCAAATGAAACCAACTTTAATGTGACCCTTAAGTTGTAAGATCTTCAAATACATAAAAATATTTGAATTTGGATGCAGTGTGTGATGATTACTAGCATGGTTAGGATTCAATGTACATGTTTACTGAAAGGGGTATAACTTGCTCAATCTTGATCCGAATGTAATGAAACTTGTCCCTAGGACCTGAAAGTAGTATGCTCTTACTGTTGTATGATTTTGATTAGGTTTATCTCTCTGTTTTTGCATGCTCAAGACTTGAAGTTATATTCATGCAACATAGGGAAGTATAGACATTAAGACCCTAATGCTCGATTAATTGAATGGCATCGCAAATAGAAATTGGAATGTAGTGAAACCAACTTTAAGATACTCCTTTAAACATTCCCTAATAGTACCTAAGGAATGATTAGATAATATATCAAGGTGCCACCACAATCATAAAATGGAAACTGAGCCATTAACACATGAAAATTAGTAACGCTTAAGCCTTTTCGGCCACCCATTTAATATCTAGTCTAAATGCAAAAATTAGGGAGAGTAGCTCAAAACCACTCTACAGCATTTGTACTATCTTGATATGGAAAAATATTTAATTAATAACTTGCTTTGCATCTGAATCCTAATAGCTCAATAAGCCTAAGTATTATGGTTGCCATTGATGTAGCATTTGAATAGTTAGACTTAATGAACCTTAAAGTAAAATGTTTTGTGTCACTAGAATCATCATACAATCATGTAGATACAACCACTAGCTTATTCTGTAAACCCAACTCACATAAATCAACTTTTGTGCAAAATATACTTAAGGCTAAGTACTATTCACATGAATATTTTTATTAAGATCTTAATTTTATTAATCCAAAAAATCTTAGCTTCTTGAATTCGAAAGTATAAATACTAAAATACATAAATTCAGTTTCTTGAAACCAAAAGATTGAAGGTAGTAAGAATGTAAAAGAACCTTACTTAAACCTAATGCGAATAAAACCGTATGCAAGTGGTAGTATGAAATTTCCGAAATCACCATGTTCTTTTGGTTGAGTTTTAACTTGATATTTGCATCTGTTTTCCTTTTGCCCATTTTGATTTATTGTTATTTGCTTTTGTCGCGGTTCTTATCGTTCAAACGCGTAGCTAACGACGTTTCAGAGTCCATTGATAACGACCCCGACTACATTCCCGAGAACAACTTCAACTAAGAGCAAACAGGCAAGCACCCTCCTTTTGATCATATTGATCCCATATTTTACGTTGTCTATTTTGTTTTGTCCAACTATTATGCATTGCGTGTAATTTTCTGTAAAGATGTTATGTTGTGGGAAATGGTAGTCGTAATCCTAAGATGTGGGATTTCCTTAATTACATTGACATGAGAACCTTATTGAAACCTAGGCTAGGATTACTCATTCTATGAAATGAAACATGGGTATAACCGAGTATTAAATGCTTATGCTTAGTCGTGCTTTAGACAAGGGTAGAATGATAGACCTGAGTCCTTACACGATTTAAAAAGGTTGGATATGACAATAAAAGATACCGATATGTTGGTAAAAATAAAAATAAAAGTTATGTTTTAGACACATGCGAGTTATGGTATAATTAGTTGTACAAGGCATTGACTTGTACTGTACAAGGGACGTACTTGTACGGTGCAAGAATTGGACTTGAGTCATGCAAGGGTTGTAATTGCACGTAGATAGGGGGAGATTCTCGCCTAAGTCAACCTAAGGACCGAACTTGATGCTATCAACTGAGTCAAATGTTGCGACCACATGTGCTAGTTATGGGATAGCCTTAACTTAGTAAATTAGTTGGAGATTAAACCTTCCATGTTGGTAGGCCAAGTAGTATGGACGAACTGGGGGAGTGGTGTCGTTCGAGGGTGCTCCCTTCACCGAGGCGTTGGGACCAAAGCAACCCGATACAACGGGCATGCCTTGCTATGGGGAGTACTAGAGTGATGGGATGTGTTCCCAATGAATGTACTAAAATGTACAATGAGTGGGTTCTGCCACCATAGCAAGGATGGTCATACCCGGGCTAGTACAAATAAAGTCCGCTTCATGCTCAAAATGAAACTTAGAGTAGAAGCTTTCTTCCATTGAAATAGCCATGCATGTATAGTTACTTCCATACACTAAAGTCTTGCGATTACATATGTGTACTCATCGTTTGCTCAATTTAAAAATGTTTAGATCAAGGTAATGAAGATATCCCCGACGAATCCTTCTACGAAACGGGGGCTAACGACTTCTCAGATGGATGAACTGGACCTTTCCCCAGTCGGTTGCCTTTTGGGTTATGGATGGCACACCGTTATCCTTCTTTTGGACTTATGTTATTTCCGCTGCTTCTTTCTCTTTATGTATTATATTTGGCCGGTCGGCCATGGACTTGTAATACTAAGTAGATGTGATAGTTCTTAATCTACTTTTATGACATTATCAATTCTGTATGTGTGATGAAACATCTCGAATGCGGGATATGTGAGTGCTAGGCGTTGATCTTGGGAACTAACACCGGACACATATCCGGGTACTCGGAATTGTTCTCAATCGTTGGTGCATGAACACGAGCGGCCACCGTTCCTTAACTACTGCGATGCACACCCTCGGTGGGTGTGGGCGGTACTAAGGTTCTAGGACGTACGGCGTGTGTTGTGCTCAATTGAGTTGACCTCAATCCCGGTATGGTTTTCGGGAAGCGATCGGGACTTTCTTGGTTGCGTAAGTGTGTACGATGAAAATCAATGGTTCATATTTGTTTGGGTGAGGACCATTTGATTCACATCTGTGCACGGGACTAGTTGAGGACAGTGAGTGTACACTTAAATGGAGTATAGGTGTCACTTCTAGTCCTACGCGAAAGCAAAGGTTCGACCAGACTTCCGAGTGCCCACAGATATGCTATGTCAACATCCATCAATTTCATTTTCAACTTCAAGTTGACTGCCATTGAGATTAGATACCTAAAGGTGATTCCTCCCATGACCGGGGAATAGGTTTCTTCATAATCAACCCTTGGACGTTGAATGAAACCTTGTACAACAAGCCTTTCCTTACACCTTACTATTTCATTATTTTCATTCCTCTTCCGAACAAAGACCAATTTGTGACCTACGTGGTTTATATGGGGAGGCGTGTGGCACACAGGCCCAAACACCTCTCTTTTGTTCAGAGAGATTAACTTTGTGGTGATTGTCTTCTTCTATTCTTCCCAATCTAGCCTTTTCTTGCATTCTGCCAGAGATGTAGGTTCGAGATCATGGTCAATGATTGTGGCAATCTTGTTTGCAAAATGTGCATCAATATTGGTTGTTGCCCTATTCAGAGATTCTCCTGTTATTACAAAGTTTATGGCCATTTCATCATGGGGTGCTTCCTCATGTACTTATGCTTGCTCTTCTCTGTTATTTCCCATCACAGGAGCAAGTTCCTTTAGTTTTTCATCTCGTATGTGCACACACACATTATTTCTGGTGGTTTTCTGCAATAGAAGATTCAAATCTGAAATTGCGTTTTCCACAGGCTTCTTTCCAATACCAGGTCTCAATTAACTAGCCCCCCTTCTTGCTTTGGGGCATTTTCGTGATTGGCTGTGGTAAATCCTCTTGCCAGGTTTTCCCAGACGTCTTCGGGTACTTTGGGTTTGGTAAGCCAGATTTCCTGTTCTTTTTCTTTGAGGCCTCTGAACAGGATGAGGGATACCGTATTCTTTCTTTGGTATTTCAACCCTCTTTGGTGCATTTCTAGTAGGTACATGTGACTTAACCACGCTCTTCAGATGACAAAAATGATCAGGCAGTTCATTTGCTAGGTTTTGCAAATCAATTATCTCCTTGACTTCTTGATTTGCTTCATTACTACGAGGGTCATGTGCGGGGATCCCAGTGGAATTCCATATGATTTCCCGGTATTTTTCATCCAAAGGTTGATTTCCACCCCCTAATAACGGGAAACGATCCTCGTCAAAGATGCAATCAGTGAATCGGGCTGTATGCAAGTTTCCAATCATGGGTTCCAAATACCTGATTATGAATGCACTTTCATAACCAACGTATATCCCATACTTGTGGAGAGGGCCCATTGCAGTCCATTGTGGGGGTGGTATAGGTACATATACCATACAACCAAACTTTCTAAGATAGGAAATCTTCCGGATAACCCCTTTCACTAGTTGCATAGGTGAATGGAAATTCTAGGCCGATGGTCTAAAATTGATGAGTGCTGCTGCATGCAGGACTGCATGCCCCCAACAAGTATTGGGAAAGTTACAACCCAGCAAAAGTGGTCGTGCTATAAATTTAATCCTCTTTATTAGTGCTTCGGCTAATCCATTTTGCGTATGGACGTGCGGTACAAAATGCTCAATAGTTATTCCAGTTGCTGCGCAATAATCATTAAATGCCTTAGAAGTAAATTCGCCGACATTGTCCATTCGAATGGACTTCACACGATGATCAGGAAAAGTATTCTTAATTCTGATGATCTGCAAGATCAACTTTGTAAAAGCATAGTTTCTTGTTGATAGCAAACATACATGCGACCATTTCGAGGAAGCATCAATGAGCACCATGAAGTACCAAAACGGTCCCGATAATGGCTGAATTGGGCCACAAATATCCCCTTGGATGTGTTCCAGGAATGCAGGGATTTTATTTTGCACTTTCATAGTAGAGGGTTTAGTTATTAATTTCCCAGTGGTGCATGCAGGGCACAAAAACTCTTCTTGATTCGGGAAATTTTTAACATTAACACCATGACCATGCGAGTTGTTAACTATAGAGACCAGGGTGCCTTAATCTACAATGCCATAGAGAAAATAATTCAAAGCTTCTAAAAACAGTCTTCAGAGAAGTATACACTACGGGTGCATTGATTCTCGTGTAGTACAACCCAGATTCATATGAGGGACATTTTTCTAATACCATTTTTCCACATTCCGCGTGCTTCAGAATGCACAAAATTTCTTTGCCATTTTCTTCATTTGTTTCTACTGAAACCCATTAGCATGGGTATCCTTAAAACTCAAGAGAGTTCGTGTTGATTCAGGGTACAAGAGGACTTCTTCGATTACCAAAGTAGCACATATTGGTAATATAATCATGGCTCTTCCAGAGCCTATTATATGTGAATCAATGCCTACGATTGTAGTAATCTTTCCATCATTCTTCATGATCGACTAGAAGTATTTAGACTCTCTTAAGATGTTATTCGTTGTGCCACTGTCAACAATGCATATCTCCTCCATTTGGGCACTACACAGTTTCAAAAGAAATAGAATTCCAATCAGACAGTGGCAAAGTATTTCAAACATTACTTGTAAAGATAGAATACTGGAAAAAAGAATAAACTACATATCCATTCATGAGAAAAGTTTATGCTCTTCTAGAGCTTACAATTCATTATTCAAAGTTCACTAGCAACCACAATCTAGAGAAAAAAAGCTAATAATGTGATTCATGCATTAAACGGAATCTGTAAAGAATGCATTCACTCCTGCCTCTATGTCATCAACAGAGGTTTTCTCTTCAGTTACCATCAGCTTGGCTGCTGCATCGATGTCTAGGCTAGACTGAGAGGACGATGCAAGTGGGGTGTCCTCATCCATGACATCATTATCGCCTACCTTGGTGAAATGTGCTTCTGCTGATGCATTGTCCTTTGCCTTCTTCTTGGCCTAATATGCATTGATGATATTCTTAGATTCCCGACATATCTTTGACCAATGTCCCCAAGTGCCACACATAAAGCACGTCTGGTTCTGCTGTCCATACGGCTTTGCGAGTGGCTTGTCATCCTGCTTCTCTTGGGCTTTGGACCTTTCCTTGGCTGGATATCTCTCCTTTCCCTTCTTGCCCTTCTTCCTTTGAGTGGGTTTTATCACCTTGTAGCTATTGGCATTGACTTCTGTGCCAAAGCATCTTCCAGGTGGCTGTGAGATGAAGTTCTTGCGAAGAACATCATCTTGTGACTCTGCAACTTGCATAACATCAATCACTTCACTATACTCCTTGTATGCATCTTAACGATAACTGCGAGCACTCTGGATAGCACTGAGGAGAAAGGTAGAGAGGGTTTTCTCAATCTTCTCCTCATTAGTGATCTTCTTACCACACAGAGAGAGATTGGTACAAATTCTGTGCAAGGCAGAATTGTACTCGGCTACTGTTCTGTAGTCTGCAAACCCAATCTTGCTGTGCTTGGGGCAAGATGGTGTACTTGAGTTTCTCGAACCGCTTCTGGAGTGCAGTCCATAACTCAAGTGCACTCTCCTCAACCATATATTCATTTTTCAAGGCGGCTGAGAGGTGATGCCTGAGGAAGTGCAAAACTTAATCGTTTTGCTCGGTAGTAGGTTGCGCATCCTTCGAGGACCCTAAGCCGATGGCAGCTAAGAGTTTCCTACCCCCAAACATGATCTTCATATTTGATGCCCATGTGAGATAGTTCTGACCATGCGGGGCCAGTTCAAACTTATGGTTCACAATGCCAGACATCTGCATATTCACAAGATTTCTTCACTAGATTACTGGGTGCAATCTAATAGAAAGTGGTTGCGAGATTCAAATAAGATACATGCCAAATTCTCATGAATTTCCAGTAGAAAGGAAAGCAATAATTTCAAAATGCATAAAAATATTCATAAATGCAGAAAAGAGGGCTAAAGAAAAATAAATCCAAAGCCAATCAATTTTCTGAAAATTTCTAGCAATTTTTTTTATAATTTTCTGTCAATTTTTAATCATTTTTTGAATTACTAATCAATTTACGGAAAAAAATAAAAATAAAATAAAAAAAGGAAATTCCCCTTCCCCTGTGCCTTATCCAGATTTTAACTGGATTTGATCCGGATGCACCGGAGTTCAAGTTCGGGTTCGTTCGCACCGCCACCAGTGCGGCTGAGAAAAGCAGGCGCCGGCGGCAAAGCGGCGAACGGCTGATCGCCTCGTGCTACGGGCGCGGATGGCCGGGAGACGAGGCACTTTGGGCGCATGCAAGAGAAGCACCGGCACCACGTGACGCGCGCGGATAGCGGCCGAGGCGCGGCGATGGCGAGAACGCGTGACTTGATCGTAGCGGTGAGGCCAGCCAGCAAGTGTAGTGGCAGCCGGGGACGAGCAGCAGCTGATGATGGCTTTGGGTCACGTGGACCAGCGGGAAGCGGCGCTGCGTGGCCGACGAAGGAGCTTTGTACTATGGAGGCGATTTACTATAGCTTCATGCCACCTGATGTAAAATTTCCACGTATTGTAGCTTCGTAGATTATATGCATGCACAGGGTTCATATGAGATTAGATCAAGCCCGCATCTCACATTTCAATCTGTCTCGTCGGTAGAGTCTCGTGCTAATAACGTGTTAAGGAACCTTGCTACCACGTAGTCCAGGGTTCCCAAACAGATCTAAAAGTGGAGAACAAAGAAAGAGCGGGAGACACAGTATGGAAGAACAATTGATCTATTATTCTTCTGATTTTTCTGTACAATGGGGGGACCCCTCCTCCTTTTCTAGCCTACATCTAGGATTTCGGCTAAGGGACCATGCCACATGGTTTCCTAACAGTATGTACTACGATTAAGGAATCCACTGTTAAAAGTAGTACTAAGGTATCGTAACGACAAAAGCTATCGTCAAAAATTGGGCCCACCGATTGTGGCTAAACCACCCTAACCACACATAAACGGCAGCCAATTAAATTTTATGCTCAGGATTTAAGCATATACGTGTGTGTTGTGCTATGCTGGGTCTTAGATAACTTCGATAAATTCCAGTAGTTGTATACGATACGTACACATGCACTTGGTTAAAAAACATTTTATAGGAGTCATCCTCTTGTTTTCTCTTCAACCTTCATGTAAGGAACCCCTTTCCTTCACTGGCCAGACCATACGCCGAAGCAATAGAGTGTTTCAGTTTAGTGAAAATACTAGAAAATGCTCTAGCGCTTTATACCCAACCAATGATACAGCCCGTGCTGCTTTGATCCGGACCATATAACACGCCTGATTTGCCCCTACCTCTACACTATCCCTTTGTTTTCTACTTCCTCTCACTCCACTCTTCTCAATCCAAATCCCTCCACCCTATCCCTTTGTTTTCTCCTTCCTCTCACTCCACTCTTCTCAATCCAAATCCCTCCACCTTACCCCTCCCTCTCTCCCCTCTCTCACTCGGATTTGAGGTGGCACGCAAGCCAGCGAAGGAGTAGGAGCGACGTTGGGCTCGCAGTTGGAGGAGCCAGTGGCGACGCAGTCAGGGCAGGCCCAAATGCAATCGCATAGGGCCCAAGAGCGATAGGGCCCTGCCCAAGTATTGTTAAGTTTATGTATATGCATATTGCAGCCTCAATACTTCAAGCTCAGGTCCAAAAAGCCCGAGGATCAAAACATTCTGGAACAACCCAATATAAAAAGAAATGAAGTAAAAATTCACCACTACAGAAATGTACATTACAGTCGGTTCTTTTTCGTCATCACAGTCGGTTTTGGTGGTGATACAAAGTCATTAGACAACGATGAGGAGGCGCTATCACAGTTGGTTTTCGCCAAATAGTGATAAATGGCCATCACAATCGGTTCACAGTTGGTTTTCGCCAAATAGTGATAAATCTCATCTAATAAAGTATATTTTGTTGAAAATATATATTTTTTTTTACTTTGTTATAAAAGCAAAATTTATGTTTAGACAAATTTTCTCTTCAAAATTCCTTAAAATCCAAAATTTGGTCTATATTGATCTAAATAATGCACTTTGTGAGTTATAGCTTTTGGAACTAGAATCTTAACATTTCTAGTGTCCTAAAAGTCCTTTGGACTCAAAAAGTTCAATTGAAATTGTTTCTCTTATTATTTAGGATCTTGTGTTTCAAAATAATCTTTTGTTACTCTCAAAACCTATTTTAACAAAACAAATTATCTTAAAATCTGAGTTCTTGGAAGCTTATGGAGTTGGAAATGCTCTCAAATGTCTTTCAATACGCTTTTAATGCATTGGAGTAATTTCTCAACCTTTTCCCTTTGGATTTCTATCAGTCCCAATCTGGGCCGGCACTACCGATGTCCTACGCCTGGTAGTATCGTCCAACCGGCACTACCACCTCTTGGCAACGGTAGTACCGGGTCTGGAGTGTGGGACCGATTAAATGGGGGTTTCCTTGAGGGACAACAGTTTCTCTCTTGTGCCCTTCTTCTTTTGCCGGTTTCTCCCCCTTGAAAGTGCATCTAGGCCCTTAAGTGTATTTTGGATGATTAATGACAAACGATTAAGGGACTAATAGGTTCAATGAGTAAATGAACAGGTGAAAGTCCCAAAGTAAGAACATCTAAGAACATTGGCGACCCTACAAAATGAGAAGAAAGAAAAACGGCATCATTTTGATATTATTTTACATTTATTGATTGAGTCAATAGGTATGTCGTACTATTAAGAGGGATGCAACATAGTTGATCAAGGATATGTCTCTATGCTTAGATGAATACTAGCTAGAAAAGTTGAGAGACACGAGTCATAGCACATTCATCAGAATTGGTTTTGGCCTTTCAAAGTCTGGATCGGATGTTCCGGTCATGATATCGGACATTCCGATCGTTGCGTAGTTCGGACCTCTCCGATCAATAGTTCGGACCGCTCTAATCAATTGGATTGGACAGTCCGATCTGACTTAGTCCTTCTCTGGACAGATCGGATATTCCGATCTCAAGGATCGGATACTCCGATTAGGATAAAAATTGAAATAGTGCTTCTCTGGACAAATCAGAAGTTTCGATTTTTATAATCGGATAGTCCGATTAGGCTTAGAACAAAAAGGGGTGCTCTTTGAAAACTTCGGATGTTCCGATTGGAATTATCGGACATTCTGATATGTGTAATCTCTACTATTATACAAAGTTAGGGTTTGAAGTGTACTGGGGTTTTAGCCAAATCGAAAGTTTCGATAGTCAGATCGGATGTTCCGATGTGTGGATGGCTGAAGGCATAACGGCTAGTTTTTTTGCCTCCTCTTATAAATACCCCCTCACACTCCCCTTTGAGAGGGTCCTCTTTTAAGACTGTTCACTCACATCCTTGAGGGCTTTTCTCTCTTTCCATTTGTTGATCTTTGTGATCCATTTCTTGAAAGAGAAGTGTGGAAGTGAGATTGAGTGCTAAGAGAAATAGATTAAGTTATTCATCTTGAGCACTAGAGTTCATCTCTGAGATCAATTTCACGTAGCAATTGTTACTCTTGGAGGTTGAGGACTCCTAGACGGCTAGGAGTTGCTCACGAGCCACCGAGGATTGTGGAGTGCCGTGAGAAAGTTTGTGAAGGTCTGATTTCGCCTCTGAAAGGGAAGAAATCAAAAGTGAAGCCAAGTCTCAAGTGTAACCGAGATTGGCGAGGAAAAGTGTTGAAAAAGACCCGGCTCAAGTGTACTGAGCTTCCTCAACGGAGACGTAGATCCACTCAAGGATCCAAACTTCGGGAACAAATTCTTCGTGTCTCCCCGTTTGGTTATTTCTAGTTCTTTGTGCATTCCATTTATTTAGTCATCTAGTTTCGAATTGATCTCTTTAGTTATGTTATATCTTGGTAGCTAGCCTTGTTTGGATCGTTGATATCATTCGTGCTAGCTTGGAGTAGAATTTGATTTTTAGTTAGTTACAATTCGCTTTGTTACTCCCCAAATTTTGAACTAATCGGATATTCCGGTTGAGGATTGGAAGCTCTGATTAGGACCGGAAGTTCTGAACCTCTAGTCGGAAGTTCCGATCTGATATCCGCTGCGATTAATTTAAATTAGTTTTAAAAGCCTATTCACCCCCCCTCTATGCTATTCTCTTTTTTCACCCCCATTTCTTTTCTAAGCCTCAAGGCTCTTCTCTCCTCTTCCTCCAAACCCTAAATTGCAAATCCCTCAAAATCTCCACAAATTTCTTCACCTCTTGACTCCTCTCCCTTGCTCAAGTGATCCTCCTCCAAAAGGTGACCATCTCCTTCGCTCCTCTCTTTATTTTTCCTTGCCCTAGGTCACTTTCTCCCAAAATTAGGGTTCATTGAAAATGTAACCAATGCATGAGGTTAAAAATTGAGAAATCATGTTAAACTATGTAGATCGGTGACCTTAGATATCTATTAAAGCAATTCACTTGCCCGATCTAATGTCAATCAAGACATCTCACTATATTTTCTAGAATTCTTCTATGGCCGGCACTACCGCCCCTTGCAACAGTAGTACCAGGTGGGTAATACCGAGCTCCTAGAGTGGTAGTATCGCCCCAGCACTATCATCATGTTAAGTGTGGTACTGCCGGATGTTAAAAAAACTCAAGAAATTCCAAAGCTTGCTATGCTACTCCATTTTCAATATAACCTAATTTTTCTTTGCTTACTCTCTCCTTTGACCTTCTGTTCTAGAATCATGCCAAGGACCAAGAATGTCTCCAAGGCTTCTCGAGGTGGAGGGACAATTCACAAGTCTACCAAAAGTGCTGGTGTCCCTATTGCCGGCACTGCCATCCACGGTGACAATAGTGATGACTCTCTCGCTATTTCCATGAGGAACATAAAGGCAAGGAGAGTTGTCCAAATAGAGCTCTTGGCTAGCTCAAGCTCGTATAAAGGAAAAAAGCGTTGTGGATGATTCTGGGTTAGAAGAATAAGAGGAAAGTAAAGAAGAGGAAGTAGAGGAAGAAGAGGAGGAGAGTGAGGATGAGAACATGACTGATGTTACAGCAGATCTTAGGCATTACTTGAGACATATTGCAGGGGATAAGTATTATGCACTTCGAGGTGAGAAGCAGTATCTCCTACCACGTGATGCAACAGAGTCTAGATTCCACGCCCAATTAGCAAAAAGTCTTTTAGGAGATCTATAAGGAGAAGAAATTTGCTAATCAGAGATGGGTGGATTGGGATCATATAAGGAAGCAACCAATGTTTTTTGGTGTCCCAGAACTTCTCAATGGATTAGGTCTTTATCACTTACTTTGGTCACACTGTGATTATGTGGATGACCTTGTGAAGCGTTCTACGCCACCTTGTACATCCTTGAGTCATATGACATCATCACTTGGATGATAGGTGTTGAGACCTTCACTGCTGCTAAGGAAGATATTGAGTATGCACTTGGGGTGTTCCACAGTGGTCATCCTCTGTACACAATGACACTATTTTGAGGCTCCACCAGGTCACTGACTTCTATGACCCAGCAGCCAGAAGAGTAAAGCTTGGCAAGCTCACAGGTTTTCTTCCTCAACCCAGTCTCATCAACAAAATCATTCACATTTCTATCCATCCCAAGAGTAGGAATTTTGATGAGATCTTTGGATATGCTTGGAATATCATTGCAAAAGTGATGCAGCGCCAGGAATTTGATGTAGTGAATTTTATGATGAGAGAGATGGCAACTTCAACACGTGAGCGCGGTAAGACCATCTATTTTGCACCCTACATCATGAAGTTGATTATAAGGAAAACTGGGTACAATGGAGCTCGTGGATCATCTCATAAGCCTTACAAGCCTCGTGAGGCTCCTTCTCAGGTGCTCCACCACATTACATAGCAGCAACATGAGGCCCAGTTAGAACAAGAACAAGCTCAAGTGCCAGCACCAAATGCTTTTCTCACTAAGCTTGCTAGTCTTCGCTTAGATATGATGAGTCAGTTTTCAGTCATGACAAGTCAATTTGCTCAAATGAATGAATCTCAATCTTAGACCCATGCCATAGTTGAGGAGGTTAGACAACACATGGATGGCACTAGAGCGACCTTTTACCAACTTCGCGATGATCTTGTTCCTGTCACCTACCAGCGCTTTGGCCGTAGACGCGAACATGATCGTGGTGCTCCTCCATCTTCCTAGGAGTCTCCTGAAGACCCCTCTTTTGGTATTTTATGCCAAAGGAGGAGAAGCGTTAGGATGGGGAGTGATAAAGAAATGAAGTGGTGTAGTTGAGGATTAGCTTATATTCTTTATTTATAATATCTTTCTAAGCTAATTGAACCGCATTTATTGCTTTTGGACAATGTTTTATGCTTTTAATGGATATTGGTTGTAATGAATGTTTTATGGCTTTAAATTTAATCCAGTTTCCTATTTGATCTTTGGACCCTTATTTGAGCATGAGTTGTTGTACTATCTTTATTCATTGTCAACTCATTTCAATGTTATATCTTGCTTCCTCGAATCCAAAATATAGAGGAAACTCCGCCAAAATTCCCAAAAATCCACATATGTACATAATTTTAACTCCATATCCTTATACACATGTTTAGGGGGAGCTTCAACTATAGTTTGTAGCTTTAATAGCATTTTCCTCAAAATTTCAATCACTCATTTTCAATAAAGCAAAATGCTATTTAAAGCAAAATCCTTGAGTATAGAACTTGTGTTGACTTGTAGTATACTAAAAAATAAA
Organism: Rhipidocladum racemiflorum; assembly: GCA_036346355.1. Lineage (NCBI taxonomy): Eukaryota > Viridiplantae > Streptophyta > Magnoliopsida > Poales > Poaceae > Rhipidocladum > Rhipidocladum racemiflorum. The sequence continues at coordinate 33,362,357 of CM070580.1, read as the reverse complement.
TGTTAATTCATTATTCTTGTTGAGGTTGTCATCACTTACCAAAAGGGGAAGATTGAAGCATCTAGGCCCCTAATTTTTATTTTGACTGGTAATTAATGGTAATCATGCTTAAAGGACTAACATTCTCTTTAAGTGTATGAAAATAGGTTGGTCTTCATCATTGCACATGAAGAGGGTGAAATCTATGAGCTACATTTCAAAAGATAATTCAAGCTCAAGGCCAAGGTATAAACGACATTAAGGAACTTTTCATAGTTTTTGCCAATCTTGGTGTTTGGTGGAAATATCAGATTGATAGATTAGGTGTTGTACTATTAAGAAGGACCTTTGGCTAGTAGCTTGAGAGTGCTTAAAATTTATGGCTCAAATTATGCTTACACTAAGACTTGTGCATTCCCTTAAAAATCATTTAAAAATTCATGTTGGACTGTTAAAGTCGGCACTACCGACTACTAGAGGCCGGTACTACCGCTGGGTCAGTAGTTCCGCCCCCTAGGAGTGGTAGTCATTTAACAGAAGGCATATTTCTGTGCCATTTCTTGAGGTCGGCACTGTTAGAGTATTGGGCCGGTACTACCGTATGAGTGGTAGTACCACCTCAATATTGGTGGTAATTATTTTAAAAAGGGCACTGCTTTTTGTACTTTTGTGTGGGCTGGCACTACCGGGGTCGGGGAGCGGTACTGCTGGAGGTGCGCCAGTACCGCCCCTTAGACAACGTTAGTTATTTCACAATGCAGAGCTTAAGGGGGGCTTTTTCCAACTCAAAGGCCGGCACTACCAGGCCTTATTTGCTTGTAGCGCCGGTGTGATGCCTTAGAGCGTCAGAGCGATTCTAGGGTTCCTTTTCCTGGTTTTATTTCGGGAGATGAATGAAGGATTTGTCGGGGGATGAAATAATTGAAGTTTATCCGGCGTATTAATATTAAATTTGGAGTTGTCGGGCTAGAAACAGTGGGCCGAGGAAAACCTGGGCCTGGGCTGCGAATCCCCTCCCCACCTCTCTCTTTTCCCTAGCGGGCCGCCCACCATATAAAAAGTGTCACCCCCAAAAGCCCTAGGCGCCCCCTTCCTCCCCTAGCAGCCACACCACCCCTCCTCTTCCTCCCATTGGCGTGGTGGCTCAAGATCCACCGCAAACGCGAAGCAAGCGAGAAGAGGATCCGTGGAGGCGTGGAGGACGAGCAGATTTCGCGTTCGGGAATCGTGTGCGTTTTCGTGGGTTCTCAAGGGAGAACTCAAGGTAAAATTCCCAATCTTTTACCCTGTTCTACCTAGGGATTAGGAGTGTATTAGATCTGGTGGTGAGTGATTTAGATGGATCTTGATGGGGGAGAAGGGTAGATGTTCACGTGGTGCTGTTTTTGGAAGGGGAGATTGTGCAGCGCGGATTGTTTGGCGTTTTACGTGGCATAGACGATTTTTGCTGCAAAAACCTATAACTAGAAAGTTGTAGATAACGTCGAGATCTAGCTTCTTTAATTTTTTCAGAATTTTTCGGGCGTCGGTCTGAGAGTTATCGCTGTTTCAAGATGACGGACAGAATCTGGAAACAGATTTTGTCCACTGTGTTGGACGTTTGTTTAGGCATATTTAACAGTGGAATTGAAATTTGTGATCTTCATGAAAGTTGTAGATCTCGTCAATATCTAGCTACTGTAATTTTTTTGTATTTTTATGATCTGTATAAAAAAAGATACGAAATTATGAAAAGAGGGTGCTGCTGTTTAACCCGGACAGATTGGGGTTTTTGGCGCTTAAGAAGGGAACGGGGATTAGGAAGCGTGTGTTCGAGTTGTGTGATCATTTGTGATGTCGCTATGTACTGAAATAATACTTGTACAGGTGGCGCCCCTTCTGGACGCAACTAGGTTCGTCATCCACGTTGGTAAAGGCAAGTGGAAGTAGCAGTCTTGCTAAACTATAACTCGCTATTTGTTTCGTCTTCAATATAAACCTTAATTGCAGCACACCTACATGGTTTAACTACTTGTTTATGAGATTACAATATCCTATCCTGCATTGTGATGTGGTTGTTTGGCTTTTGAATCATGAGTAAGAATGAAGAAAGATGTTGTTTGCAAGATGAATTGTGGAGATATTCTATCTCAATGATGTTCGCATTCTATCCATGTTATTTGATGGTATGCAAGCATGTGAATTTAGAGTGGGAAGTTATGAATGTATTTATGCATGAAGCATTAACTGCATAATCATGCATTGGAAGTTTGTCGACGCCAGCGTGCGCGACCGTACCGGTACAACACCGTGTGTTCCTGAGAAAGGGCACGGTGAGGATGATCATGGCATAAGCATGTGCACAATCATATGCATTTACTGAGGTTGTGTGGACTCTATAATGTGGTATTGGACATGAGGAATTTGGTATACTTGGTTTCGTGGCTGTGTTATTAGTTAAGTTGTTCCGCTTGTCGTAGATTACCCAATCTCACCCCTTGTTATTTTGTTGTTTTCAGGTAGTTCTCGCGAGTCGTAAGCTTGAAGGGTGGGCTTAGTAGCACAATCAACCCTCCGGGGTCATCACGAATCACATGGACTAGTGCATTTAATAATTCATTAGCTTGCTGAAATTTTATTAAGCATAGACCTGTTGATGTCCTCTTTGGAGCTGTTTTACGTTTATGTTTGTTTTCTGGTTGATTTAGACTTGTTATCTCTAGTATTGATGCTTTTATGTTATTCCTGTTTATAATGGTTATTATGAATCTTGTTGTCGCTCGCTTTTGTCCTAATTTTTTGAGAGATGTCTTTTAAATTTTCTTGTCACGGCGTTTAGATTTGTAGGGTGTTACAGTCGGGTTACCGTAGTAATGGCTATTGCCACCTATCACATTTAATGCAAAGTCGATTGTTGCCCTGGCGACCAGCACTACCGGCTCATACATGATGGTAGTGCCGAATTTGGCTGATTTTGGGGCTTTCGTCCCCCAAATGGCTAGTTTTTTTATAGGGGCTATAAATACCCCCCTACCCCCACACACCTGCACTAAGGGCAATGTTAGAGACTACATTGAACATCCTTTGATCTCTTGCATCCCTATCATCACTCTAGATCATTAAATTCCTCACTTGTGAGCTGTTGAGAGCATTCAAGTGCAAGCATTCAATTTGAGCGATTAGAGTACTTGATCATATTTAAGCAAGTGTCAATTGTCCATTCTCTTGAAGATTGCCGCCTCCTCGATGGTTTGGAGGCGAGGGAACCGGTGATATCTTTAAGGAGATTGTGAAGAGACCCAAGTTTGGTGTGAAGGTCGGAGCTCACCTACCTAGAGCAGGGAGGGCTATCACTAGTGATCGAGGGAGGCCCATTTGCGTAAGGAGCTGGCTTGATTCATTCAAGTTTCCTCATCGTGGATTGGGAGAGACCAGCAAGTCTCTGAGACCACGGGAAAAATCAGTGTTCATCCTTTGTGGTTTGCTTTCTTGTGATATATTTTGTGCAATTTATATTCCTAGAGTACTTAGTGATTGATTATCTCTCTAGGATTGTTTTAGTTTCTTAGACTTAGTTTGTTGGTGCACGTAGTGAAAGATAGCTCATTTAGTATTTGATTATTGTAGAATTATTAATTATGGTATTCTTGCTTAATTATTGAATTACAGCCAAAAGATTTTAAAATCTCCTTTTCATCCCCTCTAGTCGATTATTCTTGATTCTATAGTAGCCGCAACTCACGGCCTAAGACAGGGGCACGGACTCGCGGCTCTCGAGTGGTGGCGACGTGGCAACAAGCTAAGGTAGGGGTGTCTGTGAACATGTTTGAAACTTGTTTGATTTTGAAAACTTTTGGTGAAACTTTGTTGAATCATGTGAAACCTTTCTGCTTGTTGGAACTTTTAGTTGAAATTTGCTAAAACTTCTAGAAACTTTGGGGTTGAAACTTGAGTTCAAAAATCTAAAACTTTTTCAAACTTGGTCTTGAAACTTTCTCAGAATCTTCTTCTCTCTTGCTCACTCATGCTCTCTCTCTCTCTCTCATATTCATTCTCCCGCATTGATGGCTGACGGGGTTGATGCGTGTCGCCGCCGACAGATTCACCGCATTGCCCCCCCTCTAGTTGTAGAGGGGGGCTGGGGCGGTGGTGGCTCGACGGTGGGTGGCATCGGAGGGTGATGAGCAGTGGCAGAGGGCAGTGCTGTAGTGCGGGATAGCCAAGAGTGCGCCTAAAGAATATTAGGTTCGGTGGGGTGGTCAGTGGGAAGGGGGAGTTGACAGTGTGATAAGGCAGAAGCTCGCTGCTGGCCACAAGGGAGTTGAGGGCAAGGGCAAGGGTGGCGATGAGGCACGTGAAGCTGCAACCAACATGGTGACAACGACGATGGAGGAGGGGAGATAGTGGAGAGAAAGATGAAGGAGGGAGAGGGAGTAGGGGGGAGGTAGACGAAATTGAGATAGATGGTTGAATGCTATATTGTTTGAATCGATTCGAACGGTATATCATTCTCTAATCGTGCTCTTCAATTTATCTGAACTTCATTGATTTGAAATGTTTATACACAGGTAAACAAGTAAATGCGACAGGTATAAACTGCTATGTGAGCTACTAAGTTATGTGCTTTGCAATTAGGGGTGGATAACGAGCCAACTCAGCTCGACTCAACTCAACTCGGTCACACTCGTTAAGATAATGAGCCAGCTTGACTCGACTCATTATCATAACAAGCTCAAACCTCAGCTCGGCTCGACTCGTTAAACTCACGAGTTGGCTCGTTAAACTCGATATTGCCATATGAGAGGAGAATTGTTGTTGAGACTATACGGTACGCTATGTGTTGTCATACTTATCCCACACATATACAGCTATACTTGTCGATTTGGAGGACTCATTAAACTTGCGAGTTGGCTCGTTTAACTCACGAGTTGACTCGTTTAACTCGTTATCTAAACGAGTTCAAATCACAGTTCGACTCGACTCGTTAAGGAACGAGTTCAAGCCAAGTTTACATGTACTCATTTAACTCACGAGTTTCGAGTTTTTGTTTCCACCCCTATTTGCAATCTATCATAGGCATCCAATTAGTCATGCAAGAATCCATGTGTCATGCTAGCTGAAATGTAAACAAAATCCTAACCCAAATCCCCTCAGTCGCAATAATTGCCAGTCCCCTGCATCCAAACAGACTAATCTTCGTGGTCGCTTGGAGGCCACACGCGTTTAATCTTCCACCCCGGCCAGCATCAAGCAACCAACGCTGAATCCCTCTTTCGCTCGCCAACTCAAATCGAATGCTTCAGGGATTTTTTGTTTTCCCGTTTTTTTTAAGCCGAAGCTCATATTAAGAAGGGAAAGTTGAAGTACAGAGTGCAGGAAAACTGCACTAAGGAAACACTAAGGAGACGAAACGGAAAGAGGAAAAGAGAAAGAAAGGAAAAAACAAAAGAGCTAAAGCTTGCGTTACACTAGACGATGCAACAACTTTTTAATTCCTCGTGCTCCAGCAAGGGCCCAGCAAGAGGCCTGATCCTTAACTTCTTGAAGCAATTCGTCATTTGATTTCGAAGTGCAGCGAAAAATTCTGTTGTTTCGCTCTTTCCACCAATGCCAGCAAATAAGGATGATCAGGCTTTTAACTCCCTTTTTGCAATCTGAGTGGTTATCGACGTGCTGTGTAGTCCACTGTTCTAAACTGGACGACGGCTCCCAATGTTCGGGCTTGAGCGAAGGTAGGCGTGTCCAATTCGCGATGTCTACCCAAAACTCTCGGAATTGGGGGCAGTCTACGAAAAGATGAAAATCCGTTTCCAAACTTCGATAGCACATTTGGCAAAAATACTGGTTTGGCCACCCTCGTATCTGAAGGCGTTGTGCTGTCCAAAGCCGATTTTGCTGCGCAAGCCAGAAGAAGATTTTGCAACTCAGCGGAGCCCAAGCTGACCAAATTGTCGTGTTGTACGATTTAAACAAGCTACCTGCAAATTGCAAGCGGTAAGCCGAAGCAGCCGTGTATTCTCCGCTGGATGTTTGTGTCCATATTATCTCATCTTCAATGTGCGGTGCCAAAGTTACTAGTTGAAGTTCCATCCACAATTGTACAAACTCAGAGATTAGCTGTACAGAGAGATTGTGGCGGATGTCGCGGATCCAGTTGTTACATGCAGAGCATTTGCCACAGACCTAGTCTTTCGTTTGGAGTGTTTGTAGAGAATTGGCACCAGTTGAGCTGGCGCTTTTCCATGCATCCATCTGGAAGTCCAGAAGGTCGCTTTTTGGTCATTGCCTACTGTGATTTTCGTGGCTGCATAGAACAACATGTGATCAATTAGGTCGCATGGTGTCTGCATTTTTTGTTTTCCCGTAATAACACTAGCCCAAACATTGGATATCAGAAATTTAACAAATAAATTTCGCGCATGGCTAATCTCAGCATCTCAGTAGCATCTTTCCATGGGGAATCCAACATGACGAGAGGCTCTAGAAGCCAAATGCCCGGAGAGAGTTCAGTGACGAAGTTTTTTTTATAAATAATCTTTTTATTGGTCTATTACAATAATATACGTATAATTTTTTTTTACAAAACTAGCTTCAATCGCGTCAGCACAGAGCGAAAAGGGGCTAGTCGTGCCATGCGCGTGCGACGGGAGGACGTTGCACGCCACGGGAGGGATTGGGAGATGCGGTGGCGTTGTCGTGCCAGGGTGGCGCGAGAGGGCGGCGCGGTCGCGCCACGCAGGCGCGACAGGGTGACGTGGTAGGGGCGGCGCAGGTCGCGCCACGTTGGCGCGAGGAGGGCGTACAGTCGCTCCATGCTGGCGCAAGGAGACGGCGGGCAGGTGTAACACTCCAATTTTTGCTTTTCATGAAATTAAATATTATTTTGCACATTTGTGAATTTTTGGATTTTTCTGGAATTTATTTGGATTTAATTTGAATTTATTCCACATTGAAATAATTAAAGAAATTAAATTTTCAAATCAAGTTTTGTTGGAAATATTTTATTTGAGTCCCAAATGCCCTAAAATATTTTCCAGAATTTTTCTGGAATTTTTCTGAGTATTTTGCTATTTTTCTTGAATTAAATGAATTACTGGAAATTATTTTAACTATTAAATCACGGAAAATCGAGTCGTCAAGTACTATTCATCCGATCAGTCGAATCGAAGCCGGACTCGAGTCCGACTCCGAGCCACGTGACTCAACCCAACCCACTCGGCCGAAAGCCCAAGTGGATCGCTTGGATTCAGATCCAATGTGCCCACGACAGCCACGCCACTCGAGCCCGAGCGACCGAAAGCCAAACCTGACCTCGCCGAGCTGCACTTCGAGCCAAACTCCTGGCACGCTGATCTTGATCCAACTACGGCCTGGTTTCACGCCACCCAATCCAGTCGCCGACTCCGCCGCATGAACGGAGCTGGCCTTGGTTTCCGCGGCGTTTGCTTCGACGCCGAGGGCCCTATTTATTGTGCCGCCACCCGTGTCGGGACCGCCACTTCATTGCGCACTCCGTAGCTCCTAACTCACGCCGCTCGAGCCGCTGCGGGTTGGCGCCGCTAGAGCTCGCCGAGGCGAGCGGGCGAGCCGCCGCGTTTTTCGCCGAATCCTCGCTGCCTGGCCGCCCTCCGCCGTTGACTCCAGATCCGGACCGGAGGTCAAGACGCGCCTGGAGTCCAACTCACTCGCCGAGCGCTGGCCAACGCCGCTTTGCTAAGTCGCCGCCCTCGCGCGGTGACCCAATGCCGCCGCCGCCATCGCCGACTTTGAGCTCACAAATCGGATCTTCATCAAGCGTCCAGATTGGCGCCACGCCACCGCTTGGTGAGATCCTGCTCCAAAATCCTGCATCCAATCTCGACTGCTGATCTAGATCCAACGATTCAGATCAAACGCCAAGTAACCCAAACGCTGTGAGTCCAGATCGACCAGGCCGCTGATTTTCAAATCAACGGCCGAGATTGCGCACGGATTCGGAGCTTGACTGCCGCCAAGCACCTAGGTGACGCCGACACGCCGCCCGCGTGTCGGTCGACGCCGACTCAAACCGCACCATGACGTCACGACGATGTCATGGCGGCGCCCACACGCCGGGCCGCCACCCAAATTAGTGACGCTGGGCCGATGACGCTACCAGTGGTCCCACCCACAAAGATCAGGTGGCGAATTCGCCGACGCCAAGAATGACGCCACTGGAGGGCCACCACAATGACACGTGGAGCCGTGGATCGAGTCCACGGACTAAGCTGCCGTGGCCGAGCCCATGAGCGCCGACGCCGCCGCCCAATCGGAGGTCACACTGCCATCGACGCAATAAATAATTTCCAAAAAGAAAATGATTTAATAATCGGTTTAATAATTGATTTGAATTTCAAAACTTCAAACGCTTATAACTTTATGGCGCTTCAACTCCGATTTGAACTATTCAAATTTTCTAAAAATTCATAAAATTCAGATCTACTCAAATATGAATTTTATTTAATTTTTGGACTAAAGTTTTCTCTGTAAAATTATTTAATTGATTATTTAAACTTTAAATAATCATAACTTTTGTGTTTTAACTCCGATTTGAGCGATTCAGCCTCCTAAAAATTCATAAATTATGTTCTCTATGTTTATGGATTTTATTTGGATGTTTGGACACTTTTGCCTATTGTTTATTCGTGTATTGCTATTTGCACGCTTTACGAGCAGACGCTGAAGCGCCGTATGATTCAAGGAGTATTGACCCAGGAGCCAAATTTCAAGACCAAGAACAAGTACTTTTTGAAGGCAAGTTATGCTTTGACCATGTTGATCCCATTTTGAAACCTATTTTGGTTCAAATTATTGCATGCTAGTTTAAATTAGAAAATGCTTTACTTAATTATGGGTAATTAGATAAATGCCTAATTGCTGTATGACACCTTGATTACTTAAATATGTGCCATGACCCCTTGTCACTCTAGTTGTGGATTATTAGTTGGACATTACTAAATTGCCAACATGGGTTAATAGATCGTTGTAGTATATGGCTTAGACCCGCTACGTGCTCATGACATGATTTTGGACAATCAAACGTTAATATTGACTTAATGACATATTGAACCTGTTTTGGAAAGGTATCATGTGATGTTGATGGCACGTGGTGCATGGTAACCAACTGGGGTTTGATAAATAGCTTTGACCTGGCATGTGGCAAGAATGATCAGTGGGCCGCTTGTGGCAATCGGGATGTTGTTTTGGTTCTTCGGTAGTCTTGCCCTGGTCACCCTAAGGACTTCACCTTGCAAGCCTTTGAACTAAGTCAATCTTGCAACCACATGTCCCAGAATGGGACTGACCTAGTTGATTAAGCTGCTAATAACGTACTGCGGACTCTCCGGTGTCAACTACACCCTTTGTGTATGTTGTACGGAGCGATCTGGGCTCGCCAGTATTCATCTAACGGTTGGTTGGCCTAAACTTCGCCTTTAGCTAAGGGAAGGGTTAGTGTGCAACAAATCGGAGGACCACTTGTACTGTTAGAAGTTTCCAAAGACTTTGTTACTGAACTCGCCTTTGTGGTGTTTGATCAGATCTTGTGGGTAAAGTGCATAACCTCTCGCAGAGTGTAAAATCTATTCGAATAGCCGTGTCCGCGGTATTGACATCGCTGGGAATTACAAACATGGGTTAGACTTTCTCAAAAATAACTTGACTTGAAAGGTTGGGTTGATTAATAATGATGTTGATGGAAATGTGGATTAGGATGGGAAAGATGTTTACTAAACTCCTTGAAAAGTTATTTATGCTTTACTTGTTTCCATCGCTTTGAATCTACTTATGATACTTGTTAAACGCTCTTATCGCAAATATACCTTGAGCTATTACTTTTGTGTCAAGCCATGCATATAGTCTATTAGCTTGCATTCTCATGACTTGTCGAGTACCAAGTACTCACCCTTGTCGCAATACAACACCAGTTGAAGAAGAATGTACACTACCTTTGGAGGAGGAGCTCAAGAGGAACCGCTCACTTAGGAGCGAGCCCACTAGCTTGCCTCGTGGTATATCGGATGGCGCCACGATGTTATCTTATTTTCTCGCTTATTATTTCTCTCTTAATAAGTTTCGCCCTGGCGTGGCGATATTTGTGACTTGACCATAAGGTCGAGCAACCAGTTTGACTATTTAATTAAAGTACTTTATTAGTATCGAAAGTGGTATGATTGTGATATTTACTGATGTTAAGATCTGTGTGCACTAGCTGCTCCTGGACTAGTGCTGAATACACAGAGGGTCCGGATTTGCAAATTCGGGTCCCGACAGAGGTGGTATCAGAGCCATATTGACCGTAGGCTCAACCCTAGCTAGAATGGTCGTAGAGAGGTTAAAACCTACTCCCTCTGTCCCACAAAGAGTGCATTTCTAGGATTTTTAAGACAGATTAGTGTGCAAGGTAAATGACCAATGTAACCCTCATTACTCCATACACAAGCATGTTGGTGCTTCGGTTTCCACAAGCACTTAAATGAGCATGTATACACTTACAGCTGGGCCCTACGGACTAGAAATGCACTCTTTGTGGGACAAAATTTGAACACTAGAAATGCACTCTTTGTGGGACAGAGGGAGTATTTTCTAAAGGTTAAAAGTTCGTCAAGATAAGAAATGACATCTCGACTTATTCCCTTCTCTCTTTTCTTGTCTCTTGCTGAATTTTTCCTTACCTTGTCACGATTTAAAAATTTCGAGTTCTTACGTGAGCACTCTTGTGACAGATGGAGGGAGAGTTTAACTACGTCGATCTTGAGGTTGGTCACGCTCATGCGAACTTTGGCGATGCACTCTGAGATTTTGAGAAGCCACAATACCAAGTGGACATGATCGACAAGCAGGATTGATCAAGGCTTGTGACGTGGAGATTGTGGTACCGCTAGGAAGAAGGGCCTGTGCAACGCTCGATACATTGCACGCCAGAGGTCTACAATGCAGATGGGTATCCAGAGGTGTCACGACGAGCAATGCGGCACATTACCCGTATCTACGCCAGAGAATTGAGAGCACGGTGTTCCGATATCATCCGCGCCAGAATAACCTTTCTTGACCCAAAGGCGATTCAGGATGAGAATGCCATGGTTACAGCTTGGCACGACTTGTTGTCGCCAGAGGATGTACTCGATGATACAAGCAAGGAGCTGTAAGGCTCGCAAAGAAATCACGGCAGAGAAGAACAGATGATGGCGGGAAGCTCAAGAGTATGTGTCTCACCTTCTCAAAGGATTGAGAGTTAGAGACTTTGCATTGTACGCACTGTAGCGAGCCAATGCTCGAACTACACGAGCTGACCCGAGGAGCCGGAGCTTGAGGAGGACACTCGCTTTTCGGGACTACCACTGATGACACATGTCGACATGGCGATCAAGCTACGCGCTTATGCCGCAGCGTCCGTACTCGTGCCGTGGAGGATTTCTCGAAGGAGCGAGCGAGGTTCTATAGTGAGACTCCTTCGCCGAGTCACACATATAGAATAAAGAGTCACCCTTAGGCGTTAGACTCAGTTAGTTCGATTTGGATTTTCATTGCTTGCCGAGTGTGCAAAGATGTGCTGGTAAGGCACCCTAGGCATTGTAAGCAACCATACCAAGTTACTAATGATTAAAATAATAAAGTTGGACTTTAAGTTACACCTTTCGCCCGCATAAGTTCCATATTACTTATCTATTCATGTTTCTCTCATCTCTAAACCTTGGAGCAATCGGCCAGATGGTGAACACCCGCGAAACCTTGAGGCACCGGAAGTGGTTCTCGCCAACAGAAACCCCAATGATGGAGCACCAAAGACCGCCACCGGACATGCAGAATTTTGAGCATTTCTTGTCGCTCAGACTCGCTGATGCATGCTATGATGCAACAGATGCAGCACGCCACCGCTTCAGCCACCGCTAATCAAGTCAATCGTGACAACGCCGTAATACAAGACTCGCCAGAGTTTTTGAGGACTCATCCACCCACTTCTCCGGGAATGCTAACCACGCTGGAAGCCGAAGGACTCAAGTTAAGGTCAATTGAGAGGAAGCTGCCACATTGCTCAATGCATAGAAATGAGAAGGTACTTACGCTTCATCGCTTGGAAGGAAATAAAATTACCGAATGGTGGGAGAACTTCGTGCACGCAAGAGAACCCTCAGACATCACTTGGGAAGAGTTCACACCGCATTCACAAGATTACGTGGCCTCAAGGAATCATGGATCTCAAGAAGGAGGAGTTCAGAAGCAGCAAGGTAATCACCAAAGGCCGAATACCTAACAGTTCACACAGCTTGCTCGCTACGCTTACGCACCGAGGATGTAGCGGCAGATAAAGCCAGCATACCTCATTTCATGAAGGGACTTAACTCAGGATCGCAGTGGGATTGATCACCCACACCTTTCCAGATTTCCAGAGCTTGTGAATAAGGCGCCATTCTTGAGGACAAGCGCAAGGAACTGATGAGAACAGTGAAGCGCAGATGCAACAAGACAGGATCACGCCAGGAACGCACAACGCCTGAGAGTTGCACCAAATCAATTCTTCGATTTCACCAGCCGCAGAATGCAACCAGACACCGCTACCAACACCAAGACCGCCATTAATCGTAACTATCGCACCTCAAACCAAATGTAAATGTCGCTTCAGCAAATAACAAGGAACAAGAGACGTCATGCTATAATCAGAACGAGCCAGTGGCACTTTGCCAACAGCTTGTCCAAAGAAGATGAGGAGTGACCTCGGGCTGAATTCGATCCACACCAACCTAGGACGCCAAAGACAGAGCAGCACCGCATCGCGTGGTGAGAGGCCGAGTCAACCATGTCACCGCAGATGCATTTCAGAATGCCACGGATGTCGTACTGGGTAAGTTACTTGTCAACTCAGTACCTGCAACAGTTTTGTTTGATTCCGGATTTGCAAATTCGGGTCCCGACAGCAGGCCGGGCAACGGGGCCACCACGCTAGAAAGCGACGGCCAGCCAAACCAGAGCCAGAGGAACCGAGCCAGAGAAAAGAAAGAAGAAGAAGAAGAAGAAAAGAGAAGAAAGAAGAAGAAGAAGGAGAAGAAGGAGAAGAAAAGAAAGAAGAAGAAGAAGAAGAAGAAGAAGAAGAAGAAGAAGAAGGAGAAGGAGAAGAAGAGAAAAACAGGAGGAGAAGAAAAAAAATTTGTGTTTGTTCGTCGTTCGTTCTTCGTTCGTCCGCTAGTATTTTTATAATTATTTTTTTATCAGTATAATTGATATTTACATAGAAAAATATAGGTAGTCTCAAAAATTATTAAAGTAGTCTAAATAAATGTAGTACGCAAATAATTTTTTATAAAATTATTGTGAATAATGATGTATATCTGCAAATAATGTTGGTACATAATATAATATTGGCCCATAAATATATGAGTTGCAATATTAATTTAGGGGACAAAATAAACATAGTACCAAGTAATTATATGTAGAAAATGTAGAAAAATATGCATAGTAGCAAGTAATCTTATTTACGAGACTTAAAAAGTAGGTTTACACTGAAAAGGAAGATGATGTATGTAGAAAATGTAGAAAAGGACATGAAAATTGAAGCACACACCGAAAAATTTTGGAGCGTGCCAACTAAAATGTAGTATGCTATTTCAAATATATTCAAATGGTCATAACTTTTTAACCATTAGTCCAAATTGAATGGAACAAGTTTGAAAATTCATGTTAAATCGTGTAGTATTAGAATATGCAAAAAAAAAATTTAAAGTTTGATCTCTGAATTAAAATATAATTCAAATTCAAAGTGTAGGTTTGAAACTAGCTCAATACAAATTTTGTGCAACTGAAATTCAAAAAGAATGAGATAGTATTCTTTAGTATCCTTATGACATAAGCTATCTGAATATGCAAAGAGATTTAAATTTCAATTTAGTTCGTACCATTACCTAATTAGGTTTGATTTCAATGCGTTAAATAATAAAACTGTCATTACTTGATCATGTGATATCCAAATGATGTAGAATAAGTTTGTTTGTGTTAATTAGACAGTATAGAACAAGTGGTAGGACACAGTGTAAATTATTTTCTTTCACATGGATTATATTAATGTAGGTATGGATCATTTATGTGTGTACTAAAATCATGTTGCTATGTTAGATCTTATTTCCCCCCTAAAAAATAGTTAGTTGTTGGTTGTAAGGAATAAACAAGGTGGCAAGTTCTGTTAGGAAAAGCTACATGTAGGCACAATTTCTTAGATGTACATAAATTTATTACGATTGCCATTATTTCGTATGTCAGGTAATATAAAATATTTGTAATATCCAGTAGGTATGTCTGGTATGGATGCATTCAAAGTGTTTTACGGTGAAGGACAAGTTCGGGAGGGGCCATATGGGGTTGATCTGAGTGGTTTTCAGCAGTGTGTTTTGTACCATCAGAATCCGGATGACATGAGTTTTGAAGATCTGTGCGGGTGGCTTTGTCACAGTCTTTCATTCAATCCTATGGTACACGATGTGAACATTAAATGCTTGTGGCCGAGAGGTACACAGGACTCGGTATGGGTGCTTAGACCGTTGGAGCGGACTCAGTCTTGGAGGAACTACGTCAATTCATCAAGACGATGTGGTTGGGGTTTCGTCCTCTATGTGCAGGCGACTGTCAAAACAGACTTGCCAAGTAACGAAACCTCTATCGCGGTGCCAGCAAAAAGTGTGACAGAAGTTCATGAGAATCTTCGGTCATGTGCTGCACCGACGGGACAAGCAGATGAAGGGGAGGAGTTGGAAGGGTTAGTTGATGTGTTAGAGCAAGACGATCAACAAGCGGCGGACGAAGAAGAGGCACTTGTTATAGACGAACACGATGAATCTTCCTCGGACGAGGATGGAAATACGTCCGTACAAGTGCCCGCTGCTTGGAATAGGACCGAAGCGAAAGACCTAGCAGTCGACGATGCCCATGACTCGACGTGTGAGTACCGACCAAGTGAGGTTCGCGTGCACGCAATGTACACGGAGAAGTCCACTTTGCAGGACGCTATAAGGGTCTGGGCGATGAGCTTGCAGCGGCCGATGAGAGTTGTGAAATCTAGTAAAGATTGTTACACGGTGAAATGTGAAAATGCCGACTGTGGTTGGCGTGCTCATGCCCACAAGCCGAAGTATGAGTTGAACTGGGTTGTCACGAAAGTGGTGCAGCACAGTTGTGTTCTGAGCAACGTAACATCGAGATATCATAACCTCACATCCTCTTTCATCGCGAACGTGATGTATGGAGAGATTGTCGAGAAGATTGACATGGAGGCACATCACATAGTACTTGCCATGAAGAACAGATATAAATACCAAATCAGCTATGCCAAAGTGTGAAAGCTTTGGACAAGCGTTTTGGGACCTTTGAGGCATCCTATGACAATCTTCCCCGACTTCTGGATATCCTAAAGGAAAGAAACCTTGGGACATATACTGCTATACATGATAGAGAGTCTCAGAACCCCCCGGCTTCCTGGTTATGGAGCGTGCTTTCATCGCACTTGGGGCATGTGTGGAGGCTTTCAGGCATTGCAGGCCAATCATGTGCGTGGACGGGACTTTCCTCACTGGCAAGTACAAGGGCCAAATTTTGATGGCAATCGGTGTGGATGGGAACAACCAAATACTTCTGATAGCCTTTGCTTTTGTGGAAGGTGAAAATTACGAGAGTTGTATGTGGTTCTTCAGGAAACTGAAGATCGGTGTTGTGAAGGATAGGCCAAACATGTGCATAATACATGACCACCATGCTGGGTTGATGAAAGCGATAAAGAAGATGTAGGAAGATGTGGAAAAACCCTTTCCGTGGCCGGATTTGCAGAACCGGTGGTGCATGCGACACATGGCGGCTAACCTATTCAAATATTTCAAAAGTAAGAAGCTCATGAACCTATTCAAGAGGTTGTGCAAGCAAAATCAACAGAGAAAGTTTGATACCATCTGGGAGAAGCTTGATGAGCTCACTACCAAGAAGATGCGTGATGGAGAGAAACAAGCCAGGGGCAGTACTTCGGAGGCACCGCAACGTTTGCAGCCCTTACCGGACATTGACCCACCAAACATCAGAAGGAGGCTTTTGAGAAACATCAAGTGTTTCTCGCACTGGATCGAGTCAGAACCAGTTGAGAAGTGGGCACTGTTGCACGACACAAATGGGGCAACGTACGGGATGATGACAACCAACCTGGCCGAGGTATACAACTGGGTAATAAGGGGTCTTCGCGGCATGCCCCTTGTTGCTATCGTCGAAGGTGTACTGTACGGTACGGTGAGGTATTTTCAGGAACGGCACGCCGCGGCAGTGTTGCATGCAGGTACCATTCAGAGTCCCTTCTGCAGCGTCGTTACGGTTTGGATGGCGAAGAAGGTTGAGAAGACCCTCCTACACTCGGTCGTCGTCATGGGTACTACGGAGCTACGATTTGAGGTGACACTGAGGAATATGGAGGGGCTGGGAATGGCAAGTGGAAGAATCACCCATGAAGTGAGCTTGGGGTATGGTATGGACCACATGTGCACCTGCACTTGCCAAAAGCCGTACCTTCTGCATAAACCGTGTTCGCATGTCTTGGCGGCCTGCGGGCAGATTCAGATGAGTAGTTCACAGTTCGTTTCTCCGTACTACATGTCGCAGACTGTCATTGAAACGTGGTCCGGTGAACTATATGGGTTTCGTGTCGCTGGAAACTTCACTGAAATTGATCATGCCACACGAAGATGGGTCCCTGACATTAATAGAGTCAAAGGTGGGAAAGGTCGTCGCCAAACGCGCCGCATCCGCAATGACATGGACGAGTCTGAGGTGGAAAGCCCTGTCCGCAGATGTGTCCTATGTGGAGAATACGACCACAGGAAGAACAAATGTCGTGGGAAGAACGTTGCAGGTGGAGGCTCTTAATGTACATTCCTGTAAGGCGTGTTGCCATGTTCGGGATTTCGTTCCCTTTGTATGGAATGTAATAATCGTACATTTCTCTTACGCGTGTATGTAATAATCGTGTAGTTCCCTTTGTATCGGATTTTATTTTATATAAACTATTATGCTACTTGTATGTTTGGTATTGCCTATTTTTTCGTTTCACATAATGTGTCTCGTTTATGTCATCAATAGAAATTATTTTATCGAATGTTGTGCGCAGGTATGGCGGCTGTCGGCGATGCTTGCGATTGGCCGTACGGCCTTCTTGATCGTCACTTGGATGCACGCCACCGTGGACGGTTACACGCTACTTGCAGAGCGGGCACGGATCCTGGTGTCTTGTCCATACGGACTCCAGTACGTGCCTAGGGCATTGACATCCGCTGGTTACCCAGGTATGTAGCACCAAGTTTTATCGTACTTAATAGGTTGTAACACGTTGTGCTGTAACTTGTAATTTATTGTTGCAGGTTAGAGATGGCGGGATTACTTCCCCTTGCACGGATGGTGGAGGCCACACAGGAGGACATCGTCGATGGTCTGGATGGTGAGGTCATCGTCGTGGAGAGATCCCGACGCTTTCCATTCGACCGATCCCTCATTACTGCCCTCGTGGACCGCTGGCGGCCGGAGACGCATACCTTCCACTTGCCCTGCGGAGAGATGGCACCGACTCTGCAGGATGTTTCAATGCTGACCGGTCTCCCGATCGCTGGCCAGGCGGTTGTGACAGCTGAGGTGGATGATGACTAGCGTGATGACCTTTTTGCTAGGTTCGTAGCGGTCCTTCCCCCTGCACATGGAGGACAGCCGCAATACTTGCCACTACACCCACGACAGAGACACGGTCCCACTCTCACGTGACTTCGCCAGTTCGAGGTATGTATTGTACGTCATGGTTCAAAATTGGTACGAATTTTGAACCTTTTCTTCTTGCAGGTTACTAGGATGGCTGGGGACGTTGACGAGAACCAGGTGAGCCGGCACCTGGAGGCTTACCTTTTGTGGTTGTTCGGGTGGTGATGTTCACCAGCACCCTTGGAGACAGCGTCGACCGTAGGCTTGTCCCGATCGCACGCGTCATTGCTGACGCTGCCCCCGACGAGGTACCTCAGTATAGCTAGGGGTCAGCTGTACTTTGTGCCACCTACCGGGGTCTGTGCGACGCATGCCTCCGGACGCGCCTCGGTTCGATCCTGACCGGGTGCCCACTCCTGCCCATGCTCTGGTCATTCGAGCGCTTCCAGATCGGTCGACCATGGGTTGACGACCGAGTGTATGGCCCGGAGTTCTACGACGACACGCTGGTGGACCGCCCTACGATGGGCTCGCTATGGTGCCGCAGACAGGTACGTAAATGTTTTTCGTACAATGAAATCTCGCATTCCAGCCTTTTCATACTAACTTTCTGTCGGTACCTTCTATAGCCACAGTGGGCTGGTCTGCAGGTACGAAGTGTGTACGCACACTTCACGGAGGCGTTCGACCTATTACGGGCCGAGCGTGTCCGGTGGGAGCCTTACACCTTACAGGAGGTGCAGCAGCGCGCACCGCACGCCTTGTCCATCCTTTGTGCGTGAGATCTTCCGTATTCGATCACACGACGGAAGCTTGTGTTCGATGTATACGTTGAGGATTACTCGCCTCACCGGGTAATGAGGCAGTTCGGAGTCAGGCAGGAGGTCCCTGTTCCGCACGACGTGCCGATCCCCGCAGAGGCACACATGTACGTAACTTTCCTTCTCCTTACATTTACAATGCAACTGAGTACACTTGCTTACAGGTTGATAACTTCTACAGGCATTCGAGGAGAGGTTCGCAGGGCCGCCGAACTAACTGGGCCGTGAAGATGGCCCCTTGGGTGGAGCAGAGGACTGATGCACTACAGGACCTGGTTGCAGCCGAGGTCGTGTACGATGTACAGGGATACCAGGAGTACCTGCAATGGTACACCGCACTTACACGAGTACGCCTTTTGCCCGCTGCTGAGCCGCAGGGACACGTATTCTACTCACGTTGCATCGGCGATGCACTTCGTGGTACGTCCAATAGACAGTGCACTTAAATTTTCAATGATATGTAAGCATAAATATATCTTACGGCATGTTACGACTTTCAGGGCGACATGGGGACAGAACTTGGGCAGGATGCGAGGTCTATGAGAGGTCGCTTGTGCGGGGGTTTCGAGATCTCCTGGGAGGAGTTCACAGCGTTCGTCGATCGAGTCATCATGAAGACGACGAGGATTGTGCGGGCCGTTTCGTGCCGGCATAGCTTCGACGCCGGTGTTGCAGCCTCGCAGGGGGTCCGGAGTAGTACACGACCACCGCCGTCGACACCACCGTCCGACTACCCCACTGTCCGGCCGTTGAGACCTCCCACCTGGCCGTTCCCTCCAGTGCCACCACAGGAGCAACCAGGGAGCTCATCGTGGCAGCAGCCCTTGTACTTCGTACCACGTAACTTACTAACTTGCTCAGTTAAATATGCATTGCATTTTGTGGTAACTAATAGTTATGTATGACAAGCTACCCGTTCCAATACCCCACCGGCGCGTCATGCATGCCTCCTCCTGTTATGGTTCAGACCCCATGTGTGTTCAATATGCTTCGAAATTTATGCTTTAACCCAACATTTTTAAATATATGCTTTAACCCAACATGGTGTACACTACTTTCAGGTTACTATCAGGAGGGCCCCGGTATGACGTACACGCGAGCGGACGACTTCGACACAGACTATGCAGGTCCGACGCATCCAGACCTCCAGTTTGGGTCACCGCCGAGCGTCCCCACGCCTACACGCCCTTCGGACCTGAGTTCTTCATGCCGTACTCCTGCAGCAGACGTGCCCCTTGGACCCCGGATCAGCCACGCACCAGACTGGTGGACCCCTTCAGGGCCCAGACGTCGACCTGCTGCTGCACGGCGACCAACGAGGCGGACCAGGCCTCGTGCACAGGGGGAGGGAGGTGACCAGGGAGAGGGAGATGACATGGAGGGCGTTGATTGATCGTTGTATTTCTGCATTGTAATATTATGTTGTTACTTATATATTTATATGCTGCATTTCGTGGACTCTATTAAGTATGTTCTCTCGCTACACGCCGACCTGGTGTGAAAATGAATTGATGATCGTGGCGACGCTTTCCACAGAGGGTCACAGCTCGTGCAGCTTTGATAATCGTGGACACATCGTGCAACTTTTGTCAGAGGGCGACTAGTCGTGCAGCTTTGATGATGGTGACACGTCGTGCAGCTTTTAACAGAGGGTTAAAGGTCGTGCAGCTTTTAACACAGGGTTAAAGGTCGTGCAGCAACTGCATTATTGCCGTCCTTGGATTCCCTCGCGCCAGCAACTGCATTATTGCCGTCCTTGGATTCCCACGCGTCAGCAACCGCATTATTACCGTCCTATCGAGTCTAATCGAAACGCCGAAAGCAAAAGCATGCACTACCTGCATTACTTCAGAACGATGCATTCACTTCTCTCGCTATAAATTGAGAACGCGAGGGGTTCCACAACTCGAAGGGAAAACATTGAGCATACATATCCTGACTGAAACGTTTAGCATTTTATATCGTCTTCCTCCTTTGGGTTATTACCCCCTTCTGTTGCTTTATTACAAAACAAACAACAATGACGTGACAACACAACACCGGATACGCCAAAGCGTGACTGGTCATAACAGGTCCTTTTGCTTGCCAATGCGTGACAAGTCGTGCAGCTTTGCCAAAGCGTGATAGCTCGTGAAGCTTTGGCAAAGCAAAGCGGGACAGGCAATGCAGCTTTGGCAAAGTGGGACTGGCCATGCAGCTTTGCCAATATGGGCTGATCGGCTTATATAAGGGCCATCCCCTCCTGCATTCCTTCTCATCGAAAGGGGAGGAGAAGAGGGGGAAAAAAGAGGGAGGAAAAAATGCCAAGGCATGCAAGTGGAAAGGGAAAGGGGAAAGCGAAGGAAGAGGGAGGTGCTTCAGGCTTTCCGCGCAATTTAGCGTACCAAGACCTCTTCGTACCTCCTGGGGTTGTCGCACCGATGTGTCTGTGTGGAGATCAATGCAGACTTGTCCGCTCATGGGAAGTTCCAACTTGGAAGAGGAGGCAATGGAAGTGCCATAGCTACGCATTCGACCCGCCGGAGAAGAGCCTAAAAAATCACCAGTTGGTAATAATCATACATCTTTTGTAATATTTGTACATGACACTTCGCTAATTTATGTATTATGCAGTCGCCTCCGCCACTGTGTGAATTTGAGTAGTGGTTGGACATGCAAATCAACCCCGAGGACCAAATGCTCCTAGATCAAGCTAACCGGGAAGATGAGCTCAGGCGACGGATACAGGAGGATCGTCATGCCGCACGTGAGGAGGCACGTAGGAAGGAGGCGGAGGAGAAGGAGGCCGAGAGAGAGAGGAAGCGAGAGAGGGCACGTCGTGCCAGAGAAGCCCCACCCGAGGCATGGGCGAAGGGGAAGTGGCCTCGATGCACTCAGTAGACGTCTAGTTGTAACTGTTATTTTTCTTGTTCGTGGATCTCCTTTCCGTCTAGTTGTAACTGTTATTTTTCTTGTTCGTGGTACTCCTTTCCGTCTAGTTGTAACTGCTATTTTCCTTGTTCGTGGTACTCCTTTCAGTTTCAAGCCATAATCAAGAGTGTGGCCTACCTTCTTTTCAGCACTAACATCTTATTTGTGAATCGCCCTCTCTTGTATCTCCCTGTCCCACCATAGTTTTGCAATAAATAAAGTTGTTGTTGACTATAATACTTGAGTTATTGCGCTAGTGCATTTTAGATGCAAAGCAAGGTGTAAATAAAATATTCTTCCATAATATGCTAGTCCATATATCAAATAGTAAATCTCATCCATTCTTAAAAAAAATTACCTTCAAACACGATATCTTACGGCCTGTCGAAAAGTCTTAAGCGTTATAGTTTGTTACAAACTATAATACTTAGGGTTATTGCGCTTTTACAATTTACATGCAAATCAATGTGTAAATATATTTTCCCATAATACGATAGTCCATATATCAAATAGCAAATCTCATCCATTCTTACACAAAATTACATTCAAACACGATATCTTACGGGCTCCCGAAAAGGCTTAAGCGTTATCGTTTGTTTTCAACATTAACACTTAGGGTCATTGAGCTAGTGTATTTTATATGCAAAGCAATGTCTAAATAAAATATTTTTCTAGAATATGGTAGTCCATATATCCAAGAGCAAATCTGCCCCATTCTTCCAGAAAAAATATTGAAATACGATATTTTACACGCTAGCTAAAAGCCTTAAGCGTATCATGAAATAGATGATTCTTATAGCCATTTGATTTATTCAACTCAGTTCATTCGTAAATATTTTTGCAAAAATGGGACCTCTAAGACCCTAGAAACATGTGATATTTATTTCATGATTTTTTGGAGCCAATGTTTATACAGTTTCTTCATAATTCATAAAAGGGTGTTTATGTAAACTAGATTCAAACCATTTAATTCTGCATGGAACATAATAGTTTTTATTATATAATCTGAACCCTTATAATTTAATACAAATTTAAAAATTTATTTAGTTGGATTTGAAGTTTTGTACCAAAAGATATAAAATATTAAGTTAAATTCGAAAAAGAAAAAAAAACTCTCTACTGCTCGGCCCTCCCTCCCTCTCTCCTGCGCGGCCCTCCCTCCCTCTCCCTCCTCGCGCCAGCATGGCGCGACTTGTGCCCGCCCCTGCCACGTCACCCCGTCGCGCCACGCAGGCGCGACAATGCCCCCCACCCACGTGTCCTCGCCACATCCTCCCGTCGCACGCGCGTGGCGCGACTAGCCCCTTTTCGCTCTGTGCTGGTGCGTTCAAGCTAGTTTTGTAAAAAAAAAATTATACGTATATTATTGTAATAAACCAATAAAAAAGATTATTTATAAAAAAATTCGTTCAGTGACAGCATATACTAGGAAAATACGCGCGGCGCACGCCACGCGCGTAAACGGAAAACGAATTTGTGTTTTTTTCGGAGAAAAAACGGACCATGAAAATATTTTTCTGGGAAAAACGAGAAAAAAATGGGATATGAAAACATTTTTTCTAGGGAAAACGAAAAGGTTTTTTTCCGGAGAAAAAACGGATCACGAAAACTTTTTTTCGGGGAAAACAAGAAAAAACGGACTACAAAAAGATTTCCTCGTGTAAAAACCGCGGCGCACGATGCACGAAATACGCGCGGCGCACGACGCGCGCGTGAACGAAAAACGAATTCGTGCAACGAAAAACGGATTTGTGTTTTTTTAGGGAAAACGGACCACGACAACATTTTCCCCGGGATCCGGAGAAAAAACGAACTACGAAAATATTTTTTTCGGCAAAAACGGAGAAAGGACGAACGAAAAATGAATTTTCATGGACCACAAAAACGTTTTTCCCGAGGTCTGGAGAAAAAACGTACAACGAAAATATTTTTTCCAACAAAAACGAAGAAATGACGAACGAGAAACGAATTTGCATTTTTTCTGAAGAAAAACGGTCAACAAAAACATTTTCCCCATGCTCTGGAGAAAAAAGGGACAACGAAAACTTTTTTTCCAACAAAAACGGAGAAATGACGAACGAAAAACGAATTTTCATTTTTTTTTTAGGAAAAACGACGAAGAAAACTTTTTTTCCCATGCTCCAGAGAAAAAACGGACCACGAAAACATTTTTTCCCTGCAAAACAAAGAAAGGACCTGAACGTAAAGTGCAAGGACCTATTTGTCATAATTTCGGACCTGTTCGCTAGTTTAAAAAATTAGAAAAGGGCTCGTTCGTAATTCGTATTTAACAGGAGCCTCTTTCTGTAAAACGGCGAACGAGGGACCTAAACACGAACCGGGAAAAAAAATCCCTCGCAAAAAATCGCAAAGGACCTATTTGTAAATTCGCAGAGACCTATCCGTAATTCCAAAGAATAGGAAGACTTTTTCGCAAAATGGGGGTGAGACACATGGGGCCCTATGGGAAAAAATTTCCCCTCACAGCACAAAGGACCTATTTGTAAATCCATAAAGATCTATCCGTAATTCCAAAGAATAGGACTTTTTCGCAAAATGGAGGTGGGACACGTGGGGGTCTGTCCGAGGGCGCTTTCTCCCCCATTATAATGGAGGTATGATTCCGGATCATTACATCGTCACCATACCCAGTTGAGGTTCATACTTGATACCAGATTCATCAGGGTTATTTGGCACCAAATTCCTGAGATCTGAGCTCCAGTTAGAACCTCTGATTGTAACACCACTATGATGCCATAAAGGTTGCCCACCAGTCCGCAAAAATTCCCTGCTGCAGCTCTGACTGTTATCAAACCTTATTTAGTACAAACAGGCAAGGTTACAGATTAAATAGCCGAAGTAGGACATGAAAGAAAGCTTGAATAGCTGGCTATGGCGAATTTAAGGCTGCTATATAGCAATATAACTCCAAGTCTCCAACCTAAGCCTTTTAAAAAAAGGCCTCCAAAGTCCAAACCCATATTCGCCAAAAAGGGTCTATTACAGAAGAAGGAATTACCTCGTAAAACCCACACATCCTCTACCAGTTGTATTGCATGAACACGTATGCCTTAAACCCCATTTGCAAAGGAAATATCAAAATAAAGCAGCAGCAACAAATATACACAAAGCGCAAAATAAAGGAAACTTAAATGCACAGGGAAAAGGAATTCCCACCAAAAAAATAAAGTATTCTCCTAATATGAAAAAAAGAAGCCTGCATAACTCAACGTTCGACTGGCCAAGCGCAAATCTAATGTTAAGACAGAAAAGGCACATGGATTGCCTGATGAAAATTTGAGCAAGTATTGAAAAACTGAAGACAATGAACCAGACAAATGATGCCTTTCCTGATTGAGAATTCACTACGCTAAGCGAGGCTGCAAGGAACAGACCAAGTCGCGTCTCGACACTCAACCAGAAGATCGCCATATTCGGCCTTCAAGGGAAATTACCATAACAGAAACATCGTCGTGGTATTTTCGGCGATCACCCTGGGGGATATCCAGCAACTCATGAAAATCCATCCCTGCATGAATTATTCAACACACCATAAAAAATGGTTAGTTATGCAATATAGATCTCCCATAAACACAATTCTAATTCAAAGTTGAAAAAGAATACTTGCATAGTAGTATACAGGTCAATTCTAACATACAATGGAAAAAAGGAAAAGGTTTAGACCTGTCTTGGAAGGTACTAAGATAGCATTCAGGGAAATCAGTCTAACTCCTGCAATATGTGCTCGGTGCGACATACTTTAAGGATTTAGGGCTCAATGGATGCTTACAATTAAACTCTATGGAAGACCGCTAGATAAGGTGGTCACATCCAAGGTTCATAATTCAATGAAATTTGGCACCTCTACCAGTAAGATACACTACTTACAAAATAGTATTAACACAGGATCACGTCAGAATTGTTTCCAAAAAAAACCCTACAAACTGTTTCCAGAATTCAAGAGAGCTAAGGCATGCACAATGTCTTTATCAGCAATCCAGTACCAAGACCAGGAAGGGGTCAAAGGACACAATGCCAGACAATGAAAGGTTATAGAAAATCAGAAGTATTTCGTAGAGCAAACAGAATGAGTAGATATGCCATGACTAATGCTATGACAGAAGTCAACCACAATAGTATCAGAGATGAAAGTAAGCAGTAATAACTACACATTATCTAACTGCAACATAGGAATCGAGTATTTCATCAGCATAGTGCACTGACAATGTGTTGCTAGATATCCAGGATCACAATAAATCTACTTCTACCTTAGTCTGATTACGTGGATAAATGCTTGTGGTACAGTTTATAATGTATAAAGGAGGAACTTACCGTTCTTTTTCGCTGCACGACAAAGAAGCTCAGCTACAAGGTATTGAGCAGGGTCTCCCTCTGGTACATTTTCCATAAACCACGCAACATGCGAAACTACCTCGTCATTGCTGAAATATTGATACAGTCCATCTGAGGACAGGACAAGAAACCGATCATTCGAGCAGAGGCGATGGTGAAGGACAGCAGGGTTGCAGCTGATATATGCTAATGTTCCAACATAGTCAATGCGAAACATCTCAAGCAGTGCGTCATTAAATTTTGGCTGCAATAGGCAAAGAAGATATCTCAGCTAATTGCACAACAGAATATTCCATTCAAGAATTTCAATAGAATCTTCCCACACATATAAACATGTCACTGAAAAATATTGAGATTATAAATAAGTCATGATATACCACGATTATTGTTAAAGACCAAAAAGACATACAGAAATTATACTTAGATTTTTTTAAAAAAAGGACTTCGTGCCTTAAAAGAAATAAAATTTACATCCATCCTTAATTGTCTGACTAGCAGGATTACCCTCTTATTATTGCCCTTCAATCAATATACTGATATTAAAAGTTATGTTTTCAATATAATGCCCTGGAAGTATGTGAAAAGCAAAGCTTCAGTTGTAATATATGTATGATAGATCCCCCCTGTTTAGTTTCGAAGCACAATGAAAGAAGATAGGAGGTTATGATGTTAGGTCAACAATTGGTCAAATTTATATGCACACTCTTATACAAATTTCACCAATCTTTGGCCTTTTCCTGGTGCATATACCAAGGGAAATGGAGCCCCTACAGTTCTTACTGGAGACTCAATTAAACATATATAAATAGATCTTCCAATCCCCATTAATTCACGGATACAGTACTACTGACATGATATGCACATCACTACCGATAATTCTACGTCGCAAAGGTAATTACAGTACACAATAAAAATAGGGAGACTAGGCACATCATTGTTTGACATAAAGAAGTGGGACAAATTACTATCAATGGGCATAAAAAATTCTATAAAGCTACCTTCTTTAGAAAGCCTGCACCAAATGCTCTAGTGACCTTCAACTGTCCTTTCACCCTATCATTAGATACAGCTTGAGGGTCATCAGAATGTTCTGCCCTAATCCTCAAGACTTCCTGCAGAGCACAATCATCAAATGAACTGTGAGACTGACAAAAGAATCATCATCATCAGTGTAGTACACTACAAGATAGATTGGTAAGCCTGACTTTATGAATGCAAAATTGAAGGAGCAAGTTGACCACACCACTTAGAAAGGATAAAGCAAAATTTTGTAAAGGTTCCCTGTTTCACATCCTGTTCCACTACCAAAGTTGCAAAATAAAAACTGATTTCGTTCCAACGAATTTCTAGTATATGAAAGATGCCTTATTTCATCCATATCAAGATGAAATCAACAGCACATCAGGACACTCTTCCAAATTCGTTGGAACTATTGTCTGGTTTGGAAAAACAATCCACTTATGAATTCAACTATTGTCTCGAACCAAGAATATTTCATGTAATATCTCTTTCAGAAGGTGTAACTGTAAGTCGAGCTACTATATTTCATTATTAAGCAAAGTAGAAAATTAATTATAAAGAGAGATACGTACTCCAGATGGAAAACAGAGGACCAAAGTATTATTAATGTGGGATTTGTGAATCCAAAGATTTGACATTTAGCAGGGTGAAGTATAGCAAGAAATAAGTTCTCCAGATGCTGAAATGATAATAATGTGGATCCTTGAACAGGGGCAGTAAAATAAGATGCTAATGCTTATTGCTTATGTGCCACTGAAAAATGGAATATGATTCATTACCTCTTACAGAAGTGTTAGTTCATTGGCAAAATTGGTTACATGACACTCATAATCTGTGCCATTTGCTCCAGCACACCAATATTTCGTGCCTCTGCCAGAAAACACTACAAAAAGGTGGCTATTTGCTCTGGGGCATTGAGGCCAATAAATATCATTTTTGCTAATTGGAGAGATAATTTTTTGTAAATGACGGCTGGTGCCCCTGAACCTTACAAAATTGGGCCCACATGTCATTGATTACAACACCATCATCTTCCACATGTCTTCTTCCCATTCCTTCCCTCCCTGTGAATTGGCGTTCCCGTTACCATGAACTGGCCCTAACCACCTCACCGCCCTAACTCACCAGAGCCACCATGACCTCACTGGAGCTCGCTCTCTCACATCAGCAACCCCAGCTACAGCACACTACAACCAGTAGCAGCTAGCCACGACCGCCATCAGTCCATCGCCACAATTACTATCAACATCTTGTTCTTTCTTGTTCATGCCATTTAGAAGGATCGAATGAACAAGAAAATTAATTGCATCAATCCATCCAATACAATCAATTACAAGAACCACAGAATCTTTCTAAACAAAAAGAAAAAAAAAAGATTGAGCAAATAAATGCCTCTAATTGAGAAGAAAATTGCAGCACAAATTGGGAAGACGCCGGTATGACGTGGGCGCAAACGCTGGTTGCTGGCGCTGAGGACGATGGCCACAAGAGAGGCCGCCCAGATTTGGATGCACCACTTAGGGTGCGTTTGGTTGTCTGGATGAGGTCGGATAGGATATGGCCATCCAACTTGGATGGGATGGAGCTATCCAGGCAGTTGTTTGGTTTGGTGGATAAGGATGAGCCAATTTTTTGTTTGGTTGGATGGATGAGGATGGATTGGATGGGCTAATTTTTTATTTGGTTAGATCGATGAACTAGTTGTAATCAAGGTTTCGAATTTTGATTTGATTTTTTTGGACAAAATTTAATTAAAATTTAAATTTTGAACAAAATTTGATCACAATTTAAATGTTCAGACAAAATTTGAATTTTTGGATAAAATTTGAACAAAATTTGATTTTTTTTTTTTTTGGGACACATTTTGAATTTTGTAATAAAATTTGCATTTTAAAACAAATTTTTATTTTTGGACAATTTTTTACTAAAATTTGAATTTTCAAACAAAATTTGATCATATTTTGAGCGAAGTTTAATTTTGGCCAAGAAAACTTTGCCAAAATTTGAATTTGGCCGTGTACACCTCTTTATGCAGCAAATTGGATGAGCACATCTGGCCTTTTTATTTAGATGGCTTTATCTAGCATCTTGAGAGAATATTCCCAAAAACTGGATGACCATATCCTATCCATCCACTCATCCAAACAATTGGATGACTTCACATCCATGGATGGCCATATCCCATCCACCCCCATCCACCCAACCAAACGCTACCTTAGTGAATGAGGCAGCGCATGTGGAATCCGCCTTTGCCTTGTCCATCGCTGGATCGATGGCGGCACACACCAAGGAGGGCAGGGAAGGTGGCAAAAACACCGAGACACAGTGAGGATGGCGAGGACAACCGGGATTGGTGGCAGAACCCACCATGCTCGTTGTGGCCAGATCTGGTCGTAGAAGCAGGGCAGAAGTAGGAGTGACCGCCGACATGTGTGGAGAAGGGGGAGGTATGGCCGCCAGAGATGGAGTTAAGGTACATGGGGCTACGGCCACTGCACGCCCATGGTGCAGGACGTTGGACCTCATGGCCTTGGGCGCGACGTGAGATGGCCTAGAAAGACGGAGAGAGAGAGGGGGGATGCATAGAGAGGGAAGAGTGAGATGGTCTGATTCCAAAGGGCAATATGAACATTTCCTCAACATTTTCTCTCCGCAAACAGTCGGAGATCATATTATATTGGTGTAATATTCCAGCCCGTTAATGTGAAAACACATATAGTCCATGTAGAGAGAGGGTGAGATTAGTCTCACATTGTTTATCTAAAGTGAGTTGTAGTAGTATATAATGCATGTTGAGTCCAAACATAGCACCTCCGAATTAACCCTTTTACACGAAGCGAGGACGAAAGTGTAAGTGGGGTGCTATGCATGCGTGGGTCCGCCCCACGGTGGGCTAGACTTTGAGCGAAATGTGGGACGTGTTACAGATGATATCAGAGCATCAACCTTCGCTCCACGGGCGTGTGTGGGACTGGGTCGCGGGTATATGGCGTATGGCGCATGTACGCCCAGAATGGCCACACAGCATGGCATATGCGCCGGCATTGAACACACGACGTGTACCAAGGGGTGGTTCTGAGCATTTGCCATGTATACGGTGTGCTGCCGAGGGCGTCAACCCTTAAGGGGGATGAATGTATACCCAGGCCATTAATGTGAAAGTCCATATGGTCTACATAGAGTGGTGGTAGCATTAGTCCCACATTGCTTATCTAAAGTGAGTAGTAGTCGTAGTATATGCCTATTGAGTCCAAACATAACACCTATGGGTTGATCTTTTTACACATAGCGAGGGCGAAAATGTAAGTAGGATGCTATGAATGAGCGGGTCCGCCCCATTGGTGGGTTGGGCATTGAGCGCATTTTAGACCAGGGTGTTACAAGCTCAACCGACCAGCCTAGACCAGGGTGTTGCTTGGATGCAAGCTTGACTTGAGATTAACACCAAGATATAGGTGCACTGCATTTCCATGTATATACATATATACAAAAGTCTGGAATAAGAAATTAAGTTTATAGTCAACTCATTTTTGACATGCGATGTTGCTGGAAAGCTTTGAAGACCAGGTTATCCTATTTTGTTGTTCCAAAATGATTTCCTCAATTATTGACTTCCTGTTAGCTGAAGTACCCAAGAGGCCAAGACTAACTTTAAAACCAATTATTATCATGAAGTTACAGTATAAAGTAAAATCTAAGGTATTTATGATGTGATGCAAACTATAAGGTAATAAATACCATCAAATTTACAGCAAACCATCACATCGAGCACATTTTGTGGTATCACTGTCAAACAAACCATATTGACTAATAAGTATATCCTACTATGATTCTCTCAGGATGGGAAAAAAAAAAAGATAATAAAGGACCTGCTAAAATCTGCATAATTGATAGCTGAACTCAAATCAATATGTCTAAACTGTGCAGGACAACAGATGCTAATAAGAAGTGAAAGAATATTAACATTGTTTATCAGAATGCATACCTCCTCAACACTTGTGCTGTGATCAGTTGACAGTTGTATTGCTCTCATCTTTAGTTTACAAATAGACAGTTCCTTAGTCTTCATATTGCTGCTTAGGTGGCTGTTAGGATTATGCATTGGCGATTCCTCTGATATCCTATCAAGTTCAACACGGACAAGTGACTCCCTTGACCTGTTTCGATATCTTAAATCACCTTTCAAGATGCTTAAATTATTGTACTCATCATTATCCTGTGCCAAGATAACTCGGCTATCTCCAAGATTCATAACATAAACATCCTGGTCCTTCATCAACATCACGAGCACACATGAACCCATCAATGAAAGCTCCGGGTTCTTATCAAGCTCCTTTTCCACTATTTCCATGTATGCTTCCTCTGTGGTTTCAAGTGCCCGTGACATTGCCCTCAATACAGCATCATGATCTACTGGTCCTGACTTGCATCTCCTAGTCACTTCCAAAGGCTTAATAACACTTTCATCTACATGAGGTTGATCCCTATGCCAATCGTAATTCCAAGGGAAAAACTTCTTCTGCAACAATTTTTGTTTCTTGTACATCTTCCTCAATTTTGACCCAAACAGATATCTTCTCATAATTTGCTTGTGCCCTAACGAAGACGAAGAAACTGAACACTCATTACACCCTTTTGGATCTATGCCAAGCACACTATCACCTTGCCTTGAACTTTCACGATTCTCAAAATCATCATAACATTCTCCAGTTGCTGCCAATGAACACCTGGAGAGTTCCGCTACATCCGTAGAGCTTTCTTCTGCAGTGCCTGCCTGCATATTGAACAAGCTCCTCCTTTTCCATCCCTCTGGTGATGACTTAGATATACTTCTATTATATTCGTCCAGCAACTCCATCTCAAGTAGCTCGAAAAGGCGCTTGCTCTTTCTGCTTTCTTTCAATGATGTGGCATCTTGATTATAATAAGTACTATTTTCCGATGCACAACTGCAGCTAGTATTTACATCTGTATTTGAAAGGTCTCTGCTAGAGTTATGAGATTCTATACCTTGGAGATTACTTCCCAAATCGGCTCCTGCTTTTTCCTCTACTATTTCATCAGCATCTAACTTCTGATTACTTAAAACCTCCGATGCTAAATCTTTTTGCCCACCAGTTGGCTGATTTTGCAAAGCACCCTCATCACATTTCTTCCCACTGGATACATTTTTTATATCAGAATTAGCAAGTTGTTCTCGTTTCTCATTGTCAATCTGAAACTGAATGCCATCACCATCAGGAGGCTTCAGAGAGGCCGCAATTGACTCACCCTCTCCAAGAGTAGATACATGAGCACTCCTTTCGGGGCTGTCTTCATAAACCCAGAGTAGTCCTTCCAATTCTTTATCAATGGCCTTGTATAGGTTGCTCATTAGAAAGTCCGGTGCATCAGGGCCGCTGAATCCATCATAAATTCCAATAAACAACCAACCCTGCTCTTCTGATAGAACAACATGGACCCTATCTTCGCCTGCCTTGCCATGGGCCCACTGCAGGTTCCTTGTCACACTATACTCAAGCTCAGGTAGCCCAGCTTCCAACCCATTTTGTGAACCTTCTGACCTGCACTTTGCATCCCTCGACCAAGCCAGTTGAGCTATAGGATGCAACAGAAACTTTTGGACCCAACCAGGACCTTGTGAGTTCCTGCTAAATGTTCTCGACAATGCACTTTTCATCGGTCTGCTAATGCTACGTACAAGCTGTCCAAGACCAGCCTTCCTCGGACCATATGAAAGAGGTGCCGAGAAGTTGCTTCTGTTGCCACTGTCAATAGGTCCTGACATGAAGACTCCCTTATCCAATGGCCCAGACATGAACCCAGAACCTTTGTCCAGCGGCCCGGACGCAAATCCTCTCTCCAGCGGCCCTGACAAGAAGGTATTGAGTGGCCCTGACCCCCGTGGCACCGGCTGCAAGGGCACAGCGGCAAATGAGGCGGTGCTCTCAAATGTGGCAGCAGGCTCCTGCATTTCACCAGCAAGGGACACACAGGGGTTGCCTGTCCGGGCAGAGGATGCATTAGCACTCACAGAAGCTCCTGATATCGTCCGGAAGGTGGTCTCCGAGAAGCTCTTGCTCGGCCGCTGCAGCCCAGCCGCCATGTCCTCCACGGCCTCCTGCCGGAAGGACCCGCTCCGGGTCTCCGAGTCCAGCACGCTGGAATCCAGCGTGTACCTCTCGGAATTTGAGGGCGTGATCTCCGGGGAATCGGCAATCGCCCCCGGGCGGACATAGCAGAAGGAGTGCCCGAGCCCCTCATCCAGCGGCTCGAGGAACTCCAAGTTGACACCGGCCTTCTCGGCCGGCGCAAAGCAGCCGACGACCCTGGACGTGCTGTTGCCCATGACTCCCAGCACCGACCCCCGTCACCACCCTACCTTAACAGCACACCACGAGCGCCCTCCTCCCCGCACCCCAATGCCCGTCGCCGAGGGCTCCGGCCGCCCGGCAGCATGAGCGGGCAGACGCCGCACGGCAAGAACAGCTCCCCCACCCGGCGCCCCGTCCCCCGGGCCAATCCTTGCATCTTAGGCCGCCGCCCGCCGCCCGCTCGACGAAATGCCCCAGAGCAATCCCATCCGACAAACCCTCCGCCGCCACCGCCACCCAACCAAGAACCGATCAAGGTTCAAGACCAAGAGCACACGCACTCCCTCCGTGATAAAAACCCCAAACCTCCAGGCGGATCCGAAATCTGGCAGGCGGCGCCCAAGAAAGCAAGACCAGCAACAAGAAAGGATCAAGAAACGGAGGGACCTGCACTCTACGCCGGGCGAGGCGTGGATTGCGGGGAGGGGTGAGTGGGGAGTGGAGGCGTCTCTTTCTCCTCTTCTTGGGGTTTTGGTCTTGCGCTGATTTCAAATGGTTTGGGGGGGTGGAAAGCTGGGAAGAAGGGTTGGGGGAGTAGGAGCAGGAGAAGAAAAGGCGGAGATGGGAATGGAATTGTTGGAAGCTTTGGGAGTGAGCCTTGTTTGTATGCGGTGACATACGAGGAGGAGAGGTGCGAAGGACGGGGAGTTGGTGCTTGCCTGCTACTCTTCTACCTCCGCACTAGCTACGCTACGCTAAGCTTAAGCTAGGTCTGCCTGTTCCTCGGCTCCGCTTTGCTTTTTGCACACTGGTCTCCGAACTCCCAAGCTTTGCCCTCAACTTGCACATTTTTTTTTACTTTCGATCTCCTTTTAATCCAACTATAAATCTAGTCTTCTTCTCGACCATAAAAATATCGCCGAATAATATATATCATATATCGTGCTTCTCTACCATGGCAAGTCATCGGCACAGCACCTACCACGACAACCAAGCTATTGTGGTACTCGAGCTTGGCGGGACAAGGTGCCGTGGTGCCTGAGCTCGGCAACACGGAGTATCGCGGTGCTCGAGCTCGGCAAGTACTAGCCATGGCACTTGAGTTCGGTAGATACTTATCAAGACATCAGAGCATAGGCGGACCCAGGGCCCGGCCAGCCTGGGCACGGGCCCGGGCTCAAGCCCATGTAACAAAAGTTTAGATTACGAAAAATACAGCGTCTTTCCGCGAATTCAACAACGAACTAGCTAATAACATCTCGGTTTTAACAAAAACCCGATTCTACTTGATAGATACTTCCTTTAGTGATTTGGTACCTTGTTATTAGCTCAGTAAATAGTTTGTGAACTTGTTGTCCTCCTTTAAACGTGCCCGGGCTCTAGAAAATTCCTGGGTCCGCCACTGCATCAGAGTGTGGTAGGTGACACATGTTACCTACCGGTGATTCCACAAACAAAAAATAGATTTATAATTACGTTTAAAAAGTACTAAAAGCAAAAAAAAATGCAAAAAAGAACAAATATATCGAGGCTTCTTTGTCTCTTTCCCCCTGCTCCTCTTATATGCTTGCTTGTCTAGCTCCTTTCTTTTCTTTCTTTAAGGCTGTGTTTGACTATTAGGATGAGGTTGAATGGGATATGACCAGGGTTCAATTTATCATCGATTATTACCCGAATATCACGATAATCGATCTTATTGAGCCTGTACGATATTAGATACCAGTCGGTAAATTGGTTATATTCAAAAAAAATTATGCGACATAAATATCGCGATTGTTGAGGCATATCAAGCGATTATCGAGGTATATCGAGCGAAAATCGCTCAAAAATCGACCGCCGAGGAAGCTCACTCGGTTGGCTGATTATCGAGGTAAATATTGCGATTATCGGTGAATACTGATCTATTTTTGCTTTTTGTATTATACTGATCTATTTTTGCTTTTTGTATTTCTTGCCAAAAAAATTGATTTTGAAACCCTTCGGTTACTTGGCGATCTTCGATTGGTTTTCGATCTGATTTTGCATATAATCAAAAATTAAAAATCGTTCGATTATCTCGATATCAATATGATGAACCCTGGATATGATGGTTTTGTACCATTTAGTTCTATTATTTTGGGTGAATGAAATGTTCGGTATTTATAGGGGATATTACTCACATTTGTATCCTATCATAGATAGGATGGTTCTATTCCAGCAATCAAACACATCGATAACTTTTTTATTAAACCATCTTATATATGTATCACTTGGTATAAGCAACCAAATACACCCTAATTGATTCTCTTTTTTTATTTTGTAAGCTTCAGTGCTTTTATTAATGATTATTTTTAACGTAGGTAAATACACTTTTTCTTGTTAATTTGGATGCTTGATTTGCACTTCGTTTTTTTTTTTTACTAGTGTGCATATGTGTGGAATCAAGACCTTACCCTCGTGCACCCCCTGCACCTAGGTTTTGTTTAGGACTTCTTTTTTCTTTTATTGAGGGGACCTTTGTTTTAAATGTCTAACTAGCCGTACACAAGCGCTTTGCTGTGGAGAGGTTTTCTATCGTCTTCTGTTTGTAATTTACTAGGTAGAACGTGTGGTGCACGTCGTACCGTGTAAAATTTATTTTGTTTTTTTTTAAAAAAAGGGGGTTGTAGGAGGATATCAACATGTTTTTTTTCAGAGCGATTTCAAAAAAAACTGGATGGATAAGAGCCGTCTACGAATTTGCGTAACCATGGGGTTCATTTTTTCCAGAGTGATCTCTAAAAACGGGATGGGTAGGAACCATCTACGAGTTTGCGTAATCACTCGGGAAAAACGGAGAAAGGATCTTCTTTTGCCGAGTTTAACACTCTATACGCTCACCGATGAATAATACATGCTTCGAAAAATATTATATATCGAGTTGAAAAAATAACAATAGAGATACAGCTCTAATATTTCGAAAAAATATTAGAAATCAAGTTACAAAAAAATAGAGAGCTAGAGCTGTACACTTCTTTCTTTTGACGAATTTGGTTAACATCTATTACTACCCGGTCAACCTCCTTTTGTCGAGTTTAATACTCTATGTGTTAACCAGGTAATAATACATATTCTGGAAAATATTAGAGAAGCCGACCTTCTTTTGTCGTACTCTATACGTTTGCCGGTGAATAATACATGTTTCGAAAAATACTATAGATTGAGTTGCAAAAATAACTATAGAGATACAGCTCTAATATTACGAAAAAAATTAGAAATCGAGTTGCAAAAAAATAGAGAGATAAAATTGCACACATCTTTCTTTTGACGAATTTGGTTAACACTCTATTATTACCCGGTCAACCTCCTTTTGCCGAGTTTAACACTCTATGTGTTAACCGGGTAATAATACATGTTCCAAAAAAATATTAGAGATGCCGACCTTCTTTTGTCGAGTCTAACGCTCTATGCGTTCACCGAATAATAATACACGTTTTAAAAAATATTAGAGATCGAGTTGGGAAAAAAAGTCCAGAGATTAGAGATCGAGTTGGGAAAAAAAATCTAGAGATAGAACTGTACACATATTTCTCTTGACGAAAATATTTTTCCGTCAGAAACGGAAAAAGGACCTGGACGTAAGGGACTGGGACCTATTTGTTATTTTTTTGGGCCTAATCGCTATCCCGAAAAATTAGCAAAGGACTCGTTCGCAATTCGTATTTAACGGGAGTTTTTTGTAAAGTAACGAACCGAGGGACCTAAACGCTATTTGGAACATTTTTCTTACCCTCACAAATAATCGCAAAGGACCTCTTTGTAATTTACAAGGACCTATCCGTAATTTAAAGAAAGTGGAAGGATTTTTTTGCAAAATTGCCAAGAGTACGACGTGGCCGGCCGGCAAAACTTCCCAACATAATAGAGTTATTATTATGAATAGCTAGAAGTAATAGTTTGTGTATTTAAAATTATAATATCATATATAGCGGCTTTTGATAAGCATGTTGATTGAAGATGAAGGGGGAAAGGGTAGATATGCATATATTAGCTAAATTGTATTTATGCCATATATTTATTATTTATTGTTTTCTTGTGAGGTTTGCCCATTAACTTAACATACAGAATAATATAAATTATGGTAAAACGATGATGATTGATGTTGATCAATTCCAATGTCAATAAAAAATAGACAAAGAATCATTACAAATAGATGAACACATGATAAAGGGATATCAACTTTTTTATCTCTTTATTGATTTATTATATAGATATTAATTCTCTTGTACAAAAGGGTGCTATATTTATACACATAACCCCTCAGAGGTAATTTCAAAATTCGACCACCAAAACCAAGAGCCCGGATATATCTCAACAACTAGACCAAGAGTCCACTTATATCTCAACACTCCCCTTGGGCGAATGCCGTGTAATACATACACCCATCAAAAATTCCTCCCAAAAACCTATTGGGAAAAAAAGGACGGAGAGAAGAATATATTTCACCCCCATATTACACTTGTTGCCTCATTAAAAACCTTCATATGAGAAAACTTCAAGAAAACCAAGGAAAAAAGAGTGCAACTTATAATCTTATGAATTATAGTAGTATCTTCATGATCATACTAAGGGTTGTGATTCAGAGATTTACGCTCTCTGAACTTTGTATATATCTAAATCGTTGCATTCCAACACCATGAATATATCTATGGAAACGAGATGTCGGCAAAGACTTTGTGAATAAATTAGCCAGAATTTTACATGATTTAATTTGTAGGATCTTTACCGTACCATTCTTTTGGAGTTCACGACGATAGAAAATTTTAAGGGTAATATGCTTCGTGATATTTCTCTTAACACAACCCATTTGTATTTGTGTAACGCAAGCAGCCTTATCTTTATAAATAATTATGGGGGTATCGATGGTGTTAATGCCGCATGACTTCTGGATATAGCTAATTACGCGCCTCAGCCAAACACATTCATGTGATGCTTCATATAATGCTATAATCTCTAAGTGGTCGGTAGAAGTAGCTACCAAGACCTGCTTAAAATACCACCAAGAAATGATTATACACAACAAAAAAAACACAAACCCAGTCTGAGATTTGGCAATATAAAAATCAGACAGATAGCCAGCATTTGTATATCCTACTATGGTCAAGCCTTATTCCTTTTGGTAAAATAAGCCATGATCTTGAGTATCTTGAAGGTATTTGAGTAAAGTCTTGACACCAGCCTAATATCTTATGGTTGGAGCTGTAATGTGTCTAGCTTATAAATTTACTATAGATGTAATATCAGGTGTTGTGCAATTCGCAAGATACATAAGTACTCCAATGACACTTAAATATAGGACTTCAGGTCCTCAAACTTCCTCATTTTTCATCCTTAGTCTGAATAGGATTTTATCCACTTCAAGGGATCTTACTAGTATGTGGGTTTTCAAAGGATTAGATTTATCCATATTAAAATTTTTTCAATACATTCTTGGTATAGTTACACTAGTGTACAAAAAATCCTTCAGATAACTGCTCTAGCTATAGGCCTAAGCATAATTTGGTTTTAGCTAAAACTTTCATCTCAAACTCCATCACAAAGTAAGAACTTGCTTTCTTTATGTCATATGTGGTTCCATTGATATTCAGATCATCGACATAAACTGAGATGATACAGAATCCATTATAGGATTTTTTTTATGAACATAGTGACAATCATTATTATTAGAGTAACCCTGCTTCAAGAGGAATGCACTAAGTCAGTTATACCACATTCTTCTCGACTGTTTAAATCTGTATAGTGACCTCTGCAGTTTGACACTATACATGTTGCGATTACTTTTATTCGGATCCGAGTTTGTTTCAACTTATGGGTTATGGATTCTGAATTATGGGAGAAGTTGCTTTTGATTATGGGAGAATCGGACCAAGTTGGTTGCGACTTCTAGGTTCCGGACTAGGCCAACAAGAATTAGTGAGAATCAAGTTCCAACCAGATTATGATTCTATGTAGAGGGCATCTTCTAATTCTCAGAAGAGCGGTTCAAAATCCCCCCGCCCAGCAAATAATCACAGGAATATCTAGAATCGTATGGATGTATGATCGGACTGTCCTTGTTTTGTTGGTGACATGGCTTCATGTGAGTGCTCCTTTTGTCTTTAGCTTTATAAGAAGGATATACAAGATACTAGTTAAAATGCAGCACGTTACCACAAATGGTCTATTAATTTTAATACTATCAAAAATCTTATTTTCTTCCAAAAAAATACTATCAAAATATTTTTTGGGGGAAAATAAAATTTTAAAAAACTTAATTTCTTTTAAAAAATAATTTAAAAAGCATTATAGCTTGGGCACTGTAGAAATACAGTGCTCGAGCACCACGTGTCCAGGCCCGGCCGACTTCACCAACAATAGTAAAGATACTAGTTGCTCCTTTGGGCCCATGCGTTGTTACGGACGGTAGGAAGTGCCGAGATAGACAGGGAATTTAATAGAGATAAATTTTTTTTTTGGGAAAACCCTCCAAAAAATAAATAGAAAGTACTAATTTTTTTTAAAAAAATCAGAAACAAAAAGTAATTAAAAGGTACTGTAGCACTATGGTTTTGGCATTGTAGAAACCACAGTGCCAAAGTTCCACCTGTCGGCCTCCCATAGATATAGATGTGTTCCCTAACAATGTTTCAAATTTTATTTTTGGTATATATCTCGGAGGTGGCCGAAATCTAACATTTCGGCAAGATCTTGGAATTTCGGACAAAATTCGGGCGAAATCCAAAAACCAAATTTCAAATCTGGTTATTGTTCAATCAGGATTTTTGAAATTTCGACCGAAATTACCGAGAACTCAGTCAAGTTGAACCCGAACGAAAAATGATAAAAAACATGTCAAAATTTTTTTTTTTCATGGAAGGTCTTGACCCCAAATCCAATCAAATTCGACCAACAAAAATTGAAATTCGGTCAAAATGTCCAAGATTTTGGCCAAAATCACCGAGATCTCGTCTAGATTTCCGAGATTGCTGTAGTATTTTGAATTTTTTTTATCCTGCTGAGATCTAGAATCTTGGTGTGGGGGGTCTAAAATCCGAGATCTCAACCAAGATTTCCGAAATTTCATCGGGATTTTGAACCATGTTCTCTAACCCCCTATGATTTTACTACCTACTCCCTCTGGTTACAAATAGTTATCGTTTTGGACATCAACATGGTCCCCAAAACTCAAATTTGACTACTAATTTCTATTGTAATACATTTTAAAAATTCAATAAAATTATAATATCATGAAAGTACGTTTCGAGACGAATCTACACATATTATTTTCATACATCTAATCAATTATTTAAAAATATATTGATAGTGCGAACCGAGCAATGGCTCGGTGGCCAGTGCTCTGCGGTGGCAGGCAGGCTATCCGGGCTTGAGCCTTGCTCACCCAGGTGCTCACGGTGCTAGGCTATTTTCGCGTGGGGTGAGTGAGTGAGTGCGTATGTGTGGGGGGTACGTGCGTTCACGTCTGTAGCTCAGCGGTTGTTCTCTTTTTCTTTATAGAATTGCCAGAGCTACTGACCTAATTTAAAATATATAGATAGTTACATTTTTTAAAAATTAACTACACATATGGTAAATCGATAAGTTTCTGTGAACCCGAGCAGTATTTCCTTTTTACTCTGCGTCGGCATTTTATTGAATTTGTGGTTTTGTTTCTTGAGGATACGGGGGATCTTTGGAGCTAAGTGAGAGAAGTGTGTGCGCTACTGTGCTGCAGTGCTGGGAGGGGAGTTTTGCTTGCTTGCACAGTGGGGCACAGGTCTTGTCTCTGCTTTGGTCAGTTTTTTTTTCTTCCTTTTTTTGCTGATACCAGTTTTCTCTCTCTGACAAGTCGGGCCCTCTGCTCCTTTGTCCTGTTTCATGATTGGATTTGGTGGTGGTGCTTGTGAGAGTCAAAATAAAGAAAGGGCTGCCTGGCTGACACCATGGGACCCCTGCCCTCATCACGACCCATCCTGGGTTTTATCATCATGATCATTACCATAATATGGATGGACGGGGAGGGTGGACTTTTCGAGGTCTTGCTCACCAAACGCTGGAAGACATTCCTCAAGAAGGATGCTATATTTACACATCACGAGTCTTTCCTACCTAGGTACAGTTTTTGTTTAAAAAAAATTATTTCCTAAATAGAAAAATTCTGGATAGCTTTTTTTTTTATATAATTAGAAGTAGCCATTTAGGTAAAATCAGAAGCCGTGTGCTAGGTGATTCTTATCGGTTCGGTCTGGAATCTCTACGCGCAGCCAGCTCGACCCGATTTTTCCACAATCAAAACAGCTTCATCTATAATCTAAAATCTACACAATGACAAGCTATCCCGAACAAGACAGAGTCTCGTAGCATCCAATTAGATGTGAGCTTGGTGGTTATTTTGACTTACCATGGACCTCGTGAGGTACGTTACATAACTTACTTTGTCATCGGCTCTGTAAATGTGGTGCTGCCGAAGTTCTTTCTTTCTTTCTTTTTCTTTTTACCTGCATGCTTGAACTTTTTTACTTATAAAACGAGAGGGACATCCCTGTCGACATTGGTTCTGGCATCTACTAGGATTTAAAATTTTTGGATCGAGATGTCGAAAGCAGAGCATCGTTGTTTGTCCCTGTGAATAATTCTTGTATGCATTGTTGTAACGGATATGGGATCTTAGGATGGCACAGGACATTAGTTAGGCCACATGTGAGATGTGGCCGGTGCTTCTTCCACCTTTCAGTAGCCGTTGAAAAAAAAAAGGTGTAACACATACTTGTATTATGAACCTCTTGCAGGTACGACGTTCTCAGGCAATACACCTTACTGATGTATTTCTCTTTTGAAAAAACTATACTCTACCTTACCACTCTAATTTTTACTTTATTAAGATCCGGAGGTTTGAGACGCTCCGAAGGCATCCACGTCGTTTGAAATGCAGAAATAGATAAAATATCTTACGGGTACGACGTTCTCGGACATTAGAGTGAATGTGAAGCCAACAATTTAAACACAAGGCTCCCACGGCCTCAAGTCCGATTGAGTCAAGATTCAACGTGCAGCTATCGACAACGCATCATGTCAAAGCGAAGATTATGGCATGGTGGCAATGGCATATGTATTGGCATGCATCATCGATGCGCATGTACACGTGGCAATGCTACTCGTCACTTTGCTAGTCACGGGGCCTGGCCCACAGGAAGACCAGCTCCACGATCACCAACAACCAATCCATGAATTTTTTTCTTTGCTTTTTTTAGACCTTTAGCAACGTTTTTTAAATGTACTCTCCTTCCCAATCACTTACAGATTTGGCCCCATAAATTACCTCCCACACGCTCGAGTAGCTGGCAGGTCGTCTGCCGCGTCAAGATTCATGTCGAGCTCCTCTTCCTCGGTAGGAATCAACTCCACTAATTAATCAATAATTTAATCATAGTTCTTAATTAATCACATAATTAAATCACTAACTAATCAAATTCACCGACTAGCTTCGTCCTTGTGTGGCTTCTAAGCACGGAAGCTGATCTCCCGCGGTAGCCAAACGCGAAGCACGTAAGTTGAGCCGATTCCTTCTACTCAAACCAAGCGTGTAACCTGCCTACTGAGCTGAGCTGCTCCCGTACCTTCTGAGTTCAAAAAGGAAGTTAGAATTAAGCTTGTCAAATTAGAACTAATTTTTAAAGGGCTAAAAAAAAGTGACGGCTTCCGAATCCATCGACCTCTTTGACTAATCGGCTACCCTTCTAGAATCCCGTGGCCATCCCATTCCAACCCCCCAAACTTGATTAATTAAATGGGCGATTAGTGTGTGCTTTCATTGGGTTTTCAACCCTCGATCGTTGGCCAAAGTTCTTCAAGTGGGGTGTGGACAAAAACAAACCTCAAAGTGGTTGGAGGTTGCCATCTCCTGCCCCAAAGTCCATCAATGCTTTTTCCAGATAAACACTCGTTATAGAACTTGTAGCTCACACCTATGGTTCTTTTCGTACTGCTTCCTCTGATCATACAGTTAAACCCTAATTTTTACCAAATGTATTGTTTAAAATATATGGTTCTGATATAAGAAGATGATGCAAATTTATCATAAAGATACTTTCGTAATACTGCGCTTTTGCAATTTTTTAAATTATATGATAAAGGAATTTTATGGTCAAAGTAGCGTCTTGTTAACTTTTAAAAATAAAAACGCCACTCTTTTGTAATTGGATAGACTATGTGCATGTTTGTTTCGAATCTAATTTTGCCGCGCCTAAGCTGAGGCATGCTAAACAAATGTGATTTGGTACATTTTTTTTAGTCTTAT
The DNA here is from genome assembly GCA_036346355.1 of Rhipidocladum racemiflorum. NCBI lineage: Eukaryota > Viridiplantae > Streptophyta > Magnoliopsida > Poales > Poaceae > Rhipidocladum > Rhipidocladum racemiflorum. The sequence continues at coordinate 33,318,969 of CM070580.1, read as the reverse complement.
GTTATACGCGTTATAGACTTAGTTTTTTTTTTTTTTTTTTTGCCAAACTTTACTACACTCGTGACGCTGAATTTTGTATGATAAACCACATCTACCTAAAATTAGTTATGAGAAAATTACCCTATGTTTTTATGTTTTGCCTTGAAACCTAAAATAGAAGGCGGAGGGTACCCCGGAGCCGGCAGGGAATCAAGAATGCGTACGCGAATCATCCGTGTCTCCCCGGCGCGGCGCCATCATGCAGCGGCGGCTCTTTCCTGGTCTTCCCGGCCGCTCTCCGCTGGTTTGGAAACTTTGGGCTCGAAATTAAAGCACGCGAGGATGCGAGATGATGCGCGCCACAAGCGCCTGCATGGGATTGGGGCGGGGGTGGAATCACCACGGACCACGGTGCCCATCTGGCCATCTGTACGTGGCTGCGTGTTGCTTCTGTGCTTTGGAGGGATAGTATTGACAGATGGGCATTGGTCCTTGCAGGCAGCAACAATGAGTTTGTGTGTCAGGGTATCTACTCCGAGAGTGCTACTTTAGCCGCCTCCTAACTATACCATGTTGGTAAAATTCCACGTAGAGGACAGAGAATATGAGAAAAGAGAACGCGCTATATCTTGTGCAGGAGACAATTTGATCACACAAACCAAGGCAAAAAAAAGCGATGGGGTATGATAGAACAATGTGATGAAAATAATATAAAATAGTTAGATGAATGATTTTGGAGACGAACTCTGAGATGTTGTCTCTAGTGCTGTTTATAGGTAATCTTTAAAGGCAGATTATTGTACATGCTTTTAACGAAGGGTGCAAAAGTAGCACGATAAATCTACTTTTGTTTTTTTACGATACCATTCGTTTGTTTAAGTTTACAAGAAGTATTTTTTTTATAGCCTTGTTTATAAATACATGGCGTATTTTATATTCTAATACGGAATTAATGTGATGATTCCTATATACCCCTAATAAATATATATCTTTACTTCATATTCTTTACATGCATGCATTGAATATAGTGTTTAGCGATAATAATCATGGGTAGCCCGGTCATTTTTAGTATCTTTTTGGTTTATACGTTAAGAAGAAATATGACTTATAAGTAGGGAGTACAAGTCTACTTGTGTTTATTTTTAAGCCTATGTAAACATTTAAAAAGGAACTTTAATGAAAGGTTGCCTTGAGGGCACATATATGAAGCTAAGAAAATTCAATTGCAAAGACTTATCTGGAATACGAGGGTTAATTTTACATCCATTTTTTGCACGAAACAACATAAGAGCAAGTACAATAAGATCACGTCAGCTAGCTCTTAGCTTGTACATGTCAGCATTAGTCTATGTGGAAGAGTGAGAAACGATGAGAGAGAAGATAGCTGGCTCTTATTTAGTAGCCAGCTTTGCACGAATGCATAGGTAAATCATTTATGTACAAGAGAGAAGAGATAGTTATTGCACAACATCTAAAGACAACTTTTAGAGTCAGTTATTGTATAAGCTGGCTTTTAGCTTACTATTAGGACATCTCCAATAGTACCACTTCAGCTAGCTATAAGGGTGCCAACTCAGCATTTTGCTTAGGTGGATGAGAGAAAAGGAAGAGAGAGATATAGACTGACTACTAACTTATAGCCAGGCTATAGCTAATTCCAAGACATTTATCACCTCTTACATATGGGCCCATATTTAATTTTGTAGACAATGATATAGCTAGTCCATTGAAAAAGTTGTCTATTAGCTATCTATAGATGACATGTACACTTCTTATTATAGTTAGTAGTTGACTACACCATTGAAGATGCCCTTAGCCTGCAGTGGACTTTACTATTGTACTTGCTCTATGTCCTCTAAACATATTCTGACCCAATTCCGCATTCCGCTATCCAAATGGGCCCTATAATGTCAGAGCTAGGCTCACATAGGGGTAGCTCTGCATCATTAAATTATTATATATAACAAGCTAACAAAACTAATAAAGCCGCATGCGTGAGGAGGAGCTAGCTTTGCCTTTGCTCAATGGAGTTAGCAGTAGCTACTAGGAACCCCAAAGCTTCGCCTTTGATCAATGGAGTTTAGCAGTAGCTACTAGGCACCTGGGGTTCTTTCGTCTTACCTTGCCTAGACCTAGATGCATGAGGTCATACGAATGGGGGAGCCAGCACGACGGTGGGCTCCCTGGCCGCCATGATGCCGGCCTTGTCTCCCCCCTCGGCTTTCCCCTTCTTTCGATCTCCTTTGGCCTTTTCCTTTCTGATCATTGGGATGCTGCGAAAGACATCTCTGGAAATTGACCTGTCAGGGCCGGGGAGCGTCGCAAGAACTGACTTGGATTTCGACTCTCACCCCTCGCTGCATGGAAAGGATAGACTGGTCGCCTCTAGCGGTCTGCCCTATGGCCTATGGGTACTGGGTAGCACTGCTGCATGCAACTCTGGTTAACCAGCGTGTGACTGGAGGGTTACTGTACCTAGCTCAGTTAAAAAATAATACAGAGCAAAATCCAAACGGCAAAAAAAATTTGAAAAAAAAAAACTCAGTACTCCTTGTATCCAAGTTTATATAAAGGAATTTTTTTTCAGTAGTTTTATATGTATTTCATGTTCTAACGTAAACTGTCTAGCGTGATGTTCCCTTGATACCCCTAATAATATCTAGATTTAGTTGATATTATATATATACACATGTATTGAATATATTGTTTAAAAATAATAATTATGGATAGTTTAATCAATTTTAATATCTTTTTTTATCTACGTGAAAATGTGAGGCCACTGGTTTGGTAACACCAAATCAATGATGGCTCTTGCTAACGCTATTGGCAGGCACGTCTTTTCGCTAGATCGTCCTCCAGATGGCCGAAGTACCACAGCTACCAGCTTCAACCGGTGGCAAAACGAGGTGTGTATAATTGCGTGGTGCTTGGACCAGACATTAATGGCGACTGCCTGCCCAACCATATCGGTCCAGGGGGACACGCCCACGACTCGCCATTTAATTCCGGGTCTGACTTAGGCCCGTCTCGGAAACACGATCCAGCGGTAGGGCCTCCTCCGTCCAAGGCAGAGGCAGAATGTTCGGGCCCTAGAAAGAAGACTCGTCTGCCCAACAGTGCTGTGCAGGGCATCCAGAACGCCGGCAGCTGCCCAATTCCATTCCGGCGTGACAGCAGCAGCAGCAGCAGAGTGGTAGTGATGAATGGTTGGCAGGGATAATTAGGTGGCAGGCACTACTGCATGGTTGCATTAATGAATGAACATATGCTAACTGATGGGCCGATCTCGTGTGTCATATTTTTTGAGATTATTTAGAATTATTCTGAATTTATTTACTATTTCTTTTGGTTTATTTAGATCTCCTATGCTTTTCTAAGAATTAAAAAAAAACTAATTTCAATTTGAAAAAGTCTCGTGGGCCGATGTCTCTCTCTGGCCCACTCCAGGCAAATGAGAGGCTAGTTATATCCTTATAGGCCTGTGGTCTCATAGCCTTGTCTATTGGCCTGATATCTGGATATCCGAGATGTGTTTACTGAATACTATGTGATTAAATTCATGGAGAGCTCTGAATCCAAAGGATACTTCTTGTTCCAAATCCGATCCCATATCCGAAAAAACTATCCATTTTCGATTCCAAATCCGACCAAACCTGTTGGATATCGATTTCCTTTCTTTCCCGAAATCACTCCGAATTGGTTCGATCAATCGGTCAGAAAATATCCGAGCCGATTACACCCCTAATTGTATATGGCGTGTTTCGGGTGGTTTCATCGCTTTGAAATTTACTCCCTCCGACCACGAGTCGTCGTCGAGAAACGTAACTTTGATCACTAATTTATAAAGTAATGTATTCATGCAATTATGACCTAATAATTATAACATTATGAAAAATACTTTTTGAGTTATTGAAAAATCAATGCCCTTATACATGTGGTCGCATGGACTATCTCCACCACATATTTTGCTTCAAGAGTGGTGGACATGAGAGGAGAAAATAAGTTAAAAAACCCTCATGAGGTAAATACATATCTTTCTCCACCGACTCTCTCTCTCTCTCTCTCTCTCTCTCTCTCTCTCTCTCTCTCTCCTCTCTCACATCTCTCTCAGATCGACATATTTTTTTATTCAAAAAATTACATGAACCAATAAGATAGCAAAGCATTACGATAGTGGTCATATCCTACCCGTATCCATTAAATTTTGATTTTTCAAAAAAGAAAAAAAATCCAATACTTTTTGGATACTTCTCGGATACTTTTCCGATACAAACAACACTAATCTCTAACCAAGACTTCACAAACCAGCCCCCCATAGCTGACTCTCGACTCCCATCTCCTGACTCCTATATCTTCACTCCCGATCCGGGTGCCGCCGCCGCCAGTGCCGTCAGCCCGCCACTCCCCTCGTCATGATCCGTCCACGCTGAGCTCGGGCCGCTGCTCCCCTCCCCCGATCCACCAACGCCGAGCCCGGGCCATCGCTCCCCTTCCCCGATCCGCTGACGCTACCCTCGGGCGGCCGCTCGAGTCAACTCCCCCGATTGGGCGTAGGTCTCCCCCGATCTGGCGTAGCTCTTCCCGCCTCCCCGGTTCCAGCCACTCCCCCAATCCGTCTCAACTCTCCCCGTCTCCCCACAGGCGCAGCTCTCCCTGCCTCCCCTGTTCCAGCCGGTAGCAACTCCCCTGATCTGGTGCAACTTCGCCGATCCAGCCTTCTCCCAGCTCCCACGATCCGGCCACAGGTATAGTTCTCAGATGAAGTTCTTACCGCATTAAGGTTGTTCAAACTCATCAGTGTATAGTTCTTAGATCTTAGTTCTTATTGCATCAAGGTGGTGGAGTAGATGGCATATGGTGGTGAACTTGGAAGCTCAAGTGGGTTATCTAGCACTAGCACCAGTGCTACCTGTCCTGATGGAGCCGCTATAGCAAGGAACATCCTAACCGCTGCTCGTGGGTATTAAGTGGTTGAACTATTATCATAATATGCACTACTAGTCTTGTATTAATCTATGCACTGCTTATTTGCTTTTCTACTCTTCTCATCTAATATTTGGACTTTGGAGTTTGCACTTTGGAGAAATGGAATGGACTATTAGAGTGGTCGAGGCGTCGAGCTACACTTAAAAGTTACAACTTACAAGTTAAAATGTGAGCACTACGTATCTATCTGTAATTCTATTATTTGTTTGTATCTATATACTCATTTATTCTCTAATTTCTTGGCAGCTGCTTCGTGACTTCATTATATTGGTTTCATGAATTTGTACAAGGCAAACAACCATGAGGGAGAACTAGAGAAGAAAGTATTTGGCTACATCAATATTAAGGTATTCTTAGTTTCTCATTTCCTTACAAGAATTTATTAATTTCCAGTTTTTCTATTATTATTATTATTATATATATATGTACACGTATCACCGTATTGGTGTTTTTGAGAAAATATTGTATCACTGTATTGACGTATCGCATATCCGATACGTATTGGGGTATCTGGGCAACCTAGGTGGTCATTACCAACCAAATCAAGAAATTATAAGAAATTGCAAGATAAGAAATAGGGAAAAATCACAAGAGAACGCTCTGCCGTAGAGGGATGGCGACGGCAGGAGAGTAAGACAACGGCAACGGCCGGCTCCATTGGTGTTGTGCCTGGGGATGGCCAGATCCGACGAATGACTTTACCTGGAGAGGAAAACGGCGGTGGCCAGATCTGACATGGGGCCGGAGGATGGTGACGATGGGAATGGTTGGAGAGGAGGACAACTGTGGCAGCTGGCTCTAGCGGTGTTGTGCTTAGGGATAGCCAGATCCGACACTCTCGGAGAGGAAGACGAAGGCAGCCGGATCTGGCGTGGGGTTGGCTCAGTGTAGAGAGAGGGAGAGAGAGACATAGGAGTGAGAGTGATGAGAGCGAAAGGGATAGAGGGGAGAAAAAAAGAGAGACAAAAATCTATATTAAATGTCTTATTATAGATGATTTTAAAAAATTATCTATATTAAAATTAATCATAGAAGGTTTTACTAATGCGATCATCTAAGTTACTGGATATACTAAGAACTGTCTGTGATAAGCTAATATTAGTCTATGATACTTCACAAATAGTTTGTTTTAGGTCATGTTTGGTACGGTTGGAGCTTTTTCAAAAAGTAGCTTTTAGCTGAGCTGCACGGCTAAACGGTTGGACTGAAGAGGTTTGATGTTTGGCAGTCTGGTTTTTTAATATAGCTTTTAGGTATGAGGGATGCGGGTTGGGAATGAGGGTGAGTGGGATGCGATTTAAGATTTTATACTTGGTGGGAAGGGGTAATTTTCTTTAAACTCTAGTAGTAAAGTCATAACCCCAACCCATGGAAGCCATAGAAAGCTACCTCAGACCAGCTTTCAGCTTCTTCTAGCACAAATGGGTTGCTGGCTTCTGACTACGAAAAAGCTAGCCGTTTGGAACAGCTTCTGGCTTTCAGAGGACAGAAGCCAAAGCTGCGGCTGTTCCAAATAGGACCTTATGAAAAGAACTGTATGTGATACTTCTGTGATATTTCCTACCAATATATAATACAAAGTCCCGACCCACTTAGAGTTTTTAGCGTTTTCAGATCTAATAAGGAGCCATTTATGATAGGTGTTAGCACAGACGGTTCTAAGATGGAACCGTCTATGATAATACTTATTATATATATCGTTCTAGGGTTTTTGCCCGCCACACTCCTCAATTAAACGAAATCGATGCCGCCTCCTTCTTGAGCCTACGCATCCATTCTCGACACTGCCTCCCGTCGTCGCTGCCCCTGAGCCTGCCCGTCCTCCTATCGCCCCTGAGCCTACCCGTCGTCCCATTGTCGCCGCCCCGAGCCTACGCACCCATCCTCGACGCTGCCTCTCGTCTCCACCGCCCATCCTCGACTTCGTCTCCTATCCCCATCACCGCCACCCATCTCTCTAGGTTTTTACGTTATTTTGAAAGTTCAACTTTTTTATAAATATCGAAGATTAAACATTAATAGGTGCTTCTATGCTTTTCTTTTTTAAAGTTGCACAAATATTAAATCATGAATAAAGGATAGATAGTGATTAATTATCCCTTCGCTTGCATTAAGATTTGTACAACTTCTATTAAAAAAGAAAGCATAAAGCACTGCTCACATTGAACATTCATACTAGAAGTGGTATGGATAGGATGCAATGAATGTTTCATTCTGTTGCATAGAGTAAAATCAAGTAAACACACAATTCCAATTAGGCATAACATGCGTTTAATCATGGGTGAATCTCATAGGGGGGCTTGTTGCAATAGAATCATAGGCAATGATGGTTGTTGGGTGTAAATAGTTCATCAGTTCATCTATGTCAGTGGCATAGTTTTGTTCAACATGTTCAATTATAATGTTATTAAAAACACTTGATTATCAAGATTGAGTATGTCATCCATAGTACATGATTTGGCAACCCCCTTTGATCGCACGATCTATATTTTTGTTTAGAATCGCTTTGCACTAGATGGCATAATTGGTACATAGATGTAACACCCCGGCATCTAGTATGCCCGAATGCTACCAAACATAGACTAAACATCACCTAAATACCACAAATTAAAATAAATTATAGCAAAGGCGCAAATGCTAAAACCGAAATTTCGGCAGCATTTCCTTTGTTTTATCATGAATTGGAGCAATAGCAATCACATAGCAAGTTATATCATAGCATAAGACATCTAAAACATCAATATCAATGGATAAAGCATCAACATAAACCAATAAAACCGAATCCAATCACTCCATAATCTATAACTAAGCAAATAAGGATCACAAGCACACTAAACTATTCCATACACCAAGTTCATTGCACTTCTTATGATCATGACTCAAATTGGTAAATGTGATTGGAACTACGTGAAGATGTGTAGCTAATGCCCCTTCCCACATGCCGGTGTCATGGTACCTAAAACAACATAAAACACAAGCGTGAGTTCATCACTCAGCAAGTATATTGCAATGGGTCATACAGAACAATTCAATATTATCATCACTACATAACAAACTTAACATCATGATTAAGTCATACATCATATGCAACATCATAATCATATCTCAACCTCGTTGAAATTATTTCATCATCATCATCATCATGTATGCAATGCAATGCAATGCACATGTCTCCTCGACGCAAATACCGGTATTGCCGAGTGCACACCCGTCGGCGTGCACCCACGTCCCCCTTCCATCCCGTAGATGGAGGGTGCCTACTACTCGCTTCCACTCACCGCATGGGTGGAATCACGAGGTAGGTCTTACATCCATGGCGCTCCGGATTAGTCATAACTTTCTCACCGATTTTACCGGAATAGTTATGACGTTCTCACCGACCGGGCCAAGTTTCATGCCATGTATGCAACATATGCCATAATCATTAACCATAAACCATTGCATAGCATCTTAACGTACCCTTTTTATCATATCATGGAAAACACTAAGCATGGCAAGATAGCTTAACATGGAAACAATTGCATCTAGTCAAGGCAAGCAAATAAACCACATGCTACCCATCCCAATACACTTGCCTTAACATCGGGCGACGGATTGGCGGGATGAGGAGGGCACTCCTGGGGCCACACCACCTGCACAAAGATGCCACACAATCACAACGTGCCCAAAAAACAGTACGCCATTGCCCATCTACCCCGATATCGCAAACTACTCCCGAAAATGAAAAATAGAGAATCTGTCCCCCCCAGGACAGCAGACTTCAAACTATCATAACTTTAGATCTAGGACTCCGAATCGATTAAACGAGTACATCCTCGCGTAGCTTAGGAAATTTCCTAACTTTTTCTAAGTATATGGAAAAGCTGATTCGGAATCTAAAGTTGTTTAATCTACAAAACACTACGTTTTGTCCCAGCTACGTCACAGATTTGAACACGTTCGGTAAATCGAGCATAACTTTCAAACGGCTGGGCGGAATTGGACGTTCTTTATGTTCACTGAAAGGAATTGAAGTTACCTACAACTTTATCAACAGGAGGCCGACCAAAATCCGAATCTAAGGTCGCGAAAACTCAAACCCTAGGTCGACTGCACAATCTGCCCGAAGCAGAGAACGTGGCAACCTCTAGTTTTCATCTAATCTACCCAATCACAGCACCACCACTTGATCTAAAAGCATCCAAATACCCTCTAACATAGCCCCTAGACCAACTCCAAGGATTCCCCATGCCATACCTTTGCCCGACGAACGATGAACACCGAAAACCTTCCTCCCGGGCTCCCCGATCGTCCTCCTCACGCCGGAACCGCCGGATCTCCTCGTCGCGGGGCCTTCCGATGGATAAAACAGCGGGGTGGCGCGGTGGAGAGCTCCCTTAGGGTAGCAAGGATGGTGGAGAGGAGAGGGGAGAGGTGGTGGCGCCATGGGGGAAGATGGAGAGGAAGGGGGAGGGTGGAGGCGCATGGGGGCTAGGGGGTGGCGGCTAGGGTTGGTAGGGTTGGGAAAGGGAGTGGGGGGGCGCACAAGCAAGGGTGGGGGCGCCCCCAAGGCAAAAATTTTAGGTTTCCCCCCCATGGGCCCAAAACTCCCCCACCAAAGGCCCACTTCATTCCCTTAAGGCCCAAACTAGCTCCCGCTAGGCCCGAACTTCCTCGGAAGGCCCGAAGCATGCTACTAAAGTCGTACCGTCATGCCGACATCGGAAATAACTCACACCGTCGATCCGTAGTGTCACAATAGAACAAGCAAATAAACCGGTTGTAAAATAGGTATCGAGTATTCCTGTCAAGTTTTAGGAGGAGCATTTGTTCAACTATTCATCGGGGGGCTTCTTCGGTAGGGGTGGGCATTTTTAAACCAAAACTGAAAAACCAAATTGAATCGAACTGAATTAACCGAATTTTTTAGTTAATTCATTCTGCGGTATGTGATTCGGTTTTTATTCTAGCACTATTTGGTTTACGGTTCAATTTTGGAAGTTTGGAAACTGAATTAACCTTTTAATCGAATAAACCGATCCATTCGCTAGCTCAATCGCTCGCAGTCGTAGGTAGCCCGCAGCCCGCACATGGTGCACATCCGCACGTCTTCTGTCTTCACTTAGATTACCCATTCCCCAATCAGTTGCCCAATTGACCAACATAGGAACCCTACCCCTACTCGATTCGCGCACTAGTGGCATCGGCGCGCCGCTACTTGCCGGCTACCGCTGCGACCCCAGGCCGCCAGGCGTCGTCGCCCTCCTGCGGTCCTGCCCTCCCATCCCGCCATCCCTACTTGAGTCGACGCGGCCCCCGCCACGATCGCCGCCCTCCTGGCTCCCATCCCCAGCCCCAGGTGTCGCCACTGTGCCTCCCTATAACAAGCCGGCATCTAGTGTGCCTGAATGTTACCAAAAATAGATTAAACAACATCTAAAAACCTCAAATAAAGATAAATTACAGCAAAGGAGCGAATGCTAGAACCGAAAATTTCGGCAGCATCTCCTTTGTTTATCCATGATTCGGAGCAACATCAAAATATCACATGATATATCATAATGGAAAAACATCCAAAGCAACAATAACAGGTAATATAGCGGCAATTTAAGTCTAACATAATGAATTTAACCACTTCACGAACCAAATCGAAGTAAAGGATGTAAACAGGCACAAGAACAAATCATAATCCTAGTTTCATCACCCTAGATTCATGATCACAAACCCGAAAGGTAAATATTGTATAATTGTGTGGAAATTATGTGATGTCGTGCCGCTAAGCCCCTTTCCCACATGTCGGTGTCAAGGTACCTAAGAAAAACAACATAAACACAAGCGTGAGTTCATCACTCAGCAAGCATATTGCAATGGATCATAAAGAATAGATCAACGCCAACAAAGAATACATACCATACTTTAACATCATGATCAAACCATAACCTCATCTACAACATCATAGCCATGACAAAGCACATTGTACACAACTCATAATCATCATCATGTATGCAATGCAATGCAATGCACATGTCTCCTGGAAGCATATACCGGTATTGCTGAGTGCACACCCGTCGGCGTGCACCCTCTTCCCCCTTCCATCCCGTAGATGGAGGGTGCCTACTCCTCGCTTCCATTCAGCACGGTGGATGGAATCACGAGGTAGGACTTACTCATTGGCTCTTCGGATTAGTCATAACTTTCTCACCAACCTTGCCGGACTAGTTATGACTTTCTCACCGACCGGGCCAGATCACATGCCATGTATGCGATTATGCCATAAACATAAACAACTTGTACCAAACTGAACTAAACATGGCATAACATCATAGTAATCTTTTTTTCATCATAACATGGCAAGCACTAATCATGGCAAGATATCACAACATGTAATCATGACAAGATAGCACATCATGTAAACAAAGTTGCACCTAGTCACAATTAACAACATACAACGCTACCCATTACAATACACTTGCCTTAACCTGGGGCGACGGATTGGCGAGAGGATGAGGGCACTCCCGGGGCTACACCACCTTCGCCCGACGAACGATGAACCGACGAATCTCCTCCCGGTTCACGCGATCTCCTTCCTCGCTCCAAATCCACCGGATCTCCTCGTCGTGGGGCTTCCCGAAGGATGGATCAACGGGATGGCGAGGTGGGGATCTCCTCTAGGGCAGCAAGGGGGGGTGGAGAGGGGAGGGGAGAGGTGGTGGCGCCATGGGGGAAGATGGAGAGGAAGGGGAAGGGTGGAGGCGCATGGGGGGCTAGGGGGTGGCGGCTAGGGTTGGGAAAGGGAGTGGGGCCGCACCAAGGGGTGGGGGCCAGATTTGGCTGCCCAAAAGTCCCCCCCTTGGGCCCAAACCCTTCCACCGGAGGCCCAACTCAACCCCCAAGGCCCAAAGTCCCCCGGAGAGGCCCAAACACCCGAAAACGGCCCAAAAACACGCTATAAAGTCGTACCAAAATGCCGAATTCTAAAATGTCATATTCTGGGGTGTCACATTCTCTCCCCCTTCACAGGATTCGACCCCGAATCCGAGACACACCACTTCGCAACCAACCAAATCGAAGGGAGCTAAGGTTCACTTCTCAGAACCTGCTCAGAAACCCCTACGATTTGCACTAGCCCGAACTCAAAAGCAAGGAGCTAAAGCTCGAAGATTGATGGCTCTAATGATAACTCACAATCAAAACTTTCCAGAATCTTACTCAACATTGAAACACAAAGCACTCACATACGGCCTCAGCACGACCCAAGCGGTATGATAAATCCTCAAACAGACCATAAAAGAAAAATGATCTCACACTCCTCATTTCATACATTCCTTAGCACTAGAGTGCCCGATCCCTTTAACCAACGCTACTCTCCAGAAGAACACGGTACCAACCTCTAACCCCAACTCTAGATCCCCCTTCAGCTCTCACGTGCAAAAATGCTTTCACACCTCAACCTCTCTACTGTGGTTCATCATAAACAAGATGACGCGAACCAAGCGGGACACATCATTCCAAGACTACCAATTGCTTGAACAAACGGGGTTAAAACCCTGCAAAAGATTGATCTTTTACAACTAGGCCAACACCCACCGTTACCACTGAAGGAAAAACCTACTTTATAACCAGGGTCCTTAAAACCCGCAAAAACACTGTCAACTGAGCAATCCCCATCGGTTGACACACGGCTCCAGAGATCGGCGACAAAAGATCCAATACACTTCCAAAAGGAAAAGCAATTACTAGCAACCACCAAGTGGTCCACTAATAATTTAAACAACCCCACCGAGGAACACATCGATGCCACAATTCTCCAAGAAGGTTTGAATTGGGTCATACAAAACCTTCCTTTACTCTTCACTTTTAAACCATTTACGATCAACTACTAGCCACACCAGATTTCTCTTACTAAGAAAGTCTCGCCCTCACATCCTTCCACTCAAAGGACCAAGACAAAGAGTACCACCATTGGGTAAGCTCAACCACCAACCATTAACCCAATTGATCCCCATGCATAACTTTGAGTCTAATGCACTACAATCACTATGGAAAGGATTCGACAACAACCAAAGAGCATTCATTTTAATTTCCTAAGCCATGACGCAAAGGAAACACAAATCTCCTACACCACCACCAACATACCAGAAATTCTTCATTGTTTCATTTCATACCAGAAAGAAATAGAAATCTCGATTTGTGACATGAATGCACACTTTTCAAGAGCACTCCGGATTAGTCATATATCTATATATGACTTTCTCACCGACCTGGCTCATCGACTCTCTCATCATTAAACATCTATAAACAATGTCAATGTGACACCACGGAGTGTCGTAATCTTATAAAATGTGAATGTTGAGGTCAAAACATTATAAAATATGAAATTGGGGGTTAAAACTATACGCTGTAAGGTTTATTCGCATTTCCGGGCTGTTTTCGGGAGTTTGGGCCTCTCTGGGGGAGTTCGGGCCTAAGGGGGATGTGCCGTGGGCCTTGGTGGGAGGATTTTTGGGCCCATGAGGGAGGGGGAGGCAGGATAACCTGCCTTAGGGGCGTCCTCCCCCAGCCCACATGCGCCCCACAACCCTAGCCGCCACTCCACCTCCTCCTCCCACCACCCAAGCCGCCACCCCCCACTTTGGGCGCCTCCTCTCTCCCTTGCGCCATCCCCTCCCCTCTCCACCACCCCTTGCTGCCCTAAGGAAGCCTCTCCACCTCACCACCCTGAATATCCGTCCATTGGAGCGCTCCGCGACGAGGAGATCCGATGGATTTGGAGCGAGGAAGGAGATCGCGCGAACCGGGAGGAGATCCGTTGGTTCTTCGTTCGTCGGGCGAAGGTATGGCCACGGGAATCCTTGGGGTTGGTCTAGGTAATGTTCTAGGGGTGTATATCATGTTTTTAGATCAATTGGTGGTGCTGTAATTGGGTAGAATAGATGGAATCTAGAGTTTGCCACGTTCTCTGTTTCGGGCAGCATGAGCAGTCGACCTAGGGTTTGGGTTTTCTCCAATTTAGAGTCGGAATTTGGTCGGCCGCCTGTTGAGGAAGTTGTAGGTAATTTCAATACCTTTCAGTGGACATAAAGAACGTCCAATTCCGCACAGCCGTTTGAAAGTTATGGTCGTTTTACCGAACGTGTTAAAAACTGTGACGTGATTGGAACAGATCACTGTATTCTGTAGATTAAGCCACTTTAGAGTCCGAATCAGTTTTTCCATATACTTAGAAAAAGTTAGGAAATTTCCTAAGCTACGCGAGGATGTACTCGTTTAATCGATTCGGAGTCTTAGAACCCGAGTTATGCTCGTTGCAAGTCTGCTGTCCCGACGGGACAGAACCTCTGTTTTGGGTTGTGCGAGTAGTTTGCGAAGTCGGGGTAGAAGAGTGTTTGCGTATTGTTTTGTGGGCATGATTTTGAGTGTGTGGTGCCTTTGTGCAGGTGGTGTGACCCCGGGGGTGCCCTCTACTTCTCGCCAATCCGTCGCCCGTGGTTGAGGCAAGTGTATTGGAATGGGTAGCGGGTTGTAGATTGCTAGTTTTGTTGAGATTGAAATGGAATATATGATATGTTCACATGCCATGCTTTAATGTTTGCCATTGATATGATGAATATGCTTTAGTATGTTATGATGCCATGTGTTAATGTACAAGATATCTATGATGTTGGCATGTTTGCATACATGGCATGATACATGGCCGGGTCGGTGAGGAAGTCATAACTAGTCCGGTAAGGTCGGTGAGAAAGTTATGACTAGTCCGGAGCGCCATTGAGTAAGTCCTACATCGTGATTCCATCCACTGCGGTGAATGGAAGCGAGGAGTAAGCACCCTCCATCTTCGGGATGGAAGGGGGGAGAGGGTGCACACCGACGGGTGTGTACTCAACCATACCGGTATGAGTTTCCAAGAGACATGTGCATCGCATCGCATTGCATACATGATGATGATGATAATGATATGTGATCATGAATAAGATGATAGACATGATGTGAGGTGTTGTAGCCATGTAATTGTTCTTTTGTACCATTGCAATATACTTGCTGAGTGTTGAACTCACGCTTGTGCTTTCTTGTTGTTTTAGGTACCATGAGACCGGCATGCGGGGAAGGGAAATAGTCACACTTCTACACGTAGCTTCGCTCATTTGTTCCCACAGTCAATCAATTGGGTCTTGATAATAAATTAAGTGTGATGCTTATTGATTTATGATTTAGTTTTGCGATATGAGAGTCTTATTGTTCGTTTGGCTCATGGAGACATTGAATGCTTGGAATTAGACTTATATTGCTGTCATGCCGTTAATTATTGTTATTTTAGATGCCTCTTATGTTGCCATATATTTCTATGCTGTTGTTGTTCCTTCAATTCATGTTAAAACAAAGGAGATGCTGCCGAAATTTCGGTTTTTAGCATTCGTGCCTTTGCTGTAAATTGCTTGTATTTGTGGTATTTAGAGGTTGCTTAGTCTATGTTTGGTAGCATTCGGGCATATTAAATGCCGGGGTGTTACAGTTGGTATCAGAGCGGGCTGTAGGTCCCTGGAATGTGAATTTTTAGTGTCATGCTATAGGGTACAACTAAAATGTGATGTGGAATAACTTAGAAACATGGCTTAGGTTTTAACTAAAATTTTGTCATAGGATAGCAACATTAAAACTTGCAAAAGTGGTATAACTAATCTAAAATTTGACACACATGGATGCACAGTAGGAAAGGGTATGGGTATCGTTTCTTTACGCTTAAATGTTGTATTTAAGCTTTAATGTTGAATGCTTCATTTGATAATGCATGTTGCTATGTCAATGGGATAAATGATTGAATTGTTCTTGTTGTTGTGATAGAGTGGGGTTGTGGTGCCGAAGGGTTTCGGTCACCTCTTTTTGTTCATAGTAAGGGTGTGGTTTGACGGTGTGGCCGGTTAGCGCCATCACCGAAGAACTATTAACCCCTGTGGGAGAAGAGTGCTTATCCTTTCTGTCGTAGACCGGGTAGTTGGCTGGAGTCGAATAGAAGAGTTCGTGGTGGATTCTTTCAGTTGCTCCTTACCGTTCTAACGGTCGGTTTCGGTTGGTTTTCTTGGCTCTGGTTGATTGAAATCAAAAGAAAAGTGTTTGGAATTGGATTTTCGGGGAGTGTCCCTTCGGTGTTTCTTGTTTTTGTCTTCTTTGGGTGAAGACAAAGAAGAAGAGTTTTGTGTTGCGCGTCTTTTGGTCGCCTTTTTGCTTTGTCACCGGTTTTGTTGGTTGCCTTGCAAAGAAAATTATAGTTTTGGTTCTTGTGTGTCTTACTCTGAGTTTAAAAGAAGTTATTGAAGCGTGTGCAAAAAGTTAAGTTGTGTTGATTTATGTTTTGTGCCTTTGTCCGTAAAGGTTTACTTGATCGCTTGGTTCCCTCCTGTGGGAGTCTTTAAGATTGAAATGTGTTTTGGAGTCATGTCCCATTGCAACTTTCAAAGTCAAGCTTCTTTGTGAGTTTTGGTTGAGTATTAAAAGAAAAATGCTGCAAATAAAGTAAATATTCGTTTGACTGAAATTACTTGTCAAAAGTGAAAATTGTTGTTACAGTTGTTATTGTTGTTACAGTTGTTTAGCATGTTATGTAGTATGTAACAATGTGGTTTATGGAAATGATGTACACCTTAGTTAATTTGCGAGTTGAATCAATTAAATGTAATTGTTACCTTTAGCTTAAGATTAAATGAACCTCTAGTGATGTAGAGTACCCCATAGTGGGAATGATTAAATGTGTTAATGTACATGCTTAGAATCTGTTGCTTTGCTTTAAAAGTGCTTATGACCCCCGATAATGTTTAAAGTTTAAACCCTGATGCATAGTTAGAACATTAAGGTGATGTAAATTACTAATATTGTTAAAGAAACCTTGCTGGTTGATTATAGATGTTCTAATTTTAACATGTTAGTAGTGAAATTCAATCATGTTGGCTTGTGACCTTAACTTGGAAGGTAATTAGAGTTGCTATTTATGTTGTTGCAAACCATTAGTATATTTGGAGGTATGCAGTTGTGTTCCTATAATGCTAATACCGATGTCAATTGAGAAAAACATAGGTCTTGTTGTTGTTTTAAGAACATTGTGCTGATCTAACTTATTAAATTTACTTTAATAGTTGGAGTATATTATGTAGTGACAATTTGTTATGATATATGGATAGAGTAACTAAAAAAACAACGTTGTTGTTTATGATTATGCCCATTTATTGATAGTGATGATTTAGTAGTGGTGGTAATTGTGTAGATTACTTGTTGGAAACCATGGTTAAAATAGAGGAAATTGTAACATGTTGCGATGGAGTGAGCTTTGGATAATTAACATGATGAATGATTTTATCCTTAATGAAAGTATAGCTTAGAGTCTCACTTACGAATTCTTCCCTGTAGAGATAATATTTACATGTTGAAGTCGTTGTTTAACTGAATAAGGTTCGGTTGTCGAGACGTGAACATATAGGTGATATGAAATTTATAGGTTGATCTTGCTGAAAGATTTGTTGAAGTACTATGTTTCAAATTTAGAATAAGATGTATTATGATTTGGTGATCCGTGGGGATCATGTCAATGTAATCTTGGTTGAGTGCCTTTGTGACAAGCATCATAAACTTTAATTAAAGGTGTTGGGAATGATAACTAGAGAAAGAATTTGTTATGTAAATTTTGTTAAAACCGGTTGGACTTTCTCAATGAGTAAGTAGTGAATTTTGAAGTCTTTAATGGAAAGCGTAGTAGAACACTACAGATGAGGTAGTATTTCCAAAAGAGAACACTTCACCAACAGCATCATCGATGAAACATCCACAAAAACCACCTTTTGAAGCACTTGCAAACACCACACAGATTTTCCAAATAACTCCAACTCTAGCCAAAAAGGATTACAAATTAAACCTCGTGAGTTTTCCAACACAACCCTCTATGTCCATCTGTTTCCTTTCAATTTATTCCAAGGATAACTCAGTGTGAACGCGAAGGAGAGCGATCCACTCAAAAACTTTTGGGTGTAAATCTATACTCACAACACAAACTAAACAAATTAGCTAAAACCAAAGGATTGGCACCAATTTCTAGGAACACCTTGACCAAAACCCTTCAACCAAAATGGCAAACAACCAAACCAGTCTGAAAGGTTTAGCCACAAGCTCAGCATGAAACCCACCATGTCTAGTATTCCACTATACTTACCATTTAAGCGTTCAATATTCACTATTTACTCATCGAGAAGCCCGTCATAATTCAACCAAGAGCTACATAACCAATTCTTTCTCTAGTTACCTTTCCCAACACTTATAAATAAAGTTTATGACGATTATCAAAAGACATCCAACCAATACTACCTCATCATGATCCCCACAGACCAACACATCATATAACAACGTATTCTATATTTCAAACATAGTACTTCCACGGATACTTAAACGTGATCAACCTATCAATTTTATTCCATCCATACGCCAACATCTTGACAATTGAAACTTGTTCAATCAATAAATGACTTCAACAAGTAAATATTATCTCTATAAGATAAAATTCGTAAATAGGATTCTAAGATATGCATTCGTTAAGGATAAAATCATGCATCATGATTATTATCCATTGTTCATCCCATCACAACATGTACTCGACATAATACCATAGTTTTACACTTTTCTTCTATTGGACCAATGGTTTCCAACAATTAACAACACTACCAAGTCATCAATATCAATTGTTTGCATAATCTTAAAAACTACAACATTACTTTTAGTTACCCTATCCAAAGGCTATAGCAAATTGTCACTACTCAACATGCTCCAACAATTTGAAAGAAATTGAATGGGTTGGACCATCATAGAGCTCTTACCACAACCGCAAAACCTATGTTTTCCCAATTAACACGATACTAGCATTATAGGAACACAACCGCACTTCCAAATATACTAATAGTTTGCAACATCATAAATAACAACTCTAATCAACTTCCAAGTTAAGGTCACCAACACGATTAAATCTCTCTATTAACATGTAAAATTAGAACATCTTTAACAACCCGCAAAGTTTCTTTAACAATATCAATGATCTACATCATCTTAATGTTCTAACCATGCATCAGGGTTTAAAACCTTAAACATTATCGGGGGTCATAAGCACTTTTAAAGCGAAGCAACAGATTCTAAGCATGTACATTAACACCTTTAATCATTCTCGCTATAGAGTACTCTACAACACTAGTAGCCTATTTATTCTCAGGCTAAAGATAATAGCCGCATGAATTGTTTCAACTCACAAATTAACTTAACAATACGTCATTCCATAAACCACATTGGTACATACTACATAACATGCTAAACAACAATTTTCACTATTGACAAACGATTTCAGTCAAAAGACTACTTACTTTGTTTGCAGCATTTTATTTTTTTAAAACTCAACCCAAATTCACACGAAAACTTGACTCTCAAATTTGCAATGAGACAAACCCAAACTTGGTCATGCAAAAGGAATTCTCCAAAACACTCTTCAATCTCAAGGACTCCCATAGAGGAAAATGGTTGAAAGATAATTTTCTCAAAAGGGAACCAAGCGATCAAGTAATCCTTTTCAAATAAAACCTTAACACCAAACCCCAACCTTTCACGAAACAAGAAGGGTTTTCAAAGATGATTTCTCAAACCAGTAAAATGACGAAATCACACACCACTTACTCCTACAAAGCCACAGAACTTCAGCCCTGACAACCAAGTCTGGCATAACGCCGCAATAACTCTTTTGACCTTGGAGAAAGACAAACACAGGAATAAATTGAATGCTTCTCCCCATAAAGCAATCAACAAACTGAGTATCAAAGCTGGAAATGCGACCAAAAGATTCGCAACACTAGACTCTTCTTCTTCGTCTTCAACCAAGGAAGACAAAACCACACACCGCATACGGAACAATCCGCGAAAATCCAATACCAAACACTTTTTTTTTCTTTTGGTTTCAATCAACTAAAACCAAGAAAACCAACCAACACCGACCGTTAGAACGGTAAAGAGCAATTGAAAGAATCCACCACGAACTCTTCTATTCGACTCCAGCCAACTACCCGGTCTACGACAGAAATGATAAGCACTCTTCTCCCACAGGGGTTAATAGTTCTTCAGTGATGGCGCTAACCGGCCACACTGTCAAACCACACCCTTGCTATGAACAAAAAGTGGTGATCGAAACCCTTCAGCACCACAACCTCCCTTAATCATTATCACAGGAACAACTCAATCAATTATCTCATAAACAAAGCAGCTTACATTATCAAATATAGCATTCAACAACAAGGCTTAAATACAACATTTAAGCGTAAGTAGCCATACCCATTCCCCTTTCCTACTGTGCATCCGAGTGTGTTAAGTTTTAAATTAGTTAACCAAAATATTTCAGATTTTAAGGTTATTGCCCTAAGGTCAAATTTTAACAAGTAATCCTATGCCATGTTTCTACTTTTCCAAGTCAATATTTTAGTTTACTCTAGAGTAAATTACTACATTCACATTCCACGAATCAAGCCCGCTCGATACCAATCAGAACAGCCGGCATCTAGTGTGCCTGAATGTTACCAAACATAGATTAAACATCTAAAAACCTCAAATAAAGATAAATTACAGCAAAGGAGCGAATGCTAGAACCGAAAATTTCGGCAGCATCTCCTTTGTTTATCCTTGATTCGGAGCAACAACAAAATATCACATGATATATCATAATGGAAAAACATCCAAAGCAGCAATAACAGGTAATATAGCGGCAATTTAAGTCTAACATAATGAATTTAACCACTTCATGAACCAAATCGAAGTAAAGGATGTAAACAGGCACATGAACAAATCATAATCCTAGTTTCATCACCCTAGATTCATGACCACAAATCCGAAAGGTAAATATTGTATAATTGTGTGGAAATTATGTGATGTCGTGCCGCTAAGCCCCTTTCCCACATTTCGGTGTCAAGGTACCTAAGAAAAACAACATAAACACAAGCGTTAGTTCATCACTCAGCAAGCATATTGCAATGGATCATAAAGAATAGATCAACGCCAACAGCAATACATACCATACTTTAACATCATGATCAAACCATACCCTCATCTACAACATCATAGCCATGACAAAGCTCATCATCATGTATGCAATGCAATGCAATGCACATGTCTCCTGGAAGCATATACCGGTACTGCTGAGTGCACACTCGTCGGCGTGCACCCTCTTCCCCCTTCCATCCCGTAGATGGAGGGTGCCTACTCCTCGCTTCCATTCACCACGGTGGATGGAATCACGAGGTAGGACTTACTCATTGGCTCTCCGGATTAGTCATAACTTTCTCACCGACCTTGCCGGACTAGTTATGACTTTCTCACCGACCGGGCCAGATCACATGCCATGTATGCGATTATGCCATAAACATAAACAACTTGTACCAAACTGAACTAAACATGGCATAACATCATAATAATCTTTTTTCATCATAACATGGCAAGCACTAATCATGGCAAGATATCACAACATGTAATCATGACAAGATAGCACATCATGTAAACAAAGTTGCACCTAGTCACAATTAACAACATACAACGCTACCCATTACAATACACTTGCCTTAACCTCGGGCGACGGATTGGCGAGAGGATGAGGGCACTCCCGGGGTTACACCACCTTCGCCCGACGAACGATGAACCGACGAATCTCCTCCCGGTTCACGCGATCTCCTTCCTCGCTCCAAATCCACCGGATCTCCTCGTCGCGGGGCTTCCCGAAGGATGGATCAACGGGATGGCGAGGTGGGGATCTCCTCTAGGGTAGAAAGGGGGGTGGAGAGGGGAGGGGAGAGGTGGTGGCGCCATGGGGGAAGATGGAGAGGAAGGGGAAGGGTGGAGGCGCATGGGGGGGCTAGGGGGTGGCGGCTAGGGTTGGGAAAGGGAGTGGGGGGCGCACCAAGGGGTGGGGGCCAGATTTGGCTGCCCAAAAGCCCCCCTTGGGCCCAAACCCTTCCACCGGAGGCCCAACTCAACCCCCAAGGCCCAAAGTCCCCCGGAGAGGCCCAAACACCCGAAAACGGCCCAAAAACACGCTATAATGTCGTACCAAAATGCCGAATTCTAAAATGTCATATTCTGGGGTGTCACACTCCCTCCCGCCCTCCCATTCGGCCATCCCTTGGGCCGGCACAGCCCCAGGCATTGCCACCGTCGTCGTCCTCTCAGCTCCCATCCCCAAGTAGCCAAGCTGTTGCGACCACCGAGAAGGCGAGAAGCGCTGGATTTGCTTCAACTTCAAGCCTTCAAGAACAAGAAGCAACTCAGACTCTCGGTTACCTACCTCGGTATAACTTCTCTTCATTCTTTCAAGCCTTCACGTTTATTTGGACATAAGAGAACTGGTTTATGCTAAATTGCTAGTAATTGACCCATGAACTAATTTGCAGAAATGCAACAGACTTTTACATCAATTGCTTCCTTATGCAAGTTTTGCCTGAGATGTACTTTGCCCAGATAACTAGCATCTTTGATGTAGGAAATTGAGATCTGATACACACCAATTGAGATCCTAAGAGTTATTGAATCAGTAGCAATGCTAGAATCATGCGCTGGTTATTGGGCAATGTTTTCTAAAGATTGGTTATTGGACAATGTATACTAGGAATGCAAGATCTTTTTTATATTTGTCTCTTGAATTCAACACGTACCCCACCTTCAATTATTATGTCATGGAATTTGGTAAGGAGTGTGGAACATTGAGAAGCATTCTGAGCATCATAACAGATAAATGAAAATGGACGGCACTCTGTCGAGCTGAATGTGCTAGTGCTAGTGATGTACTGAAAAAGACATTTAATCATCTTGCTAAGGTACACTAATGCTATGTATAGATGCTACTGAAGGTGAACGGGTAGGCTACACTAGAAACAATCGAAAATTCTACCGCGAACACCCAAGACCACATGCAAGTAGAGGATTATGAGTCGTTACCCTTGACGCGTCGATGCAGTGTAAGAAGATATGTGCGTGTAGAAGAAGTAGTCGTTCACGTCTCGATCAGCGCCGAGTGGTTCCCGATCTGCGCCGAGTGGTTCGATCACCAGAAGTCGTCGGAGATCCAACCGAACAGTGCGTCCGCGTGCAGTAGTGCCTCTACCGGTATCCACACGTACCGAGCAGGAACGCCTTGCGGGGTGTGCTAGCTTGCATAAGGGCTGTGCGCGCTTTCCTTATCCATCCACACGAGGGGCCCAGAGGTATCTCTCTCGTTATCTAAGAGGAGCAAATCCCATCTTGATCATCACACCCTTGGCAATGTATCATGGCATACTCAGTAGTCATCTTTATAACTACCTTGTTACGGTGTAGCATTTGATGACACAAAAGCATACAAGTCTACATGCTAGGCATCCATGACAATCTCAGGTCTAAGGACCAAATAGGCGTACCACTCGAGACTATACGCTGATGGCACTATAAGAGATAACAATTCACAGCGTCTCGGAGTGGGTCTTGTCCGACTATCCATGTTCTTCAACATGTGTCCACATTATCGGTTTGATATGTCCATATCTATTGTATGTGAAACATTACTATCAACCAATACATGTGCTGATCAAATCATCACCGCTCCTCGTAATGATATGGATCAGTGACCCGTTTAGAATAATGTCACTTGATAATGTGTTTCATAATCAGGTCATACCAAATGAACAAAGTCGCAACACTTATTCAGGGAACCAATAAACAAAGTTATTATAATTACATGAACAAAGACGTATTACAATCATCACCATGATTGATCTAGGGCATATTCCCTTCAGTTACATGCTCATAGAATCTGCTAAGGTACACTAATGCTATGCATTTATCAGGAACATTGCAGCCGTGAGCTTCGCTGTGATCCTCGAACTAATGGTACATCCTCCTTAAACTCTCAATTGAGAATCTGCAAGCGTAATCTTAATAGGAATACAGACCCTAAGTAAGGTACTTTACAAGTACAACCAAATAAGGGGGGATAGTAGTCATTATGCCATTTCCACTTGGAAGTTTGATCTCGAGAGACTTAGGGAAGCATTCGCTGAAATGATCATTACAGACGAGCTTCCTTTTGTATTTTTTTGAATGTGAAGGCTTTAAAAAGTTCATGTCAAAAGCTTGTCCACATTTCTGTGTTCCCTCTAGAAGAACAACTACTAGAGATTCTGTTCGCACTAACAATAATGAGAAAGCAAAGCTCAAACAATTCTTGAAGGATTCTTGTGAAAGAGTTTCCCTCACAACTGACACATGAACTTCAAACACACAACAGAACACAATGAGTGTAACAACATATTTCATTGATAGTGATTGGAAGCTATATAATATCATTGATTTTTTCTTGGTAAAGGGTCATAAGGGGGAGGACATTGGGAAATCTTTAGAGAAATGTTTGATGGAATGGTGCATAGAAAAAGTCTTCACAATAACTATTGATAATGCTAGCTCTAATGATAGTGCTCTAAATTACAAGAGAAAGGTCTTGAATAATTCTAACAATAGCATTGCTAAATACAAGTATATTCACATGAGGTGTGCTGCACATATTATTAACTAGATAGTTTCTGATGGCCTAAAAGAATTGTCAGTTTCAATTCAGTGTGTCTGTGCTGTTATTAAATTTATTAAGAATTCCCCATCTAGAATATCTAAATTTAAGAAATATGCTAAATTGGCAAAGGTGGACAGTAAAACATTCATAACACTAGATGTTTGTACTAGATGGAATTCGACATACATTATGTTGAATGCTGCATCAATTTATGAGGATGTATTTGAAAGGTATGGCGAAGAAGACCCATATTATGCAATAGAATATGTAGTGAGAAAAATCCTGGAGTTCTTGGAAGCGGAGATTGGGAGAATGCAAAGAAGATGATCGAGTTTCTTGGACACTTCTATAAGCTCACTCTCCATGTTTCTGTCACACATCATGTAGCATCAAACATTTTATTTCATGAGATAGGAGATGTTTTGCTTTTGTTGCGATAATAGTGTCATAGTGATGACGATGTGCGTAAGGAAATAGGCAAAATAATGCTTTGAAAGTATTATAAGTATTGGGCAGATAAGGATAAGTTGAACATGCTCATGTTTATTACAGTTGCACTTGATCCAAGATATAAGCTATCTAATTACACAAATATAGCTACTTTGGATATGTTTGGTGAGGAAAAAGGAAATGAAGTTTGGAATAATGTGAATGATTCTTTTTGCTCTTTTGTTTGATGAGTATAGAAAACTATATGCTCCAAGTGATAATGCACCACAATCGAATGATTCACAAGAACCTGTGGAAAGGAGCACTAGGTTGATGAAATCCTTAATTGCAAAAAAGATGAGGATTAGTAACACTGAAATTGGCACCAGCATGTCTGAACTTGAAAAATTCCTTAGTGAAGATAATGAAGAGGACAATGAGAATTTTGATATTCTTAAGTGGTGAAAGTGCAATTCTCCTGTATTCCCAATATTGTATCACTTGGCTCGTGATGTATTAGCAGTTTCTATATCAATAGTTGCATTTGAGTCAGCCTTTAGCACAGGCGGACATGTCCTTGATGACTTTAGGAGCTCATGCCATTCATGGTCTAATGCCTACTTTGTACACAAGATTGATTACAATAATCCCTCCCTATTAATATTGAAGAAGATCCAACAGATTTGGCCAAAATCGAGGAAGGTAATAAACAAATTACTTACTATTTTTTTTGCTTTAATTATATTTATCTTGTTGCTCATTACAATTGGCTATTCATTGATTTTATTCCATTTCAACCATAATTGCAGAAGATGTTGAAAATTTTTCCAAGGAAAAGTCCAAATCCGAGTCCGTAACCAAACCTAGTGAGACTACTACTTAAAGTATGTGCTCATCACCCTCTGCATGCTGAAAGTAACACTACCATTTTGTCTAACAATTTGATATCCCTTTCAAGATTTGGTCCACTCAATATGCAATGTGTCTTCCTTTATGTACTGCTAATGACCATAACTTATATAATGGGCATATGTGATGTTTAGCTCATACTGTTATTTTCAATCACTCCAACTCATTTTTATTATAGACTTGACATACCTTATGTACTTACTTCCATTATGTTATTACTTCATGGAATAGAAAAGCGGGGGGTTGTGGTTCCTCAACGATCAAGCCATTACAAAACATATTTTCTTTTAGTGTGTTTGGAACATCTCATATATCGCCATTGATCTCCTTATTTAGGAGTTTTGGGTGTCAGTTTGTAATGATGTGACTACCATGTGTGGGAAAATGTGACACTACGGTATGGTGTGACATTATAAAATGTGAAATTAGAGAATAAAACCTTTTGGCTTGAGGTTTACTCGCGTTTTTGGGCCTTTTGAAGTGTTGTGACACCACGGAGCGTCGAAACCTTATAAAAGGTGCATGATGAGGTCAAAAACATATTGAAATATGATATGGGAGGTTAAAACCATAAGGTATGGAGGTTAATAGCGTTGTCGGGCCGTTTCCGGGCCGTTTCTGGGGTTTTTGGCCTTCCCGGAGGAGTTTGGGCCTTAAAAAGGGGGTTGTGGGCTTTGGTGGGATGGAGTGGGAATCCATTTAGGATTAGGAAAGGGGCTTAGGGCTGGTTAAAGGGGGGTTTCCCTGCCCTTTTGGGTGTCCTCCCCCTGCCCCTTGCGCCCCCAAGTGCCCTAGCCGCCTCCCACACCTCCCCACCTCCTCCTTGGGCGCCTCCACCTCCCCCAAGCCTCTCCCCTTGCGCCACCACCCTCTCCACCACCTCTCTACCTCCCTTGATGCGCCTAGGTGAGTTATTGACCTCACCACCTCGAAGATCCATCCATTGGAGTGCTCCGCGACGAGGAGATCCGGTGGATTTGGAAGCGAGGAAGGGGATCGCGCGAACCGGGAGGAGATCTATTGGGTTTTCGTGCGTCGGACAAAGGTATGTCCATGGAAATCCTTGGGGTTGATCTAGGTACTGTTCTAAGAGTGTTTATCAAGTTTTTAGATCAATTGGTGGTGCTGGAATTGAGTAATTTGGATTAGATCTAGATGTTGCCACGTTCTGTTTTTGGGACAGCATGAGCGGTCGACCTAGGGTTTGCGTTTTCGTCAATTTAGAATCCGAATCTGTCCGTACGGATGTTTAAGAAGTTGTAGATAATTTCATTATCTTTCAGTGGGTATAAAGCACGTTAAATTCCACCCAGCCGTTTGAAAGTTATGGCTGTTTTACCGAGCGTGATAAAATCTGTGACGTAATTGGAACAGATCACGGTAATCTGTAGATTAAACAACTTTAGAGTCCGAATCAGTCTTTCCATATACCTAGAGAAAGTTGGGAAATTTCCTAAGCTACGCGAGGATGTACTCTTTTAATTGATTCAGAGTCCCAGAACTCAAGTTATGCCTTTTGCAAGGCTGCTGTCCCGACGGGACAAAACCTCTGTTTTTAGGTTTTGCGAGTAGTTGGCAATGTCGGGGTAGATGAGGGTTTGCGTACTGTTTTGTGGACATGATTGTGAGCGTGTGGTACCTATGTGCA
Source organism: Rhipidocladum racemiflorum (assembly GCA_036346355.1). Classification (NCBI taxonomy): domain Eukaryota; kingdom Viridiplantae; phylum Streptophyta; class Magnoliopsida; order Poales; family Poaceae; genus Rhipidocladum; species Rhipidocladum racemiflorum. Next base: position 33,291,451 of record CM070580.1, on the reverse strand, counting down.
GGTGGTGCAACCCCGGGAGTGCCCTCTACTTCCCGCCAATCCGTTGCCCGTGGTTGAGGCAAGTGTGTTGTGATGGATAGCGATTTGTAGGTTGCTTGTTGAGAATAGATGGAATTGACTACATAATATATGATCACTTGCCATGCTTTTATGATTGCCAACGATATGATGAGCATGTTTAATATGTTATGATGCCATGTGTTAATATGTGAGTTAAATATGATGTTGGCATAAATGCATACATGGCATGTTACATGGCTCGGGCGGTGAGGAAGTCATAACTAGTCCGGGAAGGTCGGTGAGAAAGTTATGACTAATCCGGAAAGCCAATGAGTAAGTCCTACATCGTGATTCCATTCACCGCGGTGAACGGAAGCGAGGAGTAGGCACCCTCCATCTTCGGGATGGAAGGGGGAGAGGGTGCACACGGACGGGTGTGTACTCAACCATACCGGTATGAGTTTCCAAGTAGACATGAGCATTGCATTACATTGCATACATAATGATGATGATATTGTTAAGTGTTCATGAATGAGATGATATATATGATGGGAGATGTTATTGCCATGATATTGTTCTTGTTGTCCATTGCAATATGCTTGCTGAGTTTCGAACTCACGCTTGTGTTTTCTTGTTATTTTAGGTACCATGAGAACGGCATGCGGGGAAGGGAAATAGTCACACGCCCACACGTAGCTTCACCATATTGATTCCACAAGTCATTCTATTAGTTTGATAATAAATTGCGTGTGATGATTATTGCTTTAAGGTTTAGCTTTGCTATATGAGAGTTTTATTGTTCGTTTGACCCTTGGAGACATTATGTGTTTGAAACAAGACTTATATTGTTGCTAAGTTGTTAATTATTGCTGTTTTTAGTTGTCTCTCATAATCCATACATTGTTATACTGTTGTTGCTCCTTTAATTCATGTTAAAACAAAGGAGATGCTGCCGAAATTTCGGTTTTTTAGCATATGTACCTTTGCTGGAATTTATGGTAACTTGTGGTATTTAGATGTTGTTTAGCTTATGTTTGGTAGCATTCAGGCATATTAAATGCCGGGGTGTTACAGAAAAATATCAAAGTGATATTTTACTTCGTAACCATACCTTTGTTGCTTGCAGTTTTGGCCAATGTATGATGTATTTACACATTATTACTGTTGTTGTAATCACATTGATGATTATCAGATATGATGATAGTGCTGGAGGAGTGCGGCACTGCTCCTAATCTGCTGTACTACAGTGATGCGTGCTGTTGTACAGGACCTGGAGGAGTGTTGGCTGTGCTGCATTGTTGCTACTACTTGCTGGAGGACCAGGAGGACTGGATGAGTGATGCTGCTGCTTCTTCTACACGCTTTGAAGCTCCTTGTTTCTTGCATTTTGGAATGGTAAAATTTAAACTATGCTTTGTAGTTGCTTGTCATTGGTGGACAATGTATTTTGTCTATATTAGTATTGCATGCTTTTTAGTTGCTTGTCATTGTTGGACTGCCTGTACAATGTATTTTGTGGTGGTATTACATGCACTTTGTTCGGTGAATGCATTTTGAACCAGTGTGATCTGTGATGTGTTGGTTATACAAATTCGGTTAACCGAAAAATCGAATTAATCGAACCGAATTTGTTCGGTTAAGTTGGTTCGGTTTCTACCTCTGTTCGGTTTGGTTCGATTTGCAAATGTCAAAAACCAAATAAACCAAATCGATAAAACCGTATAAACTAAATGCCCAGGCCTATTCTTTGGGGTCGACTTCAGCGACTTATTTGATCTCTACAACCTCGACGCTCTTGATACCCCACTCTCGAGATGCTGGACATTGTAAGTATGTGCAATCATGGTCTACATTCGTGTAGTACTGATAAATATCATATATATATATAACTCCTTGTTTTTTTGTATATATAGATACATGATCCTTGAAACAAAAATCAAGGATGAACCGATAAATTTCCTCAACCCACACATGATCGCATCAAAGCATGGATGATAATTTACAAGCCGTCGAGGATTACGTGACAAGTGCACTGCTAGCTCAATGCAATAAATCCTACATACTTTTAACCCATCACCCAGGGTAACCGCTGCACTAGTTGTTATACTTGTTGATTTATACTTTATACGCAACTCGAAGTTAGGTTGAACGATCATGGAGACATACCTGTGTAGATTTTACTGGGTTTTTATTGTAATTGTACCAAGAAAGAATCGGGTAATATATATTGATTCCATAAAGGGCGGTACCCATAAATTAAGGTTTGTCGCACAATTACTCACTACATGAAAAGTGATCTTCTGTGACGAAACCTTCGTGACGTTGCTAAATTCTGTCATTGAAAAGTTCTTTTCTGTGACGATATATTTTCTTTCGTCATTGAACTCGCATGGGGCCGTTTGCCCATGTGTTTTAGTGACGCAACATGAAATATCATCATGAATGAAAGCAAAAATCGTCATTAAAAAGCAGGCATCACGGTTTGGCCGTGTATTCTAGTGACACAACATTAAATATTGTCATTGAACTGCATGGGGCCGTTTGTCCATGTTATTAATGTTGAGGATATTATTTGAGTCTCTTTTTTTAGTTACACATTGTCATATATGGTCCATGTGGGACCTACCTGACGACTTACATGTCGACAGATATGGGCCATGTGGGACCAATTTCTTTGATAGTTACACGTTGGCACATGTGGGCCTGGTGGGTCCCTCGGGACCACTTGTTGGCAATATGGGCCGATCATGTGGGACCGGTGTAACATATAGGAAGGACGTTTTGTACTCACATACTTGTGTCATCTGTAAAGAGAATAAGTTGTTAACCATCATAATAATTTAGAAGTATTTCAAATAATTTACTCCTTTTACATACTCCCTTCCATACAGCCAACTTAAACATTCCCATTCTACACACTCCTCACAAAATCATGCATTATCATTACAATAGTACTGAGATACAACAACACAGACATGTGTTGTTACTAGTAAGGTGCCCGTGCATTGCAACAGATCCTTTATACAAATAATAAATGTATATATCTTTGCGAGGAAGGCCTTTGTGTAGACAGCGATATTAAAGTAGTTTTTAGTAGGAAATTAAAATAGCACTTCCAAAAACTCCATTAACTATTCTTGGATGCTTGTATCAACCAGTAGGTCCACTGAGTATGCTAGTTTGTCATAGAAGTACTTTGTACAGAACAAGAATAAACTCAACCTTCAGCACACAAACATGTTCTCAAGATTTTAGGTAAAATACAGAAGTTCAAAAAATGGTTAAGGGAAATAAGAGACAAATAAATATTTGCTTAAACTAATGGCTCGTGGCTATAGGCAAAGGGGGAAAAACTATATGGACCATCTTGTAAATCGTATAAGAGAAGATGATAGACAATGGAAAGTAGCTCATTCAAAATAATTAGGAATCAAGAATTCCTGAATATTTCTTCCTTCATTTGTTCGGAAGATGAATGTCAATTATCTTCACATGGACATGGTTGCCATATCACTTATTACATTCACACTACGAAGGCTAAAGGTTGCTGGTGTCCAAGAAATGGAATTCACCTGTTCAATTTAATCTAAGTACATTACAGGATCAAAATTTTATTTTCTTCGGCACCATTTTCAGTGCAAAATCAACTCTCCAATGAGGCAAGGAACTGAAGCTGTGAAATATATCATCTTTATTTATGGATGAGCTAGATTTATGAAGTCCACAGCACAAGCAACCAAAGGAACTGCGAAGTAGCAATCTGGATGCTTCAAAGAGAAACATAGCTAACAAGATGAAATCAATTAGAAGGGCCAACCATTTTCTTTGGAACAACGAGTTTGTGGAATTCTTATTCCGTCAAAACTCCAAGGTTTAAAGCAACTTCCAGGAAAAGGAAAGGGGAAAAAGGATTAATATATAATTTATAGCACTACATTGTACCACGTTAAAAAAAGCACACAACATGCCACGTTAGAATTTATGTAATGGTATAATAACATTAACATGCGACCGAAGAGGGTAATAATAGGCAAGAGAATGAACCTAGATGTCAATGTATTTAGCATCCTGATCCAAAATAACATGATCCTAGGATTTAATGCCTCTTAAAAAATTCAATAGTTCTGTCCATTCCGTCAAGATGTGAATTTATGTGGAACACACATCACCTTATAGCTGATGTAAAGCAAATGCACTACAGTGCTAGACCAAAGAAAATAGAATAGATGCAATATTTATGTAACACCCCGGCAGTTAAAATGCCTGAATGCTACCAAACATAAGCTAAACAACATCTAAATACCACAATTTAACATAAATTCCAGCATAGGCGCACATGCTAAAAACCGAGATTTCGGCAGCATCTCCTTTGTTTTAACATGAATTGAAGGAGCAACATAGTCAAGCATTATAAGGCAATATGAGAGACAGCTAAAACAGCAATAATTAAAGACTTAACGACACTATAAGTCTAATACCAAGCACTTAATGTCTCCAATAGTCGAACGAACAAGAAAACTCTCATATAGCAACGCTAAACCTTAAAACAATAATCATCACACGCAATTTATTATCACAACTAATAGGATGACTTGTGGATTCATAATGGGTGAAGCTACGTGTGGACGTGTGACTACTTCCCTTCCCCGCATGTCGTTCTCGTGGTACCTAAAACAACAAGAAAACACAAGCGTGAGTTCAAAACTCAGCAAGCACATTGCAATGGTACAATAGGAACAATTACATAGCAATAATATCTCACATCATGTAAAAACCATCTCATTCATGGTCACATATTATCATCATCATCAATATGTATGAAGTGCAATGCAATGCTCATGTCTCCTTGGAAACTCATACCGGTATGGTTGAGTACACACCCGTCGGTGTGCACCCTCTCCCCCCTTCCATCCCGAAGATGGAGGGTGCCTACTCCTCGCTTCCGTTCACCGCGGTGAATGGAATCACGATGTAGGACTTACTCATTGGCTCTCCGGATTAGTCATAACTTTCTCACCGACCTTCCCGGATTAGTTATGACTTTCTCACCGCCCGGGCCATGTAACATGCCATATATGCAAATATGCCAACATTATAATAAACTTGTACATTAACACATGGCATCATAGCATACTCATCATATCAAAGGAAATAATCAAAGCATGGCAAGTGATCATGTCATGTAATCAAATTCATCTAGTCTCAACTAGCAACCTACAAACCGCTATCCATTACAATGCACTTGCCTCAACCACGGGCAACGGATTGGCGGGAAGTAGAAGGCACTCCCGGGGTCGCACCACCTGCACATAGGCATCACACACTCACAATCATGTCCCCAAAACAGTACGCAAACCCTCATCTTCCCCGACATTGCCAACTACTCGCAAAACCTAAAAAACAGAGGTTCTGTCCCGTCGGGACAGCAGCCTTCCAAAAGGCATAACTTGAGTTCTGGGACTCCGAATCAATTAAAAAGTACATCTTCGCGTAGCTTAGGAAATTTCTCAACTTTTTCTAGGTATATGGAAAGACTGATTTGGACTCTAAAGTTGTTTAATCTACAGATTACCGTGATCTGTTCCAATCACGTCACAGATTTGAACACGCTCGGTAAAACAGCCATAACCTTCAAACGGCTGGGCAGAATTTAACGTTCTTTATATCCACTGAAAGATAATGAAATTATCTACAACTTCTTCAACATCCGTATAACCAAATTCGGACTCTAAATTGGCGAAAAACAGAACCCTAGGTCGACTGCTCATACTGTCCCAAAACAGAAACGTGGCAACATCCAGATCTAATCCAATTTACTCAATTCCAGCACCACCAATTGATCTAAAATCATGCTAAACACCAATATAACAGTACCTAGCCCAACCCCAAGGAGTCCCATGGCCATACCTTCGCCCGACGACCGAAATCCTAACGAAACTCCTCCCGGATCGCTCCTCGCTCCACGCTCCTCGCTCCTCGCTCCAATGGATGGATCCACGAGGTGCAGGGGTGGGGGGGCCACCCTAGGGCAGCAAGGGGGTGGAGGAGAGGTGGTGGAGAGGTGGAGAGGTGGAGAGGTGCAAGGGGGGCGCACGGCACAAAGGGGAGAGGGGGAGGGAGGTGGTGCGGCTAGGGCACCAAGGAGGTGGGGGGGGGGGCGCACAAACCAGGTGGGGGCAGCAAAGGGCAGGGGGGAGGCCTTTAACCAGCCCCCACACCTAATCCTAATCCTAAATGGATTCCCACTCCATCCCACCAAAGCCCACAACCCCCACTTTTAGGCCCAAACTCCCCCAGGAAGGCCTAAAACCCCGGAAACGGCCCGGAAACGCTATTAACATTCATACCCTATGGTTTTAACCTTCATTCCACATTTCATATTGTTTTTGACCTTATCATGCACGTTAAATAAGGTTACGACACTCCGTGGTGTCAAAATTTACCTTCAATGTGGATCCTTCTTTGTGGGCTTTCTTAGCAACAGCAGCAGCATTGTCATAGCCAATTTTATGCAGTCATTAGAGAGAATTAAGCATGCATGCACACAAGTTTTCACAATGAAAAATGAAAATACGACATAGTAACAAATACATTTTACCTACAGGGTTCAACGATGTCACCAACATCAAAGACTGGATAAAAAGCAGAGAAATTAATCAGACAATTTATTAAAAGTTTATTAAAAGACTGGAGAAAAGGCAGAGAAATTAATCAGGATCATATTCTAGGGCCCACATCTTCTGCAGTTAGGTTCCCGAGAAATATGATCATCATTCATCAATAATTACCCATTTCATTCGAAAATAAAATGCACAACTAGTACTACATACTTATTATTCGAAAGATTAAAACTTTAAGAAAAGATATTACTGCTTCTTTAGACCTTACAATCAGGGTCACAAAACTGGTACTAAACAAAAAAAAGCATACTTGAATCATGTGACATCTAATACAGAGTGAAAGCCCATTTGAAGAAAAGGATTCCATCATTTTTAAGGGTATAATACAATCCTACTGTATTGGACGTGGTTCATACATCAAACCTTATTAGATGAATAATCCCACCTGTTGATTGGCACTGTGTAGTTGAAAAACAAGATGATGGTAAAAAGAGGTTACACTTGAAGAAATGGAAACCATCTGTATTAGTACAGCCTTCCATTATAAGAAATTGACTTCTTATAAAGAAGCGAGTAATTGTATACATTACAAGATTATATCTGTATGGATAATAATCATATATGGGTGCATTCCTTTGATAAGGTAAAGATGAAGAAAACAAAGAAAAAAGTCACCATGAAAATCATGAGCAATAAAAGGGATCATCGAAAGACAATAACCTCTACATTTGTCAATTTCATCCATCAGAGGGATCCAATAACCCATGCATCTAAAAACTGAAACTTCTAGCTCGGTTTGAAACATACTGAAGACCCAATAACCCATGCATCTAAAACAATGGTCTTAAATTTGTTCATGACTTAAATCACAATTGCAAGAAAGAGATCAGGGCATTTATTAAGGTACAATTAGTACAATGCACCATGTAATATCACAACAATAGTAGAGTTTCACCACAAAATCAATGATTGATCAGGGCATTTATTCAGGTACAAATCATGATTTGGCAAGAATTGGCATCACTTCCCCACTTGCTATCACATTTCACATGAACCAAAAATTACTACAAGATACTAATGCTAAAGTCCATGGGACTCCAAAGGTAAGAGCCTTTTCCCCATATTTCCATCAGGAATCGCTCGACCGGATTGATCAGGTAGTGTTCAATTGTATGATCCTTACCATCTACACACGCTAGAGAAAAACCAATGCAAGAAATAATAAATAGTACGATAAGGTAACATACTCCTTGCATCAGAGAGGATACCGGAGGCATACTTGCGTGGGGAGATGTAGGTCTAGTGGAGCTGTTGCGGGGTGAGAGCGAGGACAGCGTCCGAGAGCACGTTGGACTCGCTACCGAGGAGCACAATGAAGTGGCAGTAGACGGAGGTGGCGACCTTGGAGGTAAGCTGCTGGTAGAGGATGGATCGGCCAGGGGCTCGTGGGCAATGCGGACAGTGGAAGGCCGGGGGCTCGTGGGCGTCGATTACGGTGGCGAGGGCGGAAGGCGGCAACATGAGGGTGGCGGAGGGCGGGGACAAGTGGAGGGCAGCTATAGGTGGGTGGCGGTGGGCGGCTAGTTGGTGACGGGACGGTGGCGGCGGCACTCGGGGGCACGACGCTGGGCTCCTAGGGCATTGGACTCAATGAGGACTGAGGAGAACGACCGGATACAGGGTGAAACGAACTAGCAGCTTGTGGCCGAATCGAGTTGGTATCGTAGTCCCAATTCGAGTTCGAGTTTCCTGATGCAACTGAGTGGAACTCTTGTAAAGTTGTGTCTTTAAATACAGGGACAATAAAGATTAACAACTGCAGGGGAGTTCTGAGCAGCAACAACAAAGGTTCTAGGATACAGATCCTGGTTCGTTTTTGTTTTTTTATAGTAGATTGTATACCCTGGAAGAAAGGTATGTCTTTTACTGAGGTTTTTTATAGTCTCTACTATATAAAGTGAGAGTTTCTTCCCACGTCATATTAATTGTCCAGCTTAATTGCCCTATTTAATTGCCCTGCTTAATTGCCCTACGCAAGAAACGAAGCGGTGCATTAATTGCCCTACTTAATTGCCCTGCTTAATTGCCCTACGCAAGAAACGAAGCGTTAAAGATAGATGTTTGATCTTATGAAATAGTATTTTTTTATTTTTTAATCTTTATTTTTCGTTATCAATTTTGTTTTTCGTAGCAACGCACGGGCATATAACTAGTAGATTTTATACGTAGTATCCATCATTGATTAGGTTTTGGAAATACTAATTATGCTTTTTTGTTCTCATGCATGATGTTGAAAAGATGGACAGAAGTTGGATCAATGCTAAACAATTTACCCGTGCAAATGTCAAAGGCGTGGGAGAATTCATGACATTTGTTCAAAAAAGATTTGGTCAGAATAATGAGATACCTTGCCCATGTCGTGAATGTCTTCATCACGTACGGAGACCTCAGCCCATTGTGGAAGACCACATTCATATAAATGGCATGTTAAGTACATACAAAAGGTGGGTTCATCATGGAGAATCATTTGATGCTGAAGATGTGGATTCTCCGGTGCATGTCAATGAAATTAATTGTGATATGGAAAGTCCTGGTGATCACGATGGCTTCGTTGGGAGTGAGGATGACGATGAGGAGGAAGGGTTGCCCGATATGATAAAGGAGCTCTACACAGCTTCAGAGAAAGGTGGAGAACATCCTAATTTTGCTAGAGTGCTGGCAGATGCGAAGCAGGTACTTTGCTCTCAATCACCATTTTCAAGATTCTTTTTGCTCGTCAAGTTACTTCATGTGAAGTCATACTATCAGATCAGCAATTCCACTTTTGCTGCACTAGCAAAGCTACTGTCGCAAGCATTCCCCCATTGCAAACTTCCAAGTTCATTTTATGAAGTGAAAAAAAATACCTTGGTGAATTGGGTCCTGGATATGAGTCTATGCATGTTTGCTTGAATAATTGTGTGCTATTTAGAAAGGAATTTGAGAATAGAGATGTGTAGGATCGAAATATACGAATATAGCAATCAGAGGGGGGGTGAATGATTGTGCGGAAGCTAAAACCAAATTCTTGATCTATTAAAAGTTCACCCCAAAACAGAACAAAATAATTGCCTCGTTTTCGATAAAAACAGAATGACAGAGGTTTGGTAAAACGCAAATTCCCGGAGATCCAACCGTTAGATTGATATGAAATTTGGACACGAGAAACTAGATTCCAATACGAATCGAACCCAAAAAGAATCAGCTCGATCAGACTTACGGATTAAAAGTTATGAGCTTCGTAAGCTTGCTGATCCAGAACTTGACGAGAATCAATCTAATCAAAACTTCAAGATTAAACAAGAACGACAAAAGATTGATCAACTAGACTTTGAGAAACACTAGATCAATACCCTAGAGAGGTTTTTGATGGATCAAATTAAGATAAAACTTAAAGAACAAAAACAATCTAGAACTAGAACAAGCATGCAAACAAGAACCAAAAAGAGAACGTTGAAGCAATGCGGGAACTAGAAGAATTGATCTTTATTTCTTTTGTCTAAAGTACTCCCATCAAAAGAGTACAAACCCTAAACTTTGAGCCCAAGGCTCTATGCGCCTAGCTCTCCTCAATTCGATGCTCTTCAACAGGAGACAACCCCTCCTATTTAAAGCACCAACCCACAAGGAGTTCTGAATACGATTCCTATTCCCTAGAAGGAATCTGTATCCAACACAACTCTACTTGGCCCAACTTGGCCGAGTACAACTTTTGCACGCGTATGGCAACCCTACCATACTCACGTGACTAACACTTTGCACGCGTGTATGGCCACCTGCCATACTCACGTGACTAACACTTTGCACGCGAATGACCTCCTGCCATTCTCACGTGACTAACCATTCTTCATGTGCACCATTCTCTTAGCCCGAACGTCCCGCATGACATCCTTGACCACCAAGACCTCAGTTCCTCCTGAACCTAGTCCCGAACCTCAGTTCCTCCATGAACCTAGTTCCGGTCCGCCATCGACCACATTCGTCTTCGAGCAATACCGCACATGAACAAACCACAAAACAAATCCGAGCACAAGTCCACGACTTGACTCAATGTCAATCCATGCAACTACTCACATGAGCATTGCATAAAGTCCACTTCAAGCATCATGAAATTCTCACAAATTTCATAATCTCAAAAACAAATCAAAATTCAAAGTCCAAATTTGCACAAACCCTAATCGAGCAAAAGCCATTCACGACGGACCAAAAATTTGGTCCGCGTACATGTAAAACTTATCGTCTTTTAAGAACTTGGTCCTCACAGAAAACGAAACTTATCTGCTTTCTTGTCAAATTGTCAAACACATGCACAAGCACATTTTGCAAAACCAATTCTAAGTTAATTTTTCAGTTCAAAGCCAATTTTTCAGCACATGATTTCACAATCTCCCCCTTGATGAAAACATTGGCAACACCACTAAGAAATGAACATTTTGCATTCACTTTACAAAAGATTTTGAAATCCAAAGGATAAAGGACCAAAAAGAGAAAACACAGAATTCCCCCTTTGACCAAAATGCAAAACAAAATCTCCCCCTGAGAATGAAAATGTGTGTGAATGTGCAATGTGTCCAAGAATTCCAAAAAATCTCCAAACTTCTCCCAAAATTTCAGAAACAAATCCCTTTTTTTTTCTTAAACTTTTCAACGATTCCCAAATTTCTCCCCCTTTGACAATGGATTCATCAAGAGTACAAAAGAGAGAACATGTTCAAAATTTTTCTGAAACAATGATTTCACAAGGAGAAACAAGGGAGTGCCAAGATAGGAAAAGATGAGCTCATTCGATCATATAACCTTATATATCACATAACATGCAAAATACATGATCTTGATGTGATTTTAACAAGTTAGGGAATGTCATGCATCTCAACCTCAATTCAGTCAACTATAGCCAAGTACTAAGCAAAACCTTTAGTAGAAAAGCAAAGGCTCAAACTTGAAGCAACTAACAATTCTGGGCGAGCAAATAGTTTCAACTCCAATCTAGTAAACCAAATTAATCCTTAAACTGCATGTGGCATGCTTGAAGCATACTTCTTTTATTTCCTTGGAGTGGCATGCTTGAAGCATACGGGGCTGTTTGGTTTGTGTCCATTGGTTGCCAATGCTTGCCATGCCAAATTTTGGTAGTGTTGACTAAATTTGGCAAGCATTTGGTTTGCAACCAAATTTTGGCTAGATTCTTTTCTCCATTGGCTAGCCAAATTTTTCTAGTTCATTTCCTAGCCAATGGTTGGCCAAACTTTGGCCACCAATTTGGGCACCAAATTTTGGCTAGCCAAATTTTGGCAAGGCTTGGCTTGGCAAATTTGGCCTCAAACCAAACAGCCCCGTACATCTTGTCTTTTGAGGGAATGGCATGCTTGAAGCATACATCTTATCTTTTAGGGAAAGCACCCTGAAGCACATAACTTGAGGTTTTTTGCTTTTAACAACCCTTTTTTTGATTCCCTTTTCTTTTCATTTTTCTTGATTATAAACATGCAAAAGTGATTAAAAGGTCTTATGAAAGAGTAAAGTTGAAACCACACTTGCTTCATAGCCCAAATTTGTCAAGAGGATTCAATATTAAGTCTAGAAGAGTAAGATATCATAGAGTATTTAGCTATAGGCAATCAAACCAAGGAATTCCGCAATATCATTTTTAGTTCAAGTGGAACAATTTAGATTATCATATATTAGCAAAATTACATAATATATAAAGAAATATGATAAAGTGAGCTCATTAAGTGAAAGAACTTGGCAAGGAAACTCCCCCTCAAAACAAACCCATTGGATGAACAATCCCAAGTTCTCCCCGAATAAAAGCAAAACGAGAAGAAGACAAAGGTTTTGTGAAAATGTCTGCCAATTGATGTTCAGTATCCACATGATGAAGCACAATATTTTCTTTTTCAACATGATCTCTAAGAAAGTGAAATCCAATATCAATATGCTCAAGAAAAGGGATTACTCAAGAGGTGGCACGAACCAAATCAATTCAACATCCTCCAAAGTCAACATCAGAATAAGCTCTTAAACTAATGCATAAGGAAGCATAAAGCCAAATGCCAAAATCTTGAGTACCATAGAGATACCTGAAAGTTCACTTGAACGCTTGTCGATGTGAAGCACGTGGGAAGCTTGAAAACAAGCACACAAGCACACACAAGCACGTGGGAAGAGTCTCTCATGTAAACCTCCAATTATCTCGTCCTCAACAAAGATTATCATCATCTTTATGAACAAAGACACTCTCCCCGTGCACATATGCCCTTGTACCCGCATCATGTGAACTAGTGCCTTTTGCGTAAACAGAAGTGGAAGAAGCATCTCCAAAGGCAACACTTTCAAAGATGAGATGCACGAGTGAAGGAGAATCAAATCTTATCATGAACATATGAAGTGAGCATCCGAAATTCACTAGCCACATGTTCTCCTCCTCGTGAGAAGCCTACATAGAAGCAGAAAGTGTCGAGGTCTCGCATCGGGTTAGAAATAAGATGTTTAGGAATCCGATCGAGACACACACGACGCACAACAAGAGGGGCACAACACGAGTATTCTTATGCACAAAAATAGATTTGCCTTTTTCCGTGTTTTTAGAAACAAAAGGTGTTTGTTTCACCCTAGGCACATAATGAGAAGTAGAGTGTGCCTTTCTGAAATTAGACCTAGCATTAAACCTTTCTCTCTTTTGTTGTTTAGCTAGTCTAAAGCAAAAGTCTACTAAATGTCCATCTCTACCACAATGAGTGCAAGTGTACTTAACATGATGTTTTTCTTTAACAAGAGAAGCACATTTTGCATTCATCATAGTAGAAGATAAAAGACAAGCAGATTTAAAGACAGTTTTCTTAGGCTCATTGACAATTTCAAATTTTCCACTTTCAAGTGTTTTGACAACAGTGGGAGCATGTGATTTATGATGAGCATAAGAATCAAAACCTAAACCTTTGTTATGAGTGATGACTTTTGATTGATCCAAGATCATGTTTAGGTTTTTCTTTCCTTTAGTGAAACGTTCTAATGACTTTTCCAAGTAATCAATTTTTCGAGAAAGAGTTAAACAATTATTACAGGAACGCCCACTTTTCCTTTTGCTTGCGACAAGTTGAGCATGAAAGAACCTCATGTGTAAGCAAATCTTCACATTTGAGAAACTCCTAGCATTTGCATCATGCAACTTCAATTCTAGTATGGAGCATATAGAACATGGAGTTGTATCATGTAAATCAATGGTAGAACAACTAGCATGTTTAACAAGTTTCTCATTTTTCTCATTTTCAGCATTGATTTGCTCTAACAAGGTAACATGTTCTCTCCTAAGCAAAGTAAGCTCATTGTAAATTAAGTCACATGATTTGCAAGCATCATCATCAGGAATCAAGGTTTTAAGTCTAGCAATTTCAGCATTCAATGACTCCACAACAAAATCATGTTTCTTAATTTTCTTGTCACGTTTATCAAGCAATTTACCAAGTCTAGCAACAGCAATAGCTAATTCATCGTAAGAAGGATCTACCTCATTGAAGTCATTTGTCATGATCGCCCTCGGTGAAGTCGTTGTCGCTTTTGGCCATGAGACACAACCCCGTCAACTCATGCTTGCTTGGAGTTGCATCATCCTCGCTGCTCTCCGAATCCACATCGCTCAAATTGACTTGTTCAAGAGCGGAAAGAACCCGATGGACAACTTTGCGGTTGATGAAGTTGTTCTTCTTTCTATCACTTGGAGAGAACTTCTTCTTCTCTTTTCTTCTATCGTTGTCCTTCTCCTCCCTTGATGCTTTACTTGCAAGTTTTGGACAGTTTGGACGAATATGGTCGAGATCACCACACTCATAACATCTTGGAGGATCACCACCACCTCTCTTTCTCTTTATCACAATTTGCAAAGCTTTGTTAAAGCGAGAAGAGAGTAGTGATAAGTCTTCTTCTGGGAATTGCTCAATCTGTTCATCGGTTAATGAAGACAAGAAAGATAGAGCAAAACTTGAAGCAGCACCATTATGAGATATGCTCGATTGAGATGTCAAAGCAATTGATTTATAATCATTCTTTCTAGCAAAAACATCTAATTCATGAGTTTTCAACTTAGAATAAAGAACATCTAACGTAAGTGTACTCATGACAGTAGATTCTCTAATGGATGTAACTTTCATCTCCCAAATTGACATGTCTAATGCACCAAGCAATTGTCTAGCATTAGCAAGATCATCAAAGCTAACTCCAACAAAGACGAAGATTACTAAAAATTTTATTGAAACGTGCAAAGAAGTCATCTAGCGACTCATCGGGTTTCATCTCAAATCGCATGTATTCTTTTTTGTAAAGATCTTGACGAACCTCTTTAATAGTGTTAGAACCCTCATGGTAATCACAAAGAGATTTCCATACCTCATATGCGGACTTGAGATGGATCACACACGGTCAAAGTCGCCGCTGCGTCCCAAACCTTGGATGATCAAGTTGCGCGCCTTCTTTGTTTGCTTCAACATGTGTGCGATTGGTGTCGTTGACGTTGTCGTTTGCAGGGACTTCATATGGCTTGTAGACCTTCTCCCAAATTGCGAATCCCTGAGCTTGGATGAACGCCTCCATCTTGGCCTTCCAAAACTGAAAATCAACACCATTGAACACACAAGGTTTTGTCGAATAATGATCCATTGATCTAATCACCGATTAAGATAGATTAGAAAAACCTTGCTCTGATACCACTTGTAGGATCGAAATATACGAATATAGCAATCAGAGGGGGGGTGAATGATTGTGCGGAAGCTAAAACCAAATTCTTGATCTATTAAAAGTTCACCCCAAAACAGAACCAAATAATTGCCTCGTTTTCGATAAAAACAGAATGACAGAGGTTTGGTAAAACGCAAATTCCTGGAGATCCAACCGTTAGATTGATATGAAATTTCGACACGAGAAACTAGATTCCAATACGAATCGAACCCAAAAATAATCAGCTCGATCGGACTTACGGATTAAAAGTTATGAGCTTCGTAAGCTTGCTGATCCAGAACTTGACGAGAATCAATCTAATCAAAACTTCAAGATTAAACAAGAACGACAAAAGATTGATCAACTAGACTTTGAGAAACACTAGATCAATACCCTAGAGAGGTTTTTGATGGATCAAATCAAGATAAAACTTAAAGAACAAAAACAATCTAGAACTAGAACAAGCATGCAAACAAGAACCAAAAAGAGAACGTTGAAGCAATGCGGGAACTAGAAGAATTGATCTTTATTTCTTTTGTCTAAAGTACTCCCATCAAAAGAGTACAAACCCTAAACTTTGAGCCCAAGGCTCTATGCGCCTAGCTCTCCTCAATTCGATGCTCTTCAACAGGAGACAACCCCTCCTATTTAAAGCACCAACCCACAAGGAGTTCTGAATACGATTCCTATTCCCTAGAAGGAATCTGTATCCAACACAACTCTACTTGGCCCAACTTGGCCGAGTACAACTTTTGCACGCGTATGGCAACCCTACCATACTCACGTGACTAACACTTTGCACGTGTATGGCCACCTGCCATACTCACGTGACTAACACTTTGCACGCGAATGACCTCCTCGCCATTCTCACGTGACTAACCATTCTTCATGTGCACCATTCTCTTAGCCCGAACGTCCGCATGACATCCTTGACCACCAAGACCTCGGTTCCTCCTGAACCTAGTCCCGAACCTCGGTTCCTCCATGAACCTAGTTCCGGTCCCGTCATCGACCACATTCGCCTTCGAGCAATACCGCACATGAACAAACCACAAAACAAATCCGAGCACAAGTCCACGACTTGACTCAATGTCAATCCATGCAACTACTCACATGAGCATTGCATAAAGTCCACTTCAAGCATCATGAAATTCTCACAAATTTCATAATCTCAAAAACAAATCAAAATTCAAAGTCCAAATTTGCACAAACCCTAATCGAGCAAAAAGCCATTCACGACGGACCAAAAAATTTGGTCTGACGTACATGTAAAACTTACTATCTTTTAAGAACTTGGTCCCGCGCGTAAAAACGAAACTTACTGTTTCTTGTCAAATTGTCAAACACATGCACAAGCACATTTTGCAAAACCAATTCTAAGTTAATTTTTCAGTTCAAAGCCAATTTTTCAGCACATGATTTCACAAGATGAATGCCCTATATGCGGTGAATCAAGGTGGATGGATGGGAATGTCAATAGGTGGGTGCCTTAGAAGGTGTTGAGACATTTTCCGCTAAGACCACGATTGCAGAGGTATTTTACTTCAAAACAAACAGCAGAGGATACACAATGGCACAAGTTGAAGCGACAACCAAATGATAATGATATGAGTCATCCAGCTGATGGAGAGGCGTGGAAAGACTTTGATAGAAAATATCCAGATTTTGCTGAAGATGCAAGGAACTTGAGGCTTGGCATAGCTACGGATAGTTTTTAATACATTTGGAATTATGAGTACATCATACAGCATGTGGCTGGTGCTTATAATGCCTTACAACATGCCACCATGGGTATGCATGGATCAATCGAACTGCATGATGGCATTACTCATCCCTGGCCCAAAATGTCCTGGGAAGGATTTTGGCCTATTCATGGAACCTCTCATAGATGAGTTGCTTGAACTATAGCAAGGTGTCCCTACTTATGATGCGTTTACCGCAGAGGTGTTTAATATGCGTGCTGTAATTATTTGGTGTATCCATGATTACCCTGCTTTAAGTATTTTATCAGGGCGAATTACAAAAGAATATTATGCATGCATTCATTATGACAAAGATCCACTGTCACGGGGCATTAGGAATAAGATCTGTTACATTGGCCACCACAATTACCTCTCAATGGATGACCGTATGCGAAGAAGCTTAGCTTTTGATGGACACCATGAGAAGCATGAGAAGCCAGGGAAGTTTAGTAGACAGGAGCTTTTGGAGCAGCTGGAGAAAGTGAAAGATGTCAAACCAGGAAAGCATCCTTGCCCTCCTTCAAATAAGAAAAGGAAGCATGATGAGAATGATGAGCCTGTATTATTTAAGAGGAAGGTTAGATTGTTTGATTTGCCATATTGGCTAGAATTGATGTTGGCACATAATCTTGATGTGATGCACATCGAGAGAAATATATGCATGAACATTCTTGCTACATTTCTAAACATAGAGGGGAAGACAAAAGACACTCTGAATGCTAGGCTTGATTTGCAAGATATGGGCATAAGGAGGGAATTGCATTTAGAGGAGAGTGGAACGTCTTATAGAGTCCCGCATGCATGCTATACCTTAACAAAGGAGCAGAAGCTTGCATTTTTTGATTTTATTAGAGAGGTGCAATTACCAGATGGCTTTGGTTCCAACTTAGCTAGATGTATTAGTGCTGATGGATTCAAGTTACAGGACCTGAAAACACATGATTGTCATATCCTTATACAAAGATTATTACCCGTTGGCCTTCGGGGAATGGTGCGCAGGGATATATATGAAGCAATTGTGGAGTTAGGGAACTTCTTTAGGGAATTGTGCAGTAGAAATCTGAAGATAGATGTACTGCGATGACTTAAAGCACAAATCCCAATCATTCTATGCAAGCTTGAGAAAATATACCCTCCTGCTATCTTTGATGTGATGGTGCACTTGGTTATTCATCTACCAGATGAGGCAATTTTGAGAGGTCCAGTACAATTTGGCTGGATGTACCCAATAGAGCATCGACTATGCACTTTAAAGGGTTTCGTGAGGAACAGGGCGAGGCCTAAAGGTTCCATTGCGGAGGGATACATAGCTGATGAAGCGTTGACATTTTGTTCAAGATACTTGAATGATGTTAACACTAGATTTAATCAAGTGGACAATAGTGGTGATGGATCTCTAGGAATTTCGGTGGATTGTGACGTCTCTGTTTTTACACATGGTGTTAATTTAATAGGAGCCAATAGAATTACATACCTTCTTGAAGAATTTGACAAGCTTGTTTGGTATGTGCTAAATAATTGCGAGGAGGTTGATCCATACGTGAAGTGAGTAACTATTACTATCTACATTTGAATTTAGTGCTAAATATTAACTTACTTTCGTGTAAAATAATGGTATGTCGAATTTTGCTTTTTTACAGAATGTTTAGATAGGAGATAGAGAAAGAAGGGACACATGATATGGAGAAAAGGATAATGGTTGGTTTTCCGAAATGGTTTAAGAACCATTTGAGCGAGAGGAGAGATGGGATTAGCGATCACCTATGGGCATTATCATGTGGTCTAGATCTTCGAGTCACAATATACTCATCTTGCACTGTTAATGGTGTTCGGTACAAGACCGTTGATCGTGAGAAAAACATGAAGACACATAATAGTTCAATCATGACCGAGGGTACTCATAAAGGTGAAGACACAGAATTTTATGGTTCATTGAGAGAGATAATTGAGTTGGTATACAACTCAGATCTACAAAATCGTTGGTCAGTTGTTTTATTTCGTTATGACTGGTACAATCTAGAGGGCAAGACAAGAGGGATTACAAATGATGGATATTTTAAGTCTGTCAATATTGAGAGTTTATGGTACAAGACAGATCCATTTATTTTGCCCTCTCAAGCAAAAAAGGTATTTTACCTACTAGACAATCAGTGGGGCACAAACTGGCGAGTTGTGCAGAAATTTGAGCATAGACATCTATATAATGTGTCTGAAAATGAGAAGCCCCATGATTGTGCATATGAAGAAGAAGATTGTTCGGATACTGAATGTAATGTGCAAGATAGTAATCCTCCTTCTAACACTCTTCACCGTGACGACGATGACGAAGTCCAACATGTTGATGCTGATGCAGTGCACAACATAGTCAACCAAACAAGAAGAGAGGATAGTCTAAGTGAATCCGATGAAGATGACACTTTCGTGCAGCTTGTTAGTTATTTCCAATGTACAAGTACTCATCTTCTGCAAATACTTACCAACAAAATACTTGCAAATACCCAATTATAGAAGGAGAAGGCTGAAAACCCAGACATAGATGCATTGGATATGTTCAAGGCATGCCACTACAGCAAGAAGAAAAAAGCATATTATGAAACTGTGCAGAAAGCATTGGTATGTTTCTATTCTTCATTCTGGTCCTCAAACTAAATTAAAAAAGATACCATATACTGCATCTTTTTTTCTTGTAGTGTTGGCAAACTTCAACTGTAGGTTTGTTGGTATGGACTACATATAGTACACAATTCAGTACAACTTGCAGCTAACATAAATGAGTAGGTGCCAACACAATTTATAAAAAACTTAATTGTCCAGTGCCCTCTGACTATTCGAATGTAAAACTGAAATGTAGCTTTCCATGGTCATGTCATTAATAAATTGATTAGAACTATAATCAAATATGATCAATTGAATTCACTGCTTCATTCTTGAACCAGTAAACATTTGTTTTACTATGGTTAGTGCAGCTTTGTTAGTGAGTGCACATTATGTCATCTTTTCATTACTTCCATTTTGAAGATTCATTTTCTATGTTCAAACATGACTGAACATTAATTGTGTTCTATCAATTGCCATCTCATGTAAATAATACTTTGTAACACATATTCTAAAACCTTTACAAATGCAAGCATATGAAGTTATCTCCATAATTTCAGCACGGGATTTGTTAAAATGTTGTTTTTTATTATCTTAGGTTGAGATGGAAGCTTTGGTGCAACATGATGGTGAGGATCAACCCTCATGTAATCCAACAGAGTCTGTCTCTAAGGTACTGACCACTAAAAGTGCAACAAACACATTCCTACAGGATGTTGGCTTAAAATCAGCCACTACGAAGACTACAAAGACAGCAAAAGAGCAACAGCTTGAGGAGCAACTTGAAGCAGAGAAAAGAGGAGCAGCTGCATTGCAAGGTACCATTGAGCAGCAGCATCACGAGATTGATGGCCTGAAGCAAAAATCTCATGCATCAGATGAAGCCTTGATCAAAACCAAGGAAGAAATGGAGGCTCTCAAAAAGCAGCAAGAAGAAACCAATATTTTACTGAGGAAGCTCTTCTGCCTTTAGAAGCCTTGATCACTTATTTTGGTTGCTGGTAGTGCTTACCTTGCTGCTTTGCCTTTTTCAAACCAGGCATATGATCACTCATTTTGGTTACCTGTTAGAAGTAGTACAACAAGATATATAAGTTAGACTTATCAGTTATGTGTCTGGATGCATGTGAACTTATTTTGGTTAACTGTTGGAAGTGGTTCAAACACTATATAAGTCAGACTTATCTATTATGTGTTTGGATACATGTGAACTTATCCTTGCTATGTATTGAAGTCACCTTGAGACAATTATGATTTGTGATATTGTATAAAGTACTAGTTTTTGTCAATATGTGCCTGTTCTACTATTTCGTGATGACGAACATGTCAAAAAATAATCACCTGGAAACCTTTAAATGATGATAAATTTCGTCACTAAAAACATGCCATGTCACCCACACATCCTACACGCTGGTTTCCTACTAGCCAGCTTGTCCTTCTATGATGACCAAAATCGTCACTAAAAAATTGCCGCGCCAGCTGACACGTATGATTCTGACATGTCATTGACGAAAAATTTTCCTACGTGGCAGCCATCAATGATGAAAAAAATCGTCACAAAACAGTAGGGCAACGACCCGATATGGCCGTCGTGAGACTCTTTTTATGACGAAAATGGATCTTATGAATGACATTTTTATAACCTTGTATGACAGAACAAATCGTCATAGAATTGGACATTCCATGACGAAAACTGAAGCGTCAGGGATTATTATGACATTCTATGACGAACATCATAGGTTTCGTCACCAAAAACTTTCTATGACGCGGATACTATGACGCTTGCTATTTCGTCATAGGTTCGTCATAAAAACCTAACTGCGACGATTTTTTAGCATATTTTGACGCATTTTCTCCATCATAGAAAGTGAAGTTTCTACTAGTGACTCGACAAGTAATCACATTTCCTCTATAGATAATTCTCTGTAGGTCGTTCAAGGTGTACGTTGCTCGTAGAATTGCTAGTGCTAACCTTTTGCAGTCATGTAGATTATTCAAAGTGTACGGAGTTCGTGGAGGGCTATCCAAGAGAGGGTCACAGCTGAAACACGATTTCAAGTTTTCGGTATCTACTAGTACATAATAATCCTAAACACTTCAACAGTGTAGATAGAGTAATATTAACTCTATTATGTGGGAAGGAATTGGAGCCCTTTCAGCCATCCACCTCACCTCCATGTCGATTTGCGAAAAAGTCTCTCCCTTTTCTTTGAATTATGAACAGGTCCCTGTAAATTTCAAAGAGGTATTTTGCGATTTTTTGTGAGGGTAATAAAAACGTTTCCAAATTGTATTTAGGTCCCTGGTTCATTACTTTACGGAAACCCCCCGCTAAATACAAATCTCGAACGAGCCATTTTCTAATTTTTTAGAATAGCGATCAGGTCCAAAAATATAACAAATAGGTCCCTGGCCCTTATGTCCAAGTCCTTTTTCAGTTTTTCCCAAAAAAATATTTCCGTCAACAGAAATATGTGTATAGTTCTATCTCTAGAATTTTTTTCAATTCAATCTCTAATCTCTAAATTTTTTTGCCAACTCGATCTCTAATATTTTTCAAAACATGTATTATTACTCAATGACCGCATTGAAAAGATGAGAAAGTTGCCTAGAGGGGGGTGAATAGGCAATTTAAAATTTTAAACTAAATTTGTCGCAGCGGAAAGAGTATCGGAACTTCCGGTATTGGATCGGAACTTCCGATATAATCGGAACTTCCGATACCAGGTCGGAATGTCCGATAGACTTTAGACACGAACAATTAATAACTGAGAGTAAAGAGCATTGAATGCAATCCAAGAACGATATTCCAACTAAACAAGGAGACAAGCTAAAGCAAAGTAACGTAAAGACACGGATTTGATCCCGGAGTTCGGATTCTTGAGGGAATCCTACGTCTCCGTTGAGGAGGCTCCAAAGAGCCGGGTCTTTTCCAACCCTTTCCTCCCAAACCTCTGTCACACTTGAGGCTTGGTTCCACTATTTGGTTCCTTTCCTTTCGGAGGCGGAGCCGGCCTTTACAAACTTCTCACGGCGTCCCACAATCCCTCGAGCTCGTGAGCAACTCCTAGCCGTCTAGGAGTCCTTCAACCTCCAAGAGAAACAAATGCACGGGAAATGATCTTGGAGGAACACTCTTATGCTCAAGATGGAAGACACTTGCTTTTCACTCTAGCTCCAAATCTCACTTCTAGTCCTCACTCCTTGGATGATCCCTAAGATCAAAGAGGAGGGCTCAAAAGTAGACTAGAGAGGGCTCAAGGTGCACTAGAGTTACGCCAAAGAGAGTGTGTAACCCTCAAATGAGAGAGGGTGGGGTATTTATAATTTCTTGCAAAAACTAGCCGTTATACACCCACTCAGCTGCATATCGGAACTTCCGATATCAACATCGGAATGTCCGATATGCACAAATAATCAGAACTCGAGCGCACTACAACTTGTCAAACAAGATGCATCGAACTTCCGATGTCAACATCGGAACTTCCGATGTTCCTTAAAAGGCCCTTGATAAAATGCTTCTAAGTCCATATCGGATCGTCCGATATATACATCGGAACTTCCGATACCAATATCGGAATGTCCGATCTAATATATCGGAGTGTCCGATAATTCCAGAGCTCCTTTTCGGTTTGAACACATCGGAACTTCCGATGTCAAATACCGAACTTCCGATCTTTACAGAGCACCCTGGAAAGCTTTACAACGTATCGGAACTTCCGATCGTAAATATCGAACTTCCGATACATCTTCCACGCATCGATCAAGCAGGCATGCACATCGGAATGTCCGGTCATATCGGAACTTCCGATATAATATCGGAATGTCCGACTTGAACTTTGATAAAAACACATTCCGGTGCATGCGCGATAACTTAGGGTCTCAATAAGAGTTAAAGTAGCATTCATCTGAGCATAGAGACTATCCTAGATCATTTACGATGCATCCCTCTTAATAGTACGGCATTCCTACGACACAAAGCATAGAAAGTAAAAGCGTAATGCCATTTTCCTCGCGTAATATTGTTTGAGGGTATCCATCGCACGTCGACGATCTCACATTGAACCTTTTACCTGCTCATAAGCTCATTGAAGACATTAGTCTCTTTAATCTCTTGTCATTAATCGACCAAAACCAATTTTGAGGGCCTAGATGCACTTTCAATCACCCCCTTTTTGGTGATTGATGACAACCCGATTAAAGCTTACAATGAAGAAGATATAATGAGAGATTAGTCTAGGTTTAGCTCCCCCTTAAGATGTGCATTGAATAGAAAACGATCGCAAATGCACAATTTTGAAATGAATTTGCAGGAGCTCCCCCTAGAACTGAGCATGTAATGAACCAAACGATATGGAAGCTAACATTTGAATAACCATTAATATTAAAACATCCATAGTAACAATCATCCATCAGAGCATAGGTAAAGCATACTATCAAGAGTAACAAGATCCAAGTTCACATGATAACAAAGTTTGGAAATGAAACTAGTCGAAGGATGATAAAGCTGATAAAACGAGGTAAGCTTTCTTTCTCTTCTCCCCCTTTGGCATCAAGCACCAGAAAGGAGAACAAGGAGAGAGAGAGAGAAAACTAGTCTGACTCCTCGGAAGCAGCATCAGAGCCGGACTCCTCGTCGTCCTCGGACTCATCTGAAGCTGCGGTCGCTGGAGCAAACGGATCCTCAACTTCTTCTTCGCTGCTCTCATCTTCTGAACAATCTAGATTTAAATGCCTCTGAATGTCCTTGAGTCTCTTGGTGTTCTTCTTGTGCGCTGCTGCATTGCCCTTGCACAGGACAAAGATTGACTTTAAAGCACGGAGGATTGGAGAGGATGATCCACCAAGGCCGCAGCAGGAGGAGCAAAGGAGGAGGAGGAGGCAAGACCTCTAGTCGGGCACGCCTAGCAGCCGAGCCGGGTCCTTGATCGCCCTGATCTGTAATCCAGCGTGCCTAGCATCATACTCAAAGTGCTGATGGGTAATGTGCTCAATCATATGCATGATGAAAGGAGCATAACCACAACTTCTCTTCGGCTCCTGAGCAGTCAACCGGATCTCATTCCATATGAAGTCAAACACATCAAAAGGACGCTGACCATCTCTCATCCTGCTCAGCAGGTTTCTTGTATAGGACAGAATGTGAGAGGCATCACCTTCTTTGGGAGCCGGGTCTTCCTCAAAAGCCTGTTGAGACAAAGTGAAGAGAGGCTTCATGCCTTTTGTGCTTCCTTCCTCAAAGTCTGCAGCTTCATCATAAAGAAAATTCAGGTTGGAGGCACCGAGCGAGGCTTCATTGTGAATTTGATCCTTGTCGCGACAGTCAGCTTCGGTGAATCCAAGACAGCGAGCAAAGTTCACATAGGAAATCTCATACCAAGCTCCTTCAGTCATCCAATGCAAGGTGGAGACTCTGTCCTTGGAGATGTACAAGGTGGAGTAGAACTGAGCAATGATTTCAACATTCCAATCATGCTGAAAGCTCATAATTCTCTTTGTCCCAGTTCTCTCACAAACTGCAATGACCTCTGTGAAAGTGGCATCATCAGCTGCAGCCATGTAGTCCCGATAACCCATCAGATCAGGATGATCGATTTTTCCTAGTCGTGATAATGCACTCAGAGAAATCTCGCCGAAAGAAATTCGTAATCGATAGTCCGTCGAGAACTGATCAACTGCCCTGGGATTCTGCTCTCTGGCTTCTCGCACTTTTGCGGCTTTCCCTTTATAGCTCACGGGTTTCCTCTTGAGACGAGGATTCCTCTCTGCCTGCCTGAGCCTTGGAACTGCTGGGTCTGGAACTGGCTGAGATTGAGAAGCTCTCGCCACGGCTTTGCCCTTTCTAGAAGGCAATGGCGCCTCGAGGCACGTTCACTGCCTGAGCAGGAGGACCGGATGGAGGGTCCTCGATCTGGATGCCTGGTCCTCCATCGCCTCTACCTCTGCCAGCCCTTTTTGTCCTTGTTCTGTCGAGTCTGCCTTGGCCTTTTGGCGCCTACCACGGCAGGGTCTGCTGGGGGCTGAGAGCCACCTTGACTGGGATCCATTGATCTAAGGACAAGAGCGGAATCGGTTAAGCTTACAAGAGGAACAAACTTGGTTTGGTTTTCAATCTGTTTACATCGGAAGTTCCGATTTTATATCGGAAGTTCCGACATGAGGTCGGAAGTTCCGATGTTTTCGATCGAAATGTCCGATGTCTACGGATTTCAACCAACACAAAATTTCTTCCAAACCAACCGATACAAAGAGATGAAACTTGACGGAAAGAACCAAAGGAATGGATGAACAAGTTCACCAAACGATTTCTCAAAAAGATGCCCTAGATTCAAGAGGAAAGAATTGAGCCCTAGGGTTTACTCTCACGAAGAATGAGGAGAAATCGCACGGAGAGGAGGGTCCTCTTCAAGATGGAGTCCTTCCTGCGAAGATCGGAAGTTCCGAGAGGTCGGAAACTCCGATAACGGCACAAAGACGAAAAGGAAGGAGAGGCAAAGAGACACGAAGAAGAGGACAAAAGAAAGTGAAAGGGTACGGTCGCTTTCTTAAGTGCGGAGGAGACATCGGAAGTTCCGATATGACATCGGAAGTTCCGATATGGAAAAACTGCCAGACATCGGATATTCCGATGATTGGATCGGATGTTCCGATGTGTTGATTTTTCCAGCAAACAGAGAAAGAAACAAGGAATTGAGTGAAGTCTGAAAACTCTGAGTCATGTGAACTTAAGGAGGATCATTCCACTTGTCATCAGTAAGCATCCAAGCAATCAAAACTATGATTACAAGTGAATTGATCCGAGATCAAGATCCAACTGAAACACTTTTGAAATTCACTCAATAACTTTTTCAAACATTTTATTTCGAAATTGAGCTAATTTGCAGCAGTCAATGAGTGCAATCTTTCAAGACACATTCCGATAGTCTAGGATGTTTAGCTCACTTCTAAGCTCGCAAAAGCGCTTCTCATCTAGAGGTTTGGTAAAGATATCGGCCAATTGTTTTTCGGTTCTCACATAGGTAATATCTATGTCTCCCTTAAGAGAGTGATCTCTAAGGAAGTGGTGTCGGATATCTATGTGCTTGGTCCGAGAGTGTTGAACGGGATTGTTGGCTATCTTGATCGCACTCTCATTGTCACATAAAAGTGGTACCTTTTCCATACAAAAACCAAAATCCTTCAAGGTTTGCCTCATCCATAACAATTGTGCACAACAACTTCCTGCGGCAATGTATTCCGCTTCATGTGGATAAAGCAACTGAATTTTGTTTCTTTGAGGACCAAGACACTAGTGATCTACCTAGAAATTGACAAGTCCCCGAAGTGCTTTTTCTATCCACTTTACAACCCGCATAATCAGCATCCGAATAACCAATCAAATCGAATTTTGATCCTTTAGGATACCAAAGCCCTAAACTAGGTGTGTGAACTAGATATCTAAGAATTCTTTTCACGGCTACTAGGTGACACTCTCTCGGAGAGGCTTGAAATCTTGCACACATACACACACTAAGCATAATATCGTGCCTAGATGCACAAAGATAAAGCAATGAAACTATCATGGATCGATATACCTTTTGATCCACGGGATTACCTTCTTCATTTAGACCGAGATGTCCGGTTGTCGTCATGGGTGTATGGATTGGCTTGGCGTTCTCCATGTCAAACTTCTTAAGCATATCTTTGATGTACTTTGTTTGGCATAGGAATGTACCTTCCTTGAGTTGTTTGATTTGAAATCCGAGAAAGAATTTCAATTCACCCATCATAGACATCTCAAATCTCTTCGTCATCAACCTACTAAATTCCTCACAAAAGTCTTTATTAGTAGACCCAAATATAATGTCATCGACATATATTTGGCACACAAATAAATCATTATCAACATATTTTGTGAAGAGAGTAGGGTCGACTTTACCAATTTCAAACCCTTTTAATAAGAAAATCCTTAAGGCATTCATACCATGCTCTAGGTGCTTGCTTAAGCCCGTAGAGCGCCTTATGGAGTTTGTATACATGAGTGGGGTTCTTGTGGTCCTCCATTCTCGGTTGCTCAACGTAGACTAATTCGCGATTGGACCATTTAAGAAAGCACTCTTGACGTCCATTTGATACAGCTTGAAATCATGGTGAGTAGCAAATGCAACCAATATACGAATTGATTCTAATCTAGCAACAGGAGCATAAGTCTCACCAAAATCCAAACCTTCAATTTGAGAGAATCCTTGAGCTACCAACCGAGCTTTATTTCTTGTGACAACTCCGTTCGTCTTGTTTGTTGCGGAAGACCCATTTGGTTCCAATCACGCTTTGATTAGGCCTTTCCACTAGTGACCATACTTTGTTTCTAACGGTTGTTAAGCTCTTCATGCATAGCCATTATCCAATCCTGATCTCTTAGTGCATCTTCAACCTTCAAAGGTTCCAAAGTTGACTCGAAAGAGTAAAATTCGCACAATATTGATACGCTAGCGCGTGTAGTTACCCCCTTTTGGATATCACCGAGGATGTTATCGACGGGGTGATCTCTTTGGATACTTTGATGCACCCTTGGATGTGGCATTTGAGAGACATGTTGGATTGGTTCTAGGGCTTCATCTTGAACATCCTCCATGAGTTTGCTTGCACTCCCTTGAGAAATGTCTTGACTTTGGTTTGAAGTAGGAGGCTCGACTTGTGTAGATGAATTGTCTTGTTGTACCTTTTCTTGCGGCCTCACTTCTCCTAATGCCATCTTCTTGATTGCTATGCTCGGTTCTTCCTCATTTCCTAGCACATTTAAATCAACTTGCTCTACTTGAGAGCCGTTAGATTCATCAAATGTCACGTCTCTCGCTATTTCAACACAACCCGAGGTTTTGTTGAAAACACGATAAGCGTAGGCATTTGATCCATATCCTAGCAAGAACCCTTCATCGACCTTTGGAGCGAATTTGGAGTTCTTAGGCTTCTTGTTTAGGATAAAACATTTACTACCGAAAACTCTGAAATACGAAATATTTGGTTTGTTACCGGTGAGGAGTTCAGATGCCGTTTTCTTCAATATCTTGTGGAGATATAATCGCTTGATGGCATGACAAGCGGTGTTGACAGCTTCCGCCCAAAATTGATCGGAGATCTTGTATTCATCAAGCATTGTCCTTGCCATCTCGATTAAGGTCCGGTTCTTCCTTTCTACCACTCCATTTTGTTGAGGGGAGTATGGAGCGGAGAACTCGTGCTTGATTCCTTCTTCATCAAGGAATTCTTCGACTTGAGTATTCTTGAATTCACTTCCATTATCACTTCGAATCTTCTTGATCTTCACTCGAATTCATTTTGGGCTCTTCTTGCAAACTTCTTGATTATCCTCTTGCGTCTCACTTTTCTCTTGCAAAAAGAACACCCACGTGAAGCGTGAAAAGTCATCAACAATAACTAAACCATACTTGTTACCTCCGATGCTTATATAAGCAACGGGTCCGAAGAGGTCCATGTGTAGAAGCTCCAATGGTTTTGTCGTCGTCATGATGTTCTTCGCGGGATGACGCGCTCCAACTTGCTTTCCGGCTTGACAAGCGCTACAAATCCTATTTTTCTCAAACTCAACATTCGTTAGTCCAATGATGTGATCACCTTTTAGAAGCTTGTCGAGATTTCTCATGCCAACATGGGCTAGCCGGCGATGCCATAACCAACCCATGCTAGACTTTGCCATTAAGCATGTTTGAAGTTTAGCGCTATTTGAGTTGAAATCAACCAAATAGAGCTTACCCTTCAAATATCCTTTAAAAGCAATTGAGGAATTGTCTCTTCTAAAGATGGTCACATCCTCATTAGTAAAAAGACAATTATAGCCCATCTCACAAAGTTGCGACACGGATAACAAATTGTAATTTAAAGATTTGACTAATAGAACATTTGAAATGGAATGATCATTAGAAATAGCAATTTTACCTAATCCCATTACCTCACCTTTACCATTATCTCCAAACACAATATTTTCATATTGTGACCCTTTTTCATCAAAAGATGAAAACATTTTCTTTTCTCCGGTCATATGGTTTGTGCAACCACTATCAAGCACCCAACTTGATCCACCGGAGGTATAATCCTACAAGATCACATTAGACTTTGTTTTTAGGTACCCAAATCCTTTTGGGTCCTTGCATGTTAGTGATCAACACTTTTGGTACCCACACCTTCTTCTTACTCTTTTCACTAGAGTTGTGGGCACCGACAAAATGAGTAATCACTTTACCACGGTGATTTCTCTTCAACATGTAAGAAGCAAAGTGAATAGAATGAGATGCGTGATGTTGAAGATGCTTCTTAGATTCTTGCCCGGTCTTGATGACTTGTGTGGTGGTCAATGGTTGCTTGTCATTTCCTTTGACAAACTTGATGCATTCCTTACCTTTTACCACCACACGGTCATTTCTTTTGCATTCATTCTTATCATATCCTAGCCCTTCTTTGTTTTTGTTTCCTCGACCATTTATGGTCTTATATAAGGCATCCTTGGATTGATAAGTTTTCATGCAACCGTATCTTACCAAGGCACTTAATCTCTCGTTTTCGCTTTTTAATACTTGCACAAATTGAGAGTTAGTAGTACAAGCATTAATATCAACATTATAGCAACGAGAGCAACCATTGCTAGTGGAAGGAATAGATGCCAAAGATGAATCAACAATTGGAGGATCAATATCATTAAGAGATTCAATTTGCACTTCAAGAGCTTGAAGATTGTTTTCAAGACTTATGACATTTTCTTGAAGTGACTCATTTGACCCCTTAAGTATTTCAATTGAATTATTAGCCAAATCAAGCTTTTTGGTTAACAATTCAATAGTCTCCTTTTCTTTAGTGAGGATCTTCTCGAGAGCAAGAGTTTTCTTCTTTTCACAAATTAGCAACTCTTCTTGCTTCTCGAGAGTCTCCTCTTGGCTATCTATTCTTTTCAATAGCTTATGAATCTTAGCAATAGCCGATTTGCTCAAATCACAAAATAGAGCATCATCATTATCATCATCGCTTTCTAATTCACTATCGCTACTTGGGGTTTGGTTTTAGCCATTACCTTGCGCCCTTTGGCCATAAGACAAATAGGCGCGTCGTGGTCGGAGTCGTTGTCGCTCAATTCCCCGAATAGCGACTTTGTCGGTGGAGTGGCTTCTATGGCGAGGGTGGCGACTCCTTCATCATCGGTGTCGAGTCGAGTCGCTTGAATCCCATTCTTCTCCAATGTGAGCTCGCCCCGAGTACTTCTTCTTGTAAGTCTTGTTCTTCTTGAGCGGCTCACTTTTCTTGTTCTCACTTTGGTTGTTCTTCTTCTTTGGACAATCGGCGATGAAGTGTCCAACTTCACCGCACTCATAGCAAGCCCTCTTTGTGTTTGTTCTTCTTCTTGATTTGTCGTTGTAGTTCTTCTTGTACTTGCTTGACCCATCATACTTGAGGAACTTTTTGAATTTCCTTACAAATAGAGCCAAGTCTTCTTCGTCTTCGCTTTCATCTTCCTCTTCATCACTTGAGGTTGATTCTTCCTTTTTGCTTGCCTTCAAGGCTATTTGCTTCAGTCTTGAGCTCGAGCTTTGCTTGGCAAGGTTCTTTACTTCTTTTGCTTCTTCTTCCATGAGCTCATGTGAAAGAATTCTTCCAAGCACGTCATTTGGAGTGAGCCTTTTGAAATCTTTTCGCTCTCGTATAAGAGTTACGAGAGTCGAATTCCTTGGAGCAAATGCTCTCAACATTCTTTTTACCACGACGTGGTCCGTCATATCCTTGCTTCCAAGCCCTCTTATCTTGTTTACGAGGATCATCAAGCGGTCATACATTTGTTGCGGAGTCTCATCATCATTCATAACGAATCTCCCCAACTTGCCTTCTAGCAATTCAATCTTTGACTCCCTTACACTTGATGTACCCTCATGTGCAACTTGGAGTGTGTCCCATATCTCTTTGGCTTCTTCCAAGCCATCCACTTTGTTGAATTCCTCGGGACTCAACGCTCCAAGCAACACGCTTGCGGCTTGAGCATTGCGGTGGATGTTTTGCTCTTGTTCCGGCGTGAGCTCCATATCGCCTTCCCAAGATATCTAAACCTGTGCAAACAATCTTCCAAACACTGGGATGGAGTGACATCAAATGCATTTTCATCTTGTGCCTCCAAGCGGAATAGTACGTGCCATCGAAAAATGGTGCACGCCTGAGGGCACAAAGGATATAGGAATGCGAAGAGGAATTATTTAATTTTTAGAAATTAAAATGAATTTGAGCTCCCAGCGATGAAGTTGAGATGTAACCTACCGTGGTCTTCGTGGGAGTTCAATGTCCGGCCGTTGGACTACTTTCTTCCCCGACACGACAACCTTCAATCCGGTGTTGGCCATCACGCTCCTTCAAGCGGTTAGGCCTTCAGAAGGTTCGGCTCGATACCAATTGAAAAGATGAGAAAGTTGCCTAGAGGGGGTGAATAGGCAATTTAAAATTTTAAACTAAATTTGTCGCAATGAAAGAGTATCGAACTTCCGGTATTGGATCGGAACTTCGATATAATCGAACTTCCGATACCAGGTCGGAATGTCCGATAGACTTTAGACACGAACAATTAATAACTGAGAGTAAAGAGCATTGAATGCAATCCAAGAACGATATTCCAACTAAACAAGGAGACAAGCTAAAGCAAAGTAACGTAAAGACACAGATTTGATCCCGGAGTTCGGATTCTTGAGGGAATCCTACGTCTCCGTTGAGGAGGCTCCAAAGAGCCGGGTCTTTTCCAACCCTTTCCTCCCAAACCTCTGTCACACTTGAGGCTTGGTTCCACTATTTGGTTCCTTTCCTTTCGGAGGCGGAGCCGGCCTTTACAAACTTCTCACGGTGTCCCACAATCCCTGGGAGCTCGTGAGCAACTCCTAGCCGTCTAGGAGTCCTTCAACCTCCAAGAGAAACAAATGCACGGGGAAATGATCTTGGAGGAACACTCTTATGCTCAAGATGGAAGACACTTGCTTTTCACTCTAGCTCCAAATCTCACTTCTAGTCCTCACTCCTTGGATGATCCCTAAGATCAAAGAGGAGGGCTCAAAAGTAGACTAGAGAGGGCTCAAGGTGCACTAGAGTTCTGCCAAAGAGAGTGTGTAACCCTCAAATGAGAGAGGGGTGGGGTATTTATAATTTCTTGCAAAAACTAGCCGTTATACACCCACTCAGCTGCATATCGGAACTTCCGATATCAACATCGGAATGTCCGATATGCACAAATAATCAGAACTCGAGCGCACTACAACTTGTCAAACAAGATGCATCGGAACTTCCGATGTCAACATCGGAACTTCCGATGTTCCCAGAAAAAGGCCCTTGATAAAATGCTTCTAAGTCCATATCGGACTGTCCGATATATACATCGGAACTTCCGATACCAATATCGGAATGTCCGATCTAATATATCGGAGTGTCCGATAATTCCAGAGAGCTCCCCTTTTTCGGTTTGAACACATCGGAACTTCCGATGTCAAATACCGGAACTTCCGATCTTTACAGAGAGCACCCTGGAAAGCTTTACAACGTATCGGAACTTCCGATCGTAAATATCGGAACTTCCGATACATCTTCCACGCATCGATCGAAGCAGGCATGCACATCGGAATGTCCGGTCATATCGGAACTTCCGATATAATATCGGAATGTCCGACTTGAACTTTGATAAAAACACATTCCGGTGTATGCGCGATAACTTAGGGTCTCAATAAGAGTTAAAGTAGCATTCATCTGAGCATAGAGACTATCCTAGATCATTTACGATGCATCCCTCTTAATAGTACGGCATTCCTACGACACAAAGCATAGAAAGTAAAAGCGTAATGCCATTTTCCTCGCGTAATATTGTTTGAGGGTATCCATCGCACGTCGACGATCTCACATTGAACCTTTTACCTGCTCATAAGCTCATTGAAGACATTAGTCTCTTTAATCTCTTGTCATTAATCGACCAAAACCAATTTTGAGGGCCTAGATGCACTTTCACGCATAGAGTGTTAAAATCGATAAAAGAAGGTTGACATCTCTAATATTTTTCGGAACATGTATGATTACTCGATTAACACATAGAGTATTAAACTCGACAAAAGGAGGTTAGCCAGGTAATAATAAAGTGTTAACTAAATTCATCAAAAGAAATATGCGTTCAGGTCCTTTCTCCGTTCTTTCCGGAAAAAAATATTTTCATCAACAGATATATGTGTACGCTCTATCTTTAGACTTTTTTTTCCAACTTGATCTTTAATTGTAGACTTTTTCCCAACTCGATCTCTAATATTTTTTGAAATATGTATTATTACTCGGTGAACGCATAGATTGTTAAACTCGACAAAATAAGGTTGGAATCTATAATATTTTTCGGAACATGTATTATTACCCGGTTAACTCATAGAGTGTTAAACTTGACAAAAGAAGGTTGACCGGGTAATAATAAAGTGTTAACAAAATTCGTCAAAAGAAAAATGTGTACAAATCTATCTCTTTATTTTTTTTTTGTTACTCGATTTCTGATATTTTTCGGAATAAGAAATATATGTATACAGCTGTATCTCTATAGTTTTTTTTTGCAACTCGATCTATAATATTTTTCGGAAAATATCTTATTCACTGGTGAACGTATAGAGTGTTAAGATCACTCCGAAAAAAAAATATGCTTAGGTCCTCCTGCAGTCTTTTTTTTTACAAAAAAAACAGGATAAATTTTACACGGTGCAACGTGTGCAGCACATTCTGCCTGGTACTATTTATTACCGAAGTACTTTGGTGCCAAACCTTAAATCGGAGCTGGCGGGATATTTTCTCGATCGATATTGGACCCAAAATTTAGGATCATATTACATGTGGCATGTCATGTCACTTGGGGACCATTCCTCTTTTATTTCATTTGTCAATTAAAGCACCTCGTTGACATTTTCTGTAGCTGGCCCGGTATAGTATTGTTTCCTTTGATGCATTAACAGTATGGATGCGGCAATAGTACCTTCAACTCCTCACCCATAGGTGGCAACTCAGATGACGACATATCCGTCAGATTTCTATCAACACTCCTGGGTCTAATCAGACGCTAAGCTTATGGTTCAATGAAAGTAGTTCTCGACTGTTCTGAGTAATAGAAAATTATCGTGACAGTTCAGCGGATTTTTTAGGACTGGTGTTCCAGAAAATGTTTACCTATGTGGTTCTCATTATCATTTTTTTAAAGAAAATAGCTTACCACTATAAAAAAATTATAAAAATAGCTCCCCGTGGACCGCAGAATGTACCTTCCGGTACTGTGGCACGAGCCTCCTGCGGTGACTCGCCTCGTCCCGCGCTTCATCTCCGCAAAACTGCATATGCAACATCTCCCATCCGCGGAAACGCCCAGAAACAACACCTCCCACTCTCCAGCTCTGGGGAAATTGCACCTCCCGCGGCACAATGACTTCCCGCGCAACCTGAACGCATACCACGTGTCGTGCTGTCCTCTTTTCCGTGCTCCCCGTGCACGACGTGCAGGCCAAGAGGCTATTTTTATAAAAACTTTCGCACATGTGGCTAATTTTGTAAAATAAAAATTAAAAAGCTAGTATAATGATCACTTCGGTGTTCAACGGTTCATGTTACAGGAGATGCTAGGGCTAGCTAGCTCGAACTGTCTAGTTCAAGAATCTAAAAAAGAGAATAATATTGCACTAGGGCAAGGATTTTGTGCACGTGGTTGCATTTGTAGTTTTGCACTCTTTTTGTGCTTCTGCATTTCAAAACAATCTAAAAAAAAATCATAGATTAGGACGTGCGCTTTAGTATGTGCACTTAAAAAATTGTGCAAAAAAATGGTTATTTTTGCACTGTGTAAAATAGATAAGGAATAGGTCTATTCTTACACCCTGCACTTCGCAAAAAAACCACTTAACCCCTTAAACAATAAAACTGGGTATTTAATTGTTAGGAAACCGGATTCGTATCCGATATGGACTCTTCCTTATCTCTAAGCAGAACCGCTATATATAGGAGGCAGGGGGTCACCCCATTGTACATGTATATACAATAATAAAGCAGATCCGGTTCCTCCTCATATTGTGTCTCTCGCCTCTCTTCTGCTCCGATTTAGATCTATTAGGCAACCGGACTATTCGATGGCGAGGTTGTCTAACACGTTATCAAGCACGAAGCTCTTACGGAGAAAGATTGAAAGGTGAGAAAAAACAAGAAGCTTAAGGATCATCGACGACGATTTACTTAACGCCTACTACCGGGCGATTGATCGCTTCCCGATCCGATCTGCAATCAACTCGCCATCAAGCCGCATCCACTCGGATTGCCGAAATAAAAGTCTACGCGACTCTATCCTACGCGATAGTCTACCGAAAGCAGATTGAAAAAGTGAGAAAAGGTGAGAATACGAGGATTGATCTAATCGCCATGAATCACGTTGCATCTATTCTAGTAGCACGGTTACGAATTGAATCGATTACTCACTACAGATTTCACGAAGCCATCGTATAGCAGATAATTGCATCTAAAGTACATGAAATCCAATTGGCAAGAAGCCATATCCTCCCGCACGGCCGCATCGCCTGAGACTCGATCCGTCGCTCGGCAATTGGCTCGGTGCTGGCCATCTACGGCTCCCTCGCCACGGCGTCATCCACACCGCTCGGCCGCGTACGCAGAAATACTGACGCCACCAGACGCAGCCGTATCGGCCCTCGGTTAGCCGTTAACTGCCTGGCAACATACCGACGTCAAGCTCGAAGCCGGCCAAGAAGCCGACCACAAAGTCGCATGCCGCTCGATCCCCTTAGCGCCCGCGATTCCCAGCACGGCTTAATCGCGATTCGCCGGCGCCGCCGCTATGACTCAAAGCGCGCCTGGTTTAACGGCTCGCCGCTGCCGCCCCACGCGATGTCGCCGTTTCTGCGCTCCATAGCGCCACCGAACTCGATCTACTTGCGCTTGAAGCGCCGCCGACTTTTATTCCAGGCGCAAATGAGCCTCCCTCAGCCGCACTTCTGCGGCCGCACGCCGCTTCCTCGAAGTTGCCCGCCCGCGACGGGCCGCCAAGACGAAGTCGGCCACCGGTCGGCCGCCGCCGGGCCGCCACGCTTGCCATCATTGGCCGCGCCAGCTGGCTGCTACCGAAGCCGAGGCCGCGCCACTGCGAGCCGACCGTTGGCCAATGCGGCACGGTTGGTCAGCCGTTCGCCTGCTCGCGTTAGACTGAACTTCGACTCAAGACGGCCGCCTCGCCGACGGATCACACTTCGCACGGCCGCCCTCGCCTGACCGGGCCGCAGTTCGTCCGCCATGATGCATCGTGCCCATCGATGTCTGCCGCATGCCCCGACCACGACGGATTAATAATCGCCGCCACAAGATGATGCGCCACGCCGCACTGGTGAAAGGCATGAAGAGGCTCCGCCTCGCAAGACGCGCTAGAAGCCGCGGAAGAGCCGGTGTCAGAGGCTGGTCTTCCGCTTGTCGCCGCCCAATGCGGCCACCCCGGCCCCTTTGGCTTGTCGTCAACCTGACGGCATCAGTTGCCTATAGCGCCTTGCCCTAGCGTTGAGGTCTCCGCCAGAGCTCTGTCGCAAGGTCCAAATTCGCCCCTTTTGAGCGATTGCCAAACCGGCAGAAAGAAATCCAATTGCAGGACAACTAAAAGAAAAGGGGCACATGGTCACATGGATGGAGGATGGACATGAAGTCCCGTCGAACAATGCTCTTGAAGTTTTCCTTCCATGCGGGCCCGAAGGGGAATTCCAAACCTGGTTTGAAGTCCTATTGTTTACAAGATGGAAGGGCAAGGAAATTACCCTGCCCCGGCTCCATTTATTTTGTTCTTTCTTTTTTCCCCAAAAAAATGAATAGTAAATTGAAAAATTGGTTAGAAAACCATGAAATTTGTAAAATTATGAAAAATCCTAGAAAATTGCGTAAAATTTTTTTGGCTCTGCTTTAATTTGAACTTAGCCTTATTCTATGCATTTATGAATTTTGCATCTATTTTTGCAATAATTGCCTCGTTAGAATATCGGAAATTCCTGAGAATTTTTTTTCCGTATTTATGAATTCCAGAATTATGTCATGTTGATATTTGCTGAAATTCAATTTTCTGTTGAACAGTAATTCTGAAAATTGCTTGGAAATTAGCAGAAATTATGGAAAGTGCTAGGAAAATTCCGGTTTTCATACGGCATTTTATGAGAAACTGAGTGGTTGGGATTTGATTTTGGTAATGAATAAACAGATATGAGACAATTGGTGTCTAGGAAAACACACATGAGGCTTGGTTCTTTAATTGGCACCCTAAACTGAAGTGCTCCCTCCTCATGAGCCCTAGGGCAGGTTGACCTGGCCAAGAGTCAAATTGACAGAGATATTCATTACTGCTTTCGCTCCTGTACCAACAAGAATTATATAAGTTGTAATTAGACTTATGCCATGTGCAATTCATGTTGCAATTTATTTTTCATTTATCAAGTGATGCTGGAAAATTCTTTCGTATAATTAACAGAAAATTGCCAAATACTAAGAAAATTCGAAATTTTAGAATTTATTTCCATTTATGAATTTATGAATTGTGCAATTATTGTTTATTCTGAATATTTATGAATCTGAATCTTTGCATTTATCTTGTATCTATGAATCCGTACTTATGAATCATGTATTTATGAATCTTGAAATTATTGCTTTTTAGTTTTGGATATTCATGAGAATTTGATTTATGCATTTATGGATCTTTGCAACCACTCTCTATTAGATTACACGGCGTAATCTAATGAATATGTAAATACTGGCATTGTCGTAGTGAGTTTTGAAGAATCGCCCGAATGGTCAGAACTATCTCACATGGGCATCAAATGTGAAGATCGTGCTTATGAGCAAGAAGCTCTGAATCGCCATCGGTTTAGGGTCCTCGAAGGACAAGTAACTCTATCACGGTTAAAAACGATCAAGTTTTGTACTCCCTCAGTATCACTTTTCAAATGTGAAGAATGAATACATGGTCGAGGTGAGTACATTTGGAGTTACTTAACGCACTTCGAAGGTCAAAAGCTCAAGTCCACCATCTTGCTCCAAGCACAAAGAAGATTGGGTTCACTTCCTAAGTTTGCACAAGGCGAAGCTGGTTGTTAATGAATTTTGAATAATGAATTGTAAGCTCTCAAAATATACATTTTTTTTTCTCATGAATAGAATTGCAATTTATTCTTTGTTCCAAAGATTCTATATTTGCAAGCAATATTTGAATTACTTTGCCACTGTATGATTAGAATTATATTTCTTTTCATTAAAAAATTGTTTAGCGCCCAAATAGAGGAGATATGCATTGTTGATAGTGGCACAACAAAAACCATATTAAGAGAGAAATACTTCCAAACGATCACGAAGAACGCTGGAAGGATTATGAAAATCGCAGAGGCGACACATATAATAGGCTCGTGGAAGAGCCACAATTATATTGCCAATGGGTACAACTTGGTAATTGATGAAACATCCTTGTATTCCCGAATCAACACGCACTCTCTTAAGTTTCAAAGATATGTCATACGCCAATGGGTTTCACGTGAGAAACCAAATGAAGAAAATGGCAAAGAACACTTGTGCATTGTGAAGCACGCGGAATATGGAAAGATGGTACTAGAAAAATGTCCTCATATGAATCTGGGTTTGTACTACACTTAAAATCAATGCACACGCTAAAGGTATACTTTTGAAGACCTGGCTTTAGAAGCTCTGAATTATTTGCTTTATGGCATTGTAGATTAGGTCATCCTGGTCTTAGATTGATGAGAAATATAGTTAACAACTCACAAGGTCATGGCATTAATGTTAAGAATTTCCCAAATCACGAAGATTTTGTGTGCCATGCATGTGCCACGGAAATTAATAACTAGACCTTCATATGAAAGTGCAACATGAAATCCCTCGCATTCTCGAACGCATTCAAGGATATTTATGTTCATTCAGCCCTTATCGTACAAGCTTTCGATACTTTATGGTGCTCTATTGATGCTTCCTCGAAATGGTCGATACATGTTTGCTGTCAACAAGGAATCATGCATTCGCAGAAGTTGATCTCGCAGATCATCAGAATTAAGAATGCTTTTCCCCGATCATCGCGTGAAGTCCATTCGATTGACAATGCCTGAATTTACTTCCAAGGCATTTGATGATTATTGTACAAAGAACGGGAATAATGTTAGCACTCGCATCGCACGTCCATACGAAAATGGGCTAGTCAAGCACTAATAATAAAAGGATTAAGTTCATTGCCGAGACCGCTTCTTGCAGAGTTGTAACTTGCCCAACACTTGTTGGGGACACGCAGCCTCCGCACGCAGCGAAGACTCATCAATTATAGACCATCGCCTACAACATCCATTCACCTATGCAACTAGTGCAAGGGGTCATCCCAAGATTTCCTATCTTAGAAAATTTGGTTGTATGGTATATGTACCTATACCACCCCCACAAATGATCGCAATGGGCCCTCTCCGCAAGTCCGATATACGTTGGTTATGAGTGCATCCATAATCGTGTATTTGGAACCCATGATCGAGACTTGCACACACTGATTCGGTGATTGCATCTTTGAGGACCATTTCCCGTCATTAGGAGAGAATCAACCATTGGATGAAAAATGCCGGAAATAGTATGGCATTCCACTGATCCCCGCGCATGATCCTCGCACTAATGAAGCAAATCATGAAGTCAAGAAGACAATCGATTTGGCAATTTAGCAAATGAATCGCCTGATCATTTTTGCGATCTCAAGAGCGTGGGTTAAGTCGCATGTACCGGCAAGAAATGCACCAGAGGGTGGAAATACCAAAGAAAGTGTATGTATCCTCATCCCTGTTCAGAGGCCTCAAGGAAAAGAACAGGAGATCCGGCTTTCAAACCCAAAGTACCCGAGACGTCTGGGGAAAAATCAAGCAGAGGACTTACCAATACCTAATCACACAAAGTGCCCCAAAGCAAGAAGGGAGCCAGCTTGAGACTCGCACCGAAAGAAGCACATGGAAAAGGCAATTCCAGATCTGAACCTTCCATTGGAAGAAGTCACTTGAAATAATGTGTGCGCACACATTGGAGAAAACTAAAGGAACTTGCTCTCGAATGGGAAATAGCAATGAAGAGCAAGTAGAAGTGCATGAAGCACACCATGACTAAATGGCCATAAATTTTGTAATAATAGGAGAATCTATGAAAAGAGCAACAACCATTGCAAGGCTTGTTGTCTCAAGGTTTCACTCAACGTCCTAGGGTTGATTATGAAGAAACCTATTCTCCTAATATGGGTGAAATTACCTTAGATACTTGATCTCAATGGCAATAACTTGAAGTTGAAAATGAAGCTAATGGATGTTGTCACAAGATATTTGTATGGAAACTTGATTCGGAGATTTATATGAAAGTACCGGAAGGTATTCCTATCCGAACCAAGACAGAGCAACAGAAACCTATACAGATGTGAAATTGGAGAAATCACTATATGGGCTAAAATCGGAAGAATGTGGTACAATCGTTTGAGTGACTTTCTCGCAAGAAAGGCTACACGAACAAATGAAGATTGTCCATGTGTATTTATACAACGATCCACGAATGGATTTTGTATAATCTCCGCTTCTATGTAGATGACTTGAACATCATTGGGACTGATGAGGAAATTGAAGAAGCATGCACATACTTGAAATCTGAGTTTGAAATGAAAGACTTGGGTAAAACCAAGTTCTCGTTTAGGCTTGCAGCTTGAACATGTCCAAGTGAATCTTGGTACACCAAGCATCCTACACGCAAAGTGTTGGAGAGATTTGGCTTTGAAAAGGCATACCCCCAAAGACCCCAATGGCTCAAGGTCACCTCCAGCGATGACCTAGACCTGAGGCCTAAAGAAGAGGGGGAGGAAGTCCCGAGGCAGAATTCCCATACTTGAGTGCAATTGAGCGCTCATGTACCTTTGCGACAGCACTAGGCGGACATTGCGCCGCTGTGAATTTGCTAGCGCTTGATACGGCAGTAACCCACCAAAAGGCATTGGAAAGGGGTTAATGACATCTTACGTTACCTTCAAGTAATCAAAGACCTCGGCTTGTTTTACATGTAAGAAACAATGAATTGAATTTAGTTGGCTATGCCGATCTTTGGTACCTATCGGACCCGCATAATGGCAAGTCACAAACCAGGTATGTTTTTCCTTGCGTGGAACGGCAATTTCTTGAAGTCGCTCTAAGGCATTCTTGTCTCGACGCCGACTAACCACTCGTAAATCATTGCATTGTATGAAGTCTCTGAATGTGCATGGCTTCGAAGAATGGTTCACCACATCCAGAAGTCATGTGGTCTGAACATGGAACAAAACCCCACTATTATCTATGAAGATAATGCAGCTTGTGTTGCACAAGTACAAATGGGATATGTGAAGAGTAACCTTACAAAGCATATCAACCCCAAGTTCTTTTATGCTCATGAAATGCATAAGATGAACGAGATAAAGATACTGCATACTAAGTCGTGTGAAAATCTCGCAGATTTA
Source organism: Rhipidocladum racemiflorum (assembly GCA_036346355.1). Taxonomy (NCBI): domain Eukaryota; kingdom Viridiplantae; phylum Streptophyta; class Magnoliopsida; order Poales; family Poaceae; genus Rhipidocladum; species Rhipidocladum racemiflorum. The sequence goes on along the minus strand of CM070580.1, from coordinate 33,249,197 downwards.
TTCACTAAGTCACTCCCGGCATCTTCCTTGAAAGATGTATTAGAGGAATCGGATGATGAGGCTTAGAGAAGTGCAGATTTCAGAGATTTTTTCACATACTCCTACATAAATCTCAACCATGAAGTTTGAGTACCCAACGTAAATCTTGAAGATTAACATTGAAGTTTGGGTGGATTGTACTCTTTTCCTTAAGTAAGTTTTTCATTGAAGTTTTCTTACATAAGGTTTTTGATGAGGTAATCCAGGCAACACAAGCAAGCGTGTGCTATGTACTCTTTCTCCAATTATTTTTCCCACTCGGGTTTTTATGGAGTTTTAATGAGGCATATGCATCTCTCGCAAGAAGAGTCCATGGAGGTTAGGAAACCTGGATTCGTATCCGATATGGACTCTTCCTTATCTCTAAAGGTAACCGCTATATATAGGAGGCAAGGGGTCACCCCATTGTACCTGTATCTGAGAATAATAAAGCAGATCCGGTTCCTCCTCATATTGTGTCTCTCGCCCTCTCTCTCTGTTCTCCAGTTTAGATCTATTAGGCAACCCCGGACTATTCGATAGCGAGGTTGTCTAACATTAATCTCTCCTACTTACAAAACTAAGTCGACTTATACCATGAGACGGTTTTACTGAACTTAGGTGGTTTTTGTCATATTAACAACCATGTTTTCGTCCTTGTCTGAAATTTAGACTCTACCTCGTTTAGCGACTTGGAACCGGATCATTTCTACTAGATTCTGAAAGAAACCCAACCAAACGGACTAAAGCTTGGAGCGATTCTCCTTAGATTGTTTCTTCTTTCTCCACACCGTGGTTGAATCGATCTCAATCCAGTTCCACCAGATTCATAGAATCTAATCTGAAACGTTTCTATCAAGAATCTGGAACCGTTTCCGTTTATACTAGAATCTGAAACCGTACCAAACAGGACCTCAAATTAGAGAGAAGATGATAAGAAGAAGAGAGAGAGGAGTATAAATGAGGTGGACGATGTGAACATCAAATGCACTAATTCTAAAAAGACAAAAGGTAAAGTCTTGATTCTTTGAAGCATGAACCGGCGGCTAATGGGTTTATCATAAGAAAAGCATACATATATGTACTTCTCCATCAATGCAATTAACAAATCATATGTAGGTACCAGACAAGTGGACTCTCGTATCAAATCACATCAGTACTTGATAAACCTTCCATGCTATGCTACTTGGCTTTTACATCGGCTCCAAATCAAGGGTGTAAGACGACAGGGATGCCTCATTCCATTGTACACCACCGGTACATGCATATACGTAACTCGTCTCCTTGCCATGAGCAGCGTTGCTTTTGTCGAGGCATGGGCAAGTAGTCGGATACATACAACCATACCACACAAGTAGTATGGAATCTTGGAAAAGATGAGCAAGTGCACGTACAAGATAGACTTTGTGTGCAATTTTGCAAGACAAACAAGCAAGGAATTGATATGACCTGCTGATGCATGCTGTCGTCGGTCAGGCGTTGGGCAGGAAGTTGGTGCATCTATCTCTGTACATGGTATTTTCTGTTTGGTAGAGCCAGTAGCCGGATGAGTAGCATCTACGTAATATTCTCTCCACCTAAGACTATCTCCAGCAATTTCCTTTCATTCCATTCCCTTCTTCACTCTTCCTTTCTCCATATTTATTTCCTTTATTTTCTATCATCTTCAACAGCATCCCATCGAAAGATTTTGTGAAGGGATTGGAGAGAGAATCCCTTCACAGAGAGATTCTCTCTCTGAATCCTGTCCGAAGGGAATCGTGAAGGGAATCCGTTGGAGCACTTGGAATCTGTTCGTGAAGGGATTTGAAGACTGAAGAGAATCCGCTGAAAATAGTCTAAGTTCCTAAGACGTATATTTTAAATGATCTTACACGGAGTACATGATATATTTTATATTTTAACACAAAACTAGTGTGATGTTTTCTCTATACCTCTAATAAATATTTAACTTTACTTTGTATTCTCTACGCATATGCATTGAATATAGTACTTAAAGATAATAATTAGAGGTAGTCTAATCATTATCAATATCTCTTTGGTCTATATATCAGTAAAAAAAATACATTCTATAAACTGGACGGAGGGAATAGCTATCTTTGTGTGCACTGTTGTGATATGCTTTTTTGTCCATACTTTAGCTGCCTATATTATGGTCTTAGATTTGTGATCAATGGTGCACTTAGGGTGCGTTTGGTTGGAGGTACGAGGGTGAACGGAACGGGATGGTACAGGATGGATGGGATGATTCTGGATGATCCTGGATGAGATGGTTCAGGGAAGGTGTTTGGTTGTCTAAATGGGATGGTACAAGTTTTTGTTTGGTTGCTTGAATGGGATGGTACAGGATGGTACGAGATAGTGTTTGGTTGGAGGCAAGGCATATATCAAACAGTACCTACTGGTTGTACCGCCAAAACCCATCTCCTTCCCGTTGCCTTGTAAATTCTCAGTAGACCCCGTTTGTAACACAGCTCCTGAACAATTGTACATTACCAATTCAAAGATTGACATGCGTTCACTCATCATTAGACCCCGTTTGTAACATAGAAAATTCTCCAATTACTGTATATAATGAACAACTCCATGTGAAATTTATGTGTTCCAAATTTAAGAGTTCATTGCAAATATTCTCAATCATAATAGTTCAAGTCCAACATAATAATCACTACTGGTTCCGCAATAAGCATATTTCCACAAGCATCATTCCTAGCACAAAATAAATCATAGTATTTGAATAGAAAGTTTTCAAGCAATATCCGGCCATAGTGCATATCATTTGAAACCGACATGATGACAAATCACTAGAAGATACTTCCTCAGTTCTTTCATGAGCTTGACCACACCATCACTTCACATTGGAAACCTTGGAGATCAACAAGCAGAGGATTAACACAAATAAGCATTAAAGAGTTGAGCAAGAAATATACTTTCAGATTTCAAATCCAAACAATGCAATGTAAAAAAAAGGGTTGGATTACCTTATAGGTTTTCCCTCGTGATGTATCTAGCTACCCACACCAATTTGTTTGATAAACTAAGCTTGTTGAATGCTCGGGCAAGTGCAACATTCTCACACAAATAAGCATAGTAGTGGGCTAACTGTGTGACGACTACCCATACCATGGGTACCTCCATCAGCCCGAGACCACAAGCGGGCTGACATCCTTCAAAAGCCCAGTTTTGGCAAAGGTTCGTGGGCCGCGAAAAGTCGGCCTGGCACTGTTCGGAGCCAGCCCCAGGCGGTCGGCGGACTCCGACCTCCCGGGTCGGGGCGCATGGTCGGCCGGCTCCACCAACACTTGAAGGGCCAAGACCCGCGCTGGCGAAGGGCCGACTGCTCTGTGTACGTGACGTCCTCTGACGTCCGTACCAGGGTAGGCGGTCCCTTCCCGAGAATGTCAGGGGGTGCGCCAAGAAGTCAAGCCCCGGTCCCATCGTCACTGACACACCGCAGAGAAGCGCCCCCTCCCGAGGCCAAACTGAGGTCAAATACCATTAAATGCCGGGCTGACGTCCGTACGGAGAGGTGCGTCACCTCGTCAGCACAGTCAAAGACTTCCCACCGCAGGGCTACCAACCCGGCGTGGAGGTAGTTGGAGCCCGGTCGGACGACAAGACAGAAGACCAGACTCCAAGGCAAACAGTACCCCTTCCTTTTTCTCCCCAACTCCCTTTTGTAACCTGCCGCCTCCGGATATATAAGGAGAGGCAGGGCCCCGGGGGGAGGGGGGACCGATCCAGCAAGAGAGCAAAAGAACTCACCGAGCGCAAGGGAGATCGATAAAACCCCTTGTCTCGCCTGTAACCTTTGGATCATCTCTCAAATACCAAACACCCCAACGACACGAACTGGAGTAGGGACGTTCAGCCCGAACCAGTATAAACCTCTAGCTTCTTGAGTCGACCATTCGGGGAGAGGGAGCGCGCGACCCCCACTAACCTAAAATTCGTATTGCCGGTGCACGAAACACCGACACTATGCTTCATCAAATCCAGGGAGATCCATCATATTATCCCAAAGATCATCTGGAACATCAGTATCTGAACTAGAGGTCTTCTCAATAGCTTGAGCTAGTCTATCAATACCAGTGGTCATGAAAGCTAGCAAGTCATCATTAGTGGATGTTTTGGCCCTCTTCTTTGATGGTTTATTAGCCGATGAGTCACCTCCACCATACCCTGACGCCTTCACCTCTTCCGCACTCACATGTTCATTGACCGGAGCGTCTTCTTCTAATTCTATCACATTTGTAGTCAGAGGGTCATTTGCTCCCTTAGCATACTGTCCTGTAGCCATGCTATTCCCAAATATAGTGGCCATCTCGTGATAATGCTCAAGTGTAGTGTTCAAGATAGTAGCATCTTTAGGGTGATCATGTAATCATTAAAGATGTAGTTAGTCTCAAGCATCATCAAATTTTTGTTGAAATTTGGAAAGCAAAATACCTTCACATGACCAGTGTAATGCTCATGCTCAAGTCTAATAGTGCAAGTACCCTCATCCCAAAGAGCACCACTTAAGTTCTTCAGTTTGTTTATCTTTGCCCAAATCTTTCTCCACTTCCTGAGGTGATTACTAACTTGAATGCCACTCACATGAACCTTTATATGCTCATTCAAGTCCTTAGCACAACTGTTGAGATGAGCTTGCTTAAAGCCTGTAGATGTTCTTGTACCACTATCTACTAGATTAGTCGAGTAGGTTAGCACAAATGTAGATATTGCATTTGTCCAAACAACCCCAGCACCCCTCATACTATCCCCATGTTGATCCAAATCCATTGCCTACAGTAATAGACAAAACAGAAATATTGGTTCAAATGGAAGTCATGAAAAATGATAATACTAGGTTCACACATTTCATCGGAATAACGAAAATGATAGTACAAGGTTCACACAAAAACGAAAATGATAGTACAAGGTTCACACAAAAACGAAAATGATTAATGGCCTAGGTAGTTTTGACGGTTCTCCCACATTTGATCGGCCAAACTTTGTCTCTTGTTAACCATAGCTCTATGGTCATTTGCTTGCTCTATTGCTGTCCTATTGGGGTTAGGGGTCCAAGAATCATCTGGTAGAATGAAATGGTCAATTCCTTGTGAAAGAACCCAATTATGAAGGATACAACTAGCGATGACAACATCAACTTGAGTTGAGAAGGGGAAGAATGGAGGGTTTGGGTATCAAGTTCAGAGGAGTGCAGGAGATGTTTGATAATTGCGTCGAGTCGCTGAAAGATCAGGGCCATTTGCTGCAATGTCCACCATGACAAAAGAGACCTCTGGCGCAATACGCACAAACCATAGGCTAAACACAGTTCAATTATGTCTAGACTTTAGACCATGTCAGTTCCCATGTCACTATACTAAACAGCAATTTGAGCATCATCAACTTGAGTTTGAGCATCATTATAACTTGAGTTTGGGTGATGGAAACAGCACTCATCCAACACAATCAGATTTCTCATGACTAACATAATCAGATTTCTACTGACCAACACAATCTAGCACTCATCCAACACAATCATCCAACACAAACTAGCACTCATCCAACACAATCATCCAACACAAACTAGCACTCATCCAACACAATCATCCAACACAAACTAGCAGAAGAAGTGGATCCATTACCTCGAGCCGAACGGGGGAGGCAGAGCAGTAGAGGAAGTAGATCCAGAGGCATGGTGACAGCGTGCAGATCCGGAGGCAAAGAGCTTGCAAGGTCACCGCCGAAGAGAAGGAGAGGCGAAGAGCATGCGAGGTCACCGGTCCCTGCGGCACAATCCTCATGTCAGATCTGGCTGCGAGAGAACGAGAGGGAAGGGAGAAGCAGGCAAAGACTGGGAGAGCTGAGAGGTCTCGCCGAGGGCAGGGGGCGGCGGCGTGAGGTCACAGGACCGGCGGTGTGAGGTCGCGGGAGCGGCGCCCCGAGACGAAGACCGGGAGGGAGCGGCGCCCCGAGACGAAGACCGGGAGGGAGCGGCGGAGTGAGGTCGCGGGAGCGGCGGCGTGCGACGAAGACGGCGTGGGAGCGGCGGAGTTTCCCGCGCGGCGGAGTGAGGGCGCGGGAGCGCGCCCATGAGGAAAACCGCGTGAGAGGAAGACCGCCCCGAGACGAAAAACGCGTTCGGGATGAGATGGTTCGGCCAAATCGGGTGAACGCGATGGTACGGTATATCTGAGGAATATTCCCGGAATCTGTACCACTTCATTCTGGATGAGATGGTTCCGTACATCCAACCAAACGCATGTACCAAAATTTATCCTATACCATCTCGTTCCGTTCACCCTCGTACCTCCAACCAAACGCACCCTTAATTGTGGAAGTTGTATGGGCTGTCTGGTCATTAGAGGCACGGCCCACATGGTTGTATTAGGCCAGGCCTAGTAGGAAGTACGGATGTCCAGGTGCCATTATACTGATGCACCACTCCGTCACTATTAAAAAAGCCCAGTGTCCAATATGGGCCAGTTCTCTTCTCACGTCGCAGCTGCTACTTCGGCCCGTCTGTTCGTGGCCCACAAACAGAGCAGAAGCTCAATAGGAACTGTTTGGGCTTGGGAAAAAATCCTTGTATTTCTAACTCTCTTTCTTTTTCTTTTTCCTCTTGTTTTTACTGAGATCTGGTGTTGCTACTTCGGATTCATGCCATGGAGTTTTCTGTTCTTAGAGCATTTGTGGCATTTTTGCAGCGAATGCTGAATCTGGTGGATGTCATGAGATGATTAGTGGTTGAGTAATTGGCAGAGAGCTATTTTTTTTAAAAAAATAATCTTGCAGATATAAACATTGTTCGTTTCATTAGTTTGTGCTGACGAATCATGATTGATGTGGGAAAACCATTTTTGTATTTCTCTGAATAAATAAGAACATATATCGTTCCTTCAAATAAAAAATGATTCTATTACATTAGTTAATGAGTTTAAAATTAAAACAAGCTCATTTCGAGAGAAAAAAAAAGGTGAATGAGGCTCGGCTCGATGGTGACTTGTTAGTTTGAATTTGTAATAACCACTAAAATAATAAATAAAATAATTTTATGTTGAACTGTGTCGATTTCGAAAGAAGCTCAATAATACCTCATTAAGCTCGATAATCAACCCTATTGATAGCCACCAAGCAGAGAATGAAATGTAAAGAAGTAAATACTTCATCTATCGGAGCAGACAGGACAATTGCATTGCACACATTATTTGGCTCAAGGAGAGAAATTTGATGGGAAAGCGGCTCAACCTATCATGCTGGAGTACTGTTGTACAAAGAAAAACGACCTTCTTTCGATTTGTTAAATATAATCTGTTTTTTTTTCCTTTCAAGTTTCAGAAGCGAATGGAGCAATTGGTTATCATATCTATTGTACGTTTGGTCTACTGCAATGCAGCGATGCAGGTGCGTGGACGCGCATAGCAAAAGAAAATTGCTCCTTGCCATGAAGGACAGAGGCACTTATTTTGGAGCATCATGTTTGAGTGGATACTGGTGTTTAAACAAATAACTGTATCTAATTAATAGATAATATAGCCATGCATCTAAACATCTATAAAGATGTTTGCATTAGAGGTAATGAATCTTAAATGAGTGATGGATGATTTGGCTTCTATTCTTTGAGGAAATAAAGAGGTGGTGTTGTCCCCTCGCCTACTTGGATTCGAATAGAGGTGGGCTCTTGGGCCGGGCTCTTTTGGGCCGGGCTCTTTTGGGCCGGCCCAAAGCACGATGGGAAGGCCCAGTGCAAAACACGGTACGGCACGGTTCCGTCTTTGGGCGGCCGACGCAATCAGAAGCTCGGCCGTCTGGCCTCGGGAACCAGCACGACGGCGGCAAGACGATTTGGGCGTGCCGTCTTAAGACGGCACGAACGGGCACGAAATCACGGATTAAAGCCTAAAAGTTGGCATATATTGTTGATTCAGGGCATCTTCAAGCATTGCATTTATGTTTGACATTTTGTTGATGTGATTAGTCTCTTATGTAATTAAAATAGGTAGTTTAGTAGTAGTGATTTGTTTTATTTCTTTGCTCGTCACAATAGTGAAAATGGGTCGGGCCTGGGCCGGCATGGCACGAAGCGCAAATGGGCCGGGTTTGGGCTCGCCAAAGGTGAGTCGGGCCGGCACGGTAGGCACGGTTTCGGCCCGAAGCACGATGGGCCCGGGCCGGGCCGGCACGGCACGACACGACGCCCACCTCTAGATTCGAATCCTAGGATTGGCACGGGAGTCTATCTTCTTCTTTAGATCTTGTTTGGAAGGATTATTCTCAACCAAATCGACATGGGTGGGCCAGAAATTTAAACTAAAATATCGGTCCGTCCACATAGACAGACCGGGATCGCGATCCAATCAAACAAGTCCTTACTGAATGCCAGAGCTCCTATTAATTTTTTTTCCTAAAAAAAGTCTCTCTCTTTAAGAACACATATACAAGCATCTTGCATCTTACCTGTCTAAGTGACTTAAAATCTGTATTTGTTGGGATTTGAATTCTGCTCTGTAGGGCTGCCTGGTGCCTCACAAGTTTGTTTGTTTGTTTGTTTTTAACCAAGGGTGCTCAACAGTCAGGCTACAGCTTGGTTAGCGGTTACAAACATAGTTTTGTTGATGACATTATTGGTTAACTAGTTTACCGAATGGATTTATCACAACATAATTTGCGTTTGCTTGTCTCAGCTGGAATGACAAAGATTAACCCACTGTCATACTTTGGCTTGGTTGTTTAATAAGTAAATCAAAGCTAACCCACTTGCATGCAAAATTAAACTGATATGTGATCGATGTACCTACTGCATGATTAACCAACTAGAACGAAGTCCTAACCGATCAACGTGTTGAATTAATCGCCACAAAAAGAATGAGAAATAATATTAAGCGACCATTCAATCGCAGGTCCCTCTCTGATCGATCTCATATTACAGAGGACGACTGCAACTCAACCACGAGAGAAGTTTCTCCCGTCTGCAAATAAACAACAACGTCCCTCACAAAAACAAAAAAAAAAAAGTAAATAACGACGAGTAATGTTTGGATGAGACGAATTACAGTGTAATTTAGTTTAAATTTAGGGTCCATTCGGAACACTGGCAATCTCCTGTAGAAAGTTTAACTCGCGCTCATATAATTTCCGTGCTCTAACCAAGATCTAAGGCTAGGCTGGCTAGCTACTAAATTAAATCTCGGTCGACTCATGCATATGCGTGGGCATCAATGTATTGATCTTCTGTCAGTTCTTGAAGTATATATTGTTGATCTTCTGTCAAGATGTGTTTCTCTCTCTCACTCTATGGATAGCTTACGCACTGGTGTGTTTGGTTGATGGGATGAGGTGGAATGGGATATGATTGTTCTGTACCATTTGGTTCCATTATTTTGGGTGAATTAAATGGTTTAGTATCTATAGGTAATATTTATCAAATTTGTATCAATTCAGGATGGGATGATTCTATTCAAGCAACCAAACACATGGATAACTTTTTTTCTTAAATCATCTCATATATATCCTAAGTGAAAGAGAGTCAAGAGACAAACGCCGTTCTGACAAGATGCAACCTAGGTTTGGACCAACCTAAAGCCCAGCTCCAGACTTGAGGGAGAGAAGCACGCGGCTTGGCTCCCTGGCCGGACGCCGTGAAATGCACCCGGCCCCTTGCGATCGATCGATCGATGTGACGGTGATTCTACGGGTATTATCGACCAGTTTTCTATTACTAATCAATTTAATTCTTTTGGCTTCCTCTTGTTTTCTGGAAGAAATCCAGCCACCATCAGTCATTTCACCAATCATTGGGGTACGTGCTCACAATAGCTTGCTTGAGCACATGCACCTCATATCATAGGTCCATTTCTTTTAAGCAGAAGTATTGATTAACTGTGAACGGTAGATGATGGACATCAATGTCGACAGGTAAGTACGCACCCAGAAAGAAAAATATCGTCTGCCTTGCGTAATTTCCCTAAGATCAGGCATTATGTTTTTTTTTTCATTATTATTCATCACTGCCACATGAAAAAGAAATCACGTACAATTAAAAGCAGTCAATATAGACGGTTGATTTTAAAATCGTGTACGAAAAAAACAGTTAGTGATAATTAGTTGTCATCACATATGGTTTAGAAACCGTATGTGATTTATAGTTACACATTACTGACGGTTATCTACAAAAAAACATATGTGTTAGTTGCACATCACGGATGGTTAACATATAAGAAATCGTATGTGATAATGATAAATAACATAAACTACGAACCATCCGTGGCATGCATTTTTGCACATAATTTTAGTTTTATGGCTAGTCTAAGGAATCACGCTAACCAAGCCCTTTGTACAGATACACACGCACATTGCAATATATATAAGATACAAAATTCACAGTTGAGGTAAATACACACAACACACATTCAAACAGACATAAGACACATACATAATTCACAGTTAAAAATTCACAACTGAGACATATACACATAACACATTCAAACATAATAAATGACTTAAAATTTACAATGCAAATGCATCTACACGAAATTTACACAATTCACAGTTGAATAATGCACACAATCCGCTATACAGCTTACGAATTGTCCAAGGCATTGAACTCAACCCCTCACTTGAATTACATCAGCTAAGAAGAAGGCAGTGATCTCTCCTCGAACCTTTACAAGATCACCAAGGGGAAAGAATAAGGAGAGAATTTCTCTACTTGCCAATACTAAATGCATGCAAGATGCTTGAGCCACTAGACCACTTCTAGTCCTTGGTCTCACAACCACCAAATTTTTACTGCTAGTATTGTACATCTACCATATCTTCACTTCTAATGGAAGCAACGAATTTCTAGGATGATGGCAGTACCTAAGAGGTGGTGGAGAAGGACGACAGTGTGATGCGAAGATGAGAATGGCAACAGCGCATTGCCGAGAGCGATAGAGCAGTGAGGATAGGATGCGGATGGCAACAACGTGGTGATGTGGGCGATGATGCAGAGAGGCAGCCCTAGATTTGAATGGAGAGACGTTGAGTGTGAGTATCTGAATCAACCGGGCTAAAAGTTAAATAGACACAGTCATCTGCTTGTCATTACAAATGGTTAGAACACGTCAACCGTCTATGATATGTGATCATCAAAGATGTTTGTGATAAAGTACCGTTTGTGATATTGAATGTCATAGACCGCTATTTAGGTAATAACCATTTGTGACATGCAATTTTCTGTACATAATTTTTTCTATTTTACGTCTATCCTCATGAATCATACTATCCATGCCCTTTGTACATATATATAACACAAGATAATAATATTTCACTGTTGAAAAACATATGCAACAACACAGTTTAGTTAACAAAACACATGTGAATCAACAAGAGATAGTTAACAAAAACGCATGTGAAAATTAACAATTGTATTGAGTTAACAACATAGTACAACACATTTCACAGTTTACAAAAGTATTTACACACACCGTCTCATCTTTTGAAACATAGCAATATATGGCTATAGCTTAATAGCATTACTAGAGAGTGCATGGTCTTTGGACTCTTTAAAAGATAGCATTTGATGGACGCAGTTGAATATCACACCTCCACATGCAAACCTCTCACGACAACAATCCAGATCCCTCACAAGAGATGAATCTAGCAAGGAGACAAAGATCTGGCCATCATAATGAACAGAGAGGTTGAATGGGCCTTCATAGTTTTTACATACATAACACGTGAGGCCAGAAACACCTTATCAAAGTCCCCATTATCCATAGTCAGTAAAAGCACATTATCCACACAACCATACTGGATATCCAATATTTTGGTGGTGAACCTCGACATTGTAATTACAAATTCACTGGATGATGATCCTGTCATCTGCTAAATATATTTCAAAAATCAACACACATAATTGAACCTATTACATAGATTATTAAGAAGTCATAAAAAAGTCATTTTCGGTTACAAAATACTTCTAGAGTATGATAATCTAGTTACAACGAAATAAAAATAATAGAGTTTATAATGTGTGTATATATTATAATAAAATGTGTATGGATATTATGACCAAATAAACAAACTTTTCACTACGATACAATAAGTGCAAAAGAACTACGAATCTCATCATTACATAAAGGGCGATGCATATCTACAGATCGAAAAAACTACAATGACGAAAATACAAAGCGAAGAAGAGGAGATAATGAACCGAAGCAACAAGGTGAACGATGAGAAAACAACAAGGAAGCTTGAAAAGAAGATGAAGACGGCAGTGAATGTGATTCCAAAACGGCAGTGGATCTATGCAACATTTTAGAAGAAGATAGACAGGCAATAGAGAAAGAAAGAGCATATAAAGTTCTCGTAGTGGCTGGTACGATTCTTAACTTGCAACTGTTCAAGTTATTACAGGAGATTTCAACATAAAACCATCTATGATAAGAACATGAAGAGCCAACGTGGAGAGAGAGAGAGAGAGCATATTAAGTTCTTGCGGTGGCCCAGTTCGATTCTCAATTTGCAACCGTTTAAGTTATTACAGGCGATTTCAATATAAAATCATCCATGATAAGTTTAACTTTATAGATGATTTGTTTAATTTCATACATGTCTATGGTATATCATAGATGACTTCTTTGAAATGAGCTGTCTGTGATAAGAACATGAAGAGCCAATGTGGAGAGGGAGAGCATATTAAGTTCTTGCAGTGGCCCGGTGCGATTCTCAATTTGCAACCGTTTATGTTATTACAGGCGATTTCAATATAAAATCATCTATGATAAGTTTAACTTTACGGATGATTTGTTTAGTTTCACACATGTCTATGGTATATCACAGACGACTTCTTTGAAATGAGCCATCTGCGATAAGTTGTCACATCACATGCTTTGAAGAATCTACGGTTATCACATATGATTGTTTAAAACTAACTATCTGTGATAGTTATAATGTAATTTTCACTAAGTCTTCGTGAACAAATTTTCACGTAAATATCAAAACCGTGTGAAGTAAGCCATGGGAAGAGACTCTTTGTGTGGATGTACATTCGTATTAATGCACGTCCGTAGTTATTGACTTGAGCTGCACTTTAAGTTTGCACTCTACGTCTAAGGAGGGTTAATATTGCCAACTCGGTCATATATACGACTTAATTGATTCTAAGGGAACAAAATATTTTATGGAAACGTTCACATATTGTGACCAATTGCATTGTCTGCGAGTAATTCGTGCATGGCTTTCCCTACATCCTGTTCTCGGTCCCCCTCTCCTCCCTGGATTTTTAAATAATAGTTGTTTAAAATAAATTATAGAAATAATATGTCGAACAAAATTACACAAATATACCCCTGTTGCCACTTAAACTGGTGATAGAGACAAAGTTTTGAATCTTTTTTATTGATACAACAATATTAAAAAGTAAAAAGTAAAAAAAAAAAGGTTTACTGTATGCACATAGAGAAGTTAAGTAAATTTTTTTGTTTAGTTAAATCATTTAAATCCTAACAAAACACTCCATAATGAAAGTTTGAATTATATGGCCTGCTGGATTTGGTTAGGTGTATATATTTGCCTCGTTACTTCTACAATACAAATAGTAAACTAGTTAAACTCATCATCCAAAAAAATTTAAACTTTTCACACATGGTATATATATATATATATATATATATATATATATATATATATATATATATATATATGTGTGTGTGTATATATATATATATATATATATATATGTATATACCCGCCCGGTTCATCTTGTTATTTACTTCCAGCCTCTTCAAATCTTTTAGACTTGCTTCATTTATGATCTGTTGTCTTCAGTGTTCGGTCCAAACCACTAGCAGAGTTGGTGCATGGATCCTGTATATGTACTAATAAGTACTAACATCTCCATAGGTCATACTCTAGTTGGCTTGATGTGTTGCATGCCTGTATATAGCTTGTTGTCACGTTGTAGACCAAATGATCAACATGCAGCACTGCAATAACATTGCAACATCCTGAACTTTTCAAAAATAGGAAAAATAAAATTTTAAAATAAAATTAAATAGAAATTTTAATTAAAATCAAGAATTTAATTTAAAATTTATCATCTTCACCTCATTTTATTAAATCCTGATAAATAATAACTCCAATATGGACATTTTTTTTTCCAAAATGAACAAGCTATTAAAATAAATTTTAAAGATGATCTTAAGTATGAATATACATCACTTCTGAATTTCTAAATCTTTTATTGATTTCCCCTCATTGAAAAAGTCATTTAGCAAAAAGAAAAGAAGATAATGGTAAGAAGTAAAGTGGTAAAATAGAAAAAAGGTAAAAACATAAAAAGTAAAATGTGTCCAAAATATCTAAAATGATGTAAGAACTTTGGAGCCCTCTGGAAACATGTATTAGAAGTCAAAAATCAATATGAACACATTTAATCAATGAAATAATTAAATTTATTAAATTGGTTTGACTGCAAACAGTGCAAAGAAAGATTTTTGTAAAATTAAACCTAGATTTCCTGTGGTTTAACTTTTTACCATAAGATCTTTACACCCTTATATATCCCTGGTAAAACTGTTAAAAAATTAAAAAATATATTTACTATTTATTTCAATTTAATCTTTCCAAAACTGAAAATCTATAAAATAGAGAAAAAGATTTACTAGAAAATAAATACTTAGGTTTTGAATCTGAAATTTTATGGGATAACTCTGATATCAATTCAAATTTTGAGTAAAAATATCAAAAATTAATAAGTTGACTTTGTCCCTTAAATAAATCATTTTCTAAATTGAAATATTTGAATAGGTCACCATGTCAGAATTTTAAGAATTAATTGGCTATTAATTTACATTCCAAATTTTTGCAGATAATATATAACTTACCTGGAAACATTATCGAAAAGTTTTAAAAAATTGTGAAGTGTCCTGTCCCTCCAATTAATTTGTTTTTACTGCTGTCCGGGTCTAGAGTTAATCCCTTCTCTTTCACTGACAATGGGGCCCACCTTCACTAATGCCCCATCGACCAGCCATGACCCCTTGTTGTTGTCGGGTGGTCCCCGCACCGACCCCCACTATCAGCCTCTTCTTTCATTTACCTCTCTTCTCTCTCCCTGACACATGGACTCGAGGGCCCACATGTTAGAGTTATCTTCCTCATCTCCTCAACCCGTTCTTTCTCTCTCTAACCGATGGACCTTGGCCCCCATGTCAGATGCTTCCTCTTCCTCTCTCTTTTCTTCCCTCTGTTTGCTCTCTCACACGCAGCCGAAGCCGCAGAGAGAACCCCGAACCGCCTCCTTTCTTGTCCCTTTCCCCGCCGTCATTTCATGCCACTTGAGGAAATCTCCCAATGATTCATCGCCAGGAAGTACCTTGCTCATACCCTGCCTTGAGTTGAGCCCGAGAAAACTCCAGAGAACGCTGTGACAAGCCGTAGGCAATTTCCCCGTTCAAACGCTGCTCCCACAGCCTCGCCTTCCTATTTAAGGACCTTGGAGCTTCACTTAGCACCTCATAACCTCTCAGCCAACCCCATGTTCTCTTAAACCGAGCGCATTCTTCTTTCTTCTTGCCGTCCGACCGAACCTCCGCCACCATTGGGACTTAACCGAAATTGCTCCATACAGCTCTTCCTTCAAATTCCAAACAACCAGAGCAACCTTAACACACCACGGCAAAAAAGCCCTTAACTAATTTTGGACCTCATTCACCGAAATACTTCCGTCGCAGCACCTATCCTCTTCAATTCCAACGAGAAGACGCTGGGCCAACTCGGCCAACTACAGCCGCACTAAGGTAATGGAAATTATCCCCTATACCTACTTATGCCTGCACACCTATTGCTCATGCCTTGCGCCACCTCAGTCGTCTTCACGGTCAACTCCCCGGAACTACCGCCGGACCATGGTGGTAGAGCATTTCCGGCACACTTGATCATAGTGAAGTATACCCTTAGGTGCGCACAAGCTTAGTGAAGATCACCATGCCTTTGCACACCGTCCCTGGGCCCTCTCTCACCGGCGGCGAGCTCTGGCCACCTTGCCTCTGCTCGGTGTGATTGCCCTGTAGGGCCAAGTTGTCAGCTGCACACGCTGGGGTTTGTTCACTGACTAGCTGGTCCCACTGGTCGGTCACGTGCGCGCTCCACCCGCACGGGACGCTGACGGGTGGGCCCGTGATGTTAGCGACAGAGGCTCGATTATCTGAGCGTTGTGCGCATAAAAGAAGGAAGTGTGCTTTCACTCCATTGAAAGCGTATTTTTCGATTTTCTCTGATTTAACTGAACCGAGCAAATTCAAACCCTTATAACTTTTGAACTATAGCTCCAAATCACATAAAACAAGTTTCTAAATTCTTGTTAAATCATTTAATTTCATAATATGCAAAAATATTTAAAGTTTGAACAATAGTTTAAAGTAGAATTCAAATTTAAAGAATAGGATTCAAATACGCCCCATGTAGATTTTGTGCAATTCAAGTCCAAATTGACTGAAATGAGTTTCATTAGAATCCTTATATCAAATGCTTTCTAAATATGTAGAGAAATCACAATTTGGAGTTAGTTTATGCCATTTTCCAATCTCTACTATATAAAGTGAGAGTTTCTTCCCACGTCACATTAATTGCCCTGCTTAATTGCCCTACGCAAGAAACGAAGCGTTGCTTTAATTAGCCAGCTTTTGCAAGAAACAAAGCGTTAAAGATAGATGTTTGTCTTATGAAATAGTATTTTTTTTTTATCTTTATTTTTCGTTATCAATTTTGTTTTTCGTAGCAACGCACGGGCATATAAGATTTTGAAATAATACTTAGGGTGTACCATTGAACTTTTATATGTTACCTCATATTGCTTTATGTTTGTTATATTCAAATCCCTGATACAGTTACAGTAAACCATAATTCCTTAATTCATGAATTAAATTTTAAAATATTCCTGAGATCATGAATATTCCAAATATGTAAACCCATTTCATAATTGATTAAGATTAAACTGAGTTAGTGAATGATCATGCTATGAAAACACTGGTGCTTTGTAACATCCTGAGTTTGTAATTAGATAATTAAGTGCTTACTACATTGTGTGCACGCAAACCTCAGTTGGTCAGTACTCGCATGTCGATTCATGGGCATCGTCGACTACTAGGTATTCCGCTTTGCCCCTATTCCAAGCTGTGGGCACCTCTACGGACGTATTTCCATCATTGTCCGAGGAAGATTCATATGTTCACCCATCGCCAGTGCCTCTTCTTCCTCTACCTCTTGCTCATCATCTTGTTCTAGCACATCAGCTAACCCTTCCAACTCCTCCCCTTCATCTGCTTGTCCCGTCGGTGTAGCATATGACCAAATATTCTCATGAACTTCCGCCACACTTTCTGCCTGCACCACAATAGGGGTTTCATCACTTGGCAAGTCTATTTTGACCGTCGCCTGCACAAAGAGGACGAAACCCCAACCATGTTGTCTTGATGAATTGACATAGTTCCTCTAAGACTGAGACCACTCCAACGGTCTAAGCACCCCATACCGAGTCTGCACCCATACCGAGTCCTGTGTACCTCTCGGCCACAAACATTTAATGTTCATGCCATGCACCACAGGATTCAATGAAAGACTATGGCAAAACCACCCGCACAGATCTTCAAAACTCATGTCATCCGGATTCTGATGGTACAAAACACACTGCTGAAAACTACTCAAATCAACCCCATATGGCCCCTCTTGAACTTCTCCTTCACCGTAAAACACTTTGAATGCATCCATAGCAGACATACGTACTGGATATTAAATATATTTTATAACATGCAAGTAATATTTGACATACGAAATAATGGCCACTGTAATAGAGTTATTTACATTTGAGAAATTATGCCTATATGTAATTTTTTCTAACCGTACGTGACACCTTGTTTATTCCTTACAACCAACAATTAATTATTTTATTGGAGAAAAAAAATCTAACATACCGATATTATTTGCGTACATACATAAATGATCCATACCTACATTTATACAATCTGCGTGCAAGAAAATAATTTAAACTGTGTCCTACCAATTTTCCACCACACTCCATACATTTACAAGCATATTTGTTCCGTTTCAACAACCAACATCATTTCATATATGGTCTAGCATTAATTCCTATTGCACAATGCAAATTACACTGAAACTACATGTTTAAATCTGTAACATCCCTGAATTTACTAAACAGATAAAATAAAATATTAAAATGTGAATTTGATTTATTATTATCTTTTTGTAAATTTAAAAGCTTTTGTTAAAAAAATAATTGAATTCCTGAATTTGGGAAAAGGAAATATTTGTAGGAGATAATGGTAGGAAGATAAAATTTCCTAACATAAATCTTGAGAATACTAGACTAATCGTGAGGATTCCTTGATTAGTTAAAGAAGTTCCTGTGAACGCCCTTGAACCATGGATGATCGACCTTAATTAATGAGATTGACTTTGAAGACAATATTAACAAATAAAGAGAATCCATTATCATTCCTGATCAAAATCATTCATTACAAGAGTTTAAAGTACAACATTGTTTATTGATACATTGTAGTTTACCTTTACAATAAAAAGGAAATACACAAATCTTGACAATGACATACAACAGTTATATGGAATACAACTCATACAATCATTCGATTACATATGCAATCACAATTACAACTCACATAACTATTCAAGTACATATTGGGTTACAAACTATATCCCCAAAAAGTAAATCACAAAACTATAAACTACAGCTCCCGTGCTGACTGGACCTGCATAATCAACTGCATTTGTATAAGTATGAGAATAAAATAAATGCAATAAATTAAGAACAATGATTAGAAAGAAAAGAATTGCCATCAGCCAAGTTGATCGCTCAACGAGGTACCCTAGATTGTCCGGGGGCCAATCTGGCTCCTCTCGCGATTAGTTTTACATCACTCGGCAATTTACAAACCTGTTTAAGACATAGACTTGAATATTTAGAAATATCGCAAAGCAAAAATATTTTACCATGGTAAAATAGTGAAGCCTCAGTAAGTAGGGTTAAAAGCCAAGCAACAGTGCCCACAGGACAACTCAGTCCATTCCAGAACCCACCGAACCCTCTAGGGTAAACAACCCACCGGCCGAAACCGCTAGAGCAATGCTTAGCCGAGGCCAAGCTTCAGGAGCCTGGGAATTAGATGATAAGCATGGAACCATCGAGTGCTAAGACAAGGAAAAATCCCAACCGAAACCTCTAAAGCTCAAGACAACCAGCCACATAAGTCACAAACCCAAATTAATGCACTGACAAGGTTAATGAATACGCATCCAGTCCAGCCGCAAAGAATAAGCCCCTTTCAAATACTATTGCACCTAAATTTCTAGAGCTCAAGCAAAGCAGCCAACCCAACTCAGTACGCAAGGGGTAAGGCCAACCGACCACTTAGATCACGAGACTCAGATCAATGCACTGACAAGATGAATAAATGAGCAATTAAACCAGCCGTAAGGGCCCAACCACTAGGCTCCATTTTCACACCCTATTGCAACATCCCCTACCGAGGACTATATAAGTCACCCAAGCCCTCATATCACTATCAACATCCATACAACTCAAAGAAAGTCTCAGGAAGCTATCCAAGTAAACCCCAGAGAAGGGAACATTCAAAAAGACTAACACCGAATCGACAAGGAAGAGGAAGCCAAGATTGGCTTACGGCAACAGCAAGCCTACACCTTCACCAACCCAACTCCTTTATGAATCAAGCCAGGCTCAGGAGTATTCCTCCCAGGGGACCAAAGCTCCAAGATCTAGAACCAGAAATCATCCAAGCCTCATCCAGTGAGTTGATCTTGCACATGCAACTCTTTTACAACTCAAGGAAGACATAGGAGCCCCAAGCCCCAAGGGAGTAATTAAGATCAATCAAAGACAGGAAGATAACCCAATCAATAGAAGCAATTTTTCCCATACCTCTTCCCTCAAAGGTAATACTCCAACCCATGGAACCATTTTTTGTTAAAACATGGTTATAGCAATAGTAAAATCAACCGTAAATAGAATATAAAGTCTTGGTCTCAGTATTTTAAGCATGCAAGGGTTGCATCATGTCCATCTTTAGCCAAACATACTTCCCCGGCGTACTGACATTTAGAATGGACATAGATACCATCCAACTTGCAGGAGATTTGAGGAAAATCTTACATCACAGACCAAAGAAGGTAGCTTACCCATAAGACACGGTATCATTTCATCATTTACCATGTAAATCAATCTATTCCGAAGCCTCTGTTATCATGCATTACCTAAGCATTCAAAGATCGCCAAACGCAGCCTAGTATCAATTCCTTTATCATTTGCTAAGCCAATCTATCCATGAATAGAGCACGGCAAAAACTCCCACAACTGTTTATAGATCATAACATTCAATCCCTCAATTCATACACTCAGATTATGATTCATCAGTGTGCAGTCACAGCTAATAGGCAAACCATGATCATCATGCCATGATTAAACATTTAAGAACATCAAAGCCTAGCATAGCATCAAATTTTATCATTTGCTATGCGAGCTAATCGAAGTCAGTACCAGCATGCCACCATTAAACCCTAGGGACATTAGAGCCAAGTATAGCTTTAATCTATCATGGATCGAATTCATCCATGCCGTAATAACCTCAGTATTATTACTTTCCACAAAGATCCCCATACATCACAGATCACCATAGAACGATCTCAGTATAAATTTATCTAGTGCAAATCGTAGATCGCAAGCATCATGCTGCTACCAATAGTCTCATGCTAAGGGAGCCAGCATTCAGGAAAAAGGAAGGGGAGAAAGAAGAGGGTAAGGTTAGGTATTACCGAGCCGTAGCCAAGGTTTAGGGCAAACCGATTCGGCAACGAATTGAGGCGAAGTAGAGAGATGTCGGTGGAGATGAAGGGGTAGAGATCCCGATCGCCTTAGGTGACGGCGACCTTGCGGCAAGGGCGGCGACCCAGTACCGGCGCGGGTCGAAGGCCACCCGCAAGGGCGGAGGACCAGGGGGACGCTGGAGAAAAGCCGACGGAGGCGGAATCAGCGACGCACCAGAGGCAGCCCAGCGACACTAGCCGCAGGCGAGGCGAGTTAGCGAGCCGGCAGTGCCGAGCTAACCGACCAGATCGAGGGAAAGCAGAGAGACTTGAGGAATGGGGGGGGACCTTGAAGAAGACTCCAGAAGGGTGGAGTCCAGTCGGCAGAAAGAGATGAGGAAAAGAAAAGAGCAAGGAAAGAAATGGAAAAGGGTAAAGAAAATATATGTATACATATATAAATAACGATAGAGATAATTGATATATGCTTCTAGGAAATTAAGCAATCCAATTATGCAAGAATTTTGTATAGCTAATTTTTTTTAAATTAAGTTAGTAGACAACCATGCTAATCAAATATTGATAAAATCAATATACACATGTAAGCAGTAATGCATACAGAACCTACCGTGGGAGATTAATAGTATAAGACCATTTAATAATTACAAAAATAGTTGGATTTGACTCTGGTTTACATATTTTAACTATGAATTTAATTCTAATCATGGTGTTCGTGTAGTCCTTAATTAACACATACTTTTACTTGATAAATAAAATATTGACTAATAAACCGTACTATCTATAGAATCGTCCCTAGAATACTCCTTAAGGCACTATTGTCTCATCTCATATAAAATCATTTATATTATAACTTGTTTTGCATCTGAATCCTATTAAAGACATGACCCTACGAGAAGTGAATCCTGAGATTTGTAATATCGATGCATATGCATAAGTTGAATCATGTAAATTGTAGTTACTCTCACACTTGTTGTTTTATGAACTAATTAATATTAGTACAAGCAGCTCCACACCCTGAAAATGAATTTTATTTTATTTAATCTTACAATCTTAGCTTCCTGAATTCGTAAAATAAAATGAAATAATTCATAAAGAATAAATGATGTGTGTTGTTCAACCCATACCGTTAATAACAATAAAGGTCGCCACGTAAGATATTATACACGCGCACGAAATCACGAACCAACCATACTTGTTTGATGTAATGTTTTATATTTGATTTTTCCATCTGATTTCCTTTTGCCCTTATTAAAAGTATTATCTGATATTTGCTATCTTTTTCGTTATGCGACGTGTAGAATCCGACGTCTCGGACTTCGTCGTCAACAACTCCAAGAATCCAACTTCGGCTTCGTCACTGAAAACAACGGATAGCAAGGCAAGCACTCATGTAGATCCTATTTTTCCTTTAACAAGAAGAATTAAAATAAAATTTGCATGCATATGCTATATTTTGTATACACTGCTATATTATGAGAAAAATGGTAGATACAACCTTCATTGATGGTTTTCCTTAATCAGTAGTGATAGATGAAACCCTAGATTGTTGATGGACACACAAAATGGGTATATTCGATTATTACTTGCATATGCTTAGCCCTGCCTTAGATTGGGAACACGAACAGCGGGTTATACTGTTCGCAATGAAACTAAAATTTTGGACATGATAAAATTTAATCTTGAACCTGATGGAATATTGTAGTTTCAATGTTTTATCCTTTCTGGAAATAAAACTATGATTTCGACGTGGGTGATTATTGGCAATAGCCGGCTGTACATGTTTTAACGTGTATGTAGATAGGGTAGAGTTATCGCCCATGTCACTTTGTGGACCGAACATAGTGTCCCGTGATCCAAGATTACCCGTACATCCACAAGTACTGGGCTGGGACAGTCTTAACTTATTAAATTATTTGGAACTAGCTTTGCATATTGGTAGGCTGGAGTAGCAAAAGTAATAAACCCTCTTGTGTATGCTTATGAGGGGCTGCCACATGGACTTGTGGGTAAACGCATATTCGGTGCAACGGTGTACACCTGGCTATGAATTGGGGCTGTTGTTGTACCATTTGAGCCGCGGGCTCCTGAATACTTTTGCTTCACCGTTTGTTTGCTTCCATATAGCCAGGGTTAAACGTCATCGGGCTGGTGCAAAGTTAGGTTCAAGTAATCGAACAGTTTCGTAATGAACTCTCTGGCGGCACACCAAAGGAAGTGTGTTAATGGCCTAGCAAAAAGGAAGAACATTTCTTGTGGGTAAAGCTGTACAAACTCTGCAGAGTCTAAAACTATTCGAATAGCTGTGTCCACGGTTATGGACGACTTGGTGAACCCACACTAAGTTAGTTGTTTTTATAAAATGTTTTGGTGAGCTTACCCTTACAGATGATTCAATACTTGAAATTATGTTGGCAAGGTTGAATTCAGCTGTTGTGCCCTGTGTGGACAAAAGTTTATTCTTCAGATAATATTTCATATGATGGGACTGGACGTTTTATCACTCACGAAGGGTTGTGGGTATTTTGTTACATTTTACTCACGAAGGGATGTGGGTATTTTGTTACATTTTATTCACGAAGGGCTGTGAGTTATCTATCTCTTCTTATTACTTTTATGTACATACTTCTTACTTTACTCATTTATTTACTTTTACAATTTTCGCTCTACTATTCAGTATTTATAATTCAATTTGGCTCCAAGCAAAAGTTAACCGTAGAAGCTTTATTCTAGGATCAGCCTGCATTCCAAACACACAACTCAAAGTCTTGCTGAGTATGAATGTACTCACCCTTGCTATCATTATTGTTTTTAGGTGAAGATGCAGGTATCTCGATGAACTTTACTTTGACGCAGGAAAACGGGATTATTAACGACAGTTCTTTCTAAGGATTTACCTTGTCAGTTGCCTGTGGATTATGCGGCAAACTACAAGTCATCTGATTCTTCTGCTTTACTTTAGTCGACCTCATCGGTCATACTGTATCAATACTTCCGCTGTAATAAAATGTGAAACTTTTGCATGGTTGTGATCTCAAATTGTGTTGTGTGTGCTAGCTACTGATCATGGGACTAGCACAGTATGCACTTTAGAACCTCTCTTTTATGTTACACTGTAGCATAAAAGTGAGGGTCTTACAAAATCTACCAACAATATTTGCGTAATAAATTTGAAATAGCGTACTACAACCCTAACAATTTTCCAGTGTGTGTTGCAATTTTTCCTGTTCTTTTATACTTTTCCTACATATAACATCTTTCTTTTCAGTGTCAACCCATTTTTTAGTCCATAAATAATTACTTGCTACTATGTTTATTTTGTCCAACCAACAACACTTTTTTGTCTCCGATAAATTAATATTGGTACATAATATATTTCTGGGGCCAATAATATATTATGTACTAACATTATTTACACATATAAAAAATTATCCATACCTACTTTCATAAATTATGCATAAAATAAAATTAATTAGGTACTATATTTTTTTGGGCTACCCTAACAGTTTTCTGAAACTACCTATATTTTTCCTAACTGCATATCAATTATATCGATGAAACACAATAAAATTTATTATGTCTTTTTGCTCCCTCCTCCTTTTTCTTCCTCTTCTCCCTGTTCTTCTCCTCCTCCTCCTCCTTCTTTTCTTCGGGCACAGTCACCGCACGCACCACTGCTCTTCTCCTCCTCCTTTTCTCCTGCTGCTTCTATTCTTTTCTTCCTCTCCCTCTCTTTATTTCCTTCGGACAGCCGCCGCGCTGCGCATCCTCTCCCTCTCCCTCTCTTATTCCCTCCGCCCACGCGCCAGCCAGTCCAGTCACACCACATTAGCGCGATTGATTGGTCACATGGTCTCTATCGCGCCACCGTGGTATGATTGGCCTCTCTGTCGCTACCATGTGGCGCGACAGACGATTATTTTTGAAAAAAAAAATTGGTATGTTTTGTAATACACGTGAAAAAAGATTATTTAAAAAACATTCGGTAGGATAGCCTCCACCATGATACCACATTAGCACGGTACTCCATAAAACAATGTTCATTGTAGTTATAAATCACAAGTAATAATCAATACATAGTGGTCGATCCGATCGATCGTTCTGAGATCGATCACCATATCTAGCCTCACAAATTAAATGGAGCCACGACGACGACGACCGAGCGTATCTCGGTTGGCAACAGAACAGAGTCATCATCGAGCTTCCCGCATGTCCACCAGGATTCCATCTCCCAAAATTAAAATTTCTCATGCCTCACCAAAATTATTAAACAGATCATACGTATACACGTGCTTGTTAAAAGGCGATGAGCTTAACCTGGTCGATCGACACATGCAATCTAGGCGTCGTACGGCCACGTCGCCTCCCGTTAATCATGTGAAAGTTGCATGGCACAGGTTGGGGGTGGGTCCAAGCTTTTTCCCCCCTCCCTTCAGGACACGTGAACGATGCTAGGAAAAAAGAAGAGTTGGTTGTACTCATAAATGGGATTAGCTACGTACGTACGTACGTACGTACGTACGAACTGAGTGCATGCATGCAAAGTCTTGTACGTGTACGTGTGTGCGCGTATGTGTGTCTCAACGCTCACGAGAAATTAAAAACTTAATCTCTCAATTAATTAATGATGATTACAGTATAGCTGTTGCTCTTTGCAAGGTGCAATAATGCGTGCACGGATATGCGCTACCTAACGATCGACGTGCATTATGCACGTCGTTTTGCTGCCAGCTCCATTTGGATCAAGGGACCCTGGAACATTATTCCATATAATAATGCAAGGGTAACTTATTGATTACGTACTTGAGCGCAAGTTAGCTAGACGATAGACGAACTGTACTTTAATTATTGAGGGAGACTAGGGAACGGTATACCGTTCCAACGGTATAGCTGTGAAACTTATGAAACTTATCAGTTTAGTGTTTAGTTTCATCAGTTTTTAGTGCTAAGTTTTATGAGTTTCAGTATAAAAAATCACAAGTTTCACAAGTTTCAGAGGTATACCGTCCCTACGATATACCGTAGGTTAGTTTTTCTGTTAATTATTTTACCCCGCATCATTGTCATATTTACCCCTGTCCTTCTCCTGATCTTTTAACTTTCTTAATCCCTGTTCCCACTAATTAAAAAAATACTGCCTCTGTTATTTTTTACTTATTGTTTTGGACATCAATATACCAATGCTCATCTTTAACCATTAGTTGTTCTAATTATATGATAGTAAAAAAACCTACGTACTGTTCCCTCCGTTCCGCAATATTGAGATACTGTCATTCTAGTATTTTCACCGTATTCAAGACATATATACACCGTTTATTTCTCTTAGATGGTGTGTGTTACTTTAGTCCACAGTAGTAATGACCTTGGAAATAATGAATGGGAGGGCTATACAAAGAAAAAATAGTAAAAAATTTCTTTGAAATTGTAAAATGACATGAATTTAGAATATTCAAAATTTGAAAGCTAGAATAACATGTATTTGGGAACAGATGTTTTGGCTAAGTAGCGGGTATTCTCATACTCTTTGTCATGGAGAGACTAGGTGAGAGTGAGAGGAGTCAAGAGTGAGTACATTGAGTGGTGATTGAACAAAATGAGAGGGGGGAGGATCCTCTTACAAGTGCCCTTGAGACCCTATATGTAGAGGAGAGGGAGAGGCAATCCTCCATTTTATCCCTTGCCTATATGTCTAAATGAAGTGCATTTAGCTACTTTCCTCTCGAGTACAATATGATAATTGATCAATGCACATGCCTATATTCCCTAGCGTTCGTAGATATCACCGACGACCCTCGTGGCTAGGGCTCCAGCGAAAGAGAGCATGTAGCATGTCCTTAGATATGATCGAGTCATTGCGTCGTGGATGCCCTAAGCCGCACGCGTGTTCTTGTTTTCACATGTACGGATGGTGTGTTTTGCGCATGCAGTCCTGGGCTAACGTGCCACTTTTGTTACTTCAAAACACGCACCCAACGAATTCGTACCAAATAATTATACGTGTAAAATGCATAAAGCATGCTAGCACGAATGCTAAAGTTGTCAAAGCAAGATTATATGATACGTTTAATCAACTCGAGTGATTTAGCTATAAGCACTAGCTAGCATACAGTTCTTCCACGGACTAGCTCATTAAATCATCAACTGTCCAATTAATTTCCCGTCAGAAAACAAAGAGTGTCCAATGAATGCAAGTCACAGTCGTTTAGGTACACAATTACTCAGTTTAATTTGTAAGTGGAGGAGTGCTTATATGTTCTTTAAAAACTACTCACGGTCTATTCAGAAAATATGCATCGATCATTCTGGACTTGAAACAGACTCTAATTATAGCTCCAGCCACAATAAAATTTCCATAGTAATATCTTAGCAAAAAAAAAAGTAAGTAATTTCCATTATGAGTCTTAACTGTATCAATATATGTGTAAACAGGTTGGTATGTATTAGTGATCAAAGTTATAAAAAAAAAACAAAGTTATAATTCACTGTATGCATTCTAAATGCATGTGTATATGTTTTTTTTTTTTTTTTTTTGTAAATTGCGTAAACCTTAAATCAACACGGGTAGGAGAGCGAGGAAATCAAACCTTCAAATATTTGCTTGTAAGAATTCAACAGTATATCTGAAATCCTTTTGAGTACACCTTGCACCCATCTAAACGGGTGTACAAATGAACCACAAAAAAACAAATAAAAAAACAGCATGCATAAATTCAACAAGAAAATCGAGAAGGTGTACTTTGCGTTAGCTCGACTATTCTAGGGTACACGTACGTAGCATGAGTTGGTTAGACGTATGCATGCATGGCTTTTAGGTAATGCACAACTATCACGATCCAAAGCAATCAAGGGCTTGTGTATACGTAGCTACGTAAGCGATAATAATAAAAACAGGGCGTACTGCCGTATGCATGTATGCATGGACAGACAGTAAGTACATAGGTACGCACGAAACAGATACACGCGTGTCACGTAGATCACTTTAATTACCGGGCCACGTAAGTATAGGTAGGCACATACGCGTATATACGAAGACGTACATGCAGAGGAGACGGTATTTGGGTGACATGCATGCCCGTTGCCGTACGTATTTACGTGATGTGAGTGACAGTACACCAGCTAGCGTGCGTACGTGCGTACGCCTACGCATGCATGCTAGCTCCATGTAATACGGCGATACTCGACGTGTGTAGCTATCTCATTTGATATTTCACGTCAGAATGATGGGCACGTCGGATCGACCATCCTTTCGCATCAGCTAAGGTTCTTTCTCCTCCGTGAGGTAACAACTCTCTCTCTCTCTCTCTGTGTGTGTGTGAGAGAGAGAGAGAGAGTCAAAAGTGAAAGAAAAAAAAAGAGACTGGTTTTGGTGAGGCAAAGCTCAAAAGGGTTGATATGAATGTACACGAAAAGTACACATCAAGGATCACTAATCAGCTATCTACACATAACCAGAAAACTAAGCAGGATGTGCTTTTGGTTGCGTTTGTGCTGTGGTTGCTTCACACTTCACACTGTGATCAAGTGATGTTGATCTCTACTAAAACATGCACGGTGGCAGCCCGGCCTTTGCTCCATCTAAAAGAACTCTTCTCAGGACCTTTTTGATCCTGCCCATGCATGCATGCATGAGATTCTTGCCGCACCTGGCTGATGACTTTTCTAAAGTTTGGGAGAATCATCCAAGACAAAAAAAAAACAAAGCAAAGGCGTATTTATAGATAGATTTGTTTGCGTGACACAGATGCCACATATATGTCATGCAAACAAATCTATCTATAAGCCACTAATGTTAAATCGTTATCTCTGAAAAGAAGAGATTAATATTAAAGCGAAGTGAACGTCGGGTCAGAACTACAGGGGCATGCAGCAGGGGCAGGGCTAGCTTATGGTACCTGTTCCGATCAATCCTTTTCTCCAGAAGGCCGGCCGGTAACTTTGCCTGGAAAAAAGATTGGAAACAACCATAAAACGATAGAGTACGTACTGCCAAGTACTCCTGCCAAAATCACATGAAGTGAAAAAAAATTGAACTATTTAACAAAAATATATATGGGGATAGCTATGGTACAAACACTTGGTCCCACTTCTCAACTAAATTCCCACTTATTCAATGGATGACGTCCGGGAGGTGGAAAAGGTATTTGCAAAATGCATAAGGCCCTGTTTGGATTAGAGGTATTTCATTGGAATGTTTTGAGATTTAGTTCAAATTTGAACTAAATCCTAAAACCTTCCAAGGAAATACCCCTCATCCAAACACCCCCTAAAGAAAATTGATTATGGTATCACACTATGCAAAATCAGAAGAGAGAACTCCTTATATGCTACTCCCGCCGGTTACAAATAGTTATCGTTTTGGACATCGATACAACCTCCAAAACCCAGGTTTGACCGCTAATTTATATTATAATATATTTATAAAACTGCATAAGATTATAAAAATTCTAGAAGGATTATTATAATCTTTGAAAAAAAATATGTTCACCATTCATCATTGACTTTTTGACACATGTCATTCGTGCAAAATGTCAAGGTATAGTTATTACGCAAGAGAAACTAAACCAAAAAAGCGAGGGAAGAAAGAGGATAGGGGGACAATAAAAGAGTGGTCAACTGCCGCACACCAGCTGTGTGGACAGGGCCTATGAGCTTGCGCCGGTGAAGATTGCCTTATCACGATTCATGACCAACTTTCTAATTTCCGGGGGCTTAGGTAGCCAGCTGCACACTACAGCAAAGTCGTGCATCCGTGCAATAGCAAAGTTGTGCATCCGTGCAATCACTCGCGGATCCACCTCCTGGCAGCGCAAGCGACAGACTAGGCTCTCTGGTGATGAGCTACAGAGGTACGGTGTAGCTCTACTATCGTAAATACCGTAAAATGAAGCTTTTTTTCAAACAAATCTTTATCCTCAACGATCAAGCAGTTAGGCACTTAGGCTTGCCTGGCTCCCTCTACGGTAGAGGTGGGCGTCGTGCCGAGCCGAGTCAGTTCGGCACGGGTTCATCGTGTTTCATGTTTGAACTGTGTTGGGCCGCGATGGTCCGTCGCGCCGGCCCTGGTCCGGTCTATGTGCACTATCGTAACGAGAGGAAAGAAGCCAAAAATGCATGGAGCTGAGGCAATGGACACAACTATTAGGGAAAAAGAATTAAATTTTATTTAGGCCACGTTTAGCAACTTGAAACCGGGTCATTTCTACTAAAATCTGGGAGAAACCCAGCCAAATGGGCTAAACTCGGAACGATTCTCCTTGGAACGTTTCTTCTTTTTCCACGCCAGGGATGAATCGTCCTCAACCCTGTTCCACCCCGATTCACAGAATCCAGACAGCTAGCCAAACGGTTTCCAGGCAGTGATTCTGATTCTACTTGATACGTTTCTACTAAGAATCTAGAACCGTTTCCGTTTCTACTAGAACATGAAACCGTACCAAACAGGGCCTTATTCTTGAGCGTTTCTCTCTTTCTCAGTCCATCTCTCTCTCTCTCTCTCTCTCTCTCTCTCTCTCTCTCTCGCCCGATCGGTCTCTCTCAATCTCTTGCTCTCTCTCTCTCTCGCCCGATTAGTCTATCTCAATCTTCCAGTCTCTCTCTCTCAATCTCTCAGTCTCTTAGTCTATCTCGTTCGATTTGTCTCTCTATCTCAATCTCTCTCGCCTGATCACACACACACACACACACACACACTCGCTCTCTCTTTCTCGCCCGATCTATCTCTCACACTCTCTCTCTCTCTCTCTCTCTCTCTCTCCCCGCCTCTTTTGCATGATGGGAATCTCATCATTTCTTTCCTCTAAAGGTATTATGAACTTTTCTTAATGTTGTCATTCATCAGCATTACTGAAATGATGCTTTACTTTAATAATTAATTTTTATATATTTCTATCTCTCTCAGCTCTCTCTCTCCCCCTTGCCCCCCTCTTTCAATCTCTCTCAGCTCTCTCTCTCTCTCTCTCGCGATCCCATAGCTAAAGGGTCAAACGATTTATCCTTCCGTGATCTTTTGGAGCTTGGAGTTCACAGTGGTGGCTAGTGCTCTAACATCGATGTAGTGGCACCAGGGAATGAAATCTCGTCGAGATTTTGTGAAATCTCAGTGAAATCTCGGATCTCGGACCCCTCCAAATTTTATAATCCTGTTGAAATTAAAAAACCCTAAAAAATTCAAAGTGCTACAGTAACCTAAAAATCTCGGCGAGATCTTGGTATATTTGACCAAAATTTGGGCAAAATTTGATCGGAGTTTAACCGGATTGGATTCTTCACGTTGTTTTCCATGCCGGACCAAAATTTCAAAAAGTTTTGACGATTTTTGGACCAATTTTCGTTCAGTTAAAAATCACCGAGATCTCAACAAATCTAACCGAGATCTCGGAAATCTAGATCAAAAAAGAACCGGATTTGAATTTTGCTTTTTGGATTTCATTTGGATTTTGTCCGAAATAATGAGATCTCGTCGGAATTTCGGATTTTGGAGGGTGCTGAGATAAAACCCTAAAACGAAATTTGAAACCCTAAGTGGTACTGCATCCCCTAGATTCTATTCTCTTGAAACAACGTCAGCTAGTAGCCTTCCCAATGAACTAGTCCATAGGGCACACTTTACTTTTGATTTTGTCCAATAATATTAGGCGCATGCTTTCAATGACCCTATTAAATATGACTGCACTTTGTCATATGCATTGAATTACTTAATTACTTGCATTATCATAATTTTATTTTGTTCTTTCTTTCTTCTTTCCTCTTTTCCCCTTTTTCACATATTTTTCCTTTCTCTCTTTTTATTTCCCATTCCCCCATTCCTCTCTACTCCTGTGCCCGGCCGCCTCCCATCCCCTCCACTGACCCGCGCCCCTCCCTCCCTGCCCAGCGCATCGCCCGCCCCTCTACGCGCCCCTCCCTCTCCGTCCCCATCAGCCGTGAGCCCCTCCCTCCTCCATCTCCCTCCCCGCCGGCCGTCGGGCCTCCCCTCCTTCCTCCTTCCTCCCTCCTCCTCCACCGCGGTGCGGGGGTCGACCGCGAGCTAGGCGGGGTGCGAGCGCAACCGCAGGAGACAGCGTGGTGCGCATGCATGGCGCTCGGCGGGTGTGTGGAGGAGGCGGTGAGCGGGCCACGGCCACAGCGGGTGCGCAACAACGACATCACGGCCAGGTACCTCCCCAACCCCTCCACCCTACTCGGCCGCCCCCTCTCCTTCGCCCGCCTCACGCCTTACCTCCCCCCACTGGCGGGCACGAGGCGACCGTGGGCCGCGGACCCTGGCATGTGCCCTGTCACGTGCCGACGTGCCACCCGCAGGCCGTGCTGGCCCAAGCATAGCCCATCTGGCCGTGCCGTGCCGGGCCGGGCTACCCATCGCGTCCGATTGGCAAGCCTGGCACGGTCCGGGCAACCGTACCATGCTAGCATAGCCTATTTGTAATAGTGTCTTACTGGCCATGGGTCAGACTAGGTTAGACGTGCCTCATGCCGGCCCAAAATAGCATGGGCAATGCCCACCTCTGAGTCCGTCGCTGCGTGCAATAGCAAAGTGTAACCGAGCAGAGTCTCGCTGCTTCTGCTAACGGGGACGGGAGAGGAGGGCAGGCACTCCCATGCTGCACTGTACGTACTGGAGCACCTACCTGAGAGCGACCTCCATCTCCACCCCTTAGTTTCACCTAGCTCCTCTCTTCCTTTTATACCTCCTCCTCTCCCTCTCCTCGCTCCCTGCCACCATCGTGTATATCCTTGTCGCCTGCCTCTAGCCGTCTTCCATCCCTGCGGCGGGTTTCGGTAGACGGCGGCGCAAGGCCCGCCGTCCGTCGTTGAGGAGCTCGTCATGGCGAAGCAGTCGTGCTGCCACAAGAAGAAGGTGAGGAGAGGGCTCTGGTCCCCCGAGGAGGACGAGAAGCTCATGAACCACATTGCCAAGTACGGCCACGGATGCTGGAGCTCCGTCCCTAAGCTTGCAGGTATGGCACATATATGTAGTTATTATGTACCAATTTCACTCACCAACAAGATAAGAGCAATTGTGTAGGCTAGTCGATCGATCTTGGCTAATTAAAATCGGTGCATCGTCGGCTGGCTGGTTTGTTGAATTAGGCCTTGAGAGATGCGGCAAAAGCTGCAGGCTGAGGTGGATAAACTACCTGAGGCCAGACCTCAAGAGGGGCACATTCTCGCAGGAGGAGGAGGACATCATCATACACCTCCATTCCATGCTAGGAAACAAGTATGTGAATTGCCACCTCTCTCTCTTTCCATCGATTCCAAATGCAGATATATGCTCTTCAATTCTTGTTTGTAATTAGTAGATGAGAGTTGTTTGTTCGTATCAGGTGGTCTCAGATTGCGGCGCAGCTGCCTGGCCGCACGGACAACGAGGTCAAGAACTTCTGGAACTCGTACATCAAGAAGAAGCTCAGGGAGCGCGGCATTGACCCCGCCACCCACAAGCCGCTCGCTGAGGCCGCCGGCGCGCGCGGCGGCGGTTCGGCCACGAAATTAAGCGCGTGCCGCGCGGTGTTCAGCGATGTCGAGCTCATCCCGACGACGACGGCGCCCGTCCAGGCGGCGCTCGCGGAGATGGAGCCAATGCTGGACGGTCTGAAGATGCCGCCGGACTGGCCCGTCGCCTTCGCCGGCAACGGGATGCCGTCGTCACAGTCGGGCTACCAGGCACCAAGCCTTCAGGCGGGCTGCGCCTTCGACATGGACACGCTGCAGCACTGCGGCGCCATCCCGGCACCGGTCGTCCCGTCGGCGTCGAGCTCCAGCACGCTGACCTCGATTGCCGGCCTGAGCCCCGCCGCGGCCGACGTCGAGAATTGCAACAGCAACGTCGCCGGCGCCAACCTGCCTTGGCTGGACCGCGGGCCGACCAACACCGTCTCCGACCACGTAGACCACTACGCCGGCGTGCTGGACGAGCTCAGGTGGTCGGACTACTTCGACGGCGCCTTCCAAGCCGCCGCGACCCAACAAGGCGTCCTGCAGGGAGAGTGCGTCTACAGCGGCGGCAAGGACGACGACGACGCTGTGCAATTCGACGTCCATGGCCTAAGCAACTGGTGCTAATACATCAATCAATCAAGAAACCAACGAAAGCAGAAACAGTTCATCACTGCAAAACTCTAAATTAGCTCATATGTACCGGCAAGACAAGGATGGATACTGGCTGAGCCTGACTACCAACATACTACTGCTACAAGTATTACTTATACTACATTACTACTAGTAGTTTGTCCTATGCTGTTTCTTAATATTTCTTCTCTCTCTTTAATTTTTTTTCATCTTGGTGTTGATCAGATTTAATTGTATGACAATTAAAGTAAAAGTGTTTTGCCACACATGTAAAGTACAGGCAACGGTGGTACGTACATACTCCCTCCAGTTTGATAATATCTGTTGTTTTGGACATCGGCATGGTCTTCAAAACACAACTTTGACCGCTAATTTTTATTATAATATATTTATAAAATCCAATAAAATTATAATATTATGAAAGTACTTCTCAAGACAAGTGTACACATGTAATTTTCATGTATCCAATTTAAATATTTAAAAATATATCGTTAGTCAAAGTTTTGAAAGTTTGTCTATTCCTATGTCCAAAACGACAGGAGTACTGCATAGAGAGACGGCCCATGCATGGTTAAATAAAGAATGGATTAATAATTGATTATTATGGACCTCAGCATGCGCATATCTATTTGACTTTATTTTGGGTCCCTCATTCATTTCGTCGTTTCTTGGTTTGTCCATTACAGCAAATTTTTGGTCCCATTCCTGGGTGAATGTCTGGTTGATCTGCGGGTGTAATCTCGTGTCACCAATCTCTAATCTGGATTTGTGGGAGCAAGTGTTACGGAGATATCACTATAAATGTACAATGAGGCGATGGCACTATCTATATATTTTATCACATAAGATTTTTGTTGATATAGAAAAAAGAAAAGTAGGAGAGAGTGTGTAGCTGTCTCTTCATGAAGGAACGATCACATGGATAATAAAAAATATTATTACATGAGTTATTATCTATAACGAATATTTTTCATATCATAGTTAAAAGATGATAGAATCTCATACAGATAACATAAAGATGATATCTATTGTATAAACTATCTTTATTTTTGGCTTTAGATGATACAAAGAAATATATAGATAGAAGCTGTTTCTACTATTTTACATGCTCTAATTAACCGTAGTAAACGAGGTAGCCGTGAACCTCATACGATTATAGAACTTTGCATGAGCTACTAAAAACCCGGCCTGGTTGTGATATGGCCCAAGTGTGGCCCATATTATGGCATGGCAATTTTTTGTTTTGAGGCAAGACCAGGTTTCACATTTCGCCAAAAATTTATCAAATTTCGGTGAAATTTGGTCCATTTGGTGGGTTCCAAAATATATTTATCCCAGTTATATTTTGGTTGGTTTATTTAAATTTTTTCCAAAAATTCAAAATTTGGTCAAACACTGAAATTCTGGCCAATTTTTTTTTTCAAAAATTTCAAATTTTTGGACAACCATTTCGTTCCAAAATTTTTGCCCGAGCTTCGACCACCACACTCCTGTGCCACTGGATGGATGGATTGGGGAGGAGAATCCCCATCAACAATCAGGATCGCCAAATGACCATATTCTTCAGCTAGCAGATTCTTTAGGCAGCCGCTTCTCCGGATAGTTGGCTATAATTCAAAATTTGCACAATCAAAAACTGAAAACGAGCTGGGCCATAGTATCCCTAGTTTGATTCTAGTGCAAGAAATTGTTCTCTAAGAGAAGTTCAGCAAATTGTTATGAGCAAACCACGCCCATGCAGCCATGCTATGCCAGACTGTTCTTGCCTACCAGGCCTTGGATTTTAGGGACAAGTTTATTTTTGCCACTAGCTATCAATAAAAAAGGTTGGCCTGAGACCCATGTTGAGGGAAGGGTGTGTTGTGCAGTCTTTATGGGACTGCAACTTAAGTAATCTTCACAGGTACGGATCATTGGATCGAGCGAACAAACGGTCCAAATCATCTAAATCGAATGCTACAGTACCTGCTACATGATTGGTTCCAATATCAGAGGGTTGTTCTCTCTAAGGTAAAAACAAAATTCACTCCAAATTAGTTGGGAAAAGCATATTTCCCCCTTGATTCTAAAGGATTGTTTTGGGACACATGAATTTTGCTAAAAAAAAAACATATTTTCGGTTTCTTTTTGGAATGGTCGAACCTAAATCTTGCAGTAAAGTAAGCTTTGAACTGTTTACTCATCTTTTTTACAAAAATATTCCCCTTTTGAGTTTTTTTTTTTTGCAAAACTAACCTCCTGATCACCACGGAAGGTGTCTTCCGCGCTACAATACCATGGATGGCACCTTCAGCTCTACAGTATCATGGAAATGTACTATAGCAAGCTATAGTACCACCACGCTCCTACTCCACTGGAATTGAGTTACCGCGCCCCCGCTCCACGCCAACCGGCCTGCTATCCCACGCACAACACAACATTCCGCGCATCTGCCTCCTGCACCACGCGTGCACGGTAACCCATCTTCCGCGGTTCCCTAGCGCGGAAGGTGCCACGTGTCATATCTTAATCATTTTGCGCTGAGGAAAGTTTTTTTTTAAAAAAAAGAAGGTGCTATTTTTTTTTTTAAAAAAAAAGAGAGAGTAAAGGAGGCAGAACAGTAATTTGGGCCTGCAGGTTCTACCGGTACTCGTTCCTGAATCTTGCAGTAACTGAGCTATGGGTCCGCTGGGCCCGCATTCATCTACGTGTCAAGTAGGGAAATCGTACTGGAAAGGAACTCGAAGTCTCGATAGTTGGTGACCCGTGTCCCGGTCCGCAGTTCGATAATTAGCATGGGAGAGAAAGTAGCAAATGGCAAGAGAGAAGTGCAAAGACGTATTTTTTTTTTATAAGGATGCACGTAACCCATATATATATTGTACTCATGTTACACACGCATACATACACATACATGCGTATCTTATATACACAAATTTTTTTGGAGGATTCATGGTCTCCATAGCGCGTATATGTTCAATGTTGTTTAACACGCGCGCGCATACATACATATATATATATATATACACACATATTTTATTATAAATAAGTACGTGCATTCCATGGGAGTCGAACAACGACAGGGGAGGATCGGAGCAATTACGCGGCCTAGTAGCCATCTGGGATAAGATCAGTTCTCCAAAGTGTATCTTTTGATCTTTCACGAGATGAATCTCTCTCACACACACACACACATATATATATATATATATATATATATATATATATATATATATATATATATATATATATATATGAGGATAGAGTTTATTATCGATATATTGAATCCTTCATAAGAGTTGTGTTTTGCAAAATTAAAACAAAACTATTGATCCAAGTGCATTCTATTCATCTCATTGAAATCTCACTACCCACAAAATTTTATATTTTTGAATTTTTTTCTCCTATTTATTTTGTATTTTTCAAAATCCACGATCTAATTAGTTGTGGCCCAATGAAGCTAGTTTTGAAAATACAAAATAAATAGGAGAAAAAAATTCAAAAATATAAAATTTGGTGGATAGTGAGATTTCAATGAGATGAATAGAATGTACGGTTCGATCAATAGTTTCGCCTTCGAATTTTGCAAACACAACTCTATAAAGACGGAGGATCCGTGCTATCGATAGTACACTAGCCATCCTCTATATATATATATATATATATATATATATATATATATATATATATATATATGCACTTCTGGTATCCTTTGTCTCTCGAGTCCGGAGTCCGGAGGTAATGATAATTGAGGATAAAGATGCAGCCAGGGACCCAGGGTCGACAAAAAAGGACAGGTTACAGCCAACCGATCGCTCGTATGCTTCGACTTTTAGGCAACCATCCCGGCATTGCGTGCCTGGAAATGTTTATTTTCGTGCGTGTGTTCTCAATCACGAATAGGACAAGGATTGTGATAGTGTTGTCGTTACGTTATTTAGGGGTTGTCTGGATTGAAGCCGCCGCTAGCCATACCTATTTTTAGTATTCTCTTAGCATTTTGGCAAACATTTGGATTGTCATCAAATTTTGCCGTTGCCCTCGGAACGTTGGTAATGCTAACAGGATCAACACTCAAAATTTTGCTATTTCTTCATGGCTAAGCAAAAACGGCGATCAAAAGTTTAGCAAGGTTGCGTTTGCCGCCCCCTGTTTGGTTTGGCTAACTCATGAACTATGGTGTTCCATCGGTTCAACGGCACTGACTGATCAGCCAAGAGTACTGAGTAGTCGGCCGGCCAACACTGCATATATGGTCCAGCATGCACAGCCTCCGTCCATTCGCGCTCGCAAATCGCCAACTCCCTCGCGCGCTGTGGGTCTCTCCTTCACATGCGCCGACGCTCGTCCGTCGACCCAAAGGCCGGTTGGTATACGCACGCACGCTGCATGCCTGGCCACCTCGCGTCTACTGTCAGAAAGCTAGCCCGATCTCCTCTCTCACACACTCCTCGTCGCCATGAAAGCGAAGAAGGACAGGCAAAGAGATATCATACCAGGCTGCATATATATGCTTTATGTTAGGAAACCGGATTCGTATCCGATATGGACTCTTCCTTATCTCTAAGCAGAACCGCTATATATAGGAGGCAGGGGGTCACCCCATTGTATACAAGCATACAGAATAATAAAGCAGGCCCGTTCCTCCTCATATTGTGTCTCTCGCCCTCTCTTTCTGTTCTCCAGTTTAGATCTATTAGGCAACCCCGGACTATTCGATAGCGAGGTTGTCTAACACGTTATCAGCACGAAGCTCTACCTAGAGAATTGATTGAAAGGTGAGAAAGGTGAGCAACAATAGATTGAATCTAATCGCTCGTTGAATCTATGCATATGCATCAATCTTTTAGTTTGTGACACGAAGTCACAGTACGTCGCGATTTTACAAACATGGCATGAAGCTACAGTAAAGA
Organism: Rhipidocladum racemiflorum; assembly: GCA_036346355.1. NCBI lineage: Eukaryota > Viridiplantae > Streptophyta > Magnoliopsida > Poales > Poaceae > Rhipidocladum > Rhipidocladum racemiflorum. The sequence continues at coordinate 33,210,369 of CM070580.1, read as the reverse complement.
TTGGCACGAAGCCATCGCAGATCGCATAGCTGCCACAACGACCCCGGATGGTCGCTGCCGCACGGCGCGCTGGCCAGAGTGCCTAAGCCCGGCCGTCATACGCATTGCTCGCTGCGGCATGCCGCTACGCCTCGCGAATCGCACGGCCGTGGTTCGCTGTGCCGCCGCGACGAAGCGCCAGGGCCGCCGCTGATGCGCAGCCGCCGTGATCTCCCACCGTCCTCGCCGAAGTCCGCCTCGCTGCGGCGCGCCGGCCGCCTTGGTGCCGCCAGACTTCGCCGATCGGCCGGTCGCAGCCGCCGAGACCCGCTTCACACGGACGCCGCCCGCCGACGAGGCGAACTGACCGGCACCGTCGCATGAATATTGAAGGGAGTGTCTAGCTACCTGGACATGAAGTCCAAGGTATTTGGACATGAAACACCGGCATGCCGCGTCGCCACCGACAAAGATGGCGCTGGACCAAAGACGACGCCGCCATCAAGACTGCTGGCCGGCGCCCGCTGTGTCGCCGACGTTACTGCAGCGCATATCCGGCTAGCGCGTGCTTCCGGCCGCCGCATCGTCGAAGTCGCCGGCCTCCGCACGCCTCGGGCTACCCTCCGTGCGTACTACTCCCTGTTGCCTTGCTTTGGGACTTCAAGCCTAAAGAACACATGGACATGAAGTGCTTCCATACAATCTGGTCTTGATTCCAAACGGGCACAAGAAACTCCCAAACCAGATTAGATGATGTTTGGCGCACGGGAAAGAGAAAAGGGGCATGGACATGAAGTCCTGTGACCTCTGGACTTGAAGTCCTCTTTTTCCTGAAACGATTGAACGGGCCCCAAGATTTTTCAATCGGATTGAACCTGGCGATATGGCGCACGGGATGCGGAATTACCCTTCTGCCCCCAGGTATTTAATTCCTTTTCTGTTTTTCTTTTTGCAGAAAATGATTACAAACTCAAAAAATCAATTAGAAATTCCAGAAATCCTGAAAAAATTGCAAGAAAAATATGAAAAATATCTAGAAAAATCCAAGAAATTTATTGGCTCTATTTTAATTTGCACTTAGCCTTATTTTCTGCATTTATGAATTTTTGTATGAATTTTTGCAATAATTGCCCCGTTTAGAATATCGGAAATTCCTGAGAATTTATTTTCTGAATTTATGAATTTATGAATTATGTCATGTTGATATTTGCTGAAATTTAATTTCCTGTTGTAAAGTAATTCTGAAAATTGCTTGGAAATTAGCAGAAATTATGAAAAGTGTTAGGAAAATTCCAGAATTTCTCATACAACAGTTTATGAGAACATGAGTGGTTGGGATTTGATTTTGGTAAGGAATAAACAGATATGAGACAATTGGTGTCTAGGAAAACACACATGAGGCTTGGTTCTTTAATTGGCACCCGGAAACGGGAAGTGCTCCCTCCCTCATGTGAGCCCTAGGGCGAGTTGACTGGCCAAGAGTCAAATTGACAGAGATATTCATTACCTGTTTTCGTTCCCAGCCAACAAGAATTATATAAGTTGTAATTAGACTTATGCCATGTTTAATTCATGTTGCAATTTATTTTCTGTTATCTAGTGATGTTGGAAAATTGCTGTATAATTAACAGAAAATTGCCAAATACTAAGAAAAATTCGGAAATTTCTGAGAATTTATTTCCGCATTTATGAATTTATGAATTGTGCAATTATTGTTTATTCTGAATTTATGAATTATGCAATTATTGTTCTGTTCCATGCATTGTATTTATTGCTTTAATATAATTTATTATGAAATTCAAGCACGCCGCACGAAGCGGCCACCGTCGCGCCAGGAAGGCCGACGCGCATGGAACTGAATGCACCACGCGCAGGAAGCCGCGTTAAAACCGATCGCACGAAGCCGATCATGCATATGAATCTGATCGTTTGCACGAAGCCGATCACCTACATGCACGTAGTTGTATTTCTGAATATTTATGAATCTTGTATTTATGAATCTTGAAATTATTGCTTTCTTTTAGTTTACTGGATATTCATGAGAATTCAATTATGCATTTTATTGAATCTAGCAGCCATTTCCTATTAGATTACACGTAGTAATCCAATGGAAGAACCTTATGAATGTGCAAAGGTGTGGCATTATCTAACGTGAGTTTTTGAAGAACTGACATGAATTGTCAGAATTATCTCACATAGACATCAGATTGCATAATGAATAGTAAGCTCTCGAAGAGCATACTTTTTCTCATGAATAGAATTACAATTTATTCTTTATTCCAGTATTCTTTCTTTACAAGCAATTTTTTTTGAATTACTTAGCCACTTTATGATTAGAATTATTTTTCTTTTCATCTAGAAATCGTGTAGCGCCCAATGGAGGAAATATGCATTGTTGATAGTGGCACAACAAATACCATCTTAAGAGAGTCGAAATACTTCCAGACGATCACGAAGAACGCTGGAAGGATTACGACTATCGCAGGAAGCGATACGCATATAATAGGCTCAGAAGAGCCACAATTATATTGCCAATGGGTACAACTTTGGTAATTGAAGAAGCCCTCTTGTACCCTGAATCAACCCGCACTCTCTTAAGTTTCAAAGATATCCGCGCCAATGGGTTTCACGTAGAAACCAATGAAGAAAATGGCAAAGAACACTTGTGCATTGTGAAGCACGCGGATATGGAAAGATGGTACTAGAAAAATGTCCCTCATATGAATCTGGGTTGTACTACACGAAAATCAATGCACACGCAGTGTATACTTCTTTGAAGACTGTCTTTAGAAGCTCTGAATTATTTGCTTTATGGCATTGTAGATTAGGTCATCCTGGTCTTAGATTGATGAGAAATATAGTTAACAACTCACAAGGTCATGGCATTAATGTTAAGAATTTCCCGAATCACGAAGATTTTGTGTGCCATGCATGTGCCACCGGGAAATTAATAACTAGACCCTCTGTTATGAAAGTGCAACATGAAATCCCTGCATTCCTGGAACGCATTCAAGTTGATATTTGCGGTCGATTCAGCCCTTGTCGTGGCCGTTCGATACTTTATGGTGCTCATTGATGCTTCCTCGAAATGGTCGCATACATGTTTGTCAGTCAACAAGGAATCATGCATTCGCAAAGTTGATCTCGCAGATCATCGTAATTAAGAATGCTTTTCACGATCATCGCGTGAAGTCCATTCGATTGGACAATGCCGCGAATTTACTTCCAAGGCATTTGATGATTATTGTACAAAGAACGGAATAATCATTGAGCACTCTGTATCGCACGTCCATACGCAAAATGGGCTAGTGAAGCACTAATAAAAAGGATTAAGTTCATTGCCGGACCGCTCTTGCAGAGTTGTAACTTGCCCAACACTTGTTGGGGACACGCATCTGCACGCAAAGACACTCATCAATTATAGACCATCGGCCTACAACATCCATTCACCTATGCAACTAGTGCAAGGGGTCATCCGAAGATTTCCCATCTTAGAAAATTTGGTTGTATGGTATATGTACCTATACCACCCCACAATGGACTGCAATGGGCCCTCTCCGCAAGTCTGGGATATACGTTGGTTATGAGAGTGCATCCATAATCAGGTATTTGGAACCCATGATCGAGACTTACACACACTCGATTCACGATTGCATCTTTGACGAGGACCATTTCCGTCATTAGGGGAGAGAATCAACCATTGGATGAAAAATGCCGGAAATAGTATGGCATTCCATCGATCCCCGCGCATGACCCTCGCACTAATGAAGCAAATCAAGAAGTCCAGAAGATAATTGATTTGCAGAATTTAGCAAATGAACTGCCTGATCATTTTTGTGATCTGAAGAGCGTGGTTAAGTCGCATGTACCAGCAAGAAATGCACCAGAGGGTGGAAATACCAAAGAAAACAGAAGGTATCCCTCATCCTGTTCAGAGGCCTCAAAGAAAAAGAACAGGAGATCTGGCTTCTCAAACCCAAAGTACCCGGAGACGTCTGGGGAAAATCAAGCGAGAGGACTTACCACAGCCAATCACAAAAGTGCCCCAAAGCAAGAAGGGGAGCCAGTTGAGACCTGGCACTGGAAAGAAGCCTGTGGAAAAGGCAATTCCAGATCTGAACCTTCCATTGGAAGAAGCCGCCGGAAATAATGTGTGCGCACACATTGGCGGAGAAAAACTAAAGGAACTTGCTCCTGGAATGGGAAATAGCAATGAAGAGCAAGTAGAAGTGCACGAAGCACCCCATGATGAAATGGCCATAAACTTTGTAATAACGGGAGAATCGATGAATAGAGCAACAGCCAATGTCGATGCATACTTTGCAAAGAAGATTGCCACGATCATTAATCATGATCTCGAGCCCGCATCTCTCGCAGAGTGCAAGAAAAGGCTCGATTGGGAAGATTGGAAGAAGGCAATCACTGCAGAGTTAGTTTCTCTGAACAAAAGAGAGGTGTTTGGGCCTGTGTGCCGCACACCTCCCCATATAAACCCCGTGGGTCATAAATGGGTTTTTGTTCGGAAGAGGAATGAAAACAATGAAGTTGTAAGGTATAAGGCAAGGCTTGTCGCTCAAGGTTTCACTCAACGTCCTGGGGTTGATTATGAAGAAACCTATTCTCCGGTCATGGGCGGAATTACCTTTAGATACTTGATCTCAATGGCAGTCAACTTGAAGTTGAAAATGAAGCTAATGGATGTTGTCACAGCATATTTGTATGAAAACTTGGATTCGGAGATTTATATGAAAGTACCGGAAGGTATCCCTATCCCGAACCAAGACAGAGCAAACAGAAACCTATACAGTGTGAAATTGGAGAAATCACTGTATGGGCTAAAACAGTCAGGAAGAATGTGGTACAATCGTTTGAGTGACTTTCTCTGCAAGAAAGGCTACACGAACAGCGAAGATTGTCCATGTGTATTTATACAACGATCCACGAATGGATTTTGTATAATCTCCGTCTATGTAGATGACTTGAACATCATTGGGACGGATGAGGAAATTTGAAGAAGCATGCACATACTTGAAATCTGAGTTTGAAATGAAAGACTTGGGTAAAACCAAGTTCTGTTTAGGCTTGCAGCTTGAACATGTCCAAGGCGGAATCTTGGTACACCAAGCATCCTACACGCAGAAAGTGTTGGAGAGATTTGGCTTTGAAAAGGCATACCCCGCAAAGACCCCAATGGTCGGAAGGTCACTCCAAGCAGACCTATACCCGCAGTGCCTAAAGAAGAGGGGAGGAAGTCCCGGGAGCGGAATTCCCATACTTGAGTGCAATTGGAGCGCTCATGTACCTTGCGTAATAGCACTAGGCCGGACATTGCGTTCGCTGTGAATTTGCTAGCGCGATGCAGTGCGTAACCCACCAAAAGGCATTGGAAAGGGGTGAAGGACATCTTCCGTTACCTTCAAGGAAGCAAAGACCTCGGCTTGTTTTACGTAAGAAACAATGAATTGAATTTAGTTGGCTACGCCGATGCCGGGTACCTATCGGACCCGCATACCGCAAGTCACAACCGGGTATGTTTTCCTTTGCGGTGGAACAAAGAATCTCTTGGAAGTCGTCTAAGCGGACTCTTGTCTCGACGTCGACTAACCACTCGTAAATCATTGCATTGTATGAAGCCTCTCGGGAATGTGCATGGCTTGAAGAATGGTTCACCACATCCGTAAGTCATGTGGTCTGAACATGGAACAAACCCCCACTATTATCTATGAAGATAATGCAGCTTGTGTTGCACAAGTACAAATGGGATATGTGAAGAGTAACCTTACAAAGCATATCAACCCCAAGTTCTTTTATGCTCATGAAATGCATAAAATGAACGAAATAAAGATACTGCATACTAAGTCGTGTGAAAATCTCGCAGATTTATTCACTAAGTCACTCCCGGCATCTTCCTTTGAAAGATGTATTAGAGGAATCGGGATGATGAGACTTAGAGAAGTGCAGATTTCAGGGGGAGATTTTTCACATACTCCTACATAAATCTCAAACATGAAGTTTGAGTACCCAACGTAAATCTTGAAGATTAACATTGAAGTTTGGGTGGATTGTACTCTTTTCCTTAAGTAAGTTTTTCATTGAAGTTTTCTTACATAAGGTTTTGATGAGGCAATCCGTGCAACACAACAAGCGTTTGCTATGTACTCTTTCTCCAAATATTTTTCCCACGGGTTTTTATAGAGTTTTAATGAGGCATATGCATCTCGCAGTGAAGAGTCCAAGGGGGAGTGTTAGGAAACCGGATTCGTATCCGATATGGACTCTTCCTTATCTCTAAGCAGAACCGCTATATATAGGAGGCAGGGGGTCACCCCATTGTACACAAGCATACAGAATAATAAAGCAGGCCCGTTCCTCCTCATATTGTGTCTCTCGCCCTCTCTTTCTGTTCTCCAGTTTAGATCTATTAGGCAACCCCGGACTATTCGATAGCGAGGTTGTCTAACACTTTATACGCTTCCATGCACGCGGTACGTAATCAGTAACTGCCAATCCGGTACTTGCGTTAACTGAGCGAGATTCCTCCGTTATGGCTAGCTCTTCCTTCTCCCTGATGCCTTTTTCTCCTCCAGGTAAAAAGTTTAAGATTCCTCGATCGGTGCTAATCAGGAGGATGATCAGCGCCAACTACGTCATGGTCATGCATATCGATCCATATTCTGATGCCCCGCCCCGGCTTGTTTAATTAATTAGCTCGGCCACTGCGCTGGTGAAGGGGGACCTGCAGTTCAGTAATCAGTAGCATCGTATTTTAACTGTAAGCACAAGTATGGAAAGAAATCGTATACCTTTTCAGGGGAGACCTTTGATCCTGCTGCAGGGTATAGCTCACTGATCACTGTGAAGTAGGTAGGGTCAGAAAAAAAAAATGCAGCAAGTATTGCATGCGATGCGAGCAAGGCAAACAAGTAAAAATTTGGCATTTCGGAAGTTCAGATGGCAATAGATTTGCTAGCTCATTGTGAGTCTGCCTGCCTACTGCCAATTAAGCCCAGTGCTCCCAGCATAATAGAGCCCAAACAAATCAACACTTTGGAGTTTGGACCCAAGTCATACTACTGCTGAAAAATCAACCGCGGTGGACAGACAGACCGAGAAGACTTTTGAAAGGAGATCGAGGATCGTAACAACCTCTTCTGCGGTATGACACAGCACCCATCTGATGCTCTGAACATTTACCTCGAGGGCTGGTTGGGTACACCCATCTGAAGTCTGAAGCTGGCCTGAGCCTTTACCTGGAGCTCTGGTTCAGCACAAGATCTTTACCCGGCCAATGAAGCATGCCCACCTCTCGCTGCTGTGGGTCTAGTACTTCACATGCACTCCAAGCAGCTGGTCCCCTGCCTCATGGAAAGTACCTGAGCATGTGCAAACATCTCCCTCTCCCTCTCTCTCTCTCTCTCTCTCTCTCTCTCTCTCTCTCCCCCCTCTGTCTTCTCTCTCTCTCTCTCTCTCTCTCTCCCCTCTGTCTTCTCTCTCTGGATATGGACTGGAGCACACCTGGGTGTGGAAAGTTCTCACTCTTCCAGGATATGGACTGGGGAGCACCTGAATGTTGAAAGTTCTTACTCTTTGTAATATACGAAACGGATCATATCATATCCTTACAGTACTGCCATGCATGTACTATATGCATGCATGCCTTGTGCATTACTACGAGAGATTCCTCTGCCATGGATGGAGCTTTCTCCTTCCAGGATCAGTTTTATGATGGAAATGAGTACCATACAAGACCACAGTTCAGGCCAGGTGAAGATAGCAGTATAGCAGCAGCTGCATGAAGGAGACAGCCATGAGTTTGAAATACTACCATGTGACATCTTATACGATTCACCGTGAGTAGGGCCGGTAAAAAACTCGTTAGGGTTTAAATCAAAATTTATTTGATTACAGTAATTAATAGATTTAAAATTGAAATGAATCTATTTTGAAAAAAAAAAAGTTTATAAGGCTCAGCTCGATAATGACTTGTTACCTCGAATTTAAAACAACTATTTAAATAGTAAACAAAATTATTTTACGTCGAACTATATCCACTTTTAAAAGAAGTTCGATAACAACTTGTTAAGGTCGTCCATGCATGAAGTGATATCTGATACTTGCACACGCGTACTACAAAAACAAGAAAACTGGAGAGAAGCGTTTCCATCTCGGTTCTTAAGTGGAACAAGTGCATGGATCACCGAATTGTCATCGTTAATATTTCATTAGTTTCTAATAATATTTAGCTATTAACAAATGCCCAACACCTATTTGCATTTTGATTATTCACCACCAGGACATGCCAAACTTGATTGATCATTGAGTTCTCGAGAAAAAAAAAACTTGATCTTTTGAAAGAAACTCGAAAAAACTCGATCGATCGATCATTGCCACGATGTGGTTGGCAAGTTTCAGCGAAACATTTAAAGAAGCCAAATTGGCTCATAAAGGTAAGGCAAAACTTTATTTAGTCCGCAAATTACCTTACAAACAACAACAACAACACGACGGTTGAGTGGTTGACACACAACTAAGAATAAGAAAAACAAAAGGCACGTATCTAGCTAGCTAGTACAGTACACCAGCAGCATTAGTTAATGCATGCATGCACGCATGCATCACAAGCTCAAAACTAAAACTAGCTAGTAATGTGCATAGAGAGGTACGTAACGCAGCTAATTAACTAAACACCGCTCTGTACACTACAGAAACACAAGACTAGAACACACGTACGGCCGTGAGATGGAACTTATATAGTTCTAGGTAGCTAGCTAGTATAGCAGATGCATGGCGCTCTAGCTAGGTAGGGCCTAGAGGTTGTGGGACGCGAAGAAGGCCTCGACGTCGGCGCCGGTGTAGTAGTCCCTGCGCTGCTGCGTGACGGCCCCCGCGGCGGCCCTCCTCTTCCTGGGCGCGGCGGGGCAGTCTGCGGCCGCCGACTCGGCGGCCGCGCGGGCCTGCGCGTTGCTCGGCGTCCTGCACCCCGAGGCCTCCTTCTCGGAGCCGCCGTCCGCCTCGCTGCAGTGCCACTGCTCAAGCGGGAGACCCATGCCTCGCTCTCTCTCTCTCTCTCTCTCACACACACACACACGCACAGGAAGTGAATCAGCTGGAGACGGGAGATCGAGGAGGTTCGATCGGTTTGCGGCGTGGTTGGACGCATTGTGGGTGCGGGGGTTTATATAGAGCTGCAAGCGGTGCGTGGCAGGAGAGGAGCTGGTAGCTAGGCCTGGTGGTGGCGGTGGTGGTGCAGGCGCGAACGTGGGAGGCGGGTGGCCGCGCGCGAGGCTGGCCGGTTTTAGTTGTAATCCTGCCTCAAGTATTTCAGTCCGTGTTTGAGTCGTAGAAGTTGCTGTTTTCACAAAGTCTGTTTTTTACCGTATTGTAAACAGCACCAGAGTCCGAGTCAGGTTTAGACTAAGAATTAGCTTTGGTTTAGCAATCCAATTCGATTACGTTTGTAAGACTAAGTTCTATTTAAGCAATAGAAAACAACAGAAAAGCTGCGAAGAGTGCAGCACCAAAATATCTTTGAGAGTGCAGCACCAAAATATCTTTGAGTTGTGTTCTGAACTTTGTTCTGCTGTGCGTGTTGTCGTTTTTGTCGAAACACTCAAGTACTGAAGTTCTGAACAAAGCAAGTAGCGATCGATTCTGGGAGGCTTCTTCCAACATTTGGTATCAGAGCTCCTAGGTTCACGCTCAAGACCTCAGAACTGCGATTCCATGGCGGCAAAGGAGAACGGCGGAGTGACGTTCCAAACCCCAACCTTGACGACGTCCAACTACACGACATGGGCGATCAAGATGGAGGCCATCATGGATGCTCAGGGTATCTGGGAGGCAGTTCAACCACAGGTCGGAGTGGCTGTGGAAGAGAAGAAGGACAAATCAGCCAAAGCATTCATATTCCAAGCAATCCCGGAGGATGTTCTATTGCAGGTTGCAAAGAAGAAGACGTCCAAGGAAATCTGGGATGCACTAAAGACTCGATTTCTTGGTGCTGATCGAGTACAGAAGGCACGGCTTCAAACTTTGAAGAGCGAATTTGAAGCCATGCGCATGAAAGAGGGAGACTCTGTGGATGATTTTTCGGGAAAGTTGAGCAGCATGTCGGCAAGGTACAGCAACCTTGGCGCCACCCTAGAGGATGCTACGTTGGTCAAGAAACTGCTCGACTCAGTGCCCTAGAAGTTCTTCCAGCTGGTTGCATCCATTGAGCAATACTCTGATCTGGAAACAATGTCCTTCGAGGAAGCAATTGGAAGGCTGAAGGCATATGAAGAACGGTTGCGTGTTCGTACTACCAACGCCAATGCCAGCAGTGATGGGCAGCTATTGCTTACTCACGCCGAGTGGCAAGCACGACAGAAGAGCAATAACAACAGAGAGTCCTCATCGTCAACCGGCAGAGGCACAGGAACCGACAGATCAGAGGGATCAAGCCGAGGAGGTTGGCGTGGACGAGGTCGTGGCCGTGGCAGAGGAGATCGAAGCAACTTCAATGCACCTCGACATGACAGCAGCAGCACAAGTAGAAACAAAAGCCATATTAAGTGTTTTAATTGTGACAAGCTTGGACATTATGCCTCGGAGTGTCGAGCTCCAAAACGCAAAGAAGGTGAGGTGAATTTGACAAAGGTTCAGGAAGAAGAAAAGGCTGTCATGCTGTCCATATGCGAGCAAGAAACCATGGACATGGTCCTTCTTCATGAAGATAAACATGGCACTGCAGACCACAAGGAGGAAGAAGGTATGTGGTACCTTTACAATGGAGCTAGCAACCATATGACAGGGAATCGTTCGTTCTTTGCCGAACTGGACGAAAGCATAAGAGGTCGAGTCAGGTTTGGAGATGGCTCCATGGTCCAGATACATGGAAAAGGCTCAATATTGTTCGAGTGCAAGAAAGGAGGACAACGTTTGTTCACAGATGTGTACTATATCCCAAACCTACAGAGCAATATTTTGAGTCTTGGACAGATTACAGAAGCTGGCCACAAAGTAGAACTCAATGGTGACCTCTTGAAGATTCATGACGGTGAAGGCAAGCTTCTTATGAAGGTGCAGCGATCAAGCAACCGATTGTATAAGGTATTGCTACACATCGCCACACCAATATGCCTTGCAGTAAAATTGGACGAATCGGCTTGGCTGTGGCATACAAGGCTAGGGCATTTGAACTTCCAAGCAATGAAGGATATGGTGACAAAAGAAATGGTACAGGGGGTACCAAAGATTGACCACATTGCACAGATTTGTGAAGGATGTCTAGTAGCCAAGCAAAGCCGACAGCCCTTTCCTCAGCAGGCTCAATATCGTGCAAAGACTCCTTTGGAACTTGTACATGCAGATTTGTGTGGCCCAATCACACCTCAAACTCCAGCAGGAAATCGGTATTTCCTACTTTTGGTTGATGACTGCAGTCGTTTCATGTGGGTGTACATGCTAAAGACAAAGGATCAATTGCACTATCTGCATTTAAGGAGTTCAAGAAGCAAGTGGAGAACATAAGCCAACACAAGCTAAAGATCCTAAGAACAGACCGCGGAGGAGAATTCAATTCTCGGTCATTCTCAGATTTCTGTGCTGAAGAAGGCATACAACGGCACTTGACAGCACCATATACACCACAACAGAATGGCGTGGTAGAACGCCGTAATCGGACAATACTGAACATGGCAAGGAGTTTGCTGAAGTCCATGGCAGTCCCCGGCGAGTTGTGGGGTGAGGCGGTCAGACACTCTGTGTATTTGTTAAATCGAATACCAACCAAAGCAGTGCAAGATGCTACCCCTTACGAAGTTTGGAAAGGCAGAAAACCAAACTTAGAACATCTCAAAGTCTTTGGCTGTGTTGCACACGTCAAAATTCCGGCAATACAAACGCGAAAGCTGGACGACAGGAGCAAACAGATGGTACATCTGGGAATTGAGGAAGGAAGTAAGGCTTATCGGCTTCTCGATCCAGCAACAAAAAAGGTTTGTGTAAGCCATGACATAATATTTGATGAGAGCAGAAAATGGGAGTGGGATCAGTCGGACAAAGACAGAACAGAGGCATCGGCGTTTACTGTCCAGAATCCGTCAACGCAAGAAGGATCTGAGTTAGTGCAAGAATCTCCTATGGAGAGTGAAGCTGAACCACATCAGCATAGTCCTAATTCAGAAGCACCTGGGTTGGCAGACTCACAAGTAACAGTCCCAGAACAGAACACTTCTGATTCTGAGATGTCACCCACTCCTGTATCAAGTCCAGGGAGTCCAGCCACACCAACCTCATCCACCTCTGAAGAAACACCACAGAGATATAGGTCACTTACTGAAATTTATGAAGAAACCGAAGGCACATATTCTTATGAAAGTCTACACTTAACAGCTCTGGAAGAACCAGCTCGATTCAGTGAAGCAACAGGTAATCGAAAGTGGACAGAAGCTATGCAACAAGAGTTTAACTCAATAGAGAAGAATAAGACATGGACCTTGACAGATCTTCCAGAGGGGATCAAGCCAATTGGTCTCAAGTGGGTGTTTAAGCTGAAAAACAAATGCAGCTGGAGAGGTTGTCAAGCATAAGGCCAGATTGGTGGCTAAAGGGTATGTGCAGCAAAAAGGAGTGGATTATGAAGAGGTCTTTGCACCTTTAGCCAGAATAGAGACAGTGAGACTCCTTCTTGCTCTGTCAGCCCAAAAGGGATGGAAAGTCCATCACCTCGACGTCAAGTCGGCCTTTCTGAATGGAGAACTACAGGATGAAGTGTATGTATCACAACCTGAAGGTTTCATCATCCCTGGAGAAGAACATAAGGTTTACAAGCTATCCAAAGCGTTATACGGTTTGAAGCAGGCTCCACGAGCTTGGAACATAAGGTTAGACCAAGCATTGAAGGAACTGAATTTTCAGAGATGTCCCCAGGAGCAGGCCGTGTACAAACGAAGCACCAAAGATTCTTTGTTGCTCGTTGGCGTCTATGTGGACGATTTGATAGTCACAGGAACAAGCGAAAAAGAGATTCAATTGTTTAAAAAACAGATGGAGAAACAATTTGAAATGAGTGATTTGGGTGCACTCTCATACTACCTTGGGATAGAAGTACAGCAAACAGGAAAGGAAATTATATTAAAGCAATCGGGATATGCTGAGAAGATCTTGATTCTTGAAGCAAGCAGGCATGTCAGAATGCAATTCATCAAAATACCCAATGGAGCCGAAACTCCATCTGACGAAGAACGATGGGAGCGACCCTGTAAATCCCACTGAATACCGACAATTGATTGGTTGTTTGCGGTATTTGACACACACACGGCCAGATCTAAGCTATGCTGTTGGTTTAGTCAGCAGATACATGGAATCCCCTAGACAAAGCCACCTCCAAGCTGTAAAACACATACTTAGGTATGTTAAAGGAACAGTGTCGTTTGGCATCACTTACAGACAGGGAGGAGACAACGAGCTAATTGGTTACAGTGACAGTAACCTCGCCAACGATCTAGATGATCGGAAGAGTACAACCGGGACAGTTTTCTATCTTTCCGGAAGCCCAGTCACTTGGTGTTCCCAGAAACAGAAGACGGTTGCATTATCCTCATGTGAAGCTGAATTCATGGCAGCCACAGCCGCAGCATGTCAAGCAGTGTGGCTAAGGAATTTGCTCAGTGAGTTGACTGATTGTGCACCGAAGAAAGTAAAACTGAGAGTAGATAATAAGTCCGCTATAGCCCTTATGAAGAATCCTGTTTTCCATGGGAGAAGCAAGCATATTGATACTAGGTATCATTTCATAAGGGAATGTGTTGAAAAAGAGTTGATCTCAGTGGAGCATGTCAGTAGCGAAGAGCAGAGAGCAGACATTCTAACCAAGGCGCTGGCCAGGTTGAAGTTCGCAGAAATGAGAAGCCTGATGGGTGTCACGGACCTTTCTGAAGCAAGTCAGGATTAGGGGGGAGAATTTTAGTTGTAATCCTGCCTCAAGTATTTCAGTCCGTGTTTGAGTCGTAGAAGTTGCTGTTTTCACAAAGTCTGTTTTTTGCCGTATTGTAAACAGCACCAGAGTCCGAGTCAGGTTTAGACTAAGAATTAGCTTTGTTTTAGCAATCCAATTCGATTACGTTTGTAAGACTAAGTTCTATTTAAGCAATAGAAAACAACAGAAAAGCTGCGAAGAGTGCAGCACCAAAATATCTTTGAGTTGTGTTCTGAACTTTGTTCTGCTGTGCGTGTTGTCGTTTTTGTCGAAACACTCAAGTACCGAAGTTCTGAACAAAGCAAGTAGCGATCGATTCTGGGAGGCTTCTTCCAACAGCCGGCTGACCGGGCCGGCATGCCGATATGGGGACGAACCGAATATGATTCGGCTGGCCGGATCAGACAGGGTACGGAGTTAGTAACCGACGAGGATATCATGATTCCCTCCTCACGTACAGGTTCGTCGTCGTCCAATTTGCCGGTCATTGTTAATTATGGCCTGGCCTGCAGCTACGTATTACGTACGTAGCAGATGAAGACTAGCTAGCAGCTGGGGATCAACATTATTATTGGCTTCTTGCTCCCCGGTGACAGGGAACACATCCTTGCGACAGTGGCTGCGTGCATCTCGAGGTGCAGAGACCAAGAGATTAATATATTCTTCTATTATCTAAAAAAAAATCTTTGCGACAGGGAGAAACGCCTTATACTAAATTTGTTTGATCGACATTGCCATCTCAACAGGTCACTCGCTGCATTACAGATTGAACACGGCATGCCTCTTCAATCAATGATCACCAGATCAGGTGTATATATCGTTACCTCCAAAGATCGAGTTAGAGATGTTGCGTCAAAATGCATTCGTGCTGGGAAAATTCTCCCATCTCTGCAGCTGTAGTTGAATGTGTAAATTGAGGCTCCTGCTTTGTATCTGGCACAACCCATCGTTGCAAATTCAACAATGATGGAAACCTTCAGATTTGCTTAGCGAATTGCATTTTTTTTATGCTCGATTTTGACAGGTATCTTACATCTGTTAACATAATTTTAGCTTGATATTTGCCGATGGACCTTTTTTGCTATCTTGGGAAGTTATAAAAGTTTGTTTGCACCTGCGGGGACGTTGTTGTTCCATGTATAAGATGTATTGTATTTGGCATCTACCTGACCATATAAAAGTTTTTTGCTACCCCTTTTGCATTTCTTTGATAAAAAGTTTACAGCCTAGCCACTATTTTTATGTTTGCTCTCATGAGCATTCCAAATAATTAATTTTGCAAGACATCATTACTATTATATCCATTTTCTTATACTTTGTTTAATGCGTCCTGCAATTGCCTCTCTAGATCGTGTTTTTTGAAAGATTCGTTTCATGCATGAATCACCTGTTGGGTTGATCTCGCGCCCTGATCGGGGGCGCAACCAACCGTCATGGTTGTGGCCCCCTGTTGCACACGCGCTATAAATAGGAGGGGACTAGACCGGCCCGGGAACCAACGTTCCCCGGAGCGCACACCCCCTAACAGACTCACCCGATCAGATCTATTCGTGTGGGAGCAACAGGAAGGCTCGGCCACCCCGTTCCTCGTCATCTACCATGACGATCGTTCTTCTCCACACGACTGCTACCTCCCGGTCGTCGGAAATGGCATCATCAAGTGCTAATCCCGAAGGTAATTCTAAACCGCATCTTCTAGGTGGTTTTTCTAGGCATAAGATCCTTAGAAAACTCTAACAATGGTATCAGAGCCGAAGATTACTTGCCTAGATTTCAACCCTAGATGTAGATTTCCTTTTCGGGTAGATGTGCATAGAAATTAGAAGGAGAGGAATCTCAAATCCATAGAACCCTAGCATAAGATCCTTAGAAAACTCTAACATCACCCACCGTATTTTTATCGACGGTTCATGTTGACCATTCGTGCTTGATTTTTTTTTAAAAAAAATAATACTTTTTTTAAAAAGAATTGCGGTTTTAATACTCGAAAAATTAAAATTGCAAAATTAATATGTATTCGCCAGACCGTATGGCGAATACCCTATTTTCGCCATATGGTATGGCGAAAATACCCTAATTACCCGATTAACCGTCGGCTGTTTGGTTAAGGCTATTTTCGCCTTACCATATGGCGAAAATAGTATTTTCGCCGTACCATATGGCGAAAATACCCTATTTTCGCCAAACCGTATGGCGAAAATAGGGTCTTCGTCATACCGTACTGCGAAAATAGCCTTGATTCCCGTGTAGCAGATTAACTGCGGATTTAGTGTATCGTCACCACACTACTACAGATCCGGCCTTCCATACCGGCCCAATAGTACCGGTTATGCATGAACCGGGACTAACATTTACATCGATCCGGTTCCAACGGTCTACAGTCCGGGGATCATCGATTGGTTGTAACTACCAACCGGTCGATGCTCTCACATCGATGCACGGTTGGTTACACCAACCCGCATTTCTAAGCGACAGAGCCGTGGATGGTTCTTAGCACCGGTTGATGTAACCAACCCGTCGCGATGTTCGTGTTATCGATGCAGGTTGGTTAAACCAACGATACTAAGCGGCCTCCTCGGCTCTGTCTTAGTATCGGGTTGGTGTAACCAACCGATCTTGATATGGAGCATCAAAGACCGGTTGTTGTATTTGACCGGTACTAATGCGCTTTCGTCTCCCGCGCCGATCAATCCCCCGCGCGCCTTTACGATGAAACTCTTAATTCGTGTTCATCCGGATTCTTGTTTTCCGATCCAGCCTCCTATAAAACCGTCAGATCGACTGTAAAGGGAGACTTACTGATGATCGATAGTAAGCCCATTTTTTAACTATGGCGGCTTCTCCTTCTTCTCCCTGGCGTGCCATCATCACCACCTCGGGAGAAGTACGAGGAGGAGCGGGTGGAGGAGGAGGTTGAGGTGGAGGAGGAGGACAATGAGGAGGAGGAGGAGGAGGAGCGGGAGGAGGAGGAGGAGGAGGAGGAGGAGGGTTGGGGTTGGGTCCGCTCGAGGAGCGCGGCGTCGTCGGGACGAGGATGACGATGATGAAGACGTCATCCACGGCGGCGGCGACGGCTTCGCTGACGACGACTCGGCGACAGCCCCGGCGGCGACGGCGAGTGGTGGTATGGGTGATCGCGCCACCCACCACCCGTCTTGCCGCTATGCATATTATATATATTGTAATTAATTAATATAATATGTAATGTTTTATATTATGAATTATTAATATGATATGTAATGTTTTATGTAATGAATTATTAATATAATATATAATGTTTTACCTCCCCCTTCTTGAAGCTCCGCCTTTACCGTTAAATTGAAATATTAAAAAAATTATAAAACATAAAAACCGTTGAAAAAATTACGGCACAATGCATTGTCGTTCAAAACAATGGCTTCGAGAAACATTCGATTGGACAGTGAAAATCAGGAGAAAATCGCAAGAAAAATTATGAAAGTATGATTCGAGATGAATATCTTTATAAATATTTATATTATATGCATGAAAATCATTTGTGTACATTTATCTCGGGGTCGTCAGTACCGGTTAAAGGTACCAACCGGTACTGATAGTCACATCAGTACCGGTTTGTATTCTGAACCGGTACTATCTAGTAGCAACAGCTACGGTTGCAAGTGGATATTAGTACCGGTTTGTGCTTTGAACCGACTAGTGTCCGACCAATTTAAACTCTTCGTCCTCCCGCTCTCTGCTGCCAGGAGTCATTTGATCGCGAGAGATGAACAGGAGTTCATCGCCAAGGAGCTCGAAGGAGGGGAGGTGCTGCCAAAATTTGAATTTTTTTGTCATTTTACTCGCAACCAAGATACCTAAGGTTAGTAATATCATTCCTCACTACACTTGGTGTTAAATGGGGCCTCTTCTTTGCTTAAATTATAAAGAAAATTTGATCTTTTCCATTAATCGTTGAAGGATTATAAATGTATAAATCAAGCTCGATCAATTGAAGTAAGATACAAAAACTTATTGTGTAAGCTTATAATTTGCTTGGATTATAATATAGCTCGCATTTAAGGTTTGGATCTAGCTCAATTTTATGTTTTAGTTCCATCGATCTAGCTCAAATTAGGTTGCACGTAGTTGGGGAAATTAAAAATGGTGCATTTGAGAAAAGTTTTCATAAAATTGGTTGCACGTAGTTGGGGAAATTAAGAATAGTGCATTTGACAAAAGTTTTCAAAATTTAAGCAAAGATGTCGTTAAATTTGTTCACAATTTTGAATCTAGACTATGATTGACCAATTTTTTTTGTAGGTTGAAAAAACTTGTGTAAGTTTATATTTTGCTTGCATTATTATTTAGCTCGAATTGTATGTGTGGCGAACCGGTACGAATTGTCGGGTATGAATACCGGAGTAAATAATCATTTTATGGGAAAATATGTAATGAAATATAGTGCCTTTAAAAATATTTAATGAAATAAAGCCATTTTAAAAATATAGTTGTCTTGATTTGGATTTTGGGAAATGTTCAATAATTCATTATCGAAAAATGAGTTAAAAGTTACCTTGATCGAATATAATGTAGATGGACCGGCGATGGATGTACATGGACCGACGCTCCCCGGAGTTCTTGCAGGGTTTGCAAGATTTTCTTCGTGCAGCCGATGAATACACGACGTCAGGCTACATATGTTGTCCATGCATAGACTGCAAGAATGAGAAGGAGTGGTCAAACTCCAGTCACATTCACTTCCATTTGCTCTCAAGAGGTTTCATGTCAAATTATACCTGTTGGACCAAGCACGGTGAAGAAGAGATTATACAAGAAGAAGGTGAACAAGAAGAGGCGGAGAACAATATCTTAGACGCTGGCCAACCCGGCTCTAACGAAGATACATTTGGGGAGTTTGGTAATGATGACCTAGACCAGATGCTGCTTGATGGAGAGGGAGAATACATCGATGAAAGACATTACGGAAAATTTCAGCGCCTATGGGAGGACCACAAAACATTGTTGTATCCAAACTGCCAACAGGGCCATACAAAGTTGCGTACTACACTAGAATCGATGCAATGGAAGGCGACCAATGGATTGTCTCGATAAGGGATTCGACGAGTTGTTATGCCTCATGAAAAGTTACTTCCAGAGGAACACATCGCTCGAAACTACGTGCGATGCCAAACAAGTTATCTGCCCTTTGGGGTTGGAGGTACAGAAGATACATGCATGTCGTAACGATTGTATCCTTTATCGCAATGAGTACGAGGATTTGGATGCTTGTCCGGTGTGCAAAACTTCTCGGTATAAGACCAGGCATGATGACCGAGGTGAGGTAGAGGGGCAGTGTAAGAAGAAGAGGCCCCCTGCTAAGGCCATGTGGTATTTCCCTATAATACCCCGGTTGAAACGTTTATTTGCGAACAAAGTGCATGCCCAGATGATGCGCTGGCACAAAGAAGACCGTAAGGACGACGGAAGGCTAAGACACCTGGCGATGGCTCCCGGTGGAGGAAAGTCAATAGAACATACCCGGACTTTGCTTTGAGGATGCAAGGAACATAAGGTTTGGGTTGAGTACAGATGGGATGAACCCGTATGGCGAGATGAGCGGCGATCCACGATTTGGCCTGTGACCCTATGTATCTACAACCTTCCTCCTTGGTTGTGTATGAAGCGGAAATACATTATGATGCCGTTGCTTATCGAAGGCGAAGCAACCTGGAAACGACATCGATGTGTACCTCAAACCGTTGGTTGAAGATCTGCTAACATTGTGGAACGATGGTGCACGTGTATGGGATGAGTACAAGAGAGAGCACTTCATTTTGCGTGCATTGCTAGTCGTAACCATCAACGATTGGCCTGCACTTGGCAACCTTTCGGGCCTGTCTATCAAAGGATATAAAGCCTGCATCCACTGCTTAGAGGAAACGGACAGCAAGTACCTAAAAAACTCTCGAAAGGTTGTGTACATGGGCCCATCGCAGATTCCTCCATCCGAAGGACCCGTTAAGGAGGAAGGGTGAGAATTTTGATGGGACAGAAGAGAAGCGTAAGAAACCCCTGCATCGCAGCTGGGGCTCTTGTATTTTCTTTGGTAAAGGATCTCGAAAGTAGTATTTGGAAAAGGTGCAGGTAGCAAACTGTCCCGAGAGAACAAGGTCACACGAAGCCCATTTGGAAGAAGAAGTCAATATTTTGGGACTTACCTTCTTGGAAAGACTTAGAGGTCCGTCACTCACTAGACTTCATGCATATCACAAAGAATGTCTCAAGTGAACCTGCTAGGGCTTCCTAGATATGTATGGCAAATCAAAAGATACACTTCAAGCACGAAAGGACCTACAAGCTGCTGGGAATCGAGAACGACCTACATCAGGAAATGAGAGCGGAAGGACAAGATTACCTCCACCCCGCTAGCTACACTCGAGCAAGGAAGAGAAAAAAAATATGATTAAGTTCTTGAACAGTGTGAAGGTCCCTTCTGGATACTCCTCGAACATAAGGAGACTCATAAACATAAAAGAGAATAAAATTGTACACACAAAATCCCATGATTGTCACGTGTTGATGACACAGTTGCTCCCGGTGGCGGTGCGAGGTATTCTGCCGGATGAGTGCGAGGACAATCATAAAGTTATGCTCGTTCTTCAACGCTGTGTCGCGAAGGTCATCGAGCCAAATAAGTTATCTAATCTGCATGATGACATGGTCAATAGTCTGGTTAGCCTTGAGATGATCTTTCCTCCATCATTTTTTGATATTATGGTCCATCTCATGGTCCACATTGTTAAAGAGATAGAAATTCTCGGACCCGTGTTCCTCCACAATATGTTCCCTTTCGAGAGGTACATGGGCATCCTAAAGAAGTATGTTCGTAACCGGTCTCGCCCAGAAGGCTGCATTGCGCAGGGTGTTGGCACAGAGGAGGTCATCGAGTTTTGTGTTAATTACATTGATGATCTGAATCCGATCGGCGTTCTGTATCACGCCATGAGGAGGCTCAGGGAAAAGGGACTTTAGGGAGAAAAGAATCCTATAGCGGCGATCTACTTTCATTTAAACAAGCACATTTCACAGTATTGAAACAAGCAACTGTAGTGGCTCCGTATATGTATGCTCACGAGATTAGTCTACGCGCCCAATACCCGGAGAAGTCGGATAAGTGGATCGCAATGAGCAAATGGATCATTTCGCGTTGGTTACAAAAGCAATGGCCGCCAACCAGACAGATGATGAACAGTTGAAACTCTTGGCTCGGGGACCGTCCACGACAATCGTATCATTCCAAGGGTATGAGATAAATGGGTACACATTTTACACGATAGCCCAGGATAGCAAGAGCACCAACCAAAACAGCGGCGTCCGTATAGATGCCTTGGACAAAAATAGAAAGCTGGATACCTACTATGGTTTCATACAGGAGATCTGGGAGCTCGAGTACGGACCTTTAAAAGTCCCTCTGTTTCGGTGCCAATGGGTCAAACTAGCGGCCGTGCGGTCGATGAGTACGGTATGACAACTGTGGACCTCAAGCAAGTGGCCTATAGGGACGAACCGTTCGTGCTTGCTAATGATGTGACACAGGTATTCTATGTGATGGACATGGACAGCAAACCGAAAAAGCAGAAGGACAAGCCTACTAAAAGGAAGAGGCGACATGACAAATCTACCGAAAACATAAATCGTAATGAGAATACTAGCGTTGGCGATCAACCAAGGCGCCACGTGGTTCTTTCGAGTAAAAGAAGGATTGTCGGAGTTGAGGGCGTCACGGACGAAGAAGAGTATAATCGATTCGACGAGCCGCCTCCTTTCACAAAGGACGTAGACATTAGTGCCCTGAATGATACAGAGCAATCTCCTTACGTACGCCGCGATCATAATGAAGGATCGCTTGTAAAAACAAAGTATGTTAGCAAATAAGTCCAACCTTGTTGTATAGTCCGTTGTTACAAGTTATAGTCTATCACTGATGGATGCTTAGTTTTCTTTTTTCATGTTAAATCTAGTCTACTGTGTTCCCATGCTTTGTGATATGCATGTAACAAGGTGAAAATTTGAATTGGAATTATAAGAGTGACAAATTACTTCATTTTATTTTTATATTTTTAATTCATAAACTAATATTCTAAAGAAAATATAGATTTTCAATATTATTGTTGAATTGTAGAAACTATAAAAGGAATTTATAAATGACTAGTAATCTTTTTTTAAAAAAATCATTTTAGTGTGGAATAACTTGAATAAGTATAATTTATTACTTTTTATTAAGCAAAGAAGCAATAATTGATTTTTCTTTCATTTTATTCTAAAGAGATTTTGAATTTAATTCTAATCGATGCAGGTTGGTGTATTTAACCAAGATCGATGTGATATAATCGATCAGGTTGGATACACCCACCTGCATCGATAGCCAACCTAGGTTTTCCTTCGTGAGTCATATGTGGAACGATCAGTCGGTTGGTGTATCTAACCGGTACTAATATGTATATCAATCCCGGTTGGTTAAACCAACCGGACCTGATGGGGCCCTATAAACCTCGCCGCCGCCATTTCTTCCCCACTTTGGTGCTCCTCCCGCCGATTACTCCCATTTCCGATCAAGCGCCCCCTCCGACGACGCCGCCGTCCGGAGCTCGCCGATCAGCGCCGCCGTCCGAGCTCGTGCCCCCTCGACGACGCGCCCGTCCGGAAGCTCGCCCGATCAAGCGCGCTCCGTCCGAGCTCGTGCCCCCTCCGACGACGCTGCCGTCCGGAGCTTCGCCTGACGCGCCGCCGTCCGAGCTCGTGCTCCGACGACGCCGCCCTCCGGAGCTCGCCCGACCAGCGCGCCGTCCGAGCTCGCCCTTCTCCGGACGACGCCGCCCTCCGGAGCTCGCCGCCAGGCCGCCCGTCCGAGCTCGCCCCCGACGGCGCGCCGTCGAAGCTCGCCTCGACCTGGCCGCCGTCCGAGCTCGCCCGACCATGCCGCCGTCCGTGGAGGTTGTGATCTTGTTCACGAATATTGAATGAATGTCGTGTCTCTGTGATAGGTTATGTGGAGTCAAAAATAATTCTATGTTGCCGTGATAGTAATCGCATAAACAAATAAGGTAGTTCTTTCATTTACGCTACTTGATAGTTGTTGAGATAGAGCTTGTTGAGATAGAGCACGGATTGGATGCTATCAATTTTATAAATGAAGCACAAGCTACAATTCCGTTTCTATTGTACATGATATTGAGTTTATTGAGAGATGCTATCAATTTTGCATGGTGCATCTGTTAC
Source organism: Rhipidocladum racemiflorum (assembly GCA_036346355.1). Lineage (NCBI taxonomy): Eukaryota > Viridiplantae > Streptophyta > Magnoliopsida > Poales > Poaceae > Rhipidocladum > Rhipidocladum racemiflorum. The sequence continues at coordinate 33,187,193 of CM070580.1, read as the reverse complement.
GTGTTCTCCTTTATAAATGGAACACAAACTACATAATGTCATGGCTAATCCAAGCAAACTTGTCTTTTATAGTGGGGTATTCATGTTACACATACGCTTGGTTTGATACTACTTAATTGTTCATTTACCTGTAATCCCTAACTCATATTTTGTAAAACAAGAGTTAACATAGAGTATTAGTGAGACAAAAATATCTAAAGAGGGAACCACTCAACTCGTGCCACTTGCTCTTATATGGATCACATACTTCATCATACAACTAGCAATACGTACAAAGAAAAACAAGCCCTAGCTAGTTGTCATTTGGAGTACATTGACATATAAGTCAAGGATATATCTACCCTACGCACATGAGTATGGAGTTGGTCTAATCAACATTTGTTCCTCGCCTTCCACGCCGTTACTTTTCAAGACCTTCTTCTAGCCTAAGAAACAACGATGGACGCGAAGGATTTGATCGAGAAGAATTTATGACAAATTTGATTGCGGGAGATGGTGGTTATGAGGCCGCAGAGCACGATGAGGCCGCGGAGGTAACAATCAATCACGTTAATGATTGTCGAGGTCACTATCATGCTAAGCCAACATTTTGACCCGTTCATGATTGTACCATGCTTTGAGACCGATCAATCAAGCGCGCAATCACAACAAATGGTGTCCAACCAAGAAGCCGAAGGCAAGATATGTTGTCACCGAAGTCAACGAGAACGGCCAACCTCGTAAACCCTTGACGGTGATTGGGCCGTTCAATTCGGCATCTGGCGTCCACGTTAGGGACCACGTGCCCATTAGCATAGCAAAATGGGATCAGGTTCTGAAGATACGAAAAACATGCTTTGGAACGATGTCGAGAGACATTCACCTTCCCCAAGGACCGAAGAGAAGGTGAAGAGTTACACTCTCAAGAAGATGGCCATCGCATTCCAAACTTATAAAAAGAAGTTGAACATAGAGTATATCAAGAAGAATCGAACGCCTGACTTCAACAAGTTCCCGGTTGCAAGATCACTGGGAAGCATTCGTGAACTACAAGACTTCGGAGGAAGGTCAAAGTTTGAGTGAGAAGAACAAGCTGAATGCACAGAAGAAGAATTACCACCACCGACTCGGCCCTGGTGGTTATCGCCAAGCAATACCCAAATGGGAGAAGAGGGAGCATGACCTGCTAGCGAAGGGTGTCACACTCGCAACTATGGAATGGCCTGACAGAGCAAAGCATTGGTTCTATGCTCACAGCGGTGGCCTCGATGATAACGGCAATGCGGTGTTTAAGGAGGTTCTGAGAGATGTGGCCAGAAGGCTTGTGCAGTCCATCGAGGAGACTTCCCAAGGTAGCTTCGTGCCAAACAGGGAGAATGACGAGATAACAAGGGCTCTACAAAACCCGGAGCACCCTGGACGTACAAGAGGCGTTGGCGTCGTCCCGTGGAAGGTTGGTTTCGCTCAGGACGCCGAGACCTATAGGAGTCGGATGAGAAGCAAGGCTCGACATGCACAACAGCTTAGTGCGCTTGAAGAACGCATGACTCAAATAGAGGAACAATTAGCACAGAGCCAACAACGGGAGACGTGCCAGAACCTCCCCAATCCTAACATCATCAGCCCCACCGGCAGCGGGCACTGCGCTTCCGGTGGGTTGCCCAAGCGGACTTGGACAGTACCCGTAGATGACATCAGCGCCAGACACCTTGTGAGCTGCATGTCGGGCGCGAAACCTCTCCTTGAAGGCGGCGCATGGCATGGTTCACCCAGTGGAGCCGGGCAGCTCATCCATGGCCAGCAGATACCGTCAAACTACTCCAAGGTCTCGGTGGAGGAGGTTTGCCCAGTCTGAGGACCTTGAGCTCGAAATTCCGGAGGTGACGGGAGTACGAAGCTAGGAGAGGCGGTACACACTTTCATCCTATGGCGCAAACGGCACATAATTTTTCGAGATAACATGGATGTGTCCTCTCTGCGAAGAAGCCCGACTCCTACACCACTTCCCGCACACCCAAGCCCAAGAAGAAGCCCGACTCCTACACCACCTGCCACAAGACATAAGCCCTACGAAGCCCATCTCCTCCCAAGAAGGCGCCGACTCCTACACCACCTCCCGCGCACATATGCCCTACGAAGCCCGTCTCCTCCCAAGAATGCGCCAACTTCTACACCACCTCCCGTGCACTTAAGCCCCACAAGAAGACCGTCTCCTCCCAAGAAGGCGCCGACCAAAGGAAACAAGCCACCACCAAGCCAGCCTCCCAAGAAGACGTCCTCCACCCAATCCAAGAAGTTGCGCTCCACTTTCAAGTCGGGCGTACGATATGACCGACGAGGAGACCAATAAGATTGTACAAGGTGAGGTAACTGAATTTTTTAGACCCAAGTCACCAAAGAAGAAGGTTCAACCTGGCACGAAAGAATTTCACAAAAGCTTGAGGACTATTACAAATTTGAAGGATAAAAAAGAAATGCCTCGCCAATCAAACTATGAGCGCACATTGCGAAAGGAATGCCACAAGGAGTGGGCAGCTGAGGAGAAGGAGAAGGAGAAGGCTAAGGCGATGCTACAATTCTTTGATGAAACTGGCCTTGACCCAAATCAAATATTAGGCTCAGCAGAGATTGAGTATGCCCAAGTAAGATGGCCATTTACATTGGGTGGATCATTGGTCAGGCGTGAGGAGCTGCTCCTCCACTAACGACAAAGATGCGGCAATTCCATGAATGGTACTTGGACGCCGACCAAGCATGGTCTCTGATTGTTTCTTTGTCAAGTACAAGGATCAAGATTTTTATCACGGTGACGGTGAATTTTTATGGAATGGCACGTCATGTATGATCTATACTGCAGACAGGCGCCCTCGGCGTCCTTGGTGGGTTCTTTGGACTCTGTAAGTGTCTTATTTACAAAAAACCATCGTATGCGTGCCCTTGTAGAGTACGGACCTTGCAAGCCTAACTAATTTCTTCTTGTGTAGCATGGAGATACAAAGATGCCGAAGGGATCAAATTTTTGACATAGGATTCATGGACCCATTAGTTATCAACGAGACAACCGTTAGATACAGCCCAAGCGAAACACAGGACTAACGTATACAATGCGCTAATGGGACATCAATATAAGTCAAGGATATATCTACCCTACGCACATGAGTATGTGTTTTAAATCGCCTTGTTCTACTCCTTTTTCATAACACTATGTTAGAACTAATTAGTTATCTATGTTGACATATGTACAGTTTTCATGGATTCTTATTATGATCGAGCTAGATCATAGTCGGATCACAATTATGGACTCGAGAAGGAAACCAGTTCAAGCGTATCAAACCTTCATCGATTTGCTCGACCGGTATTAATTCTTGTTCCTTTCATTATTGTATTACTTCTATTTCCTTCCATTTGAAACAAATTCTAATCATGTACAATTGGTAATCACATGTGTAGTGCATTCGCACGATTTAGTGCTAAAAATAGGGGCGCATTCAAGGAGAAATTCAATTACAACAGCCTCTCAAGTGCATTATATCATAAAGCTAGCTTTTTGGTTAGTTAAGTTAATTTCCTTGCATTCATTTCACGCTTTCAACTTTTTCAACCGCAGATCTTGAGTCAGTCGGCGGGCAACAATTTATGCGGTTACTACGTATGTGAGTTTTTGCACACCCAAACCGGGCACTGACCGCATGCTAAAAGGCGACAAGGGGGTGAGTAAATATAATTACTACCTTTAACGATGTATATTACTCCTTACATCTGGTACAAATTCAAGGATTGATTTGTTAATGACTTAACGGCAGGTGCCTCAATATTTGGCGGAACAAGGTTCGGAACTCTCGCCGGCGCGAGTGAGAGCAATTCAAGAACAACTCGTTGGCTTCATTTACGATGAGGTTGTAAATCCAAAAGGCGAGTTCCACGAACCAAATTTTAATAGGTGGGGCCCTTCAATAAGGACGGTGAATCGTCATTCTCGACATCTACGGCTAGCAAGAGCGATGCACGTAAAAATCCCAATGAATGTAAGGAAAAGAAATACTGGAGTTGTAATTAAAGTTGTGTGCATATTGTAGTACATTATATGTAATTAAATTTGTTAATGAATGTACAGTGATTTTATTATCAGGCAAATGTGCATGATTGATTATATGTGTTTTAATTCGTTGTGATTTAACACACACATGAAGTCACCGTGATTTGATATAATATATTGTAGTATATTATATATAATAGCCGATATTGGACACACACATATTTACATATATATTATATACAACCCATCGATCACGGTTAGATAAAACAACCGTATCGATGAAGGGCTCATCGAGAACCGGTTGGAGACACCAACCTGCATCGATATAAGGTCCACTGTCTCACGATGCGCTGCGACGTGTGGCTACCAACCGTCTTGATACTCTATCGATCTGAAAAACAGGACTGATGCTCAAGAGCATCAGTCCCGGATGGCCTGTACCGGTTCAAAAACCGGTACCAAAGGCTCTTTTAAACCGGTACTAAAAGCCTTTTCCGTAGTAGTGCCACACGGTTTGGCGAAAATAGGGTATTCGCCGTAGGGTATAGCAAAAATAGGGTATTCGCTGTACGGTCTGGCAATTACATATTAATTTTGCAATTTTGATTTTTCGAGTATTAAAACCGTAATTCTTTTTAAAAAAAGTATTATTTAAAAAAAAAAATTCATTCGTGCTTCCTTGCAACAATGAATCTGGTCTGGTATGTTTCCGCCTCCTCTCAATTTAGGTGTCAATATATTCCTAATCCATTTTATTGGGTTGATTCAGTTTTCCTCCCAAATGATTATGCACATTTTATTTGATAATTCCCACAATTTGGTTTTTCACCTATGGTAGACCCAAGAGATGTAACCGGCTACCTCACTAAGCACTGTTTTTAGTTGTGCCTATATTCTCTGAAATTGCAGCTCTTATTTGTTCTTTATTCAGATTTACTATGTCCTTCTGTTCGGGGCAAAATAACTATCTGTTCTAATTACGTTCATATTTAATCTGCCATTTTTCTTTAGGGCCCAATGATAGGACAGCATGGCTCGAAAATATTTGTATGTCTTATAAGGCTTCCCATTGCTAAAGACCTGAGCATGAATTCTTCAGATCCATGTACAACCATTCATGGCGTCCATATTCACAAATATGTAAATATTGCAACATGTACAGTTGTCTTCGATTCTCACTGAACACACACAGTTTATCCTGCAATTTGTGCGAGGCCGAGCTTTGGCTCAGATGGCAAGAGCGTTGGGTTGAGTGCGTGGGTCGGTTGTTGTTCTTCTTCTTTAATAAAATGTTAGAGCTCTTGACTATTTTTTTAAAAAAATCTTACAATTTGTCAAATATTTTTTGTTTTGGAAAGGAGACATGACAACACATTAGCCGATACTTTAAATTGTCGCCTGCTATCATGTAAGGTGAAAAAGGTTGAAAATTTTGGTCTCGAATAGTGGTATCCCTACAGGGCATCTTTTCCTCAAAGATACATATAGGCTCTGTTTGGTAGAGCTCTAGCTCCATCAGATTCATAGATCTGCTGAGCTGGGTATTCCTAACTCCAGTAGATCTATGGAGTTGGAGTTATATATGGATATATTAAGAGTGTTTAGATGTGTCGTCTTGTTTATATTTTAGAATAAAAGTATAACCTTGATTCATTTTATTTTAGCCTACAAGTTTCAGATCTGAGGTGGAACTAAGTTCTGAAGCTCTGCCAAAATGACCATAATTGTTGTGAAATTGTCATTTGGGGCATCAAAAAACGGAATTTCATTGCACTGTTGATTTTATGGAATGACTGATATCCCACAGGCAAGGGCACTGTTACTTTATTGTTGATTTCTTCCAACACAAAAGGTTTTATACAAGTGTGCATCTTGAGCTAGTAATGTGGAAGCTTATTTAATTACATCCATTTTTTTTCTTACACGAACTAGCCACATATGAATTGTTGTTGGAGCAAACATTTTCTTAATCACATCTTCATATAACGATGTTACTACAGATTGAAACCAGGTGCCGTTAAATTTTTTTTTTCTTAATCACGTCTTAGTATATGTTACAACAGATTGAAACCTGCCGGTAGCATGCCTTAAACATTATTGTCCTTCAGTATGCACGCGGTTGTCGTCTTGTGCTCCCCCCCCTCCTCTCTCGCGGTCAGGTTGCATGTCCTATCCTGTCGTTTCAAGGGAAAAAGTCGTCGTATTGCCGTTCGTATTGCTGTGCTTGTGCTGAAAGGGCGAGGAATTGTAGATGCCCTTTTTATGGTTATTTTTTGTCGTACATCTAAGAAAACATATGTGGATCAATTGTATAATTTGATCATATTTTGTGGTCAAAGTTATATATATTATTTGCAGGTTGAGATGTTAATTTATTTAAAGACCACACATAGTTAGGGTTCAGTTTTAGAAAATTATATATGTACTTTCAGAAAAAATGGATTTATGGGAAATGGTTTTGGACACAAGGGAAATTAACTGGACGTACAGGGAATATTTTTGTGTGGATGCTAGCTTTATATAGCACGGCTGGGAAGTGGGAACACGAGATAGGTGTGAACTGTGAAGTACATGCACCTCCGTAAACCGATGTGCACGCACTTGTCGTCTTGCTTTTTTTTTGCTCTCTCTCTTGCGGTCAAGCTGCGCGTCCTCTTGTATCGTCTCAAGGAAAAAAAGTTGTCGTATTGCTCGAATGGTATATGAGCTCAACAGTCTGGTTTAGAACTATAAAATTTCTATGTAAATTTAATAAAAAAGATTTACTATACCTTTATTTATTCTTTCGTAAATATATACATTTATTTATTACTACCCACACGGAGTATTATCTCTCACCTTCTAAGATAAATTAAAGAGGTGTGTAAGTTATTTTCTCTTATATTTTTTTTTTCAATTTTACCGTAGCCTTAATCTTTACATAAAACTAAAAATACATTTTATATTTATCAACGGAGGGTTAAAATGTCCAAGGAAGGCTGCATTGACGGATAGTATAAGGGTCTGTTTGTTTTTGCTTTTGGTTCTCTAAAAGCTGATTATGGATTGTTGTTATTGAGAAGTTGATTCTCCAAAAACTGAAATCCAAAAACATATATGAAGTAGATTATGGATTCTAGTATATGTGGATAGGTTGGATTGTGAGAATCGGATTTAGGATCGAGCTGTTTGTTTTTATTCAATTTTTGGGGTCAGAATCCAGAATCAAAAGCAAAAATAAACAGGCCCTAAGTTGACCTCTCTTGTAGTTGAGTAGTCATGTCCCTTATTATGCGCTTTGCAAGAAAAGGTATTAAATTTTGGTTTTAGAAAATGGACTTCCAAAAGTTGAATTTATAGATAATGGTTTTGGACGCAATTGAAATTAACTAGACGTAGGGTGAATATTTTCGTCAGATATACCTATCTCAGACAACCGAAATGCGAAATGGCAATAGAAACGATCGGCAACGTAATGATCAAATTGAAAAGAGGGAAAAGGCTTAATAAACCAGAGGTCACGGAAATGGCAAGGCACTACTTGATGAGATAGCTCCATGGGTCAGGCCTAGGGTTCAAAGAAATCGACAAAAATTGCTTGATTTTTGTGATTTTTGCCTATATCGATACGGTCCGCACTACTACAGAATCAGCTTCTAGAAGCGGTTCGGAACCACTTCTAGAAACGGTTTTACAACCGCTTCTAAGCAACCGGTTGTGATATCTCGAAGGGTATCATAAGCAGTTCTAGGAACCGCTTGTGGTGATGCGACACTAAGCGGTAAAAGGCAGTAATAATATTGTGGGAACGGGATTCGAACCCACGACCAGCACTCCATCCTTGTGACTCGCCTCATCCATCTAGCCAACCCACCCACGAGTGCTCTCTGATAGAGTAGGGCACGCATTCATTTTATTATTTCTAAAACTGGGCTTCTACAAGCGGTTCGTGACACGAACCCCTTCAGAAGGGGGTCTTTAGAAGCGGTTCGTGTCACAAACCCCTTCTAAAGCCCCAGCTTTAGAAGCGGTTCGTGACACGAACCCCTTCTAAAGCTTTAGAAGCGGTTGGGGATACGAACCGCTTGTAAAGATCTTTAGAAGGGGTTCGTGACACGAACTCCTTCTAAAGGTGGGGCTTTAGAAGGGGTTCGTGCCACGAACCGCTTCTAGAGATCCCCTCCGGCCTGTTGCCACGAACCGCTTCTGGTGCGAGCATTACAACCGGTTCACACCAAACCGTTTCTAATAGGTCGGTTGTGATGCCCGATTTTGTAGTAGTGCCGGCTTCTAAAACCGCTCGATAAACTGATTTAATTTAAAAAAATACAAAATTTTTATAAAATTTACATGACATAAACCGGTCGAATATCGGTGAAAATCGCTTAATTTTCGTCAAAAATCAACGAAAATCGCTCCAAAAATCGACCGCAAAAAAAGTTCAACTAGTCTGTCGATTTTTAATTTTTAATTTTTTTATTTATTAAACTATACGATTTTTAGCTCGATTTTACCGATTTTTAAAAATCAATTTTCATACGATTTCCCAATAATCGGTAAGGGAAACCATGGTCAGACCAGACCAGACCATGCCGGATAAGGCAGGGCGGGATCGATTGATACCATCTCTTATCTTCAACACCGACATCGATCTGCCGCCGCTACCTTGTTTGGTAGCTGTACCTGTACAAAGGGGAATTAAGGCCATGTTTGGATAGACTAAAACTAATTGTTAGTTGGCTAATGGCTAGAGCTAATTGTTAGCCAGCTAATAATTAGTCCATCTAAAATTAGTCCAGGGCTGTTTGGATACATGACTAATGGTTGGACTAATTTCTTAGAAAAGTCATGTCTGCCCCCTCATAATGGGTGAAGAAATGAGGATAAGGCCAGTGCGAGGGTATTTCAGGCTTTTCCCAGCGTGTTACATGCTATTAGCCCAAATTAGCTCCTCCCCACCAACTAATGGACTAATTGTTAGCTAAGGGGTTGGCTAAAGATTAGCCTACCTATTAGTCTTCCTGTTTGGATAGACTAGGACTAATTTTTAGCCAGCTAACAATTAGTCCAGGGATCCAAACATGGCCTAATACGCACTCCAAGCATAAGCGTATCTACAATAGTAGACAACGGTTGTCTATATATTCATTTAATCATCTGTATCACTTAAATACAACACTAAAGAATTTTTATAATGGATGACATTTTAAAATTATCTCTAAAAAATCCTACAATCTTTTAATTATAACATAAAAAAGTGTTTATTAAAGAAAATAATTTACACAATAGTGCTTTATATTATCTATATAGTCATCTTTTTACAAAAAATATTTATACTCTCTCTTATTTTTCTCTCTCATCATGTCTGCACAAATCTTACGTGGCAAGAATGAGTTGGTGGTGATGGTGAGTCTGTCAGGCCGTTCTTGGGCCAGAACAGTAGGGGTCTAAGGCCCAGTAAGTGAGTCACTATTGTCTTGCTAACCTGTAGTTGTAAATCTACAGGACAACTCAATATAGATGATTTGATCTATTTACTAGCTTACAAAGATATGTTTTGCTTGATATGTGTGTTACAGAAAATTGATTTATTGTATGGTTTAGGATCCTGCATTATAATTATGTATTATTCTCTTTTGAAATTCCGTTGCAACACACGAGCATCTTACTAGTATAGATAGATAGATAGATAGAGAGAGAGAGACATCAACCTTGCCTAAAACACAAGCAAGGAAGGGCTCGAGTTTTAATTACATACATGTAGCCGTTTCTTGGTGGAGGGTCACGTACGTACGTACCCTTCCTGCAGGCTCCTCACGAAAAATTGATAAAATGCCACTCTCCAGAAGTGGCTTTGCTAAAAATGTCACTCCGCTGTCGTTGACAGGCGGGACCATCTGTGTGTATGACAGTGGGCCAGAGTGGCATTTTAGCGATGCCACTTCTTGAGAGTGGTATATTCGCTAATGGCCCCACGACGAGAGGAAGCGCATACTTGGGCACCAGCGTGACCACGCTGGTCGGCTTGTGAACATATTTCGGGGAGAGGGAGAAGGAGAACCTCCTCAGGGCCATCGCCATCGCGGTTCGCACCTCGATCATGGCGAAGTTTTGCCCGGAGCACACCCTCGGTCCGTACGAGAAGGACAGCAGCGCGTTCGGGTGCGTGGCCTTCCTAGAGACGCCGTTCTCGAACCTCACGGCGTTGAACTCGTCGGCGACCCAGACCCGCTTATCACAGTGCAGCATCGCCGCCGGGATAGTGTTGAGAAATTAGATAATTTCCAGATTTAATCCCGAATATAAATCATGAACAGCATCACAGAAACTAGCATGTATTTCTCTACTATACTAGACAGCACGAACAACATGACCATCTGGCTAAACATGATTAACCACGAGAATAGGACAGATTGAGCGTCTTGAGCGAAGAAGATGCAGATGCCGCGGTTGGTGCAGTCGCGACATTGATGTTGACGACGTTATTGCCGGCACGACGCAGGAGCCGTTCACTGCGACGCCTGGCAGCAAGAAGAGGAAGGCGACCCGTGATGAAGATCTTGAGCAGTCGCGCGAAGCGCTTCCCAAAAACCTTATTCGCCCTCTCCCGGTGCAGGATCTCGAAGGCGAAGGGTTCCGGAGACCTGCTCTCCCGATCGCTGGTGCACGCCGGCGTTCGGAATGGAGAAGGCTACGGTGGTAGCGCAACAGCGAGAGGTGGCAAAACTCTAACCCCTCTCAAGCCTCAAACACCAAGTATCACCTTGTGGTGGCCTTTAGGTAGTTTATATAGAGAGCCAAAGGTGTTCTTCCCCTTTCCACTAGCAATATGGGACTAAAGGGTTCCACCATCCTCATGCTCCCACATGGGCCTTTGAGATTTTCTCTAGGAATTAGTTGATTTGGGCCAAGCCCACTTATTCCAACAATCCCCCACCAGATCTCAAATGCCCATTTAGAGATTTGCCAATACTCACTACTGTTTGATATACCAGCGTTTCAAAGAGAGATCGTTAAGTTGAACTTCTGCCTAGAGCTCCAAGCTACACCCATTCACAACTTGAACAATGGACTATGCCTTGAATTGCAAGTTTTGTGTGAACAGGTTTCACTCAAAGTCATAACTGATACCTGGTTGCCAGTAGCCTTCTTCGCGGGTGGAGCATATGCGTCGTACTCCATGGTCTCTTCATGAGCTTACTATAGATCACCCAGGTCTCATAGACTGCGACGTTAGACAGTCGGGCTCATATAGGTGTGTTCTTTCAAGAATGCTCTGTAGGACAGCATCTTCGCTAATTAAAGCCAACATAAACACATTAAGGCATATCGCCATCCTGCTTTACAGCCTTCTGAGAGTATTGCATCTTCACTTGGAGAGGGCAACAGATTACTCTCCTCAGTTCGCCAACTGCTTGTTTTTCTCAGGACCTAATTCACGGGATCTCTGATCACAAAGGCTGGGTTACCACAATGGCAACTTATATGGGTCTCATACCCATCTCCCTAGATGCACCTTCTATCACATTCCGTGATAGTCCCTTTGTAAAGGGATCTGCCAGGTTTTTGTCTGTTTGAATATAAGTCACACTTATTACTCCGGAGTTTCTCAATTTCCTGACAGACTTCAATCGTCTTTTAAAATGTCTTGATGACTTCGCATTATCCTTAGCACTGTTCACTTTAGCAATCACAGATTGATTATCACAGTTCATAAGAATAGTCGGTATTGGTTTTTCAACCACCAGCAAGTCCATCAAGAGCTCATGCAGCCAATCTGCCTCTACAGTGGCTGTATCTAAAGCAGTGAGCTCTACCTCCATGGTTGACCTTGTCAAAATCGTCTGTTTGCAAGACCTCCATGACACTGCACCACCACCAATGGTAAATACATATCCACTGGTAGCATAGAGCTCATCAACATCAGAAATCCAGTTCGAGTCACTATATCCCTCAAGCACTGCAGGGTGCCCTGAATAGTGAATCCCATAACTCGTAGTACCTTTCAAATAGCGCATTACCCTTTCAAGTGCATACCAATGATCAGAACCCGGGTTTGACATGAACCTACTCAATTTGCTCACAGCAAATGATATATCAGGTTTTGTTGCACCAACAAGATACATGAGCAAACCGATAATCTGACAATATCTTAACTGGTTTAAACCAATTTTCTTATTCTTTCTCAGTGTCACACTGGGATCATAAGGAGTGGGAGAGAGCTTGCTGTCCATAAAGCCAAACCGGCTCAAGACCTTCTCCACATAGTGGGATTGCGAAAGAGTAATCCCACTCTCATCCTTAATAAGCTTGATGTTAAGAATTACATCAGCTTCTCCCAGATCTTTCATATCAAATTTCTCTGATAGGAAAGACTTGACCTCATTGACCACATCAATATTTGTACCAAAGATCAGTATATCGTCCACATAAAAGCACAATATAACTCCTTCACCCCCACCATAGCGATAGTATACACATCTATCAGCCTCATTAATGGCAAAGCTCGCAGACGTCAAAGTGGTGTCGAACTTCTCATGCCATTGCTTAGGTGCTTGTTTCAAGCCATACAAAGATTTCAATAATTTACACACCTTGCTCTCTTGACCATTTACTACAAACCCATCAGGCTGTTCCATGTAAATTTCCTCATCTAACTCTCCATTAAGGAAAGTTGTCTTCACGTCCATCTGATGAACGAGAAGACCATACGAGGCAGCCAGAGAAAGTAATACTCGAATGGTGGTCATTCTAGCAACAGGTGAATAAGTATCAAAGAAATCTTCGCCTTCCTTTTGGGTGTAACCCTTAGCCACAAGCCGAGCCTTGTACTTCTCAATAGTACCATCAGGCCTAAGCTTCTTCTTGAACACCCACTTACAACCCACAGGTTTACAACCATAGGGCCGTTCAGTTACCTCCCAAGTCCCATTGGCGAGAATCGAGTCCATCTCATTCTGGACAGCTTCCTTCCAATTGTGTGCATCTGGAGATGCATATGCCTCTGCAATGGACATAGGAGTATCATCCACGAGGTATACAATGAAATCATTGCCAAAGGATTTTTCAATCCTATGTCTCTTGCTCTTTCTAAGAGCTTCATTGTCATCCTCCTCTAGGACTTTCTCAGATGGTTGCTCAGAAGACTCAGTAGGTATAATAGTTTCAGGAATTATCTCAGAAGAAAATCTAGAAGTGCTATGCATATCTTTCATCGGAAATATATTCTCAAAAAATGTAGCATCGCGAGACTCCATAATAGCATCAACATACATATCAGGCACATCAGATTTAACTACTAAAAATCTATAAGCGATGCTCCACTGAGCATATCCCGTAAAGACACAATCCACGTCTTAGGCCCGAGCTTACGCTTTTTGTTAATCGGTACATTGACTTTCGCCAAGCATCCCCACGTGCGTAAGTAAGAAAGTGATGGTTTTCTCCCAACCCACTTCTCGTAAGGGGTCTTCTCCATGTTTCTGTTAGGAACTCTATTCAGGACATGACATGAAGTCAACACAGCTTCCCCCCACCATGCCTTAGATAAACCAGCCGTGTCTAACATGGCGTTCACCAAGTCAGTCAGCGTGAGGTTTTTTCCTCTCGGCAATCCCGTTTGATTCGGGTGAGTAGGGAGGTGTCCTCTCATGAATAATACCATGTTCCGCACAGAAGTCATCAAAGATTTTGGGAAAATATTCGCCATCACGATCCGACCTAAGGCGTTTGATCTTTCTCTCTAGTTGGTTTTCACCTTCAGCTTTATAGATCTTAAAGTAGTGTAGCGTCCCATCCTTAGCTTTCAACAAGTAAACATAGCAAAATCTAGTCGCGTCATCAATCAATGTCATGAAGTATCTCTTTCCACCCTTTGTTAACACACCATTCATCTTGCACAGATCAGAATGTATGAGTTCTAGAGGTGCCAAGTTCCTCTCCTCAGCCGCCTTGTGAGGCTTTCAAGGTTGCTTTGATTGCACACAACTATGGCACTTAGAACCTTTGGCAATAGTGAAATTCGGAATTAAACTCATGCTGAAAAGCCGATTCATAAGACCAAAGTTAATGTGGCATAAACGAGAATGCCAAATACTTGCACCATCATTAACACTACCACAAATATGGTTCACAGACTTATTACTAAAATCTGAAAGGGAAAAAACGGAACAAGCCTCCACACTCATAGCCTTTACCAATAAATAGTCCATGCCTCGACACAACTACTTTATTGGACTCTAACACTACCTTAAACCCATCTCTGCATAGAAGGGAGCCACTAACGAGATTCTTGCTTATAGAAGGGACATGCTGCACGTTCTTTAGCTGCACGATCTTTCCCGAAGTAAACTTCAGATCCACTGTGCCAGAGCCATGAACAGAAGCATGTGACCCGTTCCCCATTAGGACAGAGGAATCCCGAGTGACCCAATAAGAAGAGAACATATTAATGTCAGAACACACATGAACATTAGCACCCGTATCAATCCACCAACTGGAAGACTGAAATACTATGAACATAGAAGGTAAATTACCATACCCTGTGTCTCCAGTGTTGCTAGCGATCACCGTGTTGACAGCCTTGGACGCCTGTCCATTGTTGGCCTTTTTCCCTCGACGGTCTGCCCGATTTTGGCATTCCTTGGAAAATGCCCGACTTCATCACATGCAAAGCAGGGCATCTCAACCTTATTCATCTTCTTGAAGTTGGTAGTCTTATTAGGCTTGTTCTTCCTTTTGTTCTTGCCGTAGTTCTTCTGAACCATATTGGCGCTGGATTGGCCCTCGGCTCCACTACCACTGAAGTCCTTAGCCCGAGCCTTCTCTTCAACATCAAGGGACGCTATCAAATTTTTGACTGATATCTTTGTCCTCTTATGTTTTAGAGTAGTACCGAAACTCCTCCACGAGGGAGGCAGTTTTGCAATGATGCAACCGGCCACAAAAGGATCAGGTAAGACACATTCCAGGAGTTTGAGTTCCTTGACAATGCACTGTATCTCATGGGCTTGCTCTACAACAGAGCGATTATCAGCCATCTTATAGTCATGAAAGTTTTCCATGACATACAGTTCACTGCCCGCATCCGATGCACCAAACTTGGCGTTCAGTGTATCCCACAGCACCTTCGCATCTGTTATGTGCATGTACACATCACACAGACGGTCGGCAAGAACGCTAAGAATGCATCCCACGAAGATAGTA
Source organism: Rhipidocladum racemiflorum (assembly GCA_036346355.1). NCBI lineage: Eukaryota > Viridiplantae > Streptophyta > Magnoliopsida > Poales > Poaceae > Rhipidocladum > Rhipidocladum racemiflorum. The sequence continues at coordinate 33,171,994 of CM070580.1, read as the reverse complement.
TTGGCATCCGTGAAACTTTTCTGCTGCTCAGCAGAGAGATCACCTTCAGGCTTGCCTTTACTAACCCAGAATACATTCATAGCTGTAAGTCTGAGCGTGACCTTGACTTGCCACCTCTTAAAGTGCACACCAGAGAATTTAATCTCCGGCCTCAGTGCGTCGGCAAAACCAGCCATTGTTAATTCAGGAAGTTGTCTACAATAAGGTTTTTGGATTGTTGAGAAATTAGACAATTTCCAGATTTAATCCCGAATATAAATCATGAACAACATCACAGAAACTAGCATGTATTTCTCTACTATACTAGACAGCACAAACAACATGACCATCTGGCTAAACATGATTAACCACGAGAATAGGACAGATTGAACGTACTGAACAGAAGAAGATGCAGATGCTGCGGTTGGTGCAGTCGCGACATTGATGTTGACGACGTTATTGCCGGCATGACGCAGGAGCCGTTCACTACGACGCCTGGCAGCAAGAAGAGGAAGGCGACCCGTGATGAAGATCTTGAGCAGTCGCGCGAAGCGCTTCCCAAAAACCTTATTCGCCCTCTCCCGGTGCAGGATCTCGAAGGCGAAGGGTTCCGGAGACCTGCTCTCCCGATCGCTGGTGCACGCCGGCGTTCGGAATGGAGAAGGCTACGGTGGTAGCGCAACAGCGAGAGGTGGCAAAACTCTAACCCCTCTCAAGCCTCAAGCACCAAGTATCACCTTGTGGTGGCCTTTAGGTAGTTTATATAGAGAGCCAAAGGTGTTCTTCCCCTTTCCACTAGCAATATGGGACTAAAGGGTTCCACCATCCTCATGCTCCCACATGGGCCTTTGAGATTTTCTCTAGGAATTAGTTGATTTGGGCCAAGCCCACTTATTCCAACAGATAGTTATTGCGGTTCCTTTCGGCACCTTAATGTTCGTGGGCATGGCGTCCGAGGCGGCCTTCCTCTCTGCTAGAACGTCACGGGGCCGTAGAACCTCAGTGTCTCGAGCAGGAACATGTTAATCTGCATGGATATATAGACAGAGTACTTGAGAGAATTTACTGTTTCGGAACATGTTAATCTGCAGGAACTACGATCATGTGGCATGTGCGTGTGTGTACGTACCAGCTTTAGATTGTCGACGGCGTCGACGCTTCAGGAAGGGGTGAATCGGTACAAACTAACACTTAACTACATTTTATTTACTGTTTTTATTAATTCTAAAAATTAATAAACTAATAATTAAACTGAAAGAATCAATCTAGGATAAAAAAAATCTAAGACCTTATAATAAACTAGATTAAACAAGCAAACTAGAAATTAATTGTACAAAAATTTAAAGAGCAAGAATAGTATATCAGAATTCATACTAAATGATTTATTCCTCGAATTAGGAATACAGAACACGTACAAAAATCCCTTTACATAAAAAAAACAACTCAAAAAAATTTCTCAAAGTCTCTCAATTTTATCTTCTCCTTTTCTCTCTTTCTTCTTTTTCTTCTCTCGCTTTGTCTTCTTTTCTTGCACAGCCGACTGCGTGGAACTAGAGGTGGACATTGGACTAAGTGTTTTTTGGGCTGGCATGTGGCACGGCCGGCACAACCTGTCCCAAGGCCCGGCATGGCCCATGTGCAAACGAGCCATGCTGGCATGGCACGATGATCCGGGCTGTGCCGGGCCTGCAAACCAAGCACGATAGGCAACACGGCATGACACGCTGAGCTGGGTCGTGCTCTGGCCAGCACGGTTTGCCACAGTGGCAAGCCTCTGTTGTCGTGGCACGGAAGGCTCGTGGCACTTCGGCATGCGCACGACACGACACACGCATGTACGCGACACAACATGTGACCGACGACAAGGCACGCGGTGGGACGGGAGATGGGCGAAACGCAGAGTGTCATATTGTGGGACCCCAGATCTGCTATCCAAAATCCCTTGTGTATTTCAGTACTAGTCCTAGATCAACGCTAGTACACACAATTCACAGTGATGAATCATAACAAAAAAGAACGAAATTTAAATATAAATTTTGAGTACCGGTCGAAAGGCCACTTATTACAATACGAGGTCACATGACCTTAAGATTTACAGCAGTGGAAACAAGAAACACAAAGTAAGGCCAAATAAACTCCATAGGTAGACAACTAGGAAAACGCGCCTAGCTTCCAGGATTTCCTTCATTGAACTCCTCATCGTAGAACTGACCATCTTCCACAACATCTTGAAAAGTTTCTGATAATTAAGTTGAGTGTAGCATATGAGTACAAACATACTCAGCAAGTCTGGTAAAGATGCATTATGCAGGGCTCTCTAAAGATGGCTTAATATGGTTCTTTTGCTCAAAGCCAAATTTTAACAAACAATACTAGTATTAATTTTTCACAAAGCAGTTTTAACAATTATTTGTACAATTGAAATTATTTATATTCTAGTGTAGGTTCTAGCCACCAACACTAGTATACAGGCTCTAACCGCATATTTAAAAAGACCAAGCACTACATGAATCAGGAGAAAATTCGTGGGTTTTATTAAATTCGTGGGCTAAAATAAAACCCACGAATTTATATATTTAATTTCGTCGGTTTCAAATAAACCCAGGTATTTAATTAAATTCGTGGGCCAAAATGATACCCACGAATTTATTTATTTATATTCGTCGGACTTTTATAAGCGCGCACGAATTTATTTAAATTCGTGGGCACGCCTAGCCCACGAATGTAAAAGGGGGGTTAAGCCCCGGCCCGTGCGTGTCTTCTTCCCTTGCCCTAGCTCCTACCCCCGTGTCGCTCTCCCTCGCCCGACCGGCGCCGTCACCCCCCTTGGCTCCCACGCGGCGCCGCTCTCCCTCGCCCTCTCCCGCCAGCGCCCGAGGCCGCCGCGCCCCCCGCCCTAGCTCCTACCCCCGTGTCTTTGCTCCCCAAAGACCTGGCGCCGCTCTCCTCGCCCCGGCCAGCGCTGCCCCCCTTGGCTCCCACGCCGCTCTCCTCGTCCTCTCCGCTTGGCCCGAGGCGCGCCGCCCGCCGCCGCTCCCCATGGACGCCGCCCCCTGCGCTCGGCCCACGCCCGCCCGGCTCGGCCCCTGGACGCCGCCCCCTGCGCTCGGCCCCTGGACGAGCCTCGTTTGTTTTGGTAAGCTTCCTATTGATTCTTCCTTGGTAGCTTGGTAGGATTCGTTCTGGCCATGAACCGTCTAGGATCCATAACAATAATGCAGCATTATGGTCAGGTCTTAAGGTTTTGTTGATGTGCACTCCCCTGATCACAACACTGAAAGAATCTTCAGATGTTTTATGGATGTGGTATTGTGGTATTTCTAGGCATAAGCATGAAGGGTTTCGAAGCAAGGAAAACAAAAAAAATTTTCCTACGATTGCAACCAAACACCAAGATCATATCTAGGAGATGCAAGTAAACGGTTTCAGAAGGACTCACCCTCGTAGACCGAAAGCGGGAATAACGTTCCCGCAAACAAACGTGGTTGATGTAGAGGTACACTCCCGACTTCAAAGTCGCGAAGATGAGCGCCACAACGGCAGGCGCCTCAGGTACTTGGTCACACGTGACGGATCAGCAATGACCTCCAATCCTCGTTCCGGGCCAGCGTGAGTAGTGGATCCCGGAAAACTCCAACAACACTACAAACCTAGTGGTGGTGGTGGTGGAAAATAATTGTCAAGCACTTCTCGCATAAGCCACGGCTAGAAAAATAGATCAGCGAGGAGGAGGGAGAATGGACCAACCAAAGGTCAAATGGATGAACACACAAAGAGAGGAGCTCCTCCCTCCCTTTTATAGGAGGAGGAGGAGGCATGCCAAGGGGTGGCCGCATGGGGGGTGCCCTTGCCCTCACTCTCTTCATGTGAGTGATCTCTCCACTCACTTAAATCAACCCACTTTGGTTTCCATTAAAACCCCACTCAAGAAATGAAAGGGTTTTCTCCCATAAATAAATAAAACATTTTTATTTCAGATATTTTAATATTTGTTAATTCTTTTAATTAACAAACATTAGCACGCATACCCCCTTTAACTATTCGATATCCCGAAACTATTGATACTCGAAATAGTCCCCAGATCAATCCATACTTTTCTCCTGTTTCGTATCCACTCAAATGCATCGATGAACCTTAAGTGTGTCACCCTACGGTTCGTGAATAAAATGGACATGATTGAGACACCTCTCGCATCAATAATCATCAGCGGAGATCCGAGATCCATAATGACTCCCATTCACTCAACGATGAACTAGTGATCGCGTAAACCGAAAAGCGACATAACCAATTCCTTTTGTCTCACGATATTTTACTTGTCCGGGATCCGATCCATCGGTATCAACTATACCTAGTTCGATCCGTTGCGACAAGTACTCTTTACTCGTTCGCGATATAACATTCTTGTGACCTAGTCACATGCTTGCAAGCGATGTCAATGTGATATCACCGAGAGAGGGCCTGCAGTATATCTCTCCGTCATCTGGATGGACAAATCCCTCTTGATGCATGAGCCTCAACTAATACTTTCATAGTACCCAAATCCATCTTTATAGTCACCGTGTTACGGAGTGACGCGTTTGATGTCATCAAAGTACTCTTACCGAATTAGTGATTGACATCATCTCATGGTCTAAGGAAAAGAGCTATTTCGAATGTGTTTGATACAGCAACAAACTAAATGACTTGATCGTATTTGCTATACCAACTTGGGTGTGTGTTCATCACATCATTCTTCTAATGACATGACCCCGTTATTAACAACATCCAATGTTCATGATCGAGAAACTTGATCATCGCTAATCAACGAGCTAGTTTAAAAGAGGCTTTACTAGGAACCCTTTTGTTTATTAAACACACATGTATTAACGCTTCCGATTAATACAATTTTAGCATGAGAAATAAACATCTATTATAAACATGGAATATGATAATAAACAATTTATTATTGTCTCTCGGGCATATTCCCTTCAGTCTCCCACTTGCACTAGAGTCAATAATCTAGATTACATTGTGATGATTCTAACACCCATTGAGTTCTGGTGTTGATCATGTTTTGCCCTTGGGAGAGCTTTAGTCAACTAGTGCCACATTCGAGATCCGTACTTTGCAAATCTTTATATCGCCATCCTTGACATGTTCACGGATGGAGTGAAACCGCTTAATATGCTTGGAATTCTTGTGTGACCTTGGTTCTTTAGCATTGGCTATGGCACCATTATTGTCACAATAGATAACCATCGGGTCCAACGCACTTTCGGAACCACACCTAGTTCGATATGAACATCTTCATCCAAACCGCTTCCTGCTTGGCTACAAGCAGCAATATATTCCGCCTCTGTTGAAGATCCCGCCACCGCAGATTGCTTGGAACTTCTCCGACTCCGCTCCTCCATTCATTTCAAAAATGTACCCGGATTGAGACTTAGAGTCATCCGATCGTCAAAGCTAAGCGTCGGCGTAACATTTTGCGACGACTCTTCTTCACCACCATATATGAGAAACATATCCTAGTTCTTCTTAAGTACTTAAAGATATTCTTGACCGGCCCAGTTCAAAACCTGGATCGGGTAGTACACGCTAGTCAAACTAATAGCATGTGCTACATCCCGGTCTTGTACACAACATAGCATACATGATAGAGCCTATGGTCGAAGCATAGGGAATCTTATTCATTACTTCTCTATCTTACTGTAGCCGGACTCGAGTCTTACTCAACGTCTTGCCTTGCATCATAGGTAAGAACCCTTTCTTACTTTCGTCCATTCTAAACTTCTTTAGAATCTTGTCAAGATATGTACTTTGTGATAGCCCAATCAAGCGTCTCGATCTATCTCTATAGATTTTGATGCCCTAAAATATATGCCGACTTCACCAAGGTCCTTCATTGAAAACTTCTTTGTTTAAGTAATCTTTTACACTTTTCAAAAGTTCTATATCATTTCCTATCAACAATATGTCATCCACATATAATATCGAAATGCTATAGGCTCCCACTCACTTTCTTGTAAACACAAGATTCTCCGTAAGTTTGGACAAATCCAAAACCTTTGATTACCTCATCAAAAGCGAGAGATTCCAACTTGTGATGCTTGCTTGATCCATAAATGGATCGCTGAAGTTTGCATACCTTATTAGCATCCTTAGGATCAACAAAACCTTTGGGTTGTATCATATACAACTCTTCTCAATGTTTCCATTAAAGGAACGCAGTTTTGACATCCATCCGCCAGATTTCATAATCGAAAAATGCAGCAATTGCTAACATTATCCTTACGAGACTTTAGCATCGCTACGGGTGAGAAAGTCTCATCGTAGTCAACTCCTTGAATTTGTCGAAAACCCTTTGCGACAAGTCGAGCTTTATAGACGGTCACATTACCATCGGCGTCTATTTTCCTTTTGAAAATCCATTTGTTCTCAACGCCTTACGGTCATTGGGTAGGTCCACCAAAGTCCATACTTGGTTTTCATACATGGATCCCATTTTAGTTCATGGCTTCTAGCCATTTGTCGGAATCTGGGCTCATCATCGCTTCATCATACGTCGTAGGGTCATTATTCTCAACTACCATGACATTCATAGTAGGAACATAAAAGTCGAGCAGATATGCGCTCTTGTTGACTTCTGCGAGGTGCGGTAGTGTTCTCTTTCGGAGTTTCATGATCCTTATCATTAGTTCCCTCTTCATTTGGTGAAGTCAACTCGAAACAACTTAGGCTCTTGCACTTGCCATTCCATGAAGAGAAGGTTCAACAACGCTCGAAGTTCTACCTTCCTACTACTCACACCTTTAAGAGAGAAACTCTTTCTCCAAAATGATCCATTCTTGCAATGAAAACCTTGCCCTCGGATCTCGTGATAGAAGTTGTACCCAATTGTTTCTTTAGGGTATCCTATGAAGACGCATTTTTCGCTTTGGGTTCGAGTTTATCGGGTTGAAGTTTCTTCACATAAACATCGCATCCCCAAACTTTTAGAAATGATGACTAGGTTTGTTGCCAAACCATAATTCATACTGTGTCATTTCAACGGATTTAGATGGTGCCCTATTTAAAGTGAATGCAATTGCTTCTAGTGCATGACCCCAAAATGAAAGTGGCAAATCTGTAAGAGACATCATAGATCGAACCATATCCAATAAAGTACGATTACGACGCTCGGATACAACATTACGCTGTGGTGTTCCAGCAGGAGTGAGTTGTGAAACTATTCCACATTGTCTCATGTGTGTGCCAAACTCGTAATTCTAAGATACTCTCCTCCACGATCGGATCGTAGAAATTTGATCTTTCTCATTACGATGATTTTCTACTTCACTCTGAAATTCTTTGAACTTTTCAAATGTTTCAGACTTGTGTTTCATTAAGTAAATATATCCATATCTACTCAAATCATCCGTGAAAGTAACGAAGTAACGATATCCACCACGCTAGACACACTCATTGGACCACACACATCGGTATGTATGATTTCCAATAAGTCGGTTGCCCGCTCCATTGTACCGAAAACGGGTTCTAGTCATCTTGCCCATGAGGCATGGTTCACATGTCTCAAATGATTCATAATCAAGTGATTCTAGTAGTCCATCGAATGGAGCTTCTTCATGCGTTTAACACCAATATGACATAAGCGGCAATGCCACATATATGCAGCAATATCATCATTCAACTTAATTCTTTTGGCATTCACATTATGAACATGTGTACTATTATCAAGATTCAAAATAAATAAACCATTCTTTTCAGTGCATGACCATAAAAGATATTATTCATATAAATTGAACAACCATTGTTCTCGGACTTGAATGAATAACCGCCTCGCATTAAACAAGATCCAGATATGATGTTCATGCTCAACGCAGGTAACTAAATAACAATTATTTAGGTTTATAACTAATCACGATGGTAATTGGATAGGTAGCGTCCGACGGCGATCACATCAACTTTTGATCCATTGCCGACGCCGCATCATTACCTCATCCCTTGCTAGTTGTCGCATTCCTTAGCTCCTATTTCGAGTTACATATGTTAGCAACCGAACCGGTATCAAATACCTGTGTACTCTGCGAGTACTAGTAAGGTACACATCAATAACATGTATATCATATATACCTTTGCTCACTTTCCGCCCTTCTTATCGGCCAGATATTTTGGGACATTGCGCTTCCAAAGGCCCGGTGCCCTTGGTAAAAACATTCAAGATGTCGACTTAGGGCCAGCCTTGGTCTTCTTCTCGAGATGTGGCAACAGACTTGCCCTTCTTCTTGAAGTTTCCCTTAGCCTTGCCTTTCTTCTTGAAATCGATAGTCTTTTGGACCATCAACACTTGATGTTCCTTCTTGATCTCCACTTCAGAGTTTTCAGCATTGTGAAGCTCGGGAGAGACTTCTTCATGCCCTGCATGTTGTAGTTCATCACAAAGCTCTTGTAGCTTGGTGGCGAGATCGAGAACACGATGAATTCCTAGCTCAATGGGGATCGTTATTCCCAAAGCTATGAGTTTATCGGCGCATCTGCACATTTTGAGTACGTGCTCACTAACGGAGTCGTTTTCCTCCATCATGCAGCTAAAGAACTTTTCAAGCTTCATAACTCTCTCTTGCGGCATGGGTGTCGAAGATCATTTTCAACTCTCTCATTGTATCAAAAGCATTCTTTGTGCTCGAAAGCGTTTTTCGCTCAGGCTCAAGGCCATACAAAATGCCGCATTGAACTAAAGCGTGGTCCTCCTTGCGAGTCAAGAAAACATTTTTCTCCTCCTCGGGGCATCATCACGCGGGGCACCCAGCGGCGCTTCTAGCACATAGCTCCTTTGAGCAGCGCTGAGGAGAATCCTCAGGTTAAGGGCCCAGTTGGTAAAGTTGCTACCATTGGTGGCTAGTTTCTCTTTCTCCATGAACAGATTGAAATTGAAAGTAGGGGGTGCCATCTACAACGTATTTGCAAAGTTATTTAGACTAAGTTCATAATAGATTAAGTTCAAGTTTAATTCAAAATTACTACGAGAACTCCCACTCAAAAACAACATCCCTCTAGTCATCTTTAGTGATTACACGAACCAAATTCACTATACCGAAACCGATCATCACGTGAGACGGCATAGTTTCAAAGGCGAACATCAATATGTTCATCATATCATCCATATTTCGGTTCGTGTTCCGAGGCCATGTCTGTACATGCTAGGCTCGCCAAGTAGAACCAAAGTATTTGCGTGTGTAAATCTGGCTTACACCCGTTGTATGCGAACGTAGAGTCTATCACACCCGATCATCACGTGGTGCTTCGAAACGACGAACTTTCTTAACGGTGCATACTATGGAAGAACACATTATTATCTTGATATTAATTTGGAGGGATCATCTTATAGTGCTATCGACGTGATCATAATCAAGCAAAATAAGATGCATAAAAGGATTAACATCACATGCATGAATAAAGTGATATGATATGGTCCTTTCAGCACTTGATCTCCATCTTGTGCGACATGGTATGATCTCCATCATTCCACCGGCATGGCACCAAGGTCCATGATGCTGCCATCTTGATTGTCTTCCTCCATTACAATATATCACATGGACATATACTTAGCACGCAGGCCATACAAAGAAAAACAACCAAATGGCTCCTGCAGGTTGTTTAAATTTACAATAAATTTCATTTCATACAACAATCTTTGTATCAATGACCATATCACATCACAAGCCCTGCAAAAACAAGTTAGACGTCTCTAATTTATTTTTGCATATTTTACGTGGTTTTGGGCTTTCTAGGAAAAAACTGTTCTTACCTACGAACAAGAACCACAACGTTGATAAAAACATTATTAGCAAACCGTTGTAAATTAGATCATGACTATAGTAGAAGAAACAGACACCCGCAAAGCCACTTATGCAATACTAGTTGCATGTCGAGCGTGGAACAAGTCTCATGTGCGAGGACATGTAAGGTTAGTCCGGGCCGCTTCAAATCCCACTATGCCACCATGATCCAAAATACACGAAAGTATGCAATAACATGATCATCAACGCCCACATCCACATGTGTTTTAAACCGTACAAAACATCTACGCATAGACACGGCTCTGATACCACTGAAGGGTTTCAAGCAAGGAAAACAAAAATTTTTCTTCACGATTGCAACCAAACACCAAGATCATATCTAGGAGATGCAAGTAAACGGTTTCGTATAGGACTCACCCTCGTAGGACCGAAGCGGGAATAACGTTCCCGCAAACAAACGTGGTTGATGTAGAGGTACACTCCCGACTTCAAAGTCGCGAAGATGAGCGCCACAACGGCGGCCCGCACTTGGTCACACGCGTGCGGATCAACAATGACCTCCAATCCTCGTTCAGCCGTAGGCAGTGAAGTAGTGGATCCCGGAAAACTCCAACAACACTACACTTAGTGGTGGTGGTGGTGGAGAAATAATTTCAGCAGCGCCGCATAAGCCACGGCTCGAAAACAGACGGCGAGGAGGAGGAGAATGGACCAACCAAAGGGTCAAATGGATGAACACACAAAGAGAGGAGCTCCTCCCTCCCTTTTATAGGAGGAGGAGGAGGCATGCCAAGGGGTGGCCGGCGCATGGGGGTGCCCTTGCCCTCCTCTCTTCATGTGAGTGATCTCTCCACTCACTTAAATCAACCCACTTTGGTTTCCATTAAAACCCCACTCAAGAAATGAAAGGGTTTTCTCCCATAAATAAATAAAACATTTTTATTTCAGATATTTTAATATTTGTTAATTCTTTTAATTAACAAACATTAACGATACCCCTTTAACTATTCCGATATCCCGAAACTATTCTCGCGATACTCGAAATAGTCCTGATCTTGTCCATACTTTTCTCCTGTTTCAGATCCACTCAAATGCATCGATGAACCTTAAGTGTGTCACCCTACGGTTCGTGAATAAAATGGACATGATTGAGACACCTCTCGAGATCAATAATCATCGATCCGAGATCCATAATGACTCCCATTCACTCAACGATGAACTAGTGATCGCGTAAACCGTAAAACGACATAACCAATTCCTTTTGTCTCACGATATTTTACTTGTCCGGATCCGATCATCAGATCAACTATACCTAGTTCGATCCCGCGACAAGTACTCTTTACTCGTTAGTGATATAACATTCTTGTGACCTAGTCACATGCTTGCAAGCGATGTCAATGTGATATCACCGAGAGGGCCCAGTATATCTCTCGTCATCCGGATGGACAAATCCCACTCTTGATGCATGAGCCTCAACTAATACTTTCATAGTACCCAAATCCATCTTTATAGTCACCGTGTTACGGAGTGACGTTTGATGTCATCAAAGTACTCTTCCGGAATTAGTGATTGACATCATCTCATGGTCTAAGGAAAAGAGCTATTTCGAATGTGTTTGATACAGCAACAAACTAAATGACTTGATCGTATTTGCTATACCAACTTGGGTGTGTGTTCATCACATCATTCTTCTAATGACATGACCCCGTTATTAACAACATCCAATGTTCATGATCAGGAAACCTTGATCATCAGTTAATCAACGAGCTAGTTTAAAAAGAGGCTTTACTAGGAACCCTTTTGTTTATTAAACACACATGTATTAACGTTTCCGATTAATACAATTTTAGCATGAGAAATAAACATCTATTATAAACATGGAATATGATAATAAACAATTTATTATTGTCTCTCGGGCATATTCCCTTCAAAGCACACCTAGGATGTTGTTGTTTCTTTGTCTGTAGTGTCACGATCTGAAGAATAGTTTGCACATGAGTCATGACTGTCTTGTGCGTATATGATGAATTGGGAGGGCAATTTATGCATGCTCTGAATATTGTGGTGCTAAGCTTAGAAGTGCATCTCTCCCCGAGGGTAGGAACTTATAGCAGGCGCATTTTATGAATAGTACATCAGATGTTTTGGATTTGAGAGCATGAACTAGATAGGACATCAGATGTTTCAGACTAGGTCATCACCTATATTGATTTAATTTGGGTCATGGGCAGATCTAAGCTGAGATAACCCAACATTGAAACAAGTACTGCATGCTCACTATTATCTCCCAGCATGCATTCTACTATGCTACACGTTTGTTTAATCATATGACTGTAGCCTATTCGACACCAGTGGTTCAGGATAGCGTTGCTTTACAATTTGTTCTTTGCCTTGGCGCCCACTAGGCATTCAGAGATGCAGGATGTGTACTCGCTGCCATATACTAAATCGCTGATACTGCTACAATCTTCAGGGGCTTCGATGAGTCGTGTGCATAACTATGGATTATACTTGACATCACATTATTCTTTGTAACTGTAATTCCTAGAACAGATGTATATGAAGTGGCTTGTAGTTGATTAGTTACTTATCACTTGTGTTTGCATTAAGGATCTGCCAGAATGTCTCCTTCTGCTTTGAGAGATTATTGATATATATGTATTATCACTGCAAATGTTTTTTTGTCTGCTGAGTGGATGTCCTATTTACTAGAGAGGTCATGCCGAAATTTTGTACATTTCGGTGACTTAGTTTTAAACCGGTTTTAAAGAGTTAAAAGGTTGGTTTCAGTCTTTTAGTAGAGGTAATAAGTCTTTTAGCTGAGTGGATGTCCTATTTACTAGAATGTTGGTTTTTGCATGGGGCTTGTGACGTTCAAGCGATCCAACGTGATTTCGGCCACATAACCTTGTTGTCTTTGTCACCTAAGCCACGGTCGTACGTTGACATCGTTTCATTTGTTTAGGTTTGAGAATGGGTGACGATCGAAGGGCATGTATGACGGATGGAGGAGTGATGGGGGGCACTCAAGGGAATGGGGGCAGATCACGGATGCTTTCTTGAAGCAAGCATTCGCTGGAGGAGCTGAATATGTGTATTGCCCGTGTACCCTCTGTGAGAATAACAGCTACTACAGCAAGGATATAGTGTAGTATCACATTTGCAAAAATGGGTTCATGCCTAACTATTTGGTGTGGCACCGTCATGAAGAGGCCGTAGGGCAGGCCATTGAGTCGGACCATGGGGAGGATCACGACCGGATGGAAGAGATGCTGGATGATCTTGGCAGGGAGATTGAATTTAACTCGGGGGAGGGGTCACAGCCTGAGGAGGTTAAGGAATTTTATAGGCTCCTTGACGCCTCGGATGAGAAGCTGCATGACTTGACCAATGTGACCGTCCTGCAGGCGGTTACACGGCTTATGTCGATGAAGTCGAAGTTCAACTTTTCGAACAAATGCTTCAACACTTTGCTTTAACTTATGAATGATGTCCTTCCGCCTAACCACAAGATGCCAAAGGATTTGTACCAATCGAAAAAGTTGATGGCCGGCCTCGGGATGAATTACCAGAAGATTGATGTGTGTGAGAATAATTGCATCTTTGTTACGGAAGGATCATGACAAGGATACTCATTGTATGCATTGCGGTAAGTGTAGATTCGTTGAGGTGGTAGATGAGGAAGGGGTATCAGTGACTACAAAGGTCGCGACTAAACAACTTCGGTACATGCCGATCACGGATAGGCTTAAACGGTTGTACATGTCAAAAGAAACAACGAAACATATGCGGTGGCACAAAGAAGGTAAACGTGAGGACCAAGACCCGGATATGATGGTGCATCCGTCTGATGGTGAGGCATGGCAGGCATTGGACCGATTCGATCCTGTATTTGCAAGCGACCCTAGGAGTGTTCGTCTTGGTTTGTCCATGGACGGTTTCACACCTTTCAGCACAAGTGCTAGCCCCTACTCTTGTTGGCCGGTCTTCATCATGCCATACAATCTTCCACCTGAGATTTGTTTGAAAGAGGGGTTCATATTCCTTGCTCTTGTCATTCTAGGTCCTAAGCATCCAGGGAAGGATCTCAATGTGTTCATGCGGCCCTTAATTCGTGGGTTTCTGGCCCACAAATTTTTCCCTGATTCCTGTAGTGAAGATTATCCAACAAATGACTCCAAACGTTATGATGCAAAATAGGTTCCCACCACCTGACTGACACCAGCTGTCAAGAACACATCCGAGAATTCTAACCACTCCTAGATCCCTAAAACAATAGTTTTTTTAAATAAAAGCAAAGTCTACCAATATGAAAGCATTCTTTGCCCGCCCTTGACCGTAGGTATGGCTATTCGAATAGTTTTACCCTTTGCAGATGTTATACAACTTTACCCACAAGAGATATTTCACTTTTAGTGTCGGCCATAACACGCTTCCTTAGGCATGCGACAAAGTGAATATTACAATGCCTTTACAATACAATAACCTAACCCGACTCCACCCGCTAAGGTTTCACCACTGTTAGGGTTCCATCCACCCAGTACAGAAGCCCCCTCTTACGCTATGTGGGAAAAAACAACTTGCCTCCATCTAGCACCCACATTCCACCATCAGGCGAGTCTAAGTTAGATTATTATAAATTATTTAGCCTGGTCGTACCCATTTAGACATGTGGTTGTATTGTTGTGCTTAGAATGTGCAATCATAAGCGTCAGTCTTTAACTGACTTGGGTGGTACTTGCACATACAAAGACTAGTGCTCCATCCTCACCCGCCAAACAAACCAATCTGCCCAAGTACAAACCATTTTTATTTTATTTTTAATTTGCAACCACAACAACATACAATGCTACAGTTTTCTAAACAAGCTTTTAAAAAAAAACATTTCACAATAATCTCCCATATAGGCATTTTCATCAGTTATCAACTAAACATCAATCTAACATACTAAGCAATATATCATACATGATATCATAAAGCAAATCCTATGGTTACAAGGCATGGATTGTCAGCAGCAAGGTAGTCACATCAAGTTGGATTAACTAACAACCTAATCTTTTAATATTATTTTTATCTTAAAATAACAATGCAATCTGTAAAACATTGAAAAGCATTTTAAAAAAACAGGATCGACGTGCGTCAAGGAGACTTGCCTTCGTTGATGAGAAGAGAGGCGTTGCTAGGCTGGTCTGTACTCCCTTAGGTGACGGCGGCTACTTCTTCGACTATACGCAAAACAAAGCAACAAATAAATAAAATAAAATAAAATAAATTATAAAATTAGTACTAGCAGATAGAGGATGATTTTATATGAATTTAGGAATTTTAATCACTCGAATCGGAATTACGACGGAAGAGAACGAGCCTTAAGAAGTTGGACCGGAAGGAAAAACCCAAAAAAAAAATGAAATTACACTGTATGCTTCGTTTTCAACATTAGAGAGAGCAGGAACTCAAAAGAAATGGCCATGGCATGGGGAGAAAGGGGCCACAGGGAGGCAGGCCGGTCGGCCGACGGTCGGCAATTTGTCTGTGTGACAGGCTCGCCCGGCCGGCGACAGGAAGAAGCGGTGGGTGGCGGTGGTGGCCGAAAAAAGAGGAACTAGTCGAAAACAACAAATTCAAACCTTTGTAAAATCCGATGAAACGAAGGCGAGGAAGCTCAAGAGGAGTAGAGTGACGGGTTGGCGACGAGGAGAGGCACCCGATGCTCCTTTTTATAGGGCGAGAGGAGGACCGGAGAGGGTGTATTCATGGAGGAAACGGCAAAATGTTTTTGTGGGATTTGATTGCAATTCATGGAGGGTTTAATCGAGAATTAACTTTAGAATGTTGAGGATGCAACAAGGATTTGATTACACATTTATTAGGGAAGTTTTGGTGAGAGACAGAAGGATTTTTAAAGCTTTCATTTTGGGCTTCAATGGAGGAGAGAGAAGAACCATATGTTAGGAGGTAGAAGACATCGGAGGTGGAAGATGAAGCTACAGTGCTTCGAGTAATAATTGAATTTTGAATAGTATTTTGAGTTAGAGCGCTAAAGGTAAAAATAACTAAAAGGCTCTAAAATTTTGGAAAAATTCTCAAAAATACTATAGAATATTTGGAACCTAATAAAATTGGTTTCGGAATTTTTAGAAGAAATTTGGAATTTGAAAGGAATTTCATATAAGGTTTGAATATGAATATGATTTTTCGAATGAATATGGAATAAATTTCATTTTTGAAATAAATTTTTGAATGAATATGAAAAAATACTATGTAAGTTACTTCTGAGAAGTTTGCAGTAGCTGAACTCCAATTTTGGGTTCAAAAAATAAGTTCATTGACTAATCATTTTCCATCACTCCTTGTTGAAAATCACAAATAGCAGTTGCACTTATGACTTTATGAGTAGAACATACATCCTTATAAAAGTGTTTGCTTGTTTGTTAATCGTTGAAATCTATTGTTTGGGATAGATGGGGCTAATGTATCTCCTTAAGTAGTCTTGTACATATGCAACATGTGCTATTAATTCTTATCTTTCATTGCAGAATCTCGTGATGGATACTGTTTGGGAGCATGGGGAGTGTGTCAGGCAAGGGTTGAAGTGCAGCTACAGTCCCCATGTAATGAAGGGGGGAGGCGCAACCCGTTTGAAGTAACATCTCATAGGCCGCTCTAGTGAGGTGAAGGCATGCCCTAACGTGTCTAAAGTGATTAGGCATGCCATGCTTGTGTGCCTCCGCAGAGTTTGGGAAAGGAAGGAGAAGAGGGTGGAGCACTTGCGTAAGGAGGCGGCTTGTGATGACTGGGTGTCATGGGGGACCGACTACCGTACGGAGCAAGAGCAACTAAAGATGGCCATAAGGGCCTCTAAAGAAGAGGCTTACCGTAGGAGCCAAGGTTTGACTCCAAGATTGGGGTCTAGGAGTGGTGCAGCGAGACCCTCAGTCCAATACACTATGAGTAAAATGTTTGACAGGTCCAAATCAATATGGAAAAGCCATGGCTCTATCGATGTTGACCTTGCACGGAGTGGTACTCGACAGCAACCCCATATTGACACTGAAATTAGGCAGGGGAGAGGCAGAGGCTTGGGAGGGCATGGTCTAAGTGGTTCCATGTAAATGCAATTCCAAGAAGCAAGGCCGAGTGTCTATACTTCACATGTATGCAACACTCATATGTTTGTAAGTTAAAGTTCTTGTCATCATTGTACTAAACTATTACGACCGCTATGGACAGGTGTACTCAAGATGGCACAGGAGCTAGGCCCAGGGGTTCGTGCAGCACAGTGCCACAAGATCGATGGGAAGTACCTCAATGAGAATGAGAAGGAAATTGTCGAGTACCTTCAGAAGTTCAGGGATGACTGGGCCATATTTGGTGTGACATTCATGTGTGACGCTTCAACTGGGCCTACAATGTAGAGCATCATCAACTTCATGGTGTACTACAACATGGTAATGTTCTTTCATAAGACCGTCGATGCCATAGGTAATATCCAAGAGCATAAGTACCTGCTACGCGAGATAATGAAAGTGGTGGCTGAGGAAATTGGTGTCGATCACGTGGTACAAGTGGTTACTAATAATGCAGCCAACTTCAAGAAAGCATGCCAGATGTTATGATTGTAGTGCCCATGGATTATCTGGTAGCTGTGCTTGGCACACACGGTGAACCTCATGCTTAAAGATGTGTGCGACATCCACAAGATCAAAGGGGTCATGGGAGGGGTGAAGAGGATTTTTCGCTTCTTATACAACTATAAGAATCTGCATACGCAGATGAAGGATCACATAGATGGAGAGTTGGTGAGGCCAAATACCACTAGGTTTAGCACGACCTTCGTCTTCCTAGATAGCTTCTGGAAGAAGGAGACATTCCAGCAGTGGATGACCCATCCGGACTGGACAGGTAGCAAGTGGGATGGGATGGAGGAGGGCAAGTTCGCATATGATCAACTAGTCGATAGGGATTGGTGGGATGTTTTGGAGTGGTATGTGCAGGCTGTCGAACCCTTGTACAAGATATGGAGGTTCGCCAATCAAGATAAGTTACCAATGATTAGTGATGTCATGATGCAACATTGTATTGTCAGGACTGAGTACCATCGGCAGTTGCATGAGTTCGAGGAGCTGTACAGGCCAATCCTTAGAGTCCTTGAAAAGAGTTTCCCGACATAAGGGATACCACTTTTGTTCAAGTAGTTTCATCAAATTCAAATTTTTCGCATGACATGAGGTATGTTTGTTTATATTGTGCTAACTTCATGATGTTTTGCCTGTTGCAGCCTCTATACTGGACCCACAATCTCAATTCAAGTTCAATATATGCAGCACTACGGTGTTCATGGGACAGCTCTCCACTGCCCTGAACATTTTAGTTGATGATGACAACTCCGATGTGTTGTGATTACAGGAAGTTGACACTTACCATCTTAGGAGGGAACGCTTCACCACCTAGCTTGCACAGAGTAGCGCTCTCGATCCACACATGACGGCATGTACTTTGCTAATTTGACGTAATGTAATTTTATTGTGGAGAACTACTAATGTATTATTATTGTCCGCAGCTCAATGGTGGATGGCATTCGGAAATAAAATGCCAGTGTTGCAGAAGTAAGCATTGAGATTGGTGTCATAGTGTGCATCATCCAGTAGTTGCGAGTGAAATTAGAGCACATTTGCCTTAGTGCACACGCAGGTCAGGAATCGATTAAGTTATGCAAAGCTGCAGCAGCTGGTATTCGTCCACTTCAATCTTCGACTTCGCCTATGGAACTGTGAATCCACTCATCAAGCCCATGACAACGACCCATTTGATCGCCTCATTGAGGATGTTGTGACACTACGGAATGTCGTAATCTTATAAAATGTGAAATTTGTGGTGAAAACTATTCGAAAGTTTGGGCCTTTCCGGGGAAGTTTGGGCCTAAGGGGGTTGAGTCGTGGGCTTTAGTGGATAGGATATGGGCCCATGAGGGAGGAGAGACCAGGTTTTGGGGGCTTGGTGTGCCCCCTCCCTGCCCTAGCCGCCTCCCTATGCCCCCTCCACCTTGGTGCGCCACCCCCTCTCCCAATCTAGCCGCCGCCCCCCCATTGCCATGCGCCTCCCCTCCATCTTCCCCATTGCGCCACCACCCCTCCCCTCCCCTCTCCACCCCCTTGCTGCCCTAGAGGAGATCCCCACCTCGCCATTCCGTTGATCTCTCCATCGGGAAGCCCCGCGATGAGGATATCCAGCGGTTCCGGCGCGAGGAAGACGATTGGGGAACCCGGGAGGAAGGATTTCGGCGTTCGTTGTTCGTCAGGCTGAGGTATGGTATGGGTGTTCCTTGGCGATGGTCTAGGTTCTATTCTAGAGGTTTATAGGATGCTTTTAGATCAAGTGGTGGTGCTGTGATTGGGTAGATTGGATGAAAACTAGATGTTTATTAATTCTCTGTTTTGGGCAGATTGTGCACTCGACCTAGGGTTTGAGTTTTCGTGATTTTAGAGTCGGATTTTAGTCGGCCGCCTGTTGAGAAAGTTGTAGGTAACTTCTTTACCTTTAATTGGACATAAAGAACGTCCAATTCCGCCAAGCCGTTTGAAAGTTATGGTCGTTTTACCGAACGTGTTCAAATTTGTGACGTAATTGGGACAGAACGTAGTGTTTTGTAGATTAAACAATTTTAGAGGCCGAATCAGCTTTTACCAATACTTAGAAAAAGCTATAAAATTTCCTAAGCTTCGCGATGATGTACTCGTTTAATCGATTTGGAGTTCTAGAACTAAAGTTATGCTAGATTGAAGCCTGTTGTCTTGACGGGACAGATTCTCTGTTTTTCGGTTTTGGGAGTAGTTTGTGAAGTCGGGGTAGACAAGCTTTTACGTACTGTTTTGGGGGCACGTTTTGAGTGTGTGGTACGTTTGTGCAGGTGGTGTGACCCCGGGAGTGCCCTCAACCTCTCGCCAATCCGTCGCCCGAGGTTAAGGCAAGTGTATTGTAATGGGTAGCGTATTGAATGTTGCTAATTGTGACTAGGTGCAAATTGCTTACATGTTGTGCTATCTTGTCATGATTACATGTTGTGATATTATGCCATGAATAGTGACTGCCCATGTTATGATGAAAATGGATTATTATGATGCTATGCCATGTTTAGTTCAGTTTGATGCAAGTTGTTATGTTTATGGCATAATCGCATACATGGCATGTGATCTGGCCCGGTCGGTGAGAAAGTCAAAACTAGTCCGGCAAGGTCGGTGAGAAAGTTATGACTAATCCGGAGAGCCAATGAGTAAGTTTTACCTCGTGATTCCATCCACCGTGGTGAATGGAAGCGAGGAATAGGCACCCTCCATCTACGGGATGGAAGGGGGAAGAGGGTGCACGCCGACGGGTGTGCACTCAGCAATACCGGTATATGCTTCCAGGAGACATGTGCATTGCATTGCATACATGATGATGATAATGAATTGTGTATATTGTGTTGTGTCATGGCTATGTTGTTGTAGATGAGATTATGATTTGATCATGATACTAAAGTATGGTATGTATTGTTGTTGGCCTTGATTTATTCTTTATGATCCATTGCAATATGCTTGCTGAGTAATGAACTCACGCTTGTGTTTTATGTTATTTTTAGGTACCATGAAACCGGCATGTGGAAAGGGGCATTAGCTACACATCTTCACGTAGCTCCACTCCTATAGGCACATTTACCAATTGGAGTCATGATCATAATAATAGTGCCATGAAACTTGGCGTACGGATTAAATTGTGCGCATGTGTTCCTTATTTGCTTCGTTATAGCTTATGGAGTGGTTGGACTTGATATTATGGTCTCATGTTGTTGCTATATCCATTTGTATTGCTGCTTTAGATGCCTTATGTTATGTTATTACTTGCCTTGTTATTGCTATTGCTTCAATTCATGATAAAACAAAGGAGATGCTGCCGAAATTTTCGGTTTTTAGCATGTGTGCCTTTGCTGTAATTTACTTTAATTTGTGGTATTTAGATGTGGTTTAGTCTTTGTTTGGTGACATTCAGGCATAATAGATGCCGGGGTGTTACAGATGCGATGCATTCGGGTAGAGACCCAATTGCACAATGGTTTGAGTCATCCATGTTTAGGGGGGAGCCTCTACTCAATGAGGATAGTGGATACGACCTACCCCTCCCGGTGAGAATCATGGTTGATAGCATCCCCTCGCAAGAGCACAACAAGGCCACAGGTAACGTGGAATTATTGTTATTCTACTTGGTTATCACAATGGTGTTAATATTTGTTCAAATTGGCCGTAGGTGGGAAGAGCATCCCAGATTGGGCCGACATCGCAATCGATGACACCCATGTAACGACGAAGACACGCTAGCGGGTGCTTTAGGTGGGTTGGCAAAGTTGTCGACCAGTTAGCATGGGATGGCATTTGCAAAGGCCGAAAGTGATGACAAGCCGAATGTGGGCAGCGATAACGACACGAAGACACCCCCCAGAAGGTGAACGTCGATAGCAACTCAGCGACAGACTCTGGAGGTGACGACGACCGCTACACCCTCCGACCTCATTTACAACCACACTCACCGGGAGGATTGCAACAGGGGGGAGTGCCCCGAGGAAGGGCTCTTAGAGGCAGACCCATATTGTGATGAGTGGTGGGGGTGGGTGGCAGGATAGCCCCAGGATAACATGGGCTCGTGGTCTAGCAGCCAGTCTTCCAGCCAGTGGAGCTTCCCCAGTGAGCACCCTGGGTACCCCATGTTAGGGTATGGCTCGATGCCCTACAAAGAGGTTTTGGATGGGTACAGTCACGGACAGAGTCACTACAGATCGATCATGTCATCATTGTTTGATTAAACTAATCTCTACGCTGATCCATATGCACAGCACACGCCTGTCAAATCCTTCGATTTGGATATTGCATTGTGAACACTGGAAGACCGCCTAGCTATCACGAGATATGAGCTGGGAAGAGTATAAGCAACAACTAGAGGAAGCGTGGTGAGATCATTGTCGATAACGTAGAGGTGCAGTTTTCACCATCATCATACTACTATTTGTAGGTATGGCAATGCGTAGTTGTCCATACTTTACATGTTTGTACTCCTCTTAACTATGCCTCTTGTTGTAAAACATATTCATAGCTCTTCTTGTAAATTGTAATTATTCTTTTACATCTTCTTGCTAGTTGTTATATGTGCTGAATTATCATATGAGTTAATTTTATTTCATGTCTATATATTGTCATGACAATATATATTGATTGTTGCCAATTGTAACTGTCATAATCCAAAAATCAGTCGAAATGCTGCTGAAATTTCTAACAATATTTGGTATGTTGCATTACAATAGATAGAAACATATAGAAAACACTTTCCAAATGGCTTGAACTTCATTTGTTACATTTGAAAAATCAACAACATAATTTACATAAGCCTTTTTTCACGATATTTCCACTTTCACAATTTTTTAAAATTTTTCAAGCTTGATCGTCTGTGAGACCCTCCCTTTTATGCTACAGTGTAACATAAAAGAAAAGTTCTAATGCGCATACTGTGCTAGTCCCATGATCAGTAGCTAGCACGCAAAAACACAATTTGGAATCACAACCATACAAAAGTTTCATATTTTATTACAGCGGAAGTATTGATACAATTATGACCGATGAGGTCAACTAAACATAGCAAAAGAAACAACTGCCTTGTAGTGTGCCACATAATCCACATGCAACTGACAAGGTAAAGCCTTAGAAAGAACCGTCGTTAGTAATCCCGTTTTCCTGCGTCAAAGTAATTGTCGATGTTTCCTGCCTAAAAACAACAATAATAGTAAGGGTGGGTACGTTACGTACACAGCAAAAATTGTAGTGTTTTGTGAGACCCTCACTTTTATGCTACAGTGCAACATAAAACAAGGTTCTTTAAGTGCTTTTCTGTGCCATTCCCATGATCAGTGGCTGGCACGCACAACACAAATTGGAAATCACAGCCATACACAAGTTCAAACTTTTATTACATCATATGTTTGATAGTAATGTTACATAGTCAAAAGTAGCAGTAATAAAAGACCACATCTCATTGTTTGCCGACTGGCCCAAAATTCCACAGGCAACAGACGAGATGAACCTAGAGAGGACAGTCGTCGCCATAAACCACGAGTTCTTCGTTATCGTTTTCATCAATAAGGTTTTGTTGCTCATCACCTAAAAACCATGTTAAAGCAAGTTGAGTACATGGGTACTCGCAAGACTTTTACGAACCTATTTATATGCAAGCTAAGTCAAATGAAAGGCTGACAGGTTAAGTTTGCGTAAAGTGAAAGTTTCGAACGAAGTAGTACTGAATAGTAATGGAAAGCATAAATTGAAATTTAAGCAGTTGGGTAAATAATTGAAATAACATGTATTACAGGAACAGTAGCAATTTACTCACGGTCCTTTGTGAGTAAAATAGCAAAAAAAGACACTCCATGGTCTTTTACGAACAAATATAACAATAAGTGACAATTAACAAATGTGAATCATTTTCCAAACCATTTAATCAATTTTTCAGAAAGTAGAAAATGACTAATTAGTGTCAGTTCTCCAAGTCATCCATGACTGTGGATACGGCTATTCGAATAGTTTTAGACTCTACAGAGTTTGTACAGCTTTACCCACAAGATATGTCCTCCCTTTGTGGCAATGCATATAGACACACTTCCTTTGGTGTGCCGCCAGAGAGTTCATAACGAAACCGTTCGATTACTTGAAACTAACTTTGCAATAGCCCGATGTCGACTCACCCTGACTATGATGGAAGCAAAACATAGTAAAGTAATAATGATAATCAAGAGCCGCAGCTCAATAGAATAACAGCCCCAATTCATAGCCAGGCGTACACCGTTACATCGGAAGATGTCAACACCTCTGTGAAGGCACCTCCCTCGAGCAAACCTATATCCGGAATGCCCATGCTACAACTGCCTACCAATATGCAAAGCTTGTCCCAAATAATTTTAATAGGTTCAGGCTGTCCCATTCCAGTACTTGTGGATGTACGGTTATACTTGGATCATGCAACACCACATTCGATCCTTAAAGTGACATGGGCGATACTCCACCCTATCTACGTATACGTTAAAACATGTACATCCGGCTATTGCCAATAATCACCCACGTCAAAACATAGTTTTATTTCCATTTTTATTAAACTACCAGTATCCTTTACTGCTTTAAATAAATCACAAAAAAAATTCATAAAGAATGGTGAGTGCAAGGATAACTGTCGCTAACGTTTTCTAAGCATCATTAAGCGGGTGCAATTAATAATCGTTATATCCCATCAAGTGTACGAATCTACCCATACCTAGGGTTATCATGGAGCACATGTCAACAAGATTTAGGGAATCCACTTAACATGGGTTATGACTACCATGTAACACGAAATAATGATTTACCAAAGTATAAGCATGCAGGAAGATTCTTAATCACATTTTAATTGATTATAAAATCTGGGTTCAGAATGCTCAAAGGGGATGCCTGCCTTGTTCTTCAGTGGCATAAGCGAAATTGATGTCGTCGGCGACAGGGTCGGTAGTGTCAACGTCTACAAGTCATTGAATACAAATAAATCAAAAATACCAACTTTCAATAATGGCAAAAAGAAATCGAATGAAAAAAAATCGAGTAAAACGATATATATAAAAGCAAGCAAGGTCAGGGTTGTGATTTCATGTGCGAGTGTGTTATTTAGCATTATAGTTTATTTTAATTAGCGGTCTGACACACACAATGCACCAACTTATTTTTATGTTTAGTTTATTTTATTCCTAAGAATTTAAGAAGCTAAAATTGTAAGATTGAATTCAATGAAATTCATATTCAAGGTATAAGACTACTTGTACCAATATCAATTAGTGCTTAAAGCAGCTTATTTACTTTACAACCAGGTTGCATGGTATACTCTAACTATTATTTCATAACCTAGTTTCCTATAGTATAACTAATGCACCAAAACAAGTTTCATACCATTTTGATGGTTTATATGTAAGTTATAGCAACGTTACTAATTCAATACATTGAATTTAACCATAATAAGAAATTTTTACAAATTAGCTTCAAATTCAAATCTAACCACATAGTTGGACAGTATTTGGCATAAGAGTTCAAACAAAATTGGTTTCCTTCAATTTGGACTTAAATTGCAACATTTCTACATAGAGCATAATCGAATTTCTCTCTTTAGATTCAAATTCAAATTTAAAATGCTAAACAAGTTTCAAATATTCTGGTAGATTAAGAAACTAGATGATTTATAAAGAATTTAGAAACCTGTTTCACTTGATTTGGACTTGTAGATTAAAAGTTTTACATGTTTGAAAGCGCTCGGTTTGAATAAATGTAGAGAAATTGGAAAATACGCTTTCAATACATGAAAGCGCATTCCCAGATTTTGCGCTGGATCCACTTAAACCGGGCCAAGTCACTGGCGGATGGGGCCCAGTTGCCAATGCCTGGGTTTCTTGCGTGCGCGCGGGTGTGTGGTGGCTAACCAGTGGACCCGGTTGGTCACTGGAGGGGGATGGTGAGCGCGTGTGCCTGACACCCGGGCCCAAGTGTCTAGCGACTCGAGGCAGAGGCTCGCAGTTTCGAGCTCGCCGGCGGCGAGGCAAGGATGGAGCGGAGGAGTGGGTCTCACGAGGAGATCCAGCACCTCAAGGTGAGTCTCAGGGACAGTTCAAAAGGAGATCGACGGCGACCGGTTAGTCCCGTGACAGGCGACGGCGGCGGTTCACGGTAGGACTCGGCGCGATGGCAAGTTAGACCTTAAGGGGTTCAATTAGTTGATGGTTAAGCATTTTCATAGTCCATGGATGCGTTTGCAATATCTCACCGTGAGGGTAGAGCCTTGAGGAGT
This sequence comes from Rhipidocladum racemiflorum, assembly GCA_036346355.1. Classification (NCBI taxonomy): domain Eukaryota; kingdom Viridiplantae; phylum Streptophyta; class Magnoliopsida; order Poales; family Poaceae; genus Rhipidocladum; species Rhipidocladum racemiflorum. The sequence continues at coordinate 33,146,363 of CM070580.1, read as the reverse complement.
GCTGTCGGTGATCGCTTGGGTTGGAGAAGAAGGGCGCGCGTGGAGGGAAGGCCACGGTGGCTCTCCGGTTGAATTAGTTGGGGGGTTTAGTTCATGGGGTTCTGGTGATGCTTTGGTCATGATTAATTTGGAATTGCACTCGGGTGCAAGAAGTTTGACTGAGGATTGGTTAGGGCAACAGTTCGGCCGGAGTGGAGGAAGAAGGCTAAATTGCAAGGCTCGTTAGGGAGAGAGTGTTTGATGGGTGAAAAGGAAAGGGCGCGGCTCAAATGCGATCGCTTACATGACTTTTATAGCCAGAGCAAGGCGGTAGATAAGCTTGGCCATGGTGTGAACTCGGCGAGGCTTTGGCGGCTCTCCACAGGGATTGATATGGCCGACTAGGCGAGGTGGCGGTGGTGTCAGAGGAAGGGCGATGTGGATGCCCTGGAGCCAAGCAATGCGGCGCCAGAGAGGGGAGGCCAGAGGTGGTGCACCGGCCTTGGCTGCTTCGGCTACGCGCGAGCAGAGAAGGGGCATGAGGAAGGAGAAGGCTCTGACGAGTGGGCCCCGGTCCCATTTGACAGAGAGAAACAGAGAGGGGTGAGACCAGAGGATGATAGGCGGGACCGGCTAGGGGAAGAAGGCCCACACGGTAGTGAAGTGAGGAAGTAAGTGGGGTGACATCGGGCCCATCGGATCCCCTCAGATAGAGGGCCCACCGGTCAGTGAATGGAGGTAAAGGGGGCTGGTCTGACAGAATTATAATGGCCTGGCCCATCTGTCAGAGAGAGGATAGAGAGGGTAAAGGATTCAATGTATCTAAAAGAGGCAAGGTCCCCAAGGTTTCGGCTAAAGCCTGCGCCTAAATTTTTTGAAAATTTTATTTCCAAAAGTTGGACAAGATATCTACCTACAATAAAAATTTCAAGTAATTAGCTCTTCTATATATTTTATTAAAATTCTGAAAATGCCAACATCACAGAAAATTCATTTCGGTTTTTTATTTAATTAGAGATCTAAACTAACATATTAATTTTTGAAACTTTTACTGAAGGTGTGATTATGAACCAGGACTCTACCATAAAACTTTAAGATCTAAAATCCTAATATTTATTTTATTAAAATTGTTTAATGACGTTTCATCGAATTTCAGCTCTAGAATAATTAAATGGAAAGAAATAGCTAAACAGTGTATTAATTTTTTTTAAATTTTTCTGACTAAGTATAATGGCATTACCTACTAGTAGTAAAAATTGCAATGTCTAGAATCCTACCAAGAATTCTACATAAATCTTTAACCAATTAATTCAGGTTTCATTATCAACTCCAAAATTCATCATTCATGGCTTTAATGGTGCTCATTTTATTTTTGACTAGCCAAAGCATTTTCCAGGGTATTCCAAAATTAGATCAGATTTACTAGAGGAATTTCTTATTTTTACTATTTTACCATTTCATGTTTTCAATTTTTCTCAAATCCAATAATCATTTTAAATACACAACAATTCAACAAATGCACATAGAATCATGAAATGTAGCCAGGAAATGATTTCACATTTTAATACTTGATTTCAAGCCTTTTATTAATTTGAGGTGATTCATGAGCTTCACTCAAGATTAGGTTCTTGATTTCTGGATCATCAGGAACATAGATTCAATCCTTAAATAGGAGTATACCATCCGAGTCTTCCGAAAATTCCAATTCTTTGCCTTGTCTCAACTCTTCTCGGATTTTTGATATTGTTTCATGTTTGAATTGAGCTGTTTTAATTTGGCTTTTCAGATCTGGTTGCATTTGAAGATTAGCAACAAATCCTCTTTTGATAATTCCCAAATTAAGCTTCTGAAACTCCTTTACTAATTCAGATTGATCAGTGTATGCTAACACCGTCATACAGTGGAGCTTACGGCTTAGAGCTTCTGCAACGACATTAGCTTTACCGGGATGGTAATGAATACTAAGGTCGTAATCCTTTATTAGCTCTAGCCATCTTCTTTGTCGCAGATTAAGATCTGGCTGAGTAAAGACATACTTTAAGCTCTTATGATCTGTATAGATATTGCAATTATTTCCAATAAGATAGTGACGCCAGATTTTGAGGGCATGCACTACGGCGGCTAACTCCAGATCATGGGTTGGATAATTGAGTTCATGAGGTCGAAGCTGTCGAGAAGCATAAGATACGACTTTCATTTCTTGCATCAACACGCAACCAAGGCCATTGCGTGAAGCGTCGCAATAAACGTCGAAGCTCTTATGGACATTGGGTAACACCAGCACTGGGGCTGTGGTTAACCTTTTTCTTTAGTTCCAGAAAACTTGCTTCGCATTCTGGGGTCCATTCATACTTCTTCTCTTTCTTTAAGAGCTGGGTTAAAGGTTTAGCAATTTTGGAGAAGTTTTCAATAAAGCGGCGATAATATCCCGCCAAACCAAGAAAACTCCAGATTTGAGGGACAGATTTTGGTTGCTCCCAGTTTTGAACTGCTTGAACTTTACTGGGGTCAACAGAAATTCCACCTTTGGAAAGGATATGTCCGAAGAACGCGACTTCCTTTAGCCAAAATTCACATTTTTCAAATTTGGCATACAATTTGTGTTCTCGAAGTTTCTCAAGTACCATGTACAAATGTTGTGCATGATCTTCTTCATTTTTAGAATAGATGAGGATATCATCTATGAATACCACTATGAATTTATCTAAATACTCCATAAAGACTTTATTCATTAGACACATAAAGCTAGCTGGAGCATTCGTAAGTCCGAAGGACATTACGACATATTCATATATGCCGTAACGAGTGGTAAAAGCTGTTTTGGGAATATCTTCTGGTCGAATTTTCAACTGATAATATCCATGTCTAAGATCAATTTTTGAAAAGATTTGGGCACCGGTTAATTAATCGAACAGATCATCGATACGGGGTAAAGGATATTTATTTTTGATAGTAACATCGTTGAGAGCACGATAATCTACACATGCGTAGACTACCGTCCTTTTTGCTAACAAAAAGAACTGGGCTACCCCATGGAGAAGAACTAGGTCGAATGAATCTTTTATCTAGTTGTTCTTGGAGTTGCTTCTTGAGTTCTATTAACTCATTTGGTGGCATTCGATAGGGTCGTTTAGAAATTGGAGCTGTACCGGGTATAAGATCAATGGCGAATTCTATGTCACGATCTGGTGGCAAACCCGGTAATTCTTCTGGGAATACATCAGGAAAATTGGAGACTACAGGAACTGACTGAATCTTTTCCAATAGGACTACGTTTAGACATGATCTTGATTCGGAAAGATTTTTAGTGGAATTAAGGCTTACTTCGATTCCTTCGGGATTGATGAGGGATATAGATCTATTAGCACAATCTATATGACCTTTATTCTTAGCTAACCAATCCATTCCAAGGATGATATCTAGTCCTGGAGTTTCTATAAGGATAAGATCAGCATAAAATAAGACTTCATTTATTTTGATGCTAACCTTAGGACACATTTTTGTAGTTCTCATTTTTGCTCCAGGTGAAAAGACTATCATGGCAATAGGTAAATGATCTGTTGAGATTTTGTGTGCTTCTACGAACTTTTTAGATATGAAGGAGTGAGATGCACCAGAATCAAATAGCACCAAAGAAGGGATTGATTGGACAAGAAACATACCCAATACCACGTCTGATGCTCCACTAGCTTCTTTCGCGGTCACATGATGCAGGCGACCACGGTTTGCAGCTTGTGCAGGAGTAGATGTAGTTCTTCCAGCTTGTTGTCCTCCAGACCCTTGAGGACGACCAGGGGGTCGCTGAGAAGCTCCTGGATTTGGCGAAGTGATTCCCTTGTTTGGGCAATTATTGGCATAATGCCTACGTTCCCGACATTTAAAGCAAGTAACATTCGGAGCTTGAGTTGATGCTCCGATAGGACGTGCTCCAGTAGCACCCGCTGGACACGCTAGAGGCGGCCGAGGCTGAGGAACGGAACCTTGGTGCCTTTGCTGCGGTGGCGGAGCAGGCAGTCACACATTGCCCTGAGATATATGGCGAGGCCTGAATGATCCGGTACCAGCAGTCTTTTGGGCCATCCATTTTCTCTTACGCAAGTCCATGGCAGCTCGAGTGCTATGCTCTACTCGAATCGCCTTGTCCACCAAGGTTTGGAAGTCATCAATGTCGATAGCAGCTAACGCACACTTGACTTCTTCATTCAGGTTATCCCGGAAGCGTTTCAGCTTGCGCGCTTCGGGTGTTACTTCAGACGGGGCATAACGGGAAAGATAGTTGAAGCGATGGAGATACTCCATCACCGTCTGATTTCTCCTAACGAAGGTCAAGGAACTCTCGCCTTTTCACGTCCACCAGGCTCGCTGGAATATGAGCCCGACGGAAAGCAATCATGAAGTCATTCCATAAGATCTAATCTGGCGGACACACGGCTTGATAATTTTCCCACCAAGAAGCTGCGGCTCCATTCAGCTGGTAGGATGCATACAGAACTTTCTCCCGGTCATTGCATTATGCAATGTTCAATTTACTTTCCACTGAACGCAGCCAGTCATCAGTGTCCAACGGATCAACCGATGTGGAAAGTAGGAGGCCAAGTTTTCAGAAACTCAGTCAATTTGGATTGCGGCGCACCACCTCCATTTCCGCATCGGGCTCCGAGGTTAGTGGTGTTCTGCACCAGTTGTTGCAGGAGAAGGGTAAGAGTCTGGCGATTTTGTTCGATCATTGCCAAGACTTGCGCCATAGTTGGCGGTCCTGGCAACTGTTCTTCTGGAATTCCTCCTTGCTGATTAGGAATTGAGGGTGGTGGAAACATTGTGGTGCGAGGACGAAGCCCTCGAGGATGGGTGCATCGGGTTGGGTTGTGCTGGAGTAGGAAGCGTCTCACGCGGAGGTAGTGGCTCCTGTGAAGCTTCACTTTCCAGGATCCCACGAAGTGATCTAGTTACAGACATCCTAAAATTTTAATTTAGATGAGAAGATAATATATTGTGATTAATTGATTAAACTAGCAGGAAGATTTAGCTCATTCTCTATTGGTCATAAGGCAACATTTCATTCCCTAAAATTTTATTAATCTTAAATAATTTCATTTTAGAGGTAGGTGTGAGCTCATCCAAATAATAAGGATCACATCATCATGAAGTTATAATTAAGCATTAAACAGTCACGAGAAGGAACCATAAGCACACAAAAATAAACAACGAAAGCCTTTATTCAAACCACGTAATTTTTACAGCAAAAGTCCTGCTCAACCACCACTTCTACATATTGATAGGGTAACTAGTGATCCTTCTAACCCTAGCGACTTATATTAAACCACCTAACGCCCAAGCATCATTACCAGGTCCTGGATCCTGGGGTAAATTTGAAGAACTTTCTATTGAGATAGTGGGATTAGCTTCCTGATATTGGTTGATGGGTGCTAGCAGGTTTGTTGGTAAGGTATTTCTCTGAACAAAGGGCACCTCGGGCTGCGGATTTGACACTAGTTGTGGGTCAAGCCCTAATGCTTCATAAGAAGCAACGGTCCCCTCGAGGTGCGCCACTCGACGGCGAGCTTGGACCAACTCTGCTGCCATCAAGCGATGGTGTTTATCGGAAGCGTTTGCAAAATCCACAAGATGATGAAGCCTCGCGGATTTCAGTAGGATTAGTGTAGGAAGTTCCTCCAATAGGTGGGCAGCAAGGATATAAACGATAGGACGGGCCAAGTTAAGGAAGGGCATGGCGGAGTCGAATGATAGCCGTATAGGCGGCCTCATTCATTGCGTCCATCATGGTTGAACCGAATCCTTCAAAAGAACGTTCTCCTTCATCATAAAGAGCTTGTGTAGGGATATGGAGTCGTGCGGCATACTCCACTGTCGACTGGCTAAGTGTAGCATGGAATACGATATAACGAGGGTTTTCCTCGTAACCAGCGTAATCCATTAACTGAGCTAGGACTCCCATCATCCCATCATCCTCCCGACGGTTGGAATCATGGAAGGGCAAAATCATGTCCATCTACATTTTGATAAGAAATTAGTATTTCAACACAAAGTAAATATGATTTTTGAAAGGAAAAGATTTATACATAATATTGCAAAAAGAACATTTTCAATAGTTATGTTAAAGGGGTGATTAATAACAAATATAGCAAATTTCATATTTCTGATTGTAAGACTTGTATACTTGAAGTTTTAAATTACACTAACGTCCATTCTATCTAAGGTTCGCCTACAGTCTGCATGGCTCTGATACCAAACTGTGAGACCCTCACTTTTATGCTACAGTGCAACATAAAAACAAGGTTCTTTAAGTGCTTTCTGTGCCATTCCCATGATCAGTGGCTGGCACGCACAACACAAATTGGAAATCACAGCCATACACAAGTTCAAACTTTTATTACATCATATGTTTGATAGTAATGTTACATAGTCAAAAGTAGCAGTAATAAAAGACCACATCTCATTGTTTGCCAACTGGCCCAAAATTCCACAGGCAACAGACGAGATGAACCTAGAGAGGACAGTCGTCGCCATAAACCACGAGTTCTTCGTTATCGTTTTCATCAATAAGGTTTTGTTGCTCATCACCTAAAAACCATGTTAAAGCAAGTTGAGTACATGGGTACTCGCAAGACTTTTACGAACCTATTTATATGCAGGCTAAGTGAAATGAAAGGCTGACAGGTTAAGTTTGCATAAAGCGAAAGTTTCGAACGAAGTAGTACTGAATAGTAATGGAAAGCATAAATTGAAATTAAAGCAGTTGGGTAAATAATTGAAATAACATGTATTACAGGAACAGTAGCAATTTACTCACGGTCCTTTGTGAGTAAAACAACAAAAAAATGACCCTCCATGGTCTTTTACGAACAAATATAACAATAGTGACAATTAACAAATGTGAATCATTTTCCAAACCATTTAATCAATTTTTCAGAAAGTAGAAAATGACTAATTAGTGTCAGTTCTCCAAGTCATCCATGACCGTGGATACAGCTATTCGAATAGTTTTAGACTCTGCAGAGTTAGTATAGCTTTACCCACAAGATATGTCCTCCCTTTGTGGCAATGCATATAGACACACTTCCTTTGGTGTGCCGCCAAAGAGTTCATAACGAAACCGTTGGATTACTTGAAACTAACTTTGCAATAGCCCGATGTCGACTCACCCTGACTATGATGAAAGCCAAATATAGTAAAGTAATAATGATAATCAAGAGCCGCAGCTCAATAGAATAACGGCCCCAATTCATAGCCAGGCGTACACCGTTACATCGGAAGATGTCAACACCTCTATGAAGGCACCTCCCTCGAGCAAAACTATATCCGGAATGCCTGTGCTACAACTGCCTACCAATATGCAAAGCTAGTCCCAAATAATTTTAATAGGTTCAGTCTGTCCCATTCCAGTACTTGTGGATGTACGGTTATACTTGGATCATGCAACACCACATTCGACCCTTAAAGTGACATGGGCGATACTCCACCCTATCTACGTACACGTTAAAACATGTACATCCGGCTATTGCCAATAATCACCCACGTCAAAACATAGTTTTATTTTCATTTTTATGAAACTACCAATATCCTTTACTGCTTTAAATAAATCACAAAAAAATTCATAAAGAATGGTGAGTGCAAGGATAACTGTCGCTAATGTTTTTTAAGCATCATTAAGCAGGTTCAATTAATAATCATTATATCCCATCAAGTGTACGAATTTACCCATACCTAGGGTTATCATGGAGCACATGTCAATAAGATTTAGGGAATCCACTTAACATGGGTTATGACTAACATGTAACACGAAATAATGATTTACCAAAGTATAAGCATGCAGGAAGATTCTTAATCACATTTTAATTGATTATAAAATCTGGGTTCAGAATGCTCAAAGGGGATGCTTGCCTTGTTCTTCAGTGGCGTAAGCGAAATTGATGTCGTCGGCGACAGGGTCGGTAGTGTCAACGTCTACAAGTCATTGAATACAAATAAAGCAAAAATACCAACTTTCAATAATGGCAAAAAGAAGTCGAATGAAAAAAAAATCGACTAAAACGAAGCAAGGTCAGGGTTGTGATTTCATGTGCGAGTGTGTTATTTAGCATTATAGTTTATTTTAATTAGCGGTCTGACACACACAATGCACCAACTTATTTTTATGTTCACTTTATTTTATTCCTATGAATTTAAGAAGCTAAAATTGTAAGATTGAATTCAATGAAATTCATATTCAAGGTATAAGACTACTTGTACCAATATCAATTAGTGCTTAAAGCAGCTTATTTACTTCACAACCAGGTTGCATGGTATACTCTAACTATTATTTCATAACCTAGTTTCCTATAGTATAACTAGTGCACCAAAACAAGTTTCATTCCATTTTGATGGTTTATATGTAAGTTATAGCAACGTTACTAATTCAATACATTGAATTTAACCCTAATAAGAAATTTTTACAAATTAGCTTGAATTTCAAATCTAACCACATAGTTGGACGGTATTTGGCATAAGAGTTCAAACAAAATTGGTTTCCTTCAATTTGGACTTAAATTGCAACATTTCTACATAGAGCATAATCAAATTTCTCTCTTTAGATTCAAATTCAAATTTAAATTGCTAAACAAGTTTCAAATATTCTTGTAGATTAAGAAACTAGATGATTTATAAAGAATTTAGAAACTTGTTTCACTTGATTTGGACTTGTAGATTAAAAGTTATACATGTTTGAAAGCGCTCGGTTTGAATAAATCCAGAGAAATTGGAAAATACGCTTTCAATACATGAAAGCGCATTCCCAGATTTTGCGCGCTGGATCCATTTAAACCGGGCCAAGTCACTGACGGATGGGGCGCAGTTGCCAGTGCCTGGGTTTCTTGCATGCGCGCGGGTGTGTGGTGGCTGACCAGTGGACCCGGCTGGTCACTGGAGGGGGATGGTGAGCGCGTGTGCCTGACACCCGGGCCCCAGTGTCCAGCGACTCGAGGCAGAGGCTTGCGATTTCGAGCTCGCCAGCGGTGAGTCAAGGCCGGAGCGGAGGAGTGGGTCTCACGAGGAGATCCAACACCTCAAGGTGAGTCTCAGGGACAGTTCAAAAGGAGATCGACGGCGGCCGGTTAGTCCCGCGACAGGCGACGGGGGCGGTTCACGGTAGGACTCGGCGCGACGGCAAGTTAGACCTTAAGGGGTTCAATTAGTTGATGGTTAAGCATTTTCATAGTCCATGGATGCGTTTGCAATATCTCACCGTGAGGGTAGAGCCTTGAGGAGTGCTGTCGGCGATCGCCGGGGTTGGAGAAGAAGAGCGCGCATGGAGGGAAGGCCATGATGGCTCTCCGGTTGAATTAGTTGGGGGGTTTAGTTTGTCGGGTTATGGTGATGCTTTGGTCCTGATTAATTTGGAATTGCACTCAGGTGCAAGAAGTTTGACTGAGGATTGGTTAGGGCGGCAGTTCGGCCATAGTGGAGGAAGAAGGCCAAATTGCAAGGCTCGGTAGGGAGAGAGTGTTTGATGGGTGAAAAGGAAACGGCGCGGCTCAAATGCGATCGCTTACATGCCTTTTATAACCGGAGCAAGGCGGTAGATAAGCTGGGCCACGGTGTGAACTCGGCGAGGCTTTGGCGGCTCTCCACAGGGATTGGTATGGCCAGCTAGGCTAGGTGGCGGTGGTGTCAGAGGAAGGGCGACGTGGATGCCCTGGAGCCAAGCAATGCGGCGCCAGAGAGGAGAGGCCAGAGGCGGTGCACCGGCCTTGACTGCTTCGTCTACGCGCGAGCAGAGAAGGGGCGTGAGGAAGGAGAAGACTCTGACGAGCGGGCCCCAGTCCCATTTGACAGAGAGAAACGGAGAGGGGTGAGACCGGAGGATGACAGGCGGGAGCGGCTAGGGGAAGAAGGCCCACACGGCAGTGAAGTGAGGAAGTAAGTGGGGGGACGTTGGGCCCATTGGGTCCCCTCAGATAGAGGGCCCGCCGGTCAATGAATGGGGTTAAAGGGGGCTGGTCTGATAGAACTATAATGGCCTGGCCCATCTGTCAGAGAGAGGATAGAGAGGGTAAAGGATTCAATGTATCTAAAAGAGGCAAGGTCCCCAAGGTTTCGGCTAAAGCCTGCGCCTAAAATTTTTGAAAATTTTATTTCCAAAAGTTGGACCAGATATATACCTACAGTAAAAATTTCAAGTAATTATCTCTTCTATATATTTTATTAAAATTCTGACAATGCCGACATCACAGAAAATTCATTTCGGTTTTTGATTTAATTAGAGATCTAAACTAACATATTAATTTTTGAAACTTTTACTGAAGGGGTGATTATGAACTAGGACTCTACCATAAAACTTTAAGATTCAAAATGTGAATATTTTTTTTATTAAAATTGTTTAATGACATTTCGTCGAATTTCAGCTCTGGAATAATTAAATGGAAAGAAATAGCTAAGCAGTTTATTAATTTTTGTAAATTTTTATGACTAAGTATAATGGCATTACCTACTAGAATTAAAAATTTCAATGTCTAGAATCCTACCAAGAATTCTACATTAATCTTTTACCAATTAATTCAGGTTTCATTATCAACTCCAAAATTCATCATTCATGGCTTTAATGGTGTTCATTTTATTTTTGACTAGCCAAAGCATTTTCCAGGGTATTCCAAAATTAGATCAGATTTACTAGAGGAATTTCTTATTTTTACTATTTTACCATTTCATGTTTTCAATTTTTCTCAAATCCAATAATCATTTTAAATACACAACAATTCAACAAATGCACATAGAATCATGAAATGCAGCCAGGAAATGATTTCACATTTTAATACTTGATTTCAAGCCTTTATTAATTTGAGGACGTTACATGTTTGTAAACTCTAAAATATATGCAAGCTGAATCAAAATAGGGCTTCTACGGTTAACTTTTGCTTGGAGCCAATTTGAATTGTAAATACTGAATAATATAGTGAAAGCGGAAATTGTAAAAGTAAATACGTAAGTAACAAGTATGTACATAAAAGTAATGAGAAGAGATAGACAACTGACAGCCCTTCATGAATAAAATGTAACCAAAGTACCCACATCCCTTCATGAGTGATAAAACGTCCATTCCCATTATAACTGTAATCAATTTAATTTTGCCAAGCACAAGGCACAAGAGCTGAATTCAACCTTGCCAATGAAATGTCAAGTATTGAATCATCTGTAAGGGTAAGCTCACCAATTTCAAATTATCTGGTCCAGTTTTATAAAAATATAGAAAATGTCTAGCTATGTGATGACTTTACCAAGTGCTCATGACCGCGAGTGCGGCTAATCGATTAGTTTCAGACTCTGCAGAGTTTGTACAACTTTACCCACAAGAAATGTTCTCCCTTTGTGGCAATGCATATTAGACACACTTCCTTTGGTGTGCCGCCAGAGAGTTCATTACGAAACCGTTCGATTACCTGAACCTAACTTTGCACTAGCCCGATGTCGACTCACCCTGACTATGATGGAAGCAAAAAAGGTTAAAATTATTCCGGAGCCAGTGACCCACCAGGAATAATAACAGCCCCAAATCATAGCCAGGTGTACACCGTTACAACGGCAGATGCCAACACCTCAGTGATGACACCTCCCTCGAGCAAACCTATATCCGAAATGCCCGTGCTACAACTGCCTAATGTGTAAAACTAGTTCCAAATAATTTTAATAGGTTAAGACTGTCCCAGTCCAGTACTTGTGGATGTACGGTTATCTTGGCCTGAAAACAACACATCAGCTCGGTTCTTATACGACACGGGCGATAGATCTCCCCCTATCTACGTACATCATTAATTGCACTTCCGGCTATTGCCAATAATCACCCGCATCAAAATCATAGTTTTGTTTTCAGAAAAAGAAAGATTCAATAATCACAATATTCCAACATGTCCATGAACAGAGTTCGTCTTGTCTACAATTTAAGTTCTTCACGAGCAGTATAACCATCTGTTCGTGTTCCCAGTCTAAAGCAGGGCTAAGCATATGCATGTAATAATCGAATATACCCATTTTGACATCAAGTGTCTATCCACGAGCTAGGGTTATCAAGGTTCATATATCAATACCAATTAAGGAAATCTACTAGTACCCAAATACAATTTTTTGGAACATAGCATATGCATGCAAATTTTAATTAACATTTTAGTTAATTATGAAAAATTAGGATCAATATGATCAAGGGGGTGCTTGCCTTGCTATTTGTTGTCTTTAGCGACGAGTCGAAGACGTAATCTTGAGATTGTCGACGACGGAGTCCGAGACGTCGGATTCTACACGTCGTATGGCGGAAAAGATAGCAAATAGCAAATAACATTTTCAATAAGGGCAAAAGGAAATCAGATGGAAAATCAAATAAGCAATCATTACATAAAACAAGCATGAGTGTGGATTAGGGTTTTGTGAACGTATAAGTGTGTCACTTCTACGTTATAATCTTTATTATTGATCAACGGTTTAAGGGTTGTATCGCATACGACACCTATTCCTTATGATTCATTTTATTTTATTTTACAAATTTAGGAAGCTAAAATTGTAAGATTTAATATACTATAATTCATTTTCAAGGTGTGAAATTGTTTGTACTAATACTAATTGGTACATAAATCAGCAAATGTGAGAGTAAATACAAATTGCATGATTAAACTTGAGCATTGCAGGGTCATGTCCTAATAGGATTCAGATGCAAAGCAAGTTATAATAGGAATGTTTATATAGATTAAGTCAGTCATGCATTAGTGAATATTCTAAGGTTGATCTTACGGCATTAGTGCCTATTGCTATTATTCTATTCTTTGAATGGGGCGTGTCAATTAAGGGCTAAATGTACAGTATGCGTATAGTTAAATTATATACATGAGAACATAATAAGCTAATGTTAAATATGATCATCATTGTAGTATCAAGTGATTATGTTTTATAGATTGTATACAAAACAAGTTAAATATGTATGTTTACCCATATATGTATTGTGATTATATCCTAAATAGGTATATATAGCGAAAGTATGAGTATTTACTAACTTAGTTCAATCTTAATCAATCATACGAAATTCTTGTATACTTGGAATTCTCATTTTTCTAGAAACGCATATTACTATTATTATTATTTTATTATCCTTTTTATTCTCTCCTTCCTTATTCTTTTCCTTTTCCTTAATTATTTTTCTTTTCTTTTCTTCTCTCTTTCTCCTTACCTTTCCTCATTTCTTTGGCCAACTGAAGCCCTCCCCCTTCTAGAGTCCTCTTCCAAACTCTTCCCTATCTCCTCAATCCTCCCCTCTGGTTCCCCCCAAATCCGACGCCTCCACCATTCGCCACCTCATCGCCGAGCTCCGGCTCCGCCGGCGCCTCTCTGGCCGACCTCGTCGACCACCGCGTCTGCTGCTCACGAGCGCATGGCTCCTCCAGTGGTTCGCCCTCGCGCCCTTGGGCCGACGCCTGGGATTTCGGCTCCGTCGCCTTGCTCGGGTCTCCCCCACCTGCGTACGCGCGCGGCTTCTGTTCCCCGTTCCGCACCGTCCGGCTTCACTTGAACAAGCCTATGGCCTGTATCACCTGGTTGCTCGCGTCCTGATCCCCATGGCTCTACGGCTTGTCACCACCTGGCTTGGCTGCTTCCGGCACCCTCAGCTCTGCCTCACCGATATCTCTTTGATTCAAACCCATCTGGTGCCGATCTGGTTTGCTCTGGTTCCAACTAGGGTTCGGTAATCCCTACTCCTACCCTCTTCTTTCCTAATTCCGAATGAATAAAATTTTGCTTCAACTGCTAACTTCTGCTTGGAATTGGTTCTACTGGTTGATGAGTTAGGGAGAGTACTTTAGTTTATTAAATGGCTCATGGAAAGAAACTGATTACTTCTTGGTCTAATAGGATTCATGGATTAGGGTAAGGTAATTACGTGATTGATGGTGCAGGAGACTTGAATCCTTATTAAGTTAGGTATAGACTGCCATGCTGCTTGATTTTGCTTGATCTAGTGATTTTACATGTATGAGTTATTAATGGTCTCACTGGAATGTATGAACTTCCTTCATGCTTGATACTAACTCTACTGAATGATTAATTCATACTATGTACTAAAGCATTATATAACGGTTATATGCATAGTTTGCTTACTTGGATTGATTAATTGCCAGGTTCTGTGATGATTCTCAAGTATGGGTTTAGGGCATATCGATAGTGGTTTTGAATAGTTTACATGATGATTCTATGCCACTGATTGCTTAATAGCTATGACCATAAACTGATGGATCATGATCTGAGTATATGAACTGAGGGATTGGATGTCATGATCTATGAATATTTGTGAGTGGATGGGTTGGCTTAGTAAATGATGATTTGATACTAGGCTATGCTTAAAGGTCTTTGAATGCTTAAATAAAGCATAATGACAGGGGCTTTCTAATATCTTATTTATATGGTAAATGATGAAATTGATACCATATGAGTGGGCTATTCCTCTTTGGTCTGTGACGATTCATGCACTTTCAAATTTACGGGTTGGATGGCGTCGTAGTGTAACCTTGATTTGCAATACGCCGGGGGAGTATTTGTAATTCAAGGGGACATATGACACAACCCTCGCAATTTTTGTTAGGAATCTAAACTGAGGCCACTGATTCTATCCTTCCTCACTTAAATCTCTTACTACCCATTTTCATTTCTAGTTCACTTTGAATACAATAAGATGCTTCTAATGGAATAGAATTTGTGGGAACTTACTTGTGTGAAAAAGGGTATGTGCAGCCTATTCCCCCCTTCTAGCTCCTGGGGTTCAGTTCCCCTGGCTCCCAGCTAGATATTCCTTGCGCCAATTTCTGAAACCTGTCCTTCCTGGCTTCTTCTAACTTATGTGGGCATGTTCTGGTAGTAGCTTGCTTTGTGATTCACTAAGTATGACTTTGCCGGCTATTGGAAATGCCTTGCTTTGGGGTTTCTTGAATGAGACTTGGCTGGTTTATATAACCTGGTAATGGCGGTGTGAGCAGGGTTTGAATGGTGGCTTGTTTGTGCGGCTGGATTGATCTTTAATTAATGCATCCTCCTTATCTTGTCAGTGTAATGATATTGGCTTTAAACCCCATGTGCTTGACTGGCTGGATAATGCTATGGAGGTCTCGGCCGGCTAGACGGATGGCTTGGTGATTGCTCACGTGGCTTAGCCTTAGCCTCAACCCATGCTTGGCCGGTTGGCTGTTTACCCTGGTTTCGACTGGAGATTGCCCTGGAGGGTTCGGCTGGGTTGCTTCATCTTAATTATATAAAATGCTTTAATGTTGTGGCCGGGATAACCCCTTCGTGGCTGCCGAACTGGCCTGGGCGTTCTCTGGAGGTTTCGGTTGGGTCTGGAGCTTTCGGTCAGCATCCTCACCTTGCCTCCATACTTATCTTTTGACTAATGTGAAAGATCCTATTCCTTTACCATGGAAACTTACTTTTTACCGCGTGATATTTTCTAAATATTCGCGTCTACGGCTTAACAGGTTTGTATAATGCCGGATGATGCAATCCTAATCGCGAGAAGAGCCAGATTGGCCCTCGGACAATCTAGGGTACCTCACTGAGCGATTAATCAATTAATTAGCTGACAGCAACTTCTCTTCCTTTTATTGCATCTAATTTTAATGCGTTTACTTTATTCTTATGCTTATACAAATGCAGTTGATTATGCAGGTCTAACAATGCAGATCAAGTCTGCACACAAGTTGTAGCTTATAGTTTTGTACTTTACTTTTTGGGATGTAATTAGTTATGTAATTGTGATCACATATATAATCCAACAGTTGTATGAGTTGTAATTCATGTGACTGTTGTATGTCATCATAAAGATTCTTGTATTTCCTATTTATTGTAAATGTGAACTACAATGTATCAATAAAATTTGTGTTGCAGTTCAATCCTTTGTAATGATTACTTTTAATCAGTAAATAGCAATTGGTTTATTTTATCTTCTTACCATTTTCTATAGCAAGGTATCTGTTAAAAGCTTCTAAATTTCGGGAAAAACAATAATAAATTAAATTTATATTTTAATATTTTAAATTTACTATTCAGTAAATTTTGGGATGTTACATCGTCATCTCAAATTTTTATGGGAATATTATTAATACATCATAATTATCAGAAAAAAATTTAATTTTTTTAACGTGTTTTTGACTTGGTCGGTTAAATTGGACCAACATTTCAGATATTTCGGGCGAAATCTCGGTGATTTCTTCCGAAATCTCAGAAATCTCGGTTTAAAAAAAAAACAGATTTTAAATTTTGTTTTTGCATTTTGAACAATATTTTCGAAATTTCAAGATCTCATCGAAATTTTAAATTTTGATCACCTCCAAGATTTATACCGAAGAGAATGGCTAAGTAACACTCGAGTGTTTTTTTTGGTTTGTGAGCACTCAACTTGGGGGCCTATAAAGAGAAGGGTGGTGGGGAGATATGGCAAATTGATTGTATCAATAGATCTAAATCCAAAGGCTACAAATTTGAGTGCTCACAAACCAAAAAACACTCAGGTGCTCCTCTAGGTACCGCCCCCTTCTAATCCTGTACGTACTGCATGGGCCGGCATAATGAACCAGCCCGGCCGCACGACCACACCGGCGACCTATAGCAAAATCCACTGCGCGAGTCGCCACGGACGCACGCTCGCTTGGTGAAGGCGGGGGCGGCGTCCGTTGATCGATCGGCGTCTCGGCCGGTGCATCGGCCCTCGCGCGCGATATATATACGCATGGCGCCGCGCCACAGCCGTCGTGCCCGTGCGCGGCCAGCCCGACGGCGCGCATGGCACGTGACACTTGTGCGGTGGCCTGGCCGGGTGGCGTCGGCGATCAGTGCCCCCTAGATCTGTATACAGAATCGATTCTTTATCTTGAATAGTACTGACACCAACTTTGCTGCCTGCCTTAGGGACTTCATTAAATAGCGGGGAACAATCCAAGTCCCTTAATTCGTTATTGAACATGGTACATGTGTACATACGTGTATGTATATATGTACTACAGCATGACGGACCTAAACGTACGATACAACTACACAACGAAAAGGCTTGCCTTATTTCAATTTTCATATGGCGTACGTGTTGCCCTCCCTGCAGTCCCATTTAATCTGCAGCTAGCCTTCCCGGCCTCACCCATTCTGCAGGCTCCTCACGACGAGAGGAACCCCATACTTGGGCATCAGCGTGACGACGCTGGTCGGCTTGTGAACATATTTCGGGGAGAGGGAGAGGGAGAACCTCCTGAGGACCATCGCCACCACGGTCTGCGCCTCGATCATGGCGAAGTTCTGCCCGGAGCACACCCTCGGCCCGTACGAGAAGGCCAGCAGCGCGTTCGGGTGCTTGGCCGCCCTGGAGACGCCGTTCTCAAACCTCGCGGGGTTGAACTCGCCGGCGTCGGCGCCCCAGACCTCCTTGTCACGGTGCAGCATCGTGACCGGGATCGTTATCACCGTTCCTTTCGGCACTTTGATGTTGGCGACCGCGGCGTCCGAGGCGGTTTTCCTCTGCAAGAACGCCACGGGGCCGTAGAGCCTCAGTGTCTCGAGCAGGAACATGTTAAGCTGCATGGACATATAGACAGAGGACTTAGAGAACTTGTAATTGGGATTTGATAAACTTCATCCGGATGTTTTTATTGCTGATTTGGGAGTATCGATTACATCCGATCATATGATTTGATCTAACGGCCTAACGGTCTAAAATTTAGATGTTAGCTAAAACAAAAACATCCGGATGATAAAGGAACGCGCGCGTGTGTGTACGTACCAGCTTCAGCTTGCCGAGGGTGTCGACGCTCGGGGGCTCGCCGTCGTCCGGGCTGCATTCCCTGAGGACCTCCTCCCTGACCTTCTCCTGCCACAGCGGGTAGCTGCTGAGCAGAAACATCGCCCAGGCGAGGAGGTTGGCGCTGGTATCCTGCCCCGCGGCGAAGAAGGTCTTGCACTCGCCGATGATCTCCTGGGTGCTCAGCGTCTCCGCGTCCGACCAGGCCTGCAGCATCAGACCCAGAAGGTCGTCCCCGTAGCCGCCGCCTCCGCCGGCGTCGTCCTTCCTGGCGATCCGCGCCTGAATGAGCTCCGTGATCCTGCTCGTCACCAGCTTGTCGAGCTGCCGCGACCGGCGGTTACGGCGGGTCGGCAGATAGCTGAATCCAGGTATCGGGGGATCCACGAACGCATACACCGCAAGCGCCTGGAGCTCCTTCAACGCGACGAACACCTCCCAGGCTTCCATGTAGTCCTCACCTAAGATCACACGTGCAATGACTCCCAGAGTCAGCTCGTCGGAGTCGCGCCTCATGTCCGTCTCGGCTTGGTGGCCGTTGCCCTTTTCTATTTCGGCACACCACCGTTGCATCATCTGCCGCGTGCCTTCGGACACCATCGCTGACATTGACTAAACTCACGCAAAAGCATGAAACAATCAAAACTAGTTTAGTACAAGTGTAGTCCGTCTGTATGCATATATGTACGCGCGTATGCACCCACCGACTGATGATTTGAGATTCTTAAGAATTAGAACTATTTATATTATGTTTTTAACAAATTTCAAATATATATATTGGATTCGTTGATGATTTGAAATTCTCAACGAAAAATTTCTAGCTTGCCACTCGTTGCTATTAAAATGACAATTTTAGAGTGACAGGCTAGGTGGGATCCTGAAACAAGATCAATGACAATTTTAGAGTGACGACAGGCTAGGTGTGGCGGCAAGCCGGCAACAAGAATGGAAGAATCTCTTTCTTTGCGAGGAAATTAAAAGAGCAAGAAATCAACCAAAAAAAAAAAGGAAATTAACCTTGAGCTTCTCCTGGTTGAAAACAGGGTGGACGACTCTGCGGTGCCGCTTCCAGTCATCTCCGTTTGCGAATATGACTCCTTTGCCCAGGATGATTTCCAACCTAGGATTCAAGTAGTCCTTTTGGAACAAGTCTGTCCTGTCCGCCAGGACTTGTTTCACTAGCTCCATGTCAGTAGAACATATAGCCGGTATGGGTCCCAACCAGTACAGGAATGTTTTTCCTAATAAAACAATATTAGATCATCATCAGTCAGGCAGTCACTACAAGCTAGGGATCGAAGACGCCTGTTTGCAACGGCTCAAATCGTTGAAGTAGGTCGAAAATGGTTGCTACAGGCACTCGTGGTTGTGGCCACAAATTAATCTAGTTTCTTGCTTGCTAGTATATATGATCGAAGATGCAGCAGGAACGCTGGTTTACTAATTCATTCGTTTACCGTAGTCGGAGGCCCATTTCTGGAAGAAGGGCTGCACGGCGGAGATGTAGTCGTGGGAGCCGGCGTCCAGGGCCTTTCTTCTCCCGGCAACCAGCATCCGCTTCAACTCCGGCAGGGACCCGACGGCGAACCTGTACGTCGGCCCTCGGATCCCCTGCCGCTCGAACCACCGGGCGACGGCGTACGGCCTCCACACGAGATGCCACAGCGCTCTGGCGCACTGCCTCGAGAGCAGCAGCAGCGTGAGGAGAGCAGCCAGGAATAGCCCTACGTTACCCTCCATCAACTTTCTTTCTTTCCTTTAATCCTACTTAATTAGCTATCCGACGGTCTCAAGTCTCAACTTATGATTAGTTTATTCGAGTGTCTGGGTATTTATACAGCGCCGGACGTGTAGTATCTGGGCTCGTGAAGTTATGGTTGGTCAAAATATTGTCAGGTCGTCTCCATAAAAAAAATTTGTCAGACCGGGTCACAGTAAACCGGCAGGATGCCTTGGTTTTTCCGCGTAATTAATATCCTGTCATTTTCCGAGTCTTTGGCTCGACTATACAAGTACTACTCCCTACGTGAATCGATGTTACAATAGGTCTTTTTTCTTTCGTCAACGTATATCTGCGTAATATTGTATTACTTGCGGAGACTCTCTTTTCTTGTGAGGATTTTTTCTAATGTAGAATACCAGAGGTCTCATATTTATATCGTATTATCACATGATAAGCGGATAGTATGTACATTACCATTTTCATCGTATCCATACAACACCACATTAATATAGATCGTATTTTTGCAAGTGAATATTGTTCTTACAACAAAAGAGCATTTGGCCAAATAAAATGTAGCGAAAAGTTCTAAGGTAAAAGTCAAAATCCAGCAGTATGACTTATCACAAAAATATCCACAAGCAACCGACAGGGATTAAGCCCTTAAAAAAACTAGTCATTGTAATCTCCATAACCTGTGACAAAGTAGGAGTTGTTAGGGACTGTTGTTTCATCAAAACTTATAGTGTATCACAATTATAAATAAGTGCTTAGCTATGTCAAAGGGAATAGCTATCCTACCATATTCTTTTACATAAAACGAGATTTAATCATTATTAACAAGTAGTAGATTGCAAATGGAATTTGTATAGAGTAGTTGACGAGTATATAAATAACAAGTATACAGCATAAATTATGAGCAACTCACAATCCCCCATGATTGTGATCAATGATCCATTCCTTGCCACACTTGGTATGGTAATTGAAAAATAACTACCCACCATTTTCCAAATCAAATGTTTGTATTTAAACACAAAATCTAACTAGTGTCAGTATACCAAATGTTAGGTCGAGGAAGCCGACTAGAAGGGGCTAAATAGGCAGTTTTTTTAAAAAAATCTCTCTATGACTAACACGCCCTAATTACCCCTATGTCAAAACCTTAGCAATAAATAATGCGAAAAGCGATAAACTAACGTTTTGACAATTAAAGCCTAAAATAACTAGGCTCACTAAGTGCACTAACTAATTATATCTCTACTCAAGAATATGCAATCCTAAAGATAATCAAGCAATTTAATTCTAGTAATATAAATTGCAACAATGTAAATAAAAGATTGCAAGCAAAGTACAAAGAGACACGCCGATATTTTTACCATGGTGTTCGGAGCTTGCTAGTCTTCCCTAATCCATGTTGAGGTTAGCCCAAACACATTGGACCGGCTCCACACATTGAGCACACACCTCGAATCCACTAGTGGTAGCTCTTTCCCTCTCTAGGGAGGCGAGCTCCAACCTTCACAATCTTGATGGGCCTTCTCACTATCTCCTTGAGAAGGGCACCGCACATGACGTCTCCACACACCGTTTAGGTGTTGGCAAACACCAAGAGTAACAAATCAAGCCTTCTAGTTTGAACTCCACCACGTGCAACACATGCACAATGGTGATCTCCAAGTCCAACACATGCATAAAAGACTCACAATCCTCTTCTAATTGCAACACATGCAATTAGAAGCTCACTTTTAGCTCAAGAGGCAAATGAAAGAGGGCAACACATGCACAAACCTCCCAAAAACACAACAAGCCCAAATGCCAACCCCTAAGGCTCCTTTTATATCCTCCTACATGAAAACTAGTTGTTGGGGGTGTAAGTTCAAGCTCCATTGGTTTAGGTGACTGATTTAAGAATAATGATTAATCTTTGTTTAATGACAAATCTAATATTTGTTTATTGTGCAAATTTGTAAATTCATTGTGCAAATAAACAGGAGGTATGTGAGTTCGGGATCCTAGAGCATGTGAATAGGGCTTGCAACGTGGATTTGCAAGTTGACTTGATCTCGTGTTGATCATCACATGGCTAAGAGGATCAATCTCATAGACTCATGGGTTATTTGCTTAATACATTTTTGCAAATATATCTTGAGTTGTTTGCGGACTGTGTTTTCGCAAATTTGTTGGAGTTTGAATGAAATTATTTGGAGTATGTGATGAACATTTGCAAATGTTTTTTGCAAAGTGTTGTGATAATGTGTTGATCCTTATATGGCTGAAAGAATTATTCTT
This sequence comes from Rhipidocladum racemiflorum, assembly GCA_036346355.1. NCBI lineage: Eukaryota > Viridiplantae > Streptophyta > Magnoliopsida > Poales > Poaceae > Rhipidocladum > Rhipidocladum racemiflorum. Next base: position 33,124,572 of record CM070580.1, on the reverse strand, counting down.
TGCATATTTGGAGAAATGATTTTGTCAAAAATATGGTTTTTCTCTTGAGGACGGCACTACCAACGTGCTAGGAGCAATAGTACCGCTCCCATAAGTGGTACTGCCACTCGGCCGGTACTACCGGCCCTAAGATGTCGCTAGTTATTTTTCAGAGAGGGGTGGTTTTGGAATCAGAACTGAGGCCGGCAGTACTGCCTAATAGGGCCGGTAGTACCGCTCGAGCGGTACTACCAGGCCCTAGAGGGCAGTAGTACCAAAAACTTAGCCGTTACCAATTGTTACATACTCCAATTTGGTTTTTGAGCTCAAGAGTGACCCTAATTACATGTGTTGCAATTAGGAAGTAGATTGAGAGCATCATTGTGCATTTGTTGCACTTGAGGAGGATCCTAGTGCATGTGTTGCACTTAGGTGATCACTGGAAGTGCATGTGTTGCGCTAGGTGAAGCTCGAGCAAGGGGTTTAACTTATTACTCTTGGTGGTTGCCACCACCTAGATGGCGTAGGAGACATCGTATGCGGGAGCTCTCAACGGAGGTTGTGAGAAGCCTCAGCAAAGTTTGTGAAGGTTGGAGTTTACCCTATCCGGAGGGGTGAAAAACTACCACTAGTGGAATCATGTGGGTGCTCAAGTGCGGAGCCGGTCCAAAGAGTTGGGCTTGCCTCAATGTGGATTAGGGGAGACCAAAAAGTCTCCGGACCACAGGAAAAAGTTGGTGTGTCTCTTATGCTCTTTTACTTTGTTGTGATTCTTATTCATATTGTTGCAATTTACATTCGTAGAATTAAATTGCTTGCTTGTGTAGAATTGATTTCTTGCTTAGAGACATAATTTAGTTAGTGCACTAGTGAGCCTAGTTGATTTAGACCTTAATTGTCAAAATCTTAGTTATGCACTTCCACATTTTGTCTAGATTTTTACATAGGGTTGATTAGAGCATATTCGTTAGCAAGAAGAATTTTTATAAACGACTATTCACCCCCTCTAGTCGTATCCTCGACCCTATAAGGGAGCATTATGGGAAAAAATAGAAAATCTGGTACTACCAGCCTCTGAGACCCAGTCACTACTACAAAACTGCAAATAGGAGACGCCCTATTAGTGGCGGTTTGTTTGGAACCGCCACTAATAGGAGTATCAGTGGCGGTTCTTGAGTGGAAATCGGTGCCAGGATCATTAGTGACGGTTTTTGTTCCAAACCGCCACAGATAGTCGACTATCAGTGGCGGTTTGTGGTTATAACCGCCACAAATACTGCGACAACTATCAGGGGCGGTTTTAACCCTAAACCGCCACTGATAGTCCACTATCTGTGGCGGTTTTTGTTTAGAACCGCCACAAATAAAACCCCCTATATATACTAGTCGCTACAAAGATCAGACAGAGCTCATGATCATCTTCCTCCCCGAGAAGAAAAGCAAAATCTCAGATCTGAGATTTTGTTTGCAAAGAAACTTGAGTTTTTACTTCGTAGGGTTGTTCTAAGGTGAGTAATTTGTTCTCCTCTCTTCATTTGTGGTGATGTAGTTGCAATTTAATGGCTAGATCTAGTTTATTTAAGATTTTCCTTTCTTCAATGGCAAAGCTTAGATTCAAAATTTTTATTTACCTAGCATTTTTAGATTAATTTATATTTAGATGATGAATTTATTACCTTGCTCCATTAGATTATTTGTTGTCTACCTTTTAGATGACAAAATATGGCAAGCATATATTAAATTTATTTAATTAAGATTGTTGGATATTAATACACATTAAATTTAATGTATATGGTATAGAGGTGATCATGAAGTTGCCTTGCATTTTGAGATGATGAATTATCTACCTCTTTGAGAGGATAAATTTAATTTTGACTATGCATAGTACTTAAGATTTATTTCTAATTACCATTAATTTTCTTACCGTTAGTGAGATGATGAATTTACTACCTTGCTCTATTAGATTAAGTTGTCTACCTTTTTTGGATGATAAATTATGATTGAGAGCATATATTAAATTTATTTAATTAAGGTTATTGGATAGTAAGAAATAATGGATTAATGATTTATGTAATTAAGATTATTGCATATTATTAATTGTTACATTAATTAATTGTAGATGGATCGGAGATGGATGTACAATGCGAACCGTTGCAGCGGAGAATACATCGACGGGCGTATTCCGCTTTTCTACGAGCAAATGAGGAGAACAGATTGCAAAAGAAGACGGAGTACATACATTGTCCATGCATTGATTGCAAGAATGAGAAGATGTTTTTGACAAAGACCAAATCCACTTGCACTTGATTCGGAGGGGCTTTGTACCTAGCTATACCTGTTGGACAAGGCACGGTGAAGAGGAGATCATACTTCAATGTGATAATGTCGACGACGAAGCCGCCAATACGGCAGCTGACATCGGGTATGGAACCGATGAGGATAGGTTGGTCGTTGACGATGACAATAATCTGGCTCAAATGTTGCGCGATGCAGAAGGAAACTACAGTAGTGAGAGAGAGTTTAATCAGTTCAAGGGTTTGATAGAGGACTCGGAGAAACCTTTGTTCCCGGGTTGCAAGGAGGAATACACAAAGTTGCACACTGTGCTTTCACTACTGAAATTGAAGGCAAGCAATGGTTGGTCCGACAAGAGTTTCACGGAGTTGCTACGTCTCTTAGCGGACATGCTTCCAGAGGGCAACCTGTTGCCTAAGACCACGTATTTTGCCAAGAAGGTTGTATGTCCCTTGGGATTGGAGGTAGAAAGAATACACGCGTGTCCAAACGACCGTATACTCTATCGCAAAGACTATGCGACACGCATGTATGTCCGGTGTGCAAAGCATCGCGATACAAGCGTAAGGGCGAGGAAAACGAAGGCATAGAAGTGAAGAATGGAGCTCCCGCTAAAGTGGTGTGGTATTTGCCAGTAATACCTCGTCTAAAGCGTTTATTTGCAAATAAAAAACATGCCAAGCTGATGCGATGGCACTCAGAAGAGCGAAAGAGGGATGGAAAGTCGAGGCACCCTGCCGATTACGCCCAAAGGAGAACCATCGATAGGCTCTTTAGGGAGAACTTCGGAAATGAGCCAAGGAATATAAGGTTTGGGTTGAGTACGGATGGAATGAATCCGTTCGGTAACATGAGCAGTATTCATAGCACTTGGCCCGTGACTCTCTGTATCTACAACCTTCCTCCTTGGCTGTGTATGAAGCGAAAATACATTATGATGTCGCTGCTTATCCAAGGGCCGAGACAACCTGGAAACGATATTGATGTATACCTACAACCATTGGTGGAAGATCTTGTGCTACTGTGGAATGAAGGTGTACAGGTATGGGATGAGTACAAGCGGGAGTACTTCACTCTACGCGCAATGTTGTTCTGCACCATCAATGATTTTCCAGCCCTAGGTAACCTGTCTGGCCGTACTATAAAAGGAGCTAAAGCTTGCCCCCAATGCCTGGATGAAACTAGTAGCGTGTGGCTTAACAACTCGAGGAAAACAGTCTACATGCGTCACCGTCGGTTCCTTGAAAGAATCATCCGTGCCGTAATATGAAAAAACAATTTGACGGTACAAAGGAGGACAGCTTCAGCTCCAAGGCCTCTTCTTGGGGAAGAGGTATATGATATGGTTAAGGATATTAATGTTGTACTTGGAAAGGGGATACCTCGAGGTCCCGTCTTGAGAAGACCACGTGGAAGAAGAGATCCTTATTTTGGGATTTGCCCTATTGGAAGGATTTAGAAGTTCGACATTGCATCGACGTCATGCATGTAGAAAAGAATGTATGTGACAGCGTGCTTGGTCTTTTACTGAATATTCCTAGCAAAACAAAGGATGGACTGAAGGCACGAAGGGACCTGGAAGATATGAAGATCAGAGCCGAGCTACATCCTCAAGACACCGGAAAGGCCGACTTTACCTTCCCACCTTGCTATACTCTGTCCAAGAAAGAGAAAACAGACCTCTGCAAGTGCTTGCGTAGTGTGAAAGTTCCGTCAGGTTACTCGCAAACATCAAGAAACCGGTATCGATGAAAGATTTGAAGTTAATCGTATGAAGTCTCATGATTGTCATGTGATGATGACACAAATGCTCCCTATTGCAATTAGAGGTATTTTGCCTGACAAGGTTCGAGAGGCAATCATGAGGTTGTGTTTCTTCTTTAACGCGATTTCACAGAAGGTCATCGATCCCGTTGGACTTTATGAATCGCAGGTGATGTGGTCAACACTGCGGTCACTAGAGATGTATTTTCCTCCATCATTTTTCGATATCATGGTTCATCTCATTGTTCACCTTGTGAATGAGATAAATATTTGTGGGCCAAGATTCTCGCATCGGATGTACCCGCTCGAAAGGTACATGGGTGTTACGAAGAAATATGTACGTAATCGATCGCGGCGGAAGGTTCCATTGTAGAAGGTTATGCAACCGAGGAGGTTATTGAGTTCTGCGTCGATTACATGGACGAGGTTGAACGGTAGGAGTGCCTGTATCACGCCATGAGGAGGCTAGGCGGCAAAGGAGTAATCGGAAAGAAATCCACAAATTCTTACGATCATTTTTGTTCGAACAAGCTCATTTCACAGTCTTGCAAAGCAATCGAGGTATCCCGTTTATGGACATGCACAAGGAAAAGCTACAGAGGGAAAATCGTGGACGATCGAGGTTTGGATAACAAAAGAGCACAATCGTGTGTTCAATCATTGGTTCAAGGAGCACATGTCTGGTGAAGAAACGAGTGTTACGTTGAGGTGGTTGGCAAAAGGGCCATCAGGTACAATCGTGACATGGCAAGGATACGACATAAATGGATATACATTTTACACGAGAGCTCAGGATAGCAAAAGTACTTACCAAAACAGTGGTGTCCGTATAGATGCCTACGACAATACAGGCAATAAGAAGAGCAGCTTCTATGGGTTTATAGAGGAGATTTGGGAGCTCGACTCTTGCATTTTCAAGATCCGGTGTTTGGTGTCGTTGGGTCCAACTCCCAAAGGGTGTCAAGGTGGACAAATATGGCTTCACTCATCGTGGACATCGAGCAAGTCGGATATAGAGACGAACCATTCGTACTTATGCGAAGCAAGTTGCACAGTCTTCTATGTAATCGACCGTGAGATAAGAAGCGTCATGTAGTTATTCAAGGAAAACAAAGGATCGTCGGAGTTGAGAATGTCGTGGATGAGGAAGAGTACAACCAGTTTGATGAGTTGCCTTCTTTTGTAGATGGCGACATCGAGGCTCGAGGAAGCAACCACTCGAGAAGCCACCTATCATCGTGATGATCATGAAGAAGGCCAAATTGTGAAAGAAAATAATTAGCTAGGAGTAATGGCATTGAGTAATGTGTGTATTTATGTGGGGTAATAGAAATGTAATGTCGAAATATGCATTTATGTGGAGTAATGGCATTTTTGTTAAAAAATATGTTTTATATTAATTCATGGCTTTATATTAATCAGGGATTCAAATTTATAAGAATATAAATTTATATATCATAGATAAATTAATTATGAATAATTAGTAGTTAATATATATGATAGGTTCACTAATACATTAATTCATAGCTTTATAATAGAAGGAAATCTGAAAAATAGTATTAGTGGCGGTTTTAATTAACAACCGCCACTGATAAGTCTTATCAGTGGCGGTTTTTTAATTACAACCGCCACTGATAAGTATTATCTATGGCGGTTTTAATAAACAACCGCCACTGATAAGTCTTATCAGTGGCGGTTTTAATTAACAACCGCCACTGATAAGTCTTATCAGTGGCGGTTTTAATTAACAACCGCCACTGATATGTCCCCCAATATATACCACGCCACAGTGGTCGGTCCTCACCACTAGCTTCTCTTGAACCCTAATCCTCGCCACAGTGGTCAGACCCCGCCGCCTCCCTCCCGCTCCCGGCGTCGTCCCCGCCCCCGTCGGCCACCCCCGCCCAGCGCCCTCGTCTGGCCCCTCGCCGGCACAAGCTCTCCTAGCGTCGTCCCGCCCCGCTTCTTCGGCCACCGCCGGCGCCCTCGTCTGCCCGTCCGCCTCGGCACAAGCTCTCTGGCGTCGTCCCCCGTCGGCCACCCAGCCTTCTGTAACACCCGGCATTTACTATGCCTGAATGTTACCAAACATAAGCTAAACAACATCTAAATACCACATTTAACATCAAACTCCAGCAAAGGTGCATAGACTAAAACCGAGATTTCGGCAACCTCCTTTGTTTTATCATGAATTTAAGAAACAAAGCAACAATATAGCATTATATGGCAATAAGAGAAACATCTAAAACAGCAATAAATAAAGTCTTAACGACAATAAGAGACTAACATTAAGCTCTTAAGGTTCCAAGTGTCAAACAAACAATAGAACTCTCATTAACCAAGCTAAGACTTAATTTTAAAGACCATCACACGCAATTTATTATCAAACTAAATGAATTGACTTGGGGAAACATTAAGGTGAAGCAACGTGTGAGAGTGTGACTATTCCCCTTTCCCGCATGCCGCGTTCTCATGGTACCTAAAACAACAAGAAAACACAAGGGTGAGTTCGAAAACTCAGCAAGCATACTGCAATGGACAACAAGCATAACAACAAGTCAATAACATCTTTCATCATGTATAACATCTCATTCATGAATACTTATCAATATCATCATCAATTTGTATGCGATGTAATGCATTGCTCCTGACCCTCTGGAACCTCATACCGGTATGGGAAGTACACACCCGTCGGTGTGCACCCTTTCCCCCTTCCATCCCGAAGATGGAGGGTGCCTACTCGCTTCCAAACACCACGTGGATGGAATCACGACATAGGACTTACTCAATGGCGTTCGGATTAGTCATAACTTTCTCATGACCTTGCCGGACTAGTTAAGACTTTCTCACCGCCCTCGCCCTATCTCATGACATGCATGCAACCATGCCAGTTATCATATTCAATTCACATATCAACACATGGCATCATAATATGTTAAACATGCTCATCATATCATATCAATCATTAAAACATGGCAAGTGGACATATATCATGTAGGCAATTCCATCTAATTTCAACATGCAACCTACAACTTGCTATCCATCACAACACACTTGCCTCAACCACGTGCAGCGGATTGGCGGGAAGAAGAGGGAACTCCGGGTCACACCACCTGCACATAGGCATCACACACTCACAATCATAACCTCAAAACAGTACACACGCCCCCATCTAACCCGACATTGCCAACTACTCGCCAAAACCTAAAAACAGAGGTTCTGTCGGCGGGACAGCAACCTTACAAAAAGCATAACTTGAGTTCTGGGACTCCAAATCGAATAAACGAGTACACCGTCGCGAAGCTTAGGAAATTTCCCAACTTTTTCTAGTTATAGGGAAAGACTGATTCGGACTCTAAAATTGTTTAATCTACAGATTACCACAATCTGTTCCAGTTACGTCACAGATTTTTAGGCGCTCGGTAAAACAGCCATAACTTTCAAACGGCTGATCGGAAATTAACGTGCTTTACGTCCACGGAAAGATAATTAAATTATCTACAACTTCCTAGAAGTCCGTACGGTCTGATTCGGATTCTAAATCGACGGAAACTCGAACCCTAGTTCGACTGCTCAATCTGCCCGAAAACAGAAACGTGGACAAGTTTAGATCTAACCCAAATTACTTCAAACCAGCGCCTCCAATTGATCTAAAAACTTGAAAAACACCCTAATAACAGTACCTAGATCAAATCCAAGGATCCTCATGTTCATACCTTTGCCCAATGCGCAAAACTCAAATCAAGCTACGCGAATCTCCTCGCGAATCGCTCCTCGCTCCACGTCCCTCGCTCCTCGCTCCTCGCTCCCCGCTCCGCGCTCCACGGGATAGAGCCACGAGGTGCAGGGGTGGGGGGGCCACCCTCGGGCAGCACGGGGTGGTGGGGAGTTGGTGTGGTGGTGTAGTGGTGGAGGGGGGGGCGCACGGTTTGGGGGAGGGCTTAGGGGAGGGGGAGGGAGGAGAGGGGCGCAAGAGGGGGAGGTGGGGGGCGCAAGGGGCTGAGGTGGGGGCGCAAGGGGGCAGGGGAGCCTTTTAACAGCCCTCAACCCAATCCTAGTCCGTTCTGAGTCCTAATCCATCCCACCAAAGCCCACCAAGGCCCAAAACTCCCGGAAGGCCCAAAACCCAGCGGCCGGAAGCGGCCGGAAGCGTTATTAACCCCGATCCTTATGATTTTAACCTTATTTCCACATCTCATACTGTATTTAACCATATCATGTTCAAAAATTAAGGATACGACACTCAGGTGTCACATTCTTCCCCCTTCAACAGATTCGACCTCGAATCTAAACGCACCAACACGAAACCCAAAAAACCAAAGACAGCTAGGTTTTCACATCACACACCTGAGGCGAAAAGCTCGGGATACTTCTCGCACATGCGAGATTCCAGCTCCCAAGTCGCTTCTCTCTCGGTCTGATGTGACCACAAGACCTTGACAAACTTAAGCGTCTGTTCTTCATCACTCGCTCTGAAGTCCCGAGAATTTCCACAGACGGGACTCGAAGGTGAGGTCTGCTGAAGCACTAATGGTTCCAATGGAACCACCAACTCCGGATCATGCAAGTATTTCCTCAACATCGAGACATGGAACACATCATGCACACCTTGCATGGATTCCGTAGCTCTAGGCGATAGGCCAACCTACCAACTCGGGCGAGGATAGGAAAAGGCCCAACATACCTTGGGTGAGCTTTCCTTTGGTGCCAAACGCACCACACCCTTGGTGGAGATACTCGCAAGAGTACGCTATCACCCACCTCAAACTCCAAGTCTCGCCGCCTCACATCGGCCATAGCTCTTACATGCGCTCTGTCTTTGCGAGAAGGTTCTGCGAACCTCCGACACGCGATCAACGATCTGCTGAACCCAATCCGCCCAAGAATAGCTCTCTCGCCACGACATCCCAACAAAGTGGCGATCTGCACTTCCGACCATACAAGACCTCATAAGGAAGCGGCCGGATCTTTGGAATGGTAGCTGTTATTGTAAGCAAACTCTGCAAGGGGCAAATGGTCTTCCAGCTACCCTTCCAAGCCATCACACAGGCCCCGAGCATGTCCTCCAAAGTTTGGATGGTACGCTCAGGCGCCCATCTGTCTGAGGTGAAAAGCGGTACTAAGGCAAAGCTGCGTACCCAAAGCACTCTGCAAACTCTCCCGAACTTGGAGACGAACTTCGCATCCCGATCGGAGATAATGGTCTTGGGTACACCATGCAATCTCACGATCTCCCGCACATAGATGGGAGCCAACTCGCTCATTTGAATTGGTCGTGCGGATGGGGATGAAATGCGCAGACTTGCTTTGAGACGGTCCACCACAACCCAAACAGCATCCTTCCTCGTGGAGAACGAGGTAAACCAACCACAAAATCCATGGAGATGTCATCCCATGGCCACACGAGAATCTCCAAAGGCTGCAGCAGCCAGGCGGTACGCTTATGCTCGCCTTTGATCTTCTGCAAATCCCACAAGACGCCACGTGCTTGGCAATATCCACTCTCATCCTTTTCCACCAGAAATTCTTCTTCAAGTCCCTGTACATCTTGGTCTCTCCGGGATGGACCGTATGCAGTGCGATGAGCTTCTCTCGAATGTCTTCTTTCACTTGAGATTTCGGGGCACGCACGACGACCTGAAACCTCAAAACTCCCGCATCATCAGCGGTAAAGTCTCCGACTTGCCATCCTCAAGGCGTTTCCTCACTGCTGGAGCAAAGCGATCATCTTCTTTGTGCCTCCACTTTGCAGCTCGGGAATCGACTCAAGAATCAATTGAGTTTCAGCTTGCACGGTCCCGCATAAGCGATGGAGACTCCCAAGCGCTCAAAATCAGCAACAAGACAATCAACAACAGGGGCATTGTCTTGCGGTGGCGTCGGCCACCACATTTGCCTTCCCGGATGATACTGGATAGTGAGGTCATAATCCTTTATCAATTCTAGCCACCTCCTCTGCCTCAAGTTCAAATCTTTACGAGTAAAGATGTACTTGAGGCTCTTGTGATCAGTGAAAATATCACAAGACTCGCCCGTCTGAGTAATGCCTCCAAATCTTCAATGCAAACACCACGGCGGCTAGCTCAAGATCATGCGTGGGATAGTTACGCTCATGCTTTTTCAAGCGCCTCGAAGCATAAGCAATCACCTTGCCCTCTTGCATGAGCACACACCCAAGTCCCAATCGAGAAGCATCGGAATAAAAGCAGTGAAGCGCTTCCCCGGCTCGGGAAGGGTAAGAACAGAGCAATCACTAACTTCTCCTTCAAAGTCTGTGTGTTCACACTCTGCGATCCAGAACTTCATCCCTTTACGAGTCGGTGTGAAAGTGGCTTGGCAATGATAGAGAAATCCTGCACAAACGCCGATAGTAGCCACCAACCCAAGGAAGCTACGCACCTCTTTGACATTGGAAGGCCTCTTCCAATCCGTAAGCTCTTTGAGACTTTGCTAGGATCTACCGATATGCCCTCTGGATTGATGATGTGGCCAAGAAAACCCACCTCTGAAATCCGTAACTCGCACTTTTCAGCTTAGCAAAGAACTCGATTCTCCTCAAGGTACTCGGCACAAGCCTCAAGTGCCGCTCATGCTCCTCTTCCGATTTAGAGTAAACGAGAATGTCATCGATGAACACTACCACAAACTCATCAAGGTACTTGTGAAGCATAATTCATCGCCTCCATAAAGACAAAGAGGAGCATTAGTTAGTCCAAAGGACATAACTTTAAATTCATAATGCCCATACCTAGTGGAGAAAGCAGTCTTCTCAATGTCTGCTCCCTCACACGGATCTGATTATACCCCGATCAAGATCAATTTTGGAGAACACCTTTGCTCCCTTGAGTTGGTCAAAGCAGATCCTCGATGCGAGGCAAAGGATACTTGTTTTTGGCTGTCACTTGGTTAAGAGCACGATAATCAATGCACATACGCCAACTTCCATCCTTCTTGAGGCGAAGAGGGCGGGTGCTCCCATGGCGATACGCTACGCCGAATGAAGCCTTTGGCCATGAGATCCTCCAATTGCTTCTTCAACTCGTCTTGAAAAGGTCGAGCCAAGCGGTATGGAGAGATAGAAATAGGTCGAGTGCCGGAGCAAGATCAATACGAAACTCCACATTCCTCACGGGAGGTAGACCAGGCAACTCGTCAGAGAACACATCAACGAACTCCTTCACTACGTAAATCTCCTCAATGGGAATCGAGGAAGATGGTTTCTCGAGACAAAGTCATGAGGAAACCCAACAGCCTCAAACGCCGACCGGAAAACAAACTAGTCAAAGCAAAGACGGCCGGAGGGTATACCACCCTGAAAGGTCAACTCTTCCCAGACGGAACTGCAAGGAAAGCTGTCTTCCGTAAACAACAGATCTTAGCACAGCATCGATGCACGGGTCCATGCCCAAAATGACATCAAAAGGAGCCAAGCTGGATCACCATGAGATTGGCAAAGAAAACCTCATCATCAATGGCGATGGTGCAACCAGGGCAAACCAAAGAACTAGCAATCAACCCCCAGGAGAATCGACTAACACGGACTCGAAATCCATTTGAACTCCCAACTTAGCTCTACTAGCAAACTCGGACGACACAAAGAGTAGGATGCTCGGAATCAAATAGAACAAAGGCATCAACGGAATCCACGAGCGAGTACACGAAACCACCTCTGGATGCCCGGTGACTCGGCGGTCGGCAAAGCGTACACTCTGGTGGCGCCGACGAAGGAGCCCGACTCAGGTGATGCCCCAACAAGGCTGGGGCGGAGGAGGCAATCGAGGAGGAAGCAGGCAGCGGGCACCAATACGCGCTGGTGGCGCCACGCAAAGGGTGGTGAAAGCAGGAGCAGCCATCAAGTGCACCGATCCTCTAGAAGACGCCCGAGTGGGAGGAGAAGGCACCGTCTCCCACTTGATGATGCTACCGGGTTCATCCGGCAGACTCGCCCCATATGGCCGGGCTTGCCACAGTGGTTGCAACTCCCGGTCCAACCACACTCTGGCACGGTGCTCGCCACCGCACTTGAAGCACTTCATGCCACTGCCCGGGCACAGCAGTCGCTCGCGAAGAAGGCGGCCAGGCGACCCCATCTTAGCCCACGAGGAGGAGCCCTGTCCTCCCTTGAACTTCTTGAAGGTGGGGCTGAGAGGACCCACCTCCTCCACCAAAGGTCCTCTTCTCGGCCCCGCGCGCAGAACCCCCGAACCTCCGGGTTCCGCTTGTCCCGGAGAGCTCCAACTCGAGCTCCATGCCCTTAGCTTGCTCCACCACAGAGCAGAAGTCACGAGGACATCGCCCCCATGACAACTCGAACTCTGGTTGAGGCCCCTACGGAACCTCCTAGCTTTCTCCGATCGTCGGTACCGCCACAGACGGCGCACCACGCCGTTGAACTCCTTCTCATACTCACTGCCCGACCTCTTTCCTCGGGAAAGAGTGGTCGAGTAAGCTCCATCCTCTCAAGGAAAGACTCAGGTGGAACTTGGCTCGAGGCGAGCCACAAAGTCCTCGGTGGCTGAACCCAGATCGGGTTCTAGCGGCCGAACCCCCTCCCACGAGATATCGCTTGGCCCTTCTGAAAAGCCACAAAGCGAGTCCTGCAACCGAGGTCAACTCTAGGACCTCAAAGCGCCTCTCCATGTACCGCAGCCAATCTGCGGACTGGATCGGCGTGCTGCTCCGTCGAAAGTGTCAAGACGGAGGGACATCCACTCCAGGAGACTCATCCTCGGCTCCGGTGCGGCGAGGGCAACAACGGGGGCCTTGCGAGGGGAGGCACAACAGCAGGGCTGCCCGCAGCTGGCCGGGCGCAGCTCTGAATCTCCTCTGCAGAGCCTGGACTAAATCTTCATTGGCGGCGGGCACCCGCCCGACCGCATACCTGGAAGCTCCTCCCGAGTGGCCCACGAGCATTAAGCGAAACGCTACCCTCGGAATGCACTCCTCAACTCCCTGGAGCCTCGCTGGCCTCCACGACCACGGCGTCCACGGCCTCTACCCCTCGGCATGGTGCTTAGACAGACAACCCCCAAACACCAAAGCACACAATCAAGATCATAGATCAAACATCATCATAAGCATATTCCTTATCACATAATCAAGCGCGATGCATTGATGAACCAAAACCCATCCTCTTGTGCAACCAAGTGTGTCGATTTTAGATTAGTTATACCACTTTTACAAGTTTTAACGTTTCTATCCTATAACAATGTTTTAGTTAAAACCTAAGCCATGTTTCTAAGTTATTCCACATCACATTTTAGTTGTACCCTATAGCATGACACTAAAAATTCACATTCCAAGGACCTACAACCAGCTCGATACCAATCAGTAACACCCGGCATTTACTATGCCTGAATGTTACCAAACATAAGCTAAACAACATCTAAATACCACATTTAACATCAAACTCCAGCAAAGGTGCATAGACTAAAAACCGAGATTTGTGACACCTCCTTTGTTTTATCATGAATTTAAGAAACAAAGCAACAATATAGCATTATATGGCAATAAGAGAAACATCTAAAACAGCAATAAATAAAGTCTTAACGACAATAAGAGACTAACATTAAGCTCTTAAGGTTCCAAGTGTCAAACAAACAATAGAACTCTCATTAACCAAGCTAAGACTTAATTTTAAAGACCATCACACGCAATTTATTATCAAACTAAATGAATTGACTTGGGGAAACATTAAGGTGAAGCAACGTGTGAGAGTGTGACTATTCCCTTTCCCGCATGCCGTTCTCATGGTACCTAAAACAACAAGAAAACACAAGGGTGAGTTCGAAAACTTCGGCAAGCATCTTGCAATGGACAACAAGCATAACAACAAGTCAATAACATCTTTCATCATGTATAACATCTCATTCATGAATACTTATCAATATCATCATCAATTTGTATGCGATGTAATGCATTGCTCTGACCCTCTGGAACCTCATACCGGTATGGGAAGTACACACCGTCGGTGTGCACCCTTTCCCCTTCCATCCCGAAGATGGAGGGTGCCTACTCGCTTCCAAACACCACGTGGATGGAATCACGACATAGGACTTACTCAATGGCGTTCCGGATTAGTCATAACTTTCTCACCGACCTTGCCGGACTAGTTAAGACTTTCTCACCGCCCTCGCCCTATCTCATGACATGCATGCAACCATGCCAGTTATCATATTCAATTCACATATCAACACATGGCATCATAATATGTTAAACATGCTCATCATATCATATCAATCATTAAAACATGGCAAGTGGACATATATCATGTAGGCAATTCCATCTAATTTCAACATGCAACCTACAACTTGCTATCCATCACAACACACTTGCCTCAACCACGTGCAACGGATTGGCGGGAAGAAGAGGGAACTCCCGGGGTCACACCACCTGCACATAGGCATCACACACTCACAATCATAACCTCAAAACAGTACACACGCCCCCATCTAACCCGACATTGCCAACTACTCGCAAAACCTAAAAACAGAGGTTCTGTCCCGGCGGGACAGCAACCTTGCAAAAAGCATAACTTGAGTTCTGGGACTCCAAATCGAATAAACGAGTACACCGTCGCGAAGCTTAGGAAATTTCCCAACTTTTTCTAGTTATAGGGAAAGACTGATTCGGACTCTAAAATTGTTTAATCTACAGATTACCACAATCTGTTCCAGTTACGTCACAGATTTTTAGGCGCTCGGTAAAACAGCCATAACTTTCAAACGGCTGATCGGAAATTAACGTGCTTTACGTCCACGGAAAGATAATTAAATTATCTACAACTTCCTAGAAGTCCGTACGGTCTGATTCGGATTCTAAATCGACGGAAACTCGAACCCTAGTTCGACTGCTCAATCTGCCCGAAAACAGAAACGTGGACAAGTTTAGATCTAACCCAAATTACTTCAAACCAGCGCCTCCAATTGATCTAAAAACTTGAAAAACACCTAATAACAGTACCTAGATCAAATCCAAGGATCCTCATGTTCATACCTTTGCCCGGCGCCAAAACTCCAATCAATCTCCGCGAATCTCCTCGCGAATCGCTCCTCGCTCCTCGCTCCTCGCTCCTCGCTCCTCGCTCCTCGCTCCTCGCTCCACGGGATAGATCCACGAGGTGCAGGGGGGGGGTGGCCACGCTAGGGCCGCACGGGGGGGAGGGGAGAGGGTGAGGAGGTGGAGAGGTGGAGGCGCACGGTTTGGGGAGGGCTTAGGGAGGGGAGGGAGGAGAGGGGCGCAAGAGGGGAGGTGGGGCGCAAGGGGCTGAGGTGGGGCGCAAGGGGCAGGGGAGCCCTTTTAACAGCCCTCAACCCAATCCTAGTCCGGTACGGAGTCCTAATCCATCCCACCAAAGCCCACCAAGGCCCAAAACTCCCGGGAAGGCCCAAAACCCAACGGCCGGAAAGCGGCTCCGAAACGTTATTAACCCCCGATCCTTATGATTTTAACCTTATTTCCACATCTCATACTGTATTTAACCATATCATGTTCAAAAATTAAGGATACGACACTCCGAGGTGTCACACTTCCCTGCTCCGGCCCCGTCCAGGTCGTCCCCGCCATTGAAGGTGAGCCCCCGACCCGACTTGGTATGCTTAATGCTTGTTTGACTGAGTGAAAGTAACAATCTTGTGTCATTTGCTCAATGCGCAGTTGGTTTTTATCTAGTTCCTATGAACTGAGATTGAGCATACTATTGTGATCTGTGATGTATGGGGGTTTTGGTGGAGAGAAAGTAATGAGGTTATAATGTATTAACAAATGTTTATACTGAAATTGTTGTGGAAAGAGTATGCTTAGTACTTGATGACTGATACTAGGCTACGCTTTTGATGATCTAAATGCTTAGCCATGAAATGGTATTAACAGTGGCTCTGGTATAGATTAATTTGCATAGCAGATGATGAAATTGATGCTATGCTCTGCTATGATGTTCTCAAGTATTCAGTTATGGCATGATAATCATGGTTTGATCTTGGTTGGGGTTACATGGTATATGATGACTTGATATTATGCTCTCAAAATATTTGCTGGGTATTTTGTAGTGCTTGACTCATGGATAATGGCTTTAGTATCAATGGATTTACATGGTAGATGACAGATCGATACCATGTCGGCTATTTCTCATGGGTCTATGATGATTCATGTATTTTCATATTTACGGGTTGGATGGCGTCATAGCGAAACCTTGATTGCAATACGCCGGGGGAGTACTTGCAACTTAAAGGGGACACATGACGCAACCCTCGTAACTTTGATTTGCATAAAGTCTGAGGCCACCGATTCTACTACTACTAATTTAAATCTCTTACTACCCATCTTTATTTCTGGTTCATATTTATTTATTTCTATTGGGTAAGATATGAGGATTCTAATAGAATCAAATTTTGGAAAACTTACTTGGATGAATGGATATATATATATATATTGAACTTGATTTCTCCTTCTTGCTTCTGGGATTTGGCTCTATCTTTTGAATAAAGTTCTATCTTTTGAATAAAGATTCGAGTTAACTATGCGTACTAGTTTAACCTTTCCTGAAACATGAATCATTTGAACCTATCTAAGTTTTACTCAAGTATTAGTACATACTAGTAAGGTGCCCATGCGTTGCAACCAGTAGACAGCGATATTAAAGTAGTCTTTACTCTTTAGTAGGGCGGCCCGAGTGCGTTAATCTCGGGGAGTTCCTAGTGCTCGGACACTAGGGTTTTTATTGTTCTCTTATTTGCATCTTATGGTGTTCATGTTCTTCAAGATGGCAATAGGTGCGACTCGAGGCGCGTAGACCTCGAGGAGTTCTTGGTGCTCGGACACCAAGATTCTTGTTTCTTACCTCATTGCTTAAGAACTTGGCCATAAGACCTAATTATTACAAGACTTCTTCTCTTTTAATCAAATTGCTGTTCTTAAGGATGTACCTATTCTGGTCTTAGCCGCCTTGCTTTTAACTACATATTTTTATCCGACGCCATAGCGCAACTTGTAAACCTACCTAGTCCGGTCTTAGTTGCCTTCTATAGTGCCCAGAGTAGTTTTACACATCGGTTAGGACTTCTCAACATTATTTATCACATCGGTTGATCTCTCTACACAATAAGACCTCTTGTTCACATTATCTTCGAAATGACTATGTTTACTTTCGAAATGTAGTTCTTATGGAGCCTGAGGCCCAGCCTGGGTTGGAGGATGCTTCCAACCCGTCCCCGAACTCAAGCCCGAGCAGATACCTGTTGGACCATCCAACCACCGAAGGTGCCGAGGCCTCCATCGATCTCGAGATCTTTGATGCTCCCGTTGCAAGACGTCGAGGCCGAGGGAAAACTAAGAAGCCTGAAGGCCGGCATACCATCTCAGAGGTCTCAGATGCTGGAGTCCCGGTTAAACCGCCAAAAACAACAGCAAAATATAGGTCAACATGCGGGTACATCGCATGAGGATAAAGTGCCAATCACCTATTTGGATTGGCACAAAGTGCCCGACGCCATCAAAATGGATCTATGGACAGAGCTGAAAGAAACTTTCGAATTCCCTGAAGGAGCTGAAGAGCTCGTGTGTCGCAATGCATTGATGTCAATGGATGTCGCATGGAGGAACTTCAAGTCCAAGCTGAATACGCAATATGTGATGAAAAATCGGTCGACCATCGAGATTATCCTAAAGTAGAGCCATATTGGGATGAATTTATTGCAATGAAGCAAGGCCGAAGCAGCAATAAAATCCAGTGAGGACCACCGCCAGATCGCAGGATGAACACTCACCCCACGGACTAGGCACGAGTGGAGTACGCGGGTAAGATTCCTCACTGGGAGAGGCTAGAATTGGATGCAATCCGATCGGGTGGCACAAGTCCCTTGGCCGACTACGGACCGAGTTAAGCATTATGTGCTAGCAAGGGCATCTGTCATGCCTAGTGGGGGCTTATCATTCAAAAGCAACGATGATGAAGCAATCTCCCAATAATTCAGAGCTGCACGCCGAGTCCACCCAAGGAAATTTTCACGCAGATAGGGAGAAGGACGAACTAACAGCAACCTTGGGAAATAAAGAGCATCCTGGTCGGACCACGCAGGCGTAGGGGTCAAGGTTCCTGGAAGATTGGTTTCCCAGCACGGAGACTCGTGCAGAGTCGCAAGAGAGCGAAAGAAGAGCGTCTTGAACGGGCTATGGAGGAGATGAAGCAAAAGATGCTTCAAGAATTACAAAGCACCATAGAACAACAAGTTCAACAAAAGTACAAGAAGCCATGAGCGATCGCAAGGACACAACATCGTTTCCGCCAAATTTCTACGAATCGCCAGTAGCGATTGCGCGTCCACACCATTGGTACAACCGATAACACGCATTATCCTGTGGGCGACATACAAGACCCCACACCTCGCCACTCAATGTGCCTGTCATGAACATATTTTTACAGTCGCTACAGGATAGCTTATCCATACCAACAAGGGGATGTTTTGCACAACTCTCCGATAGCTCCAGGTTATGCAAAGGTCCAGGTGGACCACGGTGCTTCCACGATTTCTTGAGGTTGGACTGAAATGCCTTGCAATAATGAGGTCACAACTCTAGGAAGTGCCGTTCACACTTTCATCCAGGGCGTAAGCGTGACATCGTCTTGGATCATGAACCGCCACCTCTTCGGCGATACAACCGCCACCTCTCTGCAAGTACAACTCGCCCATTCATCACCAACACCTGGCGTCAAATGGCTAGTGCGCCCACTATAAAGGAGCCTGCTCTAGGAGCCCATTCGTCACCGGCGCCTCAACATCAAAAGCTTAGTGTGACCACTTCAAAAGACGAAGGTACAACACGATCCAAGAAATGGCCCGTTAGACAAGCCATATCGCTTAGATCGGCGGCTGCAGCAGTATGATGTCATCGGAGGAAAAGGAAAGGGCAAAGCGAAATCTCAAGTACAAGCTAATCACGAAAGGTGAAATACGAGCTTGGAAAGCCATTAGTCACCGAATCGAAGTTGAAGAGCCTAACACTCATGATGCAGCGATTACATGATCGGTACATGATGCGATCCAATCAACATTTACTCCCGAAGATGATCACCGCCATTTACGGAGAAGAACATTTTCACCATGAGGGTTGGCTACTTCATGATAGAATTCGATAACTTGCACAACTTGTTCTATCACGACGCCCTCAACGTGTCTTTTGCGATCTTTGGATCTTGTAAGTGTCTACTATATAAATCATGGTTTACATTCACGTAATACCGATAAATGTCTTGTCTAACTTTTTCCTTATCTAGATACGAGACTATTGAATTGAGAAGAACCAAGGGCCCGGTGGGATTCCTCGACCCGAGGCGGTGTGCGGCATCAAAATCTTAAGAGCACCAAATGAGATTGAGGAATACATATACAGGGCGTTGCTAAAATTACAAGACAAGGAATTCATACTTGTTCCATACAATTTTAAGTAAGTTTCTCACTGGCTAGTTAAATCACTTGTTGAATTCGCTCATTTCTCTTATCATAGGGCTAATGACTATAGCATCATACATGTATATGTAGGTTCCACTGGATTCTTGTAGTAGTGACTCGAGAGAAAGAGCAAGTTCTTTGGTCATGGATTCGATGGACAAAGATAAAAAAGACTACAAAGAGCTGCTAAGAGTAATGAATGCGGCGTTCAAAAGATATTGTACAAAGAGCTTGAGATACCGCCCATTCCAGAAATCCCTTTCAGTCCGAACTAAATTTCCGGTACGCACGCAAGAAATATTCTTATATCGCATTTCATAGTAAATAACTCCTTCCATGACAATTTAGTTTATTCAATTTTTGTAGTGTCACAAGCAGTCGCAAGGCACAAATTTATGTGGGTACTTCGTGTGCCAATACATGCGCGAAATCTTATCTTCTACAATAATAGACAATGACGTAGAGGTTTATCATGCTAACATTGCACATTTATTCGCACCACTCAATTTCTATGTATACTCTTAGATTTATTTTCCGTACTTGTAGCGCCTCAAATTGCCTACGACAGGACTACATCCTCTTGACATCCAAGCCATTCAGGGACAGCTCGCTTACTTCATCATGAAGGAAGTCATCAACAAAAAGGGCGAGTTTTATGATGAAGACAACAATGATCAATTGCTCCATGCTGCTGTTAAATGTCCTTCGCCTCCAAAGAATCCCTAAAGGCTCGTAGGCTTAAGATTGTGTCAGAAGATACTAGGTCTTGGATGTGGACTTGTAAATTGTAAACGAGAGCATGACAAACTTTAGAAACGAGAAGATACTCTACTGGTCAATATGACTAATCTTATTTATTATCGATCTATTACAATGTGTGTGATATAATAGTTTTGCTTGTGATATAATTATCAATCTATTACACCTGAATGTTGTAATCTTTGATTGGTTTTGTGATATAATTAGTCTCTCGTCTCATCGTGAACTCCTCCTTCACCATTGTTAACCTGTTCTCACAATGTTGGCCTATGTTTGCATGTGCTTTTGGCCATATTTCTTTTTTGAGTTACTTAATTGGTGAATTAATGTGTTCTCTATTAGCATATGAAAGATACAGTGAAGTGCTTGTTGGGCGTCACATTAGATTGTGGTCGACACTTAATATGTGGTAAAGTTACTTGCGAATTATCATATTCTCAAACTATAATCACTTGGTTAGTGTAATTTTGACATGTTTTGACTCAATGTAGTTATAACTATGGAACTGTTGAGGCATATGATCAAAGACAAAATGGCTTTCACAAGGTAATCTGTTATTACTTTCTCTTGTGCAATGTCATATTAGTACAGTTATTTTTATTTTTTGTTTTATTGCAATACTAAAAAAAATCATAAAGTTTATATTAAAAAATCATAAAGTTTGTCCTGCTTTGTTGTTTTATTGCCCAATATTAATAACTTGGAAGTTTATATAATACAAAAATGCTTATAAAGTAAAATGTAGTGTCAACGACTTCATAGCTTCATATGTATCTCCTGCAGTGTCCGGGAATGGGGGTATCATCTGACCTTATAAGCGGCTGTAGACCAGGTAATATGGTACTTCTAGTTTCAAGATGTCCAAATGGTTATTGGAGCAAAACCTTTTAGCTGCAGCATTTTTGCATTAATGTTATTGTGTTTCTCAAATTCGACTATATTTGGAACTTACAATTATTTTATCCCTTATGGATCCTACTTCAAGATATGAAAATAATAGATGTGTTTGATGTCATTGGTTCATTGTTGATGAAAATTCATTTGGCAATACTTGTCGAAAATGCTTGAAATCTCTCGATTGTCACCATTCCTCATATTGTTGTGCTTTGAATCACAAAATAAGAATTTTTGATCAATCAGGTTTCCATCTGTCCTAATGCTTCTCTTGAATTATCATGTTCTCATCGGTACAAGTTGTTACAAGATTAGTACATGTCATGTTTGATAGTTGTCTAACGGCCTTTTCCTTTTGTATCTCTACTTGCTCACGGCTTGTTGAACCTAACACCTCGGTAGCTCAAGGATGTCGATACAAAGGTAATAAACCGAATTGAGATGTTAGCTGCACCTATAATCGTGCTCATCACATGATCATTGCTCATGGAAATGGGATGATTCTGCCTTAAGTCTTCATATTTGTTATACTTTTTTAGTACCATAGTTTTCTTTTCCTGCAAAATGATGTGTTTTAGGTGATCTCTTGGTGTATTTTCATGTTAATTGCTTTAGCATATATTCCATATTTGCCATATTCCTTCTTATTGAGTATTGTCTACTAGGGAAACAGTAATCCAAATAGAAATTCAATGCAGAAGAACATTTGCTTGATACACGCTGTACTCACTTCTTTGAAGTAAGACAAAGCTCAATATTACATCTATTTGATTTCTCGCACAATTTTTACTGCCATTCTCATGTTTCTAATTTTATCTTATTTATCTTTGTGTCCTTACTACACATTTGCTATGCTAATTACTTCTGAGATGTATATGTTCTTCATTGTAGTAGTGACCTTCCACTATAGTGAGACATGTGAATGGATTCTTGTTTGTTGTAGGATGTTAGTTAAAGGAAACACATTTGCATTAAAAGATTACCTGGCTAATCTATTTTGTGAATGGATTCTTGTTTGCTGTACTCATTTGCATTATGTCTTACAACTAAAATTAATCTAGACTGCAAGGGACCAGTGAATGAAAGAAGACTGATCATTTTTATTTTCTACTGAGGTACTTCTTATTATATCATAGACAGTGCCCTGTGATAAGCCATTTTACTTTCACAATTATGCTTCTAAATGACAACTTTGCCTCGATGACAGTTTAGTCTAGCAACTTTCCTTGATTGTACTTTGGAAAATCTGAATAATATTTGCGGTGTAGTCCATGCGGCCTGTGGAGAAATTCTGAAGTGTTGCTGTCTAATTTGTTGCCAATAGTCTTTGCACATGATCATATCTATTTTTGTTATCCTTTTGGTTCAAAATCTAGTATTATACTCTTATTGTCAATTAAGTTGTTACTTGTTACTATATCTGTACTTCATTTGTGTGCTGTTTTAGAGGGCATGGCTAGCAGTTTCACGAGGCTAGCCGTAAATGCGAGTTTTTATTATCGGACGGGATTATCGGTGGCGGTTCCAGCTAAAAACCGCCATCGATAGTGCATACCGATGGCGGTGCCAATTAAAAACCGCCATCGATGGTATGCACTATCGGTGGCGGTTTTTAGCCGAACCGCCACGGATATGGAATTATCGATGGTCGTTTTTAGCTGGAACCGCCACTGATATTATCATTATCAGTGGCGGTTTTTCTCTCCAACCGCCACTAATTAGTATTATCAGTGGCGGTTTTCAAACCGCCTCTGAAAATCTCCGATTATCACTGGCGCTTAATCTGTGGCGGTTCAAAAACCGCCACTGATGTCTCTTACGAGCCGCCACTGATGTCCCTCTCCATAGTAGTGAGTAGTACCGGCCTCGACCCCCAACAGTCAACAACAATTATATTTTCGATACTGACGAAATCCCGGTAGTACCACTCGAGTGGCAGTACCGGCCCGCACGGGCAGTACTGCCGACCTCAGCCCACAATCCAGAGATGCTCTCTGGAAAATAGGTATCAGCGGGTTGTGACCGGTACTACCGCACCTCCGGTAGTACCGTCCATCAACCTTGGTAGGGCCAGCCTTCAAAAACCGAGAAGATGCGCTCT
Source organism: Rhipidocladum racemiflorum (assembly GCA_036346355.1). Taxonomy (NCBI): domain Eukaryota; kingdom Viridiplantae; phylum Streptophyta; class Magnoliopsida; order Poales; family Poaceae; genus Rhipidocladum; species Rhipidocladum racemiflorum. Next base: position 33,101,334 of record CM070580.1, on the reverse strand, counting down.
TCTGGAAAATAATTACCAGCCTCAAAGGGCAGTAGTACCAGCCTCAGAGAGCGGTAGTATCGGCCTGGCGATACTATCGACCTTACAATTGTAGTACTGCCAGATTTCGAGATGAAATATGATTTCACATAGAAATTAACTATTTTCAAATCAAGATCTAATAAAGATTAATTCTTTGAGCCATGTGATGATCACACATGATTAAGTCAATTTGCAAAACACATTTGCAAACCCTATTTACATGCTGTAAAGAATTGCATTAAACTCTATATATGCAAAACACATATGCAAATAAACCAAGAACCTATGAGATCAATCCTCTTAGCCATGTGATGATCAACACATGATCAAATCAATTTGTAAATCCATTTGCAAACCCTATTCACGTGCTCTAAGATCAAAAACCCATAACCTCCGACTCTTTTGCAAAAATACATTTGCAAATAACAAATTAACCCACTTAAAAACAAATCTCGAGATATGTGATGATAAACTCATGATCAAGTCAATTTGCAAACTTTATTCACATGCTTCAAGATAAGACTCAATAAAACCAACATTTTGCAAACACAAAGCATAAACCTTTCTTGGCCTTGTGATAATCAACACTTGATCAAGTCACAAGCTAAGACTCCAATGCATGAGTTTTTTATTTGCAACATATGCAAATACTTAACTCCATGCAAACAACAACAATTAAAATCAAGTTGCACGAACTCTCTCCTTCTGCAACACATTCAAAACTTAGCTCCATGCAAACACCAACTAAACCACTTGATTCAAATGCATGAGGTTTCTTATTTTTGTGACACATGCAAATCCATAGCTCAACATCAATTCAATTAAGAAGCAATTGAAGAAGCAAGCATGAACTTCAACATTTACAACACATGCAATTATGAGCTTCATGCAAAAATTAACTAAGAGAGTGAGCTAGAGTATACTAGATTGAGTTCATCAACACATGATAAAGCTCAAGCTAGATGACTCAACTTCTTTTAATAGTACGGCAAACCTAACTAGAAACTCGGTCTCCCAACCAAACACCAAGACCGGTAAAAGACTAAGAACACATCCTTAGCCTATCTAGTTATACCTTTGCCTCTTGCGCAATCACTTGGAGCTTTTATGATGACCTTCATTCTTTCTCCAAGTTCGTGTTTTTTCTTCTTATTCATCAACACATGATGAACCTCCATCTTCTTCTTTTCTTCTCTTCTTTTCGGGATCTCCTCTTAACGCTCATCAACACATGATAATGTCCTTATACCGTACCTCAACTTGATGGCTATCAACACATGATACCATACAAATCTTCATCATCCGTTGGACTAACCCTATATCCACAACTCATCGAAATATGGTTGTCACAATCATCAATTACACACTATTAACACATACCGATTGCTCCCAAGATCCATGATTAACCACAACCCAAATCAATCAATTAATTGATTAATTGTGTCTTGAGTAAATTGATGCAACTAATGCTTCATTATACTCAAGAACTTTCCTTTTTCCTTAATCAATAAAGAATACCATCAACACATGATAAAACGTTCATTCATTGATTAAAAGACAACCGAACTCAATTTAAATTGATATAAGTATATATAAATACACAAGCCTCATATACTCATTTTAATGGAATCTCAAAGTAATTAATAATCCAATATATGTGGAATGGTGGAAAGAGATCAATACTCTTGAGATCATTAACTACAGAATAAACTCTATTAAATATGTGCATATAAATAATTGAATTCGGAATCAACATGCACATAATCAATCTTAGATAGCATTTGACTTTATCCTATGTTTGCATGAGTATATTACAACTACATAAGTTATATATACTCAAAGAGTTGTTTCAAATTCTTGATCCTTTACATTATCTGGTAAGAAAACATGGATCAATACTATTAAAACTTCAAGTTAAATCATGAACTCTCCATAGATATATGCATTCATGTAATATAGAATTGGAAAATAATGCACATCTTTAATGTATAAGTAATGGAAGAGTTCATCATTTAACTTGAATCCTAAGTAAGTATTAAGATAATAGAGTAAATACTAGTGCATACCTTGGGTTTTTCATTTTCCATCCAAATTTGTGACTAATAAGAATAAAACTCAATAATCATAGTAGTCTCATAATGATTAGATTTGTCATTAAACAATTATTAAGCATTAATCTAAAATCAATCACCAAAACCAATATAGCTTGAAATTACACCAAGTCTCTCATGACCATAAGCACGGTTTTTCAAAACGATTTACATTCTATAGAGGCGTATAACTTTACCCACAAGATATAACCAACTCTTGTTGCCACTATTTTCACAATTTTTTTAGTGTGTGGTAGCGAGATCATGTCAAGAACCGTTACATCTCATAGACCTAACTTTGCACGAGCCCGGTGATGTTTGACCCTTGCTATGGCGGAGAAAAATATTTGTGCACACAATATCAATAACAGTTATATGTCCTGTTGTGGCTATTTCCCCTATAGCAAGGCATGAAGCGTTGTATCGGCAAGCATTATTCCAACACCTCAGTGAGGGTGCCCCTTCGAGCAAACTTTCCCAGAATGCCTGTACTACTTTGGCCTTCCAATGTGCAAAGATAAAATTAAGCAAGTTAATAGGTTAAGGCGACCCCATAATAGCAGTACTTGTGGTTACACGGAATGTCTTCTATTATACAACACTACGTTCGGTTCTAAATCGACTCGGGCGAAAATTCCCCATACACTATGCGCAAGTCCATGTACTTCACAGATTATATAAATAACTCGCCCACATCACAACTAGCTTTTATTTTATATTAAAATAAACATAGATAACTTTCTCAACATATCAAATTTTTTATCTCTGAACAAATGTTGTATTTGATCACTTATTCTCCCAAGTCTAGATCATGGCTAAGCATGAGTGTAAATATTCAAGTATACCCAAGTTAACATCATTTATTGCCTAATCCCTACTTTACGGATCTCAATAGTGACAATTACGTATTTATCAAGGAAGTTCCATGCAACAAATAGGAATATCCAATGATTTTCGTAAAATAGCAATTTTTACTGAAAATACACGTATGCATACATAAATTGGAAAAACAACAAAATTTAAATAAAATAATAGAATCAACATGGTCAACGGAGGTGCTTGCTTTGCTTGTTGAGTTCTTGAGTTAGTTTGGGGTCAACGAGGTAGGTTTCCGGAGCATTGGTATCTACACACAATATAACATAAAGCAATAATAACAGCTAAATAAATCCAAACAGACACCAAATCTAAATATTTTTGTAGATTCAGAAAGATTATGATTTTAGAAAAATTTAAAAATTGGTTTCACTTGAGTGTGGCTTAGAATAAATCGACGACTTGAGTGTGGCTGCCAGCATTGAACGGTTGCAAGTTGTGTGGGTATGGTGCTCGGGATAGTTAGAGGGGTGGAGAGAAGGCTAGGGGAGCGATCGACAGTGGACGGGGATGGCCAGAGAAGGCCAACAGCTGAGCTCTGTGGCGATGGACATGGCGAGCAATGGATAAGTGAACATAGGGGTGATGATGCTAAATTGAGTGAGGGGAAAGCATCGGTAGGATGACGAGACCGAGGAAGCTAGGCAATGTTGACCGTGGCTGGGGAAGACGACGATCGTGGAGGTGGAGTTCTCAGAGAATTGAGCTACAAAGGAAGTTGGTAATGTGATTAGGGTACTATAGGATGCTTTGATTCGAAGGAATTAGAAAATTACCCACTAAGGGAGGAGAGAGAGACAGAGCTTGGCTTGCTCTTGTAGTTTCTGGCAACAATGAAGCTCCTTGAGGTGGCAATGGCACTAGGCTTTTGAACGCAGAGCAACAGAGGCAGTGCGGGGTGGAAGATGACTAAGGTGCCCTGTTATAATCACAGAGGGAAGGATTGTAGCTTGAGGACCGTGGTCATGTCAATTCAGCCAAAGGGAAAAGAAAGTCGGCACACGAATTTGGGCTTTCCCAGTGGGTTTGCAGCGCGCATAGCGTCAGGGTAGGTGACAACTCACTGGGTCTCTGTGCAGGTAGTGACGTAGATGGGATGGGGCACAATGCAGGTTTCAATTGCTATTACAGGTGTGTGGCGTGGGGGCAGCGTTGAAAGGTCTGGCAACGATGGCCAAGGGGAGCGCAGCTATGTGGCCACCAATTCCTGCATGCACGCAGTGCCGTGTTAGGGGTGTGTGTGAATCCTAGTGTGTGAGCTAGTGTGGCTGCAGTTGTGCGGTGCGCACACAACATAGTTCAGGCAAGGCCTAGGCATGCACTAGCCTACGGAGAGGCTGACACGTGGTTCTAGCATATCAGTGAGTTAGAAAAGGAAGTGGAGTCACGAGAGGAAAGTGGATTTTGCCAAAAATAAGTTCTCACTTGGAAAGACGACCCTTGGTCTAGACACTTTCCTTTTTTCGGATTTCAATATTATTTCAAATAAGTTGTTAATTACGACTAGTTATTTCTAAAATTCTTAGGAACAACACACAATCTCCATAATTTTTTAAAAAAATTGTGGGTGTTCCTGGGCTAGTACTGATGGTTTGTAAAATTTTAGTATATTTCTACTTTAATTTTCAATCAATAATTTTTTTAGTGTTTTCGTTTTAATAAAGTATGTAGTATTAGATTTCCCAAAAATAGCAAGTTACTTCAAAAATTCCTCAAATGTTTCAGAAGGGTCCTGCAGACAATTTGAGATTTAAATAAAATATTTCTAGACATTAATCAGTTTCAAAACTTTAAATTCAAAAATCTAATTCAATTGCTAGGAAATGAAAAGGTGTTTTCTTAAATACAGAAAATTTCAAAAAAGCCAGAAAATTCTAAAAATCCACAGAAAATACAGATGGATAATTAGGCAACTCATTACTCAATTTATCACAAAGATTTGGGATGTTGCATTATTCTTTTTTATTATATCTTTGGATGATATGTTTTTACAGCAAATTGTTCTTCTCTTAAATGTTTATTTGCTTCAAATGATTCTAGTAATACTTGGCTTTGGCATAGACACTTAAGACAAATTAGTTTCAATTATATGATAAAAATTAGTTCTCTTGACATTGTAAATCAGTTGCCAAAATTTAAATGTGTCAAAGATAGTTTGTGTCATCCATGCTAAAAAGGGTAAACAAGTTACTGGAGATCACAAATCAATAAATGATGTAAGAACTAATAGGCCTTTTGAACTGCTTCACGTGGATACAATGGGACTGGAGAGATGCAAAAGTGCATGTGGTAAGTCTTATTACTTTGTGATTGTGGGTGATTTTTCTAGCTTCTTTCTTCCCTCTAACAGAGATGTATTTGAATTTTTTAGAACTTGTGTGCTAAAAGTGATGAATAAACTTCAATTTTGCATTATACATTATAACATCCTTAAAATAAAGAGTGAAATTTAAAATTTAAAATCTGATTTTTTTTCCCCTTGAATTGAATTTCCACTGTTTATTAAATTTCCCTGGATTTTTTTAATGAAATATTTTTAATGGTTAAAGAAGTGAAATGTTGATTTTAAGTTTCAAATAAAATAAACATAAAACCTAGAAAAAATTTATTTAGATCCTAATTATCCCTCAAATCATCTCCAAAAAGTTTCAGGAAAATTTGAAACCATTTAATGCCTTTAGAAAAACAAAAACAACAAGATGTTAATGGAACAATATCATTGTCAGAATTTTATAAATTTACAAAAGATTGTTCATCATCTAAAATTTGTATGGTAGCTTAGACATGGCCTCAAGACCATATGAATTTTTTTTTCAAAAATTTATAACTAAGTTTGCTATTCAATTAAATCGGAAAATCTTGCTTCCTAAAATCAAAATTCAGTTTCTTTATCCCCTCTCCTGGTTTCACCGCCATCTTGGGCCCACCTGCTAGATCATTGAACTGCTGATGCCGATAGCCCATTTGGCAGCCCCTTTGCTCTCCCTCTCTGCCAATGGTCCCGGGCACACCTATCGACCACTGTGATGTTAGAGCACGCTCATCGCCTCCATGCTCGTATCGTGCGTGCCCGCTCCACACCGTGTTGTGCGCGCTCTGCCACCCCGTGCCTGCACCATGCACGCTCGTGAGCAGCGCTCGCTCCGTGCGCCCATGCCAGCATCGCCTTTCCTCTCTCCCTCTCTGCTTGCTTGTCACTCCCTCCTTGCACTATGCCAGCCTCCGGTCGTGCCAGTGCTCACATTATGCGTGCTCCAGCCTTACACCAGCTCCCCCTGCAAAGCTCTCTCACCACATAATTGCTCCGCCTGCTGTCACAACCAGCCTTGCTTGCCACATCGCCGCTCCACAATCGACTTTCTCCCTCTGCCTATCCCCTCCTACCCCTTTGGCTATTTAAGCCCTCCGAGTCTGAGCCACTCCTTAGCTCATTACGCCCATCTAGGGGTGAAAGATCGGATTTTTACCATCTGATCCGGAGTCAGATCCGATTAGTACCGGATTTAGAAAGGATTTTTGACTATCTGATTAGATTTGAAATAGGATCCAGATAAATTTGAATTTTAGATCGGATTCAAAGCTGTTGGTATTTGAAAATTTTAGGCCGGAATCCGAATATGGTAAAAGTTCCATCCGGATATCCGGATAAAACTGTCCTCGTCCTCCGCTCCCATGGCGCTCCCTCTGCACCACTACAACCACCACCGCACGGACCTCTACCCCCTTCGCCGCCGCCCCACAGCCCGAACCCCTCTCCGGCAACTTCATCAATCCCTCCACTGACCGCACTCCGGCTGCAGCCTTGTGTGCGCTCTCGCCCAGATCCCCGTCCGTGTCTCTGCCCGGCGGCCACGCTCCCACCGGCAGCGTCTCCCCCCGGGCAGAGTCTCCCTCGGCCAGCGCTCCCCCGGCCAACCGGCACCGATGAGGATGGAGCGAGCTCTTGGATCGATGTGAAGCCCGTGCCCGGCGCGCTCGTGATCAATGTCGGCGACCTATTGCAGGTAAAGTTCGTTTGTTTGGAGCCCAAATTTAATACAATCCACCCAAGTTGTTTAATTTCTTACATCCTTGTGTTGCCAAAAATTCAATCCGCGTCGGTTTGGATTTAATTAGGACCTCAGGTCTCGTTCTAATTGCTTTAGCTGGCGTACTGATTAGCTTTGGCCTGTTAGCTTTCAATTACTCAAACTTCGGAATATCTGAACATGTTTAGTTTCATGATGGGAGTGAGAATGAAGGCTCTATGATTGAACACAGGGGCGGATCTAGCATGTAATTAGTAGGGTCAAATGACCCCAATGATTTTGCCAAAATCACATGTAAATCTAATTGTATTCTATTAGCATATAAACATATATAAGCTATAAGTTACTGTAATGACCCAGCGACCCCAATGACTTATTTTTCTAGATCCGCTGTTGATTGAACATGACAACATTACGTTAATGGAGTGATTATTTGGCATATAAGCATATATAAGCTATAAGTTTACGTTAACGGAAACTTGCATAGTTCAAAGCATAATATCATGATCCTCTCATATTCTCCAAGACAAAATATTATTTGGCTTAGATGGTTGATAAAGAAGCATATTTTGTGCTCCTCATAAATATACATCTAAGTTGTCTTTCTATTAATGTCTAATGATAAGTATAAGAGTGTTCAGCACCGGGTGGTAATGAATTCGCGTGAAGAAGCGAGAGTTTCCGTTGTTGTGTTTTTCACTCTTGGGAATAGAGGGGACTCAGATTTTTATGGACCATTGCCAGAGTTGGTTTCTTTGGTAAACCCAGCAAAGTACAGGAATTTTAACATGTCTGACTTTTTGGGGACCTTCTTTGGACAAGAACTCGCAAGCAATGCTCTAATTGATCACTTCAGATTATAAGATTATTTAAATGTTACCATACAATGTTTGAACTTATGTACATGTAGCCATTTCAGTGTCAATGTTGTTCACTTGTTCTGTGATCACTCAAGGCAACCATTCTATCTTACATAAGTCATGCTTCTAACTTTTTTTGTTGTTTCTAAATAATGCATCCGAAAGTGAATGCTGGATTGTTTTTCATTTGTGCAATCATCATAATCTCATGTCTCAATGGGTTGGCTTATGGAGATGAGCCCGGTCTGAAGGCTGCCTAGTCTGCCTGCAATATTTCTTCGCTCATCAGCCTGCATACAATTACCACGGATTTGCTGATTTGCTGTATCTTCCTGTAAAGTTCACACATGGTTTTTGGCATACAATTTTCAAGAGAATAAAAAAAATACACTGTATTTTGTGTATATTTGTTTCTGCAATTATCACGGATTGACCTACTGATCTGAGCAAGTTTGACACAGATTTGTATCCGCCCTTCCCCAAAGGAGCGAAAGGTACCTCCTAAATCTCGAGTCTTGACTCACATGTTTGATATTTCTACTCATTATACTTCACAAGGAATTATTTTTGCAAACTAATTCAAGTAAGTATATTGCGGATATAGAAATTGAATTGCCAATGCTTGGTGTTAGAACAACAACACTGTAAGCTCATCGAGTTTTATGATGTCTATTGGGTTTGATTGATATAAAACTTGCTATTACGGTTATGTACTCATATGGTTTGATTCAACATATATTTCTCTCTATATATGTTTGTATTATCCGTATATCTTTATCCGTTTCCAACCCGAATCCGTCATATATCCGTCCCGTGTTCGTATCCTGAATAACCCGTATTCATATCCATATTCGGCTAGCCTATTCCGGTTCTGAATCTGAGGGAAAAAAAAATGGGTTAGGATACGGGAAGAGCAATTTCCGCCCATGCCCAACCCGTTTTCACCCCTACGCCTGCCCAGACCTCCTCCAACCAAGCTCAAGCCTCTGCACCACCGTATCGACCTCCATTGCCAGTGAACTCTAGAGCTCGACAAAATTTGATTGGAGCACTTCACTTGGAGCTCCACCATTGCCGTCGTCCCTACTCCTTCCCCCACATCGGTCGCATAGTGCCAGAGCTTCTCGACCAACCTCCTACCCTCCAAGGTATCAAACCAGAGCTCTCTATGCTCCCTGGTGCTCATTCCCCTCTCCCTCGAGCTTAAGCAAGCCCTCCCTCGCTACTCCTCCATTGTTGCTGCTTGCTCTTGTCGCTAGCCGCCACTGGCCTTGCTTCTCTGCAACCGACAGGTCCCCTGGCATTCCTAAGTCCCTCTTGCTCATCGAGCTAACTCTCGACCACCCCTGTCGGGACTCGAATATATAAATCCGGATCTTCTATGTATTCTGCACAAATCTAGGATCATACTAGTGCACACAGTTGCAACATAAGTATAATATCACAATCCTATATAGCGGAAACATAATAAAAGACTAATTTACTGAATAAACCAATGTTGAAAGACCTTAAGGCGAACCTTACACTTATTAGGCCTCGATGGCTCCATCTCATAATAATTAAACAACAGCGGAACGAAGAACGTTGTTGAATCCCATCAACATGCCATAGGCATATGACAAGCTTTGACTCATAGACATTCACCTCCTCATGGAACTCCTCGTAGACTCCTCTTCAACTGATGGATTTATGGTGGTAAGGGTGAGTACATAAAGCACTCAACAAGTGTGTGTAGAATGCAAGTCTATTATAACTACATGCAAGGTTTATTCCAAACTTATTATTATTGTCATGACTATTTTGCATAAAGCAAAATTTACAAATGAGTGTTGTCAATAGATTGAAAAGTAATAAAACAAATAACAGTAATAATAAGTTTCTCAGTTGTTTCTCAAATAAATTGGCTCTCAGCCCTAAATCAATTTCCATTACTTCCATTGGCATACTGCATTCCTTCCCAAATTTTTCATTAAAATCTAACCCTTGACCATAACTCCTGAGCATTGTCCAATACCGCGGACACGGCTATTCGAATATGTTTGACACTCTGCACAAGTTTTGCTTCACTCACAAGATATGATCACGTCACAATGCTAAGCTATTATCACACTTCCTTTGGTGTGTAGCTAAGTGATCATGACAAAACCTTTCGAAAACTTCGTCCGAACATAAGACCCTCTCCGATAGGCCTGACTCACTCTTCCTTCCCTCATCGGAGCAAAAGAATAGGAGGGACTTATTGTTGGATCGATGCCAAGCACCCGCACAGACATCCTTTCCCAACCACACCTCGTGTAGTTTATCCTGAGGTATCATATGTCAAGACTCGTTAACTTACTTAGTTAGGTCTGTCCTATTTCAGACATGTGGTTACAAGTTTGGCCTAGTTCAAAGGCTTACAAGGTTAAGTCCTTAATTGACCGAGGAAAGACTTCCAAATACTCACAATAACCATTATCCATTCACACACCATCAATTCCCATTCACGTTCTCATCAAAACAACAACACGACCGCTCAATGCCACACTGGCCCACCATAATTCACAACTCTTACCACTTACCGCAGTTTAAATCATTTTACCACCCCAGATGATGATTACCATGCACCATGTGCCATCAACTACATTGTATAATAACACCTGACGCACATTTTCTCAAGCATGTTCTATATATATTCCATTAATCAAGATTAATTTTGTACTTTCAAAATGATACCAATCACCCGTGCATGGCTAAGCACACTAGTCACGTTCTAACCATCCCACGTTGGCAATTAATAGCTACTAACTAGTAATAAACCATTCTAGAGTGACAAATGAATCATGACATACAAATGATAAGGTAGACATAGTTCAATTAGGTTGAATAGCTAATCCCAAATCAATCGAAACATTTATGCTTTGAATTAGCATGCAACGGTTTAAAACAATGCAACTTTTAAAACATGGGTTCAACATGATCAAAACAATACTTATCTTAGAAAAGCTCTTGCTCTTGCTCTGGAACTTGAACTTGAATCCACGCTTCACTCTGGTACACCCCCAGTACTTTAACGTCAATGCGAAACGAATAAAATAGCAAATAAATATCAATAATAGAGAGCAAACAAACTCTAAAATTAAATAAAATTCACCATTAAAGAGAGCTTAATTTTACAAATTTTTAAAAACTGAAATCCTCAATCGGAGCTCTTATGAGTGAGAACGGGCTCACAAAAGTTTGAAATAAAAGAAAAATATAGAAAAGAATAAACCCTAATTAACCGAATTATTTTTCTTATGGAAATTGGTATAAATGAAGACATGCTGATGTCACTATGAATTTTGATTTTTGGTCAAATTATTTTACTAAAGAATTATCTATTTATGATGTCGTGCTAACGTCATAAATCAATATACCCGAATTAAAAAAAATTTAGAAATCACACTGACATGTGGGCTTTGTTCTATAAAGTTGGTCCACGGCTCAATGCAAGTCCACGGTGGACTCAGTTCATGGCGCTTCGGTTGATGTGCATGACGTCACTGCCGACACAAGCATAGACATGTGACGCATGGGTAGAGCATCTACATGACGTGATCTTGACCGCTCACGGAAGATAGACCAATCGACGATGGCGGAAACAATGAAAAAACCATGGCGGCTTCAACTTCAACTCCGGTGAGGCCTTGCGCAACAACCACGGCGACTCAATCTTCTGCGCTTAGGGCAAAATGGGAGGCACATGATGGGGAATTTAACACGCACAACAGAGCATTAAAAAGATCTCTCGGCGTCCGAGTTTGGTGCGAGAAACGCAGCACAAGCAATGGTCGTGGTGGAATCTAGCTGTGATACGGCGAGGTGACGTGGCACAATCTCATGCGTTTGTGCAGCAACGATCCGACAGCCATAGAGCAAGGACCATGTGGCTCCATCGCAACCGTCCGATCGTGAATCAACTGTAGCGATCTAGGTTTGAGGCAAAGTGGCTTGCGGCGGGCTGAGGCTGGTTGGATTGGGCTAGCGCTGGGCTGGGCTTTGGGTTTCGGCCCACTTAGGGTTTAAGCATTTTCTAGAAATTTCCTATTTAGTTTAATTGTAGAAATTGAGACAAGCCAAATAAAACTGCAAATAAATATCAGAAAAATCCTTGAAAATATTTTTGGGCATTTGGGACTCAAATAAAATGGCTAGGTCTATGATGCATGAACATAATACTCCTTTGAAATTTTGGACTAAAGCAATTAACACTGCATATTATATTTTCTATCGTGTTCTCATTAGACCTCTGTTGAATAAAACGCCTTGTGAGCTTCTATTCCGAAAGAAATATAAGATTGGTTATTTCAGAGTTTTTTTTGCTGTAAGTGTTTTATTCTTAAGAAAAGAGGTGTTTTAGGCAAATTTGAATCTAGAATTTGTGATGGCATTTTTATGGACTATGTATGGAATTCAAGTGCTTATAGAGTATTTAATGTTGAGACTAACCGATTCAAGAAGTCATATAATGTTTCTCTTGATGAGTCAGTCTCTTTGCTAGAACTGTTTTACAAAAAGCAAGCTTACATATGGCAGAAAGTGATGGCCGGAGCCCGCCGGAACCGTTCTCCGTCAACCAGCATCCGCCTCAGCTCCGGCGGGGACTGGACGGCAAACCTTTACGGTGGCCCCCGCATGCCTGCCGCGCAAACCACCGGGCGGCGACGGGTTGGGGCCTCCATACGAGATGCCATAGCGCCCTGGCGCACTGCCTCTAGATCAGCAGCAGCGTCAGGAGACCGGCCGGGACTAGCCCTACGTTAGCCTCCATTGTTTCTTTGCTGTTCGCCGTTTCGATCCTGATTAAACTACTGTAGTTTGACGGTATTTAGGTATCTCTAATAGTATCACTTCTGCTGTCTTTTAGCTATGCCATGTAAGAAAAATCTAACGTGAAGGAGAAAGAACGTGAGGAAAGAAAATGTATCGTATCTTGTGAAGAGATAATCTCATTACGTAAATTAACCAACGCAAAAAGTAACAAAGTATGAGAGAGATAATTTAACGAATATGAATGATTTTGGAGACAACTGTTGGAGATGTCTTTAGATGAGATAAATTTTTTAGAGATAATTTTTAGAAATAGACTATTGCAAATACTCTTTATGAGTACTCCCTCCGGTTTAGTAATACCTGTCGTTTTGGATATAGTGATGGTCAAACTTCTGAAACTTTGACTAACAATATATCTTTAAATATTTAAATTGGATACATAAAAATTATATGTGTAGACTTGCCTCGATAAGTACTTTCATAATATTATAATTTTATTGGATTTTATAAATATATTATAATAAAAATTAGCGGTAAAAATTGTGTTTTGAAGACCGTATCGATGTCCAAAACGACAGATATTACCAGGCCGGAGGGAGTATATCGCCGGGCGTGTGCCTTTTTGTTATCTCGGCGCCTTTTCCTTGTGAAGTTATGCTGGTCAATAGATTGTGAGGTCGCTAATAACTACACCGGTAGGATGCGTTGATTTTCTTCGTGTAATTAATACCCCATCACTCTCGTAGTATTTGACTCTACGGTTCAACGAGTACAGACTTTCGTAGTATTAATACTCTTCTATTTGACTTCGATTCAAGTTCTCTTTCCATACTGCCGTCTAAGGCAAGACTTTCTTTAGATGTCCAAGACCATCAACTACTGAACAATATATACAATATAATATTAGTTCAAAATATTTATCTAATTATTTTTAATACTAATACACCAATATTATTTATTTCGCGAGACTAATTTGGATACGTAACTAGCCAAAGTTTACAATATTTAATCGCGCATGCATTTATACCCCCACAACCTACGGAGGAAGTGCAGCACAGCGCTTGACGATGAACATAATTCTGCATGCTGATTGTTACGTGGATGATCTAGATGCTTTTATATATATAATAATAGTGGTCAAAAAAGAGCTGGACTGCGCGCGCGCACATATATATATATATATATATATATATATATATATATATATATATATATATATATATATATATATATATATATATATATCACTACTATATCAATTGATTCATATTGTGATATGACCTCGGACCCACTCCAGCTAGTCAATGGTTGCATTTATGCCAAAAATTTTTTTGACTACCTACTACACTAGTGTCGCTCTACCACCCCTCTTAAAGTCGTAACTAACCAAGCTGGCTTGTCCAAAAGGGGAAAATCAGCGTGAATGCGTTAATTAACCATGTGGATGGGCCATTACCTAATGGGTCCAATGCGACTGGGCCAATTCGTTCCCGGTCCAGCCCGGGCGACGCTTGGGATGCTACATGGCGGGCGGGCAGCCCATCCGCCGATGCCGAGCGGTCAAGCTGCTCCGGCCGGCGCCGATGGAAAACGGCGCAACATCTGGCCGGCGGCGGCGGCGGCCGGCGTGACGTCGGTTCCCATGTTTACCAATTCGCCTGTAATCTCCTTCCCGAATAGATTCCCTTTGATCTTGGTCGTTTTCTTGTTCTAGATGATCCTCGTCCGCTGCAAGTGTTACTCGATGAATAATTTCATTCTCGTCCTTAGTTGCATGCTGTAGCATGTACACAGGGGCGGAGCTAGCCCAGACCCAAACCCCGGGCTGGACCAGCTGATCTTAGATTAAATTTTTGTTTTTAATGATTTTTTAATAATTTTTCGTAGAATTTTAGTGAGCTTTCGGTACCAGACTCCGAGCTACAGCCTACTCTGCGCGTGGCCTAGATCCACCCATATACGCCAGATGGTGCCGTATTCGAAATTAGGCGCCAGATAGTGCCATAACCAATTCGATTTGACGAACCACCTCACATTGCATGCGGTTATTAGTGTTCACTACACAAACAAAGGCAATTTTCTGTTTTACTGAAGTGTGAAATGTTTTGTCCCATAAGTTAACTCTTGCGATTTAGTGACTTAAAGAGGAAAACTGTATTAGTTTGATGTGTATAGCCTTGCAAGCAAATTTGTGTGGCTTTCACAGTAGAGCATTTATATACAGCTACCGACATTGAATAATGGCATTTTAGTAAATTATTGTCTATAAACTGTAAAAAAAAAAGACAAGTTTTTATGTACTGATTATATTGCAGAACCGTTATCTATTTTGGACCAAGGTAGGATCGATCGTTTTACTCTATAAATTCATCTTTTACTAACTACTGATATATTTCATGAGTTAATCGAGTTTTCTCTGTCATTGTTCATGTGCTTGCTGTGTGTTCAACAAGATTCCGGGTTAGCACAGAGCCTTTGCTCTACAGATCTGATGAGAACGGATTTTTTTTTTGTCATGTTTCAACATGCCGCATCTATGTTCGTCAGCATTTCAGGTTTTGCACACATTTCTGATGAAATGAATGTGTAAATTTTGTTCTTTTGTTTTGCCTTGTTAGTATAGAAAAAAAAATGTCAGCTGATTTTGAGGCCAAGATATTTTTAAGGACTAGTATACAGTAAAGGTTGATTTTTTTTTAAATAAACATTTTTTAATCGAAAAATTCAAAAATATACTCGAAAGAAAAAAATTACAAAAGTGTCCTCCAGTCGCGCCACGGTGGCGCGACAGAGCCCAGTCGCGCCACATGGCAGCGACTGGCATGCATGACATGGCATTTTCCATTTAATTCATTCTATTTAATTCAAATAATTTATATCGAATGCTAGGAACCTCGAAAAATTATGAAAAAAATTTCTAAATTTTTATTAAGCCATAAGCATTCATAATATCTCACAAAAAATACTATATTCCATTAAAATTTAAATATTTAAAATCAAGTTTAGTTAAATACCCTTTTATGTATTATGAAAAAACTAAATAAACCCTGCGTCCAAAATTCATGAAATAAATTTCACTTGTTCATCTAGACTCTAAGAATAGGTGAAATTTATTTCATGATTTTTGGACGCAGGGTTTATATAGTTTCTTCATAATACATAAAAGGGTATTTAACTAAACTTGATTTTAACTATTTAAATTTCCATGGAACATAGTATTTTTTGTGAGATATTATGAATCCTTATAGCTTAATAAAAATTTAGAAATTTTTTCCAAGATTTTTGGAGCCATGGTTTATATAGTTTCTTCATAATACCTAAAATGGTCTTTTAGTAAACCTGATTTTAACATTTTAAATTTACATGAAACATGCTACATTTTTTTAATATATTGTGAATGCTTATAGCGTAATGAAAATCTAGAAATTTTTTCATAATTTTTTGAGGTTCCTAGCATCCGATATGAATTATTTGAATTAAATAGAATGAATTAAATGGAAAATGTCACATCATCCATGCCAGTCGCTGCCACATGGCGCGACTGGGCTCAGTCGCGCCACCGTGGCGCGACTGGAGGACACTTTTGTAATTTTTTTCTTTTGAGTATATTCTTGAATTTTTCGATTAAAAAATGTTTATTTTAAAAAAAAATTCGTAAAGGTTTGTCTGTACATCATTCAGACTTAACCTGATTGATTTTTAAGGACTACTGATTTTGACGAAATGAATGTGTAAATTTTGTTTTTTTTTTCCTTCTCAATCCTTCTCTGTAGTTCAGAAATCGAGTCGGATTCCTGGGGATCCTGACACCACCCACCTCTTCCTTCCTCCTCAGCGTCGTCGACCTCACCCTCCTCCCTTGCGGCCGTCGCCGCCCACCTTCATCTCCCCCGACCCGCCCTTCTTCTCCGCCCCCTCCCCCTCCCTAATTGCTCATCTTATCGTTGCCCTCGCCGCCACCGCCACCCACCACCCTCTTTTAGCCCGCGGGCGGCGATCCTCCCCTGACCCCAGCCTCCCTTTAAGTTCTGGGGTAAGGAAGTTGCAATGTTAGAAATTCGAAGGTTTTTTTGCATAAGAACTATCGTTCGAATGATATATAGCAATTCTGAAAAAATAAATGAAATGGACTAGAGGAGCATAAGTTTCTCAACCGCATTCACTTGGGTTGTTCTGGTTGGCTGGTCCAAAATACAACCAAGTATTGTTATAATCAACTGCCAAGAAGAAGTATCCTTAGGTGAGATCATTCGTGAATCATGACGCCATTCAGAGACTAGTAGTACTGGTAAATTAACATCAAGTAAATACGTGTGCACAATTTTTTCTTCTTACAATAAGTAGGACACAGTTTTCTTACTAATTTTCAAAATTTTGTGTTGTTTGAAAATGGTCAACCTGCTAAGTCACACAATTATTTTTATAAATTGCAATGCAATTATTTATCATATGCAGAATTGAAGGATTGAAACACCATGACGAGCAGCTCGGCAATGCCATTCTTGGCACGGCTCTGCAGCCTGCTCGAAAAATGACAAGAGCAGCAGGTATGCATGGCCAGAAAAATGGCCAACTATGCACTCACAGCTTCTGTGAACGCAGCAAGGAAATGATCTGATGGGCATGGCCACCAGCTCACAGCTTCTGTGACAATTACAGCTGCTGATATGTGCAAGTTTCAATCGTACAAGCAGCATTGAGTTCACTGAATTTGTGCGCACGTCACTGCAAAGCCTTGATGGCTGCTGCTCAAACTCTTGAAGAGACAGGATTATGCACGTAAGTTCCTCATCCACATTCATGAAACCTGTTCTGGTTGGAATTTTTCCAGATGAAAGAATGTTAGTGTTGTTTAAATTAAATCAACGACAGAGAAGAAATACACATAGGTGAGATCATTCGCTGTTCCGTTCAGATAGTTGTTGTGCTGGTAAACCAACATCAAACACTGCTGATACAACAAGGCAGCATGCAGAAGTTTGTCCCGGATTCTCGTCAAGAGGTTCACGAATTATCTGCAGTTTTATGTGTTGAACCTGCTAAATTGGACTACGACATGCATCTGACTCTACAGAGAAGGTAAGCTGCCGGTGCTCGTGTTTGTCGGTTCAGCAGTTTTGATGCACTTTTTAGTTTGTTCTAAATCATGCCCATACATTTCAATGGAGCTAATCAATATAGTTAATCAGCTATCACCACACTCGATTATTCTCTTCTTTTTTTGCAAAATTTGATTATTCTCTTCTTTGGCAAGTAGATACCCATCCTACAGGTAAAACCACCCAATTGATTGAGTAATTTTATAAATCCAGCGGCGGAGTGGCCTCGAAACTTCCGAAAGGTTAATCTAGATAAATGTTCATTTCTACCTCTAGTCCAAAATGGATGTTTGTCTAAGCCAATGTTACACAAAACCAAGTTTACTGGCATGTTTTTCCGCAAAGTGAAAGGAGCTTTATTTTTACAATTAAATGACTTCGGAATTCAATTTGGAGGAGAAGCTAACCTTGTGCGTATGGCCTTCGAGGCATTAGAATACGAAATACTTTGGTAAAATGGCATCTATCTTGCACCTGGATTAGTGTTGTCCATGGGGCCACGGCAAGAGTATTAATCAATATACTGTGATACTGTTTGTTTTATTTAGTTTACAAGAACACACACACTGTGTGCACCGTACAGCACCATAGCCAACTCAGGCTGACAGATTTTGAAGTTTGGTATTGTAACATGTAAAATCATCTTAGTTCATACATCCAATGGCCTCAGGACAACAGGTAGACCAAACTTAGGCTGCAGAGTTACCAAATCCACAGGAGCATGCACATAGCTAGGGGAAAGAGTGAACGAAACCTTCCTGAGGACCATGGCCATTACCGACTTCGCTTCCAACATCGCGAAGTTCTGACCGATGCATGCCCTTGGCCCTATTGAGAACGCTAGTAGAGCGTGTGGAACCTTTGCTGCTCTTGTGACCCCATTCTCGAATCTTAACGGATTGAATTCATTTGCATCATCACCCCAAATTTTCTTATCTCGGTGCATAATCGGTGAACCTATGAAAATTGCACAGCCTTTGGGTATTTTTAATTCTCCCAGTGCCATATCTGTCATAGGTTTCCTTTGCATGAAAAGAGCAGGACCATAGAGTCTTAGGGTCTCGAGGAGCACCATCGTCATCTGCAGTATGTCATGTTGTAGTTAGCTATATTATATAGATATCTTGAAACATGATTGGGAATATACAGACAGAGTTGGATATTGCAAAAAAAAAAAAAAAAACACTGCAATGCACATTGGGATTAGTATTCTTGCCTCTTTCAATTTGCTAAGGTTGTCACCATTGGGGTTTTCGTTTCCACATTCCCTCAAAACCTCCTTCCGAAGTCTTTCCTGCCATTCTGGATACACACTGAGCAAGAACACTGTCCAGGTAAGCAAAAGCGATGTGGTTTCGTAACCGGCAAAGAAGAACGTTTTGCACTCGTGTATGATCTCATCCATGCTCAAACTGAGCTGCTCTTGCTTCCCTCCTTGCTCTGTTGCAACGCAAGCCTCAAGCATCAAACCAAGCAGATCATTTCCATATCCATCCCCTTTTGATGCTAATCGCGATTGTATGATCTGCATGAGCGTGCTCCTAAGCTTCTTTTCAAGCATCCACTTCCGCTTATTCCTTTCTGTAGGAAGGTAGCTGATCTCAAAGGAACATATGCATGAACGTGTCATAATAGGGATCAAAGTTGAAGGAAATGAAGTCAATATTCTACTAGCGATGAAAAAAAAAAGTACAAGGCATAAGAGGTGTTACTTGAATCCTGGTATTTGTATGTTGAAGAGACTTGCTATGGCAATTGCCTGGAGCTCTTTCTGCGCATGGAAGGCTTCGATCCCCAACTTGTAGCTACTTCCGAAGGCCGTATGGGATATGATATCTGCTGTTAGCTCTTGGAATCGTTTGCTGATTTCCACTTGAGTTTCTCCATTCTTATTCTTGGATGCTTGGTGTTCCAATTCCTTGACCATGCTTTCAGCACAAGCCACCATTGTTCTTGTCATCATCTGCATTGCATATTAAAGCCGGTGAAAACAATATAAAGATTAATTCCATAGTAATTAAAAATGTTGCCTATGACAGCCGGGTTTTTTTATCCTTGCTAGTGTGTTCTTCCTACCTGCATGAATTACTATCCGGATGGACATGCAGACATGCATGCAGCAATACTAGAGCTTAAGTTGCATCAAGTTTACTGTTCAGCCCACCACAGTTTATGGAGTGCATCTCCTTGTGCGTTTCTGCAGCATATCTACAAGTCAAGGGATTAGGGCATTAGATTACCTTTATCTTATCCATGGCGAAAGCAGGGTTGATTACCCTACGATGGCGCACCCAATCTGTGCCGTCCACCAATACCAACCCCTTGCCAAGCAACGCCAGTATAGCTGGGTGTAGGGGTGGAATCGAGCCGAGCCGAGCCGAGCTCGTCAGTTTTCGAGCCGAGCCGAGCCCGGCTCGTTGCATACATCGAGCTCAATCTTGAGCTCGGCTCGGGCTCGCTCGAGCCTCGAGCCGGCTCGCGAGCCGGCCTACAAGGGCACTGGCAAGGGCCCAAATGCCCTTCATTCTCACAAAAAACGAAGCTCCTCCATCCATTCTCACCGTTCTCAGGCTCCAGCCTCCTCTAGGGTTCGGTCAAGAAGCAATTTCACATTTATGGGACGCCTTTTTAAGCACAGATGGTTAGACTGCTCTTTCAGTTTATAAAACTGCAAACATGTAATCTGGAAAAAGAATACTCCGCTTACTTTTATCTGTGCAAAAGTAATCAGTAGACCTAATACAAGACATTTGAAGTACTAAGAAGAGTAAACTCAAAAAGTAAGGTAAGACAAGCATTGCTCATTAGATGTCTAGCATTGGGTATACTGATTACTGTATTGTGAATTCATACCTTATATAACTCAATGACTGTCGAGCCTAACGAGCCGCTCACGAGCTGGCTCGGGCTCGGCTCGTTGGCCAAGCGAGCCAGGCGGTAGGCTCAGGCTCGGCTCGTTGGCCATGCGAGCCGAGCCGAGCCGCACCGAGCCGAGCCGAGCCTCGAGCCTCGAGCTAAAATTCCACCCCTAGCTGGGTGCGCGTCGTTCTTCACGAAGTGTCCAGACTTGCTTGAAAGAATCTGCCTGACCAACTCATAGTCGAAGATGCAGATGCAGGGCTTTGCCCCAAACCAGTACAGAAATGGCTCTCCTGCGTGCAATTCACATAACAAGTTTACATGCCATCCGTATGAACTATCTATCTATGTAATTACTAGAGCTGATCATGTAGCTTTGGGAATTATCAGTCGGGTCGCTTGGTCACCATATAGCATGACCAACCAATCACAAGAACAACAGCATGTTGAGCGAGATTTAAGCAGAGGCAAATACCATACTGAGGCTTCCCTTGAAGGACGTGTGGTGCGAGAAATTTTTTTTAAATAATATTTTTTTAAAGAAGATTTCAAACATTAATACGTGGATTTTAAAATTTGCAAAAATAATGCATTGTAGCCAAACCGTTTAGCAAAAATAGCATTGTAGCCAAACGGTTTGGCGAAAATACTATTTTCGCCAAACGGTTTGGCGAAAATACTATTTTCGCCAAACGGTTTGGCGAAAATCCATGGTTAAGAAACAATTCAAACACTAAATATCCGGATCAGCCTATTTTCGCCGAACGGTAGTATTTTCGCCAACCCAATTGGCGAAAATACTATTTTCGCCAAACCATTTGGCTACAATGTATTATTCTTGCAAATTTTAAAATTCACATATTAATGTCGGAAATCTTTTTTAAAAAAATATTATTTAAAAAAAAACTCTGTGGTGCGATATATCCTTGAAAGCTAGTTGTGGCCATGAACATCCAACACAAGGCCATATGCCGCCTCCGTCTCTCGCAAAGCAGGTCCGGGTAGCAAATCTCGAGCAAGAGGGAGGCAAAGGACGCATCACAGAACAGGAACCGGGAGAGATGAAGACTCCACGATGTTTTATGGAAGAAATGGTTTTGCCTGCCGCAGCTTCCAGTTTTCAGACTGGAAGAAGACCGTGGCAAAAGCACCGCAAGGGCCATAGCCCATAGGGTCATGCTGTTGCAGCAGGAAAAGGAGGACGCATGGAGGGAAGCTTTGCTGCCGAGACTCGGATGGAAGCTGGCAGGAAGGAGGACGGGCACAGGTGACAGTCAACGCAAGTGCTTCCGCGCCACCATCGGTGCTTTCTGATGATATAATTTCTGATGGAATTCCTAAGTTAGGCCAACCAGCGTCTCGTTGTCAACTGTTGTCAAATGTGTTTCTGATTATTATTGGAATGCAATGAGGTAATACACGGGATATATTGTATTAAAGGTTGAACGTTCCAAGAAAAACTTTGATTCTATCTTCTACGTGGAAATATTTACTATTGCAGCTTGGGAAATATGGAAGGAATGAAATGAACGGATATTTCGAAATATTACCCTGCATATCTTGAATTCGAAAAGACCTTTTAAGTATGAGCTCACAATGCATGTGCATCATGTGAAAGATTAGCATAAACAACGATTATTAAATTGGTTACAAACTCTCTTGATTTCTATCTCAATTTGAGACTATAATTTTCTTTTAAGCCTTTACCCTTTGTACATAAACTCTTTTCCTTCTATTTATATATGTCGTAGGAGTCTTCCCTACTACTACCACTAAAAAAAATGTGTTTATGATGCTATGGTCAGCCTCACAGCAACCTACGGCCGTTTGTAATTGTCGGCGTTTTTGACCGGCAGGCTATCCCGCGAAGAGGATAGTTAGTTCGATAGGGGTGCTTTTGCGAGTGGAACTCCCGGAGGACCCTCTCATGTGATCTCGGTGGTCGGAGACCAAAGGGCCCATGCTCGGCACCGGAGAGCGAAGGGTGGAAAAGAAGGGGGAACAGTGCGGGCGAGAGGGAGAACGAGCCACGCGACGATCTACCCAGGTTCGGGCCCCCGATGTGGGTAACAGCCCTACGTCCTGCTTGGTTGTTCTTTGATGTATGTGGAAGAAGATTACAAAGAGCTCGGCTCCCGTGCTCGCCTCCCTCTCCAGCTTCACTACTACTACTGAAATCACCGACTCTCGACCCCCCGTTCCCATGCACCCGAGCCCCCTTATATACAAGGGTTCGGCCCGGGCAGGTAAGGGGAGGTGTCACGCTGATCTACCGATCATTATTACAATGGTCACTTCTGTCTTGTCCTCTTGCCTTATTCTTTGTGTGGCCGTCCGCCCCTGTCCTGTCTGTCCGGGGAAGGCGCGAGGCGCTAGAGGGACATGCCGCCTTGGTAATAAAGGACCCTGACACGGTGTGTCAGGGAGGGGGAGGCTTCGGGGCGAAGCCTCTATCGCTGTCTCTTGGTCGCCTACCTTCTCGCCCGACTACCACGTGGTTAGGCGCGGGGCGGGGAGGCCCTGGTCGCCAAGCTGGTCACCCGGGTGCTCGCCTGGGTGCTCGCCAGCCTAGTTGCCCAGCTGCCATGTGGGCTGGTGCTCGGCGAGGGGGGCCTGTTCGCCCGCCTGGTCGCCATGCCATCTGTCTAGGCCCTGGCGGAGGGTACCCCCGATTTAAAGTATGCCGACAGTAGCCCCCGGGTCCATCTCGGAACATGCGCCGATTTACACTTTAAGTCGTATTAAAGCTGCATCGTTCCGAGATAGAGCCAGATCCCTGGGGTACCCTAACCGCCTCAATCTTCTCAACTTCCGCCGTTTCCTTCGGTACCCGAAGCGTCGTGCCCCTTCGTTGCTCTCACGAACCGTCGGCGCATCGGGTATAAATACCCGCACACCCCCATGCTCAGCGATTTCACACTCCCTTGGACTCCCACGCACCTTGCTTCTCGCTTCTTTTGGCCTTCTGTTTCTTGCAACTCTCTCCTGCTTCAATGGCGCAGTCTCTCCCAACCTCCACCGTCGACCAGGACCGGGTGTGGGCGCTTACCCAGCTTGCACCCGAGTGCGCCCTGCACTTGCACCGCAGGACCCTAGTGCTGCGGTGTGAACCCAGGGAGATAGTTGTCTTCCGTTGGGGGGTGCTTGCAGGACTGGTGCCACCCTTCTCTGGGTTCTTCTTCGCCATCCTCCACTTCTACGATATCCACCACCTTCATTTCACCCTCAACTCCATCGTCACCCTCGCCATCTTCGTGCACCTCTGCGAGATGTTCGTGGGGGTGATGTCAAACCTCCCACTCTTTCGATACTTCTTCACTCTCCGCGGCCTCCCTGACAATGAGGTCGTGGGGAGTTGCCATTTTCACCTCCGCGACGGGCTGGTCTCCCGCTACATCCCCGTCCACGCGAAATCCAACTGGAAGACGTGGAGGAGCGACTGGCTCTGCGCCATCGATGATAGTGGGTTGGACTCCCTGGAGATGCCGACCGCACCCGCAAGGGAGTGGCGAGGAGTGGGGCTCGCTAGTCGGGGAGGCGGAGGAGCTCCACGCCATGGCGACCCGCATCCAGCACCTGCGGGACGCCGGGCTGACCGGGGAGATGGTCGTTCGGGACTTCATCGCCCGGAGGATCATCCCCCTCCGTGCACGTGCTCGCCTGGCGTGGCAGTACACGGGGGACGACGACATAACCCGAACACACCCGGGCAGTAAGTCTTCAGCCTTCGTGAACTCGCGTTTCTTTTTTGCGTGGTCGTCGCCCCTCCAATGATCTTTATTTTTCTTCTTGGTTTTCCAGGCGCAGGGAACTTGGATGACGCTGCCATCTCCAGATGGCTAGGCACCTTGTTCCCGTTGACACAGGGCAGTCTGGATTTCCTTGACGGGGCCAGACCGCTTTGTGACTTGGGGACCATGGAGAGGCTTCACATCTTGTGCCTCTTCCCCCCATGGACCCCATCGGTCGGTCATCGCTGCCGACCCGTGGTCCCCTGAGGATCGGGGGCCCGGCCCCTACGGATGACCGTAGTGCAGGCAAACGGCTTGCATCTCCTGACCCCCCGCGTGTGGACCCCAAGAGGCCTCGCACTGGGGGTCAGACTTCTGCTGCCGCCCACCTTGCCGTGACCGCGAGCATGCCCGGGGCGGCGGTAGCTCCTTCGGGAGCGGCAACGCCTGCCGCCCCGGAGGCGTCAATTTTGCCGGTGCCAACTTCGTCGGCGCCCTCCCCATTGGCGCTGACTCCCACAGAGTCGAGGGCCGCCGCGTCCACCCATCAGAGCCGGCTCGCTCTCCCAGCGGCCTCCTTCGCCTTCCGATCTCCCCCGAGGGTGGCCGCTCCAGCCGCCCCCGTCGGATCGGCGCCGGCGGTGCCAATCTTCACCGCGGGGACTTCTGCTCTTGGTCAGCCAGGGACTTCCACCGCAGTATCCCAGCCCGCTGCGGTCGTCGTCGTCCCTTCTTCCTCAAGTCTGGGTGCACTGCTAGCCGACCTCAGTACGGCGCATGCGTCCTCGGGCAACCTTCTCGCAGCAGCCATCCAGCGCAAGGCGTAGCTATCGCAGCAGATGACGGCGCTGCATGAGGAGGTGTCCCAGGAGAGGGAGCGAGGGACGGAGCTGCTGTCCCAGGAGAGGGCTACTGGGGTGGCCCTGCTTGGCCGTGCGCAAGAGGCGGAGGCGGGGCAGGAGCAGGCGCGAGCCGAGCTGCGCCGCACCCTGCACAACCTTAAGGTTATGCTCCGCCCCGCCTACGAGCGCATGGTGAGGAGCCTGGGACCGCTGGGGGTGGTGCTTCGCGACCCCATCGAGTCCACGGCCCTGCAGTACGCCCACAGCATCAACCGGGTTGCCGAGGCCGTCGGCGATTTGCCGAGTGCCTTGGCCGCTCGATCCGCCCGGGAACGGCGAGAAGTGGTGGTCACCACTGCCACTTTCGTGCTGGTGAGCTGCGCTAGCCGTGACGCCTCCTTCGATCCGATGGTCATCGTGGCCGGCATTGAAGGGGACGAAGCCCTAGCGCGGGCTCGTGTGGGTGAGGCGGCGGAGCAGGTGGCTGGGCTGATGGAGGTCGCCGATCCCGACCTCGACGCCACCCTGGCGGCGGAGGAGGCCCAGGATCCCGCCGGGCACATCGAAGTTGCCGACGACGAGTGATCGCCCGAGCCGCCCCTTGTTTTGCTTCTCTCTTTTTTCTCTCTTTTTTTCTGCATGTAAGGAACAATCTCAGTAAGTCCAATAAAGTCGGTACTTTCGGACTTTACCTGAATGTTCGGTTGGCCGTCCTTTGATTGTGTCAGCTTGGTTCGACCACTGGGTGATCAACCCTTAGGTTGATAGCGACGAGCCTGGCTTGACGTCTTGTCGTTACACCACGGTTCTTTTAGTGCTGCTGCAATTGCAAGTAACTTGCTTATGCGCAGGAAAAGAAGGGCAAACGAACACCACCTCTTACAGAGGGGTAGCCACGGCTTCTTCGTTTCTCGGGACTTATGTTCTTGTGATTTCGGGATCAACCGGAGGCGTTGGCAGGATAAGGGAGCGGTCTTACAGGAGGGGTTCTTAGGCTAACGGTGTTCGCGGGGATGACTCGTAGCGTGCTCGCCGCTTTTGAACCACTGTGCCACACTCGCGCTCCTGGCCGTCCTTGTTCGACGTGAACGCCGGGAGTTTATCGTATATCAACAAGATACTGCCACGCAAGAAATACCAAGGACACCCACTTTGAAACCGCCGCCCAACGGGGCGCGAGGAACGGATACCAGTAAAATGACAAGTAAAAGAGGCCTAAGAGGCGAACGGCTTCCCTGAACAACGAAAGAGCGCAGAACCCCGCAAACCCCAAGGGGACCTAGGGGTAGAATCTCTGGAGTAACTCCACATTCTGGGAGTTCGGCACCTCTCGACCATCCTCCGTGACCAGCCGGACCACACAGGGTCGCGAGACTGAAATCACCTTGAAGGGGCCCTCCCACTGGGAGGACAGCTTGTTGGGGCCGGCGTGCGTCTGGATCCTACGTAAGACCAAGTCACCGACCACCAGTGTTCTTGGCTGGACTCGGGCGGCATGGTACCGCCTGAGACTCTGCTGGTACCGAGCAGCGCGCAGGGCCTCCCGGTCACGCATTTCTTCAAGAAGGTTGACGTCGTCCCCGCGAAGGTCTTCCTGGTTTTCCTCTGCGAACGTCGAGACGCGCGGAGAACCGAGCGATAGCTCGGACGGGAGGATGGCCTTCGCTCCGTAGACCAGAAAAAAGGGTGTCTCTCCGGTCGCCCGGTTGGGTGAAGTCCGGAGTGACCACAGCACCGCCGGGAGTTCTTCTGTCCATCGCGCCCCCCCGCTTATGGAGTCGGTCGAAGGCTCTAGTCTTGAGGCCCCTCAGTACCAGCACGTTGGTGCGTTTCGCTTGGCCATTGCTTCTTGGATGGGCCACCGAAGCGAAGCACACCTTGGTTCCTATCTCATCGCAAAACGCGAGGAAGGCCGCGCTGGTGAACTGAGTGCCATTGTCGGTGTTAATGCGATTGGCGACTCCAAAGAGGGTGAAGATTTCGTGCATGAACTTGACAGCAGCGGACGCCGTGATGGCGCAGACTGCGTCGGCTTCCACCCACTTGGTGAACTTGTTGATGGCAACGAACAAGTGAGTGAAGCCCCCTGTGTCCCGCGGGAACGGGCCTAGGATATCCAGCCCCCAGACCGCGAACGGCCAAGAGAGCGGGATGGTTTATAAGGCCTGGGTGGGTCGATGGATCTGCGTGGCGTGAAATTGGCACGCCTCGTATCACTCACTAGTTCGCTGGCATCCTGGAGGGCAGTAGGCCAATAATATCCTTGGTGGAATGCTTTGCCGACGAGCGTCCGGCCTGACATATGGCTCCCGCACATGCCTCCATGGATATCAGAGAGTAGGGCGCTCCCCTCTTCCCGAGTGATGTACTTCAGGAGGATACCGTTTCTACTCTGGCGATATAGGTCCCCACCTACCAGAGTATAGCACTTGGTCTTTTGTGCAAGTCTCTCGACTGAGGCATCATCGTTGGGGAACACTTGATCTCACCGGAAGGCGCGGATGGGTTCCATCCAGGGCTCTTCCCGGCCAAGGGTGGCGATCACGTGGTGATGGCCCTGGTACTCAGCTTGGCCAGGCGTTTCCCCTTGCGCGGCCTGGGCGGCGCCGGCGTCATCCATCTCGGAGCAGGGGGCCGAGGCCAACGCACCGTCCTTCCCTCCAGAGTCGAGGAAACGGACAGGCACGCCGTCCCCGTTGCTTGAACCAGAGGCCTCGACGCACTCACCGTCGCGCTCTCCCTCTTCGGGGGCAGCGACGGACGGTTGTGAGAGTCTTTCTTCAAAGACTCCGACCGGCACAGCAGATCTTAAAGAGGCAAGCTGCGAAAGTCCATCCACCAGATGGTTGTTGCGTCGAGGGATGTGGGTGTATCCCAACCCCTCGAAGCAACTCTCCATTCTTCTGACCTCCGCCAAGTAGGCAGCCATGGTGTGGTCAGGGCATTGGAACTCCTTTCATGCTTGGTTGATGACTAGCAGGGAGTCGCCTTTGACTTGGAGGCGCCGAACGCCTAGAGCCTAGGCGGCGCGCAACCCTGCCAGTAATCATTCGTATTCGGCGATGTTGTTGGTAGCCCTAAAGTCCAGGGCGACCACGTATTGGAGGATGTCACCAGTCGGGGAGACCAGGACAACCCCAGCCCCCGCGCCTTCCAGCCTGAAGGAGCCGTCGAAGAATAAAGTCCAGGGGGGAGGCGCGGGGTCTGCTTCAGCTTCTGGAGCGGCAGGAGTCCATTCAGCGACGAACTCCGCCAGCTTCTGACTCTTGATGGCGGTGCGAGGGGCGAACTTGAGGCAGAACTCCCCCAGCTCCACCGACCACTTGGTGACACGACCCTCGACCTCCCGGTTGTGGAGGATCTCCCAAAGTGGGTAGGCCGTGACCACCGTGATCTCTCATCCCTAAAAGTAATGCCGCAGCTTCTTGGACGCCACCAGGACAACGTACAACATTTTTTGTGCTTGAGGGTATCTGATTTCGGCTTTATGTAGCACCTTGCTTACGTAGTAGACCGGCTTCTGAATACCTTCCCTCTCCGCCACCAGTACCGCGCTCACCACCACAGGGGTAGTGGTAACGTACAGGAGCAATGGCTCACCCTGCCCGGGGGCGACAAGTACTGGTGGGGCGGAGAGGTACTGCTTCAGGTCTTGGAACGCTCGTTGGGCTTCCTCGGTCCACTCGAAGTGATTGGTCTTCTTCAGCAGCTTGAAAAGGGGCAGGTTCCTCTCCCCCAGTCGGGCGATGAATCGCCCGAGGGAGGCTAGGCGGCCCGCGAGGCACTGCACCTACTTGAGTCTAACCAGCGGTTTCATGCGCGCGATGGCCTCTATCTTGTCAGGGTTGGCCTTAATGCCTCAACGGGACATAAGGAACCCTAACAGCTTTCCAGAGGGCACACCGAACACGCACTTCTCAGGGTTGAGCTTCAAGCAGATCTTCCAGAGGTTGGCGAAGGTTTCCTCCAGGTCTTCAATCATGCCTTCGCCCTTCTTGGTTTTGATGACCAAATCGTCAATGTATACCTCAAGGTTCTGCCCTATTTGAGGGCGAAAGGAGATATGCATTGCACGTTGGTGCGTAGAACCCACATTTTTTAACCCGAAGGTCATCTTGACGTAACAGTAGATGCCCATGGAGGTTATAAAAGCGGTCTTCTCATCTTCCACCGCCATGCTGATCTGGTGGTACCCAAAGTACGCATCCAGAAAGCACAACAGCTCACATCCCGCCGTCGAATCGACAATGAGGTCGATGCGCGGCAGGGGGTAAGGATCCTTCGGGCAGGCTTTGTTGATGTCGGTGAAGTCGACACACATTCACCACTTCCCGTTGGATTTCTTAACGAGCACAGGGTTGGCAAGCCACTTAGGGTGAGAGACTTCCCTAACGATCCCTACGCGCATTAGCTTTTCTACCTCCTCCTGAATGGCATCCTGCCGCTCAGGTGCCTACCTCCGGACCTTTTGTCGGACCGGGCGCACTTCTAAGAGCGTAGCCAATCGGTGCTCGATCACCTCCCTGGGGACCCCAGTCATATCGTACGGTTGCCAGGAAAACACGTCGGAGTTAGACCGGAGGAAGGTGACGAGCGCGTCTTCCTATTTGGCGCTAAGACTGGCGCCAATGGAGACAGTCTTTCCGGGCTTGACCTCGCTCAGGGAGACCACCTTGACCTCGCCTGAAGAGCCAGGCAAGGTACGGGTCTAGACCTGAGGGGCTCCCGGACAGGTGGTAGCCTGCCCGCTACAGGTGGCGCTGGCCAAATCCAATTCGTGCTTGTGGCAACGCAAGGCCTCCAGCCGATCCACCCGGATTACGATGGGACCAGCGGCCCCCAGCATTTTCACCACCATGTAGGCGTAGTGGGTCGCCGCCATGAACTTAGCCAACGCAGGTCGGCCAATCAAGGCGTTGAATGGGAGATTGAGGTCGACGACCTCGAAGTCCACCATCTCCGTCCGGTAGTTGCTCTCTTCCCCGAAGGTGATGAGGAGGCGTATCTGGCCCAGGGGCTGCAGGGCAGCCCCCCGGGGCGACCCCGTAGAGGGCAACGCTGGGCGCAACTCTCGTCGAGATATTTGGAGCGTGCGGAACGCCCCGAGGGACAGGAGGTTGATAGTGCTGCCCCCATCCACCAACACCCAACCAAGCTTCACATTCCGAATCGTGGGTGAAACCACGATCGGTAGGTGACCTAGGCCGGCCGTGCTCTCGGGGTGATCGACCTTACTGAAGGTGATCAGCTCCTCCGACCACTTCAGCATCCGACCCGCTCCTTCACTCGGAACCGTGGCACAGACCTCCCTCCTCAGGCGCTTGAATGCCGTGTTGGAGGGGAAGGTGGCTGAGCCACCACGGATGTATCCCACGGTGTGGTCCGCCCACTGGAAGGCCAGTGGAGCGGGGTCTTCGTCTTCGTTGTCGTTGTGAGGGCGACGCTCGTTGAGCTGTCAATCCACCAGGTCAGTCACGACCTGGCAGTTCGCCAGGTTAGGATCGTAAGTCTGGTGGATCGGGCAGAAGGGGCAGCCCTCCTTTTCCTCACGGTCGTCGTCCCTCCACCCATGTCGGCCATCCTGGCGATGGCGGCGGTCGCGCACTCGTGGGCAGGTATCCCTTCGCTCGCACTCAGCGGCCAAGACCCTCTTGGGTTCGCCTGCCTCGTGCCCCTTTGTCTTCTTTCCTGCTGGGCTGAAACCCCTAGAGGTTCCGACCTCGTCTCTGTCGTGGCCACCTGCAGAGCCGGACATCGGACCCTGAGCTTCCGCTGCCCGAGCGCACTTGTGCGCCAGGGAGAAAAGCTCGGAGGTAGTGGTGACCTCGCGGGTGGCCATCTTTTCCCGCATCTTGCGGTCCTGAACGCCTCTCCGGAAGGCGATCACGACCAACTATTCGGAGATCCGGGGGATCGTATTGCGACAATGGCTAAAGCGCCGGATGAAGTCGCTCGATGATTCCCCTCTCCCCTGCTCAAGGGCATGGAGGTTGTCCACCACGCCCGGTTGCGTGTACGAACCCTGGAAGTTAGTAACGAAAAGGCCGCACAACTCCCCCCACGAGTGCATTGAGCCCCGCGGGAGGTTCAACAACCAAGATCGGGTGGACCCGTTCAAGGCCGTTGGGAAGTAGTTGGCCATGGCCTTCTCGGACCCTCCGGTAGCCCGCACCCCAGTGGTGTAGATCTGCAGGAACTCCTCCGGGTTGGTGGTGCCGTCGTACTTTTCGAGGGACATCGAGCAAAACCTCTCAGGCCATGCCACGCGGCGCAACCATCGGGAGAATGCCTGACATCCAACGCTGTAGGGGGAGTCATGTCGGTCGCTTGGACCCCGGCGTGGGGACCGTGCTGGGAGTACCGACCTCGACTCCCCGAAGATCCAGAGGAGGGAAGCTCCTCTTCCCACCAGGAGTGAGACTCACGGGAGGATCTCTCATCCCCAGGGGTTGTCCGCCCGACGCGGCCCTACCCTTGAGCACGGCGGCGCCACAGATGATCGCGTAGATCACCGCAGCACCGCTGGGGATGCTCCCCCAGGTGAGCCCCCAGGCTCTCACGGTCCCTTGCGACACCAGGGCCTAGGTCTGGAGTACCTTCGCCTTTGCTTTGGCCCTCCCGGCCAGAGCGCTTCCCGCTCGGGAAGCTGGAAGCTTGAGCTCGGTCGGCTCGCACCGCAGACCGAGAAGTGCCAACGGTACCCGACCGGGCGGGCGTCCCAATGCGAAGCTGGGCCGCATCCACGAGCCCAGCGAGGTCCTGAAGCCACGGTGCCGCCACGGCGTCTCCCGCGAGTCCCACCGGAGGGTGATCCAGGAAGAGACGGACGACGTGAAGATTCTGGGCCGGAGTGGCCGCCTCCAAGTTCAACCGCCACCGAACCGGATGTCCCAACGGAGCCAGGGGGCGCCCCTGCTTCCCTGTGGGGGCGGCGTGAGGCGACTCCCTGCCCGACGGGAGTGCTGAGGTGCACCCTGAATACTACCAGCCTTCGCCACCTCCTGGTGCTGAGACTGCGACTCAGCCATCACCAGATGAGCAGTGCTGTCTGCCGAAGAACCGGAATCGGCCGGAGAGATATCCGAGCGAACCAACCGCTAGTCCCCTACCTGGCGCGCCCCTTTCGGCGTTTTCGACTGGCAAGCTATCCCGCGAAGAGGATAGTTAGTTCAATAGGGGTGCTTAGGGGTGGGCATTATTTAAACGAAACCGAAAAACCGAACCGAACCGAACTGAAATAACCGAAAAAAATCAGTTTTTTCGGTTTTCGGTTATCGGTTCGGTTTGTATTTTGCATTTGTTCGGTTTTCGGGATTCGGTTCGGTTCTGAATCGTCGGAACCCGAATAAACCGATCCCCGAATTCAAGCACAGCAAAAATTCCCAATTCCCCACTCGACCACTCCAGTCCCCAAGCGCCTCTCGCCCTAATCCATTCCCCACTCGCGTCTCGCCTCATTCCTTCCCTTCTCGGTTCCCCTTCCCCGCCGAACACGCTCATGCCAGATGAGCCGCGGACGCTTCCTCCCACGGGCCTCGGCACCTCGGCGGCTTTGTCGACACTCGACACCTCCTCAATCAGACCTCGGTGCTGCCTCCTCCGTCCAAGCCTCCTTCCTTAGCACCTCGGCGGCGCTGATGCCTCCTTCCTCGCCTCGTTGGTCTCGCGCCTTGGCTTGTCCGGGTTGTCCCTAGGCGGCTCGGCGAGGAAGCTAGCATGAGCGTGTTCGGCGGCGATAGCTGGGCGCGTGATGCATGGCAGCGGAGGCGCCGCCTCGACGACCTCATGCTCCTGGCCTCGGCCTCCTTCTTCTCGTCCACTTCCTCTCCGTCTGCATCCGGTTCCTTCAAGAGGGTCTCCAACGGCAAGTTCGCCTGCCCCGTCTGCCCCCACCGCCTCATCCTCCACTAGTCGACTCCCCGCTCATGCTCTCCGTAACTCCGTAAGCAAGCACCCATCCCCTAAGTCCCAGTTCCTCCTTTACTTAAGCATCTAGGTAATTAAATTATCTGATGGAGAGAAATAGCTTGTGGTTCATGATCCAGTGTTTTCAACCGATGCGTTATTGACTCGTGGGTTGCACTAATCAATTATTGTATAATGGTATTGCAAGCATTTTGCTAAGATCTGTTGAACGTATTGTTGAATGTATTATGATGTCTAAGAACAAAGCCACTGCTGAATGCATTCCGATGTGGGTTGGATTAAAATTCTAAGAACCGAATCGATTAACCGAACCGAATTAATTCGGCTAATTCGGTTCGGTTTTACGATATAATTCGGTTCGGTTCGGTTATCAATTTTTAAAAACCGAAAAAACCGAACCGAAAAAACCGAATGCCCACCCCTAGGGGTGCTTTTGCAAGTGGAACTCCCGGAGGACCCTCTCGTGTGATCCCGGTGGTCGGAGACCAAAGGGCCCGTGCTCGGCGCCGGAGAGCGAAGGGTGGAAAAGGAGGGGGAACAGTGCGGGCGAGAAGGAGAACGAGCTATGCGACGATTTACCCAGGTTCGGGCCCCCGATGTGGGTAACAGCCCTACGTCCTGTTTTGTTGTTCTTTGACTATGTGGAAGAAGATTACTACTACTCGCCTACTCTCCAGCTTCACTACTATTACTGAAACCACCGACTCTCGACCCCCCGTTCTCATGCACCTGAGCCCCCTTATATAGACGGGTTCGACCCGGGCAGGTAAGGGGAGGCGTCACGCTAATCTACCGATCATTATTACAATAGTCACTTCTGTCTTGTCCTCTTGCCTTATTCTTTGTGCGGCCGTCCGCCCCCCCCCCTGTCCTGTCTGTCCGGGGAAGGCGCGAGGCGCCAGAGGGACAGGCCGCCTTAGTAATAAAGGACCCTGACACGGCGTTCAGAGAGGGGGAGGCTTCGGGGCGAAGCCTCCATCTCTGTCTCTTGGTCGCCTACCTTCTCGCCCGACTGCCACGTGGTTAGGCGCGGGGCGGGGAGGCCCTGGTCGCCAAGCTGGTCACCCGGGTGCTCGCCCGGGTGCTCGCTAGCCTAGTTGCCCAGCTGCCACGTGGGCCGGTGCTCGACGAGGGGGGCCTGTTCGCCGCCTGGTCGCCGTGCCATCTGTCTAGGCCCTGGCGGAGTGTACCCCCGGTTTAAAGTATGCCGACATTAATGATATTGTTGCTAATGTTGTCTTCTCTTTTTTCTCTTCCTCGTAAATGAATGGCAGAACTCCTCCTAATCTTTCAAAAAAAATATGCCTCCTCCTTCATGCCATTGATCACTCCCTCATTGCAGCTTTTCAGGAACTTGTAAGGAGGTCCATGGAACCCTTGCACCCTGAGCTCCTTGGCTATGGAATAAGGCCTCCATACGAGGCGCAAAACGGCGTACTCCCATAGCCATGAGACGGCAAGCACCAGGAGAGCAACCGAAGGCAGAGCAACTGAGGCCACGGAGAAAGGATGTGCTTGTGGGGGGATGTGATCTAATGGACTGTACACATAAATTTCTCATCCAGATTCACCGGGGTTGTTTGGGTTGGACATCAGGAGAACGACACAAATGTAAGTATTTTAGCCACCAACAGAGGTGATGTCCTAAGGTGAGGTCATGCATGATGTATAAAAGCACTAGTGCATATTCTGCCTACCATCTTCTATGATTTAAAATCAGCGTCCCACTGATGAAAGACTGATACAACATAGTCCATCAACTTCCGCCATCGTCACCTCCTATGTCTCTCTCAAGCTTCTTCTCAAGCATCAACACATCAGACATATAGGAATCGAAAGTCCACCCACCTTTTTCGCGCTCAGATGGTAAAGTAATTATCTAGTTTAGATATATAATAAGTTTAATTTTTTGATACAATAATTATTTTTTTACGAACATCCTTTTGTTAAGCATATTTTTTTAGCACAACGCTTCAAACGAATCATAAATAGAATAAATGGTTTAAGATATATCATCTTTCAAAGCTTGCAATCAACTCATATTTCTCTCTCTACTCGTCCCTCTGCACTCGGCTAGTAACTTGGAATATATTTGAATGTAAATGCGGTATCTATTTTGTACTGCCGCCATCACATGGCCATCATGCACCATGAATAGATGTGGCAATAAAATCCAACAACATGTCTAGTAAATTGGAATGGAATGCATTTGAACATAAATATGGTCCATTTTGTATTCCACGCCCACATAGTCATCATGCGCCAAGGCTAGGTGTGGCAATAAAATTTAACAATGCATCCATTAATTTGGAATGTATTTAAATGTTAAAATGGTCTATTTTGTTTTGCCACTCTCACATGGCCATCACGCGCTATGGCTAGGTGTGACAGTAAGATTTAATAACGTGTGTAGTAAATTAGAATGTATTTGGGTTTAAATGTGGTATCCATTTTGTACTTCCACTCTCACATGGTCATCATGCACCACGGCTAAGTGTAGCAGTAAAATCTAACAAATAAATTGGAATATAAATATGGTATCAATTTTGTACTGTCACTAACACATGGCCATCATACGACACAACTAGGTGTAGCGGTAAAATCTAACAACACATCCAATAAATTAGAATGTATTTGAATGTAAGTGTGGTCCGTTTTGTAGTATCGCTATCACATGACCATCATGCGCCACGGCTAGGTGTAGCAATGAAATCTAACAATGCTTCCAGTAAATTGGAATGTATTTGGACATAAATATAGTATCCATTTTGTATTGCCTCTCTCACATGGCCATCATACGTCACGGCTAGGTGCGGAGGTAAAATCTAACATCACATTTAGTAAATTGGAATGTATTTGACGTAAATGCGATCAATTTTGTATTGTCACTGTCACATGGCTATCATACACCACGGTTAGGTGTGGCATTAAAATCTAACATCAGGTCCAATAAATTTGAATGTAGATGTGTAGTCCATTTCATATTGCCATTGTCACACAGTCATGAAGCGTGATGGCTAGGTGTGGCAGTAAAATCAACCAACATGTCTCAGTAAATTAGTGTAAAACTTCATTCATTTGGTATTTATTGACAATGCTTATATCATTCTGTTCCTATCCTGGTTAGTAAGCTACAGATTAAAACCATTCGTAAATTGAATATGCCAATCAAAAGTTATGGCTAAATAAAAAAGATTCTAGTACTGAGAAGGAACTCGTATTCATTGGTTCGTTGACTACATCACTAGTTGAATTGGTCTCCGTACAAAGTGGATGCATGTGGGGTGGGTTAGGCGCGGTCGTCTAACCGACACGTAGAATAAGGTATTTTACGTTCAGGTGAAGAGTAGCACTTTCGTATATACATGTGTATTTATATATAAATATACTATTCTATACCTGAGCATAGAATCAGTTATTCTACGTTCTAGACGATGTAGTAATTATCTAGCTTAGGTACATTAAATTCAAACTTTTGATATAATAATTATTTTTTACAATATTAAAACATATTCATCGTGGATCTTTTTTGTTAACAATATTTTTCCCAGCAAAATGCTTCAAACAGATTGTAAATAAAATAAATGGTTTAGGAGATATCGTTTTTTGAAGTTTGGAATAAACTCATGTTTCTCTCTTCACTTAGCCATTTGTGCTCAGCATGATAGTGAATTAGAATACATTTGGACGTAAATATGGTATCCCCTTTTCTTATTGTTGCTATCACATGAATAACATGCACCACGGCTAGGTGCAACAATAAAAATCTAACAATGTGTCTAGTAAATTGAAATACATTTGAAAGAAAATTTGGTCCATTTTGTGTTACCTCTATAACATGGCCATCATATGCCGCATCGAGGTACGATAGTAAAATCTAACAAGATGTCTAGTAAATTGAAATGCATTTGGCAGTAAATTCGATATATTTTGTGTTGCCACTATCACACAACCATCATGAGGCACAAAGAGGTGTGGTAGTAAAATCCAACAACGATTCCAGTAAATAAGAATGCTTTTGGTGGTAAATTTGGTCCATTTTGTGTCGCCGCTATCACACGGCCATCATGTGCTACGTCAAGGTGTGGCATTAAAATTTAACAACGCATCTGGTAAATTAGAATGTATTTGGAGTATATACTTCTTTCATATATATAAAAGGGTATTTTCAAAAAATAAATGGCTTTTATAAATTTTTTTTAACTATGTTATATTGGAGTATCTTGGAATTAGTATTTACACATACCAAAAGTAATAAACAGGTATAATGTTTATTTAAGTCGTATCGAAATGTTGGAGTATGTACTCAAGGAAGTACGAAAAAAAGCTACTAGATAGCTTAGAATAGCCTATTCTGCCCTCAAGCGTAGAATAGTTTATTTTTACCCATCAGTGAGTGCGCCCAACCCACCCGACGTGCATCCACTTCATGTGGGGACCAAGCGAACCAGTGACATAGCAAACCAAAATGGTTCCTTACTTATACCAGAATATTTTTTCCTTGATTCAGCCATGACTTTTTATAGGCAGCTTTGATTCATGAACGGTTTTTGCTGTTAGCTTACTGACAACGAGAGAAACATAATGATATAAGTCTCTCAAATGAATACTAGATGAATGGGATTTTACACCAATTTACTAAACATGTTGTTAGATTTTAATGCTACACATAATTGTGTCATATGATAGCCATATGATAGTTGCAATAAGAAATGGATACCAAAGTACTAAATATGTTGTTAAATTTTACTGCCGCACCTAGCATGATGCATGATGGTCGTGTGATAGCGGCAACACAAAATAGACCAAATTTACTGTCAAATGCATTTTAATTTACTGGACACATTGTTAGATTTTACTGCCGCACCTCGTCATGGCGCATGATGACCATGTGTGATAATGATAATACCAAATTTACTACCAAATATATTTCAATTTACTGAACGCATTATTATATTTTACTACCGTACCTAGCCATGGCGCATAATGTTTATGAGATAGTGGCAGGAAAAAATAAACCAAATTTATTATCAAATACATTGTAATTTACTGGACGTTGCTGTAAGATTTAATTAGAGAATCTAGCTTTGGAGCATGATAACTATGTGATAGTGGTAGTAAAAAATGCATACCATATTTACGTTTAGAGCAATGCTTCTATGCTCTTCCTTCGAGTACAAGTTGTACAAATCTTGAAGCAAGCGAAGGGGTAAGTAATCACCATCTACCATCCATTCATGCTTTAATAGTTGTGCAACTTTTAAAAAGAAGAGCATAGAAGCACCTCTCTTACGTTTAAATGCATTTCAATTTATTGTCACATTGAGCACAGAGGGATAGGTGGAGTGAGAAACATAGGTTCATTGCAAACTTTGAACGAAGATATCTTCTAAACCATTCATCCTATTTATATTTCGTTTGAAGCGTTTTGCTGAAAAAGATGTGCTTAACAAAAAGATATCTATGATGAATAAATTTTAGCATTGTAAAAAATAATTACTACATCAAAAGTTTGAATTTACCGTACCTAAGCCAGAAAATTATTGTATCGTCTGAGCACAAAAATAGTTGGTGGTTGACAGAGGTGGAAGGTGGAGTGTTTTCTTTGATCGGTCATTGACAAAGGTGGGATGTGGGTTTTGACTCACGAAAGCGGTGGAACGTAGAATACACGTGCAAGACAGAATATATACATACCAATTGTTAATTCTATTTGTGATATTTATGTGTGATGATTAATTTGATAACAATATTTGTGACAACAATAATTGTGATGGAATATTTATGATGGAAAATAATATTTGTAATGGATTACAATATTTATTATGGAATATCAAGGTCCGGTGTGTATTTACTTTATCTGTAATAGGAGTGCAGCACAGGTGTGGAAACACAACACATGCACAGGTGTGGAGATGCAGCGTAGGCATATGTAACATACATTGTAGGTCGGGGAGAATCCACGCAAGCGATGCGTAGCCCAGGCGTAGCACGCGTGGGTCGCAGGTGCAGTGAGGCGGGACACAGAGATCTATGTCGGTGGAAAACGCAGTGTAGCGCATAGCGAACCGTACAGGCGAGCAAGTCATGCAAGAGCGACAGATGGGTCATGTGCATGAAAGCGTGAATTTTGGGTTTTGTGTTTGTATGTATTAGACTGTACTAATTGGATTAGGTGGATATTAATTGGATTAGGTGGATACGAGATTAAAGATAAAAAGTTAAGATTGAGTGCAATATAAAAGGAGTTGCGGCTGCCGGCTCTACCGAGTGGCGTACGAAATAAAAGAAGAAGAGAGGTGTTTCTATGCTCTTCCTTTTAAAAGTTGCACAACTATTAAAGCATGAATAAAGAGTAGATGGTGATTACTTACCCCTTTATTTGTTTCAAAATTTGTGCAATTTATACTAAAAAAAAAAGCATAGAAGCACTACTCAAAAAAGAAAGAGTCCGGCCAGCGGCGGAAGGAAAAATAAGAAAAAAGAAGGCGGCGACTTGGAGCGCAAAAAAAGACAAACAGAAGAAGCTCGTCCCGCTGGCGAGGTGCTGGACGTCCGGATCATGTAGCAGGAAGACGGCACGAACCTCTGGTGTGACGCGAAGAAACAGAGGCTCTGTGAGTACTACGTGCAGCCGACGCAAGAACAGTACAGCAGCACAAGACTGTCTTGTAGAAGGGAAGTGACAGCAACAGGAGAAGCTCCAGCTCAGCTGGCTGATAAACGGAACCAGTCGATAAACTGGTTTATTTCAAATTCAGATTCAAAAAATTTGAAAAATTTTATGCGATGTAAACCGGTCAAAAAATATGTAAAAAAACGATCAAAAATCGGCAAAAATTGGTGAAAATAGTAAAAAAATCCGGCTTTCGAATTATTTCGCTTAGTTTACCGATTTTGATCAACGGTTCAAAAAAATTAACTTATTTTTCTGAGCACGAAAATACCACGCGTTTGAGTGTTTGACCGATTTTCGACGAAATTTATACCACCAGGAGGTGATTTTCAAGCACGGTTCGGTAATATAAACTGGTGAAGGAAACAACGGACGACATCATCTTGGGCAAAAGTTGAGCACAAGACGTACCGTACTGAGCCCTCCATTTGAGGTAGTGTGGTGCAATTCTTGGGAGGTAGTCGTGGTCGTGAACATCGAGCACAAGACCATCTGCTTCCTCCTTCATTCTCTTCATGTCCTCGTTGCAGCCTTTCAGGAACTTGTAGCGGGGTCCATGAATCCCTTGCTCCCCGAGCTTCTTGGCTATGGTGTAAGGCCTCCATATGAGGCGCAAAATGACATAGTCCCATAGCCATGAGATGGCAAGTACAAGGAGAGCAACCAAAACCAGAGCAAGAGAGGCCATGGCGAAGAGATGGGCTTGGGAGGAGGAAAGGTGGGTGGTGCAGCATTTACAAAAATCAATCATACAAATTCAAGAATCAAGAAAACCTTTCATTGCTGGACAAGTCACATCATTGTTATGTCCAGTTGTGCATCTCACAGCCGTGTGTGGCTTGTGGATCAGATACTTAACAATACATTGAAAACGCCAGAGATGAAATACTGCTACAGAGTAGGATTGCTGCATTTCAATTTTCAACACTAGAGCCAGGTCCAGAGGTTTACACATCCTTTTTTATTTACAGTTTATATTTGCCTTGATGGACTGGATAATTGTACTCAGACTTCTCACCCATATTTTATTTAGCAAGCAAGTTCGAAGGAAGACGCAAGTGCAAAGCGTTTTAGCCACCAGCAGAGGAGAGATACCCTCAGGTGGTATCGTGTCCTGGTCAATCAACATCGAGCAGTAAAGAGGAACTGGACGTGAGAAATCCGTCCAGCAATATACTCGAATTATTGCAAATATTTTACGGTGAAAGTATCACATGA
Source organism: Rhipidocladum racemiflorum (assembly GCA_036346355.1). Taxonomy (NCBI): domain Eukaryota; kingdom Viridiplantae; phylum Streptophyta; class Magnoliopsida; order Poales; family Poaceae; genus Rhipidocladum; species Rhipidocladum racemiflorum. Next base: position 33,060,314 of record CM070580.1, on the reverse strand, counting down.
GAACCATTCTCAGATTACGTGAATGAGAGCAGTAATCTTGGCTATTGGATCGGATCTAAATGGCCAAATTACCAATGGCGAGAGCACTTGCAGGAGAAAGAAACAAACCTTTCCCCTTCCACGACACTGTCAGAAGATCTTGAATTATTGGCGTCTACACGAAATAATAATCTGGGTCACGGCTGCTTGGCACGTTATCTGCGAATTCAGCCATACACTAGTCGCTCAGCTCTTTACTGATGTTACATGCATTGGCACTTCCTTTTCAAATGAAGGATCCTGTCGTCTACTGGCTACGTATACTATAGTTATAAACTTAGACGGAGGAATTACTATTTACGTGCAACATACAGCATACAGGCACCATTCGTGACCAGATCATCAAAAGACCACAATAGTAGACATCCTCCGATTGTCTACTTGTTCAGCAATTTCTGCCATCCGGTGCATAACATATCTGGGTGTTAACTGGCCTACTATTTGGTCTGCCAGACCAAGGCTCGAGTTTGGAAAAATTAGGTGGTTCAACTTGATTTCAAACTTGAATATAAAGCATTAAATTTGTAATCTTTCCTACATAATCTGGGTATATCCCAGAAGTTACTCCTGTTGCATGCATGAACTCTGATTTGGTACATAAACTGAACACGCTGAACACTCGTCGGTCCTGAACGACGTTGGTTTCCACCTTTCTTCGACATCTTAACCATTTTGGTCTATTTTTGTGGAGGGTTGGACTAAAAAGACCTGAAACACTAGCAATCTCACATGTATATACACATATAAAACCATCTGTCGTCAGACATCCAGTGGCCTCAAAAGTATGGGAAGACCAAACTTCGGCTGAAGAGTTATCAGATCTGCAGGTGCATGGACATACTTTGGGGAAAGAGTGAAGGAGAACTTCTGTAGGATCATGACCATCACCAACTTCGCTTCTAACATTGCAAAGTTCTGACCAATGCATGATCTTGGCCCTATGGAGAACCCCAAATGAGCATGTGGAATCTTTGCTGCTTTTGTGATCCCATTTTCAAATCTCAATGGATCGAACTCATTGGCATTGTCACCCCAAACCTCCTTGTCTCGGTGCAGCATTGGAATAGGTATCACAACTGTATCGCCTTTATGTAAGTTGAGGCTTCCCAATCTCATATCGGAGATAGGCTTTCTTAGTAACAAAATAACAGGGCAATACAGTCTTAGTGTCTCAAGGAGCACCATTGTCATCTGCAAATGCAATATCAATCTTCAGTGTTAGCTACAACAAAAAAATGTACAACCAAGATTAATCTGACTCACATGTCACAATAATAGAAATCAGAATCACCACAGTAGAGAAAACCACAGCCTACTAAAGATATTAAGTTTCTGAAAGTTGCAAGAACTAAAAGTAGATGGATCTCAAAACAAAAGGAACTAAAAGTAGATAATTAGGTAATTCATGCAAGCCATGTTCTTCCTACCTCTTTCAATTTGCTAAGCATGTCTGCATTAGGATTTTCCTTTCCACATTCTCTCAGAACCTCCTTTCTTAGCCGCTCCTGCCATTCTGGATACACACTGAGCAATAACACTGTCCAAGTAAGCAAATGGGATGTAGTTTCATGCCCTGCAAAGAAGAATGTCTTGCATTCATCTATGATCTCATCCACACTTAGAACCAACTCATCTTGCTTTTCTCCCTGTTCTGTTGTGAAGCAGGTCTCAAGCATCACACCGAGCAAATCATCTCCAAATCCACTTCCCTTCGATGCTAGTCGGGACTGTACCATTTGAATGAGTGTGTTCTTAAGCTTGTTTTCTAGCATCCACTTGGATCTGTTTCTTTTAGTAGGGAGATACCTAAAAACAAAAGTTTATTAGTGAGCAATAAGGATTGTCTATAGAAAAAACAACTCTTGACATATAAATAGACTTACTTGAATCCTGGTAGTTGCACATTGAGGAGAGTTGCCACGGCGATGGCTTGAAGCTGTTTCTGTGTATGGAATACCTCTTTCCCCTCCCTATAACTACTTCCAAAAGCTGTACGGGATATAGCATCTGCTGTCAACTCTTGGAATTGTTTGCTGAATTCAACTTCTATTTCTCTGCTCTTGCTATCAGATGCCTGATCTTCACACTCCTTGATCAAGCATTCAGCACAACTAACCATTGTCTTTGTCATCATCTGCAATGTAGAACGATAAAGGCATTTGAGAAATTATCAGCAGTAGGAACAGAACCTTTTCTGTCCTAGTTGAGTTGACTTTTGAAACAAAGCGAGTTCATGGCTTGAAATTGGAACCGAGTTGGAAATTATGTAGACCATTACCTTTAGCTTGTCCATGGCAAAAGCTGGGTTGACCACCCTACGATGTCGCACCCAGTCTGTGCCTTCGACCAATATTAGCCCTTTGCCAATGATTGCCAGAATAGCCGGGTGTGCATCATTCTTCACGAAATGTCCATGTTTATTTGCAAGAATCTGCTTAACCAACTCGTAATCGAGGATGCAGATTCGAGTTTCTTGGCCAAACCAATATAGAAATGGCCCTCCTGCATACCATTCAAATGAAAACATTTAATTCCATAAAAAGGTGTACTTAAATGGGATTAGAATGATATGTGTTCATTCCCATACTACAGACTGAACACATATAAACATCCAATATTATTTAAAAGATAGCAATTTACGTACACAGAACAGGGAGTAATTAACATCCAATGTTATTTAGAAGATAGTTCTTTTCTTACACAGAACAGGGATTAATTTACTAATTTCTATGGCCATTTTATTTCTCTTCCTGATATTGTTATTTCTTCTATTTTTCCTCTTCCCACTTCATGACATACTGCTTTCACTACTTCCTATCACCAAAGTCTGAAGTAGAAATCATAAGGCGTGTTTCCAAATTTAACTTATCTCATAGTGAAAACAATAGCAGCTGGTTTACATTAACCAGCTGTACCTGTTGCTATCTGCAAAATACTTTTTTTCTCGGTCCGGGGTGCTATAGTAAATATAGCCAATGAGGCAAGCGAAGCATAGGTCATTATCCACTTTCGCAATTGAAGAAACAGGAGTCGGCATTTATCCTATTGGAAAAACTGCAATTTTGTGACCGACAGAAGGTAGACAATTCGTTCCCAGTGCCGAGTCATCAAATTATCCGTGTATTTTCTGCGAATATTAGGACCTAAAGCTTTTATTTCCATGTTGCTTATCTACAATAACTTGCCTAGTTACAACTTACCATCTGATTACTCACAGATAAACAAATCATACCATCTTGAGCAGAAACAGGAACAGAGCACACACAAGAAACAAGCAAAAAGAGAATCCTTCACAAACTGTACCGTACTGCTCCTTCCATTTGACAAGGTGTGGCAGGATCCTCGGGAGGTAGTCGTGGTCGCGGACGTCCAGCGCCGCCATTGTTAGATTATTATGGGTGGCCCATGATTAATTTAATAGAAATTCCTAAAGGCCCATTAAATACTAAGAGTCATGAAAATGGTTTAGTACCATATGGGTAATTGAGAGAAGATTTGACCAACTTAAATAAGTTGCTGTGTGTCTCAATTAGCAAGGTGGAAAAGGGTAAAGGCTGTGCTACGCGGCCGAGGCGTATGCATGCAGCGAAGTCGAGTCGAGTCGTAGACGCAGGCGCGAGGCCAGTCGGACGCGTGATGTGCGAGCGTTTGTTTTGTCGCTTTCAGCGATCAATGTGACCAATAATGATCAAGAATCCGCAGTTGATCGCTGTGACCAGAATCGCCGCTAATTCGTGAACGGACGTGATTGATGGCTGGAATAATGGTCGCTTGCCATCGTAACGGGCCACTGTGTTGATGGCTGGCTCCTGCCGCTGCATATCATGAGGCTATATAAGGAGTCACTACCGCTTTTCTACCCCTGGCAGAATTCTCATACACGCATCTATCCATCCTTTGTAGTGCTGCTTTGCATTTCCGACTCCGTTTTTCTTGGCGCGCACAAGTAGCGGAGAGAGCAGGCCTCCGAACCTCGCTCTTCTTGAGATCTTGCTCGAGATAGAAGGCCGATAAGGTTTTTGGGGAGCGACCACGCCGATCGCCGAAAGTCTCGGCCTGCGACCGCACTAAGGCTTCATCGCGACAACCCGTGATCGCTCACATCGATCACATGGCAAACAACAATGATCAAGTTGTTGTTCTACTGCAGGCTCGCGCCTATGGTGGCACCTTACCATGGGTATATCTTCTTATACCGTGTTTTAATCATCTTGATTTCTTGTTCATTAGCCTTTGCATATGAGATAGATAACTGCTATTCTAGTACCTTGGTCAGTGAACTAGAAATGTGCGATTGTTTAATCATAATTTACATATTTTTATGGATTAAAATATTGAGAAAATTCCTAATTTTTTCCAACAATCCAAAAACCTTATTCTAGGAATTTTACAACTATCGTTTTGTCGCCGCACTTAAGCCAACTATATTTGACTACAAGAAATTACAAACGCTGGCGCCAAGATGATTTTGTGGTTGATCACATGAACGTGTATCACGCTATAAGAAGACAAGCTCACACCGAGGGTGGGCTCTTCCCCGAGCAGAGAGTGCTTTCGTGGTCGCGGATAACCCGCTTAGAGGCGCCTGATTAGCTGCTTTGGGAGAAAATCTTGTTGATGTGTACATGATTTTGCCAAGTGGTAAAGAAATGTGGATGCACTTGAGGCAAAATTCTGAGTATCTCGACGCAGCAAGAACTCTATGTCATGGAGCAGCTCCATGACTACAAGATGGTCGATGATCACTCAGTAGTAGAACAGTGCTCATGAGGTTCAAGCTTTTGTAAAGAACTTGAGAATTTTACATGTGCATTACTCCGACAAGTTTGTATGGATGCATCATGGCCTGCTACCTTCTTGGAGGGATTTTGCCACTACTCTAAAACATAAGAGACAAGAGTTCAGCTGCTGGTCTCATTGGGTCTCTAAATGTTGAGGAGAAAGCTGAGGCAAAAGATATACGTGGAAAGAAAGTTCTAGTGCCAATGTGGTACAAAAGAAAATCTTCTCAATTCAACAAGAAGAATAGAAATAAGTCCTAAAAGCCTAAGAACAAGAACAAGGCCGCTCAAATTACTAGCTTCAAGAAGAAGAAGAATAAAGGAAAGGGAAACCGCTTTGTCTCAGAATGGTATCGATCATTGGGCAAAAGGATTGCCCCGATCGCAAAGACAATAAGCGTAAAAGTCTCGGCCAACGTTGTTATTGGCACATCGAGGGAGTGGAACATCCGTGCATGTTTCAATACCTACCGCTCTATCAAGATGTCGCTCACCTGATTGGTGGATTGACACGGGGCCAATATACATGTTTGTGCTGATGTGATCCTTATTCTCTTTCTTACTGTGTCGCAGGGATACCTCCGTGTTGATGGGGAATGGGTCGCAGGCATTTGTACGTGGAGTCGGCAAGCGCTTGACTTGAAGTTTACTTCAGCAAAAGTCACGATCGAGAACGTGCATCACGTGCCCGCGATAAATAAAAACCTTGTCATCGGTCTCTATTGTGTAGAGATGGTTTTAAGTTAGTTTTTGAATCCAATAAAATGTGTTATTTCTAAAATTGGAACTTTTATTGGAAAAAGGCTATGAGAGCGAGGCTTGTTCCGCTTTGTCTTTGACTGGGACATGAATAAAATTGTGAATCTTGTTTGTAATCATGAGACTGATGTTTGGCATTCACGATACTTTGTCATATTAATCTTGGTTGCATGATGCGGTTAGCCGCATGAATTTAATCCCAAAATTCATCCAAGTCAAAGGTTCTAAGTGTCAAATATGTGTGCAATCTAAGCAACCTCGCAAGCCTCACAAGGCAAGCAGAGGCGAGAAACTTGTATAGAACTAGTTCATACCGATTTTGCGAGATGAATCCGGAGTTGACAAAAGGTGGTAAGAGGTATTTCATGACTTTGATTGATGATTCTACTAGATATTGCTATGTGTATTTATTAAAGTCAAAAGATGAGGCTTTTCTACCTATTTTAAGATCTATAAAGCTGAAGCCGAGAACCAACTTGAGAGAAAATCAAACGGGTTAGGTCGATCGTGGTGAGAATATTTTTCTAATGAGTTTAATTTATTCTCATGAGAAACATGGAATAATCCATGAGAGGACGCCCCTATTCACCCCAATCAAACGGGTTGCCGAAGAAAGAACCGTGACTTCCAATCGAGATGGTTAACGCCATGTTAGAAATAATGGACTTTCCAAGGAATGGTGGGGTGAGGCTATTGGATCGCATGTCATGTCCTAAACAGGGTTCCTACAAAGAATTAAGAAATCACACCATTCGAGGAATGGGAGAGGAAAAGATTAAATTTCTCTTATTTACGTACTTGGGGTTGTTTGGCTAAAGTAAATGTGCCTATTCCAAAGAAGCGTAAACTTGACCCAAAACCGTTGATTGTGTCTTTATTGGTTATGCTTTTCACAAGATTGGGTATAGATTCTTAATAGTGAAATCCTGGAGTATCCTCGATATGAATGAAGGTACAATTTTTGAGTCCAATGATGCCACATTCTTTTTGAGGACTTATTTCCTATGAAAGAGACACTTAGCTCATCCTCGGCCAAGAATCTATCTTCTCTCCTAAACCTTCCAATTCTATACAAATTGAGCCCATTTTTGAGGAAAATCCAATAGATGAGGGCAATGAAGTAACTCGTGAAGAGTAAGAGACTAAGGACTACAAAGTCTTTTGGTGATGACTTCATTGTATATCTAGTGGATGATACTCCAAGAACCATTGAGGAGGCTTATTCATCTCAGATCGACTATTGGAAGGAAGCGTCCAGAGTGAGATGAATTCCATCTTGAGCAATGGAACTTGGGAAGTTGTTGAACATTCATATGGGTGTAAACCTCAGAGGATGTAAGTGGGTGTTCAAGAAAAAGCCGAGGCCTGATGGTACGATTGAAAAGTACAAGGCAAGGCTTGTGGCCAAGGGTTATACCTAAAAGGCGAGGACTTCTTTGATACTTATCACCGTTGCCGATTGACCACTATTAGAGTACTACTGTCTTTGGCTACCTCCTACTGGCCTGATCATTCATCGTGTGGATGTAAAGACGGCTTCTTAATGGAGAGTTGGAAGAGGAAATCTATATGGATCACCTGATGGATTTGTAGTAAAGGGTCATGAAGGAAAAGTGTGTAGGTTGTTGAAGTCTTTGTATGGCCTTAAGCAAGCACCTAAAGCTGGCATGAGAAGTTCGACAGAACTTTAACATCCACGCTTTTGTTGTGAATGAAGCCGACAAATGTGTATTAACAAGTATGGTGGGGGTGAAGGAGTGATTATGTGTCCTGTATGTTGATGACATAATGATCTTTGGGACAAACTCTTAATGTGATTAAGGAAGTTAAGGATTTCCGTCCTAAAACTTTGAAATGAAAGATTTGGGAGTAGCGGATGTCATCTTAAACATTAAATTGTTAAGAGAAGGTGACGGTGATTACTCTTGAGCAGTCCCATTATGTGGAAAAGGTGTTGAGTCGCTTTGGCTATAGCGATTGTAAACCTGCTCCAACGCCGATGATCCAAGTGTACATACGAAAGAACCAAACTAATAGCAAAGGATCAATTGAGATATTCCCAAATAATTGGTTCATTGATGTATTTAGCTAGTGCAACAAGGCTCGATATCTCGCTTGTCGTGAGCAAACTAAGCCGGTTTGTTTCAAACCCGAGATAATCATTGGCATGCTCTTGAGAGAGTAATGCGCTTATCTAAAAGGGACATCAAGTTATGGAATTCACTACACCCAAAACCTAGGGTACTTGAGGGTTATAGTGATTCAAACTGATATCCGATGGTCGATGAAATAAAAGCCGCAAGTGGATATGTGTTCACATTGGGTGGTGGAGCTGCTTCTCGAAGTTCTGCAAGCGCACTCCATCTTAACGAGGTTCACAATGGAAGCAGAACTCACAAAGATTAGACATACAGCCTGTGGAAGCCGACTGGTCGCGTGAACTTGTGAAGGACTTACCTGGTGGTTGAGAAACCTAAGGCCTGCTATTCTTTTGAATTGCATGACAATCAGACGGTGATTGTTAAGGTGAATAGCTTCTAAGGATAACATGAAGTCATCAAGGCACGTTAAGAGGCGGTTGAAGTCCGTCAGAAAATGAGAAACTCCGAGTTATAGCGTTGGACTATGTCTGCACGGCTAAGAATCCTTGGCGATCCTTTTTTACAAAGGGACTATCACGGGAATGTGATAGATGAAGCATCGAGGGAGATGGGCTTGAGACCCACATAAAGTCATGTCTTAGGTGGTAACTCATCCTATTTGATCTGAGATCCCGTGAATTAGGATGTTGAGACAAGCTAGTAGTGACCGGCCGAGAGGAGAGTACTTCTATACTTAGTCCACTCCGCTTGAGATGCAATAACTCTCCTATTTCTGTATGGCAAAGTTGGTTATACCTTAATGTATTCCGAAAGTGGCTTTGATAAGCGAGAGATGTTGTCCTACAGAACATCTTATGATGAATACACCTATATGAGTTCGATCGCTAGTCACACTATGAGATTGGGTGATCTCTAGAGGCTCAATGAAAGGCTAAGGAGTATGACTTATAAGCTCCAAAACCGAGGGGATGCATTTAGCGACCTAGTATCAAGAAAGGACTTTGGTAAACGATTCGCACAAAACCGCCAATTCAAGGTATAGTCCATTGATCAGCTGTGGATGAGTGTAACTTTGTTCTAGATGGAAGTTCAACTTAATACTCCATCAAACACCGTATATCAAATACATTGAATCGAGAGTATTTCAAATGTGCCTTTGACATTTGGTGGGGATTGTTAGATTATTATGGGTGGCCCATGATTAATTTAATAGAAATTCCTAAAGGCCCATTAAATACTAAGAGTCATGAAAATGGTTTAGTACCATATGGGTAATTGAGAGAAGATTTGACCAACTTAAATAGTTGGGTTGTGTGTCTCTCAATTAGCAAGGTGGAAAAGGGTAAAGGTGTACCACACACGCCAAGCAAGGCCGAAAGCCGAGGCGTGGCGTGGCGGTGCGTGTGCGAAAAGTAGCCGAGTGCGAGTCGAGACGAGACGAGACGAGACGAGACGAGACGAGACGAGCACGTGCGCGTGCGCGGCGCAGGCCAGTCCGGACGTGATGTGCGGGAGCGGTTTGTTTTGCCGTTTCAGTGATCAATGTGACCAATAATGATCAGTAACCGCAGCGGATCAAGTGACCAGAATCGCCGCCACCATGAATTCGACGTGATTGATGGTCGCATAATGGTCGCTTGCCATCGTAACTGGCCACCTGTGTTGATGGTCGCTCGCCTCGCTGCATATCGCGAGGCTATATAAGGAGTCACGGTACCGTTTTTCTACCCCTGGCGCACTCATACACACTCCATCCATCCTTTGTAGTGCCGCTCTTTTGCATTTCCGACTCCGCTTTTCTTGGCGCCGCACAAGTAGCGGAGAGAGCAGGCCTCCCAACTCTCGCTCTTTCTTGGAGATCTTGCTCGAGATAGAAGGCCGATAAGGTTTTGGGAGCGACCACGCCGATCGCCGAAAAGTCTCGCCTCAGACCGCACTAAGGCTTCACCGCGACAACCTGGTGATCGCTACATCGATCATGGCGGCAAACAACAATGATCAAGAAATTGTTGTTCGCTGCTCGTGCCTATGGTGGCACCGCCATGGGTATATCTTCTTATACCGTTTTAATCATCTTGATTTCTTGTTCATTAGCCTTTGCATATGAGATAGATAACTGCTATCTAGTACCTTTGGTCGTGGAACTAGAAATGTGCGATTGTTTAATCATAATTTACATATTTTTGCGGATTAAAATATTGAGAAAATTCCTAATTTTTCCAACAGCCATCCTGTCGACATCCGCCTTCATCCTCCTGATGTCCTCCTTGCTGCCTCCCAGGAACCTGTACGGGGGTCCCCGGACGCCCTGCTCCCTAAACCTCCTCGCCGCCGAGCGGGGCCGCCACGCGAGGCGCACCACGGCGCAGCTCCACAGCCACGAGGCAGCGAGCGCCAGCAGAGCGGCCAGGACCGGGAGCAGGACGGACGCCATTGATGTGACGACCGCTTCGCTGTCCTGCGCCGTGTGCTAGAGACGACGGGGGGCCTCGATTGGGAAGAGGAAGGCGAGCGAGGGGGTAGAGAGAGAGAGAGAGGGGATGAATGAGATGGCCAAATGGGCCGTGCCAAACGGGCCGGCCCGAGGCACGACGCTGTTGGCACGGCCCGTTAACGGCAATGGCATGGATCTAAATGGGCCGGGCCGTGCTTGGGCTGGCGCCGCGGCACGGCGGGTCGGCACGGCACGGTCCGTTTACGGTCGGGCCAGCACGGCACGGCCCAAGCACGGCACGGCCCGGCATGATTAGGCCTGGCACGATTAGGCCCGTTTAGCCTGTTTGGCCCGCGTAAGCATGGAGGAAGAACAAATCTGACAAGTGAGATGGTGGAAATACTTTTCACTATGAAAGATTGGAAACTAGCTGAACAACGAGCTCAACACACTACGGAAAATGTTGAGCTGGCGGCAACGTTTCAAAACCTTTACCTTGATCAGGAAAAATAATTGTAATCTTCACTTTTTCCCTGTACCACTGAGCTAGGTTGTACTCTTTTTTCTTTGCCAAGGTTTTCTTGTGTTGAGTTTTTACTTGGCAAAGTTTTTAACGAGGCAGCCAAACATCAATAAAGCTCATTATTTAATTCTAATTATTTAGCTCATTTTAGAATTTATTTTATATTTTTAGCTTTTTCTTAATTTATATATATTTTTAAAAGTTTTCCTACATTTTTGAATTTTTCTAATTATTCTAACTTTTATCATTTATTCTGATTTTTTTTGGATTTTTTTCTAATTTTTTTTGGATATTTTTCAATTTTTTCTGATTTTTTTCTTCCAAAATTTCAATTTTTATGCACTAACGGCCGATTACCGCTTAGTCCCGTTGGCCCACGTAAGCATGGTCAAGACGCACTACGCTTGGCAACCGGCCGTGCTTGGGCCGGCATACAAGACGCGTGGTAGACTGCACGACCCGCTTATTAGCCTGCCTAAACGCCGCCGTCTTGTCTGCTAAACGCCGGCCGCGTCTTGGCCGCCCGTTTGGACATCTCTAGGGATGACACTGGGTAGGTATTTCTTAATATTTTTACTTTATAATATTAAATTAGAGACAACATTCACTCTCAAGGCTACAAATTTCTTCATTAATTGAAGGAAAAAAGAAAGATCTACACCATTGCTTGTGGTGGGTCCAAATTATAACGGTCTAGATTAAAGGAAAGGGTTTGTGTATTGCATAATACATGATCTATATTATAACGGTCTAGATTAAAAGAAAGAGTTTGTATCATTTACATTACACAAATAGCTAAAAAGTTAGAAATTGGATTCCATACGATAACGGTTTAGTTTAAAAGAAAGAGTCCAAAGATCTCCACCACTTATTTTGGTGGGACCAGACTATAACGATGCATATTAATCTATATAGGTATTATAGTTATATAAAAAAAATACACAATTGTAGAAAATATAATTATATATCAAAGATAATCGTACCATAATATCTAGCCATGCAATTACGTGAGTAAATTTGCTAGTTGCAATTACTTAATGAACTTAATCTGTAGAGCCGCTATTCACAGTAAACTAAGTACAGGGTCAAGTCCTTAATTTATTCCTGAAATAACCACATTTTCTCTTCTTCTCCTCTTATCAACGATGTGCGGGACACTTGGCCATGTGTCGTTGTGCACGATGATGTAGGCGTTTGCTACGATGGCAAACGTAACTGTTAGACAACCTCGCTATCGAATAGTCCGGGGTTGCCTAATAGATCTAAACTGGAGAACAGAGAGAGGGAGCGAGAGACACAATATGAGGAGGAAATGCTCTGCTATTCTTTATTGCTTGTTTCTGTGTACAATGGGGTGACTGAAAGTGCATCTAGGCCCCTCATTTTATTTTGGTGATTAATGATGACACAATTAATGTGATCTAATGCTTCAACTAAGATTAATGCAGTTATCGAGATCACATCAAGCTCGGAATAAGATTGGACGGTCCTAAGCGCGTCAAATTTCGAGAAAACGGCATCAAGACGAAGAATTGTAATTTTTATATTGTTTTGAGTCTTAAGGATAGCCGTACTATTAAGAGGATGCGACGAAAAATCAATTTAGGATGTGCATGTGCTCAACATCAAAACTTGCATTCAAACTAGCACTCAAATACTTGCATTTTCAAATATATGGAATTCAAACCGAGCCCCCAAACTCGGAGAGTCCGGACATCTGTCCAGAGTGTCCAGCTTCAATCCGGAGTATCCGGACAATATGTCCGGAGTCTCCGGGTTGGACCCCTCGGCCACTTTTATTCCAGATTGTCCGGAGTATCCGGACATTGTGTTCGGAGTCTCCGGATAACCCGGAGTCTCCGGGTTATTTGTCCGGACACTCCGGCCTGTACAAAAACGAGAGTAACGGCTAGTTTTTGAACTGACTATTTAAAGCCCCCACTCTCTCCCAACGGCTAGGAACGGGATTGAGCTCATTCATTGCAGCATTCAAGCCACTCCTAACCTCTTCCAAGCATTCAATAGAGCTCATACTTCCTCCCACCATTAGATTTGGTTGTTGATCCATTTTGGTGAGGAGAGGAAGAAGCAAAGTGCTAGGTGCATTCATTTCTAGTTGTTGAGCACTAGTTCATCCTCCAAGCGATTCTTCGTGGTGTTATTACTCTTGGAGGTTGAAGGTCTCCTAGACGGCTAGGAGTCACCGGGAGCTACCAACGCGTGTGGTGAGCCCCGGTTGTTTGTGAAGGCGAGTCTCACCTCCGAAAGGAAAGAGACAAGAAGTGAAGCCGGCGAGTGCATTTGTGCAACACCGGGAGGAAAGCGGGTTGAAAGAGACCCCGGCTCAAGTGCGACCGAGCCACCTCAACGAAGACGTAGGGTTCCCTTCAAGAACCCGAACTTCGGTGAAAATTCGTGTCCCTCTCGTTCACTTTTGCTTCCTAGTCTTGCTTGTTTGGATTTGTTTTTGTAAAGCTAGATCTAGCTCTTTGCTTAGCTTTAATTCAAATCCTTACTAGCAATTGTTCTAGGTTGCTCTTGCTATCTATTTCTAGTGGTTTATTGTGCTTGCTAGAGTAGTCTTAGTCGCGCTCCCGAGCCAGCTATCCCGGAGAGTCCGGACATAAGACTGGACACTCCGGACAACCCGGAGACTCCGGATCAAATACCCGGAGACTCCGGATTGACCAGCTCGGCCAGTATTATTTCCGCTGTGATTTTTTTAATCCGCCTATTCACCCCCCCTCTAGGCGACATCGTTGGTCCTTTCAATTGGTATCAGAGTCAAATCTCCTTTATTTTGGCTTAACCGCTTGGAGAAACAAAGATGTCGGATATAGAGAAAGTTACCGAAACCCATGCCCAAGACAAGGCCACGGGTTCCGGTATAGGGGTTGCAATTCCTTTAGATTATTCCTCTTTTAGAGTCTCAAACTCCTCATCTTATGTTTCCGTCTCGTCTGGCCGAGCGCCTCATTTCGATGGCACTCGCTATGCGGCATGGAAACACAAGATGAAGATGCATTTGAGATCACTTCACCCTTGCATTTGGAAGATTGTTGAAACAGGTTTCAAGCCCGCAAACCCTAACAATCTTACCTCCGAAGAAGACAAAGCTCAACACTTCAACGACTTGGCCGTCAATGCCTTGTTCAATGCTTTGAGCGACTCCGAGTTCAACCGGGTCGATGGCCTTGACAATGCCAAGGACATATGGGAAAGATTGATGGTATCTCATGAAGGTGTGTCAAGTGTTCGTGAATCCAAGATCGAGCTTATCATTGGAGAACTAAGCCGATTCACTTTGGAAGAAGGAGAGTGTTACACCAAGATGTTTGATCGCTTGATGGTACTAGTAAATCAAGCTAAAGGACTTGGAAGCACCGAGCTCACCGACAAAGCAATTGTCAAGATCATCCTTCGAGTGATCACCCCCACCAACCGCAACCTTGTGCAACTCATCCGCGACCGGCTAAACTTCGACACTCTCACTCCTCATGACGTGATTGGCCGGTTGATGACGGATGAGATGATGGTTAAGGAAGCGGAAGTGGTGGAGGAGCTCAAGTCCGGCAAGAAGAAGGGCATCGCCTTGAAGGCCATCAAGGTGGCACAAGAAGCCGAAGAGAGCTCAAGCGATGAAGAAGAATCAAGTGGCCCATTGACAAATGAAGACATGGCCTTGCTTGTAAGAAGATTCAACAAATTCTTGAAAAAGAAAGGCTACAAGCCGGGAAGTCACTCCAAGGGCTATGGCAACAAATCAAGAGGGCGACACTCTTCAATAAAGTGCTATGAGTGTGGGGAACCCGGTCATTTCATTGCCGAGTGCCCTCACAAAGAAAAGAAGGAAGACAAGCCCTACAAGAAGGACAAGTTCAAGAAGAAGGACAAGGACAAGAGCAAGAGGTACAAGGGCAAGGGTCATGCTTACATCGGCAAGGAGTGGAACTCCGACTCCGACTCCGACTCCGAGTCCGAATCCGACTCCGACAATGAAGGAGGACTTGCCACCGTCGCCATTGCAACACCACCGACAAAGTCAAAGGGTCTCTTTGACAACCTAAGCGACGGCGAAGGAGATGCTCCAATTTGCCTCATGGCAAAGTGGCACAAGGTATCATCTAAGAGTCCCATTCCCTCTATTGTTGATTATGGCTTAGATGATTGTGATAGTGATAACGATGAAGTAGCATTTAAGTCTATGAATGACTTTGATATTGAAAAACTAGACTTGCTACTTAAAGACATTGAAAAATTGGAGGAAGTGGTAGAACAAAAGGAGGCTACTCTTGAAGCTCAAGAGGATCTCCTTATATTTGAAAAGGAAAAGAATCTTGAGCTAGAGAAGAGCCTAGCTTTTGAAAGAAACAAAAATGAGAACTTAGTCAAAAACTCAAATTTGACTAAGAATGAAATAGTTAGTCTTGAGATCACCAATGCTTCACTCGTAGAGCAACTTGCTCAAGCAATGGATGCTTGCAAATCTCTTGAAGTGAAGCTTGTTGATCTCTCGAATAATCATTCCTCCTCAATTAACAACTCCAATGTTTCAATACCTTCAAGTAGCAACGGTTGTGCTAGATGTTATAATATTGATGTTGCTACTTGTGCTACTAACCGTGAGACTTTGAAAGTCTTGGCTCATGAGAATGAGAAGCTTAAGGGGATGCTTGAAGATGGACTTCAAAAGTCCTACAAGGCTAGCAAAGGTTTAGAGGAGTATCTTGGTAAGCGCCAAGGTAATCCTAAGAAGCATGGGCTTGGGTATGTTCCGCCTAAGGGCAAAAAGAGCAACATCGTGGTTGCTCCTTTAAGCAAGCCGATTCATTTTGTAAAAGGCGAAGGAACATCCAAGCACAAGGCTCACTCCGAGTTCTTTGCTTCATATGTGCTTAAAAGGACTAACCTCGGTCGTGTAGTTGCTTATCATGTTGGGCGTAAGCCGAAAAATACTCCTTGTGTTCGTTCTATTTGGGTCCCTAAATCGCTTGTTACTAACGTGCGTGAACCTAACCAAGTTTGGGTACCAAAGAGCAAAAACTAAATATGTTTTTGTAGGCCTATATCTCCGGTGGAATAAGTTGGATTTTGGATAGCGGATGCACGCATCATATGACCGGAGAAAGGGCAATGTTCGCACACTTGGATGAAAATGGATCAAATAGCGAAAGTATTGTCTTTGGAGACAATGGAAAAGGAGAAGTAATTGGTTTGAGTAAAATCTCTATCTCTAATGATTTCCATTTAAGTAATGTTTTACTTGTCGAATCATTAAGCTACAATTTGTTGTCCGTTGCACAATTATGTGAAGCGGGCTACAATTGTTTGTTTAATGAAAAGGGTGTGGAAGTCATTAAGAGGCTTGATGGTTCAATAGCCTTTAAAAGGCGTTTGAAGGGTAAGCTCTATCTCGTAGACTTCAATACGGATAGACTTAATCTTGAAACATGCTTAATGGCTAAATCTAGCATGGGTTGGCTATGGCATCGCCGACTAGCCCATGTAGGTATGAGGAACCTTCACAAACTCATTAAAGGCAACCACATCCTTGGACTAACTAATGTTGTCTTTGAGAAAGATAGGGTGTGTAGCGCTTGTCAAGCGGGCAAGCAAGTTGGTGCCTCCCATCCCGCCAAGAATGTGATGACGACCACAAGACCGTTGGAAATGCTTCACATGGATTTATTTGGTCCCGTAGCTTACATAAGCATCGGGGGAAGTAAGTATGATTTGGTTATTGTTGATGACTTTTCTCGATTCACTTGGGTGTTTTTCTTGCATGACAAGGGAGAAGTCCAAGTAACGTTAAAGAAATTCATGAGAAGAGCTCAAAATGAGTTTGAAGTGAAGATCAAAAGAATTCGAAGCGACAACGGCACCGAGTTCAAGAACATTGGCGTGGAGGAGTTTCTCGATGATGAAGGAATCAAGCACAAATTCTCGGCTCCCTATTCTCCTCAACAAAATGGGGTGGCCGAGAGGAAGAATCGAACCCTCATCGAGATGGCGCGGACGATGCTTGACGAGTACAAGGTTTCCGATAGCTTTTGGGCGGAAGCCATCAATACCGCATGCCATAGCTCCAACCGCCTCTACCTCCACAAGATCTTGAAGAAGACGGCGTACGAATTGCTCACCGGGAAGAAACCAAATGTATCCTATTTTAGAGTCTTTGGGAGTAAATGCTACATCCTCAACAAAAGAGCTAAGTCTTCTAAATTTGCTCCTAAAGTAGATGAAGGTTTCTTACTTGGTTATGGAACTAATGCTTATGCGTACCGAGTTTTCAACAATACCACCGGTGTCGTTGAAATCTCGCGTGACGTAACTTTTGATGAGGCTAACGGTTCTCAAGTAGAACAAGTTGATCGTGTTGTGATTGACAGGGAAGAACCTCCTTGTGAAGCTATCAAGAAAATGGCAATTGGGGAGGTAAGACCTCAAAATCTGGAATCTCACCCGAGCACCCCAACCCGGAGTCTCCGGCCTGAAACCCGGAGTGTCCAGATTGGTCCGGAGTCTCCGGGTCAAATACCGGAGTCTCCGGATGGGTCAGGCTCAGGTGATATTCTCTCCTCGTCCATTTAAGCCCAAGATGGTTCGAACTTATCCCAAGATGAAGAACCCATTCAAGCTCCAAATTCAACTGTTCCTCACCCAAGAGTTCATCAAAGTATTCAACGAGATCATCCGGTTGACAATATTCTCGGAGACATTCACAAGGGAGTATCTACTAGATCTCGAGTTGCAAATTTTTGTGAATTTTACTCGGTTGTGTCTTCTCTTGAGCCTCTTAAGGTAGAAGAAGCACTTGATGATCCGGATTGGGTGATGGCCATGCAAGAGGAGCTCAATAATTTCAAGAGAAATCAAGTGTGGGAGCTTGTCGAAAGACCAAATCAAAACGTGATCGGCACAAAATGGGTCTTCCGGAACAAGCAAGATGAGAATGGAATCGTGACAAGGAACAAAGCTCGTTTGGTTGCTCAAGGGTACACTCAAATCGAAGGTTTGGATTTCGGTGAAACTTATGCTCCAGTAGCTAGGCTTGAATCTATTAGAATATTACTTGCCTTTGCTACTCACCATGATTTCAAGCTATATCAAATGGACGTGAAGAGCGCCTTCTTAAATGAACCACTCTCCGAGATGGTCTACGTCGAGCAACCACCCGGCTTTGAAGATCCAAAACACCCAGACCACATCTACTACCTACACAAAGCCCTTTATGGACTTAAGCAAGCACCAAGGGCTTGTGTAACACCCCAAAATTTTGCTTTTCTTAAAATTATGTGTGATTTGGCACTTTGGTGAATTTTTGGGATTTTCTGGAATTTATTTGGATTTATTTGGAATTTATTTGAATTTATTCCATTTTGAAATAATTAAAGAAATTAAATTTTCAAATAAAGTTTTGTTGGAAATATTTTATTTGAGTCCCAAATGCCCTAAAATATTTTCCAGAATTGTTCTGGAATTTTTCTGAGTCGTTTGCTATTTTTAATGATTTAAATGAATTTCTGGAAATTATTTTGAATATTAAATCGCTGGAAATTCAATTAGGGTTTAGTACTGTTCCTCCGACTAGAACCAGACCCGAGTCGGACCCGCGCCACGTGACTTGGCTCAACCGCGTCCCCGAACCCAAACCCTAACCCCAATTGCGCACCGTCCGATCCCGATCGGACGAATGCCGTTCGGCCGCGTCACGCACGTGCTTGAGCCGTTGGATCCTGCCACGTGTGCGGTTGCGATATCGTCTCCCCTGACGAGTCCGAGCCGGACTCCTCCGCCGTGGGCCGCCGCGTTCGTTAGGGTTTCCGCGATTCGCACGGAAGCCGGGGGCAATAAATACCCCCTCGTGATCGCCCGTGTGTGCTGAGCACGCACGTCTAGGTCCCAAGCCCTGCGCCGCCACCCGTAGCGTGCAATCGCTCGCCGACGCTAAGAACCGCCGCCGAGGGTTTTGCGTTGTTTCCGTCGTCGATGAACCGCATCAGCCGTGTTGAAGCCCAGATCCGGAAGCCTCAGCGCGAGACGCATCCGCGGGACCTCTTTGCCTCGCCGGTTTCTCACGGGAGCGCCGCGGTTTGGGTCATCTTCCTCATCTCCGGTCCAGCCGCTCTGCTGTGCTGCCATCAGAACCCGCGAAGGTCCTCAGCCGTCCGATCAAAATCCAGCGAACCAGGTGAGCCCACGTGCAACCCAGACCCTATAAACTAGATCGGATCTGGACCGTTGGATCAAGATCCAACGGCCCACGATCGCCACGTGCTGGAAACTGCGTTAAACTAGGGTAGATCTAGACCGTTGGATCTAGATCCAACGGCCCTGATCATGCCACGTAGCTCTAGCCGCCGCACCGTGCGCATGGGAGCACGCCACTGACATGTGGGGCCCGCGTGTCAGTGGGGCCCCCGTGTCAGCCGCGCCCGCGCCGGCGTGAACCCGAGCCATCGATGGCGGGCCGCTTGTCGGCCGATCGTGAGCCGTGGACCGGGTCCACGGTGAACCCGAGCCGAGCGTGGACCGAGTCCGTGAACCGGCTGACGTCAACGGACCAATCAGAGACCGACACGTGTCCTCGCTGACACAATAATTAATTTCCGAAAAAGAAAATGATTTATTAATTCTAAATAATGATTTCAGATTTTGTTTCAAACTTCAAACGCTTATAACTTTTGCGTTTCAACTCCGATTTGAGTGATTCAAATTTCTAAATTTGTATAAAATTGAGATCTACCTAATTATAAATTTTATTTAATTTTTGGACTAAATTTTTTCTCTGTAATATTATTTAATTGATTATTTAAATTTTAAATAATTATAACTTTTGCATTTTAACTCCGATTTGAACGATTCCAGTTCCTAAAAATTCATAAAATTATGTTCTCTCTGTTTATGAATTTTATTTGGAGTTTTGGGATTTTTTTGCCTAGTGTTTATTCGTGTATTGCTATTTGCACGCTTTACGAGTAGACGTTGAAGTGCCCGAAGGCTTCGAAGGAGAAGTGTTGACCCGGGAGCCAGCTCAAGACCAAGAACAAGTACTTTTCGAAGGCAAGTTATGCTTTGACCATGTTGATCCTATTTTGAAACCTATTTTGATTTAACTTATTGCATGCTAGTTCAATTAGAAAATACTTTATTTAAATATGGGAAATTAGATAAATGCCAAATTGCTGTATGACACCTTGATTACTTAAGTATGTGCCATGACCCCTTGTCACCCTAGTGTGGATTACTAGTTGGACATCACTAAATTGCCAACATGTGATTGTAGATCGTTGTAGTATCTTTGCTTAGACACACTTTCGTGCTCATGACATGATTTTGGACACTCAAACGTTAATATTGACTTAATGACATACTGAACCTGTTTTGGAAAGGTATCATGTGATGTTGATGGCACGTGGTGCATGGTAATCAACTGGGGTTTGATAAATAGCTTTTGACCGGGGCATGTGGCAAGAATGATCAGGTGGGCCAGTTGTGGCATTGGGAATGATGTTTTGGTTCTTCGGGTAGTCTTGCCCTGGTCACCCTAAGGACTTAACCTTGCAAGCCTTTGAACTGAGTCAATCTTGCAACCACATGTCTGTAATGGGACGGACCTAGTTGACTAAGTTGCTAATAACGTACCTGTGGGACCTCAGGAGGTCAACTACACCCTTTGTGTAAGTTGTACGGGGAGCGTCTGGCTGAGGCCAGGTACCCATCTAACGGTTGGTTGGCCTAAACTTCGCCTTAGCTAAGGGAAGGGGTTAGTGTGCAACAACCGGGGAGGACCACTTGTATTGTTAGAAGTTTCCGAAAGACTTTGTTACGGGAACTCGCCTTTGTGGTGTTTGACTGTATCTTGTGGGTAAAGTGCATAACCTCTGCAGAGTATAAAATCTATTCGAATAGCCGTGTCCGCGGTATTGGACATCGCTCGGGAATTACAGTCAAGGGTTAGACTTTCTCAAAAATAACTTGGATTGGAAAGGTTGGGTTGGATTAATAATGATGATGATGGAAACGTGGATTAGGATGGGAAAGATGTTTACTAAACTCCTTGAAAAGTTATTTATGCTTTACTTGTTACTACTGCTTTCGAATCTACTTATGATACTTGTTAAATGCTCTTACTGCAAATATACCTTGAGCCACTCCTTTGTATTAAGCCATGCATGTAGTATATTAGCTGCATTCTGTGCATGACTTGCTGAGTACCAAAGTACTCACCATTGCCACAATACAACACCAGTTGAAGAAGAATCTACACCAGCTTTGGAGGAGGAGCTTCCAGAGGAACCGTCTACTTAGGGAGCGAGCCGGTCACTGCCTGTGGTATCTTGGATGGCGCCACGGTTATCTTATTTTCCGCTGCTATTATTTCTCTCTTAATAAGTTTCGCCCTGCGTGGCGTATATTTGTAACTTGACCATAAGGTCGAGCAACCAGTTTGACTATTTAATTAAAGTACTTTATTAGTATCGAGTGGTATGATTGTGATATTTACCGATGTTAAGACTGTGTGCACTAGCGCGTTCCTGGACTAGTGCTGAATACACAGAGGGTCCGGATTTGCAAAATTCGGGTCCCGACAGAGGTGGTATCAGAGCCATACTGACCGTAGGCTCAACCCTAGCTAGAAAGGTCGTAGAGAGGATAAAACCTATTTTCTAAAGCTAAAAGTTTGTCAAGACAAGAAATGACATCTCGACTTATCCCATTCTTTCTTTTCTTGTCTCTTGCTGAATTTTTCCTTACCTTGTCACGATTTAAAAATTTTTGAGTTCTTACGTGAGCACTCTTGTGACAGATGGAGGGAGAGTTCAACTACGTAGATCTGGAGGTTGGTCACGCCGCGGAACTTTGGCGTATGCTACAGACTCTTGGAGATTTTGAGAAGCCGCAATACCAAGTGGACGTGATCAGACAAGCAGGATTGATCAAGGCTTGTGACGTGAAGATTGTGGTACCTGCTAGGAAGAAGGGCCCAGGCAATCGCCCAATACACTGCACTGCCAGGAGGTCTACAATGCAGATGGGTATCCAAGAGGCGTCACGACGAGCAATGCGGCACATTACCCGTATCTACGCCAGAGAATTGGAGAGCACGATGTTCCGTTATCATCCGCGCAGCAATAACCTTCTTGACCCGAAGGCGATTCAGGATGAGAATGCCATGGTTACACAGTTGGCACGACTTGTTGTCGCCCAGGAGGATGTACTCGATGATACAAGCAAGGAGCTACAGAAGGCCCGCAAGGAGATCACGACAGAGAAGAACAGATGGCGGGAAGCTCAAGAGTATGTGTCACACCTTCTGCAAAGGATTGGAGAGTTAGAGACGGCATTGTATGCACCAGAGCCGGAGCCAATGCTCGAGCTGCACGAGCCAGACCCGGAGGAGCCGGAGCTTGAGAAGGACACTACTTCTTCGACTACCACAAATGACACAGTTGCTGGACATGGCAATCGTTTCGCGCCTATGCCGCAGCGTCCGTATCCAGGCCGTGGAGGTTTTCTCGATGAGTGAGCGTAGGTTCTATAGTGAGACTCCTTCGCCGAGTCGCGTCATAGAATAAAGAGTCACCCTTTAGGCGTTAGACTCCAGTGTTAGTTCGATTTGGATTTTCATTGCTTGCTGAGTGTGCAGTATGTGTTGCAAGGCCCCTAGGCATTGTAAGCAACCATACCAAGATACTATTGATTAAAATAATAAAGTTGGACTTTAAGTTACACCTTTCGCCCCACATAAGTTCCATATTACTCATCTATTCCAGTTTCCCTCTCATCTCTGAAACCTTGGAGCAATCGACAGATGGTAAACACTCGCGGAAACCTTGGAGGCAATGGGAGTGGTTCTCGCCCAACAGAAAACCCCAATGATGGAGCACCAGCACCGCCACTGGACATGCAGAATTTTGGAGCATTTCTTGCTGCTCAGACTCAGTTGATGCATGCTATGATGCAACAGATGCAACACGTCATCGCCAGGCCATTGCTAATCAAGTTAATCGGGGACAACGCCGTAATACCGGTATCGCCGAGTTCATGAGGACTCATCCACCCACTTTTTCTGGGAATGCCAATCCGTTGGAGGCTGATGATTGGTTAAGGTCGATTGAGAGGAAACTACACATCGCTCAATGCATGGGAAATGAGAAGGTACTCTACGCTTCTCATCGCTTGGAAGGGACAACTTGAATGGTGGGAGAACTTCGTGCCACGCAAGAGAACCCTCAAGCTATCACTTGGGAGGAGTTCACGCCATGCGTTCCGTCGAGATCACGTGCCTGAAGGAATCATGGACCTCAAGAAGGAGGAGTTCAGGGCATCAAGCAAGGTAATCACCGGTGGTCGAATACCTGAACAAGTTCACACGGCTTGCACGCTACGCACTCGAGGATGTAGCGACGGATAAAGCCAGGCATACCTCGTTTCATGAAGGGACTTAACTCAGATTGCAGGTGGGATTGATCACCCACGGCTTTCCAGATTTCCAAGAGTTGGTGAATAAGGCGCTTATTCTTGAGGACAAGCGAAAGGAATCGGATGAGAACAGAAGCGCGAGATGCAAAGATCGTGATCGCGTCGAGGAGCGCGACAACGTTTGAGGGTTGCGCCAAATCAGCTTTTCATTCCAGCCGAGAATCGACAAGGACACCGCCACCAAAGCACCAAGACCCGCCAATCGTAACTATCGCATCTCACCCCACCGTAAACGCCGCTGTCAGCAAATAACAGGGGACAATGAGACGCTGCTACAATTGCAACGAGCCCGGACACTTTGCCAATAGTTGTCCTAAGAAGACAGCAGGAGTGACCCCAGTCCGCTTCAACTTGGGATCCACACCAGCTAAGACGCCAGCACCAGGAGCCACACCCAGACTGTGGTGAGAGGCCGAGTCAACCATGTCACCGCAGATGCACTGCAGAATGCCACGGACGTCGTACTGGGTAAGTTACTAGTCAACTCGATACACTGCAATGATTTTGTTTGATTCGAGCTTCGCATTCGTTTGTTTCTCAAGGCTTTGCTGCTAAAAATGATTTGGAGATTGCAAGACTTAAATGCATGCTTTTAGTTCAAACCCACAGTTCGAACTCCGAACGAAAGTAGGATGTTCTGGGGTGAGAATACTAATAGATGGGATAGAGTTCCTAGCGAACCTTATTATTTTGGAGACCCAGACCTTGGATGTCATTTTGGGAATGGATTGGTTATCTAAGCACAAGGCCGTATTGGATTGTGGACGAATGTAACATCCCTGAATTAATTAAACAGTAAAAATAAAATATTTAAATGTGAATTTGATTTATAAATATCTTTCAGCAAATTTAAAAGCTTTTGTTAAAAGATAATTGAATTCCTGAAATTAGAAAAAGAAAAAGTTACAGAAGAAAATGGTAAGAAGATAAAATAAACCATTTGTCATTTGCTGATCCAAAACAATCATTGCAAAGGATTGAATCAAAGAATTGAACTGCAACACAAACTTTATTGATACATCATAGTTCACATCTACAATACATAGGAAATCCAAAGATCCTCACAGTCATACAACAACCATATTAATTACATCACATAAGACTGTTCGATTACAAGTCCGATTATAAATTACATCGTAAGAAAATAAATTACAAGATCCTAAACTACAGCTTCTGTGCTGTCTTGATCTGCATTTGTAAACCTGCATATTCAATAGTACACATGTGAGAAAAAAAAATACATTAAATGGAAAAGGAAATAATTGCCGTCAGCCAAGTTAGATCGCTCAGCGAGGTACCCTAGATTGCCCGGGGGCCAATCTGGCTCCTCTCGCGATTAGGTTTGCATCACTCGGCAAATTACAAACCTGTTTGATCCGTAGACGCGAATATTCAGAAAATATCGCGTAGTAAAAATATTTTACCACAAGAAATAGTGAAATTATAGTGGGACAGAGATAAGGCCACAAAGACAAAGGCCACAGACATCACGAGTTCTTTCCTAACTAAATTGACAAGTCCAAATTAGGCCACATAAGCCACATTAGCAAAAAAATAAATATGGAGGCAAGGTGAGGATGCCGATCGAAACCCCCAGACACAATTGAAATCTCCAGAGTATACTCAAAGGCTCAAAGCCAAGTCGGCAGAAGATAAGGAAGTCCCAGCTGAAACCTCCAGGACACTCTCTCTCAGAACTCCCCGAACCGACCCGGTAGGTCAAGGTTGAGACTGGGATTAAAATCAAGTGCACCGACTAAGCCATTTATTATGTGCAATCATCCCAGCCGCAAAGACCATTGGACCAAGCCATCATTCAAACCCTGCTCACACCGCCTTTACCATGTTATATAAACCAGCTAAAGTCTCATTCAAGAAACCCCATAGCAAGGCATTTTCCAATAGCCGGCAAAGTCATACTTAGTGAATCACAAAGCCAACCACTCCCAGGATCACCGCCCAGTATAAAGCAATAAGCAAGCCATTGCCCAGAGCATGCCCACATAAATTAGAAGAAGCCAGGAAAGACAAGATTCAGATCTGGCGCAAGAAGCAACTAGGAACCAGAAGGAAGGAATGAGATCCAACCCTAAACAGCAAGATCATCTTCCTTTCCTTCCAGATTTCACCTCAGAGCACGACCAAGTAAGTCCTAGCCAATCCTCCCTTGTAGAGTGGTGTAATAGAGACAGCAAGAACAAAATGGACCAGAAATCAAAAGGGAATAGATAGTAGAAGTAAGGATGGCCTAGAAGCAAAGATAGACAGTAAAGGGCTAGAAGAAGTTTTGGTCTCAGTAATTAGGAGTAAAGCATGCAAGGGTTGCATCATGTCCATCTTTAGCCAAATATACTTCCCCGGCGTACTAACTTTTAGAATGGACATAGATACCATCCAACTTGCATTTAGTCGAAAAGAATCTTACATCACAGACCAAGAAAAGGCAATCAAATCCCATAGCATAGCATCATTTCATCATTTGCCATGTAAAGAACTCAGCAAAAGCAACTAGTAATATACTAGATATTAAGTATTCCAAATATTGGTGTTGCTTAGTATCAAATCATTATCATTTACTAAGCTTCTTTAATTCTGCATTAATCAGTACCAACAAATCTGAATCTTAATACAGTCTCAGTTAGTGGTTGCAAATTAAGGATATCATACGTCCCCATGATATTACCTCACTTTCTTCAAGTGCGATAACTATCATAGGTTTCGCCATGATACTCTTATCTGCCATCCAACTAAAGATCAACCAACATAATCCAATTATTTGGCTTAGTATCAATTTTATCATTTACTAAGCCAATCTATTCATGATCCATCAGATTATAATCAATGGCGTTAGGATCAGCTATCATGTAACCTTTCCAAAATCTCTGTCAACATGCCTAAAATCATATTCAAGAATCATCTCAAACCCTGGCAGTGAATCAATCCATGTAAGTAAACTACACACATAACCGATTCATAATGCTTTAGTGCATAGCATGAATCAAACTATTCAGTGAAGGCAACAACACCCTCTAGCATGACATCAAATCAATATCATCTACCATGCAACCAATTCATTCTAAGCCATTGTCATTACATTCAATTGAATATTCAGAGAAGAAACCAGTAGCATCACATCATGTTATCATTCTCCCATGTAAATGAATCTTAATAAGGCTACTGTCACCATGTACTGTTTAAAGATCATCCAGTAGCCCAGTATAGAGTTAATTATACACTAAATCCATTTACATCACAGCAAAGTCAGTGTAATGGAACTTTAGCTGAATCTCAAAGAAAACCGCAGATCAGGGTCATACCATCTCGGTGCAATCCACTTTAAAATCATTTCAAATCATAAGAATCACAGATCAATAAAACATGATCTCAATGTTAGTGCCTTAACATCAAACATCACAAAACTCTAGCATCAAGCATCACAGGATCATCATGACTAGTAAAGGGGTTCGACCAACAGAGAAAGGAGGAGGAAGGGGAGTATCGAAGATTAAGAGATTAGGGGTACCAGTCTTAATTAGGAAAAGGGTAAAATCAGGGAGTACCAAACCCCAGTGAAAACTAGGGATCCATAGGACAGCGCCGTGAAGGAGGGCCAAGTAGAAGAAGAAGACTGAGCGGCACCGATCAAGGGGGAAGAAGACTTACCTTTTGAAGGATGGCCGGACCCACTGAACGGCGGGCAGCCATCAAGCCGGTGTGGATCGGACCATGGGCGCACACGCATAGGGGCGGCGCCGAGTCCAGCGGCGTGTGAAGAACCGTAGCAGATCCACTGAGGCGCTGGTGAAAGCAAATGAGAAGAAGGAATCCGTGGCGACAGCGGAAGGACCAGGCGTGGAGCTCGGAGGCGCAAGGAAGAAGAGGTAAACAGAGACCAAATAGAAGATGCTAGAAGGGAGGTTTCGCCCGAATGGATAAGGGGAAATGGGAGAAGAAAAGAATATATATATATATATATATATATATATATGAAAGAAATGGGTATTCCAAATATAAGAATTTTGTTTGATTAATTAAGGTGGAACTAAGCTAATAGATATACATGCTTACATAATCATAAGGGGTAAATGTACATGTAGAACTTGTTTCGAATAACCCATAAATATAAAACCAATTAATATTAAAAGAATGGGTTAAACCCAACTCTAATCTATAACTAAATTGCAATCTATGAGTAAATTCCTAGATATAGTATTCATTTAACTCTCGACTAAACCATGCCTTTACTTGATGAATAAATCATAGACGCTAATCTCTATAGATTCATTCTTGGAATATTCCTTAAGGCATGACTAACTTAATTTACATAGGCATTTTATATATATATTCCTATATATCATGCTTTGCATCTGAATCCTATTAAGAATGTGACCCTACGAGAAGTGAATTCTGAGATTTGTAATATCGATGCATATGCATAAGTTGAATCATGTAAATTGTAGTTACTCTCACACTTGTTGTTTTATGAACTAATTAGTATTAGTACAAGCAGCTCCACACCCCGAAAACGAATTTTAGTATATTTAATCTTACAATCTTAGCTTCCTGAATTCACAAAATGAAATAAAGTAATTCATAAAGAAGAAATGTTGCGTGTTGTTTAACCCATACCATTAATATCAGTAAAAGTCACAACATAAGATATTAGACACGTGCACGAAATCACAACCAACCCATACTTGTTTTATGTAATGATTGCTTATTTGATTTTCCATCTGATTTCCTTTTGCCCTTATTGAAAGTGTTATTTGCTATTTTTATCTTTTCTGTTATACGACGTGTAGAATCCGACGTCTCGGACTTCGTCGTCGACAATCTCAAGATGACGTCTTCGACTCGTCCCTAAAGACAACAAGTAGCAAGGCAAGCACCCCTTTGAGCATTTTGAACCCAGATTTCATAATCAACTAAAATGTGATTAATAATCTGCCTGCATGCGTTATATTCTAGCAAATCCTTATTTTGTGTTGTATGGTAGCTATAACCCATATTGGAGGATTTCTTGAATATTGTTGACATAAGCTCCATGACAACCCTAGGAATGGGTAGATTCATATGTCAGATGGGAATAATGCTTACTAATTGCATTTGCTTAGTAATGCTTAGAAAATGTCAGCGACATTTACACCCACACATCTTTCTTTATGATTCTTTTTATGGTTTATTTAAGCAGTAAAGGATACTGGTAGTTTGTTAAAAATGAAAATAAAACTATTGGTTTCGACGTGGGTGATTATTGGCAATAGCCGGTTGTACATGTTTTAACGTGTACGTAGCTAGGGTGGAGTATCGCCCATGTCACTTTGAGGACCGAACGTAGTGTTGCATGATCCAAGTAAATCGTACATCCACAAGCACTGGACTGGGACAGTCTTAACTTATTAAATTATTTGGGAATTAGCTTTGCACATTGGTAGGCAGTTGTAGCACGGGTATTCCGGATATAGGTTTGCTCGAGGGAGGTGTCATCACCGAGGTGTTGGCATCTGCCGTTGTAACGGTGTACGCCTGGCTATGAATTGGGGCTGCTGTTGTACCATTTGAGCCGCGGGCTCCTGAATACTATTGCTTCACCGTTTGTTTGCTTCCATCATAGTCAGGAGTAACGTCATTGGGCTAGTGCAAAGTTAAGGTTCAAGTAATCGAACGGTTTCGTTATGAACTCCTTGCGGGCACACCAAAGGAAGTGTGTCTTATAACGTTTGCACAAAGGGAGAACATATCTTGTGGGTAAAGCTGTACAACTCTGTAGAGTTTAAAACTATTTGAATAGCCGTGTCCACGGTCATGGACGACTTGGCGAATTAACACTAGTTAGCTGTTTTCTATTTTCTAAAACTCTTGATAAAATGATTTGGAAAGTGATTCACATTTGTTAAGTGTCACTTATTGTTACATTTGTTCATATAAGACCATGGAGGGTCTTTTTCGTTATTTTACTCGCAAAAGGGGACGTGAGTAAAATGTTATTATTATTTTTATTACTTGTTATCTCAATTACTTATCAAACTGTCTTAAATTTTTATTTACGCTTTCCATTACTATTCAGTATTACTTCATTCAAAACTTTCGCTTTATGCAAAACAACCATAGAAACCCACTTTCTATTCAGCCTGCATATATTTCAGGTATTGCAAACACTACAAGTCTTCTTTGAGCACGCAACGTACTCACCTTTGCTATTATTGTTGTTTTTAGACAGAATCCTCGAATGCAGTCGCGACGCAGAAAACGGGATTATTAACGACGTTTCTTTCTAAGGCTTTACCTTGTCGGTTGCACATGGATTATGTGGCAAACTACAAGACATCTGATTCTTTTGGCTATGTTTAGACGACCTTGTCGGTCATATTGTATCATTACTTCCGCTGTAATAAAATATGAAACTTTTGTATGGTTGTGATTCCAAATTGTGTTTTGTGCGTGCCAGCCACTGATCATGGGAATGGTACAGTATGCACATTAGAACCTTGCTTTTATGTTTGCACTGTAGCATAAAAGTGAGGGTCTTACAACGAAGGACTATCTCAGTTGAGAGCCCGTGTGGGAAGAAAGTGGAATTTCAAGCTACTGCCGTTAGAGATGGACAGTTGTTGGTTAACAGTACCAAGGCAATCAGCATAGAGGATGTCTCAGTAGTGAATGAGTACCCAGATATTTTTCCTGAAGATCTACCTGGTATGCCGCCAGACAGGGACATAGAGTTTGTGATAGAGCTTGTACCTGGTACAGCACCGATAGCAAAGAGACCCTATCGGATGTCCACCGAGGAATTGGTAGAAATGAAGAAACAACTTGAAGAGTTAATGGAGAAAGGATTTATCAGACCAAGTTCGTCGCCGTGGGGAGCACCAGTTTTGTTCGTCAAGAAGAAGGATGGGAGTTTCAGGATGTGCATTGACTACCGTGCACTCAATGAAGTCACCGTGAAGAATAAGTATCCGCTACCCAGGATTGATGATTTGTTTGACCAGCTGAGAGGAGCCGGAGTTTTCTCCAAGATTGATCTGAGATCGGGATACCATCAGTTGAAGATCCGATCGGAGGATATTCCGAAGACCGCATTTTAAATCGAGATATGGACATTACGAGTTTACTGTTATGTCCTTTGGTCTGACGAATGCGCCAGCATATTTCATGAATATGATGAATAAGGTGTTCATGGAATATTTGGACAAGTTTGTTGTTGTGTTCATAGATGATATTCTAATCTACTCCAAGACAGAGGATGAACATGCCGAACACTTGAGGCGAGTTTTGGAAAAGTTGAGAGAAACGACAACTCTTCGCCAAGTTCGATAAGTGTGATTTTTGGAAGGACAAGGTGGAATTCCTCGGACATGTAATGACCGCAGAAGGAGTCGCCGTTGATCCAAGTAAAGTAGAAGCTGTGTTACATTGGGAGCAGCCAAAGACTGTGACCCAGATCCGGAGTTTCCTTGGAATGGCAGGTTACTACCGCCGCTTCATTGAAGGCTTTTCAACAATTGCGAGACCTCTTACGCAATTGCTTTGAAAAAGGAGAAGAAGTTTACATGGACGCCAGAGTGCGAGAAAGGATTCCAAGAATCAAGACAAGATTGACATCGGCACGGTGTTGGTTCTGGGACGTCAATCAAAGCTTTGATATCTATTGTGATGCATCGCGCCAAGGACTTGGATGTGTGTTGATGCAGAACGGAAAGGTTGTTGCCTATGCATCAAGGCAGTTGAGGCCGCATGAGGAGAATTACCCAACACATGACCTAGAATTAGCTGCCGTAGTGCATGCCTTGAAGATATGGCGTCACTATCTGATCGGGAACAGATGTGAAGTGTACACGGATCATAAGAGCCTTAAGTACATATTCACCCAGTCGGATCTGAATATGAGGCAAAGGAGATGGTTGGAGTTGATTAAGGATTACAATGTCGGAATCCATTATCATCCCGGAAAGGCTAATGTGGTGGCCGATGCCTTGAGTCGGAAAAGCCATACCGTGAATATGTTGATAGCCACGAATCAGGATGAGCTATGCCAGGAATTTCAGAGAATGAAGATTGAGGTGGTACCTAGTGGATTCTTGGCCGCACTGGAGGTAAAGCCTACCCTAGAAGATCAGATTCGGGAAGGGCAGAAGGATGATGACAAGATCCGCAGGATTAAGTCCAAAATGGAGGAAGACAAGGCAAAGGACTTCAAGCTAGATGAGCAGGGCACGTTATGGATGAGGGATCGCATTTGTGTGCCGAACAGGAAGGAACTGAAGCAGTTGATTCTAGAAGAAGCCCATGACTCCAAGTACTCGATTCATCCTGGAAGTGCCAAGATGTATCAAGACTTGAAGGAGAGATTCTGGTGGCCGAGCATGAAGCGTGAAGTTGCCGAGCATGTTGCATTGTGCGACGTATGCCAGAGAGTCAAGGCGATGCATTAGAGACCAGCAGGATTGTTGCGTGACCAAGATACCTGAGTGGAAGTGGGAGGAAATCGGAATGGATTTCATTACCGGTTTGCCTAAGACTCAAGGGGGTTATGACTCCATATGGGTTATAGTGGATCGCTTGACCAAAGTAGCCCATTTTATTCTCGTAAAGACCACTTACTCGGGGGATAAGTTAGCAGAATTGTATATGATCAGGATCGTCTGTTTGCACGGAGTGCCAAAGAGGATTGTATCGGACAGAGGTACTCAGTTTACCTCAAGGTTCTGGAATAAGTTGCATGAAGCCATGGGAACCCGTTTGAACTTCAGTACAGCTTATCATCCACAGACGGATGGCCAGACTGAAAGAGTCAATCAGATTCTGGAAGATATGCTAAGAGCGTGTGCATTGGCTTATGCTACCTCTTGGGATAAGAGTTTGCCGTATGCCGAGTTCAGTTACAATAATAGATACCAGGCTAGTTTACAGATGTCACCTTTTGAGGCACTGTATGGTCGACCCTGTCGGACGCCATTAAACTGGAATGAAAGCCGTGGCCGTGTCTTCGGGCCTGATATTCTTCAAGAAGCTGAAGAGCAGATTGCCATGATTAGGGAAAGGTTGAAGATAGCCCAATCACGACAGAAGAGTTATGTTGACAATCGTCGTCGGGATTTGAGTTTTGAACCAGAAGACTTTGTATACCTCAGAGTTACGCCGCTCAGAGGAGTTAAGAGATTCCATGCCAAAGGAAAACTCGCGCCGAGATATGTTGGACCATTCAAGATTTTGAGCCGCAGAGGCGAAGTTGCTTACCAGCTGGAGTTGCCGCAGTCACTAGCAGGAGTGCATGACGTGTTCCACGTGTCCCAACTGAAGAAGTGTCTCCGAGTACACGAGAGCAGACACCGCTAGAGTCAATTGAGTTGCAAGAAGATTTGACTTACAAGGAGCACCCCGTGAAGAATCTAGACACAATGGATCGAGAGACGAGGAACAAGTCAACCCGTTTCTGTAGAGTTCAGTGGAGCAACCATGCAGAGAGCGAAGCAACTTGGGAGCGCGAAGAGGATTTGAAGAAAGAGTTTCCAAACCTATTCTGTAGTAAGCCCTGAATCTCGGGGACGAGCTTCTATTAAGGGGGGGAGGTTTGTAACACCCCAAAATTTTGCTTTTCCTAAATTTATGTGTGATTTGGCACTTTGGTGAATTTTTGGAATTTTCTGGAATTTATTTGGATTTATTTGGAATTTATTTGAATTTATTCCATTTTTAAATAATTAAAGAAATTAAATTTTCAAATAAAGTTTTGTTGGAAATATTTTATTTGAGTCCCAAATGCCCTAAAATATTTTCCAGAATTTTTTTGGAATTTTTCTGAGTCGTTTGCTATTTTTAATGATTTAAATGAATTTCTGGAAATTATTTTGAATATTAAATCGCTGGAAATTCAATTAGGGTTTAGTACTGTTCCTCCGACTCGAACCAGACCCGAGTATGACCCGAGTCGGACCCGCGCCACGTGACTTGGCTCAACCGCGTCCCCGAACCCAAACCCTAACCCCAATTGCGCACCGTCCGATCCCGATCGGACGAATGCCGTTCGGCCGCGTCACGCACGTGCTTGGGCCGTTGGATCCTGCCACGTGTGCGGTCGCGATATCGTCTCCCCCGACGAGTCCGAGCCGGACTCCTCCGCCGTGGGCCGCCGCGTTCGTTAGGGTTTCCGCGATTCGCACGGAAGCCGGGGGCAATAAATACCCCCTCGTGATCGCCCGTGTGTGCTGAGCACGCACGTCTAGGTCCCAAGCCCTGCGCCGCCACCCGTAGCGCGCAATCGCTCGCCGACGCTAAGAACCGCCGCCGAGGGTTTTGCGTTGTTTCCGTCGTCGACGAACCGCATTAGCCGTGTTGAAGCCCAGATCCGGAAGCCTCAGCGCAAGACGCATCCGCGGGACCTCTTTGCCTCGCCGGTTTCTCACGGGAGCGCCGCGGTTCCGGTCGTCTTCCTCATCTCTGGTCCAGCCGCTCCGCCGTGCTGCCATCAGAACCCGCGAAGGTCCTCAGCCGTCCGATCAAAATCTGGCGAACCAGGTGAGCCCACGTGCAACCCAAACCCTATAAACTAGATCGGATCTGGACCGTTGGATCAAGATCCAACGGCCCACGATCGCCACATGCTGGAAACTGCGTTAAACTAGGGTAGATCTAGACCGTTGGATCTAGATCCAACGGCCCTGATCATGCCACGTAGCTCTAGCCGCCGCACCGTGCGCGTGGGAGCACGCCACTGACATGTGGGGCCCGCGTGTCAGTGGGGCCCCCGTGTCAGCCGCGCCCGCGCCGGCGTGAGCCCGAGCCACTGACAGGGCGGGCCCGCCTGTCAGCGACCGTGAGCCGTGGACCGGGTCCACGGTGAACCAGAGCCGAGCGTGGACCGAGTCCGTGAACCGGCTTGTGAGACCCCGGATCGGCTATCCGAAATCTCCTGTGCATTTCCGTACTAGTCCCAGATCAGTAGCTAGTACACACAGTCACAGTGATACATCATTGCCAGACAAAACGAAACTTGCAATATAAATATTCAAGTACGGGCCACATGGCCACTTATTACAATACTCGGTCTAAAGACAGGAACAAAAACAGCGTATACAAAATCGAAACAGGCAGATGCCAATACGCCACAGGCGACGACTAGAAACGCGACTAGTCCTCCTGGCAGCCCTCCTCGTACTCCTCCGCGTAGAACTCGCCCTCCTCTGCCGCGTCTTGATAAACCTCTGATGATGACAACATTGATGTAGCCCATGAGTACAAACGTACTCAGCAAGTCTGGGAAAGTATGCTTATGTGGTCTTTCCAAAGTAATCTTAGTAGGTTTTATTTGCATAAAGCCAATTTTTATTAAACCATACTTAGTTAATAGCATTTCACAAAGCAACTTTTCACAATTCTTTTTAATAATTGAATTATGTAATATCGTATTGATGTTCTATCCAACATCACCGACATAAAAGGCTCTATCCGCCAGATTTTAAAGAATCGGGGTTAATCATGTGACTCCATCCAGTCAAATACAAACACAGTTCTTTCCACCTGGTTGGCTCTATCCGCCAAATAACATCCGAGAGTTCTAACCACTCCCGAACCCCAAAACAAAACACTTTTCAGTTTTGAAACCAAAATCAAAATCTACCAATATGAAAGCATTCCTTGCTTTGCCTTTGGCCGTAAACACGGCTATTCGAATAGTTTTACTCTGCAGAGGTGTACAACTTTACCCACAAGACACGATCATCTCTTAATGCCAAGCTATTAGCACACTTCCTTTGGTGTGCTGGCAGAGAGATCATGACAAGGCCGTTACAATGTATCTACCTAACTAGACCCACCGAGGTTTCACCGCCATTGTTAGGGTTCAATCCGCCCAGATGTAAGCCCCTCTTGCGCCGTGTGAGAAAAACAACAATTGCCTCCGTCCGGCATTCACATTCAACCGAGTGGTGAGTCTAAGCTAGGCTTCTACAAATTAGTTGGCCAGGTCGTACCATTATAGACATGTGGTAGTACGGTTATGCTTAAAATGGCAATCATAAGCGTCGGTCCTTATATGACTTGGGGCGGTACTTGCACAAAAGGATCAAGACTTGATCCGCTCCCACCCGACTTTCCATGCCGCCCAAGTCGAAATCATTTTTCCTTTTCTTTCATTTTAGAAAATAGTACCATAATCATAATAATAGCTTTCAAATCACATTTGAAATCATCATTCTGAATAATCCCACCCATGGGTTTCTTTTATCGGAAAAGGTCCTAAGCAATTCTATCGCACTAGGTTACAACGGATACCATATAAGCATAAACATGGTATAATCAATGTTCTAGGGTTACAACGGATATGATTAACAATGTCAAGGAGGAATCATCAAATTCGGGTTAACTATTACTTATATTTGACATATTTTATTAAAAGTAGCCATGCAACTTTATAAACAGATAAAAAGCATTTCATAAAATGGGATCAAAATGCGTCAAGGGACTTGCCTTGGTCGGTGAGGAGAGGGTTGTCTTCCTGCGGTTCTGCGACGGAGTCGACGTCTAGCGTTTCTATTAAACGAAAAACAGCGAATAAACAACCATTCGGAAAATACGAAGAAACAAATAAATTCTCAACCACATGAAAACTTCCGAATAATTAGTTTAGCATTTTATACGATTTATAAAATTTATTTGGAATTTTCGAGCGTATAGTCTAAGAGCTACAAAACTCACAAGTTTATACTTTCCGCGAATAATTTAACTACACAAATTTATTTATAAAATCCCAGTAAAAATAATGTAGAAAGGTATGAATATTTAATAATTTACAAAATTTGTTGCATGCAGTTTGGGATTAAAACGAATTCGCAGCGAAAAAGACAAAATTCACAAATTCTGGAAATTGCTACACACAATGCAACTTCTTGTTTTGCATGGCACTGTTCACGTTGGTTCTCCACGGCTGAGCACATTTCATGCACATGCACTGTTGTTCGGTTTTGAGAAATTCTCGTGCACGCGACCTGGTTCACGTAAAACAAAAAAAAATCTATATATACATACATACACGTATACTTCCTACTATATACAGACTACGTACAACATATATATATATATATGTATGTATGGGCTCAAGATTCAGACGAAGATGTATATATATCCTCAAGTACTCATGGCGAGATCAACCGATTGATAACAAAGACAGAACGTGTACGAGAGGGAGTACCGGTTAACGGCAATAGCACAGAAGGAGGTGAGCCAGAGAGTGCGGCGGCGACGACGATGACGGCAAGCGGCAAAGAACGTCAACGGCGGCGGCGACGGTGATGGCGACTAGACGGCAGGGCAACGCCGGCGTTGGATCAGAGAAGCGGTGACGACGGCAGAAGAGCCGACGGCAACCACGGCAATGATCAAGGCCCACGGCGGCAACCAACAGCGGGGAGGAAGCGAAGGAAATGGGGTGGCTAGAGAATTGAAATGGCTGGAAGTATTGGATGAGTGAAGGAATAGAATAGATAGGAAATGTAGAAAGCTTCAACCGTGAGAACTAGAAACGGCTGGAGTGGAATCGCCGTGCGCCATAAAGAAGAATTGAAACCGGCAGCACTTGGAAGGCAACGCCAACGCTCATGCATGGAAAGTAGTAATGGCTGAAGACTCCTGTGTACGCATGTGGAGTTCCAACGTATAGTACATGCATACATGCTAGGAAAGTTGGAATGGCTGGCAAGGAAACTTCATTCGTGCATGCATGTGTATAACTTGAATGAGTTAAGTGGGAATGGCTGTAGGGAGTAGAAACGGCTAGAGGTGGTTCAAGTATACATGCATGAACGTCTCATGCATGCAATAGTTAAGGAATGGAGAGTCAATTCCGGTTAAAACGCAATTTAAAGAATGAAACGTTGTGACTTCCATTCCCGTACGTGACTGAACGTTCAACTTCCGACTTTAAATAGTGCTTAAAAGAGACAGCGATTAGAATAAAATAGTAGATTGGTTCTAAAAATCTGAAAAATTTCTCTAAAATACTAGGAACTATTTTGGGACTTAACGAAGTTGGTTTCATGATTTTTCGAAGTATAGATTTTTCGTAGAAATTCTTTTCGTGACTCAGACACCTGTACCGATTTTTGTAAAATCAACGACTTAGGTTATATAACATATTTTTCGAAAATATTTGAAGCGAACACTCTCGTCTACCAACTATCTTAATTATCAACAAAATTTTAGATTTTACGCTTATTCAAAAATGCCTGATCTTTATTTAATACGATTAGTTCAATAAACGTGAACGCGACTTACTCGCGAGGCTTCCAAGTAGATTCCGGAAAATTACAAATAATCCCAAAAACACACTAAATATATTAGAGGCAAATTTTGGGATGTTACAAACCTACCCCCCCTTAGAGAGAATCTCGTCCCCGAGATTCAGACGGAGAGAGAAAGAGATTAGGAAACTCCGCTCGAAGATCTTCTTCACGCTCCCAGGTAGCTTCCTTCTCAGAGTGGTTGCTCCACTGAACCTTGCAGAACTTAATCACCCGTCTGCGGGTTCGACGCTCGGCTTCATCCAAAATTTTGACGGGATACTCTGGATATGACAAGTCTTCCTTTAGCTCTATTTCCTCCAACGGCATCTGATGCTCGGGTAGTCGGAGACACTTCTTCAATTGAGATACATGAAAAACATCATGC
Organism: Rhipidocladum racemiflorum; assembly: GCA_036346355.1. Classification (NCBI taxonomy): domain Eukaryota; kingdom Viridiplantae; phylum Streptophyta; class Magnoliopsida; order Poales; family Poaceae; genus Rhipidocladum; species Rhipidocladum racemiflorum. Next base: position 33,022,526 of record CM070580.1, on the reverse strand, counting down.
ACCCACGGCGATACCGTGGCGGCAACTCCAACTTATAAGCCACTTCTCCTTTTCTAGCAATCACTTTGAATGGTCCGATGTAGCGGGCGCTAATTTTCACCGACGCGGAACCGCTTTCATTCCTTTCAATGGGGATACCTTCAAATACACATGATCACCCGGTATAAAACTTAAGTCCCGTCGACGATTGTCCGCATAGCTCTTCTGCCTTGACTGAGCTGTCTTCAGATTTGCCCGGATCTGTCTGACTTGCTCTTCGGCTTCTTTCAGAACATCAGCCTGATTATTTGTCCTCCTTCGGCCTCTGTCGCATACAATGGTGTCCTGCACTTTCTTCCATACAAAGCTTCAAAAGGTGCCATTTTCAAACTGGCTTGATAGCTGTTGTTATAGGAAAACTCAGCCTAGGGCAAATTCTGATCCCATGAGCCTTTGTATGTTAGAGCACAGGCTCTCAACATGTCTTCTAAGATCTGATTGATCCTTTCTGTCTGACCATCCATGCTGGGATGATAAGCGATCAAATTAAGATTTGTGCCCAATACCTTATGCAATTGCTGCCAGAACCGCGAGGTGAACTGAGAACCTCGATCAGACACAATCTTCTTTGGCACACCGTGTAAACACACTATCTTGGCCATATACAACTCGGCAAGCTTATCTCCAGAATAGGTTGTCTTTACCGGGATAAAGTGGGCCACTTTGGTCAATCGATCCACAATAACCCAGATGGAATCATAACCGGACTTAGTTTTGGGTAATCCAGTTATAAAATCCATTCCAATTTCTTCCCATTTCCATACAGGCACTTGCAAAGGCTGCAATAGACCGGCTGGTCTCTGATGCTCTGCTTTAACCAGCTGGCATACATCACAACGTGCCACGAAGTCAGCGACTTCTTTCTTCATATTGGACCACCAATACTTCTCTTTCAACTCTGCATACATTTTGGTGCCTCCCGGGTGAATAGAATATACGGAATCATGTGCTTCTTTCAAGACCACACTCTTGATTTCTTCTTGGTTGGGGACTACTATTCTTTTCCCGAACCAGACAGTACCTTGGTCATCTACAGAAAATCCAGGGTGTTTTCCTTTCTTCAGACCCTCTTTCAGATCCGCAATACCCTTATCACTCTTCTGAGCCTCTCGGATCTGATCTTCAAGGGTTGATTTCACCTCCAAGTTGTAGAGACATCCTTCCTTTACTATTTCCAAGTTAAGACGCCGGAATTCCTCCTGAAGCGCTGCCTGGTGGTTTTGTACCGAAACATAGTTGAAGTGAGCTTTCCTGCTTAAAGCATCCGCAACAACGTTTGCTTTCCCAGGGTGATAATGAATTCCCACATTATAATCCTTCACCAGCTCCAACCATCTTCTCTGTCTCAGATTGAGATCAGGCTGAGTGAAGATATATTTCAAGCTTTTATGATCCGTATAGATCTCACATCTGTTGCCGATCAAATAATGCCTCCATATCTTGAGCGCATGCACAACTGCGGCTAACTCCAAGTCATGAATAGGATAGTTTTCTTCATGAGGTCGCAGTTGTCGTGAAGCATAGGCTATTACCTTTCCTTCTTGCATCAAAACACATCCAAGCCCTTGTTTTGACGCATCACAATACACCTCAAAGTCCTTGTGAATATCCGGCAACACAAGCACTGGGGCTGAGGTTAATCTCTTTTCAACTCCTGAAAACTCGCCGCAAGCTTTAGTCCATTCAAACTTCTTTTCCTTCTTCGTAAGCCGAGTAAGAGGTCCGCTATCTTCGAGAAACCTTCAATGAATCTTCGATAATAACCAACTAATCCAAGAAAACTTCGGATCTCTGGGACTGACTTCGGCTGTTGCCAATCCAAAACATCTCTCACTTTGGCGGGATCCACTGCTACTCCTGCAGCAGAAATGATATGACCCAGGAAAGACACTTCCTTTAACCAAAAGTCACACTTGCTGAACTTGGCATACAGCTGATGCTCTCTTAGCGTTTCCAAGACTATTCGCAGATGATCTTCATGCTCTTGTCTGCTCTTGGAATAGACAAGAATGTCGTCGATGAAGACTACGACGAACTTGTCTAAATACTCCATAAAGACCTTATTCATCAGATTCATGAAATACGAAGGAGCATTGGTTAACCCAAAAGACATGACTGTGAACTCGTACAGTCCATATCGGGTAGTGAAGGCTGTTTTTGGAATATCCTCCTTTCTTATCTTCAATTGGTGATACCCCGATCTTAAGTCTATCTTGGAGAAGACTTGAGCTCCCTTCAACTGATCAAACAGATCATCAATCCGAGGCAACGGATATTTATTCTTAATGGTGACCTCATTCAAAGACCTGTAGTCTATGCACATCCTCAGACTACCGTCCTTCTTGGAGACAAAGATCACAGGCGATCCCCAAGGTGACGAACTGGGTCTGATGAATCCTTTCTCTTGCAATTCCTCAATCTGCTTCTTCATCTCGACCAACTCGTTAGAAGGCAAACGGTAAGGTCTCTTTGAGATTGGAGCGGTACCCGGTACTAGCTCAATCACAAATTCCACATCTCGATCGGGTGGCATACCAGGCAACTCATCCGGAAAGACATCTGGGTACTCCTTGACTATCGGCACTTTCTCCAAGGAAGTACCTTTTAGACGGTTCAGGGTACTACCCCCCTTAGAGGCGAGATTAGATAAGAACTCCACTCTAATCCCCTCAGGGCTGGTAAGAGAGATAGCTCTACTGGTACAGTCTATCTGACCCTTGTACTTGGTTAGCCAATCCATTCCAAGGATTACTTCTATACCCTTAGTATCCAATAATATTAAGTTCGCTAGGAACTTTACTCCTTTTATTACTATATCCATTTTCGGACAAATAGCAGTTGTTCTTAATTCTTTCCCAGGGGATTGCACCAACAACGGGTTTCTTAACTGTATAGTGTTCCAGTTATGCTTTTTAACCAAGTATCCCGATATAAACGAATGAGTGGCGCCCGAGTCGAACAAAACTGAAGCAGGTACGGAGTTGACAAATGAACGTCATCGTAAACCACGCCTGGTGCATCTTGAGCCTCTTCCGCCGTGATGTGGTTCACGCGACCTCTTCCACCGCCCTCGGCGCGGCGGGTCTGCGGGGTTCCTTTTCCTTGAGCTGGCGCTGGAGCACGGGCTGGCGTCGATCCCAGGTTGAACCTCACTGGGGTGACGGGCTGACGCTTGTGAGGGCAGTTGTTGGCGTAGTGCCCCATCTCCTCGCAGCTTGAAGCACCGCACTTCGCCATCGCCGCCCCGCTCTTCGAGCTTGAGCTCTGCGTTCACGGCAGGGGCTTGTCCAGCTGGGCGTGGGGTGGACATTGGGGTCTGGGGGTGTTGGGCCGCTGGCGGCTTTCAGGCCTTAGGCCGGAAGGTGCGGGCCTGGAGCCGCTTGGCACCGTTGATTTTGGAACATCATCTTTCTCTTCCGGTCTCGAGCACCGGCGCCGGGCGCCTTCTGAATCAGCGCCTTATTAATCATATCTTTGGAACGACGGTAGTCGCTTGAAACCAGCTGCACCTTCAAGTTGGGGTCCATACCCTCCATGAAGCGCCAGATCTTGGCCTCGTCCGTCGCGACGTCGGCGGCCGCATAACGGGCTAACTGCGTGAACCGATTGAGGTACTCCGAGACAGACAAATTCCCTTGTTGAAGCCTGTGAAACTCCCGGCGCTTCATTTCCATAACACCTCTTGGAATATGGGTAGCTCAAGTTCTCGGACGAACTCATTCCAGGAATATTCTCTCGCGTGAGTCGCACAATAATTCTCCCACCAGTTGGCTGCCGTGCCTTTAAGCTGATAGGAAGCAAAATGCACGCTCTCAAGGTCATCGCACTGAGCCAAGTGAAGCTTGCGCTCAATCTCCTTGAGCCAGTCGTCTGCCTCTAGCGGGTCTCCAGACCCAGCAAAAGTCGGGGGTCGCGTCCTCATGAACTCCCCAAACTTCGATGGGGGCGGTTGAACTGGAGCTGGTGCTGCTGCGGCTTGCGGTTGGTTCAGGACGTTCTGAGCTAACGCCTGAAGGAGTTGAATCTGCATCGCCATCATCTGCTCCAGATTAGGCGGCTGAGCTGGGGGTGGGGGCGGCGGCGGATCATGCTGAGCTGCGGGGTGTTGAACCTGCTCCTGTCGCTAGTTGCGGGGCTCCACGAACTCTTCCTCATGAAAGTGCACGGTCCACGGTCACGCCCACGGCCTCTACCACGGCTCGCGGGCCTTCCACGACCACGACCACGCCCAACGCTCTCCATCTCGCAATAAGGCGGTCAAGAGAAAGGAAAGAGGGAACAAGAGGTAAGAAACAGGGAACTAACCCACATCCTCAACAACAGAACAACCACAAAAGCACACACCGAGGGAAAACCAACCGAACTTCCATTAAAACAAAATAGTTTGGAGGTGGCTGAATCACAAATGCCCAAGGGCACGATACAATCCAACACGCAATTATTCATCGTTCTAAGCGACACAAAACAAGATAAAGGTCCTCCAGTCTAGCTGACTAATCACTCTCATCACTCGCAGCGCCACGCGGGGACGGATCCTCCTCCTCCTCCTCGCTCCTGCTGCGGGAAGGTGTAGCCGCCGAAGGTCCTGCTCCTCCGAAGCGGTCAAGAACCCCAACGGCGATCGGGGCGGATCGACTTGGCGCTACCGCATCGGGCCTCAGACCCTGATGACGCTTGGCGGCGGAGCATCCATCGGTATGTCGCGGATCGGCGGTACTCTGAACCGGTGGTGGCGGTGGCGGGCGTCTGCCGCTTTCCTCCTCGGTAGCCGGATCCTCTCCTCGCCGTCGAGATCCCGGACGCTGCCTCGCATCTCGTCGGTCAATCGCACGTAAGCGTCGTCGAGCCGGAGGAGTGACCCTGGTGCACCACGGGTCGACCTCCCGATCCAGCACTCGAACAAAGCCGTACATCCTCTGAATCGAAACGGGAAACAAGCGGTACGGGTGTCCTCTGCGAACGCGTAGCTATGCCCCAACATGAGGATAGCCTTTACGGCCGCGTCCCGCAAAGCGTGCCAGAATCGCCCGCCGCCGTAAAGTAGAAGGGTCGGTCCTCCTCGCGAACCCTCGCCTCGCGAAACCAAAGAGCGGACCTGCCACAAGTCCTGGCTAAGACCAGTAATAAACTGGTACCGATACTCAGGACGATGGGGAAACCCCAACTCCTGCAGCATCAGCGACAGCTCCTGGCAGAAGCCTCCAGTCTGAGCGGCAAAGGTAGTGGAAAAGGTCGGCATCTACACTTTTTGAAAACAAGGTGGGATTAGTAACAAATTTTAACAAAGGACAAGACAAGAGAAAGACACTAAGACAGGAGAGATAGAAGCAAAGGAACTTAACTTTTGCAAATACATTTGTATAAAATATAAGTCCTTAAGGCTTTGCCACGCTAACTAGGTCACGTCCTACGGTCGTCCAGGCTCTGATACCACCGCTGTGAGACCCCGGATCGGCTATCCGAAATCTCCTGTGCATTTCCGTACTAGTCCCAGATCAGTAGCTAGTACACACAAATACGATGATACATCATTGCCGGACAAAACGAAACTTGCAATATAAATATTCAAGTACGGGCCACATGGCCACTTATTACAATACTCGGTCTAAAGACCGAACCAAAACAAATGGAAACAAAAGCGAAACAGCAGACGCCAAAACGCCACAGCGATTTACTAGAAACGCGACTAGTCCTCCTGGCAGCCCTCCTCGTACTCCTCCGCGTAGAACTCGCCTCCTCTGCCGCGTCTTGATAAACCTCTCGATGATGACAACATTGATGTAGCCCGTGAGTACAAACGCATTTCGGCAAGTCTGGGAAAGTATGCTTATGTGGGCTTTCCAAAGGAAGCTTAGTAGGGTTTATTTGCATAAAGCCAAATTTTATTAAACCATACTTAGGTAATAGCATTTCACAAAGCAACTTTTCACAATTCTTTTAATCATTGAATTATGTAATATCGTGAGTGAGGTTCTATCCACCATCACCGACATAAAAGGCTCTATCCGCCAGATTTTAAAGAATCAGGGTTAATCATGTGACTCCATCCGTCAAATACAAACACAGGTTCTTTCCACCTGGTTGGCTCTATCCGCCAAATAACATCCGAGAGTTCTAACCACTCCCGAACCCCAAAACAAAACACTTTTCAGTTTTCGAAACCAAAATCAAAATCTACCAATATGAAAGCATTCCTTGCTTTGCCTTTGACCGTAGGCACGGCTATTCGAATAGTTTTACTCTGCAGAGGTGTACAACTTTACCCACAAGACACGATCATCTCTTAATGCCAAGCTATTAGCACACTTCCTTTGGTGTGCCTACAGAGAGATCATGACAAGGCCGTTACAATGTATCTACCTAACTAGACTCCACCTACGAGGTTTCACCGCCGTTAGGGTTCCATCCGCCCAAAGATGAAGCCCCTCTTGCGCCGTGTGAGAAAAACAACAATTGCCTCCGTCCCTGCATTCACATTCAACCGAGTGGTGAGTCTAAGCTAGGCTTCTACAAATTAGTTGGCCAGTCGTACCATTATAGACATGTGGTAGTACGGTTATGCTTAAAATGGCAATCATAAGCGTCGGTCCTTATATGACTTGGGGCGGTACTTGCACAAAAGGATCAAGACTTGATCCGCTCCCACCCGACTTTCCATGCCGCCCAAGTCGAAATCATTTTTCCTTTTCTTTCATTTTAGAAAATAGTACCATAATCATAATAATAGCTTTCAAATCACATTTGAAATCATCATTTCTGAATAATCCCACCCATGGGTTTCTTTTATCGGAAAAGGTCCTAAGCAATTCTATCGCACTAGGTTACAACGGATACCATATAAGCATAAACATGGTATAATCAATGTTCTAGGGTTACAACGGATATGATTAACAATGTCAAGGAGGAATCATCAAATTCGGGTTAACTATTACTTATATTTGACATATTTTATTAAAAGTAGCCATGCAACTTTATAAACAGATAAAAAGCATTTCATAAAATGGGATCAAAATGCGTCAAGGGACTTGCCTTGGTCGGTGAGGAGAGGGTTGTCTTCCTGCGGTTCTGCGACGGAGTCGACGTCTAGCGTTTCTATTAAACGAAAAACAGCGAATAAACAACCATTCGGAAAATACGAAGAAACAAATAAATTCTCAACCACATGAAAACTTCCGAATAATTAGTTTAGCATTTTATACGATTTATAAAATTTATTTGGAATTTTCGAAATATAGTCTAAGAGCTACAAAACTCACAAGTTTATACTTTCCGCGAATAATTTAACTACACAAATTTATTTATAAAATCCCAGTAAAAATAATGTAGAAAGGTATGAATATTTAATAATTTACAAAATTTGTTGCATGCAGTTTGGGATTAAAACGAATTCGCAGCGAAAAAGACAAAATTCACAAATTCTGGAAATTGCTACACACAATGCAACTTCTTGTTTTGCATGGCACTGTTCACGTTGGTTCTCCACGGCTGAGCACATTTCATGCACATGCACTGTTGTTCGGTTTTGAGAAATTCTCGTGCACGCGACCTGGTTCACGTAAAACAAAAAAAAATCTATATATACATACATACACGTATACTTCCTACTATATACAGACTACGTACAACATATATATATATATATATATATATGTATGGGCTCAAGATTCAGACGAAGATGTATATATATCCTCAAGTACTCATGGCGAGATCAACCGATTGATAACAAAGACAGAACGTGTACGAGAGGGAGTACCGGTTAACGGCAATAGCACAGAAGGAGGTGAGCCAGAGAGTGCGGCGGCGGCGACGACGATGACGACAGCGGCGGCAGCAACGTCAACGGCGGCGACGACGGTGATGGCGACTAGACGGCAGTGGCAACGTCGACGTTGACTGTAGTAGCGGTGACGACGGCAAAGAGCGGCAAGAACCACGATAATGATCGCGCCCACGGCAACCAACAGCGGGGAGGAAGCGAAGGAAATGGGGTGGCTAGAGAATTGAAATGGCTGGAAGTATTGGATGAGTGAAGGAATAGAATAGATAGGAAATGTAGAAAGCTTCAACCGTGAGAACTAGAAACGGCTGGAGTGGAATCGCCGTGCGCCATAAAGAAGAATTGAAACCTAAGAAGACTTGGAAGGCAACGCCAACGCTCATGCATGGAAAGTAGTAATGGTGAAGACTCACGTATGCGCATGTGGAGTTCCAACGTATAGTACATGCATACATGCTAGGAAAGTTGGAATGGTGGCAAGGAAACTTCATTCGTGCATGCATGTGTATAACTTGAATGAGTTAAGTGGGAATGGTCAGAGGGAGTAGAAACGGCTAGAGGTGGTTCAAGTATACATGCATGAACGTCTCATGCATGCAATAGTTAAGGAATGGAGAGTCAATTCGGTTAAAACGCAATTTAAAGAATGAAACGTTGTGACTTCCATTCCCGCACGTGATCGAACGCTCAACTTCCGACTTTAAATAGTGCTTAAAAGAGACAATGATTAGAATAAAATAGTAGATTGGTTCTAAAAATCTGAAAAATTTCTCTAAAATACTAGGAACTATTTTGGGACTTAACGAAGTTGGTTTCATGATTTTTCGAAGTATAGATTTTTCGTAGAAATTCTTTTCGTGACTCAGACACCTGTACCGATTTTTGTAAAATCAACGACTTAGGTTATATAACATATTTTTCGAAAATATTTGAAGCGAACACTCTCGTCTACCAACTATCTTAATTATCAACAAAATTTTAGATTTTACGCTTATTCAAAAATGCCTGATCTTTATTTAATACGATTAGTTCAATAAACGTGAACGCGACTTACTCGCGAGGCTTCCAAGTAGATTCCGGAAAATTACAAATAATCCCAAAAACACACTAAATATATTAGACGCAAATTTTGGGATGTTACACGGCTGACGTTAGCGGACCAATCAGAGACCGACACGTGTCCTCGCTGACGCAATAATTAATTTCCGAAAAAGAAAATGATTTATTAATTCGAAATAATGATTTCAGATTTTGTTTCAAACTTCAAACGCTTATAACTTTTGCGTTTCAACTCCGATTTGAGAGATTCAAATTTCTAAATTTGTATAAAATTGAGATCTACCTAATTATGAATTTTATTTAATTTTTGGACTAAAGTTTTTCTCTGTAATATTATTTAATTGATTATTTAAATTTTAAATAATTATAACTTTTGCATTTTAACTCCGATTTGAACGATTCCAGTTCCTAAAAATTCATAAAATTATGTTCTCTCTGTTTATGAATTTTATTTGGAGTTTTGGGATGTTTTTGCCTAGTGTTTATTCGTGTATTGCTATTTGCACGCTTTACGAGTAGACGTTGAAGTGCCCGAAGGCTTCGAAGGAGAAGTGTTGACCCAGGAGCCAGCTCAAGACCAAGAACAAGTACTTTTCGAAGGCAAGTTATGCTTTGACCATGTTGATCCTATTTTGAAACCTATTTTGATTTAACTTATTGCATGCTAGTTCAATTAGAAAATACTTTATTTAAATATGGGAAATTAGATAAATGCCAAATTGCTGTATGACACCTTGATTACTTAAGTATGTGCCATGACCCCTTGTCACCCTAGTGTGGATTACTAGTTGGACATCACTAAATTGCCAACATGTGATTGTAGATCGTTGTAGTATACTGCTTAGACCTGCTACGTGCTCATGACATGATTTTGGACACTCAAACGTTAATATTGACTTAATGACATACTGAACCTGTTTTGGAAAGGTATCATGTGATGTTGATGGCACGTGGTGCATGGTAATCAACTGGGGTTTGATAAATAGCTTTTGACCGGGGCATGTGGCAAGAATGATCAGGTGGGCCAGTTGTGGCATTGGGAATGATGTTTTGGTTCTTCGGGTAGTCTTGCCCTGGTCACCCTAAGGACTTAACCTTGCAAGCCTTTGAACTGAGTCAATCTTGCAACCACATGTCCAGAATGGGACGGACCTAGTTGACTAAGTTGCTAATAACGCACTGTGGGACCTCAGGAGGTCAACTACACCCTTTGTGTAAGTTGTACGGAGCGCATCGGGCCGAGGCCAGTACCCATCTAACGGTTGGTTGGCCTAAACTTCGCCTTAGCTAAGGGAAGGGGTTAGTGTGCAACAACCGGGAGGACCACTTGTATTGTTAGAAGTTTCAAAGACTTTGTTACTGAACTCGCCTTTGTGGTGTTTGACTGTATCTTGTGGGTAAAGTGCATAACCTCTGCAGAGTATAAAATCTATTCGAATAGCCGTGTCCGCGGTATTGGACATCGCTCGGGAATTACAGTCAAGGGTTAGACTTTCTCAAAAATAACTTGGATTGGAAAGGTTGGGTTGGTTTAATAATGATGATGATGGAAACGTGGATTAGGATGGGAAAGATGTTTACTAAACTCCTTGAAAAGTTATTTATGCTTTACTTGTTACTACTGCTTTCGAATCTACTTATGATACTTGTTAAATGCTCTTGCTGCAAATATACCTTGAGCCACTCCTTTGTATTAAGCCATGCATGTAGTATATTAGCTGCATTCTGTGCATGACTTGCTGAGTACCAAAGTACTCACCATTGCCACAATACAACACCAGTTGAAGAAGAATCTACACCAGCTTTGGAGGAGGAGCTTCCAGAGGAACCGTCTACTTAGGGAGCGAGCCCAGTCAGTTGCCTGTGGTATACTGGATGGCGCCACGAAGTTATCTTATTTTCCGCTGCTATTATTTCTCTCTTAATAAGTTTCGCCCTGCGTGGCGTATATTTGTAACTTGACCATAAGGTCGAGCAACCAGTTTGACTATTTAATTAAAGTACTTTATTAGTATCGAGTGGTATGATTGTGATATTTACCGATGTTAAGACTGTGTGCACTAGCGCGTTCCTGGACTAGTGCTGAATACACAGAGGGTCCGGATTTGCAAAATTCGGGTCCCGACAGCTTGGTTCGAGTGTTTACGGGATTTCCTTCTCGGATAAGGTTTTGTAGTCGGAAAGGCCGACCCTACTCTCTTTACTAAACATATTGATAATGATTTATTTGTATGCCAAATATATGTCGATGACATCATATTTGGATCTACTAATGAGCATTTGTGTAAAGAGTTTAGCAAGATTATGACTAAAAGGTTCGAGATGTCCATGATGGGAGAAATGAAGTTCTTCCTCGGCTTTCAAGTCAAACAACTCAAGGAAGGAACCTTCATTTGCCAAACCAAATACATCAAGGACATGCTCAAGAAGTTCGGAATGGAGGACGCCAAGCCTATAAAGACGCCTATGCAAGCCAACGGGCATCTAGACCTCGACAAAGAAGGTAAACCGGTCATCCAAAAGGTATATCGTTCGATGATCGGTTCTCTTCTTTACCTTTGTGCATCTAGGCCCGATATCATGCTTAGCGTTTGTATGTGTGCACGTTTTCAAGCCGCTCCAAAAGAGTGCCACATGGTGGCCGTTAAGAGAATCTTGAGATATTTAGTGCACACTCCTCATTTTGGACTTTGGTATCCGAAAGGGTCTTCCTTTGAGCTAGTTGGCTATTCCGATGCGGATTATGCCGGCTGTAAAGTGAATAGGAAGAGTACTTCGGGGACTTGCCAATTCTTGGGTAGGTCTCTAGTCTCGTGGTCTTCCAAGAAACAAAACTCCGTAGCCTTATCCACTGCCGAAGCCGAATACATAGTTGCGGGGAGTTGTTGTGCCCAACTACTTTGGATGAGACAAACCTTGAGTGATTATGGCCTAACCTACAAAAGTGTTCCACTATTGTGTGACAATGAGAGTGCCATAAAAATTGCCAACAATCCCGTTCAACACTCCTGTACAAAACATATCGATATTCGCCATCATTTCCTAAGAGATCACGCAACCAAAGGCGAAATTGATATCCAACATGTGAGTACAAATGATCAATTAACCGATATTTTCACCAAGCCCCTTGACGAGAAAAGGTTCTGTGAATTGAGAAGTGGTCTAAATATTCTAGATTCTCGTAACGTGGCTTGATAAGTGCTCACATATTAGTTGGTGAATGAAAAATGGATTTCAAAAACTTATTCATCTTTTTCTCTAAATTTTTTCTGTGTTTTTGGCTCTTGATCCTACGATCTTGTCATTTGCTATATGACCATAGTCTGATTGATTGATTGTTCACTGGTCATGTATCAAGTTGACATCTTAGGGTCTCGTTCTCCCTCTCGTTCCGCCAAATTCCTTGATTCTTCGTGCAAATTCCCTCTTTCCTAACCGAGCTGGGGAACCCGGAGTATCCGGATTGAAGTCCGGAGTCTCCGGGTTGGGGTGGGCGGTTTAAGTCCCCAATCCCGCGCGGTTTCTTTTCTATTCCTATTCCCACCGTGCGCCTCTCCCTCTCCCTTGATCCTCTCGAGGCTAGGGCATACTCCTTCCCTCCTCTCCTTCTCCAAGGGCTTGTGGACTCTTCCTCTCCCTCGGTTTGGAGATCTTGGTAAGGATCTTGTTGCCCTAACCTTTTCTTTTCGAGTTTTGGTTCAAATCTCGCGGCTCTTAGGGTCTCTCCGTGTGCTTCAACTCTCTTAGGGTGCCGATTGTCTTGTCGTTGCCCTCAAGATCGGAGATTCATTCATCCTAACTCACCCGCGTTCGTCGCTTCTCAAATCTTGTTGAGGTGAGTTCCTTTTTGCCCTAATCCCGCGAAATTTCTTTGCTAGATTGTGCCCTAGACTTCATTCCTACCTTCTTGTGGCAATCTAGATTCTTTTCTTGTCTTTTTGCGGATTGAATTCCCCAAAGTTTGGGCCACCTGTGCGCTCGTCCTGGCGCATCCGGAGTATCCGAACTGTTGGTCCGGAGTCTCCGGGTTGGTCCGGAGTATCTGGACAATATGTCCGGAGTCTCCGGGTTAATCCGGAGTATCCGAACAATTTATCCGGACTCTCCGGGTTAGGGGTCTCGGCCAGAATTCTTTCACCGCAAAATTTCAAGTCGCCTCGCGGCTAATCTTTTTCTCTCGCTTTGTCTGGTCAGATGGATCTCACTCAGGGTACCTCGGGTGGTGGTGATCCTCCTCGGGGCTCTCCTCCGCCGGATACACCCCCTGGCTCTCCGTCTGTAGCTCCCGCTCCAAAAAGGCAGAGACGGGTTGTGAAGAAGCGACCCACCTCAAAGGGTCCGCTGTTGATTGGGCTGCAGCCTCAACCGCAGCCTCAGCCGCAGTCTCAAGCGCAGTCTCCTCCTCAGCCTCAGCCTGATCCAGATGAGCACCCTGCAGATACTCATGCTAGGCTGAGGGATCAGAAGAGAAGGGAATTCCGTGCTTCTGGCTACTTCATTGGTCCGTTGGCCAAAGCCAAGCCTGTGTGGACCTATCCTATGGGAGTCAACCCAATGAGAATTATTGACTACAGGACGGGTTCCGGCAAGGGCAAGGCGATAGTTGAGCAAAGAAAGAAAGATCCGCTCGACTATCATCAGGTTGAGTATGTGAACCGCCGGTTTTGGAACCGGTTTCAGTCAGACTACTATGAGACGGTCCTCTACCCGCTTGAGCACCCAGTGGTCAGGATGAAGACCATTGACTGGGAGTACATGGCATCAGCTCAGATCCCAGTGTTCGATCAGATAGTTGAGATCTGTGAGCTGCATCAGATCAAGGACATCCTGTCTTTCAAGTTTGATTGGAACAACGAGGTGATCATGCAGTTCTATGCCACCTTGTACTTTGACAAGACAGTTGATGCCATTTGGTGGATGACAGACAGAGTCTGGTACACTGCCAACTAGAAGAGGTTTGCTAGAGTGCTCAATCTTCGATACAATGACAGCCCAAATCTTCACGCAAAGAAGGTTTTGACTCCTGAGGAGATTGAGTCTTTGTATGACACTTCCAGGAGTTTCACAGCGGGGACCATCAAGGGTCTGAAGGATGTACCTGATGTCCTCAACAGGATAATGAGGGTCACTCTTTGGCCCAAGGAGGGAGATGCTTCTACCATCAGTTCCTATGGAAGGAACCTGCTTTACCACCTTGTTGAGCGCACCCACTCCTTTGACATTGTCGACTTCATGTGGGAGACAATGAGGCAGAATGCGCAGAGCAACATGGCCAGCTGCAGCTATGCTCCTTTTGTGATGGCTTTGATCACTTCGCCGGTGGTCCAAGTTTGTCGTGATGTCGAGCACCTTTCTTACAAGGTTCGCCCTCCGATCGCTCCACTGCTCTCGCCGCCTGGTCCTGCTGCTCCTAGGACTCGACGCGGTCGCGCCTCCAGTTCTTCGTCTGCTCCGGCTTCTACTGTGCCTTCGGGCATCCCTTCTGAGCAGACTGAGGTTCCAGGTAGCGTGCTCCAGAGGATGTTGAAGCATGTCTTCTGTCTTTGCCGCGACATCTCCACCAGGCAGAAGCTGATGAGCAGGCAGATAAAGAAGAATGGTCAGGACATTCGCAGCATCCGACGCCACAATGGCGAGGCAGTCTCTCCCAGCGACTCCTCTGGGTCTTCCGAGGAGAGTAGCGATGCCACCTCTGCATATCAGCTTTTCGGCATCACCTCTTCTCCTCCTCCTCCTCCTCCTGGAGATGACCCCGGTAGCGAGTACTCAGCGTCTGACGACGAGGGCGACGACGAGTGATCTCTCGTGTCCTCCCTCTTTTGGTGTCTTGATGCCAAAGGGGAGTGATATCTTTAGCGTTGTCGTTTAGTTGTCGCATTTTTGCTGTCGCTCGTGGATTTGTTATGTGTTGCTTCCTATTATTGCTTTTCATGCTGTCGTAAACTCTGTTATTTCCTCTTTATCCATGTAATGACATTATGCTTATCTTATGCATGGATTGATTTCAGTTAATTGTGATGTATTCTCGGTTGAAATGTTTGAGGGGGAGCTCTCGGTTATTTCCCGTCAAATATGTGCATTTGTTTCCACTCAATACTTCTAATGCACACATTTAGGGGGAGCTCCACCTTTTATTTGAATTGCTAAAGTCAATTTCATATCATTTTACTTGCTGTGAATTGTGTTGTCATCAATTCACCAAAAAGGGGGAGATTGAAAGTGCATCTAGGCCCCTCATTTTATTTTGGTGATTAATGATGACACAATTAATGTGATCTAATGCTTCAACTAAGATTAATGCAGTTATCGAGATCACATCAAGCTCGGAATAAGATTGGACGGTCCTAAGCGCGTCAAATTTTGAGAAAACGGCATCAAGACGAAGACTTGTAATTTTTATATTGTTTTGAGTCTTAAGGATAGCCGTACTATTAAGAGGATGCGACGAAAAATCGATTTAGGATGTGCATGTGCTCAACATCAAAACTTGCATTCAAACTAGCACTCAAACACTTGCATTTTCAAATATCTGGAATTCAAACCGAGCCCCCAAACTCGGAGAGTCCGGACATTCTGTCCGGAGTGTCTGGCTTCAATCCGGAGTATCCGGACAATATGTCCGGAGTCTCCGGGTTGGACCCCTCGGCCACTTTTATTCCAGATTGTCCGGAGTATCCGGACATTGTGTCCGGAGTCTCCGGATAACCCGGAGTCTCCGGGTTATTTGTCCGGACACTCCGGCCTGTACAAAAACGAGAGTAACGGCTAGTTTTTGAACTGACTATTTAAAGCCCCCACTCTCTCCCAACGGCTAGGAACGGGATTGAGCTCATTCATTGCAGCATTCAAGCCACTCCTAACCTCTTCCAAGCATTCAATAGAGCTCATACTTCCTCCCACCATTAGATTTGGTTGTTGATCCATTTTGGTAAGGAGAGGAAGAAGCAAAGTGCTAGGTGCATTCATTTCTAGTTGTTGAGCACTAGTTCATCCTCCAAGCGATTCTTCGTGGTGTTATTACTCTTGGAGGTTGAAGGTCTCCTAGACGGCTAGGAGTCACCGGGAGCTACCAACGCGTGTGGTGAGCCCCGGTCGTTTGTGAAGGCGAGTCTCGCCTCCGAAAGGAAAGAGACAAGAAGTGAAGCCGGCGAGTGCATTTGTGCAACACCGGGAGGAAAGCGGGTTGAAAGAGACCCCGGCTCAAGTGCGACCGAGCCACCTCAACGAAGACGTAGGGTTCCCTTCAAGAACCCGAACTTCGGTGAAAATTCGTGTCCCTCTCGTTCACTTTTGCTTCCTAGTCTTGCTTGTTTGGATTTGTTTTTGTAAAGCTAGATCTAGCTCTTTGCTTAGCTTTAATTCAAATCCTTACTAGCAATTGTTCTAGGTTGCTCTTGCTATCTATTTCTAGTGGTTTATTGTGCTTGCTAGAGTAGTCTTAGTCGCGCTCCCGAGCCAGCTATCCCGGAGAGTCCGGACATAAGACCGGACACTCCGAACAACCCGGAGACTCCGGATCAAATACCCGGAGACTCCGGATTGACCAGCTCGGCCAGTATTATTTCCGCTGCGATTTTTTTAATCCGCCTATTCACCCCCTCTAGGCGACATCGTTGGTCCTTTCAGTGACCCCCTGCCTCCTATATATAGCGGTTCTGCTTAGATATAAGGAAGAGTCCATAAGGCCTACGAGGCCGGTTTCCTAACACTCCCCCTTGGACTCTTCACCGCGAGATGCATATGCCTCATTAAAACTCCATAAAAATCCACTGGAAAAAATAATTGGAGAAAGAGTACATAGCACACGCTTGCTATGTTGCACGGATTGCCTCATCAAAAACCTTATGTAAGAAAACTTCGATGAAAAACTTACTTAAGGAAAAGAGTACAATCCACCCAAACTTCAATGTTAATCTTCAAGATTCACGTTGGGTACTCAAACTTCATGTTCGAGATTTATGTAGGAGTATGTGAAAATTCTCCCCCTGAAATCTGCACTTCTCTAAGCCTCATCATCCCAATTCCTTTAACACATCTTTCAAAGGAAGATGCTGGGAGTGACTTAGTGAAGAAATCTGCGAGATTTTCATAGGACTTAGTATGCAGTATCTTTATCTCGTTCATCTTATGCATTTCATGTGCATAAAAGAACTTGGGGTTGATATGCTTTGTGAGGTTACTCTATCCCATTTGCATTTGAGCAACACAAGCTGCATTATCTTCATAGATAATAGTGGGGTTTTGTTCCATGTTCAAACCACATGACTTCTGGATGTGGTGAACCATTCTTCGAAGCCATGCACATTCTCGAGATGCTTCATACAAGGCAATTATTTCTGAGTGGTTTGTCGACGTTGAGACAAGAGTCTGCTTAGACGACTTCCACGAAATTGCTGTTCCACCGCAAAGGAAAACATACCCGGTTTGTGACTTGCCAGTATGCGGGTCCGATAGGTATCCAGCATCGGCATAGCCAACCAAATTCAATTCATTATTTCTTCTATAGAACAAGCCGAGATCTTTGCTTCCTTGGAGGTAACGGAAGATGTCCTTCACCCCTTTCCAATGCCTTTTGGTGGGTTCTCAGACTGCATCGCGTGCTAGCAAATTCACGGCGAACGCAATGTCCGGCCTAGTGCTATTCGCAAGGTACATGAGTGCTCCAATTGCACTCAAGTATGGGAATTCCGCTCCCAGGACTTCCTCCCCCTCTTCTCTAGGCCTGTATGGGTCTACGTCTGCTTGGAGTGACCTTCCGACCATTGGGGTCTTTGCGGGGTATGCCTTGTCAAATCCAAATCTCTCCAACACTTTCTGCGTGTAGGAAGATTGGTGTACCAAGATTCCACCTTGGACATGTTCAAGCTGCAAGCCTAAACAGAACTTGGTTTTACCCAAGTCTTTCATTTCAAATTCAGACTTCAAGTATGTGCATGCTTCTTCAATTTCTTCATCCGTCCCAATGATGTTCAAGTCATCTACATAGACGGAGATTATACAAAATCCATTCGGGGATCATTGTATAAACACACATGGACAATCTTCGCTGTTCGTGTAGCCTTTCTTGCAAAGAAAGTTACTCAAGCGATTGTACCACATTCTTCCCGATCGCTTTCAAATTTATACAAAGTGATTTCTCCAATTTCACACTGTATAGGTTTCTGTTTGCTCTGTCTTGGTTCGGGATAGGGATACCTTCCGTTACTTTCATGTATATCTCCGAATCCAAGTTTCTATACAAATATGCTGTAACAACATCCATTAGCTTCATTCTCAACTTCAAGTTGACTGCCATTGAGATCAAGTACCTAAAGGTAATTCCACCCATGATCGGAGAATAGGTTTCTTCATAATCAACCCCAGGACGTTGAGTGAAACCTTGAGCAAAAACCTTGCAATGGTTGTTGCTCTATTCATAGATTCTCCTATTATTACAAATTTATGGCCATTTCGTCATGGTGTGCTTCATGCACTTCTACTTGCTCTTCATTGCTATTTCCCATTTCAGGAGCAAGTTCCTTTAGTTTTTCTCCGCCAATGTGTGCGCATACATTATTTCCGGCGGCTTCTTCCAATGGAAGATTCAAATCTGGAATTGCCTTTTCCACAGGCTTCTTTCCAGTGCCAGGTCTCAACTGGCTCCCCTTCTTGCTTTGGGGTACTTTTGTGATTGGCTGAGGTAAGTCCTCTTGCCCAGTTTTCCCCAGACGTCTCCGGGTACTTTGGGTTTGAGAAGCCAGATTTCCTGTTCTTTTTCTTTGAGGCCTATGAACAGGATGAGGGATACCTTCTGCTTTCTTTGGTATTTCCACCCTCTCTGGTGCATTTCTTGCTGGTACATGCGACTTAACCACGCTCTTCAGATCACAAAAATGATCAGGCAGTTCATTTGCTAAATTCTGCAAATCGATTGTCTTCTTGACTTCATGATTTGCTTCATTAGTGCGAGGGTCATGCACGGGGATCCCAATGGACTGCCATATGATTTTCTGGCATTTTCATCTAATGGTTCATTTTCTCCCCCTAATGACGGGAAAAGGATCCTCGTCAAAAAAATGCAATCAGCGAATCGGGCTGTATGCAATTCTCCAGTCGTGGGTTCTAAATACCTGATTATGGATGCATTCTCATAACCAACGTATATCCCAGACTTGCGGAGAGGGCCCATTGCAGTTCGCTGTGGGGTTGGTATAGGTACATATACCATTCATTCAAATCTTCAGGATGACCCATTGCACTAGTTTCATAGTTGAATGGATGTTGTAGGCCGATGGTCTATAATTGATGAGTGCTGCTGCATGCAGGACTGCGTGTCCCCAACAAGTGTTGGGCAAGTTACAACTCTGCAAAGAGCGGTCGGGCTATGAACTTAATCCTCTTTATTAGTGCTTCAGCTAATCCATTTTGTGTATGGACGTGCGGTACAGAGTGCTCAACAGTTATTCCAGTTGCTGTGCAATAATCATCAAATGCCTTGGAAGTAAATTCGCTGGCATTGTCCATTCGAATGGACTTCACGCGATGATCAGGAAAAGCATTCTTAATTCTGATGATCTGCGAGATTAACTTTGTGAATGTATGATTCCTTGTTGACAGCAAACATGTATGCGACCATTTCGAGGAAGCATCAATGAGCACCATAAAGTACCGAAACGGCTCCGATAATGGCTGAATCGGGCCGCAAATATCCCCCTGAATGCGTTCCAGGAATACAGGGATTTCATGTTGCACTTTCATAATAGAGGGTCTAGTTATTAATTTCCCGGTGGCACATGCATGGCACACAAAATCTTCATGATTCGAGAAATTTTTAACATTAATGCCATGACCTTATGAGTTGTTAACTATATTTCTCATCATTCTAAGACACTGATGACCTAAATATACAATGCCATAAAGAAAATAATTCAGAGCTTCTAAAGAAGTATACACTGCATGTGCATTGATTCTCGTGTAGTACAACCCAGATTCATATGAGGGATATTTTTCTAATACCATTTTTTTTTCATATTCCGCGTGCTTCACAATGCACAAGTGTTCTTTGCCATTTTCTTCATTGGTTTCTACGTGAAACCCATTGGCGCGGATATCTTTGAAACTTAAGAGAGTGCGAGTTGATTCAGGGTACAAGAGGGCTTCTTCAATTACCAAAGTTGTACCCATTGGCAATATAATTGTGGCTCTTCCTGAGCTTATAATATGCGTATCGCTTCTTGCGATTGTCGTAATCCTTCCAGCGTTCTTCGTGATCGTCTGGAAGTATTTCGACTTTCTTAAGATGGTATTTGTTGTGCCACTATCAACAATATATATTTCCTCCATTGGGCGCTACACAATTTCTAGATGACAAGAAATATAATTCTATTCATACAGTGGCAAAGTAATTCAAACATTGCTTGCAAATAAAGAATATTGGAATAAATAATAAATTGCAATTCTATTCATGAGAAAATGTATGCTCTTCGAGAGCTTACTATTCATTATGCAATCTGATGTCTATGTGAGATAACTCTGACTATTCAGGTTAGTTCTTCAAAAACTCACGTTAGACAATGCCAGACCTTTGCACATTCATAAGGTTCTTCCATTAGATTACTGCGTGCAATCTAATAGGAAGTGGCTGCTAGATTCAATAAAATGCATAATTAAATTCTCATGAATTTCCAACAAACTAAAGAAAGCAATAATTTCAAGATTCATAAATACAAGATTCATAGATGCAAGATTCATAAGTGCGAGATTCATAAATGTAGGATTCATAAGTACAAGATTCATAAATATAAGATTCATAAATACAGAATTCATAAATACATGATTCATAACTGCAAGATTCATATATACACAGATTCATAAATATTCAAAAATACAACTACGTGCATGTAGGTGATCGGCTTCGTGCAAACGATCAGATTCATGCGCTCGATCGACTTCATGCGATCTTCATGTGCGCGATCGACTTCATGTGTGCCGTATGGTATTGCTTTGTGTGTGCGACCGGATTCATGCGCGCGATCGCTTCATAAGATCGGTTTAGCGCTGTTTCATGCGCGCGGCGCATTCAGTTCCATGCGCGTCGGCCTTCCTGGCACGACGGTGGCCGCTTCGTGCGGCATGCTTAAAATTTCAATGTATTACATTAAAGCAATAAATACAATGCATGGAACAGATCAATAATTGCACAATTCATGAATTCATAAATACGGAAAGTAAATTCTCAGAAATTTCCGATATTTTAAACAGGGCAACTATTGCAAAAATACATGCAAATATTCATAAATTATTCATAAATGCTGCAAGATAATGCTAGGAAATTAAAATTCAGAGCCAAATAATTTCAGGAATTTTCTGGCATTTTCAGGATTTTCTGGAATTTTCTAATCAATTTTCAGAATTACTTATTCATTTTCGGAAAGAAAAGAAATAGAAATCCAGGAAGGGTAACCAAGTAAATTTGCCTTCCTCCTGTTCTTTTTGGTTTTAATTGGATTGAGTCCGGTCGGCAGGGGACTTCATGTCCCATCGCGCAAGGGGGGCATAAGGGGAAATTCATTTTCGCGGATTCCATCCGAATTCACTCAATCGCGTTTCTTCTGGACTTCAAGTCCAGTCCAAAGCTTCCAAGCCGATCGGTGACGATGGCATCAAGGAGGCGGGCGAGCGTCCTGCCGGCTCATGGTGGCCTGCTGCGTGCGGAGGAAGACCGTGGCTGGGATGGGCGCGTCGGGCGGCTGGGACGCAGTCCGTTTGCATTTTCCAACTGGACTTCTAGTCCAAGATCCAAGCGACATGGACTACATGTCCAATCGTGCATAGATGGAGGCGACGCCGATAGGAGCAGGCGGCGGGCGGCGTGCAGCCGCAAGTCGGGCAGGTTTCGCTGCGTTTGACGGATCAAACAAAGAATGGCGTGGCTATGGGGCTCGCAGCAAAGGGCCGACGGCACGGGCGGCCGTGGCGCATCTGGCCGGCGGAGACCGAGGCGCGCGCGGTGGGGCTGCGGCGACGAGCGGCTTCGAGCCACGCCGAGCGGTTGTTCAGGAGTTTCGAGCGCGGCCGAGCGCCAAAATGACGCTGCGGGCGCCAGGCGCAGCCGCCGCGGCCGGCGACGCGGTACGGTTTCAGTGCCGTCACGGGTGCGGTGGCCTGACTCGGGCGCGGCGAGTGGAGCTTCTTCGGGTCCGCTTCGAGCGGGTGAGCACGCTTCTCGCAACGGTCTCGGCAGCAGCCGGCGGCGGGCGCGTGGTGCTTTATGCAAGTCACGATGCAAAGTGCAAGTGCTTCATCATGCAAGTGCAAGTGTTTCATGCAAGTGCAAGTCACGATGCAAGTTGACTCCATGCAAGTCATGCTGTGCACGAAAGTGCTAGTGGCAGGGCATACGTGCGATGCATGCACGAGCCAGCGACATGGTGACTTCACGATGCTTCATGCTCGGTTGGGTTGCTTCGGCAGCCGAGCTCTTCGATGCGTGCCGAGCAGTAGATCGGCAGCGTCGGCTTGCGTTAAGCGTGGCAACCGCGAGTCGCTCTGTACGGTAGCTTCAGGCCACAGTAGCTTCGTGCTACATATTGTAGAAGCATTCGATACTGTAATTTCTTGTATAAACTTCATATTGCGATCTGAAAAGTCGCTTCATATCATAGCTTCGTGCTACTAGATGCATAGATTAGATGCAAATGCAAACGAGCGATTAGATTCAATCACTCGATTCTCACCTTTTCAATCTATTCTTCGGTAGACTATCGCGTAGGATAGAGTCGCGTAGGACTTTTCTTTCGGCAATCCGAGTGGATGCCGGCTTGATGACGAGTTGATTGCAGATCGGATCGGGCGATCAATCGCCGGTAGTCGACGTTCGTTGTAGTTGACGATCCTTCGCTTGTTGTCTTTTTCTCACCTTTCAATCTTTCTCCGGTAGAGCTTCGTGCTGATAACGTGTTAGACAACCTCGCTATCGAATAGTCCGGGGTTGCCTAATAGATCTAAACTGGAGAACAGAGAGAGGGAGCGAGAGACACAATATGAGGAGAAACTGCTCTGCTATTCTTTATTGCTTGTTTCTGTGTACAATGGGGTGACCCCCTGCCTCCTATATATAGCGGTTCTGCTTAGAGATAAGGAAGAGTCCATAAGGCCTACGAGGCCGGTTTCCTAACAGTAACGATGACTTTCGTGGCGGCCTGAGCTATCTTATTCCTTGGCGCGGACGAGGGCGGCCTGTCCGTGTCAACTGTTTGGCTGCTTGTAACGTAACTCCAACTGACAGTCGACACACTGGATGAGTGGTGATTCTAGATAGATCGGTGATGTTGAAGGCTGCCAGTGAAGTACATGGAGAGGATCTGGGAAGCGTCGAGGCAAGACAAAGCTGCTGAGATGTTTTGTAAATTGGTCATGCATTTTTTTTGATGGACTAATTTGCTTGATAATTAAAGTCTAAGGCGGACGAGCGGTAGCTCGTTTGGCTGAGACGAACTATCCTTATCTAATATGTTCGTGTTCGAGCGCGGCTCAACGTGGGCGCGCGTAAAGGCAAGTACTGCATAGGTGTGTATGTGTGCGTGCGTGTAAGGGGTATGTGCTCGCTTATTTTTTTTCTTCTATAACGAACACCAGATCTCCTAGTCAAAATTTTAAAAATAATAATTAAAGTCTAAGGATCTAACCCGGTCCATTTATAGTATGTCTGACCAACCTATTTACAGTTGATTAGGGAGAAGCATCAAATGATGCCATCGATTTGTTTCTTGCTATCGAGACATACACAAGCAAGGAAGCAGGTTTAGGTCAAGGGCTGTAGGACATGCAGCATAGGCGCACGGCGAGGCTATCGGGCGTGGGCAACGGGCAGGTCAAGGTGTAACATAGCATTTGCATGGCCATAACCTCATATATGTGCAGGAATTGTGTCGATTTTGTAGTTATTCTTCTTGGTTGCTGAGAATATGGATGTGATAATTTCTTCGTAATGTGATGGTGTTTACCTGACTAAATACTCGCCGTAGTTAGATTTTTACACCCAACAGTGGTAGCTCCTGGTCGCCTGTAGCCCGTGGTAGCTCCTGGTCGCTCCAAAAGGGGAAAATCAGCGTGAATGCGTTAATTAAAGGGGGTGTGGAGCTGGGTATTCCTAGCTCCACTAAATCTATGGAGTTAGAGCTATACATATATTAAGATTGTTTAGATGGATCATCTTGTTTACATTTTAGAATAAAAATATAAATTTAATTCACTTTATTTTAACTTATAAATTTTAGATCTGAGATGGAGATATGATCTAGAGAGCTCTGTCAAACAGAGCTTAACCATGTGGATGGGCCATTACCTAATGGGTCGAATGCGACTGGGCCAGTTCCCGGTCCAGCCCGGGCGACCCTTAGGATGCTACATGGCGGGCAGCCCATTCGCCGATGCCGAGCGGTCAAGCTGCTCCGGCTGGCGCCGATGGAAAACGGCGCAACATCTGGCCAGCGGCGGCGGCCGACGTGACGTCGGTTCCCATGTTTACCAATCCACCTGTAATCTCCTTCCCGAATAGATTCTGTTTGATCCTGGTTGTTTTCTTGTTCCAGATGAATATGATCCTCGTTCGCTGCAAGTGTTACTCGATGAATAATTTCATTCTCGTCATTAGTTTGCATGAGCATGTACATATACGCATATACGCCAGATGGTGCCGTATTCGAAATTAGACGCCAGATAGTGCCATAACCAATTCGATTTGACGAATCACCTCACACTGCATGTTTTTTTAGATAATGGAAGATTGAATCTCCCGGCCTCTGCATCCTAAGATGCATACGGCCAATGTATTATTACACAATTACGCCACACAGCCTGTTGCTAGTTCTCCACCCATGTCAGTTAAAGAAATCCTGGCTACCACGTCTAGCGCTTTGCATCCAGAAAATATCACGTCCTTGGCCTCCTGGGGCTGTAGCAATGACCACGACCGCAGCGAACTAATGCACGCAAAGACTACTTGCAATGGGTTAAAATTCATTTTCTTATCAAACACCATATCATTCCGAAGTGACCAAATTGACCAACAAGTTGCAGCAACGCCCACTAAAATGTGAGATTGTAAATCTTTCTCCATCCCTGTAACCAGTTTCCAAACATGTTGGTTATACTTCTGGGAGGTGTCAAATTAATAGCCACTTGGATGATACGCCAAGTCGAACGAGCAACATGGCAATAAAAAAAAGATGTTGTATATTTTCATTATTGTTACAAAAACAACAAATTTTGCTACCAGTCCAATTTCTTTTTGCAAGATTATCTTTTGTCAAAATCACCCCACGATGAAGATACCAAAGGAAAAATTTTATTTTAAGCGGTATCTTAAGCCTCCACAAATTTCTGTTTGTAAAGGGAGCATTATGATTCGTTAAAATCTGATACATCGAATGAACAGAAAATTGTCCATTCTGATGTAGATTCCATCGAAAGATATCTCTTTCTAAAGTTAAATGTACCCCATTAACCATTGTAATGAGGTTATGTAAAGCCCTCAAGTTATGTCCCATAATAGCACGGCGAAAAGACAAATTTAAGTGTCAGAATTCACGACTTCTGTCACTGTAGCATTCTTTTTCCTAACAATTTGGAAGAGTCCTGGAAATTTTATGTTAAAGGGTGTGTTTCCATTCCAAATATCTTGCCAAAAGCAAATTTGAGTGCCATTACGAACTTCGAAAAAACCGAATCTAAAGAAATGATGCTTAACCCGCATTAATCCTGACCAAAACTGAGAATCCCTTGGTTTTCTTTCTATATTAGAAAGAGTCTTATTTTGAAAATACTTTCTTGTGATGAGACATTGCCAAACACCCTCTTCATTTAAGATCTTAAAAAGCCATTTACTAAGCAAGCAAATATTTTTGATATCCAAGTTTTGAATACCCAATCCTCCTTGATCTTTTTGTCTACAAAGTATATTCCACTTAGCAAGTCTGTACTTTTTTTATGATTATCACTTTGCCAAAAGAATCTAGATCTATAATAATCCCACCGTTTCAGTATCACACGAGGTATCTCAAAAAGAGATAACATAAACATTGGTAAGCTGCTAAGGACAGAGTTTAAAAGTACTAAACGACCTCCTGCAGATAAATGCTTACCCTTCCCACTACTCAGCCGTTTCTCAAATCTTTCTTCTACTCCCTTCCATTCACTGATTCGCAACTTTCTATGATGAATTGGAATACCAAGGTATCTAAAAGGCAATTTACCTGCTCCACACCCAAAAAGTTGAGTATATTGATCCTCTAATTCCTTAGCAGCACCAAAACAGTAAATTTTACTTTTATTGAAATTGATTTTGAGACCAGAAATTTGTTCAAATGCACATAACAATAATTTCAAGTTTAAGGCCTGCCCAAGATCGTTTTCTATAAATAGGATAATGTCATCTGCATATTGAAGGATAGATAACCCATCATCCACCAAGTGAGGTATTAAACCCCTTATTTGGCCACTATTTTTAGCTCTGTCTAAAATAATTGCTAACGTGTCAACGACTATATTAAATAAAACTAGTTATATGCCCGTGCGTTGCTACGAAAAACAAAATTAATAACGAAAAATAAAGATTAAAAAAAAATACTATTTCATAAGATCAAACATCTATCTTTAACGCTTCGTTTCTTGCAAAAACTGGCTAATTAAAGCAACGCTTCGTTTCTTGCGTAGAGCAATTAAGCAAGCAATTAAGTAGAGCAATTAAGCAGGACAATTAATGTGACGTGGGAAGAAACTCTCACTTTATATAGTAGAGATGAGGGATAAAGGATCACCCTGGCGAAGGCCCTTTTTGGTCTGAAAAAAAGGACCAATATCATCATTGACTTTAATGGCCACACTACCCCTAGAAACGATATTCTCAATCCACTTACACCACTTTGGTGAAAAGCCTTTCATCATTAAAGCTTGTTGGAGAAAAGGCCATTTAATGTTGTCATAAGCTTTTTCGAAATCGATCTTAAAAATCACCCCGTCCATTTTTTTTTCTATGTAATTCATGTATGGTTTCATGTAAAATAATCACTCCATCCAAAATACTTCTTCTTGGCAAAAAAGCCGTTTGTGTAGGACGAACAACAAGATCAGCCACAGATGTGACCCTATTTGTACAAACTTTAGTAAAAATTTTAAAGCTTACATTCAACAAGCAAATTGGTCTTATTGTTGAATTTGTTTAGCATCTTTATTCTTTGGTAAAAGAGTGATTATTCCAAAATTCAATCTAATCGGGTAGAATTGTCTAATTAATCATCTAATTAATCGGGTAAATTTCGTAACTGCTGGTCTCAAAAATGCAGCTGGAGCTTTTGTGGAAAACTGCAGGAAGATTTGTCGATACGATACGAGTGATTATTAGTGTTCAGTTCTTTTGGATCAATACAGGTGGTGTTTCAGCTTTAGTGGTTATTAGTGTTCACTACACAAACAAAGGCAATTTCCTGTTTTACTGAAGTGTGAAATGTTTTGTCCCTAAGTTAACTTTTGCAATGTTTGGTTCATAGGATGAGGTTGAATGGGATGGGATGGTCCAGTACCATTCGGTTCCATTATTTTGGGTGAATAAGATGGTTCAACATCTAGGAAAGGGAATATTCCTGAAATTTATATCACTTGATCCAGGATGGGATGGTTCCATTCAAGCAACCAAACGTATGGATGACTTTTTTCTTGAACCATCTCATACATGTACCACTTGATACATAGAACCAAGCGCAAGTGACTTAAAGAGGAAAAACTGTATTAGTTTGATGTGTATAGCCTTGGAAGCAAAAGCATTGAGAATAATATGTGTGGCTTTCACAGTAGAGCATTTATAACAGCTACTGACATTGAATAATGGCATTTTAGTATATTATTGTTTATAAAATGTTAAAAAAATGACAAGTTTTATGTACTGATTATCTTGCAGAACCGACATCTATTTTGGACCAAGGTAGGATCGATCGTTTTACTCTATAAATTCAACTTTTACTAACTGCTGATATTTCATAAGTATTGGATCGCTGAGTATGAACATATGAGTTAATCAAGTTTTCTCTGTCACTGTTCATGTGCTTGCTGTGTGTTCAACAAGATTCCGGGTTAGCAGAGAGCCTTTGCTCTACAGATCTGATGCGAACGGATTTTTTTTTTGTCATGTTTCAACATGCCGTATTTATGTTCATCAGCTTTTCGGGTTTTGCACACATTTCTGACGAAATGAATGTGTAAATTTTGTTCTTTTGCTTTGCCTTTTTAGTATAGGAAAAAATGTCACCTGATTTTGAGGACAAGATATTTTTAACTTCAAGGACTAGTATACAATAAAGGTTTGTCTATACATCATCGCCCGCACCCTCCTCCCTTGCGGCCGTCGCCGCCCACCTTCGTCTTGTGACACTACGGAATGATGGATTGAGACATTTTTCGATTTCGGCAATTCGGTAGGTCTTTTGTACCGTGCTTTTGGGCCGTTTCCGGAGTTTGGGCCTTTCTGGGGGGGGAATTGGGCCTTCCGAGGGAGTTTGGGCCTTGGGGGATCTAGCTTGGGCCTTGGGGGACCATTGTGGGCCGAAGGTGGGGGGAGAATTAGCCCATGTGGAGGAAGTTTTTGGCAGCAAGGCTGCTGCCCAAGCCCCATGCGCCCCCACCCCCCTCTCCTCAACCCTAGCCGCCCCTCCCATTGCCCCCTTGCGCCTCCACCCCTCCCCCTTGCTCCTCCACCTCCCCACCTCACCTAGCCGGCCCTAGGAGGGATCCACCCCCATCCCTTGCTGCCACACGCCTCTATTCCATTGTCCTCACCTTTGGGAAGCTCCGCGACGAGAGGATCCGGCGGATTTGGTGCATGGAAGGAGATCGGGGGACCGGGATGAGAAGGTTTCATCGTTCGAACGGTTCTTCGAGGGAGGTAAGAGTTGGTAAATCCTTTTGTAGGGTTATTATGCTGGTTAGAAGGGAGATTCCATACCTAATATTCATGTTTAGGTGCTGTTCCTAGATGAAATTAGGAAAATTGCAATATTGTCCCACGTTCTGTCCTCGGGTAGATTTGCACCCTGACCTAGGGCTTGCGTTTTGGCAATTTTAGAAGCGTTTTCTGCTCAGCCGGCTGTTACATAAGTTGTAGATAATTTAATTATCTTTCAGTGGACACCAAGAATGCGAAATTCCGTTCAGCCGTTTAAACATTATGGCTGTTTTACCAAACGTTGTCAAATCTGTGACGAGATTGGGACAGATCGTGTTCAGTTATAGATTAGACAACTTTAGAGGCCGAATCAGTATTTGCAAATACTTATAAAAAGTTGAGAAATTTCCTAAGCTTCGAGAAAATGTACTCTTTTACTTGATTTGGAGTTTTAGAACTCAAGTTATGCTAGTTGGAAGCCCGCTGTCTCGACGGGACATATTCTCTGTTTTCGGGTTTTAGGAGTGGGTTGTGAAGTCATTGTAGATGATCGCTCTCGTACGGTTTTGTGGGCAAGTTTTGAGTGTATTGTACCTATGTGCAGGTGGTGTGCCCCCGGGAGTGCCTTTAACGTCTCGCCAATTCGTTCCGCGTGGGTGAAGGCAAGTGTATTGTGATGTTTGTGACTTGAATGGCATTATGTTTGCATTATGATGCGAGTTAACCGTTGGCATGTTTGCTTGCCATGTTTGGTTCTTCAATGAGATTAAGTTAATATGAATTGATTAGATGATTATGAAATGCTATGTTATGGATGTGAGGATGAATAGGTATCTAATTATGGCTATGCAATGGTTGAATTGAGTTCATATGCAAGTTTATTCATGTTTATGGCATGTGTGCATTCATGGCATGAGGACTGGCTGGGACGGTGAGAAAGTCATAACTAATCCGGTAAGGTCAGTGAGAAAGTTATGACTAATCCGGAGCGCCACTGAGGAAGACCTACCTCGTAGTTCTATCCACAGTCGTGAATGGGAGCGAGTTAGTAAGAGTAGGCACCCTCCATCTACAGGATGGAGGGGCAAAGAGGGTGCACACCGACGGGTGTGCACTCAGCAATATCGGTATGTGCTTCAAAGAGACATGTGCATTGCATTGCATTGCATGAATGAAGTTGTTTTATGAGATGCTTATGATGTTCTATGAGATGCATATGAAGATGTTTTATCGAGATGTTTATGACGATGTTATCTGAGGGCATAAGTGAAGAACGTTATGAGTTGATCCTCATGGTGTGTGAATGGCATAAAGTATGTATGTGAATTGTTATTATTTTTGTACCATTGCAATACACTTTGCTGAGTGATGGACTCACGCTTGTTGTTTATGTTTTTTTAGGTACCTTGAATCCGACGTTTGGGAAAGGGAGCTAGAATCATGTCTTCACTTAGCATCACACAAATAGACAATGTCAAACCCTTTCCATAGTTATGATGGTTATCTTATGGAACTAAGTTGGTTTTATTGCTTCATTAGTTGTCATGAGTAAATGTTTAAATTCCCTATCGGTGTGCGACATTTAAGTTATGTTTTGTGACTTGAATTGTTGTTGAAATCTGTAGTGTCCATGTTAGAGTTGTCTTCAATTATGATATCTTGTTATGCTTCTATTACTGATGCTGAAAACCATGGAAAAACAAAGGATATGCTGCTGAATTTTCATGTAAGTTACTAGCGTAGCTATTGCAATTTAATGTTAAATATGTGGTTTGGGTGTTGCTAGTATTGGTTGTGGTGACATTCGCGGCATACTAGGTGTCGGGGTGTTACAGTTGGTATCAGAGCGGGCTTCAGGTCCGTGGTGTATGAATTTAGTGAAATACCATAGGGTCAACTAAAATTTTGATGTGGGATAACCTAGAAACATGGCTTAGTTTATACTTAAAACTTTATCATAGGATAGCAACATTAAAACTTGTGTAAGTGCAATAACTAATCTAAAATTCGACACACATGGATGCACAGTAGGAAAGGGTATGGGTATCGTTTCTTTACATTTAAATGTTGTATTTAAGCTTTGATGTTGAATGCTTCATTTGATAATGCATGTTGCTATGTTTATGAGAGAATTGATTGAATTGTCCTTGTTATTGTGATAAAGTGGGGTTGTGGTGCCAAAGGGTTTCAGTTACCTTTTTGTTCCTAGTAAGATCGTGGTTTGACGGTGTAGCCGGTTAAAGCCATCACCGAAGAACTATTAACCCCCCTGTGGGGAAAGAGTGCTTACCCTTTTTCTGTCGTAGATCGAAAAGTGACTGGAGTCAAATCGAAGAGTTTGGTGGTGGATTCTTTCAGTTTTTCCTTTACCGTTCTTACGGTCAGTTTTTGGTTGGTTTTCTTGGTTTTAGTTGATTGAAATCCAAGGAAAAGTGTTTTGTTTTGAGCACCCGCTGATTGTTCTTTTGGCAGTTTGTGGTTTTGTCTTCCTTGGTTGAAGATGAAGAAGAAGAGTTTTGTATTGCACGTCTTTTGGTCGCAATTTTTGGCTTTGACACCCGGTTTTGTTGGTTATTATGGACCGTCTTGGGGAGGAAACTCATGTGGATGTTGTTCTCCCTATCTAAGAAAAGTGTTGGAGTTTCCCCTTGTGCAGACCTTGAGTTTGATGGAGCTAAGTTTGAATCTTTATCGGAAAAGATTTGGTTCAACATTTGGTTTTCACTGGCGCATCCGTCTTCCTTCTTGGGAGTTGTAGGTCTTGAGATTCCTTGAAGAGTTTTGGCTATCATAGTTGGCAAATCCTTTTGTAGGGTTATGATGCTGGTTAGAAGGGAGATTCCATGCCTAAGATCTATGTTTAGGTGCTGTTCCTAGATGAGATTAGGAAAATTGCAATGCTGTCCCACGTTCTGTCATCGGGCAGATTTGCACCCCAACCTAGGGCTTGCGTTTTGGAAAATTTAGAGGCGTTTCCTCCTTGGCCAGATGTTACGGAAGTTGTAGATAATTTAATTATCTTTCATTGGACACCAAGAACGCAAAATTCTGTTCATTCGTTTAAAAGTTATGGCTGTTTTACCAAACGCTGTCAAATCTGTGACGAGATTGGGACAGATCGTGTACATCTGTTGATTAGACAATTATAGAGGCCAATTCAGTCTTCGTGAATACTTCGAAAAAGTTCGAAAATTTCCTAATATTCGAGAAAATATACTCGTTTACTTGATTTGGAGTTTTAGAACTCAAGTTATGCTAGTTGGAAGCCCGCTGTCCCGATGGGACAGATTCTCTGTTTTCGAGTTTTTGGAGTGGGTTGCGAAGTTGGGGTAGATGATCGCTCTTGTATTGTTTTTGTGGGAAAGTTTTGAGTGTATTGTACCTATGCGCAGGTGGTGTGACCCTGGGAGTGCCCTCAACCTCTCGTCACTCCATCGCTCACAGTTGAAGGCAAGTGTATTGGGATGGGTTTGGGTATTGGATGGTTATTAGACTTGCATAGGTGCAATATGAGTACGTGATGTGTTAACTTGCCATGCCTGTTATTTGCTTATGATATGATAAACTTGGTTACATATTGGCTATGAAATTTGTCGTATTAAATATTTAAGAAAGTTCATACATGTTCATGTCATATGTGCATTTATAATGGAAGAGGCGTCCCATTCTGATGCGGGCCTCTGTGTTCACACGTAGTGAACACAAAAGACCTACCTCATAGTCCCATCCACGGTTGTGTATGGGAGCGAGACAGTAAGAGTAGGCACCCTCCATCTACGGGATGGAAGGGAAAAGAGGGTGCATGCCGACGGGTGTGCACTCGGCAATACCGGTATGTGCTTCAAGGAGACATGTGCATTGCATTGCATATATGATGATGTTAATGAGATGTATACCATGTGAATATGAGATGCTTATGATGTTGATTAAGAAATGTAGTGATGATGGTATTGAAAACTGTTTTCTTGTTCCATTACAATATACTTGCTGAGTGATGAACTCACGCTTGTGTTTTATGTTGTTTTTAGGTACCATGAAACCGGCATGCGGGAAAAGGTCTTAGATGCACACCGTCACATAACTTCATTCATTTAGACAACAACTCATTACCATTCGTGGTTATGACCATAAGTCCAATGCTTCAATTGTGTGCTTGGTCATGTCATTTAATTCGTTTAGTTCATGAAGTGGTCGAATTTCTGGACTTAAACTGTTGATATATCTCCTGTTATTGTTGTTTTAGATGTCTTTCATTATGATATATCTTGTGATATTCTTGTTGTTTCTCCAAACCATGGAAAAAAAAGGAGAAGCTGCCGAAATTTTTGGTTAAAGCCTTTGTGCCCTTGCTGTAATTTGTCTTTATTTGTGGTTTTTAGTTGCTACTTCTTCTATGTTTGGTAACATCCAGAGCATACTAGATGCTGGGGTGTTACATATCTCCCCCGACCCGCCCTTCTTCTCCGCCCCCTCCCCCTCCCTAATTGCTCATCTTATCGTCGCCCTCGCCTCCTCCGCCGCCCACCACCCTCTTTTAGCCCACGGGCAGCGATCCTCCCCTGCCCCAGCCTCCCTTTAAGTTTTGGGGTGAAGTCGAACACTAAACCGACGACGGGGAGGGGAGGGGGGGGGCGACGACGCCAGAGAGGAGAATGATGAGCTCGCCGGCCGGAACACAAGTCTCCAAGCAAGTTGCAATGTTAGGGTTTTTTGACAATCTCATGCTGAGGTAAGTTTGTGTGCACTAATTTTCAGAATTTTGTGTTGTTTGAAAATGATCAATGTAACACCCCGGCATCTGATATGCCCTAGATGTCACCAAATAAAGTAGAAATAGCAACTAAATACTAAGATTAAGAACAAACTACAGCAAGGGCATAAATGCTTCAACCGAAATTTCGACAGCATCTCCTTTGTAATTCCATGGGTTGAAGCAACAGTAATGATAACACAAGCAATAACATAATGGATGACATCTAAAACAGAAATAACATGAGGTATAGCAACAATTTAAGACCAATTAATGAATCTCAACAACTCATGACTAAAACGAAGTGAACAATAAATCCACGCACAAGTTATAGCATGAACAACTTTAGCACATTAAACATCACCATCACAACTACGAACGAGAATGTGTAGCTGTCTAAATGAATGAATCTAAGTGTAGATGTGATGCTAACACCCTTTCCCGCAAGCCGAGTTCATAGCACCTAAAAACAACATAAAACAAGAAGCGTGAGTTCATCACTCAGCAAAGTGTATTGCAATGGAATAGAGCAACAACATTACTCAACAGCATCAATATTACATATCATTACGCATCATCGTAAGCATCTCATGGTTCATCTTCAAAAATATCTCATAATCATCCTCATTCATGCAATGCAATGCACATGTCTCTTTATTAGCACATACCAGTATTGCCGAGTGCACACCCGTCGGTGTGCACCCTCTTTCTCCTTCCATCCCGTAGATGGAGGGTGCCTACTCTTACTGACTCGCTCCCATTCAGAATTGTGGATGGAACTACGAGGTAGGTCTTTCTCAGAGGCACTCCGGATTAGTCATAACTTTCTCATCGACCTTACCGGATTAGTTATGACTTTCTAACCGTCCTGGCCTGTCCTCATGCCATGAATGCACACATGCCATAAACATGATAAACATGAATAAACTTGCATATGCACTCAATTCAACAATTGCATAGCCATAATTATATACATATTCATCCTCACATCCTTAACATAGCATTTCATAATCATCTAATCAATTCATATTCACTTAATCTCATTCAAGAATCAAACATGGCAAGCAAACATGTCAATGGTTAACTCGCATCATAACGCAAACATAATGCCATTCAAGTCACAAACATCACAATACACTTGCCGCTCCTTCCTCCCGAACCGCTGCAATTCGCCGGAGATTCCCGAACCGGCGATCCACCGAGCGGGGAAACGGAGAACACCACAGAGGAAGACGACGTGGGGCTGCTAGGGAAGGGGAGGATGGTGGCTATGGAGGGGAGATGAGGTGGAGGCTCATGGGCAAGGGGCGGCTAGGGGGTGCAAGGGACAAGAGGGGGGCGGCTAGGGTTTGAGTGAGGGGGTGGGGCGCATGTGCAAGGGCAGTAGGGCTTGCTGCCCTAAAACCCCCTCCACATGGGCTAAATTCCCCCCACCTTTGGCCCACAATGGTCCCCCAAAGCCCGAGTTAGATCCCCCAAGGCCCAAACTCCCCCGGAAGGCCCAATTCCCCCCGGAAAGGCCCAAACTCCGGAAACAGCCAAAAAACACGCTACAAAAGTCGCATCGTAATGCCGTATTCTATATTATCACATTCCATTAAGTCGCAAAAACTCTTACTGATAAATCACATTCTCTAATGTCACATCCTATGATGTCACATTCTCTCCCCCTTAACAGGATTCGACCTCGAATCCGAAGAGCTCCAAGAAAATCAAAGTCCCTACGGGACAAAAGATTTCTTTGCAACACAAAACATCCACGCAAAAACTCAAACCGAACCAAACGACAAACAAATTCCTACAACCAACACTTAGCAAGAAAGAGTTAACTTTGCTCCACTAAGCGTAGCCTCTAACGGTTCAACCTTTCCTTCCAATTCCCCAACCTAAAACCTCGATTTCACCCACTAAAGGGCTCAATCAAAAACTAAATATGCTCAAATCCTCACATGAAACACTTCATACTTCTATCGCAAACAACCTGACTACCACATTTCATTAAACTCAACAAGACACCATCAAAACGAGTCACATCTCTTTGAACAACCTCTCTACCACCAAACACCAATGTTAACTTGTTAAAAACTGGGTTTCTAGACATGACCCCCAAAAACCAAGAAAACACTGGTTCTCAACTCTTGCAATTGATTGCCCTTTTTAATCGAATGGACCATTACCGAGAAATGCCATCGAAAGAAATAACTCACTAAGGCACATCTGCCCTTCCGATACACAATCACGCTAACATTTCATTCCATCCTCTCCCAGGCATATCTCATACCCAAAGGTAACAAGCTAAGGCACTTGTTCACGACAGAACACTTAACAACAAGAATTACTATCACCATCCCTACCACCAATCGATACTCTTCATAGAATTTGAACCCAGACCTCATCAACCTCCATCATAACCCACCTTTAAACCACTAATGTCTGACACCTAGCCCCAAGCTAGGACCGTAAAACCTTTACCAAACCACAATTGGTTCCTTTCTTAAGAGGGTATCGCTCTCACATATTAACACTTAGTAATCATGCCCAAGAGTATACATCTTTAGCATACTCAACCATAAACCATGAACCCAATTGATCCACATATATCAATTTGAATCCAATACGCTAACATTCACTTTGGAAAGAATTCGACAACATTCAAAGAACATTCTCTTTTTTTTTCTAAGCCAAAACGCAAAGGAAATTCAAACCTCTTACACCACAGCCAAAATACCATAATTATTCATTCTTTCTTTTCATGCTAGAAAGCAATGGAAATCTCGATTCATAACATGAATGCAAACTTTTCAAGAGCACTCCGGATTAGTCATATATCCATATATGACTTCCTCACCGACCTGGCTCATCGACTCTTTCATGAGTCTGTGCATTGCTACGAAAAACAAAATTGATAACGAAAAATAAAGATTAAA
Source organism: Rhipidocladum racemiflorum (assembly GCA_036346355.1). Taxonomy (NCBI): domain Eukaryota; kingdom Viridiplantae; phylum Streptophyta; class Magnoliopsida; order Poales; family Poaceae; genus Rhipidocladum; species Rhipidocladum racemiflorum. The sequence continues at coordinate 32,986,059 of CM070580.1, read as the reverse complement.
AAATAAAAAAATTATTTCACAAGATCAAACATCTATCTTTAACGCTTCGTTTCTTGCGAAAGCTGGCTAATTAAAGCAACGCTTCGTTTTTTGCGTAGGGCAATTAAGCAGGGCAATTAAGTAGGACAATTAAGCAGGGCAATTAATGACGTGGGTAGAACTCACCACTGCCACCAACTGTTGCTTTATAATAGTAGAGATAAATAAACGATGTCATGTTTCCTTTTCACCATTCATTCATCATGTAACAACAATACCGAATAGTCATTCACTAAAAGACTTCTTCCTCGGTATCACATGATTAAAACACAAATAACATCGATGATTGCGCTAATTCATATAAACTATGACGGCAGCACCGATAACAGGAAAACACCACATCATATCATAACCCACCAACAATTGAAAGCTAAGTTTGTAAAGCAGCGTGTTTTAACCAAAATCAATATTTTGGAAGAGAACATCAATTCTCAAGGAGAAAAGGGAAACTCATTCCCAAAAGAGAACACTTCACTAACCAAAATCACTTATGAAACATTCATAAAATCCACCTTTTGAAGCGCTCGCAAACACCACGCACATTTTCCGAATAAATTCCGACTCTAGCCAAATAGAGTTACAAATTAAATCTCAAGAGTTTCCAATACAACCCACTTTGTCCATCTGCTTCTTTTAAAAATTATCCAAAGATAATTCAGTGTGAACGCGAAGGAGCGCGATCCACTCAGAAACTTTTGGGTGTAAATCTATACTCATAGCTTAAATTAAACGAATGGGCTAAAACCAAATATTGGCACCAATCACTACAAATTTAGGGAAACTCTGAAACGCAACATAAGGAACACCTTGACCGAAAACATTCAACCAAATTAGTATGCCAAACCAGTCCAAAAGTTTTAAACACAAGCTCAGCATGAATCCCACCATATCTAGTATTCCACTACACTTACCATTTACGCATTCAATATTCACTATTTACTCATCGAGAAACCCCATCATAATTCAACCAAAAAATACATAACAAATTCTTTCTCTAGTTACCTTTCCCAACACTTATAAATAAAGTTTATGATGCTTATCAAAAAGACATCCAACCAAGACTACGTCAACATGATCCCCACGGACCAACATATCATAATACATCATATTCTAAATTTGAAACAAAGTACTTCAACAAATACTTTGGCATGATTAACCTATCCATTTTATACCACCTATACGTCAACATCTCAACAATCGAAACTTTTTCAATTAACAAATGACTTCAACACATAAATGTTATCTCCACAAGACAAAATTCATAAGTAGGTTTCTAAGATATACACTCAATAAGGATAGAGTCCTACTGTGACACCTCGTAGTGTCGTAACCTTATTTTTGAACATGATAAGGTTAAATACAGTATGAGATGTGGAAATAAGGTTAAAATCATAAGGATCGGGGGTTAATAACGTTTTCGGGCCGTTTCCGGGGTTTTGGGCCTTTCCGGGGGTTTTTGGGCCTTAAAGAGAGGTTGCGGGCCTTGGTGGGATGGATTAGGGCTCCTCCTTGGACACGGATTCCGTGTTGTAGGCTGGTGGGAGGCCCTCCCTGCCCTTTTAAGGCGCCCCCACCCCCCATTGCGCCCCACCTCCCCCTCTTGCGCCCCCTCCCCAAGCCGTGCGCCTCCCCAAACCGTCGCCCCCTCCACCTCTCCACCTCCACACCATCTCCCTCCACCCCTTGCTGCCCTAGGGTGGCCACTCACCCCTGCACCTCGTGGATCCATCCCGTGGAGCGAGGAGCGAGGAGCGAGGAGCGAGGAGCGAGGAACGTGGAGCGAGGAGCAATTCGCGAGGAGATTCGCGGAGATTGATTGGAGTTTTGTGCATCGGGCAAAGGTATGATCTTGGGGATCCTTGGGGATGATCTAGGTACTGTTATTAGGGTGTTTACCAAGTTTTTAGATCAATTGGAGGCGCTGGTTTGAAGTAATTTGGGTTAGATCTAAACTTGTCCACGTTTCTGTTTTCGGGCAGATTGAGCAGTCGAACTAGGGTTCGAGTTTCCGTCAATTTAGAATCCGAATCAGACCGTACGGACTTCTAGGAAGTTGTAGATAATTTAATTATCTTTCCGTGGACGTAAAGCACGTTAATTTCCGATCAGCCGTTTGAAAGTTATGGCCGTTTTACCGAGCGCCTAAAAATCTGTGACGTAACTGGAACAGATTGTGGTAATCTGTAGATTAAACAATTTTAGAGTCCGAATCAGTCTTTCCCTATAACTAGAAAAAGTTGGGAAATTTCCTAAGCTTCGCGACGGTGTACTCGTTTATTCGATTTGGAGTCCCAGAACTCAAGTTATGCCTTTTGCAAGGCTGCTGTCCCGCCGACAGAACCTCTGTTTTTAGGTTTTGGCGAGTAGTTGGCAATGTCGGGTTAGATGGGGGCGTGTGTACTGTTTTGAGGTTATGATTGTGAGTGTGTGTTGCCTATGTGCAGGTGGTGTGACCCCGGGAGTTCCCTCTTCTTCCCGCCAATCCGTTGCACGTGGTTGAGGCAAGTGTGTTGTGATGGATAGCAAGTTGTAGGTTGCATGTTGAAATTAGATGGAATTGCCTACATGATATATGTCCACTTGCCATGTTTTAATGATTGATATGATATGATGAGCATGTTTAACATATTATGATGCCATGTGTTAATATGTGAATCGAATATGATAAATGGCATGGTTGCATGCATGTCATGAGATAGGGCGAGGGCGGTGAGAAAGTCTTAACTAGTCCGGCAAGGTCGGTGAGAAAGTTATGACTAATCCGGAACGCCATTGAGTAAGTCCTATGTCGTGATTCCATCCACGTGGTGTTTGGAAGCGAGTAGGCACCCTCCATCTTCGGGATGGAAGGGAGGAAAGGGTGCACACCGACGGGTGTGTACTTCCCATACCGGTATGAGGTTCCAGAGGGTCGAGGAGCAATGCATTACATCGCATACAAATTGATGATGATATTGATAAGTATTCATGAATGAGATGTTATACATGATGAAAGATGTTATTGACTTGTTGTTATGCTTGTTGTCCATTGCAGTATGCTTGCCGAGTTTTCGAACTCACCCTTGTGTTTTCTTGTTGTTTTAGGTACCATGAGAACGGCATGCGGAAAGGGGAATAGTCACACGCTCACACGTTGCTTCACCTTAATGTTTCCCCAAGTCAATTCATTTAGTTGGATAATAAATTGCGTGTGATGGCCTTTAAATTAAGTCTTAGCTTGGTTAATGAGAGTTCTATTGTTTGTTTGACACTTGGAACTTTAAGAGCTTGATGTTAGTCTTTTATTGTCGTTAAGACTCTATTTATTGCTGTTTTAGATGTTTCTCTTATTGCCATATAATGCCATATTATTGCTGCTCCTTAAATTCATGATAAAACAAAGGAGGTGCTGCCGAAATCTCGGTTTTTAGCCTATGCACCTTTGCTGGAATTTTATGTTAAATATGGTATTTAGTTGTTGTTTAGCTTATGTTTGGTAGCATTCGGGCATATTGAATGCCGGGGTGTTACACCTACATCATATTAATTATCCAAGGTTCACTCCATCACAGCATGTTACTATGTCCTCCATTTTAATAATGGTTTTCAACAATTAATCTAAACAATTACCATCACTGCTAAGTTCATCAATATCAATAATTTGCATAATCCTAAAAACAACCGCATTGCTTTTAGTTACCCTATCCATATATTATAACAAATTGCCACTATACAACATACTCCAACTATTTAAAATAAATTGAATAAGTTGAACCAACACAAAGCTCTTAAAACAACCACAAAAACCTGTCTTCCCAATTGACATCGATACTAGCATTATAGGAACACAGCTGCATACTTCCAAATATACTAATAGTTTGCAACAACAACATTGTGAAATCATGTGCTGAAAAATTGGCTTAGAACTGACTTAGAATTGGATTTGCAAAATGTGCTTGTGCATGTGTTTGACAATTTGACAAGAAACAGTAAGTTTCTCTTTGCGCCGGACTAATTTTCAAGTTCCAGAGAGTTGGAAGTTTACACTGGACCGATTGTGTTTCAGTTCGTTGTGAACGAGTTTTTGCTGGTCTGATTTCTCGAAGAGACAGAGTGTTGGACGTTTGCATCGGACCAACTTTTTGGTCCGCCATGAAAATGTATTTGAGGCCTTTTGCATCGGACCAAGTTTTTCAAGTAACCGAGGTTTTGACGTGTACGTCGAACCATTTCTTTTGGTCCGCCGTAAACGTTATTTTGACGTTTTTCTGCCGGACTGTTTTCTTTCAAAAACAGTAAGTTTTACATGTACGCCGGACCGTTTTCTTTGGTCCGTCGTGAATGGTTTTTCTAGGGTTTTGAGACCTGTGTGCGCCGGACCGAATTTTTGGTCCGGCGTGAATGGCTTTTGCTTAATTAGGGTTTTGAGCGATTTGGAATTGATTTTTGGATTTGAATTTTGAGATTATGAAATTGGTGAGAATTTCATGATGCTTGTTTTGAAATTGACTTTATGCAATGCTCGTGTGAGTAGTTGCATGGATTGACCTTGAGTCAAGTCGTGGACTTGTGCTCGGATTTGTTTTGTGGTTTGTTCATGTGCAGGTATTGCTCGAGGGCGAACGTGGTCGATGACGGGACCGGAACTAGGTTCATGGAGGAACTGAGGTTCGAGACTAGGTTCAGGGAGGAACTGAGGTCTTGGTGGTCAAGGATGTCATGCGGGACGTTCGGGCTAAGAGAATGGTGCACATGAAGAATGGTTAGTCACGTGAGAATGGCAGGAGGTCATTCGCGTGCAAAGTGTTAGTCACGTGAGTATGACAGGTGGCCATACGCATGCAAAGTGTTAGTCACATGAGTATGGTAGGGTTGCCATACGCGTGCAAGAGTTGTACTTGGCCAGGTTGGGCCAAGTGGAGTTGTGTTGAATACATACTCCTTCTAGGATTAGGAGTGGGACTCCTTCTAGGATTAGGAGTAGGAATTGTATTCAGGACTCCTTGTGGTTGCTCCTTTAAATAGGAGGGGTTGTCTCCTATTTAGAGCATCAACCCAGACATTGAAAGCTTAGAGCTTTGTTTTAGGGTTTGTACTCTTTTGATGGTAGTACTTTAGACAAAAGAAATGAAGATCAATTTTTCCATATCCTAGCGTGCTACAGTAACCACGTTGCTACAGTGTTTTCTGTTTTGGTTCTTGTTTGCATGCTTGTTCTAATTGTAGATTGGTTTTTGATCTTTGAGTTTCATCTTGATTTGATCCATCAAAAACCTTTCTAGGGTATTGATTTAGAGTTTCTCAAAGTCTAGTTGGTTAATCTTTTGAAGATCTTGTTTAATCTTGAAATTTTGATTAGATTGATTTTCGTCAAGTTCTGGAATAGCAAGCTTGCGAAGCACATAACTTTTGATCCGTAAGTCTGATTGAGCTGATTCTTTTTGTGTTCGATTTGTATTGGAATCTAGTTTCTTGTGTCCAAATTTCAGATCGATCTAATGGTTGTATCTCCAGGAATTTGCTTTTTACCGAACCTCTGTCATTCTGTTTTTGTCGAATACGAGGCAATTATTTGGTTCTGTTTTGGGGTGAACTTTTAGTAGATTGAAAATTTGGTTTTAGCTTCCGCACAATCATTCACCCCCCCTCTGATTGCTATATTCGTGTCTTTCGATCCTACAAGTGGTATCAGAGCAAGGTGTTTCTAATCTATCTTAACCGGTGATTAGATCAATGGATCGTTATTCGACAAAACCATGTGTGTTCGATGCTGTTGATTTTCAGTTTTGGAAGGCCAAGATAGAGGCATTCATCCAAGCACAAGGCTTCGCAATTTGGGAGAAAGTTTACAAGCCATATGAAGTTCCCGAGAATGACAACGTCAACGACGCCAATCGTGCACATGTTGAAGCAAATAGCAAGGCGCGCAACTTGATCATCTAAGGCTTGGGACGCAGCGACTTCGATCGTGTCGTTCATCTTTGATCTGCATATGAGGTATGGAAATCTCTTTGTGATTACCATGAGGGTTCTAACTCTGTGAAAGAGGTTCGCCAAGACATCTACAAGAAGGAGTACATGCGATTCGAGATGAAACCGGGTGAGTCGGTAGATGACTTCTTTGCACGCTTTAATAAGATTCTTAGCAATCTACGTGCTGTTGGTGTCAACTAAACTATGCGGCCAATGCTAGACAATTGCTTAGTGCTTTGGACATGTCGGTGTGGGAGATGAAAGTAACATCTATACAAGAATCCACTATCATGAGTACACTTACTTTAGATGTTCTTTATTCTAAGTTGAAAACTCATGAATTAGATGTTTTTGCTTGAAAGAATGATCATAAATCAATTGCTTTGACATCTCAATCTAGCATATCTCATAATGGTGCAGCTTCAAGTTTTGCTCTATCTTTCTTGTCTTCACTAACCGATGAACAGATTGAGCAATTCCCAGAAGAAGACTTGTCACTACTCTCTTCTCGCTTTAACAAAGCTTTGCAAAATGTGAGGAAGAGAAAGAGAGGTGGTGGTGATCCTCCAAGATGCTATGAGTGTGTTGATCTCGACCATATTCGTCCAAACTGTCCTAAACTTGCAGGTAAAGCATCAAGGGAGGAGAAGGACAACGACAGAAGAAAAGAGAAGAAGTTCTCTTCAAGTAATAGAAAGAAGAAGAGCTTCATCAACAGCAAAGTTGTCCACCGAGTTCTTTCCGCTCTTGAACAAGTCAATTTAAGCGATGTGGATTCAGAAAGCAGCGAGGATGATGCAACTCCAAGTAAGCATGAGTTGACGGGGCTGTCTCATGGCTAAAAGCAGCAACAGCTTCACCGAGGACGATCAAGACAGCGACTTCAATGAGGTAGATCCTTCTTATGATGAATTAGCTATTGTTGTTGCTCGTCTTGGAAAATTGCTTGACAAACGTGACAAGAAAATTAAGAAACATGATTTCATTGTTGAATCATTGAATGCTGAAATTGCTAGACTTAAGATTTTGATTCCTAGTGATGATACATGCAAATCATGTGACTTAACTTACAATGAGCTCACATTGCTTAGGAAAGAACATGCTCTTCTGTTGCATCTAAATGAGAAAAATGAGAAACATGTTAAACATGCTAGCTGTTCCACTGATGATTTGCATAGTTCAAATTCTTATTCTAAATGCTCAACTCTTGAATTAAAATTGAAAGATGCAAATGCTAAGGTTTTTCAATTAACTAATAATTTGCTTACACATGAGGTTCTTTCATGCTCAACTTGTCGCAAGCAAAAAGAAAAAGTGGATGTTCCCTGCAATAATTGTTTAACTCTTGCTAAGAAAGTTGATTACTTGCAAAATTCTTTGGAACGTTTCACTAATGGCAAGAAAAACCTAAACATGATTTTGGATCAATCAAAAGTCAGCAATAAGAACAAAGGTTTAGGTTTTGATTCTTATGCTCATCATAAATCACATGCTCCCACTGTTGTCAAAACACTTGAAAGTGGAAAATTTGAAATTGTCAATGAGCCTAAGAAAACTGTCTTTAAATCACGGGTCTTTTATCTTCTACTATGATGAATGCAAAATGTGCTTCTACTGTTAAAGCAAAACATCATGTTAAGTACACTTGCACTCATTGTGGTAGAGATGGACATTTAGTAGACTTTTGCTTTAGACTAGCTAAACAACAAAAGAGAAAAAAGTTTAATGCTAGGTCTAATTTCAGACAGGCACGTTTCATTTCTCATTATGTGCCTAGGGTGATGCAAACACCTCTTGTTGCTAAGAACACGAGAAAAGACAAATCTGCTTTTATGCATAAGAATGCTCGTGTTGTGCCAATCAAGCAGCGTCGTGTGTCTCAAGATCGATTCCTAAACATCTTATTTCAAACCCCAGTACCGAGACCTCGACACTTTCTGCTTCTATGTAGGCTTCTCACGCGAGAAGGGAGAACATGTAGCTAGTGAATTTCGGATGCTCACTTCATATGTTCAGTGATAAGATTTGGTTCTCCTTTACTCGTGCATCTCGTGCTAAAAGTGTTATCTTTTGAAGATGCTTCTTCCACCTCTGTTTTCGCAAAAGGCACTAGTCCAAATGGTGCAGGTACAGGTGCATATGTTCAGGGGGAGAGTATCTTTGTTCATGAAGATGATGATGATGCTGTTGAGGATGAGATAATCGGAGTTTGATGTGTGCTTGTGTGCTCGTTTTCAAGCTTCCCACGTGCTTCACATCGACAAGCTGTCAAAAGAATTTTCATGTATCTCCATGGTACTCAAGATTTTGGCATTTGGCTTTCTGCTTCCTCATGCATTAGTTTGAGAGCTTTTTCTGATGCTGATTTTGGAGGATGTAGTATTGATAAGAAAAGCACATCTGGTTCTTGTCACTTCTTGGGAAATTCTCTTATTGCATGGTCATCTAGAAAACAATCTTCTGTTGCACAATCAACTGCTGAATCTGAATATGTAGTTGCTGCTAGTAGTTGTTCTCAAATTCTTTGGATAGTAGCTACACTTAAAGATTATGGGGTTAATTTGGATAGTGTTCCTCTTTTGTGTGATAACACTAGTGCAATTTGCATTGCTAAGAACCCCGTGCAACACTCTCGAACAAAACATATTGACATTATATTTCACTTTCTCAGAGATCATGTGGAAAAAGGGAATATTGTGCTTCACCATGTGGATACTGAACATCAATTGGCAGACATTTTCACAAAACCTTTGTCTTCTTCTCGTTTTGCTTTTATTCGGGGAGAACTTGGGATTGTTCATCCAATGGGTTTGTTTTGAGGGGGAGTTTCCTTGCCAAGTTTTTACTTGATGAGCTTACTTTATCATATTTCTTTATATATTATGTAATTGAGCTAATATATGATAATCTAAATTGTCTCACTTGAACTAAAAATGACATTGCGGAATTCCTTGGTCTGACTGCCTATACCTAAATACTCTGTGATATCTTACTCTTCTAGGCTTGATATTGAATCTCCTTAACAAATTTGGGCTACGAAGCAAGTGTGTTTTCAACTTTACTCTTTCATAAGACCTTTAATCACTTTTGCATGTTTACAATCAAAGAAAAAGGAAAAAGAAAAGGGAATCAATATAAAAAAGGGGGTTGTTAAAAGCAAAAGCTTCAAGTTATGTGCTTCAGGCTTGCTCTCCCTAAAAAGATAAGATGTATGCTTCAAGCATGCCATTCCCTCAAAATAAGATGTATGCTTCAAGCATGCCACTCCTAGAAAATAAAAGAAGTATGCTTCAAGCATGCCACATGCAATTTATTGTTCAAAGATTAAAATGGTCTACTAGATTGGAGTTGAAACTACTTGCTCGCCCTGATTTGTTAGTTGCTTCAATTTTGAGTCTTTGTTTTTCTACTAAAGGTCTTGCTTAGTACTTGGCTATAGTTGACTGAAATGAGGTTGAGATGCATGTCATTCCCTAACTTGTTAACATCACATTAAGTGTGATACTACGGAATGTCGAGACTTTATAATTTGTGATAATAGGTTATAAAATGTGGTAACATGTGATAGGCTGGGGTTTTTGCAACTAAAAACCCTGAGATTTCATGTTTTAACGCTGCTTTCGGTCAAGCTTGTGCTTCCGGGCCTCTCCGGGGTCGATTTGGGCCTTGGGGGGAAATTCGTGGGCCGGAGGTGGGGCACTTGGGCCCATGTGGGTGTAGTGGGGGGGCAGCACACCCTGCTGCCCTAGCCCCCCCACCACTCCATGCGCCGCCCCCACCCCCTCATCTCCCCTCTCCTCCACATCTCCCCTCACCTCCCCTCTCCTTCCCCCAAACCGCCTCCTCCCTCCTCCTTTCCTCTCCCACTTGTGGGCGCACCCCAAGATCTCCTCCTCGCTGCCACAACTCGCCGCCGCCGCTGCCCTTGCCGTGGAGGAGCCCCGCGACGAGTGGATTTGGGAGGGATCGGCGCAGGAGGAAATCGGGAAAGAACGCGAGGTTTCGGCCGTCGGTTTGTGATTCTCCAAGAAGGTAATGGGGGAATCTTGTGGGGTAGATCTCTTGCTGCTGTAGAGGGGGATTACCATGTTTTTTTAGATCAAGGAAGGTGCTGCCATGGGTTAGATCTAATGAAAACTAGAGATGTATTCACGTTCTGTTCGGGCAGATTGGGAACCCGAACTAGGGCCGGTGTTTTCGCCAATTTAGAGTAGGAATCTGACCATACGGACTTTAAGGAAGTTGTAGATAATTTCATTATCTTTCCGTGCATATAAAGAACGTTAAAATCCGCCCAGCCGTTTGGGAGATATGGTTGTTTTACCGAGCGCTGTCAAATCTGTGACGAGATTGGGACAGTTCGTGTTCAACGTTAGGTTAAACAACATTGGAGTCCGAATTAGTAAAGATCTATAACTAGAAAAAGTTGGGAATTTTCCTAAGCTATGCGAGGATGTACTTGTTTATTCAATTTGGAGTCCTAGAACAGAAGTTATGCCCTTTGGAAGGCTGCTGTCCCGAAGGGACAGATTAGCTGTTTTCTGATTTTAGGAGTTGTATGCGAAGTCGGGTAGTGGGATTTATTTGTGTACTATTTTGTGGACTCGTTTTGAGTGTGTGGCACGTGTTTGCAGGTGGTGTGCCTCCGGGAGTGCCCTCAACCTCTTGTCACTCCATTGCCTGTGGTTGAAGGCAAGTGTGTTGCGTGGATTGTATGCTATATGTGTTGCTAGAATTGATTGATAGCATTTGGAATAGATAACATGTTGTTTTGCCATGATTTACATGTTATAATTGATAGGAGGTCCTTAGACCATGATTTAAATGTTATCGATGATATGGTGTCCTCATGCCATGATTAACAATGTTTGTTGTTGACAAATGATTCACATGCCATGTTTTGAGCAATTCAGAATCGCCAATTGTTGAATATGGTCCTACATGTGGAAATGCCATGTGTTGATATGCAATATGTCTATTTCTGTATACGTTGCTGTCCATTTCGCATACATGGCATATTTTCATGGCCGGCCGGTGAGATAAGTCATAACTATTCCGGTAGGGTCGGTGAGAACAGTTATGACTAGTCCGGGGCTATTCTTTTGAGTAACTGAGGTCTTGGTGGTCAAGGAACTGAGGTCTTGGTGGTCAAGGATGTCATGCGGGACGTTCGGGCTAAGAGAATGGTGCACATGAAGAATGGTTAGTCACGTGAGAATGGCAGGAGGTCATTCGCGTGCAAAGTGTTAGTCACGTGAGTATGACAGGTGGCCATACGTGTGCAAAGTGTTAGTCACATCAGTATGGTAGGGTTGCCATACGCGTGCAAGAGTTGTACTTGGCCAGATTGGGCCAAGTGGAGTTGTGTTGAATACATACTCCTTCTAGGATTAGGAGTGGGACTCCTTCTAGAATTAGGAGTAGGAATTGTATTCAGGACTCCTTGTGGTTGCTCCTTTAAATAGGAGGGGTTGTCTCCTATTTAGAGCATCAACCCAGACATTGAAAGCTTAGAACTTTGTTTTAGGGTTTGTACTCTTTTGATGGGAGTACTTTAGACAAAAGAAATAAAGATCAATTCTTCCATATCGTAGCGTGCTACAGTAACTACGTTGCTACAATGTTTTCTGTTTTGGTTCTTGTTTGCATGCTTGTTCTAATTATAGATTGGTTTTTGATCTTTGAGTTTCATCTTGATTTGATCCATCAAAAACCTTTCTAGGGTATTGATTTAGAGTTTCTCAAAGTCTAGTTGATTAATCTTTTGAAGATCTTGTTTAATCTTGAAGTTTTGATTAGATTGATTTTCGTCAAGTTCTGGAATAGCAAGCTTGCGAAGCTCATAACTTTTGATCTGTAAGTTCGATCGAGCTGATTCTTTTTTGTTCGATTTGTATTGGAATCCAGTTTCTTGTGTCCAAATTTCAGATCGATCTAACGGTTGGATCTCCGGGAATTTGCTTTTTACCGAACCTTTGTAATTCTGTTTTTGTCGAATACGAGGCAATTATTTGGTTCTGTTTTGGGGTGAACTTTTAGTAGATTGAAAATTTGGTTTTAGCTTCCGCACAATCATTCACCCCCCCTCTGATTGCTATATTCGTGTCTTTCGATCCTAGAAACATAAATAGCAATTCTAATCAACTTTCAAGTTAAAGTCACTAGCCAACACGATTAAATTTCTCCATTAACACTTTAAGTTAGAACATCTTTAAACAACCAGCAAAGTTTCTTTAACAATGTCAGTTGTTTACATCATCTTAATGTTCTCACTATGCATCAGGGTTTAAAACTTTAACCATTATCGAGGGTCATAAGCACTTTTAAAGAAAAACAACAAATTCTAAGCATGTACATTAACACATTTAATCATACTCGCTATAGAGTAAACTACAATACTAGTAGTTTATTTATTCTCAAGCTAAATATAACAGTCACATTGAATTGATTCTACTCACAAATTAAGCTAGCAATACGTCATTCCATAAACCACATCGTTACCAACTACATAGTACGGACATAAAATTTTCTAAACACCTTCATGGGTCACGTACTCTTGACAAACAGGATGCAACCCAACTTTAAAGATAACGACAGCTCAAGAACAAGAACGAACACCGATAAAAAATTTCTCCTTTCTAGGTTAGGAAGAAAAACAAATGTGACACTATGGAATGGTGTGACATTATAAAATGTGAAATTAGAGAATAAAACTATACAGTATGAGGTTTAATCGCGTTTTCGGGCCGTTTTCGGGAGTTTGGGCCTCTCCGGGGGAGTTTGGGCCCAAGGGATTGAGTCGTGGGCTTTAGTGGGAGGGGATTTGGGCCCGTGTGGGAGGGGGAGACCTGAAATTCTGCCATTGGGGTGCCCTCCCCCTGCCCTTGTGCGCCCCCGCCTAACCCTAGCCGCCCCTCCCCCTCTCCACCTCCTTGTGCGCCGCCCCCCATCTCCTTCCTCCTTGCGCCACCACCTCTCCCCTTCCCTCTCCACCCCCCTTGCTACCCTAGAGGAGATCCCCACCTCACCATCCCATTGATCTCTCCATTGAGAAGCCCCGCGACGAGGAGATCCGGCGGTTCCGGCGCGAGGAAGACGATCGGGGAAATCGGGAGGAGAGGATTCGGCGTTCGTTGGGCAAAGGTATGGTATGGGTGATCCTTGGGGTTGGTCTAGGTGCTGATCTAGAGGTTTATTTGATTCTTTTAGATCAAGAGGAGGTGCTGTGATTGGGTAGATTGGATGAAAACTAGAGATTGCATAGTTCTTTGTTTCGGGCAGATTGGGCACATGACCTAGAGTTCGAGTTTTTGAACTTTTAGATTCGGAATTTGGTCGTCCGCCTGTTGAAGAAGTTGTAGATAACTTCAATACCTTTAATTGGACACTAAGAATCCAATTCCACCTAGCCGTTTGAAAGTTATGATCATTTTACCGAACGTGTTCAAATCTGTGACGTAATTGGGACAAAACGTAATTTTTTGTAGATTAAACAATTTTAGAGGCCGAATCAGCTTTTCCCAATACTTAGAGAAAGCTAGGAACTTTCCTAAGCTTCACGATGATGTACTTGTTTACTCGATTTGGAGACCTAGAACTCGAGTTATGCTAGATTGAAGTCTGCTATCCCGGGGGATAGATTCTCTGTTTTTTATTTTCGGGAGTAGTTTGCGTAATCGGGGTAGATGAGCGAGTGTGTACTATTTTGTGGGCACTTTTTGAGTATGTGGTACTTATGTGCAGGTGGTGTCACCCCGGGAGTGCCCTCATCCTCTCGCCAATCCGTCGCCCGCGGTTAAGGCAAGTGTATTGGAATGGGTAGCATGTTGTTTGCTTGCTTGTCTTGATTAGATGCAATTTGTTTTCATATTATGCTATCTTGCCATGCTTAGTGTTTGCCCATGATATGATGGAAAATGGTGTGATATGATGCTATGCAATGATTAATTGTTTATGATTATGTCATATGTTGCATACATGGCATGAAGACTGGCCCGGTCGGTGAGAACGTCATAACTAGTCCGGTAAGGTCGGTGAGAAAGTTATGACTAATTGAAAGGAATTTGCCAGAAATTTTCAAGAGCTCCCCCTAAAACAATGCATCCGAGGAATCATATAGCACGAACAACGGGATGTAAATCAAGCATAATAGATAAACACAATGTCATAACATGAATAACGAGGATAACAAAGTTCAAGACAACATAAAGAGCAATAGATAATAAGTCCACAGTGATAACAAGGAGAGCGACAACCAAAAGACAACAGAGTTCACAACCACGAAGTAATGACCCGACAACTAGACTACACGACAACTAAAGAAGCATCACTCCCCCTTTGGCATCAAGACACCAAAAAGAGGAGGAGACAAGAAATCACTCGTCGTCGCCTTCATCATCGTCGGATGTTGAGTACTGCGATCCCTCGCTGCCAGTGTCATCTCTAGGAGTAGGCGGTGCAGAAGAGACAATGCCAAAGAGCTGATCGGCAGAAGTCGCACCACTACTCTCCTCTGAGGATCCGAATGAATCACTGGGAGTGAGCGCCTCACCATTGTGACGGCGGATGTCTCGAATGCCCTTGCCATTCTTCTTGATCTCCTTGCGCATCTCCTTTTGCTGAGTGGAGATGTCGCGACAAAGACAGAAGATGTGCTTCAACATCTTCTGTAGCGTGCTGCTCGGGATCTCGCATCGAGAGAGAACGGCAGAGGAACAACAGAGCGTAAGAAGAGCTGGACTGCGACCTCGGCCCTAGCGGCAGACTGGGCTGCTGGAGCAGAAGGAGCAAAAGGAGGTCGGACCTTATAAGACAAGTGCTCCACATCTCTGATAAACTTCAGCCCACTGACATGAGTAACCAAATCCATCACAAAGGGGGCATAGCTGCAACTGCTCATGTTGCTCTGCGCATTCTGCCTCATTGTCTCCCACATGAAATTAACAATATCGAAAGTGTGGGTGCGCTCAACGAGATGGAATAGCAAGTTCCTTCCATAGGAACTGATGGCAGAAGCGTCTCCCTCCTTGGGCCAAAGAGTGACCCTAAGCATCCTGTAGAGCACCGTAGGCACATCCTTCAGACCCTTGATGGTCCCCACGGTGAAGCGCTGAGAAGTGTCATATAGTGCCTCTATCTGCTCAGGAGTCATGACCTTCTTGTCATGAAGCTTAGGACTGCCATCATATCTGAGGCCAAGCACTCTAGCAAATCTCTTCTTGTTGGCTACATACCAGACTCTGTCTGTCATCCACCAGATAGCCTCCTCTTTCTTGTCAAAGTAGAGAGTGGCATAGAACTGCATGACCACCTCATTGTGTTAGTGTTATGCCCTTGAGGCAATCATATGGATGATTGTAACATGACTATGTTTATGAATAATAATATGATTATTGGTCCAATGAATGTATATCATTGTTTTGATCAACAAGTGTGTTACTTGTTTATGAAGCTCTTTACTTATTGATATAATTCGATAAATATCTCTGATCGGATATCATCGTATAGGACAACGATGAATAGATCAGCACATGTATTGTTCGATGATCATGTTTCATAGATCATGGGATATGGAGATATCATCAATACATTGTGGACGCATGTTGAAGAACATGGGTTAGATAGACCCACAATGGGACACTGCGAGAATGTTACGTTCTTATGTGTCATCAGTGTATCTCATACATAGTAGATGTATGATCCTTAGACCTGAGATTGTCATATTCCCTACATGTGTAATAGTTTACCTTGGGGTTACCAAACACTATTTCCTAACCGGATAGTTATAAAGGTAGCTTTTATGTTTACTATGAAACATGCAGAGGGAAGTGAGCAGTCGAGATGGAATTTGCCACTCCAATGTAACGGAGATATATGTCTAGGCCACTCGTGTGATATGATTAAGGAAGTGCATGGCCATGCCGTGATTGAGAAGTCAATCACAACTTATTAATATATCACGGATACGAGAGATGGATTGAACTGTCAAAGGATGACATGCTTCTCGCCTTGAGTTCGATCTTGATATAGTTTGGCAAAGGGATTATTACATCAGTACTTTAATCATATGCGTTTGGGAGTTGGCATGCTCTGCAAGGAGCTGCTACCGACTATTGGATTAGAAAAGGGTTTTCCGAATCCATGTCCAAATGCGCATGAACCTCTGAGGTTACACACTTAACGGGCCGACGCATCAATTCGGATTGGATCCGTAATTAATGGACTTCGTGGGCTTAGCACGTAGATGGGCCCCGATCGCCTAGGGTTTCACCTCGTGGCTATATAAGGAGGAGGAGGTGGATGCAAGATACACTTTCGTGCGGTTTAGAGGTGTTTCGCCAGAAACCCTAGCCACCTCCTCTCGTTGCCCCTGCCGAGCGACCCGGTGCTTAAACACCGACGCACGGCGTTCCATCCCCGGACGTGTGGACTGCTGTGGTGACGCTGCTGCTACTGCGACGTGGAGAGGACGATCCACAGCGAGGACGATCCGTGGCGAGGACGATCCGCAGCGACGATTCGCAGCGAGGACGATCCACGGCGAGGATGGATCACGGCGAGGACGATCCACGGCGAGGACGATCCACTACAACGACGTGTGAAGGATTCCGCAACTGCGCGTCTAGTGGTAATAGATCTATGATCCCCTTCTTGCGAGTAGCTTTTCTGGTTTGCGGTAGAAATTTTAATTTGTGCTAGAGTAGCATACCGCGTTCCCCAACACATTGTTCCAGTCATACTTGAATGACATGATGTTCTTGATCTGGTGCAGCTCACAAATCTGAATAACTTGACCAAACACTGGGTTCTCAGCTGCTACCATATAGTCCCAATCAATGGTCTTCATCCTGACCACTGGATGCTCAAGCGGGTAGAGGACCGTCTCATAGTAATCTGACTGAAATCTGTTCCAGAAGCGGCGGTCCACATACTCGTCCTGATGGAACTCGAGGGGGTCCTTCTTTCTGTATTCAACAATAGCCTTGCCCTTGCCTGAGCCTGTCCGGTAATCAATGACACGCATCGGGTTTACTGACCCGGGATAGTTCCAAACAGGCTTGGCTTTGGCCAAGGGACCAATGAAGCGCCCTGAGTCACGAAACTCTCTCCTCTTCTAATCACGCAGAGTGGCATGAGTGTCTGCGGGGTGCTCATCTGGATCAGGCTGAGGCTGAGGAGGAGACTGAGACTGAGGCTGCAGCTGATGCTAAGGCTGAGAAGCTGATGGAAGACCAATCCGCGGCGGACCCTTTGAAGTAGGCCGCTTCATCACAGTGCGTCTCTGCCTCTTGGGCGCCAGAGGAGCAGAAGGAGAGTCGGGAGGGGTATCCCGGAGGAGGAGAGTCCCGAGGAGGGACACCACCACCCGACGTCCCCTAAGAAGGATCCATCTGACCAGACACAAGAGAGAAACAAATTAGCCGCGAGGCGACAAGAATTTTAGCAAGAAATGAAATCTGGCTGAGACACTCAACCCGGAGAGTCCGAATAAAATACCTGGATACTCCGGATTACATCCGGAGACTCCGGATAAATTATCCGGATACTCCGAACAAACCCGGAGACTCCGGACCAAATGTCCGGATACTCCGGACGTGCCAGATTTTGCGCAAGCCGAGATGGAATCCAAGAAATCCGGCGCACAAACAACAAGCATTGGTTCTAGATTGCCTCAAGGATAAACAAGTAAAGATTAGGGCACAATGTAGCAAGAGATTTCGCGGAATTAGGGAAAGAAGTAGAACTCACCACAAGGAATTGAACACGAAGAGCACGGGTGAGTGAGAGACAGATTCTCCGATCTTGAGGGCCACGACGAGTCGAGCCACACCCTAGAAGAGATGAATCACGGGGAGAAGCCCTAAGAACCAAAAGATTGAGTCCAATCCCGGAAATGGAAGGGTTAGGGCAATAAGGATCCTTACCTTTGATCTTTCAAATCGAGGGAGTGGAATAGATCCAAGCACCCTAGAAGTGAAGGAGATGAAGGAGAACCGCCCTAGCCACGAGGAAAACACGGGAGAAGGAGAGGCGCACGGTGGGAATGAGAAAAGAAGTGGAACCGCGCGGGATTTGGGGGTTTAACCGCACCCGCCAACCCGGAGAGTCCGGACAATTAGTCCGGATACTCCGGGTAATCCGGAAACTCCTGATAAAAACCCCGGAGACTCCGGGTTCCCCAACTCGGTAAGAAAAGAGGATTTGCACGAGGATCCTTGGAGTTTGGCGGAGCGAGAGGAGGAGGGGACCCTAAGATGTCAAATTGCTATGTGACCAGCGAACAAATAAGCAAACAAGCCATGGTCACACAGTAATGACCGGATCAGAGGATCAAGAGCCAAAAACACAGGATAAATTCAAAGAAAAAGATAAATAAGATTTTGAAATTCATTTTCCATTCAACAAACAATATGTGAGCACTCATCAAGCCACGTTACGAGAATCTAAAATATTTAGACCACTTCTCAATTCACAGAACCTTTTCTCGTCAAGGGGCTTGGTAAAAATATTGGCTAATTGATCATTTGTGCTCACATGTTGGATATCAATTTCGCCTTTGGTTGCGTGATCTCTTAGGAAATGATGGCGAATATCAATTTGTTTTGTACGGGAGTGTTGGACAGGATTGTTGGTAATTTTTATGGCACTCTCATTGTCACACAATAGTGGAACACTTTTATAGGTTAGGCCATAATCACTCAAGGTTTGTCTCATCCAAAGTAATTGGGCACAACAACTCCCGGCGGCTATATATTCGGCTTCGGCAGTGGACATGGCTAATGAATTTTGTTTCTTGGAAGACCACGAGACTAGAGACCTACCCAGGAATTGGCAAGTCCCCGAGGTACTCTTCCTATCCACTTTACAACCGGCATAATCCGCATCGGAATAGCCAACTAATTCAAAGGATGATCCTTTCGATACCAAAGTCCAAAATGAGGAGTGTGCACTAAGTATCTTAAGATTCTCTTAACGGCCACCATGTGGCACTCTTTAGGAGCATCTTGAAAACGTGCACACATACAAACGCTAAGCATGATATCGGGCCTAGATGCACAAAGATAAAGGAGAGAGCCGATCATCGAACGATATACCTTTTGGATGACCGGTTTACCTTCTTTGTCGAGGTCTAGATGCTCGTTGGCCTGCATGGGCGTCTTTATAGGCTTGGCGTCCTCCATTCTGAACTTCTTGAGCATGTCCTTGATGTACTTGGTTTGGCAAATGAAAGTTCCTTCATTGAGTTGTTTAACTTGAAATCCGAGGAAGAACTTCAACTCTCCCATCATGGAAATCTCAAATCTTTTAGTCATTATTTTGCTAAACTCTTTACACAAATGTTCATTAGTAGATCCAAATATAATGTCATCGACATATATTTGGCATACAAATAAATCATTATCAATGTTGTCGACGATTGGAGAATGGGCTCCCGCCGAGCTTACTTGTTGAACGAGGGATCAACAGGGCCCCGTCGTACGAACCGGGGTGATCGTTCGAGCAACGCGAAGTCGGGAGAAAGACGTGTGGTGTTTATCCTAGTTCGGGCCTCTCACTGCCGAGATAACAGCCCTACTCCAGTGTATTGTGTCTCTTGTGTCTTGTTGAATGCCCCTTCTGTCGGGGTTTAAATACAGAAGCTGAGGATACATAGAAGGTAACTACCCTCTATATTTACGCCACACACCCGCATCCGTAGCACCCGTGATCCGGCGCCCTTGATTTGCGCGTTATTTGAATTTTGGGTACGTTTCTCCTTGATCTTCGGCCGATTGGTTGGAGCCTTCCTTTCTAATGATTTGACCAAGTTCCCCGACCATCTGCGCAGCTCCTACGAGCGTGGTTGCTCGTATTGTTCCATTATGGTCGTGAACGAATCCCCGAGCATACAAGCTCGGATGTCTTGCTCGCTCGGACGAGTTTCCCGAGCTTGTTCTGTGGGGGCCCGTTTGGTCGGTCGCTCTTCTGGACCCCTGGGAATGAAATGGTCATGCTGTAGTGATTAGTTAATCCCCGACAGCTAGCCCCCGAGGCTCAAGCGGGGAGTCACCTGCACCCGGGCTTCTCCTTGAGCCTGAAACACTCGAAGGAGGGATTATGCTTCCCTGGTCGTGTCTCACGACCTTCCCGTGACGGGAGACGACCTCATCCCTTGTTTCGCTTGACCAAACGCCCGTGCTGTGGTGGCGTGATGTTTGGTTACTTTGGTTCCTTCTCCGAGAAGCCTCTCTGTAACGGTAAAGCATTTCCTCGAAAAGTGTGCATTTACTAGGCCGTTTCCGTCGTAACGGACAGCCGTCGTTTCGCGAAAGGTTGGCAACATTTTAATGCACCCTTTCACAGCCTTTTTAACCCCGGCCGCGATACTGCTGAAATCACTTTGCGCTTTGCTCGGGATTTCCTTAACCTTTTCTCTGAGCCTCCAACGCCCTTTTTTCTTTAGCGACCTTCGCCCCTTCTTGTTCCTTAGCAATGGCGCGCTTTGGAGTTAGCCAGATGAATCGGAGGAGGCTCCAGGCGCTCGTGGATGAGGGCTATGTTGATCCAGGCGCTGGTCGAGCGTCCGGGAGCGACGAGACACCGGCGCTGCAGGAGGGAGAGATCGTCTCCTACGAGTTATACACCATCAACGGGCTCCGCTTGCCCGAGAGCGAGTTCCTTGTCTCCGTGCTCGCCTTGTGCGGGTGCGAGATCTCCCATCTCAACCCTAACTCCGTCCTTGCACTCACAATCTTCTCCCACCTCTGTGAGGCGTTTGTGGGCGTGAAACCCACTGCCAACCTCTTCTTCCACTTCTATTCCCCCTTTCGCACCGGTAGGGATGGTCCTGCCGGCTGCGTCTACCTTCGCCTCCGGCCCAACCGACCGTACGAGTACCCTCTTCTTTCTCTGAAGGACTCGGTATCGGGCTAGGCCGACCTTTGGTTTTATTAGAAGAAGGCAGAAAGGAGCCAACTGGTCTACACTGGGGAGGCTGCTCCGCCCGCCAAGACAGCGCGCCCGCCCGTGCAGCCCGAGGAGGAGCGGATCCTCAGGATGATCAGCGAGCTCACCCAAATGGGGCTTACTAGTCGGTACATTGCCCGGGACTTTATCTTCAACCGGGTGTCCCCTTTGCAGCGCTATGAGCATCCGTTCTTCGAGGTGACCGGGTGGCACGACATCACCCGTGAGGACAACGCAGGTATGTCTTTTGATCCTTCCTTCGACCATCGTTGTTGCCCGGCAGCTGTCCTTATTCTTCCTCGTCCGTGTTGCAGCCCCGAGGATGGATTGGGTTGATGAAAGGGTCACCGAGATGTTCGGCGCCACGAAGGAGAAGGAACTGAGACCCGATCGTCAGTTCCCCAAGAACGTCTTCGATCGTAGCGACGTGGTAAGTACTTTTGCCCGCTTTCTGCCCGCGAAGCATTTTCCCGAGCTTATTTTATCCCGTTTCTGTCCGCAGGAGAGGGTCGCCCTCGAGGTCGCCGTGTCGAGCGCAGAGCCGCTGCCGCAAGGCGACACCCCGGCCAGGGGTGCTCGTAAGAAGACGGCGGGTCATAGCCGCCGACCATCCGCCTTGCCTCCTCGCGCTAAGCGCTCAAAGTGCCGAGCTTCGGCTAAGGTCTCGACCATGCGGCACCTAGAGTATTCCGACCGGAAGGAGGTAAGAGGCCTTCGAAAATGGTTTGCTGATTTTAAGCGGAAGAAGCTGGAACTGATGGGCCGACTGCAACAGCTGGCCGAGCAGGCGAAGAAGGCCGAGGAGGCGGCCAAGTCCACCGCGAGCAAGGAGCAGTTGGAGAGGCAAATCAAGGCCCTCCAAGATCAACTTCCTCAAGTGGCCGAGGGCTCCGAGGAGGAGGAAGAGGAGGAAAGCGCCTTCGCCCTGGTTAGGAGGAGCAGAAGGTCGTTGCCTCGACCTTCCTTGGCGCTGGAGGGAGTCGACATGGACGAGGTTGACCCGGCGATGGCGCGAGCCAGTGACGCTGCGGCGGAGCGCGCCATGGTCGTTTCTGAGGCCTACGAGGCCGCCGCGGGCAGGACGCCCGCGATTCAGAGTGAAGAAGGCGAGGTCGAGGATGCCGCTCGTCAGGTGGAAGGTAATCCTCACGTAGTTTCTTCACTGAGTCTTTTATTTTTATGCGCGATTTTCTGGGCTAACCCCACTCTGGCTGGCGTGGGTGTGATGGCTCGGGGGTTGTCCTTGGACTTTCAGCAAATGGCTGAGAGGATTCTCGACTCTGTAGTTGACGCCAAGCTCGACCGCATCCTCGACCAAGTGATGGTCGAGGATGAGAGGAGCCGCCATAGGCCACGCTTCCGGAGGGACCCGAGCTTCCCCCGGTGAACGTCGAGCCTCCTCTGGCCGCAGAGGAGCAAGACCCGCAAGGGGCCGAGGACCAAGGGGCCATGGACTTGGTCCCTTGTGAAGGAACGGGCGCGGTGCCAAGCACGAGGGATGCCCAGGCGACGGGCTCCGAATCGCCTCCGGCCCGGGACCAAGGAGAGGAGGGGCTGGTCGTCGTCGACCAGTCTCCTTCAGCCGCAGACCAAGGGGTGGAGACGGCCGTGATTGGCGTCCAGCCCCCGAGAGTAGTGGTCGAACAGGGGGAAGGCGGCCAGGAGCTGCAAGCCCCCGGGGAAGACCAACCTCGGGGCGACCAGGAGACGGCCAAGGAAGAGGTCGCCGCTGGCCTCTTGGGTGCGTCAGGTGCCCAGGAGGGGCAGGACCTTGGCGCGGTCGCTCGGGGCCAGGATGACCCAACGTGGATCAATCCTTTCTTCCGAGCTAGCGTGACCGACCGCCAGCGGCTCCAGGACAAGCTGGTCAGCCGTGCTCTTCTGGTGAGTATTTCGCTCCTTTCTTTTGCACGAGAAACTTTTTTAAAGGTGTTTTTAACGTATCTCCTTCTTTTGCTCGCAGTTCGCCGCCAAGGCCATGGAGGATATCGACGCCTCTATGGTTTCTGCGGAAGAGTACTGCGGGTACCATCGCGAGCAAGACGCCAAGATCACTGATCTCGAGCATCGAGTCTCCGCGGTGCATGCCTTCGACCAGAAGGAGCTGGAGTCGGCGAAGGGCATCGTCGTCAAGCTTCGAGACCAACTCCTCCAGAGCGAAACGGCGAAGACTTCCTTCGAGCGAAGGTGTGCCGACCTTGAGGAGGAGCTGGGGAAGCTACGGCAGGAGGTGCCCGACCTGCGCCGCGCCGCCCAAGGAGCTCAAGAGCGCGAGGAGGCCCAGCTCAAGGAGGTACAGCGCCTCCGAGAGAGCGCGGCTGAAGGTCGTGCGGCCCGGCGGAAGGTCTTGGACCTTGAGGCTGAGCTTGATTCCCTTAAGGAAGAGCTTGCTGTCCTCCGGTCCGAGCGTAGGAGTTAGCTTTAGATTCTCCTTCCTTTTCTCTTCCTTTTTCCTCTTGCTTGTGTATACCTTGTCATCCTTTTTCCTGACCCTGTTCTGGATGATTGCTCGATCTGTCTGCAAAGAGAAAAGCAACCACAAGGGGTACATTTGAAGTACCTTTTGTTTCAAAGAAAAGAGCTTAATTTCTTTGTAAGAGCAATTATGTTCCCGTATGGAGGCATTACGATCAAAGAATCCGATCAAGAAAAGAAAGGTAAAGTATCATGAGCGAAGATTGCGAAGATCGAGAAATGAACGATAGCGATCTGCCTTTATTATATGAGCCCTCGCTATGGACGAAGGTCGTGCCCCTAAAATTGCGGGCACGAGTTTGTTCATAGAAGAGCCATAAAAATTTCCCGAGCACACCATGCCGTCAATGATCGGATTTGTTGCTTAGTTCGAGCGAGGGGCACGTTTTTAGCTCGATTGTCGTACCGGTAGCTCGTAAAGCTCTTGGGAAAAAGACGTCAGAGGCGGAAGAATTGTTTTACTAAGGGAAAGAATCAGCGTTTAAACGTAAAATTTACGTAGTTGGTCGATGTTCCAGGTACTGGCTAGCTCCCAACCATCCTCCATTGCTAGGCGAACAGCCCCCGGGCGTGCTGCGGATACGACCGTGTAGGGGCCCTCCCACCTTGGGGTTAGCTTATTGGCTTTTGACAGGTCCTGAACCTGTCGTAAAACCAGGTCGCCAATTTGCAAGGTCCTTGGTCGAACCGTTTTGGCTGCGTGCCTATGAAGTGCCTGTAGGTAAAGCGCGGACCGGAGCAACGCCCGCTCTCGTGTTGCCTCTACGAGGTCTAGGTCGTCGAGCCGCTCGAGTTCCTGGTCGATGGAACCGACCAGTTGTACCCTTGGGGAACCCAGCACGATTTCTGCAGGCAAAACGGCCTCTGCGCCGTAGACAAGCTGGAACGGGGTTTCGCCCGTGGCTCGACTTGTGCTGGTGCGAATCGACCACAGAACGGGGGGTAACTCGTCTACCCACCCCTGCTTGTGCTGACTGAGGTTCTTAAAAACCCTCTTTTTTATGCCTTGGATTATTTGCCCGTTTGCTCGTTCGGCTGCCCCGTTACTCTGTGGATGTGCCACAGAGGCGAAGAAGACCTTGATCCCGACCTCCTCACAATAAGTTTGGAAAAATTCACTGGTGAACTGAGTCCCGTTATCCGTGATGAGACGATTGGGTATCCCAAACCTCGTTACCACGTTGCTTTGGAGGAACCTTTTGGCCGCCTGGGCCGAGATGGTTGACACGGGCTCGGCCTCTATCCACTTAGTAAAAGTGTCGATGGCCACGAGCAAGTGCTTGCAGCCTTTCCAACCCCAAGGGAAAGGTCCAAGGACATCGAGCCCCCAGGTCGAGAACGACCACGAAAGCGGTATGGTTTGCAGCTTATACACCGGTTGGTGTACCTTGCGAGCATGAAACTGGCATGCCCAACAGGTTGTCACAATCGACCATGCATCCGCTAAAGCCGTAGGCCAATAGTAACCCAATCGGAAGGCTTTGCTCACAAGTGTTCTAAACGACGAGTGAGCTCCGCACATTCCTTCATGGATGTCACGAAGAAGGTACTGGCCCTCCTCCTGAGAGATGCACTTGGAGAGGATTCCTAGTGCACCCTTTCGGTATAGGTCGCCTTCGATCAGTTTGTACTGAGAAGATCGCCTTGTTAGCCGGGAACGCTCGGCTTCTTCCTCAGGCAATGTCCCGTGCGCAAGGTACTGGACGAATGGCCTCATCTAGTTTGCGCTTTGCTCGAGAAGGAGACCCTACCGACGGTCTCTGGTGCCTCCTCTTCAGAGGGAATGGAGGGCTTGTATAGGTACTCAACGAGCACCCCCGCCGGGGCGGTATTTTGAGAGGAACCGACTTGGAGAGTTGATCGGCCAGGGCATTCTCCTTCCTGGGGATGTAGAGTACTTCGAAATTTTTGAAGTATTTCTCCATCTTCCTTACTTCAGCCAGGTAAAGTGCCATTGAGGTATCGGAACAAACACTGATACTCCTTATTTACCTGGTTTACGACCAACTGCGAATCGCCCTTCACAGTTAGTCATTGGACTCCGAGCGATTTGCACGCTCGTAGCCCGGCCAAGAGGCCTTTGTACTTTGCTGCATTATTGGAGGCAGCGAAGTGAAGTTGAATGATGTAGCACAACTGTTCTCCTTCTGGGGATACCAACACGACGCCAGCCCCCGAGCGTTCGTATGCTCGGGATCCATCGAAATACATGGTCCAGGGCTTTTCCCTAGACCTGGCGTACTCACTTGTTGGTAGGGCTGGAGCCGACCATTCGGCCACGAAGTCGGCCAGAACTTGGGATTTGATCGTCGTGCGGGCCGAAAATATTACCTCGAATTCGATGAGTTCCATGGCCCACTTAGCTATGCGACCACTGGCGTCCTGGTTTTTCAGGATTTCTCTGAGCGGGAAATTGGTTGGTATCACGATCCTATGCGCTTGAAAGTAATGGCGCAGCTTTCTGGAAGCCATCAGTAATGAATATAAAAGCTTCTGGACCTCAGGGTAGCGTTTCTTCGGCCCATGAAGTACTTCGCTGACATAATAGATTGGTCGTCTGATACCATCTCTCTCCACCGTTAATACGGGCGCCACCGCTCATGGTTGCCGCTGTGCACAAGAAGAATTCTTCCCCTGTCCTGGGTGTAACCAGGACGGGCGATTTGGAGAGGTATTGCTTAAGTTCTTCAAAGGAACGGTTAGCTTCGTCCGTCCATGCAAAACCATCGTGCTTGCGGAGGGCTTTAAAGAAAGGTAGCCCCCGCTCACCCAGCCGGGAAATGAAGCGGCTCAAGGCAGCCATTCGTTCGGTTAGGGCTTGTACTTCCTTCACACATGCAGGCTGTCTCATATTCTCGATGGCTTCAATTTTCTCTGGGTTTGCCCCGACGCCTTGTGGACCGACCATGTACCCGAGCACCTTGCCCGCTCTTACACCGAACACGCATTTTTTCGGGTTCAGTTTTATTCGGTGCTTGTTGAGATTACAAAATGTTTCCTCCAGATAGTGACATGACCCGAGGCGAACTTGCTTTTGACCACTATATCGTCAACATAGACTTCCAGGTTTTGACCTACTTGGTCTGTAAAGGTTTTCTGCATGAGGCGCTGAAAGGTTGCCCCCGCGTTTCTTAGACCGAAAGACATGGTCGTATAGCAGAAAGTACCGAATGGGGTGATGAAGGAGGTCTTCTCTTTGTCTTTGCGCGATAAGCTGATCTGATGATATCCCGAATAAGCATCCAGGAAGCTCATGACCTGTGACTCCGCCGTCGCATCGACCAATTGGTCTATGCGAGGCAGCGGGTAGTTGTCCTTTGGGCATGCCGCGTTTAAGCCCGTGTGATCAACCCACATGCTCCACTTGCCTCCTTTCTTTTTGACTATCACTGGATTAGCTAGCCATTCGGAGTGCTCGACCTCTCTAATGAAGCCAGCCTTAAGGAGCTTGTCGAGTTCCTCCCGGATGATCGCTTGTTTTTATGGGGAGAATCGTCTAAGTTTTTGTTGCACTGGTTTTTTGTCAGGCTGAACCGCTAGCCTGTGCTCGATCACCTCCGTTGGGACTCCGGGCATGTCGGATGGTTCCCAAGCGAAAGCATCCGGGTTTGCCCGGAGGAAGGTGATGAGCTCGAGTTCCTATTTGGGATCTAAGGAAGATCCCAAATGCACGACCTTGGCAGGTTCCGACTCGTTGAGCGGAACGGCCTTGGTCTCTCCTCCGGGTTGGAGGGCGATTTTAGGCCGGGAGTGCTTCGGCTCTTGGTCGGGGCCGTGAGTGGGTAACTGGCCGACCATGTCCAAGGCCCTTTCATCGCAGTCATGGACTTGTGGTTCCCTTTATGGTTATGACCCCGCTTGGCCCAGAACCTTCAGCATTGGTATGCGTGATGCGAGGCGGCCATGAATTTGGCCAAAGCCTGGCCTGTCGAGAATGGCGTTGTAGGCCGATTCAAGTCTACCACCTCGAAGGTGATTAGCTCTGTTCGAAGTTACTCGGCTGCCGAAGGTCACGCGTAACGACCTGGCCCAAAGGCTTGATCGAGGTGCCTGGGACTATTCCGAAGAAAGGTACTGCTATGCTTTTGATCTTGGAGCGAGGGATCTGCATCTCGTCCAAGACCTTAGCAGAGATTAGGTCCAAAGAGCTTCCGGAGTCTATAAGGACCCGACCAACAATGGTGTTGCTAATGGTGGGGCTCACGACCATCGGAAGCTTCTATAGTTTGGTCATTCCAAGGGGACAGTCGTCCTTGGAGAAAGTGAGGGATAGCTCGGACCACTTGAGCTGTTGCACGGGAGGCTTACCTTGGGTAACATGGTGTACCTCCCTCGCAGTGTCCTTTAAATCCCGGCGGGATTTTTAGGCGGAGGAGCCCCCGAAGATAACCGCGATGTGCTTCTGGGGTTCTTGATACTTCATGTCATCCTCGTCTTCTTCGATGGGCTGTTTGCCTTTGCCATTCTCGCCCTGCTCTGGGAGCGAGGGCATGGGACCCTTGCCGTTGTAAAACTGCTCCAGGTGGTAGGTCCACGTTCGGCAATTCTGTAGATCATGCCCGTGTGCCTGATGAAGCGGACAGTAGAGACCGCCCCGTTGATCTGCCTGGTCGCCTCGATCGCGGGGCCGGTGTAGTTGTCCCCTTCCCCGAGCATTAAACCCCCGGTGCTGCGGCTGGGATGCTCGGGGCTGTTGCTGCTCTACCGCGGCAACCATGGCCGGCGAGGGCTGCCTTTTCTTTTTCTTCTTGATCTTCTTGTCCACAGAGTTCGAGCCCTTTTTGCTGGCGGAGGTTTCTAGTCTGGGCTGAGGTGGTAGCTTCCCTATGTCCAGCAGTTTCTTCCACTGGATAGCCTCATCTGCGTTGGCATACCGGTCAGCCATCCGGAAGAGCTCGTTTGCCGTTAGGTCCGGATGGATCTCTAGGTCCTGCGTGAAGCGTACGTCTTGTACCCCGAACTTGAAAGCTCAGACGACGGCCTCATCCGATATGTTTGGGATCGAGTTTCGGACTTGGATGAACCTCTGGACGAACTGTCGCAGGGTCTCTCCTTCCGTCTGAATCAAGCGCTTGAGGTCGCGCTCCTTTCTCGGGCGAATGTAACAGCTCTGGAAATTTGCTCGGAGCGTTGTGCTGAGCTGTCCCCAAGATCGTATGGATCCCTCCTTCTAGTTGAAGAGCCACGTATGAGCGGCCCCGTCCAAGACTGTTGGCAGATAGTTTGCCTTCACCCCTTCATCGCCCCCGACGGCCAGGATGGCGGTGGTATATATCGAGAGAAATTCGTCCGGGTTCTGGGTCCCGTTGAACCTCTCGATGTGCCCGGGTTTGAACTTGCTTGGCCATGTGACACTCTGAAGAGAGATCGTGAAAGCCTGGCAGCTGAAGCTCGGGGTTTCGCGGTGAAACCCTTGGCCATAATGGTCTCTGCATGTGTCTCCCGTCCAGCGCCCCGCGCGCGGGCCAAGCCAAGAGAAGACCTCGCGAGGAGGGCGTGCCGACTATCGTTCGGTCGTGGAGCGTTCGGAACGCTCGTAATCCGGGTGGTCGTAAGCACGTCATCCCGAGGTTGCTCGAGAGCTATTCCGAGGCCTCTCGCGGACCGGGTCAGAAGTCTGGGGCAGTCTCCGAGCATGGCTCCGAGATTCATCCCTATGCGAGTGGACAGGCGTGTGCCTCCGATGGTTCCGGGAAACACTCCGGGCATCCTGGTCGCGAGGAGGATCCGGGACCTTTAGCTCGGTGACAAGCCTCTCTAGATCCTCGGCTACGACCGCGCCTACGACCTCTAGGTCCAGCTGATCGGGGAAGCCGCGAAGGTCATGCACGACCTTCGCCAAGGCCTGTAGACGTTCCCAGTTCTGGCGAATAGGCGGCGGAGAGCTTCGATGGCATTCTGGGACGCGATCGGGGGTACGACACTCGCGAGAGTTTCCTCGGGAAGAGTTTCTTTCCCGAAAAACTCGACCTTCTCTTGCTTGGCGGCGTATGCTCGCAAGGGTCTTTCCCAAAGACGCTTCTAGGTGGATCCTGGCCGCTTCATAGTGGTCGCGCTTAGCGGCCTCCGAAGATCACACCTCAGGCTCGACCCGACTCCCAACCATGTTGACATGGCGAGAGTGGGACGAGTGTGATGGGGACATCATCGTATCCCCTTGGGATGCTGTCTCTCGGTCGAACTCGAGATCCTCCGGTATATCCAGACCATCGTAGAGTCCGTCGTAGTCATCCTCGTTGTTACTGAGGGTAATGCCTGGGGAACGGAGGACCTGTCCTCGCGTCCCAGAGCCCGGGGTAAAGCTCCCGGACTCGGTGTGACCTGCAGGATTGGTCACACTGGCCACGCCGTCGCCGGCGTAGTACACGTCATCGTCATCAACGTCGTTGAAGGCGCAGAAACTCCTAGTATCTCCCGAATTCGGCATCCTCGAGGATTCCGATTCGTACGGGAATCACGCTGTCGTCCCCACGGACGGCGCCAGCTGTCGACGATTGGAGAATGGGCTCCCTGTAACACCCCAAATTTTTGCTTTTCTTAAATTCAAGTGTGATTTGGCACTTTGGTGAATTTTTGGAATTTTCTGGAATTTATTTGGATTTATTTGGAATTTATTTGAATTTATTCCCTTTTGAATTAATTAAATAATTTAACTTTGCAAATAAAATTTTGTTGGAAATATTTTATTTGAGTCCAAAATGTTTCAAAATATTTCCTAGAATTTTTCTGGAATTTTTCTGAGTGTTTTGCTATTTTTAATGAATTAAATGAATTTCTGGGAATTAATTGGATTATTTAATCGCTGAAAATTGAGTTGGTTTTACTGTTCCACCGACCGAGCCCAAGTCTGACTCGAGGCCGAGTCCGACTTGAACCCAACCTAACCCTAACCCTCTCGACCGTCCGATCAAGATCGAACGGCCGAGATTGAGCCACGTCGCCCGAACCCAAGCCCGACCGAGCCAGCCAAGTCGCCCGAGCCGGAACCGAGCCCAAACCCCCACACCGTTGGATCTTGATCCAATGGCTCGTGTTGAGCCACGTCACCCCTCTCTGAGTCCTCGTCGGACTCCGCCACCGCCCGCGTGTGGGCCTCGGTCTCCGCGTTTTTCACGGAAGCTGAGGCCCCTATTTAAAGCGCCGCCGCCGCCATCGGGAAGCCGACTTCCGTGCGCACCCGTAGCCCTAGCCCACGTCACCTGAGCCGCCGCCGTTTGCCCGCGCAAGCTCGCCGTAGTTGTGCTAGGTCTCCGCCGCGGTTTTTCGTCGATTCCGCCGCCGTTGAGCTCAGATCCAGAACCGCAAGGACCAGCCGCATCGGAGGGGACCTTTCACTTTGCCGGAATCACGCCCAAACGCCGTCGGGCATGTCGCCGTCCCCGTCTCCAGCGAAACAACTCCGCCGCAAGCCATCGCCGGACCCCGAACTCCCTCAGCCGTCCGATCCAGATCCAAGGGCCCAGAATCGTCCACGTCACCCACGGTGAGATCCCACGTGCTAATCCCCAGATCTATTTCCAACCGTTGGATCTAGATCCAACGGTTTAGATTGTGCCACGTAGCCTTAACCGCACCGTACTAGATCCAATCTCAGCCGTTAGATCTAGATCAAACGGCTAGCGTTAACCCACGTGATAGCGTTAGATTAGATCTTGACCGTCCGATCAAGATCGAACGGTCCTTATCAGCCGAGTAGTTTCCTAACGCGTTAAGCCAGATCCGATCTGGGCCGTTGATTTTCAAATCAACGGCCGAGATCTAGCCACGTGGGCGGAAGTCTGACCGCCGCGGCCGGGCCATGGCCGCCGCTCGGCCACCGCCGACGCTGGGGCTCAAGTTAGCGCCCAGCCAACCGCACCATGGCGCCACTTGGGCCCGCGTGTCACCCGCCCTCTGAATGTGGCCGACGCCACGCCGACGCCAAGATGGGTCCCGCGTGTCGCTGACACATGCGCCAGTGGATCAAGTCCACGGTGGACTGCCGCCGTCGCCGTCCATGGACCCGAGGCGACGTGGGCGGCTCCCAATTGGTCCACGTGTCATGCTGACGCAATAAATTGGTTTCCGAAAAAGAAAATGATTTATTAATTCGGTTTATTGATTTCAAGAATGGATTCAAACTTCAAACGCTTATAACTTTTGCGCTTCAACTCCGATTTGAGTGATTCAAATTTCTAAATTTTCATAAAAATGAGACCTACTCAAATATGAATTTTAATTAATTTTTGTTTATGAATATTTCTCTGTTTTTATTTAATTAATGCTTTCTTTAAACTTTAAACGATTATAACATTTGCATTTAAACTCCAAATTTGACGATTCCAGTTTCTAAAAATTCATAAAATTATGCTCTCTTTGTTTGTGAACTTTATTTGAGGTTTTGGATACTTTTTGTCTACTGTTTATTTATCTATTGCTATTTGCACGCTTTACGAGTAGACGTTGAAGTGCCCGAAGGCTTCGAAGGTGAAGTGTTGACCCAGAAGCCAGCTCAGGACCAAGAACAAGTACTCTTTGAAGGCAAGTTGTGCTTTGACCATGTTGATCCTATTTTCAAATTAAATTGGTTTAAATTATTGCATGCTAGTTTAATTAGGAAATACTTTATCTAATTCCGGGAATTAGATATATGCCAAATTGCTGTATGACACCTTGGTTAATTACATATGTGCCATGAACCCTTGTCACCCTAGTTGAGGATTATATAGTTGGACATTATTAAATTGCCAACTTGGGAATTTAGATCGTTGTAGTATATTGCTTAGACCTGCTACGTGCTCATGACATGATTTTGGACAATCAAATGTTAACATTGACTTAATGATATATGGAACCTGTTTTGGAAAGGTAGCATGTGTTATGATGTTGATGGCACGTGGTGCATGGTAATCAACTGGGGGTTTGATAAATAGTTTTCGACCGGGGCATGTGGCAAGAATGATCGGGTGGGCTGGCTTGTGGCACCTGAACATTGTTTTGGTTCTTCGGGTAGTCTTGCCCTGGTCACCCTAAGGACTTAACCTTGCAAGCCTTTGAACTGAGTCAAACGTGCAACCACATGTCTCAGAATGGACGGACCTAGTTGATTAAGTTGCTAATAACGCACTGTGCATGTAGTATATTAGTGCATTCAGGCATGACTTGCCGAGTACCAAGTACTCACCCTTGCCACAATACAACACCGGGCTTGAAGGAGAATCTACACCGGCTTTGGAGGAGGAGCTCCAAGAGGAACCGTCTAACTAGGGGAGCGAGCCCGGGCTGCCTCGTGGTATACTGGATGGCGCCACGAAGTTATCTTATTTTCCGCTGCAGTTATTTCTCTCTTATTGAGTTTTCGCCCTGCGTGGCATATATTTATAACTTGACCCTCAGGTCGAGCAACCTGTTTGGTTAACTATTTAAGGTACTTTATTATTTCGTTGAGTATGATTGTGATATTTACCGATGTTGAGACTGTATGCACTAGCACGTTCCTGAACTAGTGCTGAATACACAGAGGGTCCGGATTTGCAAATTCGGGTCCCGACACTCCCGCCGAGCTTACTTGTTGAACGAGGGATCAACAGGGCCCCGTCGTATGAACCGGGGTGATCGTCCGAGCAACGCGAAGTTGGGAGAAAGACGCATGGTGTTTATCCTGGTTCGGGCCTCTCACTGCCGAGATAACAGCCCTACTCCAGTGTATTGTGTCTCTTGTGTCTTGTTGAATGCCCCTTCTGTCGGGGTTTAAATACAGAAGCTGAGGATACATAGAAGGTAACTACCCCCTAGATTTACGCCACACACCCGCATCCGTAGCACCAGTGATCCGGCGCCCTTGATTTGCGCGTTATTTGAATTTTGGGTACGTTTCTCCTTGATATTCGGCCGATTGGTTGGAGCCTTCCTTTCTAATGATTTGACCAAGTTCCCCGACCATCTGCGCAGCTCCTACGAGCGTGGTTGTTCGTATTGTTCCATTATGGTCGTGAACGAATCCCCGAGCATACAAGCTTGGATGTCTTGCTCGCCCGGACGAGTTTCCCGAGCTTGTTCTGTGGGGCCCGTTTGGTCGGTCGCTCTTCTGGACCCCTGGGAATGAAATGGTCGTGCTGTAGTGATTAGTTAATCCTCAACAAATGTGTTTAGTAAAGAGAGTAGGGTCGGCCTTTCCGACTATAAAACCTTGTTCTAGAAGAAAATCTCGTAGACACTCAAACCATGCCCTTGGTGCTTGCTTAAGTCCATAAAGGGCTTTGTGAAGGTAGTAGACATGGTCCGGATGTCTTGGATCTTCAAACCCAGGTGGTTGCTCGACGTAGACCATCTCGGAGAGTGGTCCATTTAGGAAGGCGCTTTTCACGTCCATTTGATACAACTTAAAATCATGGTGAGTAGCAAAGGCAAGTAATATTCTAATAGATTCAAGCCTAGCTACTGGAGCATATGTTTCATCGAAATCCAAACCTTCAATTTGTGTATACCCTTGAGCAACCAATCGAGCTTTGTTCCTTGTCACGATCCCATTTTCATCTTGCTTGTTCCGGAAGACCCATTTTGTACCGATCACGTTTTGCTTGGGTCTTTCGACAAGCTCCCAGACTTGATTTCGTTTGAAGTTGTTGAGCTCCTCTTGCATAGCCATCACCCAATCCGGATCATCAAGTGCTTCATCTACCTTAAGAGGCTCAAGAGAAGACACAAACGAGTAAAATCACAAAAATTTGCAACTCGAGATCTAGTAGATACTCCCTTGTGCATGTCTCCAAGTATGTTGTCGACCGGATGATCTCGTTGAATACTTTGATGAACTCTTGGGTGAGGTACAGTTGAATTTGAAGCTTGAATGGGTTCCGCATCTTGAGAAGCATTAGAACCATCTTGAGCTTGCTTGGACGAAGAGGGAACATCACCTGAGCCGTCCCCATTCGGAGTATCCGGTATTGGACCCGGAGACTCCGGACCAGTCCGGATACTCCGGGGTTCAGTCCGGAGACTCCGGGTTGGGGTGCTCGGGTGGGATTCCAAATTTTGAGGTTTCACCTCCCCAATCGCCAATTTCTTGATAGCTTCGCATGGTGGTTCTTCCTTGTCGATAACGGCACGATCAACTTGTTCTACTTGAGAACCGTTAGTCTCATCAAAAGTTACGTCACGCGAGATTTCAACCACACCGGTGGTGTTGTTGAAAACCCGGTACGCATAAGCATTAGTCACATAACCAAGTAAGAAACCTTCATCTACTTTAGGAGCAAATTTAGAAGACTTAGCTCTTTTGTTGAGGATATAGCACTTACTCCCAAAGACTCGAAAGTAGGATACATTGGGTTTCTTTCCGGTGAGCAACTCGTATGCCGTCTTCTTCAAGATCTTGTGGAGGTAGAGGCGGTTGGTGCTGTGGCATGCGGTGTTGATGGCTTCCGCCCAAAAGCTGTCGAAAACCTTGTACTCGTCAAGCGTTGTCCGCGCCATCTCGATGAGGGTTCGATTCTTCCTTTCGGCCACCCCATTTTGTTGAGGGGAGTATGGGGCCGAGAATTCGTGCTTGATTCCTTCTTCATCGAGATACTCCTCAACACCAATATTCTTGAACTCGGTGCCGTTGTCGCTTCGGATTCTCTTGATCTTCACTTCAAACTCATTTTGAGCTCTTCTCATGAACTTCTTTAGAATCACTTGGACTTCTCCTTTATCATGCAAGAAAAACACCCAAGTGAAGCGAGAAAAATCATCGACAATAACTAAACCATACTTACTTCCCCCGATGCTTATGTAGGCGACCGAATCGAAAAGATCCATATGAAGCATCTCCAACGGTCTTGAGGTCGTCATCACGTTCTTGGCGGAATGAGGGGCACCGACTTGCTTTCCCGCTTGACAAGCGCTACAAACTCTATCCTTCTCAAAGACAACATTGGTTAGTCCAAGAATGTGGTTGCCTTTAACGAGTTTGTGAAGGTTCCTCATACCGACATGGGCTAGTCGGCGATGCCATAGCCAACCCATGCTAGATTTAGCCATTAAGCACGTTTCAAGATTAAGTCTATCCGTATTGAAGTCTACGAGATAGAGCTTACCCTTCAAACGCCCTTTAAAGGCTATTGAACCATCAACCCTCTTAATGACCTCCCCACCCTTTTCATTAAACAAACAATTGTAGCCCGCTTCACATAATTGTGCAACGGACAACAAATTGTAGCTTAATGATTCAACAAGCAAAACATTATTTAAATGGGAATCATTTGAGATAGAAATTTTACCCAATTCAATTAGTTCTCCTTTTCCATTGTCTCCAAAGACAATGCTTTCACTATTTGCTCCATTCACGTCCAAATGTGCTAACATTGCCTTTTCTCCGGTCATATGATGTGTGCAACCGCTATCCAAAATCCAACTTGTTCCACCGGAGATATAGGCCTACAAAAAGACATTTAGTTTTTGCTCTTTAGTACCCAAACTTGGTTAGGTCCACGCACGTTAGCAACAAGCGACTTCGGGACCCAAATAGAGCGAACAAAAGAAGCATTTCTTGGCTTACGCCCAATATGATAAGCAACTACACGACCAAGGTTAGTCTTTTTAAGAACATAAGAAGCAAAGAACTCGGAGTGAGCCTTGTACTTGGATGTTCCTTCACTTCGTACAAAGTGGATAGGCTCGCTTAAAGGAGCAACCACGATGTTGCTCTTTTTGCCCTTTGGCGGAACATACCCAAGCCCTTGCCTCTTAGGATTACCTTGGCGCTTACCGAGAAACTCCTCTAAACCCTTGCTAGCCTTGTAGGACTTTTGAAGTCCATCTTCAAGCATCACCTTAAGCTTCTCATTCTCATGAGCCAAGACTTTTAAAGTCTCACGGTTAGTAGCACAAGTAGCAACATCAATATTATAGCACATAGCGCATCCGTTGCTTGTTGAAGGTATTGAAATTTTGGAGTTGTCAATTAAGGTAGAAACATTATTCGAAATATCAACAAGCTTCACTTCAAGAGCCTTGCAAGCATCCTTCGCTTGAGCAAGTTGCTCTAAGAGTGAAGCATTGGTGATCTCGAGACTAATCACTTCATTCTTGGTCAAATTTGAGCTTTTGACCAAGTCCTCATTTTTCTTTCTTTCAAAAGCTAGACTCTTCTCTAGCTCAAGATTTTTCTCCTTTTCAAAAATGAGGAGATCCTCTTGAGCTTCAAGAATAGTCTCCTTTTGTTCGACTACCTCCAATTTTTCAATATCTTTAAGTAGCAAATCTAGTTTCTTAATATCAAAATCATTCATCGATTTAAATGCTACTTCCTCATCATCATCACTAGCATCATCGCAATCATCTAAGCCATAATCAACAATAGAATGGATAGGACTTTTAGATGATACCTTGTGCCCCTTTGCCATAAGGCACATTGGAGCATCTTCATCTCTGTCGCTTAAGTTGTCGAAGAGGCTCTTCGACTTTGTCGGTGGAGTAGCAATGGCGACGGTGGCAAGTCCTTCTTCATTGTCGGAGTTGGACTCGGACTCGGAGTCGGAGTCGGAGTCGGAGTTCCACTCCTTGCCGATGTAAGCGTGACCCTTGCCCTTGTACTTCTTGCTCTTGTCTTTGTCCTTATTCCGGAACTTGTCTTTCTTGTAAGGCTTTTCTTCCTTCTTCTCTTTGTGCGGACACTTGGCAATGAAGTGGCCGGGTTCTCCACACTCATAGCACTTTCTTGTCGAGTGTCTCCCTCTTGACTTGTTGCCGAAGCTCTTGGAATGAATTCCCGACTTGTAGCCTATCTTCTTCAAGAATTTGTTGAATCTTCTTACTAGTAGGGCCATGTCTTCATTTGTGAGCGGCCCATTTGACTCTTCTTCATCACTTGAGCTTTCTTCTACTTCTTGAGCTATTTTGACGGCCTTCAAAGCAATGCCCTTCTTCTTGCCGGACTTGAGCTCCTCTACCACTTCCGCTTCTTTGACCATCATCTCATCCATCATCAACCGACCAATCACGTCATGAGGAGTAAGTGTGTCGAAGTTTGGCCGGTCGCGAATGAGTTGAACGAGATTGCGGTTGGTAGGGGTGATCACTCGGAGGATGATCTTGATAATGGCTTTGTCGGTGAGCTCGGTGCTTCCAAGTCCCCTAGCTTGATTTACCAACACCATCAAGCGGTCAAACATCTTTGTGTAGGATTCTCCTTCTTCCAACGTGAATCGGCTTAGTTCTCCAATGATGAGCTCGATCTTGGATTCACGGACACTTGACATGCCTTCATGTGTTACCATTAGTCTTTCCCATATTGCCTTTGCGTTGTCAAGACCATCAACTCGGTTGAACTCCGAATCGCTCAAGGCATTAAACAAGGCATTGACGGTCAAGTTGTTGAAGTGTTGAGCTTTGTCTTCTTCGGAAGTAAGATTGTTTGGATCGGCGGGCTTGAAACCTGTTTCAACAATCTTCCAAATGCAAGGCTGAAGTGATCTCAAATGCATCTTCATCTTATGTTTCCATGCCGCATAGCGAGTGCCATCGAAATGTGGCGCTCGACCGGAGGAAACGGAGACATAAGACGAGGAGCTTGAGACTCCAAAGGAAGAATAATCATATGGAATTGCAACCCCTTTACCGGAACCTGTGGCTTTCTCTTGGTCATGGGTTTCGGTAATCTTTTCTATTTCCGACATCTCAGATTCTCCAAGCAGTTAAGCCAAAACTACGGAGATTTGGCTCTGATACCAATTGAAATGACCGGAGATGTCGCCTAGAGGGGGGTGAATAGGCGAATTAAAAATTATGCAACGGAATTAAACTACCCGAGCAGGTCAACTCGAAGTCTCCGGATATTTTGTTCGGATACTCTGGGTTATCCGGACTGTCCGTTATTTTATCCGGATACTCCGGGTTAAGTGGCTCGGGAACGAAACTAAATCTACTTTAACTTGCAACTAGTTTGTGACACTACGGAATGGTGTGACATTATTTAATGTGAATGTTGAGGTCAAAAATATTATGAAATGTGAAATTGGAGGTTGAAACCTTATGGTATGAGGTTAATTTGTGTTTCCGGGCTGTTTCTGGGGATTTGGGCCTCTCCGGTGGAGTTTTGGGCCTAGGGGAAAGGGTCATGGGCCTTGGTGGGGAAGAGTTTGAGTCCATTTAGGAGTAGGAGACCTGTTTGGGGGGCTCCTCCTGCCCATATTGGGCGCCCACCCCTGCTGGTTGCGCCCCCTCCTCCCCCTTCTATGCCCTAGCCGCCCCACCTCCACCTCCACCTCCCTTGCTTGCCGTGCGCCCCCCCAATTGTTCCCCATTGCTCCACCCCCCTCCACCACCTCTCCACCTCCCTTGCTGCCCCTAGGGGAGTTCTCCACCTCATCACCTCGAAGATCCATCCGTTGGAGCGCTCCGCGACGAGGAGATCCGGCGGGATTGGAGCGAGGAAGGAGATTGCGCGAACCGGGAGGAGATCTGTTGGGTTTTCGTGCGTCGGGCGAAGGTATGGCCATGGGAATCCTTGGGGTTGGTCTAGTATCTATTCTAAGGGTGATTATCATGTTTTTAGATCAATTGGTGGTGCTGGAATTGAATAAATTAGATGAAATCTAGAAGTTGCCACGTTCTCTGTTTCGGGCAGCATGAGCAGTCGACCTAGGGTTTGGGTTTTCGTCAATTTAGAGTTGGAATTTGGTCGGTCGCCTGTTGAAGAAGTTGTAGGTAATTTCAATACCTTTCAGTGGGTATAAAGAACGCATAATTCCGATCAGACGTTTGCAAGTTATGGCTATTTTACCGAGCATGTTAAAATCTGTGACGTGATTGGAACAGATCACGGTATTTTGTAGATTAAACAACTTTAGAGTCCGAATCAGCTTTTCCATATACTTAGAAAAAGTTAGGAAATTTCCTAAGCTACGCGAAGATGTACTCGTTTAATTGATTCGTAGTTTTAGAACCTGAGTTATGCCTTTTGGAAGGCTGCTGTCCCGACGGGACAGAACCTCTGTTTTTGGGTTTAGCGAGTAGTTGGCGATGTCGGGTTAGAAGAGAGTTTGCGTACTGTTTTGTGGACATGATTGTAAGTGTGTGGTACCTATGTGCAGGTGGTGTGACCCCGGGAGTGCCTTCTACTTCTCGCCAATCCGTTGCCCGTGGTTGAGGCAAGTGTATTGTAATGGACAGCGGTTTGTAGGTTGCTAGTTGAGACTAGATGAAATTGATTATATGATATGATCACTTGCCATGCTTTAATGATTGCCAATGATATGATGAGTATGCTTATTATGTTATGATGCCATGTGTTAATGTACAAGTTAATTATGATGTTGGCATGTTTGCATACATGGCATGATACATGGCCCGGGCGGTGAGAAAGTCATAACTAGTCCGGGGAGGGTCGGTGAGAAAGTTATGACTATTCCGGAGAGCCAATGAGTAAGTCCTACATCGTGATTCCATCCACCGCGGTGTTTGGAAGCGGGGAGTAGGCACCCTCCATCTTCGGGATGGAAGGGGGGAGAGGGTGCACGCCGACGGGTGTGTACTCAACCATACCGGTATGAGTTTCCAAGGAGACATGAGCATAGCATCGCATTGCATACATAATGATGAAGATAATGATATGTGATCATGAATGAGATGATTTACATGATGTGATTTGTTGTAGCCATGTAATTGTTCTTTTGTACCATTGCAATATGCTTGCTGAGTGTTGAACTCACGCTTGTGTTTTCTTGTTGTTTTAGGTACCATGAGACCGGCATGCGGGGAAGGGAAATAGTCACACTTCTACACGTAGTTTCACTCATTCATCCCACAAGTCATTCAATTGGGTTTTGATAATAAACTAAGTGTGATGCTTATTGTTTTATGGTTTAGCTTTGCGTTATGAGAGTCTGATTGTTCGTTTGGCGCATGGAGGCATTGAATGCTTGGAATTAGACTTATATGGTTGTCAAGTCTTTAATTATTGCTATTTTAGTTGTCTCTCATATTGCCTTATATTGCTATGCTATTGTGTTTCCTTCAATTCATGTTAAAACAAAGGAGATGTTGCCGAAATGTCGGTTTTTAGCATTAGTGCCTTTGCTGTAATTTAGTTGATTTTGTGGTATTTAGAGGTTGCTTAGTCTATGTTTGGTAGCATTCGGGCATATTAAATGCCGGGGTGTTACAGTTGGTATTAGAGCGGGCTGTAGGTCCTTGGAATGTGTATTTTTAGTGTCATGCTATAGGGTACAACTAAAATGTGATGTGGAATAACTTAGAAACATGGCTTAGGTCTTAACTAAAATTTTGTCATAGGATAGCAACATTAAAACTTGCAAAAGTGGTATAACTAATCTAAAATTTGACACACACTGGATGCACAGTAGGAAAGGGTATGGGTATCATTTCTTTACGCTTAAACATCGTATTGAAGCTTCGATGTTGAATGCTTCATTTGATAATGCATGTTGCTATGTTTATGAGATAAAAGATTGAATTGTGCTTGTTGTGGTGATAAAGTGGGGTTGTGGTGCCGAAGGGTTACAGTCACCACTTTTGTTCATAGTAAGGGTGTGGTTTGACAGTATGGCCGATTAAAGCCATCACCGAAGAACTATTAACCCCTTGTGGGGAAAGAGTGCTTACCTTTTCTATCGTAGATCGAGTAGTTGACTGGAGGCAAATAGAAGAGTTTGGTGGTGGATTCCTTCGTATGCTCTTTACCGTTCTAAGGGTTGGTTTCGGTTGGTTTTCTAGGTTTTAGTTGATTGAAATCAAATGAAAAGTGTTTGGAATTGGTTTTTCGCGGAGTGTCCCTTCGGTGTTTCTTGGTTTTGTCTTCCTTGGTTGAAGACGAAGAAGAAGAATTTAGCGTTGCGCCTTTTTAGTCGCCTTTTGG
The DNA here is from genome assembly GCA_036346355.1 of Rhipidocladum racemiflorum. NCBI lineage: Eukaryota > Viridiplantae > Streptophyta > Magnoliopsida > Poales > Poaceae > Rhipidocladum > Rhipidocladum racemiflorum. The sequence continues at coordinate 32,944,808 of CM070580.1, read as the reverse complement.
CTTTGACACCGGTTTTGTTGGTTGCCTTGCAAAGAAAAGTATAGTTTTGGTTCTTGTGTGTCTTACTTTGAGTTTAAAAGAAGTTATTGAAGCGTGTGCAAAAAGTTAAGTTGTGTCGATTTATATTTTGTGCCTTTGTCCGTAAGGGTTTATTTGATCGCTTGGTTCCCTCCTGTGGGAGTCTATGAGATTGGAAAGTGTTTTGGAGAATTCCTTTTGCATGACCAAGTTTGGGTTTGTCTCATTGCAACTTTGAGAGTCAAGCTTCTTTGTGCGTTTTGGTTGAGTATTGAAAGAAAAATGCTGTAAATAAAGTAAGTATTCGTTTGACTGAAATTACTTATCAAAAGTGAAAATTGTTGTTGACAATGTGGTTTATGGAAATGATTTACTCCTAAGTTAATTGGTGAGTTGAATTAGTTCAATGTAATATTTATCTTTAGCTTAAGATTAAATGAACTTCTAGTGTTGTAGATTACTCTATAACGAGAATGATTAAAGGTGCTAATGTACATGCTTAGATTATGTTGTTTACTTTAAAAGTGCTTATGACCCCCGATAATATTTAAAGTATTAAACCCTGAGGCATAGTTAGAACATTAAGATGATGTAGACTGCTGTTATTGTTAAAGAAACCTTGCCGATTGTTTAAAGATGTTCTAATCTAACGGGTATCTAACGGGTTAATAGAGAAATTTAATCATGTTGACTAGTGGCTTTAATTTGGAAGTTGATTATAGTTGCTATTTATGTTGTTGCAAACTACTAGTATATTTGGAAGTATGCAGTTGTGTGTCTACAATGATTGAGTAATTTTATAATCCAGCGGTGGAGTGGCCTCGAAACTACCGAAAGGTTAATCTAGATAAATGTTCATTTCTACCTCTAGTCCAAAATGGATGTTTGTCTAACCCAAGGTTACACAAAACCAAGTTTACTATAATATGGAATGTTTTTCCGCAAAGTGAAAGGAGCTTTATCTTTACAACTAAATGACTTCGGAATTCATTTTGGAGGAGAAGCTAACCTTATGTGTATGGCCTTCGACTTCGAGCCATTAGAATATGAAATACTTTGCTAAAATGGCATCTATCTTGCACCTGGATTAGTGTTGTCCATGGGGCCACAGTAAGAGTATTGATCAATATACTGTGATACTGTTTGTTTTATTTAGTTTACAAGAATACACACACTGTGTGCACCGTACAACACCATAGCCAACTCAGGCTGACAGATTTTGAAGTTTGATATTGTAACATGTAAAATCATCTTAGTTCATACATCCAATGGCCTCAGAACAACAGGAAGACCAAACTTAGGATGCAGAGTTACCAAATCCACAGGAGCATGCACATAGTTAGGGGAAAGAGTGAATGAAACATTCCTAAGGATCATAGCCATTACCGACTTCGCTTCCAACATCGCGAAGTTCTGACCGATGCATGCCCTTGGCCCTATTGAGAATGCTAGTAGAGCGTGTGGAACCTTTGCTGCTCTTGTGACCCCATTCTCGAATCTTAACGGATTGAATTCATTTGCATCATCACCCCAAATTTTCTTATCTCGGTGCATAATCGGTGAACCTATGAAAATTGCACAGCCTTTGGGTATTTTTATTTCTCCCAGTGCCATATCTGTCATAGGTTTCCTTTGCATGAAAAGAGCAGGACCATAGAGTCTTAGGGTCTCGAGGAGCACCATCGTCGTCTGTAATATGTCATGTTGTAGTTAGCTATGGATGTCTTGAAACATGATTAGGAATATACAGACAGAGTTGGATATTGTAAAAAAAAACAAAACATTGCAATGCACATAGCAATTAGTATTCTTGCCTCTTTCAATTTGCTAAGGTTGTCACCATTGGGCTTTTCGTTTCCACATTCCCTCAAAACCTCCTTCCGAAGTCTTTCCTGCCATTCTGGATACACACTAAGCAAGAACACTGTCCAGGTAAGCAAAAGCGATGTGGTTTCATAACCGGCAAAGAAGAACGTTTTGCACTCGTGTATGATCTCATCCATGCTCAAACTGAGCTGCTCTTGCTTCCCTCCTTGCTCTGTTGCAATGAAAGCCTCAAGCATCAAACCAAGCAGATCATTTCCGTATCCATTCCCTTTTGATGCTAATCGCGATTGTATGATCTGCATGAGCGTGCTCCTAAGCTTCTTTTCAAGCATCCACTTCCGCTTATTCCTTTCTATAGGAAGGTAGCTGATCTCAAAGTAACATATGCATGAATGTGTCATAATAGGGATGAAAGTTGAAGGAAATGAAGCTAATATTCTACTAGCGATGAAAAAAAAGTACAAGGCATAAGAGGTGTTACTTGAATCCTGGTATTTGTATGTTGAAGAGACTTGCTATGGCAATTGCCTGGAGCTCTTTCTGTGCTTGGAAGGCTTCGATCCCCAACTTGTAGCTACTTCCGAAGGCCGTATGGGATATGATATCCGCTGTTAGCTCTTGGAATCGTTTGCTTATTTCCACTTGAGTTTCTCCATTCTTGTTCTTGGATGCTTGGTGTTCCAATTCCTTCACCATGCTTTCAGCACAAGCCACCATTGTTCTTGTCTTCATCTGCATTGCATATTAAAGGTGAAAACAATATAAAGATTAATTCCATAGTAATTAAAAATGTTGCCTATGACAGCCGGGTTTTTTTTATCCTTGCTAGTGTGTTCTTCTTACCTGCAGGAATTACTGTGCGGATGGACATGCAGACATGTAGCAATACTAGAACCTAAGTTGCATCAAGTTTACTATTCAGCCCACTACAGTTTATGGAGTGCATCTCCATGTGCGTTTCTGCAGCATATCTACAAGTCAAGGGATTAGGGCATTAGATTACCTTTATCTTATCCATGGCGAAAGCAGGGTTGATTACCCTACGATGGCGCACCCAATCTATGCCGTCCACCAATACCAACCCCTTGCCAACCAACGCCAGCAGAGCTGGGTGCACGTCATTCTTCACGAAGTGTCCAGACTTGCTCGAAAGAACCTGCCTGGCCGACTCATAGTCGAGGATGCAGATGCAGGGCTTTGCCCCAAACCAGTACAGAAATGGTTCTCCTGCGCACAATTCACATACGCAAGTTTACATGCCATCCGTATGAACTGTCTATGCAATTACTAGAGCTGATCATGGTTGCATAGGACGAATATGTAGCTTTGGGAATTATTAATCGGGTTGCTTGGTCACCATATAGCATAACCAACCAATCACAAGAACAATAGGATGTTGAGCCAAATTTAAGAAGAGACAAATACCATACTGAGGCTTCCCTTGAAGGACGTGTGGCGCGATATATCCTTGAAAGCTAGTTGTGGTCATGAACATCCAACACAAGGCCATATGACGCCTCCGTCTCTCGCAAAGTAGGTCCAGGTAGCACGTCTCGAGCAAAAGGGAGGCAAAGGACGCATCATAGCACAGGAACCAGGAAATATGAAGACTCCACGCTGTTTCATGGAAGAAATGATTTTGCCTGCTGCAGCTTTCAGTTTTCAGGCTGCAAGAAGACCGTGGCAAAATCACCGCAAGGGCCACCGGGTCATGCTGTTTGCAGCAGGAAAAGGAGGACGCATGGAGGGAAGCTTTGCTGCCGAGACTAGGATGGAAGCTGGCAGGAAGGAGGACAGGTACAGGTGACAGTCAACACAAGTGCTTCCACGCCACCATGGACGCTTTCTGCTGATATAATTTCTGATAGAATTCCTAAGTTAGGCCAACCAGCGTCTCGTTGTCAACTGTTGTCAAATGTGTCTCTGATTATTATTGGAATGCAATGAGATAATACACAGGATATTGTATTAAAGGTTGAACGTTCCAAGAACAACTTTGATTCTATCTTCTACGTGGAAATATTTACTATTGCAGCTTGGGAAATATAGAAGCAATGAAATGAAAGGATATTTCAAAATATTACCCTACATATCTTGAACTAGCAAAGACCTTTTAAGAATGAGCTCACAATGCATGTGCATCATGTGAAAGATCAGCATAAACAACGATTATTAAATTGGTTACAAACTCTCTCTTGATTTCTATCTCAATTTGAGACTATAATTTCTTTTAAACCTTTAACCTTTGTACATAAACTCTTTTCCTTCTATTTATTATGCCGTAGGAGTCTTCCCTACTACTACCACTAAAAAAAATGTGTTTATGATGCTATGGTCAGCCTCACAACAACCTACGGCCATTTGTAATGATACTGTTGCTACTGTTGTCTTCTCTTTTTTTTTTCTTCTTCGTAAATGAATAGCAGAGCTCCTGCTAATCTTTAAAAAAATATGCATCCTCCTTCGTGCTCCTGATCACTTCCTCTTTGCAGCCTTTCAGGAACTTGTAAGGAGGTCCATGGAACCCTTGCTACCTGAGCTCCTTGGCTATGGAACTTGTAAAATCTAACAAGATGTCTAGTAAATTGAAATGCATTTGGCAGTAAATTCGGTATATTTTATGTTGCCGCTATCACACAACCATCATGAGGCACAAAGAGGTGTGGTAGTAAAATCCAACAACAATTCTAGTAAATAAGAATGCTTTTGGTGGTAAATTTGGTCCATTTTGTGTTGCCGCTATCACACGGCTATCATGTGCTACGTCAAGGTGTGGCAATAAAATTTAACAACGCATCTGGTAAATTAGAATGTATTTGGAGTATATACTTCTTTCATATATATAAAAGGGTATTTTCAAAAAAATAAATGGCTTTGATAAATTTTTTTCAACCATGTTATATTGGAGTATCTTGGAATTAGTGTTTACACATACCGAAAGTAATAAACATGTATAACGTTCATTTAAGTCGTATCGAAACGTTGGGGTATGTACTCAAGGAAGTACGAAAAAGGCTACTAGATAGCTTAGAATAGCCTATTATGCACCCAAGCGTAGAATAGCTTATTTTTACCCGTCAGTGAGTGCGCCCAACCCACCCGACGTGCGTCCACTTCATGTGGGGACCAAGCGAACCAGTGACATAGCCAACCAAAATGGTTCCTTACTTATACCAGAATATTTTTTTCCTTGATTCAGCCATGACTTTTTATAGGCAGCTCTGATTCATGAACGGTTTTTGCTGTTAGCTTACTGACAACGAGAGAAACATAATGATATAAGTCTCTCAAATGAATACCAGATGAATGGGATTTTACACCAAGTTACTAAACATGTTGTTAGATTTTACTGCTACACATAGTTGTGCCATATGATAGCCATATGATAGTTGCAATAAGAAATGGATACCAAATTACTAAACATGTTGTTAAATTTTACTGTCGCACCTAGCATGATGCATGATGGTCGTGTGATAGCGGCAACACAAAATAGACTAAATTTACTGTCAAATGCATTCTAATTTACTGGACACATTGTTATATTTTACTGCCGCACCTCGTCATGGCGCATGATGACCGTGTGATAATAATAATACCAAACATACCAAATTTACTACCAAATATATTTCAATTTACTGAACGTATTATTATATTTTACTGCCGTACCTAGCCATGGCGCATAATGTTTATGTGATAGTGGCAGGAAAAAATAAACCAAATTTATTATCAAATACATTCTAATTTGCTAGACGTGTTGTAAGATTTAATTAGAGAATCTAGCTTTGGAGCATGATAACTATGTGACAGTGGTAGTAAAAAATGGATGCCATATTTACGTTTAAATGCATTTCAATTTATCGTCACATTGAGCACAGAGGGATAGGTGGAGTGAGAAACATAGGTTGATTGCAAACTTTGAACGACGATATCTTCTAAACCATTCATCCTATTTATATTCCGTTTGAAGCGTTTTGCTGAAAAAGATGTGCTTAACAAAAAAATATCTATGATGAATATATTTTAGCACTGTAAAAAATAATTACTACATCGAAAGTTTGAATTTACCATACCTAAGCTAGAAAATTACTATATCGTCTGAGCACAAAAATAATTGGTGGTTGACGGAGGTGGAAGGTGGTGTGTTTTCTTTGATCGGTCATTGACAAAGGTGGGATGTGGGTTTTAACTCACGAAAGTGGTGGAACATAGAATACATGTGCAAAACAGAATATATATACATACCAATGGTTAATTCTATTTGTGATATTTATGTGTGATGATTAATTTGATAACAATATTTGTGACAACAATAATTGTGATGGAATATTTATGATTGAAAATAATATTTGTAATGGATTACAATATTTATTATGGAATATCAAGGTCCGGTGTGTATTTACTTTATCTGTAATAGGAGTGCAGCGCATGTGTGGAGACACAGCACAGGCACAGGTGTGGAGATACAGCGCACACATATGTGACATACATTGTAGGTCGGGGAGAATCCACGCAAGCGACGTGTAGCCCAGGCGTAGCACGCAAGGGTCGCAGGTGCAGTGAGGCGGGACACAAAGAGATCTATGCGGTGGAAAACGCAGTGTAGCGCCTAGCGAGCCGTACAGGCGAGCAAGTCATGCAACAGCGGCGGATGGGTCATGTGCATGCAAGTGTGAATTTTGGGTTTCGTGTGTGTATGTGTTAGACTATATTAATTGGATTAGGTGGATATTAATCGGATTTGGTGGATATGAGATTAAAGATAAAAAAGTTAAGATTGAGTGCAATATAAAAGGAGTTGCGGTTGCAGACTCTACCGAGTGGCGTACGAAATTAAAAAACAAAGAGTCCAGCCAGCGGCTAAGACTATCTCCAGTAATTTTCCTTTCATTTCATTCCCTTCTCTATTCCCTTCCCCCATATTCATTCCCTTTATTTCCTACCATCTCTAGCAGCTTCCCCTTGAATGAATTTGTGAAGGGATTGGAGAGAGAATCCCTTTGTAGACAGATTCTCTCTCTATTTCCCCTCCGACAGGAATCGCGAAGGGAATCCGCTGGAGCACTTGGGATCTCTTCGCGAAGGTATTTGGAGGCTGAAGGGAAGCTGCTGGAGATAGTCTAAAGGGAAAAAAAAAGAGGCTGCGACTTGAAGCGCAAAAATGGAAAAAAAACAGAAGAAGGTTGTTCCGCTGGCGAGGTGCTGGACGTCCGGATCGTGTAGCAGGAAGACGGCACGAACCTCTGGTGTGACGAGAAGAAACAGAGGCTCTGTGAGTACGTGCAGCCGACGCAAGAAGGGGGGTGACAGCAACAGGAAAAGCTCCAGCTCTACGAGCGCTGTGTCAGGCAACAGGAAGCGAGAAGAGAGAGGAAACAAAACAAGAGGAAAAAAAAAAGAGAAACAGAATGAAAATTTGATAGACTATTTAAAGATTGTTTTTTTATTGAATGGATTTTTGTTCGTGTTTTTTTTAAGAAAAATCAGTGAGTATATTTTTTGGTCTACTCATTATTGTTTACGTTACAGTTGTTTTCTTCTATGATCTTGATTAATCATACTAAGATTGATTTCATAAGTTTGATCATTGTTTTATTAATTTTTAGATTTAGTAAAAACAGAAAAAATAAGTTAGGTGTTAGTTTGCACCAATTCCCCACTCTAGGGTTTCAAATATTAACGAAAATCGTGTTTTTTTATCGTATTGAGATGGCTGATAAATGGAACCGGTCGATAAACTGGTTCAATTTAAATTCAAAAAATTTGAAAAATTTTATGCGATGTAAACCGGTCGAAAAATCGGTAAAAACCGATCGAAAATCGGCAAAAATTGGTGAAAATAGTAAAAAAAAAACGGCTTTCAAATTATTTCGCTTAGTTTGCCGATTTTCGATGTAAACCAGTCGAAAATCGGTAAAACCAATCGATTTTTTTTTTCGCTGCCAATTGATCACCGAGTTCAAAAAAATTAACTTATTTTTCCGAGCACGAAATCTATACCACGAGTTTGACCGATTTTCGATGAAATTTATACCATCAGGAGGTGATTTTCGAGCATGATTCGGTAATATAAACGGTCTCATCCTTCATCAAGCACGAGAACAACGGACGACATCATCTTGAGCAAAAGTTGAGCACAAGACGTACGAATTTTTTTTTTAAATAATACTTTTTTTAAATCAAATTGCGTTTTTAATATACGGAATAAAAAATTTGCAAAAATAATGTGCCGTCGCCAAACGGTATGGCGAACACCCTATTTTCGCCGAACCGTCTGGCGAATACCCTATTTTCGCCACACGGTTCGGCGAAAATAGGCTAATTGCGCTATTAATTGTCCAGAAACATGGGTTAGGCTATTTTCGCCGTACGTTGTGGCGAAAATAGGGTATTCGCCAGACCGTTCGGCGAAAATAGGTAGTCGCCATACTATACGGCGAAAATATATAGTTCGCCAAGCCGTATGGCGAAAATAGGTAGTCGCCAAGCCGTACGGCGAAAATGTATAAAATATGGAATAAAATAATTATACCACATGCATATAGTGTTGGATGTTCCATTTATGCAAAAATATGTAGGTATCGTACCATATTATGGAAAAATATTTCATCTACGCCTTTGTTCACTGCAAAAATATACTGCAGCCTGTAAAATGTCACGTTCGAATGTATTTTTTGGCACGAATACCGCAGATTTGCTCTTTGATATATGGAGTACCATATTATGGGAAAATTTTTCATCTACGCCTTTGTCCACTACAAAAATATACCGCCACAATAACCCTAAGTACTATTGTCAACAATAACTTTTAGGCCTTTTCGGCAGCCTGTAAAATGTCTCGTTCGAATGTATTTTCCGGCACGAATACCGCAGATTTGCTCTTTGATATATGGACTACCATATTATGGAAAAATTTTTCATCTACGTCTTTGTTCACTACAAAAATATACCGCCACAATAACCCTAAGTACTATTGTCAACAATAACTTTTAGGCCTTTTCGGCAGCCTGTAAAATGTCTCGTTCGAATGTATTTTTCGGCACGAATACCGCAGATTTGCTCTTTGATATATGGACTACCATATTATGGGAAAATTTTTCATCTACGCCTTTGTCCACTACAAAAATATACCGCCACAATAACCCTAAGTACTATTGTCAACAATAACTTTTAGGCCTTTTAGTGACTGTAAAATGTCTCGTTCGAATGTATTTTTCGGCACGAATACCGCAGATTTGCTCTTTGATATATGGACTACCATATTATGGAAAAAATTTTCATCTACGTCTTTGTTCACTACAAAAATATACCGCCACAATAACCCTAAGTACTATTGTCAACAATAACTTTTATGCCTTTTCGGCAGACTGTAAAATGTCTCGTTCGAATGTATTTTTCGGCACGAATACCGCAGATTTGCTCTTTGATATATGGACTTCCATATTATGGGAAAATTTTTCATCTACGCCGTTGTTTACGCTGATAAAATTAAATGGTAAGACATAATATGAGAAAGGAAAATAACAAAAGCATGTAGATGCAGCCAGCAATCTTAGTACGCAAACTCAACCTTAGTACGGCAGATACAACGGATATTAAACAGTGATGGCATTGCTAGGAGAAGTGCCAATAACTGATTGTAATGGTGGAACAAGTGATCGTTCCGCCTATGTTCGTAGAGTGGGAATGATGCCATACATTTTCTACATATTACATCACCTGTCAATCTTGTGCGATTTGTTCTCGGACACCGCTCAATCTCTCTTATGAAAGAGCTCCATGGCCGTGCGCAGTGCTCCCAGCTGTCGCCGAATGGGTAGCCTATGCCATACGTCTCCGGGGTGTAAGAAGTAACTTGTTTGTGTGCATTCTGTGGAGTCCTGCCCTCCCATATGGGCATGGCTTCCCGATTTCCGGCGCCCCCTATGTTAATACCACCGGGGTTGCCGGATGGCCTTTGTAATGCGTCAAGGATTTGTTGCGTACTGCGGACCTCGGCCGGCTGCTTCCCCTTATCCAGTACCATTCGAGAGGACGAACCCTCTTGCCCTTCCGGAGACTTGCCGAGACGCCTCCTCTGTTTTGGCTCGCACTCCACGATATGGTCCAGGAGGTGTGTGTTGGGCTTCTTGTTGTACAACCGAAAACGTGCCCTGCAGTCAATGCAGATGCCCGCTGTGGTGGTTGGAGAATACCGCTTATGCGTACTGGGTCCGGCTTTTCTGGGAGGTAGTAGCACCACGGCGAGGGTTGCTCTCCCCAGTTATCAAATACGGGAAGTTTGAGATGTGGGTGGTACGTCTCCGGGTCCACCCAGTTGAAGTACCAGCACCATGCATCCTCGGACAAAGGGCACCGGTAGAATCTTCTATCCGCTAGATCCTCGTCGCCGGTATCTACCACTGCCTGGAGGCCGTGGTCGCACAGTTCCTGGCTTTGCGTTGCCCTCTGAGGAGGATTTTCTTGCCTTGACTTGAGCCATTTTGCAAACTTCTTTTTGAAGTCCTCAGATGCGATGAATTGATTTAGAATCGGTACATCGTAGCTGAAACATGAGGCACGTGAAATCGACCGATTGGTTCGTCCCTTGCCCACCGGCCCTTAACTCCTGGCCGATCGAGGTAGGGGACATATCCCGGCGGCCTCTCCCACCGTGTGAAGTTCTCTGGCGAAGTGGGGTAGGCGTCGTGGCAGTTGTAGAGAAATTCGTAATCACGTCGTTCCGGCCCGTCGATCCATTGGAAAAAGCAACAACGGTCGTCGTCCTAAAAAACAAATAACGATGCATAAAATGGTACTGTTACCGTAATTAGGTATGGACAACATTTGGTTTACCCGGCCGCGCACAACAAGAGTGAGCGCGGGAGGCCATATCTCCGCGCGTAGGATCACGTAACCTTTCGCCAAAGCAGGTTGCAGTCACATTTCGGCGTGGCAACTCCGGCAGAATCAAGCGCCAACGCTACTCTCATCCGGTATTGGGGGTTAGCCTTCGCTTCAAGAGGCGACGGTAGAAACGACATCGTGGGCTCATCGTGTGTGTGGGAAAACAGACTAAAGTTTATGGAAGTTATGGTCAGTGTGATGCACATATCCCTCCCTCGGTGGGTTTATAAAGAGCCGCGAAGGGCAACCAAAGGAGAGTCTCGCGGACTTGAGTATTTCAAATCCGCGAGCATCGGATGCTTCGCAGCTCATGATGACATGAGCGTGGCTATGCCCACAACTTTAAACAGGAATCTCTCGCCATAGCCGCTTTTGGCAAGATTATGCATTGAAATGACAAAGGCTGGAAAAGTTGATATGGCAAAAGCTGAAAAAGCAATAATGACACGCGGTTGATATGACTAAAGATGACAGAAATATATAATAGACCACGTATATGAGGAAGTACACAAAATAGATAGTAAAGCATAATAGGACAAAGTACCCAAAAATAACGCACATCCTAAGCCTGATCACCCCCCGGTGGTGGACCACGACCAGCCTCGACCTGGCCTCGACCCTAGCTCTCCTTCATGGACGCTACCGGGGGTGCATCGTCGAGAGGTCGTGGGCGGCACCCGCGATGGTCCCGCCCGGCCGTAGTCCGAAGGGTCAGATCGAACCGCGGGACACGCAGCGGGAGGCAACGGGTCTGGCAGGAGGCTGCGTGATCTGCGTGGTCGAGGAGGCGGCGTGTCTTTGCGTGGGTCGAGGCTGCGTGAACGGCTCCTGAAGAATCGATCGGGCGATGTCGTGACGCCGTGCCTCGACCGGGTGTCCGGCGTAGAGGCATGTCCTACGAGGCCTACAAAGATGCACATTAACATTTAATTATAGTGAGAAGATTAGATTCAAACGGGATCAATCGAATGTTTATCGGCTACCGGGTGTGGGGACCATGGTAGGCCCGCGTGGTGGCGTCGCTAATCGATCCTCCAGCCGTGCCTGGAGCTGGAGGCACCTGGGTGTGGAAGCTGGACCCTGGCTGTAGCGGTGGTCGAGAAGGTGGTGTCCAGGAGCTGAGACCGGGTGGCGGCCTAGACGAGGTGCCAGCCGAAACAGTCGGGGCTGGGGCCTGCCAAACAGCACCAAGCTCCACGATCCGTCGGGAGTGCAGCTCGACATGCCCCATGGCCTCTGATAGCTGCTGCGCTGTGAAAGTGGTCCCCTGCTGCAGCCTAGACAGAAAGTCAGCGGCATGCTGCTGCAAGCCCCTCGCCTCGTCCACCTATCACGTACAAACAAACATTAAACATAACGACATAGCATTGAAATTACAATTGCATTAATGAGTAAAAATACAACGAGACTTACCATCTGTTGCAGTGCCAGTCCTGCATGGCTCGAGTACAAGTCTGCGATGCCGCGACAAACACTGGGCGGTGCTCCTCGCGTAGGAGGCGAGTACTGGTCCGGCACGTCAGACAAGTACTCCTGGTAGGAGGAGGGGTCGTAGGGCGCGACCTCCTCGACAACGTCCTCCAGCGCCCCCTCCCACAGCGCAAGCCACGGCGCCATCCTCTGCAGCAAGGTCACCATGGCCTTCTTGGGTCCCTGGGTGGAGAACCTGCACAAAAGACCTCATTAGTACAAATATGTCGTAAGCACTTAGCATTCCTGTAGTGGCGAGTAACTCACGAGTGCACTTTCGCTGGCACGCGTTCCCCCAAAGGAACAGGGACCACCTGGCGTAGTCCAAACTGCCTGAGGACTCGGTGCGGCGCGTAGTCCTCTACGAAGACGTCGAAGACGAGCTTCCTCCTCGTCTTCCAAGAAGGCTGGTCCTCGCCACAGAGCATGGACAGGCCCCCGCAGCTCTCTCTCCTACACGCTGTCAGCCGTAGGGGTCCTGCACGATATTCCCGCCCCTCGGTGGTCGAAGGCCTCCGTGAAGGCGAGGTACGCCGCACGTACCTGGACACCTGCCCACTGTGGCTGCAATAGAGTAGAAATAACTGTAAGCAGATGGCATTGAAATTACAATTGCATTAATGAGTAAGAACATGTACCCGTCGCCTGGTCCAGAGCGAGCCCATCGTCGGTCGGTCCAGCGCATCACCGCCGTACATGTCGGCGGTGTAGTGCCGAGGGGCGGCCCCGGGGCGACCCCCCGCGAAGCGCGCGAATGACCCAAGCGGAAGAAGAAGCGGCCACCCCGGCAGATTGGAGTTCCTGCCTTTCTTCACGCACGCGTCGCAAAGGGCGCGGTACGTGGAAGCAAGAACCGCCGAACCCCAGGATACCGCCGGTACATCGTCAGGCTCTGAGTCCGCAATAGCCCGTGCGTAGGCTATCCAACGCGCGTCCACGGTGTCGCCGTGACTCGACGTGAACATCACCCAGCCGAACAACCAAAGCAGATAGGCCTCGAGGTGCCTAGCAACCTGGTAGTCCGTGGGCTCGGCCGCCATCCGCTGCACCTGCAACAATTGAAAGAGTGTGATATCACGTTAATGCTATGCAAAGCTGGAGTAACATAGTAATATGTACAATCACTAACCTCGAACTGTGCCAACCACCTCCTCAATGGCCCGTGCTTCGTCCCTACCGGTATCTCTCGGTCTATCTCCGTGACTCGGCGGCGCAGCAGTAAGTCCGCTGCCCCACCCAACAGAGCCACCGAGGGGCCGATCGCTGCCTCCGACGATCGGCAATCCAGCTGAGCATGGCGGCGCCCCGCAGCGTCACCGTCATCTCCCGACAGCAGTGAAAAGTGTGCGTCTCCGGCCTCCAGCGGTCGACCAAACACGCTAACAGCGAGTGGTCGTACGGGAAACGCCGCGACCGCTGCGGGTCGTCACCCTGTGCCTGGGGGTCGTGCTCGACGGGCTCGTCAGCTGAACCCTCCACCATGCGGACTAGCGGAAGCAGCCCGGCACGTGCAAGCCTAACGAAGAACCACAGAGTTGAATTAATTGAATGTAATGAACACTAATTGTACGAACAATGGAACATGTACAAGTACTGCAACTAACCTGGTGTGGAAGCGAGCGTCAACGCACCATGCCTTGTTAGGCACACGAATCCGCAGTAAGGGCAACTTGTCATTCCTCTCGCCGTGTGGGCGTGCGCACGCGGTGCCGCGCATCCAAGATGTGGTCCAGGAATGAGTCGACTGCTTCCATCCTCGCACATAGAAATGTTTCAACATAAATCATACTACACAACGTACGGCAAGCACGACATATGTGAATAAAAGTACACAACGTATAATAATAAAAGACATGAGGGTTGAACATAAATAAAGGTACACAACATGTGACAAACACAACATATCCGAATAAAAGACACAACATATATGAATAAAAGACAACCAATCACGTCAATATTACAATACATATATGTATAAAAGACATAAGGTGAACATAAATAAAAGTACACAACATGTGAGAGACACAACATACATGAATAAAAGACACCCAATCGCGCCAATATTACAATAAAAACATCCAACGTGCATATAATAACATATTTCGATACATAGCCACCACCACTTTCAGTAACATACACCCTACGTAATCGGGTTTGCCTTGTGACCATACTCGCCGCACTCGTAACACCTCCTAAGAGGGCCACCCACTTCAGATTCATCCATGTCGCTGCGAATGCGCCTAGTCTGTGGGATCTACCAGACTCGCCCTTCCGCACACCTCCGCAAGGTTGGATCCGGCAAACAGATGCCCTCATCTCTGTTAATCGCAGTGAAATCACCGTGTGCACGAAAACCACGAAACTCACCCAACCAGATATGGACAACATGATCCTTCAAGTAGAAAGGGGACATGTATTGCGACGTGTTCATCCCAATTTGCCCACAAGCAGCCATCACGTGTGAGCAAGGAATATGGAGAAGTCTTGGCTTATTGTAGCTGCATTCACACCATCCAGATGCCCCTTGGCCTAGATTAACCTCGTGCGTAATAACCGCTGTGTCGGTTCCCAATCCCCTTTTGCACCGAAGAGTCACCTCGAAGCGGTATTCAGTGACCCCGTAGCTACGCACCATATGCTGCTGAGCTTTCATGGTTCGTTCCTCCATGTAGGTCATCATCCGCGAACAATACGGCGTTTGCAATGTGGAGGCATGAAGTACCGCTCCGCATGCCTTTTGGTAGTAGCTAACGATGCCGTGCAACATGCCTTCACGGATGGCCACAAGCGGAAGCGGACGGAGGCCTCGGATGACCCAATTGTAATCCTCGGC
This sequence comes from Rhipidocladum racemiflorum, assembly GCA_036346355.1. Classification (NCBI taxonomy): domain Eukaryota; kingdom Viridiplantae; phylum Streptophyta; class Magnoliopsida; order Poales; family Poaceae; genus Rhipidocladum; species Rhipidocladum racemiflorum. The sequence continues at coordinate 32,929,777 of CM070580.1, read as the reverse complement.
TATGTTCGTTGTCATCACGCCAAACCTGCTCAACGCAAAACAGTTTAGAGCAACAGCCAAATTGTTTAGCTGTTTTGATATTTTAATGTACCATACTAACCTGGCGCCTCGGTGTCATGGAGCAATGCCCACTTCTCTAGAGGCTCACCTCTATCCAAAGGCGAAACACTTAATGTTCCTTGACGCTCGTCTCCTCATATTAGGAGGATCGAGCTCCCCAAGGGGTGTTAGCCTTTTGGGTGGACATTCGCTCGGCGTAGGTGGTTGCTTCTTCATCTCTTCGATATGCGATCGGTGTGCTTATCCAACTCGGCAAATAAGCGCGTTGAACTTACGTGCCTGATTCTGCTTGCATAACCTCTTAAACAGATTCATCAGCTTCTTGCTTTTGAACCGCTCAAGAAATTGGCACCCAAATGTCTCATGCACCACATTGCTCTGCAGGTCGTGCCACGAAAATGGTTCATCTCGGTCCTCCTTAGAGTCTTGATTGCCGAGAGGATACCTTTGTGACGATCATGAATGATGCACATGTCGGGCCGATCACCAACTACCCCCACCTTCAGATGTCCGAAAAACCACAGCCACTATCCCGATTCTCACCCTCAACAAAAGCAAAGGCCAATGGAAGTATGTGGTTGTTCGCATCAATTGCAATGGTCGTTAGAATCTGCCCCTTGTATTTTCCAGTCAAAAATGTGCCATCAACACAAAGCAATGGACGACGATTCGAATGACGCAATGCAAGGCCCCAATGAAAAGAAAGCACGATTTAAATGTACAGATCCCATTTGCATCGCCGCTTTCTTTGAAAGCGGTGTATGTGCCAGATTGGTTTGCTTCAAGATTTCAAGCACACGAGGTAGGTTGCAATACGATGCCTCGTATGTGCCAAACCTCTTCTCTAATGCTTTCGCTTCAGACGCCAGGCCATGGAGTAGCTTATCTGATACTTAAATGTTCGTAACATTGCTTTCTGAATATACGAACACTCGATATCCCGCTTCTCAATGATTTCATTAAACATCACGCTGGCTATTACAGCCGCATTCAAGTTACGGTGTTTGACAAGAACATTTTCTAGTCTGCATGTGTGCTCGTCCACTCTTGATGCAATCCAATATGTCTCACACTTCGGCTTGTATGCATGTACTTTAAATTCACAACCATCGACACGCACTTCACCGTGTACTTATCTGGGCTAGACAGACAACCCGAAACTCTCTTTGCAGCGATAGTGCCCACAAGCTCACCGCTAACTTCAATTCGAATTGTTCGAACATTTGATTCAGCCGAATGGCACCGCATACCATACTCACAATGCGAGTCATGGCCCCACAAAGCTTCCATACCCGCTTTGTTCTGCCTGTTCCATTCATCGGGGATGGGTACCTCCGCTGAGCGAGTGCTACCATGCATTTCATCATCTTCTTCCCGGTCATCATCTTCGCCGATGGTATCGAGTGGGTCCAACATTTCGCTTCCTCTTCGCCGCCATGCGGTCGTCTCGCTCCAATTGATCTACAAGTTGATCGATATCCTCCCTTCATCACCGACCTTCGCGCTTGCTGCATCCATGTGATCATCCTCACGCCGCTGCCTCAACCGACACCGCCGGGCTGAACTTGTTCACCAGAGCCGATGTGTCGCTCTCGCTCACACCAAGAGTACTCACCTCTTCCCTAGGGCAAGCTTGCACCAAAGCATCACACAATCGAGGCTAGATCCCTTGCACCATCTTAACCATTTCGCCACAACTGTGTTCGATCATCGTCTTCAACTCCCACACACCGGTCACCCTTGCTACGCGTGTATACGATTTGGATGCTAACAGAATAAACACTTGGATCCAGGGAAAAAAATTGGGTCAACCAAAGTTTTATATCACGAATGCTAACAGTATCGGGGGACAAGTGCTCGGCCATGGTGACCGCAAAGCAGCTTAAATCCACTCCATTCTGCCCAATTTTTACTTCCCCATCGCCATAATATACCCTGAATTTCACTGGTTCCGACATCATCGCGATTTACATAGACAAAATAAATTTATGCATCCCTACTAAAATGTAAAATATGTACCGTAAATTGAACAACGATAATTACCTATCGATATCGATACTATAATATTATAATAATATAGCGCACGATAACATGGCTATTTGCTACTAATATGCAATGTTCGTAAAAATCGGCCGATTAGCCGATTAGCTAGTGATCGAAGCCCTAAATATTCCATTTTTTCCTTACGGCCAAAAATCGGGCATAACGATTAACCGGAATTAATCGGGTCTAACTAATATCACTACTCTACATTAAACAACTACAATCGCTAATCTAAATTGCGCTACTCTAGATCGCTAATCTAAATTGCGCTACTCTAGATCGCTAATCTAAATTGCGCTACTCTAGATCGCTAATCTAAATTGCGCTACTCTAGATCGCTACTCTAAATTGCGCTACTCTAGATCGCTAATCTAAATTACATTACTCTAAATCACTCTCTACATTGAAAAATATGAAATTAAACAAAGTCGCGGTATTACCTCCTCTTTTTTCTTCTCTTCTTCTTTTTTCTTCTCCTCTTCTTCTTCTTCTTCTTCTTCTTCTTCTCTCCTCCTCCTCCTTCCTCTCCCTCTCCCTCTCCTTCTCCTTCTCCCTCTCCTTCTCCTTCTCCCTCTCCTTCCTCTCCCTCTCCTTCTCCTTCTCCCTCTCCTTCCTCTCCCTCTCTTCTCTTTTCTACCGGCGGCGAGCGGCGCTCTGTTCCTTTTTGGCGCAGCGAGATCGATCGATCGATCTCTGGTCCTTTACCGAGCTAATTTTCGCCAAACGGTTCGGCGACAACCTAATTTCGCCAAATGGTATGGCGAAAATAGGGTTTTCGCCACACGGTTTGACGAAAATAGTATCTTCGCCATACCATTTGGCGAAAATAGCCTTGATACCCGTGTAGCAGCTTAATTGCGGCGGTTAGGGTATTGTCGCCGAAACCGGTGGGGAAAATAGGGTATTCGCCACACGGTTCGGCGAAAATAGGGTATTCGCCATGCCGTTTGGCGACGGCATATTATTTTTGCAAATTTTTTATTCCGTATATTAAAAACGCAATTTGATTTAAAAAAAGTATTATTTAAAAAAAAAATTCCAAGACGTACCGTACTGAGCCCTCCATTTGAGGTAGTGTGGTGCAATTCGTGGGAGGTAGTCGTGGTCGTGAACATCGAGCACAAGACCATCTGCTTCCTCCTTCATTCTCTTCATGTCCTCATTGCAGCCTTTCAGGAACTTGTAGCGGGGTCCATGGATCCCTTGCTCCCCGAGCTTCTTGGCTATGGTGTAAGGCCTCCATATGAGGCGCAAAACGACATAGTCCCATAGCCATGAGATGGCAAGTACAAGGAGAGCAACCAAAACCAGAGCAAGAGAGGCCATGGCGAAGAGATGGGCTTGGGAGGAGGAAAGGTGGGTTGTGGATCGCGTGTGTGGCTTGTGGATCAGATACTTAACAACATGTTGAAAGAGGGTACATGATAGTGATACTGTTTGTCATGTGCTGCAGTGCAGGATAGCACAAGGAAACACCATGAATCAATGTTCAGGTTGAGTCGTATCTACTCGACAAACAACGAAAACAGCAGCAGAGAAGGTAAACGTATCACATGAGAACCATTCTCAGATTACGTGAATGAGAGCAGTAATCTTGGCTATTGGATCGGATCTAAATGGCCAAATTAGCAATTGAAAGCTACGACATGTTTCATGAATCCCCTAAATTACTCAAAATTTATCCTGTGTGTCACCTTCTCATATTTGGTGGATGAGAGCAGTAACCTTGATCCGCGCGTTCGAAATCTGATCCATCGGTTGCGGTTGGTGTTTTTTCATTCTCCTTTCTGGAATTTCTTGAGAAATATACCAATGGCGAGAGCACTTGCAGGAGAAAGAAACAAACCTTTCCCCTTCCACGGCACTGTCAGAAGATCTTGAATTATTGGCGTCTACACGAAATAATCTGGGTCACAGCTGCTTGGCACGTTATCTGCGATTTCAGCCTTACAGTAGTCGTTCAGCTCTTTACTGATGTTACATGCATTGGCACTTCCTTTTCAAATGAAAGATCCTATGGTCGCTCAAAGCACAACGGACACGGCATGGTCTAAACCTGGCCCGGTACGTAAGAGGGTCGTGCCGTGCCGTGCTGACCCAACATTGTAGCTCGGGCCGTGCGGGGCCTGGGAACCGGGCACGACGGGCGGCACGGCACGGCAAGATAGCGGCACGTGGCTCGCCGCCACTGCTCTTGCCCGCCACCACTGCTCTTGCCCGCCACCACTGCCCCTCTTAATTATGTATTCTTTGAAAATTCAAACTTAAAGTTATGGTTTGTCGGACCCAGAAACTGTATTTTCAAACTATCTGTGTTTACGGTGCTAGTCCCACGATTAGTTTTTAGCACATTGGTGAGAGAGGGAGCAACGGGCGAGAGAAAGAGGGGGAGATATGGGCGAGAGAGAGAGAGAGAGAGAGAGAGAGAGAGAGAGAGAGAGGGAGCAACGGATGAGGGAGGTGGGAGAGAGAGGGGAGCAACGGGCGAGAGAGAGCTGAGAGAGATGGGCGAGAGAGATGATAGAGAGAGTGAGCAACGGACAAGAGAGAGGGAGAGAGATAGACGAGAGAGAGAGAGAGTTGAGAAAGTGAGAGAGAATGAGAAAGACACGCAAGAGAGAGGAGAGAGCCGAGAGAAATTGAGAGTAATGGATGAGAGAGAGCGACTTCTTGCAATTACAAGTCTTTGTACTAACTACTAAGGAGTATCATGCGTATCCGGATTCTTTTCATCTCGTCACAATTGTGTAAATGGGCCGGGCCTGGGCCGACACGGCACGAAGTAGGCACGAAGCGCAAATGGATCGAGTCTGGGCTCGCCAAAGGCGAGCCAGGCCGGCACGGCACAGCATGATGGGCACAACGGGACGTGACAGCACGGCACGGTTTAAGTCCGAAGCACGATGGACCATGCCGGGCTAGCCCGGCACGACACGACGACCACCTTTAGTGATATTCCCTTTGTCAAATAAACTAAAAATATATTGAAAATAATTACTCCCTCCGGTTTGGTAATATTTGTCATTTTGGACATAGTGATGGTCAAATTTTCGAAACTTTGACTATTGATATATTTTTAAATATTTAAATTGGATACATGAAAATTATATGTGTAGACTTGCCTCGAGAAGTACTTTCATAATATTATAATTTTATTGGGTTTTATAAATATATTATAATAAAAATTAGCGGGCAAAGTTGTGTTTTGAAGACCGTGTCGATGTCCAAAACGACAGATATTACCAAACCGGAGGGAGTAGATTAACCCTAATTATTATCATTGAGCATTGTATTCAATGCATGCATGCAAAAAATCTGAAACAAGGATGGATATTTATTAAGGGTATACAAGGAACATCACACAAATTTCGTTTTAGAATATAAAATATCTTTTATATTTACATACAAAACCATTCAAAAATAAACGTTATAAACTTAGAAGGAAGAATTACTATTCACGTGCTACATACAGCATACAGGCACCATTCGTGACCAGATCATCAAAAAAACCACATATAGTAGACATCCTCTGATTGTCTACTTATTCAGTAATTTCTGCCATCCGACGCATTCCATTAGGTGTTAACTGGCCTACTATTTGGTCTGTGTTTGCACCAAAATTCGGCATGTATTGAAATCGGTCTAAAACAGAAAGGAAGTGTTCGTATGGAAAGAAATCGGTAAACGAATCAGAAGGAAACTCCGTTTTTAAAAAGGAAAGGAAATCAGATTAGAGGCCGATACGGATAAACGCACCGTATCCATGAACAACTCGGATCGGCCAGGTGTGTTATAAAAGGGGGCAGACGTTAAGCGGGGAATAATCAATCCAACAAACACACACATCTACTTTTTACAAGCTTTTCTTTTACATTGTTTTAGCTTCATAGATCTCTCTGCAAGTCGACAGAATCAACATAGTTGCGCATCGCCGATTGTTGATTTTTGCCGATTTCATCCAGGTTTGATCCGCTTCGTTTTGTTGCGCATCGCCTTCCCGAAGCCGATTTTACCTTGTATCCGGATCAATTGTAACCAGTTGATCTAGTTATCTCCTAATCGGTTCTTGCCGACTAGCGAAAAGCCGATAGATCCTTGTTTATCGGCTTTGATCAAATTACAAACTCTACCTTGTCAATTTCAGGTCAAATTGACTGGCACGCTCTGCAAACCCGGCGTTTGTCTTGTGTGTTCGAGGCCGAAAACCCTCCTTCACGTTTTTAGCGCGAACATATTTTGGCACGCCCAGTGGGACCAACAAAAAGAATGTCATCAACCGACAAGCCTGCGGTCACCGCCGATATCAACACCGATGCTATAATCGCGCCTCAGATGGCCGATTTAACCCCTGAACAGCGAAAAGAAATCGAAGACCGAAAGGCAGCTTTGGAAGAAATGATGCTGCGGTGCTTCCAGAAAACACGCCGTGGCGTTACTCAAAAGACTGCACTCCCAAGCATCAATCCTATCGGAGATTCGTCATCCGAATCGGTAAGCCGATACGCACCCGCTCAAGCCGATTTATCAAGTATGATCGAGCAATCTGTTCATCACGACATTAATCAGTCATCGGCTCTAGTATCCACATTAAAGCCGATGATAGAAAATAGTGTGAAAACAATTGCTCAGGAATTGGCTGTGTCCGGAAGCCTGCTAGATCCACCACAAACCATCCCTACGTACCCAGTATATTCCATAACACCTAACACCAATACAGTAAACGTGTCGGCTCAAACACCTATTACGATGCCAACTCAACCTACTGTTTTGAAACCAAGCATACAGAGAGATGGATTTACACACTACCATGGGCACACGGATGGGGCTAAGGTAAGCGCATCAAATCCGTCAAATAGGCCCTCCAATAGCATCGGTTTATCGGCTTATCAACCGATCGAAACAGATCAGGTTCCGCAATCACGGGGAGCCACAACCGTGAAACAAGCACCGTATAGGGTGGTGCCGTACATCGAACCTTTCGCGCCCATACCCGATGCATTGGGTTTTAATCATGATTATGACCAAGTACCAAGACCTCCTGCGGTGCGATTTGGACAAAGACCCGAGTTTGCACTCGGGGGGCAAGGTACGAACAATGAGAATTGGCAATGTCCGGTCGCACCACAAGCCGACAATGTCAACTGGGCAGAACAAATTGCCAACGTTTTGAGAGAACAGTTCGCTACGACCCGGAAGGAAGGATAATCGGCTACAGGAAGCCATATCCCGATTACATAGACCGAATGCCATACCCCCACAACTTTAGGATACCAGACTTTGCCAAATTCTCAGGTGATGATTCTGTTACCACAATTGAGCATATCGGACGGTTTATGGCTCAATGTGGGGAGGCCTGATCAGATGGATTAAAAATTAGATTGTTTCCATTATCATTGTCTGGTGCTGCATTCACTTGGTTCACTAGTCTACCCCCAAATTCAGTTCATATATGGAACGATTTAGAAAGCCGATTCCATGAATACTTCTTTTCAGGGACTATGGAGCTTAGGATTTCTGATCTTAGTTCAGTCCGACAGAAGTACGGCGAATCGGTTTCCGATTATATCAAGAGATTTAGGGGCGTACGGAATAGATCCTTCAGTGTAACATTACCCGATGATCAATTGGCCGATCTAGCGTTCCAAGGGTTAATCCCGCCATTAAAAGAGAAACTATCGGGCCAGGAGTTCCCCGACTTGGGCCACCTACTCCATCGCGTATCGGCACATGAAAGCCGATATGCAGAGAGCAAAGGGTTTAAAGATAGATTTAAGCCAAATGACAAGGCCAAAGTAAACATGGTAGATTACAATTCAGGTGACACCTCTGAGGACGAAGCAGAGGTGAACATAGCCGAGTGGACCAAGGGTTCTAAAAAGCCACTCGTATGCTCTCTGCTCAAGCCGATGAAAAATAGGGCGGAAGTCAAGTATTCATATGATGTTTCAAAATGTGACAAAATATTTGATTTATTGTTACAAGAAAAACTCATAAGGTTACCAGAAGGGCACATCATCCCATCAGCCGAAGAAATTAAAAAGCGAAGGTACTGCAAATGGCACCATTCATTTTCACATAACACTAACGATTGCAATATTTTTCGACAACAGATTCAATCGGCCATCACCGATGGCAGGTTAAAGTTTGTGGAAGAATCGGCTATGCAAATAGATATGAATCCCTTCCAGGTCAACATGGTGCAGTGCTCACAGAAAGGGAAGGGACCTATGAAAGATGTTAAGCCGACTAAAAGATTTTAAGCACGATCAAAAGATGAAACGGTACAGATTACTATCGGCTCCATACAAATAGAAGCCGATAAAAATGGACAGAACTCAAGGACGATAAAACCAAGAGGAGACCAGGAAATCGGAAAATGGTATCGGGCTGAGAGGGCTCCAAGAAAAGTCGATTTCAAACCAAAGCCGACTTTCTCACAACTCCTAGGGAAGTATGAGAGGATAAGTCGAAGATGTAACACTCGACAACACCAGAGTTTTCAACCAGATCAGAAGACAGACAACTATTGTTGGCGACCAAATGTGCCACATCGACCAACTACTGAAGAAGAGAAACATCGGCAATGTCCTTTTTGGCAGTTTCGCTGGGAGAGGGGGATGACCTTACCAACAGTTGTATCTTGCCCTATGCAACACTCGTCTGCATATCAGCCAAACCAATCTGTAAAAGACAGGTTGTCTAGACTGATACACGATCGACTAGAAGTGAGAAGCAGGAGGCCGATCTCTGAAAGGTTGTCGACATCAGAGCAAAGCGAGTCTTCCCGAAATCAGGAATTATCGGCTTCTCATAACACAAGTAGAATGGAATCTGACAGCGAATTGAACAATTTAGCTGGAAAGATAAGGAAGCCGATAGAACCTAAACCTAGGTGGTGCCCCTCAGGCCTCAGCAAGTCACAACGCAGGCGGCTTCAGCGGTTAAAGACACAAGAAGAAAGGGAAGCCGAAAAAGAAAGCGAGAGGGATCGGATGTTCAATAAATTAAGGCCAATACCGGTTCTGAAAAAAGAGTGGAAAAAGAAGGAACAGACCGATAGTGATTCGGATCAATCGGTCGAATCCGGTTCTCCGATGATCCGAGGTGATACACCACCAATGGACATAAACATGGTATTCACTCTACCTGCCGAGTTCAAAACCGAAGAATCGGCTGAAGGAGTGTTCGCCCAATTGTGCCTCGGAGCACCAGACGCTGTGTTCGAAAAGCCACAAGACATGCATCGGCATCTAAAACCGTTATACCTAAAAGGGTACATTAATGGCCGACCGATATCTCGTATGTTGGTCGATGGTGGGGCGACAGTTAATCTGATGCCATTAAGTACTTTCAGAAAATTGGGTAAAGCCGATGAAGACTTGATCAAGACCAATATGGTGCTAAATGACTTCACAGGAGACCCAACTGAGGCTAAAGGCGTAATGGTGTCAGAACTGACAGTCAGCAATAAAACTTTGCCGACTGCATTTTTCGTAATAGAAGCCAAAGGCAATTACAGTGTGCTCCTTGGGCGGATCGATCCATGCCAATTCTTGTATACCGCCAACTATGCATCGAAATTGGTACGGTGGAACGATGATACAAGAGAAATTGTACCAGTAAGACATCGGCTCATATCGCCATGGCTAGCCACGATACCAATTGGCCACACGAAGAAGCCGAATGTATATCGTGAAAAGCCTTGGACGGTTGCGATTTTATCTGTGTCGAGAAGTCATGATTCAAGCAGATCAGCTTCAAACCCAATACGTTTGATCTGACAGACTTAGTAGTAAGAAGATGGAGTCCAAGACATTAGCAAAGCTGCAGGAAAAGGCAAGAAGCTATCGGCAAGAAGAATCTGAAGAAGCTATTGAGGATTTTGAAGAAGAAAGAAAAGGGTTAGGGTTTACGTCTGCCGATTTGCTCGAAGAGATCGATATTGGGGAAGGTGATAGCAAAAGACCAACGTTTGTAAGTGCTAAATTAGAACCCAGTTATAAAGCAAAGTTGGTCGAAATACTCAAGAAGTATAAAGATTACTTTGCGTGGGAGTATTATGAGATGCCAGGTTTAAGCCGACAGCTAGTTGAACATCGGCTACCCATAAAACCTGGGTATCGGCCATTCAAACAAGACTTAGGCGGTTTAATCCTACGTTGTATGACGCTATAAAGGAAGAAGTAGGACGATTGTTAGAGGCAAAGTTTATCCGGCCTTGCCGATACGCTGAGTGGGTCTCAAACATCGTCCCTGTAAAAAAGAAAAATGGTAAACTTAGGGTATGCGTCGATTTTAGAGATTTGAACAAAGCCACGCCAAAAGATGAGTACCCGATGCCCATAGCCGATATGCTTATCGATGCTGCATCCGGAAATAAAATCATAAGTTTTTTGGATGGAAATGCCGGATACAATCAGATATTCATGGCCGAAGCCGATATACCCAAAACGGCTTTCAGATGTCCGGGGGCTTTAGGGCTGTATGAGTGGAAAGTTATGACCTTCGGTTTAAAAAATGCCGGTGCTACTTATCAGCGTGCTATGAACCATATTTTCCATGATTTGATCGGCAATACCGTGGAAATATACATTGACGACGTAGTGGTAAAATCCAAAGAAGACTGGCAACATTTAGCCGATCTGGAAAAGATGTTCGAAAGCACAAGATTACATGGGTTAAAAATGAACCCTCTCAAATGTGCTTTCGGAGTATCGGCTGGACAATTTCTTGGGTTTACGGTGCATGAAGGAGGAATTGAAGTAAACCAAGCCAAAGTAAAAGCCATAGCCGATACTAGACCGCCGACAAGCAAAAAGGAGTTGCAGGTATTGATTGGGAAAATCAACTACTTGCGACGTTTCATCTCAAACTTGTCAGGGCGTATTCGGGCCTTCACACCGCTGCTGAAAATTAAAGACAACCAAGAGTTCAAATGGGAAACCGATCAACAAAAAGCCTTCGACGACATAAAGGGTTATCTGATGAGTCCACCAGTATTGACCGCACCAAAACATGGTATACCTTTTAGACTATATATATCGGCTGAAGGTGATTCGATTGGGGCAGTTTTAACACAAGAAGCCGATAGGAAGGAACGAGCAATATTTTACTTAAGCCGACGTCTTTTAGATGCAGAAACCAGGTATCCCCTAGTAGAAAAATTATGCTTATCGTTGTATTTTGCTTGCACCAAATTAAGACATTATATGCTGGCTTCCAAATGCGTTATAATATGCAAAACCGATGTAGTCAAATACATATTATCGGCGCCGATTCTGCGGGGTCGGCTTGGTAAATGGGCATACGCCTTAACAGAGTTCGAGTTAACCTATGAGTCGGCTAAATCTGTGAAAGGACAAGCTGTGGCCGATTTTATCACAGGAAGTGAAACATTAACAGGAACAGCTGATGTAACTCCTTGGCAGCTGTATTTTGATGGATCCGTTTGCCAGGAAGGCGAAGGCATCGGCGTGATATTGATTTCACCTAGAAAACAGGAGTATGACTTCATGTATCGGCTAAATAGCCGATGTTCAAATAATCAAGCAGAATACGAAGCATTGCTAAGAGGTCTACAATTGCTAGATAGCATCGGGGTGAAAGACGTCGAAGCTTTTGGAGACTCGATGTTAATTGTACAGCAAGTCAAAGGAGAATACCGATGCAACGACGGTGCGCTAACTCAGTACTTACATCAATGCCTCCAGATCATCGAGATGTTCACTACATTTTCTATAAAACATATCCCCAGAGAAGCTAATGATAAAGCAAACCGATTGGCACAATGTGCATCAGGGTACAAGATTAAAAGCCGACAGGGACCCATCGGGCTAAACGATTGGCCGATCTTATGTGTTCACCCTGTCGACTGGAGAACAGAGATAAGGGATTATTTGTCAGATCCATCCAAGCCAACCGAGCAGAAGGTCAGGCGCAAAGCACTCAAATATGTTCTACTAGAAGATGTATTATACTTTCGGACTATGGAAGGTTTGTTGTTAAGATGCCTGGGAACCGAGGAAGCAAAAGTAGCGATGGGTGAAGTCCATGAAGGCATCTGTGGATCACATCAATCGGCCCATAAGATGAAGTGGATACTGAGACGAACAGGATATTTTTGGCCGACGATGTTAGAAGACTGCTTCAAATATTATAAAGGATGCCAAACGTGCCAAAAGTTTGGTAACATACAGTCAGCACCAGCATCGGCTTTGCATCCGATCATCAAGCCATGGCCATTTAGAGGATGGGGTATAGACATAATCGGCCAAATATTTCCGTCATCCAGCAAAGGACATAAATTCATCCTTGCAGCCACAGATTATTTCTCAAAATGGGTTGAGGCTGTACCACTCAAGAAGGTTACTAGCAAAGAGCTGATCGACTTTGTAAATGAACACATCATCCATCGGTTTGGAATTCCACAGACAATTACTACTGATCAAGGGACTGTGTTCATGTCCAACGAGTTCAAAGGTTTTGCGGAAAGTCTTGGGATAAAATTACTCAACTCTTCCCCTTACTACGCTCAGGCCAATGGACAGGCCGAGTCGTCAAACAAGACATTGATAAAGCTGATAAAAAGAAAAATTGAGGAAGAGCCGAGGAAATGGCATTCAACGCTATCGGAGGCTTTATGGGCTTATCGGCTATCTCATCACGGATCAACTAAATTGTCACCTTTTCAGTTGGTATACGGACAAGAAGCCGTTTTGCCCGTGGAAATCAACATCGGCTCAGTAAGGCTATGCGAGCAAGATAAGGTATCAGCCGATGAATACAAACAGGCGATGCTTGACAATCTAGATGATTTGGCTGAACTAAGGCTGATCACGCTAGATCGGCTTAAAAGGAATAAAGAAAGGGTTGCCAGATCGTATAATAAAAAGGTAATTTTAAAATCGTTCAGTCAAGCTGATTTGGTATGGAAAACCGTGTTGCCAATCGGGTCTAAGGATAATCGATTTGGCAAATGGTCACCAACATGGGAAGGGCCTTATAAGATCAACCGGCCGATTGACGGGAATTCGTATATACTGGAGTCCTTAGACGGGTTCGTCCTACCTAAAGCGATCAATGGAAAATATCTGAAGGCATATCACCCAAGCATATGGGTCGGGTCCTAACTACAGGGAGAAAAACAAGATCAATTACAAAAGCACATGCATATAAAATCGGTCATACAGCCGACCGAGTCAGTTAAACACATCCATCCACGGATTAAACAGTTTACAAAAGTCGGTTACATAGCCGATCAAGCAAGTTCTCCAAGAACGTCATCCCAAGGTTAAAGCAATATTACAAAAGGTTGGCCACACAACTGATACCGATAAATCAAAGTCTAGTGTAGTCCTGATCCGGGCAAATGGGCTCCCAAAGCTGATAGTGCCGCTGCTGCTTTGCCAATAGTAGCTTGGACACTATCTATAAGTTGTTGGTCGGCCACTGCATCACCCGGAACTGGAACTATTTTGGCCGATTGAGTCTTGCCTTGTGCAAAAACCTCGCCAATCTCCCGCCTCTGAACGGCCAGTGAGGATGTAGAGTCTGTGATGCCAATCTGGCAGTCTGCAAGTTCTTTTATGACCGAGGCCAACTGTTCTTCAAGTTTAATCTTGGTCGACTCCAGCTCTTGAGCTCTGCTTTTAGCCGATTTAAGTGTAGCAGCACCTTGATCAAATATGCTCTTCCGATGTTTGGCATCTGCTATAATGTGATACTACGGAATGACGGTATGAGTCATTTTCGATCTCGGCCATAAGGTACGACTCTTGTAACATGTTTTTGCGCCGTTTCTGCAAGTGTGGGCCTTTTCGGGGGATTTTGGGCCTTTCCGGAGGGGAATTGGGCCTTCCGGGGGGAGTTCGGGCCTTGGGGGGTCCATATGGGCCGAAGGTGGGACATATTTGGGCCTTTTGGAGGTGGTCTAGGACAGCAAAACTGCTGCCCTAGCCCTACCTGTGCCCCAAACAAGTCCCCTCCCTAGCCCTAGCCCCCACGTGTTTCCCCTCCACCCCATTGCCTCCTCCTCCCTAGCCGCCACCCCTCCCTCACCCTTGCGCCTCCCCTTGCTCCACCACGTGCCCTTGCTGCGTCCCCCTCGCTGCCATGCCACGCCATGGTGCTGCCCTCGCCGGTAGGAGGATCCGCGACGAGGAGAACCGGTGGCCACGACGCGTGGGAGCGAGATCGGGCGATCGAGAGGCATTCTTCGTGTTCGCTGCTCGTCGGACTAAGGTATGTCCATGGGGAAACCTTGGGGAAGGTCTAGGTGCTGTTCTCATGGTAGATTTGGAGTTGTTAGATCAAGAGGACGTGCTGCCATGGAGTAGATCTGAAAAGAACTAGAGTTCGTATTGTACTCAGTTTCGGGCAGATTTGGAGTCCGTTTTAGGGGGTGCGATTTCGCAATTTTAGATTCGGAATTTGGCCGACCTCCTGTTGAAGAAGTTGTAGGTATCGTCAAGAACTATTTTGTGTATTTTTTTGAGAATTTTTGGAGTTACGGTCTGAAAGTTATGGCCGTTTTGGTGGGCGCTGTCCAATCTGTGTCGAGGTTGGGACAGTCTGTGTTCAACATTAGATTAAACTAATTTAGATTTCGAATATGACCGTATGGACTTCTAGGAAGTTGTAGATAATTTCAATATATTTCAGTGCATATAAATAAATTGAAATTCCGCCCAGCCGTTTGGAAGTTATGCCTGTTTTACCGAGCGCTGTCAAATCTGTGACGAGATTGAGACAGTTCGTGTTCAACGTTAGATTAAACAACATTATAGTCCGAATCAGTCTTTACCTATAACTAGAAAAAGTTGGGAAATTTCCTAAGCTATGCGAGGATGTACTCGTTTATTCAATTTGGAGTTCTAGAACTCAAGTTATGATTTTTGAAGCCACTGTCCAGAACGGGGCAAAATCTGTGATTTCGGGGTTTTGGAGTATTTAGCGTATTAGGTGTAGTGGGTACTGTTTTGAGGAGTCGAATTAAGTGTGTGGCACGTGTTTGCAGGTGGTGTGCCTTCGGGAGTGCCCTCAACCTCTCGTCACTCCGTTGCCCGCGGTTGAAGGCAAGTGTGTTGTGTGGATTGAACATTATACGTGTTGCTAGAATTGCTTGATAGTGTTTGGGATAGATAACATGCTGTCTTGCCATGAACTACATGTTATAATTGATATGATGTCCTTATGCCATGTTTTAAATATTGTCGATGATATGATGTCTTCATGCCAAGATTAAAATGCTTGATGATGATAAGTGATTTACATGCTATGTTGTGAATGGGCACCGTCGATGGTTGAATACGGTCCTACATGTTGAGATGCCATGTGTTGATATGCAATATTTCTATTTGTGTATACATTGCTGTCCATTTTGCATGCATGGCATATTTTCATGGGCGGCCGGTGAGATAAGTCATAACTATTCCGGTAGGGTCGGTGAGAACTGTTATGACTAGTCCGGGGCTAAACTTTTGAGTAAGACCTACATTGTGATTCCATCCACCGCGGTGAATGGAAGCGAGTGATAGGCACCCTCCATCTTCGGGATGGAAGGGGGAAAAGGGTGCATGCCGACGGGTGTGCACTCAACCATACTGTAGGATCGAAGTATACGAATATAGCAATCAGAGGGGGGGTGAATGATTGTGCGGAAGCTAAAACCAAATTCTTGATCTATTAAAAGTTCACCCCAAAACAGAACCAAATAATTGCCTCGTTTTCGATAAAAACAGAATGACAGAGGTTTGGTAAAACGAGAATTCCTGGAGATCCAACCGTCGAAACGATCTGAAATTTGGACACAAGAAACTAGATTCCAGTACGAATCGAACCCAAAAAGAATCAGCTCGATCGGACTTACGGATCAAAAGTTATGAGCTTCGCAAGCTTGCTGATCCAGAACTTGACGAGAATCAATCTAATCAAAACTTCAAGATTAAACAAGAACGACAAAAGATTGATCAACTAGACTTTGAGAAACACTAGATCAATACCCTAGAGAGGTTTTTGATGGATCAAATCAAGATAAAACTTGAAGAACAAAAACCAATCTAGAACTAGAACAAGCATGCAAACAAGGACCAAAAGCAGAGAAATCTTGTAGCGGCGTGGTTACTGTACGTAAAAATCTTGGAAGAATTGATCTTTATTTCTTGTCTAAAATACTCTCATCAAAAGAGTACAAACCCTAAAACCAAGCTCAAAGCTTGATGCGCTCAGCTCTCCTTGGTGCCTTTCAACAGAGACCCCCACCTATTTAAAGCACCAACCCACAAGGAGTTCTCGAGATACGATTCCTATTCCCTAGAAGGAATCGTATCCAACTCAACTCTACTTGGCCCAACCAGGCCGAGTACAACTCTTTGCCCAGCGTATGGCAACCTACCATACTCACGTGACTAACACTTTGCACGCCGTATGGCCACCTGCCATACTCACGTGATTAACACTTGCACGCGAATGACCTCCCTCCATTCTCACGCGTGACTAACCATTCTTCATGTGCACCATTCTGCTTGCCCGAACGTCCCGCATGACATCCTTGGACTACCAAGACCTCGGTTCCTCCTGAACCTAGTCCCGAACCTCGTTCCTCCATGAACCTAGTTCCGGTCCGTCATCGACCACATTCGCCTTCGAGCAATACCTGCACATGAACAAACCACAAAACAAATCCGAGCACAAGTCCACGATTTGACTCAATGTCAATCCATGCAACTACTCACATGAGTATTGCATAAAGTCCACTTCAAAAGAAGCATCATGAAATCATTACAAATTTCAAATTCACATTCAAAATTCAAATCCAAATCGCTCAAAACCTCTAATTGAAGCGAAAGCGCATTCACTGACGGACAAACAAAGTTGGTCCGCTGTATAAGAGAAAAGTTTCTGTTCCAAGAAGCCAACCAAACGCTTGAAAAACACGTTCACAACGGACAAACAAAGTTGGTCCGTTGTACATGCAAAAAGGCTTCGGTCATGAGCTCAAAACAAGTTCACAACGGACCCCGAAGCTTGTCCAAACGCAGTGCCACGCTTGGTTTCACAAAAGTAAAACCCTAGAAAAGTCCATTCTGACGGACAAAAAGAATTAGTCCGTTGTACATGTGAAAAATCTTGGTTCCAAGAAATTATCCAAACCGAAAAAGCTTGTTCACAACGGACCAAGAAAAACTGTCCCGTTGTACATGTGAAAATGACTTCATGTCATGGGCTCAAAAAACATGTTCTATGAGACCCAAAAACACTGTCCCAGCAGATGGGAAACTTCTTGTTCTTGAGAACTTTGTCCGTAGCTAACGCGTAACTTCTTGTTTCTTGTCAAATTGTCAAAACACATGAACAAACACATTTTGCAAATTCAAATCTAAGTTAATTTTTCAGTTCAAAGCTAATTTTTCACATGATTTCACAATCTCCCCTTGATGAAAACATTGGCAACACCACTTAGAATTGATCATTTGGCATTCACTTTACCAAAGATTTTGAAATCCAAAGGATCAAAGACCAAAGTAAGAAAACACGAAATCCCTCTTTGACCAAAATGCAAAACAAAATCTCCCCCTGAGAATGAAAATGTGTGTGAATGTGCAATGCGCCCAAAAATTTCAAAAATTCTCCAAACTTCTCCCAAAATTCTCAAATTTCCAAATACAACTCTCCCTTTTTCTTTAAACTTTTCAAAGAAAGATTTCCAAATTTCTCCCCCTTTGACAATGGATTCATCAAGAGTAAAGAGAGAACAGGTTCAAAATTTTTCCTGAAACAATGATTTCACCAAGAGAAACAAGGGAGTGCCAAGATAGGAAAAGATGAGCTCATTCGATCATATAACCTTATACATAACATGCCAAATACACGATCTTGATGTGATTTTAACAAGTTAGGGAATGACATGCATCTCAACCTCAATTCACCAACTATAGCCAAGTACTAAGCAAAACCTTTAGAAGAAAAACAAAGGCTCAAAGTTGAAGCAAATAACAAATCGAGGCGAGCAAGTAGTTTCAACTCCAATCTAGTGGACCAATTTAATCTTTAAACAAGAACTGCATGTGGCATGCTTGAAGCATACTTCTTTTATTTCCTTGGAGTGGCATGCTTGAAGCATACATCTTGTCTTTTGAGGGAATGGCATGCTTGAAGCATATATCTTATCTTTTAGGGAAAGCATCCTGAAGCTCATAACTTGAGGCTTTTGCTTTTAACAACCCTTTTTTATTGATTCCCTTTTCTTTTCATTTTTCTTTGATTATAAACATGCAAAAGTGATTAAAAGGTCTTATGAAAGAGTAAAGTTGAAACCACACTTGCTTTCATAGCCCAAATTTGTCAAGAAGATTCAAATATCAAGCCTAGAAGAGTAAGATATCACGTAGTATTTAGCTATAGGCAATTAGTCCAGGGAATTCGCAATGTCATTTTTAGTTCAAGTGAAACAATTAGATTATCATATATTAGCTCAATTACATAACATATAAAGAAATATGATAAAGTGAGCTCATCAAGTGAAAGAACTTGGCAAAGAAACTCCCTCAAAACAATCCCATTGGATGAACAATTCCAAGTTCTCCTTAATAAAGCAAACGAGAAGAAGACAAAGGTTTTGAAAAATGTCTCTGCCAATTGATGTTCAGTATCCACATGGGGAAGCCCAATATTTGCTTTTTCAACATGATCTCTAAGAAAGTGAAATCCAATTTCAAAGGCTCAAGAAAGAGGATTACTCAAGAGGTGGCACAAACCAAATCAATTCAACATCTTCCAAAGTCAACATCGAGAATAAGCTCTTAAACTAATGCATAAGGAAGCAAAAAGCCAAATGCCAAAATCTTGAGTACCATGGAGATACCTGAAAATTCACTTGACCGCTTGTTGATGTGAAGCACGTGGGAAGAGTCTCTCATGTAAACCTCCAATTATCTCATCCTCAACAAGTATCATCATCATCTTCATCAATAAAGATACTCTCCTGGAACATATGCACCTGCACCTGCACTATTTGGACTAGTGCCTTTAAGCGAAAACAGAGGTGGAAGAAGCATTTTGAAAAAATAACACTTTAGCACGAGATGCACGAGTGAAGGAGAGAACCAATTCTTATCATCGGACATGTGGCGTGAGCATCCGAATCCACTAGCCATATGTTCTCCTTCCTTGCGTGAGAAGCCTACATAGAAGCGAGAAAGTGTCGAGGTCTCATCAGTTAGAAATAAGATGTTTAGGAATCCGATCGAGACACCACACGGCCTGATTGGCACAACACGAGCATTCTTATGCATAAAAGCGGATTTGTCTTTTCGTCGTGTTCTTAGCAACAAGAGGTGTTTGCATCACCTAGGCACATAATGAGAAATGAAAGCGTGCTCTGAAATTAGACCTAGCCTTAGTTCTTTCTTTCTTTTGTTGTTTGGCTAGTCTAAAGCAGAAATTCACCAAATGACCATCTTTCCCACAATGAGTGCAATTGTACTTAACATATGGTTTGGCATTAGAAGTAACTTTTGTACTTGAAATAGTGGGAGATAGAGTGCCGCCTGCATTTAATCAAAGTTCTTTAAACTCATTATCAATTTTCACATTTTTGCTCTCAACAGTTTAGTAGAAGCATGAGAGTTAAAACCTAAACCCTGTTTGTTGAAGCTCACTTTAGATTGATCTAAAATCATGTTCAAATTTTTCTTCCCTTTAGTGAACCTAGAAAGAGAATCTTGCAAGTAGTCAACCTTTTTAGCAAGATTTAAACAATTATCACAAGGAGTGTCAATTTTAGCTTTCTGTTTCTGGCAATTTGAACACGAGTTAATTTCATGAGTGAATATGTCATTTGTTAATTGGATAACTCTACAATTTGCATCTTTTAATTTCAACTCAAGAATAGAACATTTAGAGCAAGCAATTTGATCATGTAAACTATCAGTAGAGCAACCAATATTTTTCACAAGTTTTTCATTTTTCAATTGTTAAATAAACTTGTTCTAGTTTAATCACATGTTCCTCTTTTAGTGACTTAATTTCAAATTTGAGATCTAAGCAAGTATCACAAATATTTTCCGAATTTGAATTTCTAAGATCAAAGTTTTCAGATTTTAGCATGGATAGATCTTTTTCTAAGCTTTTATTTTTGAGTGAAGATTTTCTTAAAGATTTTCTCAATATGACTAAAACTTCACAAAGCTCATCGTATGAAGGTATTACCTCATCACCGTCGCTGGAGAGTCGTCGTTGTCACTAGAATCACTAGTGTTCCCTTTTGCCATGAAGCATAGTCCGTTGAGATCCTTCATTCACTTCGCTTTGCTTAAGCTCCTTCTCATCTTCGCTTGAGTCATCAATGTAAGCTAAGTCTAAGCGACCAATTGCCTCAAGACTTTGTTGAGCATCTTCTTTGTCCGTTGTTTATTTTTATCCTTGCTCTCTCTTGGCCGGAAGGACTTGGAGGAGTTGCTTTGCTCCTTCTCCTCTCTATCTTTGTTCTTGAAAGCTTGATTAGCACGGATGTGCTCGCGCCTTACCGCAGCTTGTAGCAAAGGGATGGAGGCTCCTCTTCTCTCCCTTGATCTCATGTAAGTCTGCATTGACACGCTTTGGAAAGAAGAGCAAGTGTATCTTCTCGGGTATTTGATCTAGCTGTTCATCACTAAGAGCACTCAAAGGCAGAATGGAATATGATGATGAAGCACTAGTAGCATTATCACATGAAGAAGAATTTGCATTAAGAGCCAAAGAGTTATCACTTTGGATGTTACGGAAACAATATCTATCTCAAAAGTTTTGAGACTAGAATATAATTTATCCAATGTCATTTCACTCATCTTGTGAGCCTCCTAAATGCGATTACTTTCATTTGCCAGATTTTAAGATCAAGAGATGATAAGAAATGTCTAGCATTTTCAGAGTCGATTATTGTACATCAACAGCTCTAAGATTGTTTAAGATTCTATTAAAACGAGCAAAACAATCATCTAATGATTCTCCGGAGTTCATTTCAAATCTAGTGTATTCCTTTTTAAATTGATCTTGCCTAGCCTCTTTGGACAGAGTCAGTGCCTTCATGATAATCTTGAAGAGATTTCCAAATTTCATGAAGCAGTTGAGTAAATGAAAGCGGACTCTATCGAATTCTTTTCTAGCAAGTCCTTGAAGCAATATGTTTCTAGCTCTATTATTACTTTCAACATCCTTTTCAAACTCGATTTTATCAATATCATCATTAGAAGGAAGCTTGTATGAAATCTTTACCTTGCGCCGTCGCGTTACCTTGAGCTTGAAGATATGCGATCATTCTGATCCGCTGGGGAAATGCATGCCATCGAAGATTGGCGGCTTGTTCGAGTATTTCTCCGTTGCCATAACTTATCGTTTACTAATTACCTGTTAAGATGGATTAGTAGAGCCTTGCTCTGATACCACTTGTAGGATCGAAGTATACGAATATAGCAATCAGAGGGGGGGTGAATGATTGTGCGGAAGCTAAAACCAAATTCTTGATCTATTAAAAGTTCACCCCAAAACAGAACCAAATAATTGCCTCGTTTTCGATAAAAACAGAATGACAGAGGTTTGGTAAAACGAGAATTCCTGGAGATCCAACCGTCGAAACGATCTGAAATTTGGACACAAGAAACTAGATTCCAGTACGAATCGAACCCAAAAAGAATCAGCTCGATCGGACTTACGGATCAAAAGTTATGAGCTTCGCAAGCTTGCTGATCCAGAACTTGACGAGAATCAATCTAATCAAAACTTCAAGATTAAACAAGAACGACAAAAGATTGATCAACTAGACTTTGAGAAACACTAGATCAATACCCTAGAGAGGTTTTTGATGGATCAAATCAAGATAAAACTTGAAGAACAAAAACCAATCTAGAACTAGAACAAGCATGCAAACAAGGACCAAAACAGAAAATACTGTAAGCGACGTGGTTACTGTACGCATAAAAATCTTGGAAGAATTGATCTTTATTTCTTGTCTAAAATACTCTCATCAAAAGAGTACAAACTCCTAAAACCAAGCTCAAAGCTTGATGCGCTCAGCTCTCCTTGGTGCCTTTCAACAGAGACCCCACCTATTTAAAGCACCAACCCACAAGGAGTTCTCAATCGATTCCCTATTCCTAGAAGGGAATCCGTATCCAACTCAACTCTACTTGGCCCAACCAGGCCGAGTACAACTCTTGCACGCAGATGGCAACCCTACCATACTCACGTGACTAACACTTTGCACGCGTGCTGGCCACACCCATACTCACGCGTGACTAACACTTTGCACGCGAATGACCTCCTGTCATTCTCACGTGACTAACCATTCTTCATGTGCACCATTCTCTTAGCCCGACGTCCGCATGACATCCTTGACCACCAAGACCTCGGTTTCCTCACTGAACCTGAGTCCCAACCTCAGTTCCTCCATGAACCTAGTTCCGGTCCCGTCATCGACCACATTACGCTTCGAGCAATACCGCACATGAACAAACCACAAAACAAATCCGAGCACAAGTCCACGACTTGACTCAATGTCAATCCATGCAACTCCTCACATGAGTATTGCATAAAGTCCACTTCAAAAGAAGCATCCTGAAATCATTACAAATTTCAAATTCACATTCAAAATGTAAATCCAAATCGCTCAAAACCCTAATTGGTGAAGCGCGTAAATTCACGACGGACAAACAAAGTTGGTCCGTTGTATAAGGAAAAGTTTCTGCATTCCAAGAAGCCAACCAAACGCTAAAACGCTCACAACGTTCTAGCGGACAAAACAAAGTTGGTCCGTTGTACATCTAAAAAGGCTTCGTCATGAGCTCAAAACAAGTTCACAACGGACCCAGAAGCTTGTCCGCGAACGTGCCACGCTTGGTTTCACAAAAGTAAAACCCTAGAAAAAGTCCATTCACGCACGGACAAAAAAGAATTAGTCCGTTGTACATGTGAAAATCTTGGTTCCAAGAAATTATCCAAACCGAAAAAGCTTGTTCTACAACGGACCAAGAAAAACTGTCCCGTTGTACATGTGAAAATGACCGGTCATGGGCTCAAAAACATGTTCACAACAGACCCAAAAACACTGTCTGCGGATGGGAAACTTCATGCTTCTTGAGAACTTTGTCCGGCGCTAATCGTAACTTCTTGCTTTCTTGTCAAATTGTCAAAACACATGAACAAACACATTTTGCAAATTCAAATCTAAGTTAATTTTTTAGTTCAAAGCCAATTTTTCAGCACATGATTTCACACATACCGGTATGAGAATTCCAGGAGACATGTGCATTGCATTGCATGAATGATATACATGAATGAAGAAGTTTATGAATTAATGATGAGAGTACTCATGAGGTGTTCATGAAATGATTATCATGTTGTTTTAAAGAGTGTGTATAATGTCAAGTATGATGTGTTGTGGTATAACTGTGGAGATTGGTATGATGGTTTGTTGTTTTGATCCTTGTCGATTCATTATATTACACCTTGCTGAGTTTTGAACTCACGCTTGTGTTTTTCGTTGTTTGTTTCTTTAGGTACCATGAAATTGGCGCGCGGGAAAGGGATTTAGCTACACTCCTCCACGTAGCATCATAATCTAGCTAATTCACCTGTTTTGGAGACATTTCAATAATCATTAGTTTATGGTCTTAATGTTTGGTTGTTTCCCCCATGTGTATCATGTGGGGCTATGGAGTGAATCGTTATATCTTCCTAGATTTAAATTGATGCTTATTCTTTTGCTAGCGATGCCTATTGATGTTTTAATTGATGATTGGTTATCATTATCGCTGCTTGTGAAGGTCTTGTTTATCCTACTTATTGATATGATGATTATGTTGTTAAGTTTCATGCAAAAAACAAAGGAGATGCTGTCAAAATTTTCAATTATTCTAAATGATTACTTGCTGTAATTTACTTTAAATTATGGTATTAAATGTGTTATGGTCTATGTTTGGTGACATTCTGGGCTTAGTAGAAGCTGGGGTGTTACATATAAGC
Source organism: Rhipidocladum racemiflorum (assembly GCA_036346355.1). Classification (NCBI taxonomy): domain Eukaryota; kingdom Viridiplantae; phylum Streptophyta; class Magnoliopsida; order Poales; family Poaceae; genus Rhipidocladum; species Rhipidocladum racemiflorum. Next base: position 32,905,678 of record CM070580.1, on the reverse strand, counting down.
TTGTCCAAGAGCTGTTGATCGGCTTGCTGGGCCTTCCTCTGATCAACCCTTAGTTTGGCCGACTCCACATCCAGCCGGCGTGCGTCCAAATGACATACCTCTAGCAATGCGTTCATAGCCGCGGGAGGAAGATCGGCTTGCATGGCCGCCATTGCATTCCTCAGAGGTTGAGTGTTGGCCAGAAGAGCCGCTTCCGGTTGCATTACTTCGTCTAGGAGGCGGTTGAGTTGCTCCTGCATGCCCGGCGCAGCAGTAACGGCAGCCGACGCTGGAGCGGAGGCCGCTATTATGCGTTGAATATCGGCCGGGTAATCATCGGTAGCCAGAACCTCCGGGTCGTCAAGCTCATCCAAAGTAAAGCCCAGCAGGTCGGCCGGGTCCGTCAGCAGCACTTTTGGATCAAGATCGGATATATCAATCGTCGGAGTCGGAACTGCCGGTAGCGATGGAGGAATAGCCGATGTAGCACCTTGAGTATCAACTTCAACCCTCGCTACTTGCACCGACGGAGATTGCTAGGGATTAAAAAGAATAAAAGTCAGCAATGCAAAATAAGCGTAAAAGCGATATTAAGCAGGGAATAAAACTTACATCAGTAGCTGAGTGCTCCGGAGAACCATCGGGTTGACGCCTCACGGGTCTGGGCGAGCGCCTGGCTGTCTTCTTCCTCCTCTCTGCAGCAACTTCAGGTCAACAAATATCAAAAGTAAAGGATATAGTGGCTAATGCGAGAGTAACTTACTTGGGGCACGCTGGCGAGCTAAGTCCGATAAAGATGGACCTTGAATGTCCAAGTTGCCAGAAGTATATCCCGTAGTACCGACAGATTGACCTGGACGTCGCTGTCGGCCACTACTGGCGGAAACATGGGGATCGGTTGTTTGCTCACCAGCACCCGTGCCGCCCTGGAAAGATCAAAGGCATTTTTTTTACAAAAAGCCGATAACCAGCGTGAAAGAAGGATATAAAACACCGGTACCTCTACAGCTACTGAGGAGTCGCTATAACCCGAGCTTGCACTGGACCCAGAAACTGCCGTCGGCTCATGAAAATCAGGAAGGAATAAGTGGATTATGGCCGACGGAGTCCTGTCCATGAGTACAGCTTCCGATATTCTGGTCCACCATCATGAGAATACAAATGACCGGCGGGAATTGAGAACAAAATGCGGTGTCGAGAGAATTTGCAATCCATCGGCTACTTCAAGAATAACCTCCGCGGCAACGCTGTTAGTTACCCGAGCTCGGGGCTTGACACAAGATAGCAGAGGAAAGGATGGGATGGTTTGCCCAAAACCTAGTTGACGGGCGTAAACCGAAGGGTGGTAGAACTCGTAAGATGGCTGAAATGTCCGATTGCGGGTATTCAAGCCGACATGAAAGATGCAAGGGGTGAGGATGATTTTGTACAAATCTAAAGTAGATTGGGGCATCAAGGAACTATCAAAGATCTAGGTGAAGGAATGTTGGGTATGGGCAATCGGCTACATCGGTGTATCGGAAGAAGTCTTGTTGACCAAAAGAAGTCCTGTCTAGGGTAAGAAAGAAGCTGAGGTATTTGTGCAAGCCGACAGGATCTATTTTTAGTTCACCAGCTGAAGACATGATGAATCTCTCACCATAAGATCGGCTAACTCTATACTGGGGGACTACGTGTTCCAGATAATCTTCCCGAGGGAAAGTTGAACTCCCCGAAGGCTCAGATAAGATGGATTGGCTAAACATGCAATGGAGCCACGTCTGGATAAACCACAAAGGGCCTCCTATGTTGCCGACGACATGTTTTGCAAAGCCGTAAAAGCCGACTACGAATTACATACATCATTTGATATACAGCCCCGAGGAACATCTTGCCGAGAGAAAGCCGACGCCCCTCCACCAAACGTTCCGCCACTAACTGAAAGGTTTGGGTGGGGCCAAGGGAAGCACCGCAGAAAAGATATCGGTCTAACCAAAGATTGAGAAAAGCGACATGCTCTTCGGCCGATACCGGACCAGTAACTCTATTGTTATTCTGGATATATTTGTGCCAGCCCTCGCCTTTCTTGCGGATTAATTTGAAAGAAGGTTTTCCGCTAAAAGCCGATAGCTGGTCCCCATCTGGCCTAAGGCAGCACAATTGGGCCACGTCAAGCAAAGTAGGACCGATTGGGCCGGACGGGAATAAAAAGGCATTCAAAGAATCCGACCAAAAATAACATGCCGCAGCTACCAAGGGTTCATTGGCTTCAGGGTCGGCTAGACTCAAAGATAGAGACTCGGCTATACCCATCCTCTCCCATTCTACCCTCTTCTGAGCCGATACCCTAATAAACCAAGATCTCCATCCCTTCAGGCTGGTGGGCCAGGCCCTAAAACTTTTCCCCCACTCGGAGATATTATATCCAGCGGCCGACAAGGGGAGTCTAGGGATCTCGGTATTGATAACGGTGTCTGCCGACATGCTACCTATCGGTCCTAGGTAGAATTGATCTGAACTTTGAGGAATCGGAATGAATACCTGCGAAGGGTCCATTTCAGCCGATTTTGAGAGAGCAAGAGAAAGATGACGAGAGCCGATGGTGCGTGATCCGAGAGCTTGAAAGCGTGAAAATGACCGTGGGGGGACCCCCATATTTATACCGCGATGAAAGAAGGCGAGCAGGCGGGAGCAGTTGAGCATTTAAAACGCACCGAGATTTTTACGGCGCGGTTAATGGGGTGGTTCCCAAAAAGGATTATTCTGTAAAGCCGATACGAATAAAAAAGCCGATGCCGATATATTCTTTTTGGAAAATAACAAGTTATCTTCCAAAAACAGGGGGCATATGTTTGCACCAAAATTCGGCATGTATTGAAATCGGTCTAAAACAGAAAGGAAGTGTTCGTATGGAAAGAAATCGGTAAACGAATCAGAAGGAAACTCCGTTTTTAAAAGGAAAGGAAATCAGATTAGAGGCCGATACGGATAAACGCACCGTATCCATGAACAACTCGGATCGGCCAGGTGTGTTATAAAAGGGGGCAGACGTTAAGCGGGGAATAATCAATCCAACAAACACACACATCTACTTTTTACAAGCTTTTCTTTTACATTGTTTTAGCTTCATAGATCTCTCTGCAAGTCGACGGAATCAACATAGTTGCGCATCGCCGATTGTTGATTTTTGCCGATTTCATCCAGGTTTGATCCGCTTCGTTTTGTTGCGCATCGCCTTCCCGAAGCCGATTTTACCTTGTATCCGGATCAATTGTAACCAGTTGATCTAGTTATCTCCTAATCGGTTCTTGCCGACTAGCGAAAAGCCGATAGATCCTTGTTTATCGGCTTTGATCAAATTACAAACTCTACCTTGTCAATTTCAGGTCAAATTGACTGGCACGCTCTGCAAACCCGGCGTTTGTCTTGTGTGTTCGAGGCCGAAAACCCTCCTTCACGTTTTTTGCGCGAACAGTCTGCCAGACCAAAGCTCGAGTTTGGAAAAATTAGGCGGTTCAACTTGATTTCAAAGTAGAATATAAAGCATTAAATTTGTAATCTTTCATACATAATCTGGGTATATCCTAGAAGTTACTCCTGTTGCATGAATGAACTCTGATTTGGTACAGAAACTGAACACGCTGAACACTCGTGGGTCCTGAACAACGTTGGTTTCCACCTTTCTTCAACATCTTAACCTTTTTTTGTGTATTTTTGTTTTTCTAGATAATGGAAGAATATATTAATCTTCCGGCCTCTGCATACTGGGATGCACACAGCCTAACAATTATTACAGAGTTCAAAGTTCCAGCTAAAAAGCTATCAAGTAAGAATAAAACTTAATACTTTAAGAAAGACCAAATCTTGCAACAATTAATGAAAGGATGGATAAAAATGTTCAAGCTGCAGATAGTCTTCTGTGAAATCTTCAGCCGTGCCCAACAAAGAAGTCCCTAGCCACAGCATAAAGGCAACTGCATGACGTTGAAATCGTCTCTTGAGCCTCCTGGCGCTGTAGTACTGCCCATAATCACAACCAATTGATGCACATATAAATAACCTGCAAAGGAATGGACAGTTGTTTTCTATCAAAGATAACATCACTTTGACATAGCCAAATAGACCAACATACAGATGCAGCCCCAATTAAACATTGAGTCTTTAACTCCTTTTCCAATCCCACTAGCCAAGTCCTAAACATATGGGTTATGTTATTTGGGGGATGCAGATTTGAAGCCACTTGTACAACACGCCATGCAAGTCGAGCAACCGGACAATAAAAAAAGAGATGTTGAATAGTTTTCTCATTATGACAAAAACAGCATTGTTTGCTGCCAATTCAATTTCTTTTACTTAGATTATCTTTCGTCAAGATCACTCCTCGACATAAGTACCATAGAAAGATTTTTATTTTTAAAGGTACTTTAATCTGCCATAGTTGTCTATTTGTAGTTGGAATATTTTGATGCAATAAAGCTGCATACATCGAGTGAACAAAAAATTGTCTATTTTGATGGAGATTCTAGCGAAAAGTATCTCTTTCAGATGACAACTGTATACCGATAATCTTTGTAATAAGCTCATGCACGGCTTGTAAGTTAGGTCCCACAATAGCCCTACGAAAAAACATATTAAGAAATCCAGAGTTCAAAACTTCAGCCACTGTGACATGTTTTTTCTGAACAATATTAAATAATTGGGGGTATTGATTACTAAGTGGGTGGTTCCCAAGCCAGGTGTCTTGCCAAAACCGTATTTGTAATCCATCGTGAAGTTGAAAAGATCCAAATCTAAAACATTGATGTTTTACCTTCATTAGCCCCGAGGAAAATTGTGAGTCTCCTGGCTTCTTTTCTACTTGAGTCAGGGTCTTATTTCCCAAATATTTCCTAATTAGGATGTGTTGCCAAACACCCTCTTCATTTAAAATCTTGAAGACCCATTTACAAAGTAAAATATTTTTTACGTTAATGTTCTGAATACCCAAACCACCCTGATCCTTAGATTGGCACAAAAATATCCCACTTAGCAAGTCTATATTTTTTCTTATGGTTTTCATTCTGCCAGAAAAATCTTAATTTGAAATAGTCTAATTTTTTAAGAATTCCATGCGGTATCCTAAAAAAAGATAACATAAACATGGGTAAACTACTGAGCACAAAATTTATAAGGACTAATCTGCCTCCAACTGACAGATGTTTTCCTTTCCAGCTACTCAATCTCTTTTCAAAACGTTCTTCTACCTCCTTCCAATCACTATTTCTTAGTTTTCGGTAATGAATTGGTATGCCAAGATATTTAAAAGGTAAACTACCTAACTCACACCCAAAAAATTGTGTGTAATAGAGTTCAAACTCCTTAGCAGCACCAAAGCAAAAAAAATTCACTTTTATGATAATTTATTTTAAGACCCAACATCTGTTCCAAAGCACAGAGCGGAAGCTTCATATTTTTTGCTTGTTGAAAGTCATGATCCATAAAAATAATTGTGTCATCGGCATATTGCAGGATAGACAACCCATTATCAACTAAATGGGGGTAATAAACCGTTTATTTGTCCATCTTCTTTTTCACATTCTAAAATAATAGCCAACATGTTGACAACAATATTGAATAAAATAGGGGATAAAGGGTCTCCCTGTCGGAGTCCCTTTCTGGTCTGAAAGTAAGGACCAATGTTATCATTAACTTTGATGCCGACACTCCCTCCGGATACAAAGTTATCAACCCACTTACACCATTTTGAGGAGAAACCTTTCATTCTAAGAGCCTGTAGGAGAAAGGACCAATTTACTTTATCATATGCTTTTTCGAAGTCCACTTTAAAAATTACCCCATCCAATTTCTTCTTGTGCATCTGGTGGATTGTTTCATACAATATTATCACTCCATCCATGATATTTCAACCTAGCATGAAGGCAGTTTGCGTCGGTCGAACAACATTTTCGGCAACACTAGCTATCCTATTAATGCCAACTTTAGTGAAAATTTTAAAGCTAACATTAAGAAGACAGATTGGTCGATACTGTTGTATCCTTTTTGCTTCCTTATGTTTTGGTAAAAGCGTGATAATACCAAAGTTTAAACTAAACAAAGGGAGTACACATTTATGTAAGTCATGGAACATTGCCATTAAGTTATCCTTAATGACCTCCCAAAACGTCTAATAAAATTTTGCTGGAAACCCATCTGGTCCAGGTGCCTTATTATGTTCCATTTGAAAAATTGCCTCCCTCACCTCTTTTTCTGTGAATACTTCTGTAAGTAATTCATTTTCTGTATTAGAAACTTGAGGTATGTCATCTCGATAAGATTGAATCATCGAAAAATGATTGTTTTCTGGTAGTCCAAAAAGACCTTTATAATAATTGGTTATATACCTCTTAAGCTGGACATCCCCACATATTGTTCCCTCATCTTGTTCGAGTTGAAATATTTGTTGTTTCCTATACCTACCATTTGCAACCAAATGAAAATATTTGGTATTATTATCCCCCTCAATTAAGTGTTTTACATTTGCTCTTTGATACCATTTAATTTCCTCATTAGAGCGAGCCTCTCATTATAGCGTTTCTTGATGTTAATATCCTCATTAGTTAACCTGAAAATCTCTATTTTTTGTCAAGATAATTAATGATGCAGAGTAAATCTCTTTTTTCTTTTCTGTAAGTACCACTAGTACTCTTGGCCCAACCTCTCAAATATTGTCTTAGCCTTCTGATTTTATACTGCCAACGTGTTAAAGAAGTATTCCCCCTATTCTCATTATGCCAACAATTGGATACCATGTCAAAAAAGCCATCCCTAGTTAACCACCCAAGTTCAAATTAGAATAAGGATTGGTTTCTGACATGGAAACATGTTCCAGTATTGAGTAATAGAGGAGTATGGTCAGATAAAGACCTTTCGAGGGCATTGACCGCGACCAAAGGAAACTTTTGTTCCCAATCTGTACTCATGAGTACCCTGTCAAGCTTCTCAAAAGTAGGATTGACCAAATTATTGGCCCAAGTAAATCTTCGACCAGATAATTCGATTTCTCTCAAATCCAAGCTATCAATGACAACATTGATAAAAAGGCTAGTGATTATCAAAATTATTGGTATTTTTCTCATTCTGTCGTCTGATAATATTAAAATCACCCCCTATCAGAATGGGTAATGATTCCTTGCTACATGTATGAACTAACTCGGTTAAAAATTTATCTTTTAGCTGGTTTTGAGCTGCACCATAAATAGCTATTATGATCCATTGGAAACCATCATCCTTGTTTCTTAAGTGAAACTTCACATAGAAGTCTCTTTCATCAATGGACCCAATGTCAGAAGATCCCAAATTAACTCCCATAAGAATACCACCGGATCGTCCATGTGGAGACATACAATGCCACAAAAAATCTTGCCCGCCACAAAGTTGTTTTAGACTTGATGTAGCAAACTCACTTTTACCCATTTCAGGGATAGCAACAAAATCAAGGTGTTGCTCCTTCGTTAAATCCGAGATGTATCTATGTTTAGCCAAGTCTCCCAGACCTCTGCTATTCCAAAAAATACCCTTCATTTTAAATTGGAGTTTTCTTTGTTGATGTTTTCCACTGAACCTTTTTCTTAGAAAATTTGTCTTTCTTTTTCCCTAGGATTGCATCATTACATAAATGATCATCCTTAAAGTCTACGACCTCATCAATTAAATCACTACATAAGTGATTGAGAGTAGCATCATCAAGAAAATCTTGATCTGCATCCTCTGTAACTTGATGGAGTTTATTAGCTTTTCTTAAAGAAGCCTTCGATTGATTTTTTTTCAAAGTTTCTAATCTGTTTTATCGACATCGCCACCTCATCATCAGTTTTACCCAAAGAAATGCCAACATTCTGTAAATTAGATGAAATAGAAGTGTCTGTAAAAGATAAAAAGGAATTAGATAACTTACTATCTGGGATTTCCAGGTTGTGAATTGAAGCCCGATGGTTGGCCTTCTCCATAATGTCCGCATCTGCCAGCATCATCCCCCCAACTAGATTGTTTAGGTGCTCTCCTTCGTGGACCCACCAGAGGAAGCTCACGAGGAACAAAAATACGCTCATTTCTGGTTTCCCACATCTGCAAGTGCTAATGTTGAGAGATTCTTCTGAAGCATTCAGCTTGTGGATAGAATCTCTCATCTTGGCCTTATTCATAGCTATCCCACCTGGCATGATGGCGCTGTTTAACCTTCCACATCTAATTGGTCCCTTTAGAAGAAAATCTGGTTGCACAATAAGTGGTCCAGTCACCTCACTTTCCAATGGATATTTGGCAATCTCCATGTACACATTTGTTACCTTGATGTCATTTGCCATTTTAGCATGACAAGTCATGGAGCTAGCAGCAATAGTTTCTGTTGGAATATAGTGAGCTTGGCTCATGTAAAGGCCAACTAATTCCAAAGAAAATCTCAAAGGCCCATATGGGAGCATGAGGATGGTGGAACCCTTTAGTCCCATAGTGCTAGTGGAAGGGGAGGAACACATGTGGCTCTCTATATAAATTACCTATAGGACACCACCAGGAGTGTGCTAGAGGCTTGAGGGGTTAGAGTTTTGTCACCTCTCGCTGTTGCGCTACCACCGTAGCCTTCTCTATTCCGAGCGCTGGCGTGCACCTGCGATCGGGAGAGCAGGTCTCCGGAACCCTCCGCCTTCGAGATCCTGCACCGGGAGAGGGCAAATAAGGTTTGTGGGAAGCGCTTCGCGCGACTGCTCAAGATCTTCACCACGGGTCGCCTTCCTGTTCTTGCTGCTAGGCGTCACAGTGAACGGCTCCTGCGACGTACCGGCAATAACGTCGTCAACGTCAACGTCGCGACTGCATCAGCCGCGACATCAACATCTTCTTCTGCTCAGTACGTTCGATCTATCCTAATCTCGTGGTTAATCATGTTTAACAAGATGGTCATGTTGTGCGTGCTGTCTAGTATGGTAGAGAAATACATGCTAGTTTCTATGATGCTGTTCATGATTTATATTCGTAATTTAATCTGGAAATTGTCTAATTACTCAACAATCCAAAAACCTTATTGTAGACAACTTCCTGGATTAACAATGGCTGGTTTTGCCGACGCACTGAGGTTGGAGATTAAATTCTCTGGTGTGCACTTTAAGAGGTGGCAAGTCAAGGTCACGCTCTGGTTTACGGCTATGAATGTATTCTGTGTTAGTAAAGGCAAGCCTGAAGGTGATCTCTCTGCTGAGCAGCAGAAAAGTTTCACGGATGCCAATACTATCTTCGTGGGATGCATTCTTAGCGTTCTTGCCGACCGTCTGTGTGATGTGTACATGCACATAAGAGATGCGAAGGTGCTGTGGGATACACTGAACGCCAAGTTCGGTGTATCGGATGCGAGCAGTGAACTTGCGCCATTGTCGGCGGACCTGGCAATTGCTCCTCCGGAATTCCACCTTGCTGATTAGGATTTGAATCTGGATTTGGTGGATCTGGAACTTGACGAGAAGATGAAGCCCTTGCAGAAGGGTGCATTGGATTAGGTTGCGCTGGAGTGGGCAATGTTTCGCGAGGAGGGAAGGGTTCCTGCGAAGCCTCACTCTCCAAGATCCCGCGAAGAGATCTGGTTACAGGCATCCTGAAATTTCAATTCAGATGAGAAAATAATACATTGTAATTTAATGATTTAAGCTGGTAGATTAGTTAATTCAACTCAATCTCCATCGGTTAATAGGCAACATTTCATTCCCTAAAATCTTATTATTCTTAAAGAAATTCATTAGCAAGGAAGGTGTGTTGTTATGTTATGTCATATTGTGAATGATAAACACAAAGGATCACATCATCGTGAAGTTGTAATAAAATATTAGAAAGTCACGAGAAGGAACCAAGACAAGCAGAAATAAACAGTAACAGCACTTTATTCAAACCACATATTAACAATATGTACAACAAAAGTATGACAACCTCACAACTCAACACTACATGACCACATGTGCTGCTACAACTCAAGGTAAACCTACTCCAAACCTGGCGCTACAACGTCCTCACCAGTAGACTCAACAGGATCCGCAGGGTTAGAGTCAGTCACCGTGGCGGGAAAGGTACCACGACGCCTGTATACCTGCGTCACACGGGGACGCGGTACACCTGCAGCGACCTGTCCAAGTCTAACCCGCGACAGACGTGGACGACTAACTCCTGTGGACATCCTAGCCCGTCGGGAACGTCTAGTGGCCCTAGCAGACCTAGGGGTAGGAGTACCGGGCACCTCCTGAACTGGCAACAAAGTAGCATCGTCGCCAAGAGCTGACCTCGAGAACAAACCCATAGCCACGAAAGGAGCTATGGCGTTCTCTAAAAAGGCTACTCTCCTACGTGCAACGTAGTACTCTAGTACGCTCGACGCCGTAACGGCCAAGAAGCATGAAGGAACTCAACTATGATCCTATAGTGCTCATCCAGTGCGGTACTAGGATCTATATAATCGTGTCTCCTCGACAGAGCAGGTATCTCCCGTGCAATCGCCATCTCTGGAAGAGCGTGGCGCAGTCGAACGATGGCCACATAAGCGACATCGCTCAACGCAGAAGACACCGAAGCTCCAAGTCCATCAAAAGTACGTCCTGTCTCCCCGAACTGTGTCCTAGCCGGGATCTCAATCCTAGCTATGTACTCTATCGATACTGGACTCGCCATCGCCTGGTAGACGATGTATCGAGGTGTGTCAAACTGTGCAAAATCTAACATCTGTGCTAAGACTCCCATCAATCCCGCTCCCAGACGCTCGGAGGTGACGAAGCATGGCGAATACCCTTCCATCCGCACATTTAATAAGGAATTAGTATTCCAGATTAAATGCAAGATGCAACGATAACGCACAAAAGTAAAGAGTAGAAGATAAAACAGTAAAGGATTAATAATAGATATAGCAAGTTTTATATTCCTAGGGGTAAATTGTCTATTCAAATTTTAAATTTTCCTCCTAACGACCATTCTAACTAATGTTCACCTACAGGCAGCGTGGCTCTGATACCAAACTGTGAGACCCTCATTTTTATGTCACTAAGTAACATAAATATGAGGCTCTTAAGTGCTTCCTGTGCCATTCCCATGATCAGTGGCTGGCACGCACAAACACAATTTGGAAATTACAGCCACACAGATACACATTTTTATTACATCACAAGTTTTATAGTATTATTACAATACCAAAAGTAGCAGGAAATTAAAACCATGTCTCATAGTGTGCCAACTATTCCATAACTCCACAGGCAACTGCTGAGATGAACCTAGAAAGATCAGTCGTCGCTAAAATTCGCAGGTTCCTCATATTCATTCCCGTCGTTATCGTAATCTTGCTCATCACCTAAAAATATTGTTGAAGCAAGTTGAGTACATTGGTACTCGCAAGACTTTGTAGTGTATGCAATTCCTGGAATATATGCAGGCTGAAATAGAAAGTGGGTTTCTACGGTTGTTTTGCATAAAGTGAAAGTTTTGAATGAAGTAATACTGAATAGTAATGGAAAGCGTAAATAAAACTTTAAGACAGTTTGATAAGTAATTGAGACAACAAGTAATAAAAGGATAATAACATTTTACACACGGCCCTTTTGTGAGTAAAATAACGAACAAGACCCTCCATGGTCTTACAAAACAAAATATATCGACAAGTGATATTAATCAGTCGTAAAACATTTTTCCAAAGTCTTTTGCCAAAGTTTTCAAAATAGAAAACATCTAACTAGTGCTGGTTAGCCAAGTCATCCATGACCGTGGATACGGCTATTCGAATAGTTTTAGACTCTGCAGAGTTTGTACTGCTTTACCCACAAGATATGTTCTCCCTTTTTGCAAGCTATAAGACACACTTCCTTTGGTATGTCCGCGAGGAGTTCATAACGAAACTGTTCGATTACTTGAATCTTAACTTTGCACTAGCCCATTGACGTTACCCCTGACTATGATGGAAGCAAACAAACAGTGAAGCAATAGTATTCAGGAGCCCGCGGCTCAAATGGTACAACAACCGCTCCAAATTCATAGCCAGGCGTACATCGTTACAACGGCAGATGCCAACACCTCGGTGATGACACCTCCCTCGAGCAAACCAATATTCGGAATGCCCGTGCTACAACTGCCTACCAATGTGCAAAGTTAATTCCCAAATAATTTAATAAGTTAAGACTGTCCCAGTCCAGTACTTGTGGATGTACGGTTTACTTGGATCATGCAACACTACGTTCGGTCCTCAAAGTGACATGGGCGATAACTCCACCCTAGCTACGCATTACCGTTAAAAACATGTACAACCGGCTATTGCCAATAATCACCCACGTCAAAACAGTAGTTTTATTTTCATTTTTATCAAACTACCGGTATCCTTTCTTGCTTAAATAAACCGAAAAAGGATTTCATAAAGAATGATGTGTGGGTGTAAACATTTTCAACTTTGACCTAAAGCAGTGCTAAGCATTTGCAGGTTAATAAGCGATTATACCCAGTTCAAAGAACTTAACCAATCCTATGGTTTTCATGGATCGTATGTCAATATGATTAAGGGAATCCATCATTTTGGGTTATAACTACCAAGTGACAAAATAATAGTTTATCAAATTATGAGCATGTAGGGAGATTCTTAATCACATTTTAGTGGATTTATGGAATCTCGGATCAAGATGATCAAGGGGGTGCTTGCCTTGCTCCTCAGCGGTGTAAACTGGATTGGTGTCGTCGACGGCGTAGTCGGTAGTCTCAGTGTCTATACGTCAATTAAGAAGATGGCAAACAAAATACTTCAATATCGATAAAGAAGCAAATACATGAACAACAATGATAGCAGTTGAAAGATCCAAATGAAATCAATCCAAATCCATCAATGATAGCAATCACTTCATCATTTCATGTATTAACTGAGTTATATAGTTTTGGATCCTAAGGATAAAGATATAAGGGTATACATAACATGACTACTTTCCTTTGTGTATTATTTTATTTTAATTTACGAATTTAGGAAGCTAAGATTGTAGAATTAGATTTAACAAAGTTCATTTTCAGGGTGTATGATCAATTGTACTAATATGAATTAGCATGCAAAGCAACCCTAATCATATTTAATGAAAGTACATGGTGCCTCCTAACTTTTATCTTACCAATTGATCCTAATTAGTGTAATGAGCACAAAGAAACAAGTTTCATTCATTTTGGAAGCTTTTTGATTAAGTTATTGCAACTATATTAAATTTATGCATTATATAAAGTCCTAATATGAAATTTTCACAAACTAACTCCAAATCCAAATCTAATTACATATTTGAGTAGTATTTGACCTAAGAATTCCAGCAAAGTTGGTTTCACTCAAATTGGACTTTATTTGCAAAATTTCTATATGGAACATATTCAAACTTCACTCTTTAAATTTAAATTCAAGTTTAAATTGCTAAACAAGTTTGAAATATTTTTGCAGATTATGAAACTACTCGATTTATCATGAATTTAGGAAGTTGTTTCATTCTATTTGGAGCTATGGTTTAAAAGTTATAGCAATTTGAAACTACTCGGTTTAATAAAATTCAAGGAAATTGGAAAATACGTTTTCCTTAAGGGAAAGCGTATTCTCAGCGTTTGCGCGGGCTGGCTTTTGAATCGGTTCGCAGTCACTGACGGCTGGGTCCATCTGCCAGCGACTCAGAGCAGAGTCCTCCGTCTCCGAGCTCGCCGGCGGAGCTCCGGCAGCGTCGATCGGTTTTGGACGGCAGCCACAGCTTCAGTGGACCAAGGCAAACCTAGGGGTGTGCTCGGTTATGGGTACTGCTCGGAGGTTTCGGGTGCTCCGCAGTGGACGGCGGCGCGCTACGGTGAAGTTCGGCACGGCGGTGATACAGGGAGTTTCAGACTTGGTGATCACCCGTGTGGGTTACGGGAGGTCCTAAGGACTCTATTGCCGCACTCAAACCAAAGAATAGATGGCCGACTGGTGTTCTCACCGTGCGGCGTCAGCGGCGGAAGGGGTTGCACGGTGAGGGAGCTTCTCGGGATGTCTCGGCCTGGAAGAAGAAGCGCAAAAGCTTCGTGAGTATCTAAGGATGCTTTAAGACCATTCAATTTGGATGCTTTCTTACCGAGTCGCACAATTTTGCGTTTTCCCCCAAATTCGGCTTCGTCGGCAACGAAGAAGAAGAGCCCGGCTGGGGTGGATTTGGGCGTGTGAGAGTGAATGGGTGTGACACCCGGGTTCAGTGGAGTTTGGAGGTTCTACTCCTTCCCTTTAAATAGGCAGGGAAGGCGGTAACGAACGGGATTGATCCGGAGAGGAGATGGCGGTAGTCTCAAGTGCTCTCTGGAAGTTCTCTACTGGCTCGGTCAGAGCATGGGCGAGGCAGGTGTAGCTGGCAGAGCAGAGGCGGTCAGGGCGATCTCGAGGTGCACCCAATTGCGGCCGGAAACGACAAACAGGGAGGCGGTTTGGGGATTTTTCCAGTCGGCTTCGTAAGAGGGAGATAGGAGAGGAGAGGAGGAAGACAGTTCTGGCCACAAGGGCCCACCAGGCAGAGAGAGAAACGGAGAGAGCATGATGTGTTGGCCAGGTGTCCTTTGGGTCCTGTCGGCAGCGACTTAACGCTCGAGCCGCTGGAAACGTGGCCCCCACGTGGAAGAGAATGAGAGAGAAGGGGAAACCCAGTTCCTTCCTCTCGAATAGCACACTAAACGCATTAATGCACGGGTCAGACGAGCTCCAGATTTTTCGAAACTTTTTGACTAAGCTGATGGATGGATTATCTACCTCGGGTAAAATTTTGAGATTAAAATGAACTATAGTCATTTAATTAAAAATCTGACATTGTATGATGCACAGAATAACCAATTCGGTTTTTGAATTGATTAAGGGACTAAATCAACCTATTTAATTTTGAAATTTTTACTGAAGATGTGTTTCCACAATATGGTTGATTCATAAAAAATTTTAAAACTAATTTCACAATATTTATTTTTCTATAATTCTTTTACTGTCGATTGCAGAACTGCAAATCTGCTTTGATTAAATACAAATAAATATCTAACCTTCTTAATAATTTTCACAAATTTTTGTGGATGAAGGTGATATGTCTGAAGTCTTATGGTAAAAATTACAAGGCCTAGATTGCTCTACAACTTTCTCCATAATTCTGACAAAGGTCTGGACAGAAGTTAGAATTATCATTTTAATTTGTTTTGCTCACTAGTAAAAGCATGCACATGGTCTTTTGACCAGCTAAAAACGTTTTCTAGAGCTTAGCAAGGTTATCCAAAGATTTACTATGGTAAATTTCATTTCTTACCCTTTTACCATTTTATATTTTATATTCTTCTTCTTTTTCTCTATTCCAATAATCATTTCATTCAACAATCAACTAAACAATTGCACAAGAAATCATGAATTGCAACAAGTAATGATTTCAACCTTTTAATATTTGGTTTTTATTATTTTATAAATTTGAGGATGTTACAGATCTACCCCCCTTACAAAAATCTCGTCCTCGAGATTTGCGAGGGCTAAAAGAAAACTAAAAGAAGTCCGGGAATTCTTTCATCAGATGATCTTCGCGCTCCCACGTGGCTTCTTCTTCAGTATGGTTACTCCATTGTACTTTCAACATTCTGTGGATCTTGTTTCTTGTGTGTCGCTCGGCTTCTTCAAGAACGCGAATAGGATGCTCTCGATAAGATAGATCAGGTTGTAGATCGAGATCGTCGAGATTAGCAAGATCAGTCGGCACACGAAGACATTTCTTGAGCTGTGATACATGAAAGACATTATGGACTTCCGACAAACGGGACGGCAGCTCCAACTTATATGCCATCTCTCCCATCTTTGCGATAATTGGAAATGGTCCAATATATCGAGGGGCTAGTTTCCCACGGATTTGGAAATGACGAACTCCGCGAAGAGGAGAAACTTTCAGATAGACATGATCTCCGACTTCAAAGCTTAATTCACGTCGACGATTGTCGGCGTAACTCTTCTGACGAGATTGGGCTTCTTTGAGTCGACTTCTAATCATGTCAACTTGCTCTTGGGCTTCTTGGATAATGTCTGGGCCGAAGAAATTTCTTTCTCCAGTTTCAGACCAAAAGAGAGGGGTTCGGCACTTTCTCCCGTAAAGTGCTTCAAAAGGGGACATTTGAAGACTAGCTTGAAAGCTATTATTATAGGAGAATTCAGCAAAGGGTAAGCTTTTCTCCCAATCCATGCCATAAGATAGCACACAAGCTCTCAACATGTCCTCTAAAGTTTGATTTGTCCGCTCAGTTTGTCCATCTGTTTGGGGATGATAAGCTGTACTGAAATTCAGCTTTGATCCTAACAAGGTATGCAAACTTTTCCAAAAACGAGAGGTAAACTGGGATCCACGATCAGACACAATGGTCTTAGGAACCCCATGGAGACGAACAATGTTTTCCAAATATAGCTCAGCAAGCTTAGGACTCGGATAGGTGGTCTTAACTGGAATGAAGTGAGCAACCTTAGATAGTCGGTCAACAATAACCCATATGGAATCATGCCCTTTTCTGGTTCTCGGCAAGCCGGTAATGAAATCCATACAGATATCGTCCCACTTCCATTTTGGAATTTCAAGAGGTCGAAGAAGACCAGCTGGGCGTTGGTGCTCGGCTTTTACTCGCTGACATACGTCACATTTTGCGACATACTCGGCGATTTCCTTTTTCATGCCGGGCCACCAATACTCCCTTTTTAGATCTTGATACATCTTCGTACTACCAGGATGGATAGATAGAGGTGATTCATGAGCTTCACTCAAGATCAAGTTCTTGATTTCTGGATCATTAGGAACATAGATTCGGTTCTTGAATAAGAGTATACCATCCGAGTTTTCCGAAAATCCTGATTCAACCTCGAGTGGCATATCTTCTCGGATTTTGGATATGGCCTCATCTTTAGATTGAGCCATTTTAATTTGGGTTTTCAGATTTGGTTGCATTTGGAGATTAGCAACAAATCCTTTTTCAACAATTCCCAAATTAAGCTTCTGAAACTCCTTTACTAATTCAGATTGATCAGTGTATGCTGACACCGTCATACAATGAAGTTTACGGCTTAGAGCATCTGCTACGACATTAGCTTTACCAGGATGGTAATGAATACTAAGGTTGTAATCCTTTATTAGCTCTAGCCATCTCCTTTGCCGCAGATTAAGATCTGGCTGAGTAAAGAAGTACTTTAAGCTCTTATGATCTGTGTAGATGTCACACTTATTTCCAATAAGATAGTGACGCCAGATTTTGAGGGCATGCACTACTACAGCTAACTCCAGATCATGAGTTGGATAATTAAGCTCATGAGGTCGGTTTAAGGCGGCGAGAAGCATAAGCTACGACTTTCATCTCTTGCATCAACACGCAACCTGCACCATTGCGTGAAGCATCGCAATAGACATTGAAGCTCTTATGGATGTCGGGTAACACCAAAGATCGGGCCGTGGTTAACTGCTTTCTTTAATTCCAGAAAACTTGCTTCGCATTCTGGAGTCCATTCATATTTCTTTTCTTTCTTCAAGAGCTGAGTCAAAGGTTTAGCGATTTTGGAGAAGTTTTCGATAAAGCGGCGATAATATCCCGCTAAACCGAGGAAACTTCGGATTTGAGGAACAGATTTTGGTTGCTCCCAGTTTTGGACTGCTTGAACTTTGCTGGGATCAACAGAAATTCCACCTTTGGAAAGGATGTGCCCGAGGAATGCAACTTCCTTCAACCAAAATTCACATTTCTCGAACTTAGCATATAATTTATGTTCTCGGAGTTTCTCAAGTACCATATGTAGATGTTGGGTATGATCTTCTTCATTCTTAGAATAGATGAGGATATCATCTATGAATACCACTACGAACTTATCGAGATACTCCATAAAAACTTTATTCATTAAGCTCATAAAGCTAGCTGGAGCATTTGTAAGTCCGAAGGACATTACGACATATTCATATAAGCCGTAACGAGTGGTAAAAGAGGTTTTAGGAATATCCTCCGGGCGGATTTTTAATTGATAATACCCATGTCTGAGATCAATTTTGGAGAAGATTTGGGCGCCGTTTAATTGATCGAACAGATCATCGATACGAGGTAAAGGATATTTGTTTTTGATGGTAACATCATTGAGAGCACGATAATCCACACACATGCGTAGACTACCATCCTTTTTACTGACAAAGAGAACTGGGCTACCCCATGGAGAAGTACTAGGTCGAATGAACTTTTTGTCTAGCTGTTCTTGAATTTGCTTTTTGAGTTCTACTAACTCATTTGGTGGCATACGATAAGGTCTTTTGGAAATTGGGGCTGTACCAGGTATAAGATCAATGACGAACTCTAAGTCACGATCTGGTGGCAAACCTGGCAATTCTTCTGGGAATACATCAGGAAAGTTGGAAACTACAGGAACAGATTGAATCTTTTCTAATACCATTGTATTGAGACAAGATCTTGATTCGGAAAGATTTTGGGTGGAACTAAAGTTTACTTCAATTCCTTCAGGATTAATAAGAGATATGGATCTATTAGCACAATCTATCTGTCCTTTATTCTTAGCTAACCAATCCATACCAAGAATGATGTCTAATCCTGGGGTTTCTATAAGAATAAGATCAGCATAAAATAAAACCTCATTTATTGTAATGCTAACCTTAGGACACATTTTAGTAGTTTTCATCTTTGCTCCGGGGGAATAGATTATCATAGACATAGGTAAAGATTCAGTTTGGATTTGATGTGTTTCTATGAACTTTTTGGATATAAAGGAATGAGATGCACCGGAATCGAATAACACCAAAGTGGGAATAGATTGGACGGGGAACATACCCAAAACCACATCTGGTGCTTCCGTTGCTTCTTCCGCCGTCACATGATGTAAACGTCCTTGATTGGCGGCTTGAGCAGGTGCAGGTCTTCCGGCTTGTTGTCCTCCAGCTCCTTGAGGACGACCAGGAGGTCGCTGAGGAACTCCCTTGCTTGGGCAACTATTGGCATAATGTCCAAGCTGCTTGCACTTGAAGCATGTGACATTTGAAGTTTGAGTCGATGCTCCGGTAGGACGTGCTCCAGTAGGATTTGCCGGACGTGCCAAAGGCTGTCGAGGTCGAGGGGCAGGACCTTGACGCCTTTGCTTCAGTGGCGGAGCAGATGGTCGCGCATTACCCTGAGGTGCAGGGCGAGGTCTGGATGGGCTTGCACTAGCAGTCTTTTGTGCCATCCATTTCCTCTTGCGTGACTCCAAAGCAGCTCGAGTGCTGTGTTCCACTCGAATAGACTTATCCACCAGAGTTTGAAAATCATTAATATCAATGGCAGCTAAAGCACATTTGATCTCCTCACTTAGGTTATCCCGAAAGCGTTCCAGCTTACGTGCTTCAGGAATAACTTCGGATGGTGCATAACGGGAAAGGTAATTGAAGCGATTAAGATACTCCATTACCGTCTGATTCCCTTGACGGAGATCAAGGAATTCCCGTCTTTTGATGTCCATCAAACTGGAAGGAATATGGGTTCGGCGAAAAGTATCTTTGAAGGCCTCCCATGAAATCTGATCCACTGGAAGTATAGCTTGGTAGTTCTCCCACCATAATGCAGCAGCTCCGCTCAACTGATAAGATGCATAGAGAACTTTCTCCCGATCATTGCACTGTGCGATGTTCAACTTGCTCTCCATTGTTCGCAGCCAGTCATCTGCGTCCAATGGGTCAGCAGCAGTGGAGAATGTAGGAGGCCGGGTCTTAAGAAACTCGGTCAACCTTGATGGTGGAGCACCACCACCACTTCCTCCAACAGGAACTCCTTGGTGGGAAGTGTTACGAACTAAGCATTGCGTAAGAAGTGTATGGGTTTGACGGTTTTGCTCGATCAATGCCAGAACTTGCGCCATTGTCGGCGGACCTGGCAATTTCTCCTCCGGAATTCCACCTTGCTGATTAGGATTTGAATCTGGATTTGGTGGATCTGGAACTTGACGAGAAGATGAAGCCCTTGCAGAAGGGTGCATTGGATTAGGTTGCGCTGGAGTGGGCAATGTTTCGCGAGGAGGGAAGGGTTCCTGCGAAGCCTCACTCTCCAAGATCCCGCGAAGAGATCTGGTTACAGGCATCCTGAAATTTCAATTCAGATGAGAAAATAATACATTGTAATTTAATGATTTAAGCTGGTAGATTAGTTAATTCAACTCAATCTCCATCGGTTAATAGGCAACATTTCATTCCCTAAAATCTTATTATTCTTAAAAAAATTCATTAGCAAGCAAGGTGTGTTGTTATGTTATGTCATATTGTGAATGATAAACACAAAGGATCACATCATCGTGAAGTTGTAATAAAATATTAGAAAGTCACGAGAAGGAACCAAGACAAGCAGAAATAAACAAGAATAAAGACTTTATTCAAACCACATATTAACAATATGTACAACAAAAGTATGACAACCTCACAACTCAACACTACATGACCACATGTGCTGCTACAACTCAAGGTAAACCTACTCCAAACCTGGCGCTACAACGTCCTCACCAGTAGACTCAACAGGATCCGCAGGGGTAGAGTCAGTCACCGTGGCGGGAAAGGTACCACGACGCCTGTATACCTGCGTCACACGAGGACGCGGTACACCTGCAGCGACCTGTCCAAGTCTAACCCGCGACAGACGTGGACGACTAACTCCTGTGGACATCCTAGCCCGTCGGGAACGCCTAGTGGCCCTAGCAGACCTAGGGGTAGGAGTACCGGGCACCTCCTGAACTAGCAACAAAGTAGCATCGTCGCCAAGAGCTGACCTCGAGAACAAACCCATAGCCACGAAAGGAGCTATGGCGTTCTCTAAAAAGGCTACTCTCCTACATGCAACGTAGTACTCTAGTACTGCCTGACGCTGGTAACGGTCAGCAGCATGAAGGAACTCAACTATGATCCTATAGTGCTCATCTGGTACGGTACTAGGATCTATATAACTGGTGTCTCCCCTCGGCAACAGAGCAGGTATCTCCCGGTAAACAGTCGCCATCTCTGGAAGAGCGTGGCGCAGTCGAACAATGGCCACATAAGCGACATCGCTCAACGCAGAAGACACCGAAGCTCCAAGTCCATCAAAAGTACGTCCTGTCTCCCCGAACTGTGTCCTAGCTGGGATCTCAATCCTAGCTATGTACTCTATCGATACTGGACTCGCCATCGCCTGGTAGACGATGTATCGAGGTGTGTCAAACTGTGCAAAATCTAACATCTGTGCTAAGACTCCCATCAATCCCGCTCCCAGACGCTCGGAGGTGACAAAGCATGGCGAATACCCTTCCATCCGCACATTTAATAAGGAATTAGTATTCCAGATTAAATGCAAGATGCAACGATAACGCACAAAAGTAAAGAGTAGAAGATAAAACAGTAAAGGATTAATAATAGATATAGCAAGTTTTATATTCCTAGGGGTAAATTGTCTATTCAAATTTTAAATTTTCCTCCTAACGACCATTCTAACTAATGTTCACCTACAGGCAGCGTGGCTCTGATACCAAACTGTGAGACCCTCATTTTTATGTCACTAAGTAACATAAATATGAGGCTCTTAAGTGCTTCCTGTGCCATTCCCATGATCGATGGTCGCACGCACAAACACAATTTGGAAATTACAGCCACACAGATACACATTTTTATTACATCACAAGTTTTATAGTATTATTACAATACCAAAAGTAGCAAGAAATTAAAACCATGTCTCATAGTGTGCCAACTATTCCATAACTCCACAGGCAACTGCTGAGATGAACCTAGAAAGATCAGTCGTCGCTAAAATTCGCAGGTTCCTCATATTCATTCCCGTCGTTATCGTAATCTTGCTCATCACCTAAAAATATTGTTGAAGCAAGTTGAGTACATTGGTACTCGCAAGACTTTGTAGTGTATGCAATTCCTGGAATATATGCAGGCTGAAATAGAAAGTGGGTTTCTACGGTTGTTTTGCATAAAGCGAAAGTTTTGAATGAAGTAATACTGAATAGTAATGGAAAGCGTAAATAAAACTTTAAGACAGTTTGATAAATAATTGAGATAACAAGTAATAAAAGGATAATAACATTTTACTCACGGCCCTTTTGTGAGTAAAATAACGAACAAGACCCTCCATGGTCTTACAAAACAAAATATATCGATAAGTGATATTAATCAGTCGTAAAACATTTTTCCAAAGTCTTTTGCCAAAGTTTTCAAAATAGAAAACATCTAACTAGTGCTGGTTAGCCAAGTCATCCATGACCGTGGATACGGCTATTCGAATAGTTTTAGACTCTGCAGAGTTTGTACTGCTTTACCCACAAGATATGTTCTCCCTTTTTGCAAGCTATAAAACACACTTCCTTTGGTATGTCCGCGAGGAGTTCATAACGAAACTGTTCGATTACTTGAATCTTAACTTTGCACTAGCCCAATGACGTTACCCCTGACTATGATGGAAGCAAACAAACAGTGAAGCAATAGTATTCAGGAGCCCGCGGCTCAAATGGTACAACAACAGCCCCAAATTCATAGCCAGGCGTACATCGTTACAACGGCAGATGCCAACACCTCGGTGATGACACCTCCCTCGAGCAAACCAATATTCGGAATGCCCGTGCTACAACTGCCTACCAATGTGCAAAGTTAATTCCCAAATAATTTAATAAGTTAAGACTGTCGATCCAAGATTTGTGGATGTAAGGTTTACTTGGATCTTGCAATACTACGTTCAGTCCTCTTAGTGACATGGGCGATAACTCCACCTAGCTACGCATTACGTTAAAACATGTACAACCGGCTATTGCCAATAATCACCCACGTCAAAACAGTAGTTTTATTTTCATTTTTATCAAACTACCAGTATCCTTTACTGCTTAAATAAACCAGAAAAAGATTTCATAAAGAATGATGTGTGGGTGTAAACATTTTCAACTTTGACCTAAAGCAGTGCTAAGCATTTGCAGGTTAATAAGCGATTATACCCAGTTCAAAGAACTTAACCAATCCTATGGTTTTCATGGATCGTATGTCAATATGATTAAGGGAATCCATCATTTTGGGTTATAACTACCAAGTGACAAAATAATAGTTTATCAAATTATGAGCATGCAGGGAGATTCTTAATCACATTTTAGTGGATTTATGGAATCTCGGATCAAGATGATCAAGGGGGTGCTTGCCTTGCTCCTCAGCGGTGTAAACTGGATTGGTGTCGTCGACGGCGTAGTCGGTAGTCTCAGTGTCTATACGTCAATTAAGAACATGGCAAACAAAATACTTCAATATCGATAAAGAAGCAAATACATGAACAACAAGGATAGCAGTTGAAAGATCCAAATGAAATCAATCCAAATCCATCAATGATAGCAATCACTTCATCATTTCATGTATTAACTGAGTTATATAGTTTTGGATCCTAAGGATAAAGATATAAGGGTATACATAACATGACTACTTTCCTTTGTGTATTATTTTATTTTAATTTACGAATTTAGGAAGCTAAGATTGTAGAATTAGATTTAACAAAGTTCATTTTCAGGGTGTATGATCAATTGTACTAATATGAATTAGCATGCAAAGCAACCCTAATCATATTTAATGAAAGTACATGGTGCCTCCTAACTTTTATCTTACCAATTGATCCTAATTAGTGTAATGAGCACAAAGAAACAAGTTTCATTCATTTTGGAAGCTTTTTGATTAAGTTATTGCAACTATATTAAATTTATGCATTATATAAAGTCCTAATATGAAATTTTCACAAACTAACTCCAAATCCAAATCTAATTACATATTTGAGTAGTATTTGACCTAAGAATTCCAGCAAAGTTGGTTTCACTCAAATTGGACTTTATTTGCAAAATTTCTATATGGAACATATTCAAACTTCACTCTTTAAATTTAAATTCAAGTTTAAATTGCTAAACAAGTTTGAAATATTTTTGCAGATTATGAAACTACTCGATTTATCATGAATTTAGGAAGTTGTTTCATTCTATTTGGAGCTATGGTTTAAAAGTTATAGCAATTTGAAACTACTCGGTTTAATAAAATCCAGGTAATTGGAAAATACGCTTTCCTTAAAGGAAAGCGCATTCTCAGCGTTTTGCGCGGACTGGATTTTGAATCGGTTCGCAGTCACTGACGGCTGGGTCCATCTGCCAGCGACTCAGAGCAGAGTCCTCCGTCTCCGAGCTCGCCGGCGGAGCTCCGGCAGCGTCGATCGGTTTTGGACGGCAGCCACAGCTTCAGTGGACCAAGGCAAACCTAGGGGTGTGCTCGGTTATGGGTACTGCTCGGAGGTTTCGGGTGCTCCGCAGTGGACGGCGGCGCGCTACGGTGAAGTTCGGCACGGCGGTGATACAGGGAGTTTCAGACTTGGTGATCACCCGTGTGGGTTACGGGAGGTCCTAAGGACTCTATTGCCGCACTCAAACCAAAGAATAGATGGCCGACTGGTGTTCTCACCGTGCGGCGTCAGCGGCGGAAGGGGTTGCACGGTGAGGGAGCTTCTCGGGATGTCTCGGCCTGGAAGAAGAAGCGCAAAAGCTTCGTGAGTATCTAAGGATGCTTTAAGACCATTCAATTTGGATGCTTTCTTACCGAGTCGCACAATTTTGCGTTTTCCCCCAAATTCGGCTTCGTCGGCAACGAAGAAGAAGAGCCCGGCTGGGGTGGATTTGGGCGTGTGAGAGTGAATGGGTGTGACACCCGGGTTCAGTGGAGTTTGGAGGTTCTACTCCTTCCCTTTAAATAGGCAGGGAAGGCGGTAACGAACGGGATTGATCCGGAGAGGAGATGGCGGTAGTCTCAAGTGCTCTCTGGAAGTTCTCTACTGGCTCGGTCAGAGCATGGGCGAGGCAGGTGTAGCTGGCAGAGCAGAGGCGGTCAGGGCGATCTCGAGGTGCACCCAATTGCGGCCGGAAACGACAAACAGGGAGGCGGTTTGGGGATTTTTCCAGTCGGCTTCGTAAGAGGGAGATAGGAGAGGAGAGGAGGAAGACAGTTCTGGCCACAAGGGCCCACCAGGCAGAGAGAGAAACGGAGAGAGCATGATGTGTTGGCCAGGTGTCCTTTGGGTCCTGTCGGCAGCGACTTAACGCTCGAGCCGCTGGAAACGTGGCCCCCACGTGGAAGAGAATGAGAGAGAAGGGGAAACCCAGTTCCTTCCTCTCGAATAGCACACTAAACGCATTAATGCACGGGTCAGACGAGCTCCAGATTTTTCGAAACTTTTTGACTAAGCTGATGGATGGATTATCTACCTCGGGTAAAATTTTGAGATTAAAATGAACTATAGTCATTTAATTAAAAATCTGACATTGTATGATGCACAGAATAACCAATTCGGTTTTTGAATTGATTAAGGGACTAAATCAACCTATTTAATTTTGAAATTTTTACTGAAGATGTGTTTCCACAATATGGTTCTTTCATAAAAATTTTTAAAACTAATTTCACAATATTTATTTTTCTATAATTCTTTTACTGTCGATTGCAGAACTGCAAATCTGCTTTGATTAAATACAAATAAATATCTAACCTTCTTAATAATTTTCACAAATTTTTGTGGATGAAGGTGATATGTCTGAGGTCTTATGGTAAAAATTACAAGGCCTAGATTGCTCTACAACTTTCTCCATAATTCTGACAAAGGTCTGGACAGAAGTGAGAATTATCATTTTAATTTGTTTTGCTCACTAGTAACAGCATGCACATGGTCTTTTGACCAGCTAAAAACGTTTTCTAGAGCTTAGCAAGGTTATCCAAAGATTTACTATGGTAAATTTCATTTCTTACCCTTTTACCATTTTATATTTTATATTCTTCTTCTTTTTCTCTATTCCAATAATCCATTCAACAATCAACTAAACAATTGCACAAGAAATCATGAAGTGCAACAAGTAATGATTTCAACCTTTTAATATTTGGTTTTTATTATTTTATAAATTTGAGGATGTTACAACTATAAGATGGCTGATAATCGCTCTGTTGTAGAGTAAGCCCATGAGATACAGTGCATTGTCAAGGAACTCGAACTCCTAGAATGTGTCTTACCTGATCCTTTTGTGGCCGGTTGTATCATTGCAAAACTGCCTCCCTCGTGGAGGAGTTTTGGCACTACTCTAAAACATAAGAGGACAAACATATCAGTCGAAAATCTGATAACATCCCTTGATGTTGAAGAGAAGACTCGGGCTAAGGACTTCAGTGGTAGTGGAGCCGAGGGCCAGTCCAGCACCAATATGGTTCAGAAGAACTACGACAAGAACAAAGGGAAGAACAAGCCTAATAAGACTACCAACTTCAAGAAGAAGAAGATGAACAAGGCTGAGATGCCCAGCTTCGCATGTGGTGAAGTCGGACATTTTTCCAAGGAATGCCCAGATCGGGCAGACCCTCGAGGGAAAAAGGTCAACAATGGACAGGCGTCCAAGGCTGTCAACACGGTGACCGCTAGCAACACTGGAGACACAGGGTATGGTAATTTACCTTCTGTGTTCACAGTATTTCAGTCCTCCAATTGGTGGATTGATACGGGTGCTAACGTTCATGTGTGTTCTGATATTAATATGTTCTCTTCTTATCAGGTCGCTCGGGATTCCTCCGTCCTAATGGGGAATGGGTCACATGCTTCTATTCATGGCTCTGGCACAATGGATATGAAGTTTACTTCAGGATAGATCGTGCAGCTAAAGAACGTGCAGCATGTCCCTTCTATAAGCAAGAATCTCATTAGTGGCTCCCTTCTATGCAGAGATGGGTTTAAGGTAGTGTTAGAGTTCAATAAAGTAGTTGTGTCGAGGCATGGACTATTTATTGGTAAAGGCTATGAGTGTGGAGGCTTGTTCCGCTTTTCCCTTTCAGATTTCAGTAATAAGTCTGTGAACCACATTTGTGGTAGTGTTAATGATGATGCGAGTATTTGGCACTCTCGTTTATGCCACATTAACTTTGGTCTTATGAATTGGCTTTCCAGCATGAGTTTAATTCCGAATTTCACTATTGCCAAAGGTTCTAAGTGCCATAGTTGTGCGCAATCAAAGCAACCTCGAAAGCCTCACAAGGCGGCTGAGGAGAGGAACTTGGCACCTCTAGAACTCATACATTCTGATCTGTGCGAGATGAATGGTGTGTTGACAAAGGGTGGAAAGAGATATTTCATGACATTGATTGATGATGCAACTAGATTTTGCTATGTTTACTTGTTGAAAGCTAAAACGAGACGCTACACTACTTCAAAATCTATAAAGTTGAAGTTGAAAATCAACTGGAGAGAAACATCAAACGCCTTAGGTCGGATCGTGGTGGCGAATTTTTTCCCAAAATCTTTAATGATTTTCTATGCGGAACATGGTATTATTCATGAGAGGACACCTCCCTACTCACCCGAATCAAACGGGATTGCCGAGAGGAAAAATTGCACGCTGACTGACTTGGTGAACGCCATGTTAGACACGGCTGGTTTATCTAAGGCATGGTGAGGGGAAGCTGTGTTGACTTCATGTCATGTCCTGAATAGAGTTCCTAACAGAAACATGGAGAAGACCCCTTATGAGAAGTGGGTTGGGAGAAAACCCTCACTTTCTTACTTACGCACGTGGGGATGCTTGGCGAAAGTCAATATACCGATTAACAAAAAGCGTAAGCTCGGGCCTAAGACAGTGGATTGTGTCTTTCTGGGATATGCTCAGCGGAGCATCGCCTATAGATTTTTAGTAGTTAAATCTGATGTGCTTGATATGTATGTTGATACTATTATGGAGTTTCGCGATGCTACATTTTTTGAGAATATTTTTCCGATGAAAGATATGCATAGCACTTCTAGATTTTTTTTTCTGAGATAATTCTTGAAACTGTTATACCTATTGAGTCTTCTGAGCAACCACCTGAGAAAGTCCTAGAGGCGGATGACAATGAAGCTCTTAGAAAGAGCAAGAGACAGAGGATTGAGAAATCATTTGGTGATGATTTCATTATGTACCTCGTGGATGACACTCCCACGTCCATTGCAGAGGCATATGCATCTCCAGATGCAGACAATTGGAAAGAAGCTGTCCATAATGAGATGGACTCGATTCTCGCCAATGGGACTTGGGAGGTAACTGAACGGCCCTATGGTTGTAAACCTGTGGGTTGTTAGTGGGTGTTCAAGAAGAAGCTTAGGCCTGATGGTACTATTGAGAAGTACAAGGCTCGGCTTGTGGCTAAGGGTTACACCCAAAAGGAAGGCGAAGATTTCTTTGATACTTATTCACCTGTTGCTAGAATGACCACCATTTGGGTATTACTTTCCCTAGCTGCCTCGTATGGTCTTCTCGTTCATCAGATGGACGTGAAGACAACTTTCCTTAATGGAGAGTTAGATGAGGAAATTTACATGGAATAGCCTGATGGGTTTGTAGTAAAGGGTCAAGAGAGCAAGGTGTGCAAATTATTGAAATCTTTGTATGGCCTGAAACAAGCACCTAAGCAATGGCATGAGAAGTTTGATACCACCTTGACTTCTGCGAGCTTTGCCATTAATGAGGCTGATAGATGTGTATACTATCGCTATGGTGGGGGTGAAGGAGTTATATTGTGCCTTTATGTGGATGATATACTGATATTTGACACAAATATTGATGTGATCAATGAGGTTAAGTCTTTCCTATAAGAGAAATTTGATATGAAAGATCTGGGAGAAGCTGATGTAATTCTGAACATCAAGCTTATTAAGGATGAGAGTGGGATTACGCTTTCGCAATCCTACTATGTGGAGAAGGTCTTGAGCCTGTTTGGCTTTATGGATAGCAAGCCCTCTCCCACTCCTTATGATCCCAGTGTGACACTGAGAAAGAATAAGAAAATTGGCTTAAACCAATTAAGATATTCTCAGATTATCGGTTCGCTCATGTATCTTACTGGTGCAACAAGACCTGATATATCATTTGCTGTGAGCAAATTGAGTAGGTTCATGTCAAACCCGGGTTCTGATCATTAGCATGCACTTGAAAGGGTAATGCGCTATTTGAAAGGTACTACGAGTTATGGGATTCACTATTCAGGGCACCTTGCAGTGCTTGAGGGATATAGTGACTCGAACTGGATTTCTGATGTTGATGAGCTCTATGCTACCAGTGGATATGTATTTACCATTGGTGGTGGTGAAGTGTCATGGAGGTCTTGCAAACAGACCATTTTGACGAGGTCAACCATGGAGGCAGAGCTCACTGCTTTAGATAAAGCCACTATACAGGCAGATTGGCTGCGTGAGCTCTTGATGGACTTGCCGGTGGTTGAAAAACCGATACCGGCTATCCTTATGAATTGTGATAATCAATCCGTGATTGCTAAAGTGAACAGTGCTAAGGATAATGCGAAGTCAACAAGACACATTAAAAGACTACTGAAGTCTGTCAGAAAATTGAGAAACTCCAGAGTAATAAGTGTGACTTATATTCAAACAGACAAAAACCTGGCAGATCCCTTTACAAAGGGACTATCATGGAATGTGATAGAAGGTGCATCTAGGGAGATGGGTATGAGACCCATATAAGTTGCCATTGTGGTAACCCAGCCTTTGTGATCGGAGATCCCGTGAATTAGGTCCTGGGTAAAAACAAGCAATTGGCGAACTGAGCAGAGTAATCTGTTGCCCTCTCCAAGTGAAGATGCAATACTCTCAAAAAGGCTGTAAGGCAGGATGGCGATATGCCTTAATGTGTTTTCTGTTGGCTTTAACTAGCGAAGATGCTGTCCTACATAGCATTCTTGAAAGAACACACCTATATGAGCCCGACTGTCTAACGTCGCAGTCTATGAGACTAGGGTGATCTCTAGTAAGCTCATGAAGAAACCATGGAGTACGACGCATATGCTCCACCCGCGGAGGAGGCTACTAGCAGCCAGGTATCAGTTCTGACTTTGAGTGAAACCTGTCCACACAAAACTTGCAATTCAAGGCGTAGTCTATTGTTCAAGTTGTGAATGGGTGTAGCTTGGAGCTCTAGGCAGAAGTTCAACTTACGATCTCTGCTTTGAAAGCTTATTTGGTATATCAAACAATAGTGAGTATTGGCAAATATCTAAATGGGCATTTGAGATCTGGTGGGGGATTGTTGGAATATAGTGGGCTTGGCTCATGTAAAGGTCAACTAATTCCAAAGGAAATCTCAAAGGCCCATATGGGAGCATGAGGATGGTGGAACCCTTTAGTCCCATATTGCAAGTGGAAGGGGAGGAACACCTGCGGCTCTCTATATAAACTATCTATAGGCCACCACCAGGAGTGTGCTAGAGGCTTGAGAGGGGTTAGAGTTCTGCCACCTCTCGCTGTTACGCTACCACCGTAGCCTTCTCCATTCCGAGCGCTAGCGTGCACCTGCGATCGGGAGAGCAGGTCTCCGGAACCCTTCGCCTTCGAGATCCTGCACCGGGAGAGGGCGAATAAGGTTTTTGGCAAGCGCTTCGCGCGACTACTCAAGATCTTCACCACGGGTCGCCTTCCTGTTCTTGCTGCTAGGCGTCACAGTGAACGGCTCCTGCGACGTACCGGCAATAACATCGTCAACGTTAACGTCGCGACTGCATCAGCCGCGGCATCTGCATCTTCTTCTGCTCAGTACGTTCAATCTATCCTAATCTCGTGGTTAATCATGTTTAACAAGATGGTCATATTGTGCGTGTTGTCTAGTATGGTAGAGAAATACATACTAGTTTCTATGATGTTGTTCATGATTTATATTCGGAATTTAATCTGAAAATCGTCTAATTACTCAACAGTTTCAGCCGAAGCAACCACATCAGAAGAGATCATTGCAGAAGACAAAACTTCCTGCTCGGTTTTTTCGGCACTAGACAATTTAATGATACTAACTTGGCGGTTAGTTCCAAGAACTAAAAAGACCTGAAACACTAGCAATCTCACATGTATATGCACATATAAAACCATCTGTCGTCAGACATCCAGTGGCCTCAAAAGTATGGGAAGACCAAACTTTGGCTGAAGAGTTAACAAATCTGCAGGTGCATGGACATACTTTGGGGAAAGAGTGAAGGAGAACTTCTGTAGGATCATGACCATCACCGACTTTGCTTCTAACATTGCAAAGTTCTGACCAATGCATGATCTTGGCCCTATGGAGAACCCCAAATGAGCATGTGGAATCTTTGCTGCTTTTGTGATCCCATTTTCAAATCTCAATGGATCGAACTCATTGGCATTGTCACCCCAAACCTCCTTGTCTCGGTGCAGCATTGGAATAGGTATCACAACTGTATCGCCTTTATGTAAGTTGAGGCTTCCCAATCTCAAATCGAAGATAGGCTTTCTTAGTAACAAAATAACAGGGCAATACAGTCTTAGTGTCTCAAGGAGCACCATTGTCATCTGCAAATGCAATATCAATCTTCAGTGTTAGCTACAACAAAAAAATGCACAACCAAGATTAATCTGACTCACATGTCACAATAATAGAAATCAGAATCACCACAGTAGAGAAAACCATAGCCTACTAAAGATATTAAGTTTCTGAAAGTTGCACGAACTAAAAGTAGATGGATCTCAAAAAAAAGGAACTAAAAGTAGATAATTAGGTAATTCATGCAAGCCATGTTCTTCTTACCTCTTTCAATTTGCTAAGCATGTCTGCATTAGGATTTTCCTTTCCACATTCTCTCAAAACCTCCTCTCTTAGCCGCTCCTGCCATTCTGGATACACACTGAGCAATAACACTGTCCAAGTAAGCAAATGGGATGTGCCTTCATGACCTGCAAAGAAGAATGTCTTGCATTCATCTATGATCTCATCCACGCTTAGAACCAGCTCATCTTGCTTTTCTCCCTATTCTGTTGTGAAGCAGGTCTCAAGCATCACACCGAGCAAATCATCTCCAAATCCACTTCCCTTCGATGCTAGTCGGGACTGTACCATTTGAATGAGCGTGTTCTTAAGCTTGTTTTCTAGCATCCACTTCGATCTGTTTCTGTTAGTAGGGAGATACCTAAAAACAAAAGTTTATTAGTGAGCAATAAGGATTGTCTACAGAAAAAACAACTCTTGACATATAAATAGTCTTTACTTGAATCCTGGTAGTTGCACATTGAGGAGAGTTGCCACGGCGATGGCTTGAAGCTGTTTCTGTGTATGGAATACCTCTTTCCCCTCCCTATAACTACTTCCAAAAGCTGTACGGGATATAGCATCTGCTGTCAACTCAACTTTTATTTCTCTGCTCTTGTTATCAGATGCCTGATCTTCACACTCCTTGATCAAGCATTCAGCACAACTAACCATTGTCTTTGTCATCATCTGCAATGTAGAACAATAAAGGCATTTGAGAAATTATCAGCTGTAGGAACAGCACCTTTTCTGTCCTAGTTGAGTTGACTTTTGAAAGAAAGTGAGTTCATGGCTTGAAATTGGAACCAAGTTGGAAATTATGTAGACCATTACCTTTAGCTTGTCCATGGCAAAAGCTGGGTTGACCACCCTACGATGTCGCACCCAGTCTGTGCCTTCGACCAATATTAGCCCTTGGCCAATGATTGCCAGAATAGCCGGGTGTGCATCATTCTTCACGAAATGTCCATGTTTATTTGCAAGAATCTGCTTAACCAACTCGTAATCGAGGATGCAGATTCGAGTTTCTTGGCCAAACCAATATAGAAATGGCCCTCCTGCATACCATTCAAATGAAAACATTTAATTCCATAAAAAGGTGTACTTAAATGGGATTAGAATGATATGTGTTCATTCCCATACTACAGACTGAACACATATAAACCATCCAATATTATTTAAAAGATAGCAATTTACGTACACAGAACAGGGAGTAATTAGCATCCAATGTTATTTAGAAGATAGTTCTTTTCTTACACAGAACAGGGATTAATTTACTAATTTCTATGGCCATTTTATTTCTCTTCCTGATATTGTTATTTCTTCTATTTTTCCTCTTCCCACTTCATGACATACTGTTTTCACTACTTCCTATCACCAAAGTCTGAAGTAGAAATCATAAGGCGTGTTTCTCGGTTTACATTAACCAGCTGTACCTGTTGCTATCTGCCAAATACTTTTTTTCTCGGTCCGGGGTGCTATAGTAAATATAGCCAATGAGGCAAGCGAAGCATAGCTCATTATCCACTTTCGCAATTGAAGAAACAGGAGTCGGCATTTATCCTATTGGAAAAACTGCAATTTTGTGACCGACAGAAGGTAGACAATTCGTTCCCAGTGCCGAGTCATCAAATTATCCGTGTATTTTCTGCGAATATTAGGACCTTGTTTGCACCAAAATTCGGCATGTATTGAAATCGGTCTAAAACAGAAAGGAAGTGTTCGTATGGAAAGAAATCGGTAAACGAATCAGAAGGAAACTCCGTTTTTAAAAGGAAAGGAAATCAGATTAGAGGCCGATACGGATAAACGCACCGTATCCATGAACAACTCGGATCGGCCAGGTGTGTTATAAAAGGGGGCAGACGTTAAGCGGGGAATAATCAATCCAACAAACACACACATCTACTTTTTACAAGCTTTTCTTTTACATTGTTTTAGCTTCATAGATCTCTCTGCAAGTGAACGGAATCAACATAGTTGCGCATCGCCGATTGTTGATTTTTGCCGATTTCATCCAGGTTTGATCCGCTTCGTTTTGTTGCGCATCGCCTTCCCGAAGCGGATTTTACCTTGTATCCGGATCAATTGTAACCAGTTGATCTAGTTATCTCCTAATCGGTTCTTGCCGACTAGCGAAAAGCCGATAGATCCTTGTTTACCGGCTTTGATCAAATTACAAACTCTACCTTGTCAATTTCAGGTCAAATTGACTGGCACGCTCTGCAAACCCGGCGTTTGTCTTGTGTGTTCGAGGCCGAAAACCCTCCTTCACGTTTTTTGCGCGAACATATTTTGGCACGCCTAGTGGGACCAACAAAAAGAATGTCATCAACCGACAAGCCTGCGGTCACCGCCGATATCAACACCGATGCTATAATCGCGCCTCAGATGGCCGATTTAACCCCTGAACAGCGAAAAGAAATCGAAGACCGAAAGGCAGCTTTGGAAGAAATGATGCTGCAGTGCTTCCAGAAAACACGCCGTGGCGTTACTCAAAAGACTGCACTCCCAAGCATCAATCCTATCGGAGATTCGTCATCCGAATCGGTAAGCCGATACGCACCCGCTCAAGCCGATTTATCAAGTATGATCGAGCAATCTGTTCATCACGCATTAATTAATCAGTCATCGGCTCTAGTATCCACATTAAAGCCGATGATAGAAAATAGTGTGAAAACAATTGCTCAGGAATTGGCTGTGTCCGGAAGCCTGCTAGATCCACCACAAACCATCCCTACGTACCCAGTATATTCCATAACACCAATACAGTAAACGTGTCGGCTCAAACACCTATTACGATGCCAACTCAACCTACTGTTTTGAAACCAAGCATACAGAGAGATGGATTTACACACTACCATGGGCACACGGATGGGGCTAAGGTAAGCGCATCAAATCCGTCAAATAGGCCCTCCAATAGCATCGGTTTATCGGCTTATCAGCCGATTGAAACAGATCAGGTTCCGCAATCACGGGGAGCCACAACCGTGAAACAAGCACCGTATAGGGTGGTGCCGTACATCGAACCTTTCGCGCCCATACCCGATGCATTGGGTTTTAATCATGATTATGACCAAGTACCAAGACCTCCTGCGGTGCGATTTGGACAAAGACCCGAGTTTGCACTCGGGGGGCAAGGCACGAACAATGAGAATTGGCAATGTCCGGTCGCACCACAAGCCGACAATGTCAACTGGGCAGAACAAATTGCCAACGTTTTGAGAGAACAGTTCGACTACGACCGGAAGGAAGGATAATCGGCTACAGGAAGCCATATCCCGATTACATAGACCGAATGCCATACCCCCACAACTTTAGGATACCAGACTTTGCCAAATTCTCAGGTGATGATTCTGTTACCACAATTGAGCATATCGGATGGTTTATGGCTCAATGTGGGGAGGCTGCCTGATCAGATGGATTAAAAATTAGATTGTTTCCGTTATCATTGTGCAGTGCTGCATTCACTTGGTTCACTAGTCTACCCCCAAATTCAGTTCATATATGGAACGATTTAGAAAGCCGATTCCATGAATACTTCTTTTCGGGGACTATGGAGCTTAGGATTTCTGATCTTAGTTCAGTCCGACAGAAGTACGGCGAATCGGTTTCCGATTATGTCAAGAGATTTAGGGGCGTACGGAATAGATGCTTCAGTGTAACATTACCCGATGATCAATTGGCCGATCTAGCGTTCCAAGGGTTAATCCCGCCATTAAAAGAGAAACTATCGGGCCAGGAGTTCCCCGACTTGGGCCACCTACTCCATCGCGTATCGGCACATGAAAGTCGATATGCAGAGAGCAAAGGGTTTAAAGATAGATTTAAGCCAAACGACAAGGCCAAAGTAAACATGATAGATTACAATTCAGGCGACACCTCTGAGGACGAAGCAGAGGTGAACATAGGCGAGTGGACCAAGGGTTCTAAAAAGCCACTCGTATGCTCTCTGCTCAAGCCGATGAAAAATAGGGCGGAAGTCAAGTATTCATATGATGTTTCAAAATGTGACAAAATATTTGATTTATTGTTACAAGAAAAACTCATAAGGTTACCAGAAGGGCACATCATCCCATC
Organism: Rhipidocladum racemiflorum; assembly: GCA_036346355.1. Taxonomy (NCBI): domain Eukaryota; kingdom Viridiplantae; phylum Streptophyta; class Magnoliopsida; order Poales; family Poaceae; genus Rhipidocladum; species Rhipidocladum racemiflorum. The sequence goes on along the minus strand of CM070580.1, from coordinate 32,870,031 downwards.
AGCCGAAGAAATTAAAAAGCAAAGGTATTGCAAATGGCACCATTCATTTTCACATAACACTAACGATTGCAATATTTTTCGACAACAAATTCAATCGGCCATCACCGATGGCAGGTTAAAGTTTGCGGAAGAATCGGCTATGCAAATAGATATGAATCCCTTCCAGGTCAACATGGTGCAGTGCTCACAGAAAGGGAAGGGACCTATGAAAGATGTTAAGCCGACTAAAAGATTTGAAGCACGATCAAAAGATGAAACGGTATAGATTACTATCGGCTCCATACAAATAGAAGCCGATAAAAATGGACAGAACTCAAGGACGATAAAACCAAGAGGAGACCTGGAAATCGAAAAATGGTATCGGGCTGAGAGGGCTCCAAGAAAAGTCGATTTTAAACCAAAGCCGACTTTCTCACAACTCCTAGGAAAGTATGAGAGGATAAGTCGAAGATGTAACACTCGACAACACCAGAGTTTTCAACCAGATCAGAAGACAGACAACTATTGTTGGCGACCAAATGTGCCACATCGACCAACTACTGAAGAAGAGAAACATCGGCAATGTCCTTTTTGGCAGTTTTGCTGGGAGAGGGGGATGACCTTACCAACAGTTGTATCTTGCCCTATGCAACACTAAATGCGCATATCGGCCAAACCAATCTGTAAAGACAAGGTTGTCTAGACCGATACACGATCGACTAGAAGTGAGAAGCGGGAGGCCGATCTACGAAGGTTGTCGACATCGAGCAAAGCGAGTCTTCCCGAAATCAGGAATTATCGGCTTCCCATAACACAAGTAGAATGGAATCTGACAGCGAAATGAACAATTTAGCTGGAAAGATAAGGAAGCCGATAGAACCTAAACCTAGGTGGTGCCCCTCGTGCCTCAAAGAAGTCACAACGCAGGCGGCTTCAGCGGTTAAAGACACAAGAAGAAAGGGAAGCCGAAAAAGAAAGCGAGAGGGATCGGATGTTCAATAAATTAAGGCCAATACCGGTTCTGAAAAAAGAGTGGAAAAAGAAGGAACAGACCGATAGTGATTTGGATCAATCGGTCGAATCCGGTTCTCCGATGATCCGAGGTGATACACCACCAATGGACATAAACATGGTATTCACTCTACCTGCCGAGTTCAAAACCGAAGAATCGGCTGAAGGAGTGTTCGCCCAATTGTGCCTCGGAGCACCAGACGCTGTGTTCGAAAAGCCACAAGACATGCATCGGCATCTAAAACCGTTATACCTAAAAGGGTACATTAATGGCCGACCGATATCTCGTATGTTGGTCGATGGTGGGGCGATAGTTAATCTGATGCCATTAAGTACTTTCAGAAAATTGGGTAAAGCCGATGAAGACTTGATCAAGACCAATATGGTGCTAAAAGACTTCACAGGAGACCCAACTGAGGCTAAAGGCGTAATGGTGTCAGAACTGACAGTCGGCAATAAAACTTTGCCGACTGCATTTTTCGTAATAGAAGCCAAAGGCAATTACAGTGTGCTCCTTGGGCGGATCGATCCATGCCAATTGCTGTATACCGTCAACTATGCATCGAAATTGGTACAAGTGGAACGATGATACAAGAGAAATTGTACCACGGTAGACACATCGGCTCATATCGCCATGGCTAGCCCTGATACCAATTGGCCACACGAAGAAGCCGAATGTATATCAGGAAAAACCTTGGACGGTTGCGATTTTATCTGCGTCGAGAAGTCAGGATTCAAGCCGATCAGCGTCAAACCCAATACGTTTGATCGGACAGACGAAGTAGTAAGAAGATGGAGTCCAAGACATTAGCAAAGCTGCAGGAAAAGGCAAGAAGCTATCGGCAAGAAGAATACGAAGAAGCTATTGAGGATTTTGAAGAAGAAAGAAAAGGGTTAGGGTTTACGTCTGCCGATTTGCTCGAAGAGATCGATATTGGGGAAGGTGATAGCAAAAGACCAACGTTTGTAAGTGCTAAATTAGAACCCAGTTATAAAGCAAAGTTGGTCGAAATACTCAAGAAGTATAAAGATTGCTTTGCGTGGGAGTATTATGAGATGCCAGGTTTAAGCCGACAGCTAGTTGAACATCGGCTACCCATAAAACCTGGGTATCGGCCATTCAAACAGTACCCTAGGCGGTTTAATCCTACGTTGTATGACGCTATAAAGGAAGAAGTAGGACGATTGTTAGAGGCAAAGTTTATCCGGCCTTGCCGATACGCTGAGTGGGTCTCAAACATCGTCCCTGTAAAAAAGAAAAATGGCAAACTTAGGGTATGCGTCGATTTTAGAGATTTGAACAAAGCCACGCCAAAAGATGAGTACCCGATGCCCATAGCCGATATGCTTATCGATGCTGCATCCGGAAATAAAATCATAAGTTTTTTGGATGGAAATGCCGGATACAATCAGATATTCATGGCCGAAGCCGATATACCCAAAACGGCTTTCAGATGTCCGGGGGCTTTAGGGCTGTATGAGTGGAAAGTTATGACCTTCGGTTTAAAAAATGCCGGTGCTACTTATCAGCGTGCTATGAACCATATTTTCCATGATTTGATCGGCAATACCGTGGAAATATACATTGACGACGTAGTGGTAAAATCCAAAGAAGACTGGCAACATTTAGCCGATCTGGAAAAGATGTTCGAAAGCACAAGGTTACATGGGTTAAAAATGAACCCTCTCAAATGTGCTTTCGGAGTATCGGCTGGACAATTTCTTGGGTTTACGGTGCATGAAGGAGGAATTGAAGTAAACCAAGCCAAAGTAAAAGCCATAGCCGATACTAGACCGCCGACAAGCAAAAAGGAGTTGCAGGTATTGATTGGGAAAATCAACTACTTGCGACGTTTCATCTCAAACTTGTCAGGGCGTATTCGGGCCTTCACACCGCTGCTGAAAATTAAAGACAACCAAGAGTTCAAATGGGAAACCGATCAACAAAAAGCCTTCGACGACATAAAGGGTTATCTGATGAGTCCACCAGTATTGACCGCACCAAAACATGGTATACCTTTTAGACTATATATATCGGCTGAAGGTGATTCGATTGGGGCAGTTTTAACACAAGAAGCCGATAGGAAGGAACGAGCAATATTTTACTTAAGCCGACGTCTTTTAGATGCAGAAACCAGGTATCCCCTAGTAGAAAAATTATGCTTATCGTTGTATTTTGCTTGCACCAAATTAAGACATTATATGTCAAGCTTCCAAATGCGTTATAATATGCAAAACCGATGTAGTCAAATACATATTATCGGCGCCGATTCAAGGGGTCGGCTTGGTAAATGGGCATACGCCTTAACAGAGTTCGAGTTAACCTATGAGTCGGCTAAATCTGTGAAAGGACAAGGCGTGGTCGATTTTATCACAGGAAGTGAAACATTAACAGAATAGTGATGTAACTCCTTGGCATTTGTATTTTGATGGATCCGTTTGCCAGGAAGGCAAAGGCATCGGCGTGATATTGATTTCACCTAGAAAACAGGAGTATGACTTCATGTATCGGCTAAATAGCCGATGTTCAAATAATCAAGCAGAATACGAAGCATTGCTAAGAGGTCTACAATTGCTAGATAGCATCGGGGTGAAAGACGTCGAAGCTTTTGGAGACTCGATGTTAATTGTACAAAGAAGTCAAAGGAGAATACCGATGCAACGACGGTGCGCTTAACTCAAGATTTACATCAATGCCTCCGGATCATCGAGATGTTCACTACATTTTCTATAAAACATATCCCCAGAGAAGCTAATGATAAAGCAAACCGATTGGCACAATGTGCATCGTGGTACAAGATTAAAAGCCGACAGGGACCCATCGGGCTAAACGATTGGCCGATCTTATGTGTTCACCCTGTCGACTGGAGAACAGAGATAAGGGATTATTTGTCAGATCCATCCAAGCCAACCGAAGGCGAAGGTCGAGCGCAAAGCACTCAAATATGTTCTACTAGAAGATGTATTATACTTTCGGACTATGGAAGGTTTGTTGTTAAGATGCACTGGAATCGAGGAAGCAAAAGTAGCAATGGGTGAAGTCCATGAAGGCATCTGTGGATCACATCAATCGGCCCATAAGATGAAGTGGATCTTGAGACGAACAGGATATTTTTGGCCGAAGCGATGTTAGAAGATCGCTTCAAATATTATAAAGGATGCCAAACGTGCCAAAAGTTTGGTAACATACAACAAGACCAGATCGGCTTTGCATCCGATCATCAAGCCATGGCCATTTAGAGGATGGGGTATAGACATAATCGGCCAAATATTTCCATCATCCAAAGAAAGGACATAAATTCATCCTTGCAGCCACAGATTATTTCTCAAAATGGGTTGAGGCTGTACCACTCAAGAAGGTTACTAGCAAAGAGCTGATCGACTTTGTAAATGAACACATAATCCATCGGTTTGGAATTCCACAGACAATTACTACTGATCAAGGGACTGTGTTCATGTCCAACGAGTTCAAAGGTTTTGCGGAAAGTCTTGGGATAAAATTACTCAACTCTTCCCCTTACTACGCTCAGGCCAATGGACAGGCCGAGTCGTCAAACAAGACATTGATAAAGCTGATAAAAAGAAAAATTGAGGAAGAGCCGAGGAAATGGCATTCAACATTATCGGAGGCTTTATGGGCTTATCGGCTATCTCATCACGGATCAACTAAATTGTCACCTTTTCAGTTGGTATACGGACAAGAAGCCGTTTTGCCCGTGGAAATCAACATCGGCTTAGTAAGGCTATGCGAGCAAGATAAGGTATCAGCCGATGAATACAAACAGGCGATGCTTGACAATCTAGATGATTTGGCTGAACTAAGGCTGATCACGCTAGATCGGCTTAAAAGGAATAAAGAAAGGGTTGCCAGGTCGTATAATAAAAAGGTAATTTTAAAATCGTTCAGTCAAGCCGATTTGGTATGGAAAACCGTGTTGCCAATCGGGTCTAAGGATAATCGATTTGGCAAATGGTCACCAACATGGGAAGGGCCTTATAAGATCAACCTAGATTGACGGAATTGTATATACCTGGAGTCCTTAGACGGGTTCGTCCTACCTAAAGCGATCAATGGAAAATATCTGAAGGCATATCACCCAAGCATATGGGTCGGGTCCTAACTACAGGAAGAAAAACAGGATCAATTACAAAAGCACATGCATATAAAATCGGTCATACAGCCGACCGAGTCAGTTAAACACATCCATCCACGGATTAAACAGTTTACAAAAGTCGGTTACATAGCCGATCAAGCAAGTTCTCCAAGAACGTCATCCCAAGGTTAAAGCAATATTACAAAAGGTTGGCCACACAACTGATACTGATAAATCAAAGTCTAGTGTAGTCCTGATCCGGGCAAATGGGCTCCCAAAGCTGATAGTGCCGCTGCTGCTTTGCCAATAGTAGCTTGGACACTATCTATAAGTTGTTGGTCGGCCACTGCATCACCCGGAACTGGAACTATTTTGGCCGATTGAGTCTTGACTTGTGCAAAAACCTCGCCAATCTCCCGCCTCTGAACGGCCAGTGAGGATGTAGAGTCTGTGATGCCAATCTGGCAGTCTGCAAGTTCTTTTATGACCGAGGCCAACTGTTCTTCAAGTTTAATCTTGGTCGACTCCAGCTCTTGAGCTCTGCTTTTAGCCGATTTAAGTGTAGCAGCACCTTGATCAAATATGCTCTTCCGATGTTTGGCATCTGCTATAAGCTTGTCCAAGAGCTGTTGATCGGCTTGCTGGGCCTTCCTCTGATCAACCCTTAGTTTGGCCGACTCCACATCCAGCCGGCGTGCGTCCAAATGACATACCTCTAGCAATGCGTTCATAGCCGCGGGAGGAAGATCGGCTTGCATGGCCGCCATTGCATTCCTCAGAGGTTGAGTGTTGGCCAGAAGAGCCGCTTCCGGTTGCATTACTTCGTCTAGGAGGCGGTTGAGTCGCTCCTGCATGCCCGGCGCAGCAGTAACGGCAGCCGACGCTGGAGCGGAGGCCGCTATTATGCGTTGAATATCGGCCGGGTAATCATCGGTAGCCAGAACCTCCGGGTCGTCAAGCTCATCCAAAGTAAAGCCCAGCAGGTCGGCCGGGTCCGTCAGCAGCACTTTTGGATCAAGATCGGATATATCAATCGTCGGAGTCGGAACTGCCGGTAGCGATGGAGGAATAGCCGATGTAGCACCTTGAGTATCAACTTCAACCCTCGCTACTTGCACCGACGGAGATTGCTAGGGATTAAAAAGAATAAAAGTCAGTAATGCAAAATAAGCGTAAAAGCGATATTAAGCAGGGAATAAAACTTACATCAGTAGCTGAGTGCTCCGGAGAACCATCGGGTTGACGCCTCACGGGTCTGGGCGAGCGCCTGGCTGTCTTCTTCCTCCTCTCTGCAGCAACTTCAGGTCAACAAATATCAAAAGTAAAGGATATAGTGGCTAATGCGAGAGTAACTTACTTGGGGCACGCTGGCGAGCTAAGTCCGATAAAGATGGACCTTGAATGTCCAAGTTGCCAGAAGTATATCCCGTAGTACCGACAGATTGACCTGGACGTCGCTGTCGGCCACTACTGGCGGAAACATGGGGATCGGTTGTTTGCTCACCAGCACCCGTGCCGCCCTGGAAAGATCAAAGGCATTTTTTTTACAAAAAGCCGATAACCAGCGTGAAAGAAGGATATAAAACACCGGTACCTCTACAGCTACTGAGGAGTCGCTATAACCCGAGCTTGCACTGGACCCAGAAACTGCCGTCGGCTCATGAAAATCAGGAAGGAATAAGTGGATTATGGCCGACGGAGTCCTGTCCATGAGTACAGCTTCCGATATTCTGGTCCACCACTGCGAGAATACAGCTGACCGGCGGGAATTGAGAACAAAATGCGGTGTCGAGAGAATTTGCAATCCATCGGCTACTTCAAGAATAACCTCCGCGGCAACGCTGTTAGTTACCCGAGCTCGGGGCTCGACACAAGATAGCAGAGGAAAGGATGGGATGGTTTGCCCAAAACCTAGTTGACGGGCGTAAACCGAAGGGTGGTAGAACTCGTAAGATGGCTGAAATGTCCGATTGCGGGTATTCAAGCCGACATGAAAGATGCAAGGGGTGAGGATGATTTTGTACAAATCTAAAGTAGATTGGGGCATCAAGGAACTATCAGCATCTAGGTGAAGGAATGTTGGGTATGGGCAATCGGCTACATCGGTGTATCGGAAGAAGTCTTGTTGACCAAAAGAAGTCCTGTCTAGGGTAAGAAAGAAGCTGAGGTATTTGTGCAAGCCGACAGGATCTATTTTTAGTTCACCAGCTGAAGACATGATGAATCTCTCACCATAAGATCGGCTAACTCTATACTGGGGGACTACGTGTTCCAGATAATCTTCCCGAGGGAAAGTTGAACTCCCCGAAGGCTCAGATAAGATGGATCGGCTAAACATGCAATGGAGCCACGTCTGGATAAACCACAAAGGGCCTCCTATGTTGCCGACGACATGTTTTGCAAAGCCAGAAAAAAGCCGACTACGAATTACATACATCATTTGATATACAGCCCCGAGGAACATCTTGCCGAGAGAAAGCCGACGCCCCTCCACCAAACGTTCCGCCACTAACTGAAAGGTTTGGGTGGGGCCAAGGGAAGCACCGCAGAAAAGATATCGGTCTAACCAAAGATTGAGAAAAGCGACATGCTCTTCGGCCGATACCGGACCAGTAACTCTATTGTTATTCTGGATATATTTGTGCCAGCCCTCGCCTTTCTTGCGGATTAATTTGAAAGAAGGTTTTCCGCTAAAAGCCGATAGCTGGTCCCCATCTGGCCTAAGGCAGCACAATTGGGTCACGTCAAGCAAAGTAGGACCGATTGGGCCGGACGGGAATAAAAAGGCATTCAAAGAATCCGACCAAAAATAACATGCCGCAGCTACCAAGGGTTCATTGGCTTCAGGGTCGGCTAGACTCAAAGATAGAGACTCGGCTATGCCCATCCTCTCCCATTCTACCCTCTTCTGAGCCGATACCCTAATAAACCAAGATCTCCATCCCTTCAGGCTGGTGGGCCAGGCCCTAAAACTTTTCCCCCACTCGGAGATATTATATCCAGCGGCCGACAAGGGGAGTCTAGGGATCTCGGTATTAATAACGGTGTCTGCCGACATGCTACCTATCGGTCCTAGGTAGAATTGATCTGAACTTTGAGGAATCGGAATGAATACCTGCGAAGGGTCCATTTCAGCCGATTTTGAGAGAGCAAGAGAAAGATGACGAGAGCCGATGGTGCGTGATCCGAGAGCTTGAAAGCGTGAAAATGACCGTGGGGGGACCCCCATATTTATCTTTGCGATGAAAGAAGGCGAGCAAAGGGAGCAGTTGAGCATTTAAAACGCACCGAGATTTTTACGGCGCGGTTAATGGGGTGGTTCCCAAAAAGGATTATTCTGTAAAGCCGATACGAATGAAAAAGCCGATATATTCTTTTTGGAAAATAACAAGTTATCTTCCAAAAACAGGGGGCATATGTTTGCACCAAAATTCGGCATGTATTGAAATCGGTCTAAAACAGAAAGGAAGTGTTCGTATGGAAAGAAATCGGTAAACGAATCAGAAGGAAACTCCGTTTTTAAAAAGGAAAGGAAATCAGATTAGAGGCCGATACGGATAAACGCACCGTATCCATGTACAACTCGGATCGGCCAGGTGTGTTATAAAAGGGGGCAGACGTTAAGCGGGGAATAATCAATCCAACAAACACACACATCTACTTTTTACAAGCTTTTCTTTTACATTGTTTTAGCTTCATAGATCTCTCTGCAAGTCGACGGAATCAACATAGTTGCGCATCGCCGATTGTTGATTTTTGCCGATTTCATCCAGGTTTGATCCGCTTCGTTTTGTTGCGCATCGCCTTCCCGAAGCCGATTTTACCTTGTATCCGGATCAATTGTAACCAGTTGATCTAGTTATCTCCTAATCGGTTCTTGCCGACTAGCGAAAAGCCGATAGATCCTTGTTTATCGGCTTTGATCAAATTACAAACTCAACCTTGTCAATTTCAGGTCAAATTGACTGGCACGCTCTGCAAACCCGGCGTTTGTCTTGTGTGTTCGAGGCCGAAAACCCTCCTTCACGTTTTTTGCGCGAACAGACCTAAAGCTTTTATTTCCATGTTGCTTATCTACAATAACTTGCCTAGTTACAACTTACCATCTGATTACTCACAGATAAACAAATCATACCATCTTAAGCAGAAACAGGAACAGAGCACACACAAGAAACAAGCAAAAAGAGAATCCTTCACAAACTGTACCGTACTGCTCCTTCCATTTGACAAGGTGTGGCAGGATCCTCGGGAGGTAGTCGTGGTCGCGGACGTCCAGCGTCGCCATCCTGTCGACATCCGCCTTCATCCTCCTGATGTCCTCCTTGCTGCCTCCCAGGAACCTGTACGGGGGTCCCCGGACGCCCTGCTCCCTAAACCTCCTCGCTGCCGAGCGGGGCCGCCACGCGAGGCGCACAACGGCGTAGCTCCACAGCCACGAGGCAGCGAGCGCCAGCAGAGCGGCCAGGACCGGGAGCAGGACGGACGCCATTGATGTGACTGACGACCGCTTCGCTGTCCTGCGCCGTGTGCCAGAGACGACGGGGGGCGAGGAAGAGGAAGGCGAGCTATGGGAGGGCGGGGGAAATGAGATCCTCTGACTTCACCCTTTGACTTTGGGTCACTGACGTGTGGGCCCTCCCACCGCATGGGCCCACACGTCAGTGACCCAACGTCAGAGGACGTGAAGTCAGAGGATCCTGATCCGGGCGGGGGGTGCTGACGGAAGTAAAAAAAAAATCAAATTGCTACCGTATTCAAGATTTTGGTTAATTTCACTGAAATTTCAGATATTTTAATTGACATTCATATTTTTAAACTAGATTTTCGAAAATACTGTAGTAATTTGATTTTTTTTAAATTTTTTTTAGCCTATGCTACTCAAAATGCAGGTCAAAATGCACCGTGCATTTTGAGTAGCAAAAGCATAGGATCCCAATCGGGTCACGGATATGCTCCAATGTTGCTGTCGTTTGTCGATTTCTTGGAGGTGATGAGAGAGAGAGGATGACACTGGGTAGGTATTTCTTAATATCTTACTTTATAATATTAAAGTAGAGACAAAAGAAACCACCATATTCGCTCTCAAGACTAGAAATTTCTTTATTAATCGGAGGAATAAAGAAATATCTACACTATTGATCGTAGTGTGTCTAAATTATAACGGTCTAGATTAAAAGAAAGAGTTTGTGTATTGCACAATACAGGATCTGGATTATAACGGTCTAGATTAAAAGAAAGAGTTTGTATCATTTACATTACACAAATAGCTAAAAAATTAGAAATTGGATTCCATACAATAACGGTTTAGGGTGTGTTTGGTTCATGGGATGAGGTTGAATAGGATGAGATGGTCATGTACCATTTAGTTCCATTATTTTGAGTGAATGAGATGGTTCAACATCTAGAGGGAATATTCTTTAAATTTGTATCACTTGATCCAGGATAGGATGGTTCCATTCAAGCAACCAAATGCATGAATGATTTTTTTCTTGAATCATCTCATACATGTACCACTTGGTACAGGCAACCAAACACACCCTTAGTTTAAAAGAAAGACTCCAAAGATCTCCACCACTTATCTTGGTGGGACCAGACTATAACGGTGCATATTAATCTATATAGATATTAGAGTTATATAAAAAATACACAATTATAGTAAATATAATTATATATTAAAGATAATTGTACCATAATATCTAGCCGTGCAATTACATGGATAAATTTGCTAGTTGCAATTACTTAATGAACTTAATCTGCAGAGCCGCTGTTCACAGTAAACTAAGTACAGGGTCAAGTCCTTAATTTATTCCTGAAATAACCACATACTACCCAGCCATATTACCGGAAGCTTTCCGGCTCCCTCAGCCCCCCACGTCACCCCACCCCCTCTCTCTCCCATTCTTGCAAAAACAACCTCCGGTTCTTTGAAATTACGGATAAGTCCTTTGTAATTTTCTGTGAGTGTAGAATATTTTTCCCCGTTCGCGTTTAGGTCCTCCGTTCGCCGTTTTACACAAAGAACATCCCATTAATACGAATTGCGAACTAGCCCTTTCCTACTTATTCAAAATAGCGAACAAGTCCAAAATTATAACAAATTGGTCCCTAGACTTTTCGTTCAGGTCTTTTCTCCGTTTTCCCAAAAAATGTTTTTGCGGTTCGCTTGCTCTCGAGCATAGGAAAAATGTTTTCATGATCCTGTTTTCTTCAAAAAAAAACAAAAATATTTTCCGCTCACGCGAACGCCGCTTTTCCCGGAAAAATATTTTAGTGCGTTCGCTTGCTCTCCTGAGCATGGGAAAAATGATTCGCGGGTCTTTTTCTCCGAAAAAACAAAAATTTTTTCCGCTCACGTGCGCGGCGTTTTCCGGAAAAATACTTTCGTGGTCCGCTGGCTCTCGAGAAGCATGGGAAAAATGTTTCGTGATACATTTTTTCTCCGAAAAAATATTTTCCATTCAGCGCTAGAAATATTTTTCGTGATCCGCTTGCTTTCCGTGAGCATAGGAAAAATGTTTCAGTGGTCTGCATTTTCTCCAAAACAAATTTTTTTTTTCCATTCACGGTCTGTAGCGTTTTCCCGGAAAAAATACTTTCGTGGTCCGTTTGCTCTCCGGAGCATGGGAAAAATGTTTTCGTGATCTGTTTTTTCTCCGAAAAAAAATATATTTTCCATTCACGCCGCGCTTACGTTTCTAGTATATTACATATTTGTTGATGCACGGCCTCTTTTTAACTCTCAAACTCTTATGAGTGGATCCAAACGATACAACTCACGACACATTTTCCACACACACATAACATCATTCCTGGTGGACACCTTCCTTCTCCTTTGACGCATTCTCCGCTAGCTGCTCGTTTCTTGTCTCTCTCAAAATTTCTTTGCTCATTTTGATAAAAAAAAATAAAATCCTCTGCTCCTTGGTTACGTCGGTGGTACAAACATACAGATACACCAAGTTTTTGAACGTACAACAAACGCATGCTTTGACATCTCCGTTCGTCATTACGATTGTGCCTTGCTACTTCCTCCCGATCTCAAAATGATGTTGATGTGGTTTTAGAATATGTGTATTTAATATGTTAAAACTTTGGTTATTAATATATATATATATTACCGGAAGCTTTCCGGCTCCCTCAGCCCCCCACGTCACCCCACCCCCTCTCTCTCCCATTCTTGCAAAAACAACCTCCGGTTCTTTGAAATTACGGATAAGTCCTTTGTAATTTTCTGTGAGTGTAGAATATTTTTCCCCGTTCGCGTTTAGGTCCTCCGTTCGTCGTTTTACACAAAGAACCTCCTATTAATACGAATTGCGAACTAGCCCTTTCCTACTTATTCAAAATAGCGAACAAGTCCAAAATTATAACAAATTGGTCCCTAGACTTTTCGCTCGTGTCCTTTCTCCGTTTTCCCGAAAAAATGTTTTAGTGCTCCGCTTGCTCTCCCTGAGCATAGGAAAAAATGTTTTCGCTGGTCTGGCTTTTCTTCAAAAAAAACAAAAATATTTTCTGCTCACGCTTAACGCTTTCCCGAAAAATATTTTCGCGTGCTCCGTTTGCTCTCAGAAAGCATGGGAAAAATGTTTAAAGTGGTCCGCTTTTTTCTCGAGAAAAAAAACAAAATTTTTTTCCGCTCACGGCGCGCGTTTTCCCGAAAAATACTTTCGTGGTCCGTTGGCTCTCGAACATGGGAAAAATGTTTTCGTGATCTGTTTTTCTCAGAAAAAAATATTTTCCATTCATGTGAAATATTTTTGTGATCCGCTTGCTCTCGGAGCATAGGAAAAATGTTTTAAAGTAATCGCTTTTTCTCCGAAAAAAAAACAAAATTTTTTCCATTCACGTCTTGCGCGTTTTCCGAAAAATACTGGTCCGCTTTGCTCTCCGGAGCATGGGAAAAATGTTTTTCGTGATCTGTTTTCTCAGAAAAAAATATATTTTTCCATTCACGCTGGCGGCGTGCATATCTTGGCGTTTCTAGTTTTCTCTTCTTCTCCTCTTATCAGTGATGTGTGGGACACTTGGCCATCTGTCGCTATGCACGACGATTTAGGCGTTTGCTACAATGGCAAACGTAACGATGACTTTCATGGCGGTCTGAGCTATCTTACGCCTTGGCGCGGATAACGAGGGCGGCCTGTCCGTGTCAACTGTTTGGCTGCTTGTAACGTAACTCCAACTGACAGTCGACACACTGGATGAGTGGTGATTCCGGACGAAATTAAAAAACTAAAATTCAAATCCGTTTTTTTTAACCGAGAAATCCGAAATTTCGCTAAAAAATGATGAAATTTCGTCTAAAAAACCGAAATCTCGGCAAAATTTTCCGGTACTATCACACTTTCAATTTTTTAGGGTTTTTTCAACTTCGCGGAAATTATGATCTACCTACTGTCCCACATGGAAAATGACGTGAAGAACCCAATCCGGTCACTTAAGGTCAAATCCGGTCAACTTTTATACAAATTTCGGTCCATTTCACCGAAATTTCGGCGAGATTCTAGGGTACTGTAGCACTTTTAAATTTTTTTAGGGTTTTTTAATTTTGCTGGGATTATAGAATTCGGGTCGGGGGTCCGAAATCTGAAATTTCGGCGAGATTCTAGGGTACTGTAGCACTTTTAAATTTTTTTAAGATTTTTTAATTTTGCCGGGATTATAGGATCTGGGGAAGCGTCGAGGCAAGACAAAGCTGTCGAGATGTTTTGTAAATTGGTCATGCATTTTTTTGATGGACTAATTTGCTTGATAATTAAAGTCTAAGGCAGACGAGCGATAGCTTATTTGGCTGAGCGAGTCATCCTCACCTAGTATGTTCGTGTTCGAGCACGGTTTAATATGGATGCACGAGTACTATGTAGGTGTGTGTAAGGAGTATGTGCGCGCGTATGTAGTTTGTCTGTTGTTTTTTTTTTTTTTTTTGTCTATAACAAACGCCAGAGCTTGTAGTCAAAATTTTTTAAAAAAATTAAAGTCTTAGGACCTAACCTAGTCCATTTATAGACTATGTCTGACCAGCCTATTTACAGTTGATTAGGGAGAAGCATCAAATAATGCCATTGATTTACTTCTTGCTATCGAGACAGTCAGACAGACACAAGCAAGACAACAGGTTTAGGTCAAGGGCTACAGGACAAGCAGCAAGAGTGTTTATGCTCATGTTTAGGCGCACGGCGAGGCTATCGGGCCTGGGCAACAGGCAGGTCAAGGTGTAACGTAGCATTTGCATGGCCATCACCTCATATATGTGCAGGAATTGTGTCAATTTTGTATTTATTCTTTTTGGTTACTGAGAATATGGATGGAATAATTTCTTTGCAATGTGATGGCGTTTACCGAACTAAATACTCGCCGTAGTTAGATTTTTTCATGTTCTAAATAAATTCCTATCTCCACCATTGACAGTAAGTTTACATGTCTCTCTTCAACCTTAGTGGTGTCAATGGCTGGTAGATAGCAGAAAACGCTGTAAATTCGCCTCCATGTGCGACACCGCACCTACCGCACCCCTCCCGCATGGCAAGCCGGCCTCCCGCTCCACCCAACAGTGGAACGCCGGCCTGCCACGCCTCCAGCCCGTGGTAGCTCCTGGCCGCCCGCCTCCCGCACCGTGCGCGCTCGGCATGTTGCCTCCGGGTCCGCTGTCATGGAAGGTGCTAGGTGTCACATTCTGATTCTTTCGTGCTGGAATAAGAGCTATTTTTGCAAAAAAAATATAAACAATAATAATCGGAATGGAACCAAAACAACGAAAATTTCATAATAAGCCCAGTTGGCTCACCGATGATCGATCGATCTCCGTTGCACGCCGCACAAATACATTCGTCCACACTATAAGAAGCCTATCACAATGAGCAGGACGGACGCCATTAATGTGACGACTGCTTCGCTGTGCTGCGCCGTGTGCTAGAGACGACTTGGGACCTCAATTGAGAAGAGGAAGGCGAGCTAGGGGGCAGGAATATGCTCCAATGTCGCTGTTGTTTGCTGGTTTCTCGGGGGAAAAAAGTGTATTTGATACAAGTTTTAACTTGTAATTACAAGATGATACAACCGTTTCGAGTATTTACAAAAAAAAAAAAAAACAGCCATCTCCGGTTCCCCACGAACCAGCCAAGCATAACCGGTTCCTCACGAACCGGCCAAGGCCATGACCGGTTCCCTGTGAACCGACCAAGCCATGACCGGTTCACCAGGAACCGGCCACGTTTATTGTCGATTACAATACTTAGGGTTATTGTACTAGTAGATTTTAGATGCAAAGAAATGTGTAAATAAAATATTTTTCCACACTTTGGTGGTCCATATATCAGAGAGCAAATCAGCTTTATTATTCCAAAAAATTAGATTCAAACGTGATATTTTACGGACTGCCGAAAAGGCTTATCTTGTGTTCAATACGATACAGTTGCAGCAGAAAGTTCAATACGAGGTTCAACCACCACTGAAGGAGGGCTCACTCCTAACTTTAGAAATAACGATGACGATGATTTCGTGTCACCACCACCTCGACGTTTAAGGACGTCCCATTCAAGCAACAATGCAAGAGGATATTCAAACAGAGGGCTAGCTCCTAACCATACAAATGATGATGACGATGAGTGGGTTAAATCATGGCTAGTTCTCATGCTAAGTGTCTACTAATTTACAAAGTAGCACTAATTAGAAGATCATGTTCAAAAGGATCGTCATAAAATAATAGGAATACAATCTGGACCATACTAGACGACAAATGATCCAAGTCCATCGGTTTCACTGTCGATGGATAAATAAAGATATTACAATGCAGCCAAAAAAACTTTTGGTGCATGCATGTGGTGATGTGACGGCATCCAGGTAATTTGTTTCCTATTAACTGCGCTTAGTGGATCTTGATTATAATTTGTTATATGTGTGTTGCGTTTAATTGATCTTAATTAAGCCTCATGGCAAAAAAAACTTTCAGTGCATGCATGTGCTGATGTGACGGCATCCAGGTCATTTGTTTCCCGTAAACTACGCTTAGTGGGTCTTATTTATAATTTACCGTGACTTGGATATCGTTTGCTACACAATAATTAAAACTAAAATATTTTTACATATTCATAATCTAAATGATTTTACACACATTTAGAAAGTTGTCTCATTGTTTTTGGAGTTGTATAACGAAAGTTATTTGCATTTAAATCATCTCGGTTTCAAAAATCAGAAAAAAGGAAAAATAAATGCATGGCCGGTTCCTGGTGAACCGGTCATGGCTTGGCCGGTTCACGGGGAACCGGTCATGCTTGGCCGGTTCATGGGGAACCGGAGATGACTGTTTTTTTTTAAATACTCGAAACTGTTGTATCATCTTGTAATTACGAGTTAAAACTTGTATCAAATATGATTTTTTCTGGTTTCTTGGGGGTGAGGAAAGAGATCGTAGTCTTGTAGAGGACGACACTGGGTGGGTGTTTCTTAATATTTTTACCGTAATGATTGCAATTACTAATGAACTTAATCTGTGTGGCCGCAGTTTACATTAAACTAATGAGCATTTCTTTTATGTTTTTTTTCTCTTAATACAAATTATATAAATTTTAAAATAAGTAAAAGATTAAATAATTATCATATACTATTCCATCATAATTTAATATTTATACATTTTTCTAAAAGAAAAAAGGCATAAAACCATCTTTCCTAACTAAGTATAGGGTCAGTGTTAATGATATGCCCTTGAGGCAATCATGAAGATGATTGTATCATGTCTATGTTTATATAATAATATGATTTGTTTGGTCCCTTGAATAAATATCATTAGTGTCGATTAACAAGTATGTGATTTATTCGTGAAACTTCTTGTTTATGTTTTGATAATATTTTGAATTATCCATGACCTTATATCATCATATAGGACAATTGTGATTATAGGTCAGCACATGTATTAATTGATGATTGTATTTCACAGATCATGGATATAGGGATATCAAATTAATAATGTGGACACATGTTGGAGAACACGGTGTTGGATTAACCCACCATAAGATACTGTGGGAACTGTTATATTCTTAAGTGTCATCAATTGGTCTCATACATAGTGTATATGTGATTCTTAGACCTGGGATCATCATGGTTTCCTACATGTATAATAGTATACTTAGAAGTTGTCAAACGCTACTCCGTAACTGCATAGTCATGAAGGTAGCTTTCAGGTTTACTATAAAATATGCGGAGGAATATGAGCGATCGAGATGAAATTTGCCCCTCCTATATAACAAGAGGGATATATCTGGGTCCCTCAATGTGGTTCGATTAAGGAAGTGCATGGGCATGTTGAATATGATTGAAGAGTCAATTATAACTTAATACTCCACTATAGAACGAGTGAATGATCGGGCTATCATAGGGTGGCATGTTTCTTGTCTTGATTTTGATCTGGTATCAAGAGGCAAAGGGATTAGTACATGAGCACTATATAGGTTTGTTCAATATGATCATCGTGTGTATTTGGAAGTCGCTATGTCTTACTAGAGGCCGCTGCTGACTTATAGGCCAAAAGGAGTTTTGGTCTATGGTTGAATATGCATGAGCCTACAGGGTCACATACTTAACGGGTTGGAATCAGTGATTTGGATTGGATCTGTCACTAATGGGCTAAGTGGACTTTGTACCTTGGTTGGGCCCAATGTACGGTTCCACCGAAGGGGGCAGCTATTTATAGGGAGTTCGTGCTCACAATTGATATATAGCCGCACAAAGCGAAATCTTAGTCGTCATCACTCAATCTTTCCTGTGCACACTGGTACTAGTACATCGACGCACGGCAATCCTTCCCTAAACATGTAGACTTCGGTAGAGGTGTTGCTGCTACTGCGACGCTGATCAAGACGATCGACTACCGCACGAGGAAGATCGACTACCGTAACAGGACGCGGGCTACGTTGAATCGGGTTGCATCAACTCTCCTTCCACTGCACTGCTCATCTAGTGGTGATGACCTATGATCACTTACTCGCTTAGCTTCCTGCTTTACATGGTAGAATTTTTAATTTATGCTAGCATAGCCTACCCGTATCCTTTTATCAAATCCTTTAATTTTATCCTGAAATAATCATTTTTTCAAGTAGACTTCGTCTTTTTCTCTCCTTTTATCCACCTTACCTAAAATCCTATACAGGCTCGCTGCATCCCTAAGAAGTGCGAGACACTGTGCACGATGGATCCGACGTTTTCTACTGTGGGTACGGAAACGTAAGGACTGTTAGACAACCTCGCTATCGAATAGTTCAGGGTTGCCTAATAGATCTAAACAGGAGAACAGAGAGAGAGGGAGAGAGACACAATATGAGGAGGAACTACTCTGCTTTATTATTCTGATTGCACGTGTACAATGGGGTGACCCCCTGCCTCCTATTTATAACCTACAGTTAGGGTTTCGGGAGAGTTCCACATGGGCCACGATAGGCCAAGTTTCCTAACACTCCCCCTTGGACTCTTCACCGCGAGATGCATATACCTCATCAAAACTCCAAACAAACCCAGTGAGAAAAATACTTGGAGAAAGAGTACATAGCATACGCTTGCTGTGTTGCACGGATTGTCTCATCAAAAACCTTATGTAAGAAAACTTTAATGAAAAACTTGCTAAGGAAAAGAGTACAATCCACCCAAACCTCAATGTTAATCTTCTAGATTCATATTGGGTACTCAAACTTCATGTTCGAGATTTATGTAGGAGTATGTGAAAATTCTCTCCCTGAAATCTGCACTTCTCTAAGCCTCATCATCCCGATTCCTCTAACGCATCTTTCAAAGGAAGATGCCGGGAGTGACTTAGTGAATAAATCTACGAGATTTTCACACGACTTAGTATGCAGTATCTTTATCTCATTCATCTTATGCATTTTATGGGCATAAAAGAACTTGGGGTTGATATGCTTCGTGAGATTACTTTTCACATATCCCATTTGCATTTGAGCAACACAAGATGCATTATCTTCATAGATGATAGTGGGGGTTTGTTCCATGTTCAAACCACATGACTTCTAGATGTGGTGAACCATTCTTCGAAGACATGCACATTCTCGGGAGGCTTCATACAATGCAATGATTTCTGAGTGGTTTGTCGACGTCGAGACAAGTGTCTGCTTAGACGACTTCCAAGAGATTGTTGTTCCTCCACAAAGAAAAACATGCCCGGTTTGTGACTTGCTAGTATGCGGGTCCGATAGGTATCCAGCACCGGCATAGCCAACCAAATTCAATTCATTGTTTCTTCTGTAAAACAAGCTGAGATCTTTGCTTTCTTGAAGGTAACGGAAGATGTCCTTCACCCCTTTCCAATACCTTTTGGTGGGTTCTGCACTATACCGTGCTAGCAAATTCATGACGAACGCAATGTTCGGCCTAGTGCTATTCGCAAGGTACATGAGCGCTCCAATTGCACTCAAATATGGGAATTCTGCTCCCAGGACTTCCTCCCCCTCTTTTCTAGGCCTGTATGGGTCTAGGTCTGCTTGGAGTGACCTTTCGACCGTTGGGGTCTTTACGGGGTATGCCTTTTCAAAACCAAATATCTCCAACACTTTCTACGTGTAGGATGATTGGTGTACCAAGATTCCACCTTGGACATATTCAAGCTACAAGCCTAAACAGAACTTGGTTTTACCCAAGTCTTTCATTTGAATCTCAGACTTCAAGTATGAGCATGCTTCTTCAATTTCTTCATCCGTCCCAATGATGTTTAAGTCATCTACATAGACGGAGATTATACAAAATCCATTCGAGAATCGTTGTATAAACACACATAGACAATCTTCGCTGTTTGTGTAGCCTTTCTTGCAGAGAAAGTCACTCAAGTGATTGTACCACATTCTTCATGACTGCTTCAATCCATACTGTGATTTCTCCAATTTCACACTGTATAGGTTTCTGTTTGCTGTCTTGGTTCAGGATAGGGATACCTTATGGTACTTTCATGTATATCTCTGAATCCAAGTTTCCATACAAATATGCTGTGACAACATCCATTAGCTTCATTCTCAACTTCAAGTTGACTGTCATTGAGATCAAGTATCTAAAAGTAATTCCTCCCATGACCGGAGAATAGGTTTCTTCATAATCAACCCTAGGATGTTGAGTGAAACCTTGAGCGACAAGCCTTGCCTTGTACCTTACAACTTCTTTGTTTTCATTCCTCTTCCGAACAAAAACCCATTTGTGACCTACAAGGTTTATATGGGGAGGTATGCGGCACACAGGCCCAAACACCTCTCTTTTGTTCAGAGAGACTAACTCTGCAGTGATTGCCTTCTTACATTCTTCCCAATCGAGCATTTTCTTGCACTCTGCGAGAGATGCTGGCTCGGGATCATGATCAATGATCGTGGCAATCTTCTTTTCAAAGTATGCAACGACATTGGATGTTGATCTATTCATAGATTCTCTTGTTATTACAAAGTTTATGGCCATTTCGTCATTGGATGCTTCATGCACTTCTACTTGTTCTTCACTGCTATTTCCCATTGCATGAGCAAGTTCCTTTAGTTTTTCTCCGCAAATGTGTGTGCACACATTATTTTCGGCAGTATCTTCCAATGGAAGATTCAAATCTGGAAATTCCTTTTCCATAGGCTTCTTTCCAGTGCCAGGTCTCAACTGGCTCCCCTTCTTACTTTGGAGCACTTTTGTGATTGGCTGTGATAAGTCCTCTTGCCCAATTTTCCTCAGACGTCTCCGGGTACTTTGGGTTTGAGAAACTAGATTTTCTGTTCTTCTTCTTTGAGGCCTCTAAACAGGATGAGAGATACCTTCTGCTTTCTTTGGTATTTCCACCCTCTCTGGTGCATTTCTTGTTGGTACATGCGACTTAACCACGCTCTTCAGATCACAAAAATGATCAGGCAGTTCATTTGCTAGATTCTGCAAATCAATTATCTTCAGGACTTCTTAATTTGCTTCATTAGTGCGAGGGTCCTTGTAGGCCCCCGGATCGACTATCCGGAGTCCTCTGTGTATTTCTGTACTAGTCCCAGATCAGTAGTTAGTACACACAGTCAAACAGTGATAAATCAACAACCATATCACGAATACATATAACTAAATAAGCAAAACACCAAATAAATGCAAATACCTTATGGTCAAGGTTTACCATTACGGCCTGAACAGGCTGAACAACTTGAACAACCGCAGCGGAAGACGAAAACACCAAAGTGACCCATCCAAATGCCCACAGGCAATCGAGTGGAGAGCGCGTCCTAGTCGTTAGAATTCCTTGACAGCTTCTTTCACTTCTGAGATCTGATGAGAATGTAGCACGTGAGTACATAAAGTACTCAGCAAGTCTTGGAAATTATGCACAATGTAGGCTATCCAAGGATGGCTTAATAAGGCTCTTTTGCACAAAGCCAAGTTTCATCAAATCATACTTGTTAATAAGTTTCACAAAGCATATTTGAGCAATTCTTTTTAATAATTGAATTATGTAATATTGCAGTGAAGGTTCTAACCACCACTCACTAATGTACAGGCTCTATCCGCCACATCTTAACAAGATCAGGGTTCAATCCAATCACATGGCTCTGTCTGCCACGGTTCACAAAATTAGGTTCATTCCACCTACCTGGCTTTAGCCGCCAGAAGCACACCCGAGAGTTCTAACCGCTCTCGGATCCCAAAACAAACCATTATTTAGTTTGAAATCAAAAACCAAAGTCTACCAGTATGAAAGCATTCAGCAAGCTTTGCCTTTGACCGTAGGCACGGCTATTCGAATAGTTTTAACTCTGCAGAGGTGTACAGCTTTACCCACAAGACATGATATTCCCTTGATGCCATGCAATTAGCACACTTCCTTAGGTGTGCCGGCAGGGATATCATGACAAGGCCTTTACAATGTATACGCCTAACTCCGACCCACCACGAGGTTTCACCGCTGTTAGGGTAATATCCACCCAGTACAGAAGCCCCCTCTTGCGCCGTGTGAGAAAAACAACAACATTGCCTCTATCTGGCGCTCACATTCCACCGTTTGGTGAGTCTAAGTTAGGTTTTTACAAATTATTCAGCCAGGTCGTGCCCACTTTGACATGTGGTTGTACGGTTATGCTTAGAATGGAGACAGTCATAAGCGTCGGTCCTTAATTGACATGGGGCGGTACTTGCACAATGAAAACTAGTGCTCTATCCGCACCCGCCAGACAAACCATTCCGCCCAAGTCCAAACCATTTTTCATTTTATTTTTATTTTGTAAACCAACGACGATACTCTTTGCCTATAACTTTTAACACAAGTTTTCAAGAGTTATAAGAATTTCCCACCCATAGGTGCATACTGACCGTTTGTGAGTCTAAGCATTTCTACCGAACTATTCTATTCCACCAATAGTTTATTTTATAAAATACAAATCCCCGGGTTTGATTACAATCCTCATAATCAATTGTGTATTCTCCAATAATCCTTCTATTACCATAATTTTATAATCATACGAATAATCCAATTCAATATAGTATCCAACAAGTAAGAAGTATACCATGGTACCATAATAACTCCAAAATCATATTAAACTACAATCATGTTTGTATATGAAATATTTCCCTTGAACTATAACTTGTATTATTGATTTATCCATCAATCATCCGGTGATCAATCCTATCATCCGTTAAGAATATTTCACCAAATCCTCTACTAAACCACCGAGAATACTGCACAATATCATCGCTAGTCATCTAGAATACCATCCACCGATAATACTTCATAAGATCATATATTTAATCCTTCACATTATCACCTCTAAATCATCTACTTTAATCCACCAGGAATACGTAATATTATCATTTACTAAACCACCAAATATTCTGGATTACTCACAATTCTCCACAATCATCTATTTCTTAATCAGTCCGTTAAGAATAATTCCCAACAGACACTAATAATCCAACTAACTTTGATTCTCATTTGATACTATTTTATCAACCCAAGAAATCCAACTCAACATACTACTTTCTTGCAATGATCTATTTAATCCATCATGAATACTTCATAATACTATACATCTTCCAAAATTTCCCCCAATCCTTTATCATGTGAACTACTATCACAATCCAACTTCAGAATATTTCAATCATCAACGTTCATAGATCAATTTCATAATTAATAATCCCCATCAACACTAATATTCAAGTAATCCCCAATCAAGTTGGGTTCTAGCTCCAGTCTACATTCTATACTAATATGTTCCATCCAAAATGTCTTCCAAATAGTCATTTCCCTAATAAAAGAATATTTCATCAAAAGTATTTATTACGGTGGATTACTGTACTAGGGCGACAAAGGATCATGGATAACAATAACAAGGAGGTATAAACAACAGGTATCATTAATAGCCTAACGTTAACATCATCCTTTTTTATAAATAGCAATGCAATTTGTAAAACATAGTAAAACATTTATAAAGCATAGGATCAACATGCGTCAAGGAGACTTGCCTTTAGTCGCGGGAAGGTCGTCGAACGAGGAAAGTCCGGCGGCGGGGTCGGCGGTCGCGTCGGGGTCCTCGACTACGCGCAAAACGAGGCAATAAATAAATAAAAGAAAATAAATAAAATCTAAAAATTACAAAAATAGTACTGGCAGGTAAATATTGATTTTAGATGAATTTAGGAACATGAACGGAGTCAATCGGAGTTCGGACGCAAAAGTTAAAAGATTCCGAAGTTGGAAAATGCTGGAAAATCAAGAAAAAAAGAAAAAAGTACTGTAGCTATAGTAACTCGCGATTTTTGGTACAGAACAGAGCCAAAAAAACAACAGAGCCCCATTTTCTTCCAAAAAAAACGGATTTTTGCCCCATTTTTGTATGAAATTAAGCCAAATAAATTCATGGATCCTCTAGAGGACATCCTTAGGTATCTATAGGAGCAAGGAATTGGATCCAAACTCACCGAAAACGACGAATTCGACGATGAACGGAGTTCCGGCCGAACCGATAAAAATGCGAAATTCGTCTCCAAAACTTGAGGGATCCTAAAATTGATTGAAAGGTTAGATGATAGACTTCCTCACGGTCACAAAGAACCAAGCGGCATGAGGATTGACCCACCGGAGAGGGAGGAACAAGGATGAACATGAAGAACTCCTGAAAACGCGTTTCCTCGGTGGTTTTCTTGATCTAGCGGATGAACGAGTGGAAGAGACAAGGAGTGGGTGCTACCACCAGGAAGAGGACGTCCCCACGGAGATATGAGAAGTGGAAGCACGTCGTTTGGAGTTGAAACGGCCGAGTTATGAGCAATTAGGTGCATTTCGGTTTTTGCTTGATGGTTCAAATTCCGGTGAGATTGGGGATTAAAGATGGTGGGGAATGGCGAGAGGACGTCGTTACGGATTCAACGGATCCGGCCGTGATTGATTTGGAGCATTATTGAAGGAGTTAGAGGGATTTGAATCATGCAACCCTAGTATGGAGGCTTGAAAGCCATTGCTCTGAAGTTCCAATCGTGCAAAAGCTCAGCCCAAGGTGGAAGATGACACTGTAGCGCCACGTGACAAGCTCCGGTTGGCCGAGAGTTACGTAAACGTGACGCCCTAGAGAAAAATTAGGAAAAATGGTCTAAAAATTCCGGAAAAATTCCTAGAACCATTTTGGAATATTTGGGACCCAATAAAATTGGTTTCGCGGAATTTGGATGAAATTTGTGGAATTAAATATTCAGGTGCGGATTGCGGGCATAAACAAAAGCCACGCGAGATAAAATAGGAGCGAAGGTCCCAAAATCTGGGGAATCATTCCAAAAATCATTTTGGAATATTTGGGACATATTTGAAATGATTTTGGGATTTTTGGAACATTTTTGGACTCGGGTGAAATTTCGGGTACCGGCGGGAATCTGGAAATTCGATTTTTCGAACGAAAGGGAATTGAATCCCGATTTTGGTTGGGAAAGGATGCCAGGTTAACATAAACACCAAGAAAACTCCAAATTTTTGAATTTAATTAATTTAAATTAGATTTTCTCCGAAAAGCGAAAACTAGGGCGTTACAAACCTACCCCCCTTAGAGAGAATCTCGTCCCCGAGAAAGAGGTCAGGAAACCCTGCGCGGAGATCTTCTTCCCGCTCCCAGGTAACTTTCTTCTCTGAATGATTACTCCACTGAACCTTGCAGAATTTGATCACACGACTTCTGGTTCGATGTTCCGCTTCATCCCAGACTGTGACTGGATACACAAGATCTGACAGGCCTTCCTTTTAATTCCATCACTTTGCTCGGCCTCTGATGCTCGGGTATTCTTGAGACACTTCTTTAACTGAGAAACATGAAAGACGTCACATACCCCTGACAGATGGGGAGGTAACTCCATTTCGTACGCGACTTCTCCTTTTCTGGCCCCAACGAGAAATGGACCACTATAGCGGGGTGCTTACTTCCCACTAACTCGGAATCGGCGCATACTCTTTAGCGGTGAACTTTTCAGATACACATGCTTACCAGGGCAAAACTTAATTCCAGACGGCGGTTATCAACATAGCTCTTCTGTCTCGACTGAGCTGTCTTCAGATTCGCACGGATCTGTCTGTCCTGTTCTTCGGCTTCCTTCAGAATATCAGGTCTCCTGATTTGTCCACCATCGGTCTCCTTCCAATATACATGGGTTCTACCTTTCCTTCCGTACAGAGCCTCAAAGGGTGCCATTTTCAAACTTGCCTGCTGACTATTGTTATAGGAAAATTCCTCATAGGGCAATTCTGATTCCAAGAACCTTCATAAGTCAAAGCACAAGCTCTCAACATGTCTTCTAGGATTTGATTTATTCTTTACGTTTTGGCCATCGATCTGGGGATGGTAAGCAACACTAAACTTCAATTTCGTACCCAAACCTTATGCAATTGCTGCTCAAAACCTCGAGGTAAACTGAGAATCCCCGATCAGACAGGTATTCTTTGGCGTCTCATGCAGACGCACAATTTGGGCCGTGTATAACTCGGCGAGCCTATTACCGGAGTAAGTTGTCTTCCACGGAACAAAGTGTGCTACTTTCGTCAACCTGTCCACACTAACCCAGATAGAATCATATCCGGACTTAGTTCCAAGGAGTCTAGTGATGAAATCTATTTTTATTTCTTCCCATTTCCAAACAGAAGTTCGCCCGGGTTGTAGGAGTCTGGCGGGTCTCTGATTTTCTGCTATTTTTTTCCAAAATTTGCTAACACTGCTTCCTGCCTGACACTGAACAAAGCTTGAACGTCTAGATTGAATGGACTGGTGCTCCGTAATTGCCTGGGTTTCAACTCACTTGATTTACGTTTGGGGCTTCTAGCACCGTGAGACCTTAATTCCCCTGGCAAACATACACCACACTCATCTGAAGGTTGTTGTTTCCAGACGATACTAACTGATTCCTTTCAATATGGGTAACTTCGAAGTCAACAAATCTTTCCATGGTTTATATGAAAATTATGACTCTATGGCCCTCCTTTAATTATCCCCTGACTAGTGCCCAGTTACATATATGTTTCAAGAACTAATCAACAGAAATCCACATCCACAATTATACTCCTTTTAAACTTTTATTGATAACAATACTGTCGATTGCATCTTACAGATTGAATCAGTACACAGACCCTTTTATTTTATTCTTTAAAAGAGGTATAGTGCTACTGGATCTATCATCCGTTAGCACTTACTGATAACATCAAGTTCCAGGGGTCTCTTCTTCAACTTCCGGGAGCATAGGTAGACCTGACGTCCTATATCGCAGAACCTGTGACAGAAGTTTCCGATTGCGTTTACCACTGCTGCTGGGGTTATGGTCTGAAGAAGAATAGCATCCGGGATGTTGGGATTTGGAGTAGATGCCTGGTGTCCTTGCGGGCAACGGCCAGCAGTATGCTCCATAGCCCGACAATTGAAACAACGAAAATTTGTCTCTGAAAACTCGTTCCATTGAGTTTGACTAGTCTTGTTATGAAATCCTTGCCTCACTGGTTGTACGACTGATCCTGGGGTCTTGATTAAGGGTGATTTCGGTACTCGGTTGAGTCGAGATTGGTTCGCACGAAGTCGAGAGCTTTTGGTAATATATGGCTCCTGGCTTACTACCTTCCTTTTGCGAGAACCCGGTTGATGACAGTTGTCTTCCAGGGAAAGTGCTTTGCCTTTGCTAGCTTGAGAAATCTTCGTTACTTGGGGCAGCTCAGGAGGTACTTCCATACTGACTTCTGATGCAGGAACTGTTTGTGGTGCTAAGCACAATTGTTTTCCCAAGGGACATTGTTACACATAATGCCCTTCCTTGCCACATAGGTTGCAAACCCGGTACTGAATCTCCTTTCTTCTAGGGCACTTGCGGAATTGGTGTCCAGTTCTGTCGTAGTGACTACAATGGTTATCTCCTTTTGCCTTACCCTTTTGGGGACATTCATAAGCAACATGTCCTTTTTCACCACATTGATAGCAGATAACATATCTCCATGGGTGGAGACTTACAGGAGGGGTATTGCTAGCGCCAACCTCACATAGTACTTCAGGAGACTTGGTCTGCAGTAACTCCTCAGAAGGATACTGCTGGGGAGTTATAGGTGGAGTGACCGTAGAGGCTAGATTGTTCAGTTGTTGTATCATCAATTGCATGAGCTGAGTCTGAGTCACCATGAACTGATTCATATTCTGAAGAAATGCTGTTATCCCCTCGGAAGGTTGCGGGTTGAACTCGGCAGTAGCACTGTCATTGACGATTAGAACTTTACTGGTGTTGATGTTTTTCATACCCTTTGAATTTGATGCCTTAGCTTCTTGGTTGAGGTTAGCACTGCGATCCTTCTCCATCTGATAGTAGAACAAGGCTTCCAGATGAGGGACACGCACAGACGAGAGAGGAAGGGGAAGTCCTAACCAGACCCGAAACCAACTGCCCCGACAAAGAACAACCCAACCCCGAAATGCAAAACATTTTTAACACCAAGCAAATCAACTCGTCTACTCGATAAAACTACTCCCTCTAACAGAACAAGACGGCTCTAACACAGAACGAACCGGGGCCATCTTAGCCTATAGGGTTAGTTTAGGATCAACCTTGCTTCTTTGGTCTTCGACGATCAACGGTTGGATCCTCACCAGGAAGACGCACACTTCAGAAGCAACTTTCCGAATGGATTTTCTTTAGTCCTCAAGCCTTGAAGTCGAAAGGGGGAACTCGATTACCCTAATATAGAAGTTGTTAAGGGAGGTATAGTCCAATTTTCATTCCAAAAAGGTGAAGAAGCAACCACCGCGGAAGATAAGAATAGAAAGAGAGAAAAGACGAGAATAGCACATTATTTGATTTCTTTCTTTGTAAATATAAGTTTTGAAGCTTCCTAAAAATGAACATTCTAACTAAGGGCACGTCCTATAGTCAACCTGGCTCTGATACCACCTTTGTAGGCCCCCGGATCGACTATCCGGAGTCCTCTATGTATTTCTGTACTAGTCCCAGATCAGTAGCTAGTACACACAGTCAAACAGTGATAAATCAACAACCATATCACGAATACATATAACTAAATAAGCAAAACACCAAATAAATGCAAATACCTTATGGTCAAGGTTTACCATTACGGCCTGAACAGGCTGAACAACTTGAACAACCGCAGCGGAAGACGAAAACACCAAAGTGACCCATCCAAATGCCCACAGGCAATCGAGTGGAGAGCGCGTCCTAGTCGTTAGAATTCCTTGACAGCTTCTTTCACTTCTGAGATCTGATGAGAATGTAGCACGTGAGTACATAAAGTACTCAGCAAGTCTTGGAAATTATGCACAATGTAGGCTATCCAAGGATGGCTTAATAAGGCTCTTTTGCACAAAGCCAAGTTTCATCAAATCATACTTGTTAATAAGTTTCACAAAGCATATTTGAGCAATTCTTTTTAATAATTGAATTATGTAATATTGCAGTGAAGGTTCTAACCACCACTCACTAATGTACAGGCTCTATCCGCCACATCTCAACAAGATCAAGGTTCAATCCAATCACATGGCTCTGTCTACCACGGTTCACAAAATAAGGTTCATTCCACCTACCTGGCTTTAGCCGCCAGAAGCACACCCGAGAGTTCTAACCGCTCTCGGATCCCAAAACAAACCATTATTTAGTTTGAAATCAAAAACCAAAGTCTACCAGTATGAAAGCATTCAGCAAGCTTTGCCTTTGACCGTAGGCACGGCTATTCGAATAGTTTTAACTATGCAGAGGTGTACAGCTTTACCCACAAGACATGATATTCCCTTGATGCCATGCAATTAGCACACTTCCTTAGGTGTGCCGGCAGGGATATCATGACAAGGCCTTTACAATCTATACGCCTAACCTGACCCACCCGCTGAGGTTTCACCGCTGTTAGGGTTATATCCACCCAGTACAGAAGCCCCCTCTTGCGCCGTGTGAGAAAAACAACAACATTGCCTCTATCTGGCGCTCACATTCCACCGTTTGGTGAGTCTAAGTTAGGTTTTTACAAATTATTCAGCCAGGTCGTGCCCACTTTGACATGTTGTTGTACGGTTATGCTTAGAATGGAGACAATCATAAACTTCGGTCCTTAATTGAATTGGGGTGGTACTTGCACTGAAAATTAGTGCTCTATCCGCACCCGCCAGACAAACCATTCCGCCCAAGTCCAAACCATTTTTCATTTTATTTTTATTTTGTAAACCAACGGCGATACTCTTTGCCTATAACTTTTAACACAAGTTTTCAAGACTTATAATAATTTCCCACCCATAGGTGCACACTGACCGTTTGCGAGTCTAAGCATTTCTACCGAACTATTCTATTCCACCAATAGTTTATTTTATAAAATACAAATCCCCGGGTTTGATTACAATCCTTATAATCAATTGTGTATTCTCCAATAATCCTTCTATTGCCGTAATTTTATAATCATACGAATAATCCAATTCAATATAGTATCCAACAAGTAAGAAGTATATCATGGTACCATCATAACTCCAAAATCATATTAAACTACAATCATGTTTGTATATGAAATATTTCCCTTGAACTATAACTTGTATTATTGATTTATCCATCAATCATCCGGTGATCAATCCTATCATCCGTTAAGAATATTTCACCAAATCCTCTACTAAACCACCGAGAATACTGCACAATATCATCGCTAGTCATCTAGAATACAATCCACCGATAATACTTCATAAGATCATATATTTAATCCTTCACATTATCACCTCTAAATCATCTACTTTAATCCACCAGGAATACGTAATATTATCATTTACTAAACCACCAAATATTCTGGATTACTCACAATTCTCCACAAAGGATTATCACATATTTATATTTCCATAATCATCTATTTCTTAATCAGTCCGTTAAGAATAATTGTGGCTCTTCCGGAGCCTATTATATGCGTATCGCTTTCTGCGATTATCATAATCCTTCCAGGGTTCTTCGTGATCGTTTGGAAGTATTTTGACTCCCTTAAGATGGTATTTGTTATGCCACTATCAACAATGCATATTTCTTCCATTTGGACGTTATACAATTTCTTGATGAAAAGAAATATAATTCTAATTAGACAGTGGCAAAGTAATTCAAACATTGCTTGCAAATATAGAATACTAAAATAAAGAATAAATTGCAATTCTATTCATGAGAAGATGTATGATTTTCTAGAGCTTACAGTTCATTATTCAAAATTAACTAACAACCACTGTTCTGTATGCTGCAAACTTCAGGCGAACCCAATCTTGTTGTGCTTGGAGCAAGATGGTGGATTAGAGCTTCTCGAATCGCTTCTGAAGCGCATTCTATAACTCAAGTGATGGGTTTCGAAGCAAGGAAAACAAAAATTTTCCTACGATTGCAACCAAACACCAAGATCATATCTAGGAGATGCAAGTAAACGGTTTCAGAAGGACTCACCCTCGTAGACCGAAAGCGGGAATAACGTTCCCGCAAACAAACGTGGTTGATGTAGAGGTACACTCCGACTTCGGTCGCGAAGATGAGCGCCACAAACGGCGGCGCCCGCATTTGGTCACACGTACGGATCAACGATTACCTCCAATCCCTCGTTCCAGCGGGGCAGCTGAAGTAGAGGATCCCCGGAAAACTCCAACAACACTACAGCTTAGTGGTGGTGGTGGTGGAGAAATAATTTCAGCAGCGCCGCAAAGCCACGGCTAAAAACGGATCAGCAGGAGGAAGGAGAATGGACCAACCAAAGGGTCAAATGGATGAACACCAAAGAGAGGAGCTCCTCCCTCCCTTTTATAGGAGGAGGAGGAGGAAAGGCCAAGGGGTGGCCGGCGCATGGGGGGTGCCCCTTGCCCTCCCTCTCTTCATGTGAGTGATCTCTCCACTCACTTAAAACAACCCACTTTGGTTTCCATTAAAACCCCACTCAAGAAATGAAAGGGTTTTCTCCTATAAATAAATAAACATTTTTATTTCAGATATTTTAATATTTGTTAATTCTTTTAATTAACAAACATTAACATATACCCCCTTTAACTATTCCGATATCCCGAAACTATTCCTAGCGATACTCAAAGCAGTCCTCATCTTGTCCATATTTTTCTCCTGTTTCGTATCCACTCAAATGCATCGATGAACCTTAAGTGTGTCACCCTACGGTTCGTGAATAAAATGGACATGATTGAGACACCTCTCGTATCAATAATCATCAGCGGGATCTGGAGATCCGTAATGACTCCCATTCACTCAACGATGAACTAGTGATCGCGTGAACTAGAAACGACATAACCAATTCCTTTTGTCTCACGATATTTTACTTGTCCGATCCGATCATCAGTATCAACTATACCTAGTTCGATCCTGCTACCGACAAGTACTCTTTACTCGTTCGTGATATGACATTCTTGTGACCTAGTCACATGCTTGCAAGCGATGTCTATGTAATATCACCGAGAGGGCCCAGAGTATATCTCTCTATCATCTGGATGGACAAATCCCACTCTTGATGCATGAGCCTCAACTAATACTTTCATAGTACCTAAATCCATCTTTATAGTCACCTTGTTACGGAGTGACGTTTGATGTCATTAAAGTACTCTTCCGGAGTTAGTGATTGACATGATCTCATGGTCTAAGGAAAAGAGCTATTTCGTAAGTGTTTGATACAGCAACAAACTAAATGACTTGATCGAATTTGCTATACCAACTTGGGTGAATGTTCATCACATCATTCTTCTAATGACATGACCCCATTATTAACAACATCCAATGTTCATGATCAGGAAACCTTGATCATCAGTTAATCAACGAGCTAGTTTAAAAAGAGGCTTTACTAGGAACCCTTTTGTTTATTAAACACACATGTATTAACGTTTCCGATTAATACAATTTTAGCATGAGAAATAAACATCTATTATAAACATGGAATATGATAATAAACAATTTATTATTGCCTCTCGGGCATATTCCCTTCAGTCTCCCACTTGCACTAGAGTCAATAATCTAGATTACATTGTGATGATTCTAACACCCATTGAGTTCTGGTGCTGATCATGTTTTGCCCTTGGGAGAGCTTTAGTCAATGCGTCTGCCACATTCAGATCTGTGTGCACTTTGCAAATCTTTACATCACCATCCTTGACATGTTCACGGATGGAGTGAAACCGGCGCTTAATATGCTTGGAATTCTTGTGTGACCTTGGTTCTTTAGCATTGGCTATGGCACCATTGTTGTCACAATAGATAATCATCGGGTCCAACGCACTCGGAACCACACCTAGTTCGGATATGAACATCTTCATCCAAACCACTTTCTGCTACGCTCAAGCGACAATATATTCCGCCTCCGTTGAAGATCCCGCCACCACAGATTGCTTGGAACTTCTCCACCACTGCTCCTCCATTCATTTCAAAAATGTACCCGGATTGAGACTTAGAGTCATCCGGATCAGTGTCAAAGCTAGCGTCGACATAACATTTTGCGACGAGCTCTTCTTCACCACCATATATGAGAAACATATCCTTAGTTCTTCTTAAGTACTTAAAGATATTCTTGACCGCCGTCCAGTGTTCAAAACCTGGATCAGACTGGTATCTGCTAGTCAAACTAATAGCATGTGCCACATCTGGTCTTGTACACAACATAGCATACATGATAGAGCCTATGGCTGAAGCATAGGGAATCTTATTCATTACTTCTCTATCTTCTGCTGTAGCTGGACTCTGAGTCTTACTCAACGTCTTGCCTTGCATCATAGGTAAGAACCCTTTCTTACTTTCGTCCATTCTAAATTTCTTTAGAATCTTGTCAAGATATGTACTTTGTGATAGCCCAATCAAGCGTCTCGATCTATCTCTATAGATTTTGATGCCTAAAATATATGCCGCTTCACCAAGATCCTTCATTGAAAACTTACTGTTTAAGTAATCTTTTACACTTTTCAAAAGTTCTATATCATTTTCTATCAACAATATGTCATCCACATATAATATCAGAAATGCTATAGAGCTCCCACTCACTTTCTTGTAAACACAAGATTCTCCGTAAGTTTGGACAAATCCAAAACCTTTGATTACCTCATCAAAACGGAGATTCCAACTTCGTGATGCTTGCTTCAGTCCATAAATGGATCGCTGAAGTTTGCATACCTTATTAGCATCCTTAGGATCAACAAAACCTTTGGGTTGTATCATATACAACTCTTCCTCAATGTTTCCATTAAGGAACGCAGCTTTACATCCATCTGCCAGATTTCATAATCGAAAAATGCAGCAATTGCTAACATTATCCTTACAAACTTTAGCATCGCTACGGGTGAGAAAGTCTCATCGTAGTCAACTCCTTGAATTTGTCGAAAACCCTTTGCGACAAGTCGAGCTTTATAGACGGTCACATTACCATCAGCGTCTATTTTCTTTTTGAAAATCCATTTGTTCTCAACGGCCTTACGGTCATTGGGTAGGTCCACCAAAGTCCATACTTGGTTTTCATACATGGATCCCATTTCGGATTTCATGGCTTCTAGCCATTTGTCGGAATCTGGGCTCATCATCGCTTCATCATACGTCGCAGGGTCATCATTCTCAACTACCATGACATTCATAGTAGGAACATAAAAGTCAGGAGCATTATGCGCTCTTGTTGACCTGCGAGGTGCGGTAGTGTTCTCTTTCGGAGTTTCATGATCCTTATCATTAGTTCCCTCTTCATTTGGTGAAGTCAACTCCGAAACAACTTCCGCTAAGCTGCACTTGCCATTCCATGAAGAAAAGGTTCAACAACCTCGTCGAGTTCTACCTTCCTACTACTCACACCTTTTGAGAGAAACTCTTTCTCCAAAAAGGATCCATTCTTAGCAACGAAAACCTTGCCCTCGGATCTGTGATAGAAGGTGTACCCAATTGTTTCTTTAGGGTATCCTATGAAGACGCATTTTTCCGCTTTGGGTTCGAGTTTATCAGGTTGAAGTTTCTTCACATAAACATCTCATCCCCAAACTTTTAGAAATGACAGTTTAGGTTTGTTGCCAAACCATAATTCATACGGTGTCATTTCAACGGATTTAGATGGTGCCCTATTTAAAGTGAATGCAGCTGTTTCTAGTGCATGACCCCAAAATGAAAGTGGCAAATCTGTAATGGACATCATAGATCGAACCATATCCAATAAAGTACGATTACGACGCTCGGATACACCATTACGCTGTGGTGTTCCAACAGGAGTGAGTTGTGAAATTATTCCACATTGTCTCATGTGTGTGCCAAACTCGTAACTAAGATACTCTCCTCCACGATCAGATCGTAGAAATTTGATCTTTCTGTTACGATGATTTTCTACTTCACTCTGAAATTCTTTAAACTTTTCAAATGTTTCAGACTTGTGTTTCATTAAGTAAATATATCCATATCTACTCAAATCATCTGTGAAAGTAACGGCTAACGATATCCACCACGCTACCGACACACTCATTGGACCACACACATCGGTATGTATGATTTCCAATAAGTCGGTTGCGCTCCATTGTACCGAAAACGGGTTCTAGTCATCTTGCCCAT
Source organism: Rhipidocladum racemiflorum (assembly GCA_036346355.1). Taxonomy (NCBI): domain Eukaryota; kingdom Viridiplantae; phylum Streptophyta; class Magnoliopsida; order Poales; family Poaceae; genus Rhipidocladum; species Rhipidocladum racemiflorum. The sequence goes on along the minus strand of CM070580.1, from coordinate 32,834,947 downwards.
GAGGCATGGTTCACATGTCTCAAATGATTCATAATCAAGTGATTCTAGTAGTCCATCGAATGGAGCTTCTTCATGCTTAACACCAATATGACATAAGCGGCAATGCCACATATATGCAGCAATATCATCATTCAACTTAATTCTTTTGGCATTCACATTATGAACATGTGTACTATTATCAAGATTCAAAATAAATAAACCATTCTTTTCGTGCATGACCATAAAAGATATTATTCATATAAATTGAACAACCATTGTTCTCAGACTTGAATGAATAACCGCCTCGCATTAAACAAGATCCGGATATGATGTTCATGCTCAACGCAGGCACTAAATAACAATTATTTAGGTTTATAACTAATCTCGATGGTAATTGGATAGGTAGCGTCCGACGGCGATCACATCAACTTTTGATCCATTGCCGACGCCGCATCATTACCTCATCCCTTGCTAGTTGTCGCTATTCCTTAGCTCCTGTTTCGAGTTACATATGTTAGCAACCGAACCGGTATCAAATACCCAGTACTACTACGAGTACTAGTAAGATACACATCAATAACATGTATATCGTATATACCTTTGCTCACTTTCCGCCCTTCTTATCACCAGATATTTTGGGCGATTTGCGCTTCTAGTGCCCAAAGGTGCCCTTGCAAAGAAAAACATTCAAGATCTCGACTTAGGACCAGCCTTGGTCTTCTTCTCGAGATGTGGCAACAGACTTGCCCTTCTTCTTGAAGTTTCCCTTAGCCTTGCCTTTCTTGCCATTCTTCTTGAAATCGATAGTCTTTTGGACCATCAACACTTGATGTTCCTTCTGATCTCTACTTCAGCTTTTCGGCATTGACGTAAGCTCGAGGAGAGACTTCTTCATGCCCTGCATGTTGTAGTTCATCACAAAGCTCTTGTAGCTTGGTGGCGTAGGATCGAGAACACGATGAATTCCTAGCTCAATGGGGATCGTTATTCCCAAAGCTATGAGTTTATCGGCGCATCTGCACATTTTGAGTACGTGCTCACTAACGGAGCTGTTTTCCTCCATCATGCAGCTAAAGAACTTTTCTCAAGCTTCATAACTCTCATCATGCGGCATGGGTGTCGAAGATCATTTTCAACTCTCTCAATGTATCAAAAGCATTGATGTGCTCGAAACGTTTTAGCAGCTCAGGATCAAGGACGTACAAAATGCAGCAGTGAAATAGACTGTGGTCATCCTTGAGATTCAAGAAAACATTTTTCTCATCCTCGGGGCATCATCGTAGGCGGGGCACCCAGTGGCGCTTCTAGCACATAGCTCCTTTGAGCAGCGCCGAGGAGAATCCTCGTGTTAAGGGCCCAGCTTGGTAAAGTTGCTACCATTGGTGGCTAGTTTCTCTTTCTCCATGAACAGATTGAAATTGAAAGTAGGGGTGCCATCTACAACGATTTGCAAAGTTATTTAGACTAAGTTCATAATAGATTAAGTTCAAAGTTAATTAAAATTACTACGAGAACTCCCACTTAAAAACAACATCCCTCTAGTTATCTTTAGTGATTACATGAACCAAATTCACTATACCGAAACCGATCATCACGAAACGGCATAGTTTCAAAGGCGAACATCAATATGTTCATCATATCATCCATATGACTCATGCTTTACCTTTCGGTTCGTGTTCCGAGGCCATGTCTCAGACATGCTAGGCTCGCCAAGTAGAACCAAAGTATTTGCGTGTGTAAATCTGGCTTACACCCGTTGTATGCGGACGTAGAGTCTATCACACCCGATCATCACGTGGTGCTTCGAAACGACGAACTTTCTTAACGGTGCATACTATGGAAGAACACATTATTATCTTGATATTAATTTGGAGGGATCATCTTATAGTGCTATCGACGTGATCATATTCAAGCAAAATAAGATGCATAAAAGGATTAACATCACATGCATGAATAAAGTGATATGATATGGTCCTTTCAGCACTTGATCTCCATCTTGTGCGACATGGTATGATCTCCATCATTCCACCGGCATGGCACCAAGGTCCATGATGCTGCCATCTTGATTGTCTTCCTCCATTACAATATATCACATGGACATATACTTAGCACGCAGGCCATAAAAGAAAAAACAACCAAATGGCTCCTGCCGGTTGTTTAAATTTACAATAAATTTCATTTCATACAACAATCTTTGTATCAATGACCATATCACATCACAAGCCCTGCAAAAACAAGTTAGACGCCTCTAATTTATTTTTGCATATTTTACGTGGTTTTGGGCTTTCTAGGAAAAACTGTTCTTACCTACGAACAAGAACCACAACGGTGATAAAAACATTATTAGCAAACTGTTGTAAATTAGATCATGACTATAGTAGGAGAAACAGACACCCGCAAAGCCACTTATGCAATACTAGTTGCATGTCGAGCGTGGAACAAGTCTCATGTGCGAGGACATGTAAGGTTAGTCCGGGCCGCTTCAAATCCCACTATGCCACCATGATCCAAAATACACGAAAGTATGCAATAACATGATCATCAACGCCCACATCCACATGTGTTTTAAACCGTACAAAACATCTACGCATAGCCTGGCTCTGATACCACTGATGGGTTTCGAAGCAAGGAAAACAAAAATTTTCCTACGATTGCAACCAAACACCAAGATCATATCTAGGAGATGCAAGTAAACGGTTTCAGAAGGACTCACCCTCGTAGACCGAAAGCGGGAATAACGTTCCCGCAAACAAACGTGGTTGATGTAGAGGTACACTCCCGACTTCGGTCGCGAAGATGAGCGCCACAACGGCGGCGCCCCGTACTTGGTCACACGTATGGATCAACGATTACCTCAATCCCTCGTTCAGCGGGCAGCGAAGTAGAGGATCCCTAAAAACTCCAACAACACTACAACTTAGTGGTGGTGGTGGTGGAGAAATAATTTCAGCGGCCGCAAAGCCACAGGTCGAAAAACGGATCAGCAGGAGGAAGGAGAATGGACCAACCAAAGGGTCAAATGGATGAACACCAAAGAGAGGAGCTCCTCCCTCCCTTTTATAGGAGGAGGAGGAGGCAAGGCCAAGGGTTGGCCAGCGCATGGGGGTGCCCCTTGCCCTCCCTCTCTTCATGTGAGTGATCTCTCCACTCACTTAAAACAACCCACTTTGGTTTCCATTAAAACCCCACTCAAGAAATGAAAGGGTTTTCTCCCATAAATAAATAAACATTTTTATTTCAGATATTTTAATATTTGTTAATTCTTTTAATTAACAAACATTAACATATACCCCCTTTAACTATTCCGATATCCCGAAACTATTTCGATACTCAAACAAATTCCTGTCTTGTCCATATTTTTCTCCTGTTTCGTATCCACTCAAATGCATCGATGAACCTTAAGTGTGTCACCCTACGGTTCGTGAATAAAATGGATATGATTGAGACACCTCTCGAGATCAATAATCATCGGCGGGATCCGAGATCCATAATGACTCCCATTCACTCAACGATGAACTAGTGATCGCGTGAACTAGAAACGACATAACCAATTCCTTTTGTCTCACGATATTTTACTTGTCCGATCCGATCATCAGTATCAACTATACCTAGTTCGATCCGTTACCGACAAGTACTCTTTACTCGCTCCGTGATATGACATTCTTGTGACCTAGTCACATGTTTGCAAGCTTATGTCTATGTAATATCACCGAGAGGGCCTGCAGTATATCTCTGTCATCTGGATGGACAAATCCCACTCTTGATGCATGAGCCTCAACTAATACTTTCATAGTACCTAAATCCATCTTTATAGTCACCTTGTTACGGAGTGACGTTTGATGTCATTAAAGTACTCTTCCGGAGTTAGTGATTGACATGATCTCATGGTCTAAGGAAAAGAGCTATTTCGTAAGTGTTTGATACAGCAACAAACTAAATGACTTGATCGAATTTGCTATACCAACTTGGGTGAATGTTCATCACATCATTCTTCTAATGACATGACCCCGTTATTAACAACATCCAATGTTCATGATCAGGAAACCTTGATCATCAGTTAATCAACGAGCTAGTTTAAAAAGAGGCTTTACTAGGAACCCTTTTGTTTATTAAACACACATGTATTAACGTTTCCGATTAACACAATTTTAGCATGAGAAATAAACATCTATTATAAACATGGAATATGATAATAAACAATTTATTATTGCCTCTCGGGCATATTCCCTTCATCAAGTGCACTCACCTCAGCCATGTATTCATTCTCCAGAGTGGCTGAAAAGTGATGCCTGAAAAAAAGGGCAAAGTTTGATCGTTGTGCACGGCAGTAGGTTATGCGTCCTTCAAGGACCCTAAGCCGGTGGCAGCTTGGAGCTTCTTGCTCGCAAGCATGATCTTCAAATCTGATGCCGATGTGAGATAGTTTTGACCATTCGGAGTTAGTCCTTCAAACTCACGTTTGACAATGCCAGGTATTTGCATATTCACAAGATTCTTTCATTAGATTACTTCGTGTAATCTAATGGAGAGTGGTTGTAAGATTCATAAATGCATAATTAAATTCTCATGAATTTTCAGCAAACTAAAAGAAAGCAATAAATTCAAAATTTATAAATTATTCATAAATGTTGCAAAAGAAAGTTCCGTGCGTGCAACATCGTGTATGTACGCGATCGGCTTCGTGCATGCGATCGAATTCATGCGTGCGATCGACTTCGTGCATGCGATCGAATTTGTGTGCACGATCGGCTTCGTGCACAATTCAAATTTCTCAAGAATTTTCCAAAATTCTTAAAAAAATATTCATAAAAGTAGTACAAGAAAGAAATGAGAGCGGCTTCGTGCGCGAGGGTGCCGCTTCGTGCAGCGACATGGTTTTGTGCCCACGTTTACCACTTCATACGATGGGACGGCTTCGTGTACACATGCATGCATGCTACAAGTCATGCATATACACATGCATGTGTATATGCATATATGCCTGCATGTGCGTGGCTGTACGCTGCATGCGCGTCGACCTGTACGCTGCATGCGCGGCGGCCTTCCTACACGCGCTGGAGGCCAGGGGCCGGCGGCGGCTACGTGCTGCGTTGTGTCGAGGGCCAGCCGGGCGATTACGTGTCGCGTTGTGTAATTCGTCAGTATATATTCTGTAAGACCAATCAATCGGTAGCATGCACGCTTGTTAAATCTTGCCGCTAGTGCATGCGTACATATTGAATTCGCTTATACGTATGCATACTTGCAATCCACCGATGCATGTTTGCATGGACTTCTAGTCTGTATGGATGGATTGCTAGGCATGCATATCAAAACTTCTAGTCTGCATGGACTTCTAGTTTGCATCAAAACTTCTCTGCACGCCTGCATGCATGCGATGCGCGCGGCGACGGGCATCGGGCCGGATGGCGCTTCTTGCGCGTGGGCCAGCGGCGCTTCCAGCCGAGCCGACAGCTTCAAGCGCGGGCAGCGAGGCACCGGTCTCGCAGCGCTACGTGCGAGAGGCGGCTTCGGCGCGGAGGTCGGGCCGCGGAGCTGCGGGGCGCAGTGGCATTTGGCTTCAAGCCAGGGTCAAGCTCGACGATTTCATGCGCGCGCGGCCGCGATTCGAGTCGTGCGACCGGTGCGACGTACAATCAAGGAGGCGCGACGACGGCTTCAAGCCAGCCACACAAACGCGCATACAAGCAAGCAAGTGAGCTACTACCGAGCAAGTAGTCATTGCGTATGTGTGGTTCATGCATACGTATGTATGCTGGTTCATGCATGCAAGCAAGGTTGGGCAAGCAGTTACGTATGTGTGGTTCATGCATACGTATGTATGCTGGCTCATGCATGCAAGCAAGGTTGGGCGCATGCATCACAAACGCGCATGCATCATGCATATCGACGCCTACCGGCGATCGACGGTTACTTCGAGGCGCGTTCCAGCCGGCGGCTTCGTGCGGGTCGGCGGTCACAGTGTCGGCCAATCGCCGAGATTATGTACTGTAGCTTTCTACCATGTTCAAAAGATTGTTGCGTATCATAGCTTCGTGCCACGATCTGCAAAAAAAAACACTACATATTCGTAGCTTCGTGCCACGTAGATGCATTCATAGAATTCATACAAGAAATTAGATTCAATCCCTGTATCTCACCTTTTCTTACATTTTCAATCTGTTCGTCGATAGAGCTTCGTGCTGATAACGTGTTAGACAACCTCGCTATCGAATAGTCCGGAGTTGCCTAATAGATATAAACTGGAGAACAAAGAGAGGGAGAGAGAGACAATATGAGGAGGAACTACTCTGCTTTATTATTCTGATTGCACGTGTACAATGGGGTGACCTCCTACCTCCTATTTATAACCTACAGCTAGGGTTTGGGGGGAGTCCACATGGACCACGATAGACCAAGTTTCCTAACAAGGATGACTTTTTATGGCGGTCTTAGCTATCTTACGCCTTGGCGTGGACCATGGCGGCCTGTCAATGCCATTTGTTTCGCTGCTTGTAATGTAACTTCAACTGACGGTTGACAAACTGGATGAGTGGTGATTCTGGATAGATCGATGATGTTGAAAGCTGCCAATAAAAAACGAGAAGGGTAAGAGGATCTAGGAAGCATCGAAAGAAGACGAAGCTATGTGAATTGGGTTATCCATGCATTATTTGATGATTTAGTTGGCTTGGTAATTAAAGTACAAGGACTCATAACCCAGCTCATTTATAAAGTATGCGTGCCCAGCTCATTTATAGTTGATTCGAAAGAAGCATTAAATGTGCCATCAATTTGTTTATTAATTACCATCAAAACAGACACGAGCCAGAGAGTGTTTAGGCCCGTCATCTCGTATCAATTTGGATCAGAGGATTTCTTCGCAATGTGACGGCTAAATGTTGGCCATAGTTAAACTTGTTTAGGCTAAAAAAAGAACTTACTGCCATTGCCAGTAAGTTTACATATTTATCTTCAACCTTAGTGGTGTCTAACGGTCGGTAGATGACAGAAGACGCTATAAATTTGGCTCCTATTTGAGGCCGAAGAACGACCGAACCCGCCAAGCCTGTCACACGGCCTTGCATGCATTCGTATGTGCATCTCGCCTTCACACGCCCACACTATAAGAAGCCTTGTTGGCTCACCAGTGATCGATCGATCTCCGTTGCTCGCCGCACAAACACATTCGTCTCGCACGCGCGCGCCTGACCTCCGCGATCGATGGCGGACAACACGGCAACCTTCGTCGACCTCATCCTCGCCATCCTCCTCCCTCCCCTCGGCGTCTTCCTCAAGTTCGGTTGCGAGGTACGCGCGCAGCTCTACGTTGGCACACAATCGATGCGAAAATGGCATCCCGGATTCGTCATCTGATCGGTTCCCCTCGCATGTCGCCATTGGCCGCAGGTTGAGTTCTGGATTTGCCTCGTCCTCTCATTCTTCGGGTACCTGCCAGGAATCGTCTACGCCGTCTGGGCAATCATAAAGGAGTAGAGGTTGGATGGACACCTCAAGACATTGTGCATTGGGACAGAGATTGATTCTTGTTTTTGAGGATCGTGAGAAGGAAAGATTTCACACCTGCAAGAACAGTTCTTGGACGGGGAAAAATTGTGGCCATTAAAGGAGTTGCCCACCGCAGTTTTAGGCTTAGTTTATTTTGGGGGCGCAGAGGATTAGTTATTCCTGTCTGGAACATGCAGTAGCTAGAAAAAAAGATCAGCTTAAGGGCATGTACAATGGTTATATTTAGTTGTCTATAAGAGATGACACGTAGGATTTTAAATGATGTGGAGGAGAGAGAAGAAGGAGAGAGAAGACTGCTGTCTACTATTTAATAGACAGCTTATAGACAGCTTTACATTTTGTGTACCATTGTATAGACAGTCTGTTAATTGAATGAGAGACCACTACAGACAACTCTATAAACGATCCATTGTATAAATTATTTTTAGTGCTGTCTGTAGATGATGTGGAGCTACATTATAGACGAATTTTTTTTTAAATAATACTAATTTAAATCGAAATTGCAAAACTATACATTGGGGCAACGAAATTAAATAAATGTATGTCTGTCGCCCAACTAACGGGCGACAGAATGATATCGTTTAACCAACGGGCGACAGAAGAATCTATCGCCGATCAAATGGGCGACATTTAAATGTCGCGAGTTGAATGGGCGACAGAATGAAAATCGCCGAACAAATGGGCGACAGTTAAATGTCGCCTGATGAATGGGCAACATATACCATTTTTGATATTTTTGTTAGTTTTTATGATCCAAATAGAAAGAAATAAATTTATAAATTATTAAGCAAGTAAATAAGGAATCGCAATAACCCTAATATTGTCAACGATAACTTCTAACCTTTTTCGGCAGCCCGTAAAATATCTAGTTCGGATGTAACTTTCCGCAACAGTCCAGCATGTTGGCGGTTTGCTATATGGAGTAACATATTCTGGAGAAATATTTTATTTACACATTTCTTTCATACGCAAATAGACTATCGTAATAACCCTAAGTATCATTGTCAACGATCACATCTAACCATTTTCGGCAGCCCGTAAAATATCTGGTTTGGTTGTAATTTTTGGGAACAGTACAGCATGTTGGCGGTTTGCTATATGGAGTACCATATTCTGGAGAAATATGTTATGTAGACCTTTCTTTGATACGCAAACAGACTGTCGTAATAACCCTAAGTATTATTGTCAACGATAACTTCTAACCCTTTTCGGTAGCCCGTAAAATATCTGGTCCGTATGTAATTTTTCCATTATATGAATAGTTCAGCACAAGAAAACTTTAGCCAAAGTGTCTAAATCATTGCAAGCATTGAGAATAGCATGTAGATGCAGCCAATAACTTTTCTACGCAAACTCAACCTCAGTAGGGCAGATACAATGGTAGTTCAGATGATATTACAAGGATATTACAGCAGTGACGACATTGCTAGAAAAAGTGCGGATTACACTGATTGTCATGGTGGAATAAGTGATCGTTCCGCCTATGTTCGTAAAGTGGGAAGGACGCGCAACATTTTCTACATATTACATCACCCGTCAATCTTGTGCGATTTGTTCTCGGACACCGCTCAATCTCTCTTATGAAAGAGCTCCATGGCCGTGCGCAGTGCTCCCAGCTGTTGCCGAATGGTTAGCCTATGTCATACGTCTCTGGGGTATAAAAAGTAACTTGTTTGTGTACATTCTGTGGAGTTCTGCCCTCCCATATGGGCATGCCATCCTAATTTCTGGCACCCCTTATGTTAATACCACCCGGGTTCCCGGATGGTCTTCGTAATGCCTCAATGATTTGTTGCGTACTGCGAACCTCGGCTGGCTGCTTCCCCTTATCCCTTTCTCTTCGAGAGGACGAACCTTCTTGCCCTTCGGGAGACTTGCCGAGGCGCCTCCTCTGTTTTGGTTCGCACTCCACTATATGGTGCAGGAGGTGTGTGTTGGGCTTCTTGTTGTACAATTGAAAGCGTGCCCTGCAGTCAATGCAGTATGCCCGCTGTTGTGGTTGAAGAACACCGTGTGCGTACTCGGGGTCCGGCTTTTCTGGGAGGTAGTAGCACCACGGCGAGGGTTGCTCTCCCCAGTTATCCCAGACGGGAAGTTTGAGATGTGGGTGGTACGTCTCCGGATCCACCCAATTGAAGTAGCAGCACCATTCATCCTCGGGCAAAGGGCACCGGTAGAATCTTCGGTCCGCTAGATCCTCTTGGTAGGTATCAACCACTGCCTGCAGGCCGTGGTCACACAGTTCGGGGCTTTGGGGTGGCCCTTTAGGAGGATGTTCCTGCGTGGACTCGAGCAATTTCGCATGCTTCTTTTTGAAGTCCTATATGCGATGAACTGGTTTAGAATGACTACTTTGTGACTAAAACATGAGCATGTCGTATGAAACTCACCGATTGGTTCGTCCCTTGACCACCGACCCTGAACTCCAGTCGATGCATATAGGGGACATATCCCGGCGGCCTCTCCCACCGAATGAAGTTCTCGGGTGATGTGGGGTAGGCGTCGTGGCAATTGTAGACAAATTCGTAGTAACATCGTTCCGGCCCGTCAATCCATTGGAAGAAGCAACACCGGCCCTTGTGCTAAAAAAACAAAGAACAATGCATGAATTGGTAGTGTTACCCTAATTTGTATTGACACCAATTGGTTTACCTCGTAGCCGTGGCCACAACAATAGTGAGTGCGGGCCGCCGTATTTGTGTGCGTGATCGTGCATCATCTTCGCTGGAAGGTTGCGATCGCATTTGGCCGGGCAACTCCGGCAGATCAAGGCGTCAACGCTACTCTGATCTGGGTATTTGGGGGGGCTTAATTTTCGCTTGCTGAAGAGGCGATGGTAGAACGACATCGTGGCCTAATCTGTGTAAAGTCGGCTAATGTTTGTTGTAGTTTTGGCAATGTGATGCACATATCCGTCCCTCGGTCGGGTTTTATAGTGGTAGTGAGGGGCCAGCCAAAGGAGAGAGTGGCGGACTTAAGAGAAGTTCAAATCCGCGAGCATCGGATGCTTTTGCAGCTTTGCATGTGAAGGGACATGAGCCTGGCTATGGCGACAGCTTTACACCGGGAATCTCTCCCATAGTCGGCCTGAAGGCTAGGTCATGGAGCTTTAGGCAGCTGAAAAAGATGATATGACAAAAGCTGGAAAAGGTGATAAGACAAAAGCTGGAAAAGGTGATATGACAAAAGTTTCAAAAGGTGATATGACAAAAGCTGAAAAAGATGATATGATACAAGCTAGAAAAGCGGACAGAAATATATAATGAACCACGTAATATGAGAAAGTACACAAAATAGATGGTAAAATATAACATAGTACCAACAATCACCGCCCTAATCGAAACTGCCAACCAAAATAAACAAAAAAAATTACGAACACTGAAACATAAAAGAAACTAGTGCCGGCCCCTCTTCGGGGCGCCTCCTCGCTGGTGTGTAGTCCTCCTCCGGATCTGACCTCGGGAGTACGTCAGGTGCGTCGGCGGCTGGTGGGCCCTCCGTGGTCTCGCTGGAGGTGTGGCGTACACAGGCTGGTCAGCCTGCACCGGTGGTGGTGGGGGTGTCTGGTGCTGCGTCGGTCCAACCTGCGTCGGTGGAGGTGGCGGCACCAACTGCGATGACCCAGGCTGGGTCGGTAGAGGTGGCGGCACCCACTGCGACGACCCAGGCTGGGTCGGTGATGGTGGCGGTGTCGTGTGCCATTGCGTCGGTCGTGGAGCCCACTGCTGCTGTGCGGTACCAAGCTGAATTGGGGGTGGATCAACGAGGTACCTCGACACGGTGTCGTCCTCGTAGTCCTCAGGATCATCACCCCGCCTGTCGTAGTCATCAGCAGCAGGCGGCAACCACGGTGCACTGACACCTCCAACACCTGCACGAAGGGAAGAAATGTTAAGACCAGTGACTTGGTGAGTGCAAAGCATGAAAAGTGAATGCAAAACATGAAACAGCACACACCTGCGGCACCTCCAGCGTGGAAGGCTGCACCGTGGTGTGAAGAAGAAGCACCTCCAGTGTCGAAACCTGCACCAGCCGCAGGTCCCCTCCCTGGCACGAGCGGTGCTTCGGGGACCACACCACGAGGCAGGGGTGATCCAGCCAACTCGAGGGCGCGTGCGGAGCCGTCCCGGAACCTACCGAGCAAGCTGGCAACGTCCTCTCTGCTCACCCGCAGGCCGCTGGTCAATCGCGAGAGCATCCTCGACGACTCCTCGTAGAACTGGCCTAGCATGTCAGTCTGGAAAAAACATCGCAAATTAGATAGCACGGATATCAAATGGTTAAACGTATATCGGATACAACGTACCGCAGCGTGCAGAGCCGTGTCCGTATGAGCGGGATACGTGTCTCTCGGGCCGGGGACGTGCCTGGGAGGATCCGGGTCGACGCGTACCAGGCGCACACATGTGCGAGAGGTGAACCACTGTCGGTACTCCTGGTACGTCTCCAAATCGTATGGCGCATCGTCAGCATGGACGTCCTCGAGGGCTCCGGCCCACTCCTCTATCCATGGCGCCATCCGTACGTGCCAGGAGGTGGCCCCATGCACCCCCTTCCTAGTCTGGCTGTGGATGAGAAATGAATGTACAAATATTAGATGGCAACACACGATAGTAATTATGGAACATCGATCGAGGGAACTTACGTGTGGGCGGCGTGTGGGAGCAAACGGCCGGCCAAGATCGGGAACTCTGTCGTAGGCCGAACTGCCTCATCACTCGATGGACAGCATAGGCCTCGACCTGGACGTTGAACACCAGGAACCGCCGTGTGAGCCAGTACGCCGCGTCTCGCGTGCACAGGGTCGACAGGGCGCCGCCGGTCACACGAAGCAGTACCTGCGCCTGAGTGTACGGCGTCCAGCGCATGTGGTCGTCCGTGAGGTGGTCGAACACCGTGACGAACTACGGGTAGCCCTGGCGCACCGTCCGGTGTGCCCACGTAGGCTGCAGTGACAATAGAACGTTACCGTTAGTATTCAGAAATGTAGAAGCAATAGTACCAAACTTTCAGTTGAAATATCTTACCCGTCGGTGGCACCAGATGGTGCCCATGGTCGGACCGTCGACGTCGCCATCGCCTGTAGGGTCAACCGACGCCAGGCTGATGCGGGGCACCCGATCCGAACCTCAGATGCCCACACCGTACGGCGGGCATCCAGTGAAGGTCGACTCATCGCCGGTCTGGGTACACCCGTCGCAGAGGGCCCGGTACGTGCTGCACAGGACAGCGGACCCCCAGGAGTACTGCGGCACGTCGTCGAGGGGGGCGTCTGCTATCTCCATGGGAGCTCGTGAACAAGCACCAGCCGAACAGCCACAGCAGGTACGCCTCCAAGTGGCGGCTGACCCTGTACTCGTCCGCCGGCTCGACGATCTGCGAAGGCTGCAAGATAGAAGATCACATATTACATGTTATTGTAAGCTGTAATTGAGGAGCACTTGTGTTTTCATAGTCTAGTTGCGTACCACGAATCGCCGGCCACCGCAGCGTAGGACCGTGTGTGCCGGTGAAGCCCCGGTAGTCTGGTGGTAGTAGCACACCAGCGAACCGCTGAAGTAGCTGCGGGCGCCACGCAGTGTCGACGTCGTGTGGTGCCACAGCGTCGCCGGCGATCGGGAGGCCGAGCAGGTACGACACGTCCTGCAGAGTGATCGCCATCTCCCCGACGGGTAGGTGGAAGGTGTGGGTCTCCGGCCTCCACCGATCCACCAGAGCGGTGATCAGGGACCTGTCGAACGGGAACCGGCGACCCACATCCCGTACCATCCGGGCGAAAGGGAGCAATACTGAAGCTCGAAGCCTACGAAAGGAAAAACATGTAATTTATATCAGTACAACACCAGTAAGAACACTACCACAAACATATTAAGAAATCTGAATTGTAATATGTTACCTAGGGACCCAATGAGGATCGATCTCCCAGCCGTACTACGGTGTCCTCGGTCGAAGGACGCCCAACGTGTGCGGCTCGCCTCCCTCCTCTGGAAAAGCGGTGGCGATGTGGGCACGGTGACTACCATCGACGACCGGATCCAGCAACTCGAAGGGCCACTCGTCATCTCCTGGCTGGTCAGCCATACCTGTAAATAACAAATTGTGAGTTACATTTGAAAACCATATCAAAAGAAAAGCGTCCGAATACTATAGGTTTCTCTCAACAATGTGTTCAAACAAACACTCATGTAAAATTGTTCAAGCATCATAAATATTCGGAAACAGTTACAATAATTTTTCAATGCACAACACTCATACCACATGCAAAGAGGCTTACACACAGGGTTCACACAACACACAGCAAATCGATTAAATTGCGATTAAATTGCTTCTCATGTGGTACGTTGGCGTCATGCAGCACTCGTCGCACAGGACGATCCACCCGCCACCATCGGATTGCCATCTCCTCCTTCATCTCCTTCGTTTTGTGCGTGGCAATTCTTGAACGTATGTCCTGTTTCCTTGCACAATGAACATTTCTTCACGCGCTTGCCAGCTTCTGACTCATCCATGTCATTTCTGATACGTCTTGTCTTCCGACGCCCTGCTTTCCATCTACCTGCATTAAAATCTGGGACCCAGAACCTTTCATCAGCACTAGGAGTTGTGGTGAAAGAACCCACAACACCGTAACCATACAGCTCCTCGCTCCAAGTTGCCATCACCCTTTCCTTCCTGAAATATTCAGATAGATAGGTACCAGGTTGCATTCCAAATAAAGCACATGCGGCTATCACATGAGAACACGGCCTGTGCAAAAAGTGGGGCTTGTTACACGAGCATTTGCAAATGTCCTGTAATACGCACTCCTAAATGACAACCCGCTGGTTGGTTCCACGCCGTCCTTTATCCTTACAGATCACCTCGAAGCGCAGTGTTCGTGCACCAACTTTTATAGCTCTATGCTTGGCCGCCTTCTTACTCTTCTCTTCCATGTATTTACTGATCATGGAGGAGTACAGGAGCTTCTCATCTCTCAGTACTATCTGTGCAGCTTGATGTCTGTCGACGAAGTACTTGGTTGTGCCTCGCAGCACTCCCTCAACAATTCCCACCAATGGGAGACACCTCATCCCTCTCATTACCCAGTTGTAAACTTCTGCAAAGTTACTGGTCATCACACCGTATCTGGCACCATGTGTGTCATGTAACAGTGCCCACTTTTCCTTCGGTTCGTGCTTGATCCAAATTCCGAGAAACATTTGATTGGCCTTTGCCTTCGATTTACGATTAGTCGCGTCATCTTCTGTTGGCGGTGGGGAAGAGGCTCCGCCTCATCGTGTCCTTCGGGCGATTTTGTTCGCCATCTCCTCTTTGTGTTTTCTTGTCAGCTCATCGATATTTTTCCACAGAGTCCGGAACTTGCTCTCCTGGTTCTGCTTACATAGTCTTTTGAACATGTTCATGAGTTCCTTGTTCCTGAATTTCTTGTAGAAATTTGCGCCCAAATGCCTCATGCACCATCGGCTCTGCAAGTCAGGCCATAGAAATGGCTCCTCTCGCCTCGCTTGCAATCGGGTTGATCGCACTAAGCGCATCAAAGATGCCTATCGTGCAGCACGCACACATCCTGACGAGTTTTGACTACCCCAATCTTCAAGTTCCGCAGAAACCATAGCCAACTCTCAAGTTCTCACTTTCTACAAAGGCGAATGCAACAGGCAGAATCTGGTTATTTCCGTCAACACCCACACCTGTCAAAATTTGCCCTTTGTATTTCCCGGTCAAGAATGTGCCGTCCATGCACAGCAATGGACGACAGTGATAGAACGCCTTAATGCAAGCTCCGAATGCGAAGAACACTCTCCTCAGATGCCTTTTAGTTGGCCACTTGATTGACGGACAATCTTGATAATCATAGTAAGTGCCGGGATTTCTTCCATGAATGCAATTGAGCAGTGCGGGCAGATTATGGTACGAGTCTTCAAACTTTCCAAACCTCGTTTCTAAGGCCTTCTGTTTCGCCCTCCAAGCCTTCCCATAGCTAATTGTGTACTGATATATGTTCTCGATAGCTCGGATAATAGCACGGGGTTCATAAGTCAGGTTCTCCACTATCTCTGAGTACATGATATTCGCGATAAACCCAGATGACAGGTTCCTATGAGCCATCATGGTTTCCTCAATCATACAGCTGTGTTGCTCAACCTTCGAGCATAACCAATGGGTGCCCCACTTCGGCTTGTACGCGTGCACTCTCCACGGACAGCCATGGATCTCACACACCACGTCGTAGCAGGTCGGCGTGGATTTCTTAACCCTAAAAGTCCTTCTTAATGATAAGACCCAATCTTTCACAGCATCCTGCACAGCCTCCTTTGTCGCGTACATACTGTCAGGCCTAACCTCGTTGGGGCTGTACTGCCAACGTATGTCGTTGGTTTCATTAACAACCAACCTCTCAAATTGATGTGTGCTCCACTCGGCTGGCACAGGCGGCTCCGTACCTCCATCTTCCTCATCCGACTCATCGTCGTCTTCCACTTCTGCTATGCCGTACTCACGGTCTTCCTCTTCCATCCTAACTGTTATTTCATCAATTTGCTCACCTTCGTCTACTAGTCCCCGCGCTACTTGTCCAACATTTGCTTCGTCCTCCCCAAATTCAGATTGTTCGCCACTTTGGCAAATAATGTCCTCGTTCGCTGTCTGGATGTACTGCTCACGGCTAGATCCCCCAATTTCGGTGTCACCAAAACTTAACTCATTTTGAGCCTGACTACACTCACCACCGTCCGGCTACTGCTTGGGGGCAACATCCCGGCCATAGGCTTGCACTAAAAGCACCCGGTTCCATCCCCGTTGCTCTGTCCCCCTCACATATGATCTCCACGATGCGGTTCCTTTCAACTCAACTAGCTCCCAACAAAATGGATTGTTCTGCATACTACAGAGGCAAAATACCTTCAGCTGCCACTTCTCTTCTTCCATCCGAAAAGTATAATACAACCACTTCAACACTGAAGAAAATGTGCGCTCTTCGATCCTACTCAAACTTCTGTCCACATGTTGGAAATTACTTAGATCTGCACCCTCCGAACCATACATTACAACCCCTTCGCCATAATATATTCTAAATAGAACCCGTTCTGCCATATCTGCAAATCCATTCATTCACCCACGAATTAATTACTTTCTGTAAAAAATATTATGACCCCCAACTTTGGTACATCTATATGCTACAAAAATACATATTTATTCGTACAAAAATTTGCTACATTTCTAACAATACATATCTAGGATCGTAACAATCGCTATCTCTGCCGTACTACATTCGTAAGAATTGAATATCTATATGGATGTATTCGTATCGGTATACAATATCTACATTTACTAGATCTACTACTAAAGAATTAAACAACTACTCTAACTACATTCTCTACGATTAATTTCTACTCGACGTTAATCAAACTACTTTCGCTATATGTACCCAACTGCATTCCTATGAAATGAATACTTCTATCCGTTCAAAGTATCTACATTCGATATATCAACGCACACAAACCTAGATCTAAAATCATTTCTACTAAATCACAACTTACTGCTAAAAAAATTAAAACGAGTAGTGCATACCTACATCAAACTAGATTTCCTAGATCTACCTACACCTAACTAGATTTGCTATATTTGCTATGTCTGTAGTACATCTAACTACAAACTAGGTTTGCTAAATCTTTCTACGTCTAACTAGATTTTCTAGATCTACAAATACAAAAACTAAAGAACGAGAAATTACCTGAATATGAAATGACGGGGCTCAAAAATCGCGCTCTCTTTTTTCTTCCCTCCTCTCTTTTTTCCTCTCTTCTTCTCTTTTTTCTTTCCTCTTCCGTCTTGCTTCTGCTGCTTCTGCCGGCCGGCCGTTCGCGCGAGCCGATTATAAAATATTCCTGTCGCCCGTCCATCGGGCGACAGGAACCCCGCATGCTTTATGTCGCCCATCCAACGGGGGATTTTTATTCTATCGCCTATTCATCGGGCGATATAAGCCTGTCGCCTGTCTAACAGGTGACAGAAAACACGAAAGGTCTCCTATCGCCCGATTGACAGGCGACAGGCTTATATTGCCCGATGAACAGGCGATAGTCGTATAAAACTGAAATTTCTTGCGGCAGACATTTACTTTTGCAATTTGGAATAAAATATAGTTTATTTAAAAAAAATTCCATTATAGACAGCTGCTATCTATATCATTGCACATGCCCTAACTAGTATAAAGTGCATGTACACATCAGAACAAGTGAACTTGTTTTGTGCTAGCCTGATTGTGTTGTGACATGTACATTTGTATTGACCAAATTTGCACTTGCAAGCATTTGAGATCAATATAAGACGGATTTTCATGTTCAACAAGAAAATGGCACAACACATTTTAGTAGTTCTCACCAAAATTAACCTAGAAACTTGGTGAGAATGGGAATTTCATAAGGTATTCTACATCTACAATCTTATGATGAATGCAATGTAAGACACACATACCGCCTATCTGGAGAATACCAGACCTTCAACTTCAACTTCAACTACAACGTGAGGCAGAAACCCATTGCCTCCGACTACAACAAAACATCACAAGTTGTGCAAATATGCCAGTGGAAGTCAAACTAATGGAATTCTTAAAAACTGTTTAACAATATAAAGAACCAGGATATCTGTGAAGTCTGGCAGAAGGCCATGGAAGACATATATGTAAAGCAGATTTACACCATAAATCTCTCCTATGTGTTGGTCCAATCAGTAATAACTAATGCCTCTCTTAACAATGGAGTATACAAAACTATCACCTCCAATCAAAATTATCTCAAAAGACATTTGCAGCAATGCAGAAAACCAACCCAGCACTCCTATCATATGAGTAGCATGCCAAGTGGCCAAGCGACAAAACTAGCATTGGTAAAGCTACTAAGCATCAAGATGGATACCATTCACCAAGGCTGACAATATCATAAGCAACATGGCAGCAACATATGCTAAAATTAAAAGACTGGAGACAGCAATGGAGCAAAAATCGTCAGATCTAAGTCATAAATGAAACAACAACGCAATAATAGGCCATCATGGTCATGGACAAGTTAAAAGCAGACCTCGCTAATTTGCATTTCATATTCAAAGCAGTAAAAGGATAGCGATAAAGAAAATGCTACACTAGGCCTCTAGAATCATTATTATTCGCAAGTAACAAAGACAGATAGACATTCAAACCTCCTCCAATATGCATACTAGGAAGTAAAAAATCTGGCTAAAATTAAATTCTCCAGCTATTGCATCTCTGCATCTCGATTCTTCTTTTTCTTCTCCTTTTTCTTCTCGCTTTTCTCAGCTTCACCACCATCCCCAGTTGGTGCACACTCAGAATCAACAGCATCACCTCCTTCCTTGCTCTTCTTCTTCTTTTTCTTCTCACTGCCACCCTTATCCCCATCGGACAATTCACTCTTCATCTTCACTTCCTCTGCATCAGCAGTTGCTGATTCACCCTTGTCCTTTTTTCTTCTTCTTCTTCTCACTCTTATCCACTTCCATTGCATCAGCATTTTCCTCAACCTTGATCTTCTTCACAGTCAAAGAAGCAGAGAGATCATCATCTCCAATCTTCCTCTTCCGGCCCTCATCAGCATTGTCACCGACCTCATCTCCATGCTTCTTCTTTTTCTTGTCCTTGGTCACTTCAGCCACAGCTGCCTCATCTTCCACCTTTGGCTTCTCTGGTTCAGGTGCTGCTGCAATGCTGGCAACCATTGCGTCACCACCAGTTGGAAGCACCACATTCCGAAGCCACTCAGTTGGTGTCTTCTCATTTGGCTTCCCATGCTTACCGAGAAGGCCTTCAGCAATCATCTTTTTCTTCTTGAGCGCCACAAGACCAAGCCCCGACTTCCTTGGGTATGTGTCCCTATCCATGACCACCCTTTTGATCTTGGCCACCGCCCCATGGTCACAAGTCGCCATGACAGCAGTGGTCATCTCGGCAATGCCAATCGCAATCGCCTCCCCCTTGGTTGTCATGAGAACCACCTCCTCCCCAGTTTCAATGTCATTCTCAAATCGGAGCAACCCAGGGATCATGAGCTTCGCACCATAGCAAATAGCATTCACAGCTGAATCCTTCATGACAAGCCTCTTGTAGCTAGTGAGCAGCACCTCGAGCGGCATCACGACTCGCCTCAGGTACGACTCGTCCTTGTGGTTGTCCAGTGCCCACATCGCATCCATGACATTGTGCATAGTCACCATGTTATCACCCTCACCAAGAATCCTCGACCGGACACGGCGGAGCTCCTGCATGTGCGCGCCGACCCCGAGCAGCAGCCCGAGGTGCACGCAGAGCGTCCGGACGTACGTCTCGGCTTTGCATGAGATCCAGAACACGGCGAGGTGCCGCTCAGGATCGTGCTCGAGAAGCTTGCTATCATAGATGGTGCGCACCCGGAGCTGGCGCTTGACCACCGAGATGAGCGGAGGGCGCTGGAATACGGCGCCCGTGAGCGCCTCGAGCGCGCGGGCGACGCGGGCGGTGTCGGCCATGGTGGCGTGGAAGTGCACGACGCAGACGTACTCCTTGCCGGCGCCCTGCTGGGACTTGACGAGGCGGGTGGCGCAGTCGACGCAGACGATGAGGTTACCCGTGACCTTGGGATCAAGGGTGCCGCTGTGGTCGGTCTTGTCGGCGCGGAGGAGGCGATTGATCCAGGCGACGACCTCGTGGGAGGAGGGCTTGTCAAGGTTGATGACGTCGTAGCGGAGGTGCTCGGCGAGGGGGCGCTTGAGCGGGGAGTGATCGGTGCGAACGTTGAGGCGGTCGTAGTTCTTGAGCAGGAGCGGCCACGCGGACGTGTCGAGCGGCGGCACTAGCTGCTGTGGCTTGATCAGGTAGCCGTCGGCGAGTGACAGCGAGGGGTCAGTGGCGGCAGAGGGGTCGGTGGAGTCGTCCTGATGCTTCTTGCTCTTCTTCTTGGATTTGGTTTTGGTGTGGTCGGAGGGCGGGCAGGCAGCAGCGGGCGGTGGCGGGGTGGACATTCTGGGGGATAGGGTTTTTGCGGGAGGCGATAGGGGGAATGGCAGCGGCGGGAGGGGGTGGGGAGGAGGGTTTTAGAGGGGAAGGGATGGGGCAGGGTTTAGCGGGGGGTTTTCAGGAAGAGGGGAGGAGTGGGCTCACTTGCTCGGCTTCGTCTTTTGGCCAGCCCAGCCCATGGTGTGCTCTAATTTGCAGGTTTCAACTCTACTTTGATAATACAGTAAGGGCCTGTTTGTTTAGAAAGTAACTTTTAAAACTTGGATTGTAATAGCTGGATTGTTAAAAGCTGGAGGTTGAAAAACTAATGGTTATTTGGTAATTCAGATTATAGTTTGTTTGGATTGCTGTTTCTGCGAGGCAAAAGTCTGTTGTACCCTCGACCTGCTTTGTTGCCTTATTTTCATGTTTTCGCACTTGTAGCTCATTTTTAAAATGCTGGAAATGCATAATTAAATAGAAAAAAATATCATTCACAAGCTTGAACTCTTGTCTTCCATGTGAGACCCCGACTTTTTCAGCACGATGTACCGTAAAAGACAGGTTCTAAATATGCTTTTAGTGCTAGTCCCTGGATCAGTAGCCAGCACACATATACACAAATTGCGATCACAACCATACAATACATCATATTACCAACGTAGCAGAAGTAGTTCAAAATATTACAAGCCAAAAAGTTCAAACTTCTTCATCTTGCAGTATGCCAACTACCCATATTCCACAGGCAACTCACAAGGAAGACCCTAGTTAGAAACATAGTCATTATCCTCGTAACCTGCGTCAGTGAAGGATCATTGTTTTTGTTTTTTTGATCCATGTGTTTTTGATGATGAGTATTTGAATATTCGAAGAGATTTGAAAAGATTTGAGTTGATTTGATTTTGGCTCAGTATTTGAATATTCGAAGAGATTTGAAAAGATTTGAGTTGATTTGATTTTGGCTCAGTATTTGAAAAAGATTTGAAACCAATTTGAACCGATTTATTTTTTGGTTTCTTTATTTGAAAAAGATCTGAAACCAGTTGGTTGTATGGATTAATTTGAGTCAAGTCGTGGACTTGGGCTCGGAAATTGTTTTTGTATTTTTGTTCACGTGCAGGTATTGCTCGAGGTCGAACGTGGTCGATGACGGGACCGAGACTAGGTTCAGGGAGGAACTGAGGTCGTGAGGGTCGAGGGTGTCATGCGAGATGTTTCGGACTAGAGAAACGGTGCACGTGAGGTCGAGATCGTTGCAGCGTAGCGGCAGGTGGTCGTACGCGTGTATACAATTTTTAGAGTGTGTGTGTGCATATGTGTGTGCATACATGCAAGTGTGTGTGTGTGTACGTGCATGTGTGTGTGCATGCATGTGAGTGTGTGAGTATGCATGCATGTGTGTGTGCATACTAGTGTGTGTGTGTGCATGGTGTGAGTGGTGCATGCATGTGTGTGTGCGTGAGTTGCATGTGTGCGTGTGTCTGCATGCATGTGTGTGTGCGTCGAGCAGGAGAGAGTGCGTGGCGTGAGTTGCATGCTGTGTGCGTGTGTGTGAACGCAGGTGGGATTGATACGAGTCCGAGAAGGAGACGTGAGACAGTCGTCGTTTGCGCCGTGCGGTCTGTACGTTTTCGTGTCCGAGTATGAGACTTGCAGCCAAGGACGTGGAGAGCCAGCCGGTTTGCCGTATACAAGAAGGAATCAACTGCTATGGAGCCCTTTAAATAGGGGGTTCTAGGGGCTTAGAGAATCATCCAAGGCAAAGGGCAAGAAGCAAGAGGTGCCTACAACAAAGAAGAGATTTTGTGTTTTCTTTAGTTTGTTTAAGGTTTTCTAATCTTGTGAGATTAGAGATTTTGGTGGTTTTTCTAATCTTGTGAGATTAGAGATTTTGGTGTCCTCCCGGAAGGAGTGGCTTTGGAATAAAGAAAAGGTTATGCAATTCTTTACATACTCTTTTGCTATGATTCTTGATTAGAAGGTTTGTTAGAGTTTTGATAGAACTAGTTTTGATTTTTGTTCGATTTGTCTCGCTAATTAATCTAGGGTTTTAATCTCTACGATATTAAATATTTCTTCCGCTATTTAGGGGTCTTTAAATTTTCTGAAAGAAATAGTTGAATTTTATTCGGCATCTATTCACCCCCCCCTCTAGTTGCCTACTCGGTCCTACAAGTGGTATCAGAGCCAGGCTCTACTAATCCATCTTAACAGGTGATTAGTAAACGGTAAGATATGGCAACAGAGAAATATTCAAACAAGCCGCCAATCTTCGATGGCACGCATTTCCCCATTGGCGGATCCGGGATGATCGCATATCTTCAAGCTCAAGGTAACGCGATTTGGCGCAAGGTAAAAATTTAAATGCGAGCTTCCTTCTAATGATGATATTGATAAAATCGAGTTTGAAAAGATGTTGAAAACAATAATAGAGCTAGAAACATATTGCTTCAAGGACTTGCTAGAAAAGAATTCGATAGAGTCTGTCATTTACTCATTGCTCATGAAATTTGGAAATCTCTTCAAGATTATCATGAGGGCACTGACTCTGTAAAAGAAGCTAGGCAAGATCAATTTAAAAAGGAATACACTAGATTTGAAATGAACTCTGGAGAATCTCTAGATGATTGTTTTGCTCGCTTTAACAGAATCTTAAACAATCTTAGAGCTGTAGATGTAAAGTACACTGACTCTGAAAATGCTAGACATTTCCTATCATCTCTTGATCTTAAAATCTGGCAAATGAAAGTGACCGCTTTTAGGGAAGCTCATAAGATGAGTGAAATGACTTTGGATAAACTATATTCTAGTCTCAAGACTTTTGAGATAGACATTGTTTCAAGAACTTCCAATGATAATTCTATGGCTCTTAATGCTAATTCTTCATATGATAATGCTACTAGTTCTTCATCATCATACTCCATTACTGCTTTGAGTGCTCTTAGTGATGAACAGCTAGATCAAATACCAGAAGATACACTTGCTCTTCTTTCCAAGCGTGTCAATGCAGCTTACATGAGATCAAGGGAGAGAAGAGGAGCCTCCATCCATCGCTACAATCAAGCGGCAAGGCCGGGCACATCCGTGCTAATCAAGTTTCAAGAACAAAGATAAAGAGGAGAAGGAGCAAAGCAACTCCTCCAAGTCCTTCCGGCCAAAAGAGAGCAAGGACAGAAATAAGCAACGGACAAAGAAGATGCTCAACAAAGTCTTCGCGGCAATTGGTCGCTTAGACTTAAGCGACATTGATGATTCAACTGACGATGAGAAGGAAGCGAAGCAAACGAAGCTGAACGAGAAAGATTTCACCGGATCAGTGCTTCATGGCGAAAGGGAACACTAGTGATTCTAGTGACAACGACAACACTTCCAAATGACGGTGATGAGGTAATACCTTCGTATGATGAGCTTTGTGAAGTTTTAGTCATATTGAGAAAATCTTTAAGAAAATCCTCACTCAAAAATAAAAACTTAGAGAAAGATCTATCCATGCTTTGAAAACTGAAAACTTTGATCTTAGAAATTCAAATTCTGAAAAGACATGTGATTCTTGCTTAGATCTCAAATTTGAAATTAAATCTTTAAAAGAGGAACATATGATTAAACTAGAACAAGTTTATGCCAAAAATGAAAAACTTGTGAAAAATGTTGGTTGCTCTACTGATGGTTTACATGGTCAAACTTCTTGTTCTAAATGTCCCATACTAGAATTGAAGTTGCATGATGCAGATGCTAAGATTACTCAATTGTTTAATGATTTGCTTACACATGAAGTTCTTTCATGCTCAACTTGTCGCAAGCAAAAAGAAAAAGTAGATGTTTTCTGTAATAATTGTTTAACACTCTCTCGAAAAATTGATTACTTGGAAAAGTCTTTAGAACGTTTTACTAAAGGAAATAAAAATCTAAATATGATTTTGGATCAATCAAAAGTCAGCACTCATCACAAAGGTTTAGGTTTTGATCCTTATGCTCATCACAAATCATATGCTCCTACTATTGTTAAAACTCTTGAAAGTGGAAAGTTTGAAATTGTCAAAGAACACGAGAAACTGTCTTCAAATCTGCTGGAATTTTATCTTCTACTATGATGAATGCAAATGTTGCTTTTGCTTCTAAAGACAAACCATTTGTTAAGTACAATTGCACTCATTGTGGAAAAGATGGTCATTTGATGAATTTTTGTTTTAGACTAGCCAAACAACGAGAGAAAGGAAAATTCAAAGGCTAAGTCTAACTTTAGACAAACACGTATCATTTCTCCACATGTTCCGCTAGTGAAAGCAAACAAAATACCTGGAAATTCATTTACTTTGCATTCACAAGCTTTTGTACGATCACCTCCTCGCCGAAAGTGATTCAAAGGTCTTTGGATACCTAAATCATATTTCTCTAACCCCAGCTGAATCCTCAACATCTTCTCGCTCATAACATGTAGGTGGTACGAGAAGGAAGGAGAACATCTGGGTTGTTGATTCAGGATGTCATCAACACATGACAGCAACCCAAGTTGGTTCTCCTCCCTAACAAAAGCATCTGGGAACGAAACGATCACTTTTGGAGATGCTACTCTTTGGGCCAGCGTCATTGCAAAAGGTACTGTGAAGGTGAATGATCACTTTACTTTAAAGAATGTCTCTTTGGTGTCTAAACTGAAATTCAACCTTCTTTCAGATCTCAATTGTTGGATGAAAACTTTGAAGTGAGTTTTAAACCAAATGCATGTAGAGTACTCGATGCTTCCGAAACTTGACTCTTGAGATATCTAGACTTGGAAAAATTTTCATAGCAAATTTTAGCAATGCTTCAAGTTCACATTGTTTTGTTGCTTCAGAATCAAGAAATCTCAATTTTTGGCATCGTCGGTTAGGTCACATGGGCTTTGATCTGTTATCTAGATTAAGTGGTCTAGACTTAATTCGTGGCTTGCCAAAATTAAAATCTTGCAAAGACATTGTTTGTGCTTCCTGTCGACATGGTAAGATGGTTGGAGCCCCACATGCTCCTGTCTCTCTGTAATGACCACGGCCCCGGTCAACTTCTTCACATGGATACTGATGGGACCATCTCGAGTACAATCGGCCGGAGGTAAGTGGTACTTTCTAGTAATAGTTGATGATTATTCGAGATACTCTTGGGTGCATTTTCTGTCTTCAAAAGATGAGATTTTTGGACTCTTTCATGTCTTCATTAAGAGATTGATAAATGAATTGCCTAACTCATTGAAAGCCATAAGAACGAGATAATGGTACAGAATTCAAAAATGCCTTGTTTAAATCTTTTGTGAAACTAATGGGATTGAACATCAATTTTCTTCGCCATATTCTCCCTCACGAGAATGGTGTTGTAGAAAGGAAAAATAGAACTTTGATTCAAATGGCTAGAACTATGCTAGATGAATATAACACTTCAAGAAAATTTTGGGCCGAGGCAATTTCTTACGCTTGCTATATATCAAATAGGGTCTATCTCAGAGCTTTACTTGATAAAACATCTTATGAACTGAGATTTGATCGTAAACCATCTGTTTCTCACTTACGAGTGTTTGGTTGCAAATGCTTTATTCTTAAACATGGAAATCTTGATAAATTCGAAGCTCGTAGTACAGATGGTATTTTCCTTGGCTATTCGTTGCACTCTCGTGGATATCGTGTACTTGATTTATCGACTAACAAATTGTTGGAGACATGCGATGTTACTTTTGATGAGGCTAGCCCTGGAGCTAGACCCGACATTTCAGGTTCACGAGAAGATTTAGAGCCAATCTTTTTGGATAAAAGATTCGAAGAAAATGATGAAGATAATGATGATGATGATGAGCTCATACCTACAGAACGGGAAGATGTTCCTGAACAAATTGATGTGACTACTACTTCAGATTCTCCTACACCTCCCACGACGACTGAAACAACTGGACCTCCCCTTACTGTTTTGAAGAACCATCCTCCTGAACAAATTATTGGAAGTCTTCATGAAAGGGTGACACGTTCTAATTCTTCTCAAACTCTTTTATGCATGCATTCTGCCTTTGTTGCTAATTTTGAACCTAAGAACATTACTCATGCTTTAACTGATAGTTCTTGGGTAGATGCGATGCATGAAGAATTAGAAAACTTTGAAAGGAATAAAGTTTGGTCTTTAGTGGAACCTCCTAAAAATCAAAACATTATTGGAACAAAATGGGTTTTTAAGAACAAGTTAAATGAAGATGGAATAATTGTTAGAAACAAAGCTAGACTTGTAGCTCAAGGTTATTCTCAACTTGAAGGAATTGATTTTGATGAAACATTTGCTCCTGTTGCTCGTTTAGAAGCTATTCGCATCCTCTTGGCTTTTGCAGCTTCAAAAGGTTTTAAGTTATTTCAAATGGATGTGAAAAGTGCTTTTCTAAACGGTTTTATAGAAGAAGAAGTTTTTGTGAAACAACCTCCTGGCTTTGAAAATGAAAAATTTCCTAATCATGTGTATCGCTTATCAAAAGCTCTTTATGGATTAAAACAAGCTCCTCGTGCATGGTATGATAGATTAAAAGGCTTCTTGCTTCAACATAATTTTGAGATGGGAAAAGTTGATAAAACTCTGTTTACTCAAAATTCAAATGATCAATTCCTTGTGGTGCAAATTTATGTGGATGATATTATCTTTGGAGGATCCTCCCACTCTCTTGTGTTGCAGTTTTCCGAGCTGATGTCCAGGGAATTCGAGATGAGTATGATGGGAGAGTTGACATACTTCCTTGGATTTCAAATCAAGCAAGCGAAAGAAGGAATCTTCTTGCACCAATCCAAGTATACAAAGGAGCTACTAAAGAAATTCGACATGGGAGAAGGAAAGTCAAGATCTACTCCAATGAGCACAACAACAATTTTGGATCTTGACGATAATGGTGTCGAGATGGACCAAAAGAATACGAAGCATGATTGGATCACTACGTATTTGATCGCCGAGGCCTGACATACATTTTGCGGTATGTTTGTGCGCTCGATTTCAAGCCTCTCCTCGAGAATCACATCGACAAGCAATTAAAAGAATTTTCGTATCTTCGCTCCACTCCTGAATTTGGCATTTGGTATTCTTGTTCTTCTTCGCTTACACTCCTAGGATATTCTGATGCTGATTTTGCGGGGTGTAGATTAGATAGAAAGAGTACTTCTGGCACATGTCATTTTCTTGGCACTTCACTTGTTTCTTGGTCTTCTAAGAAACAGTCCTCGATTGCTCAATCTATTTGAAGCTGAATACGTTGCAGCCGCTAGTTGTTGTTCACAAATTCTTTGGATCACTTCAACTCTTAAGGATTACGGCATTAACTTTAGTAGTGTTCCACTTCTTTGTGATAATACTAGTGCAATTCACATCGCTAAAAATCCTGTTCAACATTCAAGGACTAAACACATTGATGTTCGATATCATTTTCTTAGAGATCATGTTGAAAAAGGAGCTATTGAACTGAAATTTGTTGATTCGGATGCTCAAATTGCTGATATTTTCACTAAGCCGCTTGATTCTTCTCGCTTTGTTTTCTTACGCGGCGAACTTGGGATCATTCATCCCCATGGGTTGATTTGAGGGGGAGTCTTGATTTTAACTCTTTCATTTGTGTTACTTGACTTTGGTTACTACAAGGAGCTATTTTGTCGTTACACTTAAAGAAAACTCCCCTGTTTTCATTGCATCATGTAGTACAAAGCTTTGTTGACTATTCTTGTGTATATAGTCAAATTAATGCTACATTGCTTCACTTCTCACTAAAAGACTAAAAGACTAAAATAATTCAATTTGAGATGCTTTTTGAGAATATTTTTGTTCATTATGGTATTACATTTGTGAAATAGGCTTAAAAGTTTCTTGTCATCTGTTGAAAGGCTAGAGCTGATTAGAAACTATGTGTGAGCTTTTTGTTGGACTTCAAATGATCATTATGAGTCTCAAGCAAAATTAGTGTTTTAAATGATAAAAGCAAGTTGAAAAAGATGCAAGCAAAAGCTACTTGGCTAAACACAAGTTTAGTACAATGTGCAGCTTCCTTGCCAGGGATTTAAATTCAAAAGATGCAAGAAAAGGCTACTTGTCTAAACAAAAGTTCAGAACAATGTGAAGCCACTTGCCAATTTAAACTGAGAAAGATACAAGAAAGAACTACCTACTCATACACAAGTATGGGCTAGTGTGCAGTTACTTGTCATCCCTGTTGATCACAAAGCAAAATTGTCAAACTTGCTAAAAGAGAAAAGGAAATTCAAATTTTGAAAAGGCTTGAGACAAACATTAGTGAATTTGAAAGTCTCTCTTTGCTCATGATAGATTTCTTTTTAGCTTTGGCAAAATCAGTTTATGACATTTTACTTGTTTGCTCTAATTTGCTTATGCAACAACTATTCTATGTGTTAGAGCCTCCATATTCTCACAATTTGCTTTCTCATTTGATAAATTGATACAAAATGTGAAAACTCTCCACATGCTTTATTTTGATTATATACCTTGAATATACTTCAAAGCTTGAGATACTGCATTCATTAAGGGGGAGTTTTGAGATCTTGATGACTATTTTGTCAAAAAGGGGGAGAGGAATATAATTCAAACTGTTTGAGAATTTGGATTTACTTGGTCTTGGAATCTTTTTGGTCTCAAACTCTCATTTGGTATTTTTCTTTACCTTTGTCAAATCTTATATTGTGTTTTGTCAAATTACTCATCAAGGGGGAGATTGAAGGATCATTGTTTTTGTTTTTTTGATCCATGTGTTTTTGATGATGAGTATTTGAATATTCGAAGAGATTTGAAAAGATTTGAGTTGATTTGATTTTGGCTCAGTATTTGAATATTCGAAGAGATTTGAAAAGATTTGAGTTGATTTGATTTTGGCTCAGTATTTGAAAAAGATTTGAAACCAATTTGAACCGATTTATTTTTTGGTTTCTTTATTTGAAAAGATCTCAAAACCAGTTGGTTGTATGGATTAATTTGAGTCAAGTCGTGGACTTGGGCTCGGAAATTGTTTTTGTATTTTTGTTCACGTGCAGGTATTGCTCGAGGTCGAACGTGGTCGATGACGGGACCGAGACTAGGTTCAGGGAGGAACTGAGGTCGTGAGGGTCGAGGGTGTCATGCGAGATGTTTCGGACTAGAGAAACGGTGCACGTGAGGTCGAGATCGTTGCAGCGTAGCGGCAGGTGGTCGTACGCGTGTATACAATTTTTAGAGTGTGTGTGTGCATATGTGTGTGCATACATGCAAGTGTGTGTGTGTGTACGTGCATGTGTGTGTGCATGCATGTGAGTGTGTGAGTATGCATGCATGTGTGTGTGCATACTAGTGTGTGTGTGTGCATGGTGTGAGTGGTGCATGCATGTGTGTGTGCGTGAGTTGCATGTGTGCGTGTGTCTGCATGCATGTGTGTGTCGTCGGCGAGGAGAGAGTGCGTGGCGTGAGTTGCATGCTGTGTGCGTGTGTGTGAACGCAGGTGGGATTGATACGAGTCCGAGAAGGAGACGTGAGACAGTCGTCGTTTGCGCCGTGCGGTCTGTACGTTTTCGTGTCCGAGTATGAGACTTGCAGCCAAGGACGTGGAGAGCCAGCCGGTTTGCCGTATACAAGAAGGAATCAACTGCTATGGAGCCCTTTAAATAGGGGGTTCTAGGGGCTTAGAGAATCATCCAAGGCAAAGGGCAAGAAGCAAGAGGTGCCTACAACAAAGAAGAGATTTTGTGTTTTCTTTAGTTTGTTTAAGGTTTTCTAATCTTGTGAGATTAGAGATTTTGGTGGTTTTTCTAATCTTGTGAGATTAGAGATTTTGGTGTCCTCCCGGAAGGAGTGGCTTTGGAATAAAGAAAAGGTTATGCAATTCTTTACATACTCTTTTGCTATGATTCTTGATTAGAAGGTTTGTTAGAGTTTTGATAGAACTAGTTTTGATTTTTGTTCGATTTGTCTCGCTAATTAATCTAGGGTTTTAATCTCTACGATATTAAATATTTCTTCCGCTATTTAGGGGTCTTTAAATTTTCTGAAAGAAATAGTTGAATTTTATTCAGCATCTATTCACCCCCCCCTCTAGTTGCCTACTCGGTCCTACAGTCAGCATAAGTTTCCTCGAAGTATTCTAATACTGCACCTAAAAACAGCAAATATAGCAAGGGTGAGTACATTTTGTACTCCGCAAGACTTGTAGTGTCTGCATGTCGATGTTTG
Organism: Rhipidocladum racemiflorum; assembly: GCA_036346355.1. NCBI lineage: Eukaryota > Viridiplantae > Streptophyta > Magnoliopsida > Poales > Poaceae > Rhipidocladum > Rhipidocladum racemiflorum. The sequence continues at coordinate 32,804,283 of CM070580.1, read as the reverse complement.
ATGTCAGCAATAATCTTAGGGAGTGTGAATCTATGTGGCAAAGCGTTGGATCAGGAACTCGATGGTAACACAAGACAAGAGTTTAGACAGGTTCGGGCCTTCTACGGTGGAGGTAATTCCCTAGTCCTGTGTTCTGGGATTGCGTGGTGTATGGCTTATTTCTTCTCCTTATTCTGAGATCCCCCCACCTCTCTTATAGAGAGAGATAGAGGAATCCAACTCAGTTACAAGAGGAGGAGTCCGAGTCGGTTACAAGTAAAGAGATCATATCTTTCCTTATCCGAGGAGATTTCCCCTGTGATTACAATCTCTCCTTTCCACTTTTCCTGACCAGCTACGGTGGGATAGCTCGCATGACACCGGGGCACACACACCTGGTCTTGCCCGTCCCCCTTCTGGCCGGTCCTCTCAGGATCCCATGCGCACACCCGGTTCCCGTGTCCTCCACAGTAGCCCCCCGAGTGCTTTGCAATCGAGTTGCCCTTGATAACGTTTTTGTTCTCGGGCTGAAGATACGACCTGTTGGCTAGTACATCGCTCCATCCGAGCGCTTTGCTGCAAGCAAGGAGTTTGCAAAGGACTCAGCATCAACCTACTCACCAAACGCTCCGAGAGGCCTCCTTTGCAGTGGGGTGCTAGCGTTTGGCCCTTATGGGGGCACGCCAGCCGAGATATTGGTGATCGGCCCGACTTGAGGCGCACCGGTGTAAGTTCAAGCTCCATTTGGTTTTGTTGATTGGTTTAGATTAATGATTAATCTTTGTTTAATGATAAATCTAATTTTATTGAGACTAACATGTTTATTGAGATACATTCAATAGTCTCATATTTGGATGGAAAATGGAAAACCCAAGGTATGTATGCATATCCATTCTAGTATTAATTGCATACTTTGGATTCAAGTTTATGTTTGAATTCTCCATTGCATTAACCACAAAATGTGCATTATGTTTCCCAATTCATATATTACATGGATGCACATATCTAGGGGAGTTCATACTTGAAGTTGATGTATCAATGTATTGATCTATTATTCATTCCATATATAAAGGATCAATACATTGAAACACATCAATTTAAATGAATGTTTAAATTGAGTTCATTTGTCTCCTAATCATCAAAGAACATTTCATCATATGTTGATGGTGTTCTTGTAATCGATTAATGATAAATGGAAAAGTTCTTAAGTATTATGAACCATTAGTTACATCATGTGCTCAAGACACATATAAATTCATTTAATTGATTTAGATTGTGCGCAATTGATGTAAGTAATATCTATTATGTGTTAATGGAGTGCTTAGATGATTGAGACAACCATGCATCTTGGACTAACTATTTTCATAAGTGATGAATGAGCCAGGTTAAGTCCAAAGATGGTTGAGATTATGAAAATGGGACAACGACGACATCATGAGGTGATGGACGTCAAGAGGAGATCCCAGAAAGAGATAAGAGAGCCAGGGTGACGATCCCGGGGGAACAAGATGATTGAATATCATAAAGACTCCAAAGGGGATTGCTTGCGGCGGTTAAGGTTTAACTAGATAGGCTAAGGACTTTCCTAGTCTTTGAGTCTAGTTTTTAGCGCCGTACTATTAAGAGGGGTTGAGTCTTTGCTTTGAGCTTCATCATGTGTTGGTGATCTCAATCCCGTAGTCATTCGAGCTCAAATCTTATTTGGATTTGGTTTTTGCATGGAGCTAACCATTTGGCATGTGTTGCAAATGGGTGAAGCTCGTGCTTGGATTTTGCATAAGCTCTATTTGGCATTTGTTGCTGTAGGATCGAAGTATACGAATATAGCAATCAGAGGGGGGTGAATGATTGTGCGGAAGCTAAAACCAAATTCTTGATCTATTAAAAGTTCACCCCAAAACAGAACCAAATAATTGCCTCGTTTTCGACAAAAACAGAATGATAGAGGTTCGGTAAAATGCGAATTCCTGGAGATCCAACTGTCGGATTGATCTGAAATTTGGACACAAGAAACTAGATTCCAGTACGAACCGAACACAAAAAGAATCAGCTCGATCGGACTTACAGATCAAAAGTTATGACCTTCGCAAGCTTGCTATTTCAGAACTTGACGAGAATCAATCTAATCAAAACTTCAAGAATAAACAAGATCTTCAAAAGATTAATCAACTAGACATTGAGAAACTCTAAATCAATACCCTAGAACGGTTTTTGATGGATCAAATCAAGATGAAACTCAACGATCAAAAACCAATCTAGAATTAGAACAAGCATGCAAACAAAAACCAAAACAGAAAACACTGTAGCGACGTGGTTACTGTAGCACGCAAAAATCTTGGAAGAATTGATCTTTATTTCTTGTCTAAAATACTCTCATCAAAAGAGTACAAACCCTAAAACCAAGCTCAAAGCTTGATGCACTCAGCTCTACTTGGTGCCTTTCAACAGGAGACCCCCCACCTATTTAAAGCACCAACCCACAAGGAGTTCTGAATACGATTCCTATTCCCTAGAAGGAATCCGTATCCAACACAACTATACTTGGCCCAACCTGGCCGAGTACAACTCTTGCACGCGTATGGTAACCCTACCATACTCACGTGACTAACACTTTGCACGCGTATGGCCACCTGCCATACTCACGTGACTAACACTTTGCACGCGAATGACCTCCTGCCATTCTCACGTGACTAACCATTCTTCATGTGCACCATTCTCTTAGCCCGAACGTCCCGCATGACATACTTGACCACCAAGACCTCAGTTCCTCCTGAACCTAGTCTCGAACCTCAGTTCCTCCATGAACCTAGTTCCGGTCCCGTCATCAACCACATTCGTCTTCGAGCAATACCTGCACATGAACAAACCACAAAACAAATCCGAGCACAAGTCCATGACTTGACTTAATGTCAATCCATGCAACTACTCACATGAGCATTGCATAAAGTCCACTTCAAAAAAAGCATCATGAAATCATCACAAATTTCATAATCTCAAATTCAAATTATTTCAATTCTGCTCAAAACCCTAATTCAACAAAAACGCATTCACGATGGACAAGGAAATATGGTCCGGCGTACACATGAAAAATCACTCAAAAAACCATTCACAACGGACAGACAAAATCGGTCCGTTGTACAAGTGAAAGTTTCGGTTCCAAGAAGAAATCATTCTGGCGAAAACACGTTCACGACGGACAAACAAAATCGGTCCGTCGTACATGCGAAATCAAACCTCAAAAAGCCATTCACGACTGACCAAAGAAGTTTGTCTGCCGTACATGCAAAACTTACTGGTTTCTTGGAAGATTGAGTTCGACTCATGAGCTCAAAAACACGTTCACGACAGACCCAAAAACTTTGTCCGTCGTACATGCACAACTTACTGGTTTTTGAGGAAAATTGAGTTTGGCTCAATGAGTTCAAAAGCATGTCCACGACAGACCGACAAAGTTTGTCCGTCGTAGATGGGAAATTTACTGTTTCTTGAGATCTTGGTCCGGCGCAAAAGCGAAACTTACTGCTTCTTGTCAAATTGACAAAACACATGAACAAACATATTTGCAAATTCAATTCTAAGCCAATTTTTCAGCACATGATTTCACAATCTCCCCCTTGATGAAAACATTGGCAACACCACTTAGAATTGAACATTTGGCATTCATTTTACAAAAGATTTTGAAATCCAAAGGATCAAGGACCAAAAAGAAAACATAGAATTTCCCCTTTGACCAAAATGCAAAACAAAATCTCCCCCTGAGAATGAAAATGTGTGTGAATGTGCAATGTGTCCAGGAATTCCAAAATTCTCCAAACTTTTCCCAAAAAGCTCAAATTTCCAAAAAAAAACTTTTTCCCTTTTTTTTGAACTTCTCAAATATTCCCAAAATATCTCCCCCTTTGACAATGGATTCATCAAGAGTACAAAAGAGAGAATTTGTTCAAAATTTTTCCTGTAGCAAAGATTTCACAAGGAGAAACAAGGGAGTGCCAAGATAGGAAAAGATGAGCTCATTCGATCATATAACCTTATATATCACATAATATGCAAAATACATGATCTTGAAGTGATTTTAACAAGTTAGGGAATGACATGCATCTCAACCTCAATTTAGTCAACTATAGCCAAGTACTAAGCAAGATCTTAGCGTAAAAGCAATGCTTTAAAAAAATTGAAGCAACTAACAACTTAGGGCGAGCAAGTAGTTTCAACTCCAATCTAGTAGACCAATTTAATCTTTAAACAATAAATCGCATGTGGCATGCTTGAAGCATACTTCTTTTATTTTCTAGGAGTGGCATGCTTGAAGCATACATCTTATCTTTGAGGGAATGGCATGCTTGAAGCATACATCTTATTTTTGAAGGAAAGCATGCCTGAAGCATACAACTTGAAGCTTTTGCTTTTAACACCCTTTTTTTTATTCCCTTTTCTTTTTTTTTCTTTGATTATAAACATGCAAAAATGATTAAATGGTCTTATGAAAGAGTAAAGTTGAAACCACACTTGCTTCATAGCCCAAATTTGTCAAGAGGATTCAATATCAAGCCTAGAAGAGTAAGATATCACAGAGTATTTAGCTATAGGCAATCGATCGTGAATTTCGCAATGTCATTCTTAGTTCAAGTGAGACAATTTAGATTATCATATATTAGCTCAATTATATAGTATATAAAGAAATATGATAAAGTGAGCTCATCAAGTGAAAGAACTTGGCAAAGAAACTCCTCCTCAAAACAATCCCATTGGATGAACAATTCCAAGTTCTCCCCGAATAAAAGCAAAACGAGAAGAAGACAAAGGTTTTGTGAAAATGTCTGCCAATTGATGTTCAGTATCCACATGATGAAGCACAATGTTGCCTTTTTCAACATGATCTCTAAGAAAGTGAAATCTGATGTCAATATGTTTTGTTCTTGAATGTTGCACAGGGTTCTTAGCAATGCAAATTGCACTAGTGTTATCACACATAAGAGGAACACTATACAAAATAACCCCATAATCTTTAAGTGTAGCTACTATCCAAAGAATTTGAGAACAACAACTAGCAGCATCAACATATTCAGATTCAGCAGTTGATTGTGCAACAGAAGATTGCTTTCTAGATGACCATGCAATGAGAGAATTTCCCAAGAAGTGACTTGAACCAGAAGTGCTCTTCCTATCAATTCTACATCCTCCAAAATCAGCATCAGAAAAAGATCTCAAACTAATGCATGAGGAAGCAGAAAGCCAAATGCCAAAATCTTGAGTTCCATGAAGATACCTGAAAATCTTTTTGTGACTTTGTCGATGTGAAGCACGTGGGGAAGCTTGAAAACAAGCACACAAGCACACAGCAAATTGTATATCCGGCCTTGATGCGTTGAGGTACAAAAGTGAACCTATCATGCTTCTATATTCCTTTTGATCAACCGGCTCACCATCTTCATCAGGGTCAAGTGCGCAAGTGCTCTCCATAGGTGTCATGATCGGCTTGCTGTTTTTCATCCCAAAACGATGTAGCAAGTCTCTTGTATATTTGCTTTGATGCACAAAAGTACCATCCTTCGTTTGCTTGATTTGAAATCCCAAAAGTATGTCAACTCACCCATCATACTCATCTCAAACTCCTTCCTCATTGTTTCAAAACTTCAGACACTAAAACATGAGATGAACCACCAAAGATAATATCATCAACATAAATCTGAGCGAATAGTTGATCATTGCCTTGCTTGAGTAAAAGAGAGTTTTGTCAACCTTTCCCATTAAAAGCATTTTCAAGTAAAAGGTTTTTAGCCTATCATACCATGCTCTAGGGGCTTGTTTCAAACCATACAAAGCTTTTGATAGTTTGAACACATGATTTGGAAACTTTGGATTTTCAAAACCAGGTGGTTGCTTGACATAAACCTCCTCATTTATGTAGCCATTAAGAAAAGCACTTTTCACATCCATTTGATACAATTTGAAACCTTTGGATGCAGCAAAAGCTAAAAGGATTCTAATGGCTTCAATTCTAGCAACAGGAGCAAAGGTTTCATCAAAATCTAAGCCTTCAATTTAAGTGTGACCTTGAGCAACCAATCTAGCCTTGTTTCTAACAACAACACCATCCTCACTTTGTTTATTTTTGAAAACCCATCTAGTTCCAATAACATTAAAATCTGGAGGTGGTGAGACAAATTTCCAAACTTTATTTCGTTCAAAATTCTCTAATTCTTCATGCATGGCATTGATCCAAGATTCGTCAGATAATGCATGAGATATATCTTTGGGTTCAAAAGAAGCAACTAAAGCAGAATGAGTATGAGTGTCAGAATGAATAAACCTGGATCGAGTGACTCTCTCATTTAGGTCTCCAATCATTTGTTCAGATGGATGCATTTTCTGAATGTGCAAGGGAGCATTGGCTTTTGAGACTTCTCCTTCTCCTTCTTCTTTTCCAGCATGTACAGATGATGTTGTAGCTTGAGGATGGTTAGCTGTAGGTGATGTAATAGTAGGTGCCAAAGGTGCTACAGCTTGTTGTGCATTAGAAAGAGTCAAGACCTCATCTTCAACATCATCATTATCTTCAAAGATTTTCTCCCCCTGAACATATGCGCCAGACTGCATTGCTTGGACTAGTGCCTGGACTAGCCTCATCAAAAGTAACTTCACAAGTTTCCACAATTTTGTTAGTCTCCAAAACAAGCACCACGATAGCCACGAGTATGAGCAGGATATCCAAGAAAAATGCCATCGATTGATCTAGCTTCAAATTTATCAAGATTTCCAGATTTCAAGACAAAACATTTGCATCCAAAACTCAAAGTGAGAAACAGAAGGTTTATGTCCAAACCGAAGCTCATATGGAGTCTTACCCAATTTTGATCTCGAAACACACGGTTTGAAACATAACAAGCGGTTGAAATCGCTTCAGCCCAAAAATTTCGAGGAGAGTGATGCTCATCTAGCATAGTTCTAGCCATTTCAACTAACGTTCTATTTTTCCTTTCAACTACACCATTTTGTTGAGGCACTCTAGGAGATGAAAATTGATGATCAATTCCTTTTCAGCACAAAAGAGATCAAAGGAAGCATTTTTGAATTCAGTTCCATTATCACTTCTAATAGCTTTGAGAGCTCCTGAATGGTCAACAAAAGCCTAAGAACAAGACTTCTAAAATGACTAAAAGCCTCATCCTTAGATGCCATAAAATACACCCAAGAGTATCTAGAAAAATCATCAACAATCACAAGCACATACCGTTTGCCTCCAAAGGATTGAACTCGAGATGGTCCAATCAGCATCAAGATGTAGAAGCTGTCCTGGAGCGTTTGTCATCACCATGGTAAGAGGTGGATGTGAACCTGCAATCATCTTACCATGTCTACAAGAAGAACATACTAGATTGCTATCACCCTTAAGCTTAGGCAAGCCACGTATAAGATCTAAACCACTTACACGAGTAAGATGATTAAAACCAACATGACCAAGTCTACGATGCCAAAAGAATAAATCTTTAAAAACATTGGCAATTAGACACCTATGCTTAAAAGAAGGTGATGCATCAAAATCAGCTTTAAAGACTCTTCCAAAACGAGAAATGTTGAACACAAGATCACCTGAAGCATCTAGCACTTTGCATTCATTTTTCTTAAAGCTTATCTCAAGATCTTCATCAAGCATTTGAGAGACAGAAAGCAAGTTATATTTCAAATTTTCAACAAGAGCTACATCTTTGAACATAAACTTGTCACTTACCTTTATTGTACCTTTTGCCACAACAGAAGAGGAAGAAGCATCTCCAAAAGTAACACTTTCAAAGACGAGATGCACGAGTGAGGAGGAGAACCAATTCTTATCACCGGACATGTGGCGTGAGCATCCGGAATCCACTAGCCATATGTTCTCCTTCCTTGCGAGAAGCCTACATAGCAAAACATGTCGAGGCCTCGATCTTGGGGTTAGGAATGAGATTTTTGGGAATCGATCTTGAGACACACGACGCACAACAAGATAGGTACAACACGATAATTTTTATGCACAAAATCAGATTTGCCTTTTCCCATGTTTGTAGGAACAGAAGGTGTTTTCATCACTCTAGGCGCATAAAAATATGCTTTGCTGAAATTTGACCTAGCCTCATTTCTTTCCTTCTTTTCTTTGTTTGGCTAGTCTAAAGCAAAAATCTACTAAGTGTCCATCTCTACCACAATGAGTGCAAGTGTACTTGACATGATATTTAGCTTTAACAAGAAAAGCACATTTTGCATTCATCATAGTAGAAGATAAAAACCAAAGCAGATTGAAAAGCAATTTTCTTAGGCTCATTAGATAACTCAATTTTGCAAGGAGCTGAACAACGGTCTGAGGTTTAGTTTCATATGTGGCATAAGGATCAAAACCTAAACCTCTCTTGTTTGTGCTAACCTTAGATTGATCCAAAATCATGTTCAACTTCTTCTTGCCATTAGTGAAACGTTCCAAAGAATTTTGCAAGTAATCAACTTTCTTAGCAAGAGTTAAACAATTATTGCAGGGAACATCTACTTTTCCTTTTTGCTTGCGACAAGTTGAGCATGAGAGAATTTCATGTGAAAGCAAATTATCAGTTAATTGAGAAACCCTAGCATTTGCATCTTTTAATTTTAATTCAAGAGTTGAGCATTTATAACAAGAAGTTAAACCATGCAAATCATCAGGGGAACAGCTAGCATGTTTAACATGTTTCTCATTTTTCTCACTTTCAGCATTAATTTTCTCAATCAAGGAAGCATGTTCTTTCCTAAGAGAAGTAAGCTCATTCCAAATTAAGTCACATGATTTGCAAGCATCATCATCAGGAATCAATGTCTTAAGTCTAGCAATTTCAGCATTCAATGACTCCACAAGAATATCATGTTTCTTAATTTTTCTATCACGTTTGTCAAGTAATTTTCCAAGACGGCAGACAAAGATTGGCTAATTCATCATAAGAAGGATCTACCTCATTGAAGTCGCTGTCATTGCCGTCCTCGGTGAAGCTATCCTTGCTGCTTGCCATGAGACATAATCCTATCAAATCATGCTTGCTTGGAGTTGCATCATCTTCGCTGCTCTCCGAGTCCACATCGCTCAAATTGACTTGTTCAAGAGCGGAAAGAACTCGGTGAACCACCTTGCGGTTGATGAAGCTCTTCTTCTTCCTATCATTTGACGAGAACCTTTTCTTCTCATTCCTTCTGTCGTTGTCCTTCTCCTCCTTTGATGTTTTTCCTGCAAGCTTAGGACAATTTGTGCGAATATGGTTGAGGTCACCACACTCATAGCATCTTGGAGGACCACCTCTCTTTCTCATTCTCACATTCTGCAAAGCTTTGTTAAAGCGAGAAGAGAGTAGTGCCAGATCTTCTTCAGGAAACTCTTCAAGTTGCTCATCTTTTAAAGAAGACATGGAAGACAAGGCAAAGCTAGAAGAAGAATTTGCATTTGACATGTTAGGGTTAGAGATCAAAGCAATTGATTTAATGTTACCCTTCCTGGCAAGAACATCCAACTCATGAGTTTTCAACTTAGAGTAAAGAACATCTAATGTGAGTGTGCTCATGGTAGTAGATTCTTGTATAGATGTTACTTTCATCTCCCACACTGACATGTCCAAAGCACTAAGCAATTGTCGAGCATTTTCAGCATCAGTGTAGCTAACTCCAACAAAGACGTAGATTGCTAAGAATTTTATTGAAACGCAAAGAAGTCATCTACTGATTCACTAGGTTTCATCTCAAAACGCATGTATTCTTTTTGTAAATATCTTGGCGAACCTCTTTGACAAGTGTTAGAACCCTCATGGTAATCACAAAGAGATTTTCATACCTCATATGCGGATCGAAGATGAACCACACGATCAAAGTCGCGCGTCCCAAGCCTTGGATGATCAAGTTGCGCGCCTTGCTATTTGCTTCCAACATGTGTGCGATTGGTGTCGTTGACGTTGTCGCTTTGCAGGGACTTCATATGGCTTGTAGACCTTCTCCCAAATTGCGAATCCTCGAGCTTGGATGAAACGCCTCCATCTTGGCCTTCCAAAACTGAAAATCAACACCATCGAACACACATGGTTTTGTCGAATAACGATCCATTGATCTAATCACCGGTTAAGATAGATTAGAGAAACCTTGCTCTGATACCACTTGTAGGATCGAAGTATACGAATATAGCAATCAGAGGGGGGGTGAATGATTGTGCGGAAGCTAAAACCAAATTCTTGATCTATTAAAAGTTCACCCCAAAACAGAACCAAATAATTGCCTCGTTTTCGACAAAAATAGAATGACAGAGGTTCGGTAAAATGCGAATTCCTGGAGATCCAACTGTCGGATTGATCTGAAATTTGGACACAAGAAACTAGATTCCAGTACGAACCGAACCCAAAAAGAATCAGCTCGATCGGACTTACGGATCAAAAGTTATGACCTTCGCAAGCTTGCTGTTTCAGAACTTGACGAGAATCAATCTAATCAAAACTTCAAGAATAAACAAGATCTTCAAAAGATTAATCAACTAGACATTGAGAAACTCTAAATCAATACCCTAGAACGGTTTTTGATGGATCAAATCAAGATGAAACTCAACGATCAAAAACCAATCTAGAATTAGAACAAGCATGCAAACAAGAACCAAAACAGAAAACACTGTAGCGACGTGGTTCAGAGTACGCAAAAATCTTGGAAGAATTGATCTTTATTTCTTGTCTAAAATACTCTCATCAAAAGAGTACAAACCCTAAAACCAAGCTCAAAGCTTGATGCGCTCAGCTCTACTTGGTGCCTTTCAACAGGAGACCCCCCACCTATTTAAAGCACCAACCCACAAGGAATTCTGAATACGATTCCTATTCCCTAGAAGGAATCCGTATCCAACACAACTATACTTGGCCCAACCTGGCCGAGTACAACTCTTGCACGCGTATGGTAACCCTACCATACTCACGTGACTAACACTTTGCACGCGTATGGCCACCTGCCATACTCACGTGACTAACACTTTGCACGCGAATGACCTCCTGCCATTCTCACGTGACTAACCATTCTTCATGTGCACCATTCTCTTAGCCCGAACGTCCCGCATGACATACTTGACCACCAAGACCTCAGTTCCTCCTGAACCTAGTCTTGAACCTCAGTTCCTCCATGAACCTAGTTCCGGTCCCGTCATCGACCACATTCGTCTTCGAGCAATACCTGCACATGAACAAACCACAAAACAAATCCGAGCACAAGTCCATGACTTGACTTAATGTCAATCCATGCAACTACTCACATGAGCATTGCATAAAGTCCACTTCAAAAAAAGCATCATGAAATCATCACAAATTTCATAATCTCAAATTCAAATTATTTCAATTCTGCTCAAAACCCTAATTCAGCAAAAACGCATTCACGACGGACAAGGAAATATGGTCCGGCGTACACATGAAAAATCACTCAAAAAACCATTCACAACGGACAGACAAAATCGGTCCGTTGTACAAGTGAAAGTTTCGGTTCCAAGAAGAAATCATTCTGGCGAAAACACGTTCACGACGGACAAACAAAATCGGTCCGTCGTACATGCGAAATCAAACCTCAAAAAGCCATTCACGACTGACCAAAGAAGTTTGTCCGCCGTACATGCAAAACTTACTGGTTTCTTGGAAGATTGAGTTCGACTCATGAGCTCAAAAACACGTTCATTTACAGACCCAAAAACTTTGTCCGTCGTGCATGCACAACTTAATCGGTTTTTGAGGAAAATTGAGTTTGGCTCAATGAGTTCAAAAGATGTCCACGACGCACCAACAAAGTTTATCCGTCGTAGATGGGAAATTCTTTGTTTCTTGAGATCTTGGTCCGCGCAAGAAAAGCTTAAACTTACTGTTTCTTGTCAAATTGACAAAACACATGAACAAACATATTTGCAAATTCAATTCTAAGCCAATTTTTCAGCACATGATTTCACAGTTGCAAATAGGTCAAGCTTATGCTTGGAGTTTTCGCATTGAGCTTTGATTTGCATTAGTTGCAAATAGGATAAGCTAATGTGTTGGCTTTTGCATGAAGTTCATTCTTTGCATGTGTTGCAATAGATGAAGCTTCATGTTTTGTTTTTGTTTTCCAACAAAATGTTATTGAGTTTATTTGGTATTGCTTGGAGCTATGTTTACATGAGTTGCAAAAGGAAGATAGCTAATGCATTGAGATTTGATTGTTTATTTGCAAATTCGTTGTGCAAATAAGCGAGGGTTATGGGTTTCGATCCTGAGAGCATGTGATACTTGCACTGTGGTTTTTGCAAGTCCGTTTGGTCGTGATTTGACCATCACATGGCTAGGAGGATCAAATTCATAGACTCGTGGGTTATTTGCTTAATGGGTTTTTGCAAATACGTCTTTGAGAAGTTTGCGAAAGGTGTTTTCGCAAAGTGTTTGGAGTTTGCTTGGAGCCAGGCTTTTGCATTTGTTGCAAAAAGAGAATGCTCAAGCATATATTGGTTTAACTGTTTATTTGCGAGTTCGTTGTGCGAATAAGCGGGAGGTCTATGGGTTCCGGTCCTGAAAGCATGTGATACTTGCACAGTGGTTTTGCAAGTCCGTTTGGTCGTGGTTTGACCATCACATGGCTAGGAGGATAAACCTTATAGACTCCGGGATTTATTTTCTTAATACGTTCTTGCAAATATAATCTTTGAAATGTTTGCGAATTGTGTTCTTCGCACATGATTTGTAGTTTGGTTGAATTCTTTGAGCATGGTTTAGTGGTGTTGTAAAAGTGTTTTGCAACTTAGTGTGATCGTGGTTTGATCACCATTTGGCTCAAAGAATTGTGGTTGAAGTTTCGGAGAAAAGGGTTGAGTTTAAAACCCTGTTTTCCCTGTTTTGCCGGCACTACCGCAGTGTTATTGCCGGTAGTACCGCACAGTCAGCAGTACCGCCGTATGGGCGTCGGTACTACCGCTGTTATGGTACTACCGTTAATTGAGGAGCGGTAGTTGTTTTTCCTCGTTTGCGACGTACCAAATCTCATAGTGTACGCCGGACCAAATTTTTGGTCCGACGCAAATGTGTTTTCTGAGTGTTGAAATCCAGCACTACCACAGGTTTATTGGCGGTACTACCGTAGGTGCGGTAGTACCGAAGTTTTAATAGCGATAGCTATTTTTCCAAACAGGATTTTTATCTGGAGTTTTTCTGAGTTTTGAAATCCGGCACTACCGCTTAGTTGAGAGCGGTACTACCGGGGTTGCGGTAGTACCGTGTTTTTAGTGTCAGTACATATTTTCTAGAGAGGTTTGTGTTCTGAAGGTTTTTGGAGTCCAGCACTACTGCTGGTGTTATTGAGGTACTACCGGGATTGCGATAGTACCGGGTTTTTTATTGCGGTAGCTTTTTCTCAGAGGGGTGTCTGGAAGTGTTTGCTGGAGCGGTAGTACCGTGACTTGAGGCAGGTACTGCCGGAGGAGCGGTACTACCGGGCTTTTGCCTGCGGTAGTACCGGATTTGCTGTGTAACGGCTAGTTTTATAGCCGTTGCCCTTAGGGGCAGTAGTACCGCAGTTTTGCCGCCGGTACTACCGCAAATGCTGATTTTTTAGGGTTTTGCCCCTCCAACGGCTAGTTTTGGCGTGGAGGCTATATAAGTCCCCCTTAGGGGGCATTAGCATAAGTGTTGCTGCACTCTTGAGTGTTCTTGAGCTTGGTTTGGGTTTATGGGAGGGTTTGCATGGTTTTGCTTCTTCCCATTTGGTTTTGAGCTTAAGAGTGATCCTAGTTGCATGAGTTGCATCTAGAGAGGATTGAGAGGACCCTAGTTGCATTGGTTGCATTAGGTGATCACCAAAATCGCGGAGGTGCGATTGGTGAAGCTTGAGCGAAGTGCTCAACTTGTTACTCTTGGAGGTAGGTGCCTCCGAGACGGTGTAGGTGCGTCATGCGCAGGAGCTCTCAAGGTTTGTGAGAAGCCCCGACGAAGGTTGTGAAGGTTGGTGCTTAGCCTACCCAGCGGGGTAAAAAGCAACAATTAGTGGATTCGAGGTGGAAGGCTCAAGTGAGTGAGCCGGTCTAAAGTGAGTTGGACTTCCTCAACGTGGAGTAGGAGAGAAGTCTCTGAACCACGGTAAAAAGTATTGTGTCTCTTGCCTCATTTACTTTCAAGCATTTACTTTATTTCAATATTATCAATTGCTTGATTGTGAATAGAATTGCTCAGTGTAGCTTGCTTGATCAACCTAGCAATTCTAGCTTAGAGACATAATTTAGTTAGTGCACTAGTAAGCCTAGTTGATTTAGGCCTTAATTGTCAAAACCTTAGTCTTCCGCTTGCGCATAATCTTTGTGTAGGTTTTGACATAGGGGTAATTAGAGGCGATCCTCGATTAGTAGTAGAAGATTTTTTAAATCGCCTATTCACCCCCCTAGGCGCATCCTTGACCTTACAACCGGGTGTGCATCCAGAAAGATGCAGGTGATCAGCCCTGCTTGGGGCGTACCAAAGTTGCATTTAATAGGATGCTGGTGATCAGCCCAACTTGGGGCGCACCTGAAACGCATCCAATAGGACGCTGGTGATCAGCCTGACTTAGGGCGCACCGAAGACGCATCCAATAGGACGCTGGTGATCAGCCTGACTTGGGGCGCACCGGAGCTGTAAGTTTCGGGGCGTTAGCCGAGTGGTTTTTGCGTCCCTCGCAAACTTTTACGGGTTGCCACAATTTTGTTGTTTAGCGGCACTTTTTCCCTGTACAAATTGGTTGGAAGCGTTTCCGAGACATCTTCTTGATGAGATCGAGATCGCTGACTCCTTTCTGGAAGGCCGCGATGACGACCGCATCTGAGAGATCTCGAACAGTGTTCTTTTTCTGCGTGAATCGCCAGATGAACTCTCTTAGGGATTCTTTCTTCTTTTGATGGAGCTGGTAGAGGTCCCAAGGGGTTCCAGGCTTCTCGAAAGTGCCCTGAAAATTCGTAATGAACTGATCACAGAGGTCTCCCCAAGAGTCAATAGAGTCCCTTGGAAGCCCTGTAAGGCACGCTTGGGCCGAAGGAGCAAACATGATTGGCAAGTAGTTTTCCATTACATTACGATCACCCCCGGCCGCCTTGACTGCAAGGGAATAGACTTGTAGCCAGTCTTCTGGGTCTCTTTCTCCATCAAACTTGGTGATGCCTTTTGGATTAAAACTGTCAGGCCACTGCACCCGGCGGAGGCAAGTTCGCATCGAGCGTGGTGGTGGCGCGGTGAAGAATCCACTCGGCGGTCATCATTCCAGCGCGGGTGCTGGTTTCTGTAGTCGCCACTGCTGGTGCTCCGATCATGGAGGTATCGGCTATCTCGGTCATGACCAATGCCAAAACGTTCACAGTCGTCGTCTCGTTGGCGCTGCCCGTCGTCCTCCCGCTCCCGCTTCCTGGCGTCAAGGTCCTGGTGAAGGTCAAGGTGGCGTCAAGGTCCTTGAACTCTTGTCTTCCATAAGGGTGTTTGTCTATGGTGCAGAGCATCACAACTTGCTAACAAAAAATTAGACTGTCTTGAAATGTGAATTGAATAGATTATGGCGTGAACAGTGGGGGCGAGGGGTAATGGTGGGTAATTTCGACTAAAGTTTGATGGGCATTGTGGTCTTTTGTAAAAAAAAAGCTGAGGAAAGCTACTCCGGAGTGGATTGTAGGATTGCTACAATCTGACCTCCAGATTGTTACAATCCAGATTGAAAGTTGTCTGTTTGTTTACCTTCCAGATTTTAAAAGCTGCTTTCTATAATTCCTAGTTGAAACAAACATGCCCTAAGTCAGGCCTCTTATAATTAGGGATGGCAATCGGGTGCCGTGGGTATAAATAGTGCTCATTCGTACCTATATTCGTTAGCTAAAATCTCTCTCGTGAGTATACCCGCGAAGGGTCGTGGACGAAGAATCTCACCCATATTTGTCGCCTGTGGGTATACCCGTTTATCCGCCACTATCAACAATCCTTCAAACCAAATGTCACTAGGAGCTAATGACCAATGGTGCTAATACAATCCTTTTGATGAAATTATGGGAATCAACTACATTGTATGGATTGAAGAATGATTATCAATGAATTCAAATTTTCAAGTGACCATGTGAATAAGAATTAAAATAACATATGCAGACAAGTGACGCACAGATGCTCAAGTTCAACAATTAAAATGAAAACAATTCATCAGTCATCACACATGCTCAAGTTCAACAATTAAAATAGAAATAATTCATCATCATCACACACGTTACTACTCGCTCATCACGACATCACCAATCACAAATTGTTAATATGCGGTATCACAAATTGGGAATCCGGGAGCCAACTGGGCGCCTGTTGTGGCCCACATGTAAGTAGAAGGTAGTGGGTAATCGGGCGGAATGGGTACGGGTGGAGCTCTCCCATATCCATACCCGTTTACCCGCCGGGTAAAGTTTGGCCCCCATAAACATGCCCACGGACAATGAAAGAGGAACATACCCACTTCTATTACGGTGTGTTTGGTTAGAGGAATCCTCTCAGGATTACCAAGAATCATTTAGTGATCATACTAGATTATCTTGTTTGGTAAACTAATCAGGAATCTGAAACAGGAATCCAAGGTTACCTCGAGAATCATATTACCAGCAATTCCAGGAATACGTTTTATATAGAAAATGGTGTCTATCCTAGATTACCATGGGAAAAAAGAATCTATGTTGTTGTGTTTTTTACCATTTGATTTAATTTGTTGCAGTCAAAATTTTAACCTTCAAAATTAAAAAATCTAAATTATGTTTTTTTAATACTTGAATATCAGAGTTATGAGATTAATACTTTTGGCTGGCCCATTAGGGCAGATAAAAAGGTAGGGGTAGGAGAGGTGAGGCCGGCTTAGTTTGTCCTCACCTCTCCTGTCTTGGCTGGGGCGGCGCCGAGAATCGAGGAGCTCGGGTGCGTGATCTTGGCTGGCCGGCCGCTGCTGAGTGGGCACAAGAATGGCGGCCATGACCCCCACTTCCTCTATTTCTAGTCAGCTTAGGCTTCTCTGAAAAGATAAGGAAAATTTCACTCTTGATTCACTACTACAGATCCGTACATCACAATCGGTTCTTTTTGGTCATCACAATCGGTTTTGGTGGCGATACAAAGTTCAACGATAGTGATAAGGTAGATATATCACAGTCGGTTTTTAACCGACACTAATAATACATTATCACTGCCGGTTCTTTTTAGGAACCGACTGTGATATTTACACTTATCACAATCGGTTTTCGCTTAGAACCGATTGAGATAAGTATAATATCACAATCGGTTCTTTTTTAGAACCGATACAAATGATTACATTATCACAATCGGTTTTTTGTTGAAACCAATGGGGATAAGTATAATATCACAATCGGTTCGTTTTTAGAACCGATTCAAATTATTACATTATCACAATCGGTTTTTTATTGAAACCGATGGGGATAAGAATATTATCAAAATCGGTTCTTTATGCAAACCGATTGCGATACTAAAAATATCCCAATCGGTTCCAGCAAGAACCGACAGATATCAGATTTATCCCAATCGGTTCCAACCAAGAACCGATTGTGATGATGTTCTTGTCCATCGTCCAAAATGGCCTCACATTGACAACATGACACATTCATCACAATCCACAATATCACGTAACATATACATCACAATCTACACACATTACATTGAAATTAATATTGTTTACAATCATGTAATGCATCACATTCACATTCAGATAAATTTTGTTTACACTTTATGGACTAGTATTTGCTTGAATGGTCTCTATATCTACCATCATCCGTTATAACTTCTGTCCAGTACCACTGGCATAAATGGTCTCGTAATTTCTTGAGATCAGCGTTGGTTAGGCTCTTCCGGATGATATCAAGGTCCTACAAAATAGATAGTAGTGCACTAATATATGTAAGTCTTAAATTGGAACAAAAACATGCTGATAGTATTATGCTTGTAAACAAATATCACATAGACAGTAGTGCAAATAATCTGCTCTATACCTTAGGGAAAAGATGTGAGCGACCAACCAAAATCAGCATGTGATGCATCACGTAAAAGCCACACAGATCATCGCACCCTTGTTGATGACACTGTGAACAAAGAAACTTAAATTAGGAGACGAATTAAAAATAGGTGTAAGAAAAAAATCCTATGATAGACACTTGTACCTTGAAGCGCTTCCACTCGAGTTTGGTGCCTTGTTTATCATTGTGTCGGCCACGTTCAGCAATGTAAGACATGAAAGCCCTATACATTGGAGAGATGCCATGCATTGAGGTTAAAAATACCTAACGTAGTTCAATATGTAAAGTGTTAGGTTAGAGGAATGTACTTACTTCTGCAAAACAGGCTCGATCGCATAGTCCATCGGTCTATTTTCGAGTGAGTTCAACGTGTAGACCTTGTTTTGACTCGGAACAACCACAAGTAGAACCCAATGGTTGCTTATTAAACGGTACACAATGCAAGAGAATAAGTTAGTACAAGGTTGAAGTGTGTACATGTAATTGAATTGTATAGTAGTACATACTCCTGGTGGTATGGGAAGAGAATGAAGTCATTTTTTGCCTCCTCATGCAATGCCTGCTTGATGTATCCTGCAAGGAACTCCGATTGATACTTAGCCATGGTCGCAGACACTATCTCGGGGTCGACAAACCCGACAGGGTGTCGACCCGTCATGGCTCGCTGCCTCATGATCCTGCGATTCATGTCAATTGTTAAAAAATATAATACAAAATCAATAAATAGTCATCTGATTGAGTATGGTGCGAGACTCACAGCGTCCAGGATCGTATGGTAGAAATATCGACAGCTTTCAAGCTGTACATAAAGTACAGATCCTCAAAACTGACTGGAAAGGTCCCATCCTCGTTGCGGTGGAATTGGCCCGCTCGATACTTCACTATGAAATCGTGGCGAGGCTCGGCCTCATGTGACCTATCGATGTACCATCCATGTAGGTGACGAGTGAACAAGCCCAAAGAATTCAATTCTTGGCTTGGGAGAAAGGGCTTTCCATGTATGTACCGCTTGTGATCATCGTGGTGCTCTGTGCCCTCTCGACAACTTTGCCTTCTTCACGGAGGGACTCTCTGAACTCGCTTTGTATCTTTCGTCATCGTGGTAGAAGTCCTTTGCGCCCCACTGCACCAAAGATTTGCACCGCAGCGTAGGTGCAGGAGGTGCAGCTGCAGCGTAGGTGCAAAGTTGTGTAGCGAGGCGAGAGCATGTGCACGGCGAGCAGGAGCAGCAGAGTACCAGCAGAGCGATGAATGTGAGGAAGCGGCAAGAGTAGGAGGAGCGATTCTGCGATAGGAGGAGCAGCAGAGTAGGAGGAGCAGAGTACCAGCGATAGCGATGAGAGGAGCAGCAGAGTAGGAGGAGCAGGCGATTCAGAATGAGCGACCAAGAGTGCATGCAGTACTAGCAAGAGCGTGAGTAGTAGCAGCAATAGCGATGAGCAAGAGCGTGAGCGATAGCAAAGAGCAGCAGTTGTACCAGCAGTAGCAGAAGTGGTAGCAGTGGTACCAGCAGTACCAGCAGCAGGAGGAGGTGCTTGCACTACGACACCCGTCGCGGGCCACTTGATGAACGACATCCGTGCTTGCCGAGAGTGGTGATATCTTCGTTCGGGGGGAACTCCAGGGCATGAGACAAGTAAACATCGTGGACATAGTCCACCTGCACCCTCATGTAGCCCATCCCCAAAGGTATACCATGCACTGTGTCATCCTCCTTGCTTGGAAATGCAACCCCGCGCGCAGCCTCAATCTGTATTCCGTCGTCGATCAGGACTAGCCGGCACTTGGCAGACCCTCGCAAGAAGTGATCAAGATCTTCATCATAATCTGTGTTAAGCTTACTCATGTACCTTTTGGTCTCAAACAGCTTATTACCTTGAGGTGTGGAATGCACACTTCCTTATTGGAAGCGCAATGCTAGGGAGTAGCATAGGCGATGGTTGAGGAATCTGATTCGGGAGAACATCGCCATCATCTCACCCATCATCTCAGCCTTTAACTCCTCCTTCAACTCCTCCTTCATCTGCAGAACGGATCCGCGCCTCACGTGCTTCCCATGATCTTGCCCTCGCACGGACGCGCTCTCCTCTACAAAGAAGGACCTCTTCGTATACCCCGCACTGCGCGTAAGCACTCCGCCCTTATGATCGGGCTTCCCGATCGCCGAACACGTGATGTCCCGTGACCCTTGGCTTTCAAATGCCCCTTGCTCTTTCTCGCAGCTTACCTCCTCCTGCAGTCGCAAATATAAATTATTACTAAAATACAATGGGAATATAATATGCAATGTACTATGTTAGATATCTTACGATGGTCGTGACGATCCAGGCGGTCGCGGGGTTTGGAATGACAATCGGCCGCCGAGGTTTTCTTCGCCCTCGCTAATACCCGATCGCGTGCCGCTCCTCGCATATGTGGGAGTAAGGCATCGTTGTCCCAGAGGTTGCACACTCGAGAGGCTAGTCGCACCCACTCGCCTTCTTCCCTACGTACCCACCGGAACCGAGGTGGTGCGCGTGTGTGTTACGCCTCTGTATAGCGATATTCTTCTCTCTCAGCTCCTCCGCCTCGGGCGTACTCCTCATCCTTGCGAACTCCTCCCAAACCTCGGGTGTAACAAATGGATACCTTTGGAAGGGAGTACGGTCTTTCAACACGAACTCGGCATGCATGGTCACCCTGAAATGCCTCAAAGCCACACCCATTCTCTTCAAGGCGTACTGTCTCGCATTGATTTCATCTTCCTCTGGTATAATCCATTTTCCCTTAACCCGTCCCACGATCGGTTCTTACGCTGCCGCTTACTTCCTTCCTCCAGTCCTTAATTGTGATCGGCACTCGCTCCCTCACCAATTGGCCGATAAAAGAGGAGTAGCGCCCCTTAAACGGGCCAGGACCCGTGCAAACCCCCCTGGCATTGAAGTGGAGCACTTGCGGCGTTCTCCCTGTGGCTCCTTTATTCGGTCCTCTGGCCTTTCTAACCTTCCTCGATGGGGTAGCAGGACCTTCTTCTCTCTCTGGCGTTGAGCCGGTGCTCTCTCTTTGCGACATTTCGAAGTAAGTACGTATATTGTCAAACCTAAACTTCATGAGAGGAAGCAATTCAAATTTCACATAATAGAAAGCAATTCACATGTCTATCTGTAGACCGACTAAGTACGTACGTACCAACGATGACTCCTAATCTCTAATTAGGTTAGGTCCTAATCCCATTCGAGGATATGTGGTTCGAGCAAGTTCCTAAGCTGTTGTACAACTCTAGAGGAAATTTCGGCAGCATCTCCCCGCTGTTCTCCAAATACACGTCTCTACAACAGGTCAAGAGGGTGTGTATTCGAAGAACACCAGGGAGATCTTGTGAAACTTTCTCTAGAGTTTGTACAACATCTTAGGAACTTGCCCGAGCCACATATCCTCGAACTAATCCCAAAAACGTGGACAATTGAGATCGCTTATTTATAAATATGCCATTTTAGCATACTTATAAACAAGCACCCTCGAACGGGAGACGCATAGGTTACGCAACTAAACTCGATAATAAAGTGCGATAATATAGCATGTGTTACAAGTTTCAAATTGCAATGATGGATTGCTCTCGATTGCTATAGAAGGGTTGCTAAATTAATTAGCCGTCCAACTTCTAGATGGCCAATATATCACCGGCTATTACATCTAAAAATTTAAGGATTACACAACCCTAGAACAAAGACCTTGCTCTAGCACGTAAAAACAACAAGTACAACATAATATCGTAATGAATATAGCACTAATCTAACCCTACCACAATGCATTAAGAGCAAGTGCCACCAAATTGTCGACTAAGAGCATAAAGGAATAAGCACAAGATCGCTCGACCTAGAACAATGCATTAAGAGCAAGTGGCACCAAATTGTCACTAAGAGCAAGTGTTGTTCTAGGTCTAGCAAGTTCCTTTAATGATTAGATTAATCAAGCCTCATTCAAAAGCAATCATCATCGAGCTATTTACAACCAATTACAGCCCACAAACCGAAATGCATCTTACAAAGGTCGTTGAACCGAAGTCGGCAATGGGGAGGAGCCGATGGGGACGCGCCGATGGGGGGACGAGCCGAGGGGAGGCGCCGGGGAGGCGCCGGGGAGGACCAGCAGGGGAGGCGCCGGGGAGGCGCCCACGGGTACCGCCAATGGGGAGGAGTCGGGGGAGGCGCCACGGGGTAGGCGCCCGGTCGGGAGGTGGTCGAGCTAGGGTGTGGGAGGAGCCGAGGGGAGGCGCCGGGGAGGAGGCGAGGGGAGGCGCCGGTGCGAGAGATGGTGGAGCTAGGGTTGTGGAATGAATTGAAAGCAAAATCGGTGTCTTGCCGAAATGAACTGAGTGTCTTGGCGAAATGAAAATGCTCTGGGTTTTATCACAGTCGTTTGTATAGAAAAATCGATAGCAATTATACTAAGTATGTGGGTAGGTTCTATATAAAAACCGATAGCAATATGTGGAGTATATGTGTCGGTTATTTAAAAGAACCGATAGCAATTATACTATCTCGTGCGGTTCCTAAAGAACCGATTGTGATAACTATGATCCAATTTCTAATTTTTTTTAAAACAGAATCTTCATTCAAAAGAGTCGAAAAGTCAAATCTTTTTCAAATTTGCTATACTATAAGATCCATTTGACATATATATTCTACAAAATGCCACATTATACAGGGAATTCTTACAACATAATTTATTTAAAATACAACCCTTCTTGATGATCTACACGCATGTAATGTGTTCCATGTGTGCCGTCGTCACCGCTAAGACATGCCCCATCTGCAAACGGAGGTGTTTCATCAAATTGGTTGTACTCTTCTTCATCTACGACATTTTCAACTCCAACAATCCTCCTCTTCCCATGAAGTACGACGTGCAACCTCGGATTGGCCGGATCACGCACGTAGAAAACTTGAGTTGCTTGCTTTGCGAGGACGAATCGGTTCATCTCTCAGAGGCGATCTATTCAGATCAACAAGTGTAAAACCTGTCTTGTCGACCTTAACTACGTGAGGAAGTCTCACCCACTTACATCGGAACAATGGAACTTGGTATATTCCGTAGTCGAGCTCCCATATTTCTTCGATCATCACGTAGTAACTTGATTCATTGCGATTGACGATCCTATAATTGGATCATCGGACAAAGCATCTATGCTCACACCACTGCTTTTGCACTGTACTCTTTGCATCTTGACTTTTAGTATAAAATGTGTAGCCATTAATATCGTAACCTTGCCATGTCTCAGATATTAAATCTTGGTCCATCACCAACCATTTGACATCCTCGGTACTAACGGAGACCTTCACCTTTTCTTTGAACCATGTGAGGAATCGATCGTTGTGTTCTCGTGTGATGGAAAGCTCATCCATAAGTGGATTCTCTTCCCGTAATATCAACTTGTCTGTTGGATGTATGGATGAACTTCATACTGTGTTGCAAGACTGTGAAATGCGCTTACAAGACATATCAAAGTGTGGGCTCAGTAGATTTGACCCAATGGTTCCTTTGCCACCAAGTCTGCCCTCATGACGAGATATAGGAACACCAATCGGTTGTCTTTTACCTAGGTAGTCCACGCAGAACTCAATAACCTCTTCCGTCCCATAACCTTCAATAATACTACCCTCGAGGCTTGACCTATTCCTCACGTATGACTTTAATATACCCATGTACCTCTCGAGCGGATACATGTAACGCAGAATGCGGGTCCACAAATCTTAATCTCTCTAATAAGGAGAACAACGAGGTGGACCATGACGTCGAAGAACGACGGGGGGAAATGCATCTCAAGCAGACAAAGAGTCTGCACCACCTCACTTTGTAAGTTGTCCAGTATATCGGGATCAATAACCTTGCATGAAATCGCATTGAAGAAATAGCATAGCTTCGTGATTGCCAACCTGACGTCATCTGGTAGGATATTTCTGATTGCAACAGGGAGCATTTGGGTCATAAAGACATGACAGTCGTGGGACTTCATACCGATCAACTTCAAATCATCCATAGACACAAGCTTCTTAATGTTTATGAGTAGCCCAATGGAACTTTAATATCGTGGAGACACTTGCAGAGGTCTTCTTTCTCTTTCTTGGATAAGGTGTAGCATGCAGCGGGGATGTACGGCC
Source organism: Rhipidocladum racemiflorum (assembly GCA_036346355.1). Lineage (NCBI taxonomy): Eukaryota > Viridiplantae > Streptophyta > Magnoliopsida > Poales > Poaceae > Rhipidocladum > Rhipidocladum racemiflorum. Next base: position 32,780,145 of record CM070580.1, on the reverse strand, counting down.
CTTTTCCATCCTCCTCCATCACTGCAAGCTTGGGCCTGATCCCCATGTAGGTCATATCGCGGCGAGCATTCACACCATCCTTGGTCTTCCTAGGTATGTTCAGCAGATGCCTACCAAATTATCACAAACATTTTTCTCAACGTGCATGACATCAATACATTGACGGACATCTAACTCCTTCCAATATGGTAAGTCCCAAAATATCGACCTCTTTTTCCAAATGGTCCTAGAACGAACAGATTTACGGCTCTTACCATACTGAACATCGATATCCTCTACGCGTGAATATACTTGCCTTCCAAATTACAGGTCATGCGGGCTGCACGAACTTCCCTCTTTCCATCAAATTTGTCATCCATCTTACGATATCGATGACTTCGGGGTAGAAACCTACGGTCCATGTACACCGTTTTCCTCGAATTCGGCAGCCACAAGCTATCAGTGTCCTCTTCACAAATTGGACAAGCTTTGGCTCCCTTCGTGCTATAGCCCGCCAAATTACCAAAGAAACGTATATCTGTAGACCGACTAAGTACGTACGTACCAACGATGACTCCTAATCTCTAAGTAGGTTAGGTCCTAATCCCATTCGAGGATATGTGGTTCGAGCAAGTTCCTAATTAAGATGTTGTACAAACTTTAGAGAAATTTCGGCAAAGATCTCCCGCTGTTCTCCAAATACACGTATCGACAACATGTCAAGAGGATGTGTATACGGAGAACAATGGCCAGGGAGAAGATCCCGAAACTTTAACTAAAGTTTGAACAAAAGCTTAGGAACTAGCCCGAGCCACATATCCTCGAACTGACCAAAAACGTGGATACTGAGATCGCTTATTTATAAATATGCCATTTTAGCATACTTATAAACAAGCACCCTCGAACGGGAGACGCATAGGTTACGCAGCCTAATTAACTATTATATATAATTGATCATATTAATAATATTAAAACAATTAATTTAAGTCCTACTGCAATATTGAAGATATTTCTAAGAATTAATGCTGGTCACCTTTCGAGGAAAACCACAAACGAGGGGAAATCTAGCTCCTGATCAAGCTAGCACGGGTTTCAATTAACGGAGACCTTCAACGCACCGATCTCCTCCACCATACACTCTGCTAATGAGACCAAATCAAAATCGAATAATGTACGTTAATACAACATTGAAGGGATTCGAAGGAATCGGGCCCACCTGTTGAATAAATCCACAGGTAAGATAGGCTGGAAAATAGAGAAATCGCCTAGCGAACTAACTCGACGAGAGTTAATAAGTTCATTCCCGAGTCCAGACGGTACATATAAAACCTAGCGAGCCTCATCACAATCGGTTCTATAGAAGAACCGTTTGTGATTAATTAGTTATCACCGTCGCTTATATGTAAAACCCACAGTGATAATTTGATTCTCAACAGCCGGTTTCTTTATAGAACCGACACAGATAATATATCAGTGTCGGTTCTCAAAAGGAACCGACTGTAAAGCAAGTCAACATCACAGTCGGTTCTTGATAAGAACCGACACGGATATCCATTCGCCCCCTCGTCTTCCCCGCCATTTTGACGTTCAAACAATACTTAACTCCTTTCGTTCTCTGTATCCCGGTCACATCGGTCCATATAGCTCCTTTCGTTCTCTGCATCTTCGACCGGCAATGGCAGCGCCACCACCATCTCCGGCAAGTTCTGACGACTCCGTGGAGTCGCCTCTCTTCCATCCTCCTCCACCGTCCTCACCGCCGCCGGTAGCGCCGCCTCAGCCTCCGGCGCCTCACTCCGGCGTGGCGCCAGCGCCCCACCTGTCTCCCGTCGTCCCTCCCGGCGCCTCACCCCATCCGGGCGCCTCCAAAGGCAGCAGGAATAAGCGCCCCAGAGATGACGACGACGACGAGGAGGACGACGACGACTACGAGGGGGACGACGAGGAGGACGACGACGACGAGGAGGAGGACGACGAGGGGGACGACGACGACGACGACGACGACGAGGAGGAGGAGGAGGAGGAGGAGGAGAAGGTGGAGGAGTACTACGCGCCGATCACCATAGGGACCGGCGCGTCGTCTAGATCGGGTTCATCATCGGAGGATGAACCATCACTAGTCCGCGTAGTCTCCAGCGACTCTGGCGACTCGGGTGACTCGGGTCACTCGGATGACTCGGTTGACTCGGGTTACTCGGGCTAGAGCCGCGAGTAGTAAATTTAATATATTAGGTGTAATGCAGTCCCCCTTTATATGTTTACTAATTATAAACAATGGATGTGGTGATATATTGTAATGAAATACAGCTTGTTTAATATATTAGGGTTGTTGGCCTAGTGCAGATGAAGTCTATTAATTTGCCTTTACACTCTATTAAGAATATCTTTTATATTTTTGTGCATTGTATCTTTCTAATGTTCTGTTGTTCCAAGTCAAAATGTTTCATGTCCTATTGATAAAAAAACAAGTATAATGTGTGGAATGGTATATATATTATTATTATCTGCTGCATGCATGCTACTATATTGTTATATATAATTTGCATCACTACATGTGTCTATATAAATTGTCTGAGAGTTGAACCGCGAGTTGGAATTCTAACAGATTGGTACTGTTCATCGTCCGAAAATACAAGTTTTGCACAAATATTAAAGCATGAATGAAGGGTACAAGAGGTCTGTGTTGGGATTCTAGCAGAGCGGCCTGTGTTGGAGTTTGTTTTTTTCTTCTTCCCTGAAGGGGAAATGTGTGAGTGGAGGATCTCACAAAAACTATGTTTCTAATGAACTGTTCTTGGTTGCACCTGATGGTGTTGCCAAAAAATCATCACAATCGGTTCTGGAAAAGAACTGGTTGTGATAACCCATGTGCTCATCACAATCGGTTTCTTCCCAAAACCGATTATGATAATACCTTCTCATTACAATCGGTTCTGGAAAAGAACTGATTGTGATAACCCCTGTGCTCAGGACAATCGGTTTCTTCCCAAAACCGATTGTGATAATACCTACTCATTACAATCGGTTCTAGATAAAAACCGATTGTGATAAAAAAATTATTATCACAATCGGTTCTTATCTAGAACCGATTGGGCTTATTATCGTATCACAATCGGTTCTCTCTCAGAACCGATTGTGATAACCTGTTACCAAGATTTCCAAATGGAATATGCTTATCACAATCGGTTCTGAAGTCAAAAGTTTAGAACCGACACAGATGAAGCGATAGTAATGTGTCATTCTGTAGTAGTGATTTCACCTCGTATTGCCTACTTGATTTCGGTTTTGTGAGTGGCTGTGAATACAACGGCATGAGATTTCATTCTGAGCTAAGTTCTTGGATTAAGTAATCTTGATCTAAGCTTCCGTGCACCATGTGGTTGGACTTGAATGCAATGCTGTGAGCTCTAGGGTTTGGTTTCAAATCGAACCCTCTTGCGCCGCATTCTTGTGATTGTTTCTTGCTACTTGGATCTGAAAACTTGTGTTGTGTTGTGCAGCATCATTTGAGGCTCACCCCTACACTTGGTGTGTCACTTGTGTAGAGAGGGCATCGTATCTCCGTCTTCTAGGCCAATCTTACCGTGGCACTTACGGGGGCAGTTGGATTTCCGGGACAGCAGTGATATTGTTGCGCTTTGCCCTATCTTTTGAATAAGTTTTTAGTACTTGTTCATTTGTGAGTATTTCTCCAGATAGCTATCACATTATTGCTGCCTTTGTGAATGCTCTATGATGAAATTGGGTCATTGATTAGCTAGACAATTGTGGATATAAATCTGGCCTTGAACTGTTAGTAATACTTCCTGTTAATGCTAGAAGGTATTATTCTTCACTGTCTTTGAGATTGATCACTAGATTCTATTGCTTGTCTGCCATATTCAATAACCATTTACTTTTATTACTGTTGTACATATTGTTAGAATTTGCTCAATTTGCTCTGGACATATGTCTGTGATTAGGTAGTGAAGCTTCTTATTTGGTAGAATAGTACATATTCTGAAATCTGATCATTTGAACAGTGAAATTGGTTATAAATACTTTATTATGCATGATTAGGAATGTGAGGGTTCAAGGACTTATTTGTTTATTCAATTGTTTAGCTCAACTATGATTAATTTGACCCAAGTGTAGAGGAGGTAGGAGCCAGTCTGTAGCAACCTTACACTGAGTGGTGAGGAGGCTAAGGATTAATCTTTAAGCAACTTGACACCTAAGAGCACAATTAATCAATCTTACATTAATTTAATTTAGTAGCCATGATTCATTGTGTAGTTGACACACATTTTGTGATCTACTTTATGTCTTTATTGCTATCTTTGAATTATGCAATTTTTATCATATTGTTAATCAATGGTCAAACGAGTAACTCGACTTTCGACAATAAGAAAAAAAGTGATCGGAGGGAGCAGTATTAATTCGTCAATATATAGACGTGTTTTTCAATGGTATGTTAAATGGCAACATCGATAGATATCCCGGAGATGCTAGCTCTTTATTTTTTTTCAATATATAGATGTGTTTTTCAATGGTATGTTAAATGGCATCATTGATAGATATCCTGGAGATGCTAGCTCTGTATTTTTATTTTTTATACTCATTAATCCAGCATTAGTTGTGTTCTGAAGTTGAAACCGCGATGACCGAACCAGCTGATGCATCGTGCATATAGTATAGCACATGAGGTACTATATAGTAGAATAGAACCACGACACAGAAGGTGCATGTAGCAGGAGTAACACGCGGCATCAGGTTGCATCAATGGTAAAAACAGGTGACAGCTGATGGCAATTTCATTAGTACATCATTACTAAATACCTCACTTCTGCACGAAAATATCTTCACCGGTGACCCTGGCAACATCTCAAGTCTCAACATTAATTTCATTTGATCCACCATCTATAAATAACAAATTAGTGCACCCGTGGAATAAAATTATACAATGGCGAAAAAGTTAGCAACTTCAGCAGCTTTAAAAACGGTGCTCCTAACGGCGTTGAAGCGCAAACTTATTTAGGAAAGGTAATTATCTGTTTAGAAAATAGGTTACAATCATGTCTTCTCTCTCGGTCGGGTCGGAGGCTAAGTTTCTCGTTCAGTGGTGAGGCGTTCGTAGAAAGCAAGGTCTCGCCTAACGAGTGGTGGCTTTGGTTTGGATGGGTCTTGCTTGAACTCTGGGGAAGGTCCATAGATCTGGATAACGTCTTTCTCACTCAGTAAAGAAGAATAGGCACGCTATGGCTCACGCAGTGGATCTTCGGGCAACAAACCCCGCACATCCAATTCCGAATTCCGATCAACAACTTTTCCTTAATTTTTTATTCCAAATTTTAATTAATTTAGATTGTAATTGATATGGACTCTTTTTTTTTTTAATCTAAACTATTACAACTCGGGTTCGATAGATAAACGGTCAGATATTTCTGGTTAACGTGAGAGCTTCTTATGAGTGCCTAATTGATTGTACTTGACATAAACTCTTTCTTTTAATCTGAGCCATTACAAATGAGTCTGGTAGATAAACGGCTAAATTTTTCTGGTTAATATGGGAGTTTTCTCCGAGCGTCTAATTAATAGATAGATAGAAAGATAGTGGTATATCTGTATATGCTCGATCGTGGTCTAGAGCAGCAACAATATCACAACCAATCACAAAAAGTAGCCAGTAGTAGTTAATTTATCGGAAGTCATCGGGAGTCAGGACCAACGTTTAGCTAGCTGATCATCATATATGTACAGATCTGCTCTTTCTGGATGAAATTTATAATGTCCGTACGTACTGCATTATATCCCCAGACGATCGATCAGCCTAGCTATATATCATGCATGTTCTTGACCAAAGATGACCGAACCAGCTGATGCATGGTGCATATAATATAACAGTTCATTTATACTTCACCAAACTAGAATGAAATTTCAAATTTGCTTCCACTTTCATCGGTGAAGTACGGATCCGTTATTGATTGCTCGTAAATCATGATCGCAGAAACTGCCTACCAGACACTTCAAGCCGTAAATCCATCCGTCCGTAGCGAAGAACAAAGTGAACGTCAGGTGATTAATTAAAACATGCAGCTCAGATATGCATAACGCATCATGTCAACTAAAGATCGATAGCTTCGTCACATAGGGAAAGAATGGATGAGTGCTCTGGGTACCCAGTCGTCCCTTTAAATAGCGAGAAGGAGCGGCGGAACAGGGTTAGAACGGGCCGGCGAGGCAATTGGCGACGGGTTTCGGTGCTCTCCAGAGCTTTCTCGGCCAAGGGGAGGCGCACTGCACCGGCAAATACGGGAGGTAGCAGTGGCATGTCAGGGGGGAATGCAGAGAACCTCGAGGCGCGCGAAGCTGCGGCGGGGCGGCGACAAATCGGAAGAAGCGGCGGCGCTTGGTGCACTCGATCGGCCGGAGGAAACAGAGAGAAGAGGAAGAAGCCGGGGATGACGGCTGGGTCCAGGGCTCGCTTGGAAGAGAGAGGGAGAGAGGAAAACGGTGAGATAATGGCAGGTGGGATCGAACGCAAGGAGGGGCCCACATGGCAGCCGGGCAGGGAAGGGAGTGGGATACCCCAGGCTGGTTGGGTCCCATTAATTGAAGGGCCCGCCTGTCAGTGAAAGGGGTTGAAGCCAGCTGGTTCGGGTGCATTAATGCATGGGCCCCACATGTCAGCCGAAGGAAGAGGAGAGGGGAAATGGTTGAATGCATGGCTTATCTTCTAACAGCCCGATAAAAACATTTAATCCAGGTGTCAAATTAATGAATTAATTTTCGAAAAATTTTCCTGGGTTACCTGGGTGAGTTATCACATTCTGTAAAATTTGGGGTTAAAATTCTCTGTACTTTATTTACTAAAATTCTGACAATCTACATTGTTCAAAAACTGCTTTTCGGAATTTAATTTTATTGAGGAACTAATTGAATTGATAAATTTTTAAAACTCTTATACAAGGTTTATAATTGCATCAGGCACCTTCCATAAAATTTTAAGATTTAAAACATTAATATTTATTTTATACTAATACTTTATCTTTGTTTTGCTGATTTTCATATTTGAGATAAATAAATTAAAATAAATACTAAATGTTACTATTAATTGTTAGAAATTTTACCAGCTGAGAATAAGGGTCTAAAGATCTTATGGTACAAAGAGGGGCCACATTGAAGCTAGACAAACATTTATAAAATTACTTCTTGCACTGTTCAATGTCACATCTATTTAATAGAATTAATCATTTCACAAATTAAATAGATTCGCATGGATTTTTAACTGCCACATCAGTGTTCCAGAGGCCTCCAAGGATTTTTATAATATTTTTAGAGATTTTTATCACCTTTTTATTTTTATCTTTTTACCATTTTACTTCTTATCTTTTTACCAATTCCATTTTAATTACTTTCTTCAAACAAAAAATCACCAAAAAGCATTTAGATTCAGGAAAAACAAGATAAATAAAAAATAAATCAACCAAATATTTTTATAATTTTTTCTTTACTATTTATTAAATTTTGTGATGTTAAAGTGGGTAAATATGCTAGTTATGCAGTAATAATAGGAAGTTGACTAGGCATAAAAAAGAAGTCATCAGTGGCCGCTCTTAAAGGCAAGAAATTATCACAATAATTTGAGTAAAAAGAGAAAGATCTACATCAATAATTTTAGTTGGATACACGCTACTACAGATTCATACATCACAATCGGTTCTTTTTTATCATCATCGTCGGTTTTGGTGGAGATAGAAAGTTTAACGACAGTGATAAGGTAGATCGATATATCATAGTCGGTTTTAACCCGACAGTAATAATCACTCATCACTGTCGGTTCTTTGAACAGATTATAATGGTATGGACTGATTAGACTACTTTAAGAATCTACGGTTTTAGTGTCTTGGAATTTATTGTGTAATAATAATTTAAGCTTATCAGACATAAAAAAACCCGTCAACGTCGACTCTCAAGGACAAGAAAGGACAGCATCGATCATAAGGTCTGATAGTTCCAAATGAAGGCAAGGCTGTTGAGTAGAAGCAAACCTCACGCACGAGTTGCCACAACCTGCAAGCAAAGTCGTCAGCTCAAACAAGCCTTCTCTTGCGAGGGCAACACGGGCTGGGATCGATGGGATGGCCTGATGAGTGCAAAACCATATATATCATATGTACACCCCAGCTTCCTGATGGGTCAAAATTAACTTTGGTGAAGATGCATCATACGCACAGTTGCTAACTTGAATTTCACAACATGCAATGAGGTTAAGAATTTCTGTTACCAGTAACAATACATGGGTTTATGACGATTAAAAGGAGAAAAACAAAGCATTTTATGCGGTTCGAGCGCCATGAGAGATACTCAGCTCGGAGGTCCGAGAGAAAAATGACGCCTGTCAATAGCCCAAAAAAAAACATTTTGACCCTAAAGCGTTGTTTACTACAAATTAAGGAGGAGCTGACCAATTAATCATACACCCCAGATGCATCACAGTACCAATACGAACTTGATAAATTAAGAACAACAAGCTGACACGTCACTCAGACGACACACCTCCACACTTGATTGACTTGAGTCTTCAAACCCCCACACAAACGATCAAGCAATGCCCATGCAGCCGCACACGGACAGAATTGAGCAAATACTATATGCATCCGATTAATCAATGTCACACGCGCCACGCCATTAACAGGGTAGCTAGTTCTTGTGCTCGAAGTCCTCAGTGGCGCGCGTGGGCTGGTACCCGATGCCGTGCCGGTTGTTGGGGAACACCGTGAACACGTAGCCGGCGACGCCGCCGACGACGGGGGGCAGCACGGCCATAATGGTCCTCTCGTTCACCTCCATCGCCGGGTACAGGCACGAAACCGTGTCTGTGTCCAGCAGCGCGATGGTGGCGAACACCAGCAGCGACAGGCCCGCGTGCACGAAGTCCCCCGCGCGGAGGCGGTACCCCGACAGGTCCCTGGTGGCCGCGTCCGGGTCGGCGGCGAAGGGGCGCAGCCCGCGCCGCGTGACGACGCCGTAGTAGACCCGGCCGTCGGAGCCGACGTAGCTGTCGGTGAAGGAGGAGAAGGCGCAGAAGCCGCCGCAGAGCGCGAGGAGAGCGCCGCTGAGAGCCTTGTTGTAGGCGGCGCAGTGCCCGTTGTTGGTGACGAGCGGGCTCAGGAACTGGAACAGGAACACCGTGCCGCTGGGCAGCAGCTTGATCAGGTCCGCCACCCCGCGCAGCGCTCTGTCCGTCATGCTCACGTTCCTCGCCGGCGCCGCCATCAGTAGTTGCTGCCTCGTCTTGACGTACGCCTTTTCTGACTAGCCTTGTTAACTTGTCTTCTTCTATTGATCACTAGCTAAGCTAGATGCCTACTTCTTGCACTTCTTGGCTACTCTTGGTATGAGTAGAATGGCTTGTTATTTGCGACGATTTATAGGTGTTCGTACTGTTTGCCGCATGCTGATCTTGTGGAAGAGCCTAGCAAGATTAGGTGGACTCGTAGTAATTGAAACTAAGGATTTAGGTCCGCTTCTACTACGGTTTTAGATTTTAGTAGAAGCGGGAACGGTTTTAGATTTTTAGTACAAACATTTCAGGTAGAATCAGAATCACTGTCTGAAAACTATTTGGCTAGCTGTCTGGATTTTGTGAATCAGGGTGGAACGGGGTTGAGGGCGATTCGGCCCCGACGTGGAAAAAGAAGAAACGATCCGAGAAGAATCGTTCCGAGCTTTAGCCCGTTTGGCTGGGTTTCTCCCAGATTCTACTAGAAACGGCCCAGTTCCAAATTGCCAAACGAGGTCTTAATTCACGGTTCGCGATGTGTTATGGTGAGAGATATGAGAAGACTACCGTAGCTATAGTGGACTATTGTGGAAGTTATAATGCACGTCATGATTTACTATAACTAGTTACATGCCCGTGCGTTGCTACGAAAAACAAAATTGATAACGAAAAATAAAGATTAAAAAATAAAAAAATATTTCACAAGATCAATCTTTAACGCTTCGTTTCTTGCGAAAGCTGGCTAATTAAAGCAACGCTTCGTTTTTTGCGTAGGGCAATTAAGCAGGGCAATTAAGTAGGGCAATTAAGCAGGGCAATTAATGACATGGGTAGAACTCACCACTGCCACCAACTGCTGCTTTATAATAGTAGAGATATACATATTTTTTACTATTTTAATGATGTGATATCGGTAATTTATATATAATGAATTGTATTTAAATTTAGAGTATATGTTATGATTGTTATATATTAGTCGTACAATATGTAACAGAAAACAATCTATATAATTATGTAAATTTAGAAGATGAATTTAGATCTTGACTAATATTTATTATTTCTAGGAGTCAAATTAATTTAATTTTAGTATAACAAATATGATAAAAGAAGAAGATCACGAACAAAACACAATTAATGTTTAGAAAAATAAAGAGAATTGACACATGTAGTATAGCGAAACTATCGTGACTACACAAATACACAATAGCGGTGAATATAGTGGCTAAACAGTTATAGCTGTATTCACATAATTTTATTCAATCGTGTAATATTTTATATCTGAAAAAGTTTTATATCTGGAAAAGCTGTAGCCGAACTAATTGAAACGGTTGCTTCGAAGGATATCGTTTTGGGCATGTTGGTTTGCTTGCACTCCTGGATGAAACAGATGGCCTTTGCGCATGCTTCAAGGCAGAGACGTGCATGCTCTGCGTTGCTGGCTCGCTCGTCTAGCTTTTTTTCTTTTTCCGGATTTGTGGTGAGCATTGACTTGACTTTTGCTGCTTTGGCATGTTTGGCATGTGTAGGGAAGGGACAGGGAGTGTAGATTTTCCTTGCTTTGTTAGGAAGATATATATGCGTGAGATGGATATGATCAAGGTTTTAAATTTTTTTTTTCGGTTTATATCTTGGAGGTGACCGAAATCTAAAATTTTGACAAGATCTTGAAATTTTTCTGCGTGAGATGGATATGATCAAGGTTTTAAATTTTTTTTTTTCGGTTTATATCTTGGAGATGACCGAAATCCAAAATTTTGACAAGATCTCAAAATTTTTCGGAAAATTTCGAATGAAATTCAAAAACCAAATTTCAAATCTGATTTTTTTTTTTCAATCAGGATTTCCGATATCTCAATCAAAAACATCGAGATTTCGATCAAAATTACCAAGATCTCGGTCCAAATAACCGAGATCTCGGTCAACTCAAACCGACCAAAAAATGATCGAAAACAAGTTAAAAAATTTATATTTTTTATGGATGATTCTAATTTATTACTAATGTTCCTATAAAATTTTTGTGGTTGCCTGAGGCGTGGGTTAAAATACCACTGCCACCACAATTTTTTTTCTCTTTATTTTTTTCATTTGTTTTGCGTGTATACCTCATACAAGTCATTGCAATGCTAAAAAAAAAAAATCACCACCATCGCATCACTGTATAGTCCACCAATTTGGCTTATTTGGTGCTGGCTTAATTTTTCTTCACCACCATCGCATCACTGTATAATCCACCAATTTGGTAATTTTTTGGTAGATAGTTCACTGAGGGTGACATGCGTCCTTATTTCCATACTAAGGGGCTGTTTGGTTTGAAGCCAAAATTGCCAAGTTCAACCTTGCCAAGAATTGGCTAGCCAAAAATTTGGTGCTCAAATTGGTGGCCAAAGTTTGGCCAACTATTGGCAAGAAAATGAACTAGAAAAATTTGGCATGGCAATGGAGAAAAGAATCTAGCCAAAGTTTGGTTGCAAACCAAATGCTTGCCAAATTTAGTCAACATTACCAATATTTGGCATGGCAAGTATTGGCAAGCATTGGTAACAAACCAAACAGCCCCTAAAAGCTTATTTGGTGCTGGCTTGCTTAGTTCTTTTCCAGGTCACATAGGGCAAGTCAAGAACCCAAGTGATTTCTTCACTGGAAGGTGCTTTCATCTTATTTTCATCCTCCTAAAAGCTACACGAATATCTGGAATCAAGAATTTCAACAAGAATATATATCGATCCCAACTTCCTTTTGAGCTTTTATGTTTCTCAATCCCACAAAATACAACTTATATTATTGCCAAAATTGCCAAGATCTCGTTCAACTTTTGAACTTTTGAAAAACGATCATAAACACGTTAAAAATTTTTGAAATTTTTTGTGAATGGTCTTGACCCCAAATCCAATCAAATCCCGCCCACAAAAAATAAAATCCGGTCAAAATGATTGAGATTTCGGCCGAGATCACCGAGATTTCGTCGAGATTTGCGTGGTACAGCAGCATTTTGAATTTTTTTTATTCAGCAAAGATTTAGGATCTTAGGGAGTTTAAAATTCGAAATCTTGACTGTGATTTTTGAAATTTCGCTGAGATTTTGAACCTTAGACATGATAGAGCAGGAGTGTTGCTGGTTGTGTGAAGGAAATGGCGACTAGACTGGACACTGATCCATTGGTTGGCAGTATCTGAGATAAGTGTGGTTTGTTTGTGGGTTTCGACTTACGATGACTTATTGGGGAAGATGGATAGCCGTAAGGTCTGCTATAAAGTACGTATACTTTCCTGGCTTGTTAGTTAAGTTTCTAGCTTAGCTACGGATCGATAAACATCCATTCATGGTTTCGATCGTCTCTTCATGGTGTATAAAGGGAAACAGAAATACTGAACAACGGTATATCGGAAATAGATATAAAGATTGGCAGTTGGATCTATCCCCTTTCTATGTGTACTAGACCTACCGTCGAGCTCCCCACACCAATCTCCATCGCTGTGGCTCGTCCTAAACTAGCCATTGATGGGTTCACCACACCACCCCACCACCTTTCCCGGTTGTAGAGGGAGGCTGGGGTGATGGTGGCGTCTGGCAGCAGAGAGAGACACGACAAGGCAGCGGTATATTGAATATTAGGTTGAATGGGATGGCCGATGGAGAAGGGCAGTGGCGGAGGCAGCTCCCGGGCAGGGCGGGCGCCTGCCCGGGCTCATCCCCAACCGGCGAGTCTGGCCTTCGCTCTGCTACCGCTGAGCTACCAGTCTTGGTCTACTCCCGGGCAAGCGGTCGGCATTTCGAGTGGGCCGTCGCACGCCAAAAACCATGCCAAAGCAAACCGGCGACCCAAGTGCCAAAGACCACAAAAGAGCTCATTTAAGGTCCAAAATCCCCAAAGTCCCGAAATCTCCAAATCACCCAAATCCTCAAATCCAATCCCCTGCCAGCCTCTTCTCGTCGATCTCCCCCAAAACCCCGATCCCCTACATGTGCGGGCGGCCAAGCAAGGGCAGCTGTTGCCTGTTGGTGGAGGAAGCTCCATTGCGCGGAGCTACGAAGAGACCTGCAGGAGGATAGTGGCCGCCATGTCGTGAGCGCGAGCGGAGACGAAGTGCAGAAGCAGCGGCGGGCAGCGAGGACGAGGCCACGTCGAGCCCGTCGACGAAGAGGAGCAGCGATGCGTATGCAGTCGGGACTTAGAGTAGGGATGGAGATGGGGCTCCTCCGTGGATTGGAGAACTGGAGGCTGACCAGGCGGTGAAGCAGGGCTCGGTCGCTCGGTGGGGTGCCGGCCGGTGGAGAATTGAGGGCCTGAGGCTCTGGCTTGGGATGGATCCTGGAGGCGTAGCCAGCTGCCTCTGATGTGAGGAGTGAGGACAGGAGGGACTAGAGACTAGAAAGCAAAGAAGACAGCACACCAGCCGCCTCTGATGTCTCGAAGAACTGAGGCCAGGAAGCGACTAACCGAAGGTACAAGAATAGCTAAATAAGACTACAGTCTACACTCTACAGTGTACAATGTCTTATTGTTTTTACTTTTGAAATTACTATGTGTGAATATACCAGACTACAGTGTATTACTTCAATATGAATATATTTTTTATGTTACATGATGCACAAATTAATGTTTTCTATCTTATAGAGTATCTTTTGGCGTGTGGTTAAAACTTTGTTAGTGAATCGTCGAAATGTTGATAGTGTCGTAATGAGTACTTGTCATATCTTTCTTTGATTATATCCATAAATGTTCACATATGTACTGGACTATATTTTTAGTAAAAACAAACTTGTTGCGGTTCTTAATTTTGCTTGTGTGATATATATATAGACTTGTTTGTGTTTATAGCTATAGTCACGTTTGCCCAGGCTCCCAAAATTTTCTGGCTCCGCCACTGGGGAAGGGGAGTTGACTGTGAACTCGCCGTCGACCACAAGAGGAGGTTGTTGGAAAATTAACATGGCATAACACTAATTTAATTCGATAGTTACGCAATAAAAACATGAAGTTAAACATTGTGTCTACAACATAATTACTAGCAAATAGAAGATATTCAAAGAATACAAAATAATATGCTAGTAGAGAAAGCACACCTTCACATGCTAGATAGATCAACTGATACATAAATATAAATAATACTATCATATTAGCAAGCATTCTCATCTGATCTAATCACAATAAGAGTTATTACTTGGACCAACAACCAATTGATCCAAGATACTTATAGCGGGCTTGATGAAGAATGAAAAGCTGTGTAGAAGTGACGTGATGCGACGATCGTAGAGGAAGACAAGCAGTCGTGCGGAAGGGTTTTTCTCAGAAACCTGATCGTCGGTCTCCTGTGCAGGTCATCAAAGGCAGGCATCGGTTCGGAGACACTTCTCACCCTCACACCCATTGCACGATAGACGAAGGGACGGAATGACTCGGTTGCAACAAGCACAAAGAAAGCAGAGATCGCCAGAGGAGAATGAATGAGATTGGTTTTTCTATCGCTTTTCCATCCACGTATGGGATGTCTCCCTTAAGAAAGCGCGTACTTACCAAAACCGCCCCGCGGTCACACAGATCAAACTGCCATGATTCTAGGAACTGCACCTTGGAATCTCGCAACGTGGCAAACAGACTAACTGCACAAGAACATGCGTCTCGTTGTGTGCGCAGTGCTATATCGGCAGTCAAGGTGTAAGATAATGTAGCATAATTGGTACATGTGGCAAAAGGTTAAGTACGCTTAGCACGTCTCGATCACGATCACGTGTCGTCGCAAATCACGCAACAAACATGCGAAATACGTGATACATGAGTGCACATGCGTGTGTGCACGTAGCCTAATATAGACAATGTGAGACCCTCACTTTTATGCTACAGTGCAAACATAAAAGTAAGGTTCTAATGTGCATACTGTGCTAGTCCCATGATCAGTAGCTAGCACGCATAAACACAATTTGGAATCACAACCATACAAAAGTTTCATATTTTATTTCAGCGGAAGTATTGATACAATATGACCGACAAGGTCAACTGAACATAGCGAAAGAATCAGATGACTTGTAGTTTGCCACATAATTCACATGCAACTGACAAGGTAAAGCCTTAGAAAGAACTGTCGTTAATAATCCCGTAATCCTGCGCCAAGGTAAAGTTCATCGGGATACCTACATCTTCACCTAAAAACAATAATGATAGCAAGGGTGAGTACATTTCGTACTCAGCAAGACTTGAGTTGTGTGTTTGGAATGCAGGCTGATCCTAGAATAAAGCTTCTACAGTTAACTTTTGCTTGGAGCCAAATTGAATTATTAAATACTGAATAGTAGAGTGAAAGCGAAAATTTGAAAAGGAAATGAAATAACAAGTATGTAAATACAAAAGTAATATGTAAGAATACCATAAAGGTGATAAAAGTCTCACATCCCTTTGTGAATGATAAACGTCCAGTCCCATCATATGAAATATTATCTGAAGATTAAATTTTTGTCCACACAGGGCACAACAGCTGAATTCAACCTTGCCAACGTAATGTCAAGTATTGAATCATCTGTAAGTGTAGGATCGAAATATACGAATATAGCAATCAGAGGGGGGGTGAATGATTGTGCGGAAGCTAAAACAAAATTCTTGATCTATTAAAAGTTCACCCCAAAACAGAACCAAATAATTGCCTCGTATTCGACAAAAACAGAATGACAGAGGTTTGGTAAAAGGCGAATTCCCGGAGATCCAGCCGTCGGAACGATCTGAAATTTGGACACAAGAAACTAGATTCCAATACGAATCAAACCCAAAAAGAATCAGCTCGATCGGACTTACGGATCAAAAGTTATGAGCTTCGCAAGCTTGCTGTTTCAGAACTTGACGAGAATCAATCTAATCAAAACTTCAAGATTAAACAAGATCTTCAAAAGATTAATCAACCAGACTTTGAGAAACCCTAAATCAATACCCTAGAACGGTTTTTGATGGATCAAATCAAGATGAAACTCAACGATCAAAAACCAATCTAAAATTAGAACAAGCATGCAAACAAGAACCAAAACAGAAAACACCAGAGCGACGTGGTTATTGTAGCATAAAAATCTTGGAAGAATTGATCTTTATTTCTTGTCTAAAATACTCTCATCAAAAGAGTACAAACCCTAAAACCAAGCTCAAAGCTTGATGCGCTCAGCTCTCCTTGGTGCCTTTCAACAGAGACCCCCACCTATTTAAAGCACCAACCCACAAAGAGTTACGAATACGATTCCTATTCCTAGAAGGAATCCGTGATTCAACACAACTCTACTTGGCCCAACCTGGCCGAGTACAACTCTTGCACGCTGTATGGCAACCCTACCATACTCACGTGACTAACACTTTGCACGCCGTATGGCCACCTGCCATACTCACGTGACTAACACTTTGCACGCGAATGACCTCCTGCCATTCTCACGTGACTAACCATTCTTCATGTGCACCATTCTCTTAGCCCGAACGTCCGCATGACATTCTTGACCACCAAGACCTCAGTTCCTCCTGAACCTAGTCCCGAACCTCGGTTCCTCCATGAACCTAGTTCCGGTCCCGTCATCGACCACATTCGTCTTCGAGCAATACCTGCACATGAACAAACCACAAAACAAATCCGAGCACAAGTCCACGACTTGACTCAATGTCAATCCATGCAACTACTCACATGAGCATTGCATAAAGTCCACTTCAAAACACACATCATGAAATCATCACAAATTTCATAATCTCAAGGTCAAACCATTTCAATTCTTGCAAAACATCCAAACTGAGCAAAACACGTTCACAACGGACAGGAAATAAAAACCCTAGAAAAATCCATTCACGACGGACAAGAAATCTCTGTCCGGCGTACATGTGAAACTCTCAGTTCAAGAAGAAAACATTCCGTGAAAACACGTTCACAACGGACCCAAAAACTTTGTCCGTTGTACATGCGAAATCAATCCTCAAAAAGCCGTTCACGCAGCCGGACCCAAAAACTTTGTCCGTCGTACATGCGAAACTTCTTGGATTCTTGGAAAATAGGGTTTGGCTCATGCGCTCAAAAACATGTTCACGACGGACACAAAAACTTTGTCCGTTGTACATAGGAGAAAGAGGTTGACAAAAAGCATGTTTACAAAGGACCAAGAAAGTTTGTCCGTAGTAGATGGGAAACTTACTGTTTTCTTTAGGATTGGTCCGGCGCCAAGGCAAAACTTACTGTTTCTTGTCAATTGTCAAAACACATGAACAAACACATTTTGCAAATTCAAATCTAAGTTAATTTTTCAGTTCAAAGCCAATTTTTCAGCACATGATTTCACAATCTCCCCCTTGATGAAAACATTGGCAACACCACTTAGAATTGAACATTTGGTATTCACTTTACAAAAGATTTTGAAATCCAAAGGATCAAGGACCAAAAAGAGAAAACATAGAATTCCCCTTTTGACCAAAATGCAAAACAAAATCTCCCCCTGAGAAGGAAAATGTGTGTGAATGTGCAATGTGCCCAAAAATTTCAAAATTCTCCAAACTTCTCCCAAAATACTCAAATTTCCAAAAACAACTCCCCCTTTTTCTTCTCCCCCTTTTTCTTAAACTTTTCAATGATTCTCAAATTTCTCCCCCTTTGACAATGGATTCATCAAGAATAAAAGAGAGAACAGGTTCAAAATTTTTCTTGTAGCAAAGATTTCACAAGGAGAAACAAGGGAGTGCCAAGATAGGAAAAGATGAGCTCATTCGATCATATAACCTTATATATCACATAATATGCAAAATACATGATCTTGAAGTGATTTTAACAAGTTAGGGAATGACATGCATCTCAACCTCAATTTAGTCAACTATAGCCAAGTACTAAGCAAGATCTCAGTAGAAGAACAAAAACTCAAAAATTGAAACAACTAACAACTCAAGCGAGCAAGTGATTTCAACTCCAATCTAGTAGACCAAATTAATCTTTAAACAAGAACTGCATGTGGCATGCTTGAAGCATACTTCTTTTATTTTCTAGGAGTGGCATGCTTGAAGCATACATCTTATCTTTGAGGGAATGACATGCTTGAAGCATACATCTTTTTCTTTATAGGGAAAGCATGCTCAAGCACAAAACTTGAAGCTTTTGCTTTTAACGATCCCCTTTTTTATATTGATTCCCTTTTCTTTTTCTTTTTCTTTGATTGTAAACATGCAAAAGTGATTAAAGGTCTTATGAAAGAGTAAAGTTGAAAACACACTTGCTTCATAGCCCAAATTTGTCAAGAAGATTCAATATCAAGCCTAGAAGAGTGAGATATCACAGAGTATTTAGCTATAGGTAATCAGTCCGAGGAATTCCGCAATGTCATTTTTAGTTCAAGTGAGATAATTAGATTATCATATATTAGCTCAATTACATAACATATAAAGAAATATGATAAAGTGAGCTCATTAAGTGAAATAACTTGGCAAAGAGACTCCCCCTCAAAACAAACCCATTGGATGAACAATCCCAAGTTCTCCCCGAATAAAACCAAAACGAGAAGAAGACAAAGGTTTTGTGAAAATGTCTGCCAATTGATGTTCAGTATCCACATGATGAAGCACAATGTTGCCTTTTCAACATGATCTCTAAGAAAGTGAAATCTGATGTCAATGTGTTTTGTTCTAGAGTGTTGCACGGGGTTCTTAGCAATGCAAATTGCACTAGTGTTATCACACAAAAGAGGAACACTATCCAAATTAACCCCATAATCTTTAAGTGTAGCTACTATCCAAAGAATTTGAGAACAACAACTAGCAGCAGCCACATATTCAGATTCAAATAGCTTGATTGTGCAAATGTAAGATTGCTTTCTAGATGACCATGCAATGAGAGAATTTCCCAAGAAGTGACATGAACCAGAAGTGCTTTTCCTATCAATTCTACATCCTCCAAAATCAGCATCGTAAAAGATCTCAAACTAATGCATGAGGAAGCGTAAAGCCAAATGCCAAAATCTTGAGTTCCATGAAGATACCTGATAATCCTTTTGAGAGCTTGTCTATGTGTAGCACGTGGGTAATCTTGAAAACAAGCACACAAGCACACAAGCACACAGCAAATTGTATATCCGGCCTTGATGCGTTGAGGTACAAAAGTGAACCTATCATGCTTCTATATTCCTTTTGATCAACCGGCTCACCATCTTCATCGAGGTCAAGTGCGCAAGTGCTCTCCATAGGTGTCATGATCGGCTTGCTGTTTTCCATCCCAAAACGATGTAGCAAGTCTCTTGTATATTTGCTTTGATGCACAAAAGTACCATCCTTCGTTTGCTTGATTTGAAATCCCAAAAAGTATGTCAACTCACCCATCATACTCATCTCAAACTCCTTCCTCATTGTTTCTGAAAACTCGACACTAAAACATGAGATGAACCACCAAAGATAATATCATCAACATAAATCTGAACGAATAGTTGATCATTGCCTTGCTTGAGTAAAAAGAGAGTTTTGTCAACCTTTCCCATTAAAAAGCCCTTTTCAAGTAAAAAGGTTTTTAGCCTATCATACCATGCTCTAGGGGCTTGTTTCAAACCATACAAAGCTTTTGTTAGTTTGAACACATGATTTGGAAACTTTGGATTTTCAAAACCAGGTGGTTGCTTGACATAAACCTCCTCATTTATGTAGCCATTCGTAAAAGCACTTTTCACATCCATTTGATACAATTTGAAACCTTTGGATGCAGCAAAAGCTAAAAGGATTCTAATGGCTTCAATTCTAGCAACAGAGCAAAGGTTTCATCAAAATCTAAGCCTTCAATTTGAGTGTAACCTTGAGCAACCAATCTAGCCTTGTTTCTAACAACAACACCATCCTCACTTTGTTTATTTTTGAAAACCCATCTAGTTCCAATAACATTAAAATCTGGAGGTGGTGAGACAAGTTTCCAAACTTTATTTCGCTCAAAATTCTCTAATTCTTCATGCATGGCATTGATCCAAGATTCGTCGAGATAATGCATGAGATATATCTTTGGGTTCAAAAGAAGCAACTAAAGCGAGAATGAGTATGAGTGTCGTAATGAATAAACCTGGATCGAGTGACTCTCTCATTTAGGTCTCCAATCATTTGTTCAGATGGATGCATTTTTGAATGTACAAGGGAGCATTGGCTTTTGAGACTTCTCCTTCTCCTTCTTCATTTTCAGCATGTACTGAGATGATGTTGTAGCTTGAGGATGGTTAGCTGTAGGTGATGTAGTAGTAGGTGCCAAAGGTGCTACATCTTGTTGTGCATTAGGAAGAGTCAAGACCTCATCTTCAACATCATCATCATCTTCAAAGATTTTCTCCCCCCTGAATGTATGCGCTTTGCACGCATCACTTGGACTAGTGCTTGGACTAGCCTCATCAAAAGTAACTTCACAAGTTTCCACAATTTTGTTAGTCTCCAAAACAAGCACCACGATAGCCACGAGTATGAGCAGGATATCCAAGAAAATGCCATCAGTTGCTCTAGCTTCAAATTTATCAAGATTTCCAGATTTCAAGACAAAACATTTGCATCCAAAAACTCGAAAGTGAGAAACAGAAGGTCTATATCCAAACCGAAGCTCATATGGAGTCTTACCCAATTTTGATCTCAGAAACACACGGTTTGAAACATAACAAGCAGCTTGAAATCGCTTCAGCCCAAAAATTTCGAGGAGAGTGATGCTCATCTAGCATAGTTCTAGCCATTTCAACTAACGTTCTATTTTTCCTTTCAACTACACCATTTTGTTGAGGCACTTTAGGAGATGAAAATTGATGATCAATTCCTTTTTCAGCACAAAAGAGATCAAAGGAAGCATTTTTGAATTCAGTTCCATTATCACTTCTAATAGCTTTGAGAGCTCCTGGATGGTCAACAAAAAGCCTAAGAACAAGACTTCTAAAATGACTAAAAGCCTCATCCTTAGATGCCATAAAATACACCCAAGAGTATCTAGAAAAATCATCAACAATCACAAGCACATACCGTTTGCCTCCAAAGGATTGAACTCGAGATGGTCCAACTGTATCAAGATGTAGAAGCTGTCCTGGAGCGTTTGTCATCACCATGGTAAGAGGTGGATGTGAACCTGCAATCATCTTACCATGTCTACAAGAAGAACATACTAGATTGCTATCACCCTTAAGCTTAGGCAAGCCACGTATAAGATCTAAACCACTTACACGAGTAAGATGATCAAAACCAACATGACCAAGTCTACGATGCCAAAAGAATAAATCTTTAGAAGCATTGGCAATTAGACACCTATGTTTAGAAGAAGGTGATGCATCAAAATCAGCTTTAAAAACTCTTCCGAAACGAGAAATCTTGAACACAAGATCACCTGAAGCATCTAGCACTTTGCATTCATTTTTCTTAAAGCTTATCTCAAGATCTTCATCAAGCATTTGAGAGACAGAAAGCAAGTTATATTTCAAATTTTCAACAAGAGCTACATCTTTGAACATAAACTTGTCACTTACCTTTATTGTACCTTTTGCCACAACAGAAGAGGAAGAAGCATCTCCAAAAGTAACACTTTCTGACGAGATGCACGAGTGAGGAGGAGAACCAATTCTTATCACCGACATGTGGCGTGAGCATCCGAATCCACTAGCCATATGTTCTCCTTCCTCGCGAGAAGCCTACATAGCAAAACATGTCGAGGTCTCGATTAGGGTTAGGAATGAGATTTTTGGGAATCGATCTTGAGACACACGACGCCAACAGATAGGTACAACACGATAATTTTTATGCACAAAATCAGATTTGCCTTTTCCCATGTTTCTAGGAGCAGAAGGTGTTTTCATCACTCTAGGCGCATAAAAATGTGCTTTGCTGAAATTTGACCTAGCCTTAGTTCTTTCCTTCTTTTCTTTGTTTGGCTAGTCTAAAGCAAAAATCTACTAAGTGTCCATCTCTACCACAATGAGTGCAAGTGTACTTGACATGATGGTTAGCTTTAACAGTAAAAGCACATTTTGCATTCATCATAGTAGAGGATAAAAACCAAAGCAGATTGAAAAGCAATTTTCTTAGGCTCATTAGATAACTCAATTTTGCAAGGAGCACGAACAACGGTCACGAGGTTTAGTTTCATATGTGGCATAAGGATCAAAACCTAAACCTCTCTTATTTGTGCTAACCTTAGATTGATCCAAAATCATGTTCAACTTCTTCTTGCCATTAGTGAAACGTTCCAAAGAATTTTGCAAGTAATCAACTTTCTTAGCAAGAGTTAAACAATTATTGCAGGAACATCTACTTTTCCTTTTTGCTTGCGACAAGTTGAGCATGAGAGAATTTCATGTGAAAGCAAATTATCGATTAATTGAGAAACCCTAGCATTTGCATCTTTCAATTTTAATTCAAGAGTTGAGCATTTAGAACAAGAAGTTGAACTATGCAAATCATCGTTGGAACAGCTAGCATGTACAACATGTTTCTCATTTTCTCATTTAGATGCAACAAAAGAGCATGTTCTTTCCTAAGCAAGGTGAGCTCATTGTAAATTAGGTCACATGATTTGCAAGTATCATCACTAGGAATCAAAGTCTTAAGTCTAGCAATTTCAGCATTCAATGATTCAATAATGAAATCATGTTTCTTAATCTTCTTATCACGTTTGTCAAGCAATTTTCCAAGACGAGCAACAGCAATAGCTAATTCATCATAAGAGGATCTACCTCATTGAAGTCATTTGTCGTGGTCATCCTCGGTGAAGCTATCCTTGCTGCTTGCCATGAGACACAATCCTATCAAATCATGCTTGCTTGGAGTTGCATCATCTTCGCTGCTCTCCGAGTCCACATCGCTCAAATTGACTTGTTCAAGAGCGGAAAGAACTCGGTGAACCACCTTGCGGTTGATGAAGCTCTTCTTCTTCCTATCATTTGACGAGAACCTTTTCTTCTCATTCCTTCTGCGTTGTCCTTCTCCTCCTTTGATGTTTTTCCTGCAAGCTTAGGACAATTTGTGCGAATATGGTTGAGGTCACCACACTCATAGCATCTTGGAGGACCACCTCTCTTTCTCATTCTCACATTCTGCAAAGCTTTGTTAAAGCGAGAAGAGAGTAGTGCCAGATCTTCTTCAGGAAACTCTTCAAGTTGCTCATCATTAAAGAAGACATGGAAGACAAGGCAAAGCTAGAAGAAGAATTTGCATTTGACATGTTAGGGTTAGAGATCAAAGCAATTGATTTAATGTTACCCTTCCTGGCAAGAACATCCAAATCATGAGTTTTCAACTTAGAGTAAAGAACATCTAATGTGAGTGTGCTCATGGTAGTAGATTCTTGTATAGATGTTACTTTCATCTCCCATACTGACATGTCCAAAGCACTAAGCAATTGTCGAGCATTTTCAGCATCAGTGTAGCTAACTCCAACAGCACGTAGATTGCTAAGGATTTTATTGAAACGTGCAAAGAAGTCATCTACAGATTCACTAGGTTTCATCTCAAAACGCATGTATTCTTTTTGTAAATATCTTGGCGAACCTCTTTGTGGTGTTAGAACCCTCATGGTAATCACAAAGAGATTTCCATACCTCATATCTTGGATCGAAGATGAACCACACAATCAAAGTCGCTGCGTCCTAAGCCTTGGATGATCAAGTTGCGCGCCTTGCTATTTGCTTCAACATGTGTGCGATTGGTGTCGTTGACGTTGTCGTTTGCAGGGACTTCATATGGCTTGTAGACCTTCTCCCAAATTGTGAAGCCCTGTGCTTGGATGAACGCCTCCATCTTGGCCTTCCAAAACTGAAAATCAACACCATCGAACACACATGGTTTTGTCGAATAACGATCCATTGATCTAATCACCGGTTAAGATAGATTAGAGAAACCTTGCTCTGATACCACTTGTAGGATCGAAATATACGAATATAGCAATCAGAGGGGGGGTGAATGATTGTGCGGAAGCTAAAACCAAATTCTTGATCTATTAAAAGTTCACCCCAAAACAGAACCAAATAATTGCCTCGTATTCGACAAAAACAGAATGACAGAGGTTTGGTAAAAGGCGAATTCCCGGAGATCCAGCCATCAGAACGATCTGAAATTTGGACACAAGAAACTAGATTCCAATACGAATCAAACCCAAAAAGAATCAGCTCGATCGGACTTACGGATCAAAAGTTATGAGCTTCGCAAGCTTGCTGTTTCAGAACTTGACGAGAATCAATCTAATCAAAACTTCAAGATTAAACAAGATCTTCAAAAGATTAATCAACCAGACTTTGAGAAACTCTAAATCAATACCCTAGAACGGTTTTTGATGGATCAAATCAAGATGAAACTCAACGATCAAAAACCAATCTAAAATTAGAACAAGCATGCAAACAAGAACCAAAACAGAAAACACTGTAGCGACGTGGTTCTTGTAGCATAAAAATCTTGGAAGAATTGATCTTTATTTCTTGTCTAAAATACTCTCATCAAAAGAGTACAAACCCTAAAACCAAGCTCAAAGCTTGATGCGCTCAGCTCTCCTTGGTGCCTTTCAACAGGAGACCCCCACCTATTTAAAGTACCAACCCACAAAGAGTTCTGAATACGATTCCTATTCCCTAGAAGGAATCCGTATCCAACACAACTCTACTTGGCCCAACCTGGCCGAGTACAACTCTTGCACACGTATGGCAACCCTACCATACTCACGTGACTAACACTTTGCACGCGTATGGCCACCTGCCATACTCACGTGACTAACACTTTGCACGCGAATGACCTCCTGCCATTCTCACGTGACTAACCATTCTTCATGTGCACCATTCTCTTAGCCCGAACGTCCCGCATGACATCCTTGACCACCAAGACCTCAGTTCCTCCTGAACCTAGTCCCGAACCTCAGTTCCTCCATGAACCTAGTTCCGGTCCCGTCATCGACCACATTCGTCTTCGAGCAATACCTGCACATGAACAAACCACAAAACAAATCCGAGCACAAGTCCACGACTTGACTCAATGTCAATCCATGCAACTACTCACATGAGCATTGCATAAAGTCCACTTCAAAACACACATCATGAAATCATCACAAATTTCATAATCTCAAGGTCAAACCATTTCAATTCTTGCAAAACATCCAAACTGAGCAAAACACGTTCACAACGGACAGGAAATAAAAACCCTAGAAAAAATCCATTCACGACGGACAAGAAATCTGCATCCAGCGTGCATGTGAAACTCTCGGTTCCAAGAAGAAAACATTCCGTGAAAACACGTTCACAACGGACCCAAAAACTTTGTCCGTTGTACATGCGAAATCAATCCTCAAAGCCGTTCACGACGGACTCCAAAAACTTTGTCCGTCGTACATGCGAAACTTACTGGATTCTTGGAAAATAGGGTTTGGCTCATGCGCTCAAAAACATGTTCACGACGGACACAAAAACTTTGTCCGTTGTACATAGGAGAAAGAGGTTGACAAAAAGCATGTTTACAAAGGACCAAGAAAGTTTGTCCGTAGTAGATGGGAAACTTACTGTTTTCTTTAGGATTGGTCCGCGCCAAGGCAAAACTTCTTGTTTCTTGTCAATTGTCAAAACACATGAACAAACACATTTTGCAAATTCAAATCTAAGTTAATTTTTCAGTTCAAAGCCAATTTTTCAGCACATGATTTCACAATCTCCCCCTTGATGAAAACATTGGCAACACCACTTAGAATTGAACATTTGGTATTCACTTTACAAAAGATTTTGAAATCCAAAGGATCAAGGACCAAAAAGAGAAAACATAGAATTCCCCTTTTGACCAAAATGCAAAACAAAATCTCCCCCTGAGAAGGAAAATGTGTGTGAATGTGCAATGTGCCCAAAAATTTCAAAATTCTCCAAACTTCTCCCAAAATACTCAAATTTCCAAAAACAACTCCCCCTTTTTCTTCTCCCCCTTTTTCTTAAACTTTTCAATGATTCTCAAATTTCTCCCCCTTTGACAATGGATTCATCAAGAATAAAAGAGAGAACAGGTTCAAAATTTTTCTTGTAGCAAAGATTTCACAAGGAGAAACAAGGGAGTGCCAAGATAGGAAAAGATGAGCTCATTCGATCATATAACCTTATATATCACATAATATGCAAAATACATGATCTTGAAGTGATTTTAACAAGTTAGGGAATGACATGCATCTCAACCTCAATTTAGTCAACTATAGCCAAGTACTAAGCAAGATCTCAAGAGAAGAACAAAAACTCAAAAATTGAAACAACTAACAACTCAGGCGAGCAAGTGATTTCAACTCCAATCTAGTAGACCAAATTAATCTTTAAACAAGAATCGCATGTGGCATGCTTGAAGCATACTTCTTTTATTTTCTAGGAGTGGCATGCTTGAAGCATACATCTTATCTTTGAGGGAATGACATGCTTGAAGCATACATCTTTTTCTTTATAGGGAAAGCATGCCTGAAGCACAAAACTTGAAGCTTTTGCTTTTAACAGTCCCCTTTTTTTATATTGATTCCCTTTTCTTTTTCTTTTTCTTTGATTGTAAACATGCAAAAGTGATTAAAGGTCTTATGAAAGAGTAAAGTTGAAAACACACTTGCTTCATAGCCCAAATTTGTCAAGAAGATTCAATATCAAGCCTAGAAGAGTGAGATATCACAGAGTATTTAGCTATAGGTAATCAGTCCAGGGAATTCCGCAATGTCATTTTTAGTTCAAGTGAGATAATTAGATTATCATATATTAGCTCAATTACATAACATATAAAGAAATATGATAAAGTGAGCTCATTAAGTGAAATAACTTGGCAAAGAGACTCCCCCTCAAAACAAACCCATTGGATGAACAATCCCAAGTTCTCCCCGAATAAAACCAAAACGAGAAGAAGACAAAGGTTTTGTGAAAATGTCTGCCAATTGATGTTCAGTATCCACATGATGAAGCACAATGTTGCCTTTTTCAACATGATCTCTAAGAAAGTGAAATCTGATGTCAATGTGTTTTGTTCTAGAGTGTTGCACGGGGTTCTTAGCAATGCAAATTGCACTAGTGTTATCACACAAAAGAGGAACACTATCCAAATTAACCCCATAATCTTTAAGTGTAGCTACTATCCAAAGAATTTGAGAACAACAACTAGCAGCTGACCACATATTCAGATTCAGCTTGATTGTGCAAATGTAAGATTGCTTTCTAGATGACCATGCAATGAGAGAATTTCCCAAGAAGTGACATGAACCGAAGTGCTTTTCCTATCAATTCTACATCCTCCAAAATCAGCATCAGAAAAAGATCTCAAACTAATGCATGAGGAAGCGAAAGCCAAATGCCAAAATCTTGAGTTCCATGAAGATACACGAAAATCCTTTTGACTTATGTCGATGTGAAGCACGTGGGGAAGCTTGAAAACGAGCACACAAGCACACAGCAAATTGTATATCCGGCCTTGATGCGGTGAGGTACAAAAGTGAACCTATCATGCTTTTATATTCCTTTTGATCAACCGGCTCACCATCTTCATCGAGTCAAGTGCGCAAGTGCTCTCCATAGGTGTCATGATCGGCTTCTTGTTTTCCATCCCAAAGCGATGTAGCAAGTCTCTTGTATATTTGCTTTGATGCACAAAAGTACCATCCTTCGTTTGCTTGATTTGAAATCCCAAAAGTATGTCAACTCACCCATCATACTCATCTCAAACTCCTTCCTCATTGTTTCAAAACTCGGACACTAAAACATGAGATGAACCACCAAAGATAATATCATCAACATAAATCTGAGCGAATAGTTGATCATTGCCTTGCTTGAGTAAAAGAGAGTTTTGTCAACCTTTCCCATTAAAAAGCCCTTTTCAAGTAAAAGGTTTTTAGCCTATCATACCATGCTCTAGGGGCTTGTTTCAAACCATACAAAGCTTTTGTTAGTTTGAACACATGATTTGGAAACTTTGGATTTTCAAAACCAGGTGGTTGCTTGACATAAACCTCCTCATTTATGTAGCCATTCAGAAAAGCACTTTTCACATCCATTTGATACAATTTGAAACCTTTGGATGCAGCAAAAGCTAAAAGGATTCTAATGGCTTCAATTCTAGCAACAGGAGCAAAGGTTTCATCAAAATCTAAGCCTTCAATTTGAGTGTAACCTTGAGCAACCAATCTAGCCTTGTTTCTAACAACAACACCATCCTCACTTTGTTTATTTTTGAAAACCCATCTAGTTCCAATAACATTAAAATCTGGAGGTGGTGAGACAAGTTTCCAAACTTTATTTCGTTCAAAATTCTCTAATTCTTCATGCATGGCATTGATCCAAGATTAGTCGGATAATGCATGAGATATATCTTTGGGTTCAAAAGAAGCAACTAAAGCGAGAATGAGTATGAGTGTCGAATGAATAAACCTGGATCGAGTGACTCTCTCATTTAGGTCTCCAATCATTTGTTCAGATGGATGCATTTTTGAATGTACAAGGGAGCATTGGCTTTTGAGACTTCTCCTTCTCCTTCTTCATTTTCAGCATGTACAGATGATGTTGTAGCTTGAGGATGGTTAGCTGTAGGTGATGTAGTAGTAGGTGCCAAAGGTGCTACATCTTGTTGTGCATTAGGAAGAGTCAAGACCTCATCTTCAACATCATCATCATCTTCAAAGATTTTCTCCCCCTGAATGTATATGCTTTGCCTGCATCACTTGGACTAGTGCTTGGACTAGCCTCATCAAAAGTAACTTCACAAGTTTCCACAATTTTGTTAGTCTCCAAAACAAGCACCACGATAGCCACGAGTATGAGCAGGATATCCAAGAAAAATGCCATCAGTTGATCTAGCTTCAAATTTATCAAGATTTCCAGATTTCAAGACAAAACATTTGCATCCAAAAACTCGAAAGTGAGAAAGCAGAAGGTCTATGTCCAAACCAGAAGCTCATATGGAGTCTTACCCAATTTTGATCTCGAAACACACGGTTTGAAACATAACAAGCAATTGAAATCGCTTCAGCCCAAAAATTTCGAGGAGAGTGATGCTCATCTAGCATAGTTCTAGCCATTTCAACTAACGTTCTATTTTTCCTTTCAACTACACCATTTTGTTGAGGCACTCTAGGAGATGAAAATTGATGATCAATTCCTTTTTCAGCACAAAAGAGATCAAAGGAAGCATTTTTGAATTCAGTTCCATTATCACTTCTAATAGCTTTGAGAGCTCCTGGATGGTCAACAAAAGCCTAAGAACAAGACTTCTAAAATGACTAAAAGCCTCATCCTTAGATGCCATAAAATACACCCAAAAGTATCTAGAAAAATCATCAACAATCACAAGCACATACCGTTTGCCTCCAAAGGATTGAACTCGAGATGGTCCAATCAGTATCAAGATGTAGAAGCTGTCTGGAGGCGTTTGTCATCACCATGGTAAGAGGTGGATGTGAACCTGCAATCATCTTACCATGTCTACAAGAAGAACATACTAGATTGCTATCACCCCTTAAGCTTAGGCAAGCCACGTATAAGATCTAAACCACTTACACGAGTAAGATGATCAAAACCAACATGACCAAGTCTACGATGCCAAAAGAATAAATCTTTAGAAGCATTGGCAATTAGACACCTATGTTTAGAAGAAGGTGATGCATCAAAATCAGCTTTAAAAACTCTTCCGAAACGAGAAATCTTGAACACAAGATCACCTGAAGCATCTAGCACTTTGCATTCATTTTTCTTAAAGCTTATCTCAAGATCTTCATCAAGCATTTGAGAGAAAGCAAGTTATATTTCAAATTTTCAACAAGAGCTACATCTTTGAACATAAACTTGTCACTTACCTTTATTGTACCTTTTGCCACAACAGAAGAGGAAGAAGCATCTCCAAAAGTAACACTTTCGGCCACGAGATGCACGAGTGAGGAGGAGAACCAATTCTTATCACCGGACATGTGGCGTGAGCATCCTAATCCACTAGCCATATGTTCTCCTTCCTCGCGAGAAGCCTACATAGCAAAACATGTCGAGGTCTCGATTACTAGGGTTAGGAATGAGATTTTTGGGAATCGATCTTGAGACACACGACGCTGTGATAGGTACAACACGATAATTTTTATGCACAAAATCAGATTTGCCTTTTCCCATGTTTCTAGGAGCAGAAGGTGTTTTCATCACTCTAGGCGCATAAAAATGTGCTTTGCTGAAATTTGACCTAGCCTTAGTTCTTTCCTTCTTTTCTTTGTTTGGCTAGTCTAAAGCAAAAATCTACTAAGTGTCCATCTCTACCACAATGAGTGCAAGTGTACTTGACATGATGGTTAGCTTTAACAAGAAAAGCACATTTTGCATTCATCATAGTAGAGGATAAAAACCAACAGATTGAAAAGCAATTTTCTTAGGCTCATTAGATAACTCAATTTTGCAAGGAGCCTGAACAACGGTCTGAGGTTTAGTTTCATATGTGGCATAAGGATCAAAACCTAAACCTCTCTTATTTGTGCTAACCTTAGATTGATCCAAAATCATGTTCAACTTCTTCTTGCCATTAGTGAAACGTTCCAAAGAATTTTGCAAGTAATCAACTTTCTTAGCAAGAGTTAAACAATTATTGCAGGAACATCTACTTTTCCTTTTGCTTGCGACAAGTTGAGCATGAGAGAATTTCATGTGAAAGCAAATTATCGATTAATTGAGAAACCCTAGCATTTGCATCTTTCAATTTTAATTCAAGAGTTGAGCATTTAGAACAAGAAGTTGAACTATGCAAATCATCGATTGGAACAGCTAGCATGTACAACATGTTTCTCATTTTTCTCATTTAGATGCAACAAAAGAGCATGTTCTTTCCTAAGCAAGGTGAGCTCATTGTAAATTAGGTCACATGATTTGCAAGTATCATCACTAGGAATCAAAGTCTTAAGTCTAGCAATTTCAGCATTCAATGATTCAATAATGAAATCATGTTTCTTAATCTTCTTATCACGTTTGTCAAGCAATTTTCCAAGACGAGCAACAGCAATAGCTAATTAATCATAAGAGGATCTACCTCATTGAAGTCATTTGTCGTGGTCGTCCTCAGTGAAGCTATCCTTGCCGCTTGCCATGAGACACAATCCTATCAAATCATACTTGCTTGGAGTTGCATCATCTTCGCTGCTCTCCGAGTCCACATCGCTCAAATTGACTTGTTCAAGAGCGGAAAGAACTCGGTGAACCACCTTGCGGTTGATGAAGCTCTTCTTCTTCCTATCATTTGACGAGAACCTTTTCTTCTCATTCCTTCATCGTTGTCCTTCTCCTCCTTTGATGTTTTTCCTGCAAGCTTAGGACAATTTGTGCGAATATGGTTGAGGTCACCACACTCATAGCATCTTGGAGGACCACCTCTCTTTCTCATTCTCACATTACGCAAAGCTTTGTTAAAGCGAGAAGAGAGTAGTGCCAGATCTTCTTCAGAAACTCTTCAAGTTGCTCATCTGTTAAAGAAGACATGGAAGACAAGGCAAAGCTAGAAGAAGAATTTGCATTTGACATGTTAGGGTTAGAGATCAAAGCAATTGATTTAATGTTACCCTTCCTGGCAAGAACATCCAACTCATGAGTTTTCAACTTAGAGTAAAGAACATCTAATGTGAGTGTGCTCATGGTAGTAGATTGTTGTATAGATGTTACTTTCATCTCCCATCTTGACATGTCCAAAGCACTAAGCAATTGTCGAGCATTTTCAGCATCGGTGTAGCTAACTCCAACCGACGTAGATTGCTAAGGATTTTATTGAAACGTGCAAAGAAGTCATCTCTGATTCACTAGGTTTCATCTCAAAACGCATGTATTCTTTTTGTAAATATCTTGGCGAACCTCTTTGTGATGTTAGAACCCTCATGGTAATCACAAAGAGATTTCCATACCTCATATGCGGATCGAAGATGAACCACACGATCAAAGTCGCTGCGTCCTAAGCCTTGGATGATCAAGTTGCGCGCCTTGCTATTTGCTTCAACATGTGTGCGATTGGTGTCGTTGACGTTGTCGTTTGCAGGGACTTCATATGGCTTGTAGACCTTCTCCCAAATTGTGAAGCCCTGTGCTTGGATGAACGCCTCCATCTTGGCCTTCCAAAACTGAAAATCAACACCATCGAACACACATGGTTTTGTCGAATAACGATCCATTGATCTAATCACCGGTTAAGATAGATTAGAGAAACCTTGCTCTGATACCACTTGTAGGATCGAAATATACGAATATAGCAATCAGAGGGGGGGTGAATGATTGTGCGGAAGCTAAAACCAAATTCTTGATCTATTAAAAGTTCACCCCAAAACAGAACCAAATAATTGCCTCGTATTCGACAAAAACAGAATGACAGAGGTTTGGTAAAAGGCGAATTCCCAGAGATCCAGCCGTCGGAACGATCTGAAATTTGGACACAAGAAACTAGATTCCAATACGAATCAAACCCAAAAAGAATCAGCTCGATCGGACTTACGGATCAAAAGTTATGAGCTTCGCAAGCTTGCTGTTTCAGAACTTGACGAGAATCAATCTAATCAAAACTTCAAGATTAAACAAGATCTTCAAAAGATTAATCAACCAGACTTTGAGAAACTCTAAATCAATACCTAGAACGGTTTTGATGGATCAAATCAAGATGAAACTCAACGATCAAAAACCAATCTAAAATTAGAACAAGCATGCAAACAAGAACCAAAAGCAGAAAACACCATGTAGCGGCGTGGTTCTTGTAGCGCATAAAAATCTTGGAAGAATTGATCTTTATTTCTTGTCTAAAATACTCTCATCAAAAGAGTACAAACCCTAAAACCAAGCTCAAAGCTTGATGCGCTCAGCTCTCCTTGGTGCCTTTCAACAGGAGACCCCCCACCTATTTAAAGCACCAACCCACAAAGAGTTACGAATCGATTCCTATTCCCTAGAAGGAATCCGTATCCAACACAACTCTACTTGGCCCAACCTGGCCGAGTACAACTCTTGCACGCGTATGGCAACCCTACCATACTCACGTGACTAACACTTTGCACGCGTATGGCCACCTGCCATACTCACGTGACTAACACTTTGCACGCGAATGACCTCCTGCCATTCTCACGTGACTAACCATTCTTCATGTGCACCATTCTCTTAGCGCGAGCGTCCGCATGACATCCTTGACCACCAAGACCTCGGTTCCTCCTGAAACTAGTCCCGAACCTCAGTTCCTCCATGAACCTAGTTCAGGTCCCGTCATAGACCACATTCGTCTTAGAGCAATACATTCACATGAACACACCACAAAACAAATCCGAGCACAAGTCCACGACTTGACTCAATGTCAATCCATGCAACTACTCACATGAGCATTGCATAAAGTCCACTTCAAAACACACATCATGAAATCATCACAAATTTCATAATCTCAAGGTCAAACCATTTCAATTCTTGCAAAACATCCAAAGCTGAGCAAAACACGTTCTAGCAACGGACGGAAATAAAACCCTAGAAAAATCCATTCACGACGGACAAGAAATCTCTGTCCGGCGTACATGTGAAACTCTCAGTTCCAAGAAGAAAACATTCCGGTGAAAACACGTTCACAACGGACCCAAAAACTTTGTCCGTTGTACATGCGAAATCAATCCTCAAAAAGCCGTTCACGACAGACCCAAAAACTTTGTCCGTCGTACATGCGAAACTTACTGGATTCTTGGAAAATAGGGTTTGGCTCATGCGCTCAAAAACATGTTCACGACGGACACAAAAACTTTGTCCGTTGTACATAGGAGAAAGAGGTTGACAAAAAGCATGTTTACAAAGGACCAAGAAAGTTTGTCCGTAGTAGATGGGAAACTTACTGTTTTCTTTAGGATTGGTCCGGCGCCAAGGCAAAACTTACTGTTTCTTGTCAATTGTCAAAACACATGAACAAACACATTTTGCAAATTCAAATCTAAGTTAATTTTTCAGTTCAAAGCCAATTTTTCAGCACATGATTTCACAGTAAGGGTAAGCTCACCAAATCTTTTTATAAAACAGCTAACTAGTGTGGGTTCACCAAGTCATCCATGACCGTGGATACGGCTATTCGAATAGTTTTAGACTCTGCAGAGTTTGTACTGCTTTACCCACAAGATATGTTCTCCCTTATTGGCAGTGCACATAGACACACTTCCTTTGGTGTGCCGCCAGAGAGTTCATAACGAAACCGTTCGATTATCTGAACCTATCTTTGCACCAGCCCGGCGTTTAACCCTGACTATGGTTGGAAGCCAAAAGGTAAAAGGAATTCCGGAGTCAGTGACCCACCAGGAATAGAAATTCCGGAGTCAAAGACCCACCAGGAATAATAACAGCCCCAAATCATAACCAGGCGTACACCGTACTTCTGCCTACCAGAGTGCAAAGCTAGTCCCAAATAATTTTAATAGGTTAAGACTGTCCCAGTCCAGTACTTGTGGATGTACGGTTATACTTGGATCACGGGACACTACGTTCGGTCCTTAAAGTGACATGGGCGATACTCCACCCTATCTACGTACACGTTAAAACATGTACATCCGGCTATTGCCAATAATCACCCACGTCGAAATCATAGTTTTATTTCCAGAAAGAATATAATATCAAAAATCACAATGTTCCATCAGGTTCAAGATTAAAGTTCATCATGTCCAAAATTTTAGTTTCATTGCGAACAGTATAACCCGCTGTTCGTGTTCCCAATCTAAGGCAGGGCTAAGCATATGCAAGTAATAATCGGATATACCCATTTTGTGTATCCAACAACAATCTAGGGTTTCATCTATCACTACTGATTAAGGAAAGCCATCAATGAAGGTTATATCTACCATTCTTCCCATAATATAGCAGTGTATACAAAGTATAGCATATGCATGCAAATTTTATTTTAATTCTTCTTGTTAAAGGAAAAATAGGATCTACATGAGTGCTTGCCTTGCTATCCGTTGTTTTCAGTGACGAAGCCGAAGTTGGATTCTTGGAGTCGTCGACGATGAAGTCCGAGACGTTGGATTCTACACGTCGCATAACGGAAAAGAATAACAAATAGCAAATAACACTTTCAATAAGGGCAAAAGAAAATCAGATGGAAAATCAAATAACAAACATTACACAAAACAAGCATGCGAGCATGCTATTTCTACGCTACAGTCTTAACTACTGATTAACAGTTGGACACCATACTTCTATTCTTTATGATTCATTCTTATTTTATTTTACGAATTCAAGAAGCTAAGATTGTTTATATCAATATAAATTATGACATAAAACCACAGGGTGGAGGCAGGTATAACTTGCATTATTGAATTTAAGTAATAACAGACATCAGCAATTAATCACTAGTGCATGCATGGTTCAATTTAAGCAAACACCAGGCATCTAACAATTAATCATTAATGATGGTAAAGCTTAACCTATGGTACTAGTTATTGAGCAAAGTTATTTACCTATATATATTATGGGCTTTTAGGGCTCATAATGTGCAGTGTTATGTTTTGAATAGGATTCAGTTGCAAAGTAGGTTATAATAGAATTACTGCTACATAATGAAATAGTATAGCTTTAGGAAGTACTCTAAAGCTGGTTCTATTAATACTTATCGGTGATGCCCTATTCACTTCTTAAGTTATGGATAGTTAATCCTTAGGTTTGCGACTAAAAATAATATGCAATCATTCTTGTAGATTAATAGGGTCTTCACCTCAAGGATATTTCAATATTAGTTCTATAGCATTTGGGACACATTAGCTCATCTATTAAATTATGTTACATCTATTATATGGAAACATATGTTAACTAAGGGCTAAAGGTACACTATGACTAGAACCTGATGTACAAATTGAAACTATCATAGACTAGGGTTGAATCTAATCATTACATAGTCTTGTATTATGATTCATCCCTAATAGGTTCTATATGCACTATTGCTCACATGTGCATCTCAATTATACTAGTATTTGACTAGCATGATTATTCACTAACCTAATCCAGATCTAATCAATTATAAAATATTCTTACATGGCTAGGTATTACGATTTCATAAGGGAGTCTAGGAACTTCTTCTATGTATTATAACTACTCAAGTCTTCATGCATTGAATAATAATCTATTTATAAGTTTGGTTCAAACAAGGGTTAATCTTTGAATATGATCTAAAACAATACTTAAGGTCACCAATTATTAAAATATAAATGATGCATGGTACACCCTAAGTATTTTTGCAGAATCATGTTCTCTACAGTCTAACTAGCATAACAAAACAAGTTTCATATTATTTGGACTTATTTTAAGTAAGTTATGATTATTCGAATATTTATCATATTGAGAACAAACCCTAGTAGAAAATAATACAAATCAACTTCAAATTTAAATATAATTGCATATTTATATAGAATATTCTACAAGGATTCAAGTAAAAATAAGTTCCATTTAACTTGGAGTTTATTTGCACAATTTCTACACGTAGCTAGTTTTAGACCAAAAGATACTCCCTCTTTTAACTTCCTAGTTATAATCGAGTCAGCCAAAATAATTGGTAATTAATATTGAACAAGTTTATAACTTCTATGAACTTAATCATTTAGCTAGCCACTGTTTATTTTAGTTTCATCTATTGTAACACCCCGGCATTTAATATGCCTGAATGCTACCAAACATAAGCTAAACAACATCTAAATACCACATTTAACATAAAAATTCCAGCAAAGGTGCATAGGCTAAAAACCGAGATTTCGGCAGCACCTCCTTTGTTTTAACATGGATTTAAGGAGCAACAACAGTATAGCATTATAAGGCAATATGAGAGACATCTAAAACATCAATAAATAGAGTCTTAACGACAATATAAGACTAACATCAAGCACTTAATGTCTCCAAGTGTTAAAAGAACAAATATGCTCTCAAATAGTAAAGCTTTACCACTAAAGCAATGATCATCACACGAAATTTATTATCAAACTAATAGAATGACTTGTGGAATCATTAAGGTGAAGCTACGTGTGGGCGTGTGACTATTTCCCTTCCCCGCATGCCGATCTCAAAGTACCTAAAAAAACAACATAAAACACAAGCGTGAGTTCGAAACTCAGCAAGTATATTGTAATGGACAACAAGAACAATATCATGGCAATAACATCACCCATCATGTATATCATCTCATTCATGAACACTTAACAGTATCATCATCATTAGGTCTGCAATGTAATGCAATGATCATGTCTCCTTGGAAACTCCTACAGGTATGGTTGAGTAAACACCCGTCGGCGTGCACCCTTTTCCCCCTTCCATCCCGAAGATGGAGGGTGCCTACTCCTCGCTTCCATTCACCACGTGGATGGAATCACGATGTAGGTCTTACTCAATGGCGTTCCGGACTAGTCATAACTTTCTCACCGACCTTCCCCGGACTAGTTATGACTTTCTCACCGCCCTCGCCCCATCTCATGACATGCATGCAACTATGCCAATTATCATATCTCATTTGTACATAAACATATGGCATCATGTCATAGTACACATAAACACATGGCATCGAATCATGATAAGTATAGACACATAGCATCATATCATGATAATCATACTCAATATATCATTGGAAAACAGCAAGCATGGCAAGTGATCAAAGCAAGTATTCAATCTTTCATCTAATCTCCACAAGCAACCTACGATTCCGCTATACATTACAACACACTTGCCTCAACCGCGGGCGACGGATTTGTGGGAAGTCGAGGGCACTCCCGGTGTCACACCACCTGCACATAGGCATCACACACTCACAATCATACCCACAAAACAGTACGCAAAACCCCATCTAACCCGACATTGCCCACTACTCGCAAAACCTAAAAACAGAGGTTCTGTCCCGACGGGACAGCAGCCTTGCAAAAAGCATAACTTGAGTTCTGGGACTCCAAATCGATTAAACGAGTACACTATCGCGAAGCTTAGGAAATTTCCTACCTTTTTCTAGTTATATGGAAAGACTGATTCGGAATCTAAAATTGTTTAATCTATAGATTACTACGATCTGTTCTAATTGCGTCACAGATTTTAACACGCTCGGTAAAACGGCCATAACTTTCAAACGGCTGATCGGATTTTAACGTTCTTTATGTCCACGGAAAGATAATTAAATTATCTACAACTTATTTTAAGTCCGTACGGATAGATTCGGATTCTAAATCGACGAAAACTCGAACCCTAGCCCGACTGCTCAATCTGCCCGAAAACAGAAACGTGGCAACGTCTAGATCTAACCCAAAGAACTCCAACCCAGCACCACCAATTGATCTAAAAACTTCATAAACACCCTAAGAACAGTACCTAGATCAAACCCAAGGATCCCCATGATCATACCTTTGCCCAACGAACGAATCTCCAATAGATCTCCTCGCGGATCGCTCCTCGCTCCACGCTCCTCGCTCCAACGGATGGATCCACAAGGTGCAGAGGTGTGGAGACCACCCTAGGGCAGCAAGGGGGTGGAGGAGAGGTGGTGGAGAGGTGGGGCAATGGAGGAGAGCAAGGGGGAGGCGCAAGGCTCAAAGGGAAGGGGCGGCTAGGGCTTGGCAAGTGGGGGGAGGTGAGGGGGGCGCACCAAGGCCTCAAGGGGCGCAAAGGCAGCAGGGTGAACGCCCCAAAGGGGCAGGGAAACCCCTTTTACCAGCCCCCACACCCAATTCTAGTCCGTTACGGAGACCTAATCCATCCCACCAAAGCCCACCAAGGCCCAAAACTCCCCCGGGAAGGCCCAAAACCCCGAAAACGGCCCGGAAATGGCCCAGAAAAGCTATTAACCTCCATAACCTATAGTTTTAACCTTAATTCCACATTTCATACTGTTTTTAACCATATCAAGCACGTAAAATAAAGTTATGACACTCCGTGGCGACATAACACTCCAACCGGCCCAAAAACGCGAGAAAACCCTAAGCCGAAAGGTTTTATTCTCTAGTTTCACCTTCTATAACGTCACACCAAACCATAGTGTCACATCTATAACAGAACAAAAGGACTACTTGACATTTTATAATGGAATATTATTTTGAGCCTGTGATATTTGCATGACGTGATATATGTATGTGCTTACTTTCTGTACATGGAAGATAAAGCTATATAGGAACTTGATTCAACTAAAGTTAAACACTGTATTTTTATAGGATTAAATGCTCTGGACCCATAAAACACATACTAACTAGTTTCTCGCCTATTATCAATTACTTGGGAAAGACACACATATTGATTGTTGTATATGGATAACAAGCTACAAGAACTTGGTTCAATCTGATCTAAACACGTATACCTTTGTCGGATTAGATGACCTATAGTGATTCAAACAAAGATCTTACAAGTACAAAGGAATAATTATAACATGTATATAACACACATATCTATTTTAATCTTCACTTAAGATAAGGATCATTTGGATTTAAGTTTGCTTAAATTAAAGAATTGATATATGAGTACCTAGGTCAAGTAACATAAATGGGTTAAAACTTCTTTAAGCTTATCAAAGTTTTACTTAACCTAAGATCATGTGTTTTATTATGTACTACTCCAAATTTATTGATTAGGGTTAAAAGAAATGAACTTACTTCTTTTATCTATCGAGTTTTGGACATAATTAACTACTTTAAGCCTAATCTGAGTTGACCGATGTTATTTCTTGCAACCGATACATCATACTACAAAAGGGTTTTCGCGGAACAAAGATGCATACACGCATAAAGATATAATTAGGATTATTGTTAATTGCTTATTTAATTTATGTTTTTGATAAAAGAATAATCTCTACTATATAAAGTGAGAGTTTCTTCCCACGTCACATTAATTACCCTGCTTAATTGCCCTACGCAAGAAACGAAGCGATGCATTAATTGCCCTGCTTAATTGCCCTACGTAAGAAACGAAGCGTTGCTTTAATTAGCCAGTTTTTGCAAGAAACGAAGCGTTAAAGATAGATGTTTGATCTTATGAAATAGTATTTTTTTATTTTTTAATATTTATTTTTCGTTATCAATTTTGTTTTTCGTAGCAACGTACGAGCATATAACTAGTTAAAATAAATCAAGTCTTATTCTTTTGATTTTGTATAACTAAGTACTGATCTGGTTGGCTTAATTATCATAGGACTAATTGAAGGTGCTATGCTACTTTTACCTTGGGCCACTGGTCAGAGGAAACATCACACAACAGATGGGTGCTTCGCGGCTACAGTAGCTCGAGCTACCCGTCATGGAAGCTTCGGGCATGCTTTGGCCGGCGGTGAAGCAAGTGAAGGGAGGATGAACCGAGCACAAAAATGGAAACCGGGTCGCTTAGCGAGTCCGTAGGTGGTCTCGGTTTGGGTTGGGATGGACCATAGTGGTGGCGCCATGGCGATGAACTAAAGTGCATGGTGGCTCATGGTGGTGGCTCAATTCGGTGGAAGAATGGAGAAATGGACATGGGGGTTTTGATCTTGGATGGATAGAGATGCTTCATGCCCATTTAATTGGAAAATGGTTGGCTAATTGAAGAGCTAGGTTGGATTAGGGGATTTCGGCCATGAAGGAAAATGGAGGAATTGGAGTTGTTTCCAATGGAATTGATGCTTGGTTTTGGAGGAGGAGATGCTAGGGAGGATGGGGAAGCTTTTATAGTTGAGCAATGTCGGTTGGAGGCTTGATTTTTTGCTTGCTTTTGACCAAGAACCGAAGAACTGTGTACTGGCTCGAGCCTGGGCGTGAGGAGGAAGGAGAAGGCTCTTACAAGTGAGCCCCACACAAATAGAAGGCAACTAAGTCGGTTTGCAGACAGATCAGCCAAAAGATATTTAATCGGGTGTCCAGATCACGCCTAGATTTTTTGTAGATTTTTCTGGAGATTCCTGGATAAGTTATCTTGCTACTGTAAAAATTTGAGAAGTTAATTTGTTGTAATTATTTAATTAAAATTCTGACAATCAGGACTGTACAGAATTTTTATTTCGGAATTTGATTTTATTGAGGAAACAATTCAACTTATAAATTTTTGAAACTTTTACACAAGGTTTATAATGTTGTCAGAGACGTTACATAAAAATTTCAAATCTTAAACTTTAGTATTTATTTTATAATAATTCTTTTACTCCATTTTGCTGATTTTCAGGATGTGAATAAACAAATAGTAATAAATAGTAAAATCAATTATTTATTTTTGTAAATTTTTGTGAATGAGGATAAGGTTACTGATCTCACATGGTAAAAATCCTAGGTTCTGTAAAGGTGTAGCAATTTCTCTAAAATTCAGGCAAGGGCTGGTCAAGGATAGGGTTTCACCATTAATTGATTTTATCAACTTGCAAATTGATTTCACACCTACTTTTGACCAGCCAAGGTTGTTTCTAGGGCATTATAAGGTTATCCAAAATTTACTATGGTAATTTTAATCTTTTACCATTTTACCATTTTATAATTTACCTCTTTATCTTTTACCTCTTATCTTTTTGTCAATTCCCTTTTCAAAGAAGGAAAAATCAATAAATGATTTTAGAAATTTAGAAAAGATGTTTATTCAAAATTAAGATCATCCTTAAATCTCATTTTAATAATTTGTTCTTTTGGAAAAGAATTTCCCAAATTGAATTTATTCTTTATCAAGTTTTAGGAAAAAGATATGAGGATAACAAATTTCAAATTAAATTATTGATTTCAATCTAAAATTGCTATTTGATTTTATTTTTAAATCTTTTATTTTCATTTTTCAAATTTTTGAAAATGTTGGGATGTTACAGACAAGCATATGCACCTCTAGACTTGCCACCAACTCATAATAGAGTCCATGAATGAGCTCTCCTTATAAGTTGGTTGCCCTCCACCTAGCTAACCAATATGGGACTAAAGTCCCATACTCTCAGCTCAACACCCCCTTGACCTCTTCCATTTAATTAATTCTGAAATTAATTCTAACAATCCCCATCAAGAAGTCAAAGTCAGCAAGAAAAAGCTTTCCAGCACTTTTAATATACCAGTTTTACAGTCAAGACCGGTCACGAGTTGAGCTACACCTAGCACAGCAAGATCCACTTACCAACAACTATGCAATAGCCTAAGCCTTGAATTTCCAGTCTTATGTAAGAAAGATTCACTTGAAGGCATCACCGATACTATGCCTCCTAGAGCCATGCCTACAGTTTGGAGTGTTACGGTCATGCTCATGTGTCCTCTCATGAGCTTATTAGAGATTACTCAAATCTCATAGATTGCGACCTCACAATCTAG
This sequence comes from Rhipidocladum racemiflorum, assembly GCA_036346355.1. Classification (NCBI taxonomy): domain Eukaryota; kingdom Viridiplantae; phylum Streptophyta; class Magnoliopsida; order Poales; family Poaceae; genus Rhipidocladum; species Rhipidocladum racemiflorum. Next base: position 32,737,742 of record CM070580.1, on the reverse strand, counting down.
CTCACATAGTTGTGTTCTTTTGAGTGTACTCTACAAGATAGTACCTCGCCATAAAATTTGGGCCTCAGAACACATTAAGACATAAAAGTTATCCTCCCATGTAGTACTTGAGAGTATGCATCTCCTAACGAGAAAAAGGTAAGTACGAATGTACTCTCCAGTTACCACGTCAGCTTGTTTTTTTCCCATCACCTAATTCATGGGATCTCCATTCACATAGGCTAGGTTTCCACTGTGGAGCAACTCAGGTGGGTCTCAATCTAATTTTCCTTGATACTCCATCTATTACTGCACGTGATAGTCCCTTCGTAAATGGGTTTGCCAGGTTTTTAGATGTATTAATATAATCCACATATTTCTCAAATTCCTGACAGATTTGATTCGTCGATTCATATGTCTTGAGGACTTCAAATTATCTTTTGCACTCTTAACATTAGTTATCGTAGTTTGATTGTCACAATATAAAAGAATAGCCAGTATTGATTTTTCAACCACCGGTAAGTCCAACAAGAGCTCATGTAGCCACTCTGCCTCAACAATGGCTATGTCAAGTGCTACAAGCTCAGCCTCTATGGTTGACCTCGTCAAAATGGTCTGTTTGCAAGACCTCCATGAAACTACAGCACCACCCAAAGTAAACACATACCTACTAGTCGTTTTGATCTCATATGCATCTAATATCGAGTTGGAATCACTATAACCCTCCACTAGCGCAGGATACCCATTATATTGAAGTTCATAAGAATTGGTACCTCTCAAGTATCTCACGACACGATCTAGTGCAGTCCAATGATCATTTCCCAGGTTAGAAGTAACCGGTTCAATTTGCTTACAACAAATGAAATGTCGAGCCTGGTTGCACTAGCCAGATACATTAAAGAACCAACAATTTCAAAGTATCTCAATTGATCTATCCCTTATCCTTTGTTCTTTCAAAGTTTTAGACTCGGGTCATAGGGTGTTAGAGATATTTTGCAATCTGAGTACCCATAATGACTCAGGATTTTCTCCACATAATGAGACTGTTTTAATGTAATCTCATTCTCACCCTTAATAAGCTTGATGTTAAGAATAACATCAGCCTCTCCTAGATCCTTCATATCAAAATTTTGAGACAAGAATAATTTGACATCATTTATCACATTGATACTAGTCCCAAAGATGAGTATGTCATCGACATATAAACACATAATCACTCCATTACCCCCACCAAACCTATAGTACACACATCTGTCAGCTTCATTTACTACAAAGACGGCAGAGGTCAATGTTTTGTCAAACTTTTCGTGCCACTGCTTAGGTGCCTGCTTGAGGTCATACAGAGACTTTCGAAACCTACACACCATGTTCTCTTGTATAGTGCTACAAAGCATCAGGTTGCTTCATATAAATTTCATCATCTAGTTCTCTATTTAGGAAAGTTGTTTTTACATCTATTTGATGAATGTAAAACTTATATGAAGCTACTAGTGCAAGAAGCACTCTGATAGTAGCCAACCTAGCAAAGGGTGAATCAAAAAGTCCCCTCCTTCCTTTTGGGTAAAACCCTTAGCCACAAGTCTAGCCTTGTACTTCACAATAGTACCATCAAGTCTAAGATTTTCTTGAAGATCCCTTTACATCCAACTAATTTGTAGCCAGTAGGACATTCATAGACTTCCCATGTTCCCTTGGCAATAATAGAATCCATTTTGCTTTGGACCGCTTCCTTCCAGTACTCTACATCGGGTGATGCATATGCCTCTGAAAGGCTTTTTGGCACATCGTCCACGAGATACATAGTAAATTCATCACCAAAGGATTTTTTCAACCCTTTGTCTCTTGCTTCTATGAGAAGCTTCTGTTCTACTCAATGGTACCTTCATGAAAGATGAGAGGTTCGGAAGGTGGATTAAAGAATGCTTGACTAGAGGATGCACTAGTATCCTTCATAGGAAAGTAATTCTCAAAGAAGCTTACATCACGAGATTTAATAATGGTGTTAACATGAACATTAGAAATCTTGGATTTCACTACTAAAAATCTATAGGATGCACTATGCTGCGCATTGCCTAGAAAGACATAATTCACAGTCTTGGATCCTAGCTTACGCTTCTTGCACTAGGGTGCATTAACTTTCGCCAAGCACCCCCATGCGCGTAAGAAACCAAGAGAAGGTTTTCTCCCTTTCCATCCCTCATATGGAGTAATCTCACATTTTGATGAGGGGACTCTATTTAGGACGAAACATACGATCACGATGGCTTCCCCACCACCATGGCATGGATATATTGGCACTGTTCGTCATTTCATTAACCAAGTCAATGAGTGTTCGGTTTTTCCTCTTAGCCACCCCATTTGATTTGGATGAATAGGGAGACATCATCTCATAGATAACTCCATGTTCCACATAGTACACGAAAAACTCATTAGAGATGTACTCTCCTCTTCTGTCTGACCTTAGATGTTTGATTTTCTTTTATAATTGATTTTCAATCTCAGCTTTATATATTTTAAGGTACGCCAACGCCTTGTATTTCGTTTTAAGTAGATGCAATTGGCAATATCTAGTAACATCATCAATAAATGTTACAAATTATCTTTTTCCTGCCATAGTTAATACTTTATTTGTCGGGACCCTCCCAAGGAGGTCCCATGTGCATATTGCACAAGTCCCATGATCAGTAGCTGGTACGCACACTTATAACATTATTACCACATCCATATACAAGTTCTCAACTTTATTAATATAGCTTGGTTCATACATTAAGCCGCGAAGGCTTAACCAACAGCAACGGAAGATACATATGCATATCAGTAGGCCTTGCCCATTTATCCCACAAGCACCTGACAAGGTTTAACCCTAAAAGAACTCATCGTCATATTCCCCGTTTCCTGCGGTAGGGTACTCTTCATCGGGGAGTGTAGTTTCTTCATTCATTGAATGTCAAGCAGGGAACTCCTCATCAGGGAGTGCAGTTTCTTCATCCACTGAATGTCAATGATAGCAAGGTTGATTACTTTCATACTCAACAAGACTTGTAATGTTTGCAAATATAATAAAATGCAGGCTATGACAACGGAGAAGGCTACTAAGTTTATTTGCTAAAACCTAAATTGAAATATAAATACTAAATAGTAGATTGCAAATAGAATTTAGTAAAAGCAATTTTATAGGTATATAAATAACTTGTAAGAGTAGCATAAATGTAACAACTCACAGTCCTCTATGAATTTGAGTTTCGTACCAGTTCTTGCCAACACATGACATGATCTCTAAAATAAATATTTGCCAACACATGGCATAATAGTTGAAACCAATACTTGCCAACACATGCAAAGCATTGAATCATCTGAAGGTTAAACTTTCCAACACATTTTTCTAATTCCAATCCATTTTATGAAAATATCAAAACTCTAACTAGTGTTAATGCACCAAGACTCCCATGACCCGCGGCAATGGCTTTTCGAAAAGTTTTTCACTCTGTAGAGGTGTACAGCTTTACCCACAAGTCGTGACCAACTCTTTGTGCAATCGATATTAGCACACTTCCTTTGGTGTGCTGCAGAGAGGTCATGACATAACCGTTAAATTACCTAGTCCTAAATTTGCATTAGCCTAGTGACGTCAAACCCTTACTATGGCGACAGAAGATATTTGTACAATTACTGTATGACAAATGGTTATACACCCCCATTGTCCTACTTCTCCCCATAGTAAGACGTACGCTGTTGTGTCGGCAGACGTTATTGCCAACACCTCGGTGAGGGCGTCTCTTTGAGCAATCCATCTCAGAAAGCCCGTACTATTTCTGCCTTCCAATATGCAAAGCTAGTTCTAAATAACTTAGTAGATTAAGGCTATCCCATACCAGCACTTGTGGTTGCACTAATCATTCTTGGATTTTGCAACACTCAGTTCGATCCTTAATCGACCCGGGCGAGAACTCCCCCTAAACTATGTGCAAGTCATATGCACATCTGGCTATTGCCATAACTCACCCCTATCAAACCATATTTTTATTTTTCACTTTCATACCAACATAACTAAACCACATTTTCCCAAAATGTTTGAAATCATGGTTCTCTGAAAAAATAGCATATGCATCCATTTGTTCTCACAATCTAAAGCATAGCTAGGTAGATGCAATTATATTCGATTATACCCAATGGGCATATCTATGATGTGTAAACTTTATTTTAGGGTTGCCAAGGTTCACATCTCAATATATATTAAGAAAATCCCACAAGTTAAGGAGTATGTCTACCATAATCCATAATATAGCAAAGTTTACTGAATATAGCGCATGCATAATAGTTTTGATAACATAACAAGAACACCGTAAAATAATAGGATCAATACGATCAAAGGGGGTGCTTACCTTGCTCGTTGATTTCAATTGTGAAGTCAAGGTCAACTGTCGCAGATTCTGGAACGTCGGAGTCTACACGTCGTTCGTCACAAGGCAGTAACAATAAGAAGCAAAAAGAAGTCCAATAATAGCAAATTTGAAGTGCAATTACAAAAATAAGTCAACCTGAATTTTATAAAGACCTAGGATTTAATTTTATGGTTTTTGAAGGTTATTTGCTAAGGTTATAAGAGAAATTCCTAATTTAGTTATCTGTGAATTTTAGTTGTCTAATACTAAAATTGTTAATTAAATCATATACTCAATATTTAAAGTTTGAATTAATATAGAAAAAAGAAAAGAGAAAAGCAAGAAAATAAAATCTAGATTTGTTTTCTACTACTCTCTCATCCTATTTTCTTTTTCTTTTATTTTCAGCATAGGTTGATAAGTATTTATTTTTATTTATTTAATCATTTATGTACTTATTAGTTATATTTTTTTCTTCTTATTATATTTTTTCCAGCCCATCTAAATGGCCCCTTCAACCGGTTAGCCTGCCTGATCCAATCGGCCCATTTTGCCTGCTTAGCCCAACCGATTTCCCATGTCCCCTAAACTTGATCCAACTGAACCCCAACCTCTTCCTTCATTCCAACCGGCGCCACCTCCTTTCTTTCCTCTCTCTCCCTCTTTCTCCCTTGCTCCCAAGATTCCTCGTGCGCCACTACCTCCCGGCCTTCCTTCACTAACTCCGGTGCCGATGACCCCTCTCGACCCCTCCGACTCCCTCTTCTTCTCCCCTTCCTCCTACCCCTCAGACGCGCCTGCACTTTTCCCTGGTGCCACTTGCCCTAGTGCGCGTCGCCGTCACTTGCCTTCTCCTCCCTGGGCATGGCCCGGATTTGGTGGATCCATGCCGGGTCTCCCGTCCATCGTCATGCTCGGCCAGGTAGGATCGTCCACTCACCGCTAGTGGCCCAATTTATGGGCTAAGCACTCTCTTCACTACTCCCCCCTCTCTCTCTCTTGTCCTACCCCTCACACGCGCCTGCACTTTGCACCAAAATTTGGCACATACAGAAAATAACAGCCCAATTCAAGATATGGAATGTTTGGCGCGTATGCAACGGGTAAAAGAAGCACCGTGATCAACAAAGACTCAGTTGCCAAAACGGAAAGGAAAGAGATCGAGTCATAGCCGATTCGGTTGCCTCCATGCAGGACTCGGATCAACCGAAGCATATAAAAGGGGACGAGCCAGAGGACAGGAAATCAATCAATCCAACACAATTACACATCCACTTTTATAGTTCTTTTTTTATTTTTCTAGTCTTGCAAGCATTCCTCTATAAGTCGACGAGATCAATAAAGAGTTGTGCATCGTCAACTTGTTGATTCCGCCGATTTCGCCCAGGTTCGATTTGCTTTGTTTTGTTGCGTATCGCCTCTCAAAGCCGATCTGCCCTTACCCTCGAATTAGCCTTAATCGGTTAATCTAGTTATCTCCTGATCGGCTTTTGGCCGACCGGTGTTAAGCCAATAATCGTTTATTTATCGGCTCTAATTGATTCACGACTTTTACCTTGTCAATTCCAGGTCAAATTGACTGGCACGCTCAAACCCGGCGTTTGTCTCGTGTGTTCAAGGCTAAGAACCCTACTTCACGTTTTTTGCGCAAACATATTTTGGCACACCCTGTGGGACATCAGAAGACCGACATGATGTCAACCGAAAATCCACAACGATAGCCGATATCAACCCAAACGGGATAATCGGCGCTTACACTAACCGATCGACTCCTGACGTGAAGGAAATTGAAGATCGGAAAGCGGCGCTTGAAGAGATGATCTTTGAAGTGCTACCAGAAGACCGGCGGGGCATCACTCAAAGACCGCGCTCCCAACCATCAACCCTATCGGCAACGCCCACACCGTCCGATGGCCGATACATGCCAGGTCAAGCTGAATTGTCTAATATGATCGAGCAATATGTGCATCATGCGCTAATTAATCAGTCATCGGCTAGTCACCACATTAAAGCTGATGATCGAGAATAGCGTAAAAACAATTGCTCAGGAGTTGGCTGTGTCAGGGAGCTTATTAAATCCAATAAAACCTCTCCCATCGTACCCTATTTATTCAATAGCACAAAACACCGGTACGATAAAAATGTCGACTCCAGCCCCCTCTGCGATGCCGGCTCAGCCCACCATAGTAGCGCCAAATAGCCGATCGGGTGGAATGACGCATTACCACGCATATACCGATGCAGCAAAACTAAACACAAATTATCATGGGCCGTCGACCAGTATGTTCGTTCAATCGGCTAATAAGTTGACTGAAATAGATAGGACACATCAGGCCCAAGGGGTAATCCCTCCAAGAGAACTGACCCCGCATAAAATAGTATCATACACCGATCTGTTTGTACCTATGCCCGAGGCATCGGCTATAAGGAACGATGGTTACGATCAGTTACCTCGACATCAGCCGATGCGTTGTGGCTGATAGCCCGAGTTTGCACTTTCGGAAATGGAATACAAATTATGGTAATTGGTAGGGCCAATAATTTGCCGCGGTAGATAACGTTAATTGGGCTGAACAAATCTCCGCTGTATTGAGAGAGCAGTTTGGTTTGCGGCCCAAAGGAAGGGTAGTCGGCTCTGAGCCGTATCCTAATTACATAGACCGCATGCCCTATCCACATAATTATAGAATCCCATATTTTGCCAAATTTTCGGGTGATGATTCCGTTACCACTCTCGAACACGTCGGACGATTCATAGCCCAGTGCGGTGAAACGGCACAGTCCGACGGATTAAGAATTAGACTTTTTCCTCTGTCCTTGTCAGGGGCAGCTTTCACTTGGTTTACTAATTTGCCCCCAAATTCGGTCCAACTATGGAGCGATTTGGAAAGCCGATTCCATGAGTATTTCTTTTAAGGACCACGGGTGAGAATTTCTGATCTAAGTTCGGTCCGGCAGAAATACGGTGAATATGTCTCAGATTACATTAGGAGGTTTAGAGATGTGAGGAATGGATGCATCAGTGTCATACTACCCGATGATCAATTGGCAGACCTAGCATTTCAATGTTTGATCCCACCATTAAGGGAAAAATTGGTAGGGCAAGAATTCTCCGATTTGGGTCATCTGCTTCACCGTATATCGGCACAAGAAAGCCGAGCATGTAAGAAAATAAGGGGTTTAAAGACAAAAAAATTAGGTTAAATGGTAATGAAAAGGCCAAAGTAAACATGGTTGAGTGCGATTCAAGCGATACCTCCGAAGATGAAGCAGAAATAAACATAGCCGAGTGGACCAAGGGTTCCAAAAAATCGCATGTTTGCTCGTGGCTTAAGCCGACCAAAAACAAAGCAGTAAAATACGCTTTCGATGTGTCCAAATGCGACCGGATATTTGACTTGTTGCTTCAAGAGAAGTTAATACGATTACCTGAAGGACATGTTATTCCATCGGCTGACGAAATCAAGAAACGAAGATACTGTAAGTGGCATCATTCTTTTTCACATAACACTAATGATTGTAACATTTTGTGATTACAATCGGCTATTGAAGATGGACGATTGAAGTTTGCAGAAGAACCAACCATGCAGGTGGACGTGAACCCTTTTGCCATCAACATGGTTCAATGTTCACGCAAAGGTAAAGAGCCGATGGAGGAAGATGCCAAGCTGATGCAGAAGGTTGATATTCGGCCAAAAGCCAACGGGGACGAAACGGTGCAAATAACAATCAGCTCAATACAAATAGAAGCCGACCGAAATGGTCAGAATTCAAGGACTATAAAACCAAAGGGAGAACTGGAAGTTGGGAAATGGTACAAAGCGGAGAAGTCCCCTCCAAGGAGGCCAAATACCAAACCCAAACCTACCTTTTCACAGCTACTGGAAAAGTATGAAAGGATAAGTCACCAACAAAGGCAGTATAACCATTGGCCAGTCGGTGCTTATCGACCAAGGAACGAAGAAGAAGCTCATTGGCAATGTCCTTTCTGGCAATTTTGCTGGGAGAGGGGAATGACTTTACCCATAGTACGGTCATGTCCTATGCAACACCCTGTCAGGCATTGGCCAAGACAGTCGGTCAAAGATAGGTTGTCCAGGCACATACACGACCAGATTGGGGCACAGGAATAGGAGACCGGTCCATGAGAGGCTATCGGCACCAGGAGAAGGCGAATCCACCAATATTTCGGGAGCACCAATGGCTGATAGTACCTCCAAATCGGAATCCAACAGTGAAACAAGTAATCTAGCTGGAAAGATCCAAAAGCCCATTGAGCCCAAGCCAAGATGGTGCCCTTCAGGCCTCAGCAAGTCACAGCGCAGACGGCTCCAACGGCTAAGAACGCAGGAAAAGAGGGAAACTGTGGAAGAAAAAGAAAGAGATCAGATTTTCAATGAGTTACAACCACGACCAGCCATGAAGCAAGAATGGAGGAGGAAGGGCCAAGCTGCCGACGACGACTCAGACGAGTCGGTCGAATCGGGATCCCCAGTGATCCGGGACGGTACTCCTCCTATGGATATAAACATGGTGTTCACGCTACCAACCGAGTTCAGAACCGAAATCGAATCGGCTCAAGATACGTTTGCCCAGTTGTGCCTTGGAGCACGAGACGCTGTGTTTGAAAAACCGCAGGATATGCATCGTCATTTGAAGCCGTTGTACCTTAAAGGACACATTAATGGCCGACCAATATCATGAATGTTGGTAGACGGCGGGGCTACAGTAAACTTGATGCCATTAAGCACCTTTAAAAAGTTGGGTAAAGCCGACGAAGACTTGATCAAAACAAACATGGTGCTAAATGATTTCATAGGTGATCCCACTGAAGCGAAAGGAGTCATGTTCGCGGAATTAACGATCGGCAGCAAAACTTTGCCCACTGCGTTCTTCGTGATTGAAGCTAAAGGGAATTATAGCGTACTCTTTGGACGAGATTGGATCCACGCTAACTGCTGCATACCGTCAACTATGCATCAGAAACTTGTGCAATGGAACGATGATGAAGTGGAACTCGTATCGGCTGATACATCGGCTCACATCGCCATGGCCAGCCCTGAGGCCAATTGGCAGCATGAAGAGGCCGAATGCATATCAGGCAAGGTTTTGGACGATTGTGACTTCATTTGCATTGGTAAATCAGGTTTTGTGCCGATCAGTGTCAAGCCAGGCACGTTTGATCGGGCAAATGAAATAGTAAGAAGATGGAGTCCAAAACAATAACAGGGCTACAAGAGAATGAGAAGCTATCGGCAAGAAGAGTACGAAGAAGCCATTTAGGAGTTCCAAGAGGAGAGACGAGGACAAGGCTTCACCTCTACCGATTTGCTCGAGGAAGTAGATATAGGTGAAGGCGATAAGAAAAGACCAACTTTTGTAAGTGCAAAATTAGGTTCAGATTACAAGGCAAAGTTGGTCGACTTGCTAAGAAAATATAGAGATTGTTTTGCATGGGAATATTATGAGATGCCTGGTTTAAGCCAATAGTGTAGGATCGAAGTATACGAATATAGCAATCAGAGGGCGGGTCAATGATTGTGCCGAAGCTAAAACCAAATTCTTGATCTACTAAAGTTCACCCCAAAAGCGAGAACCAAATAATTTGCCTGCGTGTTCGACAAAAACAGAATGACAAAGGTTCGGTAAAACACAAATTCCCAGAGATCCAACCGTCGGAACGATCTGAAATTTGGACACAAGAAACTAGATTCTAATACGAATCGAACCCAAAAAGAATCAGCTCGATCTGACTTACAGATCCAAAGTTATGAACCTCGTAAGCTTGCTATGATAGAAGATGACGAGAATAGATCTAACTAGAATTGTAGCTCGCCGAAAGATTTGAAGAACTTGATCTTTATTTCTCCTTTCTTTTGTCTAAAGTACTCCAAACAAAGAATACAACCCTATAGCTTGCTCAAAGCTTGATGCCGTTCAACAAGGAGACAACCCCTCCTATTTAAAAGGAGCAAAACATAAGGAGTCATGAATACAATTCCTACTCCTAATCCTAGAAGAGTCCCACTCCTAATCCTAGAAAGAGTATGTATTCAACACAACTCCTCTTGGCCCAACCTGGCAGTACAACTCTTGCAACGTGTGGCAACCCCTACCATACTCACGTGACTAACACTTTGCACGCTTGAATGACCTCCTGCCATTCTCCACGTGACTAACCATTCTTCATGTGCACCATTCTCTTAGCCCGAGCGTCTCGCATGATATCCTTGACCACCAAGACCTCGGTTCCCCTGAACCTAGTCCGAACCTCGGTTCCTCCATGAGACCTAGTTCGGTCCGTCATCGACCACATTCGCCCTCGAGCAATAGCTGCACATTAACAAACCACAAAACGATTCCGAGAACAAGTCCGCGACTTGACTCAACATTAGTCCATGCAAATACTCACGCCGGCATTGCATAAAGTCCGCTTGAAAACAAGCATCATGAAATTCTCACAAATTTAATAATCTCAAAATTCAAACCAAAATTCAATTCCAAAATTGCTCAAAACCCTAATCGAAAGCAAAAACCATTCACGCCGGACCAAAAATCCGATCCGGCGCAAAGCGTGAAAACAACGTCAAAAATCCACCTTGCTTGTGGAGGAGAGTCCGTCGTACCGCCTTGAAACTTACTGTTTTGGAAGTTTCGATCCGCTAAAAGCGTTTGAAAACACGTTCACGGCGACCAAAGAAAAGCGGTCCGTCTGCACAAGGAAACTTACTGTTTCTTAAAAGTTTGGTCAGGCACAAAGAGAACTTCTCTGTTTCTTGTCAAATTGTCGAACTCATGCACAAAACACATTTTCCAAGTTCAAATCTTAGCCAATTTTTGACACATGATTTCTGACATGACTTGTTGAACATCGACTACCTATAAAGCGAGTATCAACCATTTAAACAAATTCCGCGATGATTTATTCCAGCGTTGCACGGTGCCATAAAAGAAGAAATAGAACGATTAATGAAGCCAGAGTGTCGGCGTATTCCACACCAGTACCGCTCCCGCAATAAATACGATGCTTGAGTAGGCGAGACGCGTCTGGGCCCACCCACTTGTAGCGGTGGCAAGGCCACACCCTGCGGCGCCAAGGAGGTGTTCGCCGGTGGATAGGTGGCGATCGAGACCATGCCGCTGGCGCGCCGGCGGTGGTCGCCGGTGGGCGAGTGGCGTCAGACCACGCCACCGGCGCGCCCGGCCAAGTGGTCGCCGAGCGAGTGGCGTCAGGTCCGCCATCGGGCACCAGTGGTCGCCCGATGGGCGGTGGCGTCAGAACCACGCCATCTGGCGCCAGCCAGTGGTCGCCAGTGGGCGAGTGGCGTGAACCACGCCCGCTGGCGCCAGCCAGTGGTCGCCAGTGGGCGACGTAGCGTCGAGCCCGCCATTGGCGCCAGTGATCGCCGAGCGATGTATGGCGTCGAACCACGCCACTCAAGCGCCCAACCGGTGGTACGCCGGTGGACAAGTGGCGTCTGACCCACTCCTTTGGCGCATCGCCAGGCGGTGGTACCGGATCAAGGACATTTAATGCGAATAAATGCGCATTAAATGCAAAGCGTGGAGGCTACCTGGTATGGCGGCGCGCCTTTCCCGAGCGTATTAATTACAGGTGGCGTCACGGCACTCCTCCACCAAGCCAGTAGCGGGCGGTTGAGTGGGCGTGGGCCCTAAGCGAAGGTGTGGCAATTTGCGGGCGAGCATTAAATGAATGTAAGGAGTGTGACAGCGCATTAAATGCACCCCATGGCGGTGTAATAGTATAGCTTGCTGTGTAAGCCTCCCATGCGCCCCCGCCAGCCCGAGTATAAAAGGGGGCCAGGGTGCATGGGAGAGGGGGTTTGATCCTTTCATGTTAGGTTACATTCTCTCAAGACAGGATCCCGGTTGATGATATAGAACACAAGCAATCGCCAAAGAAGCGAGATTAGGTGCTGTTACTCTTGGAGGGGCTTAACCTAGGTAAACCCTAGTGTCCCCATTCTTCCAAGCTTCCCGAGCATTCCAGGTCTTTCTTCCTAAGGCAATTGCCCCAAAGCCCCGTCTGAACCTCATAAGCACCCGATTCGAGGTGCTGCCAGTGGCTAAACAGCCCCGATAGCAGGTGGCGCGCTGGTAGGGAGCTCTTGGTGGTTAGATTGCCCTCTTTCTTCGTTTCGGCTTGAAGCTCAGAAGAAGTAGGCGATTGTTTGCATGGCGGGTCGCACTCAAGCGCAGCAATCTACCTGAGGAGAGCGCCGTGGCCTGGATCCAGGCGCTGCGGAAAAGCGCCAGTCAGCCGAGGTCCCTCGGTCGCGGAGGAACGCGCATGGCCCTGCGCCGGGGCGGCCCGTCAACGGCGTTTAGTCTTTGGGGATGATACCCCGCGAACGCCTTCATGCGGCTGGCTCTTTCCTTGATCATCCTCCAATTTCGCTAGAAGCGACACCCGGCCACCCGTGGCTGCGGGATATCGCCTGAAATCTAATCCGATCTTTATGCGCACGCTTAGCAATGGTTGAGGCGAATTCCTTAACTTAGCCCGAGAGCTTTCGCCAAGCGTGGCGACAAGGAGCACACTGCCTTGGTCGAGCCTTGCCAGGTTCAGCCGCGCACACACAACTTCTCCAGGCGTCGGTATTGGCGGGACAAGAGAAAGAGCCTCGGTTGCGGCCCCTCGTCTGAGTGGGGACATGGCAGAGTGCTTCCACTTTTTCCTCACGGTTCCCCGAGTCAAGGGGAGATCGCGGAATTTGAGAGCTTAGCTTTGTACGAGAGGCGGCTCCGGTGACCAACCCGGCAGCGACATCACGCCACGTCCTCGAGGGGCGCTTGTGAAGCGCTTCGCAATGGCGTGCCAACCCGGGGACCTCTCTTGATCAACAGAGGGCTTCCCCTCACGATTCCCGGGGAGAGCGTTGAGACTCACACTCCTCGAGCCGATCTTCAGGAGTCGAGGGGCTGGCGGCGACGCTCCTCCCCTACAACGTTGGATGCCAGGCATTCTCCCCTCCGCTCACGGCAGTCGCGTGGACATGGCCGGAGAGATTCCGCCCCGCCTCCATCGACAAATACGACGGCACCACCACCCAGAGGAGTTCCTCGCAAATCTACACCACGGTGAGGTCAGTGGCCAAGTGGAGGGTCCGAGAAGATGTATGGCCAACTACCTCCCTAGACATCGGCTGACGGTTTCGCCTCGTCTTGGCTATCAACCTCCGCGGGCTCTATGCATTCGTGGAGGAGGCAGGCTTGACATCTTAGTGCGCCAATTCCCTCTGTAGGCTCCTACGCTTCAACCAGCAAGTGGAGAGATGACCTCCACGCTCTGGAACAGATGGAGGGGGAGTCCCTGAGAGAGTTCAGCCACTGCCGCAACACGATCCCCCGGATCTACGGCACCAAGAGTCATCGCTGCGTTCTGGAGAAGTCCAGGACTAAGATGCGGAGAAGACGGGCTACCGCGACCATCGCAACCACTCCTCCGAAGCTGTTCTCCCTGGTGCACTGGGCGCCCGAAGCGGCTGACTGAGGCCCGGAGTGCACGACAAAGGCCTTCTGGCCCCGATGACGCCGGCACCACGGAAGTCCTCCGATCGCAAGAGAAGAAGAAGAAGCGGAAGGAGGCTGCCACCAGGGAAGTTCTCGTTGCCGAGCCGGAAGCGCGCTTCCGGCGTCGTGATGACCAGGACCGAAGCGGGTGAGCGCCGATTAGCGCGGTGACCGCGTAGGGATCGCGCCGCTCACCCCGCCGCGAAGATCGACCAGGGGGCAAACCTTATTGCCCCATCCACCGAACGAGTGGGCACCGACTTGGAGGACTCGCCAAGTTGTGTCCAAACCGGTAGAGAGGCGGCTCAAGAAACACCACGAGAAAGACCATGGCGGCGATGACAACGAAGCACCCAGCTCAGCTGTAGCTTTCCACAGCGTAGAGCATACGCAGTGGCATTCATTCATGGTGGCTCGGCTACCTACTCATTGAACTCGCGAAGACAAGCGAGATCTCGAGGCAGGTTTTAGCGCCTACCATGCCGGCTACCTCCTGGCGGCTTAGCAGGCGGGCCAAGTGGTCTGAATACCGATCACTGTTCAGCCGGGCCGACCACCCGAGAGTACTTCCGGCCCGGGCCATCTCCCCAATCGTGGTCTCCCCACGGTTCGGCAGAATGCGAAGCTTCAAGCTGGTTCTTGTTGACTCTGAAGCGGGGCCGCCATCAACCTCGCATCGTCAGGAAGTGCGCATTGTAGCGCTCGGATATCTGTGATGAGGAAAATTTCTTGCCGCGCCCGGCCCCACTTTTTCTACTCTGAGTTGCCCCTGGGTGGAGCCTCTTGCCCTGAGGTAGGTCCAAACGGTACTGGCCTATTACATTCGGGAGTGCAAGTGAGAACTTCCGAACGTAGCTGGTCAACTCAGCAGTCGCCCGACTTCGACCTCCCCTACAACGCCTCTGCTTGGCCGTCTACTGGTCAGAATTTATGGTGGTGGCTCACTACGCCTATCATGTCGTGTGAAGATCACTCGGCCTGAGGGCCTAATCACGGTGAGGGTGGATAGACTGGAAGCTCTGGCGCCAAAGAACAAGCGGCTGCTGTGACATGTGTCGGCACTACCACTTTCGAGATGCGATAAGGATGACAAATTTCAGCGTGGGCGTCCCTCGCTTAGGATTCGCGTCGCCCGAGACCAAGAGGTTCGGCGAGAAGTGAAGGCGGTCCCCACAGAGTGGGCGAGAAGAAGCTGCTCCGGGCAAGGTCGTGAAGATCTAAGACCACCTGACCTCAGTAGCCAAATAGGAAGGCGCTTCATCCACACTTCCTCCTGGCCAAATTCTAGATGTGTTCGCTGGGAACCGTCGGAGATGACCGGGTCCCTAGGGAGGATGATCGAGCACCAACTGGCAACCTTCCCCAGCGCATGGTCCAGAAGCCCTACGAAGGTCCGGCCAGAGGCATGCAGAGCGTGCAGGATGCCATTCGGCCCGGATCTGTAGATGATAGAGAAGCTCAGTGTACAAGATGTGTGCAGGGAGGCCACCTCACCCCGGAGTGGTTGGCCAACCCCGTGCTCAGTAAGGAAGTCCAGCACTGAAGTGGCGAATGGGTGTATCGACACTTCACCGACCTCAACAAAGCCTGCCCCAAGGACCCGCATTACCCTACTGCCGCGGATAGACATTATCAGTCGACTCCACTGGCAGGGTGCGGCTTTGTGCATCCTGGTCGCCTACTCCGGCTATCATCGAGATCAGCATGGTGCTGAAGATGAAGAGAAAGACTGCTTTTGTGACTCCTCTGGGGTGTATGATTGCTATGTCGGGATGCCCTTCGAGAATTTGAAGAATGCTGGCTCTAACTTTACTAGCGGGCCATGCACATTGTATTCGGGCATCAAGTTGGGAAGAACCTTCAAGTGTATGTTGTGACGACCTGGTAGTAAAAGACAAAGTGAAAGCTGATGGGCTTGTCCAGGACCTAGAAGAGACATTCTCAGCCGCCTTCGAGAAAGTCATCTTATCCTAAAAATTGAATCCCGAGAAGTGCGTGGTTTGGCGTCTAGTCCCAAGTTACTCAGATTTCCTTCTGGTCTCCAACCAGCGGAATCGAGGTCAAATCCCGGAGAAGATAGAAGGACGATTGAGCGGATGCAGCCACCTTACTCGGCTCAGCTTAATCGCAATGCCTGTTACCGGGTCGCTGGCCTCCTTGGTCGGCCTTGCATGGCCCGACTTGGGCGTAAAAGCCTACCCTTCTTCAAGTTGTTGAAGAAGAACAACTCGATTCGAGTGAACCCGGAAGCCTACTGGGTGTTCGAAGACTTGAAGAGTGTTCTCCTCCCCTCCGGTGCTGGTCGTTGCCTCGAGCCGGGTGAGCCATCAACTGGGCCAGACGTGGCGGCAGATCCCTCTCATAGTGAGCGTCGGCTGGTGGCGAACGACAAGGTGCTGTCCGGTAGCGATCGGTCTACTAAGCACATCTCGACGAAGGCTCACTTTGCAGCGGAAACCGCAAGGTACGCAAGCAGGCTCAGGTAAGATTGGTGTATGCCAGAAATCCTGGTGAAGCGTCAAGGAAGTTGCCAGACACTATTTTCAAGGAAGAGGAGATCACGGTGGTCTCCTCCTACCCCGCGTAAAGATTCTCCACAATCGTGAAGGCCGAGGGCACGTGACAAAGTGGTCAACCGCCGAGTAGAGGAATTTAGTCAGTTTCGCTCCTCGCTTCCGCCATAAAAGTCGAGGTCAAGTGGACGAGTGGACTTCATTGAGGCCGGACAGAGAAAGACCCCGCACCTCCTCCTGGACACTTTTCTTCGATGGATCCTTCAAAGCTCACGAGGGCTGGGGTTTGGGTCCTCTTGGTCTCTCTCCGACCAGGGGACCTCCTCAGTATGTAGTCACCCTTGACTTCAAGGCCACTAACAATGTCGCGAGCACGAGGGCTTGCTTGGCAGGCTTGTGTCTGCAGCCCATCGGTGTTCGGGCGCCTACAAGTAAAGGCGACTCCTGGCCGGGTCGCTCAATCAAGCAAGAAAGGACTTCTCCCGCCCCGACCTGCCATGGGCAAAAGCATACCTAGCGGAGGTCGTGAAATTCGGCCGACACTTTGAAGGGTTGGGGTATACCCACATCCCCTAATATTTGCAACTACTTAGCTGAGGAGCCGCCCACCTCGCTTCAACGCGATCTCCTGCCCCGTCGGGTCTTTGAAGAAAGGCTTCCGCGACCGCTCCATCGCAGCCCCGCCTCTCGGTGGGGACGATGGTGATACCGCCCAGCCCTCGCTCCTTGAGGGAAAGTGATTTTGACGGAAACGCCCGGCCAAAGTGGAGGCCCGGCGACTAATATCTTAGGTCGCCGGAGACTGGAATCGAAGGCACCCTGATGGATCCGATCCCGCCTACTGGGCGGTGACACGGTGTGCCCCGACGATGATGCGTCAAACAGAGAAGGTAGCACAAAAGCGCTGGGCAAGTGCTATACCCTGGTGGGCGGGACCTGTATCACGGGTAGAAACGAATTTTCCTGGCGCATCACTCGGGAAGAGGGGAGCACTTTTGCTCTCGATATCCATGCCATGGAGTAAGGCAGCGGAGCCATATGTCCGATTTAATGCGAAGTGGAAAGGCTTTCCGCCAAGCGGTCTTATTGGCCAACCGCCCTCCAGGATGCTTGCGAGCCGGTGAGGAGGTGCGAGGGCGTGCCGCTTCCACGCCAAGCAAATCCACCAACCAGCCAAGCGCCAGTCCCTGAAATCATCCGCCAGATGGCTCCTTCGCAGCCTGGGTCGATATCTCGAGCCTGCCTCGCTGGGGCCACAGGTGAGGCTACACCCATCTGTTCGCCGCCATCGACAAATTCACGGCGGGTGGAAGCCGAAGTGTAAGAACCACACCGCCGCACTGCGCAAAGCTTGGCAAGGATCTTCACTCGCCTGGGGCTCGCCAACCGCATCATCACCGGCCATCGTATGCGTAGTTCACCAAAGGTCTGGCCTTCTCGATTTTCGCGAAGAGATGGGCACCAAGAACTGCTTACCAAAATACCCGGTGGCCCATCCAGGAGCAACCGCCAGGTCGAAGCGGGCCAATGCGTCAGTGCTAAAGGGCCTCTAGACCGGGTGTTTGATCGACTCCACAAGCGCTGAACCGCGTGGGACCAAGAACCCACGCAGGAGCCGTGGGTCGCTCAAGACCACCCCTAAGCCAAGCCACCAGGAGACCCTTCTTCCTGGTCTCTACGGCGTGGGAGGCTGTTCTCCCTTCGGAGCTAGAGCTGGGATCACCACGCGTCGCGGCATTCGCGGAAGAAGACCAAGAGGATCTGCCGGGACGACGTCAACTTCCTGGAGGAGGCGCGGGACCGGGCGGCCTGTCGCGCCGCGGCATCAGCAGGAAGTCTCAGCGGTACCACGCCCCGGTCGGAAGAAGAGAACATCGGTGGGCGACTGGTCTTGCAAAGAATCGATGCATGCTTAGGGTCGCACAAACTGTCCCCAAAGGGGAGGGCCCTTCAAGGTGGTCTCGCCTCTCGTCCCGGGCGGTCAGCCGCCACCGAGGACGGTGAAGAAGAATCGTGAACTCACGAGAACATAGAGAACTGCGCAAGTTCTATCCTTGATCGGTTGTAAGTCTCAAGCTCTGCTCCTTAACCAATGGACTTGTGTGTTTTCCTCTCCACCGGCTGGTCGGGAAAGGCCTCTTATTTGAAATCAAGTATTAACTTTCTTTAATAATTATCCTCACTGCTCTCTTCTTCTCGGTCTCTTGCTCCACCGTTGGGCGTTGTCGTGGCACTTGCCCTTGGTACCCTATGGCCCTCCACAAAGAGCCCGCTATGGTAGACAAAGACGAAACCACTAAGTGAGGTAATACGGCGTGCAGGGTGTGGCGATCGGACGGGGCTAGTTCATAAGACGCTTCCCGGCCACGGGTCATAGACTGCCTCCGGGTGTCCCCGTGAGGATCGGCGACTTGAACACCCAAGTTGTCGAGAACCTTTAAAGAGCCCCCGCCACGACTCACTAAGCGTTAGTTCCCTGGAGGCTACCTGGGTGGCAAGATCTACTTGCTGAGGCTCAAAGGGGTTCCAAGGGGAGACTCACGGCACAAGACAGCTTAAGTCGTGCTCCTCCTCCTGCAGCCCTTAAACAGTCTTATTAACTTGTTCGTGTGGAACCAAAGGGGAGTAGGAGTAAGCGGACACTTCTGGCGATATAATGGGAAGCTTGGCGCTTACATTTTCATTTAAGTTTGATTTCGCTGTCGAGTATCTTACATGTGGAAGCAAAAAAAAAAGGGGGAACTACTTCTAATGGGGGGTCCTCTCGCCTTCAAGCATCGGGCTCATAGCCACGCTTACGCCAGAATCGATAAGGTCCGGGCCTAAATACTTAATGCGTTTTCCGCTGGCCGCTTCCAAATTGGGGTTTTCCATCTCCACTGCGCGGGCAACTTGTTTTACGATGTTTTGATCTGCCTCCGCGCTCAGATTTCGGACCCCCTGACGGTGGCCGTTGATCGGTTATGCCACGGCCGCGCAGTTATGCCGAAGACGCATTTCGCTGCAGTCGCCGCAACCGTGACGCTTCTTCCGGGTAGACCGTATTGCGCTGTGGCGGCGGCAGGTGTGAGGAAGTCCGCGATCCGGCCGAGGCGGTGTATCGCGCGAGCGCTGGCGGCCGCTTTCGCGGAGACGGCCGCATCTGGGCCTCTGGGGTACCGCCACTATCCTGGCCGGCGTGACGCGAAGATTCTGTGGTGTCTGCCGATCAACCCGACAACCTTTCTCTCAGATTCAATTCACGGAGAGTTTTGCCATGGGCGGCGCTCTTCGCTTCACGCCCGCTTCGCTTCAAGAAATATAGCTCTACTTCGGGCCATGTGAGTCCTCTCCACTTCGAAGGCTGGCTGATCTGACTACTCCGCTACCGGCTTCCTGCTTGTTTGTCGCGCAGACGGCCGTCAGGCCGAGTAGAGCTTTCTAAGAGCCACGCAACAGAGCATCCCCGTCAGCCGGCCAAGGAATGGAGGTGTTGGGGCTCCTGCAAAGGGCCCAGCTGGCTCGGGGCTCGAAGCCGCGCGCTACGTGATGACCACTTGGGGCCGCACTTCAACTCGCTCGCTGTGGTGCTCTGGCCACTTCGAAAGGCGCTTCCCCGGCAGCTCATGCGGCGCTCGACCGTCTACGCTACTGGCAAGGCGAGGACGCCCGGAAGAGGCACCGAGGGAAGAGAAAAACGTGGTAAGACGATTTTGGATGGACTTAATCGTATTTTGTGTGTGCTGAGTAAGTACTAGGTGGCTGCTCTGAAGCGGGGTACACCCGGCAAGTGACCAGCCTTCTCCGCGCGATACAAGGCTACGGCTGTCCCGACGGCTTAAGGACCGGACGCTGACGGCATGAGGAGGAAGAAACACCACGGTGATGCGCAAGAATGGCGGCTGCCAAGTGTAGTATCGCCGCTTGAGCCGTGGTGGCGGCGCAGCAGGCGCTGGCTGCTCCCGAGTCGCACGCGAGGGTCCATTATCACCACTCCTGGCCAGGCGAGGACGACAGGCCGCCACGGCCGACAAGCCCTCGGGCCGCTGCTGAGGGAGCCCGCCACGGCAAAGCTGAGGCGAGCCTTCTGCGCAGATGCAGGACCCCGCCACTTGCCGAGCGCCCAAGAAGACAAAGCGAAAGCGGGCATCGCCTCGTCGAGAAAGTGGCCTAGCATCACGGCGGCTATCGCTGGATGGTGTTCCGCCTTACCGTCGCCTCGAGTCGCGATGAGGGGATATTTATCATCGTGGGCGCCGTGTGTCGCTATCAAAGGCCCCATGGCATCCATCTTCTAAGATCACCCGACACCGTCGCTACGCCTCTGGCTCTATCTCGCATAATTGAAATACTTCCTCTCCGGGACCGGATGTGATTCGGAAATGGGCACTTCACCGCTCTATCCACGACGATCGTGGTGGAAGACAAGTTCTCACGCAACGCAAAAACAAAAAGGAAAGCGCCAGGACCTGCTTATGCAAAAAGCGTACGTGAGGTAGGGCGTATCCGGAGTGGCACCACCTCCGTAGAATCGCCTGGTCCCATCATCCTGGCCCATGTATCGCTAAATGCAGACAGCGGCTGCCGCAGTGTGGTTAATCCTCGAGATGAAATCCCCAGATAACCATGTTTCGTTACACCGCCATTGCCCGCACCGTCGACGGGGTCGACGCCGGCTAGCATCGTCCGGTCAGCGCTTCGGGCTGACGTGAATTTCCCCGCTGGGTTGCTGATCATGTCCCGGCCAAAGTTTCTAGCACTTCAATGCCGCTGCTGCCCTCAACGCATACTCCATCATCACGCCACGCTTCGCTTGGACCTAGCCTGTTGGGATGTAAAGGGTGACACAATCCCGCCCTTTGAGGCCGCAGGTGGCAGCTCCCGAGACAGGAGCTGCTAAGGGCCATGGGCAAAGAGAAAAAGGTTGGAAAAGGAGAAGGTTTGAAAGTACCTCTACGAACATTTTCGTTAAGGGCAAAGACAAAATGTAAGAATGACTAGTTTGGGAGGAAGCAGATAGATGCATGAATGGCGAGTAGGTTGAGGACGGAGAGGTAGAAGTCGACACTCTAAGGGCAAGAAAGTTTGGCACATTAGCCGCCACTCTAAAGAATACTACCTCCCCGGGTGGCGCACAGGTACCCACTGGCCCCAGACTGACGCGCAGGGTGTCTACCGAAATGTGCCTCCAGTCAAGGCGGCGCCTCCTCCTCTATTTCCATCGAAGGGGCGTGCAACTCAGGCAGAGGGAGCCTGGTATGAGCCATTTGAACGCAGCATCGCTAGCACGCTTCTGTGAGGAAGGAGCAAGAGACTCTAAGATGGCATGAAAAGAACAGGGCAAAGGGAGTTTGAAAGAAAAGAACCGCCCTCTCATGATCGGCCCTTTCAGGGGCTTTGGTGGGAAGACTTGGCATGAAAACCTAAAAGACGCTACGCTCATGAGCGGGAAGTTCAAAAGACCCCTTATGCGTGAGCGCATCCCAAGAGTCAGGCGATTTGCTATAAGGCTGAATAATCGCACGTAACTATCTTGGGAACCGGAGAAGATGAGGATCTTTAAAGATTTGGCAAGGTGATTATTTAAGGGGCTCCCACCGAGACTGAATTTGCTTCTCTCAAGGTCGCTTATGGAGCAGAGTAAGAAAAAGGAAGGCGAAACCAAAAGGCGCTTCTCAAGCGGTTCCGGGGCTATCATTTGCAGATTTCCACACAGTGGTACCGCTTCCTCGCATTAAATACGGCCGCCAAAGTGCAGGGCACGTTGGCCCCACCGCCACGCGGCGGTGGCAGGTGCCACACCATCTGGCGCTAAGCGAGGTGGGTTCGCCCGGCGGGATCGTGGCGATCGATTATCACCACCTGGGCGCCACCAGGTGGTCGCCAAAGCGACGTGGCTATCGGGACGACGCCGATCGGGCGCCTGTACCAGGTGGTCACCAGCGGGACGTGGCTTATTTAAACCGCCATCCGGCGCCAGCCAGGTGGTCGCTTCAAATGGGCGGTGGCGATCGACACCACGATCGTATTGGCTCAGCTCAGGCGGTCGCCAGCCGATGTGTGGCGAGTCACCGAGCGCATCGGCGCCACCAGGTGGTTTCAAGACGTGGCGACAAACTCGGCCACCGGGCACCTGTGGAGAGGTGGTCACCAAAGCGATGATGGCTATCGATCACGCCATCCGGCGCCACCAGTGGTCGCCGGCAGACGTGGCGACAAAGCACGATCGGGCGCATCGCTTCCAGGCGGTGGTACCGGACAAGGACATTTAATGCGACTCGCGGCGCACAATGCAAAGCGCGGAGGTTGGCTACAAGATAAGCGCGCTTTCCCCGCACGCTGGGATACTCACGGGTGATTACGGCAAGACGACTTTACGATCCAAGCGCTATGGCGTGGGGCCCAGCGAGGGTGTGACGGCCACAAGAGTATTAAATGGGGTGTTAATGTTGATGACGCATTAAATGCACCCGTGGTAGTGTAATGAGTATAGCTTGTCATAGGTTCTCCCATGCGCCCCCGCCACCGAGTATAAAAGTGCTGCCAGGGTGCATGGGAAGGTGCCGGGTTCTGATCCTTCTATGTTAGGTTACATTCTCTCAAGACAGATCCTGCTGATGATATAGAACACAAGCAATCGCAAAGCAAAGCAGTGATTAGGGCTGTTACTTTTCTGAGTTCCCGAACTCCGGGTAAACCCTAGCTGCCCCATTCTTCCAAGCTTTTTCCCGACATTCCAGCCTTTTCTTCCTAAGGTACTGTCTCCGAAAGCCCCTGTCTGGAACCTTCATAAGCACCTTCGACCGGAGGGTGCCTGGCTTGGGCTTAGAACGCCGACACCAAGCTTATATCAGTGCCTTGCCGACATGTCGAGTGGGTTTCAAATATCGCTCCGGTGAGAAAGAAAAATGGCAAATCCTCCGAGCGTATGGACTTTAGAGATTTAAATAAAAGCCACACCAAAAGACGATCATATCCGGATGCTCATAGTCGATATGTTTATCGATGTCGAGATCCTAAACAAGATTATAAGTTTCCTCGATGGGAATGCTCGATATAACCAGATATTCATGGTAGAAGCCGATATACCTAAAACTACCAGGTGCCTGGTGCGTTAGTGGCTCTATGAATGGATCGCCATGACATTCCCATTAAAAACGCGTACTGGCGCCACGCATACTCGTGCTATGAATCTCATCTTTCACAACCTGACTGACCACCTCATTTAAATCTATATAGATGATGTTATTGTAAAATCAAAAGACTACTGGCTATGATTTAGTCGATTTGTAGAAAGTGTTTCAGAGTACAAGGGCACGTGGGCTAAAGATGAACCTCTCTCAAATGAGCTTTGAGTATTTCCTCCACTGGACACTTTCTGGCTCATGGTGCATGAGATTGGAATCGAGGTTGATAAAGCAAAAATACAAGCCATAGCCGATACCAAACCCCCGACAAAACAAAATTGAGCCGCGTAAATTGGCTCCAGCAAGATCAATTATCTACTTACACTTTATTTCCAATTTGTCCTGCTGATTCAAGCCTTCACCTGCTGAGCCAAAACTTAAAGATAGCCGTGAGTTTATATGGGGAACCGAATGTAATAATGCCTTTCAAGACATAAGAAACATTCGATGAATCCTCCGGGCTTTGGCTACGCCAAAGAAAGGAATCCCATTTAAACTATATGTATCAAATTGAAGGGGATACTATTTGAGTCGCTTTTAACCCAGAAGTTTATCGCAAAGCGAACTAATCATATTCTACCTAAGCCGACTAACGTTAGATGCTCGAACTGTGCAATTCTCAGGGAAATTATGTTCCATGTCCCTATATTTTGTCATGTACAAAATTAAGACACTATATATCTTGGCATCAACATTTGCTACTGTGGTATGCAAACCGACGTTATTAAATATACATATGTTATCAATGATTCGCTGAGGGCTTACTTGGCAAGTGGGCACACGCTTTAACCGAAGTTCGACTTAACTTACAAATCACCTAAAGCCGCTAAAGGACAAAGTTGTGGTCGATTTCATCACAGTGAGTGATAACTTAATCGGGATAGTCGAAGGCTCGGCCTTTGGTAATTGCATTGACTAACTGCGGTGCCGTGAAGGTGAATGCATCAAGATAGTATCGATCTCCCCAAAGGGGCAAGTGTTCGACCACGATTCAGCTCAATAGCCGATGTTCCAATAATCAAGCGCATTGATACACTCATCTGTAGGATTACAATTGTTGGAAAACATATGAGTAAGCGAGATGGGTAAGGGCCTCCGGGGACTCCTTATTGATTGTGCAAATGTGTTAAAGGCAAATTCGGGATGCAATGATGATGTACTCGATTCAAAGATTACAATGCCTTCAAATTATGTAGTCGCTCACAACGCTCTCTATTGAACATATTCCTAGAGACCAACTATAAAGCTTAATTTGTCGGGCAATAAAAAGCATCAAAGATATAGAGGCTGCCGCTGGCCAAAGGGTAATCGAAACAATCGACAAAGCAAAGAATGTATGTCCATCTTATTGACTGGAGGACAGAGATAAGTGATTACTTGTTAGATCCGCCTTCGTTTAATGAGCGAAAAATCCGCAAGAAAGCACGAAGTATGTTGCACTAGAAGATACGTTATACTTCCGAACCATGGAAGGGTTATGCTAAGGTGTGTCTTTGAACCGAAGAGGCCAAGGTAGCAATGGGAGAAGTCCATGAATGATTTGTGGATATCACCAATCAGCTCACAAGATGAAATGGATGCTTAGATTCGACATGATATTTTTGGCCATTAATGTCGGAAGATTTCTTCAACATACTACAAAGGATGCCAAACGTGTCAAAAGTTTCGGCAACGTAAGTAATCAAGATCAAAGATTTACTTTGTATCCGATCATCAAACTGATACTGCTCAGGGATGGGAATGGACCAGCACTCGGCCAAATA
This sequence comes from Rhipidocladum racemiflorum, assembly GCA_036346355.1. NCBI lineage: Eukaryota > Viridiplantae > Streptophyta > Magnoliopsida > Poales > Poaceae > Rhipidocladum > Rhipidocladum racemiflorum. The sequence goes on along the minus strand of CM070580.1, from coordinate 32,712,405 downwards.
TTCCCAACATCCAAAGAAAGGCCATAAGTTTATTCTTGCAAGAATCGACTACTTTTCAAAATGGGTGGAAGCCATACCACTCAAAAAGGTTACTAGCAAGGAGGCATCGGCTTATAATGAGCATATCATCCATAGGCTCGGAATACTCGCAAATCCATCACAACCGATCAAGTGACTCCGGGAGTTCATGTCCAAAGAATTCCAAGATTTTTCAAAAAGTCTCGGGTATCAAATCGCTTCAATTCCTCATTAATTATTACGCCAAAGGCTACGGGACAAGTCGAGTCATCGAATAAAAATATTGATAAAGTTGATAAAGAGAAAATTGAAGCAAAAGCCGAGGAATTGGCACTCAGACGCTATCAGAGGCCCTGCTGTACCTATCTACAGCCTATCACTGATCGACTAAGCTATGACCATTTCACTGCATACGGAGAAGAAGCCGCTTTCACTGCGGAGATCAACATCGACTCTGGCCGAGGTGATTCAAACAGATAGTTTATCTACCGATGAGTATAAACATTTGGTGCTCGATAACTTGGATGACTTCAAGGAATTAAGCAATGATTACGCTTGAATCGCTTTAAAAGAATAAGGAAAGAGTTGCCGTAACATACAACAAAAAGCGGTTGTACCAAAATCTTTCGATCAAGTTTTATTTAGTATGGAAAACCGATATACTGCCAACTAGATCTAAGGACAACTGCTTGGTAAATGGTCACCAACGCGGGAAGGGTCAGATGTAATAACTCCGCTTGTCGACTAAAATTCCTATGTGCTAGAAATGCTCGGCGACGACATTACCAAAGTATCAACGGAAAATACTTGAAACCATACTACCCTCACCGTAGAGATTCGAGCATAAACATCAAATCGGTGAGGGCACATTTAAGGATGAATTAAAATACAAAAAAAGCAATCGACTACAAAAGCCGATGATGAGACCGAAGCCATATCCCAAAGACAAAAGCAATCAACATCTTAACCACAACTTCGAGCAAGTATCGCTAACCCAGACTATTACACCAATTCGCAACTGCCTCCCAAAGCCGATAGCGAAGCCACTACGATGGTTTCCTGGACGCCATCCACAAGACGCTGGTCATCTACCGTGATTTCCAGGGACTCAGATTCAGCTTTGCTGACTACTTCTTAACTTTGGCCACCACTTCACCAAGGAGTCACTTCGGGTCCGATAAAGAGGTGGTCGATGTGCAAGAACGCCAGATCCGGCAAATAACCAAACGGCTATTTAGTGACCATGGCCAGCCGTTTCAAGAGACTTCTTCGCCGACTCAAGCTCTTTGACTTTTCGCCTTGGTCGATTTAAAACCGAAGCATCCCCGATCAAATCGACAAGCTTCTTGACTTTGCTTCGCCACCAATTGGTCCAAGAGGTCCTGGACGGCTTGTTGTGCGTCACCTCTCCGAGAGATCCTGGTCCTCAGCCTTCACCGCCTCCTCCGGCTATCCAGGTAGCGCATATCCGTAAGGGCCCGTGATGGCCTCTCGCCAGCTGAGATCGACTTCAACCGCTGTTCATGAAGGTCCTCAAAGGCTGCGTGTATACAGAGCCGAGTCTCTGGCTCTGTAATCTGACTTGCAAATCCCGACCTCTTCTCAGGTATTCAAAGACTAGTCCAGAACGCTTAGCAAATACAGCCTCAACATTGGTAAATATCACAATCATGTCAATCTTAAATAATAAGGTACCTTAAATAGTTAACTAACGCGTTGCTCGACCTTTTATGGTCAAGTTACAAATATAAGATACTAGGCTTAAAACTCAATAAGAGAGAGATAACTACAAATGTAAAATAAGATAATCCTCATTTCATCCAAAGATACCACAGAAGTCCTGATCGGGCTTCGCTCCCTAATTGGGACGGCTCCTCTTGGAGCCTCTCTCCTCCAAAAGCCGGGGTGTAGACTCTTCTTCAACTCGGGTGTTGTATTGTGGCAAGGGTGAGTACTTGGTACTCAAAGAAGTCATGCAATGTAAATGCAATCTAATATACTACATGCATGGCTTAGTACAAAGGGAGAGTAGCTCAGGTATTATTGCAAAGAAACAAGATTTCACAAGTAGCATACGAGATTCGAAGCAAAGAGAAACAAGTATAAGAGCAATAACTTTTCCAGCAATTAACTAAACATCTTTCCCAATTCTAATCCACATTTCCATCAACATCATTATTAAACCAAACCAAACCTTCCAAATCCAAGTTATTTTCAAGAAAGTCTAACCCTCGACCGTAATTCCCGAGCGATGTCCAATACCGCTGACACGGCTTATTCGAATAGATTTTACACTGCATAGAAAGTTATGCACTTTACCCACAAGATGCCCAAACACCACAAAGGCGAGTGTCCGTAATAAAGTCTTTCGGAAACTTCTAACAAAGACAAGTGGGTCCCTCCCTGATTGCACACTAACCCTTCCCTCAGCGAAGGCGAAGTTCAAAGCTAATCCAATCGTTAGATGGGCACCTAGTCACAGCCTCTGCACGGCCACGCTTCCCCCGCATAACTACACAAAAGGCATAGTTGACATCCTCGAGGTCCCACAGTACGTTATTAGCAACTTAATCAACTAGGTCCTGCCCCATTACTGCATACGTGGTCGCACAAGCCGACTCAAATAAAGGCTTGGTATGTTATGTCCTTAGGGTGACCAGTGGCAGACTACCCGAAGAACCAAAATAACGCTCCCGGTGCGCACAACCGCCCACCCGATCATTCTTGCCACATGCCCCTGGCCAAAACTATTTATCAAACCCCGGGCTGGGAGGATTACCATGCACCACGTACATCAACATCACAACACATGACACCTTTCCAAAACAGGTTCAATATATCATTAAGTCAATATTAACATTTGTTTGTCCAAAAATCATGTCATGAGCACGTAGGAAGTCTAAGCAATATTCTACAACGATCTAACTTAATGCTGGCAATTTAATAATGTCCAACTATTTAATCCTCAACTAGGCCGATCAAGGGGTTCATGGCACATATTTAATTAACCAAGGCGGCATACATGAAGACTGGCATTTATCTAATTTCCCATCATTAAACAAAGTATTTTCTAATTGAACTAGCATGCAATAATTTAAACCAAACAAGTTGAAATTGGGATCAACATGGTCAAAGCGCACAACTTGCCTTCAAAGAAAGTACTTGTTCCTCGGGTCCCGAAATGGCTCCTCGGGTCAACACTTCACCTTCGAAACCTTCTGCACTTCAACGCCTCATCGGTGAAAACGTGGCAAATAAAGCAATAAATAAATAAACAGGTAGACAAAAAGTGTCCAAACATCCAAATGAAGTTCACAAACAGAGAGAGCATAATTTTATGAATTTTTAGAATCTGAATCGTCAAATTCTGAGTTTAAATGCAAAAGTTATAACTGCTTTTAAGTTTAAAAGAAAACATTAATTAATTATAAACAGAGAAATATTCATAATAAAAAATTAATTAAAATTCATATTTGAGCAGGTCACATTTTTATGAAAATTTAGAAATTTCAATCACTCAAATCGGAGTTGAAACGCAAAAGTTATAAGCCGCTTTGAAGTTTGAATCCATTTTTGAAATCAATAATTCGAATTAATAAATCATTTTCTTTTCGAAATTAATTTATTATGTCAGCATGACACGTGGATCAATCAGAGCCGCGACGCCGCTCAGCCCACGGATCGCCAAGACGGCGCGCGCTTTGGCCCACCGTGGACCGTGGCCCACTACCACATGTCTCTACCTACAGGGGGCTCCTCTGATGACATCAAGAAGTGACGCTATGGTGCGCGTAGCCGTGACGCCGACACGCCGGACGCCACGGCGACGCGCCGATCATGCCGACTACTCTACTGGCCTGCTCGGATCACAAGATTTATCTGGGGCCGCTGATTTAAAAATCAATCCGCCCAGCACGTATCCAACCTCACGCATTTGTAGAAACTACGGGCCGATTCGGGATCGTTCGATCTTGATCGACGGGTCAAGATCCAATCTAACGCTTACAACGTGGAGCAACCCTAACCTGCTCGATCTTGATCTAACTACCGACATCTATCCGCATCACAGCGGTTCTAGCTACGTGGCACAATCTAAGCCGCTGACTCCAGATCCAACCGCTGGAAATAGATCTAGAGTGTTAGCACGTGGATCTCAACGGGGTGACGTACGTGACTAATCTCGCCTTGGATCCGGATCGAACGGTTGATGGAGTTCGCGAGGCGCTGGCGGATGCCGCGCATGCGGAGCAGAGGTCACCGGAGATTTAGGATGACGACACGCCCGACGGCTGCTCGGGCGCGATTCCGGGCTGAAGTGAAAGGTCCCTCCGATAAGTACGGGTTCAAGTGTTTCGGATTCGGGCTCAACTGCTGGTGGAGGACGGGCGGACGGCACGCATGGACCGACGACAACTACTTGGCGGGTGCAATAGACTAACCACGGCAGCTCTAGCGGTAAACGGGCGGCGGCCAGGTGACGTGGGCTAGGCTACAGCGCACTAAGTCGGTGAAACTGGCAGGTAGCTAAGTGAATAGGGGCCTCGCTCGCGGAAAGCGCAGATCAGCTGCCCACGCGGGCAGGCGGCGTGAGTCCGACGAGGACTCCTCGTGAGGGGTGACGTGGTTCAACGCCAGAACGCTGGATCAAGATCCACCCGCGCGTTTGGGCTCCCGGGTCCGCCGGCCACACGGCTTGCTCGGCCGGGCTCGTTCGGCGACGTATGATTGCGTGGCCGCTGATTCTCGATCCAAACCGGCCACACGCGTAGGGTTTGGCGATCGGGTTCAACCCTGAATTCAACGCTCAGTTCTGACTCGAGTCCGACTTCGGACTCGGTCCTGGCCGAATGAACAATACAAACCAACTCTCGCTTTTCCAACGATTAAACAAATCCAATTACTCCGTAAATCTATTTAATTCATTAAAAATAGCAAAACACTCAAAAATCTAAAACTCTAGAAAATATTTTGGAACATTTTGGACTCAAATAAAATATTTTCAACAAAATTTTATTTAAGTTAAGTCAAATTCTTTAATTATTTGAAAAGGGAATAAATTCAAAATAAATTCCAAATAAATCTAAAATTCCAAAATTCACCAAAAGTGCTTAATCTTATTTAAATTCATGAAAAGAAAAAATTTAGTAGTGTTACACTCGTCAGTAGGACTACATTAAAAGATTCGCTTGAGCCGTTTCTGCATACCATAAGTCACTGCAGAAATCGACGCCCTCAGATGCACTACCTCAGGCTAACATCGGTCCGGTAGTCGTCTATGGCCATCACCTCCTGGTCACACAAGTCATCCAGATAAGCCCAATAACTCAATGTCCGCCGATGATGACGGGAAGCAAAGCGCGAGGGTTTGGCGAGGCGGCACTTAACGTGGAGCGCGGAGATAACGATGATGCGAATAGCCGACGACGTTCTCAGATGTCGGCTTAAAAATCCCAACCATCTCAAGGCCGATCGCGATGGCTCGCGTTAAGTAAGAAGTATTAAAACCTACACTAAAAGTCTTCAGTTAAACAAGGTTGGAAACTTACTCCCGCTACCTAATCGACCGTGAGAGTTCTCAAGACTATGCTCTATGGGCTTTGGGGACCTCCTCGCCGGACTTTTGCCTTTGTTTTTTCTCCTCCCCTGAGAATTGAAATCTACCGAGAATGAATATTCGCAAAAAAATACAAAATGAAAGAAAGAAAATTAGCCGACACGCAAGTCAAGAAAAGCTCTACTACAGATCGCCGCTTTTGGGCGAGGTCCGACAGAGACAGATTCTCGACGCCCCAGGGTGCCCGATGCATAACCCGTGA